>HG992293.1:14917500-17700000 GCA_905220595.1 Spilosoma lubricipeda | reverse complement strand
TACTGCGGACATATGCCGACATGCGATAAATAACGATCCCGAGACCTTCCTCCAATTCTTTAATAAATGCCTGACCCTACATTGCTTCCCTAGGGCTTGGAAGGAGGCGACAGTCGTGGTCCTGAGGAAACCAGGGAAGGACAATTACACAACACCCAAGTCATTAAGACCCATAGGACTGTTACCCATATTCGGAAAGATATTGGAGAAGATGCTAGTCGCCCGCCTTAAGCATCACTTGCTTCCCAGAATGAGCATCTGCCAGTACGGCTTTATGCCCCAAAAAAGCACCGAAGACTCCCTCTACGACCTAATGCAGCACATCCGCATGAAACTAAGAGAGAAACAAATAGTCACCGTAGTATCTCTTGACATAGAGGGAGCATTCGACAGTGCATGGTGGCCCGCTATCAGAGTACGTCTGGCGGAAGAGAGATGCCCCGTAAACCTCCGGCTGCTGGTGGACAGCTACCTGACGCAGAGATGCGTAAGGGTCCGCTACGCTGGGGAGGAATTTGGGAAAGGCACTAGCCGGGGTTGTGTACAGGGATCCATAGGTGGCCCTATTCTATGGAACCTTCTCCTGGACCCACTTCTGAAGAGCCTGGAAGCAAGAGGGGACTACTGCCAAGCTTTTGCCGACGACATACTGTTGGTCTTTCACGGGCAAACTGCAGGAGAAATCCAGGGACGCGCCGACGCTGCCCTCGAACATGTTTACAAGTGGGGAGTTGACAACAAACTGGCTTTTGCGCCTCATAAAACCATGGCAATGACTTTGACCAACAAGTTAAAGTACGACACCCCACGACTAAGCATGGGGGGAGTCAGCGTCGGAACGTCCAAGGAAATCAAAATACTGGGCGTGACTATCGACCAGGGACTGACTTTTAACAGTCATGTCATAAACGTCTGTAAAAAGGCAGTCGGGGTATATAAACAACTATCTAAGGCAGCAAGAGTTGGTTGGGGACTGCATCCAGAGGTTATCCGAGTTATTTACGTGGCAACCATAGAGCCCATCTTATTATACGGAGCCTGTGCCTGGGCACCAGCCGCAAACAAACTGGGCGTGAGGAAACAGCTGGATGCAGTACAAAGAGGTATAGCCCAAAAGATGTGCAAGGCCTACCGCACAGTATCCTTAAATTCCGCATTGATACTGGCGGGGATTCTCCCCCTTGACCTCCGAATACGTGAGGTTGCTCTCCTCTACGAGAACAAAAGAGGGATAAGCTGGGAGGCATTAAGGGATCGGGAGGTAGAGCGTATGGCTAGGGCCATAGATGCGCCGCACCCGGCTGGGCACATATACCTCGACATAAGACCTATAGCAGACAGGACACAGTACCTGCAGAGCAATAATGCGGCAATTAAGATTTTCACTGATGGCAGTAAAATCTCGGGTAAAGTCGGGGCCGCTGTGTCGGTATGGACTGACGATACCGAGACTAGCGCAACCAAATTGTCACTGTCAAGTTACTGCACAGTTTATCAGGCCGAGCTCCTGGCACTGAGTGAGGCGGCGAGGGTAACCACCTTGCGCCGGGAAACTGCTTTTGGAATCTACTGCGACTCCATGGCTGCACTACAAACGGTGCAGAACCCCCGTTCCCTCCACCCGCTAGCGGTAAAAGCCAGAGACAACCTGAAGACATCGTCTCTCCAGGGCAAGAAAATAACCTTGTTCTGGATCAAGGCCCACGTAGGGTTGGAGGGGAATGAAAGAGCCGACGAACTGGCCAAGGCGGCGGCGCGGGGTTCCAAACGCAGACCGGACTATGATCTATGTCCAATTTCATTCGTCAAGGGACGCATCCGAAATGCGACCCTTGAGGAATGGAATTCAAGATACATAAACGGCACAACAGCATCCGTTACCAAAATGTTCTTGCCTGACGCAACAACTGCATATAAAGTGGTCAGAAAATTCGAGGCCACCAGCGTCAGGACTCAAGCTATGACGGGGCACGGCGGGTTCTCCGAGTACCTGAACCGCTTCAAGTGCAAGGGGAGCCCGGCGTGTGTCTGTGACCCGGAGGTAAGCGAAACAATACAGCATTTGCTCTTTGAGTGCCCAATGCACATCAAAGAGCGTTATGAAATGGAACAACAGACCGGTTTAAAAATCGAAGCTTCTAATATGGCCACTATTATTTCAAGTAAAGACAGGAACAGACTACTAGATTACTGTGAAAGAATAACAAAAACTGCAATTAAAAGGAATGAAACAAAGCTCTAAAAACTATGTTGTCACAATATGCTGAGTAATATTTAGTGTACAGCATAACCGAATGTAATTAGAATAAGTAATTGAATGGATGTAAGCAGTGATGTAACTAGCCTGTAAGAAATTGATATAGAAACATAAGAATGTATCCTAAATTAAACAAAATAGAAATAAGCAATAGAATAAGCCCTATGTATATATGCTGTATTACCTAAGTAGAATAAAGTTTGATGAACTGTGCCTAAATGAAATCGTGTAACCTAGAATGTATGTTAGACCTAAGCTGCTTATAAGAATGTTAACTTTTTGTGTTTTTCTTTGAAAATAAAGTTTGCATGCTCCAACCCATACCCTGACAAGATAATAGTAGTAGCTATTGGGATAGTAGATACATTATTAACCTATTTTGTAAAAAGAAAAGAAAAAGAAACAAATATAAATTTTGGATATAAAAAGTCTCCAATTACGTTGGAGGAACTAGGGAAGGCAGTAACACCCTGCGATGGCGGGTGCCTGCTAAATTTAAAAAAAAAAAAAAAAAAAAACCTAACCTAACCTAACCTAACCTAACCTAACTCTGAGCTAACCTAACTCTGACCTAACCTAACTCTGACCTAACCTAACTCTGACCTAACCTAACTCTGACCTAACCTAACTCTGAGCTAACCTAACTCTGACCTAACCTAACTCTGACCTAACCTAACTCTGACCTAACCTAACTCTGACCTAACCTAACTCTGACCATACGAATTTTTTATTGAGTATACTTTTTAACTTCACTATTTTTGCTTGCAATCGTACCTGTAGACACTCCTGCGTCCCGTGGGAGCATTTAAACCTGTAAAATAAATTAAAAATTTTAAGTTTTGGACTTAGAATTTTTTGATTTTTGAAATTTACACTCCATAGTTGTCTTTCTTACTTGTTTGGATAGCTTTTGTCAAGACCTATCTAACAACACCTCTTTTAAATACATCCGATAAAGAGAAGTTGAATTTTTTTTACATTCATTTTAAAATATTGGTTTTTTCAAAAAATTTTGATGGTTTTCATCGAATAACACGCGGACCCCTCATCCAATAGTTGATATTTTTACACATTAAGACAGATCACATCAAGACCCGTCTAACTACACCCTTTTTATATAGTTCCGGCACTTAGAAAATGGTAAAAATTCACATTTAAATTGAAATTTTCGTTCATTTTCAAAATTTTGGAGGTTTTTGTCGAATAACTAGATAGCCTTAAATTTGGGAACGACATATTATACATATTTAGATAGGTCTCTTCAAAACCTAACTAAAGATACCTCACTTGTTTAGATCGGGCAAATAAAAATAAAAGAAATCCTAACTCTGACCAAACCTAACTCTGACCTAACCTAACTCTGACCAAACCTAACTCTGCCCTAACCTAACTCTGAGCTAACCTAACTCTGAGCTAACCTAACTCTGACCTAACCTAACTCTGAGCTAACCTAACTCTGACCTAACCTTACTCTGACCTAACCTAACTCTGACCTAACCTAACTCTGACCTAACCTAACTCTAACCTAACCTAACTCTGAGCTAACATAACTCTGACCTAACCTAACTCTGAGCTAACCTAACTCTGAGCTAACCTCACTCTGACCTAACCTAACTCTGACCTAACCTAACTCTGACCTAACCTAACTCTGAGGTAACCTAACTCTGACCTAACCTAACTCTGACCTAACCTAACTCTGAGCTAACCTCACTCTGACCTAACCTAACTCTGACCTAACCTAACTCTGACCTAACCTAACTCTGAGGTAACCTAACTCTGACCTAACCTAACTCTGACCTAACCTAACTCTGACCTAACCTAACTCTGAGCTAACCTAACTCTGACCTAACCTAACTCTGACCTAACCTAACTCTGACCTAACCTAACTCTGACCTAACCTAACTCTGACCTAACCTAACTCTGAGCTAACCTAACTCTGACCTAACCTAACTCTGACCTAACCTAACTCTGACCTAACCTAACTCTGACCTAACCTAACTCTGACCATACGAATTTTTTATTGAGTATACTTTTTAACTTCACTATTTTTGCTTGCAATCGTACCTGTAGACACTCCTGCGTCCCGTGGGAGCATTTAAACCTGTAAAATAAATTAAAAATTTTAAGTTTTGGACTTAGAATTTTTTGATTTTTGAAATTTACACTCCATAGTTGTCTTTCTTACTTGTTTGGATAGCTTTTGTCAAGACCTATCTAACAACACCTCTTTTAAATACATCCGATAAAGAGAAGTTGAATTTTTTTTACATTCATTTTAAAATATTGGTTTTTTCAAAAAATTTTGATGGTTTTCATCGAATAACACGCGGACCCCTCATCCAATAGTTGATATTTTTACACATTAAGACAGATCACATCAAGACCCGTCTAACTACACCCTTTTTATATAGTTCCGGCACTTAGAAAATGGTAAAAATTCACATTTAAATTGAAATTTTCGTTCATTTTCAAAATTTTGGAGGTTTTTGTCGAATAACTAGATAGCCTTAAATTTGGGAACGACATATTATACATATTTAGATAGGTCTCTTCAAAACCTAACTAAAGATACCTCACTTGTTTAGATCGGGCAAATAAAAATAAAAGAAATCCTAACTCTGACCAAACCTAACTCTGACCTAACCTAACTCTGACCAAACCTAACTCTGCCCTAACCTAACTCTGAGCTAACCTAACTCTGACCTAACCTAACTCTGACCTAACCTAACTCTGAGCTAACCTAACTCTGACCTAACCTTACTCTGACCTAACCTAACTCTGACCTAACCTAACTCTGACCTAACCTAACTCTAACCTAACCTAACTCTGAGCTAACATAACTCTGACCTAACCTAACTCTGAGCTAACCTAACTCTGAGCTAACCTCACTCTGACCTAACCTAACTCTGACCTAACCTAACTCTGACCTAACCTAACTCTGAGGTAACCTAACTCTGACCTAACCTAACTCTGACCTAACCTAACTCTGACCTAACCTAACTCTGAGCTAACCTAACTCTGACCTAACCTAACTCTGACCTAACCTAACTCTGACCTAACCTAACTCTGACCTAACCTAACTCTGAGCTAACCTAACTCTGACCTAACCTAACTCTGACCTAACCTAACTCTGACCTAACCTAACTCTGACCTAACCTAACTCTGACCATACGAATTTTTTATTGAGTATACTTTTTAACTTCACTATTTTTGCTTGCAATCGTACCTGTAGACACTCCTGCGTCCCGTGGGAGCATTTAAACCTGTAAAATAAATTAAAAATTTTAAGTTTTGGACTTAGAATTTTTTGATTTTTGAAATTTACACTCCATAGTTGTCTTTCTTACTTGTTTGGATAGCTTTTGTCAAGACCTATCTAACAACACCTCTTTTAAATACATCCGATAAAGAGAAGTTGAATTTTTTTTACATTCATTTTAAAATATTGGTTTTTTCAAAAAATTTTGATGGTTTTCATCGAATAACACGCGGACCCCTCATCCAATAGTTGATATTTTTACACATTAAGACAGATCACATCAAGACCCGTCTAACTACACCCTTTTTATATAGTTCCGGCACTTAGAAAATGGTAAAAATTCACATTTAAATTGAAATTTTCGTTCATTTTCAAAATTTTGGAGGTTTTTGTCGAATAACTAGATAGCCTTAAATTTGGGAACGACATATTATACATATTTAGATAGGTCTCTTCAAAACCTAACTAAAGATACCTCACTTGTTTAGATCGGGCAAATAAAAATAAAAGAAATCCTAACTCTGACCAAACCTAACTCTGACCTAACCTAACTCTGACCAAACCTAACTCTGCCCTAACCTAACTCTGAGCTAACCTAACTCTGAGCTAACCTAACTCTGACCTAACCTAACTCTGAGCTAACCTAACTCTGACCTAACCTTACTCTGACCTAACCTAACTCTGACCTAACCTAACTCTGACCTAACCTAACTCTAACCTAACCTAACTCTGAGCTAACATAACTCTGACCTAACCTAACTCTGAGCTAACCTAACTCTGAGCTAACCTCACTCTGACCTAACCTAACTCTGACCTAACCTAACTCTGACCTAACCTAACTCTGAGGTAACCTAACTCTGACCTAACCTAACTCTGACCTAACCTAACTCTGACCTAACCTAACTCTGAGCTAACCTAACTCTGACCTAACCTAACTCTGACCTAACCTAACTCTGACCTAACCTAACTCTGACCTAACCTAACTCTGACCTAACCTAACTCTGACCTAACCTAACTCTGACCTAACCTAACTCTGACCTAACCTAACTCTGACCTAACCTAACTCTGACCATACGAATTTTTTATTGAGTATACTTTTTAACTTCACTATTTTTGCTTGCAATCGTACCTGTAGACACTCCTGCGTCCCGTGGGAGCATTTAAACCTGTAAAATAAATTAAAAATTTTAAGTTTTGGACTTAGAATTTTTTGATTTTTGAAATTTACACTCCATAGTTGTCTTTCTTACTTGTTTGGATAGCTTTTGTCAAGACCTATCTAACAACACCTCTTTTAAATACATCCGATAAAGAGAAGTTGAATTTTTTTTACATTCATTTTAAAATATTGGTTTTTTCAAAAAATTTTGATGGTTTTCATCGAATAACACGCGGACCCCTCATCCAATAGTTGATATTTTTACACATTAAGACAGATCACATCAAGACCCGTCTAACTACACCCTTTTTATATAGTTCCGGCACTTAGAAAATGGTAAAAATTCACATTTAAATTGAAATTTTCGTTCATTTTCAAAATTTTGGAGGTTTTTGTCGAATAACTAGATAGCCTTAAATTTGGGAACGACATATTATACATATTTAGATAGGTCTCTTCAAAACCTAACTAAAGATACCTCACTTGTTTAGATCGGGCAAATAAAAATAAAAGAAATCCTAACTCTGACCAAACCTAACTCTGACCTAACCTAACTCTGACCAAACCTAACTCTGCCCTAACCTAACTCTGAGCTAACCTAACTCTGAGCTAACCTAACTCTGACCTAACCTAACTCTGAGCTAACCTAACTCTGACCTAACCTTACTCTGACCTAACCTAACTCTGACCTAACCTAACTCTGACCTAACCTAACTCTAACCTAACCTAACTCTGAGCTAACATAACTCTGACCTAACCTAACTCTGAGCTAACCTAACTCTGAGCTAACCTCACTCTGACCTAACCTAACTCTGACCTAACCTAACTCTGACCTAACCTAACTCTGAGGTAACCTAACTCTGACCTAACCTAACTCTGACCTAACCTAACTCTGACCTAACCTAACTCTGAGCTAACCTAACTCTGACCTAACCTAACTCTGACCTAACCTAACTCTGACCTAACCTAACTCTGACCTAACCTAACTCTGAGCTAACCTAACTCTGACCTAACCTAACTCTGACCTAACCTAACTCTGACCTAACCTAACTCTGACCTAACCTAACTCTGACCATACGAATTTTTTATTGAGTATACTTTTTAACTTCACTATTTTTGCTTGCAATCGTACCTGTAGACACTCCTGCGTCCCGTGGGAGCATTTAAACCTGTAAAATAAATTAAAAATTTTAAGTTTTGGACTTAGAATTTTTTGATTTTTGAAATTTACACTCCATAGTTGTCTTTCTTACTTGTTTGGATAGCTTTTGTCAAGACCTATCTAACAACACCTCTTTTAAATACATCCGATAAAGAGAAGTTGAATTTTTTTTACATTCATTTTAAAATATTGGTTTTTTCAAAAAATTTTGATGGTTTTCATCGAATAACACGCGGACCCCTCATCCAATAGTTGATATTTTTACACATTAAGACAGATCACATCAAGACCCGTCTAACTACACCCTTTTTATATAGTTCCGGCACTTAGAAAATGGTAAAAATTCACATTTAAATTGAAATTTTCGTTCATTTTCAAAATTTTGGAGGTTTTTGTCGAATAACTAGATAGCCTTAAATTTGGGAACGACATATTATACATATTTAGATAGGTCTCTTCAAAACCTAACTAAAGATACCTCACTTGTTTAGATCGGGCAAATAAAAATAAAAGAAATCCTAACTCTGACCAAACCTAACTCTGACCTAACCTAACTCTGACCAAACCTAACTCTGCCCTAACCTAACTCTGAGCTAACCTAACTCTGAGCTAACCTAACTCTGACCTAACCTAACTCTGAGCTAACCTAACTCTGACCTAACCTTACTCTGACCTAACCTAACTCTGACCTAACCTAACTCTGACCTAACCTAACTCTAACCTAACCTAACTCTGAGCTAACATAACTCTGACCTAACCTAACTCTGAGCTAACCTAACTCTGAGCTAACCTCACTCTGACCTAACCTAACTCTGACCTAACCTAACTCTGACCTAACCTAACTCTGAGGTAACCTAACTCTGACCTAACCTAACTCTGACCTAACCTAACTCTGACCTAACCTAACTCTGAGCTAACCTAACTCTGACCTAACCTAACTCTGACCTAACCTAACTCTGACCTAACCTAACTCTGACCTAACCTAACTCTGAGCTAACCTAACTCTGACCTAACCTAACTCTGACCTAACCTAACTCTGACCTAACCTAACTCTGACCTAACCTAACTCTGACCATACGAATTTTTTATTGAGTATACTTTTTAACTTCACTATTTTTGCTTGCAATCGTACCTGTAGACACTCCTGCGTCCCGTGGGAGCATTTAAACCTGTAAAATAAATTAAAAATTTTAAGTTTTGGACTTAGAATTTTTTGATTTTTGAAATTTACACTCCATAGTTGTCTTTCTTACTTGTTTGGATAGCTTTTGTCAAGACCTATCTAACAACACCTCTTTTAAATACATCCGATAAAGAGAAGTTGAATTTTTTTTACATTCATTTTAAAATATTGGTTTTTTCAAAAAATTTTGATGGTTTTCATCGAATAACACGCGGACCCCTCATCCAATAGTTGATATTTTTACACATTAAGACAGATCACATCAAGACCCGTCTAACTACACCCTTTTTATATAGTTCCGGCACTTAGAAAATGGTAAAAATTCACATTTAAATTGAAATTTTCGTTCATTTTCAAAATTTTGGAGGTTTTTGTCGAATAACTAGATAGCCTTAAATTTGGGAACGACATATTATACATATTTAGATAGGTCTCTTCAAAACCTAACTAAAGATACCTCACTTGTTTAGATCGGGCAAATAAAAATAAAAGAAATCCTAACTCTGACCAAACCTAACTCTGACCTAACCTAACTCTGACCAAACCTAACTCTGCCCTAACCTAACTCTGAGCTAACCTAACTCTGAGCTAACCTAACTCTGACCTAACCTAACTCTGAGCTAACCTAACTCTGACCTAACCTTACTCTGACCTAACCTAACTCTGACCTAACCTAACTCTGACCTAACCTAACTCTAACCTAACCTAACTCTGAGCTAACATAACTCTGACCTAACCTAACTCTGAGCTAACCTAACTCTGAGCTAACCTCACTCTGACCTAACCTAACTCTGACCTAACCTAACTCTGACCTAACCTAACTCTGAGGTAACCTAACTCTGACCTAACCTAACTCTGACCTAACCTAACTCTGACCTAACCTAACTCTGAGCTAACCTAACTCTGACCTAACCTAACTCTGACCTAACCTAACTCTGACCTAACCTAACTCTGACCTAACCTAACTCTGAGCTAACCTAACTCTGACCTAACCTAACTCTGACCTAACCTAACTCTGACCTAACCTAACTCTGACCTAACCTAACTCTGACCATACGAATTTTTTATTGAGTATACTTTTTAACTTCACTATTTTTGCTTGCAATCGTACCTGTAGACACTCCTGCGTCCCGTGGGAGCATTTAAACCTGTAAAATAAATTAAAAATTTTAAGTTTTGGACTTAGAATTTTTTGATTTTTGAAATTTACACTCCATAGTTGTCTTTCTTACTTGTTTGGATAGCTTTTGTCAAGACCTATCTAACAACACCTCTTTTAAATACATCCGATAAAGAGAAGTTGAATTTTTTTTACATTCATTTTAAAATATTGGTTTTTTCAAAAAATTTTGATGGTTTTCATCGAATAACACGCGGACCCCTCATCCAATAGTTGATATTTTTACACATTAAGACAGATCACATCAAGACCCGTCTAACTACACCCTTTTTATATAGTTCCGGCACTTAGAAAATGGTAAAAATTCACATTTAAATTGAAATTTTCGTTCATTTTCAAAATTTTGGAGGTTTTTGTCGAATAACTAGATAGCCTTAAATTTGGGAACGACATATTATACATATTTAGATAGGTCTCTTCAAAACCTAACTAAAGATACCTCACTTGTTTAGATCGGGCAAATAAAAATAAAAGAAATCCTAACTCTGACCAAACCTAACTCTGACCTAACCTAACTCTGACCAAACCTAACTCTGCCCTAACCTAACTCTGAGCTAACCTAACTCTGAGCTAACCTAACTCTGACCTAACCTAACTCTGAGCTAACCTAACTCTGACCTAACCTTACTCTGACCTAACCTAACTCTGACCTAACCTAACTCTGACCTAACCTAACTCTAACCTAACCTAACTCTGAGCTAACATAACTCTGACCTAACCTAACTCTGAGCTAACCTAACTCTGAGCTAACCTCACTCTGACCTAACCTAACTCTGACCTAACCTAACTCTGACCTAACCTAACTCTGAGGTAACCTAACTCTGACCTAACCTAACTCTGACCTAACCTAACTCTGACCTAACCTAACTCTGAGCTAACCTAACTCTGACCTAACCTAACTCTGACCTAACCTAACTCTGACCTAACCTAACTCTGACCTAACCTAACTCTGAGCTAACCTAACTCTGACCTAACCTAACTCTGACCTAACCTAACTCTGACCTAACCTAACTCTGACCTAACCTAACTCTGACCATACGAATTTTTTATTGAGTATACTTTTTAACTTCACTATTTTTGCTTGCAATCGTACCTGTAGACACTCCTGCGTCCCGTGGGAGCATTTAAACCTGTAAAATAAATTAAAAATTTTAAGTTTTGGACTTAGAATTTTTTGATTTTTGAAATTTACACTCCATAGTTGTCTTTCTTACTTGTTTGGATAGCTTTTGTCAAGACCTATCTAACAACACCTCTTTTAAATACATCCGATAAAGAGAAGTTGAATTTTTTTTACATTCATTTTAAAATATTGGTTTTTTCAAAAAATTTTGATGGTTTTCATCGAATAACACGCGGACCCCTCATCCAATAGTTGATATTTTTACACATTAAGACAGATCACATCAAGACCCGTCTAACTACACCCTTTTTATATAGTTCCGGCACTTAGAAAATGGTAAAAATTCACATTTAAATTGAAATTTTCGTTCATTTTCAAAATTTTGGAGGTTTTTGTCGAATAACTAGATAGCCTTAAATTTGGGAACGACATATTATACATATTTAGATAGGTCTCTTCAAAACCTAACTAAAGATACCTCACTTGTTTAGATCGGGCAAATAAAAATAAAAGAAATCCTAACTCTGACCTAACCTAACTCTGACCTAACCTAACTCTGACCTAACCTAACTCTGAGGTAACCTAACTCTGACCTAACCTAACTCTGACCTAACCTAACTCTGACCTAACCTAACTCTGAGCTAACCTAACTCTGACCTAACCTAACTCTGACCTAACCTAACTCTGACCTAACCTAACTCTGACCTAACCTAACTCTGAGCTAACCTAACTCTGACCTAACCTAACTCTGACCTAACCTAACTCTGACCTAACCTAACTCTGACCTAACCTAACTCTGACCATACGAATTTTTTATTGAGTATACTTTTTAACTTCACTATTTTTGCTTGCAATCGTACCTGTAGACACTCCTGCGTCCCGTGGGAGCATTTAAACCTGTAAAATAAATTAAAAATTTTAAGTTTTGGACTTAGAATTTTTTGATTTTTGAAATTTACACTCCATAGTTGTCTTTCTTACTTGTTTGGATAGCTTTTGTCAAGACCTATCTAACAACACCTCTTTTAAATACATCCGATAAAGAGAAGTTGAATTTTTTTTACATTCATTTTAAAATATTGGTTTTTTCAAAAAATTTTGATGGTTTTCATCGAATAACACGCGGACCCCTCATCCAATAGTTGATATTTTTACACATTAAGACAGATCACATCAAGACCCGTCTAACTACACCCTTTTTATATAGTTCCGGCACTTAGAAAATGGTAAAAATTCACATTTAAATTGAAATTTTCGTTCATTTTCAAAATTTTGGAGGTTTTTGTCGAATAACTAGATAGCCTTAAATTTGGGAACGACATATTATACATATTTAGATAGGTCTCTTCAAAACCTAACTAAAGATACCTCACTTGTTTAGATCGGGCAAATAAAAATAAAAGAAATCCTAACTCTGACCAAACCTAACTCTGACCTAACCTAACTCTGACCAAACCTAACTCTGACCTAACCTAACTCTGAGCTAACCTAACTCTGAGCTAACCTAACTCTGACCTAACCTAACTCTGAGCTAACCTAACTCTGACCTAACCTTACTCTGACCTAACCTAACTCTGACCTAACCTAACTCTGACCTAACCTAACTCTGACCTAACCTAACTCTGAGCTAACCTAACTCTGACCTAACCTAACTCTGACCTAACCTAACTCTGAGCTAACCTCACTCTGACCTAACCTAACTCTGACCTAACCTAACTCTGACCTAACCTAACTCTGAGGTAACCTAACTCTGACCTAACCTAACTCTGACCTAACCTAACTCTGAGCTAACCTCACTCTGACCTAACCTAACTCTGACCTAACCTAACTCTGACCTAACCTAACTCTGAGGTAACCTAACTCTGACCTAACCTAACTCTGACCTAACCTAACTCTGACCTAACCTAACTCTGAGCTAACCTAACTCTGACCTAACCTAACTCTGACCTAACCTAACTCTGACCTAACCTAACTCTGACCTAACCTAACTCTGAGCTAACCTAACTCTGACCTAACCTAACTCTGACCTAACCTAACTCTGACCTAACCTAACTCTGACCTAACCTAACTCTGACCATACGAATTTTTTATTGAGTATACTTTTTAACTTCACTATTTTTGCTTGCAATCGTACCTGTAGACACTCCTGCGTCCCGTGGGAGCATTTAAACCTGTAAAATAAATTAAAAATTTTAAGTTTTGGACTTAGAATTTTTTGATTTTTGAAATTTACACTCCATAGTTGTCTTTCTTACTTGTTTGGATAGCTTTTGTCAAGACCTATCTAACAACACCTCTTTTAAATACATCCGATAAAGAGAAGTTGAATTTTTTTTACATTCATTTTAAAATATTGGTTTTTTCAAAAAATTTTGATGGTTTTCATCGAATAACACGCGGACCCCTCATCCAATAGTTGATATTTTTACACATTAAGACAGATCACATCAAGACCCGTCTAACTACACCCTTTTTATATAGTTCCGGCACTTAGAAAATGGTAAAAATTCACATTTAAATTGAAATTTTCGTTCATTTTCAAAATTTTGGAGGTTTTTGTCGAATAACTAGATAGCCTTAAATTTGGGAACGACATATTATACATATTTAGATAGGTCTCTTCAAAACCTAACTAAAGATACCTCACTTGTTTAGATCGGGCAAATAAAAATAAAAGAAATCCTAACTCTGACCAAACCTAACTCTGACCTAACCTAACTCTGACCAAACCTAACTCTGCCCTAACCTAACTCTGAGCTAACCTAACTCTGAGCTAACCTAACTCTGACCTAACCTAACTCTGACCTAACCTAACTCTGACCTAACCTAACTCTGACCTAACCTAACTCTGACCTAACCTAACTCTGACCTAACCTAACTCTAACCTAACCTAACTCTGAGCTAACATAACTCTGACCTAACCTAACTCTGACCTAACCTAACTCTGAGCTAACCTCACTCTGACCTAACCTAACTCTGACCTAACCTAACTCTGACCTAACCTAACTCTGAGGTAACCTAACTCTGACCTAACCTAACTCTGACCTAACCTAACTCTGACCTAACCTAACTCTGAGCTAACCTAACTCTGACCTAACCTAACTCTGACCTAACCTAACTCTGACCTAACCTAACTCTGACCTAACCTAACTCTGAGCTAACCTAACTCTGACCTAACCTAACTCTGACCTAACCTAACTCTGACCTAACCTAACTCTGACCTAACCTAACTCTGACCATACGAATTTTTTATTGAGTATACTTTTTAACTTCACTATTTTTGCTTGCAATCGTACCTGTAGACACTCCTGCGTCCCGTGGGAGCATTTAAACCTGTAAAATAAATTAAAAATTTTAAGTTTTGGACTTAGAATTTTTTGATTTTTGAAATTTACACTCCATAGTTGTCTTTCTTACTTGTTTGGATAGCTTTTGTCAAGACCTATCTAACAACACCTCTTTTAAATACATCCGATAAAGAGAAGTTGAATTTTTTTTACATTCATTTTAAAATATTGGTTTTTTCAAAAAATTTTGATGGTTTTCATCGAATAACACGCGGACCCCTCATCCAATAGTTGATATTTTTACACATTAAGACAGATCACATCAAGACCCGTCTAACTACACCCTTTTTATATAGTTCCGGCACTTAGAAAATGGTAAAAATTCACATTTAAATTGAAATTTTCGTTCATTTTCAAAATTTTGGAGGTTTTTGTCGAATAACTAGATAGCCTTAAATTTGGGAACGACATATTATACATATTTAGATAGGTCTCTTCAAAACCTAACTAAAGATACCTCACTTGTTTAGATCGGGCAAATAAAAATAAAAGAAATCCTAACTCTGACCAAACCTAACTCTGACCTAACCTAACTCTGACCAAACCTAACTCTGCCCTAACCTAACTCTGAGCTAACCTAACTCTGAGCTAACCTAACTCTGACCTAACCTAACTCTGAGCTAACCTAACTCTGACCTAACCTTACTCTGACCTAACCTAACTCTGACCTAACCTAACTCTGACCTAACCTAACTCTGACCTAACCTAACTCTGAGCTAACCTAACTCTGACCTAACCTAACTCTGAGCTAACCTAACTCTGAGCTAACCTCACTCTGACCTAACCTAACTCTGACCTAACCTAACTCTGACCTAACCTAACTCTGAGGTAACCTAACTCTGACCTAACCTAACTCTGACCTAACCTAACTCTGACCTAACCTAACTCTGAGCTAACCTAACTCTGACCTAACCTAACTCTGACCTAACCTAACTCTGACCTAACCTAACTCTGACCTAACCTAACTCTGAGCTAACCTAACTCTGACCTAACCTAACTCTGACCTAACCTAACTCTGACCTAACCTAACTCTGACCTAACCTAACTCTGACCATACGAATTTTTTATTGAGTATACTTTTTAACTTCACTATTTTTGCTTGCAATCGTACCTGTAGACACTCCTGCGTCCCGTGGGAGCATTTAAACCTGTAAAATAAATTAAAAATTTTAAGTTTTGGACTTAGAATTTTTTGATTTTTGAAATTTACACTCCATAGTTGTCTTTCTTACTTGTTTGGATAGCTTTTGTCAAGACCTATCTAACAACACCTCTTTTAAATACATCCGATAAAGAGAAGTTGAATTTTTTTTACATTCATTTTAAAATATTGGTTTTTTCAAAAAATTTTGATGGTTTTCATCGAATAACACGCGGACCCCTCATCCAATAGTTGATATTTTTACACATTAAGACAGATCACATCAAGACCCGTCTAACTACACCCTTTTTATATAGTTCCGGCACTTAGAAAATGGTAAAAATTCACATTTAAATTGAAATTTTCGTTCATTTTCAAAATTTTGGAGGTTTTTGTCGAATAACTAGATAGCCTTAAATTTGGGAACGACATATTATACATATTTAGATAGGTCTCTTCAAAACCTAACTAAAGATACCTCACTTGTTTAGATCGGGCAAATAAAAATAAAAGAAATCCTAACTCTGACCAAACCTAACTCTGACCTAACCTAACTCTGACCAAACCTAACTCTGCCCTAACCTAACTCTGAGCTAACCTAACTCTGAGCTAACCTAACTCTGACCTAACCTAACTCTGAGCTAACCTAACTCTGACCTAACCTTACTCTGACCTAACCTAACTCTGACCTAACCTAACTCTGACCTAACCTAACTCTAACCTAACCTAACTCTGAGCTAACCTAACTCTGACCTAACCTAACTCTGAGCTAACCTAACTCTGAGCTAACCTCACTCTGACCTAACCTAACTCTGACCTAACCTAACTCTGACCTAACCTAACTCTGAGGTAACCTAACTCTGACCTAACCTAACTCTGACCTAACCTAACTCTGACCTAACCTAACTCTGAGCTAACCTAACTCTGACCTAACCTAACTCTGACCTAACCTAACTCTGACCTAACCTAACTCTGACCTAACCTAACTCTGAGCTAACCTAACTCTGACCTAACCTAACTCTGACCTAACCTAACTCTGACCTAACCTAACTCTGACCTAACCTAACTCTGACCATACGAATTTTTTATTGAGTATACTTTTTAACTTCACTATTTTTGCTTGCAATCGTACCTGTAGACACTCCTGCGTCCCGTGGGAGCATTTAAACCTGTAAAATAAATTAAAAATTTTAAGTTTTGGACTTAGAATTTTTTGATTTTTGAAATTTACACTCCATAGTTGTCTTTCTTACTTGTTTGGATAGCTTTTGTCAAGACCTATCTAACAACACCTCTTTTAAATACATCCGATAAAGAGAAGTTGAATTTTTTTTACATTCATTTTAAAATATTGGTTTTTTCAAAAAATTTTGATGGTTTTCATCGAATAACACGCGGACCCCTCATCCAATAGTTGATATTTTTACACATTAAGACAGATCACATCAAGACCCGTCTAACTACACCCTTTTTATATAGTTCCGGCACTTAGAAAATGGTAAAAATTCACATTTAAATTGAAATTTTCGTTCATTTTCAAAATTTTGGAGGTTTTTGTCGAATAACTAGATAGCCTTAAATTTGGGAACGACATATTATACATATTTAGATAGGTCTCTTCAAAACCTAACTAAAGATACCTCACTTGTTTAGATCGGGCAAATAAAAATAAAAGAAATCCTAACTCTGACCAAACCTAACTCTGACCTAACCTAACTCTGACCAAACCTAACTCTGCCCTAACCTAACTCTGAGCTAACCTAACTCTGAGCTAACCTAACTCTGACCTAACCTAACTCTGAGCTAACCTAACTCTGACCTAACCTTACTCTGACCTAACCTAACTCTGACCTAACCTAACTCTGACCTAACCTAACTCTAACCTAACCTAACTCTGAGCTAACATAACTCTGACCTAACCTAACTCTGAGCTAACCTAACTCTGAGCTAACCTCACTCTGACCTAACCTAACTCTGACCTAACCTAACTCTGACCTAACCTAACTCTGAGCTAACCTAACTCTGACCTAACCTAACTCTGACCTAACCTAACTCTGACCTAACCTAACTCTGAGCTAACCTAACTCTGACCTAACCTAACTCTGACCTAACCTAACTCTGACCTAACCTAACTCTGACCTAACCTAACTCTGAGCTAACCTAACTCTGACCTAACCTAACTCTGACCTAACCTAACTCTGACCTAACCTAACTCTGACCTAACCTAACTCTGACCATACGAATTTTTTATTGAGTATACTTTTTAACTTCACTATTTTTGCTTGCAATCGTACCTGTAGACACTCCTGCGTCCCGTGGGAGCATTTAAACCTGTAAAATAAATTAAAAATTTTAAGTTTTGGACTTAGAATTTTTTGATTTTTGAAATTTACACTCCATAGTTGTCTTTCTTACTTGTTTGGATAGCTTTTGTCAAGACCTATCTAACAACACCTCTTTTAAATACATCCGATAAAGAGAAGTTGAATTTTTTTTACATTCATTTTAAAATATTGGTTTTTTCAAAAAATTTTGATGGTTTTCATCGAATAACACGCGGACCCCTCATCCAATAGTTGATATTTTTACACATTAAGACAGATCACATCAAGACCCGTCTAACTACACCCTTTTTATATAGTTCCGGCACTTAGAAAATGGTAAAAATTCACATTTAAATTGAAATTTTCGTTCATTTTCAAAATTTTGGAGGTTTTTGTCGAATAACTAGATAGCCTTAAATTTGGGAACGACATATTATACATATTTAGATAGGTCTCTTCAAAACCTAACTAAAGATACCTCACTTGTTTAGATCGGGCAAATAAAAATAAAAGAAATCCTAACTCTGACCTAACCTAACTCTGACCTAACCTAACTCTGACCTAACCTAACTCTGAGGTAACCTAACTCTGACCTAACCTAACTCTGACCTAACCTAACTCTGACCTAACCTAACTCTGAGCTAACCTAACTCTGACCTAACCTAACTCTGACCTAACCTAACTCTGACCTAACCTAACTCTGACCTAACCTAACTCTGACCTAACCTAACTCTGACCTAACCTAACTCTGACCTAACCTAACTCTGACCTAACCTAACTCTGACCTAACCTAACTCTGACCATACGAATTTTTTATTGAGTATACTTTTTAACTTCACTATTTTTGCTTGCAATCGTACCTGTAGACACTCCTGCGTCCCGTGGGAGCATTTAAACCTGTAAAATAAATTAAAAATTTTAAGTTTTGGACTTAGAATTTTTTGATTTTTGAAATTTACACTCCATAGTTGTCTTTCTTACTTGTTTGGATAGCTTTTGTCAAGACCTATCTAACAACACCTCTTTTAAATACATCCGATAAAGAGAAGTTGAATTTTTTTTACATTCATTTTAAAATATTGGTTTTTTCAAAAAATTTTGATGGTTTTCATCGAATAACACGCGGACCCCTCATCCAATAGTTGATATTTTTACACATTAAGACAGATCACATCAAGACCCGTCTAACTACACCCTTTTTATATAGTTCCGGCACTTAGAAAATGGTAAAAATTCACATTTAAATTGAAATTTTCGTTCATTTTCAAAATTTTGGAGGTTTTTGTCGAATAACTAGATAGCCTTAAATTTGGGAACGACATATTATACATATTTAGATAGGTCTCTTCAAAACCTAACTAAAGATACCTCACTTGTTTAGATCGGGCAAATAAAAATAAAAGAAATCCTAACTCTGACCTAACCTAACTCTGACCTAACCTAACTCTGACCTAACCTAACTCTGACCTAACCTAACTCTGAGGTAACCTAACTCTGACCTAACCTAACTCTGACCTAACCTAACTCTGACCTAACCTAACTCTGAGCTAACCTAACTCTGACCTAACCTAACTCTGACCTAACCTAACTCTGACCTAACCTAACTCTGACCTAACCTAACTCTGAGCTAACCTAACTCTGACCTAACCTAACTCTGACCTAACCTAACTCTGACCTAACCTAACTCTGACCTAACCTAACTCTGACCATACGAATTTTTTATTGAGTATACTTTTTAACTTCACTATTTTTGCTTGCAATCGTACCTGTAGACACTCCTGCGTCCCGTGGGAGCATTTAAACCTGTAAAATAAATTAAAAATTTTAAGTTTTGGACTTAGAATTTTTTGATTTTTGAAATTTACACTCCATAGTTGTCTTTCTTACTTGTTTGGATAGCTTTTGTCAAGACCTATCTAACAACACCTCTTTTAAATACATCCGATAAAGAGAAGTTGAATTTTTTTTACATTCATTTTAAAATATTGGTTTTTTCAAAAAATTTTGATGGTTTTCATCGAATAACACGCGGACCCCTCATCCAATAGTTGATATTTTTACACATTAAGACAGATCACATCAAGACCCGTCTAACTACACCCTTTTTATATAGTTCCGGCACTTAGAAAATGGTAAAAATTCACATTTAAATTGAAATTTTCGTTCATTTTCAAAATTTTGGAGGTTTTTGTCGAATAACTAGATAGCCTTAAATTTGGGAACGACATATTATACATATTTAGATAGGTCTCTTCAAAACCTAACTAAAGATACCTCACTTGTTTAGATCGGGCAAATAAAAATAAAAGAAATCCTAACTCTGACC
Source organism: Spilosoma lubricipeda (assembly GCA_905220595.1). NCBI lineage: Eukaryota > Metazoa > Arthropoda > Insecta > Lepidoptera > Erebidae > Spilosoma > Spilosoma lubricipeda. The sequence continues at coordinate 17,679,539 of HG992293.1, read as the reverse complement.
AAACCTAACTCTGACCTAACCTAACTCTGACCAAACCTAACTCTGCCCTAACCTAACTCTGAGCTAACCTAACTCTGAGCTAACCTAACTCTGACCTAACCTAACTCTGAGCTAACCTAACTCTGACCTAACCTTACTCTGACCTAACCTAACTCTGACCTAACCTAACTCTGACCTAACCTAACTCTAACCTAACCTAACTCTGAGCTAACATAACTCTGACCTAACCTAACTCTGAGCTAACCTAACTCTGAGCTAACCTCACTCTGACCTAACCTAACTCTGACCTAACCTAACTCTGACCTAACCTAACTCTGAGGTAACCTAACTCTGACCTAACCTAACTCTGACCTAACCTAACTCTGACCTAACCTAACTCTGAGCTAACCTAACTCTGACCTAACCTAACTCTGACCTAACCTAACTCTGACCTAACCTAACTCTGACCTAACCTAACTCTGAGCTAACCTAACTCTGACCTAACCTAACTCTGACCTAACCTAACTCTGACCTAACCTAACTCTGACCTAACCTAACTCTGACCATACGAATTTTTTATTGAGTATACTTTTTAACTTCACTATTTTTGCTTGCAATCGTACCTGTAGACACTCCTGCGTCCCGTGGGAGCATTTAAACCTGTAAAATAAATTAAAAATTTTAAGTTTTGGACTTAGAATTTTTTGATTTTTGAAATTTACACTCCATAGTTGTCTTTCTTACTTGTTTGGATAGCTTTTGTCAAGACCTATCTAACAACACCTCTTTTAAATACATCCGATAAAGAGAAGTTGAATTTTTTTTACATTCATTTTAAAATATTGGTTTTTTCAAAAAATTTTGATGGTTTTCATCGAATAACACGCGGACCCCTCATCCAATAGTTGATATTTTTACACATTAAGACAGATCACATCAAGACCCGTCTAACTACACCCTTTTTATATAGTTCCGGCACTTAGAAAATGGTAAAAATTCACATTTAAATTGAAATTTTCGTTCATTTTCAAAATTTTGGAGGTTTTTGTCGAATAACTAGATAGCCTTAAATTTGGGAACGACATATTATACATATTTAGATAGGTCTCTTCAAAACCTAACTAAAGATACCTCACTTGTTTAGATCGGGCAAATAAAAATAAAAGAAATCCTAACTCTGACCTAACCTAACTCTGACCTAACCTAACTCTGACCTAACCTAACTCTGAGGTAACCTAACTCTGACCTAACCTAACTCTGACCTAACCTAACTCTGACCTAACCTAACTCTGAGCTAACCTAACTCTGACCTAACCTAACTCTGACCTAACCTAACTCTGACCTAACCTAACTCTGACCTAACCTAACTCTGAGCTAACCTAACTCTGACCTAACCTAACTCTGACCTAACCTAACTCTGACCTAACCTAACTCTGACCTAACCTAACTCTGACCATACGAATTTTTTATTGAGTATACTTTTTAACTTCACTATTTTTGCTTGCAATCGTACCTGTAGACACTCCTGCGTCCCGTGGGAGCATTTAAACCTGTAAAATAAATTAAAAATTTTAAGTTTTGGACTTAGAATTTTTTGATTTTTGAAATTTACACTCCATAGTTGTCTTTCTTACTTGTTTGGATAGCTTTTGTCAAGACCTATCTAACAACACCTCTTTTAAATACATCCGATAAAGAGAAGTTGAATTTTTTTTACATTCATTTTAAAATATTGGTTTTTTCAAAAAATTTTGATGGTTTTCATCGAATAACACGCGGACCCCTCATCCAATAGTTGATATTTTTACACATTAAGACAGATCACATCAAGACCCGTCTAACTACACCCTTTTTATATAGTTCCGGCACTTAGAAAATGGTAAAAATTCACATTTAAATTGAAATTTTCGTTCATTTTCAAAATTTTGGAGGTTTTTGTCGAATAACTAGATAGCCTTAAATTTGGGAACGACATATTATACATATTTAGATAGGTCTCTTCAAAACCTAACTAAAGATACCTCACTTGTTTAGATCGGGCAAATAAAAATAAAAGAAATCCTAACTCTGACCTAACCTAACTCTGACCTAACCTAACTCTGACCTAACCTAACTCTGAGGTAACCTAACTCTGACCTAACCTAACTCTGACCTAACCTAACTCTGACCTAACCTAACTCTGAGCTAACCTAACTCTGACCTAACCTAACTCTGACCTAACCTAACTCTGACCTAACCTAACTCTGACCTAACCTAACTCTGACCTAACCTAACTCTGACCTAACCTAACTCTGACCTAACCTAACTCTGACCTAACCTAACTCTGACCTAACCTAACTCTGACCATACGAATTTTTTATTGAGTATACTTTTTAACTTCACTATTTTTGCTTGCAATCGTACCTGTAGACACTCCTGCGTCCCGTGGGAGCATTTAAACCTGTAAAATAAATTAAAAATTTTAAGTTTTGGACTTAGAATTTTTTGATTTTTGAAATTTACACTCCATAGTTGTCTTTCTTACTTGTTTGGATAGCTTTTGTCAAGACCTATCTAACAACACCTCTTTTAAATACATCCGATAAAGAGAAGTTGAATTTTTTTTACATTCATTTTAAAATATTGGTTTTTTCAAAAAATTTTGATGGTTTTCATCGAATAACACGCGGACCCCTCATCCAATAGTTGATATTTTTACACATTAAGACAGATCACATCAAGACCCGTCTAACTACACCCTTTTTATATAGTTCCGGCACTTAGAAAATGGTAAAAATTCACATTTAAATTGAAATTTTCGTTCATTTTCAAAATTTTGGAGGTTTTTGTCGAATAACTAGATAGCCTTAAATTTGGGAACGACATATTATACATATTTAGATAGGTCTCTTCAAAACCTAACTAAAGATACCTCACTTGTTTAGATCGGGCAAATAAAAATAAAAGAAATCCTAACTCTGACCTAACCTAACTCTGACCTAACCTAACTCTGACCTAACCTAACTCTGAGGTAACCTAACTCTGACCTAACCTAACTCTGACCTAACCTAACTCTGACCTAACCTAACTCTGAGCTAACCTAACTCTGACCTAACCTAACTCTGACCTAACCTAACTCTGACCTAACCTAACTCTGACCTAACCTAACTCTGAGCTAACCTAACTCTGACCTAACCTAACTCTGACCTAACCTAACTCTGACCTAACCTAACTCTGACCTAACCTAACTCTGACCATACGAATTTTTTATTGAGTATACTTTTTAACTTCACTATTTTTGCTTGCAATCGTACCTGTAGACACTCCTGCGTCCCGTGGGAGCATTTAAACCTGTAAAATAAATTAAAAATTTTAAGTTTTGGACTTAGAATTTTTTGATTTTTGAAATTTACACTCCATAGTTGTCTTTCTTACTTGTTTGGATAGCTTTTGTCAAGACCTATCTAACAACACCTCTTTTAAATACATCCGATAAAGAGAAGTTGAATTTTTTTTACATTCATTTTAAAATATTGGTTTTTTCAAAAAATTTTGATGGTTTTCATCGAATAACACGCGGACCCCTCATCCAATAGTTGATATTTTTACACATTAAGACAGATCACATCAAGACCCGTCTAACTACACCCTTTTTATATAGTTCCGGCACTTAGAAAATGGTAAAAATTCACATTTAAATTGAAATTTTCGTTCATTTTCAAAATTTTGGAGGTTTTTGTCGAATAACTAGATAGCCTTAAATTTGGGAACGACATATTATACATATTTAGATAGGTCTCTTCAAAACCTAACTAAAGATACCTCACTTGTTTAGATCGGGCAAATAAAAATAAAAGAAATCCTAACTCTGACCAAACCTAACTCTGACCTAACCTAACTCTGACCAAACCTAACTCTGCCCTAACCTAACTCTGAGCTAACCTAACTCTGAGCTAACCTAACTCTGACCTAACCTAACTCTGAGCTAACCTAACTCTGACCTAACCTTACTCTGACCTAACCTAACTCTGACCTAACCTAACTCTGACCTAACCTAACTCTAACCTAACCTAACTCTGAGCTAACATAACTCTGACCTAACCTAACTCTGAGCTAACCTAACTCTGAGCTAACCTCACTCTGACCTAACCTAACTCTGACCTAACCTAACTCTGACCTAACCTAACTCTGAGCTAACCTAACTCTGACCTAACCTAACTCTGACCTAACCTAACTCTGACCTAACCTAACTCTGAGCTAACCTAACTCTGACCTAACCTAACTCTGACCTAACCTAACTCTGACCTAACCTAACTCTGACCTAACCTAACTCTGAGCTAACCTAACTCTGACCTAACCTAACTCTGACCTAACCTAACTCTGACCTAACCTAACTCTGACCTAACCTAACTCTGACCATACGAATTTTTTATTGAGTATACTTTTTAACTTCACTATTTTTGCTTGCAATCGTACCTGTAGACACTCCTGCGTCCCGTGGGAGCATTTAAACCTGTAAAATAAATTAAAAATTTTAAGTTTTGGACTTAGAATTTTTTGATTTTTGAAATTTACACTCCATAGTTGTCTTTCTTACTTGTTTGGATAGCTTTTGTCAAGACCTATCTAACAACACCTCTTTTAAATACATCCGATAAAGAGAAGTTGAATTTTTTTTACATTCATTTTAAAATATTGGTTTTTTCAAAAAATTTTGATGGTTTTCATCGAATAACACGCGGACCCCTCATCCAATAGTTGATATTTTTACACATTAAGACAGATCACATCAAGACCCGTCTAACTACACCCTTTTTATATAGTTCCGGCACTTAGAAAATGGTAAAAATTCACATTTAAATTGAAATTTTCGTTCATTTTCAAAATTTTGGAGGTTTTTGTCGAATAACTAGATAGCCTTAAATTTGGGAACGACATATTATACATATTTAGATAGGTCTCTTCAAAACCTAACTAAAGATACCTCACTTGTTTAGATCGGGCAAATAAAAATAAAAGAAATCCTAACTCTGACCAAACCTAACTCTGACCTAACCTAACTCTGACCAAACCTAACTCTGCCCTAACCTAACTCTGAGCTAACCTAACTCTGAGCTAACCTAACTCTGACCTAACCTAACTCTGAGCTAACCTAACTCTGACCTAACCTAACTCTGACCTAACCTAACTCTGACCTAACCTAACTCTGACCTAACCTAACTCTGACCTAACCTAACTCTGAGCTAACATAACTCTGACCTAACCTAACTCTGAGCTAACCTAACTCTGAGCTAACCTCACTCTGACCTAACCTAACTCTGACCTAACCTAACTCTGACCTAACCTAACTCTGAGGTAACCTAACTCTGACCTAACCTAACTCTGACCTAACCTAACTCTGACCTAACCTAACTCTGAGCTAACCTAACTCTGACCTAACCTAACTCTGACCTAACCTAACTCTGACCTAACCTAACTCTGACCTAACCTAACTCTGAGCTAACCTAACTCTGACCTAACCTAACTCTGACCTAACCTAACTCTGACCTAACCTAACTCTGACCTAACCTAACTCTGACCATACGAATTTTTTATTGAGTATACTTTTTAACTTCACTATTTTTGCTTGCAATCGTACCTGTAGACACTCCTGCGTCCCGTGGGAGCATTTAAACCTGTAAAATAAATTAAAAATTTTAAGTTTTGGACTTAGAATTTTTTGATTTTTGAAATTTACACTCCATAGTTGTCTTTCTTACTTGTTTGGATAGCTTTTGTCAAGACCTATCTAACAACACCTCTTTTAAATACATCCGATAAAGAGAAGTTGAATTTTTTTTACATTCATTTTAAAATATTGGTTTTTTCAAAAAATTTTGATGGTTTTCATCGAATAACACGCGGACCCCTCATCCAATAGTTGATATTTTTACACATTAAGACAGATCACATCAAGACCCGTCTAACTACACCCTTTTTATATAGTTCCGGCACTTAGAAAATGGTAAAAATTCACATTTAAATTGAAATTTTCGTTCATTTTCAAAATTTTGGAGGTTTTTGTCGAATAACTAGATAGCCTTAAATTTGGGAACGACATATTATACATATTTAGATAGGTCTCTTCAAAACCTAACTAAAGATACCTCACTTGTTTAGATCGGGCAAATAAAAATAAAAGAAATCCTAACTCTGACCTAACCTAACTCTGACCTAACCTAACTCTGACCTAACCTAACTCTGAGGTAACCTAACTCTGACCTAACCTAACTCTGACCTAACCTAACTCTGACCTAACCTAACTCTGAGCTAACCTAACTCTGACCTAACCTAACTCTGACCTAACCTAACTCTGACCTAACCTAACTCTGACCTAACCTAACTCTGAGCTAACCTAACTCTGACCTAACCTAACTCTGACCTAACCTAACTCTGACCTAACCTAACTCTGACCTAACCTAACTCTGACCATACGAATTTTTTATTGAGTATACTTTTTAACTTCACTATTTTTGCTTGCAATCGTACCTGTAGACACTCCTGCGTCCCGTGGGAGCATTTAAACCTGTAAAATAAATTAAAAATTTTAAGTTTTGGACTTAGAATTTTTTGATTTTTGAAATTTACACTCCATAGTTGTCTTTCTTACTTGTTTGGATAGCTTTTGTCAAGACCTATCTAACAACACCTCTTTTAAATACATCCGATAAAGAGAAGTTGAATTTTTTTTACATTCATTTTAAAATATTGGTTTTTTCAAAAAATTTTGATGGTTTTCATCGAATAACACGCGGACCCCTCATCCAATAGTTGATATTTTTACACATTAAGACAGATCACATCAAGACCCGTCTAACTACACCCTTTTTATATAGTTCCGGCACTTAGAAAATGGTAAAAATTCACATTTAAATTGAAATTTTCGTTCATTTTCAAAATTTTGGAGGTTTTTGTCGAATAACTAGATAGCCTTAAATTTGGGAACGACATATTATACATATTTAGATAGGTCTCTTCAAAACCTAACTAAAGATACCTCACTTGTTTAGATCGGGCAAATAAAAATAAAAGAAATCCTAACTCTGACCAAACCTAACTCTGACCTAACCTAACTCTGACCAAACCTAACTCTGCCCTAACCTAACTCTGAGCTAACCTAACTCTGAGCTAACCTAACTCTGACCTAACCTAACTCTGAGCTAACCTAACTCTGACCTAACCTTACTCTGACCTAACCTAACTCTGACCTAACCTAACTCTGACCTAACCTAACTCTAACCTAACCTAACTCTGACCTAACATAACTCTGACCTAACCTAACTCTGAGCTAACCTAACTCTGACCTAACCTCACTCTGACCTAACCTAACTCTGACCTAACCTAACTCTGACCTAACCTAACTCTGAGGTAACCTAACTCTGACCTAACCTAACTCTGACCTAACCTAACTCTGAGCTAACCTCACTCTGACCTAACCTAACTCTGACCTAACCTAACTCTGACCTAACCTAACTCTGAGCTAACCTAACTCTGACCTAACCTAACTCTGACCTAACCTAACTCTGACCTAACCTAACTCTGAGCTAACCTAACTCTGACCTAACCTAACTCTGACCTAACCTAACTCTGACCTAACCTAACTCTGACCTAACCTAACTCTGAGCTAACCTAACTCTGACCTAACCTAACTCTGACCTAACCTAACTCTGACCTAACCTAACTCTGACCTAACCTAACTCTGACCATACGAATTTTTTATTGAGTATACTTTTTAACTTCACTATTTTTGCTTGCAATCGTACCTGTAGACACTCCTGCGTCCCGTGGGAGCATTTAAACCTGTAAAATAAATTAAAAATTTTAAGTTTTGGACTTAGAATTTTTTGATTTTTGAAATTTACACTCCATAGTTGTCTTTCTTACTTGTTTGGATAGCTTTTGTCAAGACCTATCTAACAACACCTCTTTTAAATACATCCGATAAAGAGAAGTTGAATTTTTTTTACATTCATTTTAAAATATTGGTTTTTTCAAAAAATTTTGATGGTTTTCATCGAATAACACGCGGACCCCTCATCCAATAGTTGATATTTTTACACATTAAGACAGATCACATCAAGACCCGTCTAACTACACCCTTTTTATATAGTTCCGGCACTTAGAAAATGGTAAAAATTCACATTTAAATTGAAATTTTCGTTCATTTTCAAAATTTTGGAGGTTTTTGTCGAATAACTAGATAGCCTTAAATTTGGGAACGACATATTATACATATTTAGATAGGTCTCTTCAAAACCTAACTAAAGATACCTCACTTGTTTAGATCGGGCAAATAAAAATAAAAGAAATCCTAACTCTGACCTAACCTAACTCTGACCTAACCTAACTCTGACCTAACCTAACTCTGAGGTAACCTAACTCTGACCTAACCTAACTCTGACCTAACCTAACTCTGACCTAACCTAACTCTGAGCTAACCTAACTCTGACCTAACCTAACTCTGACCTAACCTAACTCTGACCTAACCTAACTCTGACCTAACCTAACTCTGAGCTAACCTAACTCTGACCTAACCTAACTCTGACCTAACCTAACTCTGACCTAACCTAACTCTGACCTAACCTAACTCTGACCATACGAATTTTTTATTGAGTATACTTTTTAACTTCACTATTTTTGCTTGCAATCGTACCTGTAGACACTCCTGCGTCCCGTGGGAGCATTTAAACCTGTAAAATAAATTAAAAATTTTAAGTTTTGGACTTAGAATTTTTTGATTTTTGAAATTTACACTCCATAGTTGTCTTTCTTACTTGTTTGGATAGCTTTTGTCAAGACCTATCTAACAACACCTCTTTTAAATACATCCGATAAAGAGAAGTTGAATTTTTTTTACATTCATTTTAAAATATTGGTTTTTTCAAAAAATTTTGATGGTTTTCATCGAATAACACGCGGACCCCTCATCCAATAGTTGATATTTTTACACATTAAGACAGATCACATCAAGACCCGTCTAACTACACCCTTTTTATATAGTTCCGGCACTTAGAAAATGGTAAAAATTCACATTTAAATTGAAATTTTCGTTCATTTTCAAAATTTTGGAGGTTTTTGTCGAATAACTAGATAGCCTTAAATTTGGGAACGACATATTATACATATTTAGATAGGTCTCTTCAAAACCTAACTAAAGATACCTCACTTGTTTAGATCGGGCAAATAAAAATAAAAAAAATTGCCCTCCCACCCTCCCTTTTTTCACTGGATATATAGGGTTGTGGTGCAGGGATCGTCAACCTGAGGTAGTGATAAATTTTTTTTTTGTTTTTAAATTTCGTATTAGTTTTAAGTTGACCGAGGCAATATTCCCCTCCTAAAACTCCTAAATTAAATAGACCGGCTCCAATTAGAGCAATATTTATTAAATATATTGATAAGTTTTTAAACCTTTAACCAGGTAGGACTGAGTCCTTTACACATTATCTGTTTTGTTTACATTGACACTTACACACACAAAGGAAGGAGATGCAAAATATAATGGATTACATAAAACGATGCGTGACAATTTGCGGTGTGAGGGGGTAGTACCTTACTCTTTATCATCTACCAATTTACATTATATCATTGCTCGTAGATCATTTATTGCGCCGGATGTATTTTGAGTTGTGATGGATTAAAAATACAGTGTCATGACCGTTGTTCATCCCATGGGTGTACAAATACAGAGTATCACGACCGTTGTTCATCCCATGGGTGTACAAATGACCGACTTAAGAAGCAAACTACGCATACAAAGAGAAACTTCAACGCAATTCCCTAAGCAAACCCGCGTTTTTGCAGAAACGAATAGGATTTAGCATTGGAGGTCAAATCCTCTCTTTTAATAAGCTCACCTTCAGGTTTCCTTTTTTTTTATATCCTTTATATAGCCGTGTGTATGTAAACAAAGTGCGTGACACTTCATTTAGTTTGTTTGACTCTACGGAACGATTAAACATAGTGAATGTCTACTCGGAGTGTAAGATTAGCTATGGAATATAATAAGCATGGCCGTCACGTTAGTTAAAACAAATTTGTATATTGAACTAATGGTGATTAATTAGAACTGGTGAAATAATAGCTTTAAATATTGTTTCTATTTTCAGGTAAGATGTGTCATTAATACTGTTAAAGAATCTTTTGTTAAGATGTAAACAAGTTTATTTATTAAAAATAAAACTACTCTCTTTTCAGAGCAATTCAATGTTGGTTGTAGTTTTACTGTTCACAATAGAATACGGTGACAGTTATAAATTTACACATTATCTATACTAATATATAAAGCTGAAGAGTTTGTTTGTTTGTTTGAACACGCTAATCTCAGGAACCGCTGGTCCGATTTGAAAAATTATTTCAGTATTAGATAGCCCATTTATCGAGGAAGGCTATAGGGTGTATATCATCACGCTACTACTAATAGGAGCGGAGCAACGATGAAGAATGTTTCAAAAACGGGGGAAATTTTCACGCTACGGGCAATATAAGGCGCAAACGAGGTTGCGTGGGTCGGCTAGTATGTATATAACCTTCGTCACCCTGGGGGGTGTGCAGGCAGTGGTAGTGTATAAAAATGCAACCGTTTTGCTTGAAGTATTGGATTCGATTCCCGGGTCGGACAAAACATTTCTTTCGAAGTTTAATGTTTTTCTTTTTTCAGACTGAAAAGGGAAATGTAAGTTTTGCGTTTGGTCTCAACTAACAGAATCTATATATAAATAAAACAACTAGACTTGATAAAACATTTAATAGAATTTTCAAAGATTCACGATCGTTGCGCACGCGCACATCTACGTCACAATAGCGCACAACACGAAGCGTGCGTGTTGCAATCGCTAGTTTTTTTTTACATTTTTGTTATGCTTTCTTACAGACTACATCACATTACTGTCTACACAATAAAAAAAATATACAGCTTCGTGAGCTTACAATCAAATCCATATTTCGACAGCCTTAGTCGTTGTTTATGATACAAAACTCGAGATCAACAGAAATTAAAAGTGTCAAGCAATTGGGAGTATTTAAAATTTTAACAGTAATCATTCAGAAGCGAGAGGCTAATTTGAAGGAAAACAAATGTGCAAGGTGTTACATAAAAGCGCTATACCTAGGCGTCGCGTCGTCTCGTACACGCACACTTGCCAGTAACTAACCAAGAAAATGTATCTTCAATACAAAGTCCAGAGAAGACTGACGTCAATAAAATATAGTCATAAAATATTAGAAAATAACATGTTTTCTCCTTCTTTAGTATTTTCTGAAGGAAAATTAAAATTTATATTCTTCAATGTAATTTAAATAATAGTCGGCCATATAAGCGCGTAACTAATTCTCTGTAACGCCTTACATGTTCAACTTCAACTACAAGCTTTGAGAATAAATAGAGATAGTAAATAAATTATGACTGCAAATAATACTAGTAAAAAAAAACAAAAATCAATAAATTTTAATAAAATTTAACATTTAACAAATCAAAATATCACTAACATAAATAACAGCCCTTTTCAGGGCTCGCCGTCGCTCCCAGTATCCCTCTGTTTCGCAGAGGGACAGGGGAAGAGACGGTGCCAGGGATCCAGGGACGGGACGGCCCACTGCTCGCGCAGGGGCCGGCAGGCACTTGTGCCACCGTTGGAGATGGGAGAGTTGGCTGCCCTCCCGCGTCGCGTAATCTCCGGGTGATCGGCGTTTTAACCTGGGTACTAGCCACATTCAGGAAGCCGTGATCTCGGAGGATGTGGGGCTCGCCTTCACTGGCCGGCCCGCGGCAAGGAAAAGACTTTAAAACCCGACAACAAAGTCGTTAAAAGCGGTGGCTGCCGTCGCCTCGTACGCTGATGGGATTGGCCGACGGGGTGGTGGCGGCCGGGGGAGAGGCTCTGCGGGAGCGGGAGCTGGGACGCCCTCGTGCCCCGCGAGCCGCGTACCCCGCGAGGCGAGGGGGCGCCGGCGAGCGCGGTTTGCCCGCGTCCCTGAATCCAGGCTCTGCGGGAGCGGGATCAAGTAGTTTCAGATGCTCTTTCCTGCCCCACGGGCCAACGGTGAGGGGATGCGGGCGAGCGCCGTTCGCCCGCGCCCCTGAGTGAGAGTGGCCACGGGCGGTGGCCGGGGTGGTCGGGGGACCTGCCGCCCCATGCTGGAGTGGCAGAATGCGCCCCTCTGTGTTCCTGGGGTGCATTCATACGAGGAGGACAGGCCCCACCATCTGGGCACGTGACACTGCGTCCCGTAGGTAGGATAATTTAAACCTGAAAAATAAAATGAAAATTAAGAATTTGCAACTTTGGCTATATTTTTTTTTATTTTGGAAACTTTTTGTCGAATATAATTCGATAACCCTCCACCTTATAGTTTATATTTTTACAGATTAAGATAGCTCACATCTAGACCTATCTAATAACACCCTTTTCACATAATTCCGGCATATAGATATTTAGAAATTCGAATTCATTTAGGCTGAAATTATTAAATTTTTGAATTTTTTTTAGGCTATCTTCGATTATTTCGATAACCCTTATTTTGGAACCCACAAATAAACGAGGGGGTTTCCAAACGTTAGAAAAAAAAAAAATTGGTCTTTGAATGATTAAAATTGGAAGTTTGGTTTTGAAGTTAAGGCGAAATTAAAATATTACGATTTCTGCTGCACGGCGCGTTGCGAAGTGTTCATGAACAAAATGTAAGGACCTCTGACTTTTTCCAGGTTTCCTCGCGATGTGTTCCTTCACCGCCTGACAGTGGTGTCTAAATACTCTTAGAAAATACATAATAGAACACCACGTACTTGCCAGGATAGAAATATGCCTCAGAAATTGTATGACCTAGCTTTTCTTAATCTACAGATTAAGAAAAGCTAAGTCTTAATGTATGGGCCAAATTTAACATTTCTATGTAAAAGAGTTTTTGAGTTATGAGGATGTCAGAAGTGGCTCCAAATGGTTCGTGTAATATTACACACGGTGCTGCTCGCCAGTTCTGCTAGCTCGAACTTGGCCTGCCACGCTACTGCGTGTCTTGTCAAACAAGTTGCTACGTCGCTATTTAATTGTTAGCTGACTTCGGCGAAACCGAAAAAGGGGGTAACATTTTTGGCAGTCTATGTATGTTTGACCGTAGTGCTTTTAAATTACACATTGACTATGTAATAAGTTTAATCAAAGTTTTTACCTTGTGGTAAAGTTACAGTGTTTCAGTTTTCTAAACTTTTTCTTGTGTTTACGTGGTGTTGTCGCGCTGCTGCGTGTCTAGGACGCGAGACAGGTGCGCGCGCACGGCGCTCGGCTCGCGCTCGCGGCGCGACGCGGTGCAGGCGGCGGCGAGTCGTCAGTTAGTGCGCGCCACTCGCCCTAGTGCCGCGTGTCGTTTTGTTTCTCTGCCAAACGACGAAAACTCACGATTTGTAGGAGTCGTGTGCCCACGGAGGCAACTTTTTTTCCTTTATCACTTTATTAACTACCCACTGTATGAACGTTTAAATTGAGCTCATAATTATTAAAACAACTGTGTTAATCTGTCGTGTGCGTGTGACCTATGATGGCAATTGCAATATGATGCGGCTGAGTACAATATCGTGTGGGCATTAAGGTGCCGGTGTCAGAAGGCGGCGCTGCATTCTGTTCGAGGAGCGCTTAGCCGCGGAGCGGATGGTGGCGAGCGTAGTCGTTGCGCTGAGTAGCGCCACACCGCACTGCACCGGTATCAACACTCGCATGTGAGCATCTTCTCATTTTTTTTTGTATATATGAGCCTGCCAAAGTAACTCTACTCTGATGTTCTGATGGAAAGCATGAGTAGAATACAAGAGTGGTGGTCACCGTATTCATTGCGAATGGGGACAATGCAACAATACAGCGTGATGACCCACACTATGGCAACCTATTGAGATGCTTCTGCATCCTTGGGCCTCCGGTCTCGAACTCACCCACGCAACACGACAACACGAACGCTGTCATTTTAGGTTGGTCTTCTGTGAGAGGGTTGTAGAGTTCAAATTAGATTGAAGTCAACACGCTATGTTATTGTGTCCCGTTACATCAACGGTTTACACTATATTCATGTAGATGGGAAAGTTTTATATATGTTATATGTAAATGTAGATGCGGAGCTTCGGCTTAAACTTCATATTTGAACAGTATGAACTGTTCAAATATCTAAATCAAACACATAGTGCGGCGCCCGTTGATGTAAAGTGTTGGAATTTTTGCAAGCATAGCATCTATGTATATATTTATATAAAAAGAATCGCGAAATGTGTTGCTAAGCGCAAAAAACGTGAACCGCTCAACAATTTGGTTATTTTTTTTTATATTATCGTTAAGGCACAAGGATGGTTCTAATGAAGAGAAAAATCGGGAAAATTGCGAAGAAAATAGTAAAATGACACTTTTTATTTTTCTATTCTCTTCGGTTACTTTTGACAGAACTAAGTTTGTCGCGGCAACCAGTATTTTATAAATATAAAGAAACGAGATACTGTGAATTGTCTTTCCTATTATATGATACCAAGTGGAATGGTTCTCTTCATATCAACAGTCCGTCCAGAAATGATGTACATACCACATTTATTACGATAACTTGCAAGTTTTTATACCACGTTAATGTAGAAAATAACAGAGGTTTGCTGTGCCAAAGAATGATCAGGATACTACCAGCGCGAGCGGTTACCCTGATAGGTTTAATTTGATTCTTAACCCTATAAAGTGCCAAACTAACCATATCCTATCATATCCAGGCCAGTCAAATATTAACATACCTATATATGTACAAATTCAGTGCATCAAGTTTAAAAAGAAATCAATATAAAGAAATAAAAGCGGCGTTCGATTGGCGGGTCAGACCAAATGTTTGTAACCATGATCTGCAAATATGTATTTGTTTCGAAGTTGGGTGTTTTCTATGTATCACGTCATGTTATAAAACAAAGTCCTCCGCCGCGTTTGTCTGTCTATCTGTTCGCGATAAACTCAAATGTTACTGCAGTAACGCAGTATCGATACTGTATCGGTGGTAATCGATACTGCAGTATCGATTGATATTAACATTGATATTAACATATATAGTAATCGATTACCACCGCCCATGGACCATGGATATCCGCAACACCAGAGGCGTCACAACTGCGTTTCCGGCCTTTGGGGGATGGGGGCAGATTTTGGGGTTTTCGTATGTAATTTAACAAATTTTTGAATATATTGGCTCTGGTATAACGATATTTGTGGAAGACGTCGGAAAAGCTTAATTCGCACCACTTCTCAGAGTAACATACACTAATTATACTACCGTAAAGAAGCCCTGCGAAGCCGGGGCGGATAGCTAGTAATATATCAACGAAAACAAGTATTTATTTATTTATATCAGTGTCCGGTACCTATAATACAAGTTGTGCTTAGTTTGGGACTAGATTGATGTTGATTGACTTTGTATGTTAGATGTCCAAAATATTTTATTTATGTTGGTACAGACAGTTATTGATTATGCTAATAAGTGTATCTACGATCTAAATGCAGATCTTAGAACAAATACACTTGCATTCAATTCATTCTCAATTTCCTTAAATAGGGTTATTGTCCTCCGTTCATCTTAAATCGTCTCTTAAATCGGCAGCGCCATCACCTGCGCGCCCCGACACTCTCTACACTGTTTTCAACTCTCCTAACTCTCATACATACGTCACATTGTCCTGGTTCCTGTCTTCCAATCATAATATATCTCTTCAATCTACATAGGTGTGTAAGTGTGGAATGGGCATAATAAGGAGACTGGGCCTAGGGTCCTATCGTAATAGCAGCACTGTAGTCACTACGGCTACATCGACATGTTGAGATAGGCGCCTTTTCTGGCATTGCCCAGGGCATTATAATTGCTTGTTTTTTTTTTATCTAACGACTGTTTAAAACCATGTATTTACTATCCTGTGTATGTCAGAATAAATAATTTTCTTTCTTTCTATTAGTTATTATGCCCTCCCACACCTCTGCGTGTGTTCATTCCTCCAATCTCATTCAGTCTGACCTCTAGAACGCTATTCTTCAGTAAATTTGGATCAAACTCGTAATTCATCCAAAGTGAAAGTACGGACTCTCTTTATCCAAAAATAGGAGATGGTCATAAAATGTATGGGCCTGTGTCCAAGTGTTAGATATTAAATGAGTGTCATTTGTTTAGTAAGACCTTCTACTTGAAGAATGAATAGCAATTATGAATAAAGTTATGACTGCTTAAAAATATAGTGTTATCACTGTGATCATATTTATACCACAATGCATTTCAAAGTCATAATATCAGTTGTGCTTTATTGAATTTAAGTGCAACATTAAAAACATAATATAAAAACGAAGTTGCTTCACATTCGTGTGGTCTGAGACCTTTAAACATACGGTGTTCACTAAAACTGAGAGTGATTCAAGAAAAAAATTACATTTACGGCAGAATGCGAAAATGTCCTGTTTTGAAAACTCTACTTCTGTTTGTGTAAAGCTTTGGCTGTTAGTCGGATTTTTTTGCATAATTTTGGGATTTTCAAATTTTGCAATAAATTATTATATTATAGAGAAATTCTACATGGTATTCGTAGCTATTTAGTTTATATTGACCACCGTGTCTGTAGAAATGTATAACATTTCTTCCCCCTCGCAATACTTAAACGGTATATCATTAATAGTTCCGCTTAATCACTTTTCGAAGTGACTATGCCACGTTCACCAAACTATTTCATAGGCTTTTTGTGATTTTGAGGAATATCCGTAAACATTTCTGATATTAACTCCCGTAAGGTAGCTACCATCGTGCAAAAATTACTTGAACAGTTAACTTTCCATCAACATTCGAATAATCATCGTTGCCGATTTTAAGTCAGTAAGAAATCTGCAAAACCAGCAGTATTTTTCCTTCCCAAGTAAATTCTTATATTTTTGAAAGCTTTAGAATATTAACTTATGACGACAAAATAGACCTCTGTAAGCATGCTCTAACTTCATAGGCTCTGGTTCTTTTTGGCACTTCCACTTAAAGTCGAAAGCCAGTAAAACCATTACTCCACACATTTTTTTTTTCAGAGGAGTATCAATAGTTATTAGATTCAGGAGTAAAATAAAGGTTGCATTAGCCGTTCGCACACCTTCAAGCAGTGTAGTTGCTACTGCATAGGAAAACGCAATGACTGTGTACAGAAGACTGTTTCGATACACTTCAAACCGACATGGAAATATCAGTGTTGTTGCTATCAATTCACAAAGATCCAGATAACACTTATTTTTCAACATATCAGTTGAATATTTATCTGCTGTTGAGTAATTATCACTATTTCTGAAGTGAGATAAACTGAAAACTTGATACAATCATTGAACACAACTTTTAGTGTTCTACGGAACACTAAGCATTTTTGCGTTTTGAGGTATGCCTCAAAACGCATGTATACATTATAATCAAGTTCCACGCAAGCACAGCCGCGGAACTGCTAGTAGTATCACATGAAAGTGTGCTCATGCACATTCAATTCAATCACATTCCAATCATATATTATTTATTTATTTAAGCCAACCGCGAGTCCAACGAGGCAGTTACAATTTACTTAGTGTACTAGTAAGCAAAAGAAAAGGTTTATTTCAGCATCCTCTACTAGGTCAATGTTTCCTACATCGACCAGAGATGAAAGCGAGATCTGGAAGAGGTGTCATTTTTTCTGAAAATTCCCATAGATTATTACTACATCATGTCCTATAAATTGCCGAAAAGTAAAACATTGTGGTATTTAAATACTTTAAGAACCCTTAAGACAACGAATTTTATCCTCATTTATCAGTAATATTTAAAGTGTGCACACAAAATAAGATGATGTAGGTTTATTAAGGTCAGCTGTACTTAGTGTTCCTAGGTACCTTGATTCATTTGCCTTCTTTTAAGGTAGATATATATCTTTTCTGACTTATCTGTACACGGAGCGTTTTCAAACACGAGAGTTAGTCAAAATGAAAATAAGCTTTTCAAGCAAGTTTCCCTTTGAAACTATTATTGTCAACTTATAACGTCACTACATAATTATAATCGATTGAAGATATCTGCTTCAAAATTAAGTTGCAAGATTCCCCTCGAAGAAACATACATAAATAAATACATTGCAAGTAAAATTAAAGCTTGCAAAATATCAACAAATTTGTTTAAAATAATTGGTAAATATTTGAAAGGTTAAAAGAAGAAGTACTTTTTGTAACCTGTAACATGCTCAGAACTAGGGATTCGCACTATACTGTTTGCGGTCGACCAAGAAATGTCAAAAAAATTGGCACAGGTCGGACGTCCACAAGCGCTCACGCGGTACTATGTTCATACACCGAATGCGTCGTATTATGTAGCAATTTAGCAGTTGTAATAACGTTTATTTATATTTTTATAATCCATTGTTTGAACAAAAAATAATGATTTTTTAATTTCTTGTGAACTGACGTTTATTTTGGTATAAATTTAATTTAATTATAGTAATGGAATGTGAAGAAATTCACAATTATTTTACAGCGTTTGTAGTAGTTTTATCGCTTTAAATAAAAAAAAAATTCTAGACATACCACACATATTTCAAAATTCAGTGGCCGCTATGAATTATGCTACTTTATGTATAAGATATATTTTTAGATGTTATTCGTTTTATTTGCTTTGAACTGTAGTTCAATCCAGGAGCTCGAAAAAGGGCCGTCGCGCCTATTATGAAAAACAAGCTTCGGAGTTTTAGCTTTATGTTATTAGATTTAAGAAAAATGAAAATAATGAGGCTGCTATATTCGATCCTAATATCTATTCCCAACTACTTAATAATTCAAAGTTGTAGATATCTTTTAGTTTCTTAGATTAATTTATATAATTAGAAAGCCAAAGTTGGCTATTTAATGCAAAAATCATGGCAGTGGTATCACATCCGATAGGCCTCTTGACGCGCTTGGGTATTTCAAAATGACTAAATTTTTTTTTGCAGATTCTAATAATGGCTGCGAGTTTGCATCACATCCAAATCGTCAGATTATTGAATGAGAGCTTTTTTTAGGTTCACTTTAACTTTTTTGTTTAAAAAAAAGACGCTGAAAAAGCATGAAACAAGTTTCAAAAGTCGTAGTCAGGCGTTGTTAAGGTGTTATGGACTATTGTACATTACTAAGTTTCAGAAGCCGTAGTCCATGTGGTGTAATATACCACAGTCCATAACACTTTAACAACGCGTGACTACGACTTTTTTCATGCTTTTTCAGCGTCGTTTTTTGTCGTAGTTGGGTTTTAGTTTTTACTTTTCTATACAAATAAATAAAATTGGAGTGTCTGTTTGTAACATTAAAATAACAGCTTTTTAATCAATGCATATGTATGTATACACGATACATATAACAAAATTGTAGTTAAAAAAATTTTTGTCTGTCTGTCTGTTTGTTCCGGGTAAGCTCTGGAAAGGCTGGACGGATTTTGACGGGACTTTCACTGGCAGGTAGCTGATGATCCGGGGAGTAACTTAGGCTACTTTTTTTAGACTTACTTTGTCCCGCGGCGTTACTCGCGGTACAACAATAGCGCGGGTAACACCGCGGGGTTCAGCTAGTTTTAAATAAATATGTCGTGTTTGGTATCATTGGAAAGGGCGTTACTTGTACATTTCAAAAATACATATGTTATTTGCATTTGCTTGTGACTTTGTCCGTATTTATTCGATAAGTGTGGTATTTATATGGTATGCTTGTTTGTTTCCTACTTCTTTCTAAAGTACTAGTCAAAATTAAGTTTCTTCCAAATCCGTAGTATCCACACCAGTAGTTTTTGCGTGAAGAAGTAACAAACATATCTACACATTCACAAACTTTCGCCTTTATATATTAGTGTGATTATATTTGCAATTGCTAAGTGAAATTATGAGATAATCTGATACTATTATTTTCATAGTACTTGAAGGTACAATAGAGTAACAAATTTTGACGATTCATAGAATACTAAAAACTGCCTCGGTGGCGTAGTGGTAACGTTTGCTGCTGTGCTTAAGGTCTCCGGTTCGATTCCCGGGTCGGCCCAAATATTTGTATGATCTGTAAATAGTTGTTTCGTTCATCAGCTCATCTGAATAGCTTGAAAGTGTACAACTACAGGTTTATACATACGTATGAAAGTGAAAGAATTATCCTCTAACCCCTAACCATTGACGAATTGTACCTTCCATTATCAGCTCACCTAAATAAATTAAAAGAATACGACTACCACGCAATAATATAGGTAACACGCAAACATTTGATATTTAAAGAATTATTCTTCAACTTCTAACTGTTAAGGAAATGTATCTTCCATCATCGGCTCATCATCATGAAATGATGACAAACATATGCAAATATTGAAATACCTTTGAAAATATGTGATAACATCAATATAATTGAATAAAGTCGAAACACAATGTGGCTACTCTAAATCGTTGAGAAGTTCCCTTAACTGTTCTTCGTCTTCATTATTAGACCGCTAATGATAGTTACAACTATTCTAGGTGTGAAGTTCTCATCAATACAAATTAAACAAGCCCAAACACAAGGCAACTGCTATAAATCGTAGAGGAGTTCCCTCGAATATCTTTCGGCTCCATCATCAGATCGACTCCAGACCTCCATTAAATTGTAGTGCTTTCAAATACTTTATTAAAAAAATTACAAATGCACTAGTCGCCCCTACAAATTTCGAAGGTTCCCCTCGATTTCTCTGGGATGCCATCATCAGATCCTAGTTTCCTTATCATGGTACCACCGTCGGGACATCTCCTTTCCAACAAAAGAAAAATCATCAAAATCGGTTTATAAACGACGAAGTTATGCCCGAACGCACATAAAAAAAAAAAAAAAAATATATATATACGGTCGAATTGAGAAACCTCCTCCTTTTTTTGAAGTCGGTTAAAAAAGCGGTTATTTTAATATTACATACAGACACTCCAATTTTATTTATTTGTATAGATTTATTTTTTAACACAGTACTTTATGTCGGCTAGAGAGCGCCACATTAGATTCAGTGACACGTCATCTATACAACAATAACCGCGGGTAACACCCCGGGGTTCAGCTAGTGTAACCTATAACCAGCAGACGATCATGACGTTTCTAACGACACCTCATTTGTCCAGTTCTAACGAGTAGTTAAGGAACTATGAGAGCACAAATGAATGAATATACATACATACATACATAGCCTGTCAAAATCATAACCCTCTTTTGGTTTTGACGTTTTCAGGTTAAAATAAGCGTTTAATGTAGATAATATGTTGTTGCAGATGCTAAGTTTTGGTAACGCGCCACGGCACAGTGCGAGGGTAGGATGTCTACGTCAAAGGAGAGAAGACATCACAAGAAGTATAAAGTACGGTGAAACGCGTGTGAGCGCGTAAGTGCAGCCGCGATGTGCCACTGGTAGGGCATCATGTTGGAGGAGGGCAGCCGCGAGCTGTCCGCGCTGGCGTACTGCGGAGCGGCGAGCTCGGCCTCCGCCCCCGCCCCCGCGGCGCCGCGCGGCGAGGAGGCGCGCTGCTGCTGGCCCCCGCGCGCCGCGGCCGACTGCCCGCACTGGTGTTGCCGGTGTGACCATAAGCGGCGCGCCTCCCCACTTACGTGTCTCGCGATATGTTTCCTAGTGCTAACGTACAACTTGCTCGGAGGCTTCCTGTTTCTCGCCTTGGAGGGCAGCGTATCTACCGAAGAGACCGCCGTGGCCGCTTCCAAACCCAACCTCAGTCAGTCTCAAGGAAACGAGCTTCGTTCCCGGACCGTAGAGCGACTATGGTCTATCACCGAGGATCTTAACATACTTTATAAGGAGAATTGGACGAAGTTGGCAGCCAAAGAGCTGATGGACTTTCAAAAGGTGCTGCTCAAGTCGATGCGCGGCGGAGCGATATTTGAAGCACGCCTCAGCGTAAATAGCGAAGCTGACTACCGCTGGACATTCTCTGGCAGTTTCTTGTACGCGCTCACGTTGATCACAACGATCGGTAGGTTTGTTTCCATTTATATAATTTAAAATATATGTTTGACCCAGGTGTTAATGACATCTGCGGTGATATGCTAAATGTACCGTAGAAAACAATTATAGATAAAACAACTCAAAAATTAAAGCCAAGTCAATTATAAGACCTGACCACGATATTATGTATATTTGTAGAGGTAGTAGTAGTACATGTATGGGAATATGGTACGCAAGTTTTGAATAGTGAGTTTATGGCATCTTTTTGCTCGTTCAATATCATTGACTGCCTCGTTGGTCTTGCAGTTGGCGTGAGCGACTGCTGATCATGAGGTCTCGGGTTCGATTCCCGGGTCGGACCAAATGTTTGTATGATCTACAAATATTTGTTTCGGAGTTTGGGTGTGTTCTATCTATAATATGTATGTATTTTCAAAAAAAAAAGTATATATGTATTTGTATCAGTTGTCTAGTACCCATAACACAAGCTCTGCTTAGCTTGGGACTAGATGGCGTTGTGTGTTTAGATGTCCGAAAAAAAAAAATATTGACTGCACGGATGGCGGAGTGTCTTAAGTCACCTCCCGGCCCCAGGGTTTTGGGTTCGACCCCCACACGGGACTTACACGCTTTCTCTTCTAGATTGATAAAAGACATTAAAAAACATATTATTGACCCACTTACACATTTTTAACCTAAGTCTTCACGCAGTTTTTCCTCATTGCTGGAAAATTTTCGTTGTCACTCCAATACATAAAGACGATGATAGACCGATTTTTCTATTAAGTATATTCTCTATTTTTCTCTATTCCGATTTTTCTATTAACTAAGCTCCTGGAAAAAATAGTAAATAAAAGGCTAGTCAACTTTCTCGAAAACAATAAGTTACTCTTCGAAAAACAATTTGGCTTTAGACGTAAAAAATCTACAGAAGATGCAGTATTCACTCTAGTGAACGCAGTTTCCAAATCTTTGGACAGCAAACAATATTGCTTAGACGTTTTCCTTGACTTATCAAAGGCGTTTGAAACTGCTTCCATCCCTATCTTACTTCGCACTTGACTGGTTCCGCAGTTATTTCTCAAATCGTTATCAGTGTATTAGGGTGGGATACACAATTAGTGACCCATGCTGAGGTGAGGTTGGTGTCCCCAGAGGAGTATTCTGGGATGTTTGGCCCTGCCAAAATGAGTCTACTCTGCCTGATGGAAAGCATAAGCAGAATTCAAGAGTGGTGGTCACCATACTGCGAATGCAGAAACTGCAACAATGCAGCATGATGACCCACACCATGGCGCGCTAGTGATGCTTCTGCATCATTGGGCCTCCGGTCTCGCACTCAGCAACGAAACACGATTACTTTGATTTTCTGTGCGAAGGTAATACCGCCCCGGTCGAGCCAGCCCTACTGTGTACTGAAATCAGTGTGGCTCTACTACCTTGACAAACTTTTTAGCATATACATGAATGACATTGTCAATGTACCTATGGCAGCGGCAGTCTTGTGTTAGGTAGATGACACCGTGATTTTCTTTCGAAATACATCATGGTTAAGAGCAATAGCCTCCTCTGAAAAAGGAATTACTCTCATTGCAAGATGGCACAAACACACACACACACACACACGCATCCAAACAAACACATTTACACACTCACAAACTTTCGCCTTTGTAATATTAGTGAGATATCTTATATCTATACAAATAAATAAAATTGGAGTGTCTGTTTATAATATTAAAAAACCGCTTTTTAACCGACTTAAAAAAAAGGAGGTTTCTCAATTCGACCGTATATATATATATTTTTTTTTATGTGTTTTCGGGGATAACTTCGTCATTTATGAACCGATTTTGATGATTCTTTTTTTAATGGAAGAGATGTCCCAACGGTGGTACCATGATAGTTACATTAATATCTGATGATGGCATCCAAGAGAAATCGAGTCAAACCTTGAAGTCGGTTTTATTTTTGCTAAAATTGTACTTGTTACTAAATGCATATGTATGTATACACGGTACATATACCAAAAATGTAGTTGAAAAAATTTTTGTCTGTCTGTTTGTTCCGGGTAATCTCTGGAACGACTGGACCGATTTTGACGGGACTTTCACTGGCAGGTAGCTGATGATCCAGGGAGTAACTTAGGCTACTTTTTTTAGACTAACTTTGTCCCGCGGCGTTACTCGCAGTACAACAATATCCGCGGGTAACACCGCGAGTTTTAGCTAGTTTTAAATAATGTTATTATTCGGATACGCTCAGTATGACACATATTGTTGTTTTGAGTCTGAGTGTTCTTTGTCTAAGTTGACACATTATAAAATATTCCTAATACTGGAATTGTTAAAAATGTAGTATTTTTGACTGCATTATACATTTCTTGAACAGGTCACGGCAACGTCACTCCGAAGTCATCAGTGGGGAAAGCTGTAGCGGTGGCGTACGCGTGCGTCGGCATCCCCATCATCATGCTGTACCTGTCCACCATCGGCGAGGCTCTGGCGCGGCGCGCGCGCGCGCTCTACTCGCGCATGCGCCCCGCCGGCCGCGCCCCCCTGCTCCGGTACCCCAGCCCGCCGGCGGACTTCAAACAGTTCAGTGATTGTGACAAGAGATATAAGCTCGATAGATACAAACGGACACCGTTTCAGGCCGCCCTCAACCTGGACAGCTTTAGTAGTGGTTACCATTGGACGTGTAGAGACCACACGCGAGTGCCCGTTCTATTAAGTTTGTTACTCATCGTGTTGTACATAGCTCTAGGGACCTTCGTGTTCCACACCACGGAGCGGTGGAACGTCGTCGACGGCTGCTACTTCTCGTTCGCGAGCCTCGCCACCATCGGTTTCGGAGAGTTGAGGCCGGGTCTGTACGCCAGTACGATATCTGCCAAGGCAGAGGACATCGCGGTGGGGGTGTGTTGTATATATATACTCGTAGGGATCGTAGTGATCGCTATGTGCTTTAACCTGATCCAGGAAGAGCTGAGTGGCATGTTGCGCGGGTGGGGTGCACGAGGAGCCAAGCGCGTCGTGCACAGCGTAGAGGTACGCGAAGATAAGCTCGCCATGTCGGTGTTGTCCTGACAACGGGAAGGGGGGGAGGCGGGCCCCCCTCCGGTATCTGACAAGCGACCGCAAGTGAGTTTTAAGATCGACAGCGCGAATCCGACCAAGTTCAATAGTCTGCCGCGGCGAAAATCATCGCACTACGGTGACGACAGTTTTACCCGGGACGCACCGGCCCGTCGCTCGGCCGGTCACGCCGACCGGTGCGTGGAGTACTTCGTGCCGCGCAGCCTCAGCGAGTTCAACCTGAGCGGCGCCGGAGAGCTGTACGAGCTGGCGGCGCTCGGCCCGCGCCGCGCCGCCCCCGGCCCGGCGGCGGCCGGCGCGGGCGGCGCGGGCGGCAAGGCGCGCGACAAGATGGTGACGTTCGAAGACGAAGGGCCCACTGCCACCGGCGCTGGTAACCCTCCCGCTGAAGACGTCGATGTATTTATGTGACGACGAAGTTTCGTACATATAACTATAGACTTGTTGTTTTGGACACAGTTTGTTATATTATAATATATGAATTTTTGCATTAAACTAGTTTTTATTGTGTTAACCCCGAGCTATTTATGCTTCAGTGTAATCTCAAGTAAGCAATTCTTTTTAAAAAATAAGTCGATTTTGTAATTGTCTTGTTTAATTCACGATACTCAGACATTACTCAGACTGCCTCGTTGGTCTAGCGGTTGGCGTGTGCGACTACTGATCATGAGGACTCGGGTTCGATTCCCAGGTCGAACCAAATGTTTGTATGATCTACAAATATTTGTTTCGGAGTTTGGGTGTTTTCTATGTATAATATGTATGTATTTACAAAAAAAAAGTTTATTTGTATTTATATCAGTTGTCTAGTAGCCATAACACAAGCTCTGCTTAGCTTGGGACTAGATGGCGTTGTGTGTTAGATGTCCGAAAAATAGTTGTTATTTATTACCGTAGGCAACTAGGATATTTAACTGTACTGATGTTCTTATATAGATTGCATATTTGCATTGCGTACGCGAGCAGCCCCATGCGCGTTTGGTCCTGCCGCTTTATTGAATATCACGTCGATAATCATTGGCGACGATTAGTGAAAAAATTAAAGCAGCGTGACTCTTCCCGCCCGCTTACCCTCGCCCCGGCCGAACCGCTGACGCGATAAACTGTCAACGCCACTCATTTACTTACTCAGTTGTTAGCCAAGCTACAGGGATGTTCCGAAGCGGTCTTAATCCCATATGATAGAGTTTAATATATCGTATCAGGACGTTACCGGAGGTGGCGAGGTCACTACCGTCCAATATACACGTCGTTCTCTGGCCCGCATTTCTGCTACTTGTGTTAATCTGAAGCCGCCGTCACAAGTCTGCATCGTCACTCCCACCCTCTATCCTCCTGCTGCGCGTGTGGTTTCACTAACAACAACTTCCCTAGACAAATGGAATAAAGGTAATAAACGACGGACTTAGGTAAGTTGTGACATACAGTGATGACTATACGACCCCTGAACTGTATTCATGAAATACGAGAATAGTATATGTCCTGCGATTTCCTCATCTATCTATACTTAAGAAAAAACTAAAAACTAAAACAGAAACTACGACAAAACGACGCTGAGAAAGTAGCCGTAGTCCATGTAGTGTAATGTACCACAGTCCTTAACACTTTAACACCGGGTGACTGCGGCTTCCGAAACTTGTTTCATACTTTCACAGCGTCGTTTTTTGTCGTAGTTGGGTTTTAGTTTTTACTTTTTTTTATTTAAAATGATTTAATACCTCTATAATATTAATTTGATGAATGACAAAGTGACGAGAAAATGCTAAATATTTATATATATTTGAAATGTACAAGTAACGCTCGTTTGAATGATACCAAACACGGCATATTTATCTCAAATTTATTGGAACGAAGTTCCTTATGGCGCGTTGCGAAAGGGGGCCAGACGGAAAAAATTAAGACCAAAAGTGGTAACGACACTTTTTGCTATAATATACATTATGTTTATTATCTATACAAATAAATAAAATTGGAGTGTCTGTTTGTAATATTAAAATAACCGCTTTTTCCTAAATGCATATGTATGTATACACGGTACATATACCAAAAATGCAGTTCAAAATTTTTTTGTCTGTCTGTCTGCCTGTTTGTTCCGGGTAATCTCTGGAACGGCTGGACGGATTTTGACGGGACTTTCACTGGCAGGTAGCTGATGATCCGGGGAGTAACTTAGGCTACTTTTTTTAGACTAACTTTGTCCCGCGGCGTTACTCGCGGTACAACAATAACCGCGGGTAACACCGCGGGGTTCAGCTAGTCTAATATATATAAATATAAAATGCTGTTCATTTGTCTCGCAAAAACTCGAGAACGACTGTGTCGATTTAGCTGATTTTGGTTTTCAAATGTTTGTCCAAGTAGACCAGGGAAGGTTTAAGCGGTGAAAAATTAAAAATAACTTGAAATTCCACATGTCACGTGTACGAAGTAACGGGCACAGCTAAAATATTTTTTTTATCTATATTTTACACCTTATTACTTTTATTATATAAAGAGGTAAAGTTTGTGAGTTTGTGACGTTGTGACGTTGTGGGGGGGGGGGGGGGAAGCTCTGGAGCTACTAAACCGATTTTAATTTTTTTAATTTAATTTATTTTACCAATCTAAGGCTACGTTATTTGTGAGTGACATAGGCTATATAATAACCTAAGAAGTGGTAAGACTTTTTCGTGGTAGCCGGATTTGCAAAGTAAGTCGAAGAAAAAAATGTTTACCGCCCAACGAAGTGGGCACGGGTCAGCTAGTCATTAATATTGCAAGCGTGTCATGGCGTTCGCAAACATGGTCGTCACGGCCCAGAACGAGCGAGGTTAACTTACTAGGAGCTTACAAAAGCCGACTCCAATTGAGCCATTGTTATTGTGTAATATAAATTCAGAATGAGATGAATATTTACACGTCGGCGAACGAATCTTTGCCTTAACGTTTGCGGTCGCCGCGCCATCTAAAGCTTGATGGAAAAATAATTGAATTTCGCGCTCAAAGAAAAGGTGAAAAATATCTAAAAGCATAAAGAGTTGTTAAACCCCTCGTTCCCCCCTCCTTTCGCGGTGGCTGCATTATACGCCGCGTTTTCATTCCTTTAAACCGGAGCATCTTTTCAGTTTTTTCCAGGTCAGGCCGCAGCGTTGTACCACGTCTAAAGGATTCTCTCAGCCTGTATTTTTACCCGACTACGGCAAAGCCAAAGGAGGGTTATGATTTTGACAGGCTATGTATGTATGTATGTATGTATGTATGTATGTATGTATGTATGTATGTATGTTCATTTGTTCCCTCCTAGCTCCTTAACTACTCATTAGATTTGAACGAATGAGGTGTCTCTAGAAGCATCATGATCGTCTTCTGGTTATAGGCTATATGACGTGTCACTGAATCTAATGTGGCGCCCTCTAGCCGACATAAAGTACTGTATTAAAAAATAAATTTGAGATAAATATGCCGTGTTTGGTATCATTGGAAAGGGCGTTACTTGTACATTTCAAAAATACATATATTAATAGCATTTGTTTGTGACTTTGTGCGTATTTATTCAAAAAGTGTGATATTTCTATGGTATGCTTATTTGTTCCCTCATTCTTTCTAAACTAGTCAGTATAAGACAAATGAGGTGTCGTTAGAAGCGTCTTGATTGCCCGCTGATAATAGGCTATATGACGTGCACCTGAATTTAATGTGGCGCCCTCTAGCCGACGTAAGGTAATGTATTAAAAAATAAATATGAGAGAAATATGCCGTTTTTGGTATCATACGAAAGGGCGTTACTTGTAGATTTCAAAAATATATATATTATTAGCATTTTCTCGTGACTTTGTCCGTATTTATTCGATAATTGTGACATTTCTGTGGTATCTATTTAAAATATACTTTGCAAAGAAATTAGTATTATAGAGGCACCAAAACATTTTAAATAAAAAAAAGTAAAAACTAAAACCCAACTACGACAAAAAACGACGCTGAAAAAGTATGAAACAAGTTTCAAAAGCCGTAGTCACGCGTTGTTAAAGCGATATGGACTATGGTAGATTAATAAGTTTCAAAAGCCGTAGTCCATGTAGTGTAATGTACCATATGGTACATATCACTTTAACAACGCGTGACTACGGCTTTTGAAACTTGTTTCATACTTTTTCAGCGTCGTTTTTTGTCGTAGTTGGGTTTTTGCTACTGTGACAGAATGCAGATCGGCGGCCACCATGACCATGTGACAAGCCGGCATAGTTCAGTATCTTTCATAACACCACAAATGTTTGTTTTGTTTTATTTATTTTAGACTGCGCTAGTTTAAGAGTGATCCAGAAACAGCTGCTATTAAGGCAGCCCCAGACAGGACCCCTCTTAGGACGCTTCTACACGTACTGTCTAGCTACTGCTGGTAGAATATAGGCGTTAGTGTTTCTCTCATGTTTAATTTCAATAGAATTGTAAAACTGGAATGTTGAGATGATTGCTCACATAATAATAATATGCACATCTTTTGGTTATGAAAATTAATGAAAAACCTACTGTTCTAAACTACAAGTCTACTAGACGTTTAGGATTGTTATTGCCAAACTCGTTCTCGCTATCAACATATGATGATGACATCTATAGTTTACATAGTATAATATAAAATACACAAAATGTATGTATGTTCTCAATAATGATAATTTGGGTTAACAAGGAGAAGCGCATGACTAGCAGTGGACTGTTTAAGGTTGTTGATGACGATGCACCGAATGACGGGAAATTGGACCAACGTTAAGTTCAGGTGTAGTGCAGTACAAGTGGAGAGAACTAATTTTCAACCAACAAGTTCAATATTAATATGTGAAAGGGTAGAAGACACCACATAGTTCCAGCATTTATGTTGAGATCAGTCTGTAACGGTTACCAAAAGTAATTTGTTATTTGTACTTTCTCTCGATAAAACAATTGTTAATACATTCTTACGTTACGAAGTTACGAAATCCGAATCGCGAAATACGAATAAGTAATTGATGGCAAATGCATATTAATGTGTGGTCGAACTTCGCACTGAACACACATTATCGAGTCGATATTTGTAGTTCTACTGTGTACAAAACATTTATACTTTAAATGTGAATATGTGCAATAATGCACATATTCACATTTAAAGTATAAATGAGACATATTTGTGTCTTAAAGTTAGAAAGTTTGTATGTTCAGATGGTTCAGGGTAACCTTTGGTGCTACTAATTCGTTTTTGTTTAAAAAAGCTTTAAGCTTAAAAATAATATATTACCTTTAGCTTAACAGGGCCAAAAAGCTGGTTTACCTGTGAAAAGTTAAATCATTTTGTGAGTTTAATTTTGGAGACAAAAAAATACCGATCTTACTATTAAAAAGTTTTGTAACAACATATTTGAGTGTTTTTTTTTAATTCCACACATTCACCATTTTATTCAGCGAATTAGTTTCTAATATTTCAGCATCATTGCAAGCGCCATGATCACGGATGAACGGTTAACCGGCGTCATCAATAATTGTAGAAAATGAACGGTGATAAGATCCCGTCTATAGTAACTTATCAAGTGACGAGTGAATGAATACTTCGTAAAATGAACTCTTACAAATTACTTATGATAATCAGCACGTTGCGAAACAGCTACAGTAAAGTAACTTCGTCTCTCATTGACATGCAGCCGAAGTACCATCGCGAATGAATCGAGCTCCACTTAATTTAATTACCCTTAATCTGGCAAACACAAGCGCTTAATAAAATGAAACATTATCTAATTATTCGACATCTTTACTCAACCGTTCGCGATGATGTGTTTCATTCCAATTAGTTTTTATTTAGTACTAGCAGACCCACGCATCTTCGTTTGCGTCTTCTATTGCCCGTCGCGTGGTAATTTTCCCCCGTTTTTGAATCATTTTTCATTGGTGCTCCTCTCCTATTAGTTTTAGCGTGATGATATATAGCCTATAGCCTTTATCGATAAATGGGCTATCTAATACTGAAAGATTTTTTTAAATCGGAACAGTAGTTCCTGAGATTAGCGTATTCAAACAAACTCTTCAGCTTTATATATTAGTATAGATACTCGGCAGCAGGCTTACTGAGTATCTGTTGAAAACAAATTTACAGCCGATCACAAGCTGTTTATTTTAGATAAACATTGTTAGCTACGGGAAACTGCGATATGATGATTTTGTTTGCGATTGTTGTGGGCCGTCGAGAGTAATATTGCCATTGTTTAAGTGGTTTCATACGTATATTATCATGTCATCACACTGATTCTACTCTATAGGGTGAGTTTTCTTTTATTTTTATTTTACATTTTATTATTTACTAGCTGACCTAGCGTCTCCTATTGCAAGTAGCGTGATAATTTTACACTGTTTTTTAAACATTCTTCATTCTTGCTCCACTCCTATTGGTCTTAGCGTACTGATATACATCCTATAGCCTTCCTCGATTAATAGGCTATCGAACACTGTGAGAATATTTCAAATCGGTTATGAAGTTTTTGAGATTAGCGCGTTCAAGCAAATAAACAAATGTTTCAGCTTTATATATTACTAGCTGTTGACCGCAGCTTTACTCGCGTGGAAGTTGATTATATGTGAAAATAAAACTGTGAAAATATGTATGAATACTTTTAAACGTATTTATTTATTTTTAACTAGCTGAACCCCGCGGTGTTACCTGCGGCTATTTTTGTACCGCGAGTAACGCCGCGGGACAAAGTTAGTCTAAAAAAGTAGCCTAAGTTACTCCCCGGATCATCAGCTACCTGCCAGTGAAAGTCCCATCAAAATCCGTCCAGCCGTTCCAGAGATTACCCGGAACAAACAGACAGACAGACAGACAGACAGACAGACAAAAATTTTTTTAACACCATTTTTGTTATATGTATCGTGTATACATACATATGCATTGATTAAAAAGCTGTTATTTTAATGTTACAAACAGACACTCCAATTTTATTTATTTGTATAGATAAATAGGCCATTTAAAAGTACTTTCATACAAACATTCGACCCTTATTTTAACTCTTTAAGGAACAGAATTCCCATAAATGCTGATATGGTATTCATCAATTTGTAATCAAAAACCTAAATCGAAAGTTTCAGGCTGCTATATTAAAAAAAAAAGTAAAAACTAAAACCCAACTAAGACAAAAAACGACGCTGAAAAAGTATGAAACAACTTTCAAAAGCCGTAGTCATGCGTTGTTAAAGTGTTATTGACTATGGAACATTACTAAGTTTCAAAAGTCCGTAGTCCATGTATTCAGCATCGTTTTTTGTCGTAGTTGGGTTTTAGTTTTAATTTTTTTTTATTTAAAATGTTTTGGTGCCTCTATAATATTTATTGCTATGCAATGTTTATTTTAAATAGGTACCATAGAAATATCACACTTATCGAATAAATACGGACAAAGTCACGAAAAATGCTAATAATATATATATATTTTTGAAATGTACAAGTAACGCCCTTTCCAATGATACCAAACACGGAATATTTATCTCAGATTTATTTTTTAATACAGTACTTTATGTTGGCTAGAGGGCGCCACATTAGATTCAGTGACCGTCATATAGCCTATAACCAGCAGACGATCAATACGCTTCTAACGACACCTCATTTGTCCAGCTCTAATAAGTAGTTAAGGAGCTAAGAGGGAACAAATGAACATACATACATACATACATAGCCTGTCAAAATCATAACCCTCTTTTGGCTTTGCCGTAGTAGGGTAAAAAATGACGGACTTTCATACAAAACTTTCAACCCCCATTTCATCCCCTCAGAGGTATAATATCCAGAAACGCTTAAATACGTTTAAGCGTTTCTGGATATTCTACCCCTCTCTCTCTCCACGCTTCTACTCATTTTCAATCAGTAGCAAAAAACAAAGTTTAATGTTTCGAACTTTAAAAATGACGGACTTCAGACTTACCTATGTATAATATGTATGTATTTACAAAAAAAAAGTATGTAAGTATTCATATCAGTTGTCTCGTACCCATTATACAAGCTCTGCTTAGTTTGGGACTAGATGGCGTTGTGTGTTAGATGTCCGAAATATTTATTTATTTATTTATTTATTACCTATATATGAAATGTCAACCCCTATTTCACCCCTTAGAGGTAGAATATCCAGAAACGCTTAATCTTTTGCTTGAACTTGGCTTGACACGCTACCGCGTGTCTATATGCATAATGCGTCTATATTTATATACCTTCATACATATACATCTAATCACTATCACTACATAGTATAAAACAAAGTCGCCTTTTCTGTCCCTATATCCCTATGTGCGCTTAAATCTTTAAAACTACGCTACGGATTTTGATGCGATTTTTTTCAATAGATAGAGTGATTCAAGAGGAAGGTTTATATGTATAATACATGCATCATATACTAAGGCAACATTGCTAATTTTAGAGGTTTCTAACGTGATGTCGTAAATTAACCTATTTTTTTGGGCTTATTTAGCAATTTAGCAAAAACGCTGCCTAAACCCTACGAGTTAGATCAAATTAATGTACTACAGTATTGTACACCATAAAAAGGTCTACAAAAAAGTCCGCGATGGTATATGTTTATCTTTTAGGGATAACCCACATTAACCATTTTTATTGTTTACTTTTTACGTGAAAAAATGGCCTATTTACGAAGCTATTTTAAGCAATACGGCATTAATCCTTATCGAATTAAGTACCTTAAATACAGTGTGCAATTAATATAAATCAATATGGTTCCTTACAGCATGTAAATTAAACAAATATTTTCGGAGATATTACAAATTTAAAATTTGCGTTTGCGGCGGGCGGTACCGGTCGGACGGGGCGGTGCGGGGAGGCATGCCTATAAATAGCGCGTCGGAGGCCGCGGTTCTCCCTGTAGCACTTTGAATTTAGCAGCAATCGGACGCGTTTATTATCGGAGCTCTCTAGCGAGGAAAATAACAGTACTTGATAAAAACGTGCTTTTCAGCGCGACAACGTATCAGTTAATAATTATAAGTTACGATAAATAATAATCAATTAATTTAATAATAAGGAAATTATTTTCAAAAATCTTAAGTAAGTTCAGAAAAAAAACTTAATAGAATATAGCTATCTTTTGTTCTTGATGATTGTAGATTATCTTTTGTTTTTAGTCACACGCATGGCAAATTATTTTTTAGGTGTTTTTAATTTAATTAAAATCGTATTTTAAGTTGATTTCATTAAAATCGTATTTTAAGTTGATTTCATTAAAATCGTAGTTTAAGTTATTTCAGTAAAAAAAAAGAAAAGAATAGAATAAATATCTTTTGTTTTTTATGATTGTTGATTATCATTTGTGTCTAAATGGTAAGTATTTAGATGTTTTTTACTGCGGCACATAGGTACCAATAATATGGCAATTTGTTCATAGGTAGGTAATCATACATAAGTCTAGAACTGAGTCAACTTTGTTCAGAAATTATAAAGTCATGTCTGGAAGACGTCGTCGTTCGAACACAGGTCGTAGTTCAGTGAATGCTAAAAGAGTACGTTCACAAAGAGATGAAGAATCGTCAACAGAACGTGAAGCTCGACTCAGTCAGCTTAGGGATAGATATAGAGCTGAGAAAGAGAGAGAATTTTCAATAGAGCGTGAGCACAGGGTGAGGTTTGCCGCAGCCGGGATCGAGATAGGCATTCGGTTCAGAGAGATAGAGAATCGTCAGTAGAGCGTGAGGCTCGACTCGGGTTTAGGGTTTTTTTCTAGGGTTTCGTCATCTTCACGTGAGAACAGGCTGTTTCCAGAGATGCTGCTAAAAGTTGGCAATGGAGAATTAACACAAAGTGAGGGAAGGATTAACCTTGAAAACCTTTGTGTTTTGATAGACAACATCCAAGAGTTAGTCAACAAAGTCTATCCTGACATTGATGACATAAGTTACAAGACAATATCTTGGTTTAAAGAAAGAGCGATTCTGTCACCGACTAATGAACAAGTAGATAAGGTAAATAACTTGATTCTTTCAAAGATTGATGCGCCGAAGAAAATATACTTCTCGGTAGATACTGTTCTCGATTTGGAAGAAGCTGTTCATTTGCCTACAGAGTTTCTAAACTCTTTGAACCCGTCTGGAGTCCCTCCTCACAAAATGGTGTTGAAAGGACATATAATCACAGGACAACCTGTCCTGTGATTTTATTAAGAAACCTGAATCCACCTAAACTTTGCAATGGCACGCGTTTGCTGATAAAATCACTGAAAACTTTCATAATAGAGTGCACAATACTCACAGGATGTGGTACCGGAGAAGATGTATTGATTCCCCGAATCCCTCTGATACCATCGGATTTACCCTTCCAATTTAAACGTTTACAGTTTCCGGTAAAGACATCTTTTGCAATGACCATTAATAAATCGCAAGGTCAAACCTTCAACGTTGCAGGCTTAGATTTGAGCTTTGACTGTTTTTCACATGGCCAACTGTATGTCGCTCTTTCAAGAGTAACCTCAAGAGAAAACATGTTTGTATTGTCTAATGACAAGAAAGCTGTGAACGTTGTGTATAAAGACATCCTGTAATATATTAATTGTAAAAATAAAATAAATACCTAGGTAAAAATGTAAAAAGTAAATAAGTATAAATGTGTAATGTAATAAAAATTGTATGAATTTAGATAGCAGGAAATCTTCATAGTAAGTATAGGGAAAGAGGAATTGTTTTACTCCAAATTTAATGCGTGCAGGCCAAGGGCAGTAATGAATGAATCAAAAACACTGGATCGATTTTAATCATGTTTTCATTGAGTGACATAGGCATATATATTTTATGCCAGTGCAAAGTCGGAGCGGGCCGCTATGTTTTTATATACAACGTTCATAGTTTTTCTGTAGTGTATTTAATTTAGTATCAGCATTGCACCCGTGCGAAGCCGGGGCGGGTCGCTAGTAAAAGTATATAAAAGAGACGTCCAAAATATGTATGGGCTTGTGCCTCAGAATGGACAGAGATCGAATAAGTGGTATTTGATAGCCGAGATCTTCTATAAAAAGAATTCAAAAGGTTTATAAAGCAAAGCAGATTCTCAAAAAAGATATGAAAGTTTAAACAAAAAGTATATCACTCCGACAACATCATTTTTTCCCAATATAAATAAATATAAATAAATATTTCGGACATCTAAACACACAACGCCATCTAGTCCCAAGCTAAGCAGAGCTTGTGTTATGGGTACTAGACAACTGATACAAATACATACTTTTTTTTTTGTAAATACATACATATTATATATAGAAAACACCCAATCTCCGAAACAAATATTTGTAGATCATACAGACATTTGGTCCGACCCGGGAATCGAACCCGAGACCTCATGATCAGCAGTCGCACACGCCGACCGCGAGACCAACGAGGCAGTCAATATATCAATATATTTTTAAGTTATGCTGTCAGGTGTACAATAAAGATTTTTTATGTGTGCTCATGTCAAAATATATACTACTGGCTTATTCGTGTGTGTAGAAACACGCAAATGAAATCCATGAAAAGTAAATTGTGTCATTCTCCAACGTTTTAGATCTCCAAAGACAATTAAGTTATCTGTCCATTGTTGGTTACAAGGTTAGTGTTATAGAATGAAAATAAAAGAAAGAACATTACTTTTATGCATACTCACAAAACTGCATGTTATTAGAATATTAAAGCGTATTCTACAACAAAACAGACTGAACAAAGAAGAAAAGCCGATAAAATCGGTCGTATGAGAGGGAAAAAGGACGAGGACATTGTTAGATGAGCGAAGGTTTCGGTTATGATCATTTCATAACCGTTGAAGTGCACGTCACTTTCCACTTGCCCTTGAGAGGGCAAAGGTCAGCCACGTGCACGTCAGTTTGCTATGATGTTAGCGACATCATATCGTGAGCATCAGAAGCACCACACCGAGCAACGAGAACACTACAATTAAACCTTTCCTTTTGTACTCGACGATTGATCGAATGCTACTTAGACAAATTGCTTTTGTAGCAACCATATTAAATCAGCAAAATTAAAATTATATAAATTAAAATAAACAAACAAGCAAGCAAACCCTAGTTGAGAGCGTTGTTTACAATAGATCGTGATTCGTGACGTAGCGAATGGATGCAGCGGCCGGCCGACCGGTCGCCGCGCGAGCATAGGTGCAAGCATAGATAATACCACAGAACAAACGAATATATACTTAGAAATGGTGTCGAGCAGCAAATGCAAGGTACGCTGTGTCGCCTAGACGCACACATTAACGATCAATAATATTAAATACACATAAAGAAGAATATCCTGATTCGTCCACTTACAATGATAATTAATAGAATAGAATAGAAGAAGAATAGAATAAAAGTTTATTGATTTCAGTATCACAGATTTGCACAAAAATACACAAAAACGGTAATACCAAAATCAAAAGGTCTAGGCGTCAGCTAAAGCTTGGAATTCCAAGCGCTGGTTTTCAGCTTAAACCTTTGACTCCAGTTTACAAAAATAATGTTTAACTCATTCAGAAGTATCGCAATTGAAAATTCTTATCATGATCATACATTACTGAAGGTATCAAAAATATTATAAAAAAAAGTATGGAGGAAAGGGCATCCAATACACGACAATGAAACTAAAAAAAAAAAACCTAGTACAATCATATAATTTAAAAATTTTTACCCTAAAGTGAATTAAATTTAAATGCATGTATTAAAATAGCAAATTTCATGCTGTCAAAAGTTAGTATTATACTATAATTTGTATCTAAAGTAGTAGAGTGTTATTTTTCTGGATTTCACTCATAAATTGTTTGCATTTATTCTTAAATGTAACTGTGTTTTTTATTGATCGAAGCGGGGGGGGTATGTTGTTCCAAATTTTTGATGCAGCGTATTTGAAACTGCCTTTATAACCCTGTGTTCTATGTTTCGGTATAGTAAGTTTCAAAATAACCTTCGACCGAGTATTCAAGCCATGCGCATCCGCAAACCAAGATAGCTTATCGTATAGATACCGTGGGCATTTGCTTGTAATTATCTTATGTGTGAAACACACCAGATGCTGAAGACGTCGGGATTCCATATTAAGATGTCTTTTTTCATTTATTATTGGCGAGATATGCGACCATTTTGGAACCTTATAGCAAAAGCGCATACAAGCGTTTTGGACACGTTGAATTACTTTTTTGGTATTTTTAAGGAGTCGGGGTCCATAAACGACATCGCAGTAATTAAAGGATGAGAGAACCAACAGATCCGAAAATAATTTCCTTACGTCCTCGGAGAGAAACTCTCTAATACCATATAAAACCTTTAGTCTATAGAAAGCATTTCTCATCAGTCCGTTGACATGTTCTGAAAACCGCAGCTCGTCATCCATTAGTAGTCCCAAATTTCTTGCAACCTTTACTATCTCGAGCGTTTCCCCATTAAATTTGATTGGTAATTGATAACTGCCTACGGTCTTAATTTGATGCTTGTTACCCATTAACATCCATTTTGTTTTCGAAGTGTTAAGCACAAGAGAGTTTCTCTTTGACCAATCAAGGATTCGATCTAAGTCACATGATATATGATTTATGGCCTGAATGGTGTCGGTGGGTCGAAATGACATATAAATTTGGGTGTCATCTGCATATAAATGTACTTTAGAATATTGTAAAATGTAAGGTAGATCTGCTGTAAAAACTACAAAGAGTAAGGGACTTAAAATAGAGCCCTGCGGGACTCCTCTTACGGTGGGCATCATTTTTGACTTCATTTCATTGCCCTTGCCATCATCTGTAATAACCTCTTGGAACCTATTCGTGAGATAGGACCTGAACCAACAGGAACCTTCTGTAGAGATTCCATAATGCATTAGTTTGGCAAGTAACAGTTCTCTATTTAAGCAATCGAAAGCCCTGGAAAAGTCTAACAGCACCAAAAATGAACTATTACCGGTATCTGACTCTGAGAGTAAGTCATCTGTAACTTGAGCCAGAGCTGTTGCAGTTCCGTGTCCCGAACGAAATCCCGACTGATAGATTGGTAAGATGGAGTTGTTTTCCAAATAGGACTTTAACTGTCTTTCAACAACTCTCTCCATAATCTTTGATATGACAGGAAGCATACTTATGGGTCTTAAATCTTTTAACTGTGTTATATGTGTTGTCTTTGGAATAGGTTTTACTATACCTATTTTCCATGAGTCGGGAAATACCTTCGTTTTTATGGATCTATTGATTATACTGGTAATGGTATGCAACGTATTAGGGAGTGTCAACCGGATCATATCAATGTTAATAAGGTCGTATCCATAAGCTTTAGTTCTTATTCTATTAATTATTTCCATAACTTCCTTCTCCGAAATCGCCTTTAACTCAAACTGGTTGTCATTTAATTTGGAATTTCTAAAATGTTGTAATGTGTCCGAATCTACGTTACTATCTCCAGGCAAATCTAGAAAAAAGTTGTTTATATCGTCGGCAATATTTAGATGATCCGGTATACAAGGCTTGCATGAATCACTAGGAACAGATATACTTTTTAAATGTCGCCACATATCTTTGGGATTTTTTGCGTTATTATTAACATAGAACTGAAAGTACGCTTTTTTCTCTTGTCTTAAGCTCGATGTAACGAGATTTTTAAGTTGCTTATAATAGTTTTTATGTGTTTCTGATTTAGTTCTGTGAAACCGAGCCAGTGCTTCATCGCGAAGGGTCATCATAATTTTGATTACGTCTGTAATCCAAGGGGTGGGTGCATTGTTAACCTTTATTCGCTTGAAAGGCGCGTGTATCTCGAATAAGGAGCTCATATATGCATCAAACATAAAAACCATTGTGTTAACATCTTCTTCCTTTGAAATATTTTTCCAGGGAATTATATCTAGATCGGATTTAAAACTGTTAAGGTCTATATTTTTTAATAATCTTACAGATTTATAGTAGGGCTGGGGCTTTGGTTTCTTAACGTCAAATAGTGCAATAATCATAGCGTGATCGCTTATGTTTTGGTTATGCTTTACACCAATATTCAAACACCGATCAGGCATATCTGTTATAACTAAGTCAATGAGAGATTTGGATACTTCCGTAATCCGAGTTGGTTCCCTAACCATTTGTGCTAAATCATGTTGTATAAGAAAACTGTTAAATTCTTTAGTAAAATAATTTTCTGGTTCCAGCATATTTACATTGAAATCTGAGAGTATAATTACATGTTTACAGTAAATAAAACATTGTATAGATTCTGCCAAAGCGTCAAGAGCCTTTCTCACTGATATAATGGATTCAGACCTATAAACAGTTCCGATCGCTACTTTGTAGCCCGGTAGACAGACCTCGAGCCATAACTGCTCTAATATTGACTCCGGGTGCGGACGCACATGTACTCGAATACCCCGTTTTACATAAAAACCAACTCCCCCGCCCCTCCTATTGCCCGAGCGTGACCTGTGTTTTAGGGCATACCCAGAGATGGAAGGAGCATATTTTACAGCATCTTCCTGAAGCCAAGTCTCGTTTAGAGCCAGAATATCAGGTTGTTGGATTTGTATTGAAGCCTGTAATTCATCCTGGCCCGTATTGAGCGATCTCACGTTGAGAAAACCTACTTTTAGGTGTGTATGTTTAATAGGTTTAGCCATAGTCATTAAAATAAAGCATTATAAAAAGGCTACACGGCAATGTATGATCAGAATTACAAGAGATAAATGTTTGAAAAGAGACATGCATACAGAAATCATTATGAGAAACAATGAATAAAACATGACAATGAAAAAAAGCAAGTTTACTACTAACATGGGTTACTACTACTGATAATGATCGTTCGAGCAGTCATGTATTTTTATCAATTAATGTGGACAAACAGTGCTCAGATTTAATTTGAACCGGCTTTTCCTGCGGATTGGTACGAATGAAAATCCTGCCATTTAAACTCCAACATGATAATTTGTGGATCTTAGCGAATTGACGGCATTTGTAATAAAGTCTTCTGACTGATGGCACCTGATGTTCTGCCACATATATAGGGACTTTTTCTCCCGGCAGCCCAATAGAGTGAGAATTCAACTTTTCAGGCACCGGACGTTCCCTGTTATAGCGTTTTATATTTAACAAAAGACTATTCTTGCGAGATACTGTGGTAAACTCCGCTACTATCGGTCGAGACATACCCGGTTTACCGGGAAGTCGATATATATCTCGTAGGTTTGACTCCTGAATCTCCAAGTCTACCGCCCCACCGATGCTAGATATGACAGAGACCAAATCGTCAACTCTTTCATTCTTTTTAAATGGCACATTATGAAATTCAATTGTAGCTTGTCTGGATTGCAAACTTAAATCCATGATTTTCTGTTCTATTTGATTATCCGCCTGCTGCTGCTTCCTTATATATTTTTCCATCTCACACACCTGCCTCCCTACTTCCTCATAATCGCTATTGATAAAGGCCATAGATTTTTCCAACTCATTATTTTTATTTTGGATCTCTTTTAATTGGTTTTTCAGTTCAGATACATCTCTGACTAATGTCGACAGCATAGCATCCTGATCTGCTCTCCAGGCCAGGAGAGTTTGTTCTTGATCGTCCTTCCATGATTTTAACATTTGTAAAAGCTCAACTTTTAGATCATTACAAGTACATGGTTTTGCAGTGGAGCTATTGGGTGAGTCTGCAGTTCGCTGACGCTTACTTCTAGCTGCAACATTACTATCGGACTTGTTAAGACTAGCTGATGGGGCAGGGTTAGTTTCACACTTTGAGTTTCCCCGTTTTGCTGGAACTTTTGTTGTGGTTTTTTGTGGCGTGTGAAGCATTATAATTTTATAAGGTAGTGAGTTTCAAAAAAAAAAAAAGTAATTACATCAACAGGATCCTACTTCAATTCCACGCTTTCTCTATTACAATTAGCAGTAATAATCCACGGCGCTTAATGAGACACGTAGGTAAACAAATCGGCAATCGAAGCGGCCAGATGCAACTTTGTCGCATTCGTGTGCAGCGATGTTGTAGTGTGCAACCTGGCGGGCGGCGAGCGAGTTGCTCTGCAGACGCACTGAGCCGCGACGTGCGTGTGTGCGTGTGCGTGGTAGCAGTCGAGTTATATCGCTACACAAGGATTGACCTCGCTGGCGGCGCGACAACAGTGCACACGACTGCCGCGTCTACGCATCGAACTCGGGCGATAGGGGGGGTGAATGAGACGCCCACAATTTGTAGTCTAACGATGAATTATCTATTCGTCTCACCTGAGTCAGCCCACCGGGAGGAGTCAGTCCATTGAAACCATTGATGAGTAACAAGAAATCGGAAATCAGCTCGTCAACCAATTACAATTCGCACAGAGTTTATAGATACCGGGGCGCAAAAGATAACTGAACACACGTCCGTACCGTATCCTGGCACGCAGCGGAGTATCTGTATTGACGCACGACGTCCTGATGAGTAACACGATGTCGTCTTTATTTATTTATTTATAGCAAGTCTTCGGGGCAACACGTCGTTAAAATCAATATCTATTGATTGCTCCTCTTAACGGCTTAACAGTAGGACATTGACTTCTTGGTAGCACACCTACCTCAATCATGTTATATTGCTTGAAACCTTCTCCCAGGGATGGCTCTCGATGTCGAAGGACTAGGATTTACTTACTGATACATTCATACGTGAAGTAGAAACTTTGTTATATTTTGCGAGCGTATCTTGTTATTGTTAAGTGTATTAATCTTTATTACCTCATAAATATTGCCAAGACGATTGCATATGGCTTACGCTATAAAAAAAATATCAGATCTCATGCAGAGCCAAGCTTCAGAATTCACACGCCTTAACTCTAACAACCCTAACTTCAGAAACTAGTGTAGACCAGTGTAGACAATAACACTTGAGTCTTGAGTTGCCGGTTCGCACGGGCGGCGGAAGTCATTTGTGAACTGGTAACCCGCGTGCTACTCTTTGAAAATAATGTAAGCTTAATATTTCTGTAAAAGTTAATAATAATTGAAGTGGTTTCGCAATAAATCCGGCAAGCGTGCGGTTAGGGTAGAGATCCTTCAGTTATTAATTCATTTGATTAAAATCCACGTGCTCGTACGATGAACCCTCGCGTCCAGTGCGACTCGACAAAAGTTATAGCGGACCCTACTTTATGAAATATTTCAATCAATCAAAAACTTGATATTAAAACCTGGTAAGCGGTGTGTTTGTGAAATCATTATTCATAGGTGTGAAATACTGCTATTGAACTTTGGCATAGATATTGTTTTATAAAAGTTAACCATCTTCTTGACTGAAAATAGGTTGTTAGCCTTCATGAAGTATATGAGTGAACTTATTTCATTACGTACGTATAAAGCATTTTCAAGTTTAAACTAATTTCATTATATTTTTAACCTAAAACATGTTACTATTTGCAGTGACTTATTTCTGTCAGTGCAAGATTTAGTTTTCTGAATTATCAGAATTAGCACTTTAATGTTTATAGGCTAAAAGCAATCAATAAGGTCAGCGTAGAGACGCCAGTTGGTAACTTATAACCTATTTTAGGAAAAGTTTAAGCAAGTGACGGCGTTCAGTTATTTAGTTCAATTGCTAAATATGAAAATAGCAGCGAGTAGGTGCTTAGAATTTCAAAAGTTAGGTTCGTT
The DNA here is from genome assembly GCA_905220595.1 of Spilosoma lubricipeda. Taxonomy (NCBI): domain Eukaryota; kingdom Metazoa; phylum Arthropoda; class Insecta; order Lepidoptera; family Erebidae; genus Spilosoma; species Spilosoma lubricipeda. The sequence continues at coordinate 17,635,889 of HG992293.1, read as the reverse complement.
ATCAACAGCTATTAATAATCTACTGATGAACATAGACCCCACCATAAAAACGTTAACGATAACGTTCGTATACCTGGGGCAAGAATTAATTATTATCTACTGAAAATGCGGTTACCGTTCAGCTGGTCGCACGCGCGCAATCTCATCTGCGACAATGCATCGGGCAAGTTTGCTTTTACGTGGCAAGGCTTAAGTTATTATTGCGAATGCCTTGCAGCTCCAGCATCTGTTTATCGATATGATCGGGATCCTTTGATCTTCTTGGGACAGCAAAGCCCAAGGATTTGATTTGTCAAAGCCATTAGGAAAACCCAGTTTCTAACCACAGAAATAGCAGTACAGACTTAAAGATGAAATCTACAGTGACTTGTGGCCGTTATCGTGTCCGCATTTTTATATAATTCAAATAAATTAAAGTTAAAACTGAACTAGTTTTACTCCACAGTAAAAGCACTTTAGTTCCGTGTAGTTATATTATATTAAAGTATTACAATCAGGTGTTCTTTTCATTAGGTATTCAAACATTTAAAGTAAGCTTTTAGTTTAATGTGGTCATGACGATATCTAATGTGTATAGCCTACAAATATATTTTATATTTGTTCATTTTAACCTCCACTGCAATAAATGTTTTCAAAATATAAACATATTTGTATTTCTCGCATAATGACCATCTAACTTGGAAAGTACATGTCTTTTTTTTTTTTTTTTTTTTTTTTTTATATATACGGGTGGTACTCCCGTTCACTAACCTATTCTTTCTATCTTTGTTTCTTTATTCTTTATTTTTTCTTAGCTCTACGGGGAAAATAAATCAGGCTCAGCCATGGTTTTCTATTTAACAATGTTCTTATGACTACTTATTTTCTTATATTATATGTTTTACTTATGCTTTTTATTTCACATCTTTAATTATATTTATCGCTTCTTATTCTATTGTAATATTAGTACACAGTTCCTTATTATCTATTTCCATTCTTGTTTTTTTTACACACCTTATTCTATTATGTTATGGTTACACAATTCCTTAATTTCTATCATGTTAGAAGCTTCTTATGGCTATACACTTATTTATTTATTACTAACATTGTTTTATTTATGCTTAACACTAATATACTATATAATATTGTGCAAACATAATTTCTTATACACTTCTTTTATTTCTCTTTATAACTTTTTCGGCCAATTTTGTGCAGTAGTCTATAAATGCTTCCCTATATTCGCCTTTAATAATATTACTAAGGTTTTCTATTTTAATTTTCATATCTATTTTACTCTCGTGGTTGTGTCGCTCTAGGGCAAAAATAGGGCAGTCACATAAAATGTGCGGCACCGTTTCTCTTTCACCTGGGTCGCAGGCGCACGATGGACTCCCCTTACACTTGAAACGTTCCAAGTATTCGGAGAACCCACCGTGCCCCGTCATTACCTGTGTTAGGACGTATGAAATTTTGATCTTCCTAGTTATTCTGTACGCCGCCACTGCGTTCGGGAAAAATAACTTAGTTATGCCTGCTGTTTGACCTGTGCTGTATCTTTGGTTGGTAAGTACATGTCGATCAATCACGCCTTTGATTACGATTAAGAATAAACCACTTCTGAAATTCTTTTCAACAATTTCCATTGTATGTGACTCGTATTATTTAGCGTCGGCCACGACACGAAACCCTTGACAGATTGAAAAATGTTTTCCAAGGCATTATTAAAAATTCAATTAATTTTGTTTAAACGTTTTTACGTGCAATAGTGACGAGTCACGAGTCCTGGCCTGCCTCCGCCCCCGCCCCCGCCCCCGCCTCGCCGCGCCGCGCCCCGCCGCGCTGTTGGGGCGAGAGTGACGAGGCGCGATATGAAACAATAGTGTTTTGTGGCGGGTGTAAGTAGGCCCCTAGATTACAGCGCAACGTTAGCGACGCATCAGAGTATTCGTACGCGCCTCGCTTTTGTCTGTAAAGAAACAGCCTGTATACACAGGGACCAGTCGAGCCTGGTTACATTACATTAGATATGCTTCATACAGACACATTTTCGTTTTCAGTTATTATAATAGAACTATTTGAACTCAACTCAATCCCTTAACATGTTGTTATATCAATGTGAACCAATTTGTTTACCATGAAAAGGTTTTAGTGAGCCAACCGATATAGTACACATGCCGTCGCAAATTTTTTAGAACTTATCAAGAGAAATAATTTTTTCATAAATTGTTTTGCGAAACTTTAACCATTTACGCAGCGCACGCAATAAAATCTTTGAAAAGGTATAATTTTTCTCCCGTTTTCCTCAATGACTAGGCTATGTAACATTAAACTATTTTTTCAAATCGAACCAAACAAACTATTCACCTTTGTGATATTAGTAAAGTTAAAAATGTGACTCTGATTGGTTTTGTTTCCTGATCATGTTTTAAAAGGTAGTGAGGGGTTTGGTTTGTCCACGACATGTTTAAGACATTATTTGTTTTTTCCTTGAGCATGGCTGACGTTAGGCACTTGTGTGAATTAAATTTAAGGCTCGACTCCCGCCTTGTCTTCCTTTGATAACACACTTGTCTTACAATACACACAATTTCAACTTGTAACGGCGAAGTATCAATGAGTATTCAATTGAAAAGATACAGTGTACAGCGGTTTTGGAACGGTAAGCTCCGTTCCCTGACCAAAGTTCCGGTTTACACGGAATCTGACTGATTGGTTATGAAGCAGTAAAGTCCTATAAATTGGTTTCCAAAAATCAGAATTAATATGTCTCTGATTTCCGCTTGCTTACGTATGATAGAACGTTAGTGCCTGTAGAAGTTCAAAATAGCCGTTCATAGTTGTGACATAATTACTTACTACAAAACACACTTAACAAAACGTCAAATCTTAGTTGAAAATTTGCCGCTCTTCGAAATTGTTGTCATTTTAGTTGTAATTGTAGTATTGTCGGTAATTGTAGCTAAGTTGCTATAATGTAGAAATATACACAAAACATATTTATTAAAAAGAAAACTTTTTTTAAAGTTTACTATTGTAGACACAATGCATAAGCATGAGTGTACACGATGATGGTGGGTGCTACACGAAGGCTGTGAAGGCATTTCTGTTGACGGCAATAAATCAAAGCTCAAAATTGGATAAGGTGTCGCGTCGACAGATGTGCCGCCGGCGGTCGTCGCGCCGCGCTAACAGAGGCGTGTCGCGCGGGGACCACAACTTCATTATAATCAATCAAAGCTAGTACTTGCCGCCAGACAGTTTTTGTCGAGCTCCTCACCGAGGCGCCTTATTGTCACACCTTTACAGCGTGCGACCGCTTGCTCAGACTCTCTTGCTTAAACCTACGTTATATTTAGTGGGCTCCTCGTTTGTGCAACACATTCAAAATACATGAATAACATTATTTATTGTTTTACATTAATTTCTCACTAGCGGAACCCCGCGGTGTTACCCGCGGTTATTGTTGTAGTGCGTGACAAAGTTAGCCTAAAAAAAGTAGCCTAAGTTACTCCCTGGATCATCAGCTACCTGCCAGTGAAAGTCCCGTAAAAATCTGTCCAACCGTTCCAGAGATTACCCGGTACAAAGAGACATACAGACGGACAAACAAAAATTTTTTTACTACATTTTTTGGGCCTCCGGTCTCTCTCTCACTGTCATTTTACGTTGATCTTCTGTGCGTGTGAAATCAGCGTGGCTCTACTACCTTGCAAATATGTATTGCTGATTCTTATGTTACAGACACTATATGTGGAATACACAAGTTATATATTCACGTGAAAACCTTTAATCCACATAAAAACAGGCTGTGATCAATTTTGATTGCTGATTTTTTCATAACATTATCTAAATTAATAGAAAAATTATAATAAAATGATACATAATGACTAGTTTCTGATTTATTCCTGTGTATTCACCCAACTAACTATCGGGTTGCCAAATTTGGACTTTCTAGGTCATCTGGAACTGGGTTATAATTTTGATCTATAGGTCTTAGGTGATCTTAATAGCCGTTTCAGGTGTTTATGAAATTTAGAGAACACATATATCTTGCAAGTTTCAACATATAAGCCAAATTTGAGACGTCTATGTGAAATAGTTTTTAGTTATGAGGGTGTCAAAAATGGCTCCGAATGGTTCGTGTAATATTACACGCGGTGCTGCTCGCCAGTTCTGTTAGCTTGAAATTGGCTAGCCACGCTACCGCTTGTCCAGATCTAACATTGAAAGAATTTTTAAATTGTTCTGTACCAGTGCTTCCTCAGATTAGCTCCATATATTAGGTCTTTACCTATGAAATTGCCGTTTTGTATGCAATAAGTGAAAGTACTTATTTTTTTACTATTACTGTCAGTTTAGCTGATATCAATATTGTTCCTGAATTAAAAAATCGTTTGTTTCATTAGGCAATTCAAGTCTTGACGACCTAAGTGAGCAAACAATTCAAACTGTATTTATTACTGTAGGTAGGTACCGAACGGACTCGACTCAAAATACTTTTAAGAAATAAACTATAAGTGATGAAGCGAAGTGCGCCAGTGTCGTACTCGTCCATGTGCCGCACAAGTTCATTTAATAATTGAAAAAAACGCAAGTACACAGCACAGCTGGGGGAAGCTCGAGGCGAGGAGCGCTGCGGGGTAAGCTCAACACAATCTAATTCCGACGTCTCGCCGAGGCTTTTAGTCTGTCCATAATAACGCATTTATGTTTTTAATCTCAGCTGAAAGGGTCAGAATGGCACACCACTCTGTGATATTTGGTCTTTTGAGCTAATCTTATTGTTGTAGCCTCAAAGAGCTTCACTTACATATTTGATACAGGTAGAGAGCGATTTACTTTGTGGGCCGCTCGCCGACACGTGAGGATTTGCGATTCGAAAATACATTTTCACTTTACGTAGAGCTGCCCGGGAAGGTTTACGTGTGAGTTGACCCGCTCCACAGCAGTAATCACGGCCTGACAGACAACAAGTGTTAGCACTTCTTTTGTTGCTTTCCGGGGGTCCAAACCCTTCCCTTCCATACGGGAGAGGGGGGAACTACATGGAAAACTCATGTACCGTAAGCAGCCTCTTAATTTGTGTAATTGTCTTACTTTTATTGCTCGTTTAAGGATTCGTATTCAGGGGAATTTGGTTGATGAATTCTCCATACACACATGGACATAATCAATATTACAAATAAGTACAGTAAAAAAGTACTCACTAACCAACTAAATTGACTTTATTTACATTGAAGTTCTCTTCTACAATATGATAATCTAAAGTCCTACATAGTTTTTTTAGTAGACACGACAGCCGTACTCAGGTAACTAGTAGGTACCTCTTTTCTAAAAAAAATTGAGAAAAGATATAAAGCTGGAATCAATGCTAAGGGCACTTTCTTCCAGTGCTTAGGATGGTCTAAAAACTTCAAAAGTTGGTGAAGAATTAAAAGAAGCATATAGTTAAATTGTTATGTTGAAAGAACATAGAAAATAATGTACAAAGCCAGTTTATTTTCCTGCCTATAGACGTTTCTGAGAAGCACACACATAATCTTTCACACATGATGAATGCACGAGCAGCACGAACGCTGCCGTTTTATGTTCATCTTCTGTGCGAGGATCGTACCGCCGACGTCGAGCCGGCCCGTTCGTGCGTGTTGGTATACATTACTGTAAAGGGTTTTGTTATACATACTAACATTAAAAAGTACGTATTTCTAAATAAATCTGAGGTACCTTGGGAGTAGGAGCCAGTGAAATGACGCGCCGGGTCTTGTAAAATTGTATTGTTGTAAAAAAGGGTGGTTCAGCCCGTGGGCTGTGCGTCGTAATGAAGCCGTCTTAATGAAGCTGAGTGACGTCTGCCGCGATTATAATTGTAGCTGCGATTGTACTTAGAGGCCACGATCTGAAACGGTGCAATCGCGCCAGCCGCGATTGCCGCCCTTTGTGCATTCAATCTTATTACGTTTCATCATGATATAATCAACGCTTAAAACCAAATTGTACAAGCTCATCAACATTAATGTTCCTAAGTATTTTGGTCTAGTCAAATGCTATGTGAGACTAAACAACCTAAAATATAAATTATCTTTGTATTCTCGCATTGATTGATAAGTGAATAAGTAGGTACATTTTCAACGACCAAGTGCTTTACAAACGTTGTGACATTAGTTTAATTCACTATCTTTTATGTTTGTTATGGCATATATCTATACTAATATATAAAGCTGAAAAGTTCGTTTGTTCGTTTGAACGCGCTAATCTCAGGAACCGCTGGTTCGATTTGAAAAATTCTTTCAGCGTTGGATAGTACATTTCTCGAGGAAGGCTATAGGCTATATATCATATCAATAGGTGCGGAGCAACAATGAAAAATGTTTTAATAGGAGACGCAAACGAGGTTGCGTGGGTCTGCTAGTCATACATATACAACGTGTCTTCCAGACGACAAAGTGGATCATCTAATTTAAACTGGATTTTTAATAAGACTTCTTTATTGCCATGTTTGTTGTTTTTATGTGGTTTCCTATGTTTCAGATGTGGTGAAAAGGCCATATTAAAACGGAATTGATATAAATGCTGAAATATGAAGTAGAAAATAAACAATGTGAAGGTTATAACTCTTCATAATATTCATTTCGTTTATCAAGTCTAAAAGGAAATAATTTTATAGGCGTTGCTTCGCGGGCTTGGATGCGATGAATCACATAAATTCCACATAATTTACGTTCATCGCTGAACTTAATGTTTACCTTCATAACTTCATAATAAATCCTTAAATTTCATAACACAGCAGCGCCGGAGGACGAGGCGGCGGGAAATTGCGCGGACGTCCTAACAAAACACCCACTCGCGACTATTTACTCTATATTAAACGGATTTGGAGCCGAGAACCGACCCGAGAGTATCGCGACTCGTAAATACCAAACTATTCTTACCGGGAGCTTCGTATGTTTTTACATAACTTACCTACATCATGATCATCATTATCGATCATCATGAACCTTTCTACACATTTTCTTGGAGGTATTAAAAGTAACATAGGATACTTTTTGTTAAATGCAAGCGAAGCCGCCGGCGAAAGCTAGTATTTATATTTCAAACAAATAATCTTCATAATGAAGTAGGTAACTTAAAGTTGTCCGCGCGGTAGCCGATCGGTTAGTGAGTTAGTGAGTTCCGCTCGGTCCGCACGAATACTTATCTAGACTCTGCCAAAACGATGACGTCTCGTTGTCAAATCAGCTCCCGTACTATTTATTGACCGTATTGCCGGCCTTTGGGGGATGGGGAAAGGGGTGTAGGGAGGGGTTTGGGTATGGGTCTCCGGTATCCTCACTCACTCGGTGAAACTATTTCACACCGGTTTTCTGTGAGGACGTGGTCGAGTGGGCACATTCATGCCCAAGCGTGGCTCTTCCACGGAATGGTGTGCTGAAGAAGGTTGATGTTTGTATGTTTTTTGTTTGAACGTGCATTACGAGAAAACGGATAAACCGATTTAAATGAAACTTTCAGTTTGACTTCTTAAGATCAGAATTAGGATTTAAGTTACTTTTTTACCCGACTGCTCAAAGAGGCCAGTAGCGTGGGCGTACTATCAACTAATCTATACATCTATATACAAATAAATAAAATTGGAGTGTCTGTTCTAATATTAAAATAATCGCTTTTTACTAAATGCATATATATGTATACACGGTACATATGCCAAAAATGTAGTTTGAAAAATTTTTGTCTGTCTGTCTGTCGGTATGTCTGTCTGTCTGTCTGTTTGTTCCGGGTAATCTCTGGAACGGCTGGACCGATTTTGACGGGACTTTCACTGGCAGGTAGCTGATGATCCAGGGAGTAACTTAGACTACTTTTTTTAGACTAACTATATCCCGCGGCGTTACTCGCGGTACAACAATAACCGCGGTTAACACCGCGGGGTTCAGCTAGTTAATGATAGTTCATGATATTTCATGTATGTATTGTCAAAATTGAATCGATCTTCGTGCAATTGGCGAGGCCTATGTCCAGCAGTGGACTGCGATAAGCTGATGATGATGAATGATGATGATTGTTAAAATTTAAAACCAATGTCATTTTCGTAACCAGCGGCCAAAAATCTTAAAAACAATACCCATATTGCTTTAAAGACTTAAACCATTTTATTCCTTAGAGTGTTGATTTTGTAAAACCCTAAAACAGGTATTTGCTTATTTAGTTAAGCATAAACCTCGCGAATTTTCAAAACGAAGAACCTACGTAATCTTGGTACTTCATACAAACTTTGAACCCTCTTTTCACTTCTTTTGTAAAATCCTTTCCTATAACCATAATAACTACGAGTATATGTATGTCAAATTTAAGCGTAATCCGTTCAATGGTTTGAGCTGTGCGTTGATAGATCTATTTTGGAAACGTTTGCCTTTGTTTAAATATAGAAGATGCTATATTTTCAGTTGTACTGAAAAAATGTTTTTTGTCAGACTAGCTCTTCAAAACGCCATAATGGGCGTTTAAATTGGCACTCCGTGAAAGCTTAATAAACTAAAACTTCAAACTTTACGAGGTGTATTAAATTTAGAATTGAATTAAAGTACAAGAAAATAATAATAAAAAAATACAATAATAATAATAATACAAGCGCCAAAAATCTCCTCCGCATCATCACCTACTGGTAGCGTTCCCAAAAGGCAGGCAGCATTGCCACGTTAAATAGCTATGCTAATTCTATGTGCTAATAAGGTCGGTCTTCTGGTCACTGTAGGTGTATTAGTTTGAATCGGACATTATATTGGACGAAGTGGTGGTAACCAACAAGAGTAGGTGTGAAGGTTAGAGGAATGAAATGTATTCAGTTAGATCGATTAGATAATAGCTTTTAGTTTCACGTTGTAAAACAGTTCAATATATTTAGAGGTGTCTGTGTCAAGCGTGAAGCGTGTCACCTTACGTGGCATATATCATGTCTTGTGACGCGCACCGCGTGACACAATCACGGTGCCCGTCACATACATCAACGACGTGTGCGCTTACTACGGAGCTAATGTAGTGAATCAAGGGGTGCGAACGCACCGCACGACCATCGCTCGCGAGTATTCCACAGACACACTCGTTTGTTATAAAGTTATTTATGATATTATGACACGCTCCGTTTATGTAAATGATATTGTGTATACAACATAAAAGTATGGCAATAAATCACACTACCTACTTTTACGTGAACATGCAGCGCAGAGATTATGAATTGTTGAACGAACAGTTTGTTCGTAACAAACGACGCAATCAGATGAGGTGGTATAGTGGTGATAAGTACGTTAATAATGAAATACGGTGATATACAAATAAGAAAGCACTGGTTTGTGTAACATCATGCCGACAAAGTTAGTTGGGGCGCGAGAGCTTGTCGCATACTTCCGTAACAAGTTTCTTGTACACTTTTATCAGCGGATATGTCTCGTCGAGTTTTACAAACTAGCAAACCCGCGCAACTGTCTCTGTTGTCCTTCGCCCCTCTTCCCTAACCCCTCTTCCACCCCGCTCCTCCGGTCTCGCGTCCCCAGTGCTTACAGATTCGCCCCCACGTGGTCCTCACTCCACCACAATCACGATCGTTCTCTTCCGTTTGGTTGTATTTTTTGGTTTGCAACTTTTTCTTAGAAGGCCTTCAGACGTAAGTAAGCCTTTGTGTCGAAGTGTTGTACGAGTTGGCGGTGAGCCAACTATCGTAAACTATTGTCGGTTCGATACAGTACAGATACACGGCAAACTGTACATGTTGTGTTTGCTTATTTTTAGAGTATCAATTAAAGCAAACACTAACTTACCGTAAGTATCAAAATGTAGGAAAGCTCAATAAGGGCCATTTGCACTTCTATGTATTAAACTAATATATTATTATGTTACGAAGAACTACTGAAATCTTCTTACATTGTTAAATTTAAGAAGATTTCAGTACTTCTTTGTAGTTTGAGATGTATAAGTGTAAAGTATGTTTAGTAGCATGATGTCGGTTGGCACACGAGTGCGCGCGCGGCGCCGGCGCCACAACCGACTCATTCCCGTCGTGTCGGTCCCGCCTCGCTGTTGCATTTGCTTCACTTTCCGGCCTGCCCTCATGATTTATATTTTATAAACACAACTAGCGACCCGCCCCGGCTTCGCACGGGTGCAATGCTGATACTAAATTAAATACACTACACTACAGAAAAACTATGAACGTTGTATGTAAAAACATAGCGGCCCGCTCCGACTTTGCACGGGCATAAAATATATATGCCTATGTCACTCAATGAAAACATGATTAAAATCGATCCAGTATTTTTGATTCATTCATTACTTCCCTTGGCCTGCACGCATTAAATTTGGAGTAAAACAATTCCTCTTTCCCTATACTTACTATGAAGATTTCCTGCTATCTTTGGAATATCTAAATTCATACAATTTTTATTACATTACACATTTTTACTTATTTACTTTTTACATTTTTACCTAGGTATTTATTTTATTTTTACAACAATTAATATATTACAGGATGTCTTTATACACAACGTTCACAGCTTTCTTGTCATTACACAATACAAACATGTTTTCTCTTGAGGTTACTCTTGAAAGAGCGACATACAGTTGGCCATGTGAAAAACAGTCAACGCTCAAATCTAAGCCTGCAACGTTGAAGGTTTGACCTTGCGATTTATTAATGGTCATTGCAAAAGATGTCTTTACCGGAAACTGTAAACGTTTACATTGGAAGGGTAAATCCGATGGTATCAGAGGGATTCGGGGAATCAATACATCTTCTCCGGTACCACATCCTGTGAGTATTGTGCACTCTATTATGAAAGTTTTCAGTGATTTTATCAGCAAACGCGTGCCATTGCAAAGTTTAGGTGGATTCAGGTTTCTTAATAAAATAACAGGACAACCTACTTTCAACACCATTTTGTGAGGAGGGAGTCCAGACGGGTCCAAAGAGTTTAGAAACTCTGTAGGAAAATGAACAGCTTCTTCCAAATCGAGAACAGTATCCACCGAGTAGTATATTTTCGTCGGCGCATCAATCTTTGAAAGAATCAAGTTATTTACCTTATCTACTTGTTCATTAGTCGGTGACAGAATCGCTCTTTCTTTAAACCAAGATATTGTCTTGTAACTTATGTCATCAATGTCAGGATAGACTTTGTTGACTAACTCTTGGATGTTGTCTATCAAAACACAAAGGTTTTCAAGGTTAATCCTTCCCTCACTTTGTGTTAATTCTCCATTGCCAACTTTTAGCAGCATCTCTGGGAATAGCCTGTTCTCACGTGAAGATGACGAAACCCTAGAAAAAAACCCTAAACCCGAGTCGAGCCTCACGCTCTACTGACGATTCTCTATCTCTCTGAACCGAATGCCTATCTCGATCCCGGCTGCGGCGAACCTCACGCTCTATTGAAGATTCTCTCTCTCTCTCAGCTCTATATCTATCCCTAAGCTGACTGAGTCGAGCTTCACGTTCTGTTGACGATTCTTCATCTCTTTGTGAACGTACTCTTCTAGCATTCACTGAACTACGACCTGTGTTCGAACGACGATGTCTTCCAGACATGACTTTATAATTTCTGAACAAAGTTGACTCAGTTCTAGACTTATGTATGATTACCTACCTATGAACAAATTGCCATATTATTGGTACCTATGTGCCGCAGTAAAAAACATCTAAATACTTACCATTTAGACACAAATGATAATCAACAATCATAAAAACAAAAGATATTTATTCTATTCTTTTCTTTTTTTTTACTGAAATAACTTATACTACGATTTTAATGAAATCAACTTAAAATACGATTTTAATTAAATTAAAAACACCTAAAAAATAATTTGCCATGCGTGTGACTAAAAACAAAAGATAATCTACAATCATCAAGAACAAAAGATAGCTATATTCTATTAAGTTTTTTTTCTGAACTTACTTAAGATTTTTGAAAATAATTTCCTTATTATTAAATTAATTGATTATTATTTATCGTAACTTTTAATTACTAACTGATACGTTGTCGCGCTGAAAAGCACGTTTTTATCAAGTACTGTTATTTTCCTCGCTAGAGAGCTCCGATAATAAACGCGTCCGATTGCTGCTAAATTCAAAGTGCTACAGGGAGAACCGCGGCCTCCGCCGCGCTATTTATAGGCATGCCTCCCCGCACTGCCCCGTCCGACCGGTACCGCCCGCCGCAAACGCAAATTTTAAATTTGTAATATCTCCGAAAATATTTGTTTAATTTACATGCTGTAAGGAACCATATTGATTTATATTAATTGCACACTGTATTTAAGGTACTTAATTCGATAAGGATTAATGCCGTATTGCTTAAAATAGCTTCGTAAATAAGCCATTTTTTCACGTAAAAAGTAAACAATAAAAATGGTTAATGTGGGTTATCCCTAAAAGATAAACATATACCATCGCGGACTTTTTTGTAGACCTTTTTATGGTGTACAATACTGTAGTACATTAATTTGATCTAACTCGTAGGGTTTAGGCAGCGTTTTTGCTAAATTGCTAAATAAGCCCAAAAAAATAGGTTAATTTACGACATCACGTTAGAAACCTCTAAAATTAGCAATGTTGCCTTAGTATATGATGCATGTATTATACATATAAACCTTCCTCTTGAATAACTCTATCTATTGGAAAAAACCGCATCAAAATGCGTTGCGTAGTTTTAAAGATTTAAGCGCACATGGGGATATAGGGACAGAAAAGGCGACTTTATTTTATACTATGTAGTGAAGTGATATGAAAGAATATATTATAAACAAGTTATAAAAAAAGTTCGCGTCCGTCTCCAGCGTTAAAAGCAAAATGAAATTTTACTTTTAATTAGTGGGTGAGTTTGTGGTCATTTCGTTGCGTCATTATTCACGAGCGCTATTTACAGAGAACATTAGAGAGAGGTGCCGACTCTTCCCACATTCACTGTAAGTACTGTAACTGTCACCGATGTTTGGGTTGATGGGATGTTAAACAAGTATAGGGAGTTTACAGTTAAATGTCGTCAAAATTTCGTATTTTTGTTATCAAAGAAAACTAGTACCAATATTTTTTTCAGACAGCGAATGACGAAATATGCGAGTTGTGAATTAAATATTAAGTGACGTGTTGTATGGTGCAACTATTCGATGGACGGGTGTCTGTTTCTTAGGTTGCTAGTGAATTAATTCAGAAATAATGGTAAAATAGAAAGGTTTTTGTTGTACTGGCTTATTTATTTTTTACTGATGCATGTGTTCATTTTTGCTGTCGTGTGTGCGTTGACCTTATACATATTCTCGATCTTCGCAATACACCATTTTCTTGTAATTCGTTACCATTTATATTATAATCATTATAATCCTTGTTCTTATTAACGTATGTGGCGAGTGCCACATACGGCGCAATAACAACATAACATGCTACAGCGCCATCTACCGAAAATACGGACTAAGTCGAACGTACGGACGGTCGAACTACGGAGTAATGAAGGAAACGAAGAAACTAACAATCCTAAATCACGTAATTGAAGTTCTTGCACCGATTATCGTATATATATATATATATAATATAAAAATAATATCATTAGTCATATAAAAATATTTAATATTTAAAATAAAAATAAATGTTTGTGTGGACGTGCAAAAAATGTCCAACCACATACCAAACCTCTCTTACCATGCGTATATGTACACGTGACTTTTGTGTATAAAGTGATTTCCTGATCTACATTAGATCCTAGGTCCAAGTTATAATCGGCGGACTGCCACGGTTTCAATAACACAACAAAACTGTAGACTGAATTGTCGCTTGCAGTATTCCCGGACCAATACAACCTTCAAACCTTCAAGAAAAGAACGCACACCTCTTTAAAAAGCCGGCAAGCACTTCTCACACCTCTGGTGTCCATGGGTGGCGGTAATCGCTTACCATCAGGCGATTTACCTGCTTGTTGGACCCCTATCACATAAAACATATCTGTTACTGATTTCATGAAATGCGTTCAACATCGAAGATGAAACACTTTCTGTACATGAATATTGAGTGACAGCTGTAACTACCACAGCACCGTTCCTTTCCCCTGAAACAAGCTCTCATCCTTTATCCTCCACTCAAACATGTAGCTACAGTCAATATTATTCCTTGGCTTTACTGAAACATCCGTTGATAGAAAACACAACACAACAAGTACTCGTAGTACTCGTAGCGAGCGCGTAGAGTATTCGTAGCCAATATGGCGCTACGCGGCGCGTCAATCTTCAGCCACTGATTTACATAAATCTTCTATCAAAATGTTTGTTGGTGTGTTTGACGAGTGACGTCACGACGGATGTTTTGTGTTCTTGTAAAATATACGCGAGCGGCTTCAGGTAATGAAATGCTAAATAATACGCCTACACAGATATGGCGTTCCTCGCAAATTTAAGCTTAGTGTTGCTCTTTACAGAGATTAAAGTTGGATGTTTCAATAATACGTAGTTAAACGTATTCATTCAAGGAAGATAACTCTAAAAGAAGTTAGACATGTTCTTATATGTAAAGTGTTATGTTGCAATACGCTTGATCGACTGGCGAATGGGGATATAGCAGTTGTACCGTGGGTACATAACACACGAGGTACGAGTAAGTTCCAATTACGGCTGGTTGGGAACATTACTCGTGCGAGTGTCCGCTGTACAAGGTGCTTACATAATGCTCATACCGTGCGTCAATATATAATTTACAAGTAGATATATCTATATATATATATAATGAATCGCCTAAATTATAGACAGAACAGCTACTTAGTACGCGCAAGCAGACATTTTAATGAATTATGTAAACTACATAATATTGATCCCTTTTTGATAAGTGTATCCTCGGCAAGAAGGTGTCTAAGCCTTAGTTTTTTTGAGCAGACACAGTGTTGCTTAAATTTGCGTTGAGGCAATTATATATTTATTATTTATTTGGTGCTTACGTATTGTGTGCGATTTTTCTTTTTGTTCTTATGTTCAGCTTATGTTTTGTTTCTCAATATTTTATATTAGCCTATAACAAGAAGTGAAAACTTGTTATTGGCTGTCTGATGACTAATCTGCTTTGTTTTTTACTAACATATCTAGCTGTAAGTTTTCCATGAATAAATAAATGTATGTACGCGCATAACTTTCGATCGGCGTTATTGTTAGAACAAGGTTTCTGTACAAGAAAAATTAAGAGAAAAGAGGAAAAGTAACTTTTATACGCCTGCGACTAAACTTTTATAGGTAGTAGAGCCACGTTGATTACAGCACGAACGGGCCGGCTCGACCGAGGCGGTACTAGCTGAGCACAGAAAATCAACGTAAAATGACAGCGTTCGTGCCGTCGTGTTTCATTGGTGAGTGTGGGACCGGAGGCCCAATTATGCAGAAGCATCACTAGGCCGCTATGGTGTGGGTCACCATGCTACATTGCCTGCATCCGCAATGAGTATGGTGACCACCACTCTTGGATTTTGCATATGCTTTCATTGCTTATGCATCAGGCAGAGTAGAATCATTTTGGCAGGCCATACATAAAAAAAAATCTTATGGGAAGCTGAGACAGATATGTAAATATGGCGGTACAAGGTTCGCCGGCTCAGCTAGTTACCAATAAGTAATCAATCTGCACAGCGCTCGGGTCTCTCGAACCATTGTATCGCAAACAGGACAACCACGTATAACACATAACTCTCAGTATTTACATTTACCTCGCATATATTTATATCTATGAAAACTGCGGCGCAGATAAGCGAGGCGAGGCGAGGTGCACTAAATGAAACTCTGAATTATCCCTACTTTTATGCACGAACTCTTATTTGTTGCATAACATTTACTTCCTGTTTACATTTGAAGGCAATTATATTTTTTTGCATAATAATATTATCGGCACTACAGTAACCAGATTTTTATAAACATACTAGCCGACCCGGCGAGCTACATATCGCCTTATATATGTTTGTGAATATTCTGTAAATTAACGAAAATAAACTTTTAGTAAGCCCGTGTCAGTTTCGCACGGCACTGCAGCGTACCTATCAAACTAAGCGGACTAAGATAATATAACACCTCCTATTTTATTTTCTTCTATACACACCTTGTTTTAACAATAACAAATACATTAAAAAATATATTCAATTTGGTCCAGTCGATTGAAGGTTATGTACGTGTGGGGGACAGGTGTCATGTCCCACCAACACAAAGCGAGGATCCTCCGACCAGGCGAGGTGATCATGCCTGGCGGGCTACTGCCCAACGGTTGATGTTGGGATGTTGTATATATGATTATCGGCGCAAGCACTCCTATTGCGCGATGCAGGATTGGTAGTTACTTCGCATTGTATGTTACTCCGTAGTTCAGTGTATCATCGGTAGATGGCGCTGTCATATGTTTTTCTTGATGCGCTGTATGTGGAAGTCGCCGCAGACGTATACACATTTTTGAGATTAATTTTTAAGCTTTGTTTCAATTCGATATCGTACATTTTATATAACAAGCGGCAGAGAATATTATCTTGTTTAGTTTCATTATAAATTAAGATGCTTTGACATTGTATAAAACGAATTATTAAATACTTGAATTTATGTTGTTTCAAACCTCACATACCTAGAAGTTTGAAGTGACAATGTCGATAAAAATATCACAGTGAACAAATAATATCATCAATTAGTTTTTTTATACTGACAATTTGGCATTTTAATTATTTTAATTAATATGGTTACAGATTTGATCAAAATGCAGACATGCAAGGAAAATGGTTAAAAATGGTGAACAGACCGGATTGGGTCCCACAAAAACATTCAACCATTTGTAGCATTCATTTTGAAGAAAGCTGTTTTGTAAACAGAAGTGCACGAAGAATAAAGCTCCGTTCTGCATCAGTACCTACACTTTTATCCATCTCAAGATATAATAGAAATAGGCACAAAATGTGAACGAGTTTTCCGAACATCAGCAACATTCAATGAACAAAGTAATTTTTCGAATAATGTTGCTAAATGTCTTATTCCATGTCGAAAGTATTTCAGGAATATTTCAGAAATTTTAGGATAGCATTTAGGATGACTCGCGAAACCTCCTAAATCTTAAATATATATTAATTAAACGATTATAGAAATATATGTGTCTATTAGAATTAAATATGAGACAAAGTTGTGTTATACAATGAAGGAAAATTTGAGACATTTCTATAATAAATTAATATTGTTCGGAGGAAAATGAATTCCTATGCATGCTTACAGTGCTGTTTTTGAATTAAATATTGTTTGTGGTTAAATATTTATGTTTCGAAAACAACGAGCAATCTTGCGTAATATTATTATCACTTAATTAACACATTAAAAATTTTAACAGTTATACCTTGTTTTTGTGCATCCACTAAAAATTCTATCAATAAAGATTCGTCTTTTTAATTTTGTAGTTTTCTTGTACTTATTCGCACTGAATACGTAACTCTGAATGCCTGTGGATTTATTTGTACCAGCTGGTACAGGTTATCGAAAAAAAAAATTTTGCATGGCACATCACTAGCACGTTACACGTACATGCACATTTGGCGCACACCATTGCATTTCTTTATTGGTCTCGCTTATTGAAATGCACAACCAATCTATAGTTGAGACATAAAAATTCAACCACAGTATTAATAGGGTTCAATTCTAAGATTGGATGTGATGATTTTTATTTACCATATGTCAAGTACGTTACCTATTTATGACTGCCACAGGAAACATTTAAGACTAAAGTTGCCTTTCTTCAAGATGATTTTAAGAATTTAATATATTTATCATTCATAACGTAATAATTACTACGATGACCGTTGCAGGCAATGATTTAATTCCCTTTATTTTCATCAACATGGTGTTATGTAATTTCAGCCTTAGTATCATATACTGCTGGACATAGATTCAACATTCCTCCTGAATAATAAATGTATATAATAATTAAACGAAAACTTACCTCAAAAGTAAGCCTCTTACATAAATGCCACCTGATATGTTCTGTTACGGCGGTACCACAATAATGATGGATGCACGATTACAAAAGTTATTGTAGTTTATTACTAGTACAACACTCACGTGCGGCTACGACATCTCAATATATGGTCCAAACAAATTTATTTTATAAAAACACGAAAATAGAAAATTTTTATTAGTAATTACTAGTGACTGACAAGTATAATAAGTATTGCCTTTGACGACATCAAATTGGGCCTATTTCTGATTGTTCTTTAATATTTTGAACTAATATTTATTTAGTTACTGATTTCCTTTAGAGGATAATAAAAAAAACTATGTATGATTTTTAAGTTAGTGTTTCTGTAATTAACTTAAAGTTAGTGTAATATGGAACGCACTTTTTGATTGAATATTTTAACTTATTTTGCATTATGTAGGTATTAGGTACGTCATAGTGCAATTAAAATGTTTCAAAGTAAACTTAAGTCGTTCGTTTCGTTTAAATTCTTTTTTATTTTTTGTAACTTTTTATCCTAATCTGCTACGGACTGTATGAAGTTACTCATAATTTATACAGACTGCCATAGAGGCGATATCTCTACGCATCTGCAGAGGCTCAAGGGACTCGGTGACTTAAGGACTGTCGCCAATGCGGATAGCTGGCCGCTGCAAACGGTCGAGAGCATCGAACAGATACTGCGCGGCACCACCGCAAAGGTGAGAACAGTACTCCACGCACGAGCGAACCTGGGTCTTATAAAGAAGACACAGGTGCTCAGGCGAGAAGAACCGTCTCACCTTGTTTAGAACACCTAACTTCCGCGAGGCCGCCTTAGTGACGCTCTCAACGTACTCGCCCGTGTTTTATCAAAATAAATATTTTTTTACGGTGATTACGAATACATATAAAACTTATATGTATGTTTTAGTAAAAAACTGAATTTAATAAAGATGATAAATATTAACGCAGTCAGGTTTTTTATTTTTAATAATCTTACTTGGTTACATAGATATGGTACAGATATTTCAGCGAGACTTATTACAAAAAATCTTAGGCTTCAAAAAAAAATTGTCCCCTACAAAATTGAATCTGTGATCTCCGGCAGCAATTGGTATAAATAATCACCAGGCCGATAGGATTGTCAATTCTATTTGTTAAGTAAGTTGTTCAAATTGTGTAGTTACAACTCTGTAAAAATAATTTGAGGGCGGTAACAAATGAGCGAATGTGAACACAAAGCAGTCTATTTTACACGTACGTCGCGCCCTTACTTCCCCTACGGTCACGAGCAGGGTTTCGAACTCATTTACACACTTATTTCAACGACTCTTGAACTTAAAACTATTTTCAGTTAGATACTGCCTAGTTCATGTTTATACTCATGTCGACGTATTCTACACCTCATAGTTTTCTTTCCTATTTCAGAGAGAAATAAATACATTCGGAATATGTTTACATACGGTACCACCATAAATCAGTCAGCTCCCGCTAGCGATGCAAGTTTTTTGATAAAAAGCTAGTTTCTATGAATAAGTTTAGTCAGATTTGTCGTATCAGACGAAAATACTATATGAATCGCACAAGTGAGCAATCACGAGAGCCAAACAAGAAGACTCGGAACAAAAATAGATTGTATTATAAGAAATGAGTGGACTGTATTCGTTTGCATGAAGCCATAACTCTGATGTGTTTTCTTGATTTCAAGCTGAGATAATATTGAGAGAACTCTGTATCTCTGGACGGTAGTCAAAGTTCTCCGAGGCTGTTCGGAGCCAGCAGTGAACACTTTGAGTAAAATAACATCCAATGAACTCTTGCTCTGGTTATTTGACGCAATTATTATTACAGATTGTAAATACTTCTGCAAAACTAATATGGTATAAATCCTTTCGCCAGGGCTTCGTACTTGCAATAAGTCATTTCACCTGCCTTTGCAGGCCCATAAACAAAGCCAGAGAATCAAAGAACCATACTCTTGGGAAAAGCAGTTAAACTAAGAGGCGCGATACATCTCTTTTTCTATATTGCTATATAAACTTACCTACTGCCTGGTCATTGCTCTGCCTGAACTAATAACAATTTACGATTATTCATAAAAAGGT
This sequence comes from Spilosoma lubricipeda, assembly GCA_905220595.1. Lineage (NCBI taxonomy): Eukaryota > Metazoa > Arthropoda > Insecta > Lepidoptera > Erebidae > Spilosoma > Spilosoma lubricipeda. The sequence continues at coordinate 17,615,843 of HG992293.1, read as the reverse complement.
TTATCCATTCAAATTATTCAGTGTATGTATCAATATCGGGTAAACAGCGGAATTCCTATTTAAGTCCGACGAGCCCTAAACCCATTCTCAAGGAGATTCCGAGCGCGGCACTCGGCGCTGGAACGCACCCCACTATGCAACAATAAAAATATTATATATTATATCGATAGCTGTTTGGGTAAATCTGCTTTGAAATATAATTAAATATAATTTGAAATATAATTGAAATTTTGTTATGAAGCGTTTGTCCATTGAATAGTGAATTGTTAAGTAACAAGAACGTTTTAGTATACACTAGGCGTGGAAGAGATAAGTTTCAAGATGAAAATTGCGTGGTGTATGGAGTTGCCTCTCTCTTTTTGCGTTTGTTGGTCACTCGAAAATGTAGAGTAATAATAATAATAATAATTTTATTGCATAAACTTAACCATACAAAAGGGGTTTGCACAGCTATTCAAATTACATTAGCAAAGTATATTAGTTAGTATGGCAGACAATAAAATCAGACCCCTAATCCTCAAACTAGGATTTCCTGTATTTTGAGAAATTAGTGTGTAACGCTTGTAGAGGACACAGTATGAGTCTATGTGACACCCTGTCACCAATCATTGTTTGTTATTTAAAAATACTGAAATTTGATAATCTAAAACTAACGAAGAAAAAAAACAGCTGATATACGTATACTTTTATTTGATAAAAGCCCAGCAATTGTCACTTTATAAAACGAAAAACTAATTAAAAAAATACTATAACCTGACCACGTTAATACTTTAAATGTAAATATGCTAAAATTTTAACAAAAAAAAGGACTTCTTGAACTGGACCAAATGGTGACTGAAATGAGGATGAGAATCACCAGCTTTCAAATAAAAAAGGAAACAGTAGAATCGGTTCACTGAATCGAAAGTTCTGACTAAACAAACAAATTAAAAAAATATTCGAATCGAGAAATGCCTCCTTTTTGAATTCGGTTAAAAACGGTTAAATAAAACATTAACCAAAAACGGTTTAGTAATTTAGGCACTACGGTGTAACATACAAATAAACATTGACTGCCAAAACTATAACCCTTCTTTTTGGCTTGCTCCGTAGTCGGGTAAAAACACAAGTTGTAGAACGCTGATAGCAACTTATAAACCTTGACGTTTCCTTTATATATTTATCTACACACTAGTTGTTGACGTCGGCTCTGCCCGCGTAAATGTCGGCTATCGCGGCTATGTGTTATTCTGATGTATAAGCTATATTACAGTAAAGTTTTATCCATGTCCGTTCAGTAGTTTTTGCGTGAAAGAGTAACGAGCATCCATCCATCCATGCTTACAAACTATTGCATTTATAATATTAGTATAGATAGAAGTTTCATCCAAATTCATTCAGTAGTTTTTTCGTGAAAGAGTAACAAACGTCCATCCATCGATACTTACTAACATTAGTATACATATTATTTCTAGAAGAGCGTAGCAGCATTTAAAATCTATATTTCACTGGGTGACAAATACTCAAAGAATATGTAATTCTGAGAATTCTGAGTAGGCCTCCTACAAGGTAGTTCGACGATCTGGTGAAGCGTATCGAATGCGGACTACCTTGGAGATGCGTATGTTTAGCTGAGGATGTCTTTTAACTGAGATGATGATGGTTATGATATAATTCTGTTAGCTGATGAAGGACATCAGAACGAACACGCGCAGATATACCTGGCATATCTGCGCTCGTTCTTACTACTCGTTATTGGCTCCTGAAAACTAAGGAATTGAAAGTTCAAATACAAGTATTGATTCTGGCAGTGTTACAGTATGGCGTCGCCCCTGGACTACATTCAAAATTTCAACTCTAATTAGTTTAAGTTAAAATACCACCGAATTTTCTTAAAGGAAATTAAAGAAGTTCCATGGTGCCCTAATCAGTAAAAGTCTTCAAACATATACAATCTGTTAAGATGATCTTTGTATTAATGAAAAATATATATCTAGAGTTTATAATGATGTCGTTATCATAAATCGATTCCTCACAGTTCGGAAACAACTTAATCAGCTGTAACCGAGAGAGTCGTTTGAGCTATTTACAAAGTATTTACGAAACTCACACAATATGCCGTCACATTGGCTCTTTATACGTCTGCTGAAGAACAAAATGTATTGTTGTATATTTACAAGAGTCTTCCACCTTCGACTCTGAAGCTGCCTGTCTATCGAGATTACTTTGATCTTGAGACTTCACTATATCTTATGATGGTCTAAATAGAATATTTGACTTTGCTATCAAATTCATCTTGTCAAATTTACATTTTCTAGTATTTTATTGTTTTGACAAAGTGACCGTTTTATGGTACAAGTACAAGCAGTTTCAGTATTTATCAACATGAGATCTAATCTTGCTTGAAGTGAAGCGGCACACCTCACACTGTTTAACGTATCTCTGCATCGCTCGGCTCAGCTCCGGGAAGCCACTATATATTTTATTACCTCGGAGTGCACTAAATTGAATTACATCGAGATATGAAATGTCTTTCTCTACAAAATTCAGCTTTCGCCCGAATGCTTTACGAACAAAAGGATATAGTTCTTACTAAAGTCAATTTCACAAGGAATTTGTTCACGATGCGCCGACAATTGATATCTGACTTTCCATCGTGATTTTTTATTTATTTAGTAGATAAGTTAAATAAAGCTATGTCGTAACATTATAGTAACGAATCTATGTCCGAATTCATAGTCAATTTTTTGCACTAATGCCTATTTAGTGTACAGTATTACAAAAACATAACGCCTTCACCTGGCCGTTGACCAACAAAGCTGTGTTAGTATATTGCTACAAAATACAGCACCCGCTGCAGTGAGCACCTCTGTTAACTTCATCACTACTCTTATAATCATATATCCGCAGGAAATTTGTTATCTGTTGCTTCTTTCAGCGTATCCTCGTACATCATCAGTTGTTTAATGTTGTTGATTTTTATTTATGGTAAAAACAAATATATTAGTATTATGAAAATATACTAAAATATGATCATAAATACTGGAGGTTTAGTTGTGGAGGAGACGGCTGAGGGTGAAAAACAGTACGACTGTACTATTATGAAAGCGATATTAAACATTCTACGCTATGGTCGTTTACCAAAATTTTGTTGATCAGTACTTACTTGTTTTGTTTTATTTTTTGAGTAATATTCTTAAAATTAAATTATTTTTTTAATACATGTGTTAAGCAACAATAACGATATAGTTGACATAAAAAAAGTAAAAAATAAAATCCAAATACGACAAAAAACGACACTGAAAAAGCATGAAACAAGTTTCAAAAACCGTAGCCACGTGTTGTACGTGTTGTACATTACTAAGTTTCAAAAGCCGTAGTCCATGAAGTGTACTTTGTAATTTTTTTTATTTAAAATGTGTTGGTGCCTCTATAATATTGATTTGTTTGCAAAATATATTTTAAATAGGTTCCATAGAAATATCACAATTGTCGAATAAATACGGACAAAGTCACGAGAAAATGCTAATAATATTTGTATTTTTGAATTGTCCAAGTAACGCCCTTTCCAATGATACCAAACGCAACATATTTATCTATAATTTATTTTTTAATACAATACTTTATGTCGGTTAGAGGGCGCCACATTAGATTTAGTGACACGTCATATAGCCTAAAACTAACAAACAATCATGACGATTCTAACGACACCTCATTTGTCCTGTTCTAATGAGTAGTTAAGGAGCTATGAGGGAACAAATGAAAATACATACATACATACATAGCCTGTCAAAATCATATCCCTCCTTTGGCTTTGCCGTAGTCGGGTAATAATAATCACCAGAGAAATGAAAATGTTTAATGATATTGTCAAACCGACGTAACGTCATAACTAGAGATAACTCCCTTTCATCTCAGACGGTTTTTAATACACATTTTAACATTTAAAGTTTGTAACAATTATTATAAACCTAATAATGTATTGTCGTAGGTGTAACCGAACTTTGTGGAGTCTGTGGAGTAGATGACAAAAAAATTATAAATGGCAGTAATTAGTTATGCGTGGGGGCCTTGCTCGCTTCTTTGCAGCAGCAGACTTTGGGAAAGATGATATTTTTTGGATCGGTAGTCTAACATATACTCAGAAAGGAATGAATACTGGCTAAGCTGAAAGCGAGGCCGTTTTACAGTCAACAGGTAACAAAGGTGGCAAGAAACCATGCTTACTTACGTCATTTTAGGAAGCCTGAATTTTATTTATTATGTCATTTTGTTTTATATATCAGCTTAGCGAGTATCCATTCCTTTCTGAGTTAGAGTAGCTAAGGTGTTACCCGCAGTTATTGTCGTATTGCGGGTAACGCCGCGGTCAAGAACTAGTCTAAAAAAAGTAACTTATGTTACTCCTTATATTATTAGCTACCTATCAGTGAAAGTTTCGTCAAAAACGGTCCAGCCATTCTAGAGATTAGCCGTAACAAACAGACAGACAAAAATTGTAAAGAAGGTTAGTTTGGTATCTGTGATAATGTTCTCCTAGCCGATTACGACCACGGCTGCCAGTCTCAATGGAGATCAGCCAACTACGCAGGAGATATTATAGTGCACAAGTGTGTGCGCAAACACTGGTGCACTCTCTGTTCCGTCTCTCTCATAATCCGATGGGACGGTTAACGGACACGATAGGGGAGAGAATCGGCGCAGGACCGAGAGTTTAACGTGGTCTCCGAGGCACGGGGGTTCAGAGCTCTACTTCCAAACTTCGAGCTGTTACTAGTATTTCTATAATCAGTAAACCACAAAACACTTTTGGCCAGACCCGGAATTCGAATCCGAGACCTCTTGATCGGCCTTCTCATACGTCAACCGCTAGACCAACGAGGCATTTGATCTAGCGGTTGACGTATGAGACTGTTTGTTTCGGTTAATCTCTGGAACTGGTATACTAATTTTGACAGAACTTTCACTGGCAGATAGCCGATAATGTAAGTAGTAACTTAGGCTACTTTTTTAGGCTTACCCCGCGGCGTTACCCGCGGATATTGCTGTACCACGGGTAATACCGCAGGACAGCTAGTTTTATATGATGTCGATTTCGCCCACCTTAACTGTGAGAGACAAGGTCGTATGATGTACATTTCCACTTTAGGTTTATTTAAAGCAATATGTATTCGATATATATTTATAGGTATACGTTGAGGTAAACGGGTTCTTGAGTGGAGACCGCGTCTCGGCAAACGTAATGTAGGACGTCCGCAGGCCAGGTGGAGTGATGACTTGCGCAAGACGGCTGGCAGGAGCTGGATGCGACAAGCCGAGGATCGAACTAAGTGGCGGGAAATTGGAGAGGCCTATGTCCAGCAGTGGACTGCGATAGGCTGATGATGATTATGATATACGTTACAACAAAAATCGTCATTATTATTACTTGGTAATAAATAGTATATATAGTACAGTATATAGTAGCAAATAATCGGTAAAACACTTTTTTACCACTTATTATTACTTAAAAACTGCTTAGTTCTATTTAAGCACCTTTTAAAATATTCGAACTGCTTTGCAGACTATCCGAATCAGTGACGATTTAAATAAAGTAGGAGCCCGAGGCGTGTTGCGCGTCGCCACAAAAGCTGAACCCAGTGAGCAGCGCATTCATAAGACAACAAGAATAGCGACGTGATTGTTTAACCGCACTCTCAGCACTTCCGAATAGTCGATGCAGCGTAAACTAGTTGAAATTCAACGAGTTAGACTGTTTGTTCAGAGTTCAGTTGCATTGAACTGTGGGTTGCGCCGAGCGTCGCGGACAACGGAGGCGGGCTACCGATGTATCAGTCCATTGTGAGCGCATCGCGTCATGCGAGCCGTACCTCTGCGCCGAGCGCGCTCGAACGAACGAGCTCATAACTGATTGTCGCTCGTGATTAGTGGCGTCGTACAGCCCGCGCGCCCCTGCCGTCGGACGCACCTCATTACGGACTAAATATGTTTGTTCTGCATCAGACCTAGCATTGCAGATCTATCACAATATCTGACAATTTAGAATATCTACAGTTGATTCTATTGAAGCCAATGAGTTTGAGTTTATATTATCCTGGATTGACGAACTAAAAAATAAATTGTTGTTAATATAAATAATTGTTGTTCTATACGGACCACTAACAGAGATGATGCAGTACTCGTTATAAGCAAATGTAATTCCTGAAGTAATGTTCACTAATGTTTTTGAAAAAAAATCAATAAATTTCAAAGTATTGACTTGAGGATAGTGCGAAAAAAAAAGATTCTGCGTAACGTGGTCCGTCGTATCGTACGACGGTATCGTATACGGTCGTCGTATATCTACTACGGTACGTGTTGCTGTTTCATTTTATTATTACACCGGAACCGTGTTTTGACGGCCACTGAGGGCTTCTACTTAACAGTTTTTGTCTACTTCATGTATTCTTGTATAGGCTTCTCGCGCCTACGCCTTATTTGATTATTATTAATCTTTAGTGACAAGGATGTATGACAAGGGCGTCGGTAATTTATCAACTCCATTATTAATATCCCATTACATTAATTAAGCAGGCAAGTTAGTTGTTCCACTGCGACTTGTATCAACTTCCTGACGTAAACAAGGTAATTTGCCTTGATCACGGGCGCCTTTTGTTTAATGTCGGTGTTTGAACAAATTAATGGAACTCATACACTTATATTTCTAGCTATTTTATGACGAGTACACACCATTTTGGTTCTGATTGAGATTTTCCTGAAACCTTTTCACTATACTTAATTATTATCTATTTTCTGTGTCTAACATATTGTTCTGTTTAACATTTGAGTTTTGAAACAAGGGATCTCAGGGAATTGAGGGATCGAAATATAAATATAACACGAGTATTAACTAAGAGATACTCTCATAGCATTATTATTCCCAAGATTCTGGGGTCGGCTACTAGTTCAACTGATTTTACCTGACTATTAGTTTTTCCACGGAGCGACTGGCATCGGACCTGCGCAACCCTGAGGGTGAACTGACTTGTGTTTAAAGAATTTTATTTCTCATAAGAACATAGTTAGTTCACTTATAATGAGATACATAGTAATAACAACTTATGACTAATACAATTTCACCTTTCAGCGTATTGGAAGCTACGATCACAATGTACACACATATTTTTTTAGCCCGCTTTTAAATACATTTAAACTGACACATTCCTTTAATTCATTCGGCAGTCTGTTATACAGCTGTGCTCCCTCATATAATATTGTTTTTTTTCGTAGTTAGTTCTTACTTTCGTTAGTTTTATTTTATTTGTATTTCTTAAATTATGTGTAATTGGCTTCTTGTGTAAGTGTATGTCAGTTTGGATGGAATGGTTTGTGATCTTTTTAACTAGAATGCATGTTTTATAGGTGTATAGTTGTTTGAGGTTCAGTAACTTGGTTTTTTCATATAGTACTTTTGTAGGAGTTAGGTAATGGTAGTTAAATAGTACTTTAATTATTTGGTTTTGTATTCTTTGCAGTGTATTCAAATTAGATACAGCTGCTGATCCCCATATCTCAATTAAATATTCAAGGTGCGATTTTACCAAAGAATTATAAATAATAGTACGGGCTTTGTTAGGAATGCACCTTGATGCTTTACGCAATGCCCCCAGTGTTGAAATTAACTTTGTTCTAACGTGATCTATGTGTAACTTCCAGGTAAGTTTGTCATCTACCCACAATCCAAGATATTTTTCCTGATGAGATCGTTTAGTTACGTCGTTATTTATTGTAAGTGGTATAAAGTCGGGTATATGCTTATTTTTTGCCGCGAAGAGCACAAATGATGTTTTTGATGTGTTTATCGTAAGTAAATTATATTTGAAACATTCGTTGAGAATATTGAGGTCGTTTTGGGCGTTTGTTATAATATCGTGGATTGATTCACCAAAATAAAATAGACATGTGTCGTCCGCGTATAATGTTAGGTGTCCTGTTAGACCTATGTTATTAATATTGTTTATATAGATTAAAAACAGTAGTGGACTGATAATTGAGCCTTGAGGACAACCATATGTCACACTCCGATATGAACTAGTGAAATTATCTAGTTTTAGAATTCGAAGGTTTAACTAGTTGTCAGTATATTTAAGGGGACTGACTTCCCAATAACGATTGCCATAGATGTTCATGACAACCAGTACCGACTTACTTAACTTGCTCTCCAAGGCACGGGCGGAAAACACTGCCAATTTCCATACTCCGGGCTGCTATTAAGAATTTCTTGTATCAAAAATCCAACAGCAGTCCGACCAGGGAATCGAACCCAAGGTCTCTTGATCTGCAGTCGCTTACGCTAACCCCTGGACCAACGAGGCAGTAAAGGGATACTGTCATATAACATATAATAAATTTGTTACGTATTTAAGTATGTCAAGTTTGTTATTAACTTACCTCCCATGTCACATGTTAAGGACTTGTATCTACACTAATTCATTACTTCGAAGATATCTCCATCTGTCTGTCTGTTACGCTTTCTCGGCTAAACTGTTGCAATTCAATGAAATTTAATATGAAAGCACTTTGATTTTTGACGAAATACATAGGATACTCTTTAATGCGTTAACCGACATACATATTATAATCAATATTTCAGTATAAACATTAAAAATACAAAAAGACTCCTGATGTCAGTCAAAACGTACACCATTTAATATGACGATTTGACTATTCCAAGTACTTATGCAGAAAAGTCTTTTGAATACAGCCCAGGGTAAATAAAACCCCGATATCCAAAATCATGGAAGTGTCACTGAAATATGCTCAAGGCTTTGAATCACAAAGTAAGTTTAATTTAATACTTACTTATGAATAAAATGTTAAGATAAAGTATTTATGGGATTTGTGGGAAGGTCCCGGATTGAGCCCTGTCACAGTATCGGCCATGTTTGAATTATAAATAGTCTTCGAGTGCGGTCTTATATTTACATTGTGTTGAGCGCAATTTGTTCAAGTGAGGCGAGGCGATAGCTTCCACCTTATTCAAGGAAAAAGAGGAAATGTAGTGACGAAAATACAGTATGACTAGAACCCGGCCGGGCCTCACGCTACCCACTTACAGTTTACGTTTATAGTTTTACTTATGTACTTTGACTTGAATCGCGTCAGGTCTATTACATATGCCTAACTATAAAATAGTAATTTATGAATAGGATACTCGTTTAACACATGCCTGAGTTGATATTTTGAGTGACATGTAATGCGTTAAGGTTGACTTGCAATGATAATAATCTGCATACGACATTACATGTACATCTATTAACATGTGAAGCAAATCTTCGTTTCTATGAACATTGTGAACATATGTGAACGGAGGAGTATGAGATTTGGCACAGTTCAACTTTATTATGAAGGAGGAGTAGAGAAAGCTAAAAAAAATAAATGAGTTACAGTCGAACTTCAACCAGTGGGCCACCATTAGTTATATAACCTACAGTGACCACATCTTACGCAAACACTTTTAAATATGACACATTTTAGTGACAACATATTTATTTATTAATATAGAGGCAAGCCGGGCAGCGTGATTGTGAGTGCCCACCTCCGCCCGAGAATACCGGCCACTCAAAAGTTATAAGTTGCCCTTTGAACCCCCCCTCTCTCCAGCTCCTGAACCTCACTCACTCGTGAAACGCTGGGAAGGAATTGGTTAACATGGGCTTTGTATGAGGCGCTGGTACCACTATCGGCCTGCACGTGCCAAGGAATAGCCCGCGTCACACGGTAAATAACCACTTTGTTAGAACATGTATCTTATTCACGTCACTTTAGACTTTAGCAACTATAAGTAAAAATCTTTTCTATCAGCACAATAATTTGTTTTAACAATATTTTTTACATAGGTTTTACCTGAATGTCAATACACATTTCAGAGAAATGTGTCCAGTTTCTTCTAAGATAGATGTGAGGTCATTAGGATCCTGAGCTTTAATAATATTAGCAAAAAGTGAAGAGAAAACAGTAGAGGTGACGTGACGGTTCTCCGTGAGCCGCTCACGACTCGACGCAAAAACTGAATAACGGGATAAAGATAACATTAGGGTTGGGACAAGCGTTTTTGTCGCGGAGACGAAACCTTTGCTAATATTATAAATGCAGGCTAGTTCTGTTGTGTCGAACAAAAAGCTTTATTGAGGGAACAAGACAGCGTTGCTTCAAATTATGAGTGCATGTGTTGATAACCATATTTCATATAACTTGAAATTTATTGAAGTTTGTTGTGTTTGTTTTGGTTTTTTAATTTTTTAAATGTTTTTTTTAATGGAATAGGGGGCAAACGAGCTGGCGTATCACCTGATGGTAAGTGATTACCGTCGCCCATTGACACCTGCAATACCAGAGGCGTCACAAGTGCGTTGCCGGCCTTTTGAGGATGAGGAATGGGGAGGGGTTGGAGTATGGGCCTCCAGTGTCCTCACTCACTCGGTGAAACAACGCAAGCGCTGTTTCACACCAGAATGAAATGAAATCATTTATTCTGCAATTAGGTTACATGAACACTTTTGAACACACCTGTTTTCTGTAAGGCCGTGGTATCACTCCGGTCGAGCCGGTCCATGCCGAAGCATGGCTCTCCCACGGTAAGAGTTTATCTATTCTATAGGTATTCTGTTATATTCGTTTGTATTGTATGTAGTTGCTGCTATTTTAGTCCGAATAGATTCCACTTTTAATGAACAAAGTAGGTTGATCTACAAATGAAAACTCCCTTTGACATAAACTTTTTCAAGTTAAAATATTATGAATCTGGGATGAGTATCAATTAACTTGCAATTTAATATCAAAATCATAACTCTCATGTTAACGTCATTATGCAGATGATCTTGTAATCTACGCGTTAGCATCGCTACATATTTTGAGGAAAGCCTTTCCCATGATTAAAGCGGATTTAGTGTGAATACATTACTGAAGCAGACAATGGGTGCTAGTAGGGAATCCGTCTAAGGGAACATTATAATTATAAATATTTTGAAGCGATTGATGCCATAACAACAATATTTTTTAGTTTTTTTTTTCTTTTGCGTTAGATATGTTTAGATATACCTATATATTAGCAGCACAATATGAAAGAGCCTATGTCATATGACTTAGTCAGTTGGTTTATTGTAACATAAATTATAAGGATCTGGATCTCTTTGTCTTCGCTGTGAGTACTCCCTTTCTCCTTTTCCTAGATTTCATGTATTGGACAAATATATAAGATTTGTGTATTTGTAAATGTGTATTTGTAATCAATTTAAGTGTATTTGATGGTGGGAAAATTGAATTAGACCATCGTAGTTTAGTTTATGTAATATTGTTACCCGTTTGATTGATAAAGTTCTTTAGTGCGTTGAGTGAACATTTCCATTCGTTAGCTGAATATAGATGGTTTTGCTTTCAACCACTTCCTTCCTCCTGGTTGTTGATATTAAATTCAACACCCTGGTCCTCGGTTCGACTTGATTATGTTATCTGTGTATGTACTCACATACTTTATTGTTTAGTAGTAGTTAAGGACTAATCTCAGATTAGATAATCCATGTCGATAGCACAAAATTAGTTTAACTCAAATTGTAGAGCAAATTTTCGAAGTGAAAATGTACTAAACACCGACTGTTGTTAGGATTCGGATAGGAAAGCAATAAAGCTACTGAGTTGTTACGGCTCGGAGATCAGGTAATATGGTATTTTTCCAGATATCCCATAAAACCACTAAATCTATATAAATAAAAATAATTCGCCGAAATGTATGTACGCGCATAACATCTGATCCACTGCACTAAATTGCATAATTCTTTTACTATATGTTCGTTATTATTAGGGCAAGGTTTGTATTTAAGAAAATCAAACATTAACGTGTAATTTTATTTTAGCTTCGACTGCACCGTGGGAAACGACGAAAAACAAGTTTTTAGAAATTTAGAAAATATTTACGAAAGAAGAATATGGTGATACGAAGTTCGTAGGGTCAGCTAGTAGAAGGTAGATATTATCACACTCCACTGTCTCGGTTACGGGGTTCGTCTGGAGACCTAAGGGTTCCTAGGATTCAGCTGCCTGGGAATTTCTGTGAAAGGTAGAAAATATCTTAATCTTTTATATTGTGATGCCAATAAAGTACTAAATATACTCTGGTTCGAATTTTTGTTAGTTAATGGTGGTCAAACTCAGGTAATAATTGTATTATGTATATTAAACGAGCATCCGATGTTTATTATCTGATATGAAAGTTTTTCTTATACCTGTCGTATGCGATTATATTTATATTATTGCTCAAAGGAATTGCAAACAACAGGTAAACTATTTCTCCAAAGTTTTGTCAAACAACGTATAAAAGTAGCACAGATTGCTTTTAAAAATAGTCTTAAAGACGAAAATATCGTAATACCGTACCATAAGACAGTCATATGTCAATGTAAAGCAAATATGTAGTTACCTACTCTTTTAAATAAATGTCTTCTTAGAAAAATAATGCCAACATCACCAGTGATAAATGATAAGTAATATTTATTTTGTAAGTAAATCGCTACACATATTTTTACACGTCGGACTTTACAGCTAGAAGAGGCCGGTCAGAATTCGTTCAAGAAACGTAAGCACAACATACATGGTTTTATTAGTACATCGGTAAAATGTTGTAACGTGCATTGGAAATACAGGAAGTTTACACTATTCAGTTCATGTACAAAGATTAGGTGTTTTGTAGCTTGGACGACAGCGGACCTTCATTCTAGCACTGTTTACTACTCGTAAAACTGATCGTTACTTATTGATAATAAATGGATTTGTATGTAGTTACACTTCGGGATAAAAACAATCCTCGCTGATGATAATGTTGTGTTACAGAACAAAGCCAAAACTTATAAGCACTAATTAAACTTTCGCGTTTGGATTTTCATTAAAACTCTAATTTTAGTATAATTTGTAGCAAATAAGAGAGACGTTTGATGTTCGTCCAAACAAAGTGTTCGGCCCTGGAGTAAGAAAAACAAGGGGACATGGCCTTGTTTGGTCTCAGCGACGGGTCCTTTTTACCCGACTACGGCAAAGCCAAAGATTTTGACAGGCTATGTATGTATGTATGTACGTATGTATGTTCATTTGTTCCCTCAATACAGTATTGTACAAAATGCCTTTGAAGAGTTTGTAGCCTCCCGTCCAGCTGATTTTTACAAGAAGGGCATCAATAAACTGCCAATGCATTGGCAAAGATGCGTCGATTGCATGGGTGCTTACTTCGAATAACAGAAATAAAAAAGTTTGAAAAAATAAGTACTTTCACTTATTGCATACAAAACGGCAGTTTCATAGGTAAATAACTATTATTTATAATAAAATATAGGTATTACATTCAAACAGAGTAGCTGATATAAGGTTTGTATATAACATAACAGAATCGGTGTGCTTCGAATAATCCCAATTGAAGCCAGTACGTTCATTAACAAGTAAGTCCACTCTGTAGTATGTACTAATTACCGAATGTGTCAGTACATTTCTTAAATTATTATTTACGACACCAATTTGTCCTAACGGTACGCACAGACTTTTCTCAGAGTAAAGACTGGTAATTATGTTTTACTGTAAGTTATGTTAAATAATATTATTGAAGCTGAAGGTTTGTCTTGTTTTTATTTTTGTACGATATAGGAGAGCAGTACCTGTCTGCTCTGTAGGTCACCTGGTGGTAAGCACCTATCTGCCGATGTCTGATGTCTGACACATCGCTGAGTCTTCACTTGAGACGTTACAGCTATCGAACAGCTCGCCCGTAACGGCACGAGCGCACTTCGCACCTTGTTACCTTGCCGAGCTCACCCCGCCACGCCCGGCCCACCGCCGAATACTACAGCGACCATAAAAATTATAAGAACTTCCTTCATAAATTAAATACGATGTAATTGTAGTATTTAATGTCGTTATTAAAACAAGGATGTAAACTTGTTTTAAACTTTTTACTTATTATAGATGTAAGTCTTTACAATATTAATCGTTTTTAGTTCCTCGTGCTAGCTGTGTTATCCAAAACGCCATGAAAGTCTTCCGGCCAAAACCTCCCACGCTCTTCCTGTCACGTAACCACAGATAATTGATCTTATCTAATTCTACTTCAGTAATAATTGGCATTTTGAATTTTAAGATACCTATGTATCAAAGTAGAGACACTTCTTATTATAGCGGTTCTGATATATGACATAAGTACGCTAACAAAACATGTGTTCGTACTTAAATGGTTAAGTATAAGGGACGCAGAGGGACCGGGACTTACGAATAATCAGCGTTGTCCGGCTGAGACCGGCGCGCGGTGGGACCGGCCGGCGGCGGCCAGACGAGCGAGGGGGGGCGAAGGCGGCGCGGGAGGCGGGCGCTCGCCCGAATTATATTCACTATCCGTCAATAAGCTGTTTGTGAAACCGCGCTTAGTGACGCCTACAGCCTGTGTGCACACTCAGCGGCGGGAAACGCTATGTCAAAATCAAATTAAAATAACTTATATTTCAAAGGCATACCCTTTTCAGACACTTCCGAACATTACGTTACTAAGTCTAGTTGCTCGGTTCCAAAATGTCGTTCTTATGGAAGAACCAGCGAGAAACTCTATAAGTTACTGTCGAAAAAAAAGATTTACAATATTTGTGTCTGCAACAACAACGTGAAATAGCAAAATTATTACCTTATTTCATATATAAAAAATAAAACCATCCTAGAATCATGGACACGAAAAAGCAACAAATAAAAGAAATCTGTACATTTAACTTTACGCTGTTGATACATGTACAAAGTATAGCACTAATAAGTTGATATAATAATATAAAAACAACAAAACAATAAGGCTTCGCTCAAACCTGAGCGTCAGTGACACACGCGACTGGGACGCGAACCGCGAACTTCATTTGCTAGTGAACAGTTACTAAAGCAGCGCGTCTTTATCTGGTAATAGCTGGATCCCGCGGTGTTAGACGTGGTTGTTGTCGTACCGCGGGGCGAAGCTAGTTTTAAAAAAGTAGCCTAAGTTACTCCTTATATCATCTGCTACCTATCAGTGAGTAAAGAGTAAAATCGATCCAGCTGGAACAAACAGACAGACAGACTGTTGTAAAAAATATTATCCATACAAATAAATTGCTAGGCTAGAAAAATTTTGACAGGACTCTCACTGATAGGTAGCTGATGATATAAGGAGAACATTAGGCACTTTTTAGACTAGCTTCACCCCGCGGCATCACGATAACTCCGTGGGACCAATCGAATTCCATATTTTGTTTTTTTGCGTAAATTCTTACAGTCTTTGTTCTTCAAATTGTATATGATGGGATATCCTCTCACTTTTTCAATGAACATCTCTGTATTATCATCTGTTGTAGTCGTAGTCATCGTGAAACGAACAATAACGTAGGTAACTTTCCTGCACGTACACACTTCTGACCCCTAGACGCGTGCGTCCCGCTTTGTGGACGCGTAGGTGTGCACGGCGCCATAAGAAAGTATGGAAAGCGTCCGCCGCGCGGCAGACGCTCCCGCTTCACAGTCGCTTTGGTCGCTTAGGGTTGACCGAAGCTTTAAAAATACATATAATAGATATTTAGTTCTAATGAAATCCCTAACTGGAATGTCAGAGTAGAAACAAGTCAAAATGCGGCAACTAACAGTACGTAGTATCAAGCAAAACAAAACAATGCAGCAGATCGCCGCGCGCCGGCAGGGGGCCCACATGTGCGGAGAATACGCCACGTCCACGCGCGTTTATCCTCTGCGTAATCACTAATTTTATGAAAGGCTTTATTTATCAGCATAGATTTCATGTTCTTTTGAAACTTATTTAAAGTTAAACTTAGCAGTTTTTAGATAATATTACTAATCAGCTACAGTACTACTATATTATCTGGCAATTTATAACAAAAACGAATAGAATTCTCTAGAAAAGGAACGGCCACTTTTTTAATCGACCTCAAAAAAGGAGGAGGTTCTCAATTCGACTGTAATTTTTATATTTGTTACGTTACGTGTTATGTTGTGATTTTGATGACTCTTGTTTTAATTTGATAGCTGAAAAGAACATGAGGTATTGAAGATGATTGCGTTGACATTAATGACATAATTCAGCATTGCAGTAGCCCAAACTTTGTAAAGTAAACTCTGTGTATGTAGAATGAGGTGAAACATCCGCTTCCCCTGTGAATGTGGGTGCAGGCCGCGGTGGGCCCGGCTAATCCTTTTCGTTCAATGTATGTATATGTATAGAGCGCGTGCGGCGTGCGGCGTGCGGCGGACACGCACGGGCGCGCGCCGCATGCCAATGAGCTGCGGACACGATACGAGATGGACGCAACCAGCTGGACCGCCAGCATTACATTACACTACATGTTTAATAAACATACTTAGTTACTTGGATTGTTTGGATATTGCCATCATTTATCGCAAATTTGTCAGTTTATTTGACGCCACTGGTAGTACATCATACACGTTCAAGTTCATTTATTGAGCCAGTTATCAACTTATTTAATTTTTTTATACCTCGTTGAATAGCTAATAAAACATACTTGTTATGATTTTTTGCAATAAAATTGCATTTAATCATAAAAAAACAGTAAATAATATAAAAAAACAGATTCCCTGATGTATCATTCCAAACGGTACGACATTTCTGTTCTTTTTAACCGACTTCAAAAAAAGGAGGAGGTTTCTCATTTCGACCGTATATATCTTTTTTTTATGAATGTTCGGGGATAACTTCGTCGTTTATAAACCGATTTTGATGATTCTTTTTTTAATGGAAACGATAAGGACATTAATATCTGATGATGGCACCCAAGAGAAATCGAGTCGAACCTTGAAGTCGGTTTTATTTTTGTTAAATTTGTACTTGTTTGTATTATTATTACGTAATAGGGTGTTAGGAAATTAAAAACATCAAAAACAACCATTACGTAATTTTTTTAACCTACTTTAAAGTTCTTAAATTTTTAAGAACTTTAAAGTGGGTAAAATAAAACTTTTTTCAATACCGGTCCTTTTTTGACTCATTTACCCGAGGACAGTTTGATAGCTAATGATCTCTACAATCACCTCTTAAAGGTATTGTTAAGTATTTCCAGTAACCCTGTGTTATTTGCGGAGCGTAGAGCGGGCTGATTCCGCCCGATGTAATCTAGATCAGAATGTTTACTATAGCGGAGTAGACATTCTTTCATTACACAGATCGATTTAGACATCTTTAAAGATACATAGAAATGTATGCAGCGTAGGTAGAGTTGACACCTGTCGAGAATCACCATCACGAGTAGGCATTGCCAAACTATGAGAAGAATAATGTTATAGCAGTCGGCAAGCGTAAGTAGAGAGTGCAATGTTAAATAATGTTCAGTTAGTAGGCAAATGTTTGTTTGAAAATTGTACAATCTATAAATGTTTGACCTGAAGATATATTGTTGTACTGCCTGTTTGTTGTATTGCTACATAGAGCTCGGCCAAAATTAACAATCGATTGCGTATAAGTCCTCCCAGCAGAGACATTATAATTAAAGCGGGTAGATTTCTCCGCTGGAGACGTAATTGGTTAAGTCTAAAGTAAATCGCGTTTGACCCTTTGTGCGTCGTTAATTGACTGCGATAATCGTATTTACACTTTAGCTCCAACGGCCAAGGTATAATAGAAGGGATTAGGCCCTACCGGCGTATAATGGTTGCCCTAGTCGGACTGTTGTGTTCAAGTTCTACTTGAAGGAATCGACTACAATTCAATTAGTCAAAATGTTAGGGACTGTTTTGAACCCGTTGTGTTACGCGTTCAGGTTAGCAAAGTTCCGTTTGACCGTTCTGCGACAGTTCCACCAAACTAGCTTGAAAGTTAGACAAGTAGCACAATATTTCTAAGAAATTTAATCATAAGTATGACTTGCGTCAACGCCTTCACAAAATGTGTTTTATTCGGTGTTGTGAACAAATTTAGCAAATGTTTTAGCTATTAAAGCTTACTAGCTTTACTTCTACTGAAGCGCGGGTGTTCATTCGAGTTAAATGTAAATAGTTCTTTGCGTACAAACTCAATTAAAACTTGTGTATCTGGACTCGTAAGGGCAATTATATTAGCGACAATAGAACACCTACTGAAAATCAGCAAATGTGTATAAATATGTAATATAGCCAGACTGTGTTGTTTAACTAAATGTATTGGTTCTAGTTAGCCGTCACTCAGAGCAATGTCTCAACTATAGCAAGAAAGTAGTAGATAGTTCAATTTACCCTAAAATTCAAATAAAGTTTATTCACAACGGAAACTAGAAAAGTTCAAATGTCAGTACATGATGTGTGTTATACGCAGAAAATGTTCTGTTAATGTGTTAATGTTAATGATTAAAATAAGTCAAGAATTTCTAGGATATCGTGGGAGAGCCACGCTTCGGCATGAATGGGCCGGCTCGACCGGAGTGATACCACGGCCTCACAGAAAACCCGTGTGAAATAGTGCTTGCGCTGTGTTTCACCGAGTGAGTGAGGATACCGGAGGCCCATAACCCAAACCCCCTACCCCTATCTCCCCTCCCTATCCTCCAAAGTCAGGCTACGCACTTGTGGCGCCTCTAGTGTTTGCAGGTGTCGATGAGCGGCAGTAATCGCTTACCATCAGGCGACGATACGTCTGCTGGTTTGCCTGTCTATTCCATAAAAAAAAGAGATGAGCGGCAATGGTAACAGGCTCCCTTAAGGAAGCACTTTAAAGTAAAGCTCAACACCACTAAAGCCAGGATACAGTTACTTCCCACCTCCGCCTATTTATACTCGTTGTTCTAGAAACGTGAGTATATATAGCACTGTATATACTGATACCTAAACCATACCATAGCCGTTGTTAAACTAATATGTGCAAAGCGAACACCTCTTATTTTCACAGCGGTATTGTGTACCCAGGAAATTAAGACAAAAGATCTGATGAATGTAGCGGAATGTTTGCGGTTTAGTAAACCCAGTTAGCAGGTAAAATAATTAAGTGGTCAGCTCACTGACTCCACTTTAACTATGGTACCTGTCTAAGAAAGACATCTTGGCATTTCAACGGATACCGCTGTTTAATCTCCAGCAGGTAGTATCCGGGGGGATTTCCACGCAGACATAAATAAAACTTTCACGAAACTTATACTTAACTTATTTATTTATTTCGAATGTACTTTATAAAGTAAATGTATGGTTATGATAGATTAATTATAAAAACTAGAAATAGTAAATGTATCAAAATCACTGCAAATGATCCCTGTGCTACCTGGTGTTTCCGTGATTTCGGTATCATACTTTTCAATAGTATTTATCTTACCGAATAATATATTGTAAAAAAAAATATCCAAATAAAATTGCGCGTTCTAATGTTTTCTGAACGAACTACATTCGGTAACTACGAATAATATTTATTCTATTCTTGAAAACAATTGAACATTAAATAGACTAGACAAATAGACAACAGTTCCTTTGACTAACAAAATGCAAGTGCAGCTGAAGGTAAAAGACAGCCCACAGTCCATACTGCGTGGGGGATGACGGGCTGTTGTTACCTACCTTGAGATCACGTTGAGATCCACGTCATTTCGAAGAATTTATTGAAACCCATTTAAATAGCTACAGTTCTTCGTCAATCAGCTATTTATTCTCTAAAATGTCCAATATCCTTCTATTTTACGCTGTTTATTGCATAATATACGTGATGTGTTCTTTGGTTTTGAAGGTTCAAAAGCAACATTACAATAACAAAGTCTTCGTTTCAAATCGCTTTGTTCAAATAAAACAATCGATATTCGCTTTCAAATAATTCAGGCCGGTTGGTTGTAAATAAAGTTGTGTTGAAATGTTTAGACTCGGTATTTTATGTTTTCCCTAACTTTTCTCGTTATAAAGAAAGAATGCCTTCTTATTGTAATATTAATAAGGTTCACGATTTTGAAATTGTAAACAATTTACTTAAAATTGGCGCGTGCGGCCTTAATCGATCTTATTTCAGTATTATTTTAATTATAAATATCAAGGGCAAGAGATTTTCTCAAGTAAACTAATAGATTTTATTTCTTCAAAATAATAATTGAAAGCTGTAAACTTTGAAGACAGATCATGTTACGTAGTTAGAGTTAATGCCTTCCAGTAGTGACGCTCGTGTGTTCTATCGTACATCCACAAGTTATCGTTTTAAATATTATTATGAGCGTTCCCTCAGTATTATATCATGAGCTACGTATACTACGTGACGAAATACTACAACATGTTATCATGGTAGTAGTTCTCATCGTATAAAAAAAGTGCTTATAGAGGATGCATCCTCGAAACATGTGAAACTTCAACAACATGAAATGCGTTTAATCCAGTAACGGTATCTGAAACATATAGAACTGCTTAGCCTGTACTGTTCTAACATGATAAATGTGTTTTGCTCACACGCTTTACCGACTTAAAGGGCCATCACGATAGTATTATAGTGACTACATTGTGGGGAGTACCTCTAGAGAAGCAAATAGGCTCCGTCATCTCCAAAAAAATTGTTTTTGAAAGCTCGTATTCCATAAATTTAAAGTCACTTGTGAAGGAATATACACGCAAGCGATATAAAGAGCGCTATTCGCGTACATCGCTTGACAAACTCGTTTCTAGCGTTAATTAAAATTTTACACAATTGTTCGATCGCGGTTCTCTCTCGTCTGTTTTGTGGTGAGATAACCACTTTGATCAAACCCTACATAGAGGAGGAAGCGTGCTTTAGACGTAACCTGCACAGTATACAGTACGCATACAGTATTCTGTGCTTATATGTCATGATAATTACAAGCAGGGAAGGTTAAGCACGTTTCAAGCACGTTGTACTTGTATTTATTTTGTTTGACTTTTCATTTCGCTTTAAACGGCGGCGTTGATCAGATATTCATGTTTTTTGGTTAACCTGATGTATTTCTAGACAACCACTTCTGGTGAAAACTGTTCAAACACCGACTTAGATTATAATTGAAGAACTTTAACCGTTAAAGTGTTACAGTAAGGATATTTGCTAAATTGCTAAATATACAACTTTTTATTGAGAATGTGCTCATAAAAACTTTGCTAACGCAGAGAATCGTGTTTTACTTGCTCCGTAAGAAGATAAGTGTAGATGAAATTCACTTGACGTTCACAAAATTTTACGATTTCAACAC
Organism: Spilosoma lubricipeda; assembly: GCA_905220595.1. Taxonomy (NCBI): domain Eukaryota; kingdom Metazoa; phylum Arthropoda; class Insecta; order Lepidoptera; family Erebidae; genus Spilosoma; species Spilosoma lubricipeda. The sequence goes on along the minus strand of HG992293.1, from coordinate 17,594,685 downwards.
AAAACGTGCCTATAATATTTAAGTATTTAGGAAAAAGTACACACTGAAAATAGGCTTCTTGCTTTCTTTTTCCTAAATACTTCCATTGCATTGCATATATTCCAACAACTTTGGGAAAAAGGGAACGTGTAAGTGATAACACACTGGCTGTTATCTCTTATGATTCCAGAAAACATAGTTTTATAATATACTCGTATTAGTTAACATTAAACTATTTCGATTTGCATTCTAATCGAATCCTCTGCACGAAGTCCGAAAAGAAAATACACTTGATAACCAAAATACGCAGAAACAAAAATATAACTGTTTCAAATGCTGATCTAACGGTACCAAAGACACCACATGACATTGACCACCCTTGAGCCTCTGCAGTTGCTTAGAGATATCGCCTCAATGGCAGTCCTCTATCGCTTTTATCATGGAGAGTGTTCTGAAGACCTCTTCCAACTAGTCCCTCCCTCTCCCTTCCTCCATAGGACAACACGTGCCGGCCTTGGAAGACACCGAGAGTAGTAGACATACGTTCACGTACTCATCGCTTCGGTTCTTCCTTCCTGTGCCGAGCGGTCACAACCTGGGACTCACTACCAGCATATGTGTCTTCCTCCCACTATGATTCCGGGTCCTTTACACACGTTCACTGCGGGCTACATTTTGAAGAACTTTCAGCTGGTGCGGCTGAGGTCGAATCAGCCCCAAGCTAAACTTCCTTGTAATGCGGTAGAGGTCTTTTCTGCCTCATGTTTCAATCATTTGGTAAATGTGTTGTAACTTGATCAGGAGCGTGATTCGATGTTTAATTTTATGCTTAAATTACTTGCATGGTATTGTTTTATGTACACCTAGCTTCGCCTCGGGTTCTGATTTTCAGTTTGAGAGAAAACACCTAAAATATATTTGAGGTCGTTTTAGACCACACATCGCACTAAATCGGGGCGACATTAGTGATGGGAATGAATTTATATCGATGAATGTCCATGTCTATGTTATATTTCTATGACTTTTTTATATTGTTATAGTATTGTGCATAAAAGTATGGGGTGGTGGTAAATAATATACAAACTATTCGTTCATCTAATTTATTCTATATTACTTTGCATGCTGTTCGTTAAAACAATGCAAGCACATAGCTTTCTTACATTGTGAACAATTAGTCATAATTTTTTTTACTTTCTTTGCAGCCTGCATGGCACCTAATGTAAGTCTATAAATATATAACTGAACACACACAAAAAAACATTGAACAAAAGAATTTAACAAAAATAAAAAACAAACAATTAACACGATTGCGCAAAGACACGTGCTCCAGTATCGACTATGGTAGCGTCACTAAAGTCGACTTACCTGCTCTCACGCAGCCCGCGCGCCCCGCCGCTGGAGGTCGAAATCGGCTTCAACCCGCACCTTATTCAATAATTTTGTGATCAGTGCGTTTGAGGCGTATTTCGACCTCAAATTTTTTTTTTACAATATTAAGTCAATACTTCGCAGACATAAAGAAAGCTATATTTGTCTTTGTCATACCTCATACGGTTGAGTGTAAACAGCCGCCGCACTAGAGAGAAAACACAGTTTTAGGCGCCGCACCAGCGTAAAGTCTACCATGGGGCTGAATCAACCTCAAGCCGCAGTGAACGTGTTAAGCGGGGCGTGAAAAAGCATCTCACCAAGCCGCCATAGTGCGGATCATCATGTCATGCTGCTTTGTGCTTATTCGCAATGAGGATGGTGACCACCACTCTTGGATTCTGCTCATGCTTTCCATTAGGCAGGGCAGAGTCATTTTGGCAGCTGACTATAAAAAATATATATATGTATTAAGTGCAGTATTGAATTATTTCAATATGCACGTATGTACTGACGGCGCGGGCGTGTAACACCTTTGGATTAAACTCTTATTAGTTGTCTGTATCTGTGAGGTTTCTGTATCCAATTACTCTCCTTGTTTTATGACATTGACGATGTTATTTTATACCCGCACGTCGCACGCCCAAATTGAATCACCCTACGTTAAGCTTGATGACCCTGACATAGACTTGCAGTTTATTTTACATATACAGCTTTTGACACATTTCCATTATGGTTATGTTGCCTAAAAAGATTTCAGAAAAAAAAAATTATGTAAATTAAAAGGATGAATTTTAAAATTTAAATTTAACTCAACTTTAACATATCACAAAATCAAAATAGATTAGTCTACCTTTAAGAATATACACATTATTAGGTTCAACGAAATAATGTTATTTATGTACAATATTTCCACACTACTTTGTCTTCTTCGACTAAACGTGTTAAGAATCTGATTACATTCAGGAGATTTTATTTTACAAAAATTATATTATCCGTTTTCAATATTCTATGCGTTAATTAAACTATTGCATCTATGTGCAACAAACCGAATTCATACCAGTTGTCTAGTACCCATAATAAGCTCTGCTTAGTTTGGGACTAGATGGCGTTGTGTGTTAGATGTCCGAAATATTATTAATTGTTGTATGTAACGAAAACTGCAACGCTGAAGTTATAAGAGCCACAAAAATCTCATAACTTCAGCATAGCGTAGCGACAAAGCTACTCTTACTACGAGCAGAAGTAACTACGAGGTAATGCTTATATTTTTGTGTACTTCGTTATTTGTTATTTTACGTACCGTTTATTATTTTTGTGTCAATCGCAATAATTATACGCGACGTACGCGTGTGCCGTACGTCGCCTAAATTGAGAGTTTACCAGCAGACGGTGCCCGGGATGACGCAGCGACACTGTGTTTATCACAAAATTTTTATTAGTAATAATACATCGTATTTTAATATTTTACAACATATGTTTTACAACTTGGGAGCTTGTGGTAAAGACTACAAATGTTCCCAGTTCGAGGCGGTTACGTCGTTTTACAACGGAGTTCCTGTGGCCACCTTTCAGTTGTATCATCAGATTCTGGATTCCATCTAAAAGTAAAAAAGACGCAAAGATGAACAAGCAAGTCCAAACTCGATGGGGACGCATCGTTTAATTACAGAATTTATATGCCTACCTTTCATCTTCATCAGATTAAGTTCATGACATTGCATTGTCACAAGATATACATATGTGTGCGTGAGATATACATACTCGTATATATAAGGGTGAATATAATCAGGATCACCTCATGGCTTATCGAGATTACCACATTAGGTACTATTTAAACATGATTTCCCCATCTTAGTACCAAAGTAACGACATCTTTGTAACCAGACTTCTCGAAACACGGCAATGGTAATATTTCAGTCGACATTATGTGGTCTTATGACGTACATAAATTAGGCACCTCCCGCTCTAAATATCCCGCGTGTCACATTGTAATGGAGGTAATCCTCTGTATGAGTAAAAAATCGTAAACGCTAAGCAATGAGTTACAGCCAGTCATAAAATTTGGGGTCGTGAGTAGATCACAAAAAGCTGTTGAAAAAATCCAAGTTTCATTTCTGAAGTTTTAATCTTAAACTGATGACTGGAAGGATTATTAATATTCAGGATCAACATTCTGCTATCTATGTCTGTGATAACTGTGCATTTAAACTGCCTGCTTAATAGGTTAGCATGTAACCTCTGTGCACCTACCTTTTAAGATTTCTACACAATCCGACTAGAAGAGAATGCTCTGGGCATTAAGTCAGCCGATATTCAAACTTATTGCATAGACTTATCGCATAAATATCATCCTGACATCTTGATCACTACTATTGTAATAATTAACTTTGAAAGGTGTTCACGAACAATCATATTGTTAATTTCATTTCGTGAAGCGATGTACTCGTATTTTGCTTCAAGCTAAATCAGAAAAATTGCACCTAAGCAATCCATTCTGTAACAGCGTGTGTCGGTCGCAGCGTTTGTGTCGTTATACGCACGCATTACGTCGTTTTGTCCATCATTATATCGGACACGCATCTTTGTGTCTCTTATCGTGTGTACAATAACATATATCACATCTGTTATGACACCTAATGTACAGCGGCCTGTGATAAAGCGTTGTTATCACCATCACGATCTTTATAGCAATATATATAAGTATATGTGTGTAAAAAAATCTACGTAATGGATTCTTTTAACGTAGAACTTAAATTTTTTTCTCAACTTTATGTGTAGTAGTGTTTTAATACTTTAAAAATTTGAAGAGAAATCGAAAACCCCTTCTAATAAAAAACTGAACACGAATTTCACTACGCGAAGATAGGAGATTCATTCTCCGGTTCATATGCAGCAAATAAGTTGAAGTGATACGAGGACCCCACAGAAGCGAGCATTTAGGAATTCTTCCGTTATATGTGTCTCTTGAGTTGCAGATGTTGTTCAGAGGTGGAAATCACTTATTATTGGCCATAGAAAACATTTGTAACTTGATAATTTATTTCTTAGACCACAACACCAGCCAGAATATACCTGCGAAGAGATGTCGCGCCTATGGCAGTCCTCTATCGCCTTTGTCATGGAGAGTGTTCTGAAGAATTCTTCCAACTGCTCCCACACTCTCCCTTCCTCTATACGATGACACGTACTATCCTTGGAAGTCACCGTTTTACCGTGATTTAAGATTCATTAAGTGGAGCGTGAAAAGGCGTCTCACTGCACTGTCTGTATTTGCAGTGAAGATGGTGACTGCCACTATTGGATACTACTCATACAATCCATGAGGCAGAGCAGATTTATTTTAGCTAGCTAATATATATATAAAAATATCTAAGGATTAGGAAGGTCAAATGAAATACCAAAAAAGTACCTAATTGTACAACTAATACGAGTAAAAACAAATATCTAAGAAGAATAAAAATAGTCTAGATATCATAAGAACACTAATCATCATCAAGTGACATTCACTTATCTAAGAAAATTGCATGATTAGCGATTGTCACATGTATGAAATTAGGTGCAAAATCGACAACAATAAATTAACCAACTATATTAAAAAAACTAATTACATTTTGTTAGAAAGCATTTAATTAGAAAATCTCTGTAACTTGCTCCCAATGTTTCGTTCACGTCATTAGAAGCTACTTTTACCGACGTGTAAAAATATATGAAAATGATTTTGAACAAAACTAAACATCATTTATCATTTACCACCGAACAAATTTTTATGAGAACTTGAAACTTCTCCACTGTACAGTTTTAAAACATAGTCATTGAGCCTTTATCTACTACGAGTAGTGCTAGTCGTGAGGCTGATATCGGCTTGAGGAGAATATGTACAGGTGATGTATGTACACTACAGTGCGTTGTCGATGCGTGACGTTCTGCAATTAGCCGGCAGCCGCTCGCGGGCTCCAATTGATTCATCTGCTAACGGTTCGGGCGTGTTAAGATGTAATAACTATAGGCGCTGTTATTGATGAGCTATAAACATGCTAACTTAAACTATTATACTATTACTAATAGGTTAAGGCCTTTAACCATTCAAGTGATCAATGGGACTTTAGATTAGTGTCAGATATGTGTATGAAACCGTTGGATATTATTAATATCGTTTCTTACTGTAAAATGGGTTACTGTAAATCATTACTGTACGCAGTCTCGTAAATAGGTAGGTACGAAGTGAAAAAAAGTACGAGGTACGCGCTGCTTAATTAATTAAACACTATGGATTTTAGAAACCCTTACATAGATACCCTTTATATTTATCTGTCTGTCGAGACCATTATTCTCAAAATCACTTAGAGCTTCAAGTACCTTGATTTAACACCTTTATCATCAGAAGCAAGGATGACAGCTGGAAACCATTAATTCTTGTTTCACTACTTTTGTTCACTTTCTTCAAACTGTATCGTTGGTTTAGCGGTTATCGTAAGCGACTGCCGATCAAGAGTTTTGATACCTGGTTTGGACTGCTGTTAGGTTTTTCTTAGAAGAAATTCTTAATTGCAAGCCGGAGTAATGAAGATGGCGGTGTTTCCCGCCCGTGTCTGTACTGTCTGTGAGAGCACGTTAAGCGGTCGGTGCCAGTTGTCATGAACACCAATGACAATCGATATTGGTAAGTCAGTCCTCGCAAATGTATTGCTGTCTGTCCGATGCCAGTCGCTTCGTGGCAATCTGATATAAAGGTGAAACCAGTTGAACTAATAGCCGATCTCAATTAATTTTGAGAATAATAAAGGCTAGCAAGATTATGACATTACTTTCCTTTCGATATGCTATTTTCCGATTTTCATATTCTTTTACCACACAAAAGAGCTTCTCGTAGTGAATACTTACATTAACATATTATTAAAAGAAAGCGACAATGTTTATCCATAGGAATACGCTTGAGAGGCTCAGTGACGTCACACAACTGTCAAATGGCGCTTTAATACATCGCTTGTCAGCCGGCGCATACCGACGCTAATTCTAGCTTGAATCTAATATGTAAATGATTGTATGTATGTTTGACGCTTATCGGAGACAATTTATTTCGTATCACGCGTGTGTCACGGTGAGGGGGTGAAGGAAGGGTGAGGGGAGAGTGGCAGAGACAACCTACCCTTTAATATTGTGAGAGATAAAAAGGCGAGCGGAGCGTCCTCTGGCGTGTACAATTGACACGTAACGAAAATATGGTGCCTAACAAAGCGATCCCGTGTGACATATCTGAATTTGTAAATATACCTATACTGACTTACATGTTCAGATGGCGGCGCCAAATGCTTGTATCGTGGCACTGTATGTGTTGGCCAAGAAGCTAGTTATTAATCCTAAATAAGTTCATGATACTTAATTTAATGTGAATGAATACAGGACTTGCCGTACAGAAACAGTTCGTAAAAATCGTTCATTAACCTCATAATTTTGCTACTGCTTGGTCGAGTAAGGTTTTTACTCCTTTCGTCTTTACAATTCTGATTTCATATTCTCCTAAAGGTTTTTTACAAATAAAACAATCATGCATGATGCAATAAAATAAGAAGCACCCTTAAAAAAGCCTAAACGTATAAAAATATTCCTTACTTATCCTGAAAATCATAAAAAAAACAAAAGACGGAGTAAAAGAGCTACAGGAGATACCACGTAAAAATAAACGCGCCTCCAGACTCTACTCGGTAGGTGGTGGGAAAAAAAATTTACATTATTAATAATTAAAAATGTAATATTAAAAAAAAAGAAAATGATTGAAAACTATCGTAAATCATTCATAGGTATGTGCATAGTTGTGAATAATGAAAATGAGAAATGAACGCTAAGCCCAAAAATGCAACATTTCACTGGACTACTACATAGAATATATATTTGTGATCATAAAGAAAAGCTTTTTCTGTTGTTATTTAATTGAAACTAGTATACTTTGTCATCGTTTATTGTTTTGTGTAAAGTATACATTTATGGATAAGAAATAAAAACTAAGAAAAAAATACATATCATAGATATAAGCTAAACACTCGCAGGTCAATCACCTGATGAACGGAGGTCAACTAGAATGTTAACCCTCGTTTAAAAAAGTGTGGTAAATTTACTCACGGTAGTGACAGATTCCAAATTCCGATGCGACGAAGGAACACCACTATTCCCGATGTCCTCACAATTCTGTTCACTATACACCACACTGTTTCACAATTCAAAACACACCTACGAAGGCCGGGGAAGATTCTCGAATCTTTACTCAACAACCGGATTACAATCACTTCGTGAGGTACCGCACGATAATTACATTAAGTTATACAATTAAAGCTCATTAAAGACAGTGGCTGAAACTTTTCACCCTGAAGCTAAATTAAACTTGTTCTAGTCCATTCTATGTCCTGATCACGAGATATTGCCACGACTCCTGAAACAAGTAACAAAGCGACAAACAAACAATCGGTAAATATATGAATTAGCTCACAACTACTCATGGCCGCATCAAAATTCAACACGGGGGTATACATACATATAGTTTACTATACTTTACAATTCCTTTTATCAATTATACCCGCGCCATAACACCATCCGTACGGTGATATTTCCGAACTATGACAACTTTGACATAACCTAAAATGTCATTACAAGTTACATTTATCTCAGAGCATAACAACTAAAGGGGACATTTCCTGAACGTACACCAAATAGACGATTTGGTGTCGAACATGAATTAGAGACAAATATTTCATTTGAGACATTTCATATAACTTTACGTAAAAAGTCAGATAGTAGGTTTATTGCAAGTCTTCAAGCTGGGCTTACACTGTACCGGACTAAAGACATTAACTAAAATTATAACTTTTAGAACACCATATTAACAAGACAAATCCTTTTTTCCATGGAATAGTTATTCTTCCTTGTGGGTAATAACTTCAAGAACGTAAATTACTTTCGTTTACAAAAATATGTTTTCGTTAAGGGTCACGGAAAGTGTAAATTACAAAGACAAGAATGTAAGGGCCCAGAGTGCGTTTGGCTAAAAAAAATAAATGTTTTATGTTAATTGAATTTTTTCATAATATTTTTTCTCGTGATTGTATTTACAAGATTTAAGGATGAAGGATTTATTTTATCAATAAGTTGTTAGAGCTTTTATTTTATGTTTAAATAATTGTTGAAGATTGACTCTAAATACATACAACTTGATACACTACTCCTCTGTACTTTCTTTCCTCTGCAAAACTTCACCCGTTCAGCTTCGCGGTGGTAATGTGTAGTGCACAGTAATACACACATTGCATGAGCTATTTCACTCGCAACGCTCCTACGTTCTCTGATGGCATATTTTGTAACGCAGTGTTTCGTACCGTGCCTATTGAAATACTAACTATGTGCTCAGTAAAGCTAGTTAGTGCTCTAGTTCGTTCGTTACTTGTTTGAATTAGACTGCTTTCAGTTGTAAAGGTTTTTTTTAGTTGTTTTCGTATCCAATTGAAAGGTTTTTTCTTTTTACAAAACGATTCGAAAAAAGTGTACTAAATAAAGAGAATAAGTAGAGGGTACTAGTTATAACAGACAATAAGAATTACATGCAGATGTTGCTCTTTGGAACAGGGAATGTATATTTTACATTCTTCTTTATGGCAAGTTCGATAAGGGATTATTTTCTCATCAAACTTTAGCTAGTAGCAAAAATATTATTTTGTACAGTGAAAAAAGAATAATTTCCTTTTGATAAAAAAAAAATGTTATTATAGAGTCAAATTCGTACTTCACTACTACTTGTGCAGACAGACAGGTGGTATGCTGCGCTCTTAGGCACCGCAGTAAATGCCATCTGGTAATTCGTAGTGAGCCATAAAGCACAGCGCAGTGACAGTTGGCACCATCGAGGAATGAAAACAATTTGAATGTAAATAACAGAACAAATGGCTCGAAACAGTTAATTATTTAGGGAGAGCTTACTCGACGGAGCGAACGGAGTGAATTAGCCGAACTCTGAACTTAAAACCTGCTGAAACGTTCAGGCCTCAGGCTCCTAAGTAAAGGAAGTTTAAGGGCGAAGTCGTCTTCATAAAACGTTATAAAAACCTTATAAACGTCTTTAGAAATTCATTTACAGGTTATTACGTTTATGGAAATTAACGAGCTCACGATAGGTACCTATTCCTTGTATACTTATAAAAGGTACACATATAATATCCTAGCTTTCCTATTAAAATTAAATTTCACATTCTTCTCTTTAGTTTCATCCTCTTCATACCACCTAATGACTATCGTACTATAGTCCGATCAATTTTTGGATTCCCAATCAAATGATGAGCTTCTCCTGTGGGTCAGTACCAGACTTTTATTTATTTATTTAATAGTCAATTAAAACGGTTTAAACCAATTACAATTACTAACATTGAAACAATTGATATTACAAAACAATAAAATAAAATTCAATAACATAAAAATTACAGAAAATACTATTGTTTTACATATAATATATGCCAGAGAGTTCCCCTTTTTGTGACAATGTTTACAGTAATGAGATCACGTAATGTGTGTAGTTATTACGTACCATTCTTCGTTGTGATTTTGATGATGTAATTTAAATTTAGGAACTTAGAATTTAGTTGGCATAAATTATATTTCCAGTATAGTAACATTGTTAAACTCCATGTAATGTGTCTTTACTACCTTGGTGGCAGCGGTAGCGTATGAGACTGGTGTGCTAGAGGTCTCGGGTTCGATTTCTGGATATGACCAAATGTTTGCATGATGTACAAATATTTGTGTCGGAGTTTAGGTGTTTTCTATGTGTGTACAGTGATTTGTATCTTTGCCGCTGGCGCCACCATATTGGATGAAGAAAAATGATGTTCGACGGCAGATTTTTGAGAATAACTCCGTTCCGACTCATTTTATGATGAAAATAGGTATTACTCCCTACTTTCATCATGAATAAAAGTAGAAAAAAATTCTACAATTTACGGAGGAACCAAATATAAAAGGGCGTCTAATGCGACATTAGGATAATATAAGACAACGGGATTTGTCATTCGTACTCTAGAATTGAACGGTCATTTAAAGATAGGCCGCATGTAACTTGCGAGTAGCAAGAGTTCACGTGTGATGGCTGTCACTGTTCATCTGGTGGCCGTGTATGGTCTGCAGATCATACACGGCCATAGGCGGCAAATGTGCACATTTGCTTCCTCTATCATAAAAAGACATGCTCTTAGATTTAACATGTAAAATTACAATCTTTGAAGGTGGTTAAGAATTAGAACGTGTCGTTCACTCGATTGTTGGATACAGTACACATACAATAAAGCAGCGATTAAATATAATTTTAATATAATTTATGCTGCACACGAATGTAGTAAAAGTGACTTTTTGAATAATTACCTCCACACTTGGCATTATTTGCACGCGCTGATAAATTATGTTCCCCAACAAAAATAAAACAGTTTTACGAGCACACACACACACACACACACGCAAGCACGGACGCGTGAGCCGACAAGTGCTTCAGTTATTAATTATGAGCCGTGGCTCAGCCCGCCATGCCGTACCACTTCTACGAACATACGGATTAGTTTTAATGCGATGTAGCACCTGCGTAGCACTTACACACAGGCTTGCTACCTTGTACTTTCATATCAAATGCTTTTATCTTCAAAGAAATGCAAAGTAATCACACTTGAGTAGGTATTAGAGAATGCGTAAAATACTTTCAAATGCAAAAAAAATACATGTATTTGGATCGACATATTTTTTTTGTATTTGTAGCTTTTTTATTTATACGAATCGTCTAGAGTAATCTCTCTTGAAATCTTCATATAGTCAACTATCTCAATATCAATAACATAAAGCTGTGAAATTAAGCTATTCCTATAAGTGTATATTTTTAGGGATTCCCATACAATTTTTTGAGAAAGTTTTTAGCCCGTTATTTATAACGGCAACGAGTAGACGCTTAAAATGTATAGATAATGGTATGGAACCCTTCCCGCGCGAGCCCGACTTGTACTTGGCCGATTTTTAGTCTGTGCTGGTGGCAAGACCTATTTCGACTTACTTTATGTATGTACTGTACTTTACTTTTAGTTTTTACTAATAACTAGTAGTAAAGTAGTAATGCAACATCCAATCATTTTGGCCGTAAATCGCTGAGGCAACTGGGACTCGCCAACAGTTCAATAGTACTGGCACTCCCGAATGCGGAGTTAGATATTTCGACTGACCACTTTATCAAAATTGAAGTTTTGAAATAAGCAAACTTGCCTCGAGCAGATGTATTAGCCGATAGCTTCAGATTGGCCGTTGCCGATATTGCAATATCAACGTTCCAAGTAACTCATATTTACATTTTAAATATATCTGTAGGAAGCTTCACGCATCTTTGAGTACAGATTTAATTAAGAGATGACTGTAGTTAATTATTCATTAGGTAAGTTACATAAAACACCAACCATTCATAAAGAGTGGTTGGTGTTTTATGTTACTTACTCATTTTTGAGTCTTCATTCTGAAAGTTGTTTATTTAAGCAACAATAATTGGATCGGAAGTGTCACTGCGTCTGTACTGACAACGCACCAACGCCCCCCGTTCACAGAACTCATCGTGCGCGTCGAAAGTCAAAGACATTCGTATTACAAGTTTTCTAGTTTGGTGTTAGTTTGCGAAATGTTATAAACAGAGTTTAATTACTTCGCTGGAAGGTCGCGGCGCCTGCAGCGCTGGGAATGTGATACGTTTAGTTTTCATATGCGGCTGTACCGAGAACTCGGTAAACGCGATTTCATCTCCAAACGAGTTTTGTTACCCTTTTCGTAAATAGCTTAGATATGACGTAATCTATCTATTCACGATGTAATTTTGTATAGCATGTATAGTAATGTGTAGCTAAGTGTTCCTAATAAAATCAATTATTTGAAGATGTTAATAAAATGATAAAAATGTAATGATTACTGATTTATTCCTACGTATTCTCCCAACTACCTATCTGATTGCTAAATTTGAACTCTCTAGGTCATCTAGAATTGGTTTATAATTTTGATCTATAGATTGACGCGGATATTTGAATGGTAATATCTAAATAGCCGTTTGAGGTGTATTTATGAAATTTAGAGGACATATGTATCTTGCAAGTCTAAATATGTAAGTCAAATTGGACATGTCTATATGAAATACTTTTGGAGTTATGAGGGTGTCAAAAGTAGCTCCGAATGGTTCGTGTAATATTACACACGGTGCTGCTCACCAGTTCTATTAGCTGGAACTTGGCTTGACACGCTGCCGCGTGTCTAGATAAGTCCAGCCACACTACGATACTAATGTAAGTTTACGAAAACAATTCGAGTACTCAATGATATCACGATATATCTTTAGTTTAGAGTGGTACTAAGAGATCAGACGTATTTCTGACGAAACGTCCTTTATGATTGTTAGAATACATATACTTTCAGATGTACCGACGTGTTGGCAGCAATAAGGACATATAGGTTAATCCCTATGTAAATAAACAGATTATAAAGTATCTTATTTTCATTTTAGGAAAGAATCAAGATAAGAAACAGTAAGTAGCAGCGCTTTAATATTTAATCTCTTTTATTAGTTTAGAAATAAAATGTAATTTGTCAATATATCATGTTTGTAAGGTAGAAATAAGCTCATGAGTTTCTTAAGTTAAAATATTCAATTTAGATATAAGCCCTGATTCCCAAACTAGCGCAAACAATGTTGGGAGTCATTATCTTTCCAAGTATAAATAACACAGTTACATTGTTACAAAGGGGTTCAAATATACGCAGTTAATTACTACATTAGATCTAATAAATAAATACAACACAGTCGGAGAGCCGCCCGCTGTCCGCAGCGTCAGTGCGCGCACCGCATAGTGGCCACTTGTTTTTCAGCTCGATTTACTAGCAAAGAGAATCCGCGCCACTCCGCCTCCTGAATTAGCACTTCAAAAGGCGATGAGAACTCGTCCATTTTGAACACGTTTGATGTTGCATTTAGTGTGAATTTAAAATACGGTTCCTCTTTCAGAAAGCACACGGAATACGTCCTGCAATATTTATGAAACGAGCTGATTTTAATGAGCCAATTACCTACTCTGTGTAGTTTACGTAAGTAACGGTGGCGAGCTGTTTCACTTCAGTATGATTTCATTATATCATGAACAAAATGAGTGAAAAGCTTCTGAGCTGAAAAGCTTTAAGCGTTGGGTCTATGGACATGTCACAGGTAAGGAAATCACACAATAAAATAATTTGATAACCAAAATTAAACAAATAAAATAATATTGAAGTGTCTGTTTGTACCTTATTTCAAATTAACAGCTTTCACTAAATGCATATGAAAGTATGTACGATACTTGTATCGGGTTTTTTTTTACATTTTTATCTGTCTTGTGTTATTAATATTTTTATGAATCATTTATAACTTATTATTAACAAATAAAAGTTTGATAAAAATACTATAACAAAGATAACAAACTAATACGTTCTACTAAAATATATTTTCCCAATTAATCGGTAGACTGATTTCAGAATTTACCTTCACTTTATTTACCTAATTATATTATTAATTACCTAATTAAACATATTTCTTCATACAAAGCACGGTTCATCTATGATTCTCAACATATTATACACATAACATATATGTACATTTATTTAATCTATTTACTGTATAAATAGAATGTCCAAGAATTTGATTAAAAGCTTAAAATAGAATTCGGAAGGCGGTGCGCCTTTACTGAGATTTTCGAGGCATTTTCCAGTGTGACGTTAGTCGACGAAAATGGAGAAAAGAGAAAAAAAAGCGATAGGGCCAAAACACGAAATCTAGGCAGTGAGAACTCTGGTGATAATAAAGGAACATTCAAAAATGGAACACGGGGAAAGGATGAGCGCACACTAAGTGGCAATAAAACAAAACCAACACCTGCCCTGGCTCTTTTTGTGTCTTTAACAGTTTAAAACTTATCTCAGTTAAGTTTATTACTAAATTTACACGAAGCACGTGGCAATTAGAGCTCAAAATATCTATATCAATTTCAAATCGATTTTAAACTTATTATCGTACCGATACGAGTTGGATTAACGCTGATACTCTTGACCATATCTTGGAATGCACGATTCGTTACAAGTATGGCTATTACTACATTATTTCTATTGACAAAAAATGGTTTTGGGTACAAGCACCGCTCTTCCCGCTGGCGTCTACCACGCCCGGCGCCTGCGCCGCTGCTCCGGGGCCCGGCCTCTAAAGCCGTGGACCAACTACCAAGTTGAGTGCCTCTTATGTCTCGGAGGTGACCGCAATCGAACTCCCAGAACTTGCGCCCTGTCTAATCTGTATATAATTTTGTGCTCACAAATAATATTAAAATTGTTAACCTATCTAATAAATAAATAGTGTAAAAATCTTCTTTCCAACGCGTCTAATTATCTTCATCTCTGAACCTCGTGGCCTAAGCACCACCATCTCATAGCTCCTAAAGCCGCTACGTGACAAGGGTGAAATTCTTAAAACTTAATTTGTGCATATTGACTTTTGACTAAAAACATTTGTCTTTATGCTTAATATGCCTTTCATACAGGTATATTTTTCTTATTCAAGAAGTTCGTAGAGAAATAGTCGTTTGAGTACATTTGTAATAAAGAATCAGTTCAACAAAATGTCTATACACTGAAATGCAAATAAAACTTTGAATAAAAGAAATACTACACAAAATTTCTACATCAAACAAAGGTTGGCTGGTAGAGAATGCCTTGGGCATTAAGCCCGCTGATGTACGTGCGCATTAAGTTTTGAAATTAAATAAAAATAAAACATGGTTAGATAAATTTTTCAAATGGCTGAGTGTGAATCAAATGCGGCTAAAATGTTCACTTCACACCCTGAAGTGTATTTGTTGTTCGATATTCAATAATTTTCGAGTGAAGTGGTTCACACAAAGGGACGGCTGTCAATTGGCACTTTGATTGACACGAGTGAGAAGCTGACGCTTGAACTCAAATATACTTCATTATCATTTGTAATCAATAGGCGAGGGGCAATTTATGATAATAATAGATACGAGATTTTGATTTTGCATTAATTAGCTTTTGCTTGCGGCTCTATTCTATATAAGGTACCTATGTATTTCTCTATGTCGTAATTCATATTATTCGGTTTAGCTGTGAAAGCGTAACCAACAAACCGATAAACACATAAATCATATGAAATCGAAAACATTATACTCCTACTTGGCTTGGCTTGGAACAGAACATAGCTTCGACATTATTGTTCTGTCCTTCTAATGCGAATCGTCGTTTACACAAGCTCAGCTCAGCTTAGCAAAAATATAACAAAAGAATTAAGGAAAAAGTTATGCAACACAAAGTTGTATTATAATAGGTATTTCTAAATAACTTTTTCATAATATTTTATTCTCTAAAGTCAGCATCTTCCTAGCACTTATTATTCAGAAGATTTGGGATCGGTCACTAGTTCAACCGGTTTTACCTGAATATCAATTTTTACAAGGAGCGACTGGCTTCGGACCTCCGCAACCCTGAGGGTGAACTGAATTCATAAAAAAAATCAAGATTTTATTCTCTAAAGTCTTAAAAGTTTTTTGAAAGTTTACGGAATTTAACATTCAATGTAATGGGTAGGATTACAACAAAGTACAAACTACACTTGATTTATTTCGCACAATTTTATAGGTGATTTAAAAAATGATTTAAAAAAATTGAAAATCGTTTCTAAAGTCTATATAATAAATAATAAATAATAATAAATAAATATTTGCTATATGAACCAAACATATTGATACTTGATATGATCTTTAACAAATAAGCCACTAGTTACAGGTCAGTGTGTGGTGTGCCTAACGCCCGGCTAGTAGAGAAACTCTCAACGTACCTGCGACCGAAACGAGTGGCTCAATCTTTGTTGCGGCGTTTACCTTTTATTGTAAGAACCATTCATGAACCGCACTTGTTTTAACCAGTCTTTTTAATTAAGCTCTTAATATTAATGTAAGTACATATTATCTTAATGAGAAAGAATCCTTTCCTCCTGCTAGAAATTTAAAACACTTATTTATTTATTTTACTTTTATTTATTTATAATCACATATAAGTTAACATATAACAATATTAGTGCAGTGTAGTACTTGCATTTTTATTTACATTATTATAACTTTTACAAGGTCATGCCTTTGTTCTGTACATACCCTTAAATTCTACATGTGATGGCCAAAAGATAGATAGTTACTTAAGTTCTTATTTCCTTTGGCAGGATGTGTTCTTTGCTGATATTTTGCTCAAAATAATATATGACCGTGCCAAAATGACTCTACTATGCCTGAAAATTCCAAGAGTGGTGGTCACCAATACTCATTGCAAATGCAGTCAATGCAACAAAGCAACATGGTGACCCACACCATGGCGGGCTAGTAATGCTTCTGCATCGGTGGGCCTCCGGTCTCGCACTCACCAACGAAACACGACAGCACGAATGCTCTCACTTTAGGTTGATTTTCTGTGCAAGGGTAGTACCGCCCCGGTATTCAATTTACTTTAGTGGATTTAATTGATATTGAGATAACTCTAATCGGAATATTACGCAGACGTAAAAATGTCATTTAATCTTTGTTTGACGCTAGCTGGCCCGCACAACCTTGTCTGCGGCTCCTATTGCCAGTAGCGTGATGTAATACACATCAACGGCCTTCCGTCCACTGCTGGACATATACCTCTCCCTACAAATGTTATACAACGTGAATTTATTTATTTAGCATGGAAAAGAGTATATCGAGGCAACCTTGAAATATCTTGCTATCTTCACTTTGCTATCTTGGATTATCTTAGAAGTTTTAATGGGAAACATTTTTTCATACATTATTTTTTTATAACTTTTACCGGTTACGCAGCGCACGCCACAGAAGCTTTTAAGGCGAATAATTTATTTATGCTTTTGCAACAATTTTCATTGATACTCCGTTCTTTTGGATTGTACCGTGATAATATTTATATCCTATAGTCTTTCTCGATAATTTTGTAATCTTATACTGTTTTTTTTTTCAAATTAGAGCAATAGTTCCTGACATTAGACGTATATAGAAAGTGCAATATATTATATGTACACTATTGAACTGAATATCTGTCTTACCAGTGATTAAATATTGATTTGGTTTGGCTAGTACATACAAACGCTACATAGACTAGCTCCCGCTTTAACATCAAAGTCAGACGGAAACTTCGACAAGTATTGATAGATTATATACATGTAATAGGCTTACTGCTTTTCGTAGCTAAAGGCATTTAGTCTGAAGTCATTTATGATGTTACAGCCGAAACTATTATATTTATTATTAATTATGACAATTTCAATTCTTTAACAAAATATTACTAATATTATTTTTACATTAATTTCGGGGCGTGTTAAAGGAATCCAGTGATGTGAACTTGTTTCAAGATTTCCTTCTTTTTGCTGTCAAGTTGATCGGCATAGTTTAGTCGCCTTTTACACACATGGGGTGAATAGGAGTGATGCTATTCCATCTGCTTAAAACCTTAAAAATAAGTATGAATATGTACCAACAAACTTTTTAGATAACGAAAGCATTAAAAACAACACAACCTAATCATATATAGGGGTGCTGACAATCTGTATACTTAATTCGTCACCACACGAAGCTTAAATGAAATATTTATCACTCTCCATATTACATTTATTTTGTAAATAACTATAAATTATTCAGTAACTAGTTCCTGGTACAGGTGTCTATATTTGCCGGTATAGGATACTATAGATGAGAAGGGAAATTCTAATTTATCAAAACTGGTTAGCCCAAACTATTAAGAGATATAAAACAACATTCTTTTATGAAAGTATCGTTAAGATACGTACTATCATGAAAGCAATTATCGTGGTCACAAAACACGCCTGCGTTGCGTCGGGGCTCACTACAATCACAGACGGGTATTTAATTAGCTTAGAGCATCATGTAGTGTTAACTGTGTAACGCTGGCCGGGCGCCGCCGGGAGCTTGAGGTCGAGGCCCGAGGCCCGGGGTGTCCGACGACGAGTAAATAATGCTGTTTGTGTGACGTCACTGGAACTAACGTTGAGATTGAGACCCGACTCGCATCTGCTACAACGTATTTCGGAGTACGACATAGAAATATTATACGTAAAGCAACATAGGATCTGTGCTTATTTGTTTCTGTTGTAGCAATGAATGAAGTGATCGAGTTCCTAATAAGAAGTGAAAACTAAAAGTGCATCAAGATCTCTTGAAGGATTTGATCATCAAAACATAATTTCTTTCCGTGAACACAAGGCTGCCAGACTCAAAGCTCATTAATAGTCATTTAATAAAGCTTATTACAAAATGATTGTTGTAACGAGTTTTTTTTTTACACAACGCCATCTAAGTCCCAAGCTAAGCAGAGCTTGTGTTATGGGTACTAGGCAACTGATATAAATACATATATACTTTTTTTTTGTAAATACATACATATTATTCATAGAAAACACCCAAACTCCGAAACAAATATTTGCAGATCATACAAACATTTGGTCCGACCCGGGAATCGAACCCGAGACCTCAAGGTCCTCAAGTACCTCTTTAAAGGTAGTAGAGCCACGCTGATTTCAGCACGAACGGGCCGGCTCGACCGGGGCGGTACTACCCTCGCACAGAAAATCAACGTAAAATGACAGCGTTCATGCTGTCGTGTTTCGTTGGTGAGGGCGAGACCGGAGGCCCAATGATGCAGAAGCATCACTAGCCCGCCATGGTGTGGGTCACCATACTGCATTGTTGCATTGTCTGCATTCGCAGTATGGTGACCACCACTTTTGGATTCTACTCATGCTTTCCATCAGGCAGAGTAGAGTCATTACGGCAGGGTCAAACATAAAAAAAAAAAAAAAAAAAGCACAGCAGTCGCATACGCAACCACTACGCCACCGAGGCAATTAAGTTAAATTATCACTCTTACTAAACATACATAAAAATACGATACAGATGAATACATACTTTCTACGCGAGATAAATAAGTAATTAAGTTTTAAGAGCTATTTTTTAATTTTGTTCAATATTAATAATAATATTATAGTTAGCTCCAAAGCTGGTTATTGATGAACAATTAACTGGTACAGGCGCCATGTGCCTCATGTCTAACAGCTCAGTGCCAAGAAACACTTCTAGACAGACACATACCTACTCTTTAACAGCCAGACTTGAGATTCAAACTAATTCAAAGTACAAACTACAGCCATTACACTAACAACTTACATTTAACACAAAATATAAGTCAGTTATTAATCATTCATAAGTATGTGCTCTTAGCGCTATTTAATGTTGGTTTTTTAGTCTGGTTGTATTTTAATAATTTATTTTCAAAAATATGCTTTGAGCCCTTTTACGAATCTTGTATGACATGGGTATGATTTATTCCATAGCTCTTAATAATTGGAGTTCATGTCGGGCTCGAAGCTATACGAACAACCAGTCGAGGTAAACATCTATACAAATAACTGAAGTTTAAGTGTTGGTTTATAATTTCAAATTAACAGCTTGCCACTAAAAGTATATACGGTACTTCCATCGTAATAAATTAAAAAAATAAACTTATAATCTTTTTTTGTCTGTCTGTTCCACCTGAATCGATTTTGACTAGCAAATAGCTGATGGTAAAAGTAGTAACTTAGTTCACTTTTTTACGCTAACATTGCACCGTTTTCCACATTTGTTGTTGTAAAAGTACCATAAAAAGCCTTATTTTGTGTAAAATTTAACTTTGATTTTAATATCCGACTGATAAACGTGAATGGTCCACTGAGCAGAAAGCTATGGACAGCACTAACACTGATAACTTTTAAGTGAGGTTCAGCTAAAGTTAGCGCAATGAAGTTACGGGTAGCGTACAGCTTCGTCATTCAGGACGCGCACCAATGGAAGAGCTAACTGAAACGTATCACGAACGTGAATATGCAGATATCAATTAGGAAAATGTACTAAAATTTAGAAATATCTTGCAGTGGATTCAATACACAACAGTGTAAGTTATCATAAAAAGTGTGAACTTGAATATGCATTTTATAACGTGTCAAAAGATGTACTTTACTTATATGGAACAATAGATTGGCATTTATAAATATGGTAATCAGTGTTTTTGCCATCATTTGAATAAAGGCATCATTATAAAGCCTCATGCGGGTCACCTTCATTACAATTCATGCCCCGGTCAATCTACAACACGCGGGGCCCTTAATGAACGCCATTTAGAGTCGCACAAAAGTAATTAGTGTGTGTACACTGAGTACACAACACACAGTACACACAGTACACAGTAGAGCCGCGGCTACTCGCGACACTAAAGACACACTGTTGTACAGTTGAGTTTGTTTTAGCGCTAGTTTAGGCGCGTGGGTTACAGCTGTGTACATGTTGCTCAATTCATTTAGACTAAATTTAAATTTAAAAAAGTCGTTCCTCAGCTGCTATGTCTTATATTTTAACGCTTACACCCAAACTTTATTCCTGGGCGTAAACTTGGGGAAAGTGTTTATTAAATTCTAGTTTACATATCAGGTACTGTTGCCAAATCGAAAAGGATACAGTCTCACACTTAGAGATGGTAACTTTTATTGACACATAGCAGCAGTAAAACATTAACAAAGAAAACTGTGAACAAGTGTGTGTGTGTTAGTATTTTATCCGTTCAAAATCTAAACAATCACATAGATTTTATTTAACTTTTCACACAGTTAAACTTTTATAAATGTACAATATAGGAGACAGTAGGAAACCAATCCCTCTTACGGTAAAAAGACAAAATCTATCTCGTATTTCTGTTACTTTTTTCTATCTCAAGTCATATTTAATGTAAAATTGGTACTAACCACTTTTTATAAGGTAACCTATCTGACAATATCAGAAAACATCTGTCGATTGTTTGCTACTTCACAAAGTACGCAAAGTTAACTGAAAACTGACGAAGTAATAACAAGTATTTTGAGAGCGAGTAACCAAGTTAGCCTTTAGATGTTAGCATGAGGGCAGCGCTCGACAGAGGGCGGCGGGCAGCACTGCACAACGTTTATGATTTTGTATAGTACAAGTTGTTAGCGCGGATTAAACTGTAAGCTAGGGAGCAATATTGCATATGCAATGTTTACTATTATCTTTAATGTTACTGTATAAAGTACGTACATATTGATATATTAAGACACATTTAGGTGTATGGACATCTACTTTCAACCGCACTTTTATTTTACAAACCTCTAGTAAATCTTGTAAATCATAGTTCAGTAAAGTTAATCATATATAATCTTCATATGACCTCAGATCTATATACCTTTTATTACGTGAAGCAAAACCTTTGTACGTCTTTTTACGAAAGCTGTGTGAACGGAAGAGTAAGTCATGGAGGAATATGATCTATTATCCGAATGCAAGATTGCGCCTCAAAAACATTCAGAAAAATGTAATGCCTTTGCAATAATAGATTCTGTGGTCGTAAAACGACATAATGTTCTTTTTTCTTTCTTAAACATGTTTCGCTGATTACTTAGCACTTATTAGATTGTAAATATAGACACAATTTCACTGTTGATTTGATATGATGATATCAAACACGTTCCATATAGACATACACCGCTATTAACAAACAGAGCACAGTCTAATAGCCGGGGTCCATCTGCCAAACGCCTGTAAGCTTCAATGACATCAATCTGTGACACCGCAATACGAAATTCGACCTTATGTCGAGAGAGTAAAGTCTATGTAGTGTTTGTTCCGGGCTGGTCCCAGGATTAGCCGGGATTATTTTGAGCGCGCACATTCACATGTGATGAAGCCGATATCGCGCTACTAGTGTCACACTCTGTGTAGTTTCCGATATGCTGAAGAGCTACTTAGAATAAAATACAGGGGAAATAAAGAGAACTAAACATCACTGTGGTTAGATTAATACGTTTCGTTTGAGAATTTTGTATCAAAACTAATTTATAAGTTTAACATTATAAGGCTGAAGAGTTTGTTGATTTGGTTGAACGCGCTTATCTCAGGAAGTACTGGTCCGATAATTTTAGTGCTGGAGTGTCAGTAAAAGTTGTGTCGGTTAAAGTTTTTAAAAAAAAGTCTAAAAAACTTCACGTCAGCATATGTCTATCTTTTAAGGTTGCCACACTATAACCTTTTTGATGATTTTCCAATAACTTCAGGACACTACTTCCAGCCAGACTTCATGTATGAAAACTATTCAGTTAACACATACATAAACGCCCTTGAATATAAGGCTGAAAGTGTTTTATTCATCTGATCATGATGTATTATATTTCGTGACAGTGGATCAGATAATCTTCAAATAAATGCCTACATTGTGTTGCAAGCCCGACACGATCAATTGGCCCCTCTGTATGACACATTACAGACTAAAGAGGGCCAAAAATCCATCTTTCGTCTGGTAAAGGCTCGGGAGAAGGCGACACACGACATAACCAAATGTCTCTGTGTCAAAGACTCAAACGGCACTCTGGTTTGCGACGCATTCAGGGTAAAGGAGAGGTGGCATTGCTACTTCAAAGAGTTACTTAACACGCAACACGCAAAAGTGTCTCCTCCGGAACTGCCCCCTAATCTTGGACTTGTTGCCCCTATAACACCAGACGAGGTACAACAATGTCTTCGCAATATGAAAAACCGAAAAGCTGTGGGCCCTGACGATATACCGATTGAAGCGTGGAAATCGATGGGTTCTCGTGGTGTGATCATACTCACTGACCTTTTTAACCGCATCCTTACCAGCCGCAAGATGCCCGACTCCTGGAGATTGAGTATCATCACTCCAATCTACAAAGGCAAAGGTAGTGTACAGGACTGTGGAAGCTACCGAGGTATTAAGGTCATGTGTCATGCCATGAAGCTCTACGAGCGCGTAATCGACTCAAGGCTCCGGCAAGAGTGCACAGTGTCGAAGTGTCAATATGGGTTTCGTCCTGGCTGTGGAACCACAGATCCCATTTTTGCCCTCAGAATGCTAGTCGAGGCCTACAGGGAGAAGAAAAAGCCTTGTACATGGCTTTTCTAGACTTACAGAAAGCTTTCGACTGCGTACCGCGCCAGGTGATCTGGTGGGCTTTAAAGGTGAAGAATGTGCCACAGACCTATGTTGACATTATCCGAGACATGTACCACAACTCGGAATCCATGGTGAGAACTGCCGTTGGCGATACTCGCCCATTCCCGATCACAGTTGGTGTTCACCAAGACTCGGCTCTGAGTCCTTTTCTGTTCAGTGTGGTGCTAGACGTGGTTTCGGCGAAAGTTCACGAACCATCTCCGTGGCTTATGATGTACGCTGACGACATTGCGCTGACGGATGAGGACAAACAGAAACTGGAGCATAGGGTGAATCAGTGGAAGGATGCGCTAGAGAACGGTGGGCTGAAGCTAAATGTTGCGAAGACCGAGTACATGGCATGCGGCAGCAGCACGGACCCCGATCCCATAAAGGTAGGAGATGAATTGGTCTTGAAAACGAGTAAATTCAACTACCTTGGTCCGTGTTGCACGAGTCCGGTGAACTCGATCACGACGTCCAAGCCCGAATAAGCGCTGCTTGGACAAAATGGCGAGAAGTAACCGGCGTCCTCTGCGACCGCAGGATACCGGTGAAGCTAAAGGGCCTTGTATACAAGAGCATCATCCGACCAGTCCTACTATACGGCAGCGAGACCTGGCCTGTCCTCGGAAGACATGTCCAGCAGCTTCACGTAGCGGAGATGAATATGCTGCGGTGGATGTGTGGCGTTACGCGACTAGATCGCATACGTAACGAACATATCCGTGGCAGCCTCGGAGTCCGTGACGTAGCGGACAAGCTGCAGGAAAGTCGACTCCGATGGTATGGCCATGTAAGACGCAGGCCATCCGACTATGTAGGAAATAGATGCCTCGACCTCACTGTCCAAGGCCCTAGATCGCGCGGCAGGCCTAAAAAGCATTGGCTGGACGTTGTCAGAGCGGACATGGAAGTGAACGATCTCACACCTAAGGATGCCGAAGATCGGGCAAAGTGGAGAAGGCTAAGTAGGAAAGCGGACCCCAGCACTAAGCAGGGAAAACGCTAGGCCGAAGAAGAAGAAGAAGATTGTGTTGCAAACCGCCATCGCAACCCCTTCCTGCATTCGCTCGTCAACAGTGAGCTACAATGTTGCAGTCGTGTCATTATCGCCGCTCGGCTGCTTCATTCATTGTTGGCTTGTGACGACCCGAATCCCGCGAGGATCACACGACAATATTTGTAGCATAAGCCATTGCGTGTTGTAGTACACATGCTTAATGAATAACATTGAGCAATCATCATGTATAGCCGAGACAGTTTACGACAAATTAGTGTTAGCCACCATCACTCGATTCGGTCACTATGTTATCGTATTTTGCATTCTTTATGTAATCGAACTTACCTGTGTGTACTCAATATCATGTTTTAAATAATAAATAATAATAAAGGATTCAAATTGTAATCTATACTAATATATAAAGCTGAAGAGTTTGTTTGAACACGCTAATCTCAGGAACCGCTGGTCCGATTTGAAAAATTATTTCAGTGTTACATAGTCCATTTATCGATGTGGGCTAAAATTATCACGCTACGGGCAATAGGAGACGCAAACGAGGTGGCATAGGTTGACCAGTTTAATTATAATACATTTCAATAGAAATCAGCAATATATTACGTAACTCCAAACTAAATATTTTGCGTATTTTTCCATAAAATTTAGAAAATTAGCTATTAACTGTCAAACTTAATATTTTAATGTTGCACCTACTACGGAATAATTCAACTTCACCTGAAGGTTTACTGGGAGAGAATGCTTCATAGCATTAAGTTCACTTTTTGCAACGTGTGCATTAAGCTTTAAATAGATAATTTGAACTCGGATGAGAGCCAAAACTGGAAGGTGTTATTACATAATGGTTTATCTTGTTCTGGGCGGAGCGCCGTATCTTGTACGCGGCAGTTGGTGAGAAACGATGCGTCTTTTATATGAGTCCGAGTTAATGATACCAGTGACTTTTTTAATTAAGCTTCTATAAAACGTCTTAATGTACTGCTGTTGTCGTTTTTCGTACCTATACCTTTACGAGGAATACAGTTTTTGTGGCAACATTTTTTATTATAACTTGATCAAATACATAATTAAAAAAAAAAAAGTAATATTTACAAATTGACAAAGGAGGACTATAAACACTGGATAAGGTGATTTTATTTGTGAGGTGAGTTACGAAGTTTACCTAACTGAAGCTTTAACTTACATCTTATCAGTGATTTCAGTTGAACTACTAACATTTTTGGTGAATACAGTGGGTACCTACCATTACAGGTATGGCATATGTTTTATAGTCCGTGTTAGGATCGAGACATTTATTACAGAAATATACTTAATTCTATTTACAGATTACTATGGTGTCGAAAATGCCTCTTCAAGTTTGTGCTCATAGGAACATTACATTATATTGCATTCACTTCCATACGTTATAAGATTATTAAGATAACGCAGTCTAAGGAGATTTCCTCATACGACGTCTAATTTCACTGTAACTTCTGTCAAGGAAATTACCCGAGTTGCATTTATATATGAAGCGTATCGGAGTTGAGCGCACATATAAGTACCTATCTTAAGATGTTCGGAGGCTGACGTAATCATATGACACGATATCTGCCTCACAAGATAATGTCTAGCGCTTGATAAAGGCGTCTCAAAGTAATAATGTCACATAATGGGTAACAAAAACAAGTAAATCCGAGCGACTCGCGTGTTCGACCTCTGCAGTTACGTGACTGTTGTCATTGTGTATAATTCACCATTAATGTGCTTGAGGGAAACGCTTGTAATAGAAACACCCACATCTATATCACATTACAGGGTGTTCCTAATTCACCGATAGTTTTGGCATTCCCCAGCGACGGTGTCTATGATACAAGTGATATACTTTCACACATGCTTTGTCACTTGAGGAAGAGGAGGCTACTCATCCACGGATAAACCTATTGAAATAAAATATTGTTTTAAAAGAACCTTTTTGAAATGTTTACGGTATAACTTAAGTTGAGGATTTAGTAATAATCATTTATTAGAGAGGAATATAACAGAAGGAATTAAAACTTTAAAATCTATACTTCTAAACAAATAAATAAATTGAAGTGTCTGTTTGTAATATTAAAATAACCGCTTTTTACCCGACTGCGAAAGAAGGGTTATGTTTTTCCAGTGTATGTATGTATGTATATTTTTCTTTGGCACGTCCTAGAGCCTAAATGGCTTGTTGTATTTGTATGTGAGTGGTGTCAATAAATTCGTCTTAGTCGTGAGAGTGACACTGGGTACATGAAAATTAAAAAATAAAACAAATTTAAGGATCTTTGGTTCCAAATAGTAATCTATTTTTTTTTTCAAAATCCTTCGAGTGTGGTATCAAATTAAAGAATTTTTACGGTGATTACGAATATAAATATAAAACTTATATGTTTCATTAAAAAAAACATAATTTAATAAAGATGACAAATATTGACGCACTCGGGTTTTTTATCCTACTAATATTACAAATGCGAAAGTTTGTATGGATGGATGGATGTTTGTTACTCTTTCACGCAAAAACTACTGAACGGGTTTGGATGAAACTTTACAGTAATACAGCTTATACATCAGAATAACACATAGGCTACTATTTGCCGCGATAACCGACATATACTAGGCAACAACTAGTTTTTAATAATTTTATTTGTTACTAAATGCGCATGTATATACACGGTACATTTAATAAAATAATTTTTTTTCCATTTTTTTCTATATGTCTGTGCGTCTGTCTGCTTGTGCCGGCTAATCTCTGGAACTGCTGGACCGAATTCACCGGAATTTTCACTGATGAGTAACTGATGATATAAGGAGTAACTTAGGCTTTTTTTTATTTATACGGTACGACAATAACCGCGAGTAACACGGCAGGGTTCAGCTAGTAATAGATAAAGTCTTAAATAATAATCTATAATTAGAACTGCGTCTTGTGTGTAATCTTTACATATACATATGTATTATAAAAACATTTTAGAGCATTGTATTATTTAAGCATTAATTTTTATCAAATGGAATTAAAATCTTAAATTCCATTTTCCAAAAATTATGCAGCAACACAAATGATGGCTCATTTTCGTTAACTTGAATTCACATTTTTGTTTTTAATCTGCTTAAATTACATTAACTGTTCTCCAGCAAAATGTTCTAGTTAATGCTTGAAGCGATGCCGAGAGTCCGCTTTGTGATTATGATCTGAGCAGCGATGGTTCAATGTCTTTATTGAAATTGTTCAAATGTTCGTGTTCTCGTGAACGGCAGTCGAGCTTAATTTTATTAAGCGTTTAAAATCCATTTTACCAAGTATTACGAAATACCATTAGTAAATTTTACAGTTGTATTTTACACTTTTAAAATATATGAAAGTTTTCAATTTATTACAATTTTTTTTTTAGATAATAATTTCAAAAGTAGCTGTAGGAAGAAACAGACTCGAAATAAGGGTAAGAAAGGGTAATAATACCCATTGCGTTTATAGAAAATTTAGATTTACCTGGAATGGTGAATAAAGGTTTCATTCACATTAAAATTTGTATGTGTCATGGAATTTGATAGTTTTAAATAATGTATTATTTATCTTTTTACAATACTTTTCACAATAAAATATTTATGTTAAATCTTGAATCTGGTGTTGAATTATTTTTACGAGACATCACCAATACCCGATAAGTTACTTATGTCATGTAAGTAGGTACAGTCGGTGAACATATTACAAACAGCCTGTATGAGACACGAAGAGCGAGGACCTCGTAAATCTGGAACACGTTGTCACAGTAAACATAACGAAATTACTTCTAGCGATTACAACGAATATCCAAGTAGGCTGTGTTATTCTTCAATTTCCTTTGAGTTGTTATATTTTATTTAAATGAATGGCCTTGCAGCTCACTGAATATATCCATGACACGTCAATGTTGAGATAATCTAATGACGTGGGACATAACGATATTTGACGTCACACCAAGTTAGGTGATCATCGGTGGTTCATGTTGGATTTTGACAACATTCATTTCGCAACGTTAAAGAGAGAGAGAGAGAGAGATAGAGAGAGAGAGAGAGAGAGAGGGACTTGTTACTTTATTTCCTACGGAACATGAACGTGTTGAAATATTTTCAAACAGTGTTAATGTTGATACTACACGACACACTAATGTTTATCTTAATTACATAAAACATTAAAATATGCGGGTTTGTTTTAATTGTAAATATTTTTTTCGTTTCAAAAAAAAAGAAAGTTTAATAAAAGTTCAGCCGTTCTGATAATAACAGTTCATATTAAATATGTTAAATAAACGGTTATCTCACTATACCAGTCACAGTTTCGTGAATACAACATTTAGTTTACGTTTAAAATACTTTAAGAAGAAAAAGAAAATATGTTTTTACTCCAAAATTTGTAATTAAATCACTATCATAACCACTTCGGTGAGTAACCCGCTTTAATATAATTTCATAACTCGTAATTGGACGTAGGGTTCGTGTTGCGGCGCGCAGTCGGCTCAGGAAGAGTATTCGATATCTCAACGTGTCAGCTTCTGGAAAGATTACTCTTGAATAAAAAAACGTAAAACTTTAAAACATAATTGTACATTACGGTGAATATAGTGAATTTTCCATTGTTATTATTCCTGTCCACCATCAAAACTAATCTCACATGTCAGCAATTTTAGTTTTATTATTTTCTTATTTGTATCGTTTCCATATTATATTTATGATGTAACTCTGACGGCCTCAGACCGGAGGAGGCGTTAATAGCTGCGATACAGTTTTTAACTAATTCAGACATTCTCGCGAATTATTTTAATGCGTCCTTTCTTTTATTTTCCAATAAAGATTAATTCATTTATGTATTTACATACTCAATATTGTTTATATATTTAATTATATTTACCATTTCAGACTAAGGCAGACTGCGTTTGCCGTGCGCCGATGTCTTAGCCCTAGACAAGTCGCTTTGTTTACGTGGGAATTATTTAAACTCTTGACATCGGCATGTCTTCCTAGTTTATTACTAAACTAGTTGTTGCCCGCGGCTCCACCCGCGTGTATGTCGGTTATCGCGGCAAATAGTAACCTATGTGTTATTCTGATGTATAAGCTATACTACTGTAAAGATTCATCCAAATCCGTTCAGTAGTTTTTGCATGAAAGAGAAACAAACATCAAATCATCCATACTTACAAACATTAGCGTTTATAATATTAGTAGGACTCGTTTCGTTATATACACAAAATATACTGTAGTTGTCAAGTAACTGAATTTCCAGAATAATTGTCTAGAAATTTAATGATATCTATGTCAACTCACGCAATTCATGTACACGATAAATAAGGCATTTTACTTTATTTCAATTAAATTGAAAAAAAAACATATTAAGTTGATAAAAGCATCAATCGTAGACCAGTAAATGTTTAATGAAAAGGACTGCTAAGTCCAAGGTTTGACTCTCATTGATTGTTCTCAATGAGAGTAATTGTGTGATTATCACTACTGAGTTAACGTTAACGGTTTTAACCACGCATATATTTTATTACAACGTTAATATGTTTATACTAAATTTTAAACTTTCACGTTGCATGATATATTAACAATTATTTTTACAGGAATTAACGCGATCACTTATTATAAGGTATCACATACCTAGTTAATGCATTTATCGGCACTTTAGTAGTCATAGCGCAGGCTCTATCTTGTTTGGGATCGGACCGCCGTGTGTGCAATGTGTCAGGTTATAAATAATATTAGTAAATACTCAGGCATGTACACTCTCAGTTTTTGAAGACTTTTAACACTCGAGACAAAGTAACCAAGCAAAAAACCGAGTCTTCTGTCAGTAGATGATAGTACGATAAGTACGTTCCGAATTAACTGAAGATGGAAGAAAAATATATACAAATAGAGTGAGCTACAAACAAGACGTAAATTTTGTCCGTCATGTTAATTACCAGATGTGTATAAAAGTCATGTACCAACGTAATAAGTGTGGGGAGCCAATTACAGAGCGTCTCGCACGTAAAAACTTCGGATGTAATTTTAACTTCAATTGCTTTTTAACTCAAAGTAATATCAAACAAATTCAACTTGTATTTTTTTGTGACGATGATTAGTTTACGTGTGTCTGTCGTTGATGGGATAATATATTTTATTATTATATTACTTATAATAGCTGTTGTGAATACACGTATATTCATACTAATGACATTTGTGCTTGCGTCGTACCAATGTTTATTAATATTATAATATAAATGTCGATCGTGTTCATGCGCGAAAACTTAGAACAAGAATATAGATAAAATATGTAAAAAGAACTCCTCTTTATTAAGCTTTTGAACCTGTGGTAGGTAGGTATATACCTACCTACAATACGGTACTGATCTATTATCTGTTGGTCCCTAATAACCTCGAAGCGTAATCTTTTATCTGCAAAACTCACGCTAATTGCTCTCCTTTATTCTTATCGCTTTACATTTATTTTATCCTGCGGTGGATTTAAAAAACAAACGCAGGAGGAAAGGAAAATATTTAACAAGTATTTGTTTCAACTCTGACAACAATATTGTTCCTACATTTTTATATTCCATCTGCATGTAAACATAATTTATAGTTAATAAAATAACAATGCCTTAGTATATTTATTATTACTACTACTGCATTAAAGTCAGTGATATTTAATTTCAAAGTAATTAAAGTTGCGTTAAATTTATTGTGAAAACCGAAAATTCTTCTTGTTAAAGTATTGATCTGACAAAACTATTCAGCGTATACTATTAACAGCAATTTTCTCGCACACGTTATGTACCTATTAATACGATCCACTTAATTTATTAATCTAACAACTAATCTAACAGAAATACAGCATTTCACCGTCTGCACCCCTGCCGCATCCTCAGGTATTGCGGGTGTGCATGAGCGGCGGTAATCGCTTACCATCAGGTGATCCTTTTGCTCGTATGCCACCTTTGTCATAAAAAAAATCTCAGACGTCTAGTTCATGGAGTCCCAATACTTTCATGTCCCTTAGGACGTTCATAATCCAGGACGTTTGAGGCCTTCCTCTTCCCCTCTTTTTTGTTTGAATGGAAAGGCACTTCTTGATCACGTGATGGTCTGGTCTTCTCATAACGTGACCATACCAGCCTCTAGCTTCAGATTTTTCTCTATTCCATAAAATTTTAATATCGACTTTTCAATGGCTGATTTGCATCTTCGATTGAAAGATTGATAACAGCAGCTGTGTCAGATCCGAAAAAGTAGTTGGTCAAATAATATGATAGAATTCTGGTAGTTGTATCGTCTATCGCTTAATAAGTTTTACTGCATTTAACTGATAATTACGTATTAGGATTTATTAGTTGTCCTCGTCCGTGTCAACGCCGTCCGACACGCTGCAGTACTATGCATTGGAATGTAGTTAAACCTGAAACCGTATATTTTTACTTTGGTAACAGCAATAGGATATGAAATGAAACAAAAAGGCTAACAATACAAATATATTGTGTAAGTTAAATATTTCATATTTAAATGGACAATCACTCCATTAAGTTGGAAAGAAAATCTACACTTTGCCTCTGAAAAAGTAACGCCCGCAAAAAAGATTAATCTAACAACTCTCGAAGCAAAAAATCATTCGTAGGAATATGTTTCGCTATTTAGCATCCAAAACATACGCACGGTAATATGTACTATATCTACATGTCAAATATGTAACCTTTATTTTTGGATTCACCGTAATGAGGTAGAATCAATTTGCGAGAACTTATTGATTGTAGCGGCAGCCCCATCGCTCACCGTCACATCGGGTGACACTTGCAATGGCTGCATTACATCGATGAGCGCGCACCCGCGCCGCCGCGAGTTCGAGTGCTACGCGTTAATAGAATAAAATTATGATTTATTAATGTCGTGTCGTATCGTGCGATATGTCATCACGCCAGCGCCGCCATTCAAGCGTTGCCAAGTTATTAATGTTCGACTTAGTGTTGCCATTCCCTTTGAATGTTAAAGACAAATTTATAATACATGTTTACAAAATGTTTACTCATACACACAAATCTTATGACGTAGGCAAATATTACACTCTTGTCACACTAAGTGTTTTCTTTCATTTGAATTCAATTCACAAGGCTTAGTTCTCCCATCCTGTGTACATACTCGTATTATGCTTATATCGTAAAGAGATAGCTAAAATAAACTGTAGAGATTGTCGGCAACGTCCAAACAAAGTAGTAAATCATGTCTATTACAATGTTCACAGCACAAATAATACGAGTTCGCGTTTTCCTCGTTCGAACTAGCGTCACCTACCTACTTGCTTCTATACTTAGTTGAAATACCGATCGTCACGAACAAAACCAAGATAATTTGACCAACACTTCAACACTCTTTATCATTAATTTTAGATTTCATCTCGTGACGGAGCCTTCCTAACTTTATTACACACCTTTAGCTCAATAAAGCCAAAGTGATATTGCAGTTGGTCACTAGAATGTAACGTAAAACGATTGGAAAAGTGTAAAAAAGGTATCAGTAAGAGCTCGCAGCGTTGTACTCGCTCCATCGGTCGGAAACTCCAAAAAACGGTAATAACCGGAATATTCTGGCTCGAGCAGCTTTTTATTTGTGTTAGCCTCGTTAACTGGCGCCCACGTCAGATTGGTCCCATACAAACTTTCTGTTTCAACTTATTGCGGCTTCGCTTCTGAATTTCAAATTTATATTTTCTGAAAACCGCAAACACCGTAACCACTTGGCATA
Source organism: Spilosoma lubricipeda (assembly GCA_905220595.1). NCBI lineage: Eukaryota > Metazoa > Arthropoda > Insecta > Lepidoptera > Erebidae > Spilosoma > Spilosoma lubricipeda. The sequence goes on along the minus strand of HG992293.1, from coordinate 17,561,438 downwards.
CTTACTTGTTTTAATTCTGTGGCTAATTTTGATTCATTAAATATTAAAATAGGTTTCCCGAAAGTGTTATACAACGTACAATTTAATATTATTCATATTATAAGTTATTCAGTTGTTAAATATATTTAAAATCTGTTATCTGTCTATTGTAAATAATCTCGCCGCGTCGAATATTATTTCACCTCGTTCTTTTGTTCATAAATGCAAGTGGCTACGAGCGCTTGGAATATTTAAGCCCAGCCAATATAGCGAAATGAAGACAGCTTTTGGAAGTTAATAGTATTTGCGAAGACTCGGCTTGTAATAAACTAAAAACACGGCACAACTCTAGCGCAAGTTACATTGAACCCGAGCGCGTTCTTCAACTCAACCAGTACGAATACGAAACGAGACGTTTGTGCTGGGGTACAATGAGTTATTATCACTGTTCAATTGTGCCATAATGGAGAGATTTGTGATTTGATTTGTTTAGAGGTATTTAGCTATTACTTACACAAACCAAAATTACTAATTAATTCTTAAATATTTAAATATTTAATTCAAACCAAAAAGCTTTTATTTCAAGTAAGCATTTTCAGGCACTTTCGAAACGTTACATTAGTGACTCTAGTCGCTCGGTTCCGTTACTAAAAAGTGTACAAAAAAAAAGAGAACTAAAACCTCACTGCGTAAAAATAACTAACAAATTTAAATAAAAACTGAAAAGAAGAAAACAAGTTTAGTCCGTACAAAAAGTAGTAGGTTTAAGTAAATTAAATAATTTATCTATCACAAGAAAGGAAAATAACGCAATATCGGGATAATCGGGACCCACATTGAAGATAATGATTTTGGTCTAGATTATTTTAATGGGTCCTGACTGGTGCAATCTATTTATGTGTTTATATAACTTTCAACACTTCTCAACTGTTTTTTTCTGTTTTTATTTACAGTAATTTTCACACATTTGGGTTTTTCTTTTTCAAATTAATTATTATTTAATACTACTACTACTGATATATAATACTAACTACTTTTTAGAAAAGGCATAATATTTTATACATCCTCTAGAAGCATTTGCTATTATAAACAGATTACGTGATTTTGAGATTATCCATTATCACACTGCCGCGAGAGCCTGCTTAATGGTTACCAGACTGTGATAAACATATTTATTGAGGGAAATGTATGAACAATGAAGAGCCATCACAACTTAAAGTATAAAATGTGAATATGTTAATTAAACTGGTTACATTAAAATGTATATAAATGCGAACAAATGCTGGCCTTTAATAAAAATATAATGCTCTTTTGGTGCTGTTTAAGTATTAAAAAATTGTTTTGTAAAACATTCATTAAAGCTGAGTAATAAAAACGACTTGATTACCTTTTTATTGTACGTCTTAACCCTTCTGAGCTGAGTCCTTTTATTCTACAAAAATGTATATAATTGTGTTTTATTTTTCACAAATTGCTATTTCAAACAAATCAGACGTTTTACTCAGAGTTACGCCGCCTGTTAAAGTATTAAAGTAATCCCGGTTTCCGGTGCTTACATAAGCACATTTACTTTTACAAAAAGTACATTTTTTATTTTGACTAGTCACATTAGCCGGTAATACGAAATGATACAGAACCCATGAATGGTCGCGGTCGTTTCCCAGCAGATGACCCGTCTACTAGTAAACTATATTTAACGTTCGTGATGTCACTTAGTGTCTCAGTTGAATAAATGATAATGAATTTCAATTATGTTAACGTTTTTTCGGGTATTAAGAAAAGTTTAAAATTTGCAATTTAAAAGAAAAAAGGTTATTACAGCATTTTTAAAAGCTAATTGCGAACTGAAATTCTGTGAAACGAGGATTATTTGACACACGATAATAGCATCCGTTGACATTGCTATTTTATAAAATATATAAATTAAATCCAGTTATTTTTTTATAGTATACTAGCTGTCCCGGCAAACGTCGTTTTGCCATAACTACTAATAAATTAAAAAATATTGTCCAGCGGACAAAATTGTGAATCTAAACCATTCCCAGATCCCCTTGAACACACACAAAAAATCTCATCAAAATCGGTCCAGTCGTTTGAGAGTAGTTCAGTGACATACACACTCACAGAAGAACTATATATATTAAGATGGTATAAATATGGTAGATAACTAATCCACTGTTTGTATATTAGTAAAGCAATCTTTAGGTACGCGTCATTAGTCATAACTAACATGAAATTACCATGAGGAGGTGTAAAGAGAAAATAGCAGGGATCTCAGCGAACGCTCCGAGCGTGTAAGCGACGCTCATACAATATGCAGTAAATAACGTAACCGCTTATTGTGCACGGTACTGGCTGTCGCAAGCTTCCTTCGGTTACGTCGCACGATTCGTACTAGCCTCTACGGGCTACGTGCTACGGGACCTCTACGCGTTTGTAATAGACCCCTGTTTCCGTTCTGTAGGAACACGTCCACCGCAGCTGTGGCCCGTGGCTTATTTTCCTGTATTTGTAAACCAAATTGCCTTTGGTTAAGCATCTCATTATTGGCCTCCGGGAAATAGAAGTAAATTCAATAGAATACCCATGTAGCTTTATATGAATAACTGATTATTTAATCACAATTTAGTATAGCTATGATAATTCTTACACATATACATATACAGTTGTAGTAAATGTTTAAACAAACATCTAATTTATTCATGTAATTTCATTAAATATTGACTTTGGCTTTAATAGTAAAGGTTTTTTTACACAGATGTTTGTTAGTGGAGTGGAGAGTGCTTGCGCGAGACAGACTGGATGCGCCGTTGTACTGCAAACAGTGATGCTTTATACACGACGAGAACATCTGCGTTCAGCAAATACAAGCAACGTGTCTTCAAAACATTTTATTGCAGTTTTATTCATACACGAGGCGAGGCCGGTAACCACTTGATGGCTGTATTATGTAAACCTAACAATTTGAATACGATTTCAAGTCTTGTCTTTACTTAAGAAGCTAGCTGAAATGGAATAAAATTGTTATACTTTTACTACTATATATATTAAAAACAATATTAATATAGAAAACAAAAAACCTGACTGGTTAAAAGTGAACTGAAAAGAGAAAAGCAAGTATCACAATGCCTACATATATATATGCAATTCGAATGACTAATTTATTATTTAGTATACTTTAATAAAGTGACTACATGTGTATTCAAAATAGACAAACTAAATACCTTATGGTACCTCATGCGGTGACAAATGTAACTTTGGCAGATCTTTCCTTGCCCGTAATAAAAAGTTGTTTGTCACCGCCTGCACCACCATAAAGTATTGGCATAGGATTAGGAGAGTGCTTGCGCGAGACAGACTGGATGCGCCGTTGTACTGCAAACAGTGATGCTTTATACACGACGAGAACATCTGCGTTCAGCAAATACAAGCAACGTGTCTTCAAAACATTTTATTGCAGTTTTATTCATACACGAGGCGAGGCCGGTAACCACTTGATGGCTGTATTATGTAAACCTAACAATTTGAATACGATTTCAAGTCTTGTCTTTACTTAAGAAGCTAGCTGAAATGGAATAAAATTGTTATACTTTTACTACTATATATATTAAAAACAATATTAATATAGAAAACAAAAAACCTGACTGGTTAAAAGTGAACTGAAAAGAGAAAAGCAAGTATCACAATGCCTACATATATATATGCAATTCGAATGACTAATTTATTATTTAGTATACTTTAATAAAGTGACTACATGTGTATTCAAAATAGACAAACTAAATACCTTATGGTACCTCATGCGGTGACAAATGTAACTTTGGCAGATCTTTCCTTGCCCGTAATAAAAAGTTGTTTGTCACCGCCTGCACCACCATAAAGTATTGGCATAGGATTAGCATAGCAAATAGCATCTCTTTCACGAGGAAAAAAGTATGGTTCCTAAGGTTTCATAAAGAAATGAACATGATAATGTAAACGGTGTGCAAAGAAAATTCCAATACCACATAAAATACAGCTTGGTAATTTATGTCTCTCTCGAAGCAAGTGCATTTTACGGTATTTCTTAAATGTTGGACGTTTCGAAGCACGATTTAAAAAATGAATCAGAGTAGTCAGTTCAACTCTGACTTTACCACATCTCCATGTTCTTCTAGATATACATGGTTCTCGTGAGTTTCACGTTTAACATTATGATTACGTAATTAAGTATACCTGTTATTATCCTGTTCAAAAAGTAATATAACTTAAAAAATAAGAAAAATACACCCTTTAACATTAATTGCAAGTCAAAGTCAGCACAAACGAGCCTCGACTCGACCGGGGCGGTACTATCCTCCACACTCTACAGAAGATCAACCTAAAGATGTTGTCCTGCTGGTGTCCCGTTTCTTTGTTGAGTGCGAGACACAAGAACGTGTAATTATTATTTTTACTGCATTTTTTGTTATAGATTATTGTGTTTGAAGTCGGTTATTTTTGGTATTAATTTTTTTAAACTATATTTATTTTTCACATTTTGGTTAGGTCTGTTACTTTAAAACTTATCACCAATAATGTTCTCGATATAAACACAGTAAAATATAATATAAAATAATTAAAGCGTATAAAATAAGTTAGTTGAAAGCAATATGGCGAAAATGGTATGACGTTAAATTGCATAAAAAGTGAATTTTGTTATTGGGTATAGATTCATCATTTCACTGTACGCTTTATTTTTGTTATTTAAATCTTCATATTTTGTCATTATTTTTAACATTTTCTATTATCTGCTCTTCTTTAAAATAATTCTCATAGATATTTTATATCTCTTTAAAAGTATTGTAAGTGTTATTTTATATACGAGAAAAGCAATAATATTGTCAGTTCATCGCATACATTCTCATGGGTCGAGTGTATACGAGTATGTGTCGATAAACAGATCGACAAACATCGAACATTAAATGAGCCGGCCAGTGGTGCGTGACTGTGTGAGTGTACCATTCGACGGAACGACCGCACACTTTATGATACAATCAATTGTACGAAATATGTACATAATCAGAGATTACTGTCCGTCTGATTTATTCGCCGCTATTTTCTCGCTAACATATATTTTTGATAGAATCGGAAATCTTTTCTTTATTATTTTCTATCTGCAGTGAAGTACAATAAATATCTGAGAATATTACATTTTGTGCCATTTCTAATACTTAAGTTTGTTTGCTCGTATATTCGTCGACATATTTATAAGTCTTTTATGTTTTTAAATTTTCAAATAAGAAAACGTTTGAATTTATATTAAGCGTTCTGTAACTTTGACTTTAACTATACAGAAATAGCTTAGATATTTTCAAGCACGAAAGAGGAAGTTTTAGAAAGTACTGGAGTCGTAAAATATTGCGGTGATGCAGTGAAGCTCTCTTTCATCACTGCAATATTTTAAGAATCGGAGTGGGTTAAAGCGCAAGTTAGCACTAACACGTTAAGTCAACATTAAAAACAGAAAACCTCTGTGAAAGTTCGTGTGGCAAATGGTGCTATCGAAACTTGAGACGTTTGTCATACCAAAGTCAAATAGCTGTTGGAAAGCGGATCTGTCGCAAGCGGTCTGTGCACCACTGTGGTGCCACTAAGTTGTGATTAGTTGCCTTATTTACTTGTCTTGTAAAACTGTTTATTAACACATTTTTATTTAGATAGCAGTTTGTGTCGATAATTGACGATAAGGTTTATTTCTACTTAAATGTACAACACAAACAATTATATTATTTATTAAACTATTTTTAAATGCGTATCTGAGTTATATGAAATTGCATAACTCCACTAATGTACAGGAATAATAATCTGACAGTCAACTATCGAGTATTGTCAGCACAGTTCAGTAACTGAATAAACCTCACTCCTTAAACAGGACCATTGTGGAAAATGTTGTTATTCAAAGTAGTTAGACATATAAAAGTTGTTCCAATAAGTGAGTATCATATAGTTGCAATCTAAGAGAGGTAATGTATACGTCTTTTTATACTAACAAATACGTTCTTTAGCATATTCAAATTGGATGACACCGAAACAAAACATTTTTGTATTCAATCACACATTTGACGTCTGTTCAGTATGCAACAAGACAACGCGTGTCAAACTTACACTCGTGGAATGTTAATGCATTTAAATATACACAAATGTATGAACAACATAGCAGACACAGTCGACAATACGTTTGTGGCGAAATATTTTATTTATTTATTTTATCTTTATTGTACACACATAATAGAACATAAAAAGAGAATTACAACATACGATCGTGACAATTGGCGGTCTTATCGCTCATGGCAATCTCTTACAGACAACCTTTACATGAATAATAAAAAAAAAAATGAAAAAAATTAAGGTAGAATAGTAGGGTGCACAGATTTAAAATTTTATAGCAGACAAAGATAAAATCACTAAAGTTCGAAAATTAGCATTCACACACAAATAAACATCTAATCACATCACACATATAAAATACGAATACATACATACATAGACCAAAATTTAAACAACATTGAACAAATTATTATAATGACAGATAATAATCCTTCACTAGCTTTTTAAACACATGTAAGGTTTTGGCGCGGCGGATTGTTTCGGGCAAATTATTCCAGAGTCTTACTGCTTGCACAGCAAAGGATTTATCTGAAAACCGGGTAGAATGTTTTGGCATTTCAAGTTTTAAATTCTCCGATGATCTCAGGTCCCTACAATGAGTGTTGTGTAAGAACTGAAAGCGTTCTTTAAGATAAGAGGGAGTGTGAGGAAGAAACAGAATACTGTAAAGAAGAGAAAGAATATGAACATTCCGGCGAAAGCGTATTGGCAGCCACTTGAGTTTAGAACGAAACTCGGAGATATGGTCATATTTGCGTAATCCAAATATGAATCTAATGCAGAGGTTTTGGAGTCGCTCAAGTTTATTTAGTTGGTCTTCAGTGAGATCCAGATAGCTGACATCACCATAGTCAAGGATAGGAAGAAGAAGAGATTGTGCGAGCGCAATTTTGGTATTTGTGGGAAGGAAGTTACTTAACCTTCGTAGAGAACCCGCTGCCGCAAATAGTTTGCGGCTGACCTCCGCAATCTGGGAGCCCCAGGATAAGTACCTGTCCATATATATCCCCAAGTTTTTGACTTTCTCACTGTAAGGGATAATCGAGCCATTGCAAACAACGTCTGGTATTTGTTGAAAATTTATTCTACAGTGCAGACCAGGACTACCTACTATGATGATTTGTGTTTTGGTTGGATTCACACTTAGTCCATACCTCCTACTCCAGTCACATATTCTCATTAAATCTTTATTTATGATATTCACTGCTTCTGTTAAATTATCTGGAGTACCTTGTATATAGATTTGAAGATCGTCTGCATAAAGATGGTAGGAAGAAATTAATTGATTTGTGATTGAGTTAATAAAAACTGAGAAAAGTAAGGGTGATAACACGCCGCCCTAAATATGTTTCACAACTTGTTCTACGTTCGAATTCAGTTCACTCTAAGGTTTGTAGAGGTAAGATACCAGTCGCTCCGTGTAAAATTTGATATTCAGGTAAAACCGGTTGAACTGTAGTCAACCCCAAAATCTTGGGAATAATAAAGGCTAGGAAGATGAAGATACGAGAACACAGAGCCTCACAGAAAACACGAGTTAACTAGTTTTTTCTCTGCATTATGTGACAGATATTACCAGAGGCTCATACTCTAGACAATCATCAATTGCATTAATATCAAAATTTCAATTTAACTATGCAAAAATAAAAACCAAATAAAACAAGTTAAGAACAAAACAAGAATGAAAAGTATTCACATGACCTACAAATATTCGTGCCAAGAATAGAGGTTGTCTTTGTGAACGCTATCTCTAAAATCTCTCAGACACACACTCAGGTTTACTTTGGATAATTTAAAGGAATTCTCATATTTCAGTACAGACATGACGTGTGAAGCATTTCTCACAGCTGTTTCTCTAAATACGCACGTAATTAAAGTCACTCATTATTATCACGCAACTTTACAAGTAACACGTCAGCGTGTGAGCCTTCGAATATTCAGAGAGGGCTTTAGTTTCGAAATACAATATATATGTCGGAGAACGAGTAGTTTTTTTAAGTTTTAATTTGAATTAGTGTTTATTTCAATCGATTATTCGCAACGTCAAACTGTGCATCGAGAAACATGGCAGTTTGGGTGGAATCTGTGGACGGTGTATGCAAAAGAAGGCGCACTGATTATTTGTTATTAACAATGTGATTATTACGTCTTGGTTTACTTACAGCTTGATTTAAATAATGTTGGTTTAGTTTTAGTCGATTCTGTAAGCAATATTAAATTAAATGTTACTAAAATGTGTGCGGGTAACACCGAATACAGTGGTAGGTGTCACCACTAGTTAAAGCGAGCAGCCGGTATAAAAGAGAGCGGCCGCACGAGTTGCGGGGCTACTAACACAGAGTACATTGTTAATACAGACTACTAACCTTTTGGCTCTTAATCTAACTACCCACCGTTTCGTATTGAAGTAAAATAGAATCAACAGATCAGTTTAGTACGGGCATTGTACGAGGAAAGACAAGCTGTAAATAAGCTAAGTACATAGTCTTCTTAATTGTTGTAATTGACTATTGATAGTTTGTAACTAATAAGTTAAGATGTAACTTTCAAAAGAGTGGCCATGAGTTTCTTTGCCAGTTTCTTCTCATAAGGCTCTACGCATTTGGAAACTGGAGGTTATGGGTCGTCACGGACGTTCAGTGAATTTTGGTGTTCTCACCTGGTTCACTTTGACAATGTTGTGCCGATCTATGATTTTAACTGTAGCTTCATTGATTCAATAAACTATTGGAATTCTATATTGTCTTTGGCTGTGCAAATAAACCCTACCTACCAACGTGTGTAATAATGAAGATTGATTACTAGACTAGACTAGACTTGATTAAGAGCGATTTCTATTGCTTTAAATCATGAGTGCCACTTGACAAAATATGCAAGTGACGTCGGCGAAACTGACGTCACCGTTTCTCAATAACCGCTTCGACCGATCGCCCCGCTGTGACTACGACATATATGTTTAGAGTACTGCCGTCACCTTTGGCTGATACGTGCCTGAGCGTGTTTCAGAGCTTGCATGTGTAATGAAGTGTGATCCAAATATCGTATAATTTGATGATCACGACTGTTTACTACCACCACATTACATATAACAAAAAACCGTCACTGCGTAGTATGGTATCTTGACGGAGATTGTTCCTGAAAGGTGTATTATATATTTAACATGCACACACTATTACTACTCATGCTACTCATTCTATATCCTGTAACGGCATATATTCATAAAATGTTGTATTCCCTAGAGGTGGTTCTTCGAGAATTGCCACCTCGCTTAGACTGATGCAACAGCTCGACATTAGACATTAGACTTACTGTTTACCATAAAATTTAAACTCATTCCCACTTCATTTACCATGTATGGTTTTTCTATACAAATTGTTAGTTATTGCTATAAAATTTCCATTACTGTATACGAAATTTGTGTTTTACCTTTGCATTAAAAGATTTTTTATAATTGTAATTTTAGTATTATATGCTCAAGAAACGGATTAAAATATTTTTCGAGGACTTAAGTTAATAATCATTTAAACAAATATTATTGTGTCATTTTCTCACATATATGCACGGTGAATTGAAAGATAATAAAATCTGCGCGGTCCCAAAGCGTCAGCTCAGCACCTGCGTTAGACATTTATTGCCTGAAAGGTTATAACTGATGTAGGAAATATCTTATGACACTTCGCTCTTCGCTTTCTCGTTCAATGTTTCCAAAATGTGTCCGAGTTGGTCACAGCGAGGTGCCCCTACAGTGCGAAGAGCCTAGACCTGTCGAGGCCTATTTATTACCTACAAAGTAAAGATAAGTTTGTGAAGAGTTATATTTCTAATAGATAGAAATCAGTAGCGCACGCTTAGTTAATACTAATATATTTAAGGGTCCTATTTTAAGTCCTAAGCTTTCATATTCAACCTACGACATAATGTAATCTATAGAATCATTTGTCCTGCTATTGTGTCTATAAGCACATGTTATACTGCTATGCGGCGGTTCGTAACCAAAACAGAATAAATTAATTGGTCTATTTAGTAAATGAATAAGAAATCTGTTCTAATATAATTCTTTGCATTTTGAATGTTTTTGTGTGAAAAAAAACACCAAAACTTTAATGTGATTTTGCAAAGTTATTATTTACAATATACCAGCGACAAAACCATTCGGCACACACACAATGTAACACTGTGTAGTAGTGGCTCGCTGCCAACAGCAGTACAGTAATAAATCGTGCTAAACAATTCAAAACAATCCAAGCAGTAAAAACAGTTGTTTGACTGATGTTTGAATAGTTTATTCACGAGCAAATCCTGGCGTTAACCGGATTATTATTTTGATTCTGGCGCATTTGTCCACGTCACTAACTATGAGCTATTCCTATTCGATTACATTTGCAACCCTGTACCACATAATCACTGCAACGTGACTTTTACAATTCACAATCTGCTCGGCATGAGATTAGGTCCCATGCGTAAATTATAAGCCCGCAATTTTATATATTAATTGATTTTCGCAGAAGAGGTTGTGCTCATAGTTTCACACGAGAGAGTACACATAGATCGGTGTCAGGAACTGCGACAATTTGATTTGGACAACGTCGGGCGGCGACAACTAACCATAAATAGCTGAACACGACTTTGCACGGGATTAATAGCACATATATCTCCCTCATTGACTCTCAGAGAAATTTCGATGAAGCTGCGGAATAAAAACTTTAGAAGCGCTGAGAAACGTTGGAAGTTGGTCCTCGACACTCACTCGGAGGTAAGTTTAATCAGAGATGCAACTTGTTGTAGGAGTTGGATTAGCTGTATCTTGCGGTGTCGGAATAACTAATAATTTTCCGTTTGAACTTTCCCTTTACCAAATAAGTATTTGGATAAAAACATGAGCATCATTACTACACAACTTTTAAAGAGATCGGTTCTTTATTATATATTAGAGATTATATTGCGGAGCAGCAAATAAGAATAATAGTGCGTAGGTCACTCATTACTAACATTGCTATGAATCACTGTTATTATTTCTGAAAGCATTTTATTTATTTTCACAATATAATAACATCTGCATTTATTAATCATAATATTTGAGCTAATAACTGCCGGAGATTTTTCACTAAAACATTAATTTTACAAGCAAAAAATTTCAGTTGGACCCAGGATTTTTCGTCACAACTATATCCATAGTTTCCGTTTATTAAGTAAACATGAGTAGAACTATTAGGATGCTTCAAAGCGATGCTATTCATGTTCTCTAACTGCTAGCATTACTGTGCAGTAAGTTAGCGAGTAAGACCTACAGCTCGCCCAAGTTTTTGTAAAGACATTAGCATCGAAGCGAGTCGCCCTGGAGCTCCCAGCGCTCTGCGGAAGGAATTCAATTTTGGAGTCAAACCTTCGCAAAAAGCTTTTTTGTGTGCATTTTGAAGCTGTTTTATAATTCTCTACTTTATATTATATACTCTGAATTTGCATTAGGTATATCATGCCTACATCGATATACAGATATCGATAGATAGATATAATATATGAATGTCATATATTTGTGTGTATACAAATTTGTTTAAATGGAAATGTAAATCAAATGAAAGCTAGGTGACCTGTCTCGTAGCAAAGGGATCACGACCTAAGTATTAATGGTCTTAAATGTTTGCAAAGCAAGGATGACAAGTATTTACAAATAAAAATAACCTTCGATAAATTTAAATGGAACTTTAATACCTTTTTTTTCTAAAGTCCTTCAAACAATTCCTTTTAAAAAGTTTACAATAGCTTCTATCTTCTTGAACTTTACAATGGACGATTTAAAGTATATATTCCGAAGTAAAAGCCGCTTAACCCTTCACAGATAAAGGGCTTTACCGAAGTCGCGGGATATCTGACAATGAACTTCGGACTCGCTTCATATCTCGCGTCAGATCAAACGAATAATACTTGTAAAGTGTGACAACTTGCCTCTTTGAAATGTCCAATAAATTGAATATAAGACGGGATTAACAACTCAAAAGCAACAGTATTACAGATGTTTTTACTATCTAATAAGGGAATAATGAGGATTGAGAATTAGTTTCGGACACGAACTCTGTAATGGTATTAGTGATGGAAGGTGTTGATGTTATACCAGCTGATTACGGCCACGGCAGCCAGTCTCAACGGAGACTACTCAACTATGCAGGAGAAATTATAGTGCACAAGTGCGCAAATTCAGGTTCACTCTCTGTTCCCTCACTCTCATATGTAAAGGTGAAGGAAATTAATCAACTGATTACTTTTCTTGAAGGCTCAGTACAGTACCTGCTGAGTTAGTAATCTTTCAAATTTAGTGAATGTGCAAATATAATTTAAAAACCAAAGAAATCAGTGGACGGTATTTATTAAGTAGTAACTGATGTGATATGATGTTAGAATGGATAATAGTACTCTTCTTAATGTATAACTAAACAATCTAAACAAATCTTAACATGCAGTCTTTTTTGTAACGCCGAAAGAGATGGCGTGATACTGTCTTATCTCGTCATGCACACGTAGTATGAATGGGTCGTACATAACATTTGCACATAGTGATCACGCCGCTGTCGCCTTGACAAATTCGCCGCCATATCTTGTAGCACGCGCGTCACTTCATCCTGTGTTCTATTATACAGATATGCTACGGGATAAAGTAGAATTTAGAAAAATGATAAACCTTTTTGAAAATGCTTATTAGGTAAATGCGTAATAAAGTTAATTACAGTCTTTATATATGTCACGTTGTTTTGATAAAACAATTAAATCCCCCAGACCAAGGCCTACATCTTATCATCTCACCGGAGCTAATGGTAACTTAAATCTATTGGGTTCGATTTAACTAAAATTAAATGATACTTCGTTATAGGATGGTTTACTAAGTATAACCGAGTATTTTATAAAAAAACACCACTCGTTGAGATTCTCAACTATTCGTATTAAGGCGTATGGAGACCAAAGGATTTAAGTTTGCACTCCGGTTCAATCGCATATGCTGAGTGATAACAGACATAATTTTGTTTTTTGATCAAAACCAGTATCTGGATATCAAGTATCTAGAAGTCATTCATCTTATACACTAGCTACTTCAAATACTACTTCCATTTAAAAATGCATAAAGGACTAACAACGTAAAGAGTTAGAATTCTAAAACATATTATTTTATAGTGACAATGATAATAATCATTTTCATGACTGTAAAATAGAAACGAACTGTATTCTTAAAGTGTCAAAGTAAGTATTGCCCCTTAAAGTAATATAATTAGTAAACAGGCCGAAATATCGGAGCGGGTCGACGAAATCCGAACAATTTTAATTTCCCTAAGAGCTTACCGGGGCTACCGAGACTGACAGTAAATGTATTAAAATGCCGTTAAGTCTTGAGAATCTCTCTCAAATAGTAGGTAAACACTGTTATAAATGTCATAGATAATAATTTATAATGGAAGGCTCCTAGGTACACTAACTGGGATAGCGATAAATTTCGCTAAGTCACGTAATTTAATCTAGATTCTTATTTAGGTAAAGAAACGACTATACTTTTGCCTTATTTGGACGACCAGTTGTTTAAGCTTGGAAACTGATTTTCTACTAGAAAAAGAAAAACAAACTTTACTTTCCTCTATTTTTTAACAAGTGTTTTTTCTGTTGTCGGCTATGAACAAACTATAGCTTATGTTCAAATTCGGAGTATTAGGAGGACATTTTGATAAAATATGATGAATCAAAACTCAGCACGCCACAATATTGTAAGGGATTATGAATGCTTTGGTGGTGCATGGGTGGTTAGAAATACTAGCAACAGATAGCCCTCTGTGCAGAGGATGCATGGAGGCAGAAGAAACGCCGCAGCACGTTCTCACAGAATGTAGAAGTGTGGCAGATCAACGGGCGGACATCTTCCAAACAACATCACTCCCGGAAGCATGTAGTGATCTAAAAATATTGCTGAGCTTCTGGAATGATAATAATAATAATTTTATTGTACACCAGCTTATAAAAAATATAGGGTAAACTTAAAACTATTATGAAGTATCTGCAAATGGCGGCCTTATCGCTCCAAGGCAATATCTTATAGGCAACCAAGATCTAGGATACTTTGAGTAGGAAGAGCACAAACTCACGTACAATGGCCGAATCAAGAGGTTAAGTGCGGACAGGGCTCGGTAAAATAAACAAACAAAATAGTATCGAAATATAATCAAATTTTGAATTATTAGACAATATAAAACTAATGTCTTGGCAAGTCTCGCATGGCCTGTCACTTGGTTTCTAACTGTGTATGCCTATTCTATTAGCCGTTCTAATTCTATACCAGACAGTATAATACATATTCACAATAACGTTCCAAATCTCCCATATGACTGTCTAATCTATAACATTTTATAGATAAATTAAAACCAGACACAGAATTAAATGCTCATCGAATAATATTTGTCCTAGTGAAAATCGAACCAAGACCTCTGGTTTAGCAATCTGGGCGTCTAAACTCTGGACAAACAAGGCAGACGATTATATTTAATTGATCTTAGTGTAATATCAGATACTGTCAGTTGTCGCTACTATCACGAGCGACACTCTGTTTGTACCTAATCGCATGTTACATTTACCTTAATTGAATGTCTGTCGTGGATGTTACTGTTACAGCTAATAAATTAACAGAACACTGTTGAAATTAACAAGCCGTTACAGAAGTATAACTAGTCTTTGGAATTTATCATCAACATTTCAATTAAAAGTCACCCACCCCTGAAGACCCCCCAAAGTACATTGGAATTTTAAACCCTGGAATCAGTTGAATGCTATTAAAAACTTAAGAACTAGGTAAGGTTAATATATCGAGACTGCGCATTTTTATCATTTATACAAATAAAGAAAATTGGAATGTTTGTAATATTAAAATAATTGCTTTTTAATAAATGAATATGTATGTAAACACGATACATGTACCGACATATTGTTTTTTAAATTTTTGTTTGTCTGTCTGTCTGTTCGGGTAATCTCTGGAATGGCTGGATCGATTTTGACAGGACGTTCACTGACAGATAGCTGGTGATCTAAGGAGTAACTTAAGCTACTTTTTAAGACTAGTTTTGTCCCGCGGCGTTACCCGCAGTACGACAATAAACGCGGGTAACACCGCGGGGATCAGCTAGTCTTAATTAAATTCAAAGCGTGTGTTTAGTGGTTACTATAACAGTGATTTATATAACAAGTGTAGGGTCAAGTCTTTATTTATAGTAGCACTACTTATTCATGTCTGTATTGTTATCTGCCTATCTATCTGTTAGTGTAGCTTAAGTTACAATAATTCAACCACTTACATGTGATAAATTTACGAGTGAGGTGTGTGAAGTGAGCGTGAAATACTATCTGGAGTGTGGAACTAGCGCCGTAGAGTGTTTCAGTGAAGAATTCCGGGAAGCACTTTACGAACCGTTCGAGTATTACATGAGCGGTAGCGCAGTACTCAATAATTCCTTACCGCAGTTTAATATGCAATCGAAGATAGTTCCCAATAATATGGAACTTAGAGACTATTCTGCAACGGTGGGCACTAGTTCTGACGATAGCATTGGTTGAAACGCTTTGTCGATAACCGATGTAGTGATACAATAGACTAGACGGGAGAGGGGGAGGGGAGGGGGGTAGCTAGGTGGTACTTGAAGTTCTAATGTTGTTTAAGATGAATTCGTTCGATGAAGACCAAAATTTATGGCTAATTTAGAGTGAATAAATGCAATTTCTAGGTGTATATACAGTTTTACATGAACATTAATTGTCAATTGATATGTTATATGTACTTTTTGTTTTGACAGTTACATAATTTAATTATGGCAAACTCCTATAATAATTTGCTGAATAACTAATTAAAAATGTATTTGGGTAAATGAAATAAAAGTATTTGCTTGGAATATAAACTTCATGAAATAAAAACATGTTTAAAAGAGAACATCGGATAGTCGTTTGCTCGGTTTGCACTAACTTTAGTGTCGTAAATTATTCTTTTTTGATGCAATGTGTTTAGCAGATTTATTGTTATGAGGATTATTATTAAAATTAACATCTTTGTATCACGGTTTATTAATGGAATGGGATTATAAGACTTCAGTTTAGTGGCAGATTTCGAAGGTAAACTGTTAAAATTTGGACAATGATGACTCATTTCGGTCGGTTTACTTTTGTTTGTGAAATATTTTCTCTCGTTAGTAGAAAATGAATAGAATGAGGCTCCGCCCATTTGTACGTTGGGTATCGTTCAGGAATCAAAGTATCCATATGTCAAATTTTATTGAAACCGATGCAGTGGTTTAGCCGTGAAAGCGTGACAGACAGACGGAGTTACTTTCGAATTTATAATATTAGTAGATATTAGAGTATCATCGTATATTACAATAATAGTTGATGCTTGACTCCTACTAACAAGATAAATGCGAAAATGTGTGGTTTAATAGGTGTTTGTTACTTTAACGAATTTATATGAACCTTCACAGTAAAGCAGCTCATGTATCAGAATAACACATAGATTATTGTTCATTGCAATGTTCAACATACAAGTGGGCGGAGCCGTGGGCAAAAATTAGTGCTGGATAATGTTGTAAGTTTGATGATATAGAACTGTGATGCGGATGTATTCGGTCTGCGGTTACGATCTAAACTAGTGCTGCGGTATAGTTCACAAGTGTTACCGATACGTACCAGGCTTCACCACACGTGTGTTGCCAAATACTCTCATATATTTATATTACCATGTGTGTATATTAGATTAAACTATGTTTAACTTTGATTTCACTTTACAGGTTAGAGGTTCATCTGCCATTTATTGCCTCTTGCTGTAAAATAATACTAGTACAAGAATATATTTAGATAAATTAATCATAAGTTAAATTTTAAAAAAAATGTAGGAGCCAGTGCGATTCGCAATTGTTTTACTATATTTATAATTTGAAAATAAACTCGATAACAAATCTATGAGTAAATTGAACCTTAACTTTAAATAACCAATTGAAGAACTCCGCTGATGTAGATTTGACATGCTACCGGTAGTGAAGAGTGCACAGTGAACGGAAGCTGGGGCCAAATTATGCATAACTTATTTTGTTATTTCATCAGGAAAAAGTGAATAAATAAATAAACATAAAAGAAGTTCGGAGAAATATTAAGTTAATTTTGGGCTTTTGCATCAATCATAGTTATTGTTGTGTGTGCTATCAAAGGTTAAGAGTTTATAAAAGTAATAAAAACACGCCATAATAGTAGTAAGGAACCTACTAACATGTTTAGAACGAACTCGTACGACAGGCTAGGTCCAAAACCCTCTCCTAACCACTCTTCAAGAGAACCACTAAACTACTTCCTAGGAAAAAGTGGTTGAAATATCATATCGCTTCAATGAATAAGTTTGAAAGTGGGAGTAATAGTCCAAGCATGCCAATACCGACAGCAAGCGTCGAATTTGCCGGAGTCCGGAAACCTCTAATTTTATGTACCACAAATATTTTCAAGTTTTATCGAATATTTATTTGGAAAAGCTCTCTACGCTGCAGGTATTAGGAGCATAGTTATGAATAGAAATCTGGTATACTATTAGTAAATGCAGATAGATTAACACTAACTTAAACTTCAGAGACTTATTGTAAAAACAAAATTATCGATATATGTATACATATCGATTGAATCGATAGATGTATATTTATTTATAACTAGCTGAACCCCGCGGTGTTACCCGCGGTTATTGTTGTACTGCGAGTAACGCCGCGGGACAAAGTTAGTTTAAAAAAAGTAGCCTAAGTTACTCCCCGGATCATCAGCTACCTGCCAGTGAAAGTCCCGTCAAAATCCGTCCAGCCGTTCCAGAGATTACCCGGAACAAACAAACAAACAGACAGACAGATAGACAGACAGACAGACAAAAAATTTTTTAACTACATTTTTCGTATATGTACCGTGTATACATACATATGTATTTAGTAAAAAGCGGTTATTTTAATATTACAAACAGACACTCCAATTTTATTTATTTGTATAGATGAAATTACGAAATTGCAGTTTTTTTTTTTTTTTTTTATATTTTGCCCTGCCAAAATGACTCTACTCTGCCTGATGGAAAGCATAAGCAGAATCCAAGAGTGATGGTCACCATACTGCAAATGCAGACAATGCTACGGTGCAGTATGGTGACCATCACCATGGCGGGCTAGTGATGCTTCTGCATCGTTGGGCCTCCGGTCTCGCACTCAGCAACGAAACACGACAGCATGATCGCTGTCATTTTACGTTAATTTTCTGTGCGAGGGTAGTACCGCCCCGGTCGAGCCGGCCCATTCGTGCTGAAATCAGCGTGGCTCTACTACCTTGTAAACTTGTCTACCTTGTTTTCTACTTTTAATAATTTCATTAGGTTGTAATTTAAAATAACGTTGATAAAACTTTACAAACAAACCTTAAAGATAAAATCTCAATTATTAAATATAAAAAATTATATATAGAAATAACTACAAACAAAAAATGAATATCTTATATTTTTAGTATCTCATAAAAATCTCGTCTGCTTGCGAAAGATAATAAACATCAGGGGCTGTATGTTTTCCCCTTTCATAAAACACCATCGGAATTCGGCGTATTGCTTAAGTCGTCTATGTAAAATAACAAACCTTGTTTGTTCCCAACCCTCGGGGGGAAGTCATGGCGTCGGTTCAGTTCGGAAGATAAAAGCGGGAAGGTAAATAAAAGGCTTTGAGAACACATCGGTAAGTAATATAAATTTGAAAAAGGCATTTCGGTTACAAATAAAACTTACTAGCGCCATTTGAGAATTAGCTGATTCTCAAACAAATAGGAGTTGCTGAAATAAATTTAATATTTTGTATTCATTTATAACTTTATTTTTCTTAAAAAGCAAAACAACAACCTTTAAAGGATTTCTTTACCGTCCATCTATCTGCTTCTTAAGTCACGTAGTCTCGGAAAGAGTTAGAAGTTTCTAGAAAATTAACATCAAATGTGTATGGTTCTTTGAAGCTGTTATATAGTTTCAAGCCACTAAGACATTATCTCTAACTTATTAATAATAATAAATAAAATCATTGTTTGTTATTCTTTGAAAGTTATCTAAGGAAAAGTGAGTAGATTGCTTTGGCGTTCCAAAGTATCTTCAATAAGAAAATTAATATGGACCTCAAAAATAAATGAGGTGTAAAAATTTTCTTTCCGAGTTAAACGAATATCTTTAATAATTCTCCGAAACAGTACTGTTCCCGAGGGATACCTGTATTATTGACAATGTATATCACGCGAGTGAAGCTGGGGGAAAAAGCCAATAAGTTGAGAAAGTTAAGCAATAGTTGGAGACTGTTTATGGTCCACGGGTCACATGTCGTTAACTAATTTCTCGTTTGCGTCAACCCAAACTGTTCCGTGAGCAGAAATAATTGTGAATAATACATTTGTAGGCATCCCGTGGGTCAACAGAATAACTCCGAACAGGTAGGAACGTGTTGCCAACCCCCCTCACCTCACTCCTCCTGCAGGAATTAATTACCTTATTAACTGGCCAGTGCGCCACATTTCTCATCTGTAATGGATGCCATTTGTTTTTGTTATCATTTTGTATGCTGACATCGCATGAATACAGAAAAAATGGAGACCTGTTTAGATTTATAGTCGAGTTATCATATACTACATACATTATATGACATAAAGCTTGTACCGAGATACAGACCTTTGAAGAAAGGGATGGAAAGACGAGTATTATATAGTATTTTGGGCACCCAAATTAAACTTCGTCTGCTCCTGCTAAGTTACCAACAGTTGTAGAGTTACTTTTCTTATTTGTCAGACACTATTATAGAAACAATAATCGTTTGTATAGCCTGCAATCGTTTAATAACAAAAATTTGGTCGTCCGGAACAGATATTAAATATACATATGTCGAGGGCAATTCTTTTTCAAAGTATGTCATATCATTGTTGAAATAGTCAAACATAAATTCACATTTATAACACGAGGTGAGAGATAAGGGTAAGTAACTAATAAGTTTTCACTGCACTTGTCTTCTTTCATAAAGTATTGCTAACTAGAGTTGTTAAAATTCTCACAGGCAGCATCGAATATTGTAGAGACGGAGTACACGGAACGGGCGGGGCTGACTCTACTCACTGTCGTTTGACTCTGTCTCTGTCTGTGTTGACGGTTGGGCTTTTGAACACGCATTCGTTTGCATTGAAAACATTAGGGCGACATTATGATCAAAATAAAATTTAAAGTAAGATTCATTTTGCAGGGGGTATGTTTTTGTATTATATTTTATGAGTTCTGGTTCCCGATAATGTGAATAACATAAAAAAAAATTTGTAATTTGTAAATGTCACAAATATTGTGTAATGTAATCGTTATAGGACGTGGATTCGGTTCCTTTTAAAACGATTAAACTCTAATATTTGTTTGCAATCTTGGTATTTACGAGTATAAATATAGAGCCTAATAAAATGAGATCGAAAATATT
Source organism: Spilosoma lubricipeda (assembly GCA_905220595.1). Lineage (NCBI taxonomy): Eukaryota > Metazoa > Arthropoda > Insecta > Lepidoptera > Erebidae > Spilosoma > Spilosoma lubricipeda. Next base: position 17,540,835 of record HG992293.1, on the reverse strand, counting down.
GTTGTTTGTATAACGTGTACTTTTTTAGATTTCTTTCTAATCTCAAAAAAAAAAATGATGCGAAATACTGACGTTATAAGTAGGTATAGATAATGTTTCATACGATTCAGCTCAAAAATATGACACTCATGACTCATAGAAATTTAACATGTGCATTTTTTTAAATTTCTAGTATGAATCTAAATTTATAAAGCACGTTTCATTAATGTCCATGTTTTGCCTCCAAAATATGCAATTTTTCCTTTAGTAGGTACTAAAAATGAAATTTGTATGTATTTTGGATTAGGTAAGGTATTAAATAAAGAAAGTAATGCAAAAATGATAAAGACTGTTATTACAGTACTGCTAGTAGCTAATAATTATGTAAGTTATTCATACATCACTATACATTTATTATTAACTAGCTGAACCGCGGCGCGAGTAACGCCGCGGGACAAAGTTAGACTAAAAAAGTAGCATAAGTTACTCAATGGATCATCATCAAAATCATCTCCAGCCGTTCTAGAGATTACTCGAAGAAACAGACAGACAGACAGACAGATACACAGACAGACAGACAGACAAAAAATTTTTTAATACGTTTTTAGTATATGTACCATGTATACATACATATGCATTTAGGAAAAGCGGTTATTTTAATATTACAAACAGACACTCCAATTTTATTTATTTTTATAGATAATCTAATCATGCTAAACTTGTTCAGTTATTAACGAGTAGCTATTTCTGTCGCGGCTCTACATTTAGCGGATGACCTTTTATTGAGTGTGTCTAGTAACAGTATCACGTGTGTAGAGTCTTGACCCAGTTTGCATATTGGGGCGAACTGAAGCGACCTTAGTCTCTACGTCTCTACATAGAGACATAGAGACGTCAAGGTCTGTAGAAACGACTACGCGAATGTAGAGACCGAGTGACCCCATCTTATTTAGTGGAACTAAAATAACGTATTGCACTTTTGTATATTAGCTCGTGATCCATAAAATACTGACAAATTTTATTTTAGTTTATTTTTCTGGTCTTTAATTTATGAAGTGAAAACTTCTTTAGCTGCGTTGAGCACTTTTTGGTAGGATATAATCTTGTGGAGGAACGGGTGTCATGTCCCTCCAACACAAAGGGAGGATCCTCCGAGCAGGCGAGGTGATTATGCCTGGCGGGCCACTGCCCAACGGTTGATGTTGGAATGTTGTATACATATATGAATATCGGCGCGAAAACTTCTATTGCGCGATGTGGGATTGGTAGTTTCTTCGCATTGTATGTTACTCCGTAGTTCAGTGTTCAAATTGTTCATCTTCAGTAGATGGCGCTGTCATAAGATTTTCTTGATTGTGCTGTATGTGGAAGTCGCCACAGTCTTATGAGTTTGCGTCACCGACATGCTGCCGTCACAAAACTTCTTTGGCAACGTTGAGCACTTTTTGGTTGGACAAACACTTATGGGTTTGCGTCACCGACATGCTAATGTTAAAAGTAGATAATTTTAATTTAAAGATGATGAAATTTCTGATTTTAGACTTTAATTTTACAAATATAATTTTAAGTTATAAGTTTTTACTTCTATCTGCAGACCTTATGACTGTCAATTTTTTTTTAAAGTTCAAATGCGTACAGTGAAAAAGCTATTAATTCGAAATTACAAACCGTCTACTCAATTTAATTTATTCACATAGGTTATGTTTGTCCCGTAATAGGGGTGGTCTATTTAGGTCTTTTATTGTACAACATTGTAATGGTCCATTTTATTGAAGTAACTGCCCACTTTCATTTTAAATTCGTAAATGTGAACTTACAACACATGGACAATAAACCTAACTGTACTGCCTCTGTGGCGCAGTGGTGGTGGCGTATACGACTGCTGTGCTTGATCTGGTGATCATGGTCTCGGGTTCGATTCCCAAGTCGAACCAAAAGATCGTATGCTCTGCAAATATTTGCTTGGAGTTTGGGTGTATTTGTGTATTTACAATTATTTATTTTTTAAAAAGAATATGTATTTATATCAGTAGTCCAGTACCCATAACACAAGCTCTGCTTAGTTTAGGATAGATGGCGTTGTGTGTGAGATGTCCGAAATATTTATTTATTTATGTGCTAACCAGTTAAGTTTATTGTGAAATATGATATTATTTGTTTTGCAGTTTCTTTTAAAACTTACAAGACTTCTCGTTTGTCCCTCTCGTTTTGTTAGTTTGTTGAGAAACGGTCTGATGTGATCCAGATTCGAAAATAGAAATGAAATATCCATCTTAATGTTACATAATTATACTTGACCGACTCAAAACCGCATTAAACTGTATTTGAACATTTATGGCCAAATTGCAATATATATTGTTAAAGTTGAATTGTTTAGTTCAGTCTAAACTTAAAAATATTACTTCATCGTTAATTAAGGTTTTACCGTTAATACCCTCAGAGGTAAAATATTAAATAATAAAGATACTGCTTATTACAAATTATCCGGATTTAGAAGCATTGAAGTCGATGATACGGCGTAAAGCTGTTTATAATTAATGAGCCTTCGATAAGTTAACCCACATTTCTTAAGAGAGCCTAATCTTCGCATTGGATACTTTTGACAGTAAAACCTACTAACTCTCTAAATTATTACTTTAAAATAACCTATAAATACACTTCTAATATAAACTCTGAATGTTTCTTTAATACCTCAAACAAACCATCTTAATACAGTTTGTTTATCTTGAACAAACGTCGTATATCATCACTAGTTTGAATTCCGTACACCTGCGTAGCATATTCGTAGTTGACGTCGTGGCAGCGCTACAACGCTACGAGTTACAATGCTCCTGGGACTGCTACGAGACATTTATGTATAGGAACGTTTAACTGCGTTGTACAAATAACGCTCAGGTGCTTTGAAGTTTCTGGTTCATGTACGATACCAAGAACATATGTATGTATATTAACTATATTTAAGCAAATGTTTATTCAGGGGTGTCAACTAGACATCACTATAATTTCAGTCAACCTCCGCAGTTCCGTAATAGAGGACAAACCTACAGATTGTGGTAGGCAGGCACTAGATTTAGGAAGAAAGGAAAACGATTAGATGGGCCCTGTAATGGTAAGTGGCTACCGCCACTCATGAGCTCTGAGATAAATAAGCGTTGCAAATTGGCTCACATTTCTACATTATACATAACAGTACATGTCACTAATGCGTTAATATTTAGTCCATTTCAATAACAAAAAAATGCTAATATTTCATCATTCATCTCATCACTGCTAGACATACGCCTCTCCAATTGCTCGCCACTTGGTTCAATCCTTAACTTCTCGCATCCAACTCCTGCCAGCGTCTTGCACAAATCATCAGTCCACCTGAACTGTGGACGTCCTACACTACGTTTGCCGAGACGCGGTCTCACTTAAGAACCCATCACCATAACTACATATGTAAATGTTTTCTAAAACTATAAAATAGTTTATTGTAAGTTTCCATTAAATCCGATCACCTCCAGTTTTAGCGCAAAAGTAAGACTAGAAGTCAAGTTTTATTAAATAAAAATTATCCTGATCTTCTTATCAAAATAAATAAAAAAATGTAAGCGCAGCGGCACGTGACACCGCGGAGATTGTGCGGGGAGGGCAGTGCGGAGTGAGGGAGGGGCGGTGGTCTTGAGCGACCAGCGCTCAACGCTAATGGAATATAAACGTGCGACTGTGACCGTCACGCCTTCAGCCTTCACTCTCACTCCTTAACAGAACGGAATCAAGGTATAAATTAAATTAGACTCCGTAATATTTTTCCCCTTTCAACATTGAAAGTTCTCTTGAAAGAATAATGTATTTTCTTATTAGATTTAAATGCTACTCTTCGCCATGCATCTATACCACAACATCGGGCATTTACTAAGTATGCGCATAATTTTACTAATAATTCAAAACTGTATCTTTGTTATTTCCCTTTCAGACTACGCAACTATTTAAATTACTTACCTAACTCTCTGGAAACTCTACGAGTACTAACTTAGGGATACCAGATCTAGCAGGAAGAACGTCAGGTCAAGCTTGTAGGCAAAGGCCTGAGATAGTGGCAGGATGTATTTCACGTCGCATCTCTTTCTACAATAGTTAACGTCTCCATTCTTTTCTGTTATTTTATTATGTACACGTGACTTAACGTTGAGTTGACGTCATTTCATGTATTCGAGTACTTTTTCTAATAATGTTTGCGTCTGTAGAATGTTAACTTGGCAAGGTCTTTGATATTTGCCTGGGTTACGACCCCCTGGGCTTCCACTTCCACAAAAAAAAATGTTAGAAAAATAAACACAACAAATTGTGACAGTGATCCAGCCATTCTAAAGTTGTCATTGACAGATGAGAATTTACAAATAATATAAACAAAATATTACTATTGAAATTTTTTTGCGACAACTTGTCTTTTGTTTGAATCCCTGGAAATCCCTCCATCAAAATTGATCTCTTGGAGGATTTACTCGGATTTTACTGCTAACTGTATTTTTTATTATTATTTTACTTTCGATGTTTCTATCAACGAACTTCAATATTAAAAATGGTTCTTAATTTCACTTATATTAAATTGTGTGTTAGTTATACATCTTTGATATTTGAGAAACAAATAAAACCGTTGTTTTTTTTGTATCGCTTTTTCAGACATCTAACACACTACGCCATCTAGTCCCAAGCTAAGCAGAGCTTGTGTTATGAGTACTAAACAATATATATAACTACATATATACTTTTTTTTGTAAATACATACATGTTATACACGTATGTATTCAATGTATGATGGTATTCAAAGAAGAATCCCTAAGGAAGTAATTTAGGCTCAAATAATTTAGTTTTTTACAAATTTAATCACGACTTGACACGGAATTGAAGTCAGTGCAATAGTCAAGTCGTAGTAATATTTTTGATATCGATGCGGAATCATTCAAACAACAGTTATTCTCCAACTTTATAATCAAAATTAGATGTCACGTTCCACCACCGACTGTCCTCTCCCCATCCCTAATGACGTCACTGGAACATTCACCATAAATGTGAATACTCCATTTGCGAGAACTCGAAATTAACAAAAGTTTTATTTATCGGAGAATTTGAATACGCAAATAAAAGTTAACGATATCCATTTTGGAAATAATGTGGACGTTGACTTTAAACCACCAACACGATTCACTGCCACCGGTGTTTCTCTAGCGTAACACAATTGCATCTGTCTGAACCTCAAGTCTTAGCTTATCTTCGTTATTATTTTTCATTACTAGTATATATTATTATACTGGCTGTGCCCGCTAGTTCGTACGCGTGACATTTGGATTTTTTTCGCCGCTTAAACCTTCCCTGGGCTACGACAAACATTTTAAAACCAAAATCAGCTAAATCGATTCAACCATTCTCGAGTTTTAGCGAGACAAACGAACAGCAATTGATTTTTAAATATTAGATTAGATTAGATTTCAATATAAAATAAGTCACAAGAAGTCCTTTAAAGTGGATAATATACTAGAATTTATAATCTCATTATCTTTTATTCGCGACTCCAATCGATAATAACCGATATCGCGGTAAAGAGTAGACCCTGGCCTTCCTCAACAATCAAAGTATCTTCATGACAAATTTCATTGTAATCGGTGCAGTTTTTAGCCGTAAAAGCATAACAGACAGAGAGAGTTACTTTTGAATTTAGATCTAATGGATTTTGATATCCTAAATCTATAATAATAAAATAACAAATAGATGTCCATGTGATTATATTCGTAAGAACAACTTTTGTAAAGTTTTCAAAGGAATAACGTGTTACTACTTTTCATAAATACCTATGTGTAAGCTTAATACTAACAGTAATACTTTGTTTTTACTTATAATTACATATTTACATATTAGAAACAGAATAGTAGAACATTTTATTATCATGAAAACAAAACTTAACAAACTTTTACAGTTACAGTTTGTCTTGTAAGTAGATTCAAGTAAATATATTGCGCTTTAGTTACTGATACTGCCTCCCAAACTAAACAGACAATTGCATTTTGCGAGGAAATTTGGAATATGCTCCAGCATATTGTGATTATAAAATTTAACCTAAAGCTTTTGATTTCAAAGAAGAAGGACACATAATATAAAAAACCTAGTCGTGTCATAAATAAATAATTGTTATCTTTTGTGAGTCTTCAGTATAAGAACACAATTAAAATGCGTATTTTTTCTTTAAAAACAACAACATTCAAAAATGCGGAATAAAAACAACGCTATAAGTGTTTCGTTTCCAATTTACATGTATTGCGTAAAACCCAATAGCCATAGAATGGGGACGAAATAATTTCCCCTTGCTCAATTGAGCGCGTTAGCTTTTAAAATCTGGTTGGATTTTATCAGAGCCCTATCAAACAAATGGTGATTGCTATTGCAAGGGAATTTAGAGAATGTTACTGATATGTCTCGCAACTTCGTTTAGCGACAACTGAAATGTCTCCAATTCAATGGTTTTATATAATTGTCCGTCATTATACTAACACTGCTTATGTATTCCACAGAAACGCTTCTTTTTGAATTTTTATGTACATATTTATTTTATTCGTAATCAAATTAAATAATGGGATTGGTTGATTAGCGTTAACAATTCGTATTTTCAAACACATTCAATTTGTTTATTCCATTTTATAACGTAAAAAGAAAGAAGTACGTACCCTGTTGGGCTCGGTAAAATATGGGAAAGAAGTCACGTATAAATTGTAAACATATTTTATTTTTTATATTATTTATGCATCGGCGGACTTAATGCCTAAGGCATTCTCTGCCAGTCAACCGACATATCTATTACTTATTAATAATACAGATTTTTTTAACGTATAATTGTTAGATGGACACCAATTAGAATATTTTTTATTCAACACACTACACCTCCGAAATACTGCTGAAAAAAAAACTGTTCAAATAACTTCACAAATCATGCTGCCAGTAACTAATACACCAATGGCTTGCATCTTTATTTATTTATTTATTTATATCAACTTAAGTCAGTAAGTAACAATCTTAAGTTATGTTGTTAACCATACGTCAGTCAACATCATTATATAGTCCATTAATGATACACAATACTTATTAAATTAATAACATATTACAATTATTTTCATAATAACACTAATTGATACGCGGCTTGTCCAAAACTTGTCCGAGCTCGCCAGACGGGTCGAATCACGAACTGTGTTAAGCATTAATACGATAAGGCTCAACATATGACATTCCTAATGTATTAGTATCACAGAATAATGTATGATATCGATTGTGACCAACTCTTAGAGCTTATCGTTTGTATGAAATATTAATGTTATATGCACTATAAATACTTCGCTAACATTAAATATTACGATAAGATACTATGATATATTTACATCAGAATACCCGTATCCGATATTTAATAGTTATTTTTGTGACTGGGGCCAACGCTTATATAATAAAAATAGTGGGATAAGTGAACAGCTACGGTATATTGTGCTCTAGTTCTGATTCGTTGACATCCCTATAAACTAGTGTTAACATTTCTTTATCGGTATTACTGAATATTTATTATTATAGTGGAACTACTGAGTTCTATGGCAGAGATTATGAGAGAGAAAATAATAAAGTAAACTATGTGTTAGGCAGGGTGCGTTGTTTATTTTTATGTGTACGTAGTATTAATTAGTTGAATAGATAAACATAACACAGGAAATTCTAGTGTGGAGTCTAAGGTCTACGTCCAATCTTGGATTTTTTCCTTATTCTTTTCATTTGCTTTTTCTTTTTCCAAAATTATCTTGTGCATATTTTGTTTGTTTATACCTAAGCAAATGTTCTTTCAGCAGTTATCAGAGGAGCGGTGAACTCAATTCACGTGAGACTTTCATACAATGATCACGTGGCCACTTGCCTAGAACTAGTTAGTGTGGATATAACGGCGCGGTTGCACCGCCACGTCTCGTCTCACTGAACGCCCAAGTTCTTGGAGCGCGTCGGCCCCTAATTGCTCCGCACACTTAACACTTAGTCGGATTAATTTGAAACCTCCCAGTGTAGAGCTGTTATGATACCGGATCATGTTATATCACGTTCGTAATATGTTGTAGTTTATTTACTGATTAGTTTATTTATTTACTGCTAACGTAAACTTTTAGAGACTGGCTTTAACGTTGATCTGTGTACATTATTTATCACAGGGGTAGATATGACTTTTCTCACGTTTGTATTTGGGAAATGTCCGACTAATTATGGACCAAAGAGAAACCTTTTTTGTCCAAATAAGGCTTCTTTGAAAAAAAAGTCGTGAATTAAATGAATAAAGGTCATGAACCACATGTTATAATCCATACACGAGTAACAAGCCAGTTATTTAAATTTGTGAATAGAAAAATCATTTTTGTAAAAGTAAAGTTTGTTGAGCAACATTACCTTGTAAAGCGCAAATGAAAAATTGTATGTGAGTTTGCAAATAGCTGGCTGGTAGCTAGCAGTTAAACTGTTCATTGTTTTACGCGGGAATGTCCGTCTCACCAGTTATTACAATATTGATGGAATAGAGAATAAAAGCCGACGTGTATTTAGGAGAGTAGATACTGTACCTAACTCGAGTCTGAGTGAGAACCACGCTTCGGCATGAATGGGCCCGCTTGACCGGAGTGATAACACTGTGTTTCACTGAGTGAGGATACCGGAGGCCCGTACCCAAACCCCTCCCCACATCCCTTTCCCCATCCCCCAAAGGCAACGCACTTGTGACGCCTCTGGTGTTGCGGGTGTCTATGGGCGGCGGTAATCGCTTACCATCAGGTGATACGACTGCTCGTTTGCCACTAATAACATTAAAAAAAACAGAAGAGACAAAACCTCACAATAAAAAAATACACTCATGTACACTGCCATTTATGGAGGAAGATTGGTGAAGTAAGCAATTCACGGAAGCGATGTCACGGTGAACCATCAGTGCTGGAAGTGATTAACTTTAATTATTATTGTTTGTTACTGGCACTGGCGCAATGAATAATGAAACTTGCAGAAGGAAGCTTCAGATCGGAAACTAAGTTTTTTTATCTATCGTCTAAATGAATTATGCCCTCGGAGCTAGGGTGACCAAGACGCAAGTCGCCGCAAATAGTTTGTCAATTTTGTAAAATTAACTAAATAGTGGCATTTATGTTTCGTTATTAAATAATTAGAATTGGTTTTGAATTATTTATTTATTTATTTATAAGGTTATATTATGGTTTTTAATTAGAATTGGAATTAACTATTTATATCGGTAGGTTTTAGATTTCTACAACACAAATAATATGACTGCAGTGCACTATTGATGATGGTAATGATTAAATAATAAGAGTACAAATAATTACAAGTAAGTCATTAGACACATGCTACCTAATCCAACTTGCTTACGCTACATCTATATACAAATAAATAAAATTGGAGGGTCTGTTTGTAAAATAACAGCTTTTTAATCAATGCATATGTAGGTATACACGATAAATATAACAAAAATGTAGTTTAAAAAATTTTTGTCTGTCTGTCTGTCTGTCTGTCTGTTTGTTCCGGGTAATCTCTGGAATGGCTGGACGGATTTTGACGGGGCTTTCACGCGGGGTTCAGCTAGTCAACGATAAACCTCACATGTATTTAAATTTTGCTGTGTGAAAACTAACACATAAAAAAATCGCTGTTGCCAGCACAATGCGGGTTTTTACAAATTATCATAAAATAAAATCCACGTGTACGTGCCCAGGGAGTATTTAGGTTCTCTTAAACAATTCATTTTTAAAACTTGTTTTTGAAACATCGTAGTTATTTACATAACATCCTAATATATGAATAATATCCTCAAAATCCCATGCCTAAGTGTAGTCACACCACTCGGAAGTGAACTGGTTATTTGTCTTCACTACTTAATCATTATTTACGGTTAGTGCTGCCAATATTTTCAAAGAGAACAATTTCATATAATTGTAGACACACATATGTACAGCCTTACACTATGTTTGCCTGGACTACGTTCTGTAGGACGTCCACGGGCCAGGTGGAGTGATGATCTGCGCAAGACGAGAAGCCGAGGATCGAATAAAGTGGCGTGGAAAAATCTATGTCTAGCAGTGGACTGCGATAGGCTGATGATGATAGACACAATTTGTTAAATATACTGTTATTGCTATGTTTACATGAATGAAGTAAATGTCCCAAGGCCTAACTAATATTCAAATTGTGAATATAAATTTGTTTATCTGTTCTTGGAGCTTTAACAATGTAAAGAATAAACTGATTATTATCAAATTTTATATTCAAGTGTTTAGTGACACAAAAAGAGTAAAGGCTATCTTTCATCTAGTCATTGAGTGGGATACGTTTAAGGTAAACAAATTAGCAAGTATAAACTAGCGTAACGGTGAATCAGATAGTACTCGTAGTAGAAAAATGAGATCGACTAAAATCGTGAAATTTACTTTTAGTTACATCAATGATATTTTTTTAGTTCAGTGTTATAACTGACTGTTAACATTAAAATAAATGAGCAAATATACGTAACGATAAATCAGACATTCGTAGAAAAACGAGACCGACTAAAATCTTGAAATTTGTTTTTTGTCATTTAAATCATAGTTTTAGTTTAGTGTTAATAAAACTGTTAACATTAAAATAAAATGATTTAGATATATGTCTGTACGTGTAGGGTGGTAACATTAAAGTAACGTGATTTTACTATATACTTGTACGAATAGGGAGGTCATTAGTGATATGGATGTACCAGTTATCGGTGGAACGCGAACATTAGCCCCGTGATGGTCAGGTCGGAAGCCAGCGGCGGCGGCGCGGCGGGCCGTGCTCCTATCTCCAGCTAAGTTCTTCACGATTTGTGCAACGTCTGTAGAGGTGTCGGAAATAACACTTCTAGTTATTGCATATTTATCATGACGGCTTTAATATTTTCTCAGTCAATAAAAGATTACTATATGTGATATTTATTATAAGTATAATATACTACAGATAAATTATAATTTCTTGTAAATTACCAATCACAGATTTTGGCAGAAGCCCAAACGTTCTGTATTATTTTCTTTCACATTCAATAACAAATTAAGGTATACAAAAACTGAAAAGCTTGTTAATGATAATTTAAGATAGGGTAGTAGAGCCACGCTGATTACAGCATGGTTGGGCCGGCTTGACCGGGGTGGTACTACCCTCGCTCAAGAGATCAACGTAAAATGACAGCGTTCGTGCTATTGTGTTTCGTTGGTGAGTGCGAGACTGGAGGCCCAATGATGCAGAAGCATCGTTAGCCCACTATGGTGTGGGTCACCATGCTGCATTCGCAGTATGGTGATTCTGCTTATGTTGCTGCTTTCCATCAGCCAGAGTTATTGTGGCAGGGCCAAACATAAAAAAAACACCCCCAGAGGCATCATAAGTGCGTTGCCGACCTTTGGGGGATGGGGAGGGGTCGGGGTATGGGCCTCCGGTATCCTCAATCACTCGGTGAAACTATTTCACGGTGAAACAGCGCTATTTCACGCCGGTATTCTGTTAAGCCGTGGTATCACTCCGGTTGAGCCGGCCTATTGCCGAAGCGTGGCTCCCACGGGAATACATTTTCAGGAATAAAACAAAAATTCAACACATAAATAATGTGTTAAATTTTTAAACAAAAAAAGAAGGCCAAATATATACGACATAAGAACATGACGTAAGCATACTAAGCATTGGAAAGAAAGGGCCACCCTATAGGAAAGTATTTACATACATTACGCTAACCTCTCATCCCGAGTTACGCAAACTTTAGCCGTGACTCTCTCGTATCTCTCAGCATTACCAAACAAATACATATTTACTTTGACTTATGTAACTTTACTGTTGTATACTGAAGCTGAGCACGTATTATCGATACATCTCAGAATTTATTGCCAAACCTTTTGAAAACTTTGTTTTGAATAAAAAAGTATTTTACTTGGATAAATAGCCATAGTCAAATAAATGTCATTTCGCTTCACTCCCTAATTTCAACAGATTCCAATCTCCACGCCGCTTTCTACTGCGTAAAGTGTTGTGAGTTCAAATCATAAAGTCCCCCGCGACACAGGATGTATTTTCCTAATGGGGGAGTTGTCTGTTTAATAGTAAAAAAAGATAAAAAAATGTTCATGAAATTTCGTTAATACTTATTCAGGTTTCGATATTGCGAAAATTGTATAGTCCTAGTTTGAATAGAAAACTGAACTGTATTTATCGAATCTAAAAACTATTGATAGAACCTGTGTCAGAAAACCTAATCGCAATCGAAGGCCCTAAGTTTGATGCCCGCCCGAGATCAATCTTTGTGATAATATCACGATCATTTGTTCTGTGATGTGTAAGTACTCTTGTACGTGTGTACTTTGAAAATAATATGTAAGTTTATTGGCAATCTGGTCATCACGTCACAGGCTCTGTTTATTGTGGGATTAGACAATTTAAACGCATCAGTACTGGAAATACACGTGGCACAATAATTTACGTGTCCGTACAATCCTTTTTCATTTTGTCAGAAAGATTTTCTCAAGTCTCACCTCCCCTTATTTCATGTTTTGCTAACAGTATGAATTGGGTTACAATCTGTTTGTTCAAATCATAGTTTGTTTACTTATTGTTTATCTAATGTTACAGTATTCAAATCAATACCAAATAATAATAATGTAGGTTAGGTAATTACATATGGAGATAGTGGTAGCTCCCACGTGACGCACTCCGTGTAGCAAATAGCAACACGCCCTTGTACTAATCAACGTTGTAATAACACATGTTTCCAAACTTCTCGAGATATCTTCTCAGAGAACTTGTGGCACAAATTTTCTGGTCTAACTTGTCTCGGTTTTGATGTTCATCCACGTGTCCTTTGGAGCATTGTATTCACCTTGTATCCCACTGTCTATTATATTATAATCGAATGATCATCTTCTCGCCCCCTCTCCCAATGTTGTTCATTTCCACATTATTCGATGAAAAGGGATTCTTTACGTTGGTGATAAAAGAATGTTAGGGAATGTTTAATGATGGATTACGTACTCTTGCCTATCTCTATGAATACTTGTATTCAACAAAGCAGAATTATTAACGCCTTACTCTAACTATTCCGATCTATCCTATTTTTATATTTTATTATATTTTTTTATAATTTAATTATAGTTTCTGTATATTCTTTTGTGGTTTGTTATTGGCTAATTGTTTTTGTCATGTAAGTGAATTTATTTTAATTATTAGTAAGAAATAAAGTTTAAGGTTTATAGGCAGTTTATTCCATTTTATGTAAAATGGATTTCTATTTAACTGTAAATGCAATCACGAACGCCATATTTAATTACTCAGTGGGTTTTGTATTCAAATACAAAACCTTTTTAGAAACTGTTAGCAGCTGTGTTTGACTGAGTAATTAATTATATTCTATACCGCAATATAATGATAAGTCACTTTGCCGCTGTCGAGGTACTAAAAGAAACATCAATTTTTCAAAAGTAAATACTATTATATTTCGTCGTCCCGGTCAAAGCGCGCCTTCAATAAAAACTTGTTGGTCCGCGAAACGCGGTGATTGATTCGACGCCATTCACGGTTATTAATTAAATGGCAGTTTGAGCAGCAGTTTAATCACCGGCGACCCTTCTTAATGGACGAAGTTGGGGCCGCTCGCCCTACGACACTGAAAGAGCGCAATTGTATGACAGTAAATGGCGCAGAAAACTGATTGTGATTTTGTCAAAGTTCTGATTGGGTAAAGTTTTGACTCAGGTGCTACAATGCTCAGATAAGGACTCCAAACAAAAACTAACCATCTATAACTTCAGTATACTTGAATATTAGAGGGACACCTTATTACTAACTCAAGGTAAAAAGTTTCTATTTTATTTTCCATACAGTTTAAGAACAACAGCAGTTCCTTTAATACATAGATCTGCTGAAGTGACTCTAATCTGCCTGGTGGAAAGCATGAGCAGAATCCAAGATTAGTGGTCACCACACTAGACAAAATAGAAAATGCAACATGGGAACCCAAACTATAGCGGCTATTGAGATGCTTTTGATTGCTTCGCAGTCATAACGAAACACGAAAGCACATAAGATGTTACAAACGGTACAACAACAACTGCGAGTAACGCCGCGAGACAAAGCTAAAAAAAAGTAGCTTACGTTACTCCCTGGATCATCAGCTACCTGCCAGTGAAAGTCCCATTAAATCGGTCTAGCCGTTCTGGAGATTACCCGGCACAAACAGACCGAAAAAATTGTAAAAAAAATATTTTGGTACATGTATCGTGTATACATACATATGCTTTTAGTAAAAAGCGGTTATTTCAAAATTACAAACAGACACTCCAATTTTATTTATTTGTAGAAAGTGGTCTTCTGTGAGTTGAAGTAATAAAAAAGTCATTAAATCCCTTCTATGTTTTTCAGAATCTGAGTTAAAGGTTTTAAATAACTAGAGACTCGGTATTCTGTGTAGTTAAATCGCTCTCATAATCCGTCATGCATCATACTGATTGCTAACAATTATATAATGTGACTATTATAATGTGTGGCGTGGTGCACCCATTCAACTAAAAAGCTGTTCAATTAGTTCCTGTAAGCCCTTTTGCAGTAAGTCTTCTACATAAACAAAAATCTGTGAAAAATAGTTATTGAACTCTCCTATAAAATTATGACCTTATGAATAATAACTTACAGTGTTAAAATACTATTTACTGATTCTTATCCATACTATTTTTAACTACGTAAAAATTATGTAAATTATACACCGCTTCAACATGATAAGATATTAATTTTGATTTTTTGCATGCTCTAGTATCTGTGTTCTTGTCTTTTGAACGTTAAACTGTCATTTTTAAGAATATGTGTTTTTTTAACTTGAACTTTTGGAAGGTATTTGTCAAACCTATTCATATTTAGAACACGAGTACCGATGTACTTAAATATAAATAGATACATATTGTACAACCTTGTTCGCCCATAAATTGTTATAATGATTCATAAATTGTAAATTATTTCATCTAAAGTAAATGATCTCATATAAAGCTGTAAATGATTTCATATAAAGCTGAAGAGTTTGTTTGTTTGTTAGTTTGTTGAGCACGCTAATCTCAGGAACCGGTGGTCCGATTTGAAAAATGCTTTCAGTGTTAGGTAGCCCATTTACCGAGGAAGGCTATATATCATCACGCTAAGACCCACAGGAGCGGAGCAACAATGAAAAATGTTACGAAAACGGAGGAAAATTATCACGTTACGGGCAATAGGAGACACAAACGAGGTTGCGTGGGTCGGCTAGTTTCATATATATTGAAGACAATAATGTTGAGGTTAGCTCTTGAATAGATTTCAGAAAACTACTTTATCGTTCAGACAAGCAGAAAATATTTAATCGTTCAGAAATTTTAGTTATCGACTGTTCGTTCCCCATGTGTTTTGTATTCATTTACTAATAATACGAATCAATGTACACTAACTGATACGAGTGTTGCGTCTAAATTGAGCAATGAAATGGAATATCACTGTGAAATGATAGTTGGTTACAGTTATATGAGAGCAATGTTCTGTGTACATGTATGAGGGGCAGGATTGGGCCACGCTGGCTATTTTTGACGTCATTGCAAATGCTGCGTCAACACTTTGAGAATTTATGGGGTACACGTTTGTTTGTTGTTTGTTTTACTGGGCCCATTCCGCACTTAGCCTCTTGATTGAGCCGTTGTACGTGAGTGTGTCACCTTCCTTCTCCAACCATCCTACATCATCTCAGAAGCTCAGCAGCCTTCAGATCACTACATGCTTCCGCGAGTGATGTTGTTTGGAAGATGTCCGCCCGTTGATCTGCCACACTTCTACATTCTGAGAGAACGTGCTTCTGCCTACATGCATCCCCTGTAGAGAGGTCTGTCTATTACGCCTATAGTGAATAGGTTCTTGCTTAGGGTACAATGGCCTGTCAGGATACCTATGACCTTTCTTGAGATCGTTCCTTTTTAGTCTAATCAGGTTGCGGATAAGTCGTTTTGATGCTACCAGAATTGCACTTTTCTGTGTGGTACACGCATATATTGTAATAAATTAATTCAAAAATAGGTACTTATTCGTTCTAAGGTTATAGATGTTATAAATGGACATTGAATATTTTAGATATATTGTAAGTGTAGCGCGTGTTTCTGATACTGTGAATAGCGTAGCTCAATCCCACCAACCCAATTCGTGAAAATTAGTTAAGTAGTACTTTCTCGAAGTTTCCTCAAATAGTAATTATCATAATGTTAATAAGTTTGTAAACTAAATACAAACATTACTTAAAACTCTCGGTCTGATTTATTTATATTACTAAACTTTCTTCTATACAAAGTTGTTTCGAAAGGAATATGTGCAATATTGTTAATTTTATAGAGTATACAACTTCAAAATATTTAAAGTAAATACATAAAAGAGCACATAGGTATTATATACATAACAAGCCATTAAATTGAAATAGGAACAACATTTTGAACTTTACAAAAACTACAACATCGAGGATTAAATTCTCAATTTAGAACCACGACCCACGATACAGTGTGAAGCACCTTTAGCCCGTAGATCAGAGTGCCTGTCATGTGATGCAGTTACTCGAGTAATGGCGAAACAAGTCGGAGCATCGAGCCCTGTGAGTTATAGCGCCGTGGTACCTCCGTGGTGCTGAGTGCAGTAGCCCTAATGGCTTTCAGAACGCTATTGATTTTGAGTACATTTTATTTATAGCGATCGTAATAAATATACGATTGTAAGACAACACTAGGTGATTGTCTTTGGCAAATGTCAATTGAAAAGACTTAGCTCCCGATGAGGATTCGGTTTTAGCCATCGAGTTTTGACGGGCTAAGAATGCATTATTGAAGCTCCAGTTGATATGTTTTGCCCTTGTTTTGTGGTAGCTGATATAATATTTAATTTAGCTTCGTAGTGAAATTATTTGGAAACGGCTATTAGATAAGCTTTAATCATTGTTAAATGAGTGGGTTTAAATAGCATCGTAATTGTATTTCTCGAGCCTCGAAGTGCTTAACCGGGCGTTTTGAGACGGACTCGGGAGCCTATCCCCGGCCTTCGAATGTGTTTGAATTATGACTCAATATCCTTTGTGTGGTTGAAAGAAGCAGCTATCATCGAAAGTAGGGCCCCTCTCAGCGTATAAGATAGAAGGCGGGTCCAAACCAAAGGGTGAGTCAGGTAAAATAATAAATTTATGTTGTTAAAAGAGTGTAAGCGCCCGAAGTTGAAATCCTTACCCTAGTTGGATTGGTTTACAATTGTCTGGCTATACCATGGGCCCTATAGACTAGTACAAGGCTTCCTCGGGGAAAGTAATACCTAGTGATTGGACTAAACACCATACATCATCACTATGATCTCTATCCTAAATTTTGTATTTAGTGTTTCGGAAGATTTGATTTGATTGTCTTAAACATGACTGCAACTTAAATACTATTAAAACAAGAACACACCCGGAAAATAAAAAAAATAGATCATTGGTAAACCACTATACGAGAAATAACTAAATGTAATGATGTGTTGGTTCTTCCCTGCCTTGGTTCTTCTCAGTAGTGGTTACGTGGTTTACCTTATTTTGTATTTATACACAGTTGAATGAATTTTATAATCTGTTTGAATTATTTTCGTACTTAGAATCACAGTAGAGGAGAATTCTGAATGAGAAGGCAGATACTAGGAATTTTGGTGCTTTGTAATTTTAAATACCACCGCAGTCCTCAAAGCAAATTTAATTAACAAAGTAGTGAAATAATCGCAGTGGTGTTAACAGGATTTAAATAATTATTAAAAGGGCCACAGCCATCCTTTTAACAACAGCTATATAGTAAAACAAGGCTAATTTGCGTTTAGTACACATAACAAAGAGGTGGAGGGATGCTATAATCGTGTGAAATCTCACAAATCTCCGTAGGCACATTTGCCCTTCGTGCATTATTAACTCGTGAACACTACATGTAAAACAACTCCAATAATAACATCCCTTAAAAGGTATAACAATTTGTCATACTCTTTGTCGTCTTTACATGTAACAAGTAAATTTATAAGAAAAATGTTTAAACATACGCGATGTAATGTAACAACACAGTCTTAGTATTAAAACAACTAGGTTTTTAATTTTTTTTTCAGTGTTTTAAATATAAATTCGATAAATAACTTCTTAGTTTACCCTCAATTATTAAGAAATATATTTTTTTCATGTATGAATGTCAGAGAAATAAATCACAAGGCTACTTAATGTCAAGACTATTTGATAGTTGGCAGTGTCACGACAATAGTGTTCTCTTTTTTTATTGAATAGGGGAGATGTATTGCCTGATGGTAAGCGATTATCGCTGCCCATGGACATCCGCAATGCCAGAGGCGTCACAAGTGCCGGCCCTTTAAGAAGGAGTACGCTCTTTTCTACCACAGTTTTGTTGTGCGAGGCATAAAGCTCCTGGAAAACCGCACAGTTGTGGACTATCAGCCATCTAAGTGATGGTGATGGAACATATATTTTTCTATCTCTTTGACGAAATCATATGTTAAATATTAATTGTAACACAACATTAGAAATACGAGAAAAGCCCCATTGAGATTCTTAACGCTTCTTCTTAATAAAATACCACTTAGAAACTTAGTAGAAGTACAAAAAAATCGAATTAGAATTTTCTGAGACTCAGACTTTAGTGATAATAATGATAGTTCGCTATATATTTTGTCATTTACAAGTAGCGTACAACAAAATAATACTATTCGATAGTATTTAAATAAGTGCGCAACATTTTGATTTCGACACATATACATATTCTAGCCTCGAGGCATCGTTGCGTACAATACGGCACAGTCCATTGCTTTCCGATTTCGGGTTTGCAGGCGTAACCTTCATTATTTTCTATCTTTATTACTGTAGTTTCCAAGCTCTATTCGTTACTTATGCTATTTCTTAACACTGTAGATTTCAAACTAATAATTTATTTAGTTGAATAACTATGGTAATCAAACTTCACAAGTGTTGGAGATTTGGTGTGAAATTTACAAAAGAAAATTTGGCCAAATTGAGGACCTTTTCGTTTTTGAAGTCGATTAGACTGTAGTATATTGAACAATTGTTAAGTCAATACTGGTGGAGTGTGTCACGTGTGGAAGGTAGAATAGGTTGCGCGTGATCTCCCTACGTAATTGAGTCCTACTCGTTCGAACGTGTCGCTCACTGTCTGTGCGATGTACGACCCCAACTACACTCGATTGCTTACCGTCTTAGACTATCGTATATCTATGTGGGTCTACTCACAATTTCTGCCTACATGATATTTTAAGCTTTACGGGTTCCGTCTCTTTTACTGAATCAACAGCGGATCAGATCACGATAACTCTATCAATAAATTCTCCGCTTATAATCGTTTATACTTAGGTATTATACGTACTATAAGCGAAGTGTGTTTAAGTTTATTTTTAAGTCAAGTAAAATTTCTCTAGCAACATTTCATTACATGAAATACATTGTATCTAATGTTCTTAGTCTCTTACTGTACGCTACTGGTACAAGAGTTCAAAAACTTTGTTGCTCATTACAGGTTATTTGTTGGAACATTCTCATAACGACAGAATTTTATTATATTGTACCTACGAAAAGATAAGAAATTCATGTAAGTTTAAAATAACAAGTATTTTCTTGTAATGCTCATGTTTTGAATAGTTAGAAACCTGGTATGTTACAAATAACAGCGAGTATTCTTAAGCCTTGAGCCGTTTTATTGGCAAAAAGGCATCGTTGTAGCAAAACGCGACCGTTCATAAAAAAATGTATTAACGGTTAGCCAGCACTATATTTTGTTGGTTATATACCCGAATGTCTTACAATAGTACCGATAAAATACAAAGTATACGTTTATTATCAGGCATGCATAAATTAGACCGCCTTCCGTTATGTAACTCGTTGAGACGATAGCTAATATTTATGTTACAGTCACAACTCTAAATCTGTTAATATACCAAACTTTCAAACTAATGTTAACCGGCAAACTGGTAACAGTAGTTTGAACTGACTAGATATCACTGATCAATATTGATGTTATTTGCAAATTATTTACTAAGCCTAATATTAATCGATCCCCTTAGACTAGCAGTGCCTACCTTAGAATCAACCACTAGATCTTCAGTCAAGATCACATTAATATGATTACATTGTATTGGAATACTCCGAGGTTTTAATCAAAAAACTTTTGTCGTGAAACTGCGGCAAAAGTAGTTTATATTTTTTTAGTAATCTTAAATTATATTTGTCTGGTTAAGAGTTTTTACTGCAACATATTTATTATTTTCCTCCAAATCCTTGTCTATAATCATCCACGGTTTTATTAAATAGAACCTTCATAGTCCTCATTCGATTATAGACACACTAAGTAATTGCGCGAGTGTCGGCTGAATACAGAACAGGTTTGTCCGCCCCATTTAATACCGCGCTCGTATGACTTGAGCTGGCCACATTTTTTCTTCTTTCTTTTGGAGGGTTTACGTGCCTTGCATATAGACAAGCATATTCTTTTTAGTGTATTGATATAATCCGAACAAATTGTTGGTTTCGTACGAAAGTGATTCGGAATAATTTACAATGTCCTTCTCTCTCGGATACGCATAGATGTTGTATACTTCAGTATTATTTCCGTATATTTATTAAAAAAGGCCCACCCATGCTTACCACACAGATAGACTCGGCAAATACCAATCAAAGCTTTTCTAAATTGTTGCTAACTATAAAATCCCATAAGGAAAACCGCAACACATTGTGGGTCAGAAGGTGTGGTAGCAGAATTATGTGTCTTAGTATTTATTTTAAGAAATTTTATTATTTTCTCTATACCAATCGTCTGATATTAAGAAATCTTGCACAGAAGACCAACGTGAAATGACAGTGATCGTGCTGTCGCGTTTCGTTGGTGGTTTAAACCGGAGGCCCAAAGATGCAGAATCATCACTAGCCCGCCATGGTATGGGTCATCATACTGCATTGTTGCATTGCATTCGCATGAGTATGGTGGCAATCACTCTTGGATTCTGCTTATGCTTTACATCAGGCAGAGTAGAGTCATTTCCGAAGGCCCAAACATAAAAAATAAATAAAAAATTCTTCAACATATTTTCATATCTCAAGAGATGACATGTTAGAGAGTGATATTACTCCACAAGCGATGGGTTTATTTGAGCGGAATCAAGTCACATACGGCGAAATCGTTTGGAGTGAAATGTATTAAAAAGACCCTCCATTACACTAAAAAGTATATTATCGACGAGATGTGTTCGCAAGGGGAGGGGGGGAGGCTCAAATGAAACACGCTCGTATTCTTCTCTCCCTCTACACAGAAATAAAATTGTCGAAACGTAGCAAAAGCAATAAATTGTGCGCGAGCCGATGACCGCGGTCCCTCGGCGGAGTGCCGTACAATGATTACAAGTGGGAGGTTCATATATTTAAAGCCATCGCCATCACTCTCTAAGCTCGCCAGTAATTTTCCGGGTGCGCACCACTTTTGCCGAGTCATGCAAAAATTTTAATTTCCTCTGTCGTACTGTTCCACTAACTACAACATGTAAATGTATAGCTATATCTACAGAAGGCTACTAAGAATTTCTACAAAACTGGATATTATATTATAGTTTCGTGAGTATTCAGGTATAAAATATAGAGAATAATTCGATTACAATAGTTCCAGATTGTTATCAAAGTCCATGTCTATGCTCGATGTAATAAATTACAATCTCATATCAATAAAATCTACATTTGTATGATGTTTTATTCTTGTGAGTGAATTTTTTCAATTCGTTTTGTATATTGATATAACATGATTATATACTACTGACATTACATTGTAACTCACTTCTTGAATAAGACTACAGATTAAATCACATAGATTCTCGAGAAAAATGCTGAGATATTTTCTTATTCATAATTTTCATAAAATATGGTTATTATTTACGAAGTAAACATTTTATTTGCTAAACATATTTGCTGTAGATTGCGAAGGTCAACTCACTCAATGAAATTGTTTCGTAAAAAAATACTTACCGTTACAATTTACTTTCAAAACGGTCCCAGGCGAGGATACAAGTTGTAAAAGTCTGACTCATAAGATAATACCTTTGTTTTAGATTTTAAAAGATAAATAATAATATAGGAATGAGAAACAAGACAGACATACATTCTGCCGATGATTTTTTCAATCAGATTGTGTTATACCAATTAGATTGAAATTTGATTTTTTTTAAGGGATAGTACGCAAACGTGCTGCGTATCGCCTGTTGATAAGTGATTACAGCCATCCGTGGACACTAGAGCCGTCACAAGTGCATTGCCGGCCTTTTAAGAAGGAGTACGCTTTTTTCTTGAAGGTTGTATTGGTCCGGGAATATGCGGTATTCCCGAACCAATACAACTTTCAAGACAGTTCGTTCCACAGTTTTGTTGTGCGAGGTAGAAAGTATGTCTGGTGTATCTCTTTCCAGAACAACATATGTATAAACTTTAATATTTTACATTACTGAGTCGCTTAACGTGCTGTGGATAGAACTATGCTCTCTGAAGTACGATATTCGGAACGAAGTTATCCGCCAGAGTATCAAGGTGACCTACATGACTAGTTAGTTAAAGTGGAAATGAATGAAATGAAATCATTTATTCTGCAATAAGGTTATATAAATTTTCCTTCCATTGAAAGGCTAAAACCTAACCACCTGTGAAAATGGTCATTACTTATCTAAAACTTTTCAATTTCTTATTGAAGAATATTTTTAAATACTTCACTATGCAGCGATGAATATAGAATCTAAACTGTGAACTGATGGTGGACGCTCTCGCGGGAGCTAAGCGCAGTGCCTTTAAATCACGTTTTTACCCGACTACGGCAAAGCCAAAGGAGGGTTATGATTTTGACAGGCTATGTATGTATGTATGTATGTATGTATGTATGTATGTATGTATGTATGTATGTATGTATGTATGTATGTATGTATGTATGTATGTATGTATGTATGTATGTATGTATGTATGTATGTATGTATGTATGTATGTATGTTCATTTGTTCCCTCCTAGCTCCTTAACTACTCATTAGATTTGGACAAATGAGGTGTCTCTAGAAGCGTCGTGATCGTCTTCTGGTTATAGGCTATATGACGTGTCACTGAATCTAATGTGGCGCCCTCTAGCCGACATAAAGTACTGTATTAAAAAAATAATTTGAGATAAATATGCCGTGTTTGGTATCATACGAAAGGGCGTTACTTGTAGATTTCAAAAATATATATATTATTAGCATTTTCTCATGACTTTATCCGTATTTATTCGATAATTGTTATATTTCTGTGGTATCTATTTAAAATATACTTTGCAAAGAAATTAGTATTATAGAGGCACCAAAACATTTTAAATAAAAAAAAGTAAAAACTAAAACCCAACTACGACAAAAAACGACGCTGAAAAAGTATGAAACAAGTTGTGTACACAAACATGTAGTGTAATGTACCATATGGTACATATCACTTAAACAATGCGTGACTACGGCTTTTGAAACTTGTTTCATACTTTTTCAGCGTCGTTTTTTGTCGTAGTTGGGTTTTAGTTTTTACTTTTTTTAACTTTTCATTTCCATCGATCTCCTCGCTCACACCCTGTGACCTCACAACACTGGAAAATAACTCCGCTCTCGTAAAAATATTTCACGTATAAAAACACAAATTGTTTATTTGAACGATTCTCTTTGTCTAATATGAACCTGTTTGTTGTATCGATAAAAGATTTTGTTTATGAACAATTCTGTTGGGAATGCAAATATTTGATAAAAAGCCACATGAACTTGGGATTGATTGAGTACGCTCGCGGTGGTTTGCGCGCGTTTTACTTGCGCACACAGACGGGTAAATATACACAAACAGCTTTTTAACGTCGCGTCACCAAATTTGCTCTTTTCGTAACGGATTTTATAAGAAACGACGAATAGAAGAAAGTTTTGTTTTTATTTAATACTAAAAGAACACAGTTCGATTCCTTTTCTTTTTGGTGAAATACATTTTTTAAGAACTTATAAAAAAGGTTTTCAGCCCATTTGAATTTTCTAATAATAATTTGGATTTATATGTTACCCAATAACTCAATTAATATTAGTTCGCATATAATATATGTATGTAATATGATATTGATTTCAGCATATGCTACACTCAAAACTCTTAAACACGCTAACACAAAGGTTCGGAATTTCTTAGAATAATATTTTGAAGTTGAACCAAATATAAAGTGGCGAGAAGCTCATCTCCGTCACTACCTAATTACATTTCACCATTACCCGAGATAGGCAGGGCCAGTGCTTGCCGTTGTCCCACGTGATTTGATTTCTGATGAGAAAGGACGTGCGAGGGAGTTTACTCATCCACATAATACTTTTAGTTAACAAGTTGGAGCAAGTGAGCCCACTGGAATTAAAAGTTGTTAAGGACATGCAAGAGCCGTGTCAGGATACTTGTAATAGAATTGAAGTTAATTAAGTATTCATTTTACAATTTGCTTCGCAAATTATAATTTAAAAAAAAATATTTGTGAAAAATATTTTAGGTCTCGTTATCAAAATTCGGATGCATCAGGTGTCGAAGAGAGCAGAATGACCTTCTATCTTGGCGCTGATCCGTCTGGCTAACAGTTACTGTGAAAGGTTATTTCTTAGGGTATCATGTGCTCTTTAAACAACCACGTTTTTAGTCGGTAGAATTCAAGTATTACTCGTGAATGAGCCTCCATACAAAAAATGTATGGAGGCACTGAAAACCTCACCAGAATTTCAGAAAAGTAATACACTTACAAAATCTCAATTACGAAGACAACTTTCTTTCATCAATAATTATGATCAAATGAAAGGTGCACCAATAAAACAGTAACTAATTCAGAACAATTGAATGAGCACGAAATGTACAAACGACACGAATTCTATTATAACGGAACAAACAATATTCACCGCCGGAGAACAATCGCGAATATCCCTCAGCGTGGCGATTATCACGTCTTTGCGTCTAATTGAATTAATTCAACAATGATAGAGGCAACAGCCGGACGTAATATAAAGACAATAATATCATAAAAACCTTTTATTTTGCACTACATGGAACATTACTAAATACATAGTAAATTTCAAACAAAAATTCGCCACAAACACACTAATCCAGCATTATACTACTTTCAATAAAGGTATTATTACGTAACTGTACTAGCATAGGCAATATTGTGTTAGTGCTAGGAGGACGTAGCACTAAACTATTATATTAGTATGCATGTCTTGTATTAGTATTTTTCTAATTAAGATGCATGCATTGTATTTGTGTGTCATCAATATTTTTATTCAAATTTCTTTATAAAGCTTTGCAGGTGTTAAATGCAGTTGCTTTTGAATATTTTCACGTCGCACAAAATCATTTGGAAACCACAGTTCTTGTAACTGCTTGCGAAAATCTACAAACGTCTCAAAACAATAGAACTGTGTTGATTATGTGAACTTTTTTAGGCTGAAATCGACATCTAAGCTCCTCAGATGGGTCACAACTGGTGAACATAATCCACATTACTTTATAGTACAAAGTCCCACCATTCGATTCTACAGGTATCAGTTTTTTTGATGAAATTAATTTTAAATGAATGAAGTATTCTATGCATTAGCGACAGGTTGTCTTTAAAAATTGAATCTTAGGTCAGACGGGTTGTATAAGTTTTGTTTCAAGTTCCCTTCTCTTTGCTGTAAATAAAAACAAAAGCAAAGTCGTTCGAGAACTAGCCCAGACATGCTCAGTAACATTGACGTGAAGTAAAATAGTCTAAAGCTAGATACGCGGTAGCGTGCCAAGCCAAGTTTAAGCTAACAGAACTGGCGAGCAGCACCGTGTGTAATATTACATCTAGACACGCGGCAGCGTGTCAGGCCAAGTTCAAGCTACAAAACTAGTGAGCAGCCCCATGCGTATTATATATATATGCGTACATAATTTGTTGTATTCTTCAGAAAATTTGTAGAAACTAGCCATCGAATATGAGGCTCTTCCATGACTATGATATTAGATACTTAATAATAATTTGTATATGAAAACTGAAAACTAGGCAAGTCAGTATTATCATAAGTGTTAAGAAGAAATTTGATATTTCAGTTTTTATAAAATATTTCAGGACTGATCATTGAACTTAGCACCCATTTTGATCTCACTGCTTTAGTAGTTTAAGGGCAAGGCATATAACATAATATAGAACTTGGCTCTCATTTTACATTTATGTTTGTGATGGGATATAAAATATACGAAATTAAGACTGACTAATGTCCAGAAATGAACTCTAAAACCGTTTTGAATTTATATCTATATATAATGTTTATTATATATTTATGTTTTCCTCAATACGGTGTGATCTTAGACAGTTTGGTCTGTACGATGAGCTATGGGATTGAGCAATAACAAGCTTTATAGCCTCTCTCGTGTTGATGGAGACTATCCGTGAAGGCGTTATGTGTTGAATGCAGGGTGGCTATTTCTACTTTTATTAGTGTATAAAATATATGTTTCTTTTGCAGCATGTAAAATTTGACGTACTGCAAATGCAGTAGTACCGGATGCTGAGCTGGGTCTTGGATTTTATTTTCATAAAGTTGCACATCATTGAGTGATAAGCACAATGATTTGTTCTCGTGTAATTTATGTCTAGTTATGATATAAGTTTATTAGTAATTAGTCCGTACCTCATAACAGACTGTACATAGTTTGGGATGTCTCCACGTATTGGTGTTAATGTTTACTAGAAAACAACTAAACCTGACCTATCAATTTAAGCTCAATGTGAGTATTGTTAACACTATAAATAATAGTATTGACATTTCAGGTTCTTTTTATAAACTTCATTGTGAACTATACACTTACTGATTACTCACTTGTATATTAACTACTAATAACTAATACTAATAACTCTATTACCGCGGGAGAGCCACGTATCGCTATGCATGGGGCGGCTCGACCGGAGTGTTCCCACGGCCTCACAGAAAACCGATGTGAAACACCGCTTGCGCTGTGTTTCACCGAGTGAGTGAGGATACCGGAGGCCCTTACCCCAATCTCTATCCTCATCCCCTACAACCGTCCCTCTAACCATTCTCCTCTCCATCCCTCAAAGACCAACAACGCACTTGTGACGCCTCTGGTGTTACGAGTGTCCATGGGCGACGGTAATCGCTTACCATCAGGTGATACGTCTGCTTGCATTCAATAAAAAACCTATCTGCTTATATATGTATTCATTACCATCGATGTCAATTTTTATTTAGGGGTGTAAGGGGGCGAACCCCAATCTTTCGCCCCAAGCCAACCTCACCTGCACGCGGTACATCCTGCTGAACGACGAACGAGGCTCTGGCAACCGACCGATGGCGGTATACCCATCCCAACAGGCGTAGTTAAATGTAATAGGCCGGTGATGGGCAGCAGCGTCACCGGTGCAAAGAACTGCGCCCTGCGATCACCAACCCGCCTGCCCAGCGTGGTGATTATGGGCATTAACCTCCATGCAGCTACAAAACATGCCACGGCCCCCAGTTCCCGGCAGTCTCGCTATTCCTGGTCATGGTGGCGACCACGGTAACGGCGGGGCGGGGGGTGCTAAGAATCTCCGGGTTACGGCAGGCCACCACAACCGACTGACCCTGGCTACGTTTAATGGCCGCACATTACGGCTAAATTCGCATCTGGCACAACTCGAGGTGGAACTTGAGAAAATTAGATGGCATATTTTGGGGTTATGTGAAGTCCGAAGAGAGGGGGAGGACACCATAACCCTTGATTCAGGCCATCTTATGTACTTCCGTCAGGGAGACCAACCATCTCAAGGTGGCGTTGGGTTTCTGGTTGACAAGTCCCTTTCTAGCAACGTTGTGGAAATGTCTAGTGTGTCGAACAGGGTAGCGTACCTCATTGTCAAGCTTACCGAGAGGTATAGCCTCAAGGTAGTGCAAGTGTATGCACCGACCTCGGCCCACTCGGACGATGAGGTGGAAGATATGTTCGATGACATATCGAGGGCCCTCCACTTCACTACTAAAACCCACTACAACGTTGTTATGGGTGACTTCAACGCCAAAGTGGGAGTACAACATTGCAGCGAATCGGTAATAGGATCCCATGGATTTGGAAGCAGAAATCATAGGGGGCAAATGCTCGTCAACTTTCTCGAGCGAGAGGGACTGTTCTTGATGAACTCGTTCTTTAAAAAACGGCCCCAAAGAAAGTGGACATGGCAAAGCCCCGACGCTATGACCAAAAATGAGATCGATTTCATCATGACGGATAGAAAGCACATATTCAGAGACGTCTCAGTGATCAATAGGTTTAACACCGGTAGTGATCACCGACTCGTCCGAGGCTCTCTGAATATCAACTTTAAAGCTGAACGTGTCCGTTTGATGAAATCCAGGCTCCGACCAACTCTGCTCCAAGCTGTGATGGGATCTGAAAAATTCCAGTCAAATCTGGAAAACCGGTTTGCTTCCATGGAAACCACAACGGGTGTAAACCAGAACCTTGAAAATGTGGTTCGAATCCTCAGGGAGGAAGGTACGAAATTTTTTAAAATGCAGCGTAAGGGCAAGAAATCAAAACTTTCGGAAGGGACCCTAGGGCTAATGAAGTACCGACGTGAAAACCCACTTCTTACTTCGTCAGCAAAACGAACTCTAAACCGAGAGATCAACAAACTAGTACGACACGACCTCCGATGCTCCAATACTCTCTCGATCGAAAGAGCGATAGAGCAGAATCGGGGGTCAAAGGTGTTTGTACAATCTCTCGGAAGAAGCCACCTGACGAAGTTGACTACAGCAAGTGGAGAAGTTGCTACTTCCAAGCCGGCCGTCCTTTCCGAAGTAGTACGTTTCTATGGCAGTTTGTACGCTTCGCATGCATCTCGACCTGATCCCGAAAATGAGGACTCTAGAGCCACATTAACACGCCACTACACCGAAGACCTGCCAGAAGTCAGCACTGACGAAATCGAGATGGCTCTTGGACAGCTGAAAAATGGAAAAGCCCCTGGAGAGGACGGCGTTACGACAGAACTGTTAAAGGCTGGAGGTAAGCCCGTACTGAAGGAGCTCCAAAAGCTTTTTAACGTTGTCCTGTTCGAAGGGAGAACTCCAGAGGCGTGGAGCAGAAGTGTGGTCATCTTGTTCTTCAAGAAGGGTGACAAGACCAGGTTGAGGAACTATCGACCCATTTCGCTTCTAAGCCACGTCTACAAGCTGTTCTCAAGAGTTATCACGAACCGTCTTGCGCGAAGACTCGACGAATTCCAACCACCGGAGCAAGCTGGATTTCGGAGTGGATTTGGCACCATAGACCACATCCACACAGTGCGGCAGATTATACAGAAAACAGAAGAGTATAATCAGCCCCTGTGTCTAGCATTCGTGGACTATGAGAAGGCCTTTGACTCGATCGAGATCTGGTCTGTTCTGGAGTCCCTGCAGCGTTGCCAAGTAGATTGGCGATACATCCAAGTGCTGAGATGTCTCTACGAAGCCGCCACCATGTCCGTCCAAGTACAGAATCAGCAAACAAAGCCCATACCATTGCATCGAGGAGTGAGACAAGGGGATGTTATTTCCCCGAAATTGTTCACAAATGCAATGGAGGATTTGTTCAAGACGCTACACTGGAAAGGACGTGGCATAAATATCAATGGCGAATACATCTCTCACTTGCGATTTGCGGACGACATCGTCATCATGGCAGAGACGCTGCAGGACCTACAACAGATGCTGAAAGACCTGGCTGACTCTTCTGTGCGCATCGGCCTACGGATGAACTTGGATAAAACCAAGGTCATGTTCAATGAACATGTACTACCGGAACCGGTCGCAGTACACGGTGCCGTTCTCGAAGTTGTCCAAAAATATGTGTACCTCGGGCAGACTTTGCAGTTAGGTAGAAACAACTTCGAGGACGAGGTGAACAGGAGAATTCAGCTGGGTTGGGCAGCGTTTGGGAAACTTCGTCGGGTCTTTTCGTCGTCGATCCCACAGTGCCTTAAGACGAAAGTCTTCAATGAGTGCGTCCTACCCGTCATGACATACGGAGCCGAAACGTGGACACTTACGGCACGGCTGGTCCACAAGTTCAAAGTCGCGCAGCGTGCTATGGAGAGGGCTATGCTCGGCGTTTCTCTGAGGGATCGCATCAGGAATGAGGTGATCCGGCAGAGAACCAAGGTAATTGACATAGCCCAAAGGATTAGCAAGCTGAAGTGGCAGTGGGCAGGCCATATTAGCCGAAGAACTGATTACCGTTGGAGTAGACGGGTTCTTGAGTGGAGACCGCGTCTCGGCAAACGTAGTGTAGGACGTCCACAGGCCAGGTGGAGTGATGATCTGCGCAAGATGGCTGGCAGGAGCTGGATGCGAGAAGCCGAGGATCGAACCAAGTGGCGCGAAATTGGAGAGGCCTATGTCCAGCAGTGGACTGCGATAGGCTGATGATGATGATGTCAATTTTTAAAATGTTAACCAAATCTTAGGTTGAGAACTGCACTCCTAGGAAGGCTACTACTGTGATAAGAAAGATGTAAATTCCTAATAATACTAATGAAGATTCTAAATTCTGGTATATTAGGCAATAATCTACTAAGTTTGTGGAGAGTGACCCTAAAATAACGACCCGTTCTGTCTTGACCAGTACGAAGATGGAACGAACCGTTATTTTAGGGTCAGTTTCCAATTAATTTGATGCTATCTATTTTCACCCAAAATAACATTATTACAACTTTTATTTACATACAAAGAAAAGGTTTTCAACTCTATCCGTATCTAATCATCCCGTTAAACCCTTTTTATGGCGGGTTTTCTAACGTTAAACCAGCATCTTGTGCTCATACCTAATCTCTACGATCCCATTCTTAAATCCATCCATCCCTTTCTGTAATCGGAACTACAAGCATCAGGATCAATAGCGTCACTTATGACCTAATTTGAACTGCGCTATAAGTAAGCAGGTCTTTACCTGCGACATATTATTAAATATCGACAGAGATTATTAAAGTCGATCGATGATCGCATTCAGTCATATGTCGATAAAATATATTTAGTAATAGAAACAGATTTTGCTGTGAATTTGCTACATTAATAATAATAATAAATAATAAATATTTCGGACATCTAACACACAACGCCACCTAGTCCCAAGCTAAGCAGAGCTTGTGTTATGGGTACTAGACAACTGATATAAATACATATATACTTTTTTTTGTAAATACAGACATATTATACATAGCAAACACACAAACTACGAAACAAATATTTGCAGATCATACAAACATTTGGTCCGACCCGGGAATCAAACCCGAGACCTTATGCACAGCAGTCGCGTACGCTACCACTGCGCCAACGAGGCAGTCGGCAGTTTAGTTAATATGTTTCTGTAAATTACCTTAAAGATGCCATCGTTATTGTAAGTTACACTGAACTGATTGATAAAAGATGAACAGTTTAAAGAACAAGAGCTGATTTAATAATATCTTTCTCAAGTTTTTCAGAACTCACAAAGTCACCGTTCTCTGAGCATTAGCTTGCCCATCGTGTAGAGGAGCTATTAAATATGTTAAAAGTTCCGCCAGAGCTTGTACAGCATTAAGCTCGGATCTCTGTTGCCGGCCTCAAACTTTGCACTCTTATGTTATAAGTATTTTACAAGTATTTCATAAGCGGATCTTGAAATTTTTAATACATTTATTATCATTGCTTTCAAGTGATTTAAACGTTTGCAAGTGGTTACATAGTAGTTTCGGGCATCTTTTTGTGTGTTTTAATAAAAATTCCTGCATTTAACAATTCTGAAACTATCTGTTTTCAATTTTGAACAGATTTTCAATATATTCTTTATAGGCTTATATTGATGTCATATTAAAATAACTTTATAGATAACTAAGTGCCTATGTGCTTTAAGGTTAATTGCAATCGTGGCAATGTCAAGCTTAGGCATATTACTCTGATAGAATATTAATATTTTAGCTTTACAGGGAAAGGAACGTTTCTCTATAATAGAGCGTTATCTCGATACGCCAGTAACTAAAGATAACTTACGTTTTACTTAACTTTACATACTTTTTGAAGTTGTACGAAAATTTAAATAGTTTGGTAATTTTTATTTCTGTTTTTATTTAATTTTAATTAGGCGTACATTAATGTATATGCCACTGAGTAACAAGGCTGAAACTTTGTTTTTATGATGTGTAATTAACTGTTGTTTAAAGGGTTACTCTGGCTATACTCACATAAATATCGTATAATGACAGCACATAGTTTGTTCTAATCTATGTATGAATAAAGGGCTTGTAAATAAGGAAGCTGATTTATGGCTGATAAAGGACGTACGTTTCACGTTAATTACACGGTGAAGCTGTTCTAATATCAGCGGACAACGGCCCTGTGTGGCTCGCCTGTAATTATTCGCATCACTTAGCTGCGCTCATATTCGACATAAACACGTTGTTGCCGTTATTTGAGCTGTTTTTCACTCCAGCTTTATATTAACTACACGTTATCTAATAGTTTTTTAGTCTTCCTAAAATTTAGTTGTTACTAAAATTGTTTATTTTTATCAATGACAATTTCGAAGTGGGTTGGCATTGTAGTCTATTTTCAGTTGAATTAATAATACGGTTTCTGTTGAAACTGTTATCAATATACTAACAGACAACGGTTTACGCTGTTGTGTGGCGTGTCGTTACCCGCCTGGGTTGCGTGAGTATTACCACGACTATTTGGGCGCACAGTTTCGCGTGGAAATTTGGCCACCAATTTGTTAGACGATATAACTAATGACAAAGCGCAACAGCGTAACACATCACGTTTATTCAACGCTCGGGTTGTTCTTTGCAAAATTTTCATACCGCGAAGTATAAAAATCGTTCGTAATCGAAGTAAGCTCCAAAAATATTTGTGTAAAAGTTTATGATATTCGGATCAGTTTTCACATCTTCTTCAAGTTTTGTAGAGAACAGTCATCTGTTGAGCTAATAGCTTCTTATAAAAATGTAATGGTTATTTTCACAATCTCTGTTAAACGTTCTGTTCAACCATGTTTGTGAACATAGTTTGCTTCCTCGAGAATCCTTTACTAAATCTGTCTGTAGCGTGCAATAAAAATAGATGCGCAGCGGAGTACCTAGTCATGTTGCTGCCGTTTTATCGTTCTGGCGACACAACACTGCTCCCACAACAAAACTCAGCGCTTCTCGGCGCGACACACTTCTGCTGCCTGTGCACACTGTTGAGATGGTTCTGCTCCATCGGTCTTAAATAGAAACGATAATATTTATACTGTGCCTTTTATACTTATAGTTATCTTTTAACAAAGTTTATATGTAAATGTAAGATGTAAACAAAGTAAATGTAAATAACAGGCAATGCTGCATGTACTAAGCAAAAGGTGAAACTTTTCTCCTATGCGTATTCTACTGCAAAAATTTTACTTTTCGTCTTAAAAAACAAATTCAAATAGCTTTTTTTTAAATAAGGCCTTTTCTTGCACTTACGAAGCGTTACATTAATGACTCTAGCTGCTCGTTCAAAAATGTTATTCTTTGGGATGAAACTCCTAAGTTACTCTTTTATAACAGCAAATTTAAAATTTTCGTGTACATTATTATTCATTTATGCAAGTATAACATAAAATAGCAAAATCAGTACTTAACTTTCAAATATAAAAAAAAAACATCCTAAAATTGAAAGAAAAAAGGAATAATTAAAAGAAATCTCTACATTACAATGATTTTATGCTGTTGATACATTTACAAAAAAAATAGCAAAAATAACTAAAATACAAAACATTTACATGAAATAAGTATATAGTCCTAATTACTCCTAATCAATTTCCTAACAGGAATATCGAGGCAAAACCTTCCAGGAATAGAGGTTGTAGGGAAGCTTACAGTACATAGTATCAAGCAAAACAAAACAATGCAGCAGATCGCCGCGCGCCGCCAGGGGGCCCACATGCGCGGAGAAGACGCCTCGTCCACGCGCGTTTATCCTCTGCGTATTCACTAATTCTATCAGAATAGATTTCACGGTCTTTTTTAACTTAAAACCTTTATAAATCTGAACTATATCTCCTAAAACCTAGTCGTGTATTTAGAGATTTAAGAGAGATATTGAGTTTATCAACGCTGTTAGCGTCTCGTCTAGTTTTATCACATTTTCTTTTTACTTCTCCTTTCATTATATTGTTATGAAGTTTTGATCGTAACCATTTTCATAAGTTTTCATAGGTTATGAATTTCATAGAGTAATGAACGCTTTTTCTACAGAAATTTCATTAAGGTATACCAATACAGTGAGTGATAAAAGAGAACGGTTTAAGAACTGTATGGTTATATGAAAGCTTAGTTGCGAAAATGTTATTGAACATTATAGAAATATGTTAACACCAAATATGGCAATTTGCCGGCGTCACCTAACCGCGCTAACTAAACAACAAAATTGGGCACGTAGCGGCGCGTATCCGGCCACAGCGCAATCAGACTCAATCAGGACCGACGAAAGTCGCTCTGCTCGAAAAGAATTTACGTTTTATTAAGAAATATTACCGAATTTCCTACCAATTTAATAACATATTATTCAACCTTTATACATATAATTTGACATTAAAAATCTGTTTTAACTTTACAAATAACCTGATTCTACATAACTGTAGACACCATTCTTTAAAATAAAATACGGCTGTCAATTGGAAAAAAACATTTTTACATCACTTACATATTGCTATTTAAATTTATCGCCATAAATCGTTTCTAGCTTCAAATAAAATGTCGTCTGTATTCAAAGTACTGTTGGATGAATTGTGGTTCACACAAAGTTAACAATTCATTCAATCGAAATAGTTCGTTTGCTGAAATATCCGCAAAATGAGTTTTTGTTATGATGGCCGCTGTTCGCCGTTAAATATGCTATGGCTAGTTATGTGTGCGATCGCATGTTCAGTTTGTAACTCACATTAATGTTAGGTAATACTGGTTTGGATAATGTTGCACGTGAACAATCTAATTTAATTATAATGTTATGAGAATAATTGTCAAATAGGGAAAGCATTTAGGTGTTTTGTTTTCTTTATAATTGAGTTATTTGACTTCAGACCTAGCGTTTATGAAATCAAACTTTGCTTCCTTTAAAATGAATCAGGAAGTAAGGCTCTCTATATAAAAGCTCCCATTCTATTATTACACTACAATATCTATGTTTCATTTTATTTTTATTTTGTTTATTAAACCGTTTTTGTGGTTCAGTTGGTTTTTGATTTGGGTCAAATCTAGTAGTTAAAATTTTACTCCCTTCCTATTAACAGATGGATCTGAACTTTGTTACGCGCCTTTACTTCCGCTGAAGATACAATTATATAAATTCTATTTCATTTCCACTATATGGGTATTAAACAAAAGGGGTTGATTAGTACAATGCAGATGAGAAGTACTATGTAATTAAATTAAAAACTTGAAAAAAAATAAAATAAACGATGGGCCCGTGTTTCCATCCAAACATCTCAGTTTACGCTACGCCCAATTTTTCACCAAATTATTTTTTAGTTTTTAGTATAGAATAGAATAAATTATTATTATTATAAACTATTATTATTATTAATTTATTACAGGCAACCTTTTGATGGACAATTTAACTGTGGAAAGTTGAAATAATGGATAGTTTTTGTGTAAAAAAAATCAAATAAAGAATTCAGTACATTATTTTCAATAAAATCGTTTAAATTAAAAAAAAAAACATGTTTTTTATTAGGATACAGAAACAAACAGAAAACTAAAGTCAAACAAATATTATACATTACAGTTTACGATATTCAAGTCTGAAGTCCAATTACAACCGTACACAACATTCGATTTTATAATACCTTATTGGAAAAGATACTAGGCACCAGACGATAGATATGCGTGCTACAATATCTCATGCGTAGTTGGCTGGTCTCCGTTGAGAATGGCCGCCGTGGCAGAAATCGTCTAGAAGAACATCATCATCATTTTTTATCACTATTTTCTTAATCAGTATGACACATTCACGTTTTATTTTGTACCGCATATTGTTAATTGTTTCTATATTGTGTAGTTGTTAAGCCATACAAATGGCACTTATTATATTATAGTAATATTATATTCTGTTATAAAAATAAATGTTGATTGCACGTTTAAACTGCAGTAGTTGCATTTTATTACCTCCCACCTATAGTCACAGACCAATTATTTTGTGACTGGGTTAGTTGAATCTTCATCCATACCCCTTAAATAGGCACCCCGCTACAACTTCCAAATGTAAACTGTAATAATTAATGTAGAATAAAGTTTATATATACTCATAAAATAATAAGTCCTGACTGATCATCGCCGAGCGTAAACTATGATAGTTAGGGCTATGAAATTTGGTGAGTAGGATCCTTTTATTGAGTAGACACGCACTAAGAAAGGAATTTCGGAATTTCTACCCCTAAGGGGGTGAAATAGGGGTTGAAAGTTTGTATGGAAATCCGTCATTTTTTAAGTTAGAAACCTGAAACCTTACTTTTGGGCTGCTGATTAAAAATGAGTAAACACGTATTTCAGCGTTTTTGAATATTCAACCCCTTAGGGGTGAAATAGGGGTTGACATTTCGTACATAGGTTAGTCTGTAAGTTCGTCATTTTTGAAGTCTGAAATATGAATCTTTATTTATGTGTTACTGGTTTAAAAAGAGTAGAGACGTATTTGAGCGTTTCTGGGTATTCTACCCCTAAGGGGGTGAAATAGGGGTTCAAAGTTTGTATGGAAGTTCGTCATTTTTTAAGTTAGTAACATGAAACTTTATTTATGTGCTATTGATTAAAAAAACAGTAGATACGTACTTAAGCGTTTCTGGATATTCTACCCCTAAGGGGATGAAATAGGGGTTGAAAGTTTGTATAGAAGTTCGTCATTTTTTAAGTTAGAAGCATGAAACTATATTTTTGGGCTACTGATTTCAAATGAGAAGACACGTATTTAAGCGTTTCTGGATATTCTAACCCTAAGGGGATGAAAAAGGGGTTGAAAGTTTGTCCGTAAGTTCGCCATTTTCGAAGTTACGAACATGAAACTTTATTTTTGGGCTACAGATTAAAAATGAATAGATACGTATGTAAGCGTTTCTGGATATTCTACCCCTAAGGGGTGAAATAGGGGTTGAAAGTTTGTATGGAAGTTTGTCATTTTTTAAGTTAGAGCCATGAAACTTTATTCATGTACTACTGATTAAAAAGAGTAGATACGTATTTAAGCGTTTCTGGATATTCTACCCCTAAGGGGGTGAAGTAGGAGTTGAAAGTTTGTACGGAAGTTCATTATTTTTGAAGTAGCAAACATGAAACTTTATTTTTGGGCTACTGATTAAAAGTGAGTGGATATGTATTTAAGCGTTTCTGAATATTCTACCCCTAAGGGGATGAAAAAAGGGTTGAAAGTTTGTACGTAAGTTCGCCATTTTTGAAGTTACAAAGATGAAACTTTGTTTTTGGGCTACAGATTAAAAATGAGTAGATACGTATGTAAGCGTTTCTGGATATTCTATCCCTAAGGGGTGAAATAGGGTTTGACATTTCGTAAATAGGTTAGTCTGGCATTCCGTCATTTTTCGAAATATATGAATACTTATAGCAGCATTTATGCGAATTCTGTTCCAAAAGGGGATGAAATATGTTCGAATGTTTGCATGAAAGTTCTTTTAAATGGGCTATTGATCAAAAATAAATAAATACGTTCAAGAATATGAATAAAGTACTGATACATACTTTTACACAGTTTTAATTAAATACATATAATCAACTTCCACGCGAGCAAAGCCGCGGGCAACAGCTAGTTCTATTCTTAATCACAAATATAAATGAATTACAATTTCCTTTGCACAATAAACATCACAGCTACATAAAATGATCTCCAACTTCGCCAAAGCACATTCTCTTTGCCATTTGCTAATGCTTTTATAGTACAAGTAATAAGTGTTAAAAAGCATTTACTTACCGTAAAGTATACTTAAAAGTGCCATCATACACGTTTTCTCAATAACAAGGCTTTTCAAACGACACGACAAACAAAAGATGCGAACATTATCCCCCACTGTTGGTACTTTCGTGCAATAACAGCAAATTTTCGAAATTGAAAAATCCCTGAATACACTTTGGCAAGGCGAAACAATTTCAGCATTAATATGCTAAAAGCCTGACCGGCGCAGGTTAATATTGAATAATATGACTGAAACCAGCAGGGCACTATCCAAACAAGTGCCAAACCGAAGAAAATAAACATATAGGGAGAATTTTACCTCCAGTTCCTACAGAACCTCACGCTGCTGTATAACTCAAGAGATCATACTGTTGTCTCCAGTGCACTAAGCCTCGCTGTCCGTTGCTGCTTGTAACCAAAAGTTCCCGCACGTACCGGTCTCGAAGAAAATTCGGCTTTGTTGATATTGCATCCGTTTACTTAAGCTATTTACCTGTTTCTTACCTTCGCTTTGGACCGGATATTAAATAAGATTGGTCTAGGAATAAGCTCCGCGCCACTGATTGTGTTTGTTTTCTTTACCTGCCGTTAATATCACCAGACTTTTACTTCCAATCCGATTTTTTGAACGTAGGTAAATGTTATTTTGTTGTTGTGTGTCATCTATACCTATAAAGAAGAGTCTGAGGACTGTTTTTGACTATTGTTTTGCAACGGAATATGCAAATTAAATATTTCAAGCAAATAAAGAATGTTATCTAAAAAAAGAAGTTTATTTTAGGAAGAAATCGTATCGTAAAAAATACATGTGTAATATCTAGTTACGCGGTACCGTGTCAAGCCAAGTTCAAGCAAACAGAAGTGGCGAGCAGCACCGTTTGTAATATTACATGAACCATTTGGAGATACTTTTGATACCCTCATGTCTCAAAAAGTAATTCATATAGATATGTCAAATTTGACTCATATATTAAGGCTTGTGAGATACATGTGTACTGTAAATTTCATAACGACAGCTCAAACGGCTATTTAGATATTAACGTCCAAAAATGTCATTTTTATCACTTACTCACCTACAGATCAAAATTCCAACCCAGTTCCAGATGACCTAGAAAGTCTAAATTTGGCAACCAGATAGGTAGTTTGGTGAATACACAGGAATAAAACAGAAAGTAGTAAATTTTATGTAAAAATTAGTGTAACTTTTCATTGTGGGGGGTGCAAAGGCGGTTTATATATTATTTCAATATTTAGCGCCCATCAATAAATTAAATAGTAGGTATTTCGGACCACGGCGCACTTGTACAATTCACAAGTCCAGCCTTGACGGCACTCTTTTAGACTTAGGCACCTATACTTATATCTAGTAGGTCAATGGCTGGCTCACATTGGACTCTCCAGAGGTAAACCCTAGATGGAGTACATCAAGTCAAATCAAGGCACAAGATAGCTCTATTGCAGAATACAACCCGCTCGCGTTATACCACCTCAACTTGGTCAAATTAAATATAAGCAGAAAGCGCGTAAAAAACGAATACTGAATGGTCAATTCACTCGAACATTTCAAAGATACAAGAAAATATAGAAAATAAAACAAAAAGACAACTATACTACGTAAACGTAGGAAAATACAGTAGATTAATAAAAAAACATTTGATATTACGAATTACCTACTAATTATTTCTGTACAAAAGTAATGATACCCATCAAAACCATAAATGTGAAATGAGAGCTAAGTTCAATATTATGATATATAACTTGGTTGTTCAATACAACGACAAAAAGTGAGATGTAAATGGGTGGTCAGTCCTAAAATGTATTTATAACAATATATAATATTTTATAATAACTTAAAATATTATTTCTTCTTAAAACTTAGGATAATATTATTTTGAAGCCTAAGGTCTGACTTGGCTAGTTTTCTCAAATGATATGATGACTGCCTCGTTGGTCTAGCGGTTGGCGTGAGCGACTGCTGATCATGAGGTCTCGGGTTCGATTCCCGGGTCGGACCAAATGTTTGTATGATCTACGAATATTTGTTTCGGAGTTTGGGTGTGTTCTATCTATAATATGTATGTATTTACAAAAAAAAAAAAAAGTATATATGTATTTGTATCAGTTGTCTAGTACCCCATAACACAAGCTCTGCTTATCTTGGGACTAGATGGCGTTGTGTGTTTAGATGTCCAAAATATTTATTTATTTATTTATATTTTAAGTTGTTATTAAATTTTATTTGTTGTTACAAATAAATTTCAGGACTGAACATTGAACCTGGTACCCATTTAGATCTCACCTTTTTTGTCGTTGTAGTGAACAACCAAGGTATATTTCATAATATTGAACTTGGCTGTTATTTCACATTTATGTTTTTGATGGAATTATACATTTCTATAAAACCTTTCAAACAATTAATGAGTGTAGTAAAATTTTATTATTATGTGTCCAAGTATAACAATAAATTATCGTTATTGCAACGTTCTTGCAAAACAAAGAAGAGTTATTAAAACAATCTCAGCAAAACAATAACATCTTTCTCTGAGCTCTGTCCACACTAATGTAGTCGCAGTCAGCAAAGTCTTCGCCGCAGGAACTATTTTATTAGTTCCCCTGTCAACTGAGCTCAGATGCATACCAGGTATCTCGTCGCTTTTATAAATATGTATGAACAAAGTTATTTAATTTAGAGTCTCTGTCCACTGGCTGTTGAATAATGTGGAAACAACAAAAGTTTACTCAAATGCGGATAAAGTAGGGGAATAATGATGAAAGGGGACTATCCACTTGGGAGGAGTAATCGCTCTGGTGTGTAACTGGCGTAGGATGTATGTACCCGAATCTTATAATATGTGCTGCTCATTACGGTTAGAGTTAAATTTAATATCAATGTGTATATTTATACTATGGCTATGTATGACATTTGTATAAGTCATTTACAATTCGCTAACAGCTTGCTTGCATTCTACAACCGGAAAACTCGCTAGCGTAACGAAAGTCTAGCGTCTATGCTCACTTTCTGCGGCCTAAAATTAAATGATCACATAGGGTACGATTTTAGAGAATTTTCTCTCAACTCTGCGGTTTTAGAATAAAGTTTGCTATCTGAGGACTACAATTTTCTACTTTTAGGAATTAAAATCGTTCATAGGCTTGGGTAACTGTTTGTCATCAGAAGAATCATGTACTTTTGTAACATGAATCATGATACAGAAATATTATGTTATTATTAGTACTGATAAGAGAATAATTAACTTCATAACAATAATCACTTAATGACATGACCTTCTAACAAAAAAAAAATTGTGAATAAATCGGATATATAAAGTCGCCATGTTATCCACATTATACTTTTTTCCTAATTTTGTTAAATGGCAACAATTTATTGGTTAAATAATCTTTTATGATATGGCAACAATAATCAACTCCCTCTCTCTCTCTCTCTCTCTACAGTTAACTGCAATGGAAGTAAGACGCTGTAATAATTTGTCATAAAAATGAATACCTTTTTAAAACCAATTGAAGTTCTCAATTCCACTGC
Source organism: Spilosoma lubricipeda (assembly GCA_905220595.1). Taxonomy (NCBI): domain Eukaryota; kingdom Metazoa; phylum Arthropoda; class Insecta; order Lepidoptera; family Erebidae; genus Spilosoma; species Spilosoma lubricipeda. Next base: position 17,499,197 of record HG992293.1, on the reverse strand, counting down.
CAACTAAACCTGTCCATTTTCTAATTTTGAATTTAAAAACTACAGAAAAAAAAATCGAAGTTATTAATGATGATAATTTCACTACCCACAATATAAACTTTATCTTTTTTGTCATACCTAAATATCAGTAAATATAATATCATATTGTTGCTGAAATTTTCACAATAAATTGTGTATTAGCCGTATACCGTAGATTGTCACGCACGACCTTGATTAATACAATAGATAGTCCCTTTTAAGCAATACTGATAACCTTTCCCATGAAACACCCTCGTCAATCAACGCCATCTGTCGACCGAGGGCCGCAATTAGCAACGGCCGAGCCACACCCACTCTAATTAACGATTAAATTAGTTTATCCACCGATATATTATTCGTCTGCTAATCTAGAGAGTGTATACAATACTCTTTTTGAAGACAACTTGCTTGCCAAATTTGTGTTATCTTCGAAGATTTGAAAGATTTACTCAATGTTCAAGTTAAAGAAAGATAAAGTAAAGTTTAAAAGCTGAATTGAAGCAGTTACTACAGTTCTGCAATATCTTCTTTTAATACTTTTATGAACTGATTTTAAGAATTTTAATAATTATTCCATAAAAATAGTAGACATTTATTAAAATATGTACCTAAGTTATTATTCTTGAGCAGAAATCGTTTAGTAAGAAATGGGTATATATACAAAATACTAAGATACGGGAACCCACTGACAGAAAACTGATTTTAACTCTTTAAATAATGTAAAAGTACAAATCTAAAGCATCTTGTTATCTCATTTCTAATTCGGAACAGTAAAACTCCCACAAAAGACGATTTGAGTCTGATTTGATTCGAGTGCAAAGTTTCTGTTCAATACAGAAGATTGAAAACTTAGAGAATATAGGGCTCTATAGCTGCAGCTTTAATTAAAACTTATGAATACCTCCTTAGATTTGAACCACTCAATGGCAAATAAACAAAAGTAGCTTTTGTTTTGGAAACATCATAAATCCCAAACAAAGATCTTTATAATTCTGATCCTGGCCTGACTTCACTTATTTCAGTTGCTAATTAACTTTTTATGTTATTTAAATTTTTATTTGTTACGCTTTGCAGTCGTGTGCAGGGGGCCGTGGTGTGTGTTTTGACAAGATATTGTTTAGGAAACCAAAAAAATGTGACTTTCATTACGACAAGAACCCACCCAACACGATAATTCTCAACATCAAACAAAGAAAGAAGAAGAACAATTTAAGTTAATATATTTTAGTAGGAATAGAAAAACATTGCATAGAAAAAAAGACAATTGATACGTTCTTAGGGCGCCCACACAAAACTCGTTCAACGCTTCGTAAATATATGCGAGCTCGCACGTTTGTGCGAGTACAGTGTTGGGCTTATAGTTATACGTAACGATGTTATTTTATTTTGGTTCAAATACTGAAGAATATACACAAAATATTTGTTTAACATTTTCTTTTCTTTCATAACATTTTCCAAACTATTATCTTATTTATTTGTATCCATAAATCAATAATATTATTTTATTTATTATTTTTATTCTATTTTTCATCATCCATTTCATACAAAAATCTCATTAGGACATCTCTTTGTGGTCGATGGTCACATGAACCAACACTTTGCTGAACAAATTAGTGTCGTAGCTATTCGCATCGCAAGTTCCTATGATGCAGCGTCGCATCGCATCGCATCGTGATTATGTGTGGGAGCCCTTAGGAGGAGAAATGTCTGATACCTAACCTACTTACACCTAAGTATTCTCAATAATGTTTGTTACTTTTGTATAGACGATTCAGACCAATTCATACATTTATATTTAAACACAAAAAATATAGGATCAAAATAATGCTAGTTTTTTTTATGGAATATGGCACATACGAGTAGACAAATCACCTGTGGCCGCCCATGGACACCCGCGACACTAAAGGCATCACAATTGCGTTGCCGGCCTTTGGGGTATGAGCCTCCTGTATATTCATTCACAATAGCAACAACATTGCATAAAATATTAGAAAGCAAAACCAAAACAGTGCCCCTACTTTTAATCTGATTCATAAATACGAAAATGTTCCTACAGAAGAAAAATATTTTCAAATAATCAACTGAAAATTGTAATACATCGTTAATGTTATTCTTACAAAGGTCCGATTCCGTCAGCTAGATTTAAATTGAGCAAACAGAGGGTAAAAATAACACGCTAAGTACTAAAAACAATCCGCTTAAGGGAATAAATCTTTGGGTTTATCCGCTCCTGAGCAAAAACGAAAGGACGCGTAGGAGCTTGAGTATGTGTTGGCACACAGTTTATGTCGGGTTGACATGTAAGTTTAACTCAGGGTGGCATAAATATATACATGGCTTTAAACATTATAATTCTACATAGAAGATATCCGTGCCATGCAACGGGGTGTAAGATTTACATAATTATGTGTATTTCTTTTTTTTTGCTTTTGCTTCTTCTGCAAAATTAATTTATCGGGTAGTAATGTAGGTGCTTGCTACCTGTCTGCTCTAAGATGCTATGCAAGGTTTTGTTGAGCCGATTGACTGAAGGTGTTGATATCACCTTGAGAGATGAGCAGAGCGGGTTCAGAACGGGAAGATCATGCACCGACCAGATTAACGTTTTGCGAATGATCTTGGAACAACGAGCAACGTATCGCCTGATGGTAAGCGATTACCACCACCCATGGACACCTGCAAACACCAGAGGCGTCACAAGTGCGTTGCCGGCCTTTGGTGGCTTTGGAGGGGAGATAAGGGGAGGGGGTTTGGGTTATGGTCCTCCGGTATCCTCACTCACTCGGTGAAACACAGCGCAAGCACTATTTCACACCGGTTTTCTGTGAGGCCGTGGTATCACTCCGGTGGAGCCGCATTCTCCTATTCTGCAATTAGGGAAGGTTTGCGCATAAACTGCACAAACACGACGAATAACGAGGCAGTCTAGCAAGTGCAAAAGTTCACATACACATTATATACAAAAGAAAACGCGGCCGCCCTCGAAATAACTGGAGGCGAACAGTCAATAGAGAGGCTCAACTATCGACTACAACTGGACCGGTATCGAGGTTTTTGCACAAGACCGGGAGAAATGGAGGTCCCTTCTGAGAGCCCTATGACCCTGATAAGCGATAAGAGAACATTAAGTAAGGAAGTAATGTAGGTGCTTTGGCAAAGAAAATAAATCCTTAATTACATAATAAGTTAACTTATAATATAACTGGTGGTTGGTCGCAGCTCCGCCCGCATATATCGGTTATCACGGCAAATAGTAGTATAGCCTGTATGTTATTCTGATGTATAAGCTATATTAATGTAAAGTTTCATCCAAATGCTGTCAGTAGTGTTTGCGTGAAAGAGTAACAAACATCCATCCATCCATCCAAACTTACAAACTTTCGCGGTTATAATATTAGTATGGTTTAGATTTGTGAAATTCAAACGTTTGTTCTGAGACATCAAATTTAGTCCATTGGTTGAATTTTTGGTATTACTAGAAAAGTGAACCAGTAATTTGATTAAGACTACTTGAATTTAAAGTTTAGATTTTGATAACTACTATCTAATTAAACAAAACTAAGTAGATGACTCACTAGTCATTCTTCTAGACATTCTTCATGAACAAAAACTGATTAAATGAATCTACTTAGTCACTACTAAGTAGATTCATTTAATCAGTTTTTGTTCATAAGGAATGTTCCAATTGTTCCGAATTTACTTAGAATTAAGGAATTTATTAGAATTTAATTCTAATTACAATTAGTTTTGCTCACGTCAAGCAATTGAAATCTTCACAAGAATTCGTAAAGCAAGTTTTTAGAAATACCTTTATTGAAATTTTGAAAAACCACAAAAAACCACAAGTAATATTCAAGAATCAGCATACGACACGTATATAGTGCTCAATCTACTAGAGGTCCATGAACGTTTTGGCAAGAATTTCTCCGCTTACTTATTTACTTCGCTCGCTCAACGACCCAAAGTGTGTCTTGGCCTCCGACAGCAGAATGCGCCATTCTTTCCTATTCTGTGCCAACTCAGACCAATCGGACACTTTCATCTCTTCCATATCCCTAGCAACCACATCTTTCCAGCGGTATCTGGGTTGTCAACGTTGTTGTACCGACCGCCGCCCGATGGACTGCCGAATGTATGCTCTTTTGACGGTTCGATCTTCACCCATTCTTTTTTTGTGGCCAAGCCAGCGAAGCCAAGCAGCTTTATTTCCCCGATTGTGTTTGGCACTGACACTAGGCTCTCTATCTCCCGGTTGTGCCTTTGTCTCCGCTCTCCATTCTCTCCTATTGCCGGTCCCAGAATCTTTCCCAATATCTTGCGTTCTGTAACTAAGAGTTTTTCTTCCTCCTTGATCGTTAGTGTCCAAGTTTTACATCCGTACATCAAAATCGGTCTGATTACTGTTTTGTAGACGCGGATTATGGTAGTCTTGCTTATTAACTTAAAAACTAGTACTTTATGTAGGGCTGCGGTACATCTTAGTGTGTTGACAATGCGGATGTTTATTTCCTCCTCCCTCTAATTGATGTCTGCACTCGTACACCTGAGATACTTAAATTTGTCTACACCTTTGTAGTTTGTGCCGTTTATTGTAAGGTATTTTCTCTGAACTCTATTGTCCTTGTATCGATTAATGTGAAGGTATTTAGTCTTTTCACGACTGATTCTGAGACTTATCCTCCTCTAATACCTGTGCCATGCCTACAACTTCCACCTCTGAATGCCCCAGGATAGCAAGATCGGATGATGGGTTATGCGGAAGCATAGCCTATTATTTTATTCCTTCCATTCAACTCGACTCCTCCATCTATCAGTAAAAAAAAGGATTGGATTTCGCCAGGTTTGTACTAATTAATTTTTCATACTTTTAGTTTGTCTAGATTAAAATAGAAAGAAGTTCCTTACTTTAAAGGTTTTAATGCACACAGAAAAACTATATTATTATTTAGGAAATAAATTGTAGATAATAAATTCTTTTCTCTAATATACTATGAACATAAGATCACTATTAGTCTCTGTCACACAGTTTGTGACGCTTGCGATCAACTCCTTCCAATTAAAAACAGAAACCGCACAAGCGACCTGCAATCTTCTGAAAATAGACCCAATGAGGAAAATGTGTACGAAATCTGATAAAAAACATTTTCGTCCCCTTACTGTTGGAGGGTGCCGAACAGAAAGTTCCCGTTCGCCAACCACTTGCTAAATATATTTTTATTGTATTATATTCAGACCGTATCCCCTCAATGTTGGGGAAACTCAGCTGTTTTTCCTTTAGTACATTTTGAAGTTAATGTTTGCGTTTATGCTTTAAATACTGATTTTATTTTGGTTTCTCCACTTGCAATATTAAAGCTTGTTGTATCGTATTGTTATATATTTGACGATATGAATTCTTCTTGTGTTATATTAAACTGTGGTAAATGAGATCATATTTTTTTATCCTGCCTATGTTAGCACAAAACTTACTGCAGGTATTAATTAACCTTATTAAAGAATGAATAATATTACGTTGTAGTAATACACACAATCTACAATACAATATCTACAAAAGGAGCTTCCATACAATTGAAGTGCTACTTCGTACGCATCTAACGTGTCTACATCGTACGTGTCTTATACGTGAAACAACCGATAGTTTCAACACATTCAATGTTTATTTTAAACTACAGTTTAAGTTTTTTTTAATAGTAATAAAGTAATTGTAAGAACAGTTATTTTCTGAAACACAGGTCTTACCTAGATAAGGCAAATTACTAACTTAAAATATTGACCATACTTAATAATGAGATTAAAAATTGCAATTTGGTAGTAAGAGTAATAAATACGTAGTTCTAATCGTATAAGTACTTAAAAAATAATATTTTGCTTATATTAAGTATACTTTTAAGAAACACAAAAGCTTTGTACATTGAGTTTGGAATAAAATTGTATTTATTTATTATTATTATTATTTATTTATTGCTAGCCAATCCTTACAACGAGCAGTGGATGAGTTCATAAATTCTTCGTAAAATAGAAACACGTATTTAACATGAGCATGTAACAAATAATTAATGTCCTAATAATTAAGTTTGGGTAGAATTTGCTACGCGCACATATAACTTTTATGCGATTCGCCTGATCCCATAATATCTTCAGAAAACGTAGAACTATTGATGGATCGCTATACAAACCATATATTCGTATCAAATTGAAACAAAAGCACTGAACAAAAATCCATTCGTACATTAAAGCTTAACACTAAAGGCGAAAACTTTATAACAATGTTAAAAGTTCTTCTAAGAGTTTCCCTCGATTCTTTTGCAGGTCTAAGCAGAGAGCCGATGTACCAGAGAGATTGGTGTACTGCCCGCGATAGCTCGAGACGGGATTAATCGAGCTTATCGCTACAAAGGTGAAAGGAGTGAAATAGGATTCTATTCCTCGGAACTGTGACTTTATTATTTTGCTACTTATAGTGTTGCTAAAATAAAATCGTTTTTAGCAGAAATTCTTGGTAGCTTTTTGTTTAAAAGATAAATAAAATGCGAGGCTAAGAGGCTGTCATCTTCAGTGAGATAATAAAAAGCTTATGAAGCGTAACGTGTTAGTGGTTTATCTTTTAAAGAATTTGCGTAAAATTCCTTTTTCTTTTACTACGTTTTAACAGCCTCGCAGTACAGATAAATGTATTATTGGGTACTGATATATTTCTACGGTGGTGAATGGTTTACAGTCTTATTTTAAATATTTAAATACACTTTTCACAATATTTATAGACTAAGGTATAACTACTGTGTATAATTTAGTGCTGCAACAGTAGAGGATGTCGTCAGTGCGAACTCAAACGTAATCGTTGCGTATCAAGAAATACAAACACAGCATTTGTATAACGTATCTACACTTCTATCTATACTAATATATGAAGCTGAAGAGTTTGTTTGTTTGAACACGCTAATCTCAGGAACCGCTGGTACGATTTGAAAAATTCTTTCGGTGTTGGATAGTCCATTTATCGAGGTAGGCTATAGGGTATATATCATCACGCTACTACTAATAAGAGCGGAGCAACAATGTAGAATGTTTCAAAATCGGGGGAAATTTTCACGCTACAGGCAATATAAGGCGCAAACGAGGTTGCGTGGGTCAGCTAGTATTTGTATATAGTTTGTAGTACGCATATTTAAGTGACATCTTCCCATCCCAGACACCACAGTGTCTCAAGACCAAAGTTTTTGCCAGTGATGACCTATGGTACAGAAACGTGGTCACTCATGGTGGGCCTTATAAGAAGGCTCAAAGTCGCTCAAAGAGTAATGGAGAGTTAAGAGCTAAGAGCAATTATGCTTTTGATCAACATAATGTGATTTCAAGTTTGTTTTTATCCGACTGCGAAAGAACGAAAGTTATCTTTATTGGGTGTATGTATATACGTATATATATTTCTTTCGCATGCCCTAGAACCTAAACGGTTTGTGTTATTTTCATGTGAGTGGTGTCAATAGATTCGGCTTAGCCATGAGAGTGACACTGGGTACACTAAAATAAAAAAAAAACAAAATTAAAAAACATATTTTTTTCAGTTCTTTCTATCTTTTCAGTTCTTCAACGTATTTAATAAAGATGGCAGATATTGTTCTAGGCTCTAGGTTTTACCAGCGATTAATCATCTTATTAACGTATTTGGAATTAAATATTAACGTCAAAATTATTATATTTTTTAGGAATTCTGTTCACAAAGGGGTTAGTGTCAAGTACTCAACAATATTTGAACGATCCTCTTTAACTTGACTAGTAAATAAGGGTGTATATATGATATGTGGGAACAAGTAACCTATTTAAAGTAAGAAGTATCATATCGTAACAGTTAGCTACATTTATATTTTTAACCGTGTATAAAAATACAGCCATTTTGATGGTAACATTCCCTTTAGGGTTGAACGAAATTGAAGCAATTGTCAATAATGTTTTGGTAGCTTAAGGCGCACATTCAAAATGAATTCAAGTAACATGTAGGAAATAAAAGGATCTTTTATTACTGAATTGAAGTTTTGCAACGTTGAATTTGGTTACACAATTGAAATTCAGTTGCGATAATCCAATTTATTTTTATTATTATATTATTATACGACTACATGATAATGCAATTTATTTTTATTATTATATTATTATAATTTTTGTTTCAGAAATGCAGTTTTCATTGATTGTCGTTCAGGACAATGGCTGTATGATGAGCATGACCATTTCTTCAGTGCTGCATCATCAATCATCAACAGTCCAGTCCAGTGCTAGGCATAGGCCCGTCCTTAGCAAGGAGTTTTTAGCCTTCTACGCCATGATTCTTACGACACCCACGTATGAATAGAGGTGATTACATTTTGTATTCTTATTTACTCTATACTATGCCACGTTCGACAAACAAGTTGGTATAGATAGTAGGAGATCCGAGGTAAGGTAAAATAAAAAAAATAAATATTTCGGACATCTATTACACAACGCCATCTAGTCCCAAGCTAAGCAGAGCTTGTGTTATGGGTACTAGACAACTGATACAAATACATATATACTTTTTTTTTTGTAAATACATACATATTATACTTAGAAAACACCCAAACTCCGAAACAAATATTTGTAGATCATACAAACATTTGGTCCGACCCGGGAATCGAACACGAGACCGCACGATCAGCAGTCGCATACGCCAACCGCAAGACCAACGAGGCATCATTCATCAAGTCAAGGTCAACCTTCACCCATCTGTTCACAAATATGACTAGACTAGCCGACCCACGCAACCTCGTTTGCGTCTCCTATTGACCTTAGCGTGATAATTTCCTCGCGTTTTTGCAACATTCTTCATTGCTGCTCCGCTCCTGTAGGTCTTAGCGTGATGATATATACCCTATAGCCTTCCTCGATAAATGGGCTATCTAACACTGAAAGAATTTTTCAAATCGGACCAGCGGTTCCTGAGATTAGCGTGTTCAAACAAACAAACAAACAAACTCTTCAGCTTTATATATTAGTATGGATGTGTCAATTTTTACAGATGACATTCCTCTTTTCTGTTGGCTGGGTGGAAGTTGAAGGACAAAAGGAAGGAATGGTAACAGGTTCACAGATATTTTGGTAATTATTTTTAAAAGTGTTAATATTATTCTCAAATTGAAAATAGTAACAAGATCGACAAGAGTTTATTTTTTCAATAGGTACTATGTGTCTGTGTTAAATGTCTGCGAGGCCCAGGCGAACCTGCGCTACGTGCCTCCTCATCAGCTGACAGCTCGGTATGTACGCCACGCACCCACGACACACCACAAATACATGATATATTTCTGTAGCGTTAACATATTTGTGGAATGAGAGTAGAATATAAATTCGTAGACGACATATTTTACTGAACAGCGAATAAAATTTGGTGTACCATTGTCAAATTTATTCAAATTTCAGAACATAATTTATTTCCTAAAAAATATATTGTATTTCAACTTTTTTTTTAGGAAACAAAGAAATATAAGGAAATATATTTATGCTGCCCTACTTCATTTTCATATTTTCACCACACATTTCGAACTCATTTAGTTTCTACTCTTGCTTTTAGCCATTTTAATATTGTTGGACAAAAGTTGCCTAAAATTATTTACCTACCATAATACCTTCTATATTTTCAGATCTTTTTGACTATGAAAAATTTAAGGAAAAAAATCTTTAGATCGTGTTATGGCACTCAGCGTTAACTCAGCAATATAACCACTTGTAATTTATACTCTCGATTGTCGGCACTTTAAGGAACTTTTTATATCAATTTTGAATTGTACAAAAATAAAATAGTGGAATAAGTACAAGTAATTTTAATTCAGGAATGAATATAACCTCTTCTAAACCATACGAATTCTCAACCAATAATAATAATCTATATATATAAAAGAGGAAGGTGACTGACTGACTGATATACCTAGAGATCAATGCAGTGCCCAAACCGCTGAACCTAGAATCCTGAAATTTCGCATGTAGGTTCTTTATATAACATAAGTGAGCACTAACAAAAAGGAATTTGAGAAATTTCATTCCTAAGGGGGTAAGGGAGTGAAAGTCTACGTGAGCGAAGCCGCGTGCAAAAGCTAGTTATATATATAGTACAAGTATAATAATCAACTAATATCAATTGAATTAATGTAATTACAGTACAGCAATAGAGGTTGATTAGACAAAGAGTACACAATGTGTGTGTCGCCGGACTATTTCATTAATTACAGACAATGTTACCCAATCCTTATTGCAGTCGGCACATAGCAGAGCTCCCACGGTTGGTACATACCCACCGTCCAAATGTTATTTAACTGAGTCTTTTCATTTACACAATCTATTTGTTTTTATTTTAAAATTGATAGTTGATTTCTATCGTTCATAAATTTTATATTTAAAAAACTATTTACAATTACAACAAGACATAACTTTTTTACTAGCGTAACGCCGCGGGACATAGCTGGTCTAAAAAGCCTAAGCCTAGCCTAGCCTAAGAAACTCCCTGGATCATCAGCTACCTGCCAATGAAAGCCCCGTCAAAGTCGGTCCAGCCGTTGCAAAGTCTTCGGAACAAACAAACAGACAGACAGGCAACAATTTAAAAAAAAAAAAAATTTGGTACATGTATCATATATCATTCGCATTTATTTGCAAACATACCTAGTTTTCCAATTACAGAGCATAATGCGACTCAGTGGCGCACAATGCCGAATTATGCTGATGCTCAATTGGAACGTGAATTAGTTTTCAAATGCACCAGCAGAGTGCGCTAAGTTCAGTGTTGAAAAAAAAAAAATTCAGAGTTAGCAATAACCTCATTAATTTGTAAGCAAAGTGGTATACATAAAAATTGGTTGAAAACTATTTACGGTTATTTTAAGTAATTTGGATTTTGATAATTACATTAACATTTGTTTGTTTTGAGTAATTTTTTTAAATGAGTTCTACCTTCATCCATACTTATATTTATTTTTTTAACACAGTTTGAATTAACTTTGATTATTTCGAAAAAACTGCAACGAAACGAAAGCTTTAAAATTTTTTTCAACAATAAATAATATTACTAACGATAATATATAAATAAAACATTTTGATCAATGCCACCTTAAAGAAAAAACACTTGTTAATTTTTGTCACGTTGGTATCGATTGCACGCATCACGCAAAAACACTACTTTTGAGAGTGCTCGATTGTGCGAAGCGTTGCTGTAGTTGAAACATTCAACGTTAAGCATTATGCCGCATAATGCGCTCTAGTGCTGTAATTGGAAAACTAGGATACACTTCAATTTTATTTATTAATAGAGACTAAACTCTTCTAAATTTATACATAAAAAAATATTTATACATTAAATATGTCTGTTTTCCTGATTATTCTGACTAATTTAGTTTAGTACCGGTGCGCATATTTACAGAACATACTTACATTTACAGGACCTACACTAGCAGATGGCTTATGTTGTAACCAGTATCAAAGAGCACTTTTATTCGAACAAAGTGACACGTTAGCAACACAGAGAGTATCAAAATGAATTAGAAATACTAAGCGTAATAATTCATCTCATATAATTATTTCTTATTAATCCAGAAATTGTGTTTGCAAGTTGTTTTTATATTACGCAGATGCCATCTTAAAGTCGTTGTAAACTAATTAGACAAGCTTGAGTATCTGCAAATTGTTTGCGAAAGATTTTTATTTGATTTGTGTGAAAATGTGACCAAGTTTTTTAATAGGAAAAACGCTAACTAATAGATGATTACTTGTTTTTTATCTTTCTTTACCATGCGATACGGTAAGGATACCATATCACACCGGTCATTGAACCGATAAACACGGTTGGTGTTTTAGATGAATATCTTTTTAGTTTAATCTATATCTACAAAAAAGGTATTTACAGACTTTATTTTTATTTATTTATTTATTTATCTTTATTGCATACATGTAATGACATAAAACATAGAAAGAGTTACAGTAAAATATAAATGTAACAATCGGCGGTCTTATCGCTTACGGCGATTTCTTCCAGACAACCTTAATACGGTTATTAGGTATTTGAAATTTAACGGTAGGTAGTTAAATATATTTGAAATACACCAGAAAAGAATGATAAATAAAACATAAACACAGAAATACATACTCATACTCACTACACATGTACAAATACATTCACTACATACACTTAAACAGTACTTATATAGTCCTTATAAATACATACACAAATGAATACACTAAGCAATAAGATTTATTAAGTGATTACAATGACAAATAATAGTCTTTCACTAGTATTTTAAAAATAGGCAAGGTTTTCGCTTGTCTGATTGTCACAGGCAATTTGTTCCAAAGTCTTACAGCTTGCACGGTAAAAGACTTGTCTCCAAACTGAGTGGAATGTTTTTTTCAAATTTATTGTGTTTACGAGTAATATGAAACCTGTGCACCTACCTCACAACATCTCTACACCACCCGAAGGTTGACTGGAAGACAATGCCCCGGGCATTAAGTCCGCCGATGTACAAATTTAGTGCATAAAGTTTATAAATAAATAAATAAATGAATGTTTTGGCATTGTTAATATTAAATTCTCCGATGATTCAGGTCTCTACAATGTGTGTTGTTTAAGAACTGGAAACGTTCTTTGAGATAAGGGGGGGTGTGAGGAAAAAACAGAACACTGTATAAAAGAGTAAGAATATGCAGATTCCGGCGAAGGCGTATTGGTAGCCACTTGAGTTTAGCACGATACCCAGAGATGTGATCATATTTGCGTAATCCAAATAGGAATTTGATTCAGAGGTTTTGATACTTTAATCACTGCCTGTCGATAAGAAAACAGCTAAAATACAATCTCAAGGTCTAGAAGTATTTTATTATTTTAGGAATGTTCTTTGCATGACGTGGACGGATACGAATAAGATATACGAAATAAGAATAGCTTAGTAGACAACTCAGTTAAGTTAGTTACCTTTTACCATCTCTGTCAAAACGACAACTTTGTATAAAAACTAGCCGACCCACGCAACCTTGTTTGCGTCTCTATTGCCCGTAGCGTGATAATTTTCCCCCGTTTTCGAAACATTTTTCATTGGTGCTCCGCTCCTATTGGTCCTAGCGTGATGATATATAGCCTATAGCCTTCCTCGATAAATGGGCTATCTAACACTGAAATAATTTTTCAAATCGGACCAGCGGTTCCTGAGATTAGCGTGTTCAAACAAACAAACAAACAAACTCTTCAGCTTTATATATTATTGTATAAAAATGTACTAATTACAAATTTGTCACGCCACTGTTTTAGACTAATCGATTGAGCAATATATACAAAGTTGTAATTGAAATCAAAAGCTGTCATAATTATATTTTCCGAGATGCTTTGTAATATTCGTTTTAAGGAAAGAGACATCGGTATTTATTTACGATACAGTAAACTCCCTATTGATTTTAAAATAATTTACCCTTAAGGTTGCTAAACGGAGGTGTATGTAAAAAATATAAAATTAGTTTTTTTTAATGGTTGCTAAACAAGTGAAACTTTAACAAAATAAAAAACCGACTTCAATTAACGACCAAATTGATCGATTTCTCTTTTTTTTATTTTATTTATTTATAACAAATGTGATACACTTAGGTACATATTAAATAATTTCGCCAAACTGCATGACAGTTACAGTCTTGGATATCATCTTTCTTTAACATGGTACCACCGTTGGGATATCTCCTTTCCATTAAAAAAGAATGATTAGAATCTGTTCAGACACGCAAACACACATAAAAAAATAATAAATATGGTCGAATTGAGAACCTCCTCTTTTTTTGAAGTCGGTTAGTAAAATTGGTTTTATCGCTGCCAATAATAAAAAGCAGCATAATTATGCACGTTTTCAATAATTAAACGAAATGATGAATTTTCAGTCTAAGAGAAGAATAAGCAAAATATACTGCAGCAGCAAATAAGCATAGCAGTTACAGAAAGAGAAAAATGGAGAGAGAGAGAGTAGTCTATACTACCTAAAATTATATCAAAATGTTAATTAATTATTTATTTTATCTATTATATCTTTCCATAAATTACTTTATAGTACTTAAATATAAAGTTTAATATTAAGACTTCTGTAATTTGTTAAGCTAAATAGAAACCTTACCTAAACTAAAGTAACTAATAAAAAAATCTTAACATGTTGTTTTCTAAATAAATTTTCGACTTCAAAACATTTAAATGTAAATAGAAAGTGTTATTTTTTATGTAAATCAGTGTGTGTGGCCGATGCAACTACCAAACTCCGAAGATATTTAATCCGACATACAGCCGTATCCACATCCAACGGGATCATGGATTACTAATAGTGACTGTGTAGCAATCATTACGTTGTGTGTCATAATCTGCGCTATTCATTGCACAATTGATCAGTAATTTGACACTAGACGTGTAAATTTCATTTCCATGGATTGCGATAATGATTTCACTAATTATATAAAGCTCAACAACCTAAATGCTTTAACAAGTTTATATGTTTGAATTACCAATTAGTAAATGTTATTTTCACTATTACAGTAACTTAGCAGGGTGAAACTTAAAGACCTGAGTCCAGAGGGGGATTACAAGTTGTTGATTTGATGTAAATGAATTAAGAAACATCAAAAAAACGTTATTGTTAAGTTTTGAAATTAGTTACGTATCAGGAACGTAACATAATGTTAACGGCTATTGTATTTCTCACAAATAAAATTACTCTAATGTTTCTTATTCAGTAAATTTCTTTGGTCGTCTTTTGTACTGGCATAAAACAAATTTAACTGCTCCTGAGAGGTAGGCATTTAAAAATGAACGTACATAAGCACATTAGTTAAGGAATTGTTTTTTCATACTTATTAGTAAGATTTAAGACACATACGTCTACTTTACTACTACTATTATTTGGAATAACGTAAAAGTACGACTATTGCTGTCTGACGGGCATAGAGATTAGGTAATAAAATTGAAAATATTTCAAAAGTAAAGTTAGATGAGAAGGAAGGCGCTGGTAGGAAAGGGGTAAATAAATCACGCGCTATTCTATAATATCTCAAATTGCCTATTACTAGAAAATCAGAGCCATAATTCATATTCAGACCGAATTCATTACTAAAAATATATTTAATATAATAAACACAATAACCAAACTACAAGGGCAGATCTGTGATAATAAAGCAGTCGAATGTCTGACGTTACTCTTTTTATGGCAAACATTCCGAATGTTTATGGCACACAGTAACAAATACAAGCACCTTATAATAAAAAATATTACTTTTATGGCATTGCTTGTTAGCTGTGATTGTTTAAGCCGGAAGACTCTGAACCAAAATATGAACATACAATTTTCATATGGATTAGTAAGATTCAGTCACTTTGCCGAAACAATGGACGCTGTAAAACTAATAACAAATAGTTATTAGTTTTAACGCACGCGGCTTTGCTAGAATGACTAGTTTCTTTTACGTATTCGTTATTTAGGAAATTATTTACTACCATAACATAAATACAACCATACGTCGTACACGTTACCACTACAACGTGTGAGGCTGAAATATCGGTTCTGAAATTGAACTTTTTTTAACGGGGTTGCCAGGAAAAAATATAAAACAATCTACCCAAAGTTTATAGCCCCAGTGATTTAAAAGTATTTTTATAATCTATACTTATAAAATAACATGTCCTGACTGACTGATCGCCGAGCGTAAACTATTATAGTTAGCGCTATGAAATTTGGTCAGTAGGATCTTTTCATTGAGTAGACACTCACTAAGAAAGGAATTTCGGAATTTCTACCCCTCAGGTGTGAAATAGGGGTTGAAAGTTTGTATGTCCGTAATTTTTGAAGTTCCGTGCCAAAGGAAAAAAAAAGGAACCCTTGTAGATTCGTCATGTCTGTCTGTCTGTCCATGTGTCTGTCTGTCTGACCGTCCGTATGTTACAGCCACTTTTCTCCGAAACTATAAGAACTATAATGTTGAAACTTGGTAAGTAGATGTATTCTGTGAACGGCATTAATATTTTCAGAATCGGCATTATTCAGAATCTTGTTGTTATGAGAATGGAGTATCTTTATAGTGATTATAATGAAGGACGAATATAAGCATATTATTCTGCGCGAGGTGTGGCGTGTTATCTTGTTATACGAGAGATGGTAGGTCCACACTAATCTAATAACTGTCAACCAGCAGTGCGTGTGTATCAGAACACGCAATATACCTCATCACACTAACATTGGAAACCGTTCTCTTGTAATTACATCACTATCTATGTTAGCGTTCGCTGTTCTGGTCCTAAGGGTTATAGCATGTACCGTATCGCATTACCTTCTTAAAGAACTCGAATATCATAAGCAAAAAATGTTTTGAAATCTGATTGGTTGAATAGAAGTGGTTATACCCTTACAGTAGCAAAACCCTCTTTATTTCGAAGTAAATTGCTAGCAGTAAATAACTGTATTTAGTAGTAAGGTTCTGGTATAAATTCTCGTAGGTATATGTAAGCCAAATAGAAGTTGGTGCAATGTATGTACAGTTTCTTCCACTACCAATCACAAGAGAACAATTAAAGTCTAAACATTTTTTCAAAATCTGATAGTTTTATAATAAATTAAAGAAATGACAAGTAGAATGCGTACCTATGGAGTATGTACAATAGCCAGCTAATTTAGCCCCAACTTTAATGTCAACACAATAATATGTACTCGCAAATGTTAACATTACACGCACTGGGAAAATCTTGTGGAGAAAATGTTTCGGAGCTAATGATGTATTATGTTTTAGCATTCAGCTATGTATATTTACTTGTTACGGCCCGACATGTTTAGGTATTACGACTCGTTAACATGACCAGCATTGGGGATAAATATAAAACATTAATATATTACAGTTAAACTGGTCTTGGATCAGTCTGAATACTATGTAATATGCTCTGCCTAGTTTGGGATCTGAGGACTGTGTTTGACATATGCTAAAGTTTATTATAGGCATTATAGGAGATAACGAGCAGATGTCACTTGGTGGAAAGTGATGCCCATACATACCGCCGCCTGTGAAAACCTACAACTCGAAAGTCAAAAGTACCCTCTGAGTGAAAGAGTTAGAGTGTAAGGCGCTATTCAGTGCGATGCGGACTGCCCACGCGCGGGTTGGGGCTTGCGTCCATCGTGGATGAATTCGTTGTTCAGTGCTGCGCGGACCGTGAGGACAGCTAGCAGCGTAGCACTGAACGCGCTGTATAGGTTTTATATATTGTACCATCCGTCGCGGACATCCGCGTTGGTCATCCGCGTCGCATTGAATAGCGCCTAAGGGGAGAGAAGGAACCTGTTCTCCTTACTCATTTCGATCATGCAGTAGAAAACAGTGTGGCGAAAATTTAAATCACTACGCCATTAGACAAGAGAGCAAAAGGTGAAAAATACTTTGTTTCTTTTACTTTTCAACTTCAAAGTCGCTATTTATTAAAATTCAGAACTGCCATTATTCAATTTCAAACAAGGTTTCTGTAATAACTCGAGAAATTAAATACGACCTCTACATGGCGAACTTAGTAGTGAGAATTCTTTGAATCTGCGCAACTCGATAGTGCGAAACTAATTATCTCGAAGTAAAATGAACTAAGTTAGCGACTTTAACGGATTGCCGAGGTTTCCTAGAAAACAATCTAAGAGTACAGAACAAATAGTTTAATCAATTATATGCAATGACTGTGGTGTTTGTGGCTGATGTTAACAGCTTAGGTTTATTTAACGTAAAACATGTTTATGTCAAGTAAGAAATTAAATTGACTTTTGACTTTTCACTTTTATTTATCTTGTACAACCTAACTTCGTTAATTCCATCATTCTTCAATTCCGATCAGTTAGAATCCTATAAGTATTGATATTGCACAAAGGTTTTAAGAAGATAATGTTTTTCGTTTACAATTTCAAAGATGATTAAATATAGTACTGTATAAATAAAAACTTTTTATCATGCGTCATATCTTGCTCAAATTCTTTCAGAATAACAAATTGTTCCATTCATTCACTCTCCCATACTTGTTAAAAGTTAAAATAAGTTAAATTTTTACTTAGGCTTTCTGTATATTTGGGCTGTTTATATAGAAGCCACCTGATTCCTTTTTATTACTTTGGCACATTTTAATATTTGAGTTTTTTAATAACAGATTCCTGACATATATTATCTAGAGAGAGATAGAAACGGACAACTAAATGGTATGATATCATACAACTATGAAGCACAAAAGTGGTATATAGGTAAATATTTAACTTACATAGATCATATCATATTCTCATTCTAATGTAATATCTCAATCATATTCTCAAATCAACATATTTCCAATTACGATTATCCTCAAATCACAGCTTAATCATTATATGGTTACACAAAGCAAGTGAAGTCAACAAGATTAAATTGATCCCAATATCAATAACATTGGAGCAATACGCTATATAAATACCATTACCAACTAACAAAATATGAGATTAGCAGTCAATCTCCCCCCGCGGCAAAGGAGACTCGGCATTATAACAATAGGGCGCCTTATTGACGTCGTTTGCAAGATGTCGCCGCAAATTAACTTGTCGGTTATAAGAGGCAGATTAAAATAATTGCTATTACAAATGTTTGAATATTTCACCGTCGTTATCATAATATTCACTTAGGGACTGTCTTTTACAAAAGTACCATAGGATGTTAATTTGAAGAACAAATGAAAGTCCGAGGGAGAAAAATATAAATAAGCACGACGTTATTAATTAAGGAACGAGGAAGTGTAGGTGTCAGGAACGTCGCTGTAGGTCCTTTCATACAATTTTATTATTTATTTATACAATATTCTTTAAATGGACTAGAATATAAAGCAATAACAACTCCTTTAAAACAAAGCTTTTAAGTTAAAATGAAAAAAAGTGTTGAAGCTTACTTAGCGACTTATAAAAGCTACGAATTTAAAGTTGAAGAGGAACTTAATCATGGAAGTATTTCAATTTGCTTTTTAAAAATTAAGGACTGAATTAGCTATATTTTTAAAACTCCAAATTAAGATTTTTCTTTTCGTTTTATTCTTTTAGTTTACTATAATGTTAAGTGTTTTTAAAAATAAATTCCTTTTTAGGAATTCATTTTTCATATGATAGTTACCTCTTTCTGAGTAATGATTACATGTACCGTATAATTATATCGAGAACCAGAGAAATAAGCTAATTCATAAGACGGTTTTTACCTATGTAATAAGTTCTAAGCTATAGGTGAAAATGTCTATGAGCCCCCACACAAAACTAAGAATTCGCAACGCATCGTAAATATATGAGAGCGTCCGAAGCTCGCACTGCAAGAACGTCCGATATAATTCGCATCGTGCATTCGTGCGATGTTACGTCACACTTGTAAACATATTTTATACATATGTAGTGTAAAGTTACCTGATTAGGAAACTATACGCTATGCATAATTTTGCAAGATCTGAGACGTTATTTTATTTTGTTTCAAATACTGAAGAATATAAACAAAATATTTGTTAAACTTTTTTTTTTCAACATTATTGAACTATTTTCTTATTTATTTGTATCTATAAATCATTTATATTATTTTTATTCTATGTATTCAATTTTTTGCGGTCGGAACTAGCAATTCGCATGCATGCATACATATTTTGCACTAAACGTGAATCGAACCCTTAACATAGCTGTGTGATGTACTACCACCTCTCATCATGAAGGTCGCAAAATCACCTAAAATAGAACAAAATTAAGATGTATATACATAATATAGCATACGACTGAGTGCTTTCCCAAACTTTTTAAACACATATGGCATCAATAAGTCATTAACTTGTTACTTAATCTCTTGGTATTAGATACCTATCCTCGATTAACTAAACGCTATTCTGTGTAATGTAAATCTAAGTTAGTTCAAAGCGCCTTACCAAATCAAACTATGTGAGCTTATTATCTGAGTTGATAAGACGTTTTTCAAGCATGTGAAACTCGATATGTGCAAATGTGTGCCGCCTTACTAGCGTCTCACGCAGACGGAAGCTCGAACAAGGAATTAATTGCTCGCTAATCTCGCTTTATTCCAGTCACGACTTTATTCGTCCCAATGAACAAGCCTTCTTTATTGTACATAAGGTTTATTATTATTACGAAATTCATGAGGCTTGTGTAACGGATTTCTTAAGAGAAATTTTCCAGTTTGTTAAATCCTTTTGATATTCGAGTTCCATAAACATCGCGTCTCAAATATTTTAGAACATTAATTGTGATTGGTAGATTATTTGGCGTTGGTTATATAAATAATCATCTATTTTACCAATGTTAGCAACATTGATTTCAATTTGAATATACTCGTATTCGCTACGTGTATACTTATATACAGATATTCATTTTTTATTACATTTAAGAGGACGATTTTCCATAAAAAATAAATGTTAACAGTCACATTTCTAGCGACAGGAACGTTACGGCAGCCATTTCCGATATGTGTGTATATTATTCAATATAATTTGGTTACGTCAAAGATATCCGTGACAAATACAGCGGAAGATCTCCATCGGGGTTTGCCAATAATGTGTCGTAACATTAGGTATATACCCCGTGTTTGACTATTCACGTGTCGCTGTGTCGCGTGACTGGATCTTTATCAGCAGATGTGCTGATATGTGGTGATAATATGATTACTAAACTATATAAGGGAATTAGGTTTGACTATTAGAAAAAAAATAATTGTTAGACCTTGCCACACTTCATTGTAGCACATATTGGTTGCAAAATATAGATGAAACCATCTTCAAAGCGTCTTGCACATCGGGTCAAATTTGATGCCAATAAGTGCAGAACTTTTTGAGTTTTTGAAGCGTGGTCAACCTACTTTACCTTTTAAACTATTTAATGATATTAAAAAATTTGCAGTTTTTATTTCTGATCCAAAATCTTCTTCTTCTATAAACACAGGTCAGATATCCAAAACCCGCAATCCCGGTTGATTTTACCTACTGTTCTCTCAGTTTCAGTTTCTGAAACTTAGGTTTCAAGTAACTGGAGTAGTGTCGGGCGCACTGCCACGGGTCCTAGAAACTCAAGATTCGGAAAGGTTCTTATTCGTTTACCTTATGCCAATTTTAAGAAATATTTTAGGTCACTAAGATGCACCAAAAACTCTTAAAATGGTTTTACATAACGTTATAATTATATAACTTCCCCAATTTGTTTTTTTTTTTAACCAAAAGAATAGAAAAAAAAAAATTACATACTATAAATAAAGTAAATAATTAGTGTCACATGATATTAAAAGTATATTTTCAATCAAAGAATGAGCTAAGGTTATTTTGATCGAATTCTATTAAGAACAGATGTCTAAGCGCGATGGAGGCTTCTAATAATGATTTTAATAAAGTGTGATTAGTTCAATTTGCTAGCTATTTCTCATTTTCTCCAATTAGACTATCAATTTCAACAAAAAGACATTAACTATACTTGAATTTGAACTTATTTGTTTCTCTTCTATATTGTATTGTTCATTTTAATATTCATATGCACTTACATGTTCAAAATAACCATTTCAGTTTTATTGCTTATATTTAATGTATACTGGGGAAATATCGTTCTTCTTCTAACATTTCACATTTCTTAAATTATTAATATAGTCAAGTGAGTGTGTCTGCATATTTTTTTATATTTTTCTAAGGATAAACACATCTTAATCCGTTTATAGTAGAAATTGACAGGTGGGCTAAATTTAACTTTTGTTTTGTTTTAGTACAAGCCCAGTACAAGTACATAACTATACTCAATTATACTATAACGAACTATAGTTCCAGGTTGTAGGTCCACTTGTAGGTTTATAGACGACTTAGAAGTAGTTCGTTGCTTAAACTGTCAACAATTCGGTCATGTTCAAAAGTTTTGCACTATTAAAACGCCTACCTGTGCCAATTGCGCCGCCATCCACGATACAAGAGCTTGTTCGATTAAAGACGCACCAGATTTTAAACCGAAATGCGCACAATGCAGCCGGTACAAAAAACCGTGTGACCATCGATGTGGATCACAGGACTGCTCCACATATAAACTTAAATTAGAGCAGCTAATCCTAAATACTAATTACTGATTAGTTTTACAGCAGTAGTTTAGTAATTGTAGTACTTAATTAATAATGGATAATATCTCAATAGGCCAGTTAAACCTTCATAATGACAAAATAGCTACGTCAGAATTAGACAATTTAGTTTTGGAACAAAAGTTAGACATTGTCCTTATACAAGAGCAATATCAAAGCGCTCGCTTGCGGAACAATGTAGTACAACTAGATGGCCGGTCACGGGCTGGGATATATGTTGCAAGTTCTAATTTTACGGTAACATCTTTGCGTAACCTTATGACGTCACACTGCGCCGTTGCTGAGATTTCATCCTCCACCTGTAAGGTTTATGTAGTGAGCTGTTATTTTCAGTTTTCACATCCCATTGATCCTCATCTACATCATTTACGTTTCGTTTTGCGGTCCCTCGTGGGACACAAAATTATCATTGGCGCTGATGTCAATGCATCTTCTACTTTATGGCATGGCAAGCTGCGTTCAACTGACATGGCCCGGCGCTGTGCAGTTGAAGATTTTATTGCGGAAATGAATTTTTCCATTCACAATACCCCTGATGCACCACCAACTTTTTGCAGCCCCATGGGTGAGTCTTCTATTGACGTGACGCTTACGCGCGGCGACGTCTCGATATCTGGATGGCGTGTCCTACCGGACGCATCCTGTAGTGATCACCGCTTAATCGTGTACGAATTCATACCAATGGTTGCACAACATCCACTAAGAACTCCGTACAATTTTAGATATAAAACTAAAGGGGCAAATTGGGATTTATTTGGTTCACTCTTTGCAGTACATGCCAAAGACTTCACTCGCAGTTGTCTATCAGCTGAGGAAAGCGCAGACATATTGTCAGACACTTTCACATATTGTGCTGATGTTTGTATCGGCCGCGGATCTATCACTAACACTCGTAGATGTGATTGGTGGAACTATAAATTAGTCGAATTACGTAGAATCTATCGAAAAGCTCGTAAAAAACTAAATGCCATTAAAAAGCGTAACGTAACAGGAGATATTTACAATAATGCTCTCATTGCTCTTAGAGTTGCCAGGTCTCACTACAGGGCAGCTGTGGAGAAATCAAAGGGAAATTTAATACGCAAACTTGTTGATAAACTCGATAGAGAGGGTCCGTGGTCACTTTTGTATCATGAATTTAAGGCAAATAGATCTATCGACCTTGCATACGTACAGAACATCAAAATTCATAATAGTTATACTACAGGAGTAGAAGAAACAGCAAAATATCTTTTAGAATCACTTGTGCCCGACGATCGGCCGGAGGATGACACTGATTATCACCGACAAATTAGGCAGTGGGCCATCGAACCACCAGTGTCTCCAATGTCTGACTTACCATCTTCAGACGAATTTCTTAGTATTGTTAGGTCATTACCACTAAACAAGGCTTCGGGTGACGATAAAATATGAAATAAAATGATAAAAGAAGCTTGCAAACTCTCGGGTGATACCATTTTAACAGTTTTTAAACGTTGCATTGCGGAAGGAGTATGTCCTAGTGTTTGGCGGTGCGGTAATATTCGTATAATACCAAAAAACGGCGATAAGCCGCCGGACGATCCTAAATCCTACCGACCTATAACATTATTACCATCGCTAGGAAAGCTTTTAGAACGTCTTGTAGTGCCTCGACTTCTACCGGGTGGAGTTAAATTTCATGATAGACAATTCGGATTTACGTTGGGAAAATCAACAACAGATGCGGTCATATCTGTAAGGAAAACTGTCACCGAGTCAAGGTTTCAATACGTCTTAGGTATCTTCTTAGATATATCTGGCGCCTTCGACAACGCGTGGTGGCCCATGCTATTGCTAAAGTTAAAATCAAGAGGATGCTTTAAAAATATTTATTCCCTTATCTCCTCGTACTTCACACAAGGCACAACTAAATTGAAACTTGGGCATCATTCTGTGTCGCAGGCGCTTACGATGGGGTGCCCTTAGGGCTCGGTGCTAGGTCCATACTTGTGGAATATAGGCTTCGACGATTTTCTCTCATTACCTATACCACCCGGATGTACCCTAAACGCGTATGCGGACGACGGTTTATTACTGGTGGAATCTGATACTAGAGCGGGGCTTGAGAGTCTGGCTAATAGATGTTTGAACTTAGTATCTCTTTGGGGCGTACGTAATCGCTTGACTTTTGCACCAAACAAAACCTTCCAGCTACTTCTGAAAGGTAACCTCAAATCACCGCCGTGTATTAAATTTCAAAATGTTAGTATAAAAAATAAAACCTCGGTTTGTTATTTGGGATTAGTTTTAGAAAGAAATTTTTCATTTATCGAACATATTAGAACAGTTAACGAAAAGTCTAAAAAAAGTTTCTTTGCTGTGACGAGGATATCAACTGCCATTAAAAATCATAAATGGAGCTACTTATTTAGGTGCTGTTTGCTATGGTGCTCCCGTGTGGGCCGATAGAGCGACTGTAGGTGCTGTCCGTCGCAAACTATTACAAGGGCAACGACTTGCATTGATCTTCTTGTGTAAAGCATATAGGACGGTTAGTACTGAGGCTTTACCGGTGTTGGCGGGTGTTCTTCCGTTCGATCTCGAGGTGCAAAGACGTGCAGCCATGTACTATTCCACATTACAAAACATGGAATGCGATTTTTTGGGCGTACGAGACCGCGATAAAATCATAAGATTGTTTCAACAGCAGTCCAATGTCTGTAACGATCTAATGGATGAATGGCAACAACGATGGGACGATTCATCTAAGGGGCGCCACCTCTACCAGTTCTTTCCATCTGTTCGCGAACGGTTGTCGAGGACATGGCTCGAGGTAGATCACTGTGTCGCTCAATTTCTTACAGGCCACGGTAACTTTAAGAGCAAACTACACTCATTTAAATTGGTCGATTCACCATTGTGTCAATGCTCAACACCTGATATTAGCTGTGAACAGTCGGCTCATCATGTACTCTGGGAGTGTAGTCTTTGGTACAATGAACGTAACACAATGCTAAATAGTTTACAAATGACATCTGGGGCGGTATACTATGAGGATCTTGTGTCAACTGCGGTGAATTTCCTTGCGTTTAGGCGATTCTGCCATACATACTATAGTAATCAAACATAGCTCACTTAGGACCCCTAATACTTTATCCGTGGTGCTTCCCGGTTTGAAAAAGGTGTCTGCCTATTTTGACTTCATTTTGTCTCCCGCTTTGCTAAGGAGGGAAGTGGATTTATCATTTTCAACTCCTCCTGTTTTTCTTTTGATTAATTTCGTTGCGGGTTCCAAGACAGTTAATTTTCTTCCTGGGACTTCCCGAGTGTCATAACTCGGTGTGTTCGTGGATCACTGCTGTTGATCCTGGTGTACAGGAGTTACAGTGGTGGGAATGTGGGCGGGATTAGTCCCAAAGTTCCAGGTTTGCGAGACTAAAATTACCTACATTCTTTTATACATCGGTATAAGAGACTTTTCGCTATCTGAATACGTGCGGGTGACGCTTGACCTCAGGGGCGAACCGACCTTTTTATTATCACCTGATAAACTATCGTATCCGCTACGTACGTGAACATGGCCTTATTAATTTGCGTAGAGTAGTAAGTGAACACTAGAAGCTTTATTACGCATGGTAAGCGAACATGGTAGTTGTCACATCGGATCTGCGGGTAGACAGAGGTGTGATATATTATGTTACACCTCCGGCTCTGACGAGGGTGCTCCCGCTATAGCCGACCCTCTATGCCTTATTTGATAGTATTTATTTCGATATTGGAACATCGGAATTAGCACCAATCATTATTGAATGATCTGCTCTTGGTTGCCGCGACACAAGCCTTGAGCTTAGTGCGGAAACCGCCGATAAGTTTAAATTGTAAATTGTTTCTGTACAAATAAATAAATAAATAAATAAATAAATAAAATAAATAAATAAATAAATAGATATTGTTTAAAAACTCAATATCCCATATAAAAACAACATGCAATAGCCAGTTTATTGCCTATAATAGAAACAATAGAGTCGACAATTGAAGTCTCAAGTCGTATCGAAAAAATAGAGAAACACTTATAATTATAAAATAAAACTAGTAATTATTACAACAAGGCATAGTACAATATCAAAATTTTGTGTTTGAATTAATAACTTGAAGCATATATTTACTATTAACTTCAATTTACAAGTACTTATTTTCAATTTTCTGCCTGTGAGAAAATAATTTTCAATTTATCAATAACTTTCGTTCAGTAGGGGACGGCTACAGGTAGATTGAACTCGTAGAATGTGGTTCTCTCTTTTTAAAACAATAAGAAACAAGAAGCCGTGAAATAACATTATTATAAACACTTCATCTCATTTCCTTTTTTCTAACATTCACTGGCAAACCTGATCTCATAGCAGGTCATTAGGTCTCCTAGAGGAAATAATTTAAGTGTCCGATCGTTGAATCCATTGTCTTGACAATATCACCGTCCCATTCCCTCCTAATCTCTCTCCGTTATATACAGGTTCATAACGGTCTCATCGACAATAATAATCAAATTTAATTACCGTTTTTATGCGACTATAACCACGTTTAATGGTGGTCACAAAGCTGGGCTTAATTTAATGGGTTTATAGCAATTTGTATAATATTACACTTTGAGGCTGTTTGTGAAACCGCCGCCGACGCGGTTCTGTTCAATCATTATATTATTGCTAACATATCGAATGAGACGTCGAGTATCAATTTACTATCATTGCCTGTTGTGGATTTAGTTTCTAGGTTTATATGCGGCTTCAGTTGCCCGATTTGAAGTTAATTTTCGTGACTGCTGCCTGTTTAGATCTAAATGCAAAATTTCGTGGTGGGTACTGATTTAAATGAACGTGGCAATAGCAAGAATACTGTTATGTATTTTCTACTTGCTCACAAATATCTGTATCTATTCGCAATTTGAACCCCAGTTGACTTAAGACTATAGGTATTAACAGTTACTAAACTGCTATCTGATCCTGAGGGATTTTTCACTGACTCGAAATCAAATATTTTGTTAACTCGTAGTTAAGTAATTTTATTTATAACATTTTACTTGTAATATAGTATAAAAAGTTTTGTTTTTACGATAATAGTCACAAAAACACTCTTTAAAAGTAAGTAGTTCAATGTAGTAGAGCCACGCTGATTTCAGCACGAACGGGCCAGCTCGACCGGGGCGGTACTACCTGAGCACTGAAAATCAACGTAAAGTAACAGTGATCATGCTGTCGTGTTTTGTTGGTAAGTACGAGACCGGAGGCCCTGCAATCATGCAGAAGCATCACTAGCCCGCCATGGAGTGGGTCACCATGCTGCGTTGTTGCAGACGCAGTATGGTGACCACCACTCTTGGATTCTGCTTATGCTTTCCATCAGGCAGAGTAGAGTCAATTCGGCAGGGCCAAACAAAAAAAAGAACAAAAAAAGTAGGTCTCACTAGAAATTAAGAGAGAGAGTCTCATTTCGGACGTCTAACACACAACGCCATCTAGTCCCAAACTAGCAGAGCAGAGAGTAGTAGTAGTAAGTGTTTTGTATTTTAGAGTAGAATTTATTTACACTTGCAAAGTCTTATAATTATACCCCGATATAGGCTTAAGTATAATATCGTTCCTTATTAAGATTACGAATACGATTTCTGAACAACGAACAAAGACTACCTAAGTAAGACTTTCTAAGTTTTCACCCGCATCGCACGTTGCTCGAGGCTAGTTACATATTAAAATCTCATGTCAAAGAGATAGATACTTCTTAGTACATTCTACATTTCTTTAATATCACTTTGAAGAAAATGTACTACAAGTTATCCAAACATTTATATTAAAAAGTTCCCATTTTATAACATAAAACCCTTATTTTATTAAAAGGTAATACAATAACAGAGCTGAAATTATTTTAGGAGTGTGATATGATGGGATCACGTTTGTGTTGTTACTTCGAGTCGAGGTAGGAAGGGAGTGGCTAACTCGTGAGACAGCTTCTCTTCGGTAGAAATAAGCCGATTCGTTTGAAACGATTCCACGGCCTCGCAAATTATCGGTGCTTAGCAATCCTTTCATTCCTTTTCACGGAGTCAGTGAGGTTAATTAATTAGTAAAGTAATATAGAATGCCTCTTATAAGCGTAAGAGTGAACGCTTACGCATCTCGAAGCTAATCGTAACAAGACCAATTTTAACAAAAATAAAACCGACTTCAAGGTTCGACTCGTTTCTCTTGGATGCCATGATCAGATATTAATGTCCTTATTATGGTACCACCGTCGGGACATCTCCTTTCATTAAAAAAAGAATCATCGAAAGCGGTTCATAAACGGCGTAGTTATCCGCGAACAAACAAAAAAAAAAAAATATGTATACGGTCGAATTGAGAAACCTCCTCCTTTTTTTGAAGTCGGTTAAAAACAGATAATGCTGTAAAAATTGCTATTAAACAAAATAGGTTTTTATTTTTAAATAGACGTCACCATCATTCTGGACTGCTTTATCGACCTTTGCGTATAAGGAGTAGCAATTCTGCCGCCACTGTTCTTTTATCTCGCTAGTATATAAAGTAGTCGGTTAAAGCATTTATGTTAACGTAATGGCCTTGCGATAACACCTCCTCGTGAAAGCTCAAGGACGCGCTCTGTGTGTTATTTGAGATTGAGCGGTTGTACCTTTAACGTTATTGAAGGTAGAAGAACTTGAAACCGCTTTACTTTATTACTATATTACATTACCTGGATAATAACTTTAAATTTAACTTTAAAATAAGTGTAATAAAAACAAATATGTAACAAATTAATAGTATAGAAAATAAATGCAATGCTAGCACATCAAATACAAGCGGCAGGTCAAAAGTTTAACGATGTCACATTAAAGAACTTACAAAATATTAAACAAAAATAACAAATTAGTTTGTCACTACGCGTGTTTGTAAAAGTACTTAGTTACTCACATGTTAAAAGAGTAAATCACGCTTCTCATTTGAAATTTTCGAAGTCAAAAGCCCATATTTCGTTGTTTTTTGATAAAACTATTTTTTTTAAGGTAAATCAATTTTATTAGTCAGCGCCCATGTTTTCTCTGTAACGTCTGTATTTTCTTACTGTATGAGCTAGGTATCTAATTACGTAAAATACTGTTATTTATCATCTAGAGGACTCAAGAATGTATGAGCAAAATTCTGGAGCTTATCATCAGTCATTCTGTTTGTCCAGTTTGTCCTTAGAGAATATATAAATATAAATGTAGTTCCAGCGCTTTTTGTATTACATCTTGAAGTCGTTTACTTTACCATATTTTCACATCTTTGTTATAAATAACGTAAGATAACGCTACCCTAGATTAGAAATATTGTTCCGAACCCAACACATGTTCTTGTCTACGTAAATATGAGAAAATGTTCAACATTTTCCGATATTTACGGAACATCGGAAAACTAAGTCAGTGTGTACGGGAGGGTAGAAGAGGGTTTTAAGAAACAGTACATTGTATGTGTAAATATTATTTTCTGTTCTACATCTCGATCATCTGTTTGTTAGATGTGAAAATGCCTATATTATGTATGAAATACCCATTACTTGTAATAAATATTTCTTTTATTAAAAATTTAGAAAAGTTTTGAATCATCATCTTGTTACACCTCTTGTGTTGCAGGTGTCCATGGGCGGCGGTAATCGCTTACCATCAGGTGATAAAAAAAAAGAAAAAAATACATGAATAAAATAAAGTATTCATTGAATACAGTCAGTCTTGTCAGATAATAACACATCGTCAGCATGCACATAGGCCATAGCATAGGCCTCTCTGAAAGGAGGTCTCTGGCCAGACAGGTAATTAGATGTACTAACTAGTTGAACCCCGCGGTGTTACCCGCGTTTATTGTTGTACCGCGGGCAACACCACGGGACAAAGCTAGTCTAAAGAAAAGTAGCCTGAGTTTTTACCTGGATCACCATCTACCTGCCAGTGAAAGTACCGTCAAAATCGGTCCAGCCGTTCCAGAGATTTCCCGGAACAAACAGACAGACAGACAAAAAAAATTTTAACTACATTTTTTTGTATATGTACCGTGTTTACATACATATCCATTTAGTAAAAACCGGTTATTTTAATATTACAATCAGACATTCCAATTTATTTATTTGTATAGATGAGACAGAGCGTCCTACGTGAATACATTTTTAGATTACCGCTGTTTTTCATTCTTTTGAATATAATATAAATTAACATTTGAGTGCACTACCACAAAGTGGAAAACCCTCTTTACTTCACCCAATTAGCGGAGAAACAAATTAGTTATGTACTAAGTGCACTAGACGCTAGACGAGTCAGCACCAAAGGTTACGTGCACATTATACTTGCACGGCACTAACTGCTTTCACACAACATGACATTAGCTCACGTACAATCTATACAAATAAATAAAATTGGAGTGTCTGTTTGTAACATTAAAATAACAGCTTTTAATCAATGCATATCTATGTATACACGATACATATAACAAAAATGTAGTTTAAAAATTTTTTGTCTGTCTGTCTGTCTGTCTGTCTGTTTGTTCCGGGTAATCTCTGGAACGGCTGGACGGATTTTGACGGGACTTTCACTGGCAGGTAGCTGATGATCCGGGGAGTAACTTAGGCTACTTTTTTTAGACTAACTTTGTCCCGCGGCGTTACTCGCGGTACAACAATAACCGCGGGTAACACTGCGGGGTTCAGCTAGTATACAATACGTAGCTCAACAAGCCCCGTTGAATTCCACAAATTGTATAATGAAAGGCATCCTTATGAGTGTCGTCTGACGTTGAGAACTAGTTCGTACGAACATTTACATTTGCCACAATTATACCAACGTATTTGCATATTTTTGTACCTTAGCGATGTATAATGTTTATTGTTACTTCCTTAATATCTAGCTATATACAATATACATACAGAAAACATTATAGGTATGTTTTGATCCTAATTCTTGATTAATAACCCAGTAATAATGAGTGTTGAACCAGACCTTGTGGTTACCCACCCCGGAGAATATAATTGTCATTCGTAATTTGGTCTTTCATTCGGTGTAATTTACTTATGATACTATAGTTAGTGATGATGATGATGTTTCTCCTGGCTGATTACGGCTACGGCTGCCAGTCTCAAGGGAGACCAGCCAACTACGCAGGAGATATTATAGTGCACAAGTGTGTGCGCGAACACAGGTGCACTCTCTGGTCCCTCACTCTCATAATCCGATGGGACGGTTGACGGACACGACCGGGGAGAGATCAGGCGCAGGACCGACAGCTTTACGTGCTCTCCGAGGCACAGGGGTTCAGACCCCAACTCCAAACTCCGAACTGTTATTAAGTATTAATAGAATCAGAAAAACTCAATAACACTTTTGGCCCGACCCGGGATTAGAACCCAAGACCTCTTGATTAGCAGTCGCATACGTCAATCACTAGACCAACGAGGCAGTTAGTATTTAGTAATTGAATAAGTATGCTTAGAAGTAACTTGGTTACCATGGTACAGGCTCGTCACTTACAATTTTCAGGTAGCCGTGTGTCAGATAAATTGTTATATACCAAAATGGCATATGTAATGTAGGGACTACAACGACGCAAAGTCTGCATTTTATTTCTGAATAGTGAACATTTCCAACCAACACGGTTCGAGTTAGGTTTCATTGTCGAAGCTCATTCCCGCAGCGCGACGGCGCCGCGCGGCGACTGTTAACAAACTTCCACTTTTCATTGTTCCTGGGCCACATTTCACAAAATCCAACGTTTCCCGTTGAAAGCATTTTGGCACAAAATGTCTAAAGTAATGAGATAATTTTGTTACGAATATTAATAAATGAAATTATCCCTTACACCTTTGATGGGTTCTGCGAAGATTCGTTACTTGCTTAATACGTATATGCATACATTTCTAAAGATAATTACTTTAATTGATATTGTAATGAGTATTTTATTATAGCACGTCGCCTGGCCCGCCCGCCTTGTACTCTGTTCACAGAAGTCTTAAATTCACGACTACTTGTTTAAAGAACAATAGCCTTTGCTTGAATATAATTATTTATTATTTCTGTTTCATGTATCGTATATTGATACGATGATACTATAATATATTTTCCTGCTTAATTTGTTTCAGATACTTATTTATTTTATTAAACTATAAAATTCGAATTAGGAAGCTTACAGTTTCAGCATTTTATTTAAAAAATATATGGCACCGCACTATTGGTTGTAATGAAAATGGTAAATAAATAGTATGGAAAAAACATTATAGCTTCAATAATGTCATACGCGTCAGTACCCGTGTGACTTCGACGCTGATTGTAGTACGAAACAAACTTAATACGGTAGGAACAACATTTCACATATCGTGAATTAGCCTGTTGAAGCTAGAGTAATTTGATTGTTGTTGGCAAATATGCTGGTAATTTTTGACACTAACCAGTGCACCTATATCCTGTTTAATACGTATCCTCATCGACACATCAGACTATCCCAAATTTATGCATATTTACATTATCTATCTCGTAGTTAATGTAATCGAATGGGACTCTCAAGACGTTTATAACATATTAAACAACAACAAATACAGTACAGCAATGTTCATTGTTCATATTAATAAAGTAATTGATGATCTATAATCACTTTTCTGTATTTAAAATCATTTATATTTTGAATTTTCTTCACTTATTACTGCTGCAAAGAAAGCGTATATAAAGAAATAATGACCAAATTGTCAGCAGTCATTTGCAGTTACTTTATATCTGAGCACGTAAGTCTAACGAATCACTCCAGCCCCCAGTTATCTGCAGCCTTGATCTTATATAATAAAAATAATAAACAGTCGTCCATCCCTCTCGCTAATGCCTACGGACAAAGGGGCAGCGAGCTCCCCCGGGAACAGACGGCACTTCATTTTCTCTCAACTCTGCTAATGACACTAGACGCTAAGCTACATCGTGCCGACCTACACACCGACGTCCGACACACGACACACGACGCATAGAATCTTTACGCTATATTTAATTGTTCAAAATTTTATTTTCCTCCAATTAAAATAAACAGTTTTCTTTGTAGATCATTTAATCGTTTCCTGATTTCCTGCTGCGCGATAAATCTGCTATGTACATTAGTTATTCGTCTTAAATCTGTGACAATATTTCCTGTACTTTAATGTTTTAACCTTGAAGAAACGACTTGTAATAATGGTAGAAAATTTCTGTTCTTGAATCATTTTATCTTCACATAAATTTAGAATTAAGTAAATGAAATCTTCAGTAGATAAGGTGATTAGGCTTCGTAGTTAATTAAACTAATAAGTGGACTGTCAAAATTTATAATATTCGTAATAAGGCAATACAATGTTGGAATGAACTTTTAATGCGCGCGCGTCGGTCGTTGTTCGGTGGCGGAGGCGGAGTGAGGTGAAGCGGTAGCTCGCGCCGCGCTGTCGATGCAGGACACACCGCGCCCTCCGCGCGCCTCTGGCGAGGGGAAAGATTCATGCGCTGTGCGCGTGAACATACTCCCCGGTTTGAAGACTTCAATCTAAAGGAAGTGGACAAATATTATTAAAGGACCTCAGTAGCGTTCCCTTCTTTGTCTTGAGCTCGACCACGCGTGTAGTCCCGTCGCTTCCCGGAAAGATCTTAGTGATACGTCCCAGTGGCCACAGCAACGGCGGTTGTCCTCGCTCTCTCACGAGGACCAATGTTCCTTCTGACAGTTGTCCAGCTGATGTAGGCCACTTCGTTTTTTGCTGAAGCAGAGAAACATATTCCAAGTGAAATCGTTTCCAGAAATGTTGTTTTATGTGCTCGACTCTGTGGTAGCGATCCAAACGACTGATGCTGATTTCAGCCACCTGTGGATGTGGAACAGCCATAAGTGATCGTCCAATTAAAAAATGAGAAGGAGTAAGGGCAGCAAAATCTAGTGGATCAGAGGAAAGTGGAGTTAATGGACGTGAGTTAAGAACAGCTTCAATCTGAGTTAAACATGTGATCATTTCCTCGTATGTGAAATGTGTTAATCCTAGTAACCTTTTCAAGTGATACTTTGTGGAGCGAACAGCAGCCTCAGCAATACCGTTGAAATGTGGAGAATATGGTGGAGCGAAATTAAATTCAATGCCTTTTTGTGCAAATTCATACGCGATATTAGATTCCTGTAAAAACTTATGTAATTCATTACAAGTGCCAACAAAATTAGTGCCATTGTCGGAGTAGATGGTCTTGGTTTACCACGACGAGCAACAAAACGGTTTAAAACTGCCATATAACCCTCTTTAGTAAGGTCTGTAACGAGCTCCATATGAACAGCTTTTACTGCCAGACAAACAAAGATGCATATGTACGCTTTCAAAAGTTTGCACCCTCGCCCCTTTCGATCAGCTATCAATAGTGGCCCGGCATAGTCTACACTGCTATTTAAAAATGGAAACTCCAAGTGAGTTCTATCAGTGGGCAACTGTCCCATGACTGGTTGCACATTTTGGCTTTTATACCTAAAACATTCTACACAGTGTCTTACTACAGACTTAGACAAATTTCTACCGCCGAGAGGCCAATACATTTGACATATATTTGCTAACAATAACTGAGGGCCGGCATGAAGTAGAATTCTATGTTGCATATGGAATACCATTTTTGTGAAATGGTGCTTGCCGCAAAGCAAAACTGGATGCTTTACCCCATATTCATATGGGGAGTTGTCTAGTCTACCACCTACACGAATAATCTTGTCACTATCCAAAAAAGGAGT
Organism: Spilosoma lubricipeda; assembly: GCA_905220595.1. Taxonomy (NCBI): domain Eukaryota; kingdom Metazoa; phylum Arthropoda; class Insecta; order Lepidoptera; family Erebidae; genus Spilosoma; species Spilosoma lubricipeda. The sequence continues at coordinate 17,464,305 of HG992293.1, read as the reverse complement.
CAAAGAAACAAGTCTATTCCTGCGTGGTAATGACTTCCCTGATCGCAATATCGTGTACTCCTCTGGAAACATTTCAGATTGAACTACACGCAAAATTATAAATAATACATTTTTAAGTTCCTTAATAGAAAGAGAACCTGTTATTTTAGTATTAGAGTTTTTGCAATTGTATATAAATCTATGTATATATGCCACTATCCTTTGTAAACGATTTAAGTTTGAATGTTTGTGAATTAATGTTTGAATGATTGATAGATTTGTGAGAGACGAATGTACGCGATTTTGTGACTGTCTTAGAAACGAATGATCAATGAAGTTAGACGTAATGACTTCTGGTAGATCCTGTTTCACGCTTCTGTTGGGCATGACTGGCCAGTCTTTTTCATGACTCAATAAAAATTGAGGGCCTGACCACCATAAAGAACACTCGCTGATAAGGTCAGCCTTCAGCCCACGAGAAACAAGGTCCGCTGGATTGCTCTTAGACGGGACATAACGCCACGTATGCCCCGCTGTGCTCTCCTGAATGTCATTGACACGATTTCGCACGAAAGGTTTTAATAGATTCGCTGACATTGCCAACCAACTCAACACTATTGTTGAATCACTCCAAAACTGGCATTTGGTAATAGACAAGGTAATCGAACTTAGGACCTTAGCACACAGTCTTGCACCTAGCAACGCCCCACAAAGCTCAAGACGAGGAATGGTTGTGGGCTTTATTGGTGCAACACGATTCTTAGACGTAAAAAGTTGTACTTGAACTATCCCTTGCTTGTTTACTGATCGGAGATACACACAACAACCAAACGCTTTCTCTGATGCATCTGTAAACACATGAATCTCATGTAATACAGCATTGTTACACACAACCCATCGCGGAATTTTTAAATTATTTAAACTTGGGAGAGTGTTTATGAAATTGTACCACAGATTACAAACTGACTCTGGTACCTGCTCATCCCAATCACACTTAACTAGCCATAATTGTTGCATTACATTTTTTGCCTCGAGTACACACGGGCCAACCAAACCCAATGGGTCGAATATCTGACTTATGGTTGATAAAATGTGACGTTTAGTTATTTGTTTTTTAGTGTCAATGTGAATATTAAATGATAGATAATCTGCTTTACACATCCAACGTAAACCTAATGTTTTAGATGCCACATTCCTATCCTCAGCCAAGTTTAAGTAGCCCGAAACTTCTGAGGAGTCAGTAATTTGATTTAAAATGCAAGAATTATTAGATTGCCATTTTCGTAAATGAAAATTCGCTGATGACAAAACAGAAACAACCTCTCTGATCATATCTACCACGTCTGACACTGAATTTCCCCCCGAAATATAGTCATCAACGTAGAAATCACGTTCAATTGAGGACTTGACGGTTTTACTAGTAGCAACTTTAGCCAAACTTACTAAACAATTTGTTGCCAAATATGGAGCCGAAGCTGTGCCATAGGTTAGTGTGTTGAAACTGTAAGTTTTTAACGGTAGCTTGGGATCAGTCCTGAAAATAATTTGCTGCAAAGCAAGTTGTGAAGGTGTGACAGCAACAGCACGGTACATCCTAGCTATGTCACCAGTAATGATATATTTGTGTTGTCGAAATCTTAACAAAATTGAAAATAGATCCTCCTGGACAGTTGGACCTACCATCTGTATATCATTTAACGATATACCAGAAGAGGTTACCGCTGAGGCATCGAAGACTGTCCGGAGTGGCGTTGAGCTAGACTCCTTTATGACCCCATGGTGAGGCAAGAAATACTCAATATAATCGCCTGTGTGAGGCTTCATAGAAGTTTGGTTTTCTGTCATGTGGCCAAGACGCTCGTATTCCTCCATAAAAGCGACATATTGTTCCTTGAAACTTGTGTCACGCTGAAAACGACGCTCCAGAGAAAAAAATCGACGTTTAGCCATTTCATATGACTCACCTAAAACGTTAGGATTGTTCTTTAATGGAATTGTTACGACAAAGCGCCCCTGTTCATCACGAATAGTGTTATGACGAAAGTTTTCTTCACACATACGTTCCTCCCGAGACAAAGAATGTATTGATGATACAGAATCTAACTCCCAAAACCTATTCATATTACTATTCAATTCATCCATCGACACGTTACAATAATGTGACTGTTTTCTTGAAGACGAAACAACTGGAACTGGACCTGACACAATCCACCCTAATCTTGTGTCGTGAAGTTTGGGTTGATTCCTACCTAAATTGATCGATGCAGTACCTAAGACATTCCAAAAGACTTCAGCGCCGACAAGAATATCAATAGCCGACTGAATGTGAAATGAAGGATCAGTCAGTTGAATATCTGTTGGAATGTTGATGCTGCCAATGTCCACCATACACGAAGGTAACATCCTAGTAATCTTAGGCAGTACAAGACAACTTATAGTCTCCCTGTAGATACTATTATGTGAGTGAATCGTAAAACTACAAGACTGTGTGCTATTAGTCATCTGATTATTTATACCTGATATCGTGGAGTTAGCATTACGTTTGGACAATCCCAGCTTGCGACACAGTGTTTCAGTAATAAAGTTGGCTGTGCTACCATTATCGAGCAGCATCCTGGCGTCGAGCTTCTCACCCCGTTTGTTGACCACTGTCACCAAAGCTGTGGATAGCAAAATAGGACGGGTAGAGTTTTCCATAGCGTTACCCGATAAAACGACGCCTTCAGACGTACTGTTTTGAAAATGTGCGTCTCCAGAAACGTCAGTAGGTGAGCTAGTTAAAGCAATACTGGGCATAGGATCTTGGAAGTTGTTTGAGCTAGGTTGGTCTACATGTAAAAGAGTATTATGCCTACGTTTACAATATTTACAATGCGACAATTTACACTGTTTACTAGAATGGCCAGAACGCAAGCAGTTGAAGCACAACTTAAGCTCTTTTACCTTTAATAAGCGATTTTCTACTGTTAACTTACGAAAATCTTCGCAAACAAATAATAAGTGGTCTTTTTTGCACATAGGACATTTACTGTAATTTTTTGTATTTTTTTTATTTGTATTGTTGTTTAAACTGTCGATATTATTAGAATTTTGTGTAACTACCGCATAACTATTAGCACTATTATTAACCTTTTGATTTGATTGTTCTCTACGTTCAACCGTCTCCAACAAATCAGCCCTCCTACTAACAAATAAACAAAATTGTGACAAAGTAGGAGTCTTAGATAAACTATCGCAATACTCCTGCCAGTCCCTGTTAGTGATTTTATCTAATTTGTTAGTCAACATGTACAGTAGGATTGTATCGCAATACTCAGTGGGTTCGTTTAATGTTTTTAGTGCTCTAATGTTTTTGTTGATAGTGTCAACAAATTGACGCAAATCTATATAAGATTCTTTACACACGGCGGGAACATTGAACAAAGCACGTACGTGATTATTTACTAAAAGCCTGCTATTGTTATATCGCTCACACAATAAATTCCACGCCATTTGGTAATGATCGCCTTTAAAATCAATATTTTTTATAATTTGTTGTGCGTCTCCCTTGAGCGATGCACGTAAGTAATGGAACTTGCTAATGTTATCCATATCACCGCTATTATGTATCAAAGAAATATAAATATCTCTATACTCAAGCCAACACTGATAACTACCATCGAATTGGGGCAAATCAATTTTGGGTAAGCGTACAAAATTACGACATAACGATGCACCTGTGTTTTTTTGTGTCGAACCCGCTACAGACGCGGCGTCATTACCGGCATCAGCACTGATCAGCAAACTGCGCGCCTGAGCTGCCGCTGCATGGTAACGCTCTTCAAATTTGGTACGTTCCCCATATGCCTCGTCTGGCTTATCCGAGAGCACCTCAATTTCCAACTGTAAATTATCAAATTCATCATATAAGGCATCAAATTTACTAAGGCGGCCCTCTAATTCAATACGCTGCAAGCTAGAAAGCGATTCGCAACTAAAAAGTACGTTTACATAATTGCAGAAGTTCGTGAGCTTAGCTTTCATAGCACTACGTTTTCTCACTAATAGGTCATCGGAAGTCATTTTCAAGAAGCTGATTTTATTTAAATAGAAAATAAATAAAGCTTTAAATAGATAGTGCGAAAAATAGTTTGACTTATAAGCAGTAATATAATGTGAATATTGCAATGAATAGCCGTGCACTGTGACCTACTTAGCAAAGAAGCGATACCAAACCGGTTTCCGAGCGGCTAGTATTCTAAAATGTAAACAACATACGACAAACTTTAATGTATAATGTTTAAAAGGTGAAAAAACGATCACCTGATCACTCAAATTTGAAACTGAACTGAAGCGGTTATAACGGATTTTGAAAATTGAAATAAAACACTGAAAATAAATAGATAGGAACTTGGAACGATACACAAATATGCTTATCTTTATCCACAAGGCGGACTGTGATGATTCCCACGAAGCAACTTGATGACTTGGCGGTTTCGACCAACGTAGTCGAGACTTGACCACCCGTCGACGTGAAAAATTCGGGGACTAGTAGACGTCCTCTCCTCGTTCGTACCAGCGGTACTAGGGCGACTCCAACTCCAAACTTGTCTGCTGTTGATCGCAGCTTACAATGACACGGCGTCTTCGAACAATTTTTCGAGTTCAAAGTCCACCAACGTCGCACGTACTGCCCCCGCGCGAACGTCTTTTTACTTCGTAATATAACGTTACGCGGATTTGATTGACGGCTTGAATGACCAATGATTAGGCTTCGTAGTTAATTAAACTAATAAGTGGACTGTAAAAACTTATAATATTCGTAATAAGGCAATACAATGTTGGAATGAACTTTTAATGCGCGCGCGTCGGTCGTTGTTCGGTGGCGGAGGCGGAGTGAATTGAAGCGGTAGCTCGCGCCGCGCTGTCGATGCAGGACACACCGCGCCCTCCGCGCGCCTCTGGCGAGGGGAAAGATTCATGCGCTGTGCGCGTGAACATGTAGATATATAGTTTCCTTGATTTTCAGTTTTTTTTTGTCATTCAACCCATTCAATTTAATTCATTCATTCAGGTTTCATAAGGATGTATTGATAGTGTGTCGTAAAACAGAGACCAATGAGTTTTACTTACATCATTACACCACTAAAATAGCAATAAAGCATCGGTCGACTTTGGTTGAGATGAACTTATAGTTGAATTCTACTTGCAAGCTTACCAGGAATATATTAAGCACTCTAAAAGCAATAACTTGGATGGAAACTATTTTCAAGTGATATATTTTTTCTTTCATGACACTACAAAGCTTCTAATACGAAAATATTCTGTAACCTGTAAAATTTATTATTTATTTTCAATATTACAGCACTTACGTTGCGGTGTGATGAGATGTCTGCATGCTCCAGTCGTCAACTTAAATCGAGTTGCCGTTGCTCGCTCTTTGACGCACCTCGAACAACTTTGTCATTACCGGCGCTGTCGCAGCGACACCGCATACTCACACCGCTCCTGTTGCGTGACTTACCACTGACGTACATAGTCGATAATCAGGTTTACCAGTTATTTACGAACAAGAAAACATAACCCAGGACTCAGAAATTACCAACTCTTATTGGCCCGTGTTAATAATGAAAAAAAAAACAACTGCCACACGTGTTATTTATTTATTTTTTAAGATAGATAATAGAGATAGAAAAAGTAATAGTCGGTAGGTACAAAAATTTAGACAACTTTTTAGTGGGTAAAAAATTCAATTCCCGAGAGGCAGTACCAAATGCCTTTGAAGAGTTTGTTGCTTCCCGTCCAGCTGATTTTTACAAGAAGAGCAACAATAAACTGCCAATGAGTTGGTAAAGATGCGTCGATTGCATGGGTGATTACGTCAAATAACAGAAATAAAAAAGTTTGAAAAAATAATTACTTTTAATTATTGCATACAAAACGGCAATTTCATAGGTAAAGACCTATTATATTCTTAGGATTATTTTAAAGATGTCATGCATATTTTTTACAAAAGTGTGTTTGGTAGGTATTACCGCAGTACATAACATAGTTCTCATTGAAACACTGACATCTGTGAAGGGCATCCCAAATTAGGTTGGTACGTAGAAATCCTCGAAGCTTTCTGCTCTGTCCCATATATCACACTCGCTCCATAAAACTTTACCATTTAACGGCTTACATAACTTCCTTTGCTATGTAGAATGTATAACTAAATGATGATATTATATTATTATAATAATTTAAAACCAATCGCTATAGTGCCGAAAGGAACCAATAGAAAGTGGAGTGGTAGACAGACGGTAATAAATTATATTAATTAAATAAAGGTAAATATAGAACACACTTGCAAAAGTCGGTTACAAACGACCACACAAACAAAGAATCGTACAGTTAAAGCTGATAATAGCGTATTTTGATAAGAAAGCTTGCCTCGTTAGCGCAGTGGTAGCATACGCTGCATGCTGTGCATGAGGTCTCGGGCTCGATTCCCGAGTTTGACCAAATGTTTGTGTAATCTGCAAATATTTGTTTCGGAGTTTGGGTGTTTTCTATGTGTAATATGTATGTATTTACAAAAAAATATATAAATGTAGTTATGTCAGTTGTCTAGTTCCCATAACACAAGCTCTGCTTAGCTTGGGACTAGATGGCGTTGTGTGTTAGATATGCGAAATATTTATATTTAGAAAATAGAGTAAACATAGTTAACGAAGCGAAGATATGTGAACTTCAAAATTAAATCTCCCTGATAACGTAAAACAAACTGGTAATTGAAATTGGACTTCTTTGAGCTAGTACAAGTTTCGGATGGTGCCCTAGTTAAGTAATTCGTCAATCACTGTGCCACCTTCGGGACCAACAACATTGAGCCCATAGATGTATGTGTCGTGGACTTACAGCGCTGACGGGCTGTCAATAAGTCTGGGAAGTTTGGGATTTGCACTTGCGTTCATAATAATAATAAATAATAAATAAATATTTCGGACATCTAACACACAACGCCATCTAGTCCCAAGCTAAGCAGAGCTTGTGTTATGGGTACTAGACAACTGATATAAATACATATATACTGTTTTTTTTTGTGTAAATACACACATATTATACATAGAAAACACCCAAACTCCGAAACAAATATTTGTAGATCGTACGAACATTTGGTTCAACCCGGGAATCGAACCCGAGACCTCATGATCAGCAAACGCTCACGCCAACCGCTAGACCAACGACGCAGTTCATGTCTGTACTATACTATAATACTTTGGCTTTCAGAGTTAATAAGTTTCTGTCATACCTCACATCTATAACTTCTACAAAAGTCATTATAATGTCGGTGTTTCCCTTTGAGCTCTTGCCTAAATAATATTTTACACAGGTCTATTGCTATATTTTCTATTGTGCGTCGTGAGTACATTCTTTTATAATCTACAATTCTAGTTTTATTTCAATGTCACACTTACCCCGAACAATACTAAAATCGTCCCGTACATAATATGTAGTGATTACAGTTTACTACTTATTTTTCACTTTTTATTAATCTCGGTGGACGTGATCTAAGTGGAGTCAACTATTGCAAACATAAATGCATTAAAATATTAGTTACTATAAAAACTCGATTAAAACGTATTACAGTCGATGCATGCATAAGTTGCTTAACAAAACTAGACAAGATAGAAGAGCTAAATAGAACCCAGTGCGGAGGTGCCATTAAATTAATTGCTATGTTGGAAAATATTGGCATGTGTAATAATGTTATAGTACTGTAAATATATATTTTAATCAAATTATTAAATCGTATTCCTGGTACGACCCGCCGAATGATTTCTCATAATTATATGTTAAATTTGATATAAGTCTATTACATGGTTCTATTGTTTTTGTCTAATGATAAATATGCCCACATTTAACATTGTACCTTTTGTTTATACGTTTAATGACTTTTTTGATTTTCTTTTTTATTAAAATATGAAATTGAACTAAACTCTTGATGCCACTAGATTCTCAGTGAGATATTGTTTAGTCATAGTATTAATATATATTAGCATTAGCGATCCGGCCCGGCCCGGCTTCATATTTTCTCTATTATAATATGCATGTATGTACACAAATAAACCTTAATCTTGAATTACTCTATTTATTTCTGAAAACTGCATTTAAATCCGTTAAGTAGTTTAAAAGATCGAAGCGAACGGACGGCGGAAACGACTTCATTTAATACTATGTAAAGATATGTATACCAAACTACATTCAACTTTAAGTTTAAGGTCTTAGTATACTTTGTTGTATACACTTTAATCGCGTTCTTCTTGAATCTCGTATTCATTCAGTATAGTCTGCTTAGATAAGCTAGTTGCTTTGTTCTTTGCGTTTGTTAAGCTCGACTATAGAATCTGAGAAGTAAGTGATATTATTTACCACTGTGAATAGACTTTGTCTAGAATATACCCGCAGTCTGAAAGTCTGTGTTGATTCTTGCTACTTAACTTCTGAAGTTTATTCAGATCATGTATTACTGGATTGACGGGATATTTATCACCAGTCAAACCATCTGACCTTGTAAAGTTTACCGAATTATATAAACTGATAGATATACACAGAAATAAAATAAGATATGCAAAACTCACAAAAGTACCATCAATTTATTATTTAAGTTCAGTTTTGACTATTATAAACTTTATAGTTTTATAAATTCAATAGATAGATAGAGAGATAGAATAGATAAGGAATTTCGAATTTTCTGCAATAATTAATTGTTAGGTAAGTTGGAGGCTTATATCGATATGCGATAAGCTAATGATGCTGATGATGATGAATTCATTGAAATTCAATTAATAATTGACGTTAAATCCACCAATAACATCAATCAATTCATCCATAATATAATTCACAATTGTTGCAACTATTCTACGATAATTCTCTCTACAAAAGCTCGTTTAGGGTGTTTTCTAGCATCTTATTGTATTTATGTCGCAATGTTATTGGATGTGAGGCACATCCCGGCACAGCTGTGAGATTTATTAACTGTTTGTATCCTGGCAGGACTCACTTATTCGTACTAATGATAACAAATACCCTTATTCATTAATGAGACAATTTCCGCTTTCTGACTGGCATGTGTTCTAATTGTAACACAAACTGTCTTCTTTATTGTTTCCATTTCTGAAATGAGCTTTTTTAGTCAGTGTTAGCAAGATCGCTGTTAATATATATAAGGTACTAATACTTCTTTTGTATTTAATTTTTCTTGAAGATACTTTCATAGAAGTCGAGAAGAATGAAAGTTTATTACCGTTGCAAGCCTTATCCTTCAGGTGACGATCTGCAACTGATAGAACCTTAGAAAAGCAATGTCTCCATCCCTACATTAGCGATAGTTTAAAACTATTTTCGGTTTGTTTGGTTTCAGAATACTATACCTTAAACTTAATTATTTCTAAGCTATAATAAAACCAACATCCCATGCGCGGGCGTTTGATCCCAAACTAGGCAGAACAGACTATATTATGGTAGTCAGATTGGAGATAAACTTCTAAATATATACTTATATATTTCTAAATTTATACATATGATAGACAAATTACACCCAAACAATTCAATTTTATCGTGCTCATCACATATTTATTCTCCTAATTGGAATCGAACCTACTATCTACCTCTCGCTTAGCAGTCTGGATCACTAACCAACAGACTAACATCCCGTCTGGGTGTATAATTCATAGACGGGGATGCTTTACTAAACCTCAATTTTATTGCTAATTCTATTATCTTCAATATAAAATCCAGTGACAAATATAAATAAAATATAACATGAAACATCACACACGTTGAGTCAAGAGCCTTCATCATAAACTGGCTGCAAACAGAGGCTCAATACAAACATATCCCGTCGCATTTAATAAACTTCAACTCAAGTATCCTCATAACGATATTAAGCCAAATCCAAATATAAAAGCTTTTTTATTAGCCTCCGATGTGATACGAAAGGGGACGTTTGATTTATTGAGTGACACGTGCGGGCCCATCCGCCTCTCAATGTGTGTTTTTGTTTGTCTGAACGGACAGAAGTACGCGACATATTAAATCTTTTCATTTTAATAATAAATGGGAGGCATACGATTTTGTTTATTGGATTCCAAAACCATTTATCAAATGCGGTGTAAATGTCTGTATGGAGAGAAGGATTAACTCAAAAGTAACAAATTGACAGACTTTAATATGTGAAATGAATTTTATATGGTTTTGTATTAGTTTCAGTTCAGAGACAATTTTAACCGTCTTCTTCTTTTGCATTGACATTGTAGGTATATTCAAAGATATGTAACCTTTACATGTCAAGTACTTATACAGTTTACCTTTAGATGCAAATGTTGCTAGATTGATAATACTGTATTTTGAAACTTTGAACTTATCAAGTTTTTTGATGATGATACCAGAAGGAAGGAAACGACGGATATATTGAGTCTAATAGGCTAGGTTTGAGGTCACGGTATGTTTTTATAACCGACTTCAAAACCAGGAGGAGATTCTCAATTTTCCGTAATCTATTCAAGGGATGTTAAAGTTTAGCAAGTACTGTTTTTAAACAGTACTTGCTAAACAAGGTTCGATTCTGCTAAACTTATTCCATTGAAACATTTAATAAGTTAAAGCTCTTTATATAGCAATGTTAATTTACAACAAAAGTACTTATTGTTTTTATAAGGCAATTAAATATTGAAAAATACTTCATCATTGGGACAGATGTGGCAGTCGATCCATCAAATACGACTCGTCTATTGTCGTGTACAATTCTTACTAAACTTTTTAAACAACCAAACATTTATCAAATTGATTCTGTATAATCTGAAATATTGTGGATTATGGTATTTATGTAATACGCGCGCAGACGAATGCGATTTATTATTTTTATCGGATTAATTAAAACGAATGAAATTTTGATGAGTGAAATTTGTTGAGGAAGGAATCGCACAGCTGCGAACAATATGCCCATTACTAGCAGTCTGTATAACTTTCAGTCAAACACTAGCAAATAATATTAACAGAACTAAGTAATGAAATTTAAACCGAAAACAGAAAGGAGATTCATTGTTTTGCGAGTATTATAATGGAAATAAACAAAACATTAATTCAAATATTATTTATTATGCTTTCTATTTTTATCAGACTACGACTATATGGGTATTTTAATGAATGGGATTTTAAAAGATTCTTTAAAGAAAAGTTATTTAAATGGTTCAAAGATTTTACGTAGTCTGGATGTAGTTATTAAAACTTTTTTACTTTGTAGGGTACAGCAATTTTTTATTCATCAGGTAAAACGTTTAAAATTACAAAACTTCCAGTTATTTCAATTTTTCTACAATCATTTTTACCGAATGCCAAATTAACAACTAATTGAGTTGAACTCTGCGGTATAGCCAACGATTGTCGATATAAAACTCGTAACTTCCTTCAGAGCTTTCATACTTTTTATACCTCGAGATAAAACCTCTAACAGCCACTTACAAAAGTACAAAGGCAAAAACATATTTTGTTTTACTCGCGTTGGGAGACGGAAATTACAATGTCAGACGTTCTTACCACGTCGTTTAAAATCAGTTATATTTTTATTGAATTGTGTGAACATTGTTGAGTTGAGACTTAACTAAATGAAACTTCAACTTCAACCATTGATTAATGGCTTTATGGAAGAGTATGACCACAATTTTGTGATGTCATATGCTTGACAGATAAACTTGTCAAAGGATTTAATGTACAGCTTTCGTCTTGTTAACGCGTTCAAACAAAGGAGAGGGGTTTTTTAATTCGGTAGTTTAGCTTCATGTTCTTGATTTGTTTGATGTATATTGTTGTGTACACCTTATTTATAATTTGTTTTTTTGTTATTTTATGATAAAATGAAGACCTCTTGCCTAATAAATCATAACGTATTTTTTAATTTATTTATAATTTAGTTGTAAATATTAAGAGGTATAATAATTAAAACGTTTGAATAAAATACTAATAAATTAGGCAACTTTTATTTTATAAACTTTTTTACTGTTTACTGTAACGGGTCCATAACGATAATGATTTAGATAACAATTATAAAAGAACATGAAGATTTTTAACAATATAAAAATAATTCATAAGGTTTATACATCACGATAACTATTACGGTTTAAATAAAGGTTGATATCATCACCATCATCATCATCATCAGCCTATCGCAGTCCACTGCTGGACATAGGCCTCTCCAATAGGTTGATATATATATATAAAATTTCTCTAAGATATTTCAACAAAGACCTGTCCCTGACACAAAATATTGAATGGTGTCGGGTACCCGGTTATCTTTCTAGCTGATTTTGTTGAAGCGAAGAAAATGGGGGATTCATAGCTTATGGGCACATCTACTCAGAGCTTATAGTGGGCAAGTAATGGGTTACTAGCGACGGTATAACGTATATATAAGGCCTATAAGAAAGTCGGCGACGATAAATTGTTTTCTGTTTAGTAGTGTGTATTGATGTGATGTAATACTTAGACTTATATCGTTATACAGGGCCTGATTGTTATGGGTTCAAATCCCACATGGGACACTCTCTCTCTCTCTTTCAGCCGGAAGACGTCCACTGCTGGACATAGGCCTCCCCCAAGGCTCCCCACAACAATCGGTCCTGTGCTATCTGATTCCAGCGACTTCCCGCGACTCTCACTACGTCGTCGGACCATCTTGTAGGGGGCCTACACACGATACGTTTACCAGTACGCGGCCGCCACTCCAGAACTCTTTGGCCCCAACGGCCACTAGTCACTCATGGGACACTAGTCATTATGATCTACAAATTGTTGTTTTGGGACAGGGTGTTATTTGTGTCCGCTTCGTGTATGTTTGTAATGTATCCCGCAACACAGGATTTATTGCCGATGTAACAATTGTCTTTTTTAATAAATAATGAAAAATGTGCTACAAACACAAATAACTGCATGTGTAAATTTGTTGAAATGAAGCAAATTGTATGAGAATAAAGTCAGGAAAACATAATGTTTAGCATCATGATCAATACAATCAATTATTTGTTCAGTTAGTGGGCTGATAAGATTAATAAAATCCACGGACACTGAGAAAATTTAATCTAAAGCTAGTGCAATTTGCATGAGGACGACTGAACGAATTATTTTTTTATTTCATTTGACAGCTTGTCAAAGTGACTGCTCAACCTGGCGGAAAACTTGAGTAGAATCTAACAGTGGGGGCCACCAGACTCACTGCGAATGCAGACAATGCGTCCCACATCTACTCTATGGTGGCCTAGTGAGATGCTTTTTCACGCCGCGCTTAAAGTACCTGGGATCATAATGGGATGGAAAAACGCGAGCGTTGGTAGTGAATTAGAGTTTTGAGGAGAGAAAGAGAGCACAGGAAGAAAATATCAAACCGTTTAGTTTGAGAGCGTATTTCTGCGACTCTACCAAAGCCTAGCACGTGTTGTACTTGTACCTTCCTCTGTGGAAGGGTGAAGGTGGGACCTGTTGGTAAGCTCTTCAGAACACTCCCCACGGTAAAGACGAATGGTAAAAGTAATTTTGCATTATTCGAAAGTTTGATAATTATAATTTTAAGAGTTGAAGTGCTCTTGTTTATAATTGACTAGCATTTTAACATCAATATTTATACACATAAAAATTTTTCGTAGCACCTTGTTTGTCTTTGAAAATGATTTATTAAAAAATAATTAAACATTACTTTTGTAAGACCGCACAATGGAATCTCATTCCCTAGATTTGAAAAAAATAACAAATCTTTAAAAATAGATAGACTTTTCAGTTCCATTAATCCTCGTTCTCCTTAGAATTTTGAACTGTATATGCCTGTAAGTATAATAATAAAGCCCAACATAAATAATGATGTCGTTCGCCATCGACAGATATAGAATAAAGTACTGTTTCAGTCCGCTATTATCCGAAACAATTCAACGTTCCGTTTTTGGGTCGACATCAATGTACGGAATTCAGAGTTTCATGAAACGTAAGTATTAATTTTACAGTTATCATCTGGAACAGATCCCTCAATCAGCTTCCGAACCGAGAGACAGAGGCGTACTAATATCAGGTAACAGGTATCCGATATCTTAATCTAATAAAATATTAGGTTCTTAAGCCTCCGTGACATTGTACGCCTACGTGTCGTGTCGCGTCGCTAGTTTAAATGTCAGATATCATTTTCTCTTATGAAGGTTTGTCGTATATAATATCGTTTTTATGTGTGTCTGATAAAATAATTTATATTGATTCTAGTAAAAAATATTTGTCATTGAAATTGTCTTAAAAATATGAATTCAAATAAAAAATATTTTCGGACATCTAACACAACGCCATCTAGATAAGTGATATAAATACATATTTACTTATATTTTATAAATATAGAAATATTATACATAGACACACCCAAACTCCGAAACAATTTTTTATAGATCATACAAACATGAAAATTTATTAATTAAACATTATTGATTATAATATTATCTTAAGTTACTTAATTTCTCCAATCATTAAGTGATAAGATTACAATTAGTTTCGCTAACATAAAATGAAGTGATAAATGTATGTAGTACTTAAATCTACATTTAGAAATAGTAGAAATTACTCATTATGAGATATTACTCAATTTTATATTATTAGCATTGTCATCAAAAAGTGGTAATATATTATTCTATTCGAAATAAATAACTCTAGTATTTTGTACAAATATACAGCGCGAGCCTTCAACGAGGTCACAACCGTATTGCGGAACGTAAAATCCAAATTGGGACGAACGACCCATAAAACACATAGGAACGAGCTATATGACTATAGATATATGTCAAACTACAGTCTCTATCTGTCACGTAAAAAGGGCCCGGAGACAAATAGTCTCTCGGGAGAAGTAGCGCATACCTAAAGACTACACAAGAAAATATAAATAGTTAGGGTTTTAGGTACATGAATAACAGAGACGTGAGTATTGATCTATTGAAAGGAAAACAGGTCTCAATGCTGAGATGATCCAATCTCAAATGCATGCAGAAGAGTCTCAATTTGGTCACGCTGCTGTGTGTGACGGCTAAATGATTTATTAACAATTATTTTTACGGGAATTGACGCGATCACTTTTAAAAGGTATTACATACCTCTGATTTGCCTGACGTTTCGACCAGGTTGCACTGGCCGTGGTCACAGGCTGACTTGTGACTTGTGTTGAGGCTGAAACGACAGGCAAATCAGAGGTATGTAATACCTTTTAATAAGTGATCACGTTAATTCCCGTAAAAATAATTGTTAATATATCATGGAACGTGAAAGTTTAAAAGTTACCCAAATGATTGTACCAATACACGTGCATACTGTAAGAAACTTAACTGCCAATAGTAGAACACAATTTATTTAACACTTTCTCAGTTTGGAAGTCGATGTCACAGAAGAAACATCTATTATGAATTTTAGATAGACATGCCACAATGTCTGTTAAAAATATCTGTACTAATACTATAAAGAGGTATAGAGAGGTAGAGAGGATTGTGAGTTTTTGAGTTTGTGAGATTGTAAGGGATCTGGATATACTGAACCAATTTTTATTATTTTTTTCAAATAGAGTATCATATTATTTGTAAGTTTGATAAACTATATATTTATATATTTACGCGGAAAATGTAAAGACTTTGTTATGTCTCAACGAAGTGGGCACAAGTCAGCTACTAAGATATATATTTATTAATGACACAAATAAAATTATTTTAATAATTTTGTTACAAATACAGCCCTAAAGGCTATAACCAAACTTCGTATAATGCTACACAAATCACCATTATGAGGACACATGCAATAAAAGATAATACCTTTACACAGAATTTGACTGTATATTCACTTGATTATCTCCATACAATGCTGACCACATTCAAGTGTCATTATTTCACACTCGGTGTTGAACGTCAGCATTATTTAGTACGAGTATTTATGCCACTTCAAACCGGCCCTGAATGTAATCGGGTATGAAGTGGGACTGTACTTTTATTGCTATAACAGAGCAATGAGCTGAGAAGTGCCTTTCACAAATTTGTTTCATAAAGTTGTAAGTAATGAACTCGACGGAAACAAGAGTAAAAGACGAGCGAAGAAATGATAGATGGACTGCGTGAAAGAGGATATGTTTAAGAAAGGCGTAAATAGTAAACAGTTATAGAGGAGAACAGAAGAAGAAAATGGAAGGCGAAAATACATGAAAACACATGGAAAAATGACTTAAATGGAAAACCAATGTAGACTTCTTTTAGATGTTCTATGAAAATCTAAAGAGTCGGAAAAAAACAATTAATAAATAAATTACGAAATGGATAAAGAGTTTACATACCCACAAGTTTAAAGTGAAATTAACAGTGAAATCATTTTGAATCCCACAAGAGATAAAGAAAGATAAAAAGAAAAACTGAAATTAAAACTAACACACTTCGCTTTCTGACACTTAACTACTTAGTTCAAGGAGCTAATGGACGGCGTCTGGGGGTAAGGCTAGCGGATACGTTACCGCCACTACAGTAATTTAGAAACCTCTCCTAGCAAATGCAGCATCCTAGTAATTATCTTAAATGAGAATATTCTTGGTTTTAATACTAGTGGAAGAACTTTCTTAGACATGGACATGTTTATTTGAAATCCATTTCAATGTGAAGCTTATTTTAAAGACGCTACCCTTAGAGTCCAAAACCTGTCTATGGAGAGGCCTTTGCCCAGCAATGAACTATGAAACGCTATTAATTATTTAAATTGCACTCTTATAGCAAGGGCCCTAATTTTTTGAGACGATACTACCGATTTTATAAACGACTGTGAATCTATACAAATAAATAAAATTGGAGTGTCTGTTTGTAATATTAAAATAACCGCTTTTTACTAAATGCATATATATGTATACACGGTACATATACCGAAAGTGTAGTTGAAAAAATTTTTGTCTGTCTGTCTGTCTGTCGGTCTGTCTGTCTGTCTGTCTGTCTGTCTGTCTGTCTGTCTGTCTGTTTGTTCCGGGTAATCTCTGGAACGGCTGGACGGATTTTGACGGGACTTTCACTGGCAGGTAGCTGATGACCCGGGGAGTAACTTAGACTACTTTTTTTAGACTAACTTTGTCCCGCGGCGTTACTCGCGGTACAACAATAACCGCGGGTAACATCGCGGGGTTCAGCTAGTACTAAATAAACATGAGAAGCAAATGCTTGGTGTTGGCAAAAACTTCTAAATACTATTAGTAGTTTAACGGTATTATGCAAATTTGATCAACTGACTTTAAGATCTGCTGACTAAATATTGATGCCAAACTATCAAGATCTGTATTTCTAACTAATAAGTGTGTCACTATGGTATAAAACTTTCAACCTGATGTTAAAGATTTAGACTATAACGTACGTAAACGTATTCAGAAGGGTACATCAATGATCTACTTAAGTGTGTATTATGCAACGCAACTAATAGCGGCTACAGTGTTATTTAGTAGTATTTCATCACACATTTAACCACATTAATTGCATTGCTAACGATACCACTCAAGGACACTGTATTTTTATCCATGACCACGTTTGCGTATCAAAAATGTATAATACATTTTATTGTTGAAATAAAATATAGAAATCTTTCATCATAAATACAAAATATGTAATACAATTAATGTGGTGCTATCGAGATAATTCATATAAGACGTCTAGAGGTTGTCTGTTCAAAGCGATGATATAGACATTTTTATACATTTATATGAAATGTTTTTCAAACAGATTGTAAAGAATAATGTTTATTGATGGAAACTTTAATACAATTTGTGATAGTTGGCAGCCCTAATGCTAACCTTCAGCGGAGGCTGCATTAATGCCTCTGATAATGATCGATGTTGGTTGTTTTGTGCGAGTGTACGCAGGGGAGAGAGCTCTCTTGTATCAATCATGTTTTGGACTTAATCGGGTTACGTGAGGTAATGTCAAGGACTGACATACGGAACTCGTGTAGTTTTGTTATCTTATAAGTGGATTTGGTATAAACTTGGCCTATTAGCTGTGGGAAATAGATATTGTTTTTCACGAGAATCTATTACATTTTAAACTATTTAAAGACTTGATAAAATAAAATTATAAAAAAAGTATTTATTGTTGTTTGTTTGTTTTACATTCCTAATGATAAGATTTTAACTTATATATGATATACTGAACCAACTCAACTCTAGGTTTTTAATTAAATTTATCGGGCTGAATGTTCTGTTAACAGCTTGTCTTGCGATGTAGGCAATGTGCACTGAAGCAAAATATAATTATAAGTATTAATGTTTACTTAAAAGTCTCTGTGGACTACTAAATGTTTTTGATGATGATGATCAATGTCAACTTTTAACTAAAGTCAATAAAGTGATTTTTAATTTAAATTAATTCGACTTCATAAAACATCAACAAAGGGTGCAGAAAAGGCAAAATAATGATCTATATATAGATATCGATAACTAGCATAAGACATATAGACATCTTCTCATCCTACAAATAAATAAAATTGGAGTGTCTGTTTGTAATATAAAAGTAAGTGCTTTTTACCCGACTACGGCAAGGCCAAAGTTATGATTTCGACAGGCTATGTATGTATGTATGTTTATTTGTACCCTCATAGCTCCTTAACTACTCATTAGAACTGGACAAATGAGGTGTCGTTAGAAACTTCATGATCGTCTGCTGGTTATAGGCTATAATGACGTGTCACTGAATCTAATGTGGCGCCCTCTAGCCGACATAAAGTACTGTATTAAAAAATACATTTTAGAAAAATATATCGTGTTTGGTATCATTGGAAAGGGCGTTAGTTGTACATTTAAAATATTTATATATATATATTAGCATGTTCTCGTGACTTTGTCCGAATTTATTCGATAATTGTGATATTTCTATGGTACCTATTTGAAATATACTTTGCAAAGAAAATAATATTATAGGGGCACCAAAACATTTTAAATTAAAAAAAGTAAAAACTAAAACCCAACTACGACAAAAAACAACACTGAAAAAGCATGAAACTAGTTTCAAAAGCCGTAGTCACGCGTTGTTAAAGTGTTATGGACTATGTTACATTACACTACATGGACTACGGCTTTTGAAACTTAGTAATACCCCCAAAATTCACTGTCTTTTTTTCTGTTTTTGTGTGAAAATCTTAATGCGGTTCACATAATACATCGACTTCCCAAGTTTCTACATTATAATTCTTATAGTTTCGGAAAACAATGGCTGTGACTTACGGACGGACAGACAGACAGGCAGACAGACATGACGAATCTATAAAAATCTATAAGGGTTGCGTTTTTTGCCTTTGACACGGAACCCTAAAACATAAAAAAATTCAAGTGTAACGTTTGTAGGAATCGTGAAAATATATGTTACATAGAATATTTACTTGATGTTTGGCGATTTCTCAAAATAAAATCTCAAATTTACACACTAATGATAAATAAGTTAGGAAGTACATTAGAGAAGCCAATTATTTACTCACATAGAACTTGAAAATACGTCAAAAACACAATATAGCACAAGCCCTGGTACTAAATCTTGATTAATGAGCGAGACTTCCGAGGCAGAATCAGAAAGGCGTCACAAAGGAAGCTATACAGGGGTGCGAAATATTCTTGAGAAATGACTTAAGCGTAAAAATTACGTGCGTACGGAAGGTAATGATATAATTTCGTTAATTGCGCCTCCTTCGTCAAGAGTAAAGACGGTGCCTTATTAATGAATTTAATATTTTAGTACTAAAGCAGTGGCGAAACGAGAAGACCCCTTTAACGGTAATGATAACGTTAGCAGAGGTATGCTAAAGCCACTAGTTGTATTGATAGAACGATGCTATATGAATCTATGCCTTGCTTTGCCTTTAATATTCCGTAAAAACCAATAACTACAGAAATGAGTGTTGTGATGTTATATAAATATAGGTTAATTTTATACAGTATAAACATATTACCGAGCGAAGCCGGGTTTACACACACGCACACTCGCGCAAGCGCCCTGCGCGGCTTAAACGTAACAGCAGGAGTAGGCATACATTTTTGCCGCGCGGTAGAGGGATATTATTTCCTCTCTGTCCTATGTATACTGATTACTCCGTTAATTGTGGACCAATTTAAAAAATTCTTGTGGTGTATCTAGTATTACATTTGGCTTGGCACCGACTTCAAACCTATGAATTGGTAGCGCATACAAATAATAATGTTTCATCAATATTAAAGGTTTGCATAAAAGGTGTATTTAATTAAATCTTTATTATTTCATGCTTCTTGGTTTTTGAAACCGTTTTTTTTAAACGAAGTTTTTTTTCTTTTTCAGTACATATCATGAATGGTCTCTGAGTTTGAGACCATTACTGAAGCATTGTCCCGGTACCGATTGCCATAGGAACATGTTTAACAATCGTTACAGGCATTGTTAGCCTTAAAAAAAAAATAACACACAGCAGTCATCAAAACTGCCGACAGAAGTGAAACCTATAAATAAGCAGCTGTTTAAGCTTACCTGAAATGAACCTCTTTGCTCTTTAAATAAAATACGCGATAAAAGAAGTAAAAAAAACGCTTATTGTGGTGTCATAAAATATCTCTATAATGCTCTAGCAATCAGCTGTCACCATGTACACTCATGCAAACGCCCCGCACCTCCATCTTACGATGAGGTGACGTATTCTGACTCGCTGTGTCCTGACGCGAGTTTAACATTTTTCCCCATTTCCCGGGAAAATTTCCCGAAGTGCACAACGCCGCAAAAAGTTTTCAATTCAAAAGCTCTAAGAAAGAAGGTGTGTTTAGATGACGGACTGTTAACTAATACGTTAACTAATGTGGTTCCAAAATGATTTTATTGAAATACCAATATTATTTTCATTGAGATTATAAAATCACAGTCAATGTTGAGTGTCATATTATTTTGACAGTAATTGAAGATGTCACGCAAGTATTTCGCCACGTAGTGGAACACACGTAGGCAACTGTGACAGAGACGCGTCACATAGCTGATGTAATTTGGGAGAGCTTCGATCGCTTCTATCTTTGTATACATTCGAGACCTAATGAATTCAGTTGGCTGAAAGCCTTGATGATACGCGTGGAGAGCCGACATTGTTATAAAGTTCAAAGGTCAAGGTCAAACAGGAAAAGCTGAAACTGAAGGGCAGTAGATTTTATTTTTGGTTAGGATTGTGTTGTTTAATTGATTTGTGCTTGATTACTCAACATTTGGCCAATTGTTCATAAGGCTTTACTTTTTGATTTACGAATACCATAAAAATTTTAAGAACCGAACTAGTATAAATAATTACTGTGCTATTCGCTCATATTTTGCCACGCCATTGAATACATTGTTTGTAGGAATAATACTTTTATTAAAGAATCTTACTAAATTACTACGCTTATCTTACTAATATAAACAAGATGTAATAAAATAGTGTGGCAAAACAATTTCAAAAGGAACATTATTGGATAGTTTTTTTTTCACGGTTCATTGTTATTCTTAGCGCTAGCTACTAGCTAGACCAACGTTATAATTGCAGCCTTATTGCTTAAAGTTATATCCACAACAAACTATTTATATTTTGTTGATTTAAGTTCTTACATATAAATTAAGTAAGAGAACGGAATCGCAATAGTGTTTTCAAAAAAAAAATATTGAAATCTCAGAAATTTAAGACCTACAGAACACTACGTATAGAAACGGATCGAATGTAAAGTCAATGAATTTACCTAAACTACAATAACAAGGCCCAACTAGTGACAGCGATGTATGACTGAATGAATAAACCAAAACAAATGGTACGTTATTTCATTTAGGCAACTTATTTATTCATACAGTTAACGGATCTCCAACAAAGGCTGTAATTAGGCTAAAACTCAAAATGAAAATCCACAGCAGTCTCTCGGTGTTTTAATTGAGGGATCAATTACAGGAGGCCATAGCATCAAACACTTGCAACAATTACTACTAGCAATAATATAAATTCAAAAGTATCTCTGTCCGTCTGTCTGTCTATCTGTCTGCTATGCTTTCACGACTTTAGTTGGGTTTACCACTGAACTAATTTCAATGAAATTTGGCAGGGAATACTTTGATTCTTAGGCTACTCTTTATTACGAAAACTGACATCAACGTCGTGAGCAGAGTCGGGGGCAAAGGCAGTATGTCAATAAGTTTAATTTAGAATTCAAATACTTATAGTGTTTTAGAGTGACGCTATAACCGAGAGACATATTAATAAAATCAGAGATGTCGTGCGCACTACTCCAGCTTTTATGATGAGTTCCGTTTTCAAGTAAATTTTACCTGACAATTGGTGAAAATACAGCGATTTAATCACAGACCTGTATCCGATAGCGAATAAAATAAATGACAGACTACATAAAGTGTTACGAGTGAATTTGTGTTTTATGTTATTGCCATGTCCAGAGCGACACAAAGAGCGGGTTCACAGCCGTGCGCGTGACGCTGCCACATGTTAATTATACCCAGTGTCTCATTAAAAGAGCTGTTATTATTTTAATCAGCAATCCTTAGTAACCGTAAAAAATAATACAACCATTTGTAGCACATATCATCATATATTTCCTGACTATATTTTTGTTGTATGTATATATGTGGGCCTACCAAAGTGACTCTACTCTGCCTGATGGAAAACATGAGCAAAATCCAAGAATGATGGTCACCATAATTGTTGCAAATGCAGACAATACAACAATGCAATATGGTGAACCACACTATGGCGGCATATGGAGATGTTGTGGGCCTCCGATCTCGCATCATTCAGCGAAACACAACAGCACGAATGCTGTCATTTTAATATTAATATTTCCTTATTGTACTTAAGTTGGACGTTTACATCAATAGTGTGTTTATTGGTTATATAGTATATTTATTACTTGGGTAATAAGTAAATGATGTTTCCTCATTAGCCAGACTTTTTGGTAGTAGCTATAGGAGCGAGCGCGAGGCAGTATGTATATGGGTGGGTGCGAGTGAGATGGCGAGTTAAGTCTAACGCGATCCCTCAATGCGCCTGCACAGTTGTTATTTCTATTGGGTATGTATTGTTTAGTACGCAGTACATGTTTACATCAGATGAAATAACATTTTATACTACCTTAAAGTATTATTAATTTAATATTCATTATTAATTAACAAAATAAAATATTCCGAATATGTACAGACAATATGCAATTATATAACAAACTCAGTTTTTATAAAATATCGAAGGTCTGGAGTTCACGGGCTCCTAATCGGGCTTAGACACAGTGCAGGCCTTATTCCCCTTGAAGTTTTACTTCAGTCGTGTTGTGAAGTAGACTCGTTTTATTATAATTTCTATTTTTCAACCAATATCACTCCAAATACCAGTCATTTATACGTCAATATTTTCAATTCAATCCCAAGGCAACCCAGAAATAATTCAGCATTTACTAAATTATCATCTGAACATCTCACAAGTTGTTCGCCAGGAATATTTAAGTTTAGTGTAAACTCACCAACTGTGGTCCCAGTTTGTGTTGGAGTACCCGCCACTAAACTTGGCTGCGTTGGCGTTATAATCAACAGTAATGAGGAGGGTCGCTGACCTACGTACCTATATTTATGCGAACTTGTTTTGCTCTCACCAAGATATGTATTTGTAGATACAGTAGGTTAATACTGCCTCGTTGGTCGAGCGGTTGACGTATGCGACTGCTGATCAAGAGGTCTCAGGTTCGAATCGCGGGTCGAGCCAAAAGTGTCATTGAGTTTTTCTGATTCTATAAATACTTAATAACAGCTCGGAGTTTGAAAGTTGGGGTCTGAACCCCCGTGCCTCGGAGAGCACGTTAAGCTGTCGGTCCTGCGCCTGATCTCTCCCCGATCGTGTCGGTTAACCGTCCCATCGGATTATGAGAGTGAGGGAATAGAGAGTGCACCTGTGTTTGCGCACACACTTGTGCACTATAATTTCTCCTGCGTAGTTGGTTAGTCTCAGTTGAGACTGGCCACCGTGGCCGTAATCGGCTAGGAGAACATTATCATCAGGTCAACACGTATTCATTTGTTTTAGAACTAATTTGACGTCCTGGATATGATAAAATAAATAACTGCACGATTGACCCAGTGATTTAGAAGGTCGCCACGCCGCTTTCTACTTCACCATGTGTTGTGGGTTCAAATCCCACACGGGACAACACTTTACGTGATCCACAAATTGTTGTTCTGAGTCTGGGTGTTCTTTGTGTCCGTTTCACATATGTTTGTAAAGTCCACCGTGACACAGGATGTATGTTCCTAAGGAGGGAGTTGCCTTAAAAAAAATTGTTCCTTTTGCAGACCATATCCATCCATTCGATTTCCTTGTTGTACTTTTTAGTCCTGTGACTTCTCGACAGTATCTATACAAATAAATAAAGTGGAAGTGTCTGTTTGTAATTTTAAATTAACAGATTTTCATTAAATGCAAATGAAAGTGCATTATATATGAAATTTACATCAGAAAATCAATTTTTAAATTTTGTCTGTCTGTCTGCTGGTTCCGGATAATTTCTGACACGTCTGGACTAATTTTGACGTTACTTTCACTGATGGGTAGCTTATGATATAAGGAGTAACTTAGGCTACTTTTTTTAGACTAGCCCCGCGGAGTTCAACTAATAATAAATATATGTTTTGGATTTCTCTTAAGCACATAAATATAACAAAAGCCGTAGGTGCAGTTACCACAATACATCAACAACCTTTAACTTTTCACAGCATGACATAGGCCTCTTCTTAGAGAGCGGATCTTGGCCATCTAAACCTCGCCGGCCAGTCTAGTATGGGGTTGCTTTAAATTTACCTCTTTGCATCCATTTTTGAACTGGAAACTTCTTTAACTGCGTTGTGCACTTTATTGGGATGAATAAACAATGTTAAACTCGCGTCAGGACACGTCGCGGCAGGACATGTGAACTGATCGTAAGACGGCGGCGAAGGGGGCTAGTGCGTGTACGGTGCCCCAGGGCGCTTCCACTAGTGTGTGTTATACTGTATAGCATTAACCTCTATTTTATAAAATCACAATAAGCATTATTTTACTTCTTTTTATCACTTATTTCACTTAAAGAGGTTCTGTTCCAGTGAGCTTAAACAATTGTTTGTGTATAGTTTTGAGTTTTCGAGTCTGTCTTCAGTTTTTATGGCTGCTTTGTGTTTTTACCTCCGTAGTCACCTCTTACGACACCCAAGGATGAATAGATATGTTAACACTCCATATTCGTAGTTCATCATCAAATGGAGAGGTACAGTTATAAATACATAAACTGAGCTTTTTTGATGATAAGGTACACTGAATATCATTCATCAGAACTGTTCTTAACATTTAATATATATTCCTATTTGTCTTATTAACTTGCTGCTGAGTCAATAGATACAACAAACTGTGGACCCCTTCTTAATGAGATAGAACTCAAATAACAACTAACATAATTTTAGTTGTGCCACAGCAACTTGCTATATTAGTTGTGGTACTCCAATACTAACTTAAATGTTCCCTTGGTGAATCAGCTAATATACAAAAGCACATACTTAGACCAGATCGAATATAGATCAATCACTTTTATTGCCTTGATTTTAATAAAGAATAATCATTACGCACAATTTTGAAGCTGCAAAGCATATTTCACCACCAATACATTTTTTAATATCTTCAAAAGTCTAGATGACAAAATACAAAGGCATTTGCCACCCAAAGCCACTGGGTAAAATTATTCCAATTTTAACCAGATTTATTCCAAAATATTCAGAAAAATACTTACAAGTCTAAACTTCTACAAAGTGGATATTATTTGAACCTTTTGTGAGCTTTTTATTCTTCATGTAACATTAGTTGGAGTGGACTTAGTACTCCTTAGTACTTACTTTATTCAAAGTTCTTCAAACACGGTTACTTCTGATTTGTTTGCGTAACTACTTTCTTAACGACGCGACATTAGTATAATGTGTGTTTGTAACTATGTTTCTTTCTTTCTCTACAGAAATTCGTGAATAATGTACACGGCTAGTAAAGTAGTGTTTACTTCTGTGTTGTATATTGTAGTGGAATGTTTTGCAGCAGCAAAATCTAAACATAGCATAAATTTCTTTTTTTTTCTTTTTTCTTTTCTTTTTCTTTTCTTTTTCTTTCATTTCGTGATATTCTTTATACACTTTTTACTTTATACTTAAAAAAAATGAAAACTGTGTTTAATTTTTTTTTACTTTTCACCTTGTCATATCTATTCGGTCTTTGGGGGTTGAGAGAACAAACAGGAATGCACAGTAGAAATATAGGTAGTTCTGTAGACAAGTTGTAATTATGTTTTATGGCTTGAATCGATAATTGTATAGGTAACTATAAGACTTTGAATTCCTAACATTTTGATAGAGTTACAGTTCTCCCTAAATACTCTAAGCTCGATTAGGAGCCCGTAATAAATCCATGTCTTTGTCTACCGTTGTCAATATTTTAAACAGTGTCGTATATTTCGGGGCTAGGCTTCCAACGTTGTCTTAAATTAATAACCTAAAATCTGTATACACGATATTGGTTAGGTAAATAAATGATTTTACAGGTAATTTTAAAGACGAGCAATAAATTTGCATCATCTAGATCATTTTATATGTGTGTAACTTCAAGTAATTTTTAAAATTATTATTAAAACAGAATCGATATATCTGTTTAACTTGCCAAGTTTATCATTAGCGTAGCAGCAACTTGTACTTGGACATAAAACTATAAATGCATGTATACGCACATATTAAAATACCTACCTATACATAATGATGTATTCTTGAACCTGAAAGTTTAAAAGTTATTATTTAGTTGCATGTTTTATTGCTATGAAGAGTTCCTGTTGCTGGAATACTGCTTTCAACTTCAGAACTATTAACTATCTATTTACTTCTGTTTTACTGTATCACTCTTATTCAAATACATTACATTTGCTTTTTTTTCACTTCGTCATCAGATTACACATCAACAACTTTAGTAGTCCACCGAACAAGAGCCTCTCCTTAGATAGATGATTAAAATTATGGACTATTGAACGGAATTATTATTACTACCAGTCATAGTCGGCTGGTATCAGGTTTATATCTATCCATTGTTCTTACTGTCCGATCTGATCAGCATGGTATGTTAAGCTGGCTAGACGGAATGGTTTAGTGTTTGTACCAAGGCCAAAACTTATTTGCTAAGAAGAGACATGTGCCCAATAGTACACTATTAAAGACATGGTGCGATAGAAGCAAAAAAAAAATACAAATTAAATAAAAACTGAACTTCAGCTTCATGTGGCATATGATTTAGATCAAAAATAGATCCATGTTCTGGATTATATATTTTATACGAAATGCTTATGAACGCACACTAATGTAGAATATGTAACATTCTAAAAGCATAAAACATTTGCACTTCATAATAAAAATATTGTTAGTAGAGTAACAGTGCAGTTTCTGCCATCCATCTCGGAGAGATGTTACATGAGTATCTTTGGTCAAATGAAACCATTCGTCATCACACAACAATTAGGGTCGCTAGTGGCCACCAGAGCGTGCTATAAATCAGACGCACCAATGATGCTGGCCGAGTAATAAGCGAGATATTAATCACCGCGGTGACAGATTGCACCACACGCGATGCGACTGCTCGTGCGATCAGTTGGATGGTGCTCTAACCTATTTCATGATTTGCACCTTTAATTTCAAGTTGTGGAGTTCTATGCACTTCATTATTTATTGAACTTTACAGTGAAAATTGAAATTATATATTATTTGCTGGTCTGGTAAATTTCTGCCCCTTTTTTCTGTCTTTGACATAAAATTTAACACTATGGATGTGAAGAGAAGACCATTGACAAGTTCAGTCTACCAGAAACTATGAAAAACCCCATCACAGTTTGAGGGTGTTTATATCAATGGAAATTACTCTTTTAGGACGCATATATTTTTACTTGATACTTGATTTTTATCTCTCGTCTAGATATATTCATTCGTTCTGTCATGTTTGAGTGATCATACATTTACGAACAAAATGTTGCGTTTGTTATACACCAAAACTGTTTAATTAATTTCACGTAACATGTCGTTCCTTCTATTAAAATGTAAACCTTTCTATAAATTTACGGTATGGCTTTTGTGTCGAATAAGAATAGCCGAACCCAACACATCTCGTGTTATAAACGGTGACTAAGGGATTATATCAGATGAATGGGCACCTCCGAGCGGCTAACAAATTGTGATCCATCAATCCATGTGCCAAACAAATTGAGATACCTATAGAGCTCTCTAATAGTAGTATACAATGACCTTGGCGATTGATCGGTGGCCAGCCGAAGTACGCGCCCGTACCATTGAGTCTAAACTTGAGCCTAGAAGGGAAATATACCGTACCTACGATCCAAGAACTATAATTTTCTCTAAAATACCTAAATTTTCTACGAATCTCTGTATACAATGCATGATGATATCATAAACGTTATGGTCCCTAACCATCAACACCAACAACCGATAATGGTGGTCTCAGATCTCCTCTCAGGAGAGGGTTAAAACTATACGTCCCCACGATGGCTAAGTGCGGGTTGGGGACTGGCAAGGCAACATTCTAGCTACGTAATCTAGCCGCTGGATATTTTCAAGCCGCCTAAGGGCCTCCAACCAAGCTGCACGTCTGTTATCCTATGATAACAATATGGATCGACTACTTAACGTGACCTCCGAATCACAGTGATGTTCATCCTAAGATGCCACCAGCGATCACCCATCTAGGTACTAACCGCGCCGTCTTTACTTACCCTGATAATAACAGAAAAATCTTGCTAGTTTCTAGTTTTGTTAATTGACTTTTACCGACTTCCAAAAAAATAAAAGTTTACCGTAACTTCTTCTCAACAGTAAGCCACCTCGAATCTTATCCACAAAAAATACCCACAAAGGTTAATAAAATGATAAGGCAAATAAAAACAAATCATGTATATGACGGTTTAAATACCGGTCTTATTAAGAAGACATTAGATACCTTTTGGTTTATTTGAAGTAGGTGCCAATCCTGAAAAATAAAAATGAAAATAAAGTTATGTTTAGTAAATTATGAATATTTATTACACCTCTGATGACCTTTTCAGGGCTTTTGACATATGTGTAATCATTAGGTAAAAAGTCAAAGGTAGTATTGTATGTACGTGTAGTATTTTTATAAAGTTTATTATGTTATCCGTTTGATTTATAGTATAAAGTTAAATTAATTGAGGGCGAAAGCCTTAGTATTATTCAGTATAGTACAAACATTAACGTAACTGTAAATCACAAACTTACCAGACTTATTGACAGCCCGTCAACGCTGTAAACTCTCTACACATACACGCAGATGCTCAACGTTGTTGTCGTAGAAGGTGGTGCAATGATTGACAAATTACGTCACTAGGGCACTAATGGAAGGATTTTTCGGCTATCTGGCAAACGTCTAATTTCATTTACCAGTATTTTCTAACTTGTTAGGAGAAACATTTTCACTTTGTTTTCTTAGTTCACATCTTTATTTTTGAGTGTAATTATGTATGTATATTTCTTTGGCACTCCCTAAAACCTGAACGTTTGTCGTTTTTTTTATGTAAGTGGTGTCAATAGATTCGTTTTAGTCGTGAGAGTGACATTGGGTACATCAAAATAAAAAACATAAAAAACACAAAAAAAAAAAAAACGAATTTAATAAAGATGACAGATATTGGCGCAGTCGGTTTTTAGGATTCAGTAGCCGAATGGCAAGAAACGGAACCCTTATAGATTCGTCATGTCTGTCCGTCTGTCTGTTCGTCCTTAAGTCACAGCCATTTTCTTACGAAACTATAAGAACTATACTGTTGAAACTGGGTAAGTTGATGTATTCTGTGAACTGCATTAAGATTTTTACACAAAAATATTTATTTATTTATTTAATTTATTTAATAAGTACATGGAAGACTAACAGCAATTCACAACATTATAAATTTACTTTTATAGTTACTACAAGGCCAATTAAAAGTCTTCACTGATAGAAATACATTAGAGTACGCGAGTGTGATCGAACACATTCACTCAGTACTTATGTCAAATCCTACGCCACAATAATTTTTGTTGATAAAAAAGAAGAACACATAACAAAAAAAAACAGAAAAGAAAAAATAAATAAAAATATGAAATCAATGAGCTGCCTCACCCTTAACACTGCCTAAAAAAGTCTTGGCTTAAGCGATTTCTAGCCGCTACCACACTTATAACAAAGGGATCGATGTCGTACTGTTTACAAAGTTTATTAAAGTTTCTACATGCGCGCACAATATAACTATTTTGTCTATAGTTTGTTGAAGCTTTAGGTATAGCTAAAGGTGGATTAAAACGAGTATATTTAAATGGTATGTTGAACTTAATTTTGGATAACAACTCGGGGCAGTCTATATCATGTCGGAGTAGCTTCAAAATAAGTATGAAGTCAGCTATTTCGCGTCGGTTACTAAGCGGCAAAATATGAAATTTTCTACATATTTGTAGGTAGTTTTTAGAACAGTAGGGAATCTTTTGATGGTAACACAAGTATTTTATGAAACGCTTTTGTATATTCTCCAAACGATCAATATATATTTGGTAACGTGGGTTCCAAATTTGCAGAGCATACTCGAGGTGACTTCTTACGTAGGTACAGTATAGGATTTTAAGGGTTTTAACATCAGAAAAGCATTTGGAAAGTCTCATGATAAAACCTAGTGCCCTGGAAGCCTTTTTAACTATAACGTCGATGTGCTAGTCAAATATTAACTTGCTATCATGATGTACTCCCAGGTCACGGATTGTATTGTGCGTAGGCAGAATTTGTCCACTCAGTGTATAATTGTTGGTCATTAAATTACATTTTCTGCTAAATGAGACTACTGAACATTTTGAAGGGTTAAGGTCTAGTCTATTTATCTTACAATATTCATCTAGGCGATGAAGGTCTTCCTGAAGAGCAATTACATCAGCGGGAGACGAAATAGCGGTATAAATCTTCATGTCGTCAGCGAAGCAAAGAAGCGAGGAAGTCCGCAGACTAGAGTTAATGTCATTCACATAAATAACGAATAGCAGCGGACCAAGTAAAGATCCCTGCGGAACACCGCTAGGGACGGTAACCCAACTAGATATATAATTATTCAATACCACAGCTTGTGATCTATTGTCGATATAAGAAGAGAACCATCGCAGTAGGTCCCCTCGTATCCCAATGTTATTTAGTTTCTGTAATAGGATGAAACTGTCAATACGGTCAAAAGCCTTGCTATAGTCGGTGTAAATGACATCAACCTGCCTGCCAGTATCCATAGCTTCCGAAATATAATCGTTGAACAGTATCAGATTGGTTACAGTTGAGCGCCCTTTTAAAAACCCATGTTGGAATGTACTTAGTGAATTAACAATAGCTGGGTATAGCTGGTTATAAATTATTCTTTCAAATATCTTGGCTATGATGCAAAGTTTAGATATAGGTCTATAATTTAGAACATCACTTTTAGACCCCTTTTTATGTACCGGCGATATAAAAGCCGACTTCCACAGCCTGGGAACCGCTCCGGATGAAAGTGACTTAGTAAAAAGAAGAGAAATAGGTAAAGAGATAGATGGAGCACACATTTTTAAGAACTGGGAGGAGATATTATCAGGTCCTGCTCCTTTGGTAACATCCAAGCTACTAAGAATCTTAGCAACTTCAGTTTCGGTGACTAAAATTTGGCAGATGTCAGATAGCGATGTATGTAGGGATAGTTCGGTGACAAAGTTAGGTGATTGCATAGAAGATGCGTTACCAGAATTAAGAAAACTAGAGCGAAAGTAAGAAGAAAAAGCCTCGCAAATCTCCTCACCAGTGTTAAATGATTCTCCATTACAATTTAAGGAACTAGGTATCGCATTAGATTTATAACGATTATTCACATAGGTCCAAAAACACTTAGGATTATTTTTTATCGACTGTTCGGTTACTTCAAGATATTGTCTATAACAGTTACCCTCTATTTTCCTAACTCTGTCACGCAATAATTTAAACGTCAGTTCATCCGATTTATTGCCGTACAATTTATACTTTTTTAAATATTTGTATTTTTCGCGAATGGCCTTAATCAGTGAATTAGAGTACCATGGGGGGTACGTTTTGTTACGAAGTAATTTTCGAGGTATATAATTATCGTGTAAATTTATTATAAAAGAATTAAAATACTCCAAAGCATCTTCCATTGATAATAATGAAAACTTATGTTGCCAATCGGTGCATTCTATTTCTTTATATATTGATTTAAAGTCACCTTTACTATAGTTGTATCGAATTCGCGATAAACAGTCAAGTTTAGGTACGTTAAACAAGTTAGTATGAACTAATAAGGCTGGATGATACGGGTCAATTGGTACTAATGGTTCTGAGCATCGGGAGACGTATGTCAAGTCACTGCATATAATAAGATCTAATATTTTACCGTAATCATTCAAGATATTATTGTATTGCCCAAGGCCGAGAGTACATAATTCATCTGTAAGTAGGTACTCATCGGTACTAGACAAATTAGATGGAATTATGTCGTTATTATTTGATAGCCATTGAATTCCACTCATGTTGAAGTCACCAAAGATTAAGACTGTGTCATTGATGTTATTTGTAACCAATTTATTCAATTTAGTTAAGTAGTTATTAAGTTGAGATGAGAATGACAGTCCGTTGTGTTGTTTACACAAGTATAGGACACAAAGGTAAAGATTCGTATAAATACGCGAGTTACGTTTTTTTATGCGTAGCTTAATCCAGAGATCCCCAGCTGTGGAATTCAGAAGTGGTTGAGTACTCACCGGCAAGTCACGACGTGTTGCTATAAGAACCCCTCCACCCCGGGACTGTCCGGTCGAAACATAATCACGGTCTCGCCGCCACACTAAATACCGATCACTGAAGCATTCAGAACTCAAAACACTATCTATTAACCACGTCTCTGTTAACACTATTACATCATATGAGTTTAAAGCCATCCGACGATAAAACTCATTTGTTTTTGTTCGTAGGCCCCGAACATTTTGGTAGTAAACCGTCAAGTTATTTATGTCATTATACATTTTCAATAATTATAACATTTGAATAATCATCGTAATACTGTATTAGAATAGATTTTGAAGCCAAAATTAAGTTTAAAAGTAACAAATCGTTAATAAGAGGGTAGGTGTAAAAAAAGTTCAACATGATCTTAAAATATTTAAAGCGGTAAGCATCTGTATGAACAGACAGGCAATAGGAAATCCAACATACGCATTTGTGCAAAAACGAGACAATTATATTTTTAAGAATTAAAACTAAAAAGTAAACAGGACGACGTGTTATGATATAGCATGGCAACAGCTTGAGCGGTGAGTCAGAGGTTATAAACATTTCAAAAAATGTACGGGATTTTTTGCAGAATTTAACAATATAATATATAAAATAGTTATACAATGGTTGACTAAGTTAACGACTAGGTGTAACATCACAAGCGTAAGACTTATTAAACAATTATGTTTAAATCCGCCTCACTTCTTATTATCAATGTTTTACAGTTAACGTTTTTCCTAACGTGAATTTTACCATGCTTGACCCAAACAAAATCATATCTTTTTTCCTTTGCAACAGTCTTTGCACAGCTAAGTAACCTCTTAGAGTCACCACTTAGATGATCGTTCACAAAAATTCGATAAGAAGTGCCCTGGAAACCAATACTAGAAGTGGAGAGTTCCTTATCAGCTCGCGCAGCGGCGATAAAATTTTCCTTGTTGAACCTATTAAGGAAGCTCACAATGATTAGCTTCTCTTTCGAGTTATACGTAGGAATTCTAGATATATAATTAACATGTTCCTTTTGATAGCTGTAGTTGATCTGGCGACCGATAGCTTCCACAATGGAGAATAAATTTTCATTTTTATTGAACGGTACTCCTTTAATTTCCACGTTATTTAGCCGCGATCGCTGATCATGAGAAGCAAGTTCAGATTTAGTCTTCACCAAGTCCAATTCCAACGAACCAACCCTCTCCTTTAGAGTTAAAAGTTCCGACGTTTTTGTTTCCAAATCATCGAGTCTGGTACTAAATTCGTCGAGCTTCGCGCAGGAGTAGTTACATGCTGACTTTAGCTCCGTGAGTTCTTCTTTGAGGGCACTCATGTTTTCAACCAACATTGGTAGACTTGAAAGCTGTCGTTTCATATCCCGTATTTCACTAAGTACCGTTTTTAAAGATGCAGGTGGTTCTTGGGCACTCATAGCTGGTGATGAAATTCTACATTTTGGGCATTTCCACTGTGCTCTTCTATCTGCTCCAAGTTTTCTCCAGCCAGCTTCAGAGATGCTTGCACATCCAAAATCCAGAAGGTTTTTGCAAGAAGTACATTGTACTCCGTCATTAAACTGCACGTTACACACTCCACACGTTTTCATTATAAATGCAGGTACTTAAAGATTTAGAACTTACAAAGTAACAAAATGTTGACGATCTATGATTTACTCGTAAGTTTAGTAATTTTTGGGGGCTTCCCATACTTAGAACTGAAACTCAAATATTTTTTTATCAAAACCTTTCGTTTGTTGTATCTATGGATAGGTATTCAGAAGTGATATTGGGGTTTTTAATATATTTTTTTCTAAAATGGATTGTTTGCGCGAGAGACACTTCCAGAGTGGTAAAATATGTGCGTGTCCCTCTGTAACTTCTAAAATAAGAGAATGTTAAAACTAAAAAAACATGTGATGTACGTTAATTATCATGCAAACTTCTACCGAAAAATGTAGTCATAAATCGTAAACCGCTAAAAAAATACACCACTCGTATTATTAAAACATCGATCAAAGTTAAAACTTCAAGAATTTTTATATTAGAACGAAGTTTCTTATCGCGCGTTGTGAAAGGGGACTAGACGGAAAAAAAACTCACGAAAAGTTGTAACGACACTTTTTGCTATATTAAGCTATTATAAGTCGTGCGGCGTGCGCATTTTTCTCTGTCTGTCTCTCTCTCTCTCTCTCTTACAGGTACAAGTCAGATATTTTCATTTATATTTCGCATTGAACAGTGTGGTGTCGCGACGATTATTTTTGTTGAGTATATACAGGTTTTTTGTACATAATAAATAATGACAATAATGAATCCTGACAGTGAACTTCGTTCCATCCGGGTGTCCCTTGATACCTCTCAAGTTTTTTATGCTACTTGCTGCTTTCCGGTTTTTTTTAAATAATTAAACGTCTAAATTGATGAATTTTATTGTTTGAGTAAAGGAACATAAGAGAAGCAGAAGAAGTTCTCTCGCTATTACTCTAATATCTTTTCATCACATCACATTGATGCACATCACATGTACAGATAGCGTAATGGTTTAGGCAGTTACCGTGCCTGTTACCACTGCACTGAGGGGCTTACACCCCACATGGGGCAACACTTTGTGTCATGTACAAACTGTTGTCCTGAATCTGGATGTTCTTTGTGTTCGTTTCAGGTCTTTTTTTGTAGGTATGGCCCTGCCATAATGACTCCACTCTGCCTGATGGAGAGCATAACTAGAATCCAACATTGCTGGTCACCATACACGTTGCGAATGCAGATAATGCAAAAATACAGCATGGTGACCCACACTATGGCGGCCTATTGAGATGCTTCTGCGTCATTGGACCCCCGGTCTCCTCTGGTCTCATGTATGTTTGCAAAGGATTTATCTCAGGAATATAGGATTCATTCCTATTGTATCATATCAACCAACCTTTCACTATATTTAGTTAAATACCGACAAAAATTTGTTTAGAGGTACACTCATTTTTATTAGTAAAAAAACTATACTGAACTGTAAATGTAATAATTACAAGAAATAATTAGGTAATTAATTTAGTTGGCATGTCTTTAGACGACGTCTAAGTTTAGTGCGAGTTGTCAAGTTTATGTCACACGTTACACATTTTAAACGTTCTAATTCGTTCGCTCGTTAAAAAAGTTCGTTTAAATCTAAGTTGAATAATTTAACTTATTTTGGTTATGCCAAAGTAAATTTTACTTTTTTTTTAATAAACAAGCGTGTCTTTCTAATTAAGTGTATTTGGTACTGAAGTGAACAGAGATAGATATTGAAAAATGGACTGTAAAAAGATGAGGTTGGAGTATATAATCCAATAACATTTTTTTGTGAATAGACACCAAGAGAATCGCCACCATTCTCTCTTGGTTGGATCTTAATGCTAAAGCAATTGATTTTAAATAGGTAGTTGTAGATACATAGTGGACCAATCTATTTTATTATAGCAAGCAGAAGATCTAAGCCGTTAAATAGTAAAGTTTTATGGAGCGAATGTGATATATGGGACAGAACAGAAGGCCTCTATTTAATATTTAGAATTGGGGATGCTCTTTGTTCTTGACCTCTATTGCGGTCAGGTGTTACAATGAAGAGCAAGTATATGTGAATATCTGATGTGAATCTGTTAAATAAAGTTTTTCTGTTTAAAATCTTCTTTTAAAAAACAAAACAAACACATGGTCATTCTCCCTAGTACTTATAGTAATACTGTCGTTAAATATAACCTGGTAGTAACGTCGGACTTGAAGTGTCTTGTATTTACAGTCCAAACATCTTTAATGAATATTACATATCTAATCTCTAAGCACAGATAGGTAATTTACAAGTAAAATTTCTACAAAATAAAAAGCCGACTAAATCGATCAATTTCTCATGGATGCCATCATCAGATCTAAGTGTCTTTCTCATGGAACCATCGTTGGGATATCTTCCTTCCATTAAAAAAGAATCGTTAAAATCGGTTCATAAACGAGAAAGATATCCACGAACACACACAAAAAAAACTTATATATACGGTGGAATTAAGAACATCCCCCTTTTTGAAGTCGGATAACAAATGAACCAAGAAATGAGAGGCTTTGCTTATAACTGGTTAGTCGCGCAATTAAGTTTGCGACCATACCACCGTTATGTAGCTTGTGTAAACTAAAATACAGTTTTGATTTAATATTAATTTTATTAATGAAAATATTTTTTTTTTATAGTGGGAAAACAAGTTTGTTTCTCATTGAAAAATGCACATCACACTTACTTCGTT
This sequence comes from Spilosoma lubricipeda, assembly GCA_905220595.1. NCBI lineage: Eukaryota > Metazoa > Arthropoda > Insecta > Lepidoptera > Erebidae > Spilosoma > Spilosoma lubricipeda. The sequence goes on along the minus strand of HG992293.1, from coordinate 17,427,185 downwards.
CAATTAGGTTAACTCCAAATTTGTTTTGTTTTGTTTCAGAATCATTTTCAATGATATCATTCTCAAAGGCTGGCAACGTGCTGGTTTCTCCTGAGCTGCAGGCGTACATGGACAACGGCAGATACTTGTCGCGAAAGGACTAGTTGTACGAGCCTGCAAAGTGACTCTACTAGTCCTGATGGAAAACATAAGTAGAATCCAAGAGTGTTGGTCACCATACTCACTGCGAATGCAGACGATGCAAAAATGCAGCATAGTAATCCATACTGTGGGGGCCTATTGAGATACTTCTGCATCATTGGGTCACCGGTCTTAATTGATGCGGTCAGAGATACGTCGGCTTGGCCACAACGTATAATGGTTGGGTCAACTCGGCTTCCCCCGAGATAGAGTCCCTATAGACGTGGCGTCGTTCCTGGGGGGGACCTGAAATAACATGGTCCGGGTCCTCCTTAGAGCAGGGCGCCTGAGACCGGTAGCCGAGGTGGTTTTTAGTGGAATCACCACATACTTGGCTCCGCAGTCTCCGAGGAGCTCGCACTCACCAACTTAAACGATAGCGCAATACTGTCAGTTAAGATAGGTCTTTTGTGAGAGGGTATTACCATTCCGCCCAAGCCGTCCCGGTCGTGCCAAAATCTATGGCTCCACTACATTGAAGCTTATGATAATTCATACTTATATTACAAATGCGAAATGAACTCTGTCTGTCTGTCCCGCTTTCACGGCTAAACCGCAATTCCGATTTTAATGAAGTTTGCTTTAGAGATAATTTGCTTCTTGAAAAGCTACTCTTTACTGCGATAAACGACAAACACGCGCACGAAACCGCGCGCAAAAGCTATTAAAATAAATCCTAATCTCTAAAGTATTGCAGAAATATTATTCTACGATGTGATAAGAGCCCAGTGTGAACTAATGTGATCGAATTCGATCCTTTGAATTTTATCAGTCAGTAAAGAGTGATAGGATTTATGATAGTGATAATTTTAATACAAATTTTTAATACCATTGAGTGTACTTTTAGCGAGATAAATTAACAGATTTATAATATACGAGCTGTTGTCCGCGGCTCCGCCGACGTGTATGTCGACTATCGTGGCAAATAGTAGCCTATGTGTTATTCTGATGTATGTATAACGGATGAAACTTCACAGTAATATAGCTTATATTACTGAGAAGTTTCATCCAAATCCGTTCAGTAGTTTTTGCGTGAAAGAGTAAAAAACATTCATCCATCCATCTATCCATCCATACTCACAAACTTTCGCTTTTATAATATTATTAGGATTAATAACCTGCTTATTTATAAGACAACTAGCTGTCCCGGCAAACGTCGTTTTGCCATAACTACTAATAAATTAAAAATTTATTAAAAAAACATTGTCCAGCGGACAAAATTGTGAATCTAAACCATTTCCAGATCACCTTGAACACACACAAAAAATTTCATCAAAATCGGTCCAGTCGTTTGTGAGTAGTTCAGTGACATACACACTCACAGAAAAATTATATATATAAAGATTATATACTTTACAAAACAGCGCTTGAAGATAGCTGAAAGTTTTCATCGTAAGACCAGCTAGGAAAATTTTAAAATCTACAATCCCATTACTTTAAAAATTTTACTAAATGTATATATTATATGTGTTTGAGATCGTTGTATACTGTGTATGTATTTACAAAAAAAAAGTACATATGTATTTACATAAATACATATGTACTTTTTTTTGTTGTCTAGTATCCATAACACAAGCTCTGCTAAGCTTGGGACTAGATGGCGTTGTGTGTAATGTCCGAAACAAATATTATCTCATACCTGGTATTGTATTTGCCTTCTACTAACTTTCGTTTATAATTTCCAATTATCCCTTATTATTCCAGGGCCCAAAGACAATAGTTGTCCACAAAAACAAAAAAAAAATCTTTTAAAAAAAGTAGGGATCTTAAAAATGATCTAGAGAAATTATTAGAACAAAATTTAATTACATGACAATATGATTAAGATGACCATACGTCCTTAAAACAATAATCATTTCATGGCATGAATTTTGACAGTTTAAATATTTTAGATGCTGTATTCAAGATGCTAAAATTTCACTAACAGCATTGACCGCTAGTAACAGCGTCCAAGATCAATTTACTGCCTGCTCTCCTGTTGACCTTGCCTGTGTGTGTGTGAGGTAGGAAGGGTACGAAGACGATTCCACCATGGAGACGTTTGTGATCACTCAGCAGCCCTGATGACAAGTACAAAATTGATAAATCAAGTTCTTTCAATGTTCTTCGGTTAGCTTTACGATATCGCCCTATGTCATACTTATACTAGATTATCTTACTCGGGTCTATAAATATCATAAATCTTTCAGTTAAAGAACTTTATCTTTAGTATTTTAAATACGATTTAATAATCTTCCAAAAAGGTATCATAATGAATGCATCAAAGCAAGGCAAGAGTTCAATCCTTCATTTATCCTCTTTGGCTTTGACATTTTTTTTATTTGGAAACGGGAACAATATTGTTCCATTGTTATTTTTTTCGAAACCATTCATAAATTACACAGTTCTAAAGCAATAAACATAAAAATACAAGTACATTGAAAATCTTCGTATTTTTTGAAGTCGAAACAATTTTCAGATCACCAGTTACAAATTGTGAAGCGAGTGCGATTACAAAACAGCAATACTTACAAGAGTATCCATGCCAGCGATACTCTTAAGAAAGATTTTAAATATGACGTTTCTCACCATTGACGGTCTTATGAATTTCTTCTTTCGTAACTTCTGCGTTGGGTCGTTTCACTACAGCCGCTGCTGGACCGTTGTGTGTCGCACAAACTAAACTCTCTTGAACTCCTGGTACCGAGAATATTACACCTTCCACTTCTTCGGGTGCTACCTGTTTAATTTTCAATTTATAACTATAACCACATATGATCAACGACTAAGATAAAATCAGTATTCTATATTTAAAGTAGCAGCATTATTTTAAGTTCATACTTTTATAAAGTTGCGTGCCACATTATTGCATTTTTATTATGTATGAGCCTGCCATAGTGACTCTACTATGCTTGATGGAAAGCGTGAGCAGAATTTAAGAGTAGTGGTCATCAAATGCAGATCGTGCAACAATGTAGCATGATGCCCCCAATCTGGCGGCCTATTGAGATGCCTCTGCATTATTGGACCTCCGGTCTTGCACTGATGGGCGATGGCCCAAACACGCCAGCGCGAATGCTGTTACTTTAGACTGGCCTTCTGTGAGAGGGTAGTACCGTCTCAATCGATCCTCCTCGTTCGTGCTGAAATCAGCGTAGCTCTATTACCTTGCAAAAATTATTATATTATATCAGGCCATGTATGTTAAGTATTAAACCACAGTATTGTATTTGTTAGTAAAATATTGTAATTTCTACGAAACACAATGTCATTAAAAGTTATGGAATGCTTATAACGTCTTGCTCTTAATTCCCATACACATTATAGTGGTTGAACTTTGCAATGATTTAAGCTGTCTAAAACGGTCTGCTCTAAGTTCACTCAAATAATTGAAATGTCTCTCGTGGAAAATTAATGCAGACTTTCACGTTAATATCATATTCTAAGTAAAAGTGCACTTTTAGTTTTAAGTAAAGCCTAAAGCTAAACAATAAAACAATGAAACACGTACTTTTCTTTAATGGAAAGAAATTAACTGTCAGCGCAAGTAAATATTAATAAGCCCAATATCTTAATTTTATTATGTTCGTTTGGTAAGTTTGCGCCAAGTGCCAGAATTCATTATATAGAAATTCGTCTACCTTAAATGTGTTAAAATTTAAATAGTAATAATGTCTCTCAAAGAGTTCAAGTTTGCTGAACCTGCCATCAATCAGTATAATGCTGATTTTGAAATGTTTGACTACAGACTGTATGGGTATTACTTCCTAAATTAAAGCAAATTTTTCGTGCGGCATTTTCAATTTCATAGAGACAGGAAGTGAGTGCTTTCACTTTACCAAATGCAATCTAATTTGATAAAAAATGTAACGAAATATTATAGTTACGTTCTTGGGAAGATTTTAAATTAAAAGCACTCAAGTGCTAGAATAATTACAAAATAATAAACGGTATTCATATAAAGGACATTCATATTATGATAAAAAGTTATTTTCTTTGATTTAAACTAGAAATAATGGTAATGGTGATTCAGATAAAAATGTCTTAAAAAAATTAATACCAATAATAATAGTATTTATTTTATTCATCATAATTATATTGATTTATAACTACGTAACAGACACACAATTAATCAATTACTTTAGTATTTCAATATCAGGCACCTAGCTAATATTATCTTAACCCGAATGAGTCATTTCTATGCCAAAGACTCTACTCCGCCTGATGAAAAGCATGAGCAAAATCCAAAAGTATTGGTCGACATGTACGTTGTAAATGCAGACAATGCATCATAGTGACTCATACCATGGCAACCTGTTGAGATGCTTCTGCATCATTTGGCCTCCGGTCTCAGTACTCAGCAACGAAACACGACATCACAAATGCTTTGGGCTAGTCATCTGTAAGAGGTTAGTACCGCCCTGGTCGAGCCAAGCTGTTCGTGCTGAAATCAGCGCGGCCCTACTACCTTGGTTATAAGTAAAATCAAGATAGTGGTAGGTGTTTAGTTATAAACTTAATTTTAACTGCAAAAATCCAAGTACGAGTTCCAAATGTACATTATACCTATAGCCTTTCCTTCCAAGATACCAGGATGACTCTTTAGCTAGGTAATAATTATCTGTTATAACAAAATCATAAGCGCATTAATAATTTTTACCATAAAACTAACCTGACATCCTCTGAATTTAAAGTTGAACTTGATCCTGACGATAAAAGTAATTCTCTCATTCTCGTCCAAGTAGAACTTGTCTCCAGTTCTATACCAGCCATCTGACGTGAATGTCTCCTTATAAGAGGTGTCGTTTTTATGGTATTTCTAGAAGGGAATAGTATAAAATTTAAAACATCATAAAATAACGCAATAAGTCTCAAACCTAACATCAACTTAAAGAGATGCTGTATAATATATACATAATTTATAATTTCTATATAAGCCTATAAACTGCATAATTATCTACATAAATTAGCATATTAGATAAATAATTTATGAATGTAATTTCATTGCCTTAATTATTTTACCAGATTAATTCGTATAACATTTACTGAATGTAAATATTTCAGGTCTAGTTTTTAGAAATAAAAATAATGTAGATTGTAGTTAATGTAAACTGTCCAAATTATGATTTTGTTAACTCCTTAAATGTACAATAATAGCAGCGCGCCAACGCCGGGGGGGCAAAGTTGGTAAAAAAGGGAGCTTCAGTTACTCCTTATATCATCAGCTATCTGCCATTGGAAAATTGTCTTGTCTAAATCGCATCTAATGCCTTTAGTGAAAAGCTGTTTATTTGAAATTACGATCAGACATCATCAACAACCCATAACGTTCCACTGCTGGGCTCGGGTCTCCTTTCAAGAGAGGGTTAAGGCCATACGTCCCCACGCTGGCCAAGTGCGGGTTGGGGACAGGCAACACAACGTTGTGGCTACGTTATCTTGCCGTTGGATGTTTTTAAGCCGCCCAAAGACCTACAACTAAACTTCACGACTGTTATCCTAGGGTAACAACCAGAACCGACTGCTTAACGTGACCTCCGAATCACGGAAACGCTCGTGGTATAATGCCACCAGCGGTCACCTATCCAGGTATTGACCGCGCCATCGTTGCTTACCCTCGATGATTGTTTCTAATCACCAAGTGCAACTGGGCTATTAGCGCCTCTTCTCTCTTGCCTCTTCGCGTTTAATGAACAGACAATTCAGTATTATATATTAATTCAGATTCTGTTTTAAAAACTGTTTGGCTCATTTTAATCCTATTCGAATCGAACGAATCTCGAAGGTATCTCTTTGCTACATATCCCGGTCTTGGCTTATACATATGTGTAATGTTAAACCAACATTTAACACGAACAATTTCCCTCTCTTATGAAAAGAAACAGATAATCACCTTAATAATACATGCTCCTTTCACCAACAATTCTCCAGACTGTTTTGGTCCCAATTTTTTTCCATTTTCATCAACAATCTAAAAACATCAAAAAGTATTGAGTTTTGTTTAGACTTTATCTCTAAATTTTAGAGATTTTTTTTCTCTTTGACGGAAACGAATCTTGTTGGAAATGCCTTATTTTTATTCATTCGTCTTTGCACCGTACCTTGTAAAACAAAGAGTTGATGACCCATCCACTGACTCCGGTGGGAGCATGTCTGTCTGGTAGTGCAATGAACCCTTGGGCTTCAGTACAGCCGTACCCATCACACAATTGAGCTGTCTTCGGTAAGTTTGCCTGTAAATGAAATCTCAAGTTTAAAGCGATGAACAAAATGAGGTCACGGTAGTGGCTGCTAGACAATGATCACTTTACTAAACTGTGAAATGCGTTGTAATAATAAACAGGATCCTAAAGCTAAGAAAAGGTATCAAATTAAACTTTGAACAAAACGTTGTAAATAACAAAATCCTCAGTGTTTCAGAATACTGATACAAATTAATCACAAAATTCACATTTGAAATGTAAATTTAGGAAAACATTGAAATGATTTGAAAATACGTTAAATATTATCAAACTTTTAAATTTTTGAAAATTAAGGTAACTGTTAACCATACTTTACCTGAAGCAGACTGATAAGTTTAGGTGAGGCTGGTGCTCCAAGTAATATCAATGTCTCAAGAGATTTCAGCTGATCAGGTCTAATTACCGGAGCTAATGCGCCAGCAAAAGCTGGAGCTAAGAATGTCCAAGTGGGCTGAAATATTATTTAATGTATTTTTTACGAACCATGTTTTTTTTCTTTTTTTTTTTTTTTTATATTTTGCCCTGCCAAAATGACTCTACTCTGCCTGATGGAAAGCATAAGCAGAATCCAAGAGTGGTGGTCACCATACTGCGAATGCAGACAATGCTACAGTGCAGCATGGTGACCATTACCATGGCGGGCTAGTGATGCTTCTGCATCGTTGGGCCTCCGGTCTCGCACTCACCAACGAAACACGACAGCATGATCGCTGTCATTTTACGTTGATTTTCTGTGCGAGGGTAGTACCGCCCCGGTCGAGCCGGCCCATTCGTGCTGAAATCAGCGTGGCTCTACTACCTTGAGAAGAGTATGATGTAAAGAACTTTTGATTAATGTTGTAAAGTTATCAACACAAGGATGTACCACACATTGGTAGAGTATTCATTAGGAGCACAGATCAATCTTCAGTGTATCTGTACTTATTAAAAATGTTGATTGGTGTTTTCACATGAAAGTACCTTTCAAGAGCTGTAAAACTGATTTTTGAAAATACAATTTTTTCTTTATCATTGCTTTTGATCATTTTAATTAACTATAAAATAAATAAATAAGCATACATAAATAAATAATAAATATTTCGGACATCTAACACAGAACGCCATCTAGTCCCAAGCTAAGCAGAGCTTGTGTTATGGGTACTAGACAACTGATATAAATACACATATACTTTTTTTTTGTAAATACATACATATTATACATAAAAAACACCCAAACTCCGAAACAAATATTTGTAGATTATACAAACATTTGGTCCGACCCGGGAATCGAACCCGAAGCATCATGATCAGCAGTCACACACGCCAACCGCTAGACCAAGGAGGAAGCAATATCTGATAACAATAGCAAAGTAGAAAAAGTCGATTCAACAAAATTTTGAGGGATAGTTTTGATAAGTCTGAGGTGAATTATCTGTCTGATATTTTCCGTTCTTGGCAATCTAAACGTTTTTTCAATAACAAAGAACAAGGTAAATTTAGAAAACTAAGTCAGGAGGTGAACGTAAGGTATAACGTGTATCTCAAGCGGGAAAAAGCTTTAAGTGTGACTGTTTAAATAAAAAATTCCGAGCTTTGGTAAATGAACATTCATAAGGTCACTATATATAGTGCCCAATTTTTAACAACAACAACAAGATTTAGAGACTATAATTTTACCATGGTCTCAGAAAACAAGGTCTCGCATTCCGAGAGCTCCCCGAGGTGACGTCACTATCCAGTTCCCACGTGATAGCAACATGACACGAAATTAACCAATCAGAACCAGCGACAGCAATAATGATGACATGTCGTTTGTCGGAATGCCATTCCTGACGTAGTATATTGTTATACCTTGGTTTTGACTATAACCAGTAGAGAACAAACACAGAGATCTGTTTTTCAAATATGTTTTTAACAGTTACTTTTGTTTGAAATTCAAATTAAATTGCACCTTGATAGCTTCTGACTTAAAATAACTGCGAGCAAGTTATCCGACACCAAGGTTTTAGTAATTAGCATGTACTCTTATCGCTCTGGACAACATTGCAATGAGCTCCTTTTACGTTATACTTTAATAACGTAAATCTTTCGACTTTTCGTTTCTAACATAAACCCGGCTTTGAACGTATTACTGTTTCAACTTTAATAATAATAATGCTTAATATATAAAAGGAATATATTTAGAAGAGATCACATTTTCAATATTTATAAATTTAATTATAAACACATAAATAAATATTAAAATAAATATTTCTTACATCTAACACACAACGCCATCTAGTCCCAAGTTAAGCAGAGCTTGTTATGGGTACTAGACAACTGACACAATTACATATATACTTTTTTTTGTAAATACATACATGTTATAAATAGAAAACACCCAAACTCCGAAACAAATATTTGTAGATCATACAAACATTTGGTCCGACCCGGGAATCGAACCCGAAACCTCATGATCAGTAGTCGCACACACCAAGCGCGACACCAACGAAGCAGTCAAATAAATATTTAAATACTTTAATATTTTTGTTATTGGGTGATCGTTATGAAGTTTTACTATTCTCACCCTATAAGTCTCCAGTAGTTCGGTAACGCTTTGCATCGTGTTAACTCTGGGCGATATCAACACAGGCACTTGATAGACCACGCACGTCGTCATTGTCATCGTGAAAGTGATCCATTGGATACTGGTCAGGATCATCGCTAACTTGGTTGGTGTTGGAATCTGAGTGTGGTAGGACCTGTCATAGTATAGACTATTATTACTTTTCATTACTTAAAAAACACAAACAAACTGATAATGACCACAGGGAAAATCATCAAGTCGAACGTGAATTGTGTTCTTGTAAATGCGTTCTGTTACGCTATCTTAGTCTTTAAGATTTTAACATCTTCCGGCAGGTATAGATTTTTGTTGAATCCGGTTTAAAGACTTTCATTTCTCTATAAGACAAAGTCATTTATTGATGACAAATATTTTATAAAAACTATTAAACCAACTTCGGAACTTATAAACAATGTTCAGAAACGGCCTATCTTGAGATGCAAGTTTATTGTATTCAAAGTTGTTTATCCCAATTTGTGAATTGACTATCATCATCAAAATTATAATTTTTCATCTTTTTTGGTATTAAATATGGGTTTAGAGTTAAATAGTAAACATGGAAATTACTGAATTACATACCAAATAGTACGCACTTGTGCTATCAGACCAACATGAGACAGTGCAGCTGCTTTAACTTGACCGGTAGAACCACTTGTTGGTAGTAGCATCACTGTGTCAGTTGGTGAAGCGTTTCGTACCCTTAAAATAATTAAGAACCTAGTAATAGTTGTGGCATGAGATTTAACGGATTCAAGTGACGTCTTTCAGTATTGGTTTTCTTTCTAATGTTTTAATGAACTATTCAGTAGTATAAGCAAAGACCTATCTAAATTCAAAAGGAATATCGATTTTAAGATAATTACCAATTATCTTAGTCCCGTTAAGTGTTAGGTTCCAACTAGACTATGTAATGTACTTTCATGCATTTTTAAGACACTTAATTGATAAACTATAGTTAATCTTATTCCTTTATCCGATTTAAACTGATATAAAGAAGAGTGTAACAGGTATAAAGAGTTACTTTCTAGTATAATTATGGCATCAAAAGGCAAACGTCTGTTGTTTTAGATATTTCTTATTTTAAACTTTGTAAACGTTTAAAATATTTTAAATATTCTTATTTATTTTATATATTTTAAATACATTTTAGGCATATGTTTTAGGCCTAAAATGTTAAAATGCATAATATTTTATAATAACTTAAATGGCATTTCTCTTTGAAACTTAGGAAAGTAAAATTGAAGCCTAAAGTTTGACTTTTCTAGTTATCAGTTGGTCAGAACTTACCGATAGCTTTCTATATCATCACTGTTGTCGCCAATAAATGCAGTGAAATTTTCAGGTTCATTAATGATAACTAGTGTAGGTTTTTCTAAATCCGAATCTGTGAGTGCTTCATGCAGAACCACGTCAAATTCGTGGTCGTAGAATACGTATGATGGTTCTATGAAGGTTAAGAACTTGGTTAACTCATCTATGAAAAAAAATGTAGAAATTTTGTAAATTTGGAACAACAATTTATGCCTTAAAACATCATACTGAAATTAAATGATATAATTACAAGCGGTTGTGTTAGGGTCCATGCAAAAAAACTCGATCTCAGCGAACATAGCACCAAAGTAGACATATGTCATTTGATGGTGATTCCTCATAAGAAGCATAATGCGTTTTCCTTTAGCCCCATCGGCAATAAGAGCACGTGCGAGGGAAACAGCATGCTTAAGAAGCTGTTCATTGGTGATAATTTCACCCGTAGCTCCATTAGTCTGAAATAGCAAAAACCTTTGGATGTATTTTCTCACGATTTTATGGACGGGTATTCATAAGTCTAATGTCGCTCACGGATATATGTACCTACACCACTAGAGTTACAAGTGTTCTGATTTAAAAAAAATAGGCCGCTCTCTCCCAACTGTGTTTTAGTTAGTTTTGTTTAAGTCAAAATTGATTACACCACTGTTCGATAGATATCGTTTCGTTACTGCAAGTAATAATTATAAGGAGAATTGATTTTATTTATTTTTTTGAACATAACTTGCGTTGCCGTGGGAGAGCTACGCTTCGGCATGAATGGCAGGTTCGACAGGAGTGACACCACGGCTTCACAGAAAACCGGTTTGAAATAGCGCTTGCGCTGTGTTTCACCGAGTGAGTGAGGATACCGGAGGCGCATACCCCAAACCCTCACCCCATCCCTCTCCCCATCCCTCTCCCCATCCCTCTCCCCATCCCTCTCCCCATCCCTCTCCCAACCCCCAAAGACTGGCAACGCACTTGTGACGCCTCTGGCGTAGCAAATGACCACGGGCGGCGGTAATCCCTTACCATCAGGTGATACGCTGCTCGTTTGCCATAAAAAAAGCATTCTTTCAATTACTGGTGGTGCAATGGTTGTGCATACGACTGCTGTGCTTGAGGTCTCGGGTTCGATTCCAGGTTTGAACTAAACGTTTGTGTGATCTGCAAATATTTGTTGCAGAGTTTGAATGTTTTCTGTGTATTAAGCGTATGTAGTATGTATGTAAAAAGCGTGGGGCGACATTATTGAAATGTTTTCAGAAAGCACCCCACGTTTTTTACATTAAAATTATTTTCTACTTTTTAGTTCGATTGTTATTAAGGCGTGTTTTTTAGTATGTTAAACCATAATTTATTTTCTACTTCATAGTTTAGTATATTTACAAAAACGTGTTTGCTTAGTTTTTTAATCTGACTCCTAGAAGTGGGTGAAAATGAAGTCAAAAGATTTTATTACATATATACATAAAAGTCAAGCTAATAAAAGCATGTTATTTAATAAATAGAGATGTAATCAGTAGAAAATAAAATAGACTTCATACTCACCATAAAAGTAGCGTTCAGGTTTCTCTTCAAACAGTAAAATATTAACTTCGAAATCGTTACCGTTGCTCTTTGTGCCTCATCAGGTTTGATTCCTTGCTCGAGCAAAACCTCATCCAGCACTCTGTCGAGGTACAGCTGTGAGGCTGTCGGCTTCCCTCTAACGACGGTGTGAGACATCTGTGTTAGAACAGAGTAAAATTATCTTTTGATATTTTAATATTATCTATTACCTTAACACATATTCTTATTAACTAGTGGTCGTCCAGATGTCAAAATTCAAACAGGATTAATTTGATTTCATGTTTTTTGTTTAACGTTTTTAGCTTTCTTAACTCCTACTCCATATAAACTTTTACTGTCCAAACTTCATACTTACTTGCTCATGCTGTTGGTAAAATTTTAGTAAAAAGCGGTACAAAGTTTGTGCTTCACGTATGACTTATATTCACGTATAACTATATATATATATAAAGCTAAAGAGTTTATTTGTTTGAACGCGTTAATCTGAGGAACCACTGGTCCGATTTGGAAAATTATTTCGGTGTCAGATAGTCCATTTATCAAAAAAGGCTATAAGCTATATATCATCACGCTAAGACTTACAGGAGCGGAGCACTAATGAAGAATGTTACAAAAACGGGGGAAAATTATCACGCTACGGGCAATAGAAGACGCAAACGAGGTTGCATGGGTCGGCCAGTAGAAAATAATAGCGCATATTCTGTTTTTTTCAATGAAATTTGTAATTATTTTGGCATCCTTTCTTAGTAATATATGAAATTAGTTCAACTTTTTTAAAGTAATTGTATGAACTATGAATAAAGTTAACATTAAACAATTAAATTTGTTATGCCTTTATTCCGCTTAAAAGCAATAAGATAGCGATAGCGAAGCGATAATAGGCTTACAAGAATGACAGATTAAAAGAACGACAGCTAATGACCTGAGTTTATACCAAATCCACTTATAAGATAACAAAACCACACGAGTTCCGTATGTCAGTCCTTGACATTACCTCACGTAACCCGATTAAGTCCAAAACATGATTGATACAAGAGAGCTCTCTCCCCTGCGTACACTCGCACACAACAACCAACATCGATCATTATCAGAGGCATTAATGCAGCCTCCGCTGAAGGTTAGCATTAGGGCTGCCAACTATCACAAATAGCATTAAAACTAACATCAATCTACTATTCTTAATGACGTATTTCAAAAATAATTCATAGAAATGAGTGTGGAAACGTCTATATCATTGCTTTGAATACTTCTACAATCAGACAACCTCTAGACGTCTTAGCGATCTATTTAAATTGATTGAATAGCAGCTATTAATCGTGTTATATTTATGGTGATAAATTTCTATACTCTATTTTAATATTACATTGATTTTATATTTATGACAAGTATCGCCTATTCATGAAATGTTCGCCACACTATTTGTGTGGTGACAGATTGAGAATACAAAAATGTACTCGTATTCATCTCATGGGTGTCTTAAGAGGCGATTAAGGTGGCAAACTATGTGTAACACCAGTGCACAGTAGATGCAGTGGAATATTACTTTGGGAGAGCCACGCTTCGGCATGAATGGACTCGACAGAAGCGATACCACGGCCTCACAGAAAACCGGTGTGAAATAGCGCTTGCGCTTTGTTTCACCGAGTGAATGAGGATACCGGAGGCCCATACCCAACCCCTCCCTGGCAACGCACTTGTGACGCCTCTGGTGTTGCGAGTGTCCATGGGCGGCGGTAATCGCTTACGGATCAGTTGCTGATGCTCGTTTGCCCACTATACCATAAAAAAAAACAAGATTTGCTTATAATTGTGTTGCATTATTTAGAACACAATTAATTCTGTCAACGTTAGTGAAAAATTAAAATTAAAGTTGCATTAAATACACATCTGTAGATCACCGTAGACACAAATGCTTATAGTGTCTAAGTCGTATGTAAAAAACTTCCGCTTGTTACAGTTTTTATCTGATTTTTTTAATGGAATAGGGGATAGCGAGCAGACGTAAAACCTGATGGTAAGCGATTACCACCGCCTATGAGCACCGCAACACCAGACGTCATGACAAGTCCGTTCCGTCCTTTAGGGGAGGGGTGTGGTCCTTCGGTATCCTCACTCACTCGGTGAAACACAGCGCAAGTTGCTTTTTCACACCGGCTTTCTGTGAGGCCTTAGTATTACTCAGGTCGAGCCAGCCCATGCATGCCGAAGCGTGGCTCTCCCACGGTAAAATGATGATAGAGATAGTGAAGGAATTGATTGTCAGAAATATGAGTCAGCAAAATTTGGATTATTCTGTTAACATCGTTTAAAATATTTGAGTTACAGCTTAAACATTAAACTTAACAGAACCTTGTTCTGTACTACATATGAGACTCTATAAGGGTTTCGTTTTTTGTCTTGATCACGGATCCCTAAAAAAAGCCTTACCGAATATTTGTGTTTATTTGTTACATTCAATTTAATAAAATAATCTGCTGAAACAACTCCGATATTTCTCTAATGGCAAAAACAATAGAAATATACAGCAAATCTGCTCAATGATATTTTGCAATCTGTATTTACGTTAAAATATCTTCATAGATTGATTAAAATATTGTATAATTAAATAAAGAAATATTTTCGATATCTGACGCACAACGCCACCTAGCTTCAAGCTAAGCAGAGCTTATACTATGAAAGTTAGATTGACTGATAGAATACTTATATAGTTTTGTGAAAAAATACATGCATATTATACATACAAAACACCCAAACTTTGAAACAAATACATGCAAATCATACAAACATTTGGCAATACCCAGGAATCGAACCTAAGACCTCAGCACATCAATCGCATACACTGCCATTAACGGAGGCCGTGCCACTGAGGCAGTTCTCATATTCTAGAAGAATCTATCCACGACACAGGGAAGCCTAGTGTGGGACCTAGGGATCAAATCCTGTACCTGTATGCTTATGAAACAATAAAGATGTTTTATTATATTACTAGCTTTTACACGCGGCTTCACTCACGCAGACTTTCATTCCCTGATTTACCCCCTTACAGGTGGAATTTCGTAAAATTCCTTTCTTAGTGCTCACTTACGTTATATAAAGAACCTATATGCTAAATTTCAGGATTCTAGGTTCAGCGGTTTGGGCTGTGCGTTGATCTCTGGGTATGTCAGTCAGTCACCTTCCTCTTTTATATATATAGATAATCTCTTATCCCATGTTAACTAGAGACCTACGCGTTAAAATCATCATCAGGATAATTTTCGATAATACCTTATCAATCTATAGATTAATACCCTGTATAAATCGTAAAATAAAAAAATATTACTGTAACGCCATTGTCGGCCGAAATACAGATGATTTTTGTTCTGATAATATGTCCTTAATCAGGTATTTAAGCTAGGCAAGATATGATTGCACTTTTAGCTTAGTATTCAGAAAATATTTTATTATCATATAAACGGTTGATATTTACAACTTGATAAATGTATTTAAAATAGTAATTACTATAAAAACAAAAAAGCCAGCTGCTTAAAAGTTATGTCTCACTTTATATTTGCAACATTTTAAAACTTTATGTAGCCTGTGTCACTACCACGATTCTGATGAATTCAACGACATCTGCCATTTGGCTTGTAGGGCACGCCAAAGAAATGGAATATAGATTTGAAGTCAGTGCCAAGGCCAATGTAATAGTAGCTATCAATACAAATATACAAATATAGACTGCCTCAAAAAATACTCATGCCGCACAACAAACCACTAGGCCAATATACAAGGAAAGTAATAATAATTATAGTCGGCAAGGTGCTCACACAATAACAAGTGTGTATTTAATAAATAGGAAATACAAACATATTGTGAGATAAGTACCAAAGTACCATCATGTCAGTTGTAATTAAATAAATAAAAAAATAAAGTGTTAAGCATTATTTTCAACTAAAAATGGTTTGTTAATAATTTAGCTCAATTTCAAGGCAAAGAAGTTAGTGTGTATATAATAACACCTTAAGCCCATGACTGTTTGTCATTCAGATAATCGCCGATCGTGTGGTAGGTTTTCCTAATAATGTGATATGGGTATAAATTGTAGTTTCCAATTAATTGAGTAAATCTGACACGAAATAGTTTGTATCACAGAAATTTAATTTGAATACAGTTTTACATAAAAAAACAATGTTTTACTTACCCTCGCTTAAAATTTGTGTCACAGAAAGTAACTGTAAACAGTAGACAGGAGCAAGATTGCGTGCGCGCGAATGACTGAGCCTCTGTTGTGCTATGAAACTTAGACATGTGTCTGTGAGCAATCTATCAATTCATTTGTTTAAATGTACACATCTTGAGTGTGCTGACTTCCTGTCATTTATATCTACTACATTAAATGAAATCTAGTTTTTATTTATTTGATTGAAAAACCACCAATCAAATATTTTGTGTATTACACAACAAATGATTTTTGTCAATTAAATAATCCTCAATTAAATAATCTTAATAAGGTGTTGTAGTAATAAAAGCGGCCAAGTGCGAGTCGGACTTGCCCATGAAGGAATTCGTAGCAGCAAGTAACATAATATATGTATTTTTTTATATTTCAGTTAATTTATTGAAAGGTAAATTGCGGTTTACGTTTTATGACGTAATAAAAAACTACGTACTAGATCTCGCTCAAACCAATTTTGCATGGCAATGTACATCATATATATTTTTTAGTTTTATCATTCTGTTATTTTAGAAGTTATAGGGGGGGGGCACACATTTTACCACTTTAGAAGTGTCTCTCGCACAAACTATTCAGTTCAAAAAAATGATATTAGAAACCTTAATATCATTTTTTAACACCTATCCATAGATCTTGATAATCAAGTACACGTACAGGATTGATGAAAATAAAATTCAGTTTCAGTTCTAAGTATGGGGAACTACCAAAGTGCATTGTTTTTTTTTTCTATTTTTAACCGACTTTCAAAAGGAGGAGGTTTTATATTCCACTGTTTTTATGTTATTTTGTTTGTGAAAATCTTAATGCGGTTCACAGTATACATCTACTTACCAAGTTTCGTTAGATTAAAATGTATATATTCCTTATAGTCCTTATAGTTGCGGAAAAAGTGGCTGTGACTTACGGACGGACAGACAGATGGACAGATGGACAGACGGATTTTATTATTGGGACTAATCCCACCCACACACCCACCACTGTAACTCCTGTACACCAGGATCAACAGCAGTGACCCACGAACACACCGAGTTATGACACTCGGGAAGTCCCAGGAAAAAAATTAACTGTCTTGGAACCCGCAACGAAATTAATCAGAAGAAAAACAGGAGGAGTTGGAAATATGATAAGTCCACTTCCCTCCTTAGCAAAGCGGGAGACAAAATGAAGTCAAAATAGGCAGACACCTTTTTTTAAACCGGGAAGCACCACGGATAAAATATTATGGGTCCTAAGTGAGCTATATTTGATTACTATAGTATGTATGGCAGAATCGCCTAAACGCACGGAAATTCACCGCAGTTGACACAAGATCCTCATAGTATACCGCCCCAGATGTCATTTGTAAGCCATTTAGCATTGTGTTACGTTCATTGTACCAAAGACTACACTCCCAGAGAATATGATGAGCCGACTGTTCACAGCTAGTATCAGGTGTTGAGCATTGACACAATGGTGAATCGATTAATTTAAATGAGTGTAGTTTGCTCTTAAAGTTACCATGGCCTGTAAGAAATTGAGCGACACAGTGATCTACCTCGAGCCATGTCCTCGACATCCGTTCGCGAACAGATGGAAAGAACTGGTAGAGGTGGCGCCCCTTAGATGATTCGTCCCATCGTTGTTGCCATTCATCCATTAGGTCGTTATAGACATTGGACTGCTGTTGAAACAATCTTATGATTTTATCGCGGTCTCGTACGCCCAAAAATTATCAGCTGTCGCCTGACGGTCTTACGCCTGATCTCCCATATATTGTGATAGTGTGGGAACCGAGAGTGTACTGAGAGAGACTATACTTGCACCCACATAACATCTTATCTCATCCTGGGAGTAGTACATTGTTAATACACACATATACATAAATAATCATACATTTAGCGTGGCTATCAGGCGACAGATGCGAACATTGCACTTTGAACAACCTGAATACAGCTTTGGACATAAGATATTCAGGGTATCCAAATGTGTATTTACTAGATAATACATATTAATCTAAATGAAAATTTGATAAGAGAGTAGGAAACTGGGTAACATTTTAAGAATTAGTCAGAACATATTTAATTTCTCTATACATAATATAAAAAAAATATCTGTTTTGATGATATTTTTATATTACTATTTCTTCGTGGTTTCTCGTAATCACTTTAATTTCATCACACCATATTAAATGTTATTAGCGACAGTTGACATGATACAACATAATGATATGATGTTTTCAGCTTTGTTTTAAAGATTTAACTAAAAACAATATTCTTGAGATAAAATCTATATCTATACTAATATATAAAGCTGAAGAGTTTGTTTGTTTGTTTGTTTCTTTGTTTAAACACGCTAATCTCAGGAACCGCTGGTCCGATTTGAAAAATTCTTTCAGTGGTAGATAGCCCATTTATCGAGAAAGGCTATAGGCTATATATCATCACGCTAAGACCAATAGGAGCGGAGCACCAATGACAAATGTTTCGAAAACGGGAGAAAATTACACGCTACGGGCAATAGGACGCAAACGAGGTTGCGTGGGTCGGCTAGTAACTTCATATTATGAACTATATTTTCTTAAAAAGGTGTGTTATCAGATTAGTTATCAATCGATACTTAATCGATAACAACCATAAAATATATTATGCTCAATACGAATTATGTGAGTGCAATATTCTTTATAAACGCATATTGTCATACTGAAGCCATATATATGTATTTCATGTTTCATCATTTCATGTATCTCAAATATTTTTACCTGAGACATTGTATTTCAAGATACCGTTTATCGACATGATATTTATCAAGCACTAGCTGAACCCCGCGGTTATTGTCGCACCGCGAGTAACGCCGCGGGACAAAGTTAGTCTAAAAAAATAGCCTAATTTACTCCCAGAATCATAGGCTACCTGTCAGTGAAAGTCCCGTCAAAATCCGTCCAGCTATTCCAGAGATTACCCGGAACAAACAGAGATACAAAAATTTCTTTAACTACCTTTTTGGTATATGTACCACGTATACATATATATGCATTTAGTAAAAAGCGGTTATTTTAATATTACAAACAGACACTCCAATTTTATTTATTTGTATAGAATATACTAGCTGACCCATGCAACGTCGTTTACGTCTCTTATTGCCCTTAGCGTGATAATTTGCCTCCGTTTTTGAAACATTTTTCATTGGTGCTCCGCTCCTATTGATCTTAGCGTGATAATATATAGCCTATAGCCTTTCTCGATAAATGGGCTATCTAACATTGAAATAATTTTTAAAATCGGACCAGTGGTTCCTGAGATTAGCGTGTTCAAACAAACAAACAAACAAACAAAAAACAAACAAACAAACAAACTCTTCAGCTTTATATATTAGTATAGATTTGATTTTAACCGACTTTAAAAAAGGAGGAAGGTCTATGTTCCATTGTATGTATATTTTTTTTATGTTTGATCACCGATTACTCCGTTAATTGTGGACCGATTTTGAAAATTCTTTTTGTGTAAGGGTATGCTCCCGAGGTGGTCCCATTGCCACCATATCAGGATCTAATGACGATTTCCCAGACAAATCGAGGAAAATGCTCATTTTAGGCACATACTATGTTTTTCGTACATTTCCTGAAGTTACTCCGGTATTTGCGTCTGGTAATCATCATTTCATGATGATGATCTGATGATGTAAGGTACAACTCCTTAACGGTTAGGAGTATGCGGATAAATCTTTAATTGTTAAATGTATATATGTTACCTTTAGTCGTATTGTTTCAAGTTATTTAGGTAAACTGATGATGGAAGGTACAACTTCTCAACGGTTAGGAGTTGAAGGATAATTCTTTCAAAATTATACGTATCTATAAACCTTTAGTTCTATCCTTTCAATTTATTCAGCTGTATTTTAAAAGGTATGCTCCCGAGGTGGTCACATTGCCATCATATCAGGATCTGCCCTGCCTGATGGAAAGCATGGGTAGAATCCAAGAGTGGTGGTCACCATCCTCATTGCGAATAAGCACAAAGCAGCATGGTGATCCGCACTATGGCGGCTTGGTGAGATGCTTTTTCACGCCCCGCTTAAAGGACCCGGGATCATAGTGGGAAGGAAACACGTATGCCGGTAGTGAGTTCCAGGTTGTGACCGCTCGGCACAGGAAGGAAGAACCGAAGCGATGAGTTCGAGAACGTATGTCTACTACTCTACAGTGGTGACTTCCAAGACCGGCACGTGTTGTCCTGTGGAGGAAGGGAGAGGAAGGGACTAGTTGGAAGAGCTCTTCAGAACACTCTCCATGATAAAAGCGATAGAGGACTGCCATTGAGGCGATATCTCTACGCAACTGCAGAGGCTCAAGGGACTCGGTAGCTTCGGGACTGTTGACAATGCGGATTGCTCGCCGCTGCAACCGGTCGAGAGCGTCAAACAGGTGCTGTGCGGCACCATCGCAAAGATGAGAACAGTACTCCACGCACGAGCGAACCTGGGTCTTGTAAAGAAGACACAGATGCCCGGGCGAGAAGAACCGTCTCACCTTGTTTAAGACACCTAGTTATAAAACTCGTTTTACATTTTGGATGAAACTACTGTAGTGCATGTAGTACAATTGCTTTCTCTTTCCCTTGCAGTCATTTTTAACCGACTTCAAAAAAAGGAGGAGGTTTCTCAATTCGGCCGTATTATTTTTTATGTTTGTTAGCGGATAATTTCATCGTTTATGAACCGATTTTGATGATTTTTTTTTAATGGAAAGGAGATGTCCCAACAGTGATACCATGATAAGGAAATTAATACTTGATGATGGCATCCAAGGGAAATCGAGTCGAACTTTGAAGTCGGTTTTTTTTTTCTTAAAATTGTACTTGTTAGTTTTGTAATTTTGGTAATGACCATGTTGTGATCTCCCATAATTGAGGAAGCAAAAGTTTTGTAAAAATGAATCCTACCTAGATCAATTTCTCGCCCCTGAAAGCCCTACTAACAAGATTTGATAAAAATCGAAGCCGTTTCTAAGATTCTAACCTATATACTCGTAAAGGCAAAAATTACTCGTTCAAAGGTATCAGAAAAGGATCAATATAAAGGTATGGATGACATGATCTGATTTGGGTCCGAATATCTATTAATCTACACAAATAAATAAAATTGGAGTGTCTGTTTGTAATATTAAAATAACCGCTTTTTACTAAATGCATATGTATGTATACACGGTACATATACCGAAAATGTATTTTAAAAAAATTTTGTCTGTCTGTCTGTTTGTTCCGGGTAATCTCTGGAACGGCTGGACGGATTTTGACGGGACTTTCACAGACAGGTAGCTGATGATCCAGGGAGTAACTTTGTCCCGCGGCGTTACTCGCGGTACGACGATAACCGTGGGTAACATCGCGGGGTTCAGCTAGTTGTTATATATAAACAAAGGAGTAACAGTGACATAAATGCAACAGCTGTATATATAATATATTGGTTTTGAAAAGTTTTTGTAGATATTAATATAGCTTTAAATACAGTCGCATATCATGAATAGTTTCTACAGCGCATGGGATAAAAGTTATTTCATGGCGATTTTTTACAACGTGGTTTACAGTATTGAAGTTTTAGTATTGATTTTTAAGTTCTTTTTTCTAGTAAAAATATAGCATTTGTTATTCAGCCATGACGTCGCCTTCTAATGGTGAAATCGATTCAGTAGTTTTTTAGGTTATTTATTGCAAACATATTAATCTCTTCTTTTTAACCGACTTTAAAAAAGGAGGAGGTTAGCAATTCGACTGCTTTTTATGTTTGTTACCTCATAACTTTCGACCGGGTGAACCATTGTATTTTAATTTGAAACCTGGTGCTTCCCGTGTGGTCCCATTTCAATTTGGTCCTGTTCTTGAAATCGATTTGTTTTTGTTAAACTTTTTGATTTATATAATATTTATTAGTACGGATACGTTAAGGTTGCACCAAACGTTACACCTAACTAGTGATGTAGGTATTATATTCCATTTAATTGTAATTATAACACGTATCCTACATCTATCTATGTAGTTAATTTTCCTTAAATATTTCCCGTTATTTCTTGTACGTTCTGTTAATGAAGAATTTTAATTGTGTGTATTTACCTATATAAAATTTATATAATGTTTATGTTTTGAGTGCCACGGCTACATACGATTGTTGTTTTTTACCATTCTATAATTTTTGTTCAATATCTGTGATACAGGTTTTTTTTTATAATGAGATCAATCTGGCTAATCTTTCAAACGTTCCACGGAAATGTATTTAAGACTTTGGTAGCTACGTATTTGCAGTAAAAATAATTGTTAATATAAAAATTATATGTATAATACATATACAGTCTTTCACCCCTAAAACCAGCTCTGACATTATATTCTAATCTATACTAATATATAAACCTGAAGAGTTTATTGGTTTGTTTGAACGCGCTAATGTCACGAAACGCTGGTCCGAATTAAAAAATTATTTCAGTATTGGATAGTACATTTATCGAGAAAGGCTATAGGCTATATATCATCACGCTAAGACCAATAGGAACGGAGCACCAATGGAGAACGTTTTAAAAACGGGGTAAAATTATCACGCTACGGGCAATAGGAGACGCAAACGAGGTTGCGTGGGTCAGCTAATAGTAATATATAATACTGGCTGATCCCCGCAGCTCCGTCCGCGTGTATGTTGGTTATCGCCTTTGTGTTATTCTGATGTATAAGCTACATTACTGTAAAGTTTCATTCAATTCCGTTCAGTAGTTTTTACTCAGAGTAACAAATACACACACATCCTTACAAATTTTCGCATTTATAATATTAGTAGTATAGGAAGTATGATTATAGATAATTAAAAAAAAAAAATATTTATTTCATTTAGCAAAAATATCCATATCTTTTTCATATATGAACATTTAGCAAAATATCCATATCTTTTTTATATATGAACATTTAGCAATAATATCCATATTTTTGTTATATATGTCCCTTCCAAAATGACTCTACTCTGCCTGATGGAAAACATAAACAGAAGAATGGTGGACGCCATACTCATTGCGAATGCATACAATGCAACAATGCAGAACGGTGACCCACATCATTACGGCCTAGTGATGCTTCTGCATCATTGTGATTATCTTCAAACAAACACATTTTTATGCCATTAGTGGAAGATAAATAACACACATCGAATACAGTATTATAAAATTATTCTTACTAAACGTTGTTATAAAATATATAACAATGTAACAACTAAACTTACTGTAAGTACAAAAGTTTAGTTGTTACATTGTTATATGTTTTTTACGAACCTGTAAATAAGGTAAATATACTTGAAGTAATTTAAGAGCATGCAAACTACAGCGGAGTTTGTGAAACTCTGACAAAACACGTTCTAATAAACTTGTTATACACCAATAATAACAATTCCACGAAGAATATCAGCTAACAGCATGGCGGACAAAGTTAGCAAGTTTTAATGTTCACGTCATAGATATCTATACAAATAAATAAAAGTGGAGTGTCTTCTTGTAATATTAAAATAACCGCTTTTTACTAAATGCAAATGTATGTATACACGGTACATATACCAAAAATGTATTTAAAAAAAAATTCTCTGTCTGTCTATCTGTCTGTATGTTCCAGGTAATCTCTGGAACGGCTGGACGGATTTTGACGGGACTTTCACTGGCAGGTAGCTGATGATCCAGGGAGTAACTTAGGCTACTTTTTATAAATTAACTTTGTCCCGCGGCGTTACTCGCGGTACAATGATAGCCGCGTGTAACACCACGGGGTTCAGCTAGTATAATAATAACAATAAATATTTTGGACATTTATCTAATACACAACGCCATATAGTCCGTAACTAAGCAGAGCTTATATTATGGGACAACTGATATAAATACATTATATTAATTTATTACAGAGACCCAAGTACAACAGTCGCATACGCTGCCATTGCGCCACCGAGCCACTCAAATATCTTGCAACATAGAGTATATCTTTATATATATAATTCTTCTGTGAGTGTGTATGTCACTGAACTACTCTCAAACGACTGGACCGATTTTGATGAAATTTTTTGTGTGTGTTCAAGGGGATCTGGGAATGGTTTAGATTCACAATTTTATCCGCTGGACAATGTTTTTTTAATTAATTTTTAATTTATTAGTAGTATGGCAAAACGACGTTTGCCGGGACAGCTAGTTTTTAATAAAGTGGTAAAGAAACATGCACACTTTGGTACTATTGTCAATATTTCAAATTAGTGCTCTGTCTGATCTAGATAAGACCCGTGTTTCAGACAATTGCGGTTCTTACAATTGCTTTATTTCTATTAAAAAACTATTTTTCCTTAAAATACCTTTTAATTAAACGCTATCTTATCTGTATTAATAGTCTATAAGTAACGGCTAAATTGTATGCTTGTGAATAAAGGAAATATTATGATAGTCCAGATTATGAATCCAAAAACATAGCAATGGTTTATTGGACAATGATCATGTGGCAGCGGTTTGTCGCAAATAAATTATTCATGTCGCAAGTGATAAGGTAAGTATACTGCGTTTATTTCCTATTATATGCTATTAGAGTATGTAGTTTATGTAAGATGATTCTAATTGTATCAGATTCAGTTGCATGAAGTTTTTTTATCAATGTCATTATATCTAATGGTATCGGAGGAGAACCATGCTTTACGACAAATGGACCTGCTTGTCCGGAGTGAGACCACGGCTGCGAAAAAAACCGTTGCTAAACCATTCTTTTCATACTTTTAGCGGAGTGAGTGAAGTTAGGGAGAGGAGGAGTCCAAACCTCCCTCGAGTCCTGATTCTGAATCTTGAGTGACAACTGTCTATGGGCGGCGTCAGCTACTATCAGGAAAAAAAAGTAATAGACAGGTTTTGGGCGGGGAGTTAGTTCATGTAACTCATCTTCGACATTATCATGTGACATATTGACGCTTGATCGAGCTGTGAATATATTGATATACTCAATGGTGCGAACGCAGTCATTGTACATATCAAGAGTCGACTGGAATTATTTAAGTTATTTAGTTTGAATTATCTTATTTGTTATCGACAAAATTAATTTAAATATCCAAAAATGACAAGTATTTGTTTATGGTTTTAGGGTTTTACTTCTGTTCGTAGTCTTAGTGACTGCATTTTTTATCACTCATCTCACACAGGGCCGTCTGATCCCAAACTTGGCTGGACCTGTGCTATAGTAACCAGAATACTGATAAAAATACTTAAATATTTCTAACATACATAACTAGACCTACATGCCAGTCAGATGACCCATCTGTTCATTTTCTCCCTCACATCAATAGAATCGTGATAGCCAAAATTCGTTTCCATAATTCAGCAGCCTCTCTAATTAGTCAGATAGACCAGAACATTTTCAAGCTACTGGAGTTTTAGTCTTATTATCCCATCCGAAATTCGTGGTCGTGACCGTTCATACACATGGCCCCTAAATCCTATTAATACTATAAAGGTGACAGTTTATATGTATGGATGTCTGTTACTCTTTTATGCAAAAACGCTTGATTTGGTCTGGATAAAATTTGCACACAGATAAATTTCTCTCTCTTGCATGTAAAACGTAGTGTTCCCGTGGGATGGGTCAGGGACAGCAATAATCATGGGTAACAGCACGAAATTAGTAAATTTTTGGCAGGAAAATGATATGGCCGCAACTAAGATACGTTTGTGTAGGATTGAGCTTTGGTTTGTTACTATTGGATAATATGAATCGATCCACTTATTATTAACTGGATAGATTAATGGATACACTAAAAAGCAAGGAATTGCAACTTCAGCATAGAATGCTTTTAAGTTTAAATTCAGTTGGAGTACAATTCATATTATTTCTACATGTTTGACAATCCCTGTGGATAGACGTTATTCACTTTGGGACAAATATTTGTATGAGTAACATTCGAACCACACTTTGTTCAAATATTGGTTTTATGTGTTGCGGTACTTGGCTTGCTGAGGCTTGCTTAGAAAGAGCAGAGCGTTATTAATATGAAGTCTTACGTATGTTAACATTGTTCATGTGTTTAATGCGGAGTAGACGTAGAGTCTAAATCTCCTTCAATCCTCATGTTAAAGGCATCTAGTGATTCCGTGCACTCTCATTCTAACCCGCGTAAACTATAATAACAATAAATCACGAGCCTCGTGTTATTGGACATTTATCTTGTGAAATTTCGGTCTCTGGTACAGGTCACTCAGTACAAATAGATATATATGGTTTAGAAATGATGTATCACCAATGTAACACACAATAAGACTCAGTTCTTCTTTCTTTTACATATTCTGTATTATTACGTATAATGGTTGTTCATAAACTTCATTAATTACTTATTTGAATCTAAACATTTCACATTTTAAACTACATCTGTTCGTGTGTGATAACTTAAAAAATGAGTACCGAGAAAGCCTCTTACGTAATACCATGTCTATTGAGGATTAATTTTAAGAAAATTACTTAGTGGTAGCCCACATTAAAAGTATTAAAGCTGTACAATAATTTACTGTCAACACTAATAATAGCATTTACTCATTCTAGGTAAGAAATAAAAAGCGTATGATTAAGATCTTTCTTATCTTTTTTCTAATAAAGTTATTATTTCAGACATCTAACACACAACGCCATCTAGTCCCAAGCTAAGCAGAACTTGTGTTATGGATACTAAACAACTGATACAAATATACCTTTTTTTTTGTAAATACATACTTATTATACATAGAAAACACCCAAACTCCGAAACAAATATTTGTAGTTCATACAAACATTTAGTCCAACTCGGGAATCGAACCCGGGACCTCATGATCAGCAGTCGCACACGCCAACCGCGAGACCAACGAGGCAGTCAGTTACTATGTATAAAGTTATTATCTTTTTTTATAAAATTTTTAATTTTTACGCACTTATAAAATTTAATCCAGATTGATCT
Organism: Spilosoma lubricipeda; assembly: GCA_905220595.1. Classification (NCBI taxonomy): domain Eukaryota; kingdom Metazoa; phylum Arthropoda; class Insecta; order Lepidoptera; family Erebidae; genus Spilosoma; species Spilosoma lubricipeda. Next base: position 17,400,178 of record HG992293.1, on the reverse strand, counting down.
TAGAAATGTGTTCTTTTATCAATCCGTCGTCATCGAAATAACACCGGGATTATAAAGTTACTAATTTATGGAATTATATGATGTCTTCAGCTCTTTATGTAAGTATATAATATCTAACAATCGCATGCGTTTTCTCTCCCACTATTACTAATTTAAGAAGCATTTACGGGTCTGCAACTGTCCAGCTCAATGGATTTGGTCGAAATTACGTTTTGGAAAATAGTAAATTCACTATTTATTAATTTTTTATATAACAAATAACATAATAATACTCTTAAAAAGTAAAGATTTTTTTCCTACTGAAATTTATTGTTGTTCAAATGCCAATGAAATTTTTCTTTGCAGCTATGAAGACTTCATAAAAATGTACAGTTCATTTGACATTCATGACGTGTTTGTTCCTGAACGAACCCTCACGAGAATTCACACGGCGGTTAAATGCAAAAGGTATACCTTAACATGTTTACGAACCTATTTCGTATTGATACATAAATTAGATGTGGCTGCGTTCTCAGTCCTGTTTAAAATTTAATGTATTTTTTTGTATTTAACTATTTGGTTGATTTCAACTTTTGCCAGCTGATTTAAGGATGCTATTTAATAACTTTAAATATGGATATAATAAAAGAGATATGTCAGGTTTACAGTAACGTGGGAGAGCCACACTTCGGCATGAATGGGCTGGATCGACCGGAGTGATACAACGGCCTGAGTGAGGATACCGGATGCCCATCCCCGTCCCATTCCGCAAAGTCCGGCAACGCACTTGTGATACCTCTAGTGTTGCGGGTGTTCATGGGCGACGGTAATCGTTTTCCATCAGGTGATACGTCTGCTCGTTTGCCCCCAATTCCGTAAAAAAAATGAAGATCAGTTTTGTGAAGATGATGTAATACATAAATAAATAAGGTAAATCAGTTGGACCTATCTACCCCTTTGGAAAACAGGCGTGACGTCATGTATGTAGGTATATCAACACCCAATTTATTTACATTTATATTGATATGTACACAGAATTATTACCTCGTTGGTCTAGTGATTAGCGTAAGCGACTATAGATCGTCGGTCCCGGTTGTCCAACCTTCGGATTGAGTTCACCCTCAGGGTTGCAGAGGTCCGATGCCAGTCGCTGCGTAGAAAAACTGATATTCAGGTAAAACCAGTTGAACTGGTAGCCGACCCCAATTAATCTTGGAAACAATAAAGGCTAAGAAGATGATGTTGAACTCATAAATAATATATTACATGAAAATACTCTTGTTATCAAAAGAAAACGTTCCACGAATAACTAGTTTGCAGAATGAGCTGTGATGCTTCAGTGACCTACGTACATAACGTGTACATGTCGCCTTTGTTAACCAAGTTACGAGTGAGCTCATGTTATGTACTTACATCTCAGCAGCGTCACGCTTTTACGCTTATCCCTGATAGGGGTAGACAAATATTTATGGCGTCTCCTTTTATCAGTTATTTCGCTACGGTGCTTCACACTCTCGCTGCTTTATGAGGACTTCTTGCGAAGTTGTAAATGGAAATCTTTGATTATATGCACAAAGGTGTGTGTCACCTTACTTCATAGCTAAAGCCTTTTACAAATGTTCAGTACATTTGCTTACTTTAAATTATACTTTTTCTTTAAATTCGTTGTTTACAATCTTCTTGTGAAGTGTCTTTAACAGCCTTAAACAGTCCACTATTGGAAATTTCTCGGTGGAGAGGAGGCTTGTAACGTGTGTGTATTGTATATAGTAAGATAACCGTGATTTACCATCTCAATCTAACCTGCAACGAAACCTAATAAAAATGTGAGCTATGGCTATTCTTTCTCTAATTTAGTCCAAATATTGTCGAAACAACATCGATCTTGGCAATAACACCTTCGATCCTACTCATTTATCATCATCCTTCTCCAAGGTTTATTCTAATAGCTTATCATTAATGTTTCAAAAATTATTTATAATTTTCTACTGTCAGACAAACTTGAATTCAAATTCAAATTTGAAATCATTTTCAACCAACACACTAAGTGACATTAATTTATGTACGTTAAATTGAAGCTACAGTTGTCATAGATCGACACAAACAGACGCCACAGCTTGCGCTGTATTGTCGAGGTAAATTAGGCGAAAACAACAAAATCTACTGCCTGCTTCTGTCGATCCATGACTACTAGTTTCAAAAATACGTAGAGCCTCATGAGAAGAACCGACAAAGAAACTCATGACCACTCTTTTATGAAGTCAGATATCAGGTCAATACAGTCGGTCAGGTACAATACTGTTAGTATTTATTACATGAAAGGTAAACACTATGCAAGCTGTTGCCACCTGAATTTCATTTTATTAAAATACTCTAAAATGTAATGCAGAAACAAAAACAAAAAAACACTCAGTCACAACGTAGATGGTTCAAGCCTATTATAGGTATATCTTGTTGTAAGAGACTGCAAAAAGTAGTAATTTACTAAACAGTGTTAAATATTGTTAAAACTCTTGTATTTCGGAGTCAAGATGGCTGCTAATACACCAAAAATTTCAACAGTTTTGATTTTAAAAAGTTGATCATTGCTAACTATAAAAAAAAACAATTTTGGGGTTTTTAGTTTACTATTATATAACTATAGTTATAGTAAAATTAAACAATGTTTAATGCTTGTGTGTAATAAACTACGCTAGTTCCCGCTGGTTATTTTAATGAAGTTTACTACAAAAGGTTACGGAATATGCTTTTAAAGATAAGAACTGAAATGTTAACAAAAATAAAACCGATTTCAAGGTTCGACTCGATTTCTCTTAGATGCCATCATCAGATCTTAGTGCCCTTACCATGGTACCACCGTTGGGACATCTTCTTCCCATTAAAAAAAGATTCATCAAAATGGGTTCATAACGAAGTTATCCCCGAATCTCCATAAAATATATATGTATTTACGTTCGAATTGAGAACCTCCTCCGTTTTTCGAAGTCGGTTAAAAAATAATTCAAAATTGTTGTATAAAAGTTTAAGCGAAAAAATAAAACACGAATTTCATTGTTCACGTTTCGTTGGATTGTGTTGAACCAACTTAAATGTGTTCTGTATATTTTTACTCTGACAGTTATAAAAGGAAAGTAATGTTTTTCATTTGCTCATAATATCACTCCGAGTACTATTCATCTCTTTGTTTGAATGTTTGCACTTAGAGTACAAGATCACCAAATGGATTAAAGTAAATATTTTTTGCTTCTGCTATTCTAAAAGAGAACTGCTGAACAGTTAGTTTGAAATGAAATAAAATACTAAATGTTTATTTTGAAGTGAAAACTTCTTATGGCGCGTTAACACTTTTTGGTGGGAAAAATCTTATTAGTTCCTATCTCCGTTACCGTCATCGTAAAGTTATAAGTTTTTACTTCTATCGACAGTACTTATGACTGCGAATTTTTTTTTACTACTACCAAATAGAACTCTTTGTAGAACGGGTATTAAGCTGTCACGGTGTGTCTTAACAGTCTAGTTTGAAAATATCCACACCTGTCAATAGCTACAATATTGACTTGAGTACTTTGATATGAACTAACTATAGTGTCGGATCGTTTTTTGTTTTTTTGAAAGGCGGTCCCCATTTCATCTCATCCATATTTTATATATTTTTAACATTCATTTCATCACGACGAAGATTTAAAGACTTGAAGACTAATGATTTGAAGATTATAATCACTTGACATTGGCAGAAAAAGCTGATCCGAGAGATCCGGCTGGTTGCATTTTCATCAAAGAAGAAGAAGAACTATAGTGCTAAATAAGGTAAGTTTAGTAAATAGATAATCTTTCTGTGATTTTTTATACTTTTAAACCTTTATAGAAAGTACCTTTATCCGAAAACTTTACCTGATAGTTTATTTTTGTATCGTTTATCTTAAGATAAACTAGCGTATATTCTAATTTTATTGAAAATAATCACAACAGGTATGCAAAATAAACTGAATTCTTTTATCTACACTTTTCATTTGAATGGTGAAGTAGTCTGTGCAACGATGTACGATTACATTACATTGCCTTGCACAAATATTATCACAAAAAAGTAAATTGTCAGTGAATGCCAATAGTACATAATATATGTATAGTGATCATCTATACTCACCTCGCCTGCTTCTCTCGGACCACAATCTAGCAAACATTTGTTTGTTATAGAAACGTAACATAGACTTTCGTGGACAAACAATTTAGAGATTGTGACGACTGTGCAGCGCTGTAGTTTGCTTGGGAGAATAACCATACGTTTCTTGAAGTGTACGGAACTAAGGTTTTGGAGTTTCTTGGCTTTACCTTGACTGTCTTCTATGATTGAATATTTTGAACTTCAACTTTAACTTTAAAAGCCTTGGCTTGTTACCTTTACGTTCCTTATATATATATATATACGAAACTTGCATGTTTGTTAGAAAGAAATTACATTTATTTACCACCGTAAATGACATAAATTCACGCAATCGAAGAGATCCACTAATCTATTAGTACTATATGACATAGCCCGATCAACGATATACAACAAAAGCGGCCAAGTGCAAGTCGGACTCGCAGATAAAAGATTCCGCAGCAGCAAGTAACATAATAAAACAGTTCTTGTAGTTCGTTGTAACTTTGATCGATAAATTGTGGTTTACGATTAATGACGTATTAAAAATAACTACTTACTACATCTCGTTCAAACCAATTTTTGGTAGAAGTTTGCCACATCTCACATCATATATTTTTTTAGTTTTATCATTCTCTTATTTTAGAACTTACAGGGGTGGGGTACCACACATTTTACCACTTTAGACTTTACACATTTACACTTTAAGTTTAGAAAAAAATGATATTAGAAACCTCAATATCATTTATGAAGAGCTATCCGTAGATACCCAACACATATGAGTTTAATCACATAAAAAAATTGAGTTTCAGTTCTAAGTATGGTGTCCCAAAATGTATTGTATTTTGTTTATTTTTGTGTAAAAATCTTAATGCGGTTAACGGAATACATTTACTTACCAAGTTTCAACAGTATAGTCCTTATTGTTTCGGAAAAAAGTGGCTGTGACATACGGACGGACAGACAGACAGACATGACAAATCTATAAGGGTTCCGTTTTTTTCCTTTGGCACGGAACCCTAAAAACTCCTTAGCTAAGTACGTTCGCGTCAATAGTAAGATACCCAACTATAATAAAAACATTAAATTTAAGGCTCTTTAAAGTTAAGTTACATGCATGTAGCAAAACGCCTTAATACTATGAAAACTATTATCTAGTTGTTATAGTATTAAGGCGTTTCTGCAATAGACTGAAGTTTTTGCATGCTAGTTTATATTAGCGAAATATGTATGTGCTCTAAAAGTTATAAAATGTAACATCTTTGTGTATCATGCTTAAAGCAAATAAATCTATTATTATTATTAACCTTTTATTTTCAGGAATAAACACGATCCTTAACATCTTTTTGAATCCTTAAAACTGCCCGACATCTAATGGCCAAACAAATTGTTGTATACTAAACGTTCAAAAAAGCTAACACAGAACTACGCGATATTGGCAAGTTAATAAACTCTTTGTAGTTAGAATTGACGTTTGTTTCACTTCAATTGGTTCCGTAATGCTTAACTTAATTCTATTTCTCGCCACATAATTGAGAACCTTACTTAAATGATGACTAATGCCATAAAATCAATCCTAGAATGAATGATATGTTAATATTTTATTGAAACCTCCCCAGCTTGGGGCGAAATAAATAATATTAACATTAAAATATAAAATTAAGTGCCAGTACATTGATATTATTCCTTTTTATGATTCTCTCCAATTTATTTGTCAACGGCGGATAAGCCCGTGATGTATCGGTAACGGACTTCCTTACACAGAATAAAGGAAGAATATATATCATGTTTTTTTTACTTTTTGGATAAGGCCATCTTACAAACTACAAAAATATCAAGTAGGAAACGTTTAATATCAATAACTTATAGCAATTACATTAACTTGAGATATCTCAGACATTATTGATTTCAAACTAGGAATAGTCTGTACTCTATGTACAGTAGTATAGTCAGTATAGAGTACAGTCAGTTATTAACAGGCTATAGGCTATATATCATCACGCTAAGACCAATAGGAGCGGAGCACCAATGAAAAATGTTTCGAAAACGGGGGAAAATTATCACGCTACGGGCAATAGAAGACGCAAACGAGGTTGCGTGGGTCGGCTAGTAATTAATGTAAATGATTTATAATTTTCGTAATACGTTGCTGCTCACGATGAACTACGACGTTTTCTTTTATAAGCGTGTTTTGCTGGCGTACCTAAGATAGAAGAAGGATAGGAAGTAGGGGAGGGGCTCATAGGACGGGACCTGTCTGCTCGTTTGCCCGTTTATACCAATAAAAAGAGTTTAAGCTCAGTAGTCAAGACTTCAAGATCACTAAATACTTAATCAACATGCCCCATAATGACCTGGCTTATAAATAAGGCTGACATATAAAAACTACTTACATTCCTGGCGATATAATATTAAAACATATCTAAGACCCCTGCATTCACAAATGAATTCTCATTTCCATCTCTTTCACAACATGCGTCTCCGCTACCTTGTATTTTTATATCCATTTCTCTATTTACCACTAAATCTTAAGCTTATGGCAGCAAGGTACATATCTTTAACTTAAAAAGATAAATGTATGCTCACCTAACATTAGGCCCTGTACCACTATTAGCGGTGCAGCGATTCTAGAAATTCGACATTAAGCATGAGTAAGCAACCCAGGCCTCTTCGAGCTACTGTTGCCTCGGTTTTGCTTCCTACCAAAGTTTGCGGTATCCCCTTCCCTTGCTCCTCTTCCTTATCCATATTTCAGCTCAATATACTACCTTCTTCCTATGTCCGTTTTGAAGGCGTCAGTTATATTCTATGAAAATGGTAAAAAACGTCTATGGACATCGTACCTCCCAATATCTTAGGTATGCAACATTTAAATTGAAACAGGTTCTATACAAGTGAAACGACAAGTACAAAATATTTAGTGTTTAAGTTTCAGGTTCAGACCCGCCAAATTGAAGTTATAGTTACCGCCATAGTTTATAGATAAAATGCTATCTCTCAAGCGCGTGACATATTCCCAAGTTCTGATTTCAAATAAAATAATACACTTAGGGACTGATTATTGAAAACTACATTATATAAAAGTGTTCATCAAAAAATATTCACATTAAAAACAAGCCACAAACTATATCTGTTTCTTAATAATACTTTAAATATTTTAAAGAAATAATCGCCCGCATTACGACAAAAGCCCCATACGTTTCTACCGCGACAACGTTTTCCAGGGCTTTATGAATATTGCTCCGCTATTGCATTTCAGATATTCATATTGTGATGTCGCTGCAGCGTTTTGTTTTCTCTGCGAATATCTACCTGAATTGCAAGGAGGTCTTTAATCGGTATTACTACATTTTATTTGCGTTTATATGGTTTCTTACTTTTTGTTTTGAAATGTATATTATTATTCTGATTCATAATAGGTATATCACTGTAAAATTTTATTTAAATCCGTTCAGTACTTTTAGCATGGAAAAGTGACAAACATCCACCGTCAGAAACATTAATAATATTAGTTCAAATAGTAGGAAGTAAGTCACGATATAATAATATTAATAATTTGCTTTATTGTGCACCAGGTATATGTGATTTAATGCTAGGTTACTACAATTGGCAGCCTTATCGCTCAAAGTGCAATCTTCTTAGACAACAATGCCTCATCTTCTTCAAATATTATCGTAGATATATCAGGATAAATACTATTTCTACTGAGTCATATTTTTTTTTTTAATGCAATCCTTTTGAATTCGGTGGACCGATAATGTGAAGAAAGTGGCTGACGGCAGATGGATGTGTACTGTATAAGGCTGGAATAATTGGCTTGGGGGAGACCTTCGTTCAGAAGCGGACGGCGATAGGTTAATACAATGTAATCCTGTAGTGTAATAGAATACTGAAGTTTTACTTGAGTTTTGATTCATAGTCATACTTTAAGACGACATTAGTAGCCACATCACATTATTTGAGTCATGCAACTATTTCAATTTAATTATAATCGTCTAATATTAGGTATCAGGCGCCACCTATATTATCTTCTATATGTGTATAAATACTACTTACGTCTTTATTCCATACGTGGTTTTTCAATCGATTACTAAATCGGACTTTCGAAAATCAACTAAGTACTTAGTATCAAATTGTGACTGTTGAAGTTTCAAAGTTTTGAAAAAGTAAACAGGTTTAATAAAATAAAGTAGGTAAAGGCCTGGTAACCTTCTTGGAACTCTTGGATTAAATTGGAGGTTTAAATATTTAAGGTTCCTCAAATTATTGTCTTTAAGCAGCAGCCTGCTCTGAGCCCTAAAATAATTTTACAATCCTGAATGCTAAAGGGAACGGAAGCGGTCAGTAATGAAATATGGCAGGCGGCGAACTTTACAGATATGAAACGTAGAATTTTCATCAGGCGCCGTACCTGAAATGTTTTAGTGTGAATCTGGAATTAAATCGATATTAGGCACGCCGCTTTTCTAAAGTTGGTTTTTGAAAGGATTTTTACCCGGCTCGGTTAGGGGTCTGAACGAAGTTGAAGTAAATTTTCCTTTACATGTTTCTGTGAATGACTCTTTGGGGTAAGTAATAGCTTTCAATTTTTTACAACTAGTTAACTATTAGATGTCTAAATCGGATATTAATCTCGGGAATAATTTATTTACGATTCTTTTTTACTATTATGGTCACGAGTAGACTGTACTGCTGCATTTGTTATGGTTTCGTTCTGTTTTAACTACTAAACTGATCATCGAATTGAAATTTGAATGCACAATACCAAAGGTACACATAAGAACTCCTATGTTCTTATCTATTTCATTCAGAAAAGTATTTTGCTGATGATGAAATTTTGCTATGGGAGAATAATAGTCAATTATACAGTATTCTGATGACGCGGACGGCTATAAAGAAAAAAAGCAAAGATTCAAGTATTTTGTTAGCAAACTTTCAGATTTATAATTTAATCTTGTGATCGTAATATAAAGAGAACAATTTAAGTGCTTATATTTAAAATCGACTTATCTTTTATAGCTACGAGTCTGAATACAAATTACGTATTTTACAGGATCTATAAAGACTTGTTTACAGTTTCGCATAAAAGTGTTTATCTGGAATAATACGCAAGCTATATAGACTGCTGTGGTTCTACTCTTCTCTGCTGATGGGCTGTTTGCGAGTTCTCATTCCCTGGAAAGCCTAAGGAAGTTCCTTTTATTTTATCTTATGCTCTTATTGCAAATATACTTTTCTGTTAAATATTTATAATATTGCCAAATTTGAGAATGTGAAAGATACAAAAAAATAAGAACTCAGAACTAGGTAATTGGACTGATAGATTTTTCTTCTCTCAGTTTTTTTTTAGGACCAATTGTTCAAGGGATTCCTATTTCTATCTTTAAAGTCTTCTTCTTTAAAGAGAGTTTTTTGTGTCAAGGGCACTTCATAAACATTCACACGACGAACACAAATAACACTTAGACACATAAAACAATTTGTGGATCACACATAGTGTGGTCCGTTTGGGGATCAAACCGACGACATAGTAACCTCAGCGCAGTAGGTAGTAGAGATCGTTATAACCACTTGGCCATGCATCTGCAATAATGATTTAAAGTGGAGATGAAAAACCAAATATTTTAGTCTACGCATTAAAATAACGTGCATGGGTATTTGAGCTTCATATTTTGACATTTCGTAATAAATGAAATCCTACAGGGTTATTCTCAGTAACCTAGGCTTATAAGATTTAATGAGAGACAAATAATTATTTACCTTATCTTTTAGAGACAAGTAGATCTTACAATATTATTTTATATATTTCTGTCTGTAATAGAAGCAATCAGAATATATTGCTATAATGATTCCACTCGCAGAGCTATTTTTTATGAATATGTGTATGTATATGTATATCCTACTAATATTATAAATGCGAAAGTTTGTAAGGATGGATGGATGTTTGGATGTTTGTTACTCTTTCACGTAAAAACTACTGAACGGATTTGGATGAAACTTTACAGTAATATAGCTTAGACATCCTACTATCCTACTAATATTATAAATGCGAAAGTTTGTAAGGATGGATGGATGTTTGAATGTTTGTTACTCTTTCACGTAAAAACTACTGAACGGATTTGGATGAAACTTTACAGTAATATAGCTTATACATCCTACTATCCTACTAATATTATAAATGCGAAAGTTTGTAAGGATGGATGGATGTTTGGATGTTTGTTACTCTTTTACGCAAAAACTACTGAACGGATTTGGATGAAACTTTACAGTAATATAGCTTATACATCAGAATAACACATAGGCTACTATTTGCCGCGATAGCCAACATATACGCGGGCGGAGCCGCGGGCAACAACTAGTATATATATATATATATCTACATATCTTCGTTAACTGACCCACGCAACCTCGTTTACGTCTCCTATAGCCCGTAGCGTAATAATTTACCCCCGCTTTTGTAACATTCTTCATTAGTTTTAGCGTGATGATATATATGCCTATCGTCTTCCTCGATAAATGACACTCAAATAATTTTGTAAATCGGACTAGTAGTTCCGTAGATTAGTGAGTTCATGCAAACAAATTCTTCAGCTTTATATATTAGTATAGATGTGACATACTAAATACTTCTATCTAATCTACTACTGCTGCTATCTAACTGTAAACTCATTTTACATACTCGTAAATATTCAGTTAGCGGTGGCAAAGTTCATAGAAATTCAGAGCAAATATTTTTAAATCTGGCAAATGGTTATCTTGTGTGGTTACCTACTCACAAAATTGACCGCAGTGGTGCGATAATAGTTATTCTATTTACTTATATGATTTATTATTAAATAATTTCTACATTTCAAGTGAATGTATACTCTACTTCCAGTTCCAGAATGTCAGTAACCAATATCGCACGGAGGATCAGCACGCTGAAGAGGAAGTGAGCCGATCATGTCTCCAGGCGGACTGATGGTCGCTGGAACCGACCGATGTTAGAGTCACGATCACGGTTATGCAAACATAGTGTAGGGCACGATTCACTTTAATGCGTTAGATGGCGTTAAGAAAAACAATAACAGTGATTTGTTGAGTTCCTCCAATCCAATAATATTTCTAAAGTACTTCAATCTTGTCTCTCAAGGTTGGATTTAGATCAAGAGTCGTTTTCCATTTGCCCTGCAGTTAATTTACGAGGTTCCCCCAGAATTACAAGGACCGAGTAATAAGAACGTTAGAAATTTTGAAGACTGCGGCCACGCATTAGAACAGTCTCCTCGGTTAAGTTAAGGACATATTTGATATAGTTGCAGACAGCATAAGACCACTCAGTAGGTGCCTTCTATCACTTATTTATGTATCAAATATTGCGTTCATACAGAATTGTATGATAGCAAACTTCATTGCACAAATTTGAATTTATGTGTTAGTTTAGATGACTTTATACATTTATAGGAATGAATGCCTTGGTACACTAAAATTCAGATGTCAAGAACTAATTACATAAAACAAGAAAAAGATTAAAATAGACTTCTTAAATCCTAAACCTGTTAGATCTTATTTTATTCTTCCAAAATATAGGTTTGCTGGTAGAAACTAGCTATCGAACATAGGGCTCTTTGATGACAATGTTAGTAAGTACTTAATTACAATTCGTATATGAAAACTTGCCAAGTCAGACTTTGCGCTTCAATGTAATATTATCCTAAGTTTTAAGAAGAAGTTATATATTTTAAGTTGTTATAAAATATTATATGTTGTTATAAATAAATTTCAGGACTGACCATTGAACCTGAACCCATTCAGATCTCTCTCTTTTTGTCGTTGTAGTGTACAACCAAGATATATATGACAATATTGAACTTGGCTCTCATTTCATATTTAGGTTTTTGATGGTATATAATACATTGACTGGCCATAATTATTACCCTTCCTTTTGACTTCGCCGTCAAACTAACTAACAAATAAACATTTGGAAACCTTAAATTGCTATTATAATTCCATACAAACGATGTACTTCCGCGCCTGGATCACGACTCCTTTAAATGTTAGTATATTTCAAACTGGTTCATGACGGTCTTAACATTTGGGTCCCTCGTTGACCCTTATGTGCTTTCAGTCCTCGATATAATCAATTTATGTTTGGTTAACGTTCTTTAGAATGTATGAATATTTAGATATTAGATTTTAAATTTAATGTAAATGTCATAGAATTATTTCTTTTTAGTTAATCTGCATGGGAGGGTATTTCAACATAAAAAATCCTGGCTTTTGGGTTTTTCTATAAATATTCAAATTTAAACCGTGGGAGAGCCATACTTCGGCATGAATGGCTCGGCTCGACCGAAGTGATATCTCAGCCTCTCTGTTGTGTGCTTCACTGAGTGAGTGAGGATACCGGAGGCCCATACCCCTTATCCCTCCCCTCATCCCCTTCCTTAACCCTCAAAGGCTGGCAACGCACTTGTGACACCTCTGGTGTTGCGGGTGTCCATGAGCGGTGGTAATCGCTAACCATCAGATCATACGTCTGCTGGTTTGGTATTACATAAAATAAACGAAAAAGTCTTCAACGGTTTTCACAGCTGGACATAGACCTTCCTTAGAAAGAAGATTTTGGCCTATGCTATATAACGCTTCCTTGACGGGTTGACATAGGGTGTTTCAAATTTTCCATCCTTTTGTAGTAATGTTGTCCTGCGTAGTCCGCTCATTTAATTGAGTTTTACGACACCCATGGGATGAATAGGGGGGGGGGGGGGGGCTATTTTTAATTAATTACCAAGTTTGGAATTGTTAGTAATTCTCAAAAAATTTATAAATTAAGAAATTCAACAATAATAGTAAAATCGTAATAGTATTATTACTAAGCCGACTACACAAGAATCGATTAATATCTCCTAACAGCGTAATATACGTGAACTGTGAGCGATGGAAATATACACCCCGTGGAAGCGTGCCAATAAATAATTTAGCACGGTTCGCTGTTCTGTTAACATAATAACACTGTGTTTTCCTCTTTAATATTTCATAAAATGCTCTGAAGAGCTGATAGACAAATTAATATTTGGATAACTGAGTAATAACTTTATGGTATTAAGTAGCTCGTAGCGTCAGGAATTCCCGTTGGCGCTACGAGCTATATAACACGTTCAAAAAGATTTTTAATAAAATGCGATAAGTAATATAAATTCACATAATATATAATTATTTTTTTAAAAGTACATTTATTGAGACTTGACTCTTAGCATTAAAGTTACACATTTCAAGACATTTCTCGGTAAATGTTTGATAGATTGTAAATATGCAAGACTCATGTCATCTAATGAGCAAACTTGCGTCTTCCAACGCGATAACTAATGATAACCGCAGCCGACATATATCTACCGTGTCTCGAAACTCATGCAAGACATTATGGTTCACATTCAGTTCTCTAAAAAAGCTTTCATATTCTTCACGAAAGTAATTCGGTGTTAATTAATAGTATGAATGTTGAAAATTAGTCATAAATGAAATAACAAAGACCATAGTGATATCTATGAACTAGTTGCCAAAATAGTAAGATGATGGCGGGATCGACAATAAAATAAAAACAATACTAAATTAGCAATTATATAAAAAAGCTACTTTTTTACGTAAAAACCTTTATCGTCCACAAACTAAATCCATTGCGAACAATAGAGCAAGACAAACTTGAGTAAGTGGTCGTATTGAGCAGAACTAAGCTTTACCTAATGAGAGCCGACACAAAAGACTGCGGTCCAATTGAAAAATGCACAACACAATACGTGCTTATCTTCCATTTAGTTCAGCCAAGAGCTTTGTTCTGTTAGTTTAGTCTAGTGTGGGCTGTTTATTCTAAAATATTCTGTAAAAAGCAAAAACTAAGTGTCTAATAAGCCCAAAATCGAACTAAGTGGCGCGCAATTGGAGAGGCCTATGTACAGCGGACTGCGATAGGCTGATGATGGTGATGATGAAGTGTCGAATAAATATTTTTAAATAAACTACTTTAAATTTCTTTAAAAAACTTTACAATCGTGATTTGCAGTAACATATGATTAGTAAGCTTCACCAAAAACGACTTAAGTAGTATGTTAACAATTTGAAAAATTAATAATAAATCTATTCATAACCTACTTGCTTAGTTGAAAACATGTTATTTTGCTATTCAATCACTACATGGCCTTTTCAGCTCCAGTAAAGGGTTATTTTAAAAAAAAGTGAAGAAAAACAAAACGGTTAATGGTGGCGACTAAAATAAATTTACAAAAGAAGTCCTAAGTTATTCTCTGGCTCTGATCCTATGCAAAGGGTCATGCATATTCAAGAAAGGGCTTATTACTGTATAATGTTTGCCTTCAAACCTGAAGCGTACGGAGGCCTTTGAAGTGAAATATATAAAATCACAAGTTGGTGTCAAGGATCGCCAGTATTTTTGTTTTAAATTAATGAATATAAAGTTTTAAGGAAACTCATAAATTATATTGTCTTTTCTTTGATATATTTGATATGCTTGTACAATTCAAGGTGTATAACTATCTGAAGTCTAATTAATCTTTATGAATATACAATATAGTAAAGGTTAATTATAAGTTTTCACACGCGATAATTATGAAAATCATATTATAATTGTAGGCAATACCTCAAGGTCTATTTCCAATAATGGAATTTTAAAGACTGTTGATGTAGTTACTAAACTCGCGAGACAAATTAGTGATTTGCCCGAATATTTATGACGTGTTGTTGAATTAAATATGAATATTAACACTCTAACTAAGGTATGGAATTATAATAAAAAGACAACATGAAGCTAATATTTCTATGACTGAAACACTAACAAGATAAATAAAATTGCCAGCTACAAATCATAAACATTATTTTAAACATTTCAAAACTTGAAAGTTTTCCTTATGATGAAAAGTAGATTGAAACAACAAAACTTGAAAAAAATAAACATGGAGGAAATTATTACAATAAAAACAGCAACTTTTGAAATGTTATTGGGTAACTTCAGACTTTGGAAATTCTTCTTGAGAATTCAGCGAAAACATTCCTTTCTCATTATTCATTTTGAATGTAATATTGCTAATGCATTCATGAAAAAGAACTCATAACTACACGCATGGCCTAATGATTTAAACGATCTCTTCACCGCTTCCAACTGTGTTCACTGTGTTATGAGTTCGTCCACTCTTTCCTTGGACACAATTTTGGTTATTATCAGCATAGTGAGCCTCGAAGTTGAAGGCAGAGGAAAACAAGTGGTTTTTTCTCGTTAATTCCACCAATGTGCGGCAACCGTACTTTTGCAAGTACGACGCCTAGGGGTTTATGTAGTCTCAGTTAATGGGTGTACCAGAATTTTAGGAAATAACACGACTAAACGTATCTATACGCTTTTACTAAAATATCAGAACTTTACAATATAATAATAAGGATAATTATAATTCACTGCTAGGAGGTCTTGTCTCATGGTACTGCTTTTAACATTTAAGATTAAACGTTTTAAAACATCAATAGTAAATACAACTTATCACACGTAATATAAGTATATGCAACTTGTGAAAGTTCCATTTCATTTTACTTTCCAAAATGCAACGCTACACTGTGAATCAATTGCTTACCCGTCCATATTTTGTCGGAGCTCTTTACTGTTTAGTTCATCTCCCCAACTATCGTTTCCAAATAGAATTTTCCATAAGAGGATTAAGTTAACATATTGCATTTGAAATGGTTCGGAGTTGAATTTAAATTCGAACTTGTGCTCTATATTTTTGTGACAGTTTCGGTTGATTAAAATAGTGATTTCAGTGGTGCGTGCTTTGTATTTCGGACCCTTCCACCTATAACACTAGTAAGATGTATCCGACAAATCTGCAATAAAATATAACGTATTGAGAACTGTGTATATTTTTCTTATTCTTCAGTCTTCAAATATCGCCAACCACCCCGATCTTATGTAATCCGCATCCATCACTTTAAGTTGTAATAACTTACATTAACCTTATGAAACACAATAATGTTAGGCTGCCGTCCGCCCCTAATCAATCATTCACATGAAACTTACTGCATCAATTTCATTGAACAAACATTTGTACGTACTGTACTGTAGTACCTGCCCTCAAACTAAGGCTTCAGAAACAAACAACTAGTGAATCAGAACTTGGTCAATTTACCTAAATTAGTTATGCATTACCGAGGCGGACGGCTATCGGGAAAGTTGCCTTTTATACACACATCGCTACTTTGAAACAACAACCCGTTGTTTATTTAGTGATCGATATAGTAATTAATTTACAATGTAAAATACATAACCTTTCTGAGTAAGTCCGAAGGAAAACCTCGTTTAGTATATTATTCACAAATAATTGAACTAATGACCAAGTACCTTATAGTTACTATTGAAGCGATTCATAAAACCATACAGGCCATTTAAGTTTTAGATTTTTAAATGGCTTTCACTAAAGTTTTATTCATAACTTTTATAATTGCTAAAAAATATTATTATTATTCGAGTGATAAGTTTCAAATTAGAATGCTCAAACTATGAATTTCATATGTACATACGAGTATAGCATGTGAAACTTTCGCTGTAATACTCGTACCATTATGTTGAATATTTTATTTAAACAATTTTTTGTAGCTGAAGTAAAATAATTTTAATCTAAAAAGCGTTTGGTGCTTTCTGAAAATATTTCAATAATGTCGCGTCACGCTTTTTTACATTAAAATTATTTTCTACGTTTTGGTTTGCTTTATTTATAAAAGCGTTTATTTCTTAAAACTAGTTTTCTTTTTTTAAACAAGTTTTTTTTTAGTTTTTTTCCAAGTGATTGTATTGTCATCGGCTCTTGGCCTATGTGCAAATTTTCAAGTTAATCAGACTTTTAGAAGTAGCTGAAAGTGAAGTTAAAAGATTTCGTTACATACATACATACCGGTCAAGCTAATAAAAGCATGCTAACAAAGCCTAAATTCTGACGCTCTAACTACGACTAAGTCCACAACTACTTTATCGACATGAATTTTTCTAAGATTTACTACCACTACTATTATACAACATTTCGATAATTATTTTCAAATAATTCATATATAAAGTAATAACAGAGTTTTGATAAACCAATTAATTTGACTAATGCACCCACCAATTAGAAAGGTGAACGGGTGAACAGAACCGATATCGGTGTCTCAAGAGTTATTCAATTATTTTCGCAATGGAAACAACCGTAATCCTCATTTCGAATGTCCCACATATTCACTGCATTGCATTAGGGAAATTGCTGTTTATAAGGAAATGCTTTTAGATATTGATGGAATTGTCGCTTATATTTATTTATTTTTCATTTATGGTGCTGTTAAAGCATACGTTAATATCTTGACGTTGACGACTTTGCCATTGTTTAAGAAATCCTCTTGTTCTAGTTTTATGTACTGTATGCCGTATGTTAATAAGCCACTTCACATTAAACATTACGTACGACGTGACACGTTTATGGATACCGTTTATTTAGGCGTTAGATAGTTTAGAATTTGAACACGATTGTTTTCATATCCCTATGGCATAAACTACCGAAAATAGATAGATACTGATGTATTACGCAACTGTTGTGTAACTGATATTATCTCGTTCACTACAGTCTTCTTTATTTGAATATCGTTTATATTCTTGAAATATATCTTCTGAACATACAAAGAATATAAAGCAAGACGTATAAGATACAATACCTATGGGCAAATAAAGCGATTAGATAAACATGAAATAACGGCGCCTCGTGCTGAGCACATCGAACGGCAATAACGAGCGGAGCCGCGCGGCGAGCTATCTTATCGCACTTTTATACGACCAATAAACGCTAATGTTATACACTACAATTACTGGATAAGGGATGTGTTTCTTTGGGTTTGTTTACCAGAGAGTCTGTAGAGAGATACGATATTTTTCCTACGTATTTACTGAACATGTGAATCATTCACAAGCGTTTGAGGTCGTATATCGAGAATTGAACAGATTTAGTTGAGATATTCTTTAATTTTGTTACGTTTATTTTTTGGGTTAAGTTGAAAAGTAAATGTTTAAATCTGTGAGATGTAATGGTTCAATAAGCACAGCTGGATATTGATTGGCGTTGTTTTATGCGATCTTGATGGCATTGAGAACTTGGCAAAGAACGCGGAGAAATGATTTCTATCGTTCAAAGTGTATTATTTTATGTCGTTAGTGAAACAATGATGTAAACTAGGTTTAAACTGTTTACTAGTTTTTAATATTCATATTAATATTTTTTAGCGTTTTAGTTCCTCGTGCTGGCTGTGTTACCCAAAAAAACGCCATGACCATCTTCCGGCCTAAAACTCCCACGCTCTTCCTGTCACTTGACCACAGATCTTATCTAATTCTACTACAGAAAGATAATTGATGGCAGTTGGCGCTCATTGTGGAGATCTTCATACAGAAGTAGACGGTGAAAGTTTAATGCGCTAACGAATTCTTAAATACTTATTAAAAGTATAGTTATTATATATAACTTAAACAAATACTTCTTATTGCCATAATAAACGCTCTACATACTTATGAACTTATAAGTTACAATAGAGTTATAGGTTAAGTGTTACATGTGATTTCACATGTTGCGTTTGTTTTATTCTTGGAAATCTTAAATGAAATAACATATCTCTTTTTTTATATTTGGCCCTGCCAATATGACTCTACTCTGCCTGATGGAAAGCATAAGCAGAATCCAAGAGCGTGGTCACCATACTGCGAATGCAGACAATGCACCACTGCAGCATGGTGACCCACACCATGGCGGGCTAGTGATGCTTCTGTGTCATTGGCCCTTATTTAATAAACAACAACAAGCTAGTCAGATAAAAATACCAATCTTGAACATCATGTTCTTATAATTGTTGTTTTCATTTCATATAAGTGAAAGCTTGCGTGCTCAAACAACACTCTCAAACCTACTACATCCCTGAAGATACTCGTCGCGGCCATCTTGTGATCGTATCATTAAAAGTTAAAACATCATTTAGTCGTAGATTCTTTACTTTTCTGGGCCCCTACTTGTATAAAAAACTGCACAGAATTTTAAATCTTTATAGTCTAAATATGCACCAATGTAAAATCATTATATCAGAATGGCTCTTGAGGAACTCATACAGGGAGACGGAAGATCTCCTTATTGTCATACAGTGATACAATAAGGCAATAATACACACACACACACACACACACACACACACACGCACATGCTACTTTTATTAATTACTGCTGCCGCCTTTTCTTGCTAAATCCTGTTTATTTTTATTTTAAAAAATCGTTGTGTTTCCTTGTGCAACATCATTGTAACCATTTTATCAATTTATTATTGTGAAATAATTAGTCGTGATCCGAGTGGGGACCTGGTGTCCTGTAACACAGGTTGTTAATACCTACTTCAGGCACCAGCTATCCACAACCGAAATTGTCATAACTTTTATGCTATTATGTAACCTCATTTTATTGTATTGTATTTCGGTTTTGGTGAGCAAATAAATCATATTATTATTATTATTATTAAAAAAAAAAAAATAAGTACCTAAAAACTATTAAAACAACTCTCATACTTAGGGTACGTTCAGATGATGAGCGTTCATCGCGCGCAAAATTTTTGTGTAGGTCATGTCTAGATGATGAGCGTTTATAAGTGTATTGTGTGTATGTATGTGTAGTATTATGTTCAAGGTGTGTTTATAACTACACTAGCTGACCCACGCAACCTCGTTTGCGCCTTATATTGCCCGTAGCGTGAAAATTTCCCCCGTTTTTGAAATATTCTTCATTGTTGCTCCGCTCCTATTAGTAGTAGCGTGATGATGTATAGCCTATAGCCTTCCTCGATAAATGGGCTTTCTAACACTGAAAGAATTTTTTAAATCGGACCAGTGGTTCCTGAGATTAATGTGTTCAAACAAACAAAGAAACAAACAAACTCTTCAGCTTTATGTATTAGTATAGATGTAATTTCATTCTAGAAACGCGCGTTAGCATTATGCACTCCTAGAATGAAATTACATGTAGTTGTAAACACAAAACGCGCGTTGAGGGCTCATCTGAACATGGCCTTAAGCTCGTTAGTAGTATACAAACTTTTTGCAGGCATTACTTCTATTTCACTTAAAGTTTTTAAGTACTAACAGCTTTAATATCGAAAACAAGTTCTATTATTAAATTGAATCTTAAGAGCGAACAAAGTTTGGCTCTTAGGCAGCTGATGTGTACGTGTGGGAAGTTTTAGGATATTATTATTAATTTTACAACTTTGGTCTGGTACTAAGACTTATAAAAACTTGATAAATTAATTTATAGTGTCAGAAATTGAACTAATCATTCTTAAACTTAATGGCCACATTTTATGTACAAGCAATTAAGCTGCACAGCCATTCTTTATATTTCTGGGGAGTGTTCGGTGATATTACACTTTCTGGATAAATCGTTTCTTCTAAAGAAGTATCAACAAAAAAGACATACTAATTGAAATCGATTCACTTGAATTGAATGCTCGTGATTCTTAGTTAAAGAATGAAAGTCAAGGACGGGTGTTATCATTATCTTCGCCTAAGGTTGAAATGCATCTCTTCATTCAAGTACCCACTCGACGAGAAGTGTTTCAATTCAGCCCTAACACTTTATAGGCGACGACAAACATGTATTTTAATCAACTACCGTCATTATCTATACATATACTCTATACAAATAAATAAAATTGGAGTGTCTGTTTGTAATATTAAAATAACCGCTTTTTATTAATTGCAAAAAATTTTTGTCTGTCTGTCTGTCTTTCTGTCTGTTTGTTCCGGGTAATCTCTGGAATGGCTGGACGGATTTTGACGGGACTTTCACTGGCAGGTAGCTGATGATCCGGGGAGTAACTTAGGCTACTTTTTTTAGACTAACTGTGTCCCGCGGCTTTACTCGCGGCACAACAATAACCGCGGGTAACACCGCGGGGTTCAGCTAGTAAATAATAAATATTGCAACAAAATTTACTAAATGTATTTAATTTTAAAACTAACTGATATTATAAACATATATTTTGAATATCAATATGTATATGAAGTATTTAGTTATAATAATAATAATATGAAACTAACACATGAAACTGTCGTTACTATAAACGTATTCTAATTAAAGACTAAATATTATAATTACGTACATTTAATACAAAGCTATGTCTATCAAAATCACGAAACATGAACCGACTCAAAGTTGTCTGTCTGCATAGAATCCTAATTAAGGTGAACATTGTAATCAGTGGAGGCGTTAACAGACACTTCGTGATGTGGTACAAGAGGTGTGTGATAGGCTGATGATGATAATGATGATCCAAACATTTAGATTTGGAACATTATTTCAATATTAGATAGCCTAATTATTATCGGAGAAGTATAGGATATGCTTCGTTTAAAAGGGGAAACCCCCTCCGGGTTTGGGTCCCTATCTCCCCTCCCTATCTCCCAAAGGCCGGCAACGCACTTGTGACGCCTCTGGTATTTGCAGGTGTCCATGGGCGGTGGTAATCGCTTACCATCAGGCGATAGGTCTGCTCGATTGCCCGCCTATTCCATAAAAAAAAATTCTAAGGTCTACTTTCCCTTGTAGCTGTGAAAAAATCAAACTTCTAAGCCACCGCAATCTAAAGACAAAGCTGTTTATGCTGCAAATTTTGGACACTCGCTAGGGAATCAAAACCTACAGGATACTTTCCATAAACTCAGAATCTTAGAATTCGGTACGAAGAAACGTCTTAAAGCACATATGTAGGAAAAATTGCTAAAGCAAAAAGTTTTAGATACAAAATATATTATACCTACATGTTTGTATATCACCCTCGGTGCGCGAATCCGACTCGCACTTGACCGGTTTCTTATTTCTATCCCATCTTAATACCGAAACTACAACAGTTAGAACAAAAACATCATTATTTGTTACACTCTTAGGTCCACTTTTGGTCGCAATTCATTCGAAGTTTTAGAAATGCAATGTAACAGTGGTCTCAAAGATTTGGCTGTTTTGCGGTACAGCTTACAAAGTGGCAGGTTCGATCCCCAGGAGAAATTCAACTAGAACCGACTGCAATGTTGGGTACGAAATAACAAGTATTTACGTTCAACATTGAAAGGTTTCTGGTTCAGGGGTTACAGCTCGTTGCATTTGATTGATCTATGTAGATGCGTTAGGAACTAACACGATATCCTTAGAAATAAAAGTGTCCAGTAGGTACCATGTGTAAATACTATTGTAGTATCTGATTCCGCAATAGACACATTTTTTAAAGTACACTACAGTCAATGACAATAATTTTATGTGTTTTTAAGGCCAAAAAATATTTTCCAAGCGCACACCTGACTGAAGCACACCGAAGCGGGCACCGTCTGCTGTTCTCCACCGCCTCCTTCTGCGAAATTACGTCTTCGTAGAAGGCTGCGACCGCAGTAAAACTGCTGTCACTACCTGCCATGAAGCGAATTACGGCCGGTAGCGAGAGATCTCCTCCGATGACTGCAGTGAGGGCCTGACGCTGCGACGCCCAAGCGGGGCGAATTGCCAGCGTATGCTGGGCCGAATCCCCACTGCAGTCGCAGTTGTGGCAGGCGGAACTCAATTAACTTCTATCGATCGAGTGCAGGTACTTTCGGAACCGGAAAGTCGAAAATTCACATAAAAAAATTGATATACAATTTATCTCATGAGACAAGGTTCTTGATTTAAATAGTGATATACCTACAAGACATATTTTAAGTCCTATATAGATATAAAAGAAATATACCTCGTATAATCTATCTACTAAGATCAAACTCTTAAAAGTCCATAAATTCACTGTAAGTCACTTTGATCAACAAATGCGAAACCAAAAAACTACTTAAGCCAATTTAAAGTACGTTGATTATAGCGCAGGTAAAATATGAATTAGTATGTTTGTTAAAACGTAACATAGGTTATTAGTAGCACTAATTCCTACTTTTATTATCACACTAATATATAAAGGCGTAAGTTTGTGAGTGTGTATGTTTGTTACTTCATCACGCAAAAACTACTAGACGGATTTGGATGAAACTTTACAGTAATATAGCTTATATATCAGAATAACACATAGGCTATTATTTGCTGCAATAACCGATATAAACGTGGGCGGAGCCGCGGGCAACAGCTAGTTTAAAATAAATCCTAGAAATATATTTCTACAGAGAGTATAATACTTCAGATTCAGTGATATGATGGGTTTCCCTTAAATAATGGAAATCTCCTTGTGAAGTACTCTGGGGTAATGTAAATGGTGACGCTCCTTTTCTTCATTAGATGATCCTTTTAATATAATGTTCTGCTGATGTGGGTTTGGCCCACACTTTGGATTTTCTTTTTATTTTGGCATCTCCAGGGAGTAGGTTTGTCGTGTCGCCGGTCGTGCCGTCGGTATAGACTGAATGAAGTGAAGTCCTTGGGCGCATCAAACCTGTAAAGACCGAAAATAAACATCACAAATTAAATATTTACTGGACTTTGGGGGATGCGGAGAGGGATGGAGAGACGGTGGCAGGAAGGGCTGGGGTATGAGCCTCCGTTATCATCACTCACTCACCCGATGAAACACAGTGGAAACGCTATTTGATACCGGTTTTCTGTGGTCGGTTTTTGGCTAGTTTCTTCTCTGAATGAGTCTGATGTCAACCTTCTTTAGGTAAATTATTTCTGCTTAATGGAGGTGTTCCTGGCACCCAGATAATCGTAGTATTGTATAGCATATAGTGAGTGGGTGGCTCTACCTTGACTATTGTTGTACGTATGCATTCCTGGACTGCTATCTGAATTGTTTGACGCTATCTGAATTGTTTTCCTGTTTCGTCTTTTACTGTTTAAGAGTGAGCTAATTTTGACTGAGCTTTCCAGTTTTTAGTCAAAGTTTATTTCAAGTCTAACATTTTATATTTTTTGTTAGATAAAGTTTCAAAAAATAGTCGAAAATAGCAGATCTCTATAGGAACTACTTTGTTTGTTAAACAAAAGAAAAGTTTATCACAATAATCTATGATTATATACTTATTATTTCTTTAACATTCAATTTAACATTTTGCGTCAAAAACACTCAAAATTAGACTATTTTTATTAGTCGAATTCCCCGTCCAAAAATTGGTTGTAAGAAATTACTTTTTAGCCACAAGGTTGTCATTTGTACATAGTATGTAATACTATTTACTGCCACGGTGGCACAGTGGTAGCGTACGCGACTGTTGTTCTTGAAGTCTCGGGTTCGATTCCCGGGTCGGATCAAATGTTTGTATGATCTGCAAATATTTGTTTAGGACTTTGGGTGTTTTCTAACTATAATATGTATGTATTTACAAAAAAAAAGTATATAAGTATTTATATCAGTTGTCTAGTACCTATAATACAAGCTCTGCTTAGTTTGGGACTAGATGGCGTTGTGTGTTAGATGTCCGAAAAATATTTATTTATTTTTATTTATGATGTACTGTTGTTGTTGACTGTATTTTTACAAGAGTAAACTTTATAATAACTTCAGATTTATCATTTATTTATCAAACAAACTTTTTCCAATGGGAAACTTTACAATAATTTCAATGAACACAATTTATTGACATCAATTTTCAAAAAAAATAGCATAAACCAGTTTAGTCTCTTCTATATTTCACGACCCTCAAAACTGTTGAACTATTCGTATATTTTTTTTTATGTAGTAGGCGGACAAACAAGCAGACGTGTTGCCTGATGGTAAGCGATTACCGACGCCCATGGACACCTGCAAACACCAGAGGCGTCACAAGTGCGTTGCCGGCCTTTGGGGGACAGGGGGAGGAGGTTTGGGTTATGGGCCTCCGGTATTCTCACTCACTTGGTGAAACACATATAATTTCAAAATATTGTCTACTAGCGTTATTATTTTAAAAGTACAAACAAAAAATATTTTTCATTTATATATTTATACAATTAAATCGTAACAAAGCATTGATATGAATAAAGTAAAACGTACAAAGCTCTTTGTAATAAGGTAATGATAGAGAACATGGGAGTAATACCCTAAGATCGTGAACTTCAGTAACTGTCTATCATACCGTCATAAATATCTTTCGTACTGTACCTTTACGGAATATAAAACAATATCTCTGATAAGTCTATATTACGTTTAAGAATTGTTCTCATGTACTCAGCTGTCGAATTTTTGTATTTAATGGTCTACACACGTGTCATGTCATGTCAAATATATTATTAAAATTCTGTTCGTATAGGAAGTTTTAAATTGAAACGACAGCGTTCGTGCTGAAGGGTTACGTTTATGAGTGCGAGATTAGAGGCCCAATGATGCAGAAGCATCACTGGACCACAATGCTGTGGTTCACCATGCTGCATTGTTGCATTGTCTGTATTATTATAGAGTATGGTGACTGCCACTCTTGGAATCTGCTTATGTCAGAGTAGAGTCATTTTGGCAGGGCCATACATAAAAAAAGTTGCCTAAAAGACATCAAAATTTCCAGAAATATTTCATCAGGTCCGTCTTGTTTTTAAGTTCTAACAACGTTTAAAAGAAACAGAAGCCCTTTGAGTAAAATTGTAATAAAGTATTGTAACTTGTAGGTGTATTTTGGGGTGGCCGCGCCCTTGTCAAATATTAATATTCGCTCAGTATCGTCTGGTGAGTGACGCAGATTGTATTACGACAAGGGTGTACGTTAATTATGAAGGTAAGAAATTTAATAAGGGCCGTGATTCTATTAACAGTTATAGCTTTAAACCATTTAGTCTGAAATAACTTTAATTTTTAAAGAAATTCCTTTCTTTAACTGACTTTAAAAAAGGAGAAGGTTCTTAATTTGTCAATCGTTTGATTGTTATAATTTTAAGAATAGTTTCCTATTCGGAGACTTCTACTTTTCGTTTCCCGTCTTAAATTTAACAAAAATATATAACCTACGGCCAATTTCATTCATGGCGACCTTTTCGACTCCTACTCAAATCTCCGCTGATGCGAACTAAGATGACTCACATAGCCATCGTCGCAGCTGTGGAAGTACGGGCTTTAGCCTCGTCACGTTAACGTCGAGATCAGGTAGACGCTACTCTTCGAACTTGCGTATTTTTCTCTCTATGTGCCAGTGCCATTCTAACAACTGTGCCGCCAAATCCTCTCACCGAGAGGGGTCAATGTTATTTATTATATACATATACGGGTATGATACCCTGAAGTATCCTAGCTACCAAAGCAGCTCGTTTGTTCCTAATCCGCTGTTGAGTTATCTTATACCGTAGCTCCTTCCCAAATACCATTTTACTCTATCCCATGTTAGCCCCTTACTTCAGTTCCCTTCAGTAGATATTCTAAAAGTCTGATTTGGCGAGGAAGGCAACTCAATGTAGATATGGAATAAAAAAATCTTCAGGATGAAGAATTAAGAGTGACGAACAGAGATACAATGCATCATGCTTACTTACTTACTTTGCTGTAGGTTATTAAATGTGTCTTAGACTACAGAATGCGCCCATTTACTTTTTTATTCTGTACCAGTTTAAACCCATTGTTCACTATTTTTTTTTTGTTACGTAATTGATAATTACATCACTAGTATTTGATAATCCCTCTCTAAATAATGTTAGTAATGTGCTCACATAAGTCACATAACACAATTAAATTGCGTGTACACCACGCAATTTCAATTATACTTCCTTTCAAATAATTGTTTTTATCGACTATCCCAAATCCGAAATGTAATTGCGATCACTACGAGTATATCGAAGATACGACATAAAGAGTAAAAAAAATATGTTGAACACTATTGTTTTTTTAATGTTATGTTGTTGGTGGTAGCTCAGCATTCTGCATACAAAGGAACAGTTTTTTTTTTGTTATTCTGGCTCTAAATTACCGGAACAGAAAAGATATTCCAGCCCACATGTTTGTTACACCGTCCCTGTTTAAATATGTCAATTTAAAATTTATTTTTATTGAAGAAAGATAACTTAGTAAAATAATTATATTTATATTCAAAAGTATATTGAAAACTTTCAAACTTACAAATAATTTCAAAACTTCATTAAATCAATAGGTATTTTTAACTAAAAACTATATAGTTAAATAAATTATCCACGTAGACGAAAATAAAGGAGCAATCAACTCACAGACAGATTGCTTTTGAACTTTCACAATATAATTTTAGTGATTTCTTTATCCGTAATTAATGTTTCATGTTTTTTAAATCAGATCAAATTTATTTTAAGAAGGTTAGGGATTTTTGTTATGTTTTACCAACCTCTATGTAGGAGTAGGTACATTGAGCTGTACATATTTTCATACATATATATGTAAAAATAAAAGAAAAAGTTATAAATTGTTATTAGTATCCAGAAAAAATGTACTTACAGCCTTTTATAATATTATTTAAAGTTTATTTACATCCCCAAAATGTACATGACATCTGTGTGGCAGTTACTCCCAAGAGCCTGTCTTATCTCAGTATTAAATCTGTTCGGTATAAAAAACGACCTGTCTCCTAAAATTCCCTTATGAATAGTCCCATCATCACCGCTGCTCTGCACCGTGGAGACTAGGACTAGATTGAGTGATAAATGACTTAGCTAGTTCAGAACATTGGTGTTTAGTTTATTTCTGTGCTGCTCTATTTGTACTCAAAACAATAAAGAAGTTGCTTGCACATGAATATTGGCAGATTTTTCTCTGTGTTTATGTAGAGATAGAAATTTTGCAATTGAATTCAAGCACCCAGTACATTTTCAATTCAATCAATCTAAAAAAATATATTTTTAAAATGGTTTACCGAAACAGCCGTGTCAGAACCACTCTATGCCACAAATGCGCCGCTTTGACCTGGAAAATAAAACGACCTCATAGAAATCTGTTTTAAGGAATTATTTCATCAAGTTTCATCAAATGAGGTCAACTGATCGGAGCAATAGCCGGATATGCACTACTGAAAAAGGATTTTTTCACTCTTGGTGTAACGGACAGTCCTCTACGCAAAGCATGCATGGAGAAGGATGAAATAGCCGCACATGTCATCTTGGCATGTCCTGGGGTGGCAGAATACCGGGTGAAACACCTCGGAACGCCGAGGTCACTTTAAAAAGTCGTCGGCAACGCAAATGGTCTGCTAGGCTTCCTGGAGAAACTGGGTTGGCACAAATAGTGCCAAACCATTACGAAAAATAGGCGCAAGAAAGTCGTCGAGTTGCGGAAACTCAGCCAGCGAATTCAAGTTCAAGTACCCTTCATGCCTCATTCTATCGCCAACACTCAAAAGTCGACTACGCAGTTGTGTCTACCATGCTGCAGGGTCACTCAGGTGGTTGATCTTCTTGTTTGCCTCTTCTTTCATAAAAACCCGATGACTCATACTGTAACCCCTGTACTGTTTTATTTTATCTCCTGCAATTATAATTTTGGTTCTGAAGATTACTGGCTATAAAACATAATTAGTTTTTGTTTGTACTACAAAGTTTACTGCGCTACGATGATGATAAACAGCCTAACATCAAAGGGGATTTGTAAGGATTTTTTAACAAGAAGCGGCTTAATCTAGCGCGCGCCGGGTAGACAAGACCATTTTGATTGTTTCCTTAATGAATGTAGATTAAATCATTTAATATTTTTATAAGGTACATTTTTGGAACCAATGAAGTACTCAGTACTTGACTTCAGGAGAGAATTTAGGAATAACTGAATAACGATTGAATTAGCGTGAATCATCAAATATTTGGCCGTAAACTATAATAGTTGTTAGCTTATTGGCCTTATTATATCTATGTAAAATAACACAATTAACCAAAATCAGAGGCAAGAGATTTAATATCATTTAGTATAATCGTAAATAAATAAGAGCCAATGGATTATTGAATCCGTATTACAAACAATTAATCACGGAATTAACGTTATCTAATCGTTCACTAACACTGTAGTAGTTTGTATACTTATTATTTGTACCGTTATGTGTTATTGAGGGCGGTTACGAATTATATTGTTACGAGGAACACGAATTTCTTTGATTTTAGTGTTTTAAAAGTATGGACATTGTACATGTATATACGAGTACAGCTAAATTTTAGTAAGAAATAAAAAGAAATGAAATACACACACACGTTTTAGATGAACTTGAAGGTTGAAGAAATATGAGAATTCAAAATTGTGTGAACATTATCTATAGGTAGCTAAACTACATGAGGTGGCCAAATTATTAGGTACAGTGCTCGTATTTATGTAATTTATAGTTTAAAATATATTTGAATTAAATAATTATATCCTTTTAATTTATAATTTTGTTAATGTTTTTTCGAGTGGCAACACAGAATACATGCTTCACTTGTGTGACGGTGTGACGTTTTGATTTCTTGCTTTATCCCCTCAGATGGTACGTCATTTTGACATAAATATCGCTTTTTTTTTTTTTTTTTTTTTTTTTTTTTTTTATGTTTTAGCTGCGCCAAAATGACTCTGCTCTGCCTGATGGAAAGCATGAGCAGATTCCAAGAGTGGTGGTCACCATCCTCAATGCGAATAAAGACATTGCAGCATGGTGACCCACACTATGGCCGCCTAGTGAGATGCTTTTTTACGCCCCGCTTAAAGAACCCGGGATCATAGTGGGAGGGAAACACGTGCGCTGGAAGTGAGTTCCAGGTTTTGACCGCTCGGCACAGAAAGGAGGAACCGAAGCGATGAGTACGAGATCGAATGTCTACCACTCTGAAGCGGTGACTTCCAAGGCCGGCACGTGTTGTTCTGTAGAGGAAGGGGGCGGGGGGGACTAGTTGGAAGAGCTCTTCAGAACACTCTCCGTGATACAGGCGATAGAGTACTGCCATAGAGGCGACATCTCTACGCAACTGCAGGGGCTCAAGGTACTCGGTGGCTTCGGGACTGTTTACAATGCGGATTGCTCGTCGCTGCAACCGGTCGAGAGCGTCAAACAGGTACTGTGCGGCACCATCGCAAAGATGAGAACAGTACTCCACGCACGAACGAACCTGGGTCTTGTAAAGAAGACACAGATGCCCGGGCGAGAAGAACCGTCTCACCTTGTTTAATGCTTGAGTGTCATAGCGCGGTTTTGCATTATTGCCTTGGCCAGGAAATTCAACAGACATGAATCCTATAGAAAACATGTGGGACCTCTACATACGTAATCAATACTCTAAATAATTTCTGCTAATATTTATCTAAGCCATAAAAAGAATATAAGAAAATTTTGTACAATGTTTTTGTAGTTTTCGTGATCCCAACAGAATACAAATAGAAATAAAAAAAATATAAAAGGCCTACAACTAATAATTTGTTACAGAAATGTAAATAAATACAAAAATATCAATACTGTCCCTAATAATTTGGCCACCTATGGTAGTATGGTAGTAGTATAGTATATGGTAGATATGGATCTAATATTGATGATGATTATATGATTAAAATTAATAGAGTGGTTGGTCTAGTTGATAATGATCCTGGTCCGGATGTGTTAATAACAGCAGTTCCCGGATCCCTCCCGTCTCAGGCGCAGAGTGGCACACCGTGTGGTTTTAGTCGGTTCGATTCCGACACACCGCCCCGCCGCAAACCCCGACGGGGTGACGGCCCGAGGGGGTTTCCACACGTTAAAAAAAAAAAAGTTGATAATGATCCTGCACAATTCTCCCCTCAACACGAACATTCATTCCGGGACAACGTGTAATAATATTATTCATTTAGTATTATTTAAGTAGGTATGTTTAACAGCACTCTATAAATATACCATACCGTAGTAATTCTTCTGATCAAGCGGCCATGAGCAAGGTGTCTCAAGTTATATTATCAATTATTATTATGAAACTGTTTTAATAATAATTTATTTAGATCAAAAATGTGTTTCAACTCAATAGAACTTAACTCAAAGTTTCTAAACTAACAATATTATTCTTAGCTGTTATTTTTAGAACTAAATTTGCTCTTTGAGAAGTACGAAACAAATACTTTGACTTCCAAACTTAAAAACTACTCCAAATGATAACCCAAAATACGAACAGATTAATTTTTGATTGCCTCTCCGTAGTCGAGTCATGGATTGTTCTTTTCACCACTAATAACTACCTGAATATTTTGTTTACAGGCTTTCGGATCTGGCTGCTTTGGAACAAGGTGTTCCCATACACACGGTCGTCTGTTAAAGATCAGTTGCGCAAAAAAACATTTTTTTTAGGATTTCTAGGGTGACGACATATTGCTATACCTAGACATTGCTGCCGTAGGGGTAATCAGACTGGTACGGTCTTTACCTGCGTGTGGTACTCCTATTGAGACTGAGGTTGCTAGCTGACTGACATCTGGTTACTGCTCATCGATGTGGGTGTGAACATGGTGATGGCGATTATGCCTGCTACTGATTTGCTTCTTTGAAGGGTGCTTCCAATCACGTCGGGTCACCAATTGGGTGTAGGAGTATGGGCTGGTTATGTAGTGGAAGTCGCCACAATTAGAATAACTTGAAATAATAGTCCAGGTATATATTTTCAACCGACTCCTAGCACGGTGGTGCTTGTAATATGTTACATTGTATGTATTTTTTTATGTATGTGTGTCCACCGATTACTCCGTCAACTGTGGACCGATTTAGAAAATTATATATCTTGAAATTTAGCACAGAAATAGACCGTATGAGCTGTAATATCATAGTATATAGTTTATTTTTTATCACGGCAAAAATTTGTGACAAATTGTTTACTTTACCTTTGTCCATACAAAGATTAGTTTTATAAAGAAAAAAAATTGATCAATAACAATTTTGGACTAGTTGCATTTCATGCATAATCTTTATTTATGTTTTCCCATTTGCGCATTGTGGTCTTAGTTGCCAATCACTATACCTTCTGAAATATAAAACAATAAAAATAAATAAATATTTTCGAACTAGATGTTCACACACAACGCCATCTAGTCCCAAGCTAAGCAGAACTTGTGTTATGGGTACTAGACAACTGATACAAATAACTTTTTTTTGTAAATACATTCATACTTTAAATAGAAAACACCCAAACTCGGAAACAAATATTTGTAGATCATACAAACATTGGGTCCGACTTGTGATTCGAACCCGAGACCTCATGATCAGCAGTCGCACACGCCAACCGCGAGACCAACGAGGCAGTCTTAATAGAATAGAATAGACAATAATATGCACTACATTAAATGTAAAAAAGTAAAGGGTTTTTTTAATCTGATTTCGATAACAGTAATTCAAAGTAAGCATTCTACCAAAACTAATAAAAAATAACGACATAGTTTCAGTGTTCTACATTTCTTAATCTATTCAACTACGTTATCAAATTTGTTGAATCATTTACCTAAATTACTTTCTAGAAACAAGAAAACAATTAAGGTTCTAGATGTAGACAAAGGGATCCATTATATTAGATGATAAATGAAATTACAATTTATTACTTTAAGTATTATTATAACAAATACTGTTATGATAATGTATTTCTGGACTGACTCCAGAAGAGAGAAATAACACATTTTGTAATGTGTCGAGTTTCTCGTTCCATCTTTTGTGATATATTTAAATTATTCTGTCTTTTATTAATCTGTTCAATCGATGTTTTCTTCACGAGGCACTATTATTTTTATTATTTGTTTGACAAATCTGTTGATCTAGTTGTGTAGTGACTCTGACTACTAGCCGGAGTTTGGGAATTAGATGTCCGAAATATTTATTTATCATATAATATCTGAATATATACATATGCCAGATAAATGACACCCCGACACAGAACAATTATATACATATATATACAGGGTTACTGGTTAAGTCGAACTATTCCTGTTAGGGGCGTGTAGTCTTTTTTTATGGATGTGGATGGTAAGCGATTACCGCCACCCATGGATACTCGCAACACCAGAGGCGTCACAAGTGCATTGCCAGCCTTTGGGGAATGAGGGGAGACGAGTGTGAACAACCGGTCTAAAGTCTTATCGTATCATCTGCAATCATTATACAACAACTCTCATCTCTAAAAATTTAGTGAATGCTTCAAAACTGAAACTGCATTTATCTGATAGTTTTGTATGTTAGTTTGTATCACGAGTATTATTTGTTGAACCACTGAAAGTGTGTTTTGATGTTATCAGCACTGTTGCTGATAAAGTGTTATAATACTGTTGATGTGTAGGATTATAAAATGTAGTACAAAATTGTAAATATTGATGACTCTGTCAACTAATTTTAAATGAGAATATGAATTACTAACAATTGTGGGTTTATGTTTTGTTCCTTGGTACCTTGGTATACTGTTGACCTTGGTGTTGGAGTCAACTGGTTGTACTGTGGATTTAAAAAACGATTATCAACTATGTTATACCAAGAAACGTCTCTCGTGCTAGTGATTCTCACTAACACTAATTTGTATTTATGGGAGGTTTCAGTTATACACCATTACCTCCAAAATTTATATTAAAGAGAATTTATTAACTCATATATAGAGATAATAATGTCTTTATTTTTATTTTTTTTATAGAATAGGAGGTAAAAGAGCAGACGTATATCACCTGATGGTAAGCGATTAACACCGCCCATGGACACCCGCAACACGAGAGGCGTCACAAGGCGTTGCTGGCCTTTGGGGGATGGGGAAGGGGATGGGGGAGGAGATGGTGTGTGGGCCTCCGGTAACCTCAATCATTTGGTGAAACATAGCGCAAGCACTGTTTCACATCGGTTTTCTGTGAGGCCGTGGTATCACTTCGGTTGACCCGGCCCATGCATGTCGAAACGTGGCTCTCCCACGGTTTGTTTACCGATTAAACTGTATATACTTTTTTTATTTATTTTTTCATGGTTTTCATCTCATAACCTCGGTTGTCGAGATAGAGAGTGTATGTCGGAGAACCGGTCTACCTACTAATCTCCGCTGCAGCCTACCTCAGCAGTTAGGAGGAACACCAAAAAAGCATCAGCGATCTGAAGTTCCTTTCATACCCCATGAATGAGAAACATTCCGAGATGGCCGTAGTCACAGCCTTTGGTCCATGGCCAGCCCGATTTTATCACCTCGCCGGACCAAACAATATACTATTTCCTACATAACATACCCTTGTATTGGAAAGACGTAAGAGAGACACTCTACAGGGATTAATCTAATTCTGTGAACAAGTGTTCTAACGGTATCATTAATCTATTTACACTGCAGTGGGTCTTTAATTTTACTTACATTCTAGTGTATTAAATTGTAAATTATCGGAGCGTACGTTATTTTATAAATGTTCTCAAAACAAATGGACTATTAAGGCGCCGGTAATAATAGTATTATCAATGTTCAATCTAAACAAAACAGTTTGCAATTTATTTGAGCATTATACTTTAAATTACCATATTTACAAGGAAACAAATAATAAAATCTATGTCAGATATGATTTACAGGAATATTTTTAATTTCTTTACCAAATTTATATTGTGCCTTATCAGTAATGCACCTAATGTAAAATTGTTTTTACTTTTAGGGAAATTAATGCGATCACTTATTTAAAGGTATTACATACCTCTGCTTTGCCTGACGTTTCGACTTAGTTGTACTTGCCGTGTACACAGTCGCTATGGTTCAGCGGTGTACGCCCTCCGTCGTCAAATCCGTGAAGTAGAAGGATCAACATCCATCCGCACATTTTCGATATTGTTTGTTTCGATGTGTTTATAAAATAGACTGCAGCTGCGGAAGTTCGTATATAGGCCAAACGAAGCGGACTATTGCTGAAAGGGTCAAATAACATATCGCTGCTGTGAAGAACCAACAGAAGACCTTTAAATAAGTGATCGCGTTTACTCCCGTAAAAATAAAAAATAATTACTATATCATACATTTTACAAACTTGAACAAGAAAATAATAATAATAATAAAAGTAACATAAAAACAGATCAAAACTTAAACTATAATACGTATACCAAAAAAGGTCAGGTCGTCCAAAAGGCCCCAGCTCAGCTGTCGCTGCAGTCTACAAAGGAGAAAATAGCGCTGATTTTCAGCTGAAGCCCACAGGTGTCTCACGGATCAGTGTACGGAGATAAACTTTATGATATAATGAATACATAAATAAAATAAAAGATTTGGAGAATAACTGGACAATATAAAGTGCAATAAATAAACATAACAATATAATGTAAAACTATATAAAATTGTAATAGTTTCTCGCATGGATGTCTGATATGGATGGATCTGTTCGTAAAGTGAATTTCTTTGACAGTCACATGACTGATGTCGTATACGGAAGTAAGAATTGCAGTGCTGTTTTGTTCTTCTGAATTACATTACGGTAATATTAAATTTATACACCTGACGTCAAGTCCAAAGTGTTTCCTAATTTCATAAGCAATTTATGTAGCTAACTGAAAGTATATTTATTTATTTTTACAAACTAACAAATTATTGATTTTATTTAACACTAGCCGACCCACGCAACCTCGTTTGCGACTCCTATTAGCCCGTAGCGTGATAATTTTCCCCCGCTTTTGTAACATTATTCATTGTTGCTCCGCTCCTGTAGATCTTAGCGTGATAGCCTGTAGCCTTCCTCAATAAATGGGCTATCTAAAGAATTTTTCAAATCGGATCAGCGGTTCCTGAGATTAGCGCGTTCAAACAAACAAACTCTTCAGCTTTATATTTTAGTATAGATTATAACTAACACTAACTTTCACGGTAGAGCCACGCTGATTTCACCACGAAAGGTCAGTCTCGACCGGAGCAGTACTACCCTCTAACCTAAAATCACAGCATTTGTACTGTCGTGTTTCGTTGGTGAGGGCAGAAGCAGAACCAATGATGCAGAATCATCTCCATAGGCCGCCATAGTGTGGGTCACCGCGCTGCATTGTCTGGTTCGCAATGAGTTTGGTGACCACTACCCTTGGATTCTGCTTATTTTTTCCATCAGGCAGAGTTGAGTCCTTTTGTCAAATAATATATTAAAGTGTAAAGGAACTTCTTTCTTGGAGACGAATGATATTTCTCTAAAAAGCTAGAGTTTGAGATTGACATGTAATGCTCCAATGTTTACACGCTTTCATATTTTTGTCTTATTGACTTGACTAAAAGTGCAAGTCACGACCAGTGTCTTAGAAGAAAAGTCGGTATGTCTGTCTGTCTGTCGGTCTGTCTGTCTGTCTGTCTGTCTGTCTGTCGAAAGAAAAGATTCGATGCCTATATTGATGCTTTTTTTCAGTTTCTTGTTAATTAGCGGCCATAATACAAGCTTATGCTTGTATTATGGCTGCTACTTTATTTATAGAAAGTCATAATTTTAAGTGACTAAATAAAGTTTAAGTGTTTCCAAAATAGTGTTTATCAAAAGTTTCATCTATACAAATAAATAAAATTGGAATGTCTGTTTGTAATATTAAAATAACCGCTTTTTATTAAATGCATATGTATGTATACACGGTACCTATACTAAAAATGTAGTTTAAAAAATTTTGTCTGTCTGTCTGTCTGTCTGTCTGTTTGTTCCGGGTAATCTCTGGAACGGCTGGACGGATTTTGACGGGACTTTCACTGGCAGGTAGCTGATGATCCAGGAAGTAACTTGGGCTACTTTTTTAGACTAACTTTGTCCCGTGGCGTTACTCGCGGTACAATAATAACCGCGGGTAACACCGCGGGGTTCAGCTCCGCGGGTCCTTTATAAAATACAACATTGTAGCTCATGAACAATGCGAGTACTTACCGCTGTGCATTGCAATTGAAAGTCGATAACGACTCTTAAACTTTGGCCTACATCTTAACGAATATTACTATTTCGCACATCTTATTATCTATACTAATATATAAAGCTGAAGAGTTTGTTTGTTTATTTGTTTGTTTGAACACACTAATCTCAGGAACAACTGGTCCGATTTGAAAAATTCTTTCGGTGTTGGATAGTCCATTTATTGAGGAAGGCTATAGGGTATATATCATCACGCTACTACTAATAGGAGCGGAGCAACAAAGAAGAATGTTACGAAGAAAGAACGGACAATATAAGGCGCAAACGAGGTTGCGTGGGTCGGCTAGTTACTTTATAAAGTTGTATTTAGATTGCACCAGTATTGCGTCTGCTGCTTGGTACATTTTACCCCACTACAGCAAAGCCAAAGGAGGGTTATGATTTTGACAAGCTATGTATGTAGCATGTATCTATGTATGTTTATCTGTTCCCTCATAGCTCCTTAACTACTTGTTAGAATAGGACAAATGAGGTATCGTTAGAAGTGTCTTGATCGTCCGCTGGTTATAGGCTATATGACGTGTCACTGAATCTAATGTGGTGCCCTCTAGCCGACATAAAGTACTGTATTAAAAAATAAATCTATACTAATATATAAAGCGAAGAGTTTGTTTGTTTGTTTGAAAGAGCTAATCTCAGGAACCGCTAGTCCGATTTGAAAAATTCTTTCAGAGTTGGATAGTATATTCTACCCCTAAGAAGGTGAAGTAGGGGTTGAAACATTGTATGAAAGTTCATATTTTTTAAAGTTAGATACGTGAAACTTTATCTTTAGACTACAGATAAAAATGAGTATTAACGTATTACGTAGCGTTTCTGGATATTCTGTCCCTAAGGGGTGAAATAGGCATTGACATTTCGTACATAGGCTAGTCTGAAAACCCATCACTTTTTTAAATTAGCAACCTGAAACTTTGTCTTCAGGCTTTTGTTTACAAATGAATGTATACTAAAAGTATACATGTATGTATGTTTCAGCATTTATAGAAGTTCTACTCCTAAAGAGGTAAAAATAAGAGTCAATAGTTTGTATGAAAGTCCTTATTGACTATTGATTCGAAATAAATACGTTTATAAAAAATAAATGTATTATTCATATATACTTATACAGTTTTTTTTAAATACATGTAATCAATTTCCACGCGAGCAAAGGTGCAGACAACAGCTAGATTAATTATAGACGGAAAGATAGAAAACTCTTTATTTGTAAACCGTATTACAGATTTAAAAGAGTACAGAAAATTATAAATATATAAAGTGCAAAAGGCGGCCTAGTGTGAGTTTATTTCACATTAATTCGATTGTCATGGTGAGCGCGCTTAGCGTTGCGGTTGGTGAAGATTTCAATATGAGTCGATCGAAAACCGAAGACAGTCACCGTCAAGATTGTTTAGACGTGATATAAAATCACACTAGATCCTCAGGACTGTCATAATCACCCAATTAAAGATTAGCAGTGGTTTTATTCTCCGTTTAACATTCCCGTAAATTATATCAAATAGTTTAACTTACTACTTACCTACGATTGTTTGCATTAAAAACAAAAAAATTATAAACTTAAAAAAAAAAAACCGACTACAGACCGAAAACATCCAAGGAAATCTCCCTGCCAAAACACTAAAAAGCGTAAAATAAACTGGCTCTTCATAAATGACTATGTGCCAATTCTTTTGTATATTTATTCTTTATTCATTTAAATAGTAGTATTATAACGTCTGCTAGGTACCTAAACTCTGTTTAAAGTCGGTGCCAAACCAAAAAGAATACGAACAAACAATTACAAAAATCTAAGCGACTATAAAAATTAAAAAAAAAATCGTAAACAGCACTATAACGTATCAAAATATTTTTTGCTTTGAACAAATTATAAATGTGGAGTAACACAAGGCGCTCCACAAAGTAGTGTAGTTGAAACATCCAATATCTAACGAAATCAGTAGATTATTAGTTCATTAGAGCGATCCATTTTAGTTTAATCAAAACTTAATAACTTAAGTCGATCATCGTGCATGAACATATCTGAATCGGTTGTAATTGTCTCAAAAATACTCGTATTTTGTAATCGTTGTGTAGCACTATGGCGGAGCTGGATGTACCTAACTTATCAAATACCTATTGGGCTTGGCACCGACTTCAAACAGATTTAGGTACCTAATATACATTACAATACTACTATTTAAATAAGTAAAGAATTAGGTATAGACAAGAATTGACACATAGCAATTTATTTCACGCTTTTTAGTGGTTTTTGGCAGGTGGTAGCGCTGTTTCCTTGGATGTTTTTTGGAGGTTGTTTTTTTTAGAAAAAGTTTTTGATTTATTTTTTTATCTATATTTACCTTAGTAATATAGTGTTGTACTCGTAGTATGTTCTCAGTTATGACCACATGGCGTATGGTCAAAGTGAAGTACATATTATATCACTGTAGAAAAGCGATAAAACAATTTTAGTACCATCTTCAAAGACATCCAAGTTTATATTGATCTCGTTGTCCGAGTTACACTCTCATTTGTGCGATTTTTTAGTATGCCTAAATGAAAACGATGCATAGTTATTATTATTTTTACGGGAATTAACGCGATCACTTATTTAAATTTACATACCTCTGATTTGCCTGACGTTTCGACCCGGTTGCACTGGCTGTCACAGGCTGACTCATTAAATAAGTTATCACGTTAATTCCCGTAAAATAATTGTTATTATATCATAGAACGATAAGGTTTAAGAGTTAGTATAGAAACTATATATTTGTCTACATCTCAAGCAATGTGCACGCAAAATATATAAGGATTAAGTTACAAAAACGTA
This sequence comes from Spilosoma lubricipeda, assembly GCA_905220595.1. Taxonomy (NCBI): domain Eukaryota; kingdom Metazoa; phylum Arthropoda; class Insecta; order Lepidoptera; family Erebidae; genus Spilosoma; species Spilosoma lubricipeda. The sequence continues at coordinate 17,360,475 of HG992293.1, read as the reverse complement.
ATAAACACAAACTCAGCTGCCTTTTTACTGTAAAATGATTATGTATATTTGTGTAATTGTAAAAAAATATTAGTTAACCTGTTTCAAATATATTTCAACACATACACATAAATATAAACCGTAATCTCAAAAATTGTCAATAACATAAATAACACGATAAACATACGCACAAATATTGTAATCTCCTAGATAAAATCATAGGAAATCAGAACGCATTTATATCCAAAGCGTCAATAGTCATAAATAGTTCTATGTTATATATTAATATAGCATCTAGAGATATATGTTTAAGTTTAGTAACACAACAGAGGCTCAGTCACTTGCGCGCGCGCAGACTTGCTGCCCCTAATTGTAGCACTATAATTAATAGTAATAAAATTTTGTTTATTATTTTTTTTTGTCAAACTTTAAGTAAAGGTAAGTGTTTGTTTTTGTCATACTTGTTTTTTTTTGTGGTATTTGTTATTAATATAAAATAATCTGTAGTTATTTCAGAAACCTCTTCTGGAATATTGTTTAATAATTTATTTAAACAGATTCCAGACAGTAAAAAGAGAAAATTGAAATTTAATTATTACTTACAATTAATAATGAATACATTTTAAAATATAATCTACTTAAACAAATATGAAAGGGAAAATTTTATACTGCCTTGCTTGTCTAGCGGTTATCGTATGTGACTGCTGATCAAAAGATTGCAGGTTCTATACCAAAGCCAAATGCGTAAATAAATATTGTTATACTTAATCCCGGGGTATATATTTTGGAAACTGGAAGTTATAGATCGACATAAGCAGGCAGTAGATTTTGGTGTTTTCACCTAATTTACGTTGACAACACAGCACATCGTCTGTTTGTGTAATCTATGATTTTTAACTGTAGCTTCGATTTAAAGTTCATAAATGTCACTTAGCGTCTTAATTGCATAAATGATTTTGAATTTGAATTTCGAATATGAATTATTTCGTGGGTCATGTTGGACAACCGGCCCATCGAATAATGGGAGTGAGGGAACAGAGAGTACTCCTGTGTCAGCGCCAGCGCACACACTTGCATTCTATAATACTCGTATGACACGCGTAATTGTTTGGTCTCCGTTAAAGGCTGGCTACAATGGCCGAAATTGGCCATGGTATATCAATAGACATCACATATATAAAAGCGGAAGTGTGTATGTTTGTTATTCTTCACCCAAAAGCTACTGAATGGATTTGGATAAGACTTTACAGTAAAATAGTTTAATAGTTAATGTATGTGTGAGCAGTGTTAATAGTTGTAAATATATTGTTTTAAACTTTCATGGTCAGTAACATTAAAATAGGAATCTGCGGTTGTAAATAGTTAATAGTAACAGCTAGTAGAATAAGGCTACTAAGGCATAGGCTATAATTTGCCGCGATAACCTACATACACGTGGGAGGAAGCGCGGGCAACAACTAGTATAAAATAAGTCTTTGCTAGTTTGTATGTAAAGGGGAGTTCCCTTTACAAACAAACTAGCCGGGCAACTTCGTTTACGTCTCTAAAAATAATATTTTTTTCCGCCTTTTTAATTTTTTTCCAACGATGCTCAGTTTTTGGTTACTTGATACTTGAACTCGCGTGCTGGGTTTCCGCAACTCGACTTTGTTGCGCCTATTTTGCCACTATACATGCCAACCCAGATCCTCTAGGACGCCTAGCAGACCCTTTGCGTTGCCGATGACTTCTTGGAGTGACCTCGGCGATCTGATGCATGCTCTACACAAAGGGCTGTCTGTTACACCGAAAAGATGTGTGAAAAGATGTTTGTTTAGTAGTGCATGACCAGTTATTGCCCGGTCAGAAGTCGTAGCGGCGGCCTCTTGAGTTGCTTCAGCTTCCGTAACAATCCGGGGTTTGATCGTCGGGAGGGCCTCCTTTGTCTGACTGTAGGTACAAAGGTTGGACCAATATATCTGGTGTTCTACCTTAGTATTCTGTTGCAGTATCCGTCACAGCCAAGAAGCTGGCAAGGGCAATATTGGTTCTCTCTCTCATTGGTTATAGCGTGATGTAATATACATTATACATTTTTCGATAAATAGACTATCCATTTTTGAAAGGATTTTTAAATTAATACCAGTAGTTCCTGAGATAAATTTGTCATAATAATTCTGAAAATAATTGTAATTAACGTATCGGAAAAAAATACATCTGTTTAAGATTAAATACGTAACGGATTGCTGCAATCCATATTTCGACAATTTTGTGTTGATTTTACGTTATTCATTATTGTGAGATATCAGAGTTTGTTATTGATTATTTATCTATTACTGTTGCTACCCATTATTATACTAAATTTAATTACAAAATCTTTAAATAATCATTAAGAATACATACATACTCATTTATATTGATTCAATCAATAAGTTTGTTGTAGATAATTAGTGAGCATTTATCTCTCATTATGACCGCCATAGTTGCTCCCGTACTTTCCGCTTCACTTATATTTCAACAGACCACGAAAAGATTCATTTTTATTGGTCATATTCCCCTTGATTCTGGGTAAAGAAAACTCAAACAAACTATTTTCTTTTTCCAACTAAAGTTTTCTTTATTTACCTTTTTTGAAAACAATTATCAATATTATAAGATAACAATCTAAAATTACAAACTTACGCATCGAAATCGGTCCAGCCGTATGAGAGCTACGATGCCACCGAGAGAATTTGGAATATAGAAAGATTGAAACTTAGCATAATTAATACCTAAATACGCAGGCGGATCCGTGGAAAAAGCTATATAAATAAATTTAATTCTCAAAAAGTTTTAGGACTGTTTGGTGAGCGTCCATTAAAAGAATCACCAACATTACATTAATCACAAATGAATAATTATACAAATATTTAAAGAATGAAATTGATATGTAATTTAAAAACAATTAGACAATCATCGTACGAAGAAACGAAACATCACCAACATCACCGTGCAATTGCAATAAATGTGGCTATTAAATTCCATTTACTGACACAATCTTAAGTTATGAGATACTTCTGATTCTTCAATAAATGAACTGTCATACTGTAAGGTCAAAAATTAAACCTTAACAACTCACAAGTATTGCAGCCGCAAGATTGCGTTTATTTATGCATAACAACTTAAGTATTTAGTTGTTAAAAAAACTGCTTTACCTATACTTCCTCCAAGGTCTTGTATATCTATAAATATAATAGTTTTTATTCTACGATGTTTTGTTTAATTGTAAGCAACGCAAAAAAAAAGTAACATAACAACCCAGAAGTGTGTTACGTATCCCTTAACATTTCACACTTTACTTGAGAACTACTGCCTCGCTGGTCTAGTGGTTAGCGTAAGCGACTGCAGATTAAGAAATCTCGGGTTCGATTCCTGGGTTGGACTGTTGATGGGTGTCAAGAAATTCTTAATAGCAGCCCGGAGTATAGAAGATGGCGGTGTTTCCCGTCCATGCCTCGGAGAGCACGTTAAGCCGTCGGTCCCGGTTGTCATGAACATCTATGGCAATTGTTATTGGAAAGTCAATGCCCTCAAATATACTGACAACTAGTTAAACCTTCGAATTAAGTTTACCCTCAAGGTTGCGGAGGTCCGATGCCAGTCGCTCCGTGTAAATACTTATATCCAGGTAAAACCGGTTGAATTAGTAGCCGATCCCAAATCTCGGGAATAATCAAGGCTAGGAAGAAGAAGAAGAAGACTTGAGGATAAGGATGAGCGATAGCGACACCGTTCCTCTACCGGATATCACAAACAATCATAATATATTTTAAATGCATTTATTCTTGTCTCACACTTTGAGGCAGAATCGCTTCTGTGGTGGTTCGCGCCGCGACAGAGACAGGAGACCGCGACCGGAGACCGCGACAAGTGTCTCGGTCTCTTCTATATGTACTGTAGGTCGATACCGACACCGGAGACTCCTTCCCGGGTCGGACCAAGTGTTGTAAGATATGCAAATATTTGTTCAGGATTTTAGGTGTTTTATTTTAGTAAAGAAAAATGTATAATGCATTTATAACAGTTGTCTAAGTACCCATAATACAAGCTCTACTTTGGTTACGACTAGATGGCGTTGTGTGTTAAATGACCATATAATTATTATTATTTTATTTAACTAGAAGCCAGAAGGATTATTTCCCTATTAGTGAAGAAGCACCAAATGTTTGATGACAATTTAGGAAGTATTTAATGTGCTTTTAACGTAGTACTTAACGCGACACGAGACACTACTTGTACGGGGCAGCGACCGTCTCGCTGTCTCCTGTCTCGCATCTCTGTCTCCTGTCTCGGACTTGCTCGCGAACTGTTGCTTATACGTTGCCTATGGTCAAGTGACTGTCGCGGTCTGAGGTCTCGGTCTCCTGTCTCTGTCGCGTCGCGAACCTCTACCTTAGTTAGGTGTAGGTTTTATTTAATAAAATTAGTTGATGGTTAAATCTACTTAAATATATTCTTTTTTCATACTTCGAAGCAGAACTACTTCCAATTAGCTGTAGTTATTATTTTGTAAAGTTAGTTAATAATTAAATTTACATAAATATAAAATTTGCTTTATTTTATATCCTCCGGATGCGGTTATTGTAAGTAGTGTGTGTAAGGACACAGTGATTTATTTGTTTGATTTTAGAATGAAAGTGGGTCGATTGTTTAAAGTTACGTCATAAAATTATATTGAATTGAGTAGGAATATAAACACATAGAGTACTCGTATTATTGTGTATCTTAATGCTCGTCTTACTACTTTGAGTTTCTTTAGAAATCTGACCAATGTAATCATTTTCCCAGCCTTTGATTAATTGATTTATTTAAAAGATTATTTAGCTCGGCTACTACATAGTTCAACCGGTTTTACCTGAATATCAGTTTTTACACCGCATCGGCATCGGACCTCCGCAACTGACCTGAGGGTGAACTAAATTCGAAGATTTAACTAGTTGTCAGTATATTGAAGGGCACATCATAACAACCGGGACCGTCAACTTAACGAACTCTCCCAGACACCGGCTTGAAACACCGCCAAACTGCTATGCTCCGGGCCGCTATTAAGAATTTCTTGTAAGAAAAACCCAACAACAATTTCGGCCTGACCCGGGAATCGAACACGAGACCTCTTGATCGGTAGTCGCATACGCTAACCACTAGATCGTAATCTGATATAATAACTACAATCTGTATACTAATACATAAAGCTAAAGAGTTTGTTTGTTTGAACGCGCTAATCTCAGGAACTACTGGTTAGATTTGAAAAATTCTTTCAATGTTAGATAGCCCATTTATCGAGGAAGACTATAGGCTATATATCATCACGCTTAAACCAATAGGAGCGGAGCACCAATAAAAAATGTTACGAAAACGGGGGGAAATTGTTAAGATACGGGATATAGGAGACGTAAACGAAGTTGCGTGAATCAGCTAGTCAAATTATTTTAGTATGCAGGGTATGTGTTTATACAATTTATGTACCTATTAAATATTCTCTATGATGGATAGATTAATCTGCAATAGCTAGATATCAAAGTTACGTAATTGTGTGGTAGTAAACAAACCGACAACATGCGTTATACACATTGAACGGAGCTCAATGTGTTGTTTAACGGCCGTAGGCCCAAGGATGCAGAAGCATCACTAGGTCGTCATGTTGTGGGTCACTATGCTGCATGATTGCATTGTCTGCACGAGCAATGAGTATGAAAACATTGGCCACAGATATCTCTTTGATTATTGGGTGAATTTACAAATATATATACTTGCAAAGAATACTAAACAAAGATATTTGCTCTTTTTACAAATGAAATAGTTCCCAAGAGAAACTTTTAGTCTTTATCAAAAAACGTAGAGCCCGTGGGTATAATATTTAGTTCGGATAAAGTGTGTAGCGCGCGGGGTGCGGGGTCTTACTGCAGGCCATTAGGCTTCTGCTGGATTTCAGGAATTTGTTATATGAAGGCTGATTTGCTTTTTGATTTTCAATTTCATTGGATACTCGTATAGCTGGTATACATATGTGGTGTAGAATTTCATGTTTTTAGGATTTAATCGTTTGATGCAAAAATAGTTTTATTAATTCCGCATTTATGAATTTCCGAGTCACAGTCAAGAGTTAAAAAAAGGAGGTTCTCGATACCTATTTATTTAAAGTATCCCATCAAAAACATAAAAATGATATGAGAGCCAAGTTCAATATTATGAAATATGGCTCGGTTGTTCACTTCAACGACAAAAGAAGTGAGAAAATAAATAAATGGGTGCCAAATTCAATCAATCAATTCAAATCAATAAATTAAAAACTATATTAAAGTTATAAAAAAATACTAATTTCTGATTTATTCCTATGTATTTACCCAACTACCTATCTGTTTGCCAAATTTGAACTTTCTAGGTCTCTGGAACCGGGTTATAATTGTGATCTATAGATGAGTTAATGATAAAAATGAGGATTTTCAGACGTTTATATCTAAAAAGCAGTTTGAGAGGTGTTAATGAAATTTAGAGGACGTATGTATCTTTGAAGTCTTAATATATGAGCCAAATTGGACAGGTTAATGTGAAATGGTTTTTGAGTCATGGGGATGTCAAAAGTGGCTCCAAATAGTTTGTGGAATTATTACACACGGTGCTGCTCGCCAGTTCTGTTAGCTTGAACTTGGATTGGAACGCTATCGCGTGTCTAGATAAATAATCATATTTTCTCTTCGACAAGAAATTTAAACGACTGTTATTCCTTTTCTTGATGAAACCAATAAACAAGATATAATTTGCAAGTTACATTCGATATCGTAAGTGGCCCGTACCGGATATTCCATGGACGTTGGCACTTGAATCTTGGATAATATGGTCTGGTCAATTATTAATTGTAACAGATGTGCATCTTATATTTATACCTTACATATGGTTTTATTGCCGAAGTGAATTCTGAATAATGAGAAATCTTTATTTGACGTACGGTAAACTCCTGTAAGCTGAATTATTTAGTGAAAAGCAAAGAAATACACCGGTTTTATCTAAGTCTGTAGTATCACTTCAGGAAATCGGGTGTATTTGTGTTTTGCATTTAAATATGCTTGTATTTATGCACATAAAAAAAGAACAACCATTCCAGTATGTGTGAAGAGCGGCAAACGTATATTTATTTAATAAATTTGAGGAGGTTCTCGGTTAATTCTATTTTTTATGTACATATCACCACGATGTTTCACCGAATGAGTGAGAGAGAGGATACCGGAGGCCAGTACCCCAACTCTTTCCCCCATTTTTCTCCCCATCCCCCAAAGGCCGGCATGTGTTGCCTGCCTTTGGTGGACCATTCTTGTGACCATTCTGGCGTTCCGGGTATCCATGAGCGGCGGTAATCGCTTACCATCAGGGGATACGTCTGCTCGTATGCCCCCTAGGCAATAAAAAATAACATGAGTATTCTATTTGGTATTTATGAGCTTCTAGAGCTTGTGAACCAATTTCATACTCAAGATTTATGTATGGTAGCTCAGTCATCGTAGTTTGGTCGGATAATGTCTAATTAACTTGGTCGGATTATATTGCCTTACTCTAATTAACATTATTTTGTTTCGTCCTTTGGCCTGTATCACAAAAAAATTACAACTGCTGGAAAATGACACTACTCCTAATAGTAAAACCTATTTCTACTAGATGTCGCACACCATCGTTCGAGGGAAACCAACCGCATCACAGGTGTATCTTGACGGAGTACTGGATGAGGTACTGCTCGAGAAAGGAATCAAACCTGACAGTGCGCAAAGAGCAACGGTTACGCTCCCACAGTTAATATTACACTCAATGAAAAGAAATCTGGACGCCACTTTCATGGTGAGTATTTACATTACCTGGTACACCTACTTTTTTCTTCCTAAAAAGACTGCTCACCTCGATTGCTTTGTAAATTTCAGGGCCTAGGTATACTTGAGCACATCTACTGATAAGTCACAAGTTTTTTTTCTTTTTTTATTGAATAGGGGGCAAACGAGTAGACGTGTCACCTGATAGTAAGCGATTACCGCCGACCGTGGACACCCGAGGCGTCACAAGTGCGTTGCCGGCCTTTTAAGAACGAGTACGCTCTTTTCTTGAAGGTTTAAAGGACGTATTGGTCCGGAATACCGCAAGTGATAGTTAGGTAGGTTATAATTAACAAACAAGTTTCAAAAGCCGTAGTCACCCGTTGTTAAAGTGTTGTGGGCTATGGTACATTACTAAGTTTCAAAAGCCGTGGTCCAGTAATGTACCGTAGTCCATAACATGTTAACAACGCGTGACTTAGGCTTTTGAAACTTATTTCCTGCTTTTTCAGCGTCGTTTTTTCTCATAGTTGGTTTTCAGTTTTTACTTTTTTTTATTTAAAATGTTTAGGTGCCTCTATAATATTAATTTCTTTGCAAAGTATATTTATAATAGGTACCATAGAAATATCACAGTTATCGAATAAATATGGACAAAGTTACGAGAAAATGCTAATAATATACATATTTTCGAAATGTACAAGTAACTCCCTTGAGCACAACAAACACGGCATATTTATCTCAAATTTATATTTTAATACAGTACGTCGGCTAGAGGGTACCACATTAGATTCAGTGATACGTCATATAGCCTATAAATAGCGGACAATTAAGACGCATTTAACAATATATCATTTGTATAATTTCGACTAGTAGTTTAGAAAGAATGAGGGAACTAACAAGCATACCATATAAATACCACACTTATCGAATATCACAATTATCGAATAAATACGGACAAAGTGACGGGCAAATGCTTATAATATATATTTTTTTGAAATGTACAAGTCTTTTCCAATGATACCAAACACCACATATTTATCTAAAATGTATTTTTTAATACAGTACTTTATGTCGGCTAGTAGGCGCCACATTAGATTCAGTGACACGCCATATAGCCTACAACCAGAGGACGATCAAAACGCTTCTAACAACACCTCATTTGTCCAGTTGTAATGAGTAGTTAAGGAGCTACGAAGGAGCAAATGAACATACAAACATAGCCTGTCAAAATCATAACCCTCCTTTGGCTTTGCCGTAGTCGGGTAAAAAGCAACATATATTAAGACACTGTGACAAGAACGGACCAAAGGAATCTGACAGCCTTTGCAAAGTGCCTTAAACATGTTATTGTAAAAACATAATATGACTCAGGATCCACCAGTCGACCCTATCATACGACTCCAGGCCTCACTGAGATAAAATACTGTTTATTTTATTTGATGTATTTGCATTGATTGTTTTGTTATTACGGCAATAAAACATCTTCTCATTGATAATAGTTATTGGTTTATTGCTTTGTGCTTATTATTAATTTCCTCTGTGTTATTGTTCTTTCAACTGCATACTACTGAACCCGATTTCCTAATATGAATCTTCATATCTTCGAATCTTCGAATCTTATGAAATTTTCAAGGTAGTAGAGCCACGCTGATTTCAGCACGAACGGGCCGGCTCGACCGGGGCGGTACTACCCTCGCACAGAAAATCAACGTAAAATGACAGCGATCATGCTGTCGTGTTTCGTTGGTGAGTGCGAGACCGGAGGCCCAATGATGCAGAAGCATCACTAGCCCGCCATGGTGTGGGTCGCCATGCTGCATTGTTGCATTGTCTGCATTCGCAGTATGGTGACCACCACTTTTGGATTCTACTCATGCTTTCCATCAGGCAGAGTAGAGTCATTATGGCGGGTTCAAACATAAAAAAAAAAAAAAAAAAAAAAAAAAAAAAAAAAAAAAAAAAAAACTATTTATTCACAGAATTTCGGGAATTGTAGCTAGGGTTTAATGTATTGAATTAAGGTGCATGGAGACGTTAAATTAGTTTTAGAGCCAAAGCGATTCATTACTATACATCAAGCAGCTTATTCTCTTCCTATATCGTAAATAAATTGTGGTCAGTAGGAAAGTACATGTAAGAAATGTTTTTGAATTCCCAGATCAATGGAGCTACGGGTGAAATTATCACAAATGAACAACTTCTCAGGCATGCTGTTTCACTCGCACGTGCTCTTATCGCCGATGGTGCAAAAGGGAAATACATTATGCTACTCATGAGGAACCACCATCACATGACATATGTGTACTTTGCTGCAATGTTCTCTGGGATCGAGTTCTTTTGCATGGACCCTAATACGACAGCTTGTACGTATATACAATACTTTCAAAGATGAATACATACGTATATGATAATATAACATGAAAAAACACGAGAAACTTTTTGCAGTATTTTGATAAAAGAAACTATAAACTTAAGAGCCTTTTTAGATCAGATGTGACAGAGTAAGATCAAAATTTAGCGTAGAAAAACAACTGCCATTTGTAAGATTTTGCAGATTCCATTACTATTTCTACTGCTTTTTTTTTTTAAACTTTCATGGTCAGTAACATTAAAATAGGAATCTGCGGGATTGCTACCATGTACCTTTTTGTTTGTGAGTATCCGATATTTCGGCGCTGCAGTTACTCCGTGATCATGGCGCTTGCAACAGCGCCGAAATATCGGATACTCACAAACAAAAAGGTACATGGTAGCAATCCCGCAGATTCCCATTTTAATATTTCTACTGCATCTTAAATCTGAGTAGGCCATAAGAATGCTGCAATTATTTATATATATATTATTATAAAGATAATTTATTGTTTTGATAAATTGAGTATCCATACGTAATATGTATTATTAAAGTATATCTGCCTGCCTGTGCGTACGTAGCCTAACTGATTTACCCAATATTAAAGATACAAACTATTTCTACCATTTCAGACCTTTATTACTTATTGAGACTAGTACATACAAACTGGGTGTGATCGAATAATTTAATCAATGATATAACATACACAAATACTCTTGAAACATAAAAATGTTTTATAGTATCACCACTTTAGTAGTAACATTAAGTTCGTGATAAGGTTCTAAGAAATTATTTTATGATCTTTATGGGCTATACTATATAAAAGAGCTATACTTTAGCACATATCAGCAGGCTTAACCTGATTTTAGGGGGAAGTCTAAAAGAGCGGCAAAGTAAATTCTAAACAAACAACTTCTCATCTTAATATTGCAGATGAGTTAACCAACTTCTTAGACCTCATAGAACCATCCTACATATTCTATGATCGCGAGTACGACAGGATTGTGCATGAAGCGCTCAGAAATACGAATCTTAAGAAACCTACGCTGTTAATCGTCGATGAGCCTCAACAACTCATTACATTTGTTGCCGGCAACAGTGATGAAATTGACAGTTATCGGTAAGTACTAACCGATGGTCAACTAAACTTATAAGTCCAAGAGTGGAGACGAATTATATAGTCAGAGAATTCGATCGTTACAGCAACAGCTATAGCTTCTATTTGTTACGTATCCTTAAAGAGATATTATTTTTCTACTATTGCTTTTTCTTACAATATATTCTAAATTTTCCAACCTTATCCCTAAAGTACCCTGTTCTTTAAGTAGGACTCAAATTATACATAATTTTGAAATATGAATATAGACGTACAGAACGTATAACAAAAGTATTAATGAGAGTCTAACATTGGCTGGATTTGTATCAACTCTAATATGAGACAAACATCAGAATAAGATATAGAAAATATTTCCATCAAACGTTAGGTTCCATAATATTATTTAATTTATTTTAAGAGTTCCAGACGCCTTTCCAACGGACACAGTAATGTTTTTACCCACGAGTGGTTCTACCGGCCTACCCAAAGCTGCTGCTCTATCACATTTTGGAATAATAGCACAAATGACTTTTTATTGGTAAGTAATACCTTCATATTCAGTATTCAAGGATTTATCTGTATTTTATAACAAAGACAATCACAAAAAAAATAACACTTGCGGATCTATAACTTTTAACTAATTTAGGTTTTGATAGTGATTCGAAATTAAAATGATATACCACTTGTCAACCACCACTTCATATTAGAATAACGGTGCATGTTAATTATCACTGGAATAGTAAAGTAACTTACTTTTACTTAAGACATTATTTGATATGCGCTTTACGATGGTTGTCATTTTAATTAACACCGATAGATGGCGTTAACAATATTCTTAGTTGATATTTAAAAAAAGATACACAAGAATACATTTTAATTCTATTATTTTACATGGATGTCTGTAGATCAACAAAAAATTATGTTTTTGCTACACAGTAATACGTTTACCGTGTAAGGAAAATGTTTGAAATTAATAAAATAGAGGTTCTGTAAATCCTAAGGCGTTACCTTCATAAATTATATACGGATAATCCACGGGCCTTTATATCTTAAAAGGTACCATTTTCATACTGCCTACAGTTTTCCATTTACTTTTTTTTTTGTAAAATAAATGTGACGTGTTTAACTCGGCTTAATTTCTTGTAAGTATTTAGTGTTGGCCCACAGTTTGTGGGTTCAAAATTAATTTTCAGACAAATTCATGTTAGAAAATTTCTTCTATTCTATACTCTCCACGGTTGTCGAAATGAATACCAGGATTATTTATATTTTTCAACTCCTTAACTAAATACAACAAAGTTAGAACTTTATTTCCAATAGTTCTTCGTTGTGTCGTTAATTTTCTTTTAGGTGTAACATTTTGTATTGCCTTCGGTAGGGCCTACCACACAAAGTTTCCGACACCAACCAACTTAGCGATGATCCTCACCAGCATTCAGTGGGCTACCTTCACGATGACGATGACAACGTGCGTGGTTTATCACGTTCCTGTGCTGATATCGCCGAGGATCAACACGGTGGAAAGTGTGACTCAACTCCTGGAGACGTACAGGGTAAGAACAAACATTGAAACAGAAAAAGTTCTGTAATGATTGTAAAATGAATACAGTTTTTCGAATGAAAAAAGCGATTACTTACAAATGAGAGATTCTTCAGTAAAATTATAAAATTACTTAAAACACAAGTAAAATATTCCTACACCTGAGATGAATCCAAAAGTCTTAGATATTTAACTATTCAGAAATTTATTAGTCAGTTTAGACTGTAGAATGTGCAAAGGAATTGAGTATAATTCCTTCCGCATACGAATAGAAAACTATTCTTATTTCAAAATGCTAATTCCAAGGTATTGAAATTAATAAAAACAATTTCACCTCCATTACCAAGTCAATAGTGACGTTTGCTTCTTCAGAGCACAATCATTGGAGAGAGAAGTATTTAAATGTATAGACGTTTGGAAAGTAATCTGTTATGAAAGCCCTTTTTTAATTTAGAATTAATACCCTTAAAATTCTCTAAGTTCCTGGAAGAAGCGATTACTTAAACGTTAAAACTCCGCGTTTATGTAACGCGCGAAAACTCGAAAGATGAAAGTTATTAAAGTATTAAGACAGCTCATTGCGTCGTTGTCCAGAACGATAACAGTACATACTAATTACTAAAACGAGGTGTCGGATAATTTGCTCGCAGTAATTTCAAGTCTGAAGCTATCAAAGTACAGTTTAATTTGAATTTTGAACGGGAGTAGCTGTTAGAAACATATTTAATTGTTTGACTTCAACTAGTTATAGAATTTCAAGTATCTTAACGTAAAATTAGGCCAGGTCATGCCCTCGTCATAATTGCCTTATAGGTTTTAATTACCGTTACGCAATAGAGTAGTAGAATGTCTCATAAATAAATATTTATTTCACTTTATTAACGCAAATAACACAAAACATTATTGTATTAAATTAAATTCTTGATAGTTAAAACTAATCAAATAAACACGAAACTGTATTGTTTAATTGGGTACTCCTAAACAGTGACGTCACAAGTTTCTATTTAGCACTTCTACCTTATAGTTGGCAGGTGACAAAAATAATAATAATAATCGTTTTTTAACAAAAAAACCATACAATTTTTTCCATCTCAGTCATACATATAGAACTACACTAAGTACATATGTTTTACTTATATAGAGATAGAGTGAACGTCAGTGTCTATGATAGTATAAACTGTGTTACAGACACTGGCGCCTTCCAATTTATATGATGTAAAAAGTAAGTAAATTAACTAAGGCAACTAAATTAATTTCATCTACCTTATGATTTTGTTAATTTAAATCGAATGAGTGAGGAGGGAAGGGGAGGTGTATACTCAGACGTTAGCATTGGTACTTTTAACTGTATGTATTGGATAGATCTTTAAGAACGGAGGTAATCATTAAGCACTTGATTATTCGCAGCTCATTTACCTTACACATATACATATTTTATAATATAGGAATCAATTTATTCATGTTTCCTACTGTATAATAGCTAAACTGAGACTAACTCTAACTTGTACTATCGGTTTCAGAGCTCTCATGTATTTTGCATATTTATATATATTTGTAAATAACAAATATTACAATTTGGGCTGTTCAATGTGTATAGATAACTTGTTCTAGAAATATTCTAGATTCATGAATGGTTTATATTCAAAACACATACAATATTATTTTGCAGCCCACTTGGACATTTTTCACACCAGCTTTTGCTGGCGCTCTAGCTCCGGTAATTAGACCTGATCAGCTCAAATCTCTTGAGATATTGATATTACTTGGAGCACCAGCCTCACCTAAACTTATCAGTCTGCTTCAGGTAAAGTAAATGGTTAAATTTTCAAATATCAAAAAATCTAATAGTTTGTGATTTGCCGCTTATAAAATACATTAAAGTCTTTGCAAAATTTATATGAATTTATTAATAATTTTCTAAAGCACTTTGTTAATTAAAAGGTGCAATGCCTGCAAATTCCATTTTGATGCCTTCTCTTTACATGCCAATCCTGTTTGTTACTACACCGTAATTCACAGTTTGGTTAAGTGTTCATTGTTTATGATCTAATGCCGTAATTGTATTTAGGCTATGGTATCAAAGTTGATACTTTGTTTCTAGGCAAAGTTACCAAAGACAGCGCAACTGTGTGATGGTTATGGCTCTACAGAGGCACAAGGGTTCATTGCCCTTCCAGACAAAGATGCTCCAGCCGGAGTTAATGGATGGGTCACCAACTGTTTGCATTACAAGGTAGTATCATATTATAACGTTAGAAACAGTTCATATTGTAAATAAATAATAATAAATAAATAAACCTATACAAATTAATAAAATTGGAGTGTCTATTTTGTAATATTAAAATATTTTTTTAATAAATGCATATGTATGTATACACGATACATGTACCAAAATAACATTTTCTACAATTTTTGTCTATCTGTCTGTCTGTTTGTTCCGGGTAATCTATGGAACGGCTGGACCGATTTTGCCGGGCCTTTCGCTGGCAGATAGTTGATGATCTAAGGAGTAACTTAGTTACTTTGTTTAGACTAGTTTAGTCCCCGTCCGGGTTCAGCGACTAAATTTATATGTTTTAATGTTTATGCACTTTCGTCCACCATATTTTAGATCGTCGATGAAAATGGAAAAACGCTCGGACCAAATCAATCTGGAGAACTGTTATTGAAAGGAGCGTGTATTATTAAGGTAATTTTACATTTTGAACACAAGAGCAAACTGAGCATTGGTATTTCATTTAATAGATTATTTGTTCTTCTTTTAAGGTACTAAGTTTTGAGTTATACGGTAACAGTTTTTATAAGAGTATACATGCAATGTAATTGCCTTAACAAGGTTGCTAGTTTACGCATTGCGTTTCCGAGTAATTTAACGATCGTTAAACCTCGATTGAAATTTGTATGTAATTAAATTAATTTTCAATTTTATGATATTAATCCCTAAAAGTTAGACTTCAAATATTTATACTGAAGGACAATTAATAGTAAATTATTGGACATAAATGAAATTATACTTATAATTTGTGATATCTGTTTTGTGAAAATGTTTTAGTACGCTACGGTTCTTCAAACGTTGAAGGTTAACAACTTTTTAACTTAACGTTCAGACTTACTTTAGAATTATGTACCTCTGTGATTGTTTAAATATAAATTATCATATTTTAGAAATATCATAAGAACGACAGCTGTTACAAGGAATCATTCACACCAGATGGCTGGTATAAAACCGGTGACAGATTCTACTTGGACGAGAACGAAAGGATTTCTTTCGTTGAAAGAATTAAGTTCAGCTTTAAATTTCGAGGTTGTCAGGTTAGTTTTCCTATGTATATTACTATGTGATAATATTCTTAGTGTATTTATCCATAATACGACTACCTTGGCGTCTCTTTAGCTCCCTGGCAAGTTTAATTTTCTGAGGTGCCCGTAAAAGTATTACTCTTTTCTTTTCTCCTTTCCTCATTGGGAAACATTGTTACCAAGCAGACGATTTTGACAAGAATGAGGCTTGCGCATACTTAACTGTGCCGTGTACTAACTACGTTCGTGTTTCAGTATCATGCCAGTTTTACAGTGGTGATACTTGCGCGTGTGATAGGCCTATTACCTCAATGATTAAACTGCCTCGTTGGTCTTGCGGTAGGCATGTGCGACTGCTGATCATGAGGTCTCGGGTTCGATTCCAGGATCGTACCAATTGTTTGTATGATCTACAAATATTTATTTCGGAGTTTGGGTGTTTTCTATGTATATGTATTTGTATCAGTTGCCTAGTACCCATAACACAAGCTCTGCTTAGCTTGAAAATAGATGGCTTTGTATGTTAGATGTCCGAAATATTTATTTATCTATTTATTTATTTATTACCTTTGTACTGCCAATTTTAAATTTCGAGCTCACAATTTTATTAATACTCGTAATAGGTAGCGCCCGAGGAAGTGGAAGGTGTGATATTCTCAGTAGCAGGAGTTCAAGAGAGTTTAGTTTGTGCGACAGAGAACGGTCCAGCAGCATCTGTAGTGAAACGACCCAACGCAGAAGTTACTCGAGAACAAATTCATAAGATGGTTAATGGTGAGCAAAATAATATATAAAATTTACTTAAAAATGTATTTAAAACTATAACACAGGAACTACTTCAACAACTTACAGCTAAAAAGAAGGTACTCTTTACAGAATAGTTTTAAAGTTTGTATTTGTTCATCAGGGTTACTGAGTGATCACAAATGTCTCCACGGTGGAATAGTCTTCTTACCATCCCTACCTCACACACACACCGGCAAGGTCGATAGAAGAGCAGGCAGTAAAATAATCTTGGATGCTGTTAGTAATGGCCTGTGTTACTAGAGTTTTCTGAAATATTTTGTCATTTTTTCCTTATTTAAGCTTTAAGAAGTTATTTGTTTAGTAATCTAAGTTTATATTTTATGTAATTATAGATCGTTTTAGTGATTTCTCTAGCAGTTTTTATTCAAAACAAACGCATATTCCGTATCTGCAGCAGCACTGATGGATCTCACAGAGTTCTTAGAGGGACCATAAATCGGATAACGGTTAAATCAAGAACGTACTTCACCGAAATAGTTTCACAACCTAATGAAAGTGTCTGGGTGTACTGTATGCAGGAGATGGAAAATTTACTATTAAGTACTTTAAGGTTATGTCCAACGGTGGACTTTAATAAACTGACTGATGTGTACCAAGAAGTGTACAATGTGTACGGTTAATTATTTTGTTACTTCCTTATGATTGTTACGCAGAAATATTAAAGTTCATTACAGCGAGTTGAGCCGCTCTCAGCGGGTGTTTACACGCTCGCCACGAATGATACGTTACGCTGAAATGTTGTAGGTCAGTCGGCACCTTAAACAAATTTCTTAATGATTTTAAAAGTGCCTACATTCATAAGGGGAGGAGGATGCTGCTGTACCTCTAGTTATTTCATTTTACGTTAATTTGTTTTGCAAAACTAAATCTTAAGGCGATTTCGATACGTTTCGAATTAAGCAGAGGTCGAACACTGGGTTCAGCACCCTGTATAGTGCAGTCACTAGCGCTAATAAATTTATACGTCTCATGAAGAGGTACCGAGCTTTTACGACTTTCACCCTGCCCGTACATAACCTACTACAAAGGCCTTTTCACATTCGGCTTTGTCTTTATGTTAGTTATCCATTGCTGTATATATTTGAAACATTTTTTTTTAGTTTCATTAGAACTAGCAATGAATTAGTAAAGAACAAGTAATATGTGTTCTAGTTTCAAAATTAACTGAATAAAAGGGGCACTACATTTGGAATAATGCTCTATTTGTTTTAATTAAGGGTGTATGAGACGTATTATCTACTAGCTTTTACTCTTCGATTCTGTTGGTTAGAGATTAACGGGTTCGTATCGCAAACTCTTGGAATTAACCAACGTGGCGGCTTTATTCCTGATGATTGATGAATGGAGTGTACGTATTGATGCTAGAATAAAATGCAACTTTCAAATACACTGAATTTAATTACTGAAACATCACTTTACATTTTTTTGGTGTATTACACTGATTTAAATCGGGCTTCTCAAGGATCGGAAGCTATTGGAGTTTTAATATTGCTGACTTTTAACAATATTACATGATTTTTGAAAGTACATTTTGTCCCGCGGTTCTACCCGTGGTACGACGAAAAACGCGGGTAACACCGCGGGGTTCAGCTAGTACCTAAGTATTTTTTAAATAATTTAAGTATTAATCTGTAATACTTACTTATCATATTGTAACCTAATAAATATTAATACCTATACGGAAATTAAAGTATCTTGTGATTGTCAATGCTTTTTTTGTATTTAGTTATTTCCTCGCTGAGGTGGGATGAAAAGTTACGCGCAATCCCTCGCTAACGCTCAGCATTCTAATTTTAGTATCCTTCGCTTGCTCGGTCGTCAAAATTGAGCACGTTTAAAAAGCAACTTTGCACTCTTGTATAAAAAATAACAAGTATGTCATCAAGTTTTAATATCACAGATTTAGATAATTAGTTAAAACTAACTAATGATATAAACATATCAAAGTAGCGTTTCATAATACTAAGTAATAATTTCCGAGTATTAAAAGGTAATTGATAGAATTTCCATACAACGAATTAATAAGGCATCTAAATATTAGGAAATTTACCATAATAAGGAAATTTAAGAGCAAAAGTGGTCCTCAAAATAGATTTATAGATGTAGAATAATCACGGACTTTCACGATTTCTGGCCAACCAAGTATTCACGACTGATGAAATTCGAAGGAACGAACTCGATCATATTAGTTTTCACTAGGTTCCTATCACACCGTAGAGTAATATTCCTGTGCAGTTTTAGTTGGTTGAAATCCAAGGTAATTAATGTAAACTTAACTTGAATTTGTCATACAAATTGTTTCTGGTAATCAAATCACGGAGAACATGAAAAATACTATACGTAATTTATGTAATTTCGACCCAATTATGAAAAAAAATTCGTGTTCCAACAATATGTGTGTGTTATATTTACCAACTTAAATATGATTGAATTGGAAAAAGTCAGTTATATAGTCTTTATCATTAAATGTTATTAAAAAGGCAAAATTTTTGAACGTTACGATCCAGCGGTATGGTCGCCGACCTAATTTCGGTTCTGTTTGGTGAGCGTGAGCGCGACGAATGAGTAGCAAAGCCTCTTATTTCGTGGTGCATTTTGTTCTGTTCTGTAATATTTCTTGTAATTTTAAAGTTTAAAATGAAAAAGTATCAAAAGGAATTTGGTCTAATGACGTTCCTGTCAGATTGCAGGTTGCTTCAATTCCCATGCTATTAGAATAAACCTACTACAATCACCATTATGTGGCAAACGAGCGGACGTAATACCTGATGGTAAGCGATTACCACCGTCCATGGATATGGATGGAAGGCTTATTCACTCGGTGAAACTTTTAAGGTTCATAAATGTCACTTAATGTCTTAATTGAATAAATAATTTTGAATTTGAATTTGAATTTGGAAACCCAGCGCAAGCACTATTTAGCACCGGTGTGAAATAATTTCGTGGGGTATCATTCCCGTCGAGCCGGCCCATTCATGCTGAAGCGTGGTTCTTCCACGGTTCTAGTTTTCATTTTTTTTAAGAGAAGACTTGAAAAACTACATTTGTTCGATGCCGACACTTGGTTTAATTGAAACACTTGATTTTCATTGAGATCAGGTGATCTCTGTAAATAACATCCCAAATGAGGTTAGTATGTAGTTGTTCTCGAACACCCTTCTGTTCTGTCGCATATATCACATTCGCTTCATAAAACTTTACCTTTTACACGACTTACATCTGTATATGAAATAGGTAATAAAATATCGTTTGCATATCTCCGTCTTAAACCAACCGCCAAAGAAGAAGGAAACTTGGATAGCAATGTGAGAATTTGTGTGTACATCAATGATTAAATTTCCTTGGAGACTTAAAACAGACTGATAAAGGAAATTGGACTTCTCCAGTTAGTTTTAAACTAGAAAACATGTAAAGGTGCCGTAGCGACCTAATTTATCAATCATGGTAACACCTTTGGCGCCAACATTGAGTCTGTGCATGTACGTGTTAAGTAGTTAAAGCGTTGACGGGCTGTCAATAAGTCTGCAAAGTTTGTGATTTACTGTTCCGTTAATGCCTGTACTATTAGGTATACGAGTATTATACCTAGTACCAAGATCTTCGGCCGAAATTAGATCAAGTTTTTGCCATAAATCATCTGAACAACTTACATAAAATTCATTTAAAGTTCATAAGACGTATTCCGACCCCTGTTAATTATTATATCGAAAACAAGATATTTGCAATGAATACACGAAAAATATTAATATTGTACCTGTCAGTTGTATATTTTTTTTTTGTATTTCCAACAATCACATAGAAATATTTTTTGTTTAACCACTTACAATGTTTATTGTTGATTGTAAACGTGGCATGTAAATGTACATACACGAAATTTACGTTTTTTCAGAGGTTTTTTTATTATTAATTAGATGTACCTGAATCGCTTAAACTTTATTATGTTATGTAATTTGTATATTTCATTAACGCGAAAATTTGTAATCTCAAGTCTAATTCAGGAAAATGTCATTAATCAAAAAATCATAAAGTTTCTCCCTGAAACTTTTTTCCCTGCTAGTATGTACCTGTGGTCGACATATCCAATTAATCCCCAATATTTATTTTGCTTATAAACTGTGATTCTGTGTTAGAGATAAAAGCTAAAATACGTAGCTTACGGCTGTATGACAGTAGGGAGGGCGTAGTGAGTTAAGAGGTCATCTCAACTCTCAACTCTCTTTTAAAATTTCGGATCGTTCTTAAAACAGGCTGGGGACACACAAGCATACAACGACAAGAAAGATTTTCGTTTTTAAAAATGGAATTTTTTAAATTAACTGATCCAGGAGAAAATGGATTGTGACTAGTTGTAATTTAGTAACTGTTTTGTTATGCAGATTATAATGAATTACTATTTGTAAAAGCCATAATACATTGAAGTAAATCATGTTACAGTTTAGAGCTAAATGGTTTGAAATTTATAGTTTATATAACGTAAATTTAACAAAATTATCTTGGAACATGAAAGCTATAGTTTGACCAAATAAACACTTTAATTTGCAATAACTCTTATACAGCTAAAATTTGATACTGTTATTGAGTGCTATTACAAATAAGATATCAAATATGCAAACCAATAAAATAACTCATAATTTAGAGAAACTAAACTGAATTAAGAACTTAATAGCGTTAAACTTTTTTTTTATGTTTTGCCCTGCCAAAATGACTCTACTCTGCCTGATGGAAAGCATAAGCAGAATCCAAGAGTGGTGGTGGCTATTATTTGCCGCGATAACCGACATTTACGTGGGCGGAGTCGTGAACAACGACTAGTATTAAAATAATTTAATTAGGTACAAAACTCCTGAAAAGAAATATATTTCTTTTACAATGTCGAGGTAATACTTACTTTACGCACTAGCTTTTGTCTTCGGCTCTGCTTGCATGAATGTCGGTTAACCGTCCCATCGGATTATAAGAGTGAGGGAACAGAGAGTGCACCTGTTTTTGCGCACACACTTGTGCACTATAATATCTCCTGCGTAGTTGGTTGGTCTCTGTTGAGACTGGCCGCCGTGGCCGTAATCGGCTAGGAGAACATCATTGTAAAAAAAAAAATCACATTAATGGAATACATTAATACTTGGATTTTAATAATGATCACTATAAGGAAAATCGGTATCAAAACATGAATATGAAACGCTGACTTTAATATGAATAAAATATCAAAATATAGCTTCTGAAAGTCGTTGAAAATTCTTGGGTCGAATCTTGTCCGGGTGTCGGCCATGTTTGAATTGTAAATAGCTTTCGAGAGCGGTACTGTGTTTACATTGTGTTAAGCAGTTTGTTTAAGTGAAGCTAGAGACAGTGTGTACTAGCGAGAGACTCACTAGGTGACACTAACTTCCTACCTACCAATATTTTTGATTTAGTGACACTGAATATAATTTTATTCACCTCATTAAGTAAAAATGCTGACAGAAATAACTTCCGAGAAGTTGTAAGCGAGAACTTGGCAAAATTTTAATAAGACACGCTCACGGTAGGGCAAAACGTATCGTATGTATGTCTGAGAATACATAATATACTTATTATAGATATAAAAGTCTCATTAGTATAACGAGTGTGTCTGTGTATACATTTGTATGTCTGTAACGTCATAGCTTCTGACTAGATTAAATATGATTTTTAGGTTCGTTTTGAAAGTCAAAAGTTTCTTAATTAGCATGAAATTGTAGTCCGTTATAATAAATCATTAGGTTCATTTTCGTATCCGTAAAAAAAGTAAGTATTATATTACATTGAATGGTGCTGATTCGGCTGAATGAAAACAGTTGCTCAAAATAAATGTAGGCGTATTAATTTTCTTTCTACACAAAAACTTTTCCATTTACGATAGCTTGTTTACAACAAGAAAACATAATTAATATGGACTAATTGGCACAATAACTGCCTATTATAATAGAAAGAGATCAAATTATTTTAGTTACAATAGCTCACTCGGTTGGACAATGTTCGATGCCGAAAATGTGACATTTTGTGGAAGGGCGAACTAGTTTTTCCATTTATGTTTGGATACATCGTTAGCTATATTTTATGCTAAGATACATTGTGTATGAGCCTCTAAAAGGTACCCTGTTCTGCCTGATGGAAAGAAAGAACAGAATCCAACAGTGGGGGTCACCATATTCATTGCAAATGCATATAATGCAACAGTGCAGCATCTTGTCACACAATAAAATACTTCTGCGTCATTGGGCCGCCGGTCCCGTACTCTACTGAAACACAATAGCACGAATGCTGACGTTTTTGGTTCATCTCTTGTGAGAGCATCGAGCCAGCCCATACGTGCTAACGGGCCTTGATTACATGATATTCCGAGATCACGATAAAAAAAATATGACAACAAACATATTTTTAAAGAAAGTGTAGAATAAAATAAGCCATCCGTTCACATGTATGGCGGAACATCACCCCGACACTAACAGCCTCAGTGTACACGGTACACAGCGTCTAATATCTCCACACAAAGAACGCTGTCTGCTGAAAGAGATCGTGCCGCTGCATGTCACGGCTGTTTTATGCACGCTTATGTTAGACGTCTTCTGTTATATACGATAGTTATGTAATAAACAAGTTTAACAAGATAATAGTGTGTGTGTGTATATATACATCATGTTCTCGCCTATAAAAAGGAAGCCATCAAAGGCACATTTTTTAATTTAAACACACTTGTATTTTTATTCCACTATTTAATTATCTTATAATTAATAAAACCGTTTTTTACTTACATATATTCAATAAACACTATTTTCACCTGCGTATAGTTTTTCCTTTCATAGTTTTAGAAATAATTGTTCACCCTATCCTCAACAAAGACTCGTTACGCCTAACTTTCTTGGCAACAACTGTTGTAGGTTTTGAGTCGGTGTTTTATGAATGCCGAGTGAAACTAAAGAAAATATAATGGCTCTACTGACAAATATCAAAACTTTTACTATCATAAATTTAACAAACAAATCCTCCTTCGAAGCGGGAATGGAAAACAGCTAATTAAAGTTTATACGAGCGCTTCGCTATTTAGATACCTTAAGAAATTAAAAAGTGTTTCCTTTCCTTGATACCTAAGTTATGAACTCGTATTTATTGCCACTACGTAGGAAACTTTTTTTTCATATAAGCGACTTCTTAACTTATAAAAAGTTATATTACAGGGAACCATTCAATAATTAAATGTTATTCCTACTTAACTTTGAAAATGCCAAAAGGCGAAATCGGTCCGGGTTAAACTGAATAATACCATTATGCGTAATCGATCAAGATTAAGTTGAATGAAAACAGTGGAATACGTACAAGTAAGTTTAATTCTAGAATGTATCGCAACTAGTTCCATCAAGTGCCGACAATCGAGACTATAAATTACATAATAGGGGACCATTGCACGTTAGTAGATTAATTGTAATGTAGAAATGCTGATGTGCCAGCTTCTTAGTATGACTTCAGTAAAAAACATTTCATAACACGTAAAGTTGATAATCAAACGAGCTTGCTTGTTTTTATAACAATTTACAATATTCCCAGTACTTTTCTAACAATACGGACGGAACATTAATATTTGACGAGGGCCCGGCAGCTCTAAAAATACATGGAGAATACTTCATTATAATTTAATTACTTTTTCCAGCGGGCCTTTGTGGCTTTTTACATAGTTTGGAGCTAATAATAGTATATGACGCAATAATGTTTTAGTATATAATTTGATGTTTTTTTTGTGTAATATGCTTTTAAAGTTTAAACATAACCGTGGAAAAACAAAACAATACTATACATACATTTTACTATAGTTTCACTTTTTAGCCTATTTTTTAAATTTTATTTGGGAATGGTAAAATATAAATCATTGCAAAGAGTTTTAAATGCTTTCGATTATGACCGGATGAGCCCATGAGTTCAACCATCCTTGCACTTGAAGTTCTCAAGTGAGAAAATAAAAGAAATACAATTTTATTCTTGAAATCGAATGGGGCCAAATAGTTGGAATAGTGCAAGTTACGAATAGGGAAACAGGACTGAGATAAGACTAGTAGAAAAGAATATTACAAATTGGCAAAGGTTGTGTAGCTAAAAATTACTAGGAAATAGATATCAACTTTCTAACATTCCAAAGATCATAGATTTTATTTCTTAGAGGGCAGAAATAATTTTGTTATCGATAACCAAAGGCTGGCCAGTGTTATCGTTTGCATTGTGTATAGTTTCTTCTTTCTTCTTCTTTATACAATAAAACTCTTGCATAATGAATATACATTCTGTATTGCGGGGAACTTCACAAACATACAAGAAACGGACACAAAAACTATCCATACTCAGAACATCACCCACCCACATTTGAACCCGAAACACTTGGCTCTGTAGAAAGTGGCTGGCGACTGATTAAACATTTTTTTTTTAACCAGTGGAAACCCCCTCGGGCCGTCACCCCGCCGGGGTTTGCTATGGGGCGGTGTGTCGGAATCGAACCGACTAAAACCACACGGTGTGCCACTCTGCGCCTGAGACGGGAGGGATCCGGGAACTGCTGTTATTAACACATCCAGACCTAAGACTGATTGAACACTAGGCTAACCATGCAGTCAAACCTTTATAAAAAAAAAACAACTTTCACGGAAAAATTACAAACGAATTTTTAATGCATCATGAAAATTCATTTGTTATGTTAGTGAATATGAAATGAGTTCATAATGAGAACGTTCTAATTCATAATGGTTGAATTTTCGTTTATACAAAAACAAAGTACATATATAACGAATATTACTTGACCTTTAGTAAAATTGCAAATCTATGATGCATAACGATGAATTAAAATATATATATAAATTAATTTGAAACATAATATTTAACAATGTAGGCGTTTCTAATGCACAGAAATAGAACAAAATCTGTTAAAATTTTGCTTTTACTAGAGCTTTCCACTTATAGCTAGCATTCTGATATAATAATACAAGCATTATCATATTTTACATATACATACTTTTATACGTAAAAGAAAAACTATTACTCTATTTTGGTAGATGTATAAAAAATGATAAGCATTATGGAGCAGCTATTAATATAACTGTATTTGACTCCTATATTATTGAGTGTAGAAAATCAGAAATTCTTCCGTCAAAAATATCCCACACACAAAATACACCGTTTTTACACGTAACTGATTCCAACCCACGGGAGCTCGATTCTATGGATAATACAATGTTCTACAAAAGAGTTTGAAAAAATACAGGAAGGGAAGCGATCTTTCCTTTAGATGTATTCATTGGATGAGTAACGCGAACCTTATTTAATAAAAGGGAACTTAAAAATTTTTTTTAACGTTTTCAAAGAAATTACTGTTGATGATGATGTAGTTGTTTACTTTTAAAACTCTCTGAATATCTTCATAGAATTGGAATATTAAACTTTTTTGCTCAATATTTGAAGCATTTAATTCCATTTTCGAATCTTTAATGCAATATTTTCGTTTAAGGCCCGACTGGTTTTGACATATTTTGAAATGTGTGGTTTAATTAATATTTGTACGTAAGTCTATGTATACCTGTGCTTGTGGAGAATATTAGGATTAATGCACCAGACAGTCTTGGTAATGAGGTCTACACTAGAAAGATAAATGAGTTAGTCTTCGAATGGTGAACTTAGATTATTTTCTTTATTATTAACTAAATGTATAAATACGAGTATAGATAAACGCTCTGAATGAGTATAATTATACTTATAGATATATACAATATTGCAACTTAATATTCAAACGATATAATCATTTTATTAAAAATTTATGACTTTAGCAACAGTTTTTGAAATACATAGCGAAGTTGAAAATTTTTGAACACTGATTTATTATTACTTTGATACTTGACATTTTTGATGGCAGCACTCAACTTTATGGCCAATTCTTAACTGAACTCATCAAGCGTATAACTTTAAAGTTACACTCAGTTTAGAAATGTTTGCAATGCTAAAATGTAGTTATCTTGGAGTGTCATCATCATTAAGGCTTAAAATGTACAATGCTAACACTTAACTGTTTATCGTATCCTACCCATAATTAATTATAATAAATATAAAACAAACACATGCTCTGAGGCTTACTGGGATCACCCACCAGTATGCCAACAGACAGACAATTATTTTGTTAACTTATGCACATTGAAACTTACATTAAAACTGCGATTAAAGTCCCAACTGCGTCATAGAAAAGGCTTTATATATAGATTAGAATTTCAATGCATTTTGAAGTGAATACTTCTTTAGCCGTGACGAGCACTTTTTGATAAGGGAAAATCTTATAGGTTTGGGTCATCTACATGCAAATGTTTGATGCTGATAATTTTTATTCAAACACTAGCTGACCGGGCAAACGTGCCATAAAAAAAATAAGAATGGGTCACCCCTACCATTTAGGGGGATTAAAAATAGATGTTGTTCGATACGATACGATACGAGATACCCAATATACACACAAAATTTCATAAGAATCGGTCAAGCCGTTTCGGAGGAGTTTAACTACAAACACCGCGACATGAGAATTTTATATATTAGATTATAAAAATATAATTTTACACATTAATTTGACAAATATAATTCTAAGTTATAAGTTTTCACTTCTGTCGACAGTCCTTGTTACTTCTAAATTTTATTTAAGTAGAACTAGTGATTACTGTATTGATTTTGTTAGAGAAATAAGGAATAAAAATCTTCAGAAAGAGATAAAAAAATAAACTTTAACCAAAATTAGAAAATTACAATTTTCTGTGGACCGCAAACTGATAATATAGAATCAACCGTTGTCTGTGCAATTGCAACAATAAAAACAAACGCGAGAGAACAAGTTTTCCAAGTTGCATCACACATTCAAAGTTCACACTCTTATTGGTTCTTGCGTCTTGTGCAAGTTTGTCCTTTTTGCTCAAGAAAAAAATCTTGGTCTGCAAAAATTGATAACTTTATCTCAGCAAAATCTCGTCGCAAGCTTAATTTAAAGCTTATCCTAAAGTCCTCATTTGTTTAAAACTGTGTAATGAAAAAATTTGATGTCAGTATTCCGATTCTGCAGATTTTTTTCTTCAACTGTATTTGTATTATATTGTTGAATTGAAACACGTTAGGACGTCTTCACATTTAGATGCTATTTTGAACAATTCATAATGTTAATAATTAATTTTATAGAAACTCAATGTTTTAGAAATATTTTCTATTCAATAACAATTTGAGCTACATAAAACAAACTGATATCTGTCAAAACGTCAAGTCGTTCCACGAACAGTAATATTTGGAAAAAGGTAATGCTGAGATTTGTACGGACTCTATCTTTTGACTATTACATTTATTAAGGTTTTCAAGTTCTGTTTTTGTTTATGTGAAATAAAGTGTCATTTGCCCTCTTTATTATGATTGAGTGGATATAAATTAAAAACGCTTTTAAATACTGCTGCAGTTTTTGAAGTCAAGTCGACTACACTTTAGCATTGTCAGTTGTTATTGAATTTTGTATATA
The DNA here is from genome assembly GCA_905220595.1 of Spilosoma lubricipeda. Lineage (NCBI taxonomy): Eukaryota > Metazoa > Arthropoda > Insecta > Lepidoptera > Erebidae > Spilosoma > Spilosoma lubricipeda. Next base: position 17,332,056 of record HG992293.1, on the reverse strand, counting down.
TTTTGTAATTTTATTAGTGTATTAATGTTAACTATTTCCTTATTGTTAATATTCCTGTATTATATAACTATTTATTTTAAATATATTATCACATTCTCAATGACTAGATTCTTTTCACTATTCAAAAATGAAAGACAAAGAGAACTAATCGGAAATTTTATTTGTAATACTCGTGTGACCTACTTAAACTACAAAATACAAGAGCTATGAAAATCTAGCGATTTCCAATAAACATTTCAGTGAAGATTACTAGACCGGTGACAATGTAGCACTTTGATTTGTTTTTTCAGTGTTTTATAAACACCATAAAAACAATCGTATGAGCACTAGTAAAATTCTCGTTGATAACATTTTTAGCATGCATTTGATGTTCTATGCATAAACGATTTTTTTTAAAATTAATTATTACCTTTTTCGTATTGAACGCATTAACTTTTAAACAGCTTTGAACTTACAAGGTTTCTATTAGATTATGACTTCATTTTATTTCGCTTTTGTTTATTATTAAATGTCATTCTTTTGATGTGTAAATACATTTGATCTTTTGATTTCTTAAACAGAACTATAGATATATTGGTACGTACAATCTATTTATTAATACGCGAAACAAAATATTTCCTTATCTTTTCATGAATATTATGCAAACGGAGGAATATGGAATTTGGTACAGTTAAAGTTTATTTGGAGGAAGAGTGCAGACAGCTACTTAAAACCTAAATATTAAATGTAAAGAATTATGGTTGAATTTCGACTATTGGGCAAATCGACCACTAGGCATTGACTGATAATGTTGACGTAAATTACATCATACATGAGTTCCTCTAGACCTATATTGAGTCTCAGATGTAAGGTAGAGAACTAGACGAGCTTCAAAATCGTGTAAGTGGTCGTATTGAGTCGTACGACGGTTTACCTAATGAGAGCCAACACAAAAGACTGCGTTCTAACTGGAAAATGTTCTGCACAATGCTGGCTTACTCGTTCGTAATGGAGTGTTTAAGGACCATTCTTTGCTTGACTATGCTCACATTCGGAAAACAACTATCATAGTGATGGCTGTGTTGTTTTTTTTAGTGTATGCTTCACATAATATAAACATAATGACATAGCTTGTGTGTAATTTTTGATATTACATATTTTTCTTATCATTTCTCCGCAGTGATTCCATGTAATCGCTGCGGAGAAAAGAGAGTGTGTGATTCAGTGTGACAGGAAGTCGGAAAAACGCAGGCAAAAAAAGATTTGGCAAATTTATGAGTATCCGGTATTAAAGTTGGCTTTCAGATGGGGGATGATGTGACATCAGATGTAACACCTCATATGTGCGAATACTGTAGAAGTTACTCGTTTTTTGTTACCTAGAACTCGCAGTATTAAGTGTTGGTTATACTTTACAAATTTACTACACAATGGACAAGTTGAAATTTAGCGCAAATGTACATTGGCAGAGTAAGTTTTAGCTTCTCTTGATTAATTTTTTTTTCTGTTACTGTGAATTGAAGATTTGATATTTACCACCTGTATAAATATTGTTATAACTGCTGCATTATCAGACTATCTCACTAGGCCGCTATAGTGTGGGTCACCATGCTGCATTGTTCCCATTCGCATTGAGGAAGCTGAAGTCCTGATACTTTTCCCACATAGGCGTTGGGGAATACATCTCTCTTCCATTAATTGTAGTGTGTCACATAAAATTTGCGTTTATTGGTCGTATAAAAGTGCGATAAGATAGCTCGCCGCGCGGCTTCGCTCGTTATTGCCGTTCGATCTGTCCACCGTAGAGTACCGTACTTTTATGTTTATCTAATCGCTTCTATTGTCCATAGGATTTGCGTCTGGTGCGCCATGGGGATATGTTTAGTTTTAAAAGGATTTTCTATTTTGTTGCATTCATGGTAGTGGAAATTAAATGAAAATGTAAGAGAACAAGAGTTATACTCTTAAAATTATTTTATTAATAAATTTTAAAGAGGCAGCTGGAAGCAGTGACATTATTCTTGTTGTCGTCAATAAGTAATGTGTCTTCCCTTACACAAACCATCTAAATAAACTAAGTTTGAAAGATTCGACGCCTATATTGATGCTTTTTTTCAGTTTTCAGTTTCATGTTACTTAGCAGCCGTAATACAAGCATAAAGAAAGTCATAATTTTAAGTGACTAAATAAAGTTTAAGTGTTTCCAGAATAGTGTTTATCAAAAGTTTCATAATAAATATCTATACTAATATATAAAGCTGAAGAGTTTGTTTGTTTGTTTGAACACACTAATCTCAGAAACCGCTGATCCGATTTGAAAAATTCTTTCAGTGTTAGAAAGCCCATTTATCGAGAAAGGCTATAGGCTATATACCATCACGCTAGGACCAATAGGAGCGGAGCACCAATGAAAAATGTTTCAAAAACGGGGGAAAATTATCACGCTACGGGCAATAGAAGACGCAAACGAGGTTGCGTGGGTCGGCTAGTCTATACTAATATATAAAGCTGAAGAGTTTGTTTGTTTCTTTGTTTGTTTGTTTGTTTGTTTGTTTGTTTGTTTGAACACGCTAATCTCAGGAACCACTAGTCCGATTTGTAAAATTCTTTCGGTGTTGGATAGTCCATTTATCGAGGAAGGCTATAGGGTATATATCATCACGCTACTACTAATAGGAGCGGAGCAACAATGAAGAATGTTTCAAAAACGGGGGAAATTTTCACGCTACGGGCAATATAAGGCGCAAACGAGGTTGCGGGGGTCAGCTAGTAATATATAAAGCTGAAGAGTTTGTTTGTTTGTTTGAACACGCTAATCTCAGGAACCGCTGATCCGATTTGAAAAATTCTTTCGGTGTTGGATAGTCCATTTATCGAGGAAGGCTATAGGGTATATATCATCACGCTACTACTAATAGGAGCGGAGCAACGGCGGAAATTTTCACGCTACGGGCAATATAAGGCGCAAACGAGGTTGCGTGGGTCAGCTAGTAATAAATATAATGGAAGGTGATGTTCAAATTGGGTTTTTGAAACAAAAAAATTTTTGTGATCAATGGAAAGATCATATATAAGTTTTATAACAAAACTATTTTATTAATTTTTTTTCGCAATAATTCAAAAGTTATTTCAGAATAAAAATTAATTTTGAATCCAGTACCGAAGACGCGCCGACAGCTCCCGAACATACCCGAGCGCGTGTGACGTCATAATGTTAGTTTTCACTCATTGCAGTTGATATAGAAATAATAAGTACAGTGTTTGGATCTATTTAATTTTGTTGTCATTGTTAAATATTTAAATTTATATTGAAAATGACGAATCTCAAAAGTTATCGTTTTTGTTTTGTACCATTATGTACGAATACTACAAAAACAACTCCTGACAAAATGTTTTAAATGTTCCCCAAGATGACAAACGTCGAAATAAATGGTTTCAAGCAGTAGGTACACGGTGATAATCCCAAAACAAAATCGATTTTGTTTTGTTGTGAAGATCATTTCGATGAAAGTATGTCTTAAAACCATTGTTATTAATTATTATTTATCTAGGTATACAAACCAATTAATTGTTATGTACTTAAGTAGAGTTCAGTCAATACATTTTTTTAACTGGACTCGAAATCATAACCTTTAATGTCATAGCATTAAATCCTTTATCACACATAGCTAATCGGAACCAACCAACAACTCGTTTTTTAGCAATAAATTTTGAATATTATTGTCTAGTCACATATCAGCCGTAAACGCCGTACTGTTATTAAATAGCTATAACATTATGACGTCACAACTATGGTGACCAATTATGGCGCGTTTATAGTCACGTGATTTTTTTTCAAATTGATCAATTTTTAATTGTTTATAATATATTGAAAATAAATTTAAGTTTTTTGCATCAAATATCAATATTATTAGTAATAAAGTTTGGAAATACATAAAAAAAACAACATTTTTTTTTTCAAAATCCCAATTGTGATACTTCTAATTACGTTGTATGTCTAAAAGACATCATTTCTTAACTAACTCGTAGAGACTACTTAATGTTAGTCCAACTATTGTGAAAACTTGTAATATTAGATTCATACTTACACTAAACATAAACATATGTGCCTAATCAATTGTAATGCCTCTTGCAATACTTTCTCTTTTTGGAAATGAATTTATTAATCTGTGATACGTTCCATGTAAAAGATTTTCAAGTCACAGTGAACATTTTAATGAACCTAGCTCAGAGATCAGGGAGCTCATTATAATTTGTAAAAAAATGTTTTGTGGAAATAAAATGTTATTTAATATTTATTTATTTACTTTAATTACATTGAAATCAAATGAAGGATATCTTTTATTAGACAATAATTACAGAATTTACAGGTTTTCTTATTTAATAAATGCACGTAAAACTGACTTATCACTTACAGTTATATTAATCAAGAAACATTGGAATTTCAATTATAAGATAATTTAACAAATAACAATTAATGAAGAGAAGGATTGAGTTAAATTTGAGCGGTTTGAAAATGTTTTATTACTACTTTTGCCCGTGAAGTATTGCACAGACGAATAGGTAAAACTATAAAGTCTGTCAAAAATACTGTGGGATTTTATAAATACATTTTTACTAATTTTAAAAAAAGAATGAGATTCTCAGTTTAACTATTTTTGTTTATGTATGTTACCTCAGAACTTTCGACCGAATCGATGAACTGATTTTGATGATTCCTTTTTTATATAAAAGCTGGCGCTTCCATGTGGTCCCATTAGAATTTGATGCAATTCTTGAAGCTCAAACTTTACCCAAACTTTTCTTTAAGGTAGATGTTGAAAGCTTAAAAATGTGCAGCAAAGCAAATAGAAATTTTTACTTTTTCTAGTAAAACCCGGATATTCATAGATAGCAGGATATTAATTTTCGACAGATGGGAATAGCAACCATTTCAGCGAAACGCTGCAATGACAAATTGCAAGGCTTATTTCGCCGCTGGATGAATGTTCTGTATTTTTATAGTGGTTTTGCCCCTGGGTTAACTTGCTTTATTATATAGTTTGCAATGTTATTTTTTTGTAAAGGACACTTATATTTTTGTTACTTTTATGTTTAAAATTTCAGTTATTTAATTAAGACGAGAAATCTTAACCTATTAAAATAAAATAAAGAAATTGAACGATAATAATACCACAACGTCCTTGAGGTTCGAATGAAATAGACTTAATCTATAACGATCCTCCAGTATTGAAAGATCAACACATTTATTATTACTTGTCTAAAGCAACTTAATATATTGAAGATTAAAGGAAAACTATTCTCTATCTTTAATCTTTATCTCGTAAGATGAACACGCGGTATACAATTAGGTTTGACTGACTGAATACTACATTTTAATTCCATTTACGACACCCCGCCGGCAAAAATGATTTGTTGAGGATAAATATATATAACACTAGCCTTATAATGTCCCAAGATAAGCTTACCTATATTATTATTTCTTTAGCAGAAACCAAACGCAAAGTCATAAATCTAATCTATTCAGTCTCTTTATAAACGACTCTGTCCAACATATTTCATCGTAATATGGAAGTATTTGCGGTACTTTTATCAGACTATATATAAGTTGATCCGTTGAAGGCGCGGTCGTGGAGCAACTTTGATTAAATGAAGTTTTCCAAGTGCTAACTCCTGCTGACGTCGCGGGACAAACATTGAGAAATACACCGAAATATTTATCAGGTGTTAAAGGTAGAATGGAGTTGTATGATTTTTTACGAATCGTTTGTTTAGTGTCAAAGTTATTTTCCTGGAAGAGGAAAACTGTATTTTGTAATAAATTTTACCTCCTATTTGAGCATGAACTTCGTTATTTTTGTTTTTGGCCGCTATAAAAAAACGTGAAAAGTTTTATTACAACTTCATTTGCTTTATTTTTATACTATACTTAAAAAACTCCTAAAGATTGGAAATTCAGGTTCTACGAAAACAACTTACATCAGACCTCCAAGAAAGCCTGCCTCGGTGGCGCAGTGGTAGCGTATGCGACAGCTACTCTCGAGGTCTCGGGTTCATTCCCGGGTCGGACCAAATGATCTGCACATATTTGTTTCGGAGTTTGGGTATTTTCTATCTATACTTATAATTAAAATGTAACGGGTGCGATTCTATAGTCTTTCAAGATGCTGGCAGTGGTTAATCGAGAGCTTCTACGTCGTAGGCGATGGTTGTGAAGCCCGAGGACGACCGATTAAAAAGTGACCAGGCGTGAGTGGCAAAGTATTAGAAGGATCGGATGACGATAGTATTAGGTGACGCGAATTTAATATCGCCTCAATTTGGCAAAAATAGGGTGTTAATTTCTCAAATGTTAAACTAGAATTACCCATAATTCTTTTTTACTGGTATTTTGCGGATTTAACACCTGCCTCAAATAGTCCACCAAAGTTTGGAGAACACGCAGGACTGAACTGAATATCTATGCTCTCACCAGTAGCTAATTCATCGACTGGCTGGCGACATACGCTTTTGCTCCCATTCGTCGCTTATTTCGGTAAAACCGGTTGAACTAGTAGCCGACCCCAAATCTTAGGAATAATAAAGGCTAGGAAGATGATGACTCGAGCGGCTTAGACGCGCGGTCTGTGCCCTACGCAACACATGCATCCAAATTGACTTAAAAACTCAATAGTTCTTGAATGTTAATTCGGACAAAAAGTAATTTTTAGAACTATTTACTATTGATTATTATTCTACCTTAAATAACCCTTGTTTTCCTCAGTATTTTTAGGATTATAATAAATAATAATTTGCAAATAGTCTATTATATATATATTTGGCTTATACATCAGAATAACATATAGGTTACTTTTTGCCACGATAACCGAAATACACGCGTGCTAAGCCGCGGGCAACACCTTGTATATAATATGCGCATATTTTCACAAAAAAAAATTTTGGCAGTCATAAGGACTCCCGATAAAAGTGGAAACTTATAACTTATAATGTTATTTGTAAAATTAATGTGTAGAATTAGTAATTTCATAATGTTAAAAAAGTCATCACGTCGGTGACGCGGTTACAAGAAATTATAAGATTTTCCTCTACCAAAAAGTGCTCAACGTGGCCAAAGAAGGTTTGCGACGTCAGCATGTCGGTGATGCGGTGACGCGAACTCATAAGATGTTGCCCAACCAAATAGTTCTCAACGCGGCTTAAGAGTTTTTACTTCAAAAAGGTAAACCAGTTGTCTAGTACCCATAATACAAGTTCTGCTTGAGGTGGTTCTAAGCAGATGTCGTTAAAAAAAATAGTGCAGTAGAGTGGATGAGATTTCTAAAATCGAATAGGTACTATTAATTTTAAAATAGAAATTGTGGTTACATCCGAAGTACGCCGCAAAGACCTACCTTAAAAAAATTATTATTTTGAAAAGTGAAAGGAACTTGGTTTCTATGGGAATTAAAATATTGTAGAGCATTATAACTTCAAAGTAAACCACAATGTAGTGTCTGCAGTAACACTAGCACCCATACATATTCCATATACTTGGCGCTTAATTAGGGATGTGGTAGCGGCGCTATCTAATTAGAGTTGGGGACAAAGGTGAGTGTCTGGCGAAAAGTTATAATCCTGTTGGAAATTTGGTCAACGTTATACACAAAAGCTATGACGGTCACGAGAATACAGGATTTGAAACTTGAAACAGATTAAATATAATTCTACCTGCCTTTCTACTAATTCTATTTACCGTTGGCGAAATGAGTTTTGGATGTTTTGTGATGTTTAGTCGAGAGATGGAATAAGCCTTCTTGAGAATTTCATAGATTTCAGATAAGGACATAAGTTGGAATTAGGAGTTCTTCTAGAAGGCTATTCTTAGATTTGATTTATGACTTAGGTTGCAGTAAACATAATTACATTCTGTGATTGGAGAGTCCAATGTGGAAGCGATATTAACGTATGAACACACGCACACATGCACACCATTAATGAAAACGTAAATGCATGAGTACATTCATACGAACAAATAACATATATGCGTAAACACAGACATATTCACAAGCACACGCACATGCACAAGTAAGTCTCGAAGCAATCGTCCTGTATTCATTAAAATGAGGAATGCGGTGGGTTCTATGGCAATAATGAGGGAGCAGATCCTCGTTAATTGTTTATGAGGTGACCTCGCGTAAATCCCGGTTAAGCGGTTACCGCATTAATTAGTGCACATGTTGACTTAGTTAATGAGCTTGTTGCTATTGTATCAATCATTAATGAAATCATAAACTTACTCCAACTTCATTTTCTAATACAGGATCAATAAAATGTTTAATTTAAAAGAGTCAATAGATATTAAGGAAACTTTTACTAACTTTTCTCTAAACTTAAGGTTTGAAAAAGTGATTTAATATTTAAGTTTTTAGTAGTAAACAGAAAGTTTAGAATACTAACTCAAATTTGTGTCAAAATTTCTATAAATAAGTAATTAACACTTGATTAATCAAAGAGAAATCAATTCATTAAAAATATCTACTTCAACACCATAGCTTTATATTAATTTTACTTTTAAACGATTTTTAGGATTAGTTAAACTTTATTTTTATTTATGTTAAAAATACGTACACGTGTAACAATAAAACAAAAATATCCTACTTGAATTTGAAAAGTCGTCTTATACGAAAGTGCATTTCTATCAAGTATGATCAAATCAATATAATCAATGCAAGAAAAGTTTTGTAAGAAGTTTATGTAAAATTAAATTATTTTTATTCGTAATGATTACTAACTAACTGTGTTAAAAGAGATCCAAAAATAATTACAGTAATTTAAATCTTAAAGCATGTAGAACTAGAACTTTGTCTTTGAGATATTATACGAAAGACGTTCTACACGATCGTCATAATTGCATCACTTTGTGAAACTTAAGCGGAGCGCTTTATGTTGCGTCGTCAAAATGTTGTATGAGACATACAATATTTTGACGACGCATCATTATACATTATGTAGGTGTGTGTGCATGTAAGTAATCTTCATAGTCCTTAGGTAACACTGTTAACTAAAGATATAGAAATAAGAATGTGATTGACTACGAAGTAACGATTTTGAAATGTTTTAAACCACTTGATTTAAAAGACTCCATAGATTGGATTGCACTGGATTTAATAATCAATCAGTTACTACTACTACAAGGTAGTAGAGCCACGCTGATTTCAGCACGAATGGACCGGCTCGACCGGGGCGGTACTACCCTCGCACAGAAAATCAACGTAAAATGACAGCGATCAGGCTGTCGTGTTTCGTTGGTGAGTGCGAGACCGGAGGCCCAACGATGCAGAAGCATCACTAGCCCGCCATGGTGATGGTCACCATGCTGCACTGTAGCATTGTCTGCATTCTCAGTATGGTGACCACCACTCTTGGATTCTGCTTATGCTTTCCATCAGGCAGAGTAGAGTCATTTTGGCAGGGCAAAATATATAAAAAAAACTTTTGAACGCCACAGTCAGCTCGCCTTTGTACGTCTTATTTCCTTAAATATAAACTGTTTATCCATTTGTGTACAATAAAGAATAAAATAAATAAATAAATACTTTTCAACATGTTCCCTTCAAAATCTGTCTTAATTATCAACAAAGTACTTATTTTAGAAAAACTCAACTTTACTGTTTTAATTTTTCCTTCTTTTACTTTAAATAAATAAAAGGAGTTTACTTCACAAAATAGCACTTATACCACGGAATTACTCCCAAATTACACAATGATTCTTGGTGAGGTAACTACTACAAAATTTTTGATTGTGAATTATCAATCTGCATTTAACCGAAAATATTTAAGCACCAAAATTAGTAAAGCAAAATTCACATTACCCTGCCAGTAACTTCAAACTTTTTAGTACTAAACAACTTAGAACTCGTTTTCCCACATCGCACTAAAAAACAACTTCAAAAATCTCATTTAGGACCATTCAACATCACCAATAAATCACTCTGGCACGGGCTTAAACTCCGCCCTGTGTATGTAGACCGTCGTCAAACTTAAGTCGTAAATATACGAACAGAATCTACCCCTAATTATTCCTGATGACAGTCTCGTACCTGTTTGCTACTGATACACAGATTATGACTCCTATGAACTCTTGCAATACCAGGTATAAGGGCAACAGTAAAAAGGTAAGCCTGTAAACAAATGAAAAATGTCATAGAGCAGGAGTATCATTAAGGTGAGATGTAATCTATACTAATATATAAAGCTGAAGAGTTGGTTTCTTTGTTTGAACGTGCTATTCTCAGGAACCGCTGGATCGATTTGAAGAAATATTTCAGTGTTGGATAGTACATTTATCGAGGAAGGCTATAGGCTATATACCATCACGCTAAGACCAATAGAAGTGGAGCATTAAAGAAGAATGTTACAAACGGGGCAAGATTATCACGTTATGGGCAATAGAAGACGCAAACAAGGTTGCGTGGGTCTACTGGTATGCAATAAAGTAAGAGTGAAATTCTAACATGTCGAAGGTTCTTAAAACTAACATTCTGGTTATAAGCGAATATTGAACACAATTTGATATCAGTATACACTGAAAACAACAGCAGTGAGTGCGTTTGCACAGGTATTATTTAAACACAAGATTTTATCTTTGCAACATGAACATGTTACTATGTTACCAATTAGCTTAGAGATAGTATTTTCCAAACGAAACGTTGTGAGTTTTTTGACAACTAGATGAAAAATCTTGACCAAGCTCGAATCCTAGGGGAAAATACAAACTTATTACACCAATCAGTTCATTAACATTGTGCATTACAAAAGCTATTAAAACAGCTAAAGTTTTAAAGAGAACTAAAGAAATTTTATCAAATGTAACTGTACTGTGTACTGTATTATGTAACTGCACTGTGTACTTTCACGAACTGAACTAAATTAAAATTGGATCACACGGGAAGCACCAGCTTTCAAATTAAAAAGATTAATCAAAATCGAGTCACCCACTCGAAATTGTGAGGTAACAAACATAAAAAACACAGTCGAATTGAGAACCTCCTTCTTTTAAACTCAGTTAAAAAGAACCAATGTTTCGCTAGAATTCTTGCTGGCTTCATAATTTATGATTTCAAAACCCCTGCTGGTAAACTAATTAACTTGACCATTAATAAGGAAGTACCGTGGGTAACTTTGTTGATTCGAAAACGACCGAACTCCATAGGTGCGCCGACCTTCGTGAGAGTTGACCGAGTAACTAATCTATTACTAATTTTGTTAAATTGACCAAATTCATAACCAGTATGTTTACTTAGGAGCGTAATGGGTAAAAGGGAAAAGTGTTAGTTCTACGTTCTTATTATTAGAAGCTTGTTGAACGTGCTATGGCAGAAACTATTTAAAAGTCTCAATCTGACAAGAATGATATACTCACTCTAACTTTCACTATCATCCCGGGTCTTTAAGAAAACAGGTTGCACTGGGCCGCCGTATTGTGAATCACCATGCTGCATTGTCCACGTTCGCAATGAGACAAACCGTGGGAGAGCCACGCTTCGACATGAATGGGCCGGCTCGACCGGAGTGATACCACGGCCTCACAGAAAACCGGTGTGAAATATTGCTTGCGCTGTGTTTCAGCAAGTGAGTGAGGCTACCGGAGGTCCATACCCCACCCTTCCCCCTATGTCCCCTTCCCCCTATTCCCGAAAGGCCGGCAACGCACTTGTGAAGCTTCTGGTGTTGCAGGTCTCCAAGGGTGGCGGTAATCGCTTACCGTCAGGCGATAAGTCTGCTCGTTGGCCCGCCTATTCCTTAAAAAAAAATGAATATGGCGGCCCCCGATCTTGGATCCTACTCATGCTTTCCATGAGACAGAGTAGAGTTATTTGGCATCTTATACATAAATAAGAACATACTCGTATATTTCAATGATAAAAGACCGGTGTGAAGCAGCGCTTGCGGTGTGTTTCACCGAGTGACTGAGGATACCGGAGGCCCATAACCCAACCCCTCCAATCATCGTCCCCATCCCACAAAGGCCGGCAATGCACTCGCGTCTGGTGTTGCGGGTGTCCATAGGCAGCGGTAATCGCTCACCATCAGGCAATACGTTCGCTGGTTCCCATAAAAAAATGAAGTTCCACCATCAGTCTTTTTGGTTAATGTCAAAACTCCAAGTCGACGCTCTTTTTTATGAATATTTATAACTACTCGTATAAGTTATAAACCAACATATCCTCACAAAGCAGCAATTTATTCACATCAAAGAGTTTCATATGCTACAGTAGTTTCACGGCTACGACGAAGTAAATATTTACCAAAATACTCCAGAGATATGATAAGTTCCAAAGCAAACATGTTCACTAAGACAAATACAAAGAACGTGTTCAGTTTGCGGTTCTTCAAAGTTTTAATTGTTAGTATCACGAATAAATACTGTAGAGAATACCGAGAACTGGTAAATATATCTTATTATATAGCCATAGTATATACATACATTTTCATTTGAAGAAACCAAACGGGGTTTGCCCAATTACTGAAGAAAGTAATATTATTTTGAAATTTGAAGCGCGTATTTTCTTAGTTTACCTAAAACCCACCACTTGTAAGGTGTAACTCACTGTTAAATTGAAAGCAATAAGTTATGTCCTATTACTTGCTGTTGCTAGCAGCTTCACTCGTGTAGAAATTATTTTTTATCAACCAGGAAGTACTGTTTTGGATCAAAGGTACTTGACAAATCCACAACCCATAATGTTTCACTGCTGGGTTCGTATCTCCTCTCAGGAGAGGGTTGACAAATGTGTAATTCAATCTGCATTAATATTATCCGTAGAAATTCATAATATTTTTGTTACTACGTATTTTATGAGTATAAAATACGTAGTAACAAAAATATTATGAATTGCAGCAGCGGTTACTCAATCAGCATAAACGTTGCCAGAAATCATCTTAAACAAATATTGTTCTTAACAAACGGATAATTCACTGAATTTTCCAGTTTTGATATTTATAAAATTTTCGATTTTGACATGCTAAATTCACTTCCTGTCTATCAGTGCTCAATGTTAATCCTACTAATATTACAAATGCGCAAGTTTGTAAGGATGGATGGATGTTTGGATGGATGTTTGTTACTCTTTCACGCAAAAACACATCGGCTACTATTTGCCGCCATAACCGACATATACGCGGGCGGAGCCGCGGGCAACAACTAGTTATTTATATATTTATAACTGTAAATGTGTTCAAACGAACGACGCGGCGTTCAGATTAGAATTACATATAATTGAAACATTTTTGTATTCTTACTCACTAAGCTATTTTGAATGCATATGAAATATAAAAATTTATACAAAAGTAGAAGATACGTTACAACAAAAAATCCTTAAGTTTGTCCGCCTAGTGAACTTTTTGGTTTTGAAAGGGAAAATTTTAATCTAAAAATTGGTATGTGAAAATATATTTCTTATGACAGAGGACTTAGATAAAGTTTATTTAGAATTAAGAGCATTGATAGAATGAACATAAATCAAACTGGTCTAATACTCACAATAAATACATTATACATTATACCTATATAAAATTTTATCCAAAAGAATATAAATCCAACACTTCAAAATATGTACGACAAAAACACGAACCTCTATAACACAAGTACGTTATAATAAAACGTACGTGTCATTTATAATGCGTACTTGTAATAGTAGAGGTCAGTGCAAAAACATAAATTTTGTTGTAATCAAATTGTCAGTCTTACAGTAGACATTTCAAAGCTCTCTACTATGCAGGCAATCTAAACTATAATGTTCTCCACCAAATATAGGCACCTGTCTACACCTTCTTGAATACAGTCATGAAATAATAAACAGATTTATAACAAGCTATTCCTGAACGTGAACAAATAAATGTTGAGCTTAAATTTGATCTGCTAAGCACTAATAGTGTTTGAGATAGTAATTAGCAACTGGAAACGGAATCTGCGCCACCTGAGAGATTGCAGCAATTAGTTCTGATTTGACGACTTACGGGCGCAAATTCTAAACAGCCTCGATGTGGCGGTCACAATATTGTTGGTGGTACAATTTAAGAATGGTGCAAATTAGATGATCAAAAATGCCAGATGAGAGATCTGTGCTTCAATACCTTCCTGACTAATAAGTTAATCAGTTGATTGAAGTTCCTGACCGTTCTCCAAAAAGATTTTATAAATCCATAGTTATATTATAAATGTGAAAGTAACTCTGTCTGGCTGCACTGATTTCAATGAAATTTGGTAAAACGATACTTTGTTTCTTGAGGTAGGATATATACTACTCTGTACTGCGATAACCGAAAAACGCTAGGGTGGAGCCAAGGGCTAAAGCTATATGTGATATGGAATTTTGCCACTATTAACAACACAGTTCAAAGACGGTTTTGATTTATTTTGACTGTCACTTTTTAACCGACTTCAAAAAAAGGAGGAGGTTTCTCAATTTGACCGTATATATATATATATATATATATATATATATTTATGTGTGTTCGCTGATAACTTCGTCGTTTATGTACCTTCTCTATTTTGATGACAATTCTAATTAGCAACAGTGAAGCTTGGCAGGATACAGCTGGTTTTGAATATTTACATTACAACTAGGAGTTTCATGTATCATCCAGTTCGATTTACATGACCTTCTCAAGTTGTCATCATTTCTAGCTAATCGAGCTAATCAATCCGTATAAGAAATGTAAGTTGCCTACTATTAGGTATCTTCTATTCCAGTCTGTCCCGATTTTTTGTCCCATATATTGTATCCGTTTGTTTACCCCACATTACATTCGTGGATAAACAAAATATGTAACGTGTCACAAATCTCTAACTACCCTTCCTTTCAATAATTCTCTCTTTACACATCAAGTATTATCTAACAATCTTAATTCAAACTTCAAGGTTCTACTTGTAATTAAGTTTCTGTGACTGATTTTAAGTAAACTTGAATGAATTTAGAAAATCTTAAGAATGGATCAGTAAACAATCTAAATGGAACTTTTAAAGGTTAGTAATAAGTTTATATTTCTACCGAAAACTTAAGTGTACTACGATTATGAATTCTGAGCAAAGTAATTTAATAAGTAAGCTTCTTGTGATTTTTTTACTAAATCGTATTTGTATTTCAACAGTGAGGCTTATGAAAAATAAATGGGAACTTTATAACTTTACTAGCTAATGCTCGTGGTGTTATACGCGGTTATTGTTGTACCGCGAGTAACGAAAAAAAATTAGGAAGTTACAAACAGACGCTTCAATTTTATTTTTTGTTTAGGATAAATTTAATTAATAGTAGCATTAAAACTACTATTTCATAAGAACATGTTATGACTAGAAACAGTACAAAGTTATACAATGTTATCATTTCAAAAGCTAATACAATACTCTACATAACTTTCTCTATTCTGTTAGTACTGTATTCGAGACGCAAAGTTCTTACAAATAACTAATAAAGGTTTAGTTTTCATACGATATAGCAGTAGTACAACAAACTATTATAAAAATAAAGTATTCCTTTAGAGCTGTATAAACTTCTAGCTTAAACTCAGAAAAATATTTACAAAACAGATGGAATTAACAATTTCAACCATTAAAGTCTTTCTCTACAAAAATGAACACTTTAGATCTTTTAACAGTCAGTATTGATCCAGAATCACGAGATTTGGCGAGAAGACCAACACAACGACTAAAGGAATAAGTTCAATAATCGTTAATTATAAAAAACATATTTTATATTTACAGCTGATTGAATAGTGTACGGAGTAGTTATTATACTCATAGTAGGTATATATATTGTCTATAGAAACCGTAACGAAAAAAATCGACAAGGAACTGGTATGATCGATATTGGACGGAGATTCAGCACTCTCGATTCGAATTGAGCCGGTCATGTCTCCAGGCGAACTGATACTCGCTGAAGCCGACACGTGTTAGACAGGAGACTGCGGTTAGGCAGACGTAGTGTAGGATGCCCTACAGCACGACATACCGATGACTTGAAAAAATGTCTGGTAGCGGACGGATGCGAACTGCCCAAGACCGAGATGGTTGATGCCCTTTGAGAGAGGCCTTCGTTCAGCAGTGGACAGCAGAAGACTGAAGTATAAGTGGTGGATGGCTGACTAAATCTTCTTAGCTACATTCTAATTCGTTTGAATAGACTGACATCTGAATGTTTCTATTGTGACAACTGTTAGAGTCGCGTTCACACCCAAAATATAAAATCGTGTGTTTAAATCTTAATGTAAAATTAAAGTGTTGGCTAGGGATTGGTTTTGATTTCAAGTGACGCCAGAGGGTCGGGCTCCCAACCGGAGATTGCAATGCCTTTTAGCCTTTTGTCTGTCTCAGATGCTACCCTTATCATCTGAATGGACCGACCGCTCAATAACTATAAAACGAAAATAATAATTAATATGAGGTCTATGTGTATGTCGTATTAATTACTTTGCGATTTAAACTTGATGCTTTTCAAAATTATAAGTGAGTTAGTTGAAAACAGTTTTGTGATATTTATTTACTTGAGTTAAGGGATTGGATTTTGAATTCATAAAATGATAGACCATTTAGGCATATTAACTTTAAAGGCCATTTATTAGCTTAATGAAAACTATTGTTAATTTTATTCTGATAAATAAAAAAATACGTTTTTATTGACGGGTACATTTCAAAGATCTCCGGCTAATTTAAAGCTCATCGGACCTTTTTAACGAGGAGTGATTAGTACTGACTATAATACATGATAGATAGGAAGCTTTCCTCCTTCTATTTCTGTTTATTTAAAATAACTTTGAATCTCTAATAGGGTGCATAAGACTAGTTGGAAATAAGTATTCTATGCAAGATTTTAAAAATGAGTATTTTATGCATAACAGGACTCCACTCCTTTGGGTACGTTGGCATTTTAAAGTAGTATTTTAAATATGGCTCATTAGCCCAGTAGAGTAACAACATTTTATTTCAATATTTCAAATGCATGTCTCTAAATTCAATAAACATTAGACCAATGTCTAAGAGCAGGTAAAAATTAAGTAGAAAAATATAACTACATTTTAAACTCACTAAAGGTTAAATAGAATTAAAACAAGTAATTACCTTAATAAATGTGTTTAACATCAGTTCCAGTATAGAATAAATCAGCTTCCCTCTTAATTGTTAAGCTGTCAACTGTCCAGTTGGTGGTCTGCAGAATTACATCGTAAGCGTGATTGATTGTCACCCCATAGAAGGACTGAAACCAACGGTATTGGGAGTAGCTGTACCTCTTTGTATGGATGGAAACTAAAATATTGATTAATTGAGGGCTTTGCTGACAATAAAGAAGTGTATACTTCGATATATGACTATGGACAATTTGTCAATAGCACTTTATATTAGTTTGCTGATTTCCTCCTTACGAGGCTGAACTATTGTGATATAGACCGGCACGGGCAGATTTCAATAGTTGTATAAATATCTGTTCCTCTGTGTGCCTTTTCAGAAATTATAAATGGTCATTGGTTTTCCACTAACATAATGCTAACATTTTCACTATTGAATTAGTTTAGTGTAAAAAGCTAACTGATTTGGATATTTTTTTTTATTTGATAGATGGTGCTTCTCGTGTGGTTCCATTTTAATTTTGTCCAGTTCTGACCGTCCATGAGAAAACCATATAACTCTTCGATTTGCATTAAGTATGTGCGCGACAAATTGACGAACAACCTAATATTACGCCAACTGATTTCAATGTTAATTTTTTTTATTGAAACCTGGTGCTTCATGTGTCAACTCTTTGCAATTTGGTCTAAACGTTACGTTTAGACCAAATTGAAAAGAGTTTACGTTTTTTTGGTCCGTTTTTCGGAAAAAATTAAATAAAGGTATAAAAGGTAAGGTATTGAAAAATTGCAATAAAGTAAGATGAAGAATTCGAAAAAATGAACCACAAAGCTAGATTTCAGACAATTACTACTCATAATAAACGGACACAGAAGACAGAATATTTTAACCTTAACGGAAACTTTGCTAATAATAATCTTGCCCTGATTTATCTAGTTTTCAGTAACCCTCATCAAACTCATAATCTTCAGGACCCAAATGACACGTGAAATATCTAAACATCAAACCAAGATTTATTATTATTAATATTTAAATGATTTGTTATTCAAAATGGCATTAGTATAATCTATCGGTCGACAAAAACGAAACGAGGGCTATGCTAATGTCCATCTCGAAAACGGGGCACTTTGGTACTGACGGTACGATACCGACACGAAACGGATTAAGATCATTCTGCAGACATTAGTCATTTTACAAATTGCATTCTACAAACCTTTTAAAAAATCAACTAAAGTCAATACTCACGTTTAATGTTGCCATTACAAACAAGTGGTGTTTGTAGTAATAATATAACTCATTAAGGATTCGAGAACAGTTGATAATAGAAGCACTTCTCTGGTAATGATATTATTACTACGAGCACCACTACTTCCTGGACACTAAGTGAGTAGTATCGAATACTCTCATATCGAGCAGTAAACAGTTAGAGAGTAAGTAACTTATTATGGAAACAACTTATTAAAGAATTTAAGTCTGAGATATTGTTAAAACATTATTAATTTAAAATGTCATGGTTATATTGAGATTTTACAAACCAAAATAAGAAGTTTTTTAGTTTCTAATTTTTAAGTCTAACTGATTTACCCCACGTTCAAAAAGCAGTTTGAATTTCATTGAACTTTAACAAATTTTAAGATCGTGTCGTTAAGATAAAATGCTGTATTAAAACCCGCTTTCCCGCCAAAGCCGAATAGTCGGGCAGCTGGGTAGCCGACAGCTTGTCTCAACAAGAAAACTGACGGCGGATGCGAACTCTTGCCCGAATTGAATAAATAATTCATGAGAAACGGTTAAGACTACCCACCCCAGAGTTGCCATTAATGCAGATGGATTTAACTCGCGGAGTTTTACTTAAAATCTTTTCTCACCTCTTAAGAATGTGGTATTTAAAGTCTAAAGGCGGTTTAGTTTGTTTCCTTTTGTGTTTGGAATAAAGGAAAAGTAAGCACTCTGCAAATTGCATGTCGCACGAAAGCGTTTACGACTGTGGAATTGCAAATGAAATCTCATTATGTTTTGTCTAATGCTGCTAGCAATTTCGAAACGTGCTGCGCAAAGAAAACTAAATATTTTTAATGCTGCGATTCAGTACCATGGTGTATATGTAAACCATTTTTTCTGCAGCTTTTACTATATTCAATTAATGCAGTTTATAAAGTCTGATAAGTGTTGTGTGAGTTTCTTATGAAATTATTTTTCAACTTACCTTTAAAACTAAACAATAAGAAAGTTATCTTCTCGCTATAATGAATTAATAATTAATCTTAATGATATTCATCGCTTAAAATAAATAAATGGGTATTGAATTTTAGATGTACACCAATCGTAGTTTTTCTGTAATATCATTTAGATTAACAACTTATTTAATTTTCTTTCTTGTTTTGTTTAACAATTATTAGATATGAGTACTAAACATTGTTTGAGTCATTTAGTCATTTTGTTTTTAAGATGGCGTTTGTTTCTTTCGTTGGCGTAAGTTTTTAATATTTGGATCGCTTATATACTAGTATGTATTTGGATTAATAAACACCAAGTTCAAAAAAAGACCCACAAAATCACCCAGCGTGACATATAATGCTTCTATCAAAGCTTTATATAGAATCTATTCTCCTTGGCCACCAAGAGCAGAAAAGATCAAAGAAAAAAAACCACAGATAAAAAACATTGAAAAATGAAGTCACCACTAGAAAATATATACTATGTACACATTGATTGAAACATAAGGTAATATCTCATTGAACACTCCACAAACACTTGAAATACCCCAAGAAGCGAATGTTTACTTAAGCAAAATGGAATTACAAATTGAATTTCAAATGAAAATGGTTATGCTCTCACATGTCAACATAATGTGGCGGTAAATTGAGAGATTGAATTAGATTTAAAACTCATTTATTAATTCTAAAATATACTTGTAAATCTGTGACTTGGTAATCCGAAACAGTTAATATCTTATTTCTTAAAGTTCAAGGTGTGGTCGATTGATTACCAATCTGTGGTATACATTCTCACCGTAGTTTTCGTTTTACGACCTAGATATTTCTCAGAAAAAGATTCAAAGACTGGTAACTTACTTGTGGCTTTTGAGCTGTAATTTTTTTAGTAAAAACACTAAGTCGCATAATTTGAAAAGACTTACTTTTTTACTAAATAGTTGTAACTCGATAAAATCGAATACGTAGCAAATATGATAATAATATACATGTCAACGTGCATCTCAACTACAATACACGATGCAAAAGCATCAATAGGCCTCCATGGTGTGGGTCCCCATGCTCCATTGTCTGCATTCGCAATGAGTATGGTGACCACCACTCTTGGATTCTGATTTTGCTTTCCATCAGGTAGAGTAGAGTCATTTTGGCAGGCCCAAACATAAAAAAAACACCACATTACAATAATTAGTCTTAAATCTACAAGTCTTTGTTACAAATAGCTTCTATAAATGCAAAATGACATAGAACTTGCCCATACATTCACTTTACGTACATATTTAAAAAAAAAAACATTTGAACCATTTATTTTTGCTGCAACATAGTACAACATACAATCTACAAACTAGAACAACAAAAACACATAAAAATTGCATAGTGCAGCAAAGGCAACCAGCTCAGTTTACGCTGTACTGAAGCACAGCGTGATTTTCAGCTGGCCCCAGACATTTGATTGTACATTTATTTGATCTTGTAATATTATGTGATACAGAGAGCGACTCTAAAGATAAAAACTCGGACACTAATCTAATTGGCGATGTCCTACGAGGAGGTCGAGTAGTTGGGGAAAGGACAAGTAGCATGAATATGTAAGATGTCAAACGTGATTGTACATTCTCTTATCAGCATTCAGTAGAAAGAACATCGAATTGACTGAAATTTGTAGAGCATAGAATTGTTATAGGAAGGTATGTACGTATGTACTTTATTTTAAGTTAGAATAGATTGCATTCAGAGTTGTTTCTGTTTTCTGCTTACTAGACATGAGTTTATTTTTTTCTTGATCACAATAATGTTTCTTCTTTTAAGCACAATGTTGTTTCTCATACTTTTTCTTTGTTTTTCATTCTGCCCTTTATAATTTGTCACTATCTATCAATGAATATTGAAAGATTTTATCAAAACTTCGGTTGAATATTAAATTAAGTTATATTGCATCTATACGTATTTGTTAATGACAATAGAAGTGTTAGTTTGTAATCTAACACAAGTGATTAATTTAAAAAGATTGAGATAAATTATTGCATTTTCATCACAACTAAAGGTATAAATAAATAAATAAATAAATAAATATTTCAGACATCTAACACACTACGCGATCTAGTCCCAAGCTAAGCAGAGCTTGTGTTATGGGTACTAGACAACTGATATGAATACATATATACTTTTTTTTTTTTGTAAATACATACATATTATACATAGAAAACACCCAAACTCCGAAACAAATATTTGTATATTTCAAATCAATCGGAAATCTGGCAGTTTATCAAATTTAACTTAAAAAAATAGATTACAGACAAACAACGGTACAGGTGAAACCAAATAAAAGCTTGTAAAAAAAATTAGAATGCACCTCTTTAAATTTTATTGTTAGCACACACAACAGCTGTCTTACTTCAAAAACAGCGTTCTTTTGAGTTTGTCTGCAATGTTCTTGAAAGTTCTACTTCAAACTAGAGCACTATTGATAGAGATAAGCCGTCTTAAATCCATTCGTGAACAGAACAGATGGCAAATGCCTTAAGGCTAAAAGTGGTGCTAGACAAAGCTTATCATTAATCATACAATCTGATTCATTTCGTTTATTACAACTTAAAGCTCGAAAAATGTGTTTTTTGGAAGGTAAAAAAATTACTCTAAAAATAAAAAAATGAAGCAAGCGATGGGCCCATTTTTTTTATTGAGTATGGATCAGACGAGCAGACGTATCACCTGATGGTAAGCGATTACTGCCACCCATGTATACCGCAACACCCGAGGTGACATAACAGCTTTGCCAGCCTTTTAAAAAGGAATACGCTCTTTTCTTGAAGATTTGAAGGTCGTATAGGTCGCGGAATACCGCAGGCGACAGTTCATTTGACAGTTTTGTTGTGTGAGGCAGACAGGCATTTTTTTTTTGGGTCCATCAATACGACTCTACTCTGCCTGGTGGAAAGCATGAGCGAAATCCAAGAGTAGTGGTCACTCATTACAAATGTAGACAATGACTGCATTATTGAATGCAGCATGGTGACCCACGCTACGGAGGCTTATTGAGATTTTTCTGCATCATTGGGCCTTGGGTCTCGCACTCTCTAACGAAACATGACAACACGAATTCTGTAATTTTAGGATGGTCTTATGTGAACTTGGTGTAAAGTAGACCTTATCCCATACATTTTATCAAAACATTTTTAATGGTACTAACAAAATTTCAGTCATGCAACAAACAATCGATGTGTGTATCTACAAAATTAGTAGTGATTTGTGTATATTAGTTATATTAATACCATCGTATCATATTATACAGTTAAATTATTCTATATTCTTTTATGCACCTACCACATCATATTTTGATATCACCGTGACTAGTAGAGAATGCCTCATGGCATTAAGTCCGCCTTTGTGCAAAATGTGCATCAAGCTTAAAATAATAATAATAAAAGTACTAGTACTAAGTAATAGCTGAAACTTTGTACAGGCAGCGACATAATGTACCGTGTAATAAGTGGCTTTGCTTATTTCTCATAGGTCGCGTCGTGCTCACCAAACTGAGTGCAAATTGGGTCGACGGCCGTTCCACCGTAGTTACGTGGACTGTGAACGAGATTTCTTTCGTACGAACAGAGTTGTTTTCAACGTTTGTAGTTGAAAATAATATATGCAGTTTATTCATGTTTAAAAACTTGTATTGATAAGTTGTCTCTTTGTCAGTATTGTAAAATGCCCAATTGATCTAGTCTTATGTTTCAAATATTTCTGACTTAGAGTAACCAAATGTAAAAACTTCACAATTTATTTGAATAAATCTGGACAAAACATTAAAGCAGTAAACACAGTTTATGGGAACGAATATTTGAAATTATAACAATTCCACTTAAAATAATGAAATCAATACGTACATGAATATGTTCACAGAAATTGTATGAAAGAAATTCGATAACAAAATCATTACACTACTGTGTGAAAGAAGCCTCTGAAGCAATTTGATTGGACTTATTCATTTAAATTTAACGCGCAGTAAACACTGCACTTGCACAGGGCGAAGCTTAGAACATAAATTGTCTTAAAAGCTCTCAAGCAACGCAAGAACTTAATTACTGCAATACCAGAACTAATGAGTGGAATGATGGAGCTGTTATAATAAAGTGCATCAGTTTGGAGAAACAAGACACAATTTAGAAGAAATTCCAGACACTTATTACTCTGCAGTAATCTACAGATACTAAACAAGATTTCCATAATCCAAAGTACGCTCAACAAAAAGAAAACAATTCACCTACTCATAATTGCTCACAAACAATACTAGATTAAACAATTTATGACAAAAATATTGTAACTATGCACAGGTTTGCTATCTCGATAATAGGAAGTTTGAAACGGAATACGATACCATATCGCAAACGGTATCATTTAGTCTCAGCGTTTCCAAAAAACACTGTAATAATACTTGTCTGAATGTCTAAAGATTAAACATGTAAGTGTACGGAGAATAACGCAGATCTAGAACAAAAGCGTGAACTACTTGACGAAGTATCCAGATGATATAAACGAGCTCACTTCTATACACAAAGATGAACCTCACGGAAAGATCTTTATCCAGCCTATGTAATAGCGAGGATTGTTTCCAATGCTGCGTTTTGCTTGTGATCTCAAAATTAAAGATTTTCGTTTCAGACTCCAGATTTTGTTCTGATATGAATCTTCAGCAATAAAGCGATAACCTATAAGTTTTTTTTTGTAAATTTTTAAACCCCCAGTGGAAAATAGTAGCCCATGAATTGCTATTATACTATAACAGCATGTATGTCTTTAGTGTTACAGCTTCTAAACTAATAGATAGATTTTGAATATATTTTCCCTTTTCTTTTTGGCTGGAATTTCTAAAGCATATTTACCATCCTACTAATATTAAATTTTTAAGTATGGATGAAAGGATGGATGGATGGATAGATGGATGGCTGGATAGATGGATGGCTGGATAGATGGATGGATGTTTGTTACTATTTCATGGCAACAACCAGTAAATAATAACATCCATACTTACAGACTTTCGCGTTTAGAACATTAGTAGGATTTTTCTCTTGATTAAAATCTTGTAATCATAATATTAGTCTAATCTCTTAATCGTATTTTACATAAATTTATTTTAACTAATTTTAATAATATTGGTCGTAATCACCGGAACCTCACTTTAAATCTGTATAGACTTGGTAATCAAGTGGAACTAGGCTGACCAGTAATTGTGATAACTGTTTGCTCCCGGTCAGTTCACGATAATGCCCGCATTTACCGCACCAGCCAAGGGTCACTGCTAATGTTGGCGGGATATTTGTTTTATTTAACATCACCCAAGGAAATATATTATTCTTAGTACCGTTTGGGTAAAGTTTGCTAATTTGAGATCAATGTTGGAGTAGTTTAGTATAGCGTAGTGTAGTAGGCTAAACCTAGGCTAGGCATTATACTTGTAGCTTACTTTTATAAATATTAACTCATTTTAATAACTATGTATGTATTCTGTGAAAGTCATAATAAATGCTTTTATCTGACTGTCTGAATTCCGTCGAAACTATCAGTTATCAATTTATTGAGTACCGCGGTGTTACCCACGGTTATTGTCGTACCGCGGGAAACGCCGCGGGGCGAATCTGGTCTAAATAGTAGCCTAAGTTACACATTACATTATCAGCTACCTATCAGTGAAAATCCTGTTAAAATCGGTTTAGCCGTTCCAGAGATTAGCCGGAACTAACATACCGACAGACACGGACACAAAATTTTAAAAAAATGTGTCTTGTATACAGGCATATGCGTTTAGTAAAAAGCTATTCAAAACTTATTTGTAAATAGCGAAACAGAGCCTTAGTATTCTGATGACCCTGTTGTCACTAGAAACTAATTTACCAAAGTTGTTCAGTCGAGTTTGATGGAGCTTGTTGATAAGTGTGATCAGTGAGCTCTAAAGTTAATTACCTTATATGCTGTCGTGAAGATATTAACTATAAAAGTAATTTAGTTAAGTCAACAAGAAATAGTCGAGGGAAACTAATCTGGGTCATTTAAAGGTGCCTGCTGTCTTGGTGAAGTAACTAAAAGGAATAAATTTATTTATCACTTTAACAATGTTATTATCTATGGTAATAGAGTGACAATGATAGTCTATACTAATATTTAAAGCTGAAGAGTTTGTTTGTTTGTTTGTTTGAACACGCTAATCTCAGGAACCGCTGATCCGATTTGAGTTTTGGAAAGCCCATTTATCGGGGAAGGCTATAGGCTATATATCATCACGCTAGGACCAATAGGAGCGGAGCACCAATGAAAAATGTTTCAAAAACGGGGGAAAATTATCACGCTACGGGCAATAGCAGACGCAAACGAGGTTGCGTGGGTCGGCTAGTTTACTATAAGAATAACTAGAAACCAGTTTCTTTTCATTTAATATATGTAATATAAAAAATCTTTATATGAATAATGTTATCTGATCCGAAAAGCAGAAGAAAAGGAGATAAAAATCGTTAGAAAAATCTATTTAACGAAAGTAATATTAATAATAAATACACACACACACACACACACACACACACACACACACACAAGTATTTATTCTAGCGTTATCTTAGCATATTGCCGCAGTCTGATGGACTGCAGTGCTGGTACTCTGATGGGGCCTACGTTATAAAGAGACAACTGAACAAGATCTCATGGTAACTACCAACGAAATTAATACTTGCAGTTTAATAGTTATACATACGTTCCATTTTAGAATAAATAGTTGAAGAACCAGAAGGAATAGTAATTATCTACCCGATATTAAGCCTTTGAGCACCAACAAAAAATCCTACTTATATCCTACTAATATTATAAATGCGAAAGTTTGTAAGGATGGATAGATGTTTGGATGGATGTTTGTTACCCTTTCACGAAAACTACTGAACGGATTTGAATAAAACTTTACGGTAATATAGCTTATACATCAGAATAATACATAGGCTGATATATGCAGCGATAACCGACATACACGCGGGCGGAGCCGCGGGCAACAACTAGTCTATCACAAAAATTAATTTAATACATCAAATGTCTTTTCATACACATACACATACACATTATAAGAATTAGCTGTCATAGCACAAATTGCTCTCCTATCATCTCCCTAAAGCCAATCAAAGTGTACCATAACATAACTATATTCGCTTTTGTAGGTGTGCTGAATTAATTCGCTGTCACCACCAGGCCCGCGTCGTTTACTATTTACATTTAATTTAGAACGTCCAATGCATGATAGTTTTTCGAATAAAATGGCAAAATGGTTTTTTGTTTATATTTTCCATTTCGTGTTGTATGTGTGGCAATTGACAGGCATATATATAATAATATATATAATATAACATATAAGATGTTGGATATGTATACATAGATGTTAACCTGTTTTAGGGTAGTGTAGTAGAAACTCGTAAATTAAGGAAACAATTAAAACGATTGAACAAAATGAACAGATGTTTCTAGAAAAGTTTTTTTTTTATATATGGGCCTGCCAAAATAACCCTACTCTGCCTGATGGAAAGCATTAGCATAATCCAAGAGATGTGGTCATATTACTCATTGCAGACAATGCAGTATGGTGACCAACACTATGGCGGCCTAGTGATGCTTCTGCAGCATTAGGCAGATCATTGGGCAGGGCAAGGTCCTATAAAAAAGCAATTACAGGTTTAAAAATTACCATCACATTTCGGAAAACATTACAGATGATGCCAATGTCCAGTAGACTGTTGATAACGATCATTGTCGTCATCAACAGTCTCCTGGACATCGGTATCTCTTTAGAAAATTATGAGTGTTTTTTTACAAATCAACTCCTTGTTTTAGGTAAAGTACCTAGATGACCGAACATTGATCGGTATTTAATATTTTGGTAAATTTTCTAGTTAATGAATTCTAGTTATAAAACAGTAGTATTCTTAAATCTAATTTACATAGCAAAAAAAGAAAAAAATATGTATTAGCAACCACTTTGGTCAGGTTGTCTGTCGACATAGGCCTCCCCCAATTGTTTCCACTTCTCTCTATGCTTGGCAGAACTTCTCCATCCTTTTGGTAAATCGTCCTCCCATCTTCTGATTTAACCTCCTCGTTGTCTTTTCCCGTCCCGTAAGCATATTATTAAGCTTCAGAATAAATTATAAGAGCATTGTTTTGAATATTCTAGGGATTCTAAACAATCAGTCAACACTAAACAACTGTAACTTTTCTGAAAGGCTGATAAAAACATTATTAAAGTTAAAAAGTAAAACATGTTAATAGAGGTGTCAAATCAATTCGAGTTTCCAGAACATTGATCAAAGAAATATTTACGAGTTTGCGACTAATTAAGTGATTTTACAAAAAAACTCGATGGCTCTGTAACTGATCTGATGATCAAATCAAGTGCAAAGTGCTCGCACCTGCTTTTAGTACTTCGATAAAAGATTAATTATTTGACTTACCAATTTTAGGGTTCACCAGCGTTTTAGAAATTAAACTTTTATTTTAGAAACATAGCATAAGATTGAAGATTCTTATTTAACTTTTGGAGTCAATTACTAAAAATTCTTATCATTAATTTTTGATTATACACATTAATATTATCAATGATATTATATAAAAACTAGCTGCCCCGGCAAACGTCGTTTTGCCATAAAAATATTTTAAGGATGGGTGACCCTTACCATTTAGGGGGATGAAAAATAGATGTTGGCCGATTCTCAAACCTACTCAATATGCGCACAAAGTTTCATGAGAATCGCTCAAGCCGTTTCGGACGAGTATGGCAACGAAAACTGTGACACGAGAATTTTATATATTAGATATTATTGAATATCACATCACATCACACTAATATATAAAGACGAAAGTTTGTGAGTGTGTATGTTTGTTACTTCTTTACGCAAAGACTACTGAACGAATTTGGATGAAACTTTACAGTAGTATAGCTTATACATCAAAATAACGCATAGGCTACTATTTGCAGCGATATCCGACATATACGCGGGCGGAGCCGCGGGCAACAACTAGTATATTATAAATGTGAATGTAAGTTTGTTTGTTACGCTTTCACGCTAAAACTACTTAACAGATAATCATGAAAATTTGTAAACATGTTCTTGGAGGTATTACAAGTAACATAGGACTTACTTTTTATTAAATGCTAGCGAAGCCGCGAGTAACAGCTAGTTACTTTAAAAAAAATTAATCGTAATTCAATTAATATTCAATTAATTGATTCTATTGGAAATACATTTTGTATATTTAGTGCCTGTAATATAAGAATCAGCACAGGCTGTCTTTATTTTAATGTAACTTTATTTTGGATTTTAAGGTCTTCACGTGAATATATAACGAGTAAAATAACTCTTAATTTATAAGTTTAAATACTTTAAATTATGTACTTATAGCTAAGACTATAGTCAACTTTCGTGTTCATTTCGCTAGAACTAGGGTTTAGTATTATTTATCAGTTCAATATTTAGCACCAATCAATAAACAAAATAATAAGTATTTAGGACCACGGTGCACTTGCACAAATCACAAGGCCTTAGCCTTGACAACGCTCTTCTCTATGATAGTAGGTAAAGGCAAGTTTATATTTAGAAAATAAATATATAAATAATAAAATGGAGTACATTTTATCAATTTAGATCCAAGAATATCTGTTGTAGAATACAACTGCCTACTCACATGATACCCCCCGATTTGGCCAAATTAAGTATAAACAGAAAACGCGTATAAAACCGAGTACTGAATGGTCAATTCATTCAAACATTTCCAAAATACAAGAAAATATAGAAAATGATACGTAGGAAAATACAATAGATTAGTAAATCATTTGATAATAATTATGTTACGTATAAGTACCCTGTATAATTACTGTACAAAAAGTAACGATATCCCATCAAAAACATAAATGTGAAAAGAAAGCTAAACAAACCATATATAAAGTTCAAAATATATGGTTTGTTTGTTCACTACAACGACAAGAAGAGTGTGATCTACAATGGGTATCAGGTTCAATGTTCAGTCCTGAAATTTATTTGTAACAACATATACTTTATAACAACTGAAAATATAATTTCTTCTTAAAACTTAGGATTATATTATATTGATAATATATGAGATTTTATTTACTGATATCATTTGTAGGTATCGTTGATTTATAGGACAAAAGGTTTAAAAAAAAACAATACAATTGTAATACCTATGAGCGCTATAACTACATCATATATGTCGGAGACAGTGGAGATCGAAGCGGTTTTTAAGAAATGGTGACGTCAGCTTTGCCGACGTCACTTGCATATTTTCTCAAGTGGCAGTCATGATTTAAAGCAATAGAAATCGCTCTTAATCAATTCATTATTACACACGTTAGTAGGTAGTGCTTATTTGCACAAGCAAAGACAATATAGAATTCCAATAGTTTATTGAATCAATGAAGCTACAGTCAAAATCATAGATCGGCACAACATTGTCAAAGAGAATTAGGTGAGAACACCAAAATCCACCGAACGTCCGAGTCGACCTATAACCTCCAGTTTCCAAATGCGTAGAGCCTTATGAGAAGAAACTGGCAAAGAAACTCATGGCCTCTCTTTTGAAAGTTACATCTTAACTTATTAGTTACAAACGTCTAATATTTAATTACATTAATTAAGAAGCCTATGTACTTAGCTTATTTACAGCTTGTCCTTCCTGGTACAATGCTCGAACTAAACTGATCTGTTGATTCAATTTTTCTTCAATATGAAACGGTAAGTAGTTAGTTTAAGAGCTAATAGGTTAGTACCCCCGCAACTAGTACGGGCGCTCTCCTTTATACCGACTGCTCGCTTTAACTAGTGGTGACACCTACCACTGTATTCAGTGGTCGAATCGACTAAAACTAAACCAAAATTATTAAATCAAGCTGTAAATAAACTAAGACGTAATAATCACATCGTTAACAAATAATCAGTGCGCCTTCTTTTACATACACCGTCCACAGATTCCACCCAAACTGCCATGTTTCTCGATGCACAGTTTGACGTTTCGAATAATCGATTGAAATAAACACTAATCTAAATTGAACTTAAAAATCCTACTCGTTCTCAGACATATATATCGATATGCAGAACCTTATGTTGTAGCACCTACGAGGTGCACATAGCTTTATTAGTAAGGTAAGTATACTTTTATAAAAATATATGTATTCCTTATATTTTTCACTACCTTGCTTGTATTTCCGTAAACGTAACAAAAGCTGTATGAAACACGTCGGTACAACTTGGTCAGATAATACCCACCATAACAGTTACCTAAGTTCTATACACATACCTCACAGGTGTGCAGATTCTCACCAACATATGTATGTAAGCTCATTTCAAAGTATTGTAAAATACGAGGCTACTAACTAATACCAACTGTACAACGGAACTTGTAAACATAGTAATATTGGACAACCGCTCAACCACATTCGAAGCTTTAACTTTAAACTGGATGGACATAATGTGCTGATGATTCATACAAAGCACTTGATCTAATAAGAATTAAGCGCGTTAGTAACCAAAGGGGCCACCGCATGTCCCTATAATGGCATTACCCTATTATTCTGTATACGGTAGCGGCCAGCCGAGCGCCCGACGTAGAAAACGTTTATTTAAAATACATTCATGATGAAAGGAGTTTACGTTTTACAGTTAAATTATATTTTTTTTTTCATTAAAATACAGTCAGTCGTATGAATTAAATTCCGTAAAATGTTACTTTAAAAAGTTTATTATGCTTTTGTTAAATCTCATGAGGTATAACCATGACAATAAAAATATTTACATAACATAAAGTAACATGTCGCCGTACAGTGACGCCACGGGTCTTTTCATTAATCGATTAGAGACACATTTTGAATTTAAACATTCTGTATGAA
The DNA here is from genome assembly GCA_905220595.1 of Spilosoma lubricipeda. Taxonomy (NCBI): domain Eukaryota; kingdom Metazoa; phylum Arthropoda; class Insecta; order Lepidoptera; family Erebidae; genus Spilosoma; species Spilosoma lubricipeda. Next base: position 17,300,840 of record HG992293.1, on the reverse strand, counting down.
CAACTATCATACTATTTTTTATGATTTTAGGGAGCAAATGAGCACATTGTTTACTTGTTGGTTGCTGATTAAAACTAAATAAGTGCCAGTTCATGGACCCACGTATATCATGGCCAACCCGTAACTTTATGTCTCTGAAAGTTCAAAACCAATGTTAACAAAAGAAAATGATATCGTAACAATTGAACAAAATCATTTTTCCGGCTTCCCTTTTCCTAAAGTTAATCATTTAGTTGAGTTATTCCAAGAAATCAATATAGGATGAGAAAAAGTCACGCGATTCAATTGTGAGCCATAATGTAGTTTTGATACGTCCATAAGTTCAACAGAAATCTACATAAACTCAGTGTAACGGAAAAATGCAAAATCCTTCTAAACGTTCTGGGAATTTCATCGTCAGTTTATTATTTTGGCACCTATTGAAATATGATATTGGCATTGTGATAATTTCCTCTATATTTCACAAGGCACCAATGATAATAAGCTTCTTTGAATTCTTCTGGAAAATTGATTTACTTGTATAGTTCTTTCCGATTTGTATTCAGTAAAAATATGGATCTGTTAGAATGTGTTATAGAAAATGATACGTAATAATTGATTTAGTTGTTTATGACAGTGAAGGGGCAGCAAAGTAGATGGATTGTGGCGACTTCCACATACAGCGGCAACAAAAACATATGACAGCGCCATCTACCGAAGATACACTGAACTACCAAGTAACGTACAATACGGAGTAACTAACAATTCAAAATCGCATACTAAGAGTTCTCGCGCCGATTAACATATATAGAAAAATCCCAACGTCAACCGTTGGGCAGAGGTCCGCCAGGCATGATCACCTCGCCTGGTCGGAGGATCCTTTGTGTTGGAGGGACATGACACTCCTGCCCTCCATAGGATTATCTTATGGTAACTAACTATCCCCGGTCATGGACCTATAATTCAAGGGTCATAAGAGCGTTGCCGCCTTAAAGTTCCTCGACCATAGAGTCGGAAGGGGTTAGGCTTCCGTCACCTTACTTATTGCGACAACAAAATAATTATTTACTACTGGTTTTCTGAGAGGCTTTGATAACACTCAGATTGAACCTGGCTCATAGTATGTAACTAAGAATCATCGCCACGAATGTCTTACTAAAACAAATATACGTATTAAATATAATATAACTAAACGTTAATACAGTATACTGTTATATATGAGTAAGCAAAACCATGAGATTTCTCTCAGTAGGCCTTATCTCTCCTACCTCAGGCGTGGCTTGTTTACCACGCTTGAAATCACATCATCACTCGACATCTCAGATCTCTTGAGCCAACTTACACTGTAGTAGCTGCGTTATTGTATGTCACACCTTTAAATATACCTTAATTATAGATTAAAAAAAATAAAAGTGTCTGTTTATATTTTAACTTAACGACAAAATTAACGACTTTTAACTAGATGCTTAAGAAAGTACATACTGTCTGTTTGCCCATTTATATGTGGGACTAATCTCTGGAAAGGTTGAACCGATTATCGTCGGCAGATAGCTGATGGTACAAGAAGGAATTTCTAGGCTACTCTTCTTTCGACTATCTTCACTCCGCAATATTACCTGGTTATTGTTGTACATGACAGTATCTGTGGTGTCATGTTTTGATGGTGTGTGTGAGACCGGAAGCCCAATTATTATAGATGAATCTCAATAGACTGCCATAGTGTGGGTCACCATGGTGCATCGTCACATGACCAAGAGATACCCGAGTTTGATTCTATTAATATTATAAATCGAGGTACATTTAAAGATTCACATTAAGCAGGAATTAACTAAAATCATGCTTACATAATACTCACGTAACGATTCGATTCCCGGATCTTACCAAATATTTATATGATCTACAAATATTTGTTTCGGAGTTTGGGTGTTTCCTATGTATAATATGTATGTGTTGACAAAAAAAAGTATATATGGATTTGTATCAGTTGTCTAGTACCCATAGCACAGGGCTTAGCTCAACAGCTGCTTAGCTTGGGACTAGATGGCTTTGTGTGTTAGATGTTCGAAATATTTATTTATTATTTCAAAATGTAAGCCTAGTGCTCAGCAATAATCAATAGGATTTTTTTCTTCTGTATAATGTAACACAGAAGTATACACATACATAGCGTATATTATATTTCATATTTCACAATATTTTGTATGTAAATTTTGCGTTAAAGGTTTTGGAACCCAGCAAAGAATTCAGTTCTCAGACAAAAATATAAAGGATGCCAGTATGTGACAAATATTAAACTCCTAGCTACCTCACAAGGATTTTTTGCGTCTTTTTACTTATATTACAAACGCTGATCCGGTTACAAATTTCAACAAAACTACAACATGTTGAAAAATTGTCCGATCATAAAATTCTCCTGTCTCAGATTGGAACTTTGCCAGTAGTCTCCGGTTTGCATAAAATCTGTCACAAGATCCGCAACTAACAACTACCTGTTACAGTTACTTCTCTACGAACACCATTTATAATACCCGTTGGATTTTGGTCACTAGTAAGTTTTAGTACCAACTTTTCGTTACGTAACTTAGGTAAATCATGTTACTTTTTAACTCTGTTTGGCAGTTTCAATTTAATGTGATTAAAAGCGGGATCAATGAAGCTCTATTATCTAAAACTCTAAATAGTGTAATTAATCTAGCATGACTAATGGATAGTCTGTTAGAGATACTAATTTTTCAAGCTTTAAATGACTTCATTCAATAATTCTTGCGCTTTAAATATATTTAGAGGAGATATTTTACGGATAGACTTTATTTGAGTAAATTTACTAAATAATGTACGTAATAGGATTGATTGAGTATGTACAGTATGCATGTTAGTATGGTATGTTCAAATGTTTTTAAAGTTTTCGCCCATGGGCATCGGCAACTTACACTCGTGAATCGGTGACTTTCAAAGCGCTTCAAAGGCTTGAATTCATATCCCGAAAATACCAGTGTCGATGTTTTATAATGAAGATTTTTTATTCGAGAAAAAAACATTATTTAGAAAGCGCATAGTCGTAAAATACCAAACATGAAGCAGTATCAGAATTCCAACATATTTAAATCTAAAAAAGCCATGTTTCATGAAAGCTACAAAATTACACATTACATTATTCACACGGCGTTTACTTAGACGCATACAAGTGTGAATATCTGGCTCAACGTCTCTTTTGTGTTCCCTGGATAATGGATGTAAATAGCTTCGTGATGATGACAGGTAGACTGATGTAGGCATAAGAAGGTTTCCGGTTTCAACGTCCAAATATTTTGTACCTTAATGTACGGAGGTGATGTGTGGAAACTCCCCTATTAACATATGAGAAGCAACTAATATGTTACGTAAATCTTTACTATATAACATTATTTATTTGCATTTTACAGTATAGTCGACTGGCTCTTGCTTGGGGCTCTGCCCGCGTGTGTCGGTTATCGTCGTAAATAGTACTTAATTTGATTTCTCTAGAATCAAAGGATCTCTATTGTAAATTTAATCTAAATCGGTTCAGCAGTTTAACCGTCGTAACGTAATATACAAATTTACTTTGAAACATTATTGTGGATAGACAACATCTTAGATTACAGTTAACAAACATTACACAATCATAAAAACTAACAAAGGGCGGCATTATTGTTTCGAGTATTTGTTCAAGGCAACCTTTGAATGAACTACGTACCTATATAGTTTCATTTTAAACTGGTGCTAGGTAACAAAAACCTATAATAAAAAATCTTTATGAAATATTTATATTTATCATTCATAAATTAATAATTATACTAATCTAATAAATATTATAGTATTTTTTATATTTATTAGATTAGTATTTAAGCATATTAATTGAAGCTGCCATCTTATGGAATACTAAATTTTTCGCCACAGTTTTGTGCAATTACATTTGCTATTAATTCTAAATTAATTCTCTATTTAAATTGGTACTTGTAATAGTAGTTTAAATCTTAGGAGAGCCACGCTTTGGCATGAATGGGCCGGTTCGACCGGAGTAATACCACGGCCTCATAGAAAACCGGTGCGTAACAGCGCTTGCGCTGTGTTTCACCTAGTGAGTGAGGATACTGGAGACCTATACCCCAACAACTCACCCAATCCCATCTCCCTCCCTATCCCCCAAAGGCCGGCAATGCGCAAAATAGTTTTGCTATTTTCATGGGCGGCGGTAATCGATTACCATCAGGCAATATGTCTGCTCGTGTGCCCCCTACTCCATAAAAAAACATTATAGCAGTTCCATGATTCGCTGAAAACGACAAATATCTATCTCCAGCTTTACAAAATGAATATCTATGGAGTTAAAAAAAATATATTTAATACTCTCTAACAAACCCTAAACAATATATTTTATCAAATTACGATCAAAATGAAAATTAATGTCCTCCGACCATTCTACCATTCCTTTTGAAATAATGTAATATTTTGTTGCGTTAGGTTACTAACATTTGTAATGTAGTGAATTTGATAGTTTGTAACGTTAAATAATAAAGTTGTAGTCCTGAGAAAATATTTCTCTTTTTATTGTACATGTTTGACAAAAGTATACAAACGTAATAAAACCTAAATAACGTTAAGACAACACATTCCTTTTACATTTAATCTACAAAAAGATTTATGTACCAGACCTCCGTTGGCATATTATAACAAAACAAGAAAATATGAAAATGTACATCATTTCAATTCTATAGTAGACCTATTTCTATATTACTTGTATTTTATTATTGCTATATTTTACGAAACCTTATTTCTTAGAGATTAGAGTTGTTAATAAATCAATTAAGCCCGACCATAAGTCTACATGTGTGTGAGAACGTGTCAAAAACAATAGAAGATCGTTAGCGACGTGACGTGAGGGTCCTTATTGTGACTGAAGTGAGCTGACTCTGAGAATACTAATGAAATAAGCCGAAGTTTCTGTTATGTGATGATCTTTTTATCCCTTTTGTAAAGGAAAAAGGTAAAGGAAAAAGTGATTGTTTATGATAGTACTAGCATTACGTAATTAAAACTTACAAATATTGTTTGTACAATTAAATGGTCACCATAGTCTTAAAAAAACCTTTGGTTCAATTTCAGTAACATTACGTCTAGAACGCTCACATCTATGAAGAGGGAGAGAGAGACTATTAAGACAGCCTAGAGATTCTTTTAAGGAAACTTTTTTAGAAAATTATACTTTTTAATCAATAATTTTGTTGTGAATACCTATTCAGTCCAGTAGTATCGAACAAGACAAGCAATTTATGCTTTAATGATCAAATGTTAAGTTGAATTTAATATTTTCAAGAAAATATAATAGTTCTGGTTTATATAAATTGTGAGTTATACTGTACCACTCTAAATTTAACTATAATTTGTATGTATCACCCATGAAATCCCATCGAAGTGAAATTGACAATAGATCATCCTCCCATCTTTCATTGCTACAATGTATCATGCGCATGGCTTTAAACCTTCGCGCGAGTCCCAATGATGTACTACCATATCTTTTTCATGATATTTCTGTATAAAAGGGGGGATTAACTTCAATGTGAAAAATGCCAACGTAAAAAGGATATGGCTGCAGCGCCGTGAATGATTGATGTCAGCCTCCGCATCGGGAGTGACGCGATTTTTTCAACTAGCAGAGCGTAGAATTTCTATTTTATTAGTTAGCTAGGTTTCCACGTAACAGGGAACCTAAATAAAAATATTCTGTATATACGTATTTACTGTAAGATTTTTTTTGCTGTGCTGTATGTACAGAAATAATTAGCTTAATATCTGTAGATGGTTGTCTAGTTAAGTTGTTATTTTTCTGGTTAAGAGACTTTAGAGAACAAATGAAATCAAACTAGCATTCAAGTTATCAGTAGACATCGCACTCACTAAATTGAGCCAAATAATATAATGTGTGTCAAAGCACGGGTTTTCTAATATTTAAAGGTAATTTATGAAAATTATGACTTATGTATCTGTATATATGTATATGACTTATGTATATTATACTACACAAAATGGCATAATTTTTATATTATATTTGTAGCAATTTAAAATCGGAATCGACTTTTTGCAAAAATCATAACAACATTTAAGTATATATTTTAACTAGCTGAACCCCGCGGTGTTACCCGCGGTTAATGTAGACCGCGAGCAACGCCGCGAGACAAATCTAGTCTAAAAAAGTAGCCTAAGTTACTCCCCCATCATCAGGTACCTGCCAGTGAAAGTCCCGTCAAAATCCGTCCAGCCGTTCCAGAGATTACCCGGAACAAACAGACAGACAGAGAGACAAATTAAAAAAAAAACTTTTTTGGCATATGTACCGTGTATACATACATATGCATTCAGTAAAAAATGGTACAAACAGACACTCCAATTTTATTTATTTGTATAGATATACACTCATCTCACTTTTCGTATTTATAGCTCGTCGATAACTTTTAAGGATTACAATCTAAAAACTTACTAAATTGCCTTTTTTTATAACTCTTTTTAAAATATAGCCAGTGTACCAAAATATTTTTGAGAAGCCTTTATACCGATACAGCATTATTGCGCACCAGGGTCACATAAACGACGGGCACTAACATTTCTCTTGACACATTCCCGCCATTGTTGTGACAAGTATTTATGTGTCCTTTGATCGTACGCTGAGATTACGAAAAACTGTCTAAAATGTCAAGTAATACGTGAGATTTCACTCGCGACATAAAGAGAATTGTAGCATCTATTTGTAGAACTATAAGCGAACTAAAATGTCTGTGACTTGCTGACTGGATTGATTGATGATGTGAAATAAAACTAGAATGTAATCGATGGTACACCTTTCTCTTAATACTAGCCGACCCGCAACCTCGTTTGCGTCTCCTATTGCCCGTAGCGTGATAATTTTCCTTCTTCAGTGTTACATTCTTCATTGGTGCTCCGCTTTTATAGGTCTTAGCGTGATGCTGTATAGCCTATAACTTTCCTCGATAAATGGGCTATCTAACACTAAAAGATTTTTTTTTAGTCGGACCAGTAGCTCCTGAGATTAGCACATTCAAACAAACAAACAAAACAAACTCTTCAGCTTTATATAAAAGTATAGATAAGTGTTAATCAGGACAGCATCTTTGCATTAAATAACTGAAATAGATTCAAAATCATTATCGTCCAGCTGCTGCTGTTGCTATCCTGCCACGTTTCACTGTACCACATTGTAGTTAATGCGAAAAAAAAATATAAAAACAATAGTTAAATTGGTGCAGAAGTGTTTAGTTTAGTTTAGTTTGTTTTTCAACATTTACAGACTGTACATCATCTATGGTTTATTCAAGCCACGTATCCATGTATCGACTTTAAATTCAAAGCCCTTTTTGATCTTGACTACGTGAAAGGTTTAATGACCATGCGCGCAAAGCTCATGAAAGCACAGAAACAAATTTATATAAAATTATCAAAGATGAATCTTGATTCTTAAATTTCTCATATGCACTTCCGACACCCCTAGACACTTAAGACTAAAGACACAACGGTCACAAGTGCGTTGGCGTCCTTTAAGTATTCCTCTAAAATCAGAGGAAAGAGCTGATTGGACTTCAATAACCTAATTCGGTAAAAACTTTTCTGTAAGGCCGTGGTATCACTATGACTGACACGTTTCATTTTAGTGTACGGAATTGTTATCATCATCAACAACACAACCTACTGCTGGCCATAGGCCTCTCCTAAGAAAAAGGTTTTGAGCTATAATACCACGTTGATCAGACGGTTTGGTATTGATTCTCTTTGCAGTGACGTTGTTCTATGTAGATAGTCGACTCTCACCCATTAGTTGAAATGGGGGCGGTGATACTCCGACTTCATCATCACATGGACACACTAATACTGATTTATGGCCGATAAAATAAGAGTATGAAATTTATTTACCTATTTAATTCATTTCCGTTATATAAGATTAAATTTATTGAACCCTAAATATAGATTGAAATATGAGGGCAGAGTTATTCAAGAAAAGATAAACAGGCCCTGTACAATACCTAACATGGATTTAATTTTACGGTTCGGTTGTCTCAGTTCAATTTGGAAAGGATGGCTGTCACACTTTATCTTTTGAAGTAAGTAATGGTGTCAGATGTTTCATAAGGATGAGGATGAAACTAAGGCTTGATATTTTATATGCTTTCCCTTGTTACCTATCAGTTGCTTTTTTTAAACTGCTAATGTGAGTGAATTTTTATTTCTAGCGATAAAGATGCTTAATAAAAAGAACTAAATTTATATTATGACCGACGTCTGTCCATGACTTAACAATCACGGTTTAGTTAAAAAGTTACAATACTTCTGATAAATTAATTATGGATATAGGAAACATCTGTGTTTCAACATCCTTACATTTATAGGAACCAAAATCATATTTGTGGAATTGCCCCATTGTTAAGTAATTCGAATAGTAAATTTATACTTTTTATTCTTAGAAAAATATATGAGAAATTATTATGGGAATTTAATCTAAAATGGGTAATGGTGCGTATCACAGAAGAGGAGAATTAAAGGTAGAAATGCGATGTAGGCGGGTCAGGCGCGCCGCAGTTAAGCACCGATGTCACTAATGTCTCTGTTGGCATCAACTGAACGCTTTAATACACGTATTACTTTCGTCGGGAACGTAGCTGCGTAAAAAATTATTGCTATGCCGAACTGTCCGATAATTACGCGCTGAAAACGAAGCAAGGACTACAATTTACTCAAAAGAAACATATCGTATCATCAATGAGTCTAAAAACTTTTGTTTTTAAGCGATATTAACAAAAATCTAAAAAGTATTATGTAATACACATACATACCGTTATATTCTAATCTATTAAAATAATTATACATTAAATTTTAAATTAAAATATGATGTGCATAGTTGCCAAGAGAGCAAGCAATAAACTACATTTTCTGCGGGAATGTTTTAAAACATTTGGCATGATAATATTTAGTAAAAGTAATTTTTACAATTCTTTGCCATAGGGACGTAGACAAGTTTAATCGATATCGTTATCGATGATATTGGTTTTTACAGTGATTTTACGTTTAGTATCCGATTTATATTGTACTATGGTTTTAAAACAATATACGATTTTGTTTAATCGCAAAATTTTTATTAAACTTATTTTAGAGGTATATTTGAAATTAAATGTTTTACTTAATAAAAAGTTTATAAATATGTCATATACCAAAATTTTATAGCCACCAGACCAATAAACAGATTTGATTGTACAAAAGATAGTGTGTAAGTACTTTTGATTAGTAAAGTACACTAAGACTCGGAACAACAATTTGTGAAATCAAGTATTGTTCTACCGCAGTAAAATGCATAGTCGTTTTTTAGGGTTCCGTGCCAAAGGCAAAAGACGGAACCCTTTATATTCGTCATGTCGGTCTGTCTGTCCATCCGTCCGTATGTCACAGCCACTTTTCTCCGAAACTATAAGAACTAATATGTTGAAACTTGGTAAGAAGATGTATTGTGTGAACCACATTAAGATTTTCAAACAAAAAAAAAAAAAATTGTGGTTCCCATACTTAGACTCAAACGAATATGAAATTCAAAAAAAACATTCTTTAAACCCATACGTGTATCTATGGATAGGTCTTCAAAAGTGATATTGAGGTTTCTAATACCTATTTTATCTAAACTGAATAGTTTACGAAAGAGTCACCTCCAAAGTGGTAAAATTGCGACTTCTAAAATAAGAGAATGATAAAACTAATAAAATATATATGATTTACATTACAACACAAACTTCCCCCAAAATTTTTTTTGAATGAAATCTATTACGTAGTTGTTTTTAATACGGTATAAATCGTAAACTGCAATTTACCTTTTATTCAGTCAACACCAATCTATACTAATATATAAAGATGAAGTTTGTTTGTTTGTTTCTAATCTCAGGAACCGCTGGTCCTATTTGAAAAAAATCTTTCAATGTTAGATAGTTATATATCATCACGCCAAGACCAAAAGGAGCGGAGCAGCAATGAAGAATGTTACAAAAATGGGGGGAAAATTATTACGAACGGGCAATAGGAGACGTAAACGAGGTTGCGTGGGTCTGCTAGTATAAAAATAAAATAAAAATGATATTATGCTACTTGCTCTGGAACCCTTCATGGACGAGTCGGACTCGCACTTAGCCGCTTTTATTCATTTAAAGTTTCTGAAATATACCTAAATACACAAAGTATATAATTTATTTTAGGTAGATAAGGGAGTTGCAATGTTTTGCAACAAAATAATTATAAAGTAGAATGAAAGGACATCTGAGTATCAGCCAAATAAATATTAATTTAAAAATTATTGTAATATAATTATATTATATTCGACAAATGTCAATCCCTAAGGTTTTCGACGAAACCTCCTACGAACACAAATATGCAAGTGAAACCCTACCTTAGTTGAAAGGTATAAAGTTGTATTTAGTAACATTGTAAGTAAGTGGCTCTTAGAACTTATATTCGTAGCATCATTTAGACGAATCAGGATATTGTTCTTTATGTGTGTATAACGTTATTGATCGTTAATGTGTGCGTTTAGGCGACACAGTGTACCTTGCACTTGCTGCTCGACACCATTTCTAACTATTATTCTTTTGTTCTGTGGTGCGTATAATATGGCTCTCAAACAATATCATCGTCACAATAGATTGCTTTGTCAATTACAACAATGAACAAGAAATAATATCGTATCTGTTTTTAGATTTACGACCGGATGGTATTGCGGCTTTATTGTTAATATTGGAAGTTTATTAAAATGTTCAATATCATTTTATCTTCTTTTAAATGCTACTTTTAATATGGGGAATCAGAAAACGAGGTTTGACTAATTTTACATATTTACTATTGTCTAACTCAATATATTATCTATAATTATCGTGTCACTTTGTTCCTTACGATGAACTCCGAAACCATCTAATCGATATTCTTGTTTTTTTTATTAATGTGTATTTGCTGGCGTGCCTAAGATAGTATAGATACGTTCAAGCCAAGACGTAAAGGAGCTAAGTTTCATTCGAAAGAAAAGCAGCCGAAGTTGCGTAGGTCAGCTAGTATTCAATATTTAATACAGATACAGTTGGCCGGCATATTTTCAGCAAGAATTGCAATTGTTTCTGAAAATTTTACTATTTACTTATCACTTAATATAATATATTTATAAGATCCAAACATACTGACTAAAACCAGGAATTGTGCCACCTAAAACAATACAATAAATACAATTTCAAGTTCGTAATATTGTACTACTGCATAAATTTCTGAAAGTTCACTCAACAACAAGATTGTATCTGTTTCAATCACTTATTCTGAACGATCAAAACGTGTCGCATTCCGTTTATTACTCTGAATGTCCTTTGTACCAATGTAAAAGTCAAAAGTCACAAAGCTCAGTCCAAGCTCTATTTCAAAGTGTCACCTGCAGCAAACTGATGAAACTCTTCGCCTTTAGTCGCTGTGTCACGGACAGAAACCAATTATACGTAGTTCGTTTAAAAGCCTGTAGTATCAATTAGGCAGCATTCGACTCAGTGAGCTTGGCACAGTGCCAGCGTGTCACCACTGACTCAGCTCCTAAAGTACCACTTGTACTTTGTTCGCCTACTTTTTATCGTGACACGGAGTAACTGGAAAGCCTCTATCTAATGGCATCGTCACGTAGAATTGATTCGGATTGAGTGGTATTGTCGAACCTGAGAGCTTTTTTCTCTTTCTATTTTTTCGAGTTGAGAACTTTACTTTATGTCAAAGTTTCACATTGTTTTTAACCTTTATATTAAAAGTATTTAACTACATTTATTGTGATTTATAGTGACAAACGACTTTTATTATATTTTACGAATTATGAATTATATTAATAGTCGATCCCACTCATTGGCCCGTTCGTTGCTCGGACAGATGTAATAATACACCAGTATGAATAAAAATACACAAATGTATACTTTTACTTTCGCCTACCAATGAAAGCAAAAATAAGATGTAACAAGCTATAAAACACCCAGAACACATAAATCTCTTGCCGAAACTTTTTCACATTTATATTTACGCTGGAATATATTTGGCTGTACTAGGTCCCGCACCAAGTTGAAAACATAAGTGTTCACGAAAGCTTTAGCTAATTGACTTCACGGTGGGCGCACAAATTACCGCAAACGCCGCCACTTAGCACCTACTGCGCCATTTTCACTACTGACGTATTTGCCAACTTTGCCAGACGGATTGGCAATTGGCACTTAAGTGGGCTGCTGTTATTGTAATTGTTTTGGTTTATTTTCTGTAAGCAATATGTTGGACTTCCATATTTTTATGGTTCAGTTACTTTTATAGGCACAGGGCACTTTTGGGGTAAATGCCGGTCGGAGTGATTGGTTTTTTCTGTATATTGGTGTGTAGTTCCAGTGTATTATGTATTTTATTTATTCTTCCACCGTTTCTGAAGTTACAATAAAAATGATATAGCGCAATTTTAATTGTTAGTTAAATTTTATATTAGAGGGTTGTAATTACCCAGTTTATGGGTAGTAACGAGTTACGATATCAAATCTACCTATCCTTTGTCCGTTGCTGAACGAAGGACTCCTCTAAGGAGCACCAACTAAGGGTTATGATATAGGCGGTTTTAATTTCAATAGATTAAAGATGTTTAGGAAATATAATTTAATATATAACTAGCTAACCGACACAACCTCTTCTGCGTCTCCTATTGCCCGTAGCGAGATATTTTATCAGTGTGAACAAATTAATTATAATTTAACCTTTTACGCAGCAACATTAATACCCACCGTCAGAAGTGATCTAGCCATGTCCAGTCAAATTTATCACAAAGGATTATTAAACACTTTAATAATAAACAAACCAAAACAGCAACCTTTTATTTCCATGGTACAACCCCAACATCTGAATGCCTACAAATTCTCCCCCTAATTAAATTTCCCACATTAGAATAGCAAGAAACAGTAACAGAGAATAAAGCGAACAAGACATGTGAACTAATTACGAATGCCGTACAAGCACAGACGTTGACTAACTGCCTTCAGAGTTAAGCTCGCTGTTCATGCTCCTACTTTTATTTTACGGAGATAATTGCGACTAAAATGTGAGCTATGGTTATTTGCCTGTAAAAATATTTCTTTTGGCGTTTTATCTTGCATACGTTCATAAAAACCATCAAAAACGTTGAGAGCTGATTGTAAAAATCTAATATATAAAATTCTCGTGTCGCGGTGTTTGTAGTTAAACTCCTCCGAAACGGCATAGTGGGTATTTCTGAGAATTGGACAATATCTATTTTTCATCCTACTAAAAAATAAGAGTGACCCATCCTTAAATATTTTTTATGGGAAAATAACGTTTGCTGGGTCAGCTAGTAGTTTTATAAAATAATTAGATCTCGAGTACATCCAACTCTAATTATAAACTTCATTATTATTTTAAAATTACATTGCTATCTTTACATGATGGCGTAATATTATCTAGAATCAACGGAATATTCAAATTAAATCTTCACTAACTTATATAACGTATTTTATGGACGTGCAATTAGGGAAAGTAGGAACTGACCTTGAGCTTCTTCGATAGCTTCAGCTGGTACTGGTCGAACAATGCAGTCCAAATCACTATTTAAGTTTTTATTTCAGCGTGCACTCACACTAAACAATAAAAACACTGGTACACAGGTTTTTTGGGGTTTTATGCGGGTTGCTAGTAAGCGCGTTTTTGTAGAAGAGAAATGAGTACGTTATCACCGTCGCGTGGGTTCAGATGACACTTTCTTTTCATACTGACAGGTCAGGTTGCAGGAATAGGGTAGGAGTATTAAACATTGACTGATTAATGAGTGTACGAGTGTATGAGAGTGAGCAGGAATCAAAATATATACTAATTACAACTATATGAATTGCTTTTGAGATAATTGCGTTATGACAATAAGAGTTTGTATTTATTAATTGAGTATTTTAACTTATATTATAAATTCGACGCAGCCATTTTAGCTCATTGAAAAACTGTTATAAAGATGATCACTTTCCTGGACTTCATTTTACAATAAGACATTTTCTTTGTAATTTATGTCTGGGTCAAAAGGGTAACACTTTAATGGCTATTCATTTTGTAAATACCAAGTATTTTATCACATAATTATATCTCAATGTGACAAAGAAATATACTGTTTATTTATCAAATTAAATTTTTGAATTTAGTCGGACCGTAAATAGCTGGCTTTATGAAGATTTACGATGCTTCCCTTTAGCTGAATATGTAAATCATGATTTTTAGTTCCGCACATTACCATTATCGTTGGCAATCATTCCATCAAATATGACGCAAATCTGACTGTTACGTCATTTCCTTTGTGCGGGAATTATTTTAAATACACAAATTATTATTATTATTACAATGAGTTGCTCTTTTCAAAAACACCAATTTTCAAAAGTAAATACGATTATATATCATTACTTCGCCATCTTATTCTTAGTATCTCATTACGGGCATGCCATCTGTTGTATTATATAAGTTAGGTTAAAATTTCTAGCCCGCAAAATGTGGAAATTTATTGCCAGGGGTAGCGGCTCGCCTCGCCTTTAAGAATGGGAAAATGAAGCATCTCAATAGGCCGCCATGTGTGGGTCGCCATGCTGCATTGTTGCATTATCTGCATTTGCAAAGAGTATGGTAACCACCACTCTTGAATTCTACTTGTGCTTTCCACCAGACAGAGTAGAGTCACTTTGGCGGGCTCATATTTAAAAAAAGAAATAAGTAAAACCCAACTACGACAAAAAACAACTCTGAAAAAGTATCAAACTTACTTTTTCAGCGTTGTTTTTTGTCGTACTTGGGTTTTAGTTATTACTTTTTTTATTTAAACTGTTTTGGTGCCGTTACTTTTTAAATATAACAGTTATCTAATAAATACGGAAAAGTCACGAGCAAATGCTAATAATACATATATTTTTGAAATGTACATTATTGTTAAGAACGTCTAGCGCCATCTAGAATCTTGAGACGAAACTGAGGGAGATTGAACATCCGAACGTCCGTTACTTTTGAATTCAGTAACGATCGCTTATATATATAGGTCACATTTTGTAAATAGATCACTTGCCTTATGGATTTTGTTTTGTACTACTTACTTTAAATATACGCATTTATACAATTAAATTAAAATAAAGGAATTCATTGAAGAAAGCCCTAGCCACTACTTTCACAATTATACTTAAGTGACCCAACCTAACGGCATATTTATCTCAAATTTATTTTGTAAAACAGCAACAATAAATTTATGACCGCTAGAGGGCCCCACGTAGGTTCCGTGACACGTCATATATATAGCCTATAAACAGCGGACGATCAATACGCTTCTAACGATACCTCATTTGCCCAGTTCTAATAAGTAGTTGAGGAGCTATGAGAATACAAATGAACACACATACATAGCCTGTCAAAATTATAACCCTCCTTTGCCGTAGTCGGGTAAATAAAAAGAAGTGTATGATCTCCTATGATGTATGTACGTAATTGTAAATGTAAGAACAATCAGATATTAATCAAACCAGTGACTGAAAATCAATTTATTCAAGATTCTAGAGTTTTTTATCAACTTCATTATAAATTTCGTTATTCAAATTCTTTCGATGACAATAAAATTGCCTATGAAAGTATCCTAAGATTACTGAAGGCTACTTTGCGTCTGGCAGTTCGAGCTGAGTGCTGATCACTTTTTAAATTACTTTTTTTTCCTGAATAAATCGGAATCTTTATGTTCATTTTACAGTGCTAGAGTTTCCTGGAACAAATATGAATCGAATTTTAGGTGGCAAAAATTTTGTGAGCATAAAATGTTTCACACCTTTAAAATAAAGCCTAAAGGCTTAAAGGAGCCGGCAAATTGCCTACGATTAAGTAATTGTCGAATATTTGATAGTTTAATGGAAGTACGCCTGCTTTTGTAACTTACCATGTTTTATTAGGTTGTACATGTAAAAGTTGTAAAGTATTTCAGTAAGAAAATAGGATTAAAGTTTCATCTTAAAAACCATGAGCAGATCTTTATTTTGGAAGTTCAATTCTCATTTCTTAGTCTCAGTCCATTCGATGAATCTATACTATTATATAAAGCTGAAGAGTTTGTTTGTTTGTTTGTTTGAAGGCACTAATCTCAGGAACTACTGATCCGATTTGAAAAATTCTTTCAGTGTTAGATTTATCGAGAAAGGATATAGGCTTTATATCATCACGCTTAGACCTACAGGAGCGGAGGACCAATGAAGAATGTTATAAAAACGGTGGAAAATTATCACGTTACGGGCAATAAGAGACGCAAACCAGGTTGCGTGGGTCAGCTAGTCATTTATATTATTCGTTTAATTATATATTTTTGTTGGTATTTGCTCAAAGATACCTAATGTTGAATGTAAATTAAAGTAACGTAAATTACTCCAAGTTGTATTGATTAGGTATCTGTTATTGGTAGCAATGTGAAATCTGTCAGTGCTTGAACGCGCTAATCTCCGGAATTACTGATATGATTTGAAAAATTTCTACAGTGTACAATGTACAGTGTACAATGGCTTTATATCATCACACTAAGACCAACAGAAGCGGAGCACGAATGAAGAATGATACAAAAACGGAGGAAAATTATTCCGTAACGGGCAATAGGAGACAAATTTTTATAACACCGTTGTCAAGCAAATATGCATTTAGGAGTTGTTTTTGTTATTCACATTCAGTTTTGTTTTCTTTCTTTTGTAAATAAAGTTGTTGATTTTAGGCCTCAATGTTAAAATATTAATAATACGGATAACTATATCTAAGGTCGTGAATGACCGCTAACATCTTAGTTTGACGAAGGTGAGTCTGTTTTTACATAACTTGTGGTAGACATAAGCCTTTTAGTTCGTAGTTTGTAAGCGGTTTATAATATATCGCAGTTGAGAAACTTCTCCTTACTTGTAACACGTTGTTCGGCTTTACACTCAAGGATTATAAGTTACAAGAAAATTGTATGTTACTTGATGTTTGAAATGATTCTGATGTTGCTGCTTTGTAAGGTCTTCGAATTTATAAATTAAGTTTATCAAATCTCTTTATCTCTAATTTAATTAATAAAGATTGAATCTATCTGGATAAAAATAAACATTTAATGGTAATGCAGTGGTTATGTGGTTGTGGTGGCAGTGTGCCTACATAAAATATGTAATGAACAATAAAAAATGTGCTCATAGTCCCGTTGCACTCGGTGATTAGAAACATTCACCGAGGGTAAGCAACGACGCGGCGGTCAGTACCTAGATGGGTTACCGCTAGTGGCATGTTACCATGAGCGTTTCCGTGACATGGAGGCCACGTTAAGCAGTCGGTTTCGGTTGTTATCGTAGGATAACAGTCGTGAAGCTTAGTTGGAGGCCTTTGGGAGACTTAAAAACATCCAACGGTAAGATTACGTATAACCACAACGTTGTCTTGACAGTCCCCAACCCGCATTTGGCCAGCGTGGAGATGTATGGCTTTAACCCTCTCGTTAGAGAACACTCGAGCCCAGCAGTGGGACGGTATGGGTTGTTGATGATAAAAAAAAACTAAAACTCTACTACAACATTATTCTCTATCTATCTTCTATCTTCACTCATTAAAATTGGTTCAGTAGTTTGGGTGCTATGGTTGAAAATACAAACATACATGGACTTTCAAAACTATTACCCCTCTTTTAGTTTCGGGTTAATAAAAATATAGTTTAAAGGAAACTGCACGCTTACAAAAGGCGGTTCCAATTGTATAAAATAGACAGAAGTGAAGCTAATCAAAACATGTTCAAATTGATCTTCTTGTATACAGGAGATCTGTTTGCTCGTTTGTCCTCCTATAGGAGGACAAACGAGCAAACAGATCTCCTGAAGGTAAGTGACAACCGACGCCCATGCACAGCGTCACCTCAAGACTTACAATTATGTGATCGGAGAGGGGCTCCAGTGATATTACTCATTTGGTAAAAAATTGTCGTTCGTTATCTTTGTTAAGACAAAACAGATGCTCACTCACTTTGAAAGCTTAATTTAGGGTTACTCAAAAACATCAACGTTTTGTTAATCTCTCGCTTAATATCGTGGACGAGCCGGGATTATGCTGTCACACTATTAGAATGTTATTAAATTTGAAGTAAGGAAAAAACTCAGTTTATCACTGTATTTTTTTTAAATAAGAAAATAATAATTTTAATGTAATTTAATTTAGGTTGTATTATACTCTTGGAATCTGCTCATGCTTTCCGCGGAGCGGAGTCATTTTGACGCTGATAAAATTAAAAACATTAAAAAAACATGAGACGGTGATTGATCTGGCATCGCGAAAATGAACAGGCAAGATATCGTATTACTTCTAAGTTCAAATTTTCTATGTAACTTCCAGGTATGAATACCTTACCTCTTAAAATATTGTTTCTTCGTTGTAATTTTTTTTGTAGGTAATGCACATTTATTCATTACTAACTGACCCGGCAAACTTCGTATCGCCATATTTAAATATCTGTCTCAGCTTCCCACAGGCAGTGTACAGTAGCGGACAAAAAAAATTGACAATTCAGGTTATCTTATATTTTTTTTGTACACAAACCTTATCCTAACAATAACGAATACATGAAAAAATATATTTAATTTGGTGCAGCTGATCGGAAGTTATGTGCGGACATACATTTTAGTGATTCATTTATATATATATAGATTAATTATGCGTTTTTGCAATCATCATCAGTCTATCGCAGTCCACTGCTGGACATAGGCCTCTCCAATACGTAATACGTATTATACGTACGTTTTGCAATACGTAGTTTTAATTGCATTATTACAGATATTTCAACAGCATTGTTATTCAAAAGATGATACACTAATGATAATATACTTAGCTGCAATATTCTGTTCAGTGATATGGTAATTGCATTACTTTTTTAGGAAAGAAAGTATTGCTAATTTATAGCTATTGCTAGTTTAGGAATCAATGCTTGCGTTTTTTTACAAATTAGGTGGTACAATGATTCTACTCTCTCTGATGGAAAGCATGACTAGAAACCAAGAGTGGTGGTCACCATCTTCATTGTGAATGCGGGCAATGCAGCATGGTGACCCACACTATGGCAACCTATTGATATGTTCTTGCATAATTGGACTTCCGTTCTCGAACTCACCAACAAAACACGACAGCATTAATGTTTTTTTTCTTTTTTTTTTTTATTGAAACGTTAAAAAGGTACATAGTTCAATCCATATGAAGATACCACATAAACTCATTTGAGTTTTTCCGTGCATCAGTGTCATCACCAAAGCATATCCAAATCCATCCATATACCACACACAACCATTGCCAATTCCATACACAGCCAAGGCTACAAAATGATATCATTTCACATATATTGTCGATATCATTATGTTGACCTTCTATGCGATGGTAGTACCACCTGTAGTATCATTACACAATGATTATTTTATGTACCTTTTGTCACAATAAATAATTTATTACTATTTATTAGTAACTGAATAGCTAATAACAAACGTGATGTGTTTATGTACGCATGTGTACGCATGTATCTAAAGCTTTCGACATGTGTTTTGTATCAAGAAACACTGCCTAAACCCTTTTGTACCATGTAATGTCGGTGTTGGTTATTATAATATTATCCCAAAGATCTAATTACGCGGCTCATAAACTATGCTGACACGATCCACAAAGCAATCCAGTAATTAATATACAAATTAGTTGATGTTATAATTTACGTTAACTATCTACGTTCTAATTTTACATGTCGTTAGTCGCTAATAGCTTATGACATATTCACGGTAAATTTATTCATTTGTAATTTATATACAATGTTATAAAATAACCATATCCAAAACCTCAATTGTTTTTTATCTATTTGATTTGTTTATTGGCTGCCAGGAGATGGATATGGAACACCCAAGACCAAGATGATTGTCGCTCTTTGGTGGACAATTTTGTGGAGAAGTGGTCGGTAATAGGTGGATTATGATGATTATTGAGATCATATCTTTATATATATAATTCTTCTGTGAGTGTGTATGTCACTGAACTTCTCTCAAACGACTGGACCGATTTTGATGAAATTTTTTGTGTGTGTTCAAGGGGATCTGGGAATGGTTTAGATTCACAATTTTGTCCGCTGGACAATGTTTTTTTAATTAATTTTTAATTTATTAGTAGTTATGGCAAAACGACGTTTGCCGGGACAGCTAGTATACATATAGATATCTCCATGGATATAGTAGAAACTATTAATTGTAAGTAGCCTTTTATTAATCAAAGTGATTAAAATTTTAATTATCAAGAGAAAAATAAAACAGATAAATTCTTAAGGTTTGAATCATGAATTGAATGGATAAGAAATGTTAATTGGATTTTAAATAGATATGAAAAGCGTCAAGTTACTGTTACAATATGTAGATAATACGGGATACAATCTTAAATAGTTCTGCACCTTTAATGGTGACATAGCCTGCACTCACGAAATTCAATCTCTTATAATTACAAATAAGATCTATTATCTCTTGACACAAATCACTACTGGATGTCTGTTCATTAATGTTATCTTAATAACTTAATAGACAGCTTAAACTCTGGCTTTGAGATGATTTACAAAATACTGTATTTCGTGACATCGAGTCTCAGTTAGATTATTATTTAGCAAGCGACAACTTCTTACTGTGAAGCTTTATTCTTCGCTGAGCATCGGAACGTTCAAACCACTATACTTTGACGAAACCTATGCTCTTCTTATAAAAATATAGTAAATAACTATAAAATTACACAAAAGCACAATTCTATATTTATACACGTTTTACGAGTAACACCCTCTATAATACACGCATCAGTTGCTTGCAAATCCACTGATGCGAAACACAACACAATAGATCCTACAAATTCAAACTTTGGCATTCTCATTAACTGGTAGGTCTCCTCCTAATCCTCATCGCAAAACAAGTACCCCAAGTCCACGTCACTACGATTGAGCTGGGTTCAACCTTCTCCGATTTCACTGCGTCCGGAAAAAAATCAGTTAAAGGCCTTTGTCTCGGAGCTACCGAATTAAATTAGTATTTTTTGATGGGTTCAAATGGAACATTTTGCGCGAAGATATCGAAATATATAAATTCACTCAAAATTCAACTTTGAGTAGAACAAATTGAGGTGAAAAGTTCTTTGAAGAGTATATTCGACCTCAAAAATCACAATGTAGAAAAAATATTTGCTTAAGAATACTCCAAGCTCAATCGGAATATCTGATTCAAACATTAAAAGGTCCGAGCTTATTTTATGAGGCCAGATGAAACGGTTCTGCGTCGGTACTTTGACAATAATAGACAGATTTCATGTAAAAAATCCCTCTAAACAAACGGGATTGGTTCACGATAGAGTTAATTTGTCAGGAATAGTTAAAAAAAAAAAAATTTTGCAAGTCCATATTTAGAGAAGTTTTGGTGTGCTCTTCATTTATAAAAAGTGGCTTCGCATGTAATTTTGGGTTCTAAATACAATAAAATGGAGAAAAAACTAAGCAATAAACCTACAAGTACGATTGCATATTTAACAGTAATTCTTTTTCCAGTTTTCAGTTACCATGTCTAAAACTAAATCAAATTAGGATATGGCAGAAGTATTAACTATCAATTTCAAAATCAACGTGTCAATTTCATATTTTCTGTGACGGTAATATTACATAAATGTTTGAAGAACCTGTTCCAGTGTATTATCAAGTTTTGGCTATTGTTTTTTTTTGAGATCTGTTTAGATATAATTTATTAATAATTAGCTGACCCGGCAAACTTCGTACCGTCATGTTTACATATTTGTCTCAGCTTCCCACTGGCAGTGTACAGTCGCGGACAAAAAAAATACTTTTCTCGTTACCTTTTAATTTTTCTTGTACACAAACCTTATCCCAACAATAACGAACACATAAAAAATATTTAATTTGGTGCAGCCTGTCGAAAGTTATGCGCGTACATAAATTCCGGCGATTAATATATATAGATTATAATTATATTTATTTTTAATAATAATTTACACTGCTAATTTACATCAGCAGTTTATTCTCTATAATACGGATTCTAACTAGTTTAGGGAACAGACACGTGTGTACGATATATAAAGACCTTATTACGTTATGTTTTGAACTGACCATTATATAATATGCATGTAACCTGCGTTAAATGTAACAATGTTTAAAAACTATGATCGTACATTACCAGATTGTTTGACTCTTTAGATACAATACAATAATACTTACCCTTAGCACACTTTTTACAACTTATAATAAACATTTCATAAGGTACAAGACCTAAAAAAATTGTACTTCGTTTTCAATCCAATTATATTTTCATATTTCTATATAACACCTGGGAATTGTATTTTCTATAAAACCAGAGGCTACTCCAATCTGGTAAACGATCTTGTTTCCAAATTGAAAAACTATTGCTCCGTTTAAATAAATAACTCGATCCTAAAATAAACGCCCTGATTCAGCTCCTTAAAATAAATAAGAAAGGTAAAGGCGTGGAGGGTAGTTCTGTTCAAATTGGCCCCATTTTTAATTCAGTGTTTACAATGGTTCCAATTTTACAGAACAGTAGCCAACTTTATGCACCATTTCATTCACTGTTTTATTTCTACACAGGCGATTCTGGAAAACAAGGGCTCTTTAATACCAGCGAAATGAAATTTAAATAAGTGGTTCCGTACTACGAGTTTGTGTTGTACTCGACAGTGTTTTTCACTTTACTTTATTCAACCTTTTTATTTTTTTAAATTATATCGAATGAAATGAATAAATAAAGTAATTTTCCTTAAAAAAATCAAAATAAATCTTAATAAATTATTCCATCCAACATTTTATTCCTTACTTAATGTTTTAAAAATAAATAAATAAACATAAATAGGTATTGGTACGTTTAACACACAGCTTCATTTAGTCCCAAACTAAGCAGGGCTTGTATTATGGGTACTAGACAACTGATATAAATATACATATACTTTTTATTTGTAAATACATACATACTATAAATAGAAAACACCCAATCTCCGAACAATATTTTTGCAGATCATACAAACATTTAGTCCGACCCAGAATCGAACCCGAGACGCTACCACGTTGCATGCATCCACGAGTGACCGCTGCACGGTGGCTACCACGGGGCCACCGAAGCAGTCAAGTAGTTAAAATATTTTATGTTTGTCGTAATGTGGAATTTGTCAAATACTATCAGTCTAACATGAGTTTAAAAACAATCTTAGTCACTATTATTATATTTAACAATTCATACTAAATTGACTGAGGGAATTTTCTTTTAATTATACAATTAACCAAATTATATTTTAATAATAAGACAATTTGTATCGAAGCTTCAAATGTGGGAACTGAACCATGAAAATACTTAATTGACCTATTAGAGTACCTGTCCTGTCCTTACCACAATTATTACAACATGGGTAGTTACTCTATCTTTGTTTGAAACAGCTACTTTGCCCAGTTGTGTTACCCCATCAATGGTGTATGAGAGAGAAAGAGACAAGCGATATTTCTAATTCTAACTTCTAATCTAGTTTTGTGTATAAAATTTACTTACATTGACGTTTCTGAAAACAAGAACATTCAGAACGACAGATGTCATCTAGCCATCGACCTACCATATAGACAATCAAACCCAAGCCGAGTCTTTAAGGAGAGGCTTCTATCCAGTTGTGGCTTACTAATGGCTATTGACAATGATGACCATGTGGCTAAAGAAACATATTGTCTTAATCAGGACAGTGACAACAAGTCGTGTCTCATTCAGAAAGAACTTCAATAAATATCCCGTGACGAGATGGAAGAAAAACGTTCATTAAAATACAATTTAATACACACAGCGTACGCATGTAAAGTTTATGTATTAATGTGTATATATATTAGTATTTGTTTTAATGTATATGTGTAGCTGTTGTATTATGTAAGTTTATGTCGGTTGTATGTATGTATATTCATGAATATTTCTGCATCACCCAAAGGTTGGCTGGTAGAAAACGCGTTGAGCATTGGGCTCCCACACATAACTGCGATGCGATGTATTCGTGCATGCTCGCAGATATTTGCGATGCGTTGCGAATTCGCAGTTTTGTGTGGGAGCCCTAAATAAAATTAGAAAAACAGAATAACGATATTTGTAAAACATTATAGAGCCGTTGTAAACTAACTCGATGAAATAGTAATATAATGCCGAGGTGTACCAATAGTAGGGGTCCTGTCTAAATCCCCAAAGCAAGTTTTACGATGACGATATTTTATAGATACGGCCGAATTCAACCACTAGATGGAGTAGTTATACCTCTGTACTATGGTTTTGACAATAAATTCATATCTTTACTGGGACAAGTTTGGACAAATAATATTTTTACAACACACAGAGACAAGTGTGTTATTTGCGGAGGGGATGTGTTGTCAAAGTACTTAGAAAACATCTCGTAAAACTTTATTGGAGGGTGTTTGATAAAAATATGGCGCTTGGTATTCGAAATGAAGGTAAAAAGTTTCATGCAATTCTGTTATTGGGTATAAAACAGTTTTGATTAGATATGCAGCTTTGTGTTAAAATGCTATGATAATTTATGATAAGTTTCAAGTTTTAGATTTCTGTGGGTTTAGTCACGGGAATTGCAATCAATTGCAATCAGCCTGAGAACGCGATTATAGATTTTTTGAATTAAAATATACCTGGAAATACTTTAAAAGTACGTTGCGTTTGAGGAATTTGCGACGATAGTTAGGTACATAGTTCAATAATCTGAAGTGGGTATAACACGTTAACATTAAATTTACTATGAAAAGCGAGAGAATAAAGAATAAATCATTACAAGTGTATATAAAGAATAATATGGCGCAAATAAACCTACCCAAGCGGACCGTCAACAATGTTTCATATATTTCTGAACAAACATTTTTCATTGATCCCCACAGCGTAAGTACTCACTGAAATCATATTACAATAAAAATACTCGACCTATATTCCAATACAATATATGAAAACATTCTCAATAAAAATATTTTTTTGGCTTATCGAATAACGCTATAAGAAAATAATCGGTCTTTCATCACGACTCAATATATTGAAAATTCTGTGCGGATCGCACTAAGGGCAATACAATATTACCCGAATAAATTCACAAGTCACGATCGGCCCATCATGGCGGCAATTCGGAGGCCAATACAAATTAGTTGGGTAATAAGACGCCGGTTCGTTGGGAAATATTGAACACTTGCTCTTGACCTTTGAATATTGTAAAGATGACTGCACACGATAACAGGTCAAATATTTAGTTCAGAATTGTAGGTTTAGCCTAATTAGAACCTGAAAATATTTGGTTCGTTTAAACTAACTACTACACTTCAGACCAATTAATTCAGGCCCCATCAAATTATTTTATTTTGTATTATTAAAGTTAATACTTGGAAAGTGAAGAAAAAAACACATAAAGAAGACAAGTATAACATTTTTCGCGTATGTCGCGCTTGCAGCGTTGCGTCCTATTCGTGCCTCAGCTAGAAGACCCCGTTATATTGTTGTCGCGCAAAAATATCAAGTATTTTTACCATTGCGTACAAAATAGAAACAAAATAATGTAAATACAATTTCTATTTAGCTCTTGTATATCAGAAAATTAATGTTTACTGTATATCATTTCAACTAAATTGTGGATTTTACAATTAATATCGTTCGTAATTTATAAACTAATTTCAGCTGACTTCTCCGTTGTCAATGCACATGACCTGAAATTTTTGTGTGTTCTAGATAAAAATTTCATTTGCATCGTTTTAACAATGCACATATGACTTTCATTGCATGCCACTTAGATTTTGGAATATGCCTATATCCAGCAGTGTCCTGAAATAGGCTGGTGATGACGATACATATGTTTATTATCTATCTTATGCCTATTCGATGACTGAAGTCATAGTTCGAGGTGCATTAATCACTTGGATTTTGCCAATCACATTAATATCCCACTTTCATAGCAGGGAGCAAGACTATTTCTATCAACAAGGCGTTTTAGATGTTAAACTTTAAACGATCAATCTGAAAAAGAAAGGAAACCATTGACAGAATGAAATATCGTGAAACGTCTGTAATTCGAACTGACTGTCTGACTGTCGTAAAATTCAAATCCGAATCGAAAATAGTTATAATGATTTTAATAAGACTCAATTCTTGTTTGATGATTGAAATTGGAGTGTCTGTTTGTAATATTAAATTAAAGCTTTTTAAAAAATGCATATGTATGTATAATCGGTACATGTAACAAAATATTTTTTTTACAATTTTTGTCTGTCTGTCCCGGGTAATCTCTGGAACCGCTAGCTGATGATCTAGGGAGTAACTTAGGCTACTTTTTTTAGACTAACTTTGCCCCGCGGCGTTACTCACGGTACAACAATAACCGTGGGGTTCAGCTAGTATGTATATAAATGGGATTACTATTACGTGGATGCACCTGGAAACTCACAGTTCTATGGACCATTGTGGAAAAAAGCCATGTCATTAGAACTTTTTACATATTCTACTTTTTCCTCTCGCAAAATGTGCTGAAAGCGTATTAAACATTCCGGCTAAAGTAAGCCACGTGGTGCAAACATTTCCCTAATAACTGTTTCCGTTGCCAAAACGAACGAAAAATATAAAATTAAAAAATTTCATTTGGACCATGTCCAAATGCTAATACCTTGGGAATTCTAAAATTTTTCTCCAATATGTTTGTTGAAAATGGGGAGAAAATAAAATTAGTTATTTTAGGGCAATTTCATTTCTTCTTTTAGACATTCGGCATTAATTAAACAAGGTCTATTATATTCTCTAGCAACACATTGCCCTTCTTTTGCAGGTAATTAGATTGTAGCATAAAGACACCAGCTTTTAAAAGTTAGAAGAAAACAGTATTTAATAAAACTTACACGTGTCACAGTTAGGTTTTTTTTCCTTTTATTTACCATCATTTCGTCATAATTAACAAGTTCCGTACCAAAGGAACATACAAACATTTAAAGTAAAACTTCAGTGTCATCAGTTGACATAAAAGGAGCTTTCTTTGTGGCTGACAGTGCATGGTATAAAAATATCCACAGTCTTGGGGCGGCTTTGAAGTGGCACGTGTGAGACAAGTAAATGTAGCTACGACTACAAAGGCTATAAAAATAACTGAACCCTTTCTTAGTTGTTTACTTCAGGCATCTTATATGAGGTCGCATGTGACAACTTCCTATAATGAGATGCCTGCACATGTTTAGGCTATTAATCCTTTAAATTAATTATTATTCCTTTTAACAAATGAAAAGAAAAAGGCCCAGTGAAAAGCACCACGAACTAATGAATGTGGAGGAAGCAAAAGAGGTCTGTCAGGACCATAGTAAGTGGAGATCAATTGTCTCTGCCCACTCCTCCTGCAAATAGGCGTGATAGTGATAGGATCACGCCTATTTGCAGGAATGCATGTATGCTTCTACCTCAGTGAAAGTTTTGTGTCATCTATACTGTTAGGAGACATGTCGTGAAGATTTATACCGCCATACGTCCTAATTTTGAAAAAGTTCGCAGCATTAGAATTATTTGTGGTGTTATTTAAGCTCGAAGAAGCTTCATTGATCATTAACGCGGGAGAGCCACGCTTCAGCATGAATGGACCGGAGTGATACCACGGTGTCACAGAAAACCGGTGTGAAATAGCACTTGCGCTGTGTTTCTCCGAGTGAGTGAGGATACCAGAGGCTCACACCCATTCCCCAAACCCCTCCCGCTCTCCTTCCCTATCCCCCTCTCCATCCTACAAAGGTCGGCAACGCACTTGTGACGCCTCTGGTGTTGCCACCATCAGGTGATACGTCTGAGTTAGTATATACGATACGTCTGGAAGTTGAGTTTATGTATCTAGTTCAACTACCAGACTATTATAGGGATTTTTCGCAATTCTGTCGTCTGTTTTCTCATTTAATCGTGTATTTTTAACATATTATAGCTTGCGATTGTGATGTGTTTCGGTAACCCATTGCACACACTCCTACATATTGTCAAATTGAAGGTAAAATTATAGTACTTACACTAAACTCCTGTATTGTTTAGTAACTATCATAAATTCAGTTGCTTTTCATTTCCTAGAAAGTCCATAACAGTAAATCAAATTTACAGTCCTTTACGACCTCCCTTATACAAGTCCCGAATATTCTTGACCAGAGTTCCACTAAATGCATTTATAGCTACAATTCTTAATAACAGACTAACATGTTGTAGTCGGCCTAAAGCCAACAATGTCGACACATAAGCCATCTATCGGTGCCAAGTGTAATTTATGTCTGACGTAATGGAGCGGCAAATTAAGTTTCATTGCGAACTAGAACTTTGCTCCAATTATTGAAGGGTTTTATTTAGATAGCTTCCTTAGCTACAAATATTGAAATAAATTAGTGTATCTATACAAATAAAGACAATTAAAGTTTCTGTTTGTAATTTCAAAATGACAGCTATTTATTTTAAATATTACATACGGTATGTAATCATTCCTTTTTTATATTGTCTATCTGTCTCTTCGTTCCGGGTTATCCTCGGGACCAGTAATCACAATTTAGAAGGGACGGGC
Organism: Spilosoma lubricipeda; assembly: GCA_905220595.1. NCBI lineage: Eukaryota > Metazoa > Arthropoda > Insecta > Lepidoptera > Erebidae > Spilosoma > Spilosoma lubricipeda. The sequence continues at coordinate 17,272,151 of HG992293.1, read as the reverse complement.
TTATAGCTGATAATATAAGTAATAATTTAGGCTACTTTTTTAGTAGTCTAGATATGCCCCGCGGTGGTATCCGCTGGTAATATTGGGGCTCAGTTAGTCTCAAATAGAGAAATTTATTATACAGTTAAACTCACGTTATTTATCCACAAGGGAGGTAATCAGGAAACCTATTTAAATGCCTACGTAATGTCAAACATAATCGTTTATTATATATATTATGTTAAACATAAAATACTTCTTCTGCATATCGGGTATCAAAACCACGAGCTATGGTAATGGCAGTATTACTAAGTAACTAGTAAAAGCAGCCAGTAAATTTATGTTTAGGTGCTATTTTTCAAAAGTAAGGTAGTTTATTATAAACCGTACTTTAGGTTCCGTATTACTCAATATTTAGTTTATAGATTAATACCTAAAGACTTTAAGGATTCATAACGTCAAATTGTAGGATGGGTGCATGTCTTTTGAATCTGGTTATGACTCAATCCAAACACAAAAATAAGATTCCAAATTCAAGTTTAATCATAATATATTAGGTAAATGATTAAGAATTTGGAGTGTCATCACCTCCAATCTTCATCCTTTGGATATTATAAGAGCCGATAAGTTTAGCAGAATACGCAGGGTAACAGCATTGCAATGAGAAGGAAAACTTATGACAAACTCTATACGAATCAGTCTGACCAACTTTAAACAATATACCAAAATAATGGGTGTTCTTTGAATCCATTTTATTTTTGTTTGTAAAGTCCCCCGTGACACATGATGGTTATTACTAATGCGGGCGATGTCTTTATGAAGAAACTAGCCGACCCACGCAACCTCGTTTGCGTCTCCTATAGCCCGTTTTTGTGACATTCTTCATTTGTGCTCCGCTCCTATTAGCCTTAGCGTGATTATATATAAACTATAGCCTTCCTCGATAAATGGGCTGTCTAATACTGAAAGAATTTTTGAAATCGGACCAGTAGCTTCTGAGATTAGCGCGTCCAAACAAACAAACAAACGCTTCAGCTTTGTATATTAGTATACATTAATTAGAGATTACCAAAAAAAATATATTTAAAAAAAATTTAAAAACAAGCTTTTATTAAAATGCCCTAAAAATAAAAATAGACAAATCAAACTAGTCCAAACTCGATGGTGTTGCGACGTTTCTTTACAGAGTTCCTATAGCCAGTATCAGAGAAGCTTCGTGGTATTATAATATTGTATTGTCACGCTGTATGCATATGCTTGGAAAATTTCAGCAAAATCAGTTGAAGAAATCTGCTTCAAAATTGAGTTGGAAGATTCCACCCTTACATACATACATACATACATTGCAAGTTAATGGAGAGAGGCCTTTAATCCAACCGTAACGCATTAAAGGCTTTTGATGACAATGGTGATGTCAGATCAATCAGTCAGTCAGTCAGGTTATAATATACAACCAAGCACAGAGAGAAGATTTCAAGGTCGGCGACCCAACAAATTATTTTACGTGTATAAGTTTTTGGATAATAAATATTCTAAAATATATCCTATAAAATATGAAAGCAAGTTTCTTCATACCCGACTACGTCTTATGTATGTATGTTCATCTGTTCCCTGATGGCTCCACTACTATTTATTAGAACTGGACAAGTGAGGTATCATTAGAAGCATCTTGATTGTCCGCTGGTTATAGGCTATATGACGTATCACTGAGTTTAATGTGGCGCCCTCTAGCGGTCATAAAGTAGTATGTTGAAAAACAAATTTGAGATAAGTATGCCGTGTTTGGTATCATTGGAAAGAACGTTACTTGTAAATTTTAAAAATATATACATTATTAGCATTTGCTAGTGATTTTGTCCGTATTTCTTTCATATTTCTATGGTAATTAAAATTTACTTTACAAAGAAATTAATATCATAACGGCACCAAAACATTTTAAATAAAAAAATAAAAACTAAAACCCAACCACGACGCTGAAAAAGTATGAAACAAGTTTGAAAAGCCGTAGTCACTTATTTCATAGAAACGTAGCATAACACTTTCACAACGTCGTAGTCGGGTTTTAGTTTTTACTTTTTTTATATAAAATTTTTGTTTATGTTAAACGGACATAGAAATATTTACTCATGCAATAGTACAAAAGGTTTACATTCGTCGTGTGTCGAAATGGCGGCCATTATTCTCTTTGCGGTGCCATTTAGTGGGATAACTTTAATTACGAACCAGCATTAGTAACTACGAAGTGACTCTTGTTTGGCCATCGTATATTATACGTCTTATTTTAATGGCTCATTGTCGGAAAACATGGTTAATATGCCCAGAACGATAAACAACCCTACATGTTCACGGGAACGTGCAATTTATGTTTTTGCAAGTAAAAGATCTTCATTTTGTTCATTCATAAATCGTTAGTTAAACGTATTAGCCTGAAAAATAAAATATTAATGAATATTAATTGACTTTCAAACAATTACGTAACTCATAAAATTTATGTTGATAAATACACAGTATTTACAAAATGCCAAGTTATAACAAAACTTTACAGTATAACACACTACAAAGAGACCTACTTTACCTTATTCTGTGAAAGCGAGTTCCTCAGAAAATGAAAACACTTTTTGGTTCAGTAATGCCACTATTTTTCTTTTATTTATTTACTAGCTGCTGCCCGCGGCTCCGCCCGCGTGTATGTCGGTTATCGTGGCAAATAGTAGTCTATGTGTTATTCTGATGTATAAGCTATTTCACTGTAAAGTTTCATCCAAATCCGTTTAGTAGTTTTTGCGTGAAAGAGTAACTAACATACACACTTACAAACTTTCACCTTTATAATGTTAGTGTAATTGATGATAAAAACGGTTAAACAAACAAAAACATAATACCATGTATAATTTAACATATAATATATTTGGTGCTAGTCGCATTTGAAAAATATAACAGCCTGACGACACTGACAACTTACCTACCTAGAACCTATGTAATGTAATTAAAATAAAAACGAAGTTTGTACGTGGAATTTTGTACGTGTAACTTTTAAAAAAACTGTCAATACTTAACCTTAGTCCTATATTACTTTAAGTAAAATGCGTTTTTAGCTAACTGTAAATGCCTTGAAAATTCGCAAAACGGACACAACCAACATCGTCGTCTGCCCTCACGCGTCAACCTACCTACCGGCGTTCGGGTCGCGCCCTCAGCGATGAGCAACCTATTCCCCGCGCCAACCGCCATGCGCCATCATAATATCACACACTCGGTTTGTCATTATCGCAACTATTAATTTTAATATTTATTTATTTGTCTGTATTTATATGTATTTATTTGTATAAATATTTATTTGTCCAAATGATGTAGCGCAAAAGATATATTTTATCTACTTTAAATACCAGAAGCGATAAATGTGTCCATTTTCATTTAGGAATCAACTTATTACCACCATACCAAATGTGCATTTGAAATAAATCATTAATTTTTATTGTAGTTATGGTTCACTATGTTGGCTTTAATGGCTTACACATTTTAACTATAACGGCTTTTAAGATAAACATTTCCATCAAACATTACATATGTAAAACTTTAGCGATTTTGGCGGTGCACGCCAGTATAGCTCACAAATGGTAGATTTTTTCTACTACCTACTTGACACTTATCGTCATATTTTAGAGAATTCACACACTATCTTTATTATTTGTAGCCTATGTGTTATTCTGAAGTTTATGTTAAATTACTGTAGTGTCATTCAAATCCGTTCAGTAGTTTTTGCGTGAAAGAGTAACAAACATCCATCCATCTATCCAACCATACATCCTTACAAACTTTCACATTTATAATATTAGTAGGATTAAGCAACGCTATGATCCGTTGCACTTTGCAAGACTTTCTTTGTATTTTTCAGAAGACAGTAAATCAGGTATGTAGTTTCTTCATTGTGCGTATAAAATACTGAAACAAAGTGCTTCGTGCGAGTCTTTATTATTTCATGTGTTAAACGTTGTCTCTTTCCCGAGGCTCTCTCGTAATATACATATAGGTATTTGTGTAGTCTCTAGTTGATACTTAGCGGATAAATCTCAAAGTATTCCAATACTTTAACATTTTTTCGTAGATGCCCATGAATAAAAACTATAATTAATACTGAGCAAGATTGCAACAAAATGTCAAAAAATGTATAAAAGGAAAGTTCATGCTAACCGAAAGGGGGTTAAAAAATCATTTTTTTTATACTTACGCATCCCGTCAATAAACTCTTATTATGTAGTAGCGGTTTTTTTTTTCTCCCGATTTCAGGGCTCGAACTCACGGTAATAGTTATGAGTATTCCTTTTTATATGTATGTATTCCCTAACCCTGTATAAGCATGCAATTTCACTGATATGTCGACATATTGTGACAGTGGTAACTTTATTTAAAGAGCTTCACTGTATACTATGTTATGTGTAATGCCATTGGAACAATATACGAACATATTAGCAGCGTCGCTCACCCTCGACAGAGCCACATAGAGCTTTCCGTTGCTGAAACAGTTTGTGGTGAGGTCTATGCCTGCGGTGCGCAACGTCTGACCTTATGTCTTGTTTATCGTCATCGCAAAGCATAGACTCACATACTCACCAGACACTGCACGCGTTTAAAGCGGAAAGGGAAATAAACTATGGATTGGGGTCATCCTTTAAGATAATAGTCTAAAAAGACATATAACATAAATCACACAAAATAATTTTAGTTTCTCGCAGATTGCACGAAATAAAACTATCAATTTTTTTGAAATTTTGTCTGCGACATAAACGCCTTGTGATTGGTTGCAACTCTGGTGACGTCACATGCTAATAAACGAAAGATTCCTCTATTGAATATTGTTTGCGTTTTATGTTTTCGGAGTGGTAATAATCGATCTGTGAGCTAATTTTGCAGTACTTTTTTTTAATAAACTATTTAATAAGTGGTTTGAAAAAAAAGGAACCAAATTTTGTGCGTGCCGATAGCAGCAACCTACATAAGATAGACGCTTTTATGTTTGCACTTTTCTATCTATACAAATAAATAAAATTGAAGTGTGTCTGCAATATTAAAATAACCGATTTTTACTAAATACACGGTACATATACCAAAAATGTAGTTAAAAATGTTTTTGTCTGTCTGTTTGTTTCTTCCGGGTAATCTCTGGAACGGCTGGACGGATTTTGACGGAACTTTCACTGGCAGGTAGCTGATGATCCAGGAAGTAACTTGGGCTACTTTTTTTAGACTAACTTTGTCCCGCGGCGTTACCTGTGGTACAACAATAACTGCGGGTAACACCGCGGCGTTCATCTAGTACATAATAATAACACTGATAACTATGCTGCAGAACTGAAAAATGTTAAAGCAGCTATGTTGCACTTGCATAAGTACAACATAAAATTGTTTCTGTAATAACCTCTGGAAAAATTCATTCATTATTTTTGTATAATCTAATTTACTTTATGTAGGTAGGTATATCTCAATGCTTTTAGGTTACATTTTGAAATAGTACAAAGCGTGGTATTTAAAGATGTTATCTGACCCGACGGACTTCGTACCACCATATTTTTCTTTCGTTACCAGCTACCCATGGGTAGGGTGTAGTCACGGAAAAAAAACTTTTTCCTTTATTTTTTAATTTGTCTTGTACACAAACCTTGTCCTAAGAATAACTAACACATAAAAAAATATATAATTTTGTGTAGCCGATCGAAAGTTACGCGCATACATACATTTCAGCGTAACGCCGCGAGACAAAGTTAGTCTAAATAAAGTGGCCTAAGTTACTCCCTGGATCATCAGCTACCTGCCAGTGAAAGTCCCATCAAAATCGGTCCAGCTGTTCCAGAGAATACCCGGAACAAACAGACAAACATACAGACAGACAGACAAAAAAAATTTTAACTACATTTTTGGTATATGTACCGTGTATACACACATATGCATTTAGTAAAAAGCGGTTATTTTGATATTACAAACAGACACTCCAATTATATTTATTTGTATAAAATAAATGGGTAAAGGTAAAGGATGCATAAAGATTTGTGGAACTACTGACCCAGGAAAAAGCGACGTACAACTGCCCATGTGAAAAACATCTGAGACTAAGATCTACTCCAGCAACGCGGAAAGTCTGATGATGAGATTTATTTATTGTCATTGCATAAATTTACTTATTTGAAATTATACTTATTAATTTTACAACTATAAATATAAAGAAAAGAAGGAGAAACAAACAAAAACACTAAACAAAGTAATTATATTATTATCTAATACCTACTTTAAACTGATATCTAAAAACTACGTATCTATGTATTTTTTAAATCTAAAGCGCGCTTATTCCGAGAAGAGTCAATAAGAACCACGTTCGTTCGCATTAACAGTGACAATTCGAGTGAACTCAGCGCGTGAGCGGCGTGAGCGCTCCCGCCTTTTTCCCGCCGCTTCGCGTGTTAAACAAAAATCAACCGTAATGTCGTACTTATACTGGTGCGGCGAGATTTGGAAGTTTTATTTCATCTATATCTTGTGTGTTTATTAATTATAATTTTATAATTCTGTATTTTATTTTAAAAAGATATTAAAGTGTATAGTGATAAGTGATAAGGATATATCCATGTGAAATACAACATATTTAAGTATTTAATACACCTTGAAGAAATGCCTAACGCTTAAAAACGTTATTGTGGCTAATTTATAAAAGATAGAAGTATACTATTGAGGACTTTTTTGTAGATCTTTTGAAGACCATCATTTTTGTAGTACATATTTTTAGTGTATGATCAATGTATGCGAGGATAAGAGCTCGAAAGCGAAAATTTACATCCGCCTTGCTTCAAATTTATCGTCACTGCTCAGCTCCTATGCATCTTAGCGTTATGTTATATAGCCTATAACCTGCCCAAGAGTATGGACTACAATCGTACAAAGTTTGGTTAAAATCCCTTCAGTAGTTTTTGACCCATGCGTGCACATACAGACAGACAGACAGACAGACAGACAGACAGACAGACCGACAAAAAACTTACTGATTACATTTTTGGCATCAGTATCGATAACCATTCATCCCCCAATATTAATTTTTAATATATATTCAATGTACAGAATTGACCTCTCTACAGTTTTATTATAAGTATATAGATATAGATATAGATATAGATATAGATTAACTTTGTGCACGTGAAGTACAAAGGCGGACTTAATGCCATTAAGCATTATCCACCGGTCAACTTTCTTTTCTTTCTGTCATTTTACTGACAACTGACAATGAACCGTATTTGAATCCAAAACTTTTTCACCTTTTCCAAAAATTTACAATTCTTCAAATGATTGCACAAAATACACATACAATCTGTTGAAATATTTAGGCAACTATGTGGAATTTTATACCCACTTCTGTATTACGAGTATTGACTACCTCGTTGGCGCAACGGTAGCGTAAGCAACTGCTGTACTCGAGGTCTCGGGTTCAATTCCCGGGTTGGAATGTTTGTATGATCTGCAAATATTTGTTTCAGAATTTAGGTGTTTTTATTTTAAAAAAGTAAATTTGTATTTATATCAGTTGTCTAGTACCCATAAAACAAGCTCTGCTTAGTTTCGGACTTGATGGCGTTGTGTATTAAATGTCCGAAATATATATATTTTTTTTTATTTATATTGACGCACTTAAAACGCATGCCCCAATCCTGTTCATAACTACATCTCTAGGTAACTCGGGCGTTCATCTATATCCACGCCCGTACCAGTTATTTTTTTTATGTTATAGGCGGGCATACTTTGATGTATATTTTGTGTACTATTTCTTCAGTAATCCTTAATTCTTTTGATTGTTTTAGAACCATTGTTTCAAAACAATCAAGGGAAATTGACACCTAAAGAAGTGCATCCGATACTTACACTCGGGAGAAGTTCAACTTTAATAAACTAAGTTTACAGAACAGTTACCTATCGGTTTGTCTATAAAAGAGCTTTCTTTTCAAGTTCTCTAATAAACAGTCTAACATTGTTGCAGACTTTAAGAGAGTTAAACTTGATAGAACGTGATACTGGTCTCAGTTGAAATCCTTGAGGATTTGCTGCCGGAGAAAATTCAGTTCAGTTCATATTATTTTTATTAACTTTTTCAAAATATTTGCTAAAGGTTGTAGCTGAATATTCTGTCAACATTGTGATATTTTAACTCAATAAAATTGTATATATATAAAATGACTATGATTAGACCTTTAATGAAGAAAATGTTTATAACAAAATTTTAGTCAAAGCAGTTTTTTTTTCATTATTGTATAGGGAGCAAACGAGCAGACGTATCACCTGATGGTAAGCGATTACCGCAACACCAGAGGCGCCACAAGTGCGTTGCCGGCCTTTGAAGAAGGAGGACGCACGTTTCTTGAAGGTTTGAAGGTCGTATTGGTCCGCTAAAACCGTAGGCGATAGTTTATTCTACAGTTTTGTTGTACGAGGCAGAAAGTTTTTTAAGAAGCGCACCGTTGTAGACTGCCAACCATCTACATGATGGGGATGAAGGTGTTGTCGCGTAGGACGATGGCGGAAAGAGGCGGCAGGGATCAATCCGAGTCATAGGACAAAGAAGAAAAGCAGGACAAGAAACGGTTGCAATATGATCATATATCATCTTTTAGTAGATTGAACTGGTGGTAGATTTTACTGACTTCAAATATGTACTTACTAGCTTTGAAAGGTTGCTGCCGGATATTATCCGCAACCTTCTTATAAAGGTTTTATATCATACAACAGGCAAGCGAGTTGTGTTCGTACAACGTCAAGAGCTCTAGTTGAAACTTCGGTGTCCTTGTTTGGTGCTTTATAATTTGCATGACGTTCAGACAAGGAATCACTTACATTGACTTTCAATAACAAGATACAGACATTTGCTGGATGATGTCTTTTAATAAATATAAAGTCACAATTTATTACCATCTTTATTTGATATCGAAATTCACAAAAAAAAAGAAGGTTTGTAAAATAATATGAAAAGATTCTTTCATTGAAACTTAGCCTATTGTTTCTGTTAAACATTTTACGTATAATAATATTAAACGTTACAAAAGCTACAAATAATTACAAGAGTATTGTCTGGACTTTCCGGACCCTTGTCTCAGATAATTCACCTTACAAATTCCAGGCCAGTGGCCCTAAACCTTTTCTACCGTTTCACTAACTGATACCGAAGGTTGATGATCCCTTTGTTATTAATGGAAAGCAGAGGTCAGGGGTAAGGAAGCTGAAAATCATGTTTTCGAATGGTCCACTGTGAAATGTTGAGATAAACAATGTGTTTGTTTATGATACATAATATATTTGTCTCTAAATACAATATGAATATGTTTTGTTTCACTCTAAACGAGAAAAGAACATTTTGTAAACAACATATAACTGGTTTGACCTTTCCTGTAAGATCAAAATTACAGATTAACAATAAAAGTTACGTAGGTTATATGTAGGTCTTAAATTATGACTCAGACAGTGCCTGTAGTTATTTTAAATTTAGTAATTTGACTAGATTTATCATTAAAGAATAGATTATGACAATTTAATATCAATAAATAGATAGCAAATAACTTATATTTAAAACGAGTTCATATGTTCTGCCTGTATTACGGTTTTGACCGGTTCTTTTCATTAGGAATAACATTTCAGAACGAATTGAAATGTCACAGGCTTTATAAATTAGAATTTTCAAATATAAAATGTTAAACGGATATTGGTTAGAACTTTTTAAATTGTGTTGATTGAACAGCTCGCAGAAAGGAGATGAAATTTTCAGTAGTAGGACAAGGATGGAGTACAATTCAAAAGTTTGTGGAGAATGGAGAGGAGGCGCAAACGCGTTTGTCGAATAAAGCAGAGCTAAGCGTTGTGATGTTTGTAAATTCAGTTATTGTTAACTTTGTACGGCTTTATGAAATGTTTGCTGATAAACTTTAAAGTGTTGAGTAAAACCTTCATGTGACTCGTAGGAATAGTGATAGCAGTTGCAATAGGTTAATAGTAGGGTAATTGAGAGTACCGTTTCAAATTACCAGCACTTCAGTACCTCAGGCCGCAGCAATGTGCTGAGGTAAGCGTCTATGCTGGCATTGCACAAGGCACTTTAATTTAATTTTTAACCGACTTCAAAGAAAAGGAGGAGGTTTCTCAATTCGACCGTATATACATTTTTTTTTTGGTTGATTTTCCTGTGTATCGCGGATAACTTTGTCGTTTATGAACCGATTTCGATGATTCTTTTTTTAATGGAAAGGAGATGTCCCAACGGTGCTACCATGATAAGGGCATTAATATCTGATGATGGCATCTTAGAGAAATCGAGTCGCATCTTGAAGTCGGTTCTATTTTTGTTAAAATTGTACTTGTTTATTGTATTTTAACAATGTGTTGTCCGGTGAATTTCAGAATAAATGAATTTCTTTCTTTCTGGTTGACATTATAAGGAGCAAGGACAATACGTTGGAATTTCTTAAAAATAATTACGTAGAAAATTTTATTACTAGAAATACCGTAAGTGGAACTTCAAATATATTTATAAATACACATATTGAATAAGAAAAATATATGTCAAGCTAATTTCCAAAGATAAGATAGTGTTATCAGTATTATTAGTTAGAGAGATACGATGAGTCTCTGTAGCTGTTAGCAAAATCAAAATCACAGTGTTTAAAAATTTACTTAATATGCAACTATGGTAGCTTTATGGAAAGGGATTATTCATCTGCTCTAAATGAACGAAGCGTTAAACAAATAGTTGGATATTAGGGATTAGCCAAAAAAAAATCTCACGGAGTCTAAAATATGGTTGATTCCAGATTATTGCTTTGTATTCACCTCCAGAAATTTAATTTCCCTTAACTGGAACGGTATAATTTTTTTATAAAAAAAACCTTTGCATCAAACAGTCTAACACAGTTTTGAAACAATGACGGGATACTTCAATAACAATCCGTACGAGATGTTGGAAAGTTAATAACGTTAAAAATACCGGGAATCTAAAACGAAGCCAACGATGGAATAAAACTTTGCCGGAGTTCAATATCGGAGCGATGGTTTATGCTGCACACTGTTTGTTTTACACACGGACTCAGAAGACAGCAAAGATTGAAACTAAGTCGGTAAATATAATTTGATTCTACCCAAAGACAGTAAAATAGAGAATGACATTCTTGATGACAGCTTTACAAAAAAATATTATTATTATTAATCGCTAAAACGTCGCGCCGCGCACTTGCTAGAGTGTTACCGCACCCGTGAGATGGCGTTGGACACTTTAGAGGTTAAGTTATGATTTGTTTAAGTTTCGTAAATATTTATTTTACTTCATTAAAAATCAACGTTATCATAATCACTTTTAACATTGGCTTTGCTAATTCTTGTTGTCAACTTCTACGTTACGCTCAGAAATAATCGATCACACATCAATCATAGTGCTTATACCCTAATTTTTAATTAATAATTGTTCTTAAGTGAATGATTTAACAATAACAAACTATATCGATAATACAAATTGTTATTCTATCTAGCAAATATCGATTTGAGTAAAACGCTATTTCTGTTAACTCTTGGTAATATTTAAGATCTTTAGAAAAATTATGTAGTCATCGTGAAGGAGATACATTTTTAGTGATTATTTTATAGTTAAATACCAACCAACCAAGGTACCAACAGTAAGATGCTCAAACTATATCGCTGTGTGTCAAGACACATATTTTTCTATCGCGTTCGCATTCACCTACGTGGCTACCTCGCCGGTAACATCAGGCTCGGAACCTAGAATTGTTCTAACTACCGAACTTCGATACTTCGAGTATTTTGAAGTTGAGATTTTTTACTTCGATATCTAATATAAAGACTAAAAAAATATTTAATGTTTACCATTTGATAGCTGTCAAAGACACCACTGATATATTTACCATAATAGTCATTTTGAGTTTTTCTTATTATGGAAATGCTCAATAACAGTTTGGAGTTTGGATGTTGGGGTCGAAACCTCTGTGCCTCGGAGAGCACGTAAAGCTATCGGCCTAGCGCCGGATCTCTCCTTGGCCGTGTCAGATAACCATCCCATCTGATTTAAAGGGTGTGGGAACAGAGAGTGCACCTGTGTTACCCCCACACATTTTTGCAGTATTATCTATCTATGTGCTATAATATCTCCCGCTTGGTTGACTGATCTCCGTCGGGACTGGCCGCCGTCGAGAAGGAAATCTTGCACCCGTTTCGTCAACGTGATACATTAAGTTCAAGCGCGCACTGGCAGCCAGGCCAGGAATTGGTCTATCCGTTTGATAGCTACGTTGCCACAAACAGACAGACACACACACACACACACAGACATCGATGTCAAACTTATAAAACCCCTTTTTTGAGTCGGGGGTTAAAAAATGACTTTTAGAATTGAACCAAATTGAAATGGGTCCACACGGGAAGCACCAGCTCCCAAAAAAATCTGTCAAATTGAAAACCTCCCCCTTTTTGAAAGTCAGTCCTATGATTGAAAAACTATGTACACAAAGTTGTCTAGACCGGCGAATTTAAAATATTATGTTAGTGTTAGTGAAAATAAGTGGGCATTAATTTTCTAGGCAATGACTTTTTCCTTACTCAACAATGCAAAAGCTGCACATGCATATTATTATAACTTGTGGGCCTTTTAATATACATTGTTAATTTTTCCATGGTGTAACGAAATAAAAGTAGATCAGTGGATAGAGACAAAAAATACTCGGAGTCAGAGTTCTTAGGAATCTTACCGTCACCGTCTATTGTGTGTCAGAATATAATATATTACGGGGAAAAATATTTTCCACAAAACCAATCGCGTCTGGCCTCTCAAGTGATGGCTAGTAAAATACTAATTATTTATACTTATATCTAAAGCTGAAGAGTTTTTTATTTGCCTGAACGCCCTAATATCAGGTCAATAACAACTTGTCCGATTTGAAAAAATATTAAAGTTGACTAACACAGTGAAGTGAAGTATTTATTGGTTTAAGTACTGTTCTTACGTTTCTAAAAGAGGATTTTGTTTATAATCTCAGCACCAATAATGAAATGTATTTTTTAAAAACAATTTGTTATTTATTTGTATTTAATATGTTATTGTAATCTACCGAGTATGGTCTTAATATAGCAATAAATATTAGATTTTATCAGTTTAATTTAATATTATTGCTAGTATTTGCGCTATCGCGTGATAACAATAACATATATTGTTTTATGACCGACGACAGACGTATAAAAATATTGATCGATACTCATTCGAAGCACATTTAAACTTGTAGTTTAATTTTTGTTTTAAACAAAAGTAAATAAATCGAGAACACTGCAATGGTCCTTCGAGTCAATGTCATTAATAGTAAATCTTAAAATATTGCATATGAAAAGAGTACCATTGCATGAGGCGGGAGACTCAATAAAATGTAGCACAGATATGCTGCAGAGAAATAATAAATATTTTTTCGGACATCTAAACACACAACGCCATCTAGTCCCAAGATAAGCAGAGCTTGTGTTATGGGGTACTAGACAACTGATACAAATACATATATACTTTTTTTTTGTAAATACATACATATTATAGATAGAACACACCCAAACTCCGAAACAAATATTTGTAGATCATACAAACATTTGGTCCGACCCGGGAATCGAACCCGAGACCTCATGATCAGCAGTCGCTCACGCCAACCGCGAGACCAACGAGGCAGAAAAAAGTAAATAATCTGAAATGATTGCAAAAATGATGATGGTTTCTTCACCCTTGATTCCTTATCACTCTTAGCTACCAGCCACATCCGTGCTATAAGGTGATTTACAGCTAAGATTTAAAACTTCAAACATTAATATTGAACATAAAGAACTTCGGAAATTGTAATTCTATACTTCCAATATCATCAAAAGATTTAAATAAATAAATAAATAAATATTTCGGACATCTAACACACAACGCCATCTAGTCCCAAACTAAGCAGAGCTTGTATTATGGGTGTACTAGACAACTGATATGAATACTTATATACTTTTTTTTTGTAAATACATACATATTATACATAGAAAACACCCAAACTCCGAAACAAATATTTGCAGATCATACAAACATTTGTTCCGACCCGGGAATCGAACCCGAGACCTCAAGAACAGCAGTCGCGTATGCTACCACTGCGCCACCGAGGCAGTTAAATTACGTTAGTGCAAAATAAACGGGTATTTCCAACTTTTTCATCATCGTTTTATTCAAATGGGTTTTTGGATCGCCCATATGAATTATTTTAAGACGAATAATCGTTTTATGGTGCTGTTGCTGTTGATATCTACATGTTTAAATGAAATCAACTACATTCATATTACAGATACATTGATATTACAGATAAAACGTCATATATTGGATCTGATAAGCTATTTTGCATTGTGGAACTACATTGGTATTTTTTCCAGTTGATCTGCGTCTAGCGATGAGGATTGAAGTATTAATTCTGTTGATTGCTGCAGCCACAGTGACGGCTGGGAGGCACGATGTATACTCAAGGTAGACCTTACTTTTAAAAATATCAGTAAATTTATTTTTATACTAGTTGAGCCCCGAGGTAGTATTCGCGGTATAATAACAACCGCGGGTAACTTCAAATCATAAGGCATGTAAATATTTGTTCACTCAAATTGAAAACAAATATTGAGTACAAAAATAATAACTAAATGATAGAGCCTGTAACACACTATTAGTTGCATGAACGTATATAAAACCAAAAACCCTATAAACCCACAACACGACTACTTTTTTTTTAAATGAAGGTTGTCAGATAATTTCGCAAACCTACAAAATATAAAACTAATGGATGTATTTTCCGACAGGAATTCAGTCCACAGCATTAAAGTCAGTGATAAATCAGACCAGGACTTTTTATTTAATCTACTCTCGGAGTTAGATTTGGACGTTTGGAATTATGGAGAACCGCTACAACAGAATGCGAGTGTGATGGTCTCACCTGAAAATAGACAGAAATTCTTAGAAGCTATAGATGGCAGACGTTTGGAACATACCGTGGAAATAGATGACGTTGCCAAGTAAGTAATAATATAATGATTTACATACCTAGTGATTGCAGATTCGAACGCTACCCAACATATAACAGGACTCCCATTTTGTAGATAGCTTTGAAGGTTTATAAGAATACTAAGTCATTTTAAAATAACTGGTACTAAACAATTATTTCATTACTCTTCTTAGAGTAAATATGAGTATCAGAGGATCAACCCTTTAATCTGATTCGAAATAGAGAAAGGTATTAAAAAAACAATCATATCATATCGCGGTAATCATTTACTATTTATTCATTTTGAACATCACAAAAAGAGAACTAAGATAAAGACTTGGTGTAAGCTGAGATTTATTTACCTATTAACGTTACAGGTACCTTGATGAAGTAGATAATCGAGATATACTACGAAATGCAGATGACGATGCTGAGAAAAGGGTGTTTGAAAAGTACCCACGTCATGCAGAGGTATCTCAAAAAACATTACCATGTTAATAGTAAATTATTTTTTTGGTTCATTATTTCTGCACTCAGCTATGAACATGATGATTTTGGTATCACAGCATTACTCATGAAGACACTGCCTATTTGTCTAAACGAGAATCTTGGATTTCATTTTCGATCTGTTTTATAATTCACTTCACGATGTGTTTTATATTATATAAAAATATTGAGCATGTAATAATTATTATTTTTACCGGAATTAATGCGATTACTTATTTAAGGGTATTCTTACCTCTGATTAGCCTGACGTTTCGATCAGGTTGCACTGGTTGTCGTCACAGGCTGAGTATGTAATACCTTTAAATAGGTGATCGCGTTAATTCCCGTAAAAATAATTATTATTATATCGTGGAACACGTTCAAAATAGCATTAAAATTCTGAACACCACCTGAAGGTTGGATTAAACTTCATAAACGCATGCTTATTTGTTCGTACAGGTAGATGAATATTTGGAATACATAGCTAGGCAGTATCCCGCTATAGTGACCATAGTAAATGCTGGAAACAGTTTCGAAGGACGCCCTATGAAATACTTAAAGGTCAGTACCTAATTTTTACTAGTGATTTTTGAATGGTTTTAAACGACTAGATCGTATGGATACTGCAAGAGATCCATTCACGCCATTTAAGTACTCCTCTAGAATTAAAGTGAGTTTATTTTTCTACTCCTATCACTCAGATTCAGCTGGCTCATGTATGCATATAAATCATGGCTCTTCCACTTCAAAACAAACTAAAAGTTTGTTGGTCATAGAATAGTTTTTAATTCTTGGTTTATCTGAATTCTTGCGATAGTTGTGATGCAAATTTACTTGGTTTTTGTGTACAGATCTCAACAACAAATTTCGCGGACAATACCAAGCCTATCTATTTTATGGAAGCAACGTTGCATGCTCGTGAGTGGGCTACTACTCCAGTCGCATTATACTCCATTCACAGGCTGGTTGAGAACGTCACTGCCGAGGACCAGGACCTACTCAATAATATTGACTGGATCATCTTACCCATAGCCAACCCTGATGGTTATGAGTATTCACATACCGATGTTAGTATTGTTTATTATTTTATTGATTACTAACTATGCGTATATACTATATATACTATATTTTATGTGTTTTACCGTTTAAACCTTGCCTGGAATATGACAAACATTTTAAAATCAAAATCAGCTAAATTGCCCCATCCGTTCTCGAGTTCTAGCGAGACACGAACAACAATTGGTTTTTACATATAATTTTTTTTGTTTGCAAATATTATCGTTTGTTTAATTATTTTTTTATTTTATGTGTACAATCATTTGTTTGGTTTTATTTTGTATAACTAGTTTATTTATTTCCTTTGTTTATTTTTTCGATTTTGGAATAGATTTCAAAATATGGTTAAATTACCATACACTTTAAATTTTTTTTTTAATATTTCAATATTTAATATTAATGGGTATGAATATGGAGAGTAGAATCTTAACAGAACATTCATAAGTATGATTTTCAACTGATCTGAGATGTACACATTAAGTAGATCATACATACACATAATGACAAGATTAATTTCCAGAAGTAATAACACTAGTGTATTTTCTTTTAAGGAGCGGCTTTGGCGTAAAACAAGATCTATCAACCCAACATCCGATTGCATTGGAGTTGATGGAAATAGGAACTTCGATGCCAACTTTAACACTGTGGGTGTATCACAAGACCCATGTTCTGTCATATATCCTGGATGGGAAGCCTTTTCGGAGCCAGAGACCCGTATTGTTAGAGATATTATGCATGAGTATCTTAACAGAATTGAGATTTTTATGGATATACACAGGTAATATCATACTAACTTTAATAATTAATTTTGCAACTTCTTTTATGGAATATGAAGCAAACGAGCAGACGTTTCACCTGATAGTTATAGCGAACTTATGGGCACGTTGGAATAACAACGGCGATGAATAATGTTGTGAGCAGTATTTATTATGCAGGAGTCACGGCTTCATAATACTCTTTTTGTTACATGGTGACGTCTGGTTTTCTATACCCTTACAGCTAATTATATATATTAAAAAAATGTATCGATACACTGCATTTAATCACGTCTTATTCTCGACGAGATAATGACTGACTAACTAACTAACTAACTAACTAACTACGTGACGATAATATACTGATATCTGAAATATGCTGATATAGCTGGTCAGGCTTAGATATGTATAAATTCTATTAATTTAACAATATATGATGTAGGAATAGTAGTAAGCAATTACCGCCTTCCATGGACACCCGCAACATCAGAGGTTGCCGGCCTTTGGAAGATGGGAAGAGGGATGGGAAGGGGAATGGAGGGAGGGGATGGGGAATGGGCCTCCGTTATCCTCGTTCATACGGTGAAACACAGTGCAAGCGCTATTTTACTCTGGTTTTCTGAGGCCGTATGATTATAGTTATTTTGGCAGGGCCATACATAAAATTTTGTAATAATGACTAAACAATTAATTATATAAATAATATAATACCTTACTATTACTTTAACTATTAAGCTATATAAATAATAAATAAATAATTAATTATAAAAAAATAAACTCCGATCGAGCCCATTCATGCCGAAGCGTGGCTCGCCCAAGGCATCGTTCATAAAAAAAAATGTAAAATTAATTACTTTCATAACGTGGCTAATTAAAAGCTGTACCATCGGCATTTTACGTTACTATCACGAATGTGGCTACCCGTAGAAAGCAGATCAATCACATATTTAAATATTTCAGTACTGGAAGCTATATTTTATTCCCCAACGGTGATGGAACTTTGCCACCGACGGCACCTCAACTCCATCACGTCGGTTGTGCAATGGGAGCTGCTATTGATACTATGAAGTTGCCGCAAGCTATTTACTACCGAGTAGCAAACGCTGGTCAGCTGCTATACCCAACATCTGGTGACACTACTGATTACGCTCAGGTAGTTAATATTCTGATACTATTGGTAAAAATCTCTACTCGATTCTTGTGCAGTACACGTTTATATGTATATCATAGCATTCTATAGTAGGTTATTCCTTTCTTTCTCCGAGTATTTTTCCTGAACCTAAATTTTAAATTGGGGTCGCCTTAAAGTGTACTGCTATATGTCTGAACGTCAATTTTTTACTGAAACGACCGCCCATTATACTTCGACAATCCAAGTACTAGACGATAGCAAAGTTCTGTAGAAACTGTACCCGTAACGATTGCCATAGATGCTTATCTGGAAACCTATACCGATCGCTTATTGTGCTCTCCGGAGCATGCTATAATACTGTTCTTCTGCTAATGAATAAACTTTTACAGTTTAAAATTTATAATTATAGAAAATTGGTATCCCGTTCCCATACACATTGGAGCTACCCAACTTTGGAGGAGGTTTTATTGTCCCAAATGAATTGATAGAGCCAACCAACAAGGAAACATGGTTTGGCATAGCTACCTCCGCGAGACTTGGCCGCATTTACTATCGAGCCAAACAAAATCTGAGCAACTGATTGCGTCAATGATTTTATATGTTATAAAGATATTTGTCATAGTGTATGTTTTTGTAAATAAATAAATATTTTTCAACAATAATAAAAGTCTACTTTTTATAGTGTAAGCACAATCCAGACATTCATCAAAACATGACTTTGCTACGATCAACTTCTGTCTAGAATCTGATGAATTTTGATCCAACCTAGACACAACGTTTCTAGATACAAATGTTTGGCTTACCTTAATAGTTAAGGTAGCGGACTTCAAATTATTCTTCTACAAAACACAAAAATAAACACTTTTACCTGTTTAGAATATCCTTATGCTAACAGCATAAGTCGTTGGATAAATATATGATATAAATACATTTGTAAAACCAATTAAAGGTAGATTTAAACACAAATATTAAAAGAATTGAGGTGTTTATAAAGTGTCTTGCTGTTCTCAAAGTTGCTCAGCTCAGCAAAAAAACTATTAATAGACGTAAAGAAATTAGATGCCTTGAAATACTTTTTAGATTTATTAATATCACTGATGTTTGTCAACATACAAATGTTATTTGTTTATGGCAATATATACTAAAGCTGCTTCTACATCTAAATCATTTCAGGATAAGAATAATAAAATAAATTTTGAAACTTTGGATACCTTTAATATGAAATACTCTAGGAAAAATAATCACTTTATTGTACTGCAATAAAAGACTCCCTAATCTCTTGATATGTACATGTTTAAAAGAAATCTACTGTATCGATAATCCAGATAAGGAATCATATATTAGATCTGATAAGCTATATTGCAGGGAGTTTAAACTACATTGGTGTTTATTCCAGTTGATCTGTGTTTAGCGATGAGGATCGAAGTATTTGTTCTGTTCATTACTGCAGCTATCGTGTCGGCAGGAAGACACGATGTATACTCAAGGTAGACTTCTGTTTATTTTTTTTTCAGTTATTTCATTCATAGTTTAATTTTAGTAAGTGTAGTAGTTAGAATTTCAATGACACCAAAAAAAAAATTTTTAATTTCTTTATTTTATGTACTCATATTTGTAGTAGATATGTATCTATATAGTCCGGGATCACCGGAACAAATTTCACAAGTTATTACTATGAAGCAAATTTTTTGTGAGTAGCATTTTGATGAGGGGGGCCAAACTTCCACCTTACAAATACTTTCGATTGTGGTAGCTATTTAATTGTAAATGTCAACGTGGTAGCCGTTAAGTTATAAAAATATTAACCAACTTTTTTACATAATGGAAACAAATATGTGTCCTACCAAATGTATGGTATGATACTTCCAACATATCATCAAAAATGATACGAAATATTTGATATTTAACAGTTGCTTAATATTATTAATATTGATACAATGTAACAGACCTACAAGTTGCGTGGTACGTTATCCCGGTCACAAGTTTTTTTCCTGCTAGCCCTGTTAGCTACCACAATCGAAAACTTTTGTAAGGTGTAAGGAAATGTGGGCCCTCATCAACATGAAGCCACTCACGAAAAATTTGCTTGATAGTAATAGCTTGTAAAATTTGTTCCGGGGATCCCGGACTAATACTTATACCTGAAATATATGATTCACAATATTATAATACCAAAATATAATTTAATGCCCCGGGTGTAACTTTAAAATTATTGGTTAGATCAATCGTGTGGATATTTAAACACTCACATCGAAAAAATTGAGATTGATTAACATCAACCAACATAATAATTAGATGAGAAGAGCCCATCCCACACTAAGTTGTTTCAGTGTTAAACCTGATGACTATTAATTCCTGCAATATTTAAAACTAAAAGAAATATTTTCCGACAGGAATTCTGTCCACAGCATTAAGGTCAGGGATAAATCAGACCAAGATTTTATATTTAATCTACTCTCGGAGTTAAATCTCGATGTTTGGAATTATGGAGAACCGCTACAACAGAATGCGAGTGTGATGGTCTCACCTGAAAATAGACAGAAATTCTTAGAAGCTATAGATGGTAGGCGCTTGGAACATACTGTGAAAATAGATGACGTTGCCAAGTAAGTAATAAGAAAGTAACTTACATATTATGGGTAGGTGCGAACCCCACCCATCAGGTTTTGAACTTTAAATGACTCCTGTGTGTGTACCTGAAGCTTTCCTTTTTATATTTTTCTACCTAGGTATTCGGAAGAGTGGTGTGTCAGAATCAAACTGATTAAAACGACAAGGGGTGCACACTAGGCCATTTTATTACTAAAATATAATATTCAATTATTAGTATTATCAATCAATCTTATCAATCTACGTTGACCAAAGCACCCCTGCGTACAGTAGTCTTATCACGACTGTAGACTCACCTATATAGAGCAAATTTCTTCCAAAAGATGGACTAAGATTTGAAGCAAGATTTTAAAAAAATCTCCTTTTGAGATTCAGGCCCAAATGAAATATGAATCGGGTTGCCCTGAAACTGGCAATGGCCCCATGAAATACGCGAAATGAATCTTATTACAAGTATATAGTTTAGCTTTGAATGTTGACAAGAGTGCTGTGCCATTTTGAGAACTTACTACATTCATGTTAGTATATTAAACCAATAATTTCTAATGCGATAGTGCTGTGATGCTCCAACAAGATGATAAAAACCAATATTATTGTTATAGCACCCCTGCCAATAAACGTTGGCAATTATTTCGTTGCCCTTTTTGGAGTAAGAATAGATATCAGGGGGCAAACCTTCTAAAAAAGAGAACATAGGTAAAGTCTGGTGTAAGCTTTTATATGTTTACCCATTAACATTACAGGTATCTTGATGATGTAGATAATCGAGATCTGCTTCGGAATGCACGAGATGACGATGCTGGGAAAAGGATCTTTGAAAAGTACCCACGTTATGCAGAGGTACCTCCAAAATATTCTCATATAAATATTTAATCATTTTTCTGGGTCATCGGTTCTTTGCTGAGACATGATAATTTAGTTTATTAATGTCATAATTCATAGACCAAATTTCTAATATGCTTCTAAACTGGAGGCTTGGACTTCATTTTGTTCTATTTTATTATTTACTTTAACACACTTTTCTATTAAAATTATGCCATGGTACGTTAAATTTAGATGTTAATCAAATTTTAAATCAAATACCATCAACAAACTGTATATTATTGATATAAATTGAAATGTTCGAAATAACACTCTGAACACTAGCTGAAGGGTTAATGAATTCATAAACGCATGCTTATATGTTCATATAGGTAGACGAATACTTGGAATACATAGCTAGGCAGTATCCCGCTATAGTGACCATTGTAAATGCTGGAAACAGCTTCGAAGGACGCCCTATGAAGTACTTAAAGGTCAGTACCTAATTCCTTCTTAGACTGCTCGCCCTATGGCAAATGGTAATTGAATACTGATACTTATGAATATTTCAAGAGCCACATTGACGTTATTTTAGTATCCATCTAGAATTGATTTTTCTTCTCCTATTACTCTGATTCAGCCGGCTCATTTATGCTAAATTACCAAAAAATGTCGTTGATCTTAAAACAGTTTGTAATTTCTGATGAATCTATTATTTTTTTATTGTAGTTATATATATTTTTTATGGTTCTTGTATACAGATCTCAACAACAAATTTCGCGGACAACACCAAGCCTATCTATTTCATGGAAGCAACGTTGCATGCTCGTGAGTGGGCCACCACTCCAGTCGCATTATACTCCATTCACAGGCTAGTTGAGAACGTCACTGCCGAGGACCAGGACCTACTCAATAATATTGACTGGATCATCTTACCCATAGCTAACCCTGATGGTTATGAGTATTCACACACCGATGTAAGTATTCCTTACTAGTTGTTGCCCGCGGTTCCACCCGCGTCTATGTCTAGCCTATGTGTTATTCTGATGTGTAAGCTATATTACTGTAAAGTTTCATCCAAATCCGTTCAGTAGTTTTTGCGTGAAAGATTCATCCATCCATCCATCCATACTTTGAAACTTTCGTTTATACTTAAATATAACTTAACTTATAATATTAGTAGGATTATATAATGGAAAATTTTGTAACATTTTCTGGTTAGTTATTTTTATATTTCTCTTTTATATTTTATCAATTTGTTTTATTTTATGTGATAACTATAATAATAAAGAAAAAATACGTTTGTTAGGTATTTTTTCTTTATTATTATAGTTTTCAAACTGTGACTAAAATATTATGAGCTATTTAAAAATCTGTATTTTCTTTAACTTTCGAGCTATTACTGTCAGTAGCTATGAAAGTAGAAAGGAAAAACTTGATCGCAGATTCGTAATTATGTTCTTGAAAATTGATATTTCTCGAAATGTTATGCAGTAAGTAAACACGTATAATCATCTGTACTTTAATAAAAACAAAATTGGTTTTCTTTCAAGGCGCGTCTTTGGCGAAAAACAAGATCTATCAACCCAACATCCGATTGCATTGGAGTTGATGGAAATAGGAACTTCGATGCCAACTTTAACACTGTGGGTGTATCACAAAACCCTTGTTCTGACATATATCCTGGATGGGAAGCCTTTTCCGAGGTAGAAACCCGTATTGTTAGACAAATCATGCTTGAGTATCTCGACAGGCTCGAGTTATTTATGGATATACACAGGTAATATCACAATGATTATTAATTCAGTCATTAACAAAGAAATTATTACTTATGGATAAGGTGACTGTGGTCTTTGAACACATAAAATAAAATTTAAACTGTATTTTATGTTAAATCAATATTCAAATTCGGGTAGAATATACTTAAGTATATTGCAAATTTGAATCTAAAATATTAAAAGATTTACATAAATTGCTATTTTGCTAGATAATAAGTTTGACCTTTATTCAATATAATAATGAAATCAGAATCTCTTAAAATTTAAAATAAAAAGTTAAAATAAAGTTGCCTACTTGGTCTGCTCCATAGATTTCAAATATATAAATAAATGAATATTTAACAACAGTCTCTAACCCGCACTTGGCCAGTGTGGGGATCTATGGCGTTAACCCTATCCTTCGTCTGTCTCTCTTCTACTAAATTTTCATAAAAAATACAATTTCACTACACGTAATCAATTCTATTGTTAACCGACTTTAAAAGAAGGATATTAATTCTACTATTTTTTGACAACAAAATAATCTAAATTTAGTAAGTTAACCGAAAATTGTAACGAAAAATAAATGCGATAGTATGCCAGGAGGTTACTCAATTATGATAGAGCTTATTAAAAAATGATTAATGTTTTGAATACTACATAAGTTTCTTTGAAGAGAAAAACAAATAAAATTGAGGAATAAACACAAGTAAAGCTTTAGGATTCGCATGCATCACATTATGTTTCAATGTTTCAGTTATGGAAGCTATATATTATTCCCCAACGGTGATGGAACTTTGCCACCGACAGCACCTCAACTCCATCAAGTCGGTTGTGCAATGGGAGCTGCTATTGATACTATGAAGTTACCTCAAGCTATTTACTACCGAGTAGCAAATGCTGGACAGCTGCTATACCCAACATCTGGTGACTCTACAGATTACGCTCAGGTAATTCTGATATTATTGGCGAAAATTTCTGCTTGTTTTTTTGCGCGATACATGCTTATTTAGTCACATCATCTTTCAATAGGTATTTCTTCGGTTTCTGAACTTCCATTTTTTAAGTGTAATGACTGCCATTACAACTACACAATCTAAGAATACTTGGAGATGATAGTAAATTTGTATAGAAAGACTATTGGCGGACTTATAAGGTCCATAACAATTGCCAAAAATGCTCATCTGGAAACGAAGACCGATTACTTATCGTGTTTTTTTTTTTTATAATTTACCTGCTAAAGTGACTGCTCAGCCTGATGGTAAGCTCAAGCAAAATCCAACAGTGGGGGCCACCATACTCACTGCGAAAGCAAACAATGCAGTATGGCGTCCCGCACTATGGCGGCTTAGTGAGATGCTTTTTCACGACCCGCTTAAAGGACCCGGGATCATAGTGGGAGGGAAACACGTACGCTGGTTGTGAGTTCCAGTTTTTAACTGCTCGGCACAGGAAGGAAGAACCAAACCGTTTGGTTTGAGAGCGTATTTCAATGGTGTTGTTTGAGATGATCCGTTATGGTGCTGTTGTTTCAAAGTTAATATTTATAATTACAGATAATTGGCATACCGTTCCCGTACACGTTGGAGCTACCAGAATTTGGTGGGGGTTTTATTGTCCCAAATGAATTGATCGAGCCAACCAACAAGGAGTCATGGCATGGCATAGCTACCTCCGCGAGACTTGCCCGCACTTATTATAGAGCCAAACTTAATCTGAACCATTAGTCAATGATTTTGTGTTGTATGCTTCTGTAAATAAATTATTACTTTTCAATAATAATCAATGTCTACTTTTTTGGTAAAAGCTGAGCAAGATATGTGACAAAACATGGTTTTCCCACGGTCAATTTATTTTATCTGAAACTGATAAATTTTGATCCAATCTACAACATTTTTAGACATACATTTTTTATTTATAAGTTTTAGCTTTGGTAAAGTATTCATCGATGTTTACTATACATCATAATATATTGTCTTAATAATGTTTATAATGTGCGTAACTGTTCTAAAAGTTCTGTTATTGTAAGCTTGACAAAAAAATCTAATGGAAATTTACATAGAAATCAGCCATTTTGAAATAAATTAAATTGTTCAATATTGCTGATGACGCTAATATTTCTGCAGGTCAGTCTGAATTTGATATTTATAGGAACCTATTAAGGGTTCAGCCTTTACTGATAGACTACGTTGTTTCTGATAGTGACTTAAATATAAATCAAAATCAACTGCCTCGGTGACGCAGTGGTAGCGTACGCGACTGCTGTTCTTGAGGTCTCGGGTTCGATTCCCGGGTCGGATCAAATGTTTGTATGATCTGCAAATATTTGTTTCGGAGTTTGGGTGTTTTCTATCTATAATATGTATGTATTTACAAAAAAAAAAGTATATAAGTATTTAATATCAGGTGTCTAGTACCCATAATACAAGCTCTCCTTATTTTGGGACTAGATGATGTTGTGTGTTAGATGTCCGAAATATTTATTTATTTATTTATTATTTATTAAATAAAAAATCTGTCAAACCAGTTGTGTTTTTAGGATTGAAAGATTTGAAAACAATATTTAGTGGAAATAGCTCAGATAAAGAATAGGAAATAGCATAATTACAAATTAAAAATAAACCACAAAATTCGAGGAGGTTATAGTAAGTCAATGTGAACTATTATTATAATAATAATAATAATTTATTTGAAACTCATGTTACAATATTGTGAAAGCAGGTACAATGTTTCTAGTCTACTCAAGTTTACATTTTGGTATCACTTAAAAATACAATAACTGCAACGGCAATGGGCATAGATAGAACTTCCAGCAGGTTGACATTTCGATGCCTAAACTAGACTCGAAGCCTGTACTATAAGCATCAGCCATCTCCTCCTGATAGAATTATAATAAAAGAACATTACACAGTGTGTTTACATAGATTTTGGAAACTTAGGGTTAATTACTTTCATCTGACTAGCAGCAATGAGTAAGATAGCTAATAGAAATACAACAATTCACATACTATTCTAGTAGGTATTTTAATAACAGTGTATACACATATATATATATTTAAATGTGTGAGCAAATGTTTGTGGTGTATGTGTATGTGTGTGAGCGTGTGTGTGTGTGTGTGTGTGTGTGTGTGTGTGTGTGTGTGTGTGTGTGTGGGTGGGTGTGTGTGTGTGGCTGTATGTGTGTGTGTGGGTTGTGTGTGCGCGCGTGTGCGTGTGTGTGCCTGTGTGTGCGTCTGCGTGTGTGTGCCTGTGTGTGTAAGTGTGTGTGTCCTTGCATGTGTGTGTGTTGTTTAGGTATCGCATATTAATTCACTACTACCAATAAATTTTCAGTTGCATTGTAATCTTGGGAGTGTAGCCACTCATAGACCGACCTTTTAAAATCATGATAGCTCAGTCTGTGCACCCTCAATGTTTCGTTAATCTTATTATATAAAAACTCACCCAGAAAACTCGGAAATTTATTTACATATGATGTATTAAATTTGTGTGAAAATAAAACTTTGTGATCCCTACGTTTATTCCTAGCTGATGAGTGTAACATATCCCTATTGACCCTACCGTGGTACCTTAAAAGAAGTCTGAGAATAAACAATTGTCTCACTGTTAGTACTTTACATTCTTTGTACAATAGTTTAGTAGAGTATGTGTACGGATGGCAGTGGCTCACCTTAAGCATGGCTCTTTGAGCTCTTTCTAGAGTGAGCAAGTGTGTCTTCGACGCCCCTCCCCAAGAATCAATGCAGTATGTTATAAGGCATTCACAGAGGGACTGGTATATCATCTTTAGGAGTTTAGGCTCTGCAATATGACGTAGGTTTTTAATAATTGCGATTAATTTTCGCATTCTGGTCGATAAAATTTCTATATGTGGTTTAAAAGATAGATTACGGTCAATTAGAACTCCAAGATATTTAATAGTATCAACTTGCTTGATACTCGGACAGGAACAAGTTACAGAATTTTCTCTAGAACCACATTTATGAGCTTTAATTCGGAAACAATCCCTTGACGGCTGCGTTCGATTAAGAATCGAGAAGGCAATGTAATGTGTCTTATTGGCATTTAGACTCAGTGAGTTGTTATAAAGCCATTTAGTAATTTCATTTGATCCTTTTTGTGCGCGATCGAAAACGCTCTCCCAATCATCGTCCCAGAATAAACAAACCGTGTCATCAGCGAATGTTACGATCTGACTGTTCCCAATTAACAACTCACACAGCTGATCTATATAAACCAAGAAAAGAGTCGGGCCGAGAATATTCCCTTGCGGAACGCCGTAATTCACGTTTAAAGGACAGCTGACTCTTTTACCGATCCTTACACTTTGAGTTCTACCGGTCAGGTAGTCCTCAAATAGTTTCAGTCCTCGTATTCCCAACCGCTCAAGCTTTTTTATCAGCAGTGGAATTAAAATCGTGTCAAAAGCTTTTGCTACATCCAAGAATATTGCTAAACACTTTTGACTCTCATCCAGTTTTCTAACAACTGTGTCAGTAACACAGAATACAGCGTCAGCAGTAGACTTCGTATAGTATGCCAACTGCACATGTACAGCAAACCTGACGTATGTTTTACATCCATTTCTTTAGAGATTCAGTTTTTGGGGCAGGCCATGATTCTGTAAAGCCATTTGTTAAAGAAAACATATATTGGATTTCTACGAAGACCTGAGCAGTCAAAATACAAAAGTACAAAACACGACATTTAGCAATGAAAATTGGATTAATAAACTATGTACTCTTAGTTATCGTAGTGTTAAAATATTTTTAACAGTAAGACGTCATGTTGATGTGTTAATTTGTTATTATAGTCTTGAGTTCTTTAATGCTGCATATGCAAATTAGTTTAGCAATATACTTTAAAGTATTTTAAAAAACTCACAAGGTCTTCATTTAAGTAAATAAAAAATATTCCTTTAAAAAAGAACCGATGGTCACGTTAGAATTAGGTAATCAGCAGTCTAATCAAAAATGACTGTACTAATATCTACCCAGTAATATTTATACAATAAAACAATAAAGATAGGTCAATAGATAAAGATAATGAAGTGAAACTAATAAACGTTAACTGAGTTGAGTGGTTGTACAGTCAGGGAGTAGGCAGACATGAAGAACCAATTAATTATTCTCTTTACGGCTGTACTGGGGCTTGTAGCGGCTGGAAGACATGACATATACGCCAGGTATTTTGTTTATTAACGTTTTATATTTCATTTTCAATCGAATGGGTTAAAGACTATGTCAGTCACGTCTCAATGTTTTAAGTATGTGATTGAACTTATTCCCTAATCGTTAATTAGGTTCATTCCTTGATAATTGTTATCATTACATTTTTTTTTATACTAACTAACACTAACTTTCACGTAACCACAAGAATAATATCGCTAGGCTGTCAAATATACACAAATATTTTCAGAGAACCATTTCTTACACTCAGGTTCCAAGGTCCTTTTGTGAAAACTTTTATTCGTGCGTGCGTACAAACGAACTTTTGATTTTTGGTTAACTTAATATGTGGCAAATGTAAGCCATTTATTCGATCCATAACTTTATTAGATATTTTATTTCAAGCAAACTAATTATAACTGGTGTTTGATAACTAACAAAAGTTATTTGTCCATGGCAATAAAAACGAAAGCTGCTCCTACATCTGCATCTAAACCACAACATGAAATACATTATGAATCTTTCTTTTGATTCGATAGATTTTGAAACCATGAAAATGGCGTATTGTGAAACGCAATAACAGATTTCAAAATATCATCTTAGCATATCCTTATTGAACCAATAGCTAACAGGAAATTAAATGACAACTTTAGAGGTCGAACATTAATGGCAGGATCAATTCAACCACGTGCCAATGACATGTACACTCCTACATCGCACTATACCTTGTCCACTGACGGTGCACACGGCTACCTTTTATCGCTGTACTATTGTATACAACCGATAGTATTTCTGCTATCAAACCTTTAATCCAGACAAAGACATAAATGATGTTGCAAGCATTTAGCTTCATATCTTTATTATGTGTGGACTACCTCGGGCAGCTCCAGCACTACCTGAAGAAAAAATATGTTTATATCACAATGAACAGCTTAAAAAGGGTTCCTCATACCTAACAGGGATTCGTCTTAAACCTGCAGCAGGCCCAGTCCCCCTGTCGTATATGCATTCAATTTCTAATAATAGCTATTCCTTTCTACGATCGTTAGTAAGCCGTAGCAATTATATTTCGTGAATTAGTATTATGCGTTGGTAGGCACTACAGCTAACTTAACAAATAAAAGACAAATAAGGACTTCCAAAAGTTTTGTGTCCTAATTTTTTGACGTTTTATTTTACTTCTTAACTGTATTTAACAGAAATTCAGTCCACGGTATCAAACTTCGCGATAGATCAGAACACGAGTTACTTGGTAACTTAATAACAGAACTAGATGTGGACATCTGGCAATATGGAGTACCCGAAGGACGAGATGCTTTGGTGATGCTTACACCTACAAACAGAGATACATTCTTAGCAGCCATAAACGATAAAGGAGTTGAGCATTATGTGAAAACTGCTAATGTCACCAAGTGAGTATACTACACATAGAATATGTTTAGAATGTACCACAAATTTCAATGTGTATTTAATTATATCTTGAGTGCATTGCAGAAATACATTCCTTTATTAATTAAGAAGTATTCAAAAATCCCTTTGGAACTCCTGCTCTTAGGGGATTTTAGAGAGTATGTGGTGTTTAAACTTAAAATTAGGGAGACCCTATCGCGGGGAAATCGTATATCCAGCATGGGAGTGTTGAACGCTGTTGATATGATATGAAATTAACTACGCAATTTTACGCGTTAATTAGTCTTTAAATAGAGTGTTTTCTTAGAAAATCTTTTTCATATAAAGTAAACAGAAACATAATTCTTTTTATCAAATTCAGAGTAATCTTTGACTTTTTGTAGAGCTCTAGAAGAGGAAGATGATCGACTGCTTAAATTGAGCAGACAAAGTGACCAGCAAATGATATATCAAACCTATCGGCGCTATGCAGAGGTATTTATAATTTTAAAATCTGCGGTAAATTTAGAAACTTGGTTTGCAATAACAAATCAAGTTTTCTGTGACATTTAAATTCCACTAGATGATTTAAGTATTTAAGTAATGTCATTAATGGTTTAATCTATGTTAATCCTAGACCTGTTTTATTTGACTAATGAACAAACAACAAAACATATACTTGTACTTCTTTTTATTTGTTATTATTTGTTTCATTTTATCTTAACGCGTTCATACTTGGGTGAACTATGATACTACAGCACATTTAAGATATCATGATCTCGAGCAATTTTGTGGTTCTAAGCAGTTTTTTTGCGGCTTTTCATGGAGTGAACGGGGTTCTCAGAGCTCTAACCCATCCCTTCTCTCTGATTTCCTCTCGTGAGGCCATCTAATCAGAATCACCTGATTGATTAAAATTAAAAATTTTAGAATAAAGTAGTATATAATGTGTTTATTGTGTGTTCATATAGATTGACGAGTACCTGGAGTCTGTAGCTGCTCGATACCCAGATATAGTAAGGTTGGTTAACGTAGGAAAGAGTTTTGAAGGCCGCGATATTAAGTATCTAAAGGTAAAGATTTTTTTTTGTAAGTAATTAAGTAAGTAATTAAGTAAAGTACTTTTATCTATATATATAAAAGAGGAAGGTGACTGACTGACATACCCAGAGATCAACACACAGCCCTAGAATCCTGAAATTTTGCATGTTGGTTCTTTATATAACGTAAGTGAGCACTAAGAAAGGATTTTTTAGAATTCCACCCTTAAGGGGGTAAATCAGGGGGTGAAAGTCTGCGTGAGCAAAGCCGCGTTCAAAAGCTAGTTATATATAATTTACATATATCTCATACTGTGTATATGGAAATAGATAAACTCACGATAGGTCCTATTTTTAAAGTGCCTGACGTTGCGAACAAGTTGCACTGGCCGTGGACAGCCTCTGACCGTCTAACACCTAGAGTGTAGTCGATATTTCTTGTAGCTAACATATTTAAAAAACTGATGATACTAATAAAATTGATATTATATTTATTAAACATTGTTACTCTTCCCTACTTACTACCATCTCTTAAGGGTTAAACTGTGAAGTTATCAAATTTAACCTCTGTCTGCTGCAGGTATGATTCCACGTTCGAATATATAAACAAACAGAAAACTATTGAATTAAATTCTAACTTTTTCGTATCATTGGTAACATTTAAAAATATTATCCAACATATAAGATGTTAAATAGTAATTTTAAATTGTTATTAACAGGATCGTAATGTATAATATTAAAATTTTGTAACATTAAAATAATTTTGCAAAGCTACAAAATATGCACAATTCCCTGGTTTTTCAGATCAAGTGTAACAAGTTTGTGAAATATGACGCAACATTAAGAAATACCATAAAATAAAATATATTTTTTGTCACAACCAGATCTCAACTTCAAATTTTGCGAATACCAGCAAGCCGATTTATTTCATGGATGCGTCAATGCATGCTCGTGAATGGGTCACCACACCAGTGACATTATACTCCATTCACAGGCTGGTGGAAAACCTTAGAACTGAGGACTCTGATCTTCTTGCTGATATTGACTGGATCATCTTGCCTCTTGTTAACCCTGATGGCTATGAATATACACATACGCATGTAAGTATTATTATAAAGACATATAGCAACTATTTAAAGCTCAGGTATAATTATATCTTAGTCTTCATCAAAAAACTGTAATAAAGAGATTCTAAAGACGTCTATTTTGAGACTAAGGTTTGAAACATGCATGTTTTTTTTTTGTAAATCGCTAGGTTAAACTTAGATTTTTTTTTATTGCTACTTCATCTTTCCAGGAGCGGCTCTGGCGCAAAACTAGATCCATCAATCCAACGAACGACGAATGCATAGGTGTAGACGCGAACAGAAATTTTGATGTTGCGTTTAACACTGTTGGAGTTTCCGCGAACCCTTGTGCGTTTACTTATCCAGGATGGGAGCCTTTCTCGGAAGTGGAAACCAGATACGTTAGAGATATCTTGTTGGAGCATTTAGACAGGATTCAAATATACATGAATATACACAGGTAAGATGATTTACTTACATCATTGATATTTTCAATTATGTTGACTTCACCAACTACTTTTAAAGTAAAAATGTCTCTGAAAAGTCACAAAATGTTTCCGTTAATACTGTAACGTATAAACTACTCGTACTATAAATTTAAGAGTTAAATGATGATGCCACCTAAAGTCAAGCTTACTATGACATGGGCATGACATATATGTTGAAGTGAACGGTGTGATGGTACCGGCTCATAATAAATCGATGTTAAGCAATTTTCTTTGTTGCTCCTTAGATTACCACAGGTACCAATCACTGTAAGTTGGACCTCTAAGTCAAGGAGCCGATCCCAATAAGCCGAATATCCACCTGTGTGTTAATAACAAGTTTCTAGATGTGGCGCTGATCTCATTCAATCAGATGACCGTTCTCAGATGACCCTATTTTGTTAAA
The DNA here is from genome assembly GCA_905220595.1 of Spilosoma lubricipeda. NCBI lineage: Eukaryota > Metazoa > Arthropoda > Insecta > Lepidoptera > Erebidae > Spilosoma > Spilosoma lubricipeda. Next base: position 17,238,970 of record HG992293.1, on the reverse strand, counting down.
ACGAGCCCCGATTATTATGTTATTTTCAGTCACGGCAACTGGCTCCTCTTCGCGTATGGTGACTACACATTGCCTCCTAATGCAGCTCAAATTCATCAAGTCGCTACAGCAACGGGTGCAGCGATCGACGCTGTCAAACTTCCTCAAGCTGACTTCTACAAAGTTGGTAACAGTGCTATGCTGCTGTATGGTTCTTCTGGAAGCGCACAAGATTATGGCCAGGTAAATTCTCACAAACCGTACCGTCTGGTGACAAATTAAGAATACATAGTCACACCGTCCTTATGCATTCTGTGAATGTAATAAGAAACTTAAGGAAATACACTTTTGCAGGACGACCGCCTTCCAGAAGTAGGAAAATTTATACTTGGACTTTATATTGAAGCAAATCTACTACTAGTAGTTTTCATTTTGAACTTATCGACTCTTTCATGTCCGATCACAAAAACATTTGCATAGAAATTACACATGTACAACCACATCCAAAAAAATACTTCAATTCAAAACAATTAATTATAATAAAATATACACTAAAGCATATCTGAAAAATACACAATGATTTCAAAGAATTGAAAGATTTCATCAAGAAAATGATAGCAATAAAAAAACCACCATCAGGTTAAAAGTTGTAGAAAATATTTTTGAACCTCCGACACAAAAAGAGGGGTATCAGAACCTCTGCTTAGCTTGGGACTAGATGGCGTTGTGTGTTTAGATGTCCGAAATATTTATTTATTTATTTGTTTATACACATATGCATTTAGTAAAAAGCGGTTATTTTAATATTACAAACAGACACTCCAATTTCATTTATTTGTATTGATGTTAGTGACTTTAAATCGATACTAACTCGTCATGTCGCGTGTAAGTCAAAACTTCCTTAATAAGGAGAGATCTGTGAGAGTGTATAGCATTGGACTGTTAAATACTGTTAACGATGATGGAAAGTTATTAACTGTAGTTATTTGAGTTGGTATGTTAATATATTCAACGAGCCAACGTGATTTTTAATAAGTGTTTCAGACATATACAAAAGTAATGCTTGTTGCTTTATCTTTCGATAAAACATAAAGCATTTCGATAAAAAGATGAATGTGTGTGTTGATGAAGACGAGAGGTGGATAGTTAAATTTCCTTTAACTTTTTATTTCGCAATTGAATTCGTTTCTATTATCATTTAATTTAAATCGATTAAATTTAAAACAAATATTAACATTTTGCAGGTAATTGGTGTCCCGTTCTCATACACTCTTGAGCTGCCTGGATATGGTTATGGATTCCTTGTTCCAGCAGACTACGTCGATCAGATCAACATGGAAACCTGGCGGGGTATTGCCGTATCTGCGAGACTTTCCAGGGCCTATTATCTGGCAAGAATCAATAGCAATGCATAAACTTTTCATTATAATTATTGCATTAACGATATGAATAATTGTAATAAAATAGATAAATAAATAGTAAATAGTCTAATGAATGACTGTAAAAAAAGCGGGGTTCGTTGATATCCTTGCCAATTTTAAACTATACTAACTTTTAAACTTTCGCGTTCCATGATATATTAACAATTTGTTTTACGGGAATTAACGCGATCACTTATTAAAAGGTATTACATAGGCCGTGGTCACAGGCTGACTGACTGAGTCAGCCTGTGACCACGGCCAGTGCAACCTGGTTGAAACTTCAGGCAAATCAGAGGTATGTAATACCTTTTAATAAGTGATCGCGTTAATTGACTTAAAAATAATTGTTAATTTTAAACTAATTTCAATAATACCTAAATTATTCTTTAATTCAAAACGTTTCACTTATGGTTACTCACCTTTGAAGTGAGAAAGAGAATATTGTAGCCTTAGTAGTGGAAAATAAGACATTAAGAATATAGCCTTCTAAAATTTATCATTGTTTAATTCCTTACACATTTAGGTCAGTTATAGTAAAACAGCATTTTTTTTTAAATAAAATGATAAACTTCCTACCGCAGATGTTAGAATCTTGATGTTAAGTACTTTTTTCCTAGAAGTAAGATACCCTGAAATGGTCCAGTAAGTAGTAGTATCATTTGTTTTTTTCTCACCTCACATTGGGTTTCAACACATTTTCCCTGAAATCGAAATATCATTTATCAATAAGAGATCAAAATAATCTTAAAATAATTGCCAAGAAACCACTAAAGATAAAGTATAGAATAATAATCAATAATAGATCATTATAATGCAGTTTTATTGGGGCCTTACAAACCGGTAGTTAAAAGTTTTCAGTTAATTTCTCAGTACTTTAACCAGTTGAAGTTACTTTCATTCTTTAAGACATCTCCCGCAAAGAACACCCAAACTCAGAACAACAATTTGTGGATCATGCAGTGTTGTCCCATGTGGGATTTGAACCCACGTGATCGCTTATACCACTAAGCTAACCGTGAAGTCCTTTTAATTTATTTGGATACTGTTAATGTCGAGTCTCACAATGTTATCAACTAACCTTGCTCTCTAGTATATCAGTCACTATTACAATCATAAAAATAGTAGCATAATAAGACTATACTGACTGAATAGCGTATTTAGCATCTTGCAACTCATTACCCGACTACGGCAAAGTCAAAGGTGGGTTATGATTTTTTTATAGGCTATGTATGTTTTTCCATTTCACTTCAAATTAATATATATATTTTATTGATTAAGCGCCTTGAAACACAAACATAGCAAAAACACAAAAGGTACACAAATAAAAACACCATTTTTACTAAAAACAAGTTGTGACGCCAAAATGTCGTCATACACACTAAACAATAAACGAATTGACAGTGGCACTTTGGCAGTTCTTGTTTTTCTAAACTAAAATAAATTCAAATCTATAAAAAAAATAGTAATAAAACTAGCCTTTTTAACTTTCTAAAACCGTAACCATCAAGTAGTCTAATTGTAAAGCTTATCTATAAGAATATATTTGTGTAAATAGCCCATTATTGGTCGCAAAGCTTAAACGATTACTAATCTATTTTTGATGTTCTCAAGTCCCCTAATATTTTTTTCTAAAACGGCCATTTAAATCCTAATACGCAAATAAACTCTTTTAAATATCTCGTTTGGAGAACAAAAGCCTGGCACTAATATAATCTCGACATCTTCCATTGTAAATTCTGAGAACCTTCCTACCTATTTTGGTAACAAAAGTGATTTATAATAAAGGTGTACATAAAAGTAAGATTTAGGATAGGGAAGTTTAATCAACGTAAAAAATACCAATTGTAGACCGAATATATTGTTAAGTATATAATAAGTAACTGTGTGATGTAATACTAAGTATCATCACCTCTATTAGTACACATGATAGTTTGTACGTCCGGTCAGCATTACAGAGTAAGCCAAAATGTTCTTTCCAAAGACAAAAGTGCAACACATTCAGTAATTTGCCATTTAGCTGCATTAGAGAAGCACTTCACTACCATGGGGTGTCCCAGTGCTTAAGGCGGCTGGTAGCAGTCTATCTAGAGGAGGAGGAAGTGTATCTTGAGATGTCACGTCGGCACATGTGCGGTGTTCTGCAGGGGTCTGTTCTCTGACCACTCCTGTGAAAGTATTTATGTCCAACAATGGACTAATAATGGCTGTTAATGAAGTTACCGATAACATGATTAGGAACTTTAGTTAACAAGGGTTTGGTTGACCACAAAACCGTATATTAAATGTCATTGCAATGTTAAATGAAATTGATCACAAATTAGTAACTGTGTCTGTGATCGGTGTTCCAGTAACTACAACTGGTTGGACACCTTTGTTAGTGGAGCACTTCGATCTACCGTTCATAAACGTCGTGTTAGTTTGATATTATACGACAAATGAATTGCTATTTGTCATTTTGTGTTTAATATGTTTATCTGTGGTGATTTGTTTCTTCAAGCTTCGAATTAATGAAGCACTGTGCCAAAGTTCATATCATTTTTAGAAGCTTTTATTTAGCTTCATCTGTCCCGAGTTTGTATTTAATCAAATCTTGCAAGATAAATTTGATCCGCTTTTGGCTCGTTTGCCCTATATCTCATCAAAAAGAAAATAAAAAAAAACTTTCCGATTGCCAAATGAGCTGGAATTTTAAATATACCTTTAGATCTGATGACAATACAAATATATTTAATCGGTACCTATTATTATTAATTAAAAATGGCCGCCGTTACGAAATGGCGGAGTACTAATTTCTGAAAAACACACCTAATATGGGTATCAAATGAATGGTCATAATTTTTTTTTTATTAACATGTAGTAAAAACTTAAAAGAAAATACTTTTTAAATTAATCACTTGTTAATTTATTTGTGGGACGACAGTTATTTTCTTAATATATTGTAACCCTAAGAAGTTCTTCGTACATTTTATTTTTATATGAGATAAGGGGCAAACGAACAGACGGATCACCTGATGGTAAACGATTACCGCCGCCCAGAGACGTCGCAAGTGAGTTGCTTTCCTTATATTGGATCCACGATAAAGAATAACTAGTGTTATAAGTTCCGAGTATAAATCTGACGAAGTATCGATCAAAGAAAACTTAATAAAATTGCTACCATTTTTTTTATGGAATAGGGAGCAAACCAGCAAACGTATTTCCTAATGGTAAGCGATTACCGCCGACTATCGACACACAAGTAACAAGTTCGTTGCCGGCCTTTGGAGATTGGGGATGGAGGGAGGGGTCGGGGTATAGGCCTCTGGTATCCTCACTCACTCGGTGAAACAACGCTAGCGCTGTTTCACAACGGTTCCCTCTGAGGTCGTTCATTTATACCATTCATACCGAAGTGTGGCTCTCCCACGGTGGTCTTCACATATATGAAAAAATTATCGTCTTTAAGGCGCCAGTTTGAAGATAACCTTTCTAGAGAATGTAAGTGAACAACGTAGAAGATATTCTTTGTGAAGAAAACGGATAGAGAATTGAAGGAAAGAGATAGAGCAAGCCTCAGATGTGACAATCGGGCTAAGCTGGTTAATTTGCACACTTTTACAAGAATTTTGACTTTGCAACAACGACACTCGTAACAATTTTTTTTAAATTAGCCGCTGCGCTGTATTTTGATTTCGCAAATAACTAATTATCTCGTACGTTACATCAAAACCTATTAAGTCATAGTTAAAATTCACCAAACACTGTGTCTCGCCAATAACTAGGTCTTATAAAGCTATAACAACTAGTCTAAGTAGAAATACATTATGAAGATATATATATATATGATGATATATGATGAAGATAATAGTTGTCAGTGATTTCTCGGCCCATGGGTAACGGTGAAACATAAGTTACTTACTTTATTAACTCAGGCCCGCTGCAGCTGCAAAACATGATACCACACATATGTGAATAATTCAGTACTTATTTAAAACGAACTTTTGCCATCGTTTGCAGTTATTTAGATAAGCAATTTGGTCAACTAACTCGCAAAAGCATCTCACTAGGCTGCCATAGTGTGGGTCACCATACTGCATTGTTGCATTGTCTGTATTCGCAAAGCGTATGGTGGCCACCATTCTTGGATTTTGCTCATGCTTTCCATCAGGCAGAGTAGAGTCATTTTGACAGTTTTCATGTTGAAAACTATACCCTGAAACAAGGAGAAATTGCGAAACTGACAGACAGAAGCGGCGGAGGACTTCATTTTAAAATATGTAGTTATGAAAGAAATCATGGAGATCTGTAACCAACTTCTGTTTGTTGTGTTAGTTAGCTACATTGTAACGAACAACACATATTTAGCATGACACAGTATCAGACTACTGATTAAGCAGGAAACGTAGAGGCGACATGAATTGCTAATACATAATGCGGATTTGAACAAAAATGCTTTGTGTCTATGTACATATAAAACCGCAATAACGCTACAAATAAATCATTATTTGTCACGTCCACTGGCTTATGGCCTTGTTTAAAAAAGAGTTCGTGGGTTTATTTCCCATCCAGGACAAAATATAACATTTTACGTATTCAATTACTTCTGTGTATGGGCTTAATTCATATTTATTATGTAAATTTATAATCTTATATATAAAAATCAATTGCTGTTTGTTTGTCGTAGGTTTATTTATACCTGCCTCGTCGGTCTCGCGATTTGCGTGGGTGACTGCTGACCATGAGGTCGGGTTCATTTCCCGGGTCGGACCAAATGTTTTTTTGATCTACAAATATTTGTTTCGGAGTTTGGGTGTTTTCTATCTGTAGTATGTATGTATTTACAAAAAAAAGTATATATCCTCTCACAGAAAATCAACGTAAAATGACAGCGTTCGTACTGTCGTGTGTCGTTGGTGAGTGCGAGACCGGAAGCCTAATGATGCGAAATCATCACAAGCCTGCCATGGTGTGGGTCACTATGCTGCATTGTTGCATTGTCTGCATTCGCAATGAGTATGGTGACCACCACTCTTGGATTCTGCTGTTGCTTTCCACCAGGCGGAGTAGAGTCATTTTGGCAGGCACTTACATAAAAAAAAAGAAAACTTAGTACCTATAACACAATCTCTGCTTGGCTTGGGACTAGATGGTGTTGGGTGTTAGATGTCCGAAAATATTTAAAAATTATATTCATTTAGTTATTTATAGACAGTTTAGTTACCCCAACATGGTCACAGCTGGTATGAAAACAAATCATCAGGTCCGTGTGGTCACGGATAAGAACATGAAGCGTCACCAACCCTGTTGATCCCGTTGGTGTCGTAAGAACAAACTAAGGAAACAAACTGCGTAGGACCAGAGCACTGCAAGAAGAAGGAATACTTGGAACTAAGCCTACACCAAACCGTCAGCGTAGTATGGTAGGTCGAAGCCTTTTTTCTAAAGAGAGTTGTCTATTAAAGGCTTCTGATGTGACTTTAGCAAATAGTTTATCAGGTACAAAAGAGACGAAGAAGATATATTTAACAAATGACTGTAGAATATATTTTTGGACCAAACGTACAGAACCGTTTTAGACGCAGAAGAAATTATTGACGTTATGTGCAAAATAGTTCGGCGAATATCGACTCGCACATAGAGATAGTGTATAACGCCCTTTCTAATGATACCAAACATATATATCTAAAATTTATTTTTTAATACAGTGCTTTATGTCGGCTAGAGGGCGCCACATTAGATTCAGTGACACGTCATATAGCCTATAACTAGCAGGCAATCATAAGGCTTCTAGCGACACCTCATTTGTCCAGTTCTAATGAGTAGTTAAAGGGGTATGAGGGGACAAATGAACATACATACATACATAGCCTGTCAAAATCATAACCCTCTTTTGGCTCTGCCGTAGTCGGGTAAAAACTACATTGAATGATCATGTACTCTTTCGTCCACGAAACCTAAGTACATGCACACATAATTCCTCATTCGAGAATATTCCAGAGAATCTTGAGGTTTAAAAGGTGTGTTTTAAAGCTTTTCATTGTGTTTTTCGTCACACTTTAAGCCAATGATGCCGTAGTCAAACAACCACATAATCGTTGTAATTAAGACACCCAGTTATATCAGTTAGTGACTTATCTTTATCTTTCTATGAGGACATGTGGAATATTTTTCGAAAAAATATTAACACATTCATGTTTTTGCAATAACTCATCTTTTACAGACAAATTTCTGCTAAAAGCTGATCGTTTTAGTATTATAAATACAACTGCAAACAATAACTTACGTCTTTTCTAATCTGTTTTTAACTACATACTGCCATTTAAACTCAAAATTAAGTACAATTTAAGCAATGTGGTCTAAAATGTATTAAAAACGTAACTAGCTACAGTGATTAAGCCATAACGAACAAAAACAGAATGAGTCGCCATAATAACTGTATCACAGATAAAAAAGGACAAGGTGAGGCGCGTGCGCACACAACACAACCTGTTCCGTGTGACGTGTGCATGCGACGTTGCCGCTATGTGCAACTGTCACAGCAACTGCAGCGGCCACGTGCCATTTTCCAACAACGCGTCACACAATCACACTGTGTCGATTTCGTTATTTTAAATTTTAACACTCGTGTGCAGGGATCGGTTGTGTGTTCTACTTTGAAAAGTTAGTGTTGATAGACAGCGTCATTTTCCAACTACATATCACAAAGTCACATTGTATTAAATTCTTCAAACAATGCATTGCGCAGTTTAACACAGTGCGTAAATAAATTGTCATTGCGAGTTTGTGGAACCGACCAGGTACTGTTCGTCAGTTAGCGCGTAGAGTCCATGTGCAATAATTGTTTACATTTTTTATTAAGTTTCGTTGTGTTTTGAATAAAATCTAACAAAATGGTTATGTCATACGACGTGTTTACCACATTTGGGATATCTGCTGTAAGTAAAATATTTATTATTAAGTATCTTTTTAGTAATAACTTTTTTGCACCTGAATCTTCTTTGTCCTTAGGTTCAGGTGGTATTTTGTAGGTTATGGAGGTATCCTAAAGGCTCTCAATGTCCTATAGGTTAAACTATAACAAGTAAATTACGTCGTTTAAGTTTAATAGACAACTTTATGTGCCTACTTAGTTGAGGAGGGCTGAAGTTATGAATTTCATTAAGGAAAATGGGTGGTAGGTGAGTGACGATACTATAATTAATTTGTGCAGAGGTTGTACGCCCAAAGGGTACCTTAATTTGTGAATATTAATAACTTGTTCTATAAATCTTGGTATTTAAAGACGTAATAGTTAGGTTTAAGGTCTCAATAGCTCCTTAATATGTATAAAATTCTGTAGTCCTTGGTGTACCTACTAACCCAAGTTTGTTATTAAAGTATATTTATTAATTACTATCCATTAGATCTTTAATAAAATGAACTACACTGCATTTATTGTTATCATCATCATCATCTTCCTAGCCTTTATTATTTCCAAGATTTGGGGTCGGCTACTAGTTCAAACGGTGCCACCTGAATATCAGTTTTTACACGGAGTGACTGGCATCGCACCTCCGAAACCCTGAGGATGAACTGAATTCGAAGGTTGAACTAGTTGACAGTTTATTATAAGGCATTGACTTCCCAATAACGATTGCCATAGATGTTCATTACTCGGAAACGGGCCGATGCAATGGCTTAACGTGCTCTCCGAGACACGGGTGGGAAACACCGCCATCTTCTATACTCCGGGCTACTACTAAGAATTGATTGTAAGAAAAACCCAACAGCAGTCCAACCCGGGAATCGAACCCCGGACCTCTTGATCTGCAGTCGCTGCATTTATTGTTATATAATATTAATTAAACACATTAAATAATGTTATTTAAACTGTACGTAAATAAATGCATAGTAAAATATTATTGTTATCTATTTAGAACACAATATTATGTTTAAAAAAATGGCCAAGTGCGAGTCGAACTCGCACTTGGCAAGTTCGCATGATAATGTACATCACATATTTTTTTAGTTTTATCATTCTCGTATTTTAGAAGTGACGGGGTGGGGGGGGTACACATTTTACCACTTTGGAAGTGTCTCTCGCGCAAACTATAAAGTTTAGGAAAAAAAGATTTTAGAAACCTCAACATCATTTTTGAAGACCTATCCATAGATATCCTACGTATAGGTATGATGAAAAAAAAATTTTTGAGTTTCAGTTCTAAGTATTCCCCATACTGTATTTGGTATGTACATTTTGACAGACTATGTATGTATGTAGGTATGTATGTTCATCTGTTCCCTCATAGCTCCTTAACTACTTATTAGAACTGGACAAATGAGGGGTCGTTAGAAGCGTCTTGATCGTCCGCTGGTTATATAGCCTATATGCCTTGTCACTGAATCTAATGTGGCGCCCACTAGCCGACATAAAGTACTGTATTAAAAATAAATTTGAGATAAATATGCCGTGTTTGGTATTATTCGAAAGGGCGTTACTTGTACATTTAAAAATCTACACTGTCACGCGTTGTTAATATGTTATGATACATTTCTACGTAACGTGTGACTACGGGTTTTGAAACTTATTTCCTACTACTTTTTAAGAGTCTTTTTTTCTCGTAGTTGGGTTTTAATTTTCCTTTATTTTTATTTTCGCTGTACCCTGCCACATTTTGCTGTGGTATATTAAAAATACGTTTATGAGAAATAAAGCAGAAAAAACGTGGATGAAGATTAAAATTTAAGATAGATGGTGTTTGTTGTAGCTATCAACGTGACTGATAACGGAATTCCGATAAAGAGAAAAATCTAGAAAGATATAGTTCATCGCAATTTCGTTGTAAATTATCGTTGTATAGGTGTTGTGTATGATTTATTTGTGATCTCAAGGGAGCACAAGAATTTTTTCAAAAGTATAAGCGGACTAAGTAAAGCTTTGATAAAATTTAGCAGATGACGTACATCTGGGCCATTATTACGAATCTATTAACACCTCAATCATTAAAATCGGTTCAGTAATTTAGGTTATGCCGTACGTCATGCTATGGTGAAACATACAAAATACATAGACTGCCAAAATTAATGCCCTGTAGCTATGTCGTAGTTGGGTAAACAAACGTACAAGAATTATTTACCACTAAAAGGTTAAATAACAAAAAAGTAACTTGTTACATAGAATGATTTACATACAAAGTACCTATATAATAGTATAAATACACGAAGTCATTCAAAGGAATTTAAATTATACCTAAATCAACTATTATTTCTAATTAGTAAAATATCTAATGGCCTTTGTTAATAACTCAAAACAATAGAGTATCTATTAGATTAATTGCCACAAAATCAAATATAATAAACAATACGTATAACGTTTAAATATATGACAAAAGTCATTTTGAAATGACAAAAATCATTTAGAATGGCTTTAAAACAATCACTTGAAAAGTGACGCATAAACACGTGCTGTATTTTCTTTAACATAGCTATTTCCCATATAATGGTATATATCAGACATAAGTTGTTGATTTATGTATGGTTATCTGGCATATTAATCTTTATCCGAGACTTGTGAAACCATGATACTCTATCAGGTACTTCAACAGTGGTGACACTGACATTTAATATAGTAAATAACAGAAGTAAGATACGGGAAGTATCTACTTATATAAAATAATTAGACAGATACAATATTAATATTTAACACTAGTAGCCTGCCCCGGCTTCGGACGGTAGACATATGTATTTAATCAAAAACTTAGTATTTAAACGTCACTCTCACAAATTTTAACATGAAAGTAGTTGTTAAGACATACTTGTAATAGTTAGACTTATGGTACCGCGCACTTTTTTGTGGATATTGATATCCTCTATAAAACTATAGTACATCATTTTGCACTATTGTCAATATTTTCCGCAGCGCACACCATATATGGTTTTTTTACACCTTGGGCTACATTATCGAAGTTTTCATACAGATCCCTAACTTTTTTGCAAATGTAGTGTAGCCTATGTTATTTAGGGATGATTTGTCTTTCCAATGGTGAAGGAATTTACCAAATCGGTCAAGTACTTTTCGTGTTAAATCATTACGAACAAACAAACATTAGTAGTTTAGATAAAATGCAGTTGAATGTGGTTTTAATTCTGGTGGAGAAAGTTTGGTCTCCATTCGCAGTATAGTGACCACCATTGTTGGATGCTGCTTATGCTTTCCATCAGACAGAGTGGAGTCATATTGGAAGGGCCAAATATAAAAAAAATAAAGATGATAAAAAACTGTAAATGTAGTTATATTAAATTGTTTAACTTTCAAAAACACTTTAAAATGACAATAGTAACGAATGTATGCTAATACATTATTCATGTTTGTACACCGTGTACAAAAACAGACGCAGTAATATTATCCTGCTATTATCTGCTGTATACATACATGTGACGACAAATAAGTACACATACACACAAATGTACTATTTAAAATCTGTCAAGTCTACTCACACATGCTAAACTTGGATGTTTTGACGTAATTAATAAATAATTCACGTCGTCTCAAATTTATTCAATTCAAATTCTAAAAACAAAATATTTAAACAGGACTATAATTATTTTTGTACTCACATAACTTCGTACTTTATTTAGATTATTTAGGCTTGCTAGATGTCTATTTTGCTTCTCATTACGCTACCTGTCTGAATTTTTCTTTTTTATTAGAATGTTTTGTCCATTCAATCCTCGAAGGATAAAAAACAAAGCCATATTAGATCTGTATAAGAATCCACCTAAGCTTAGGGCATCCTCTGGAAAAACTACTATTTGTAGAGGATAGCAAATATTGCGAGCAAAAATTCTGGCAAATATCAGGTATAATTTTTCATCATCACGTTTTTAAAGTTAAATTTTAATTATAATATAGAATGGCGTTTACCGTTTCCTACTAATTATTGACCTCTCTTTATATTTTATGCATATTTGCATTTGCCTTCAAATTTTTTGTACAGCAACTAATTTATATTCTAAAATATATTACTCAACATTTTTAACACACTAATTTCAACTGTGGATATAATAGTGAATACATATGTGGGGGAACGGGTGTCATGTCCCTCCAACACAAAGGGAGGATCCTCCGACCAGGCGAGGTGATCATGCCTGGCGGGCTACTGCCCAACTGTTGATGTTGGGATGTTGTATATATGATTATCGGCGCAAGCACTTCTATTGCGCGATGCAGGATTGGTAGTTACTTCGCATTGTATGTTACTCCGTAGTTCAGTGTATCATCGGTAGATGACGCTGTCATATGTTTTTCTTGATGCGCTGTATGTGGAAGTCGCCACACATACTACATAACTAGATTTCTTTGCTTTGCGTTCGTTTCGCAGTCCTACCTCGCTGTAATGTTTTAACTTGTGAAAACCTCCTTGAGCCGTCATGACACAGAGCGAGAATCGAACTACACAGATAGCCCCGTCTGAATTAGAAGGAATCCGGGAACAGCTATTATTTAACCTTAGAAACCCTTCGGTCTTGTCTTGACATTTCGCTTAATACTCATCAACAGTCTTTATTAGTCCACTGCTGGACATAAACTTGTTCTTAGAGAGGAGGTTTTGGTCTACTTTACTACGCTGACCAGACGGATTGGTACAGGGGTCGTTTCAAGTTTTATTTCTCTTTATAAGTTTCTTGTCCTGCGTAGTTTCCTTCCTTAGTCAGCTCTTTGGTATGAATAGTGGTTGCGTATTTTTAAAGTGTCATTATTAACAATTTACAAAATTTGTTCACAGATCCTGTCCTTCACTCTATCGATGGTGTTACTGCTAATCGTGGCGGCCAAACGCGGTATGTTCCGTGTGGGTGCCGGCACGAAGAAGGTCGAATATCATAATCCGTTGCTTGTTTCTACGATACCACCGTTGACACCGAAAATCATTGAAATGACGCCATTGAAAGATCCAGTTTTAGAGAAAGTTGGTGGAAGCTAAGCTAAAGACCAAGGATTAGATATAAGGAGAAACGGCGTATACTATATTTTGTAATATACATATATAATTGTAAACTAATGAAGAAAGACACTGAGATATAAGCATTCTTAATACAAGAATACTTATCAAGAAATATTTAAAGCAGTATTTTGCAACCAATACGTAGAAATTCTTTTAAAAATAAATATTGAACTCCAAAACATACGAGTAGGAATATTTTGATGTAGTCGTTTTAATCACATCAGTTTTTTAAGATATAAAGTTAAAACAATTTTAAAATCTTAGAAGGTTAGAAACGTTTCATATAATTTCATGTAGATGTTAGTTTATCTTATCTGTAAAGAGAATTTCTATAATATTTTGAAATTCTTCATAGGAGCCGATATGCAAAACAAAGAAATGATTCATTCTCTTACTTCATTCATAAACTATTCCATATACCTAAGAAGCGGAAAATTAATTAAAATTGTATTGTTTAAAAAAGTATTTAATGTTTTTTTTTTTTAATGTAACCTTTTAAAAAAATACATCTATTTTCATGTGACAATGCAGTTATACCTGTATTTAATTTATGAATTCTTTTGCGAATTTTTGTATAGGTTCAGAAAACATTCCACGTATTCCAATCTTATCATATTTTCATATTTCATATATCATCCTTTTGTTATCCAAATTTATTTGGAACTAGTGTTTCATTCTGACACTCTTCAGTTCACGTTATCTCCCTTTCTAGCTATAACCTCTATCCTTTCATCATTTTTTGACCATTCTCTATTTTTTTATTCCTGATTATTTCATTAAAGATGTGTGATTATGAAATTATTAAATGGAGTTACTTCAATAACACCTAGTGCTGTTCTGTCTCCAACACAATCAAATCTGATCAAGTTATCATTACCAACTTAGTATACCGACTATATATACCAACTTAATTATTAAATTAACATACAAATTACTTTGTTAGTGCCATAAAATTGAAACGTTAGTTTAAGTAGGGTTACCATATTAGGAGATTAAATTTATAGGACGGAATGTAAATAGAATATCATATCGTATCAAGTATAAACATAACAATGTTCTATCATTTCTTAGTTAATAACTTTAAAGTGATTTTGTAATATAATAAGATAATGCATTTCTGTGAAATAAATAAAATATTCTGTTTATTGGTTGTCGTCAGAATAAAACCTTTTACAGGTATAGAATATTTAAATCTGGAATTGACATGATCACGTAATAGGCACTTTTGTTGTCGAAGAGGTGAAAAACTTCCCGCGGATACATGAACTAGAGAAGTGTGATTTTTCCACTAATATTCCACCCCTACTGCCAATCTCAGGTACCTTACTAAGAAAAGGACCTAAACCAAATTATTTCAGGTCTACAACGTTATAGAATTAACTAAATTAGAGAACGCTTCGACAGTGACGATCAGTTTTAAATAAAACTGTCTGGTGCAGAGTTACAGCAATTCTATGATAAATAATTTATTATTAAATTACTTTTTAAAGCTCTAGTACTTGCAAAGTTTTAATACTTTACAAAAAAAATGTTTCTGACATTTTTGTAGCGTCCCGATTTCTGTTCTTGTTATGGTAACATGGTAACCCTACTAATATCGCTTACTTAGTTTGTAGAGAACTTGGCCTTCGCCAGTACTGTCTGAATATTAAATGTGATAACGGAATCTAATTCAATATTAATTTTACACTAACTTTGTCTCTTAGTTTATATATCTTCTTTGAGTTACGTTCAAAAGAGCTTTCTTTACATATTTTAAAAAATATTAAGTAAACCATTTTTTTGCAACATTTTTTGTTTTACTTTTTAAACTATTATGCTCATATTTTATTCGTATTTTTTATCTTGTGAGATGAATGTGCGACGTGTAGTTTACATTTTTAAACAGACACAAGTGTTGCTGAAAAATGATTATTTTCAATTCAAATCAGAAAATGATGTAAAGTATGAAATTATAAAAAAGGTGTTCATTTCTGAAGAATAGAATTTATATTTATTTTCTTCAATATTGTTACTAAACGTTATACACATTGAATGTTAGATCTTAATTTGTATCTTAGTACAATCAGCAACGAAATAGCTAAATGCATTTAATTTTATTGTTATAAATTGTATTTGCATTTCATAGAATTCAATCTTTCATAATGCGTTACTATTAGATTTGTACTTAAATATAATTAAATAATTTGTTTCGAATTCTCATAATTATTGTAGTTCTCTGTAATAAACTTTGTAAAGGAATTTTTGATTTTTGTGTGTTTTTTTTATTTAGTTTATATTTTTAAACTAGCTGAACCCCGCGGGGTGAAGACAGTCTAAAATAAGTAGCTTAAGTTAGTCCATATATCATCAGCTACCTATTAGTACCGAGTATCAAGTATTAGTAATAGTTAATCCCGACTCTAGTCGAAAACAGGTTAGCAAGAAGATTAGACTAAGACTCGAAATAAGCATATTATGTATGGCTATATCTCTCTACACGTTATATCTGTACACAAACAAATAACCTCAGCATCACACAGGTAAGTTTATGGTGACTTATCCGCTTTTGGGATGTTACGTGGGTTAAGCCTTTGTAAGTACTTCATTAAATTGATAACCTTTATTTTGATAAAAATAACAGAAAACAAGATTATGTCAACATTTTTCATGGGTCGGCTAGTATAATTATAACCCTCTTTCCTGCGCAGCCGGATAAAAAGAGAAATTAACATTCTTCTATACGTTATCTATGCAAACAAATAAAATTGTGTGTCTGTTTGTAGTATTAAAATAACCACTTTTTATTAAATGCATATGTATGTATACACGGTACATACTTAACCAAAGATGTTTTTAAAAAATAAATTGTTTCTCTGTCTGTTTGTTCCGGGTAATCACTGGAACAGCGGGACTGATTTTGACGGGACTTTAACAGGCAGGTAGCTGATGATCCAGGGAGTAACTTAGGCTACTTTTTTAGACTAAATTTGTCCCGCGGCGTTACTCGCGGTTCGACGACAACCGAGGGTAACATCGCGGGGTTCAGCTAGTTTTGAATATAGTTAATGCCGAACATGTACTCTACACACTACTCTATACACTCTACCAATGCCTCTAAATATATTTATTCGTATAGATAGCTTATTGGTCTTCAAATAATTTAAATTTTATTTCTCTAATGTAGTAAATTAAGCGTGTATACATATGCATTCAATAAAAACCGATTATTTTATTATTACAAACAGACACTTCAATTTTATTTATTTGTATGTAAGTATAGATTATAGATAAGTGACAAGTTATAGAGATTAAATTCATCAGGTAAATATATTACTTTTATAAGGCAGACATTGTTTATTTGGTGCGCCAATATTGAATGGTCATTAAAAGACTCGTCCTATCAAAGCGAGTGGTTTCTCACACTCTAATAAAGGCTACAATATATTATTATATAATATTCTTAATATTTCTAATATTATTAGGAACATTAAGAACATTTCTTTTCTGAAATTAGATTTTAGGTTTAAACTTTAACTAATAGATTTTATTAGATTAGAGCGTAAAAGTCTAGAAGACGCCGAAAATGGCACTTTAAGAATGAGATATCTAACAATCATTAATGTCTAGAGAATCTTAACACCGAGATTAAAATAGAGACGTCAGTTAAGTGTCGCCCTCTGTTTTGATGAATTTAGAAACTAATTTAAAAACCTTGAGCGTCGCAGAACAACTCTTTTCTGTGTTAAGCATGTTGTGATTATAGATGCATTGTGAAATATACTATGATTTCTTAATAAAAACAAACGAGAACTTCAAGTACGTTTAAATGAAGGATGAAAGAAATCAATTTCTTCTTTAAGTAGAAACTTAATGAATGAGATTTTCATTGAAACAAGTAACTTTATGTCTAAACATTGCAATAAACCATTGCCATCATAGTTGTATTGTCAAACCCACTTGTCCAATCATTAGTAGTTATGATACCCTACTCAGCAGATCAAAATAGAACTATGAGGCATATAATACCTATACAATTATAGCCTACACAATACAAAACGTACAGTCTTACACTAAACAATACATAACTTAAAGGGTTACATTAATTCCAACGACATAATCAACCCAAATAGTTCGCTTACCTTAAGGCCCCTAGGCGTATGACGAGGCATCAAGCCGTGATACGAGGCACGCCACTTCAACTCCTAGTGAGTAATGTGACAAAAGTTACCAGTTGTACGTCTCAAAGGGTTATGTCATGGCTGCCATGTTTTAAACAAAGACGATAAAAGTTTTTATGGGCCGGGCGCCCTGGAGTTATTGCCCACAGGCGTGTTGCTTCCTATTTGTATATCAGTTTTGTGAACACAACTTTGGGCTTTAGAGTTCTGTACATTGATATAATTTTTATCAACTTTAGATTATTACAATTTTGGTTGTCAGTGAATGTGGGCTTTTGCTGGAGTTATCGCAACTGGTTCTCTTTGATAATTTGTAAATATTGCACACAGATTGATCTGGATCAACGCCTAGGAAGATACAAGTTATTTGTCTGTTATATCTATTGAAAGCAATTTGTGATTGAAAATTCGTTATCATTAGCTAATCCTCTTGATCCTTATCCCAGTCTCCTTGCCTTCCCTTGTAATATTAATGTAATATAATTGTCTTTTGTTTTGTATGAGATGTCCTTTACCTTTAAGGGTTTACAGGGCCTTGCATATAATCTGTTATAGTTACCATTTCAAAAGTATTAATGTGCGCAAAGAAAATACATACTATGGTGTTATAAATATGTATATATACAAAAAACATCCTGTATGGAACCCTTGTCTACTCTGTGTGCTTGTAAACACGTGTTCCTAGTTACATGTTGTTGTGTTTATTGTTGTAATTTCATGATCAAACTTTCTATTGGATGGTTTTCAAAAATAACTTATTAAATTTAATGCCACGTAACATCTGTTACATGTTCTGGACGTGTTTGTTTCTGTTAATTCATCATTTCCAAGTTATCATTGATCATATTGTTACCATGACCACAATTTAACATTTTGAAAAATATCTCAAATTATTTCTTATATATTTTACAAGAAATCTTTTGAGTATATTTGGAAATAATTGAAACTCAAATATTTCTGAGAGATATTATATTTTTGTTCGATATTATACTTAACCTCATATCTTCAAGAAAAATAAACGTAACGAGGACTCGTAAAATTGAATGAAAACACAATTTCCTCAAAAAATATTAATTTAACCGCATGTACCACACACTTGCCTTGTAATATTTACTAGCTGAACCCCGCGGTGTTACCCGCGGTTATTTTCGTACCGCGAGTAACGCCGCGGGACAAAGTTAGTCTAGCCAAAGTTACTCCCTGGATCCTGGATCCTACCTGTCAGTGAAAGTCCCGTCAAAATCCCTCCAGCTGTTCCAGACAGACAGACAGACAGACATTTTTTTATGCCTATGTTCCGTGTATACATACATATGCATTTAGTAAAAAGTGGTTATTTTAATATTACAAACAGACACTCCAATTTTATTTATTTGTATAGATAACAAAAAATAAAGCGCTTGAAATTATAATAAAATAGAGGTTTAATCACTATGCTGTACTTCCAAGATTAATTAGGGTAAATTAGTAAAGTTCTTTAGTCATCTATACAAATAAATAAAATTAGAGTGTCTGTTTGTCATATTAAAATAACCACTTTTTACTAAATGCATATCTATATATACACGGTACATATGCCAAAAATGTATTTTAAAAATTTTTGTCTTTCTGTTTGTAATCTCTGGAACGGATGGACCGATATCGACGGGACTTTCACTGGCAGGTAGCTGTTGATCCAGTGAGTAACTTAGACTACTTTTTTTAGACTAGCTTTGACCCGCGGCGTTACTCGCGGTACGACGATAACCGCGGGTAACACCGCGGGGTTCAGCTAGTATAGTTTAATAAAAAAATTACTACATATATATATATTTTTAATTAGACCTACCTTTACTGTAGCAAAAAGAAATGTACAGTTAAAACAAATTAGCAATACCTTAATTAAGATAAAATAACGCAATTTTACCTTAGTTCAAAATAGTTCACGAGTTTTATGAAACAAAATAGAATAATAGAGACTGATTCTTAGCATGTGGCCATCAGATGAAGGGAAATGTCCTTCATACCGCGAAGTCTTTGCGATATTTCAACCTAATTTCCTTCAAAAGCGACGCGAAGGAATTGGATTTAGCTGAGTTTTCCGCTCGGCGGTCGCCGGTCTGATTTTATTACAAAGTATTACGGGTCTGCGCCGCGTACAGCTAAACATCTTTAGTGGCCTTTTAAAAATACTCACGATTGAAGTAATCGAGGAAATGAGGTCCGCCGCTTGCAAAATAGTTGGAATTGCTTTACGTGGCAACTTCGTAAAGATTCGTCCCCCGGGGCGAGGCTAGGAATGGTAATCTACTTGAAGCGGAATGCCAGAAGCAACGAATTGCCTCGCCTTGTGGCTCGCCTCAGCGCCCTGCGGTGGCAGATTTATAAAGTTACACAAATGGGTAAAAGCGTTTAGGTTGTGCCTTCTAATGAGACGACGAGATTGAGTTTCGTTTTTTTATCTGTTTTATTACCTCGGTGAAGTACTTTGTCAAACGAATGTAATGGGTTTTGTACAGTCTTATTTTTTAAATCAATAAACTCTCCCAGATCTAATTTAGCGAACAATATCACGTTAATAATTGAACTTTCTTGTTTACATTCCAAGGCCCATTTTACCGTTTTTCAGCACTTTTTGGTAGGGGAAAATCTTATGAGTTCGCGTCACCGCGTCACCGACATGCTAATGTTTGCTCTTGATAATTTTAATTTAAATATTAAATTGAAAGTTCTAATTTTACAAGTAACATTCCGAGCTATATATATATTTTCACTTATATTGGTATGGTATGACTGGCAATTGTGTATTGAAAACCGCATCTAAATCGGCTAAACCACTTCTGAGATTAGTGCGCATAAACATGAAGAATTTAAAATGTTTAAAGTTCAGTTATCATAATAAACACACCCTTCATTCGTTTTTTATTAGTTATGAAGGAAGCAGAACTTGTACTATGCGAACTAGATTAAGTGATGGAATATACACTTAATTATTATTTTTACATATATATTTTCAAGAAAACAAATATTTGCAGATCATATGAATGAATGTGGGGTCGGTAAGAGTACGACGTTGTATGGATGCCTAGCATGACAGTCGAACATTCTATTATTCGATTGACAGTTAAATGCTCTAAAATACAGAAAAAAATAAAAAAAAACTATAATCCAACTAATTTTTTACGTAGATATACTACGTTTTATAAAATTTATTATAGTACATGTCATTATTAAAAATTTATTGACACTTCATTCGTTAAAATCGACTTAGATTTAGTAGTTCAAGAAACAAAACGTAAGTTGTTTTGAATAATTCTGTTCCCAAAATCCTCGGTAAATTGACGGGTGTAGAACATAGAGGCAGTTATACTATTTTTTAATAAAATACACTTCTAGGCAGTCACATCATCTGATGCTAAGTGCCTATCACCTAACGTTCGCGTTTATAATATTAGCATAGATCGTTTACGAATTCTCAAATGAAAACTCAGTTGTACTTGTTCCACGACTTTTATTAAGTTTAATCCTGACTGATCTCGCCTTACGGCATTATACCTAAGAGGTTACTATTCATATGAAATATTTACATCTAAAAAAGTTCCATCAAGTGCCGACAATCGAAAGTATAAATTACAATTGTTCGCGGACTTAAAGAAGTAACCTCTGTTGTTTGTTCCAGCCTTTCTTCCCAGAGTGAGACTTAGGAAATGCTTGCACCTTCTAGCTGTAAAGTCCGAGGTGTACAAATGTCTGTAAAGACTTACAAAATATAATCATTTTATCATTTCAAGCAACATTTTAGTAGTTCAGAGTTTAGCCAAAACAAAGATTAGCCTAAAAAGAGAGACAAAAATTTAAAAAAAATCGATGTAACTGCCTAAAAACCTTTTTATTTTTAGTGAAAATCTGTTAATTTGAAATCACAAACATACATTTCAATTTGATTTATTGGTATAGATATAACTATTTCTATGTTAGACGTTTTGTTAAATGTTATTATAAATTATATAACAAATAAATACTTGTTTAATATTTAAGCTTTACGTAACTCTTTGTATAATAATATTCAGAATCATTACATAATTTATTGCGTGCGTCGTTAATCGTGCACGATTTTTGGAAGGTGAATATAGGATAAAACCAGAAAAACGATTTTCCCTATAACCTGTAATACACAGCAACATAATATTAAATTCTTCAACAAAGTAATGATGCTCGAACGTGTTCTCCAACGATTTCACGTGAACATGACTTCACATAAAATTCCAGTTAACGAGTTTAATGGTTTACATGGAAGTATATTTGGATGTTTTTACTGAAAAAACGGAGTAATAAATAAACTCAAATTTGGTGAAATGAACGCCACAGTAAAGAAGATGCTCTTTCTCGTCGATCCGATAAGTCTAGACTAGTCAAGATTAATCAAGTAACGTTTTCAAATCATACATCTAATGAAAACCGTACACCGTGGGAGACCCACGCTTTGGCACGCCGGCTCGACAACAGTGATACCACAGACTCACAGAAAACCAGTGTGAAACAGCGCTTACGCTGTGTTTCACCGAGTGAGTGAGGATACCGGAGGCCCATAACTCAACCCTCCCCATACCCCAAAGGCCGGCAACGCACTTGTGACGCCTCTGGTGTTGCGAGTGTCCATGGGTGGCGGTTATCGCTTACCATCAGGCGATACGTTTACTCGTTTACCCGCTATTGCATAAAAAAAACCTAATCAGAGTACCAATCATGAAAATACATTGAGTACATAATCCTAAAGGAAATATCAAACTTTTGTATCGCATTAACAAAAAGGTGCTTTGTCAACCCTTAATAGCGGTGAACAATGGCTCGCCGGTCGAATCCATCCCACTAACGCCCCCTAGTGCTGCAATCGAATTAGTGAGAACGAAACCTACTCTATTGTTTCGTCCCAATACACTTACGGCCTTACCAATAAACTTTTATACACGACGTATAACAAGATTTTAACAAAAACGTTACCAATAAAACAATATTTGACATTTCGGTTGTATACATCTGGTACACAGATGTTTGGAAACAATGAGATTTTAGACAATCGTTATTCAGCCCTCGGCCCTTGTTTAGCGAACGTGTAACTTATAATAATTAGTTGCTTACGTTAATTTATGTTTTAAAACTATGGATTATTTACAATATTTTGATATTTTTGATGAAATCGATAATGAAGAACCACCAAGAAAAAGAAAATGTTACAAAAATCGATATGATCCTTTCTGTTTATCTGAAAATGAGTTCCGGTCAAAATATAGGTTCAGCAAACAATATGTCAGAAAAATTTGTGAATTAATTAAATGCGATATTGAACAGCAAGCTCGAGGGAGTGGACTGTCAATAGAACTTCAAGTTTGTACTGCTCTCAGAACATGGGCTCGACAAGAAGTTCAGGATGATGCAGCGGATATTCATGGACTAAGCCAGCAATCCATGACGAATGTGTGCCGCAGAGTAGCTTTAGCCTTGGCTAATAAAGCGTCAGCATTTGTATATATGCCTACAACAGCAGCAGAACAAGCAGAAGTTGTGTTGGGCTTCAGAAACATTTGTGCTTTGCGACAAATAATAGGTGCTATTGACTGCACCCATGTGAGAATAAAAAAAGTAAGTGGAGATAGCGCTCAATACTATATTAACAGAAAAGGCTTTTCATCACTGAATGTCCAGGTAGTTTGTGATTCTCATTTACGGATAAGAGATATAGTAGCGCGCTGGAGAGGCAGCACCCATGATGCAAGAATATTTAGAGAGAGTAGATTACGACAACGATTCGAAAACGGAGAATTTAATGGCATTTTATTGGGTGATTCAGGCTATGGCTTAACAAACTATTTATTTACACCACTGCAAAATACTTGTAATGCCAAGCAGGAAGCTTACAATCGTTCTCATATATTAACAAGAAACACAGTTGAAAGATGTTTTGGAATTTGGAAACAAAGGTTCAGATGTCTTTTACATGGATTCAGCGTATCACTCGAAAATGTTAAGTTATATATAGTAGCACTTGCTGTATTGCATAACATTGCTATGGATATGAACGAAGATATGGATTTCCCAGAGCCTGTTACAACTGAGGATACTGTCAGACAGTATATGCCAAGAAATATACTTGACAGTGTTACTGGTCAAGAATCAAGGCGGATATATATTGAAACACATTTTTAATTATACTTATTTATTTTTATAAATTGTTTTTACTTTTCAATAATGCTATCTCCAATTTTAGCTTCTCCATTCGAAGCTGACTTTCTTCATTTAATTGAATGAGATTTCTGTTTTGAATTTGGATTCTTAAATTATGCTCCTCCGTTGCAAATCTATGGACTTCCATAATATTTTTCATTTTGAGCTCATGTTCCTCTCTAATACAACTAAGAAGGACATGATTTCTTTCTTTTGCAAACTCTTTGTGCTAAAACAAATACAGATACTTCATTAATATTCACAGTTCAGGGTACCGAATGTTGCCTCCAGTTGTTTGTTTGAAAGGAAAAAATAAAGTATTACACCATAAATCAACATCCAATCAAATGTTTTTAGTGTATAGAACCACAAACTGAATATCAATTGAACATCCCTAACAAGGAGTATGAGATTTACTTATAGAACCTAAACAAAAATAATAGCAGCCTCCAGAGAATGGTTTTAGCCTTTGTTACTATCCAGAATTAATTATTCTCTTACCAATTGTTTTGGTTTATTATCATCATTGAATGGTAGCTTTCGTTTCATTACAGTTTTCTTTTGCTGTAAGAACTTTATTTTTGATGTTATTGGTGTTGTCATACTCTGTAACAACAAAAAAAAACTAATTAGAAAATGTACTTTTATTTTGCTTATAGGTGCAATGTAACAGATTACAGTGTTTTATTCACTATTAACTTGAACGAAAACAGTTTAATGGTATAGACAGCAGCTTGTGTAATATGAGTGTACACTCATCATTACGCCACAAACTACAAGTATGCAGGCTAAAACAAGTTCTTAGGGATAAAGACATCAATGTTCCAGTAAAAAAAAAAATGATATACCACCATCTACTAATATATCTATCCCTATTAAACCCCATAAAGGATGTTAACGTAAATTGACAAACCTGCGCTGTAATTTCTGTATTAGATACTGTTGGTGTGAGAACCAATTCCTGAGTATTAATACTGTAGTCTACTTGTAGATCTTGTTTCTGAAATAAATATAGAAAATTAAATAATAATTTAACGTAGCTACAATGAGTTTTCTTTGTAATTATGCAAAACATATATTCATCAGCTGGCATGTTTAACAAAAAAATATGAAAATCAGTTTATATCGTAAAAAGCCCGAGACCAAATATACATATCTCACATTTGAACTACCCCGTGATGTATACAAATGTATGTTAATTGACAAACCTTAGCTGTAGTTTCTACATTAGCTACTGATGTGAGATCAAATTCTTGAGAGGTAACACTATCATCCAATTCCATTTGTTTCTGAAATAATTATAGAAAATTAAATATGAATTTAACATAGACTCAAAACAAAAGTCATGAACATTACAACAATTATATGTGGGCAAAATGCAGTTCCACGAACAAACTTAAATTATCTCACCTTTGGACTCATACCAATGCCATCACTATCAAAGACATTGCTATCTGTTTCAAATTCTTGTGGAATCATGCTCACTATTTCCAAAGTCTCTGGGTCTGGGCTAGGAGGTTTTGGTCCACCACCTGTGCATTTCATCAATGTTTTCATATCAGAGATTTTTTTTTCGCATCCATTTTCCTTGTGCGCCATTGTTGTTTTATTTCTGGCAAATCCCTCACGCGATTATTTAATTCATTAAACCTGTAAATTTTATATAGTTATTAACAACTTACACGAAATACCTACAATGATATACACGACACTTTACTAACCTTTGCGATACTTTTTGCCAAGCTACTGTTTTGTTCTTATTGCTATTAGTATCCGTGTTTTTATTTTCTATAATGGATACAAACTCCGTAATACAACGCTTCAGTAAATTCTGAAAAAATAATAACAATATAGTTAATACGTTTTTAAATTAATATTTTGTTGTGAACACAGCATACTTTTTGAAAGAATAATCTTACCTTTTCTATTTGATCCCAATTAGCAGATCGTTTCCTTTTAGTTTTTTCTTTAAAGTTCATGAAATTATTTGTATTATCCATTATTGTCAAATATATTAACCGTGCTTCTTAGTTGTCACTGAGATAAAACAAAAACCTCTGAGTCTGAACTATTTGAACTAACGATGTGCAGAGATTGACTTTGAGAACTTACATCAGTTGCGTTCTAAAAATGCATGTAGGTATGGAACGAGCGAAACTACTTTTTTTTTATTTCTTATTATTTGTAATAGACCGTAAAAACAATATATTTGGAGATAATATGATGTATTCAATAATAAATACAATTTATATAGCCATAAGTATAAAGTTGTGAGCGTATTTTCAAATGAAATAAAGTCATTGAATTAATGCCGTACGAGTTTCGGAACGCACCTTTGAGTGTTACCAGTGGTTTTTGTTATACGTAGGCGGTAACTATCCATTGTTTACACACTGATTATTAGTAACGGTAATGTGTAACGCCTATTCACAGCTTATACATTGTACAACTAAACATTTGTCAAACAGATGTGTAACTTTTTTTTATTAGTAAGGCCGTTATAGTTTATTTCGGTTCGGTTGGGACGTATCGACCATTGTCGCCCTATGGGCCGCTGGTAACGGGCTTTCTTATTCAATGGACCTTATTTAATGCAGTTACTTAAGTATAAGGGTTCCTTTCCACTGACCAGTATCCTTTTTTATTTTATTTTCTTTTTATAAGATAACACTCGCATTAGGAATATACACTGTGTCGCGAGGGACTTTACAAACATACATGAAACGGGCACAAAAAAACACACAGACTCAGAATAACAATTTGTGGATCACGTAAAGTGTTGTCCCGTGTGGTATTTGAATCCACAACACTGGGTGCATCAGAAAGCGGTGTGGTGACCGCTTAAACCATTAAGCCAACCGTACATTCAGTATTTTAATATTTTTATATATTTTAATATTTTTATATATTTTTATATTTTTGTATATTTTAATATTTTTATATATTTTAATGCCTATATACGTACAATAGTCAACAGTTCATTGATCGAGATACAGGTCTACTTAGAAAGAGGGATTACGCACAACACCTGATACTAAATAATTATGGTATACGTGACGGCTCGACCGGGACGGTACTACCCGCACACACAGCGATCGCACAGAAGATCAGCGTAAAATGACAGCGTTCATGCTGTCGTGTTTCATTCGTGAGTGTGAGATCGAAGGCCCAATGATGCAGAAGCATCACTAGCCCGCCATGGTGTGGGTCACCATGCTGCATTGTTGCATTTTCTGTACGAGCAATGAGTATGGTAACCACCACTCTTCGACTCTGCTTATGCTTTCCATCAGGCAGAGTAGAGTCATTTTAGCAGGCCACACATAAAATAAAAAAAGCCATTGAAACTTTAATCTACAGGGGGTTTAGAGGGCTATAAATCGATTTAGCTAGGATTCATTAGGAAACAAAGCTCGGTCATACCGTGGGAGTGCCACGCTTCGGTATGAATGGTGAAAATTCGGTAGAAAACCGGTGTAATAGCACTTGCGCTGTGTTTCACCGAGTGAGTGACCGGAGGCCGATACCCCAACCCCCTCCCGACATCCTTTTCCCCATCCCCCAAAAGTTGGCAATTCACTTGTGACGCCTTTAGTGTTGCGGGGAAGCTGTTTATAATATGTATACACGTTCTTTGAAATTATCGTCATAATCATTAAATCTTGTGGTGGTTTTAAACTCCAGATAGAATTTGAGCATACGTAGTGTAAAGGTTTACCTTCAATCGTACATACTGTCATGTATTAGTAAAGTTTTTCGTTAATGTGAAAACATTCATTCATATTATACACGAGCATACTCTGGAGGCCCAATGATGCAGAAGCATCACTAGAATGCCATTGTGTAGGTCACGATGCTGCAGTGTCGGAATTCGCAATGAGTATGGCGACCACCACTCTTGAAGTCTGCTTATGCTTTGCTATTTGGCAGAATCATACCGTAAAAGTCGTAGTCCATGTAGTGTAATGTACCATAGTCCATAACACTTTAACAACGCGTGACTATGGCTTTTGAAACTTGTTTCATGCTTTTTCAACGTCGTTTTTTTGTCGTAGTTGGGTTTTAGTTTTTACTTTTATTTTATTCAAAATGTTTTGGTGCCTCTATAATATTAATTTTCTTTGCAAGGTATATTTTAAATAAGTACCATAGAAATATCACAATTATCGAATAAATAGGGACAAAGTCACGAGAAAATGCTAATCATATATATATTTTTGAAATGTACAAGTACGCCCTTTCCAATGATACCAAACACGACATATTTAACTAAAATTTATTTTTTATTACAGTTCTTTATGTTGGCTAGAGGGCGCCACATTAGATTCAGTGACATGCCATTATAGTTTATAACCAGCAGACGATCATGACGATTCTAACGACACCTCATTTGTCCAGTTCTAATGAGTAGCTTAAGAGCTATGAGGAAACAAATGAACATGCATACATACATACATAATATACATACATCCATACTAGCCTGTCAAAATCATAACCCTCCTTTGGATTTGCCGTAGTCGGGTAAAAATACCAATAAAGTCGAACAATTCCTCTACTTTACTGCCATATTGTAACGGTATGTTTAGTGACGGTACAGTGTAACAAGATCCTATAAATTTAATAGCATAATGACTCGATTCTAACTTGTTTAGTACATCTATACTTCTTTTGTACATCTTCAGTTCACTACTACCACATATGGATAGAACTTCATCAAAATGAATTAGAATCATTTCTACAGACCTCGCCCCAGAATGCTTTTGCATAATTGTCGAGGGCGGAAACCTTGTTGATAAGAGCACTCAGTGTTCGACCCCGGTTAGAGTACTTGAGCCCGCCTTGTCAGTTATCGCCGGAGCATCGAGTTCGTTGTTATGTGGTACGGAAGTCAGTGAAATTGAGACGGTTTTGTTCTATCTACTCAGATAGTGTGTTATCTAGTACTCAAGTTTAATTATTATTAACTTAGTTAATATCTCTAAAACGTACTAATAATCTTCCATGGTTGTTGTGATAACAAAATTAATAATTGTTTTCCACTGTTTTACCTGACTTGATAGTTACTGCTCTGTCCATTTGTTTTGAAGTATAATCTCCATTCTCTTAATTCAAAAATAATTATTCAAACCTAACTAAAATCTACAGTTTTGTGCGTTTAACCAACAACCCGATAAACACCTCTTCAGTATTATTATGTTCTTAAGCACAAGATAGAAATATGTAATATAAAAAACAGGTAAATCACTATCTCAAATCATATATGTACTAACTTTTAAACTTTCGCGTTCCATGATATATTAACAATTATTTTTACGGGAATTAACGCGATCTGCCTGTGACCACGGCCGGTGCAACCTGGTCGAAACGTCAGGCAAATCAGAGGTATGTAATACCTTTTAATAAGTGATCGCGTTAATTCCCGTAACAATAATTGTTAATACGTATGTACTATTAGTATATCTAAAAGTAATTGAAAAGCATATCAATAGACATACGAACAGATTTGCTAAATCATAATAGAGTAATACATATTATTATAATTTATGTTACAATACAGTTATGTCATTCATGTCAGTATGCAGAGTGCGAAATGCGATACGGCAGTTTTGACATAAACCATTTATCATCCAACATGGTAAAGCTGAAATTCTGCACTAAGTAAGAGGAAGAGTTTGTCTATGTAGCTCAAAGGTTGTAATAGACTTTGCTTATGATAGGTTTCACATGAAGCAATGTGTACTCGGGGGAGAAATTGTGTCGGAATTGAACCGACTCAAACAACACGTTGTTTCATAGCGAGTGTTGCCAAGTGGTTAAAATCTAACCAAAACAAACCTACATATACACAACTACAACCTAATAACAAACTTAATAGACTCCTGGCAGAGTTGATTATCTTGTTTCGTTGTTAGTAGATCCAATTTTTATTAAGGGTTACCTACTGTTAAAAGACATTGACGAATATCGGATTTTCTGTTTAAAATTAGCATATTTGAAGTTACATTCGTTGCTAGTTGTCTTTATTTTTTGTCGACAAATACCAAGAGGGTTTAAAAAAAAAATACCAACATCATTTGTATTTTCAAACAAAAAAGTGAAGCACGACTGCTCTCACACCGTACACAGACAGCCAATGTCATCAAAGAAGCCTCTCCTGGAACAAAACAATACCTACATATACTTTTACGTTGTGTGAATTCACAATGTAATTAAAAACAGGAATATTTTTAATGTTACAAAAAAAATACAAAGAGTAACCAGACCCGCGTTTAAACATGTAAAAGCTCACGGGGCTCGATTATTATAACGAATAGCTTAATTAACTCAGCGCCCGAGTTTGTGTTTTAAAAGTTAAAGGGTTGCAGACGAGCGGGTTAAACGTTTGCTACTTATAAATGCTAATTTTTGAATTAA
Source organism: Spilosoma lubricipeda (assembly GCA_905220595.1). Taxonomy (NCBI): domain Eukaryota; kingdom Metazoa; phylum Arthropoda; class Insecta; order Lepidoptera; family Erebidae; genus Spilosoma; species Spilosoma lubricipeda. Next base: position 17,208,832 of record HG992293.1, on the reverse strand, counting down.
TATATGGTTTTTTGACCACTGTTTTGGCACAAAACTTGGATACTTGATACTTATATTAGATCTTTTTTGCAGGTGTCAGTCAGAAAATTTGTACTTAATACAATAATACAATATCACATTTATAATTTTAATGTTTACAAAGCTGAGTTAGCATCAGGCAAGTTCTGACTGCACGGTTGGCCTAGTCGTTTAATCATCACGCCGCTTTCCACTTGCACTAGTGGGTTCAAATCCCACATAGGACAATACTTTGTATATTCCGCAAATTGTTGTTTTGAGTTTGCGTGTTCTTTGTGTACGTTTCATGTATGTTCGTTAGGTTCTCCGCGACACAATAAAAAGTTATTCTATGGGAGAGCCATGCGTAGACACGAATGATACCTTGGCCTCACAGAAAATCGGGGTTAAGCATTTTCCTCGTCAATTTTCACTGACTGAGTATAGTTAATTATCAATAGCTTTTAGCAGTCGATTGCTAGGCCTAGGCTCTTTCTTAGAAACGAGGTTATGACAACGATCGCCAGACGAGTTGGTAGATATACGGTATGTATCAACTTTTCCTACTCTATGCAGTGATGTTGTCCTATCCATAGTTTGCACCTAAGTCACCTCTTACGACATCCATGGCATGAATAGGGTGTCACGATATTCTGCAGCAGGGACATTCTTCGGTACACACAAGTTGTACCGACCTCCCAGAAACACTTGCCTGTCGTATAACAACTGTCAAATAATTAAAAATTACCTCATTTTCAAACAAATATACTAGTACAAAATTTCCAAACAATCAAGTCCCTAAATTTAAATGTTAAACCGTACAAATGATATAAAAGGCAATTAATATGGCTAGAACTATCATTTAACAGTACTTACGGGCCCCGGGGACGGCTTATGTCGCGCGCCGTGATAGTGAACCCCTACCTTTATGTGCTCTGAACATGCTAATGATATTCGAATTGTGGTATTCACTTCACACAGCTTTATTTTCATAGATTTCAACGTAACATTGAATTCGAATACATGTTTATAAACGTATTGTTTTTGATTCATACGTATGCTATAAGCTTTAGGGGGCCAACGGACACTAAAGATGCGACTGCATGATTACTGTAGTGGTTTATACTGCGTAAGTTTTTAAAGTCCCCCTCGATTCAATGTCTTAAAAAATACTCAAAAAGCGTGTCGAACCTTTGAAATGGGAAGTACGTTCTTTTTTTTTAAGGTTTCCTGAACTTTTTTGGTTTGTCACTTGGTGATAAGTAGCTACCGCCAGTTAAAATTTCATTCGGTGAAACACAGATTTCAAATTACCTCAAATATCGGTCAGGAATTGGTATATAATAAGGATATTTTTTGCAGAAATTTAAGAAACTCACTTTTTGTGTATTAATGGTGTATTAGCTGAAAAAAAAATCATTGTCGTCATCAATAAAATATTTTTGAAATAATAAGTTATTTGTTTTAAAACATGAACCTTTACGATTAGTATTAGTTAAAACTAGCTGAACCCCGCGGTGTTACCCGCGGTTATTGTTGTAGCGCGAGTAACGCCGCGGGACAAAGTTAGTCTAAAAAAAGTAGCCTAAGTTACTCCTCGGATCATCAGCTACCTGCCAGTGAAAGTCCCGTCAAAATCGGTCAAGCCGTTCCAGACCGACCGACAAAAATGTTAAAAAATGATTGATGAAAAATCGGTTATTTTAATTATATTACAAACAGACACTCCAATTTTATTTATTTGTATTGTACAGAGTGTAGATTATACACAAATTTGCTCTGAACTGAATTTACAGAAAGCTGGCCAGAGAGGCATAACAAATGTATAAATAAACACATTCCAAAATATTCAACAATTACGTGATATTTATCTAAATTGCTCTACTAAGAGTTAGCGATGACGGACGGAGTGGCGGCAGAGAGACTAATTCAGAAACAATGTAAATTCAACCTAAAATTCTTCCAAATAATGTATTTGTTGCAACGAAATAAAGCCAACAGTCGCTTTCTGTCATTTTAGGTTAAATTGCTACTGAATTTGTATCTTCGTCTCCACTCCGTCTGTCTGCGCTAACCCATAATAGAGCGATTTCAATTATAAGATTGTTATTAAGAACTATAACGGTATTTATTGGTATTATTAGCTGCTTCTTTTTACAAGATTATCGCAAACGACAACTTCTTGCTAATGTAATAATTATTATATCCTACTAACATTATAAATGCGTAGGATGTTTGGATGGATGTTTGTTACTCACGCAAAAAATACTGAACGGATTTGGATGAAACTTTACAGTAATATAGCTTATACATCAGAATAATACATAGGCTACTATTTGCCGCGATAACCGACATATACGCGGGCGGATCCGCGGGCAACAACTAGTGTTTAATAATCTCTAAAACAGTAACATCCGTGTTACCCTTTGAATGCAATGAATATTGGTTTCGGAGTTTGGGTGTTTTCTATCTATACTATGTATGTATTTCCAAAAAAGAAGTATGCAAGTATTTATATCAGTTGTTTAGTACCCATAATACAAGCTCTGCTTAGTTTGGGACTAGATGGCGTTGTGTGTTAGATGTCCGAAATATATATACATATATTTGATTTTAGTTATAAGTTAATACAACAGTAATAATTTATTAAAAAAACGCATGTGTTTTAGCCGCTCGTTTGCCATTTTAAGACTTTAGAAAAACCTTTAAAGGGACCACTCAACGGCGAGCGCTCATTTTAATCCAGACTTTGGTACTCTAGCCTCAATTTTTTTACAGTAAAATTAAAAATCAACTCATTGATGTAGAAAATTATAATAACCGCGAAAGAGCAAACCAGACACACAGTTTGTTGAAGATTAAAATCAGTCTAAAGACATATGTCAATTGAAGAAACGAGCTAGCCTTAAAGTCAAAAATATCAACTTTTCTCTGTTTTCTGTTACATATTTACATTCCTTTCTATCGAATCCCTTCGACAGTTGGCAGGAAAGCGAAAGAAATGATGTTAAGTAAACATCAAAAATATTTCAGTTCCCTGTTTTTTTTTTTGGTGAGATTGAAGCAACAACGTTCATAGACCGCGGGATTACTAAAAAAGTAGCCCATTTTGCACAAAGTAACAAAAAGAAAAACACACTTGACAAAGGATTTTATATATTCGCAATTCTTTGTTTTTTCACATTCCGCCTATCTGTGTACATTCTTTCAGGAATCACCGAGGACGCCTCGCTTTTGGTAGAAGAATGTCATCGTAAATCTCTTTAGCATTTTTATTGTGACCCAAAAATCAAACCTTCCCTTTGTACTTTATTTAAATACGAACTTTAAATATAAATTGGGAGAAGAAAGATTTTTTCGTTCAATGATTAAACTTTTGAGATATACTTAACGACAGAGTGACGAAAGTGAATATGACTATGTATTTGACATAGTCGTATTCACTTTCGTGACTCTGACTCTAACCAACAAGAAAAAACTTCGTTTAACCAAAACCGACTTCAAAAACTAAAAAGTATAAAATAATTCAGTAAATCTATACAAATAAATAAAATTGGAATGTCTGTTTGTAATATTAAAATAACCGCTTTTTACTAAATGCATAGGTATGTATACACGTACATATACCAAAAATGTCGTTAAAAATATTTTGTCTGTCTGTCTGTTTGTTCCGGGTAATCTCTGGAACGGCTGGACCGATTGCGACGGGACTTTCACTTTTTTTTTTTTTTTTTTTATATTTGACCCTGCCATAATGACTCTACTCTGCCTGATGGAAAGCATAAGCAGAATCCAAGAGTGATGGTCACCATACTGCGAACGCAGACAATGCAACAATGCAGCATCGTGACCCACACCATGGCGGGCTAGTGATGCTTTCGCATCATTGGGCCTCCGGTCTCGCACTCACCAACGAAACACGACAGCATGATCGCTGTCATTTTACGTTGATTTTCTGTGCGAGGGTAGTACCGCCCCGGTCGAGCCGGCCCGTTCGTGCTGAAATCAGCGTGGCTCTACTACCTTGAAACTGGTGAAAATCACTGGCAGGTAGCTGATGATCCGGGGAGTAACTAAGGCTACTTCTTTTAGACTAACTTTGTCCCGTGGCGTTACTCGCGGTACAACAATAACCGCGGGTAACACCGCGGGGTTCAGCTAGTATTTAATAAAATATACCTTATATGCAAACCTTTAATATTAATGAAACACTATTATTTGTATGTGCTACCTGGTACAGAACCCTTCCAGCGCGGGTCCGACTCGCATTTGGCTGCTCTGTCATCGTTGTTTTAAGCATTATTTTATAGTAATTACATTATATTTCATTCTCTGTCAATGCTTGATTAATTTAAAAATTATAAATTAAAAATTAAAAAATTGAGAAATTAAAAAGCTGTCGAGTTTGTATTGTTGAACGCGATAATCTCAAGAAGTACCTACTGGTCCGATTTGAAAAAATACTACAGTGTTCTTCACGACCATAAAGAGTAAAAGTATCAATAAAAATGTTGCAAAGCGAAACAATCCTTTTGAGAGGATCAGCTAGTTTCTTTTTAATTTTTTTCTCAAAAGGCAACTCCTGCATTACCAATTTACATCCTGTATAGTCGGGGACTTTACAAATATACATGATGCGGACACAAAGAACACCCAGACTCAGAACAACAATGGACCACACTAAGGAATTGAACCCACAACACTTTGCGCAGTAGGAAGTGGCGAGGCGATCACTTAAAGCACTGGGCCAAACGTACAGTTGGATATATAATAATATTATTCGACTAAGAAACAATCCATTTATCACAAATGGTTTTATATAAATACAAGCTGTACCCGCTACTTTGTACACGTGACATTTTGATTTTAAAGTTATATTTAATGTTTCACCGTTTAAACCTTCCCTGGACTACGACAAATATTTCAAAACCAAAATCAGCTAAATGGGCCCAGCCGTTCCCGAGTTTTAGCAAGACAAACGAATAGCAATTGATTTTTATGTATAATATTTATTCATTTATCAAATCATATGAAAACTGAAATGATGAATGTCGAAAATACTCACAGGACTTCAATAACACACTGTCTTAAGTTAAATAGTATTGTGTTAAAGCTCGACAAACTATATGGTTATCAATACCCTTTAATGCCCAAACACAAATCTTAAAAACTGGTTCTATGATTTACTTTTAAAATATCAACATTACGTTTACCGATAGTTTTATATCTAACACCAATTTCTAATCCAGCAACAACTATAAAACAAGAAAACAAAACATTACTCCATACTCCACAGCGAACAAGAAATTGCTAAAGTTTTTAAAAGCAATCACTTGAATTCCTTTATATACGTGCTAAGGATACGACATTTATTTCTTTAAAGAAAACAAAATAACTTACATAGAGCAAATTAATGTAAAAAAGTATTAGCGTACGGAACCAACTAACATCATGTGCCTAATGTAGTTCGAAAATCCCCGGTTAAATGATTGAAGCCATTTTTCTAATCCGCTAGTGGCAGGTACGCTCGTACGCTTGCTCAAATATTAGCGCGGAACTAGCACGAGATCAGATTTGTGTGAATTATTCATGAGTGCGCCACCGTTTGTCTTCCGAGACGGGCCCTGAATTCGATAGCACTACGAGCTCTGCACTGCAACGCTTTAACATAAGATAAGCGCAAAAATAACCAAATTTATGGCTCGGTATAATGCATTCTGTCTGATCTCAGGTAAGATCGTTTACAGACTATATTGGTAAGGTAAGTGTTTATTAGGCTATTGAAAGCCATTCAAAAATTGCAATAGCGGACGGTATTTCACGTCCACACGGCGGGGTATTGGTAAAGTTTTCAACTAGCAATAATCGCACCTCGGATAAACCTCATCGGTTACGATATTGCCTCTGCGCAAAGTTAATTTTATTGAGGGCAACCTGACTATCTATACGACTAATACTAATGAAACAGTAGCGCGAGTTATTTTTTGGAGGCAACGCCATCTATCGAGCGCTAATGCACATTTAACCTCTGGATAAGTCAATTGTATATTTGTATAAGTATTTAATTATTACAATTATTCGTTTGACATTATTGTTATACCCGTAGATTTAAGGAACATCAGTTTCTTTTCAAATGCACGTTTTAGATGATTTCTATCTTTAAACGGTAAAACGTAGGCAGTTCTTACAATGCCTCGATTGTAACCTGGTCTATATGTAATAGTATTATCAATTTTAGGGAAAATAGTGATTTGTTCGCTACAGACGTCTTATTCTAACCAACACATTCAAAATTCAAAATTTCGAGAAAAGCTATATTTCCAAGAATAACAAGATATAATAATATTGTACGCTCCACTTTTTCATATTTATCTTTTGTACGCCTGCATCATCATCACACGCATTGTCATTCATTCTCTTTTCACTTGCAACCTTGCAACGCACCTGATTGTTCATTTTCATAAAGTCAAATCCGTAACGTCATTTAAATGACAGCAGGCCGAAAAATGAATAATTCGCGTAACATGATTAAATTACTTTGTGTTCACTAGAGCCTTTGTAAATATTCCAACTTTTTAGCTATCTTCTGAACTTGTATTCCACTATTCTTCATATTTTCCGGCGTGTGAATAGTGTCAAAATCTGTACATTATAAGCCCTCTACATACACTAGAAGACTTTCATTCCAGTCGACCTCCAAAATATGTTTAACATAACAAGACTGAAATTCCAAATTAAAGTTTCCAGTAAATTATTGCATTTTTCGTTCATAACATCATGTTCAGCGAATATACCGCGCCCAACTTTACAACATTTATTTAAAACTCTGAATGTAATAAACATTATTAAAAAAACCCGATGCTCATAAACTCAGAGAAAATAATAAATGAACTGTCCACACGTAAATACAGCTCAGAGGCACACCACACAATAAATTTAATAATGAGGACTGGATAAAGTAAACAAAATGGTAGTTGGACGAGCTGAAATTAAAATCGTTTGCATTAAATTAAAAGTCATTGTGGTAGCAATGCACTCAGTGTTGGGTTTCATATTTACATGAAACCGACTCTACTAGCAACCAGAACAACCTTAAAACATTCAAAATGGATATCAATAAAGTTATTATTAGCCAATATACAAATATTTTATTTTGAGCTAGTGATTCGGCCCGGCTTCGTATGGAAATCTTTGAAGTTCTTAGATTTTGTGTTTAAAGAATTTTAATTTCTCATAAGAACATACAGTTAGTTCACTTACAATGACAAACATAGCAATAACTTATGACTAATACAATTTTCACCTTTCAGTGTATTGTTAGCTACAAGGTACATATGTTTAGCCCGCTTTTTGAAATGTATTTACATTTAAACTGTCACATTCCTTTAATTTCTTCGACAGTCTATTATACAGCTGTGCTTCCTCATAAAATATTGTTTTTTTTCCGTAGGTAGTTCTTACTTTCGTTAGTTGTATTTTATTTGTATTTCTTAAATTATGTGTACTTGGTTTCTTGTGTTAGTGTATGTCAGTTTTGCACGTTTTTTAGGTTTTTTATTTTCTTTACTATGATACGCTTATATAACAAAGAAAAACCTTTCTATTGAATCACTCCATTTAGTGTTGAAAACTACATTAAAATCCGTTAAATAATATAAAACATCTTAGCAAATAGATCGCGGAAGTGACTGCATATTTAACTGGCTCCCTGTACTGTAATACAGTCAATTTTACATTTAGATAAAGTAAAGTAAGTGAATATTTTATCCGATAGTAAAGAAATGTCTTTCCATTGTTTGCGCTCGGCAATAAACGTAGTAGCTTTAACTATTGTGTTGGCAACAACAAAATAAAAGAATATTGCTAGACCTGACTGACTTTACAGCGAGTTTGTAGTCAGATGGAGACTTTTATTATTTTTTGTTGGATTCTACAGCAGTTTGTAAACTAGACCCTCTCGTTCTGAATTCACTATCATAAACTCAGCATTTTATTTTTTTTGTTCATTGTAGCGCTTAGTTCAGTATTTGTGTTCATCATAAAAATAGCCGAGAAAATCAAAACCCGTGCTGTTCTAGGAAAGAATATTGGTTGAAAATTGTGATGGATTGTTATTGGCAATAAAGCAGATGTTTGTAAGGGCTGAAACCACCCACTCATGGATATTCTTTGACAACTTTTTGCAACTAAAACACGTGATTGCTTTATCAACTAACAATTAAGACAATTACTATGTAATATAATTTAGATATTTTTTCTAATAAAATCCAATAAATTTGAAATAGCTAATAACAGTTATGATAGATCAAATAAATTAAAAAAAAAATATTTCGGACATCTAACACACAACGCCATCTAGTCCCAAACTAAGCAGAGCTTGTATCATGGGTACTAGACAACTGATATTAATACTTATATACTTTTGTTTTTGTAAATACATACATATTATAGATAGAAAACACCCAAACTCCGAAACAAATATTTGCAGATCATACAAACATTTGATCCGACCCGGGAATCGAACCCGAAACCTCAAGAACAGCAGTCGCGTACGCTACCACTGTGCCACCGAGGCAGTCAGATATATTAAAATTCAGACTTAATTTAAAGATTAATTAGAAATAATATTTTTTTGGGCGAAAGCTCACGCCGTCCCTTTTGAACTAGTAGATTCAGAACGTTGCATATAATCTAACCAATATGTCATTGTGTATTTTATGCTTTTGAATTTGGAAATACGAACATTTCATTTAACAAATTTGATAAAAAAACCATAAGCGCAACTTAAAGCGTTTTTTCTCAGTCAACCTTCAGACACATATAATATTGGTCTAAGAAGAAAATTAATCATTCTGTTATCGTAAAACACGTGATTAAAGAGGCAATATACATTTCAGAATGGCAATGAATAAACCTGCAAGCTAGTAAATAATAGAAAAGGTTAATATGGAATGTCCTAAACAAAACAAATCAAAACACTAGCCATTTACAACACCTCTTTAAATTAACCTAATCCACCCTTACAAGATAAAACCAATACATAAATAATTGTGATGTTGATCGACATTAATCCCTCGCCTCCGGAACCGTTTGGACTCAATTTATCAAAATCTAAAGCTTCAAAATAAATTGCTGTAACGTTAATTCTATATAATATTAAGTTTGCTAAGGGTACGGCTTCCGTTACTTTGTGAAACTTTTAGTAAGCAAGAGCATGGTGTTCTGTTAATGTTTTAATTAACATTTAGAGTAATTTGAACTGGGTTTTAAAGCGGACTTCTTAACATAAATACTACTTGCGTTCTTATAAAGAGCACATCAACATAGGTACATGTGTATGTTTTGAATTATTCAGGTCCAGAGACGTACGTTATTAAGTTATCTTTTTGTTTATCTATACCAATTAATAAAGATGCTTGTTTGTGAATGAAGAAGGTGTTGTGTGGTTGTAGGAGGTTTCTACTGAACCGATTTGAAACATTGTTTTACTAAAAGATAACTATATTTATTGTGAGTTATTTCTATTTAAATATATAGTTTTACATAGACTATTTAAAACTCCGTGAAATCCAACATACACGTAGTCGGAGTCATGGGCAAAAATTAGGGCAAAAATTATTTCCAGTTTGAAGTTATTTTTGAGGAATCAAATTATCTTATATGCTTGAGAGAAACATGTGGTCATTTTCTTCTTACAAAATGAACCCTGTAAATAAAGTAAAGAACTATTGATATTTGTAAAAACTTATTTCATTACAGAATTCTTACATTGAAACTAATATAACATTCTGAAGTTAACCCACAATGCTAAAATTAATTGCAAGAAAATTATCCTGCAATCAATATTAGCGTTAGGAAGCAAGATAAGATAAAAACATTGATCTTAATGAACGTATCTACAAAAACTGACATTTATGTTGATGGAATCTAAAAACATATTTTATTTAATATTAAAGAAGAGAAATATTAAATAATAGTTATTTTTTATCCTTGAGTTATTCAGAAGTATAAGGCTCTCTTTAATTTACCAAAATAAAGGGTTCAAAAGTATCTTAAAATATTAATTGAATACCATTAGTAATTACGTTCGTAGGGATACAATGATGCATCTATGTTTATGTACGTGAGTACAATATATAAGTAGATATATATACAGAGTTATTTATAGAACAGACAGGCGGCTGCGCCGTCAAGTAAGTAATTCAGTCGTTAATAAACCAAGTCACAAAGAACATCCTACTAAACTAGCCTTACCTAAGTGCAACACAACATATAATAAAAGAAATAGTAATGTAATTTTTTTATATTTTCGGTAAAAATTTTCAATGAAATCCCGAAAGAAATCAGAGAGCTACCAACAAATCACTTTCAGAAGGAATTGAGGGTCTGGTTGATCAAAAATTGTTTTTATACCATAAATGAGTTTATGACTTATAGAATCCGCAAAATAATGTAATGACATAACATGATAAAAACACGTCTTATCATTTAACTGTACACCTACAGCAAGTACCAGGGAATATTGGATGATTATATATCTTCCGGGTTATAGGGAAGCTATATATATTACCCTAAAACGTTGATAGTCTTAAGCCTAACTGATAATGCAGCAGCACGAAAAATGCCAACAGTATCTAGCACAATGATGTGATAAAGCTTTTCAGCAAATTCCCTTCACCCGCATCCCATTCATCATTATCAGCAAGTTACGGTGAGATCCATTTATTAAGGCCTAGTTCACACTGATCGTTATTCAAAATACCCATTATAACGCGCCCTCGCTCGCGCTTTGATTGATTTGGTTTCCCCCTATACTGCCAACTTATTAATGAACTAAATTAGGAAGATTAATTAATTGAAACCTTTTTGGAATAAGTAACTATCCGTTAAACTCAATATATCTCCATCTAAAAGTTGACGGCTAAAGTCCTTTTCATTTATTTTGCTACTTTTAATTTTTTTCCACCATGTTTAACTATAGTTGCCTGTAAGAGATTGCTTCCGAGCGATAAGGCCGCTACTTCTACTTATACTCCCCTATTTCTTAGTTAACCTTGTAATTAATCTGGTTTACAAGAAAAAGATTTATTATTATTATAATATTTATGCATAGAGCATCTATGTCCTAGATATACCTGATAGGTTTGACTTTTTCGCTCCTATTTATATATAAAATATTCTACGCGTTTGTATGTTACTAAACTCGTCCTAAACGGCTGAACCGATTTAATTAAATTTTATGTGTCTATTCCTTAGGATTCGAGATTCACAATTCAGCAAAAAAACAAAAAATCTATTTGTGGACTTGCGGACGAAGTTATACCGCGGGTAACATCGTGGGCCGCGGGACTCATCTAGTACTTAATTTTTTTTTTTGTTAGGTGTTGTGTTATATATGTTACATGGTACATTTGTGTTATATATAAACATGTGTGTGTCATGTGCCACAGACAAAACAATAGAAACTTTGTCACAATCACTTTCATACCTGAATTATTTTTCTTTAAATTTTTTATTATGTGTTACAACTGAAATTTCTACTAAAATTATCGAGAAAACGTTTAATTTACAAAAGCAAGGGGTGTGTTTAGTAATAACAACGATGATGTTAACCGATAACATCTATTATTATTAGGTCTAGAAATTTATATAAATACACATGCTGACTTGGCTTGAGACATCGTTCTAGTCTCGGGTTAAAGTTGCGCTAGCGCTCGATAGATGGCATTGTAGCAAAAAAATAAATCACGCTATGGTTTCGTCACCACTGGGAGTATAACTGTTCTGTGTCTTCTACTAAAATTTAACTTTGCGCAGAGGCAATATCGTAACCGATGAGGTTTATCCGAGGTGCGATTATTGCTAGTTGAAAACTTTACCAATACCCCGCCGTGTGGACGTGAAATACCGTCCGCTATGGCAATTTTTGAATGGCTTTCAATAGCCTAATAAACTTGTATTAATTTTTTAAGTCGGATTTCTGCATACATACTTTCCTTGCCCATTAATTGTCACGACTACTCATAACTGAGATTATATTATGGGACAATTGAAAATGCTGGCAGACTATTGGCTGGTAATCAGGGTGTCGTCAGATTTTTTTCATTGGCACACGTTCAAAAGTGCGTGATATGCGTGGCCGGCAGTGTTTACACAGTGGGCCATTGTTTAGTACGACATCAATCTTTGATAGTGCTATTTTTTGTAGTAGAACACTACAAAAAATTGTAAGAATTTCTGATGATCCAAGATGTCAATACCCACGGTAGTAGTGCCACGCTTATTTCAGCAAGAACGGGGCGATACCGTCGCAAAAATGACTGCGTTCGTTCTGTCGTGTTTCTTTGGTAAGTGCGTGACCGGAGGCCGAATGATGCGAAAGCATCACTAGGCCACTATGGTGTGGGTCACCAGGCTGCATTGTTGCATTGTCTTCGCAGTAAGTATGGTGATCACCACTCTCAGATTCTGCTTATGCTTATCATCAGACAGAGTAGAGTCATTTTGGCAGGGCCAAACATAAGAAAAAACTATCATCAATGACTACTGTGCATTTTTCACAGCTTTTAGTTTTTAGCTATGTATATTTGCATAAAGTTATAGGCAACATGATAAAGGTAGACAATTGCAAAACATATCACCTAGAAAATATCTCTCTCTGTAGAAATCAAGATAAAAAAAAGTAAATTATGTAGTAAGACAGTTAAGCGTTGCAATACATTTTAACTTAAATAATGTCTAAAAGCGCCGACCATACAAAATCAAAGGATAATGTGAGAGAATGTTTTCAAGTGCAAAAACATTGACGGTACAGTTTGAAAAAGTGTTAGTTACTAGGTATATTTATTCAGAAATCTCAGTAAAGCGGATCGTCTGTGTTAAAACAAGCCTTGGTACCTTGGACAAACAAAATTATAAAATTAATTAGAAGAGATTTATACAATTTAGTGCGACCGCGCGACGGACCGCTACAAAAAATGGCCGCTATTGTGTAGTCGACCGGACCTTTATATAAATAAGCTAAGTTCACCTGCCCGAGATGGCCTTTGTGTAATTTGTCTTACAAATTGTACTAAAGTGAACAAAGTTATGCTAAATTGGGGCAGAGGTGGGAATGTTTTATTTCTTTATTTTTTGTTCTACAGCAAATTTGGGTCAATTTTGTTTCAATTTTATTTACAGTAGAAGCATCAGGCTATACTACAGGAATGTGTAACTGTTTTGTTTTTGAGGACTTGTTTAGCGGTCATTTGTTGTATAACTTTATCCTATATTTTAGATTTATAAAATGTTTAATTTATTTCTTGTATCCTTTCTCAAGATTTAAAGAATCTTCATGCCTAATTTAATTAAAATCGGTCTAACGTTTTAGCCCTGAAAGAGTGACAAAAAAACTGAGTTACTTTCGAATATATAATATTAATGTAGATTGTGCAGTTTGAGAGGCCTATGTCTAGCAGTGGACTGCGATATTCAAATCAGCTACAACCTAAAAATGTGACAGATTAGTCTATCAATAACGGCAAATTGAATTCTGTCTTTATTCTCCTTGTCAGTTCATTCAAACATTCAAACAAATTGTTTGAACTTGAACAGTGTGTATTGATGTGGACAAACTTATTTCATCTACCACGGACACCCAGGAAACCACTCCATCTTGCTTTCGTCCGTCATCTATTATTGTTACTATAACCGTTAATACTATTAGTTATTCTTTGCTATAACAATGGATAAATAGGACGGATTCCTAAATAAATAGTAATTAGCATGACAACATAAATTACGTGATGCGTCGAATTATTTGTATGTAGTTTCTATTATCTCCAATAGATGGAGCTGATGTATAATAATGTTTAACGTGTAAAATTTTAAAAATAAATTTGTATTTCGAACGGAGAAGGTTTTTTTGTTTTTTTTAAATACGGTCGCCATTTATTCTCATCCACCTTTTTTATATTTCTTATTAATTACTTCTTCCCTTAGAATTGAATACTTTAAATACTTGACATACAACAAACGTGATTTTTTGCTAGTTTTTGCTCGATATTCATAACGGCAACAGGTAGACGCTTGAAATATATAAATATTGGGATAGAATCCTTCCTGCGCTTTACTCGCACTAGGAATCAGTACAACAGTTCCAGGGATAAGCTGAAACAAACAGGCAGATGTACAAAAAGTTTAAAAATAGCTTTTTAAATTTAAAAGTACCGTAAATATTTTCATATAGCGTATAGCGAAAAGCTGTTCATTTTATTTCTATAGATATTATTGTATAGATGATCACGCTGAGGCCCTGAGATTCACACAGTTATTTTAAAAAAATGACAAGTTTATTGAAATTCATTTATACGTTAAGAACATTTCCATTCCTTACTAAAAACTTCACATAAAGTTCAAATTCTCTGTACATCGCTTTACTATAAATTAAATAACTAACACATTGAATATTTGGCGTTCTGTGCCTTAAAAAGATAAAGGGATCCCTTATGAACGTTTATGGGGTCACTTTGTCGACCGTTTGTCTGGAAACTGCATAAAACTCTAGCTATATTTTAAACTTTATAAGATTTACAAATGATGCAATGAGTGTTTACTTGATATTATCCTCACCCCAATGAAAACAAAGTTTTGGGGTTGAATCAAATTGAATAAATATATCAGCTATTCAAAACTATTATAGTAGCAGCCGAAAAATGTGACGTAGACTGAACCGATGAATGAAACTCTTTTATTATTTACCAGCCAATGTCACTTCCGGTGGATTTAAATATCTCACAAGATACACTGGGGGAAGATAGGACTAGGTACCTATTCTGTAATATTTTTATACTCGCATAAAGAATCCATATTATTTTTGGGTCAGCAATATTGGACGCGGCTACATAAGTTTGGTGGACTCAATAAACTTGTATGTTTATGTAAATAGTTTGCTTGAAGTTTAGTACAAATATTGTTTAAGGCTGTTATTTTCATGAGATAAGCAAAACAAGAAAACGAGTTACTTGATGAAAGAGATTACGCGACAATCGACACTTGTATCTCGAGCCACAAGGGCATTGACGGCTATTAGCTGAATTTGAAGTATACTCTCTTATTTAAGATTTTCTCATCACTTATATTCATTTTCGGCTTCACTGATCTCGTATTCCAAATAACTTTTAAACAATAAGTGACTATTAAACGACAAAGATAACAAAGAAATGACGGTCACACAAAATCCCAATCTTAAATAGGAGTGATGGGTGAATAGTGGGACGGAAAGAAAGGAAATCAAGAAATATCTGTTGTCTGATGTCAACGAATTTCTCAATGTTGCGTCCACAAAGAGTGGCTTCAAACAAAATATCTGTCGCATGAGTCAGTGAGTCGCATCAGAACATTACTTTCTTCTTATACGACAAGAGACGAGCGGAAAAATCATTGGTTTAAAGCAGCATAAACTTATTTTAGAGATTTCTATTGGTATTAGGATGACGTGTCATCTGGTATTAATTGAACGATGACGCATATTTACACGTGGAATTTAGGAGTCACAAGTATGTTCAAATTGTTTGAGTTACCCCCTTCCCGCCTCTTGGGGTTGAGCTCCGGTCACCTCACTTACTCGGCAGTCTTCGGTGAGACCGTGTCTGTCATCACTCCAGTCAAGATGGCTCAAATACACTGAATCACGCCTCTCCTACAGATTTTGGGTTTTAAAAAAGACAAACTATACTCGTACATAAGGTAAACTATGGCCAATAAAAGATCAGAAATTGTTGGACAGTACTATGTTTGTTCATTTGAAATTCTGACTATAGAACTGTAGCGTTGTTTGTTAATTTGTTTGACATGCCAAATATCTATTTATTTGTTGAGATATTCTTCCCTCTTTATTTTTTTTCTTGGTTCCGGTTAAGCATGTATCAGTGCATGCCTCCGATATTTAACCTCCGTATTCCGATACTACAATGCAGCAATACTTAATAATATACTCAATATTTATAACTTGACCTTGTTCCTCTTCCATAAATTATATTATCGATTCCAGTTTTTAGTTCAAGTTTAAAGTTAAACAGGCAATTCATTATACGCCCTCTATTCTTCTTATGAGTCTTTTTGTTTTAAAATGGAGAAACTCAACCTAACAATAGGACAGAAGGTTTTTACGAGAAAAGGCGAGAACCCATTTCTTGTGAAGTTATTGCATATCGGATTATAAAATCACCAAGCACAAAATCACTGAAATACATGAATATTATTCGATAATTAATTCTGATGAAATCGTAATTAAAAACATTGATTGTCTAATTTTCATAAATGCAAGAATTTGAAATAAGTATTAAAGAATACACAGAAATATTTATATTTTAAATTTGTAAAAAACTGTTCACAGGTAATTTATGTTAATCTATCATAGTACGGAATTTCAGCTCATCGATAGTTCAAATCATACTGGAAATAAATAACTTAGCTTTGGTTTGGTCACTTGTTGTTGTTCACAACATATTGGCTCCAGACTGTGTAAAATAAACCTAACATTATTTTTATAGTATTGATTTTGAACGCCAGTCGCGTCATCTCTTGCATTCAACCATACAATTGTGCCATTCGAATTCAAACTTGTGCGAAAGTCGACAATTTTGCAATCGAAAATTCTGACCCTTTGCTCTTTGAGCAGTAATAAAGAAAGCCTTGGTCCGCTATTGATTGCTATATTATTCGCTTTATCGGAGTAGAGCGAATTGAGCTGTGTAAGTCGATTTAAGTTTTTAAAGAGATTGCGGAAAAAGCGATTTCGATGGAAGAATTTTTAATCACTATTCAATTTCCAGGATTGCTGAGGACACAAATTCTCAGTTTTTGAGAGGGATAGTGAAAATTATATAAGTAAACTGCCTAAACAGAGTGAATTACGAGTATTGTGATTATGCACCTTAGATTTTATGAAAGGGAAACAGTTTAACATATACAAAAAATAAGTATATATAAATTAGTGCCTTAAACTCTTCCCTTAGTACATTTTTTTTGTTCTTAATTCAAATAGATTTTTTTCTTAAAGATCTTGAAGAAAAAGTATAACTCAATGCTATCAATCATATCAATGACACTTTCGTCAGTGATCATATCAAACAAAACCTAATCAAATGTTTAGCGGTCATTTGTTGTATAACTTTATCCTATATTTTAGATTTATAAAATGTTTAATTTATTTCTTGTATCCTTTCTCAAGATTTAAATAATCTTCATGCCTAATTTAATTAAAATCGGTCTAACGTTTTAGCCCTGAAAGAGTGACAAAAAAACTGAGTTACTTTCGAATATATAATATTAATGTAGATTGTGCAGTTTGAGAGGCCTATGTCTAGCAGTGGACTGCGATATTCAAATCAGCTACAACCTAAAAATGTGACAGATTAGTCTATCAATAACGGCAAATTGAATTCTGTCTTTATTCTCCTTGTCAGTTCATTCAAACATTCAAACAAATTGTTTGAACTTGAACAGTGTGTATTGATGTGGACAAACTTATTTCATCTACCACGGACACCCAGGAAACCACTCCATCTTGCTTTCGTCCGTCATCTATTATTGTTACTATAACCGTTAATACTATTAGTTATTCTTTGCTATAACAATGGATAAATAGGACGGATTCCTAAATAAATAGTAATTAGCATGACAACATAAATTACGTGATGCGTCGAATTATTTGTATGTAGTTTCTATTATCTCCAATAGATGGAGCTGATGTATAATAATGTTTAACGTGTAAAATTTTAAAAATAAATTTGTATTTCGAACGGAGAAGGTTTTTTTGTTTTTTTTAAATACGGTCGCCATTTATTCTCATCCACCTTTTTTATATTTCTTATTAATTACTTCTTCCCTTAGAATTGAATACTTTAAATACTTGACATACAACAAACGTGATTTTTTGCTAGTTTTTGCTCGATATTCATAACGGCAACAGGTAGACGCTTGAAATATATAAATATTGGGATAGAATCCTTCCTGCGCTTTACTCGCACTAGGAATCAGTACAACAGTTCCAGGGATAAGCTGAAACAAACAGGCAGATGTACAAAAAGTTTAAAAATAGCTTTTTAAATTTAAAAGTACCGTAAATATTTTCATATAGCGTATAGCGAAAAGCTGTTCATTTTATTTCTATAGATATTATTGTATAGATGATCACGCTGAGGCCCTGAGATTCACACAGTTATTTTAAAAAAATGACAAGTTTATTGAAATTCATTTATACGTTAAGAACATTTCCATTCCTTACTAAAAACTTCACATAAAGTTCAAATTCTCTGTACATCGCTTTACTATAAATTAAATAACTAACACATTGAATATTTGGCGTTCTGTGCCTTAAAAAGATAAAGGGATCCCTTATGAACGTTTATGGGGTCACTTTGTCGACCGTTTGTCTGGAAACTGCATAAAACTCTAGCTATATTTTAAACTTTATAAGATTTACAAATGATGCAATGAGTGTTTACTTGATATTATCCTCACCCCAATGAAAACAAAGTTTTGGGGTTGAATCAAATTGAATAAATATATCAGCTATTCAAAACTATTATAGTAGCAGCCGAAAAATGTGACGTAGACTGAACCGATGAATGAAACTCTTTTATTATTTACCAGCCAATGTCACTTCCGGTGGATTTAAATATCTCACAAGATACACTGGGGGAAGATAGGACTAGGTACCTATTCTGTAATATTTTTATACTCGCATAAAGAATCCATATTATTTTTGGGTCAGCAATATTGGACGCGGCTACATAAGTTTGGTGGACTCAATAAACTTGTATGTTTATGTAAATAGTTTGCTTGAAGTTTAGTACAAATATTGTTTAAGGCTGTTATTTTCATGAGATAAGCAAAACAAGAAAACGAGTTACTTGATGAAAGAGATTACGCGACAATCGACACTTGTATCTCGAGCCACAAGGGCATTGACGGCTATTAGCTGAATTTGAAGTATACTCTCTTATTTAAGATTTTCTCATCACTTATATTCATTTTCGGCTTCACTGATCTCGTATTCCAAATAACTTTTAAACAATAAGTGACTATTAAACGACAAAGATAACAAAGAAATGACGGTCACACAAAATCCCAATCTTAAATAGGAGTGATGGGTGAATAGTGGGACGGAAAGAAAGGAAATCAAGAAATATCTGTTGTCTGATGTCAACGAATTTCTCAATGTTGCGTCCACAAAGAGTGGCTTCAAACAAAATATCTGTCGCATGAGTCAGTGAGTCGCATCAGAACATTACTTTCTTCTTATACGACAAGAGACGAGCGGAAAAATCATTGGGTTTAAAGCAGCATAAACTTATTTTAGAGATTTCTATTGGTATTAGGATGACGTGTCATCTGGTATTAATTGAACGATGACGCATATTTACACGTGGAATTTAGGAGTCACAAGTATGTTCAAATTGTTTGAGTTACCCCCTTCCCGCCTCTTGGGGTTGAGCTCCGGTCACCTCACTTACTCGGCAGTCTTCGGTGAGACCGTGTCTGTCATCACTCCAGTCAAGATGGCTCAAATACACTGAATCACGCCTCTCCTACAGATTTTGGGTTTTAAAAAAGACAAACTATACTCGTACATAAGGTAAACTATGGCCAATAAAAGATCAGAAATTGTTGGACAGTACTATGTTTGTTCATTTGAAATTCTGACTATAGAACTGTAGCGTTGTTTGTTAATTTGTTTGACATGCCAAATATCTATTTATTTGTTGAGATATTCTTCCCTCTTTATTTTTTTTCTTGGTTCCGGTTAAGCATGTATCAGTGCATGCCTCCGATATTTAACCTCCGTATTCCGATACTACAATGCAGCAATACTTAATAATATACTCAATATTTATAACTTGACCTTGTTCCTCTTCCATAAATTATATTATCGATTCCAGTTTTTAGTTCAAGTTTAAAGTTAAACAGGCAATTCATTATACGCCCTCTATTCTTCTTATGAGTCTTTTTGTTTTAAAATGGAGAAACTCAACCTAACAATAGGACAGAAGGTTTTTACGAGAAAAGGCGAGAACCCATTTCTTGTGAAGTTATTGCATATCGGATTATAAAATCACCAAGCACAAAATCACTGAAATACATGAATATTATTCGATAATTTATTCTGATGAAATCGTAATTAAAAACATTGATTGTCTAATTTTCATAAATGCAAGAATTTGAAATAAGTATTAAAGAATACACAGAAATATATATATTTTAAATTTGTAAAAAACTGTTCACAGGTAATTTATGTTAACTTATCATAGTACGGAATTTCAGCTCATCGATAGTTCCAATCATACTGGAAATAAATAACTTAGCTTTGGTTTGGTCACTTGTTGTTGTTCACAACATAATAATATTGGCTCCAGACTGTGTAAAATAAACCTAACATTATTTTTATAGTATTGATTTTGAACGCCAGTCGCGTCATCTCTTGCATTCAACCATACAATTGTGCCATTCGAATTCAAACTTGAGCGAAAGTCGACAATTTTGCAATCGAAAATTCTGACCCTTTGCTCTTTGAGCAGTAATAAAGAAAGCCTTGGTCCGCTATTGATTGCTATATTATTCGCTTTATCGGAGTAGAGCGAATTGAGCTGTGTGAATCGATTTAAGTTTTTAAAGAGATTGCGGAAAAAGCGATTTCGATGGAAGAATTTTTAATCACTATTCAATTTCCAGGATTGCTGAGGACACAAATTCTCAATTTTGAGAGGGATAGTGAAAATTATATAAGTAAACTGCCTAAACAGAGTGAATTACGAGTATTGTGATTATGCACCTTAGATTTTATGAAAGGAAAACAGTTTAACATATACAAAAAATAAGTATATATAAATTAGTGCCTTAAACTCTTCCTTAGTACATTTTTTTTTGTTCTTAATTCAAATAGATTTTTTTCTTAAAGATCTTGAGGAAAAACTATAACTCAATGCTATCAATCATATCAAACAAAACCTAATCAAAGATTATTATCGATTACTAATTGACAGCCTGTAGTTGTAATAAAAGTATTTAATATAATATTAAGCTATTTTGTGCTAAATTATAAATAAACATTATGAAAATAATGATCAAGTATGTGAAACAATAAAAAGTATGTATTAAGTAGTAATATAAAACCAGTCAATTTACAAGAAACCAAACTTGTATCATATAACTTACAAAATTGGTTGCACTCAAATTTGCCTCAAAAATGTTATCAAACCTCAAACATGACCTCAAAGTTTCACTGTATAATGAAGTCCTTCAGTCCCGTCCGACATTCCTAGACAAGATTATGTAACATTAGGTGTGATGTCCACACACATTCATTGTTACTTGGTTTGATAGGTCTCAAAGAATGTGTTGACCAATTTTGGAATTAAATAAAATTCTGACTTTATATTAAGTACTTTGAAATTGTGTCTAATATAAAGTCAAAATCAAATTTTCATGTCATAAAATCATGAGTTTAAGAATTATAAAGAGCAGCTTACGAAAGGCAAACTTAACACAATTTCAATTTAAGGAGAGGTGTACGTCTAGGAATGAGCTTTAAAGTTTTTCGAGGGACAGTCCCTATTTCATCTTAGCTACATTTTTTATATTTTTATCATTAATTTCATCACGACGAAAACTTGAGGACTCGCAAAACTTTAAATACTTGACTTTGGCAGAAATAGCTGATTAACTGCTGCTTAGCTGGTTTCATCTCATCAAAATAATAAGAAGAACTCTAAAAGTCTGTTGACAATGGTGGTGAATCCTTTTAAATCTGACGAATAAAATTGTTGTGAAACATAAGTTTTATTACTAAATCCAGTAAGTAAATCAACACAACATTCTGCCAACTAATAACCCCAAACTTCGGTCAAATAGTTCCGAGAAATGTTGGGCAGTAGTTTAGCAAGGGGAACGGCTAATGACTTTATCTCCATCAGTTGTCAATGTTCTCACGAGATTGTGTTTTTGATGGAAGTAGTTTTGTAAATTGAATTATTTTCTTTGTCAAGAACAAAACATCTTCGGCGTACAGATGGTGCAGTTGTTTGTAAGAACAAATTTAAGTACGGTGACCGGTTATTTGTGTCAAGAATTACCCATCCTGCGAGGGGTATTTTTTGTAGACAATTTTGTTTTCGAATCTTGTTTTACCATTTATAGGTATATAGGAAGAAAAACAATGATCAATTCGGTCCGTAAAAGTTTCAAAGGGGCAAAGGTGTTAAATATTGTCAGTTTATTTAAAAGAAAACAGCCAGCTTGTTCCAGGATAGTAACTCTTTAAACACCTGGATTTTAAGAAGAAGAATAGTCTACAAAAACACCCTTTTCATCATGTATTTAAAAACGCAAATGCTTAAGAGAATTATGAAAGTTAAAATGTAAGCATAATTTTTGTTGTCATAAAATATGCAACATAGTGTGGAATATTACTGCTACAGATATTAGTGGTAGATAATAAATTTGAAGTAAGACTACAATACTTTTAAATCAATATTTAGAGTCGTTATCAGATATCTCTGTTAATCCTCGAACAAAGATGAATCACCACGATATGAAGCGGTAACCATACGGTTATGCGCAGCTTTGTCTCTCCTCGTAAATATCTCAACTGCAATTTAAAATATACAATACATTTCGGGGTAATCTCCTGTTAAAAATTGCATCACCTCTGTAACTTATGGGGTGGCTTTGTTCGACCCGGTCTCTCTTCGTTCTTGATGATTTATTGATACAATAGATTTTACTACAATTGTGTCCATTGCCTTAAACATTTTGAATTCAATGTCAACGACTATTTTTTTTAGGAAGTTTGGGACAGTTGTGTATATTTGAATATTTCTAGAATAAAACTCCTTTCCACTATTTTATTTTATTTTACACCTGACCGGTTTCGCCTTATGGCATTCTCAAAGGTTATGCCGGCGGTCGAGAGTATAAATTATATTTGAATATTTATTTATATAAGAAGGTGGTTTTTATAATGTTTTATTCTTATAAGAGTTTCATTTAAAATCACCGGTGTCCGCACAGAGTTCGACATAAGAAATTGAAATTGTCAATGATAAAAATTTTGGAAAATATTTATTTTTTCTAACATTTTTTAACTGCTGTTTAAATTTAGTAAATTATTGCTTTTCTGAGAAAATATACTTATTTATTCATGTACATAATTGAGTATACATAACTACAAATGCACTTATTCTGCAAATGTCCATTAACCTAAAAATACCCTTTCAAGGTCAATTTTTAAAAATAAATTAATTTATTAAATTTCTTGTTTTAAAATAGATACAAACATTATTTCACAATTATTTTACTAACTAATCGCTTTTGATATTTCCTACAGAGGTATCATCAACAGCTTTTGACTTTCCACTGCTAGATATATGCCTCTACTTAGAAAAGAGGTTATGTCTTACAGTACCACGCTGGCCAGATAGGTCAGTATAGGAATTGTGTCAAGGTTTCCTTCTCTTTGTAGTCATGTTATCCTACGTAGTTTGTACCCTTACGGTCCGTTTACACAGACCGCCTCGAAGAACATCGGACCGTTTTTTTCTTTTCACACATATCGGATCACATGCGCTTGGAATTGACCGGAGCGGAGCCGCTAACTATTTCACAAAGACTGGCTGGAAGAGAATTGTGCGAGTGTGAGCGAAAAAGAGCACGCAATCAGAGCCTGTCGACTCCTCTTAATATTTTACACGAAGCGCGTTCACGAATTCTGAATAACAAAAGAAGTGTACATGCAAAAATAAACTTTACTAGAATTTCTCAAAACTCTGTTTCCAACGTGATAAAAATCGGCTCTCCTCTCCGAGCTGTGTGAACGGACCCTTAATCGCCTCTTTGACATCCAAGTGATGATAAGAGCTGGTCATGAAAAAACTTACGCCCAGAGTGAAGCAAAAATAATATTTTTGTAATAATAATAATAATCGCTTTATTGTACACCAAATAAAGCTAAGAGGTGCAATTGGCGGCCTTATCGCCCGAAGGCAATCTCTTCCAGGCAACCATGTAAATGAAAGACAACACTTAAATGAGTGCAAAGTATTATAGAATGTATCACTTAACATAATGAAAGCAAGTATTACTCAAAACTTTTGATATTGAAATGGATCGATTGCTCCAGAAAATATTAAATCACCTCTTGGAATCACTGAGTGCATATGTTTTATTTAAACCAGTCCCCGTTAATATTTCAGCATAAATCGCAACGCTTAGCAAGAATTTCTCTCTTATGCCTGTTTCATTAACAGCATGTACTTTATTTAAGTTACGAATGAGCACTGAGCATAATTCATTGCATTTACTTTTAACATTCATTTATGAATTAAAAATGCACTGGTTAAATCATTTTTATTCAAAAGTTTTCGATGTTTTTAACATTTTGTATTTATTTATTTTGATTTATTCGTGTCATGACATTTATTAAGCTATATTGCAAAAATCGTCACTTTTTGGTGCTGAAATAATTTATTCTTTTCAGTATTTTATTATCATTATTGTCAGCTTGGCGCTCCTATGTTTGTAAAATGAATTTGCTATTGTCATCTTTTTGGTACTCGGTTCATTGTTTTTGGAAAAGAGAAGTGTGTATACGAGGGCCACTATGCTTTTATAGCTGACTGTATGTGACGTCAAGTCTATTTAAAGCAGTAAAAGCAAGCGTTGAACTGGGACGAGGTGTGTATGAAGCAATGTAACTTGGAAAATAGACGTAGTTTACCTAGGAAAGGTGACTACCTTTCCTAGGTAAACTACGTCTAACTACGTCTACGTAAAACGTGTCTCTTTAAGATACTATACTATTAGACTGATTAGTCTAATAGTATAGTATCTTAAAGAGACACGTTTTAGCCCTGCACATATTTGAATATTTCAATATTGAAGACGAAGAACATCCATAAGAACGATTTTCGAATAACACGAAAGATCATACATTGCTCCATTATTTTAACGGCGTGCTATAAAACCATGATAGAAAACCTAATTTTCTAAAACACCGATTTCTATTCTACCAGTTGCAAAAGTACATTCTTATGTACGTGTTCCTATAACTTTCTCCATCCACCATATTACCCGAACCTTGCTCCGACTGATTTTCATCTCTTCACAGACCATAAAATCCAAATCCGATAACGGGGTGAAAAACGCCTTTAATGAGTTCATCGATTCCCGTCCCCTGGATTTCTATAGAAGAGACGGCAATGAACCAATATGAGGTTTGATTCAACCGTCTGTAAACAGATTTAATTAGAAACAAATTGTTCTTTAATCGACCTTTAAAACCTTGGCGATTGGCAATTCTAGTTATTTTCTTAAATGTTATGTAATACCTACTCATAGCATCGTCATTTGTTAATTGATTGTGGCTATTTGAAGAGAAAGAAGATTGCGCCTTACATTAATTACACTTTATCATGCTGCAGACGCATTCAAATCGATAGTAGCGAAAGACTATATTAAATACACCAGCATAGTAATAAACTGAGCCTTATGGCTTTGTATTTATGTCAGGATATCGAGAGATAATAATTTTCGACTTCCTTCCTTTTACACACCTGAACAAGTTAATCGTAACCACGGAGCTATAGCACATTGCAGGGAAGCTAGCAAATCTCGTTTTATTACAGAACATTATGTTTTTATGCTTACCATCACGCCAGATTTATACAATATTTTATTACCCAGAAACAACAAAACGCTGCAAAGATTAGTCATGTTTTCCATTGTCAGTCATTTTTTATGCTGAATCTGGAGAAGTGATATTGAACATTATTTCTTTATTAAATACGTTATTGTATGACGGTACATAGTAAATCATCATCATGATTTTCATCACATTATTGATCAGAAAACATTGTGCTAACCTCAGATAAAATTATGAAAAAATTCTTTGAGGAGGAATGTGTTTTATATGGCACCACTGACGAAATAGTGTATTGTATGGCACTGAAGGGAAATAGCATACTACTGCCGACCAAGGACAACTGCAACTTAAGAGTTACATAACAACGCATATCTTAATAGTGGTTTTCTGTAAGGCCGGAGAATCATTTTACTCGGGTCTGCCCCAAGAGTTTAAGCTGATTTTGTTCACAGTCCTGGGAATACGATCAGGCTTAGATGGAATCAGGAAAAAGCTAAAAACAGCACGAAAAATGAAAAACAACCAGAACTGCTGTACTTAAAAGGCCAAAATCGCCTTCGCGCGTGTCTATCTAGAGAATAAAGAGTCCTGATAACAATACACTTACTCTATTCTAAAGTATATAAGAGATTTGTTTGTAGCAGAACTTCAACAATATTTCGTAAGAGTTTGAATATATGATTCATTTCACTGAGTTCACTGACCTCTATAGTGGCTACATGAATCAAGCTATTCTATTCCTGCCTAAGTTAAACTAAACTTGTCATGCCACGACAGCTGAACCTAAATACCGAATCTGATTAGTTTTTGCGTAGCCGTTTTTCATGATTTTAATGTTGCAGAATATTTCGTTTAAAGTGTTAGCTATTTGCACAACTTTTAAATAAATATTGCTTTAAAAGAAGTACTCTTCACATATTCGTTGATGTAGTTTAGTTAATATATTTATATATTTTTATTGTATGTGTTACAGTCAATGTGATTAATTAGCTATTATACATAATGACTGGTCAATATATATAATAACCAAATTGTATAGACAGTGTCATAAACAAATCACTATGGCTGGACATTATTCATAATAGCCGTCCAAAGTTAGAAAAGTAATATTTTTTATTTTAATCAGACAACTCCCGCACTAGGAATAAATCCTGTGTCGGAGAGGACTCCACAAACATACATGAAACGGACACAAAGAACACCCAGTCTTCGAATAACAATATGTGGATCACACAAAGTATTGTCCTATGTAGGATTGGAACCCACAACACTTGGCCAAGTAGGTAGCGGCGTGGCGGCGACTTGAACCTTTTTTTTTAAACCTAATCCAACCTAACATAGCCTGTACTTTTTTATATACGACAATGTTATTATAGTTCCTATAGTAAACATGATAAATATTAGTACATTAAGGCAGATTGAAATACAATTTTATTACTTTATCCAAGTCTTCGAAGATATTCTATATGGCTAGTTAATATGATTTATTCTGTGTCATTTATCACTTTGTCTAAATTGAGTAGTCATTGTAAATAATGGCTGGATAGTAGATATAATATTCGGCATTATTACTTTGTGTGGAACATATACATAAAATTAAAGACAACAAAAGATGAGTTACAAAGTTATAGACGTAACGTGAGCAATAGCTCACGGCGATTTCTTCTTGCCAACTTTAAAGTGAGAGGATGCAATTGATAAGTAGCCAAACATGGATGAGAAGAGTTCTCTCATCCACCTGTCGTAGTAGTTGCCGGAGGTCGCGTCGCGGCTGAGAGGGTTCTCTCAAAAGGTGATTGCCTCCATTTTGTAGTTCGGAAGTCTTAAAAAAGACCTGGTACCAGATGCTTTCTACTTTAGATGAGTTAACGTTAGGGCACATCGCGTTACTTTAGTTGATTAATAATAAATAATAATAAATAAATAAATATTTCGGACATCTAAACACACAACGCCATCTAGTCCCAAGATAAGCAGAGCTTGTGTTATGGGGTACTAGACAACTGATTTATTTTCTACACTCGCTTCACTGAAATCCTCAATGGGATGACGGCTCGGGAGAGGTTTCCATAACAACAAAATAAAAATACCAATTCCCTTTTCGAAACTGCACATGTTTCGAATTATTAGTTTTAGAAGCGCAGTGTAGTTTTACAGTACTTCTCTTAGCAACCTGACGGATTGTACGTATAAAAGGAACAGGAGCTAACAATGTTCTGTACACAATAAAGGAATATGCGCATTCTGTCACACGAAACAGAAAGGCTGTGAAAAGATATTGTGGAAATTCAAATACCATTTGAAATCGTGGCGAACGAAATCTATTAAATTGAGTACTGGAAAAGGGGCAAATCTAGGAAAATTCCTGAACAATTTTAGCTACAGTTTTAAAGAAATTTTAAAAGATTTTATTTGGTTACATTAATAAACTATTTCTTGTCTTTATATTGATCTTATTGAAATAGTCATATAATACATTTTTGTTGTAATAAAACGGCCGGAATAATTCTTTATTTTCCGTTTATTATCTCCCATCATTCATATTTAATATTATAATTGTGAATATAAGTTTGTTTGTTACGCTGTGTGGTACGCTTTCACGCGAAAACTACGTAGCCGATCATCATGAAACTTTGTATACATATTCTTGAAGGTATTAGAAGTATCATAGAATACTTTTTATTAAATACGAGCGAAGTCGCGGGTAAAAGCTATAAAAGCGTATTCAGGTGCCAATTTTATTATGTTTAAACCTTTATATATGTTGTTACCTTATTACTATTTAGTTACAGAATAAAAGGTCGTGCATAGCACACAATTATTTATCATGTGGAAATCAAATCTACGACTTCCGGCTTAGCACAATCACCATCAATTATGGATACATAAAATGTAGTTCAATATCAAAATGGTTGTCTTGCCTCTGCATCTTTCGCTCTGTGCAAAGAATCTCGGCAGCAATACTTTATCTTGACGTAAATGGAACTCAACCAAGTTTTAATTAAGATAAAGGATTTATTAGCTATTTATGGTGTACCATGATAGATAGATAGATAGATAGGTATTCTTTATTGTACACCATAAAATGAAATATACATTGAAGACAATAACAAACAAAAACAGTGGTACAATGGGCGGCCTTATCGCAGACTGCGATTTCTTCCAGGCAACCTTAAGATGGACTATACTAGTGATTTGTAGTTTGTGGTGTAAATTTAGAGTTTGCGTATAAAAGTAATATTACCTAACACAATTACACAGATACATTGTGCATATATCTCCCCTCACACATATATTCATACACTTACAGACATATAAATAAATATAAATAAGAATACATACATAAACATACACATATAAAGCTTATAGTTATTACAGAGATAGGTAGTGATCCTTGACGAGTTTCTTGAAACTGTTTATGGATTGTGCCTGCCTTACGGCTTCCGGTAGGGAGTTCCACAGACGTGCAGCTTGTACAGTAAAAGATTTGTCAGTGAAACTTGTGGAGTGTGTTGGAATTTCTAAGGTGCGATTTTCCGATGACCTTAAGCATCGTGCATGTGTGTCATGGACAAAGACAAATCGACTCTTTAAGTAGGATGGTGTAGTAGGATTAAATAGGACATTATATAGTAGGGAGAGGATATGTGTATTCCGGCGAAGTCGAATTGGGAGCCACTTGAGTTTTTTACGAAATTCGGAAATGTGATCATATTTGCGTAAACCAAAAATGAATCTAATACAGAAATTCTGAAGCTTCTCAAGTTTATCCAGTTGGTCCTCGTTCAGGTCAAGATAGCTGACATCGGCATAATCGAGAATGGGTAGAAGAATTGATTGTGTAAGCTCAGCCTTGGTGGCAGTTGGGAGAAAATTGCGTAGTCTTCTCAAACACGCTGCAGAGGCGAATATCTTACGACTAACATTTTGAATTTGTGTATTCCAAGAGAGCGTTTTGTCGATGTATATCCCTAAGTTTTTAACATTATCGCTGATTGGAATTATAACTCCCCCGAAAGACACCTGCGGCAGTGCATGCCAGTTAGTTTTCGCGATAAGCCTGGAACTACCAATGACTGTCACTTGAGTCTTACTGGGGTTAACTTTGAGGCCATACATTGTTGTCCATTGGCATATGTTGTTCAGGTCTTTATTTATGACATTAATGCCTAGATGCATCTCATTATGGTTTGTTTGAAAATATATTTGCAAATATATTTTCAAACAATGATAAGTGATACGTTTATACAAATGTATTTATTTCCCAGGAAACGATTTAGTTTCCTTATTTACTTTCAATAGCCGATGTGATTCTGGCGTTCTTCATTATGATTAGCCATTTTATTACTACCCTTTTCGTAATAAATAT
The DNA here is from genome assembly GCA_905220595.1 of Spilosoma lubricipeda. Classification (NCBI taxonomy): domain Eukaryota; kingdom Metazoa; phylum Arthropoda; class Insecta; order Lepidoptera; family Erebidae; genus Spilosoma; species Spilosoma lubricipeda. The sequence goes on along the minus strand of HG992293.1, from coordinate 17,178,782 downwards.
ATTTCCTCGTTCGTCTTAGGGTGAATTCGTATAAGACTTAGTAATCGTTAATTTTCATACAATTATGTAGTTCGAAAATATTAATTTGACTCCATTCTTGTTGCATAGCTAATTACATTAGAAAATCTCTCTAAATTGTAAATACACATTTAATGCTCCAAAGAGGCAGTGGATGTGTCATATTTTAATAATCAAACTAGTTTTAAGAGGAGACTTTGAATGGGTACTAAAAAGTCTTAATAAAATTAACCTGTATTTATTTAATACCTTTGTTTTGTGTCCATAAACTTTGTGACTTCTGAAAATTATTCATTTAATAAAAGAAGATACTAATGTGATAATGAATATTGCTCAAATGAAAAGCAATAAACTAACAATAAAAGTTGATAAGTGACTATCGTCATGTCGTACACTTCCAAGCTATGGAAAATGATCATTAAATCGACTTTCAATCATCAGTTACTGCAAGGATAACGGAGAGGTTTAAGCGGTCGCCACGCCCCGTTATCTACTGTGCTGAGTTTTGTGGGTTCAAATCCTACATGGGACAACAGTTTGAGTGATCAACAATTTGTTCCTTTTAGGCTGGTTGTTCTTTGTGCCAGTTTCATGTATGTTTGTAAAGTCCCGCGACACAGGATGTTTATTCCTAATGCGGGAGTTGTCTTTTATGAAAAGTGTGGCGACTTCCACATACAGCGCAAAAAGAAACACACAACAGCGCCATCTACTGAAGATACTTCGAACTACGAAGTAATGAAGGAAACTAAGAAATAACCAATCCTGAATCGCGTAATTGAAGTAGTTCTCGCGCCGATTAGCATCTATACAACATCCCAACATCGACTGTTGGGCAGTGGCCCGCCAGGCATGATCACCTCGCCTGGTCGGAGGATCCTCCCTTTGTGTTGGTGGGACACGACACCCTCCCCCCACAATGGTGACCCGGACGTTATTTGAACATGCAATTTTCTGATGATGATGATGAAAGAAAAAAAGAAAGAAGGTTGCCTTTTTGATAACTTTCTGCTAAGTGACAACAAACCCTTATGTTGGCGGCCAGCCATGAAAGAATGTGCGCTTGTTTTTATAACTGTTAGTAGTGACAGTTAGCGGGTTTATGGTATAAGTTTATGGCACATTGTCAGCAGGATTTCCAGTTAATCAGAATGATTTGGACAGTATGAAACTAAATGATCTTTGAAGACCTTTAATGTGATTTTATTATATCGTTTCTATTACGTTAAGGGTAAAAATATAGTGAATATCGTCACTAAGTATCCGTTTTAAATTTTGAAATTTTGATGACCCTTCTTCTTCCAAGCCTTTATTAATTATTTTGTTTTAATTTTTATGTTATTGAATTTTATTTGTGTTATTGTTTTGTAACATCAATTGTTTCAATGTTAATTAATGTATTGTTGTGATTGGTTTAAACCGTTTTAATCAACTATAAAATAAATAAATAAATAATCCTTTAGATTCGTTTTGGTGTCGGATACTAGTTCAATCGGTTTTACCTAAAAATCAGTTTTTTACGAAGCTGACTGACATCGGAAGAGATTTAGCATTTGATTTCTGAAATATATGTTGTTTTATACAGTATTTTGTTTTGATTGACATTGAAAATTGTAATATATTTAATATATGAATACACTTGCAGCTGAAGCCTTAGATAATCGTCCCATACGTTAAAGTTGCATTAGTGCTCGATAGATGGCGTTGTCTCGAAAAAATTACTCGCGCTATGGTTTCATTACTATTAATAGTATAGATAGTTAGGTTGCCCCTAATAAAATTTAACTTTGCGCAGAGGCAATATCGTAACCGATGAGGTTTATCCGAGGTGCGATTATTGCTAGTTGAAAACTTTACCAATACCCCGCCGTGTGGACGTGAAATACCGTCCGCTATGGCAATTTTTGAAAGGCTTTCAATAGCCTAATAAAACTTTAGTATAATGCATAGTTCTTCTGTGATAGTAGTCTTAGTTTGCAAACGATCTTACACCTAAACATCAACATACAGATCATACCGGAGCTGTATCTGTTTCAGTGATTTGGTTATTTTGCGCTTATCTACGTTAAAGCGCTGCAGTGCTATCCATGGTATAGTGCTATCGAATTCCGGGCCCGTCTCAGAAAACAGACGGTGGCGCACTCATGATGAATAATTCACACAAATCTGATCTCTTGTTTGTTCCGCGCTAATATTCGAGCAAGCGTACGAGCGTACCGTAAGTGAACGATTAGAAAAATGAATGCAACCATTTAATCGAGGCTCTTCGTACTACATTAGTCACATGATTTAAGCTGGATCTATCGGATAATACCACTTTATGTTCACTTATTACACGTGTGATATTTGTGTTTCTGTGTTTGTGTATTTGTTGTTGTTTAAAATAAAAATATATATTATTTTGTTGAAATAGCGTTGCAGCCTTAGCACGTATATAAAACAATTCAAGTAGTCCGTTTGACTTTATTGTTTTTTAAAACTTTAGCAATTTCGTGTGCAATGCTTTATTGGAGACACATTTTGGTTTCTACTCGTAGTCTTGTAGATGTTAGGTTGAAAAATATTGGTATTAGATCTCGAAACTACATAAATACGACAGAACATAATAAAGCCACATTTTGCCAATTTTTTGTCTGTATATATTTAGTACAAGGGAAGGAGCTTTCCTTGGTGTCTCCGTCTCCGAAGTAGTCCGTCAGAGAACCAAAGTGACCGACGTAGCTCTGAAAGCTTGTAGGATCAAGTGGCAATGGGCTGTTCACATATGTCGCAGAACAGGCAACTGCTGACGTATTTTAAAGTGGAGATCGCGTCTTGGCAAACGTAGTGTAGGACGCCCTGTGACAAGATGGTGTGACGACTTACGTAAGAGGGCTGGCAGCGACTGGATGTAGAAAGCAACAGACCGGGCTCTGTGTTGTTCCTTGGAAGAGGCCTATGTTCAGCATGATGACGATTGAAGACTGCTCACATTGTAGTCTGAAATGAAATAATTAACTTACGTTTAATACAAAAATTCATTCTATGGATGTCGTAAAAGTTAACTAAGGAAGCAAACTACGTAGGAAAATATCAAAGTTAATGTCCATAATAGTCAATATTGACGCGTTTGGTTGTACGTAATAAATTCACAAATAGTGCTGCGACCGCCACTCTGATTGCCACGCTATTGTCCCGATGCATTGACTTTGAGTGCACAGGGACTGGAATGGGAATTTGAAACCTTTATATTAGTGAACGCAGTGCATTTGACCGTAGCAAAAGAGGTTGCTGGATTCTTAATAAAAAAACAATAAAGCTTTAGTTTCGTGGTATTCACTTTAGGCTATTAAATTTAGTTTTGACCATTCATCATCTCACTACTAGTAAGGGCGGAGATTGTCGTCATATTCCACTTCTTACTGTGTCGAACGATAAAAGGTGTGACAGCGTTCTGCCCCGGGTGTGATTCTAGCTATTTCGGGATGCGTCTCAGCCGTGAGATATGGCAGAGAGAACCACCCAGACAGACAGCGCTGCAGACGGGGTTGATGGTGCGAAAAGCGTATCACTTGATTTATATACTCCAATTAATGTTCTCTGTATTTTTACCCGACTACGGCGAAGCCAACGGAAGGTTATGATTTTGACAGGATATGTATGTATGATCATTTGTTCCCTCATAGCTCCTTAACTACTCATTAGAGCTGGACAAATGAGGTGGCATTAGAAGCGCCTTGATCGTCCGCTGGTTATAGGCTATATGACGTGTCTCTGAATGTAATGTGGCGCCCTCTAGCCGCTGAAATTCTGTATTAAAAAATAAATTTGAGATAAATATGCCGTGTTTAGTATCATACGAAAGGGCACTATTTGTACATTTCAAACTTATATATATTATTAGCATTTTCTCATGGCTTTGTCCGTATTTATTCGATAAGTGTGATATTTCTATGGTACCTATTTAAAATATACTTTGCAAAGAAATTAATATTATAGAGGCACCAAAACATTTTAAATAAAAAAAAAGTAAAAACTAAAAATGGTACATTACTAAGTTTCAATAGCCTTAGTCCATGTAGTGTAATGTACCTTAGTCCTTAACACGTTAACAACGCGTGACTACGGCTTTTGAAACTTGTTTCCTGCTTTTTCAGCGTCGTTTTTTGTCGTAGTTGGGCTTTATTTTTTATTTTTTTATATTGTTCATATTTTCCTTTGATAATATCAACACAATCTTTTATGAGTAATATCGCGATAATAAAGTATAATTAAGAGTTTTTTAGGTGTAAGTAATACAGTGACCCATCTCTTGATTTATATCCCAACTTGGGCACCGCGATAAGGAGATTTTACCCTTTTTACGTCAGTATCAGGTCAGGGGGAAAGAAATATTTGGTAAAGTAATGTGCCACCGTAGGGATTTAACCCATAAACGATGTGTGTCGCCTATTGTCATACAGGATCTCAATTTATGTCACACAAAGTGGCCATTACGGAATCTCTTTTTTATTAAACACTAGTTGTTACCTAAGACTTTGTATCACTAAATTATTTGCTAACATAAATTCCTTTCTTTTGGAATTTTGATCTAGTCAAGTTATACAAAGAGTAGCTTATGTCCTCCGTCCTCTCTCAACTTTTAAAATTAATCCATGCCAAGTTTCATTGAAATCAAAGCAATGGCTTAGCCGCGAAAACGTAAAAGACAGAAAGATAGAGTTTTATTTTTCGAATTTATAAGATTAGTATGGACTGACTGAAAACTTTGATAGTTTGAAAGTTGCTCGTTTAGTGAAGTGTTCTATTAAACAAATTGTTAATAAAATAGAAAAAAAAACATAGTGTCAAAAATGAAGATGATTTCTGTCACACCACTCACTAAAAACTACTGAACGGATTTGGATGAAACTTTACAGTAATATAGTTTATACATCAGAATAACACATAGGCTAATATTTGCCGCGATAACCGACATATACGCGGGCGGAGCCGCGGGCAACAACTAGTAAAATAATAAAGATTAAAAGGAAACAAAACTCCTCTTAACTTTGTTTGAGTTTTAACTTAAACTAGTAAGAACAAGAATTTAACTTCCAGATCTTAACTGTCGTTCAAAAAGTTTCTCAATATTTGTATTTCCAGATATAGTTTCTAACTTTTGGTGGTTCTCTTGTAATAAATATAAAATTTTAAATCCCTATCCACGTAAGTATAATCTATTGTGTCAGATATGACAGTAACATCACGGTCTGCGGTCACCGTGACTGCCCTTTAATCAGAGCCCTTTGATACATCGTGGCATGGGTTTAACAGTTTAACCGATTTATTGCGTGTATTCAGTTTGAACTATTTATTTTTCTGGAAATAGAGCTTGTGAAGTTTTGAAACTGTGTTTTATTTTCTATATATTGTAAAAGTGTCCATGGGCGGCGGTAATCGCTTACCATCAGGTGATACGTCTGCTCGTTTGCCCCATACAACATAAAAAAACTAGTACACTATTACGCAAAAACTATGGAGTTAAGTATTTGTATCTTAACACTATTATAACTAAATTATATATAACACTGTAACTAAATTGGAACAGTTAAAACACCCTAAGAATAGTGGTCTACTGAAACCGATCAATATTCCAAAGCCTGACACTGTTACGATGATGAAGTATTAATTTAATTAATAAAGTGTCTAACACTGACATATTACACAAACCACTTTAATTTAACAACACTATACACGAGCCGCAAGGAAGGACAAAAACAAAACAGATTGCGACTGTAGAAAGTAGCGGCTCGTAATAATATTCCCAATCGTTTGTTCGTGTTTTGACATATACGGAACCATGTTCCTGTCTCGTGACTAACTGTCCCCATTTGACAACTGTGAAAGATTTTTATTTGGAGCACTTTATCTTGCCGTGGGACCGAATGCGAAAGCTGTGTTACACTTCCCGAATTTATTTACTCTTGTTTGTTCAAATTATAATGGACATAAAGCGCTTTTTTGAATGTCAGTTTTTCCGTCATTTCGAATTCTGTCTTCATTCAATACATGCATCTGTCAATTAAATATAGTCTTTATTAATACTGACATCAGTTTTATTAACGGTGTATAAAACGATTAATTATTCGGCAGTCAGAAAAACAGTTGAAAATTTAATGGTATGACATAACTCACAATTCATTGAATGTTCATTTAAATTAAAAATATTTAACAGCAAACAGAGCTGGATTTTGAAGCAAGCCATGAGAGCGAGCTGGGTTAACATCATATTTAAAAAGTATTTACCTTTATAATATTTTATACTAACTTTTGGCCGTGACTCTGCCGGCTTGTATGTCCGACACCACGGTAAAAAGGTGCTTACGTATGAGCTGTATTACTGTAAAGTTTCACATAAATCCGTTCAGTAGTTTTTGTTATATTATCGCGTTTATACTATAAGCGGGATGAAGCAAGCCTAATTTAATTTACTGAGACATAATATCAATACAGCAAATATGTACTATTTGAAATAATAATATTAAAATATGTCAAAAATATCTTTACCCCACTTTAAGCAAATCTAAGCATAACATACTGAATATACATAATTTTTGTGAATTAAAAAGTGCAAAAAGGTAAAATGTTTAAACAAAATGTATTGTTTAATGAAAGAATATGTAAATGTATATAGTATAAAATTTGATTAAATATGGCATTTAAAACGAACGAAGTTTGACCGCCAGGAGACAGCAAGTTTCTATAAAAGAGTTTGGAGTTTAAAGGTATTTTACAATCAAACTATTTATAACTATATTCTGACTTTCAGCCATAAATCGTTTATTCAGACGACAGAAACGCAAGCACTATGAGGGATTACACTCCAAGTTGAGTTAACATCTAATCTATATAGAACATCTCCCCCTCAGTCACACGATCTCGCAACTTGACAGCCAATTATGTGATCAGAACCCTTTTGCGAGGAGTGTTGTGAAATTTTCCTTGTGTTCAAACTTGAAAGGTTCAAAGATGTACCCTAAATTGGTTAGAACTTAGAGTGAGCATAAAGTTCTTTATACTTGAAGACTCGTAGGTGTCTTGGGATTGAAAGAAATATTTTTTTTCTTGAAGACTTGACGTACACGTTTCATGTGTCTAGAAAGATTATTCCTAAAGATACTTATCAGTGGCAATGAAATCAGTCACACACGTTAAACTTATATAATGAGAGCTGCAGTTCTTTTTAACATGTCTTTATTTAGCTTTGTTTCTTTGTAACCTATTTTCGTAAGCGTTTTTTAGCTTTTATACTTACTTTAATCGATTTATAATAAACTTGCTGAACCCCGCGGTGTTACCTGCGGTTATTGTTGTACCGCGAGTAACGCCGCGGCATAAAGTTAGTCTTAAAAAAAGTAGCCTAAGTTACTCTCTGGGTCATCAGCTACCTGCCAGTGAAAGTCAAGTCAAAATCGGTCCAGCCGTTCCAGAGATTACCCGGAACAAACAGACAGACAAAATGTTTTTAAATACATTTTTGGTATATGTACCGTGTATACACACATATGCATTTAGTAAAAAGCGGTTATTTCAATATTACAAACAGACACTCCAATTTTATTTATTTGTACACATGTATAGATTAAACTTTTTAAACTACCATACCTAAATTCTATTATAGTCATAAACGGGATATTTACCGTGTTTATTTAATAGGTTTCTGATATTTCGTTAGGTACAGGTTTTGTGGTTAAATGTTGCAAGCTTTCAATTCAATTTTAACGGTTTATCAAGTGAAAACGAGTTAGTTTAACTTAATAGGCACTTGATTAAAATAAAATTAGTCATGTCTCTTCACAGAATAATCCCACCTCAAAGTTTGAACATATAAATAAAAGAGAACGATATTTAATTTAGCAGAACATTTTCCGATTACATAGTTGATGCAACCCCTCAGGCCCGAAGGGTTCTCCCGAGGGACGTGTCCGGTGTCGGGCTTATATTTACGCCACAGAATAGACACCCTTGCGGCCTTGTACCGTCAACGGGAAAACTCGGTGATTGAAGTAAATGGAAAAGTTAAAGATACAAAATATGGCACAAGGGATGGTGACATATCTCGGCTAGAAAGGCCAATTTCGCAAGGACTGATTTATAGTGTACATCTTGTATTACAGCTCAGATAAATAGTTTTATTTATCAAGATACAAAAGTGTAGACATGGTGCAGCGTAGACAGTAAAAGTTAAAAAAAAACGGCCAAGTGCGAGTCGGACTCGTCCATGAAGAGTTCCGTAGCAGCAACCCTAACAGAAAACCGGTGTGAAACAGTGCTTGCACTGTGTTTCACCAAGTGAAAATACCGGAATAACCCACAGAATATAATACCGACTTATTTTTTAACTTTTAGTACACTATTTACAATAAAACCGTTTAAATTTAAACATTTTTTACATATTTTTTATTTGCCATTCGGCTACAGAACCCCGATTATTATCATACTGGTCATTATTTTTTTTTGCACAATTAATCTGATTAAATCGGTCGGAATGCATTTTAATGTATCTTTCTTTTGAGACCAGAAATATTCGGGTAAAAAAACGTTTGGTTTAAAAATCGGAGCATTAGGATATCATTGAATAATATGTCGCTTCTTATTTTGAATTTGAATATAAAAATACGTTTACATTAAGTGCAAGTTACGAGTCATCTATCATAATTTTATTACTAACCTAACCAAAGTCTTATTTTAATCTTGTAATCAATTTCCTTCGATACAACACTTACGAGACGCCAATTTATCGAGCCACAGAAAATTAGGAGAATTGCGTATTAATTTCCATCCTGCCTACCTTTCAGCTATCAACAAAAAGAACGCTTATTAAATAAACTTGCAAAAGAATATTTTAAGAAAAAATTCGGCGACTTTTTTACATGAATTCCCCGAAATGAGGAAATAATTAAGGGTATAACTTTGCTCCGATGTAGCTTTGTGCCTTTTCTCGGTAAGATTTTTTTTTGTAAAACTTGGTAGGACTGAATGTAAGACAGATAAAATGTAATTTTAAAAGTTTGATGATTATATGAGCGGCGATTCGCTTGGTAAGATGAAAAGTTTTCATAATTCCAATCATTTTACACACGGCCTACTATATATAAATATATATATATATATATATATAGTATACTATGTATTCAATATTACAAATTATAAAAACAAAATCTTCCCACAGAGACAACATAATCACTTCCATTGCTCAATTATTTGTGTGTGAGTGCATTACTCCAAGATATCTGTCTCAGCAAGTCAAGCTGACTTACCGCTATATCAACAAGTATTGTTCTACATACGAGAATAAATCTTTAGTTATATAAAACATATTTAACACTTTTTAGCATGGTTAGCTTTTGCAAAGGTTAGCGTTTTATTACTTTCTAGCCATTGCTCACACCTTCGCTTTCGTGCTTTATATAAAGTTATTAAGTTCCATACAGCCGTTCGTCCCTTAATTTACTGCTTTAGGGAATCCAAAGCTCCTTTCTTGGAGATTTATTGTTTAATGTTTTAAGCTGTGTATTAATGAACCAATCAGTCGGGACAAGTAATTTGTATGTATATAAAATAAAGTAAAAACGTATAATTCATTCTGTCAGAGTCCGAAAAAAGACAAGGAAAAATCATAAATGAATGATAAAACAGCGTTGTCCGAAAAAAAGCGAACGAAAGAAAAACAATCCTAAGGATCACTTCTAATTCCCGAAGTAAAATGTTATCCGTCTGTTATCAAAAGTATTGCTTTTCAAATAAATATCCTGTTTCGAACATCCACTCCCGTCCCGAAGGAAGTCGTTAGTGGGGCTATCGTATTTCTTTTGGGTCCGAGCGAGGGACTTGGCGAATTACTTCGCTAAACACTCCCATTATATTTGTAAATGAAAAATTTACGCCGGTCTGAAGATAAAAGTAGGCAGGATGGCCCGAAATCGATCCATCTCAATTTGGTCGGATAAAATTTTGTTGACAAGTTTTAATGCAAGGTCGGGAAAAAGTTTCTGTTTTTTTAAGTGTGTTGAGAGGACAGAAATGTTTTTACTCTCAATTCTAGGGAGTGAAATATGTACAACATAGTATATGTCGAAACGTGGGACACGTATGATATGATGTAGAACTTTCTTTGATGATTCTTGATTGCATTCTACAACTTACTATGTTAGTTGTTATCTGTTCAAGTTTTTATATTGTTCACTACAAACAACTACACATATTCTAGTAGTGTGAAAGAGGATGTTGCGATGCCCAAGAGCTTAATTTCATGTTATATTCATGTTATATTTTATTTTGTTATGTATAAACAATTTTATTCATTTATTGCAATAAACAAGACTAAAATGAAGAAAACTACAGTATTACATCAATTTTCATTATATTTTGCAATATCATACATTTTCACTGTCGAATTTTCATACAGGTATGTATGCTTTATAAATAGTATATTCGTAAAAGAATAAAATATAAGTAAATAAATATTAATAATAACAATATTAATAAAAGTATAAATAACAAGAAACCTTAACCACACATCTTGATTAATTATAAACATTTAACTGCCTCGTTGGTGTCGCGGTTAACTTGTGCGACTGCTGATCATGAGGTCTCGCGTTCGATGCCAGGGTCGGACCAAGTGTTTGTATGATCTACAAATATTTGTTTCGGAGTTTGAGTGTTTTCTATGTATAATATGCATGTATTTCCAAAAAAACAAAGTATAATATGTATTTATATTAGTTGTCTTAGTACCCATAACACAAGCTCTGCTTAGCTTGGGACTAGATGGCGTTGAGTGTTAGATGTCCTAAATATTTATTTATATAATTTATTAAAAATAAAACAAACAAAAAGTGGCGTGAATAGCAGTTTTGAGTTTAATCAAACGAAGAAGCCAACATTAAAAAAGCAGTAGGACTATAAACTCAAAATGCATTGTGAGTTAAGACAGCTCTATCGTGAATTAAAAGATAAAGATACCTACGTGTAACTTTCAACATCTCGATTAGTAAGAACCAAGTACAACAAACTTCTTGAATCTTGATTCTGGATATAAGATATCGACAGACAGCTTTTCCCTGTCAATTTATTCTTCAGATAATATTCCACATGTCTCAGTCATGTGGATATTAAAAAAGTTTTGCAGGTGATGAACAAATTCCTACTGAAGTCATCCAGAACTTATACTTATTAAAACTACTTGTATTCCTGTACTACTTTATGCTGAAAGTTATACATTTTAGATGATAATACCAAATACAACGTGTTGATTCACATTATATAAAGTTCAAAGTACATAATATCCAAATAACAAAAACGATACGACAAATGATATGTTATCTGATAGACATGAAAGATTAACTAACCACTTACTGCCATTAGCCAGAAAGCTCTGATAGAAGTTTGTAAGTTTAAGAATCTCTAAGATTGTAAAAGTAAAATGCAAAAGCGGTCGCCACGCCGTTTTCTACTGCGCTTAGTGTTATGGGTTCGAATCCCACATAAGACAACACTTTGTGTGAACCACAAATTATCATCCAGAGTCCGGGTGTTCTTTGTGTCTTTTGCAACTTGTCTTCAGCAACATTACGCAGCAAGCTGACTAAAGAAGAAAAGCCGTATATTGAGAGCAGTATAAGCAGACAAATGATATTGCTAATTTATTTTGTAACTTTGATACTTAATAAAGAATGATTCACAAATATGCAGGATATTAAGTAGAAATATTTTTGTTAGGGTAGCTTTTAAATAAAAAATCTTTATCCTTTTCAAAAACAGTAAAATTACTATATTAAGGCGACAAAGTTGCTACAAAAGTCGTATACCGTAAACATCAGAAACCGTTTCAAAAACATCGGAAAACACTTAGATAAATATCGCTTACTCAGCCTTTAACAATATCAGTAACTGGATCTTCAATTAAGACCAGCTCTAAGTATTTGAAATAGCCTTTAATCAGTCCTCCTACGCCAGGTACACAATTATAATGGTCTGCTTAATTTACTTCTGATAAATAAACCATTTTGATTGAAAATGGCGGGCGAATGGTCCTGAAATGTTAGTTTGTGCGGAGTATTTATTTTACCTTTTGCACTAATTGTGTGAAGGTTTTTGATTAAATTTAATATTAGTAGTTTAGTTTTGTTATTGCGTTGATTAAGCTTTGTTTTCGTTGGGTTTAGATGTTTGAGAATAACTTTTAATCATGAAATTAAACCTATCGAATATGTTTTGTGGATGTTTCAGAACAATTTAAGCGAGAAAATTAAGAGCTTTTTTAGAGGATTTGCAATGCCAAAAATTATTGTGTTTGAATAACACACACAAATTTTGTAAATACAGCATTATCGGAGTGCAATTGTTTGTTCTGTACAGATGTAATTTGTCTATAATATAAATGAATTTAATAATACAAATGTGTGTTTTATTAGAATAGTACAGTGCAATCTAGCATGGGTTTAAAAAACCACCTTTGAAGCATGTCACGTCATTATTACCTACTATCTAATAACCACTTTAAACAGATACAATAGAAAGAGAGAAAGACCAAAAACTATTTATTTTGACAATACAGGACACCACATGTATAGGAATTAGATATTTAAAAATAAGAATGAACAAATTTAATAGGACTATAATCAGACCTACTTTTTTAGTTTGCGGAACAGCGACAGATACAATTGGATATGTATGTAATCTGTACGAGCCGCACGAATACTAATAAATAAAACGCAAAATTCTCACTTCCCACATATCAACTACAATACTTCATGCATCTTTATTCTTCCTCCTACCTAATGCTATATCATTACAAACTTTGTGGCCAACATCTTGATCGAAGATACTTCAACTAGGCTTATGGCTACTCCTTGTGATATTTCCGTTATCAAATATTACATTACAAACGCCTCATATCGCTTTGACACCCATTCCTGACTCTTTATTGATTTAGCAATAGGTGGTCTTCGATTCTAGTGGGATAGTTTAGAACAGAATAATTACTTTGGTTATCTACTACAAAGGAGCTTTGGCTATGGCATTGGCTAGGGCAAACACAAGCTGTGTTTGCAGTGTTGGTTAACCAACATCCTAATGTAAGTGTTTTGCCGTTTTTAATCCTATCTTCAATCATCCTAATTCCATCTCTCTATACTATTTTCACTAATATTTTCTCTTCACTTGAGTTTTAGGACTATTACTTTTATCAAACTTGTCTTATTACTACCCTAATTTATAATTTTTGTAATACTACCCTCCCTAATTATGATGAAAAATGAACATAGTAAATAACGTCGAGACTTAATGAGGAGACATAAATTAAACTAACTTATGTGAGAGTTTAAAATACGTGTTCAAGTTCAAAATGCTAAGGTATGACCTTGACTTTTTGACCTTAAAGACATTAACTTGAACTTAATACTTTAAATTATGTAAGCTAAATGAAATGTGGTTCGCATATCAGTTTTTTGTAATGTCAACTAGACTACTAGTAAACTCGTCATTGGTGCGTTGAAGAAATCTAAGACTTGAAAAACTTTACAGAATGTGATCACGCTTTTTGGAACGAAGTTGCCTATGGTGCGTTGCGGAGAGGTAACCTAGCCAGCAAAAAGCGTCCGTAATGTTTCGTAATTCCGTCCGTAATTCAGAAAAGCGTAAGATTAAAAAAAATGTATAGCGCCATCTGTAATTTGCATATATTATTATATTTAATGATAAGGAACTTCGTAGCTATCTGGTGTCCTACGACACCACACGACTTTTACAGTGCTCAATATTTTAGTTCAAGATGAACTGTTTTAATTCCAGCTCGATTCTGCCCTGCAGTATAGATATAATACAACGACTACTAGAAACATGAGTGTGTGTGAAATAAAAAAAAGGTCTCAAGTTCAGCACAGTATCGCTTATTAAATATTCCAAAAGTAGATCTAATATTTCGAAGGAAGATCTTATATTCTGCTGAAGCCTAATATGAAAATGACCACCCAATCAATCTGTTTTCTTCCAGAATATAAACTTTACAATCAAAAAAATACTTCAGTCATAAAAGTTATGAATTTTCCTTAAATTGTAAGCGTTTAACGTAACGCAAGCTTCTACACGAGCGCAAACATCCCTACATCTTTACGTTACCTTGTAAAACTTAAGCACCTTGTCCTAAATAATGAACTGTGACTTGAGTAAACTCAATAACCGTATGTTGTTGTGCCTATTAAGTCTAATGTTCTCTTACTAATATCATAATAAACTTCTATCCACCATCTGACCCTGTAACAATCCAACTAACTTCCCTCTCTGTAATATTAATGATAATTATCGTTTCCCAAATGGATTCGGGTAAAAATATTCGAGGTCTTGTTAGGTTTCACTTGTAACAAGAGAAAGGGTATCAAAGGCGAACGGTCTATTTGAAATTTCGTGTTTTTATATTTTACTTTGTTTGATTTACTTCAATAAATAAACAATGGTTTAACCAAGTTCGATACATAAATGGAAATTTGAGAGTAATTTGAGGTTATTGACATAAACTATATTGTTCTTTAACTTGTAATAATAACGAGAAATTCATACAAAGCAAGTTGTACTTGAGACGTTGATGGTCTTCGATTGGGAATGGCAAGTTTGCCTACAGGTAATTTCACAGACAAACTTTTATTTGTGGTATTTCATTTGATTCTAAGGACCGTGGCGTGATAGGTTCGGTACAGATCGCTTAGTGTTTATCGTGAGTGAGTGTCGTTGATCCTGTATCGAATGGCAACACATTGTTGTTTTTTATAAAATTCCCGGCAACACAGAATATATTCTAATGATCGGTTTTTGTAAAAATAAAGAATCAACAATAAGAAATGCTTAAAGACAATGAAGATATATTATGTAAACGTAATGAGTACGGTGATATTCTTGGATCATCAGACAGAGTAGAGTCAATTTGGCAGGCTCATACATAAAAAGGTAAAAAGAAAAAAAAAATATAACAAAGTATTATTCATACAAAAACACAAAACTTTAAAACAAAAATCAGAAACCCTTGGCCGTAAACCGTTAGCAAAATAAAGTTTTCCGTAACTAAATTCCGAATCTTTACAAAGTATAAGATTGGACCGAAAGTGTTAACTAAAACAAACGTTGTTTTTGAAATTGTGGGCGACAAACACCCTTAAACAAGTTTAAGTTGCGACCTTATCGAAGATATACACAAACTTACCCACTTTTAGTTTGTATTTTATACCGTTACTCGCAAATTTGCCCAAATATTCCGTAATGTGTTATGCAAAAAGTTCACGAAACTTTAATGGTATATGATTATATTCATATTATGTATGTATTCATATATCTAATTCTACAAAGTGGACGTATGTATTTTCTGCAAGAATGGCGTAGCGGTTTAAAAGGTCAGCACGCCACTTTATACTGTGTTGAGTCTTGCGGGTTCAAAATTCACATGGGACAACACTTTGCGTGAGTCAGGACAAAACAAGGATTCCTTCCTACTTCCTGAATGTTTATTACCTAATTTGCAAACAATTGCAAAGCAAATAATAGAACCAAGAGATCGCAATTTTTTTTCCTGCAAAAGCATATGGCTTAAAAAATCATACATAACTTCCATAATTTCTCGATTCAATTATGTATTTTACTGCTTTACTTTTGTATCTTATGTCCACAGATATTGTTATTTAATTATTTACCATATTTGACACAATTTGCTTTATGTATTAACCAAATAAATAAGTAGAATTTGATAAAAGAAAAAACTGAACTGGGTTTCAACTGCCATCACTTAAAACGTAAAATTTTCACTGTAAAACTTCAACAGGGTGAGTTTTCTTTTTAAATCTTCAATATTATTCGCAGGGTCACAACATAAAAATAAATTGCCTTCTGGATCGGACATGTTTATATTAAGAAAAACATCAAGGTTTAAACTAAAAAAAGAAGTGTTTTCAAGTTATTTTTGTTTAACGATAATGAAAGAAAGCTAAGACATCGGTATACGAAGTTCTTAAGTATTTACAATTTTGTGGGTAAAGTTTTTGCGATAGATTAAAGTTTTAATCTTCAGAATATTTCAATCACCTACTTTAGAAATTATGTAGTAGTGTAGTGTGTATATCTGCTTATATAAATACTACATTCTAAAAAGAAAGCAGTAAGAAATAAAGTGTTTGAGTGCCTCGGTGGCACAGTGGTAGCTTATGCGACTGCTGTACTTGAGATCTCGGGTTCCATTCCCGGGTTCGATTTGATTTGTTTCTGAGTTTTGGTGTTATCTGTATATATATATATATATATATATATATATATATATATATATATATAAAAGAGGAAAGTGACTGACTGACTGACATACCCAGAGATCAACGCACAGCTCAAACCGCTGAACCTAGAATCTAGAAATTTTGCATGTAGGTTCTTTATATGTATAGCGTAAGTGAGCACTAAGAAAGGAATTTTTGAAATTCAACTCCTAAGGGGGTAAATCAGGGGATGTAAGTTTGTATTAAACGTTTTATTCCTTTGATGAATTTTGTAAAAATATATTGGGCTTAAAGTAATGAAATACGTATTTTAGTATTTTTCAAACAATCGCCCCTAAGGGGGTAAATCAGGGGGTGAAAGTCTGCGCGAGCGAAGCCACGTATAAAATCTAGCCAAATCAGGGGATGAAAGTCTGCGTGAGCGAAGCGGCGTGTAAAAACTAGTCTATGATAATATGTATGTATTTACAACAAAAAAAAGGTATATGTATTTATTTCAGTTGTATAGTACCCATATTAGTTCTGCTTCTTAGTTTGGGACCAGATGGCGTTTGGTGTTGTAAAAAAAAAAACCTAATTGAAATATTTTATATAAAAATGACTAAAACGTTCTTCGCGTAGAAGAGCAATATGCTTATTGTTGTTGCTACCTATATATGACTAGTACTATAAATACGATCCATATTTTTTCCCAGTAAGAGGTCGTAAACTGAAATAAGACCGCCCAAATGACCTTTTCATAATATACTTTAAACTAGCTTTTGCGAGGGTCACCGTCCACATATATATTGGTAATCGTGGTGAAAAGAAGCAAGAGTCAAAGTATCTCCATGCAACATTTCATTGAGATCGGTGAAGTAGTTTGGCAGTGAAAGCGTAACAGACTCAGACAGATTAGTACTGAAGTATGGATAATTTTATTAAATAGCTGAACCCCGCGGTGTTACCCGCGCTTACTGTCGTACCGCGGGTGAAGCCGCGGGACGAAGCTAGTCTAATAAAAAGTAGCCTAAGTTACTTCGTATGTCATCAGCTACCTATCAGTGAAAGTCCCATCGAAATCGGTAATGCCATTCCAGAGGTTACCCGGAAAAACAGACAGACAGACAGACAAAAAAAAAATTAACTACATTTTTGGTATATGTACCGTGTATACATACACATGCATTTAGTAAAAAGTGGTTATTTTAATATTACAAACACACACTCGAAATTTAATTATTTGTAAAGAAAATAATTTTCTATTATTTGCCAATACAATTGTTATCAGAGGAAAAATATTGTTATTGTTCTTTTTAATTAAGGTTATGTATATACTTTTAAATTAATAATGTAAATATTTATCATCGAGGGATAATGTAAAACTAAACAAATAAAATATAAAGTATGTGGATGTATCTCCCATCAGTCATTGTCTCCCATGATGAATGTTGGACAAATAACAAAAAGCTCTAGAACTCCTGTCTCAGGTGTTCCTATCAATTTAAATTCCTGTCTGATGAACTCCAAAGTAAATTGTTTAACATTAATAAAGTAAGAGATAGAGTCTGATACTTCCTGTTTATTTACGCGAACAAATTACATAAGTAAGTTTTTTGGGTTAATTATTACCAAGTCGTACCATTTGAGCTTCGCTTGCAAAACGTAGCGAAAGTTTGATGGATTTAGCGCTTTGGAAGTTTTCATTATATTCATTTAAATGTGTATCAACATCATTAGCTGAAATTTAATGTTTGGTATTATTATATCAGATAACGAGGATATAATGAGCGAGGTTATTAAAGCTTCTGATGTCAGTTGAAAATGTAAAGGTTGGCAATCTATACAAATACATAAAATGATTCTATGTGTTGGTTTATCAGCAGTTAACATACTACAGTCTCTGCTTTACTTGGAACTAGATGACCGTATGTGACGGGTGTAATGCTATTCTACTGGTATTCTACTGCGCCAAATGTGCGCCAAGTTCAAATCCTACATGAGACAACACTTTGTGTGGTTCACAAATTGTTGTTGTGAGTCTGAGTGTTATTTGTGTTCTGTTTGTTTTTTTTTATGTGTTTGGCCCTGCCACAATGACTCTACTCTGCCTGATGGAAAGCATAAGCATAATCCAAGTCACCTACTGCGAATGCAGACAATGCAACAATGCAGAATGGCGACCCACACCATGTCGGGCTAGTGATGCTTCAGCATCATTGGGCCTCCGGTCTCGCACTCACCAACGAAACACGACAGCATGATCGCTATCATTTTACGTTGATTTACTGTGCTCAGGTAGTACCGCCCCGGTCGAGCCGGCCCAACGGTGCTGAAATCAGCGTGGCTCTACTACCTCCAAAGTCCTCGTGACACAGGATTTAGATTCCTAACGCGGCAATCTATACTTCTATACTAATATATAAAGCTGAAGAGTTTGTTTGTTTGTTTGTTTCAACACGCTAATCTCAGGAACCGCTGGTCCAATTTAAAAATTCTTTCAGTGTTAGATAGCCCATTTATCGAGGAAGGCTATAGGCTATATATCATCACGCTAAGACCAATAGGAGCGGAGTACCAATGAAAATTGTCTCGAAAGCGGGGGAAAATTATCACGCTACGGGCAATAGAAGACGCAAACGAGGTTGCGTGGGTCGGCTAGTGCATATATATGTATACACGGCACATATACCCAAAATGTAGTTTAAATTTTTTTTGTCTGTCTATTCCGGGAAATCTCTGAATCGGCTCTACCGATTTTGACGAGACTTTCACTGGCAGGTAGCTGAGGATCCAGGGAGTAACTTAGGCTACTTTTTTTTTGACTAACTTTGTCACGCGGTGTTATTCGCGGTACAACAATAACCGCGGGTAACACCGCGGGGTTCAGCTAGTTGTCTATAAAAAGAAAAAGTAACTCATTTACAGGTCACTGTTTAAAAGCTGTCTAGTAACATACATGAGTTGTAAATAATTTAAAAATCTTTAAGAACACATTTTGTCAGAAAAAATAGTTAAACCTGCTTAGCAGCGGCATAAATTGCTACTAATTCTTAAAGTCAACAAATGACGTGTCTTATCTCTTTTTTTTTTTTTTAAATTTTTATTAAAGGGCTTTTGTTACTAATTTGTAACACAACGTTAAACAAACAGTCTGAGCTAAATAACTCAGACTTTGTTGTACAAGGATTTTTCTTTTTTTAAAAAGCATTAAAAAGCCTCAAAAAGTGTTGACGAATCATATGATTACCATGATAGCGAAAACTTTGGTATATTTTTTATTACAAATTGTCGACATTATCCGCTTCAATAAAATTCAAAGAAGTAAATGAATGGCGGAGTTATGCCCGAACATACATACCTTAAAGAAATCACACACGTCTGAATTGAGAAAATCCTTTCTAAAGTCGGTTAAAAAGAAAATGTAACACAGTATCATAGGAATATTATCCCTTCAAGTTAGTGAATTATAAATGTGATTACGTCAACTGAAGATATGCGATTTATGACATTAATACTTCAGATTCCGTTTCATCTCTTCAGAGTTAAGTAAAATAACGAGGATGTCTGCGTAATTATGAAAATTCCTCCTCCTCCCATTCCTCCCATAGACATCCCTGCACCATTTATTTCCCCCTTAAAAGTATGTATTACTGTTGATAAATTGAATTACAAGTTTAATGTTAGTCTGGTTGAAAACAAGATCATAGGAAAAACAATCAGTATTCTAACTAGAAGCTCTCATTTGTAGGGTTTTGTAGCCAAATGGCAAAAACGGAACCCTTTTTTCCAAAACTATAAGAACTGTAATGTTGAAACTTGGGAAGGCGATGCATTCTGTGAACCGCATTAAGATTTTGGCACCAAAATATAAAAAAAAAAAAAAACAAAAAATCAAACCCGTATCAAATACGTGTTGGGTTTCTACCGTGGGAGAGCCACGCTTCGGCATGTATGGGCCGGCTCGACCGGAGTGATACCACGGCCTCACAGAAAGCCGGTGTGAAATAGTGCTTGCGCTGTGGTTCACCGAGTGAGTAAGGATACCGGAGGCCAATAACCCAAACCCCATCCCCCTTTCACCCCTCCCTATCCCCTAAAGGCCGGTAACGCACTCGTGACGCCTCTGATGTTTGCAGGTGTCCATGGGCGGCGGTAATTGCTTACCATCAGACGATACGTCTGCTCGTTTGCCTGCCTATCCTCAATAAAAAAACTATGGATTGAACTTGGCACCCAGTTAGATCTCATTGCTTTTGTCCTTGAAGTGAACTACCAATCCATATTTCATAATATTGAACTTGGCTCTCATTTCACATTTATGTTTTGATGGGATTTAAATCTTACAACACAAAATTCAATAATACTGATTATGCACAAGGGTCTTGTGCATAATCAATAAACAGTATTATTGAACTTGTTGTTATCACATCTCCTCTCTATGGAGTTCCCATGAACATAAATGGTAACACCCAAAAAGAAATAGTAGTGCAGTAAAATATTATGTCTCCCGTATTTCAGTTAAGGCTTACAATATACTTGTGACGCCTCTGGTATTACCGGTCTAGAGGTGTAGATTTCTTTATAAAGAATAGCTGGCTAACGAGCAGACGTATCACCTGATGGTAAGCGATTACCGCCGCCCATAGATACCTGCAACACCAGAGGTGTTACAAGTGCTTTGCCGGCCTTTGGAGAGATGGGGTATCACTCCGGTTGAGCCGAAGCGTAGATCTCCCACGGTTTATCAATACTTTTCATACATAATATCAATACTTTCTCTTAAATGGGCTTTTAGACTTCTTATTATATAAGACTTCCGTCTTATGTAATACGATATTGATAACTAGTGGCCTTAATTATAGACATCGTGTTACATAAAATAGCTTTCAATAAAATATATTGTTATTATTAGGAGCACTTTTGTTAAGATACAATTTTCAACATTTTGAAAGAAAGAATTTGTCTTCACGTACTTGTTTAAATCGGTTTCTTAAATAAAACTCCAACCAAGAATTCATATTTAAACTGCGCTTTGATTGGTTTGATTCTGGTTTAAACTTCATAAGGTCTTTATTGCAATTCTCACGAATTAACACAAAAATCAAGCTAGCATGAATATTATAGGTTAAAGTTATTTTAAAACTTACTGAAAGGCAATTTAAAAACTTATTTGCAATCTAATTTAGGATAAATTTTTCCTAACATCTTGAACGCTCACAATTCCAAATCCAATGCCAGTGTAGACTTACCGACAAACTAAATACAATATAAAGAGAATCATCCATACCATTTAAATTTATACTAATATATGAAGCTGAAGAGTTTGTTTGTTTGAACATGCTAATCTCAGGAACCGCTGGTCCGATATGAAAAATTATTTCAGTGTTAGATAGCCCATTTATCGAGGAAGGCTATAGGCTATATATATATATCATCACGCTTAGACCTACAGGAGCGGAGCAACAATGAAGAATGTTTCAAAAACGGGGGAAAATTATCACGCTACAGGCAATAGAAGACGCAAACCAGGTTGCGTGGGTCGGCTAGTTAATTATAAGCCTAAAGTATATCATTGACGAAATAACCATTACCTATAATGAATCCAGTTTCTCTTCAACTGTACTTAACGATGAACTAAATATAGAAGCAACAAAAGCTAATCAGATTTTAATCTATTTTATTGTTGTAGTTAGAATGTACACCAAGTTTTAATTGACCCAGTAAATGAATGTCCCTCGGAGCTATAAGAGCAATAAGCCACAACGCAATTTATCTTTACCTGTTCTGTGTAACTTAGAACCTTCCCGCCTCAACTTGGGACCTAATTGGATTTAAATATCATATTTAGGCCATTAGAACTCAGAGTGAGTAGGTATATAGCTTTTGGATGTGGCAGGTTTGAGGTGAAATTTAGTACTAATTAAAAGCACGTAGACCACATGGTCATAATGTATAAATACAGTAAGAAGCGAAGTGAATATTTAAACAATGTAAAAATACTTTAAGTTTTCCAAATCATTTACGTAAACTGAAATATTCAATAAGAATAGAAATATAGAATAAGAAAGATCAATAAAGTAACTATTTCAGATATTCACATCATTAGTAGGTACTCTACCAACCCGGCATAGAGTATAGATAGGCGCGGCGTGGATCCTGGGAGGGCCTGAAAAAACATGACTCAAACTCGTCAGAGCAGTGCGCCTGAAACCGGCCGTCGGGGAGGTTTTTTAGTGGAATCACTACATGCCTCGTTCCTCAGTCTTGGAGGAGCTGGAGATCCGTAGGGATTTTCCACCCCGTCAACATAAAAAAGAAAAAAAGTAGGTATTCTGTTAGGAGAAGATTATAACTGGTTTTGCTTATCCTCTCGATAGATGGCGTTGTACTTGTTAATTTCCCGACTGAATCACATCATAATTCATAATCTTCTATCGCGTCGATGTTATATTATAATTTTATTCAAATAAATTATTTCAGTCTTCTTGAATTTACGTTTTTGTACCTTGTTTATCTAAAATATGTTTTATTTCTATACAAGAGATTACCTGTCTATCAAATGTCGACGGTATTGAATGTTTTATTTTGTTTCCTTGTCCAATATAACTTGAACTATTTTTGTATAGACTTTTGAGCGATGATAGGACAGAAATTATACTGGACCTTGTTATTTTGTGTAGCCGTTTTTTGTTCAATATTCAGACATAAACATTACGTATTATTAGGTATTTCAAATAAGACATGCTATCGATATGCTGTCATATTTATTAAAATACTAGCTATTGCCCGCGGCTCTGCCGGCGTGTATGTCGGCCAACCAACTCAGAAACCTTTGTGGGCTCATTAACAACACTTTTGCTGAAGATCATGACATGATCTACTAATGCATAGTTTACGATTCTATAAAGAACCGTGGGAGAGACACGCTTCGGCTCGACCGGAGTGATAACAAGGCCTCGCAGAAAACCGGTGTGAAACAGCGTTTGCGCTGTGTTTCACCGAGTTAGTGAGGATACCGTTACAAATATGGCTGTATAGGCTATATCGTTTTAATAAATTGATAAGAAGTTCTTCCCTGAGTAGGATGTCTAAGGTTGCCCGTCTGAATGGTTGTTAATCACCACATATTCCTGGCTCCCTCGTTCCTAAGAAATAAGAGATCTGAAAGAATTTTCCGTCCCATCACCAAAAACAAAGGTCAGTCTATCTCTAAATTAAATGTAAAACATCAAGGTCAGTGAATATAAGAGAAATCCATTAATAGATGGAGACCTAAACCTTATTTTCAAAAAAGACTTGAAGAGATTGTAAGGTTGAACAGTAGCGAAGTTTGTGAGGTTCAGCTGGGGTACAAATACATAAATAGGTCGCGCCTAGAATCGAGACAGACGTCGCGACACGACTGGCGCCAGAATCCGTGGGGTGGCCAGAGAGTAGTAAATATATGCCAGACAGAACAGTAGGTATAAAGGTTAAGTAAAAAAAATTCACTGAGTGAGTTGTATTTGAAATATATTAAGTATATCAATATATCACTTACAACAGGTTAAGAGAAAGGACGATTATATAACAGCAAACAGCCCTCAAGCACACTTATTCCATAGACTGACTATTAAGTTATTACGATAATGCATGCAATGTATTTCAAGGAAAAGTAAATAACAGTATACCATCCACCTTTGATTTTCATCTCAAAAGTAACCTGATACGATGTGCAAAAGTGTTTACAATTATTAAATCAACATTATTGGAAACCATTGATTTGCTTAGCAATCTACAAACTTAGCAATTGAGTTTTTTATCAGAACAGTAATGAAGGTATTAATCTTCACGACTACATTATTTAATCTTTGCCATTTCCAATGCAGACACTTCATCCCCTTATTTCAGAAATCCCCCATTGGTGGCCACAGTTTCTTTGCGTGTACTAACCAATCAGCTTGAAGCCAAAAAAAAACAACCAATCATGGTTATGGAAAGTTTCTTGTGCTCTCAACGATGTGATGGTAAGTTCAAAAGGAATGAAAACCGTGGAACGTGTTTTGTGAACTAAAATAGATTATTTTATTACATAAATATGCAGAATTGATTGTGTTTTAAGTGTTAAGTGCAGTGAATAGTTATGATCATAATTTATATCGATATTTTGCTGTTAATCATTCTGGTAAGTACGGTGACGTCATTTAAGCAAAGCTGTTTGTTTGTGCACTAACAGCGTTCGTGTTATCGTGTTTCGTTGGTGGGTGAATGCGAGACCGAAGGCTCAATGATGCAGAAGCATCACTAGGGGTGGGTCACTTGCACTGTCTGTATGCGCAATGGGTATAGTTTTTGATTCTGCTTATGCTTTCCATCAGGCATAGTAAAGTCATTTTGACTGGACCATACATTAAAAAAGTGGAGTCTTGGGCCCAGTAGTGGGACGTTATGTGTTGTTGATGATACATTTAAAAAGACACAATTTGGTTTGATTGATTTGATTAACATCGTTCTGACGGTTATAATATATGCTTAATTTACTGTTTATTGTAAGTTTTATGTGTAATGTCCATACACTGTGATTAAATGAAAAAATAGAGCAGCTGCAATAGAGTCATCCTACATTTACCGTCTAGTCATTGTCATAAAGTGCCTGACACTTTGATCAAGACACGACCTGCTGCAAATCTCAAATCTATACTAATATTAAAGCTAAAGAGTTTGTTTGTTTGTTTGAACACGCTAATCTCAGGAACCGCTGGTCCAATTTGAAAAATTCTTTCAGTGTTGGATAGTAAATTTATCAAGGAAGGCTTTAGGCTATATATCATCACGCTAAGACCAATAGGAGTGGAACACCAATGAAAAATGTTTCAACTACGGGCAATAGAAGACGCAAACGAGGTTGCGTGGGTCTGCTAGTGATTTATAAGTCACTAGCTTTTACACAGTGGCTTCGCTCACGCAGATTTTACCTCCTTAGGTGCAATATTTTGAAAAATACTAAAATACGTATTTCATTACTTAAACCCCACTTTACTTTTAGAAAATTTTAAGCAATTTCATCAAATGAATAAAAAGTTTCATACAAACTTTCATCCCCTGATTTACCCCCTTAGGGGAAGAATTTCAAAAATTCCTTTCTTAATGCTCACTTACATTATATAAAGAACCTACATGCAAAATTTCGGGATTCTAGGTTCAGCGGTTTGGACTGTGCGTTGATCTCTGGGTATGTCAGTCAGTCACCTTCCTCTTTTATATATATAGATTAGGTCACTGACATGCCGTGACATATATCATGAACCGACGAAGTTAAAAATAGAGAAATAACACTTTATGTTCGATTATTGAAGTGATTCATACATTCATTTTACATGTTTTTAACTACTTCCTTTTATAATTTCACTAGCTGCCCCGTCAAACGTCGTTTTGGCATAATTTTTTTTAAGGATGGGTGTCCCTTACCATTTAGGGGGATGAAAAATAGATGTTGGCCGATTCTCAGACCTACTTAATATGCTCACAAAGTTTCATGAGAATCGGTCAAGCCGTTTCGGAGGAGTATGGCAACGAAAACTGTGACACGAGAATTTTATATATTAGATATTCTTTGTTTGTGATATTATAAGAAGGCAAAACAGCATATGGATCATCTAATGAAAAGGACCTCCGCATCGGTGCTTCTGAACACTTGTTTAGACACTCATTCAATCTATAGGTACTTATAAAATAACAAGTCCTGACTGACTGACTGATTCATCATCGCCGAGCGAAACTATGATAGTTAGAGCTATAAAATTTGGTGAGTAGGATCGTTTTAAGGAGTAGACACCCACTCAGATAGGAATTTTGGAAAGTCAACCCCTAAGGGGGTGAAATAGGGGTTGAAAGTTTGTATGGAAGTCCATCATTTTGTAAGATAGAAACTTGAAACTTTACTTTTGGGCTGCTGATTAAAAATGAATAAACACGTCTTTCAGCGTTTTTGAATATTCTACCCCTAAGAGCTGAAATAGGGGTTGACATTTCGTATATGGGTTAGTCTGGAAATCCGTTATTTTTAAAGTTAGAAACACGAAACTTTATTTTTAGGCTACTAATTAAAAATAAAGAATTACGTATTTAAGCGTTTCTGGATATTGTACCCCTAAGGGGGTGAAATAGGGTTTGAAAGTTTGTTTGGAAGTCCGTCATTTCTTAAGTTAGAAACATGAAACTTTACTTTTAGACTACTGATTAAAAATGAGTAGACACGTATTTAAGGGTTTTTGGATATTCTACCCTTAAGGGGTGAAATATGGGTTAACATTTCGATTATAGGTTAGTCTGGAAGTCCGTAATTTTTTAAGTTAGAAACACGAAACTTTATTTTTAGGCTACTAATTAAAAATAAAGAATTACGTATTTAAGCGTTTCTGGATATTGTACCCCTAAGGGGGTGAAATAGGGGTTGAAAGTTTGTTTGGAAGTCCGTCATTTCTTAAGTTAGAAACATAAAACTTTACTTTTAGACTACTGATTAAAAATGAGTAGACACGTATTTAAGGGTTTTTGGATATTCTACCCTTAAGGGGTGAAATATGGGTTAACATTTCGATTATAGGTTAGTCTGGAAGTCCGTAATTTTTTAAGTTAGAAACATGAAAACTTTTTTTTGGGCTACTGATTTCAAATGAAAAGACATGTGTTTAAGTGTTTCTGGGTATACTACCCCTAAAGGGTGAAATAGGGGTTGAAAGTTTGTATGAAAGTCCGTCATTTTTTAAGTTAGAAACATAAAAATTTACATTTGGGCTACTGATTAAAAATGAGTAAATACGTATTTAAGCGTTTTTGGATATTCTACCCCTAAGAGGGTGAAATATGGGTTGTAAATTTGTACGGAAGTTCGCTATTTTTGAAGTAACAATCATAAAACTTTATTTTTGGGCTACTGATTAAAAGTGAGTATATACGTTTTTAAGCGTTTTTGGATATACTACCCCTAAGGGGGTGTAATAGGGAGTGGAAGTTTGTACGGAAGTTTCCTATTTTTTAAGTTAGAAACCTGAAACTTTACTTTTGGGCTACTGATTAAAAATGAGTAAATGCATATTTCGGCGTTTCTGAATATTCTACCCTTAAGGGCTGAAATACGGGTTCACATTTAGTACATAGGTTAGTCTGGAAATACGTCATTTTTGAAGTTCGAAACATGAAACTTTATTTATGTGTTACTGATTTAAAAAGGGTAGAGATGT
Source organism: Spilosoma lubricipeda (assembly GCA_905220595.1). Lineage (NCBI taxonomy): Eukaryota > Metazoa > Arthropoda > Insecta > Lepidoptera > Erebidae > Spilosoma > Spilosoma lubricipeda. Next base: position 17,151,289 of record HG992293.1, on the reverse strand, counting down.
ATTTGAGCGTTTCTTGGTATTCTACCCCTAAGGGGGTATAGGAGGGGTTGAAAGTTTGTATGGAAGTTCGTAATTTTTTTAAGTTAGATACCTGAAACTTTATTTTTGGAGTAATGGTTAAAAATGAGTAGATACCTATATAAGCGTTTCTGGATATTCTACCCCTATGGCGTGAAATAGGGGTTGACATTTCGCGTTTAGGTTAGTCTGGAAGTCCGTCAATTTAGAAGTGCGAAACATGAAATTTTGTTTTTGGGCTACTGATTAAAAATGAGTTGATATTTATTTAAGCGTTTCTGGATATTCTACCCCTAAGAAGGTGTAATAGGGGTTGCAAGATTGCATGGAAGTCTATCATTTTTTGAGTTAGAAACATAAAATATTACCTTTGGGTTACTAATTAAAAACGAGTAGATGCATATCTAAGCGTTTCTGGATATTCTACCCCTAAGGGGAGAAATACGCATTGACATTTCATTAGTTGGTTTTTTATTTGGCAGCCTAAAACTTTCGTCTTTTTGTTTCTGATTACAAATAAATAAATACTTATATCAGCATTTATGCGAATTCTGTTCCTAAAGGGGATGAAATATGGGTCGAATGTTTGTATGAAAGTTCTTTTAAATGGGCTATTGATCAAAAATAAATAAATACGTTTAAAAACATGAATAAATTACTGAAACATACTTTTACACGTTTTAATTAAATACATATAATCAACTTCCACGCGAGCAAAGCCGCGGGCAACAGCTAGTATCTATATATATCAAACTCTGGTAACTTCCACACCAGGTGAAAAACAGAAAAAAAAATATATATATAACAACTCAGTCTATGATCTTTTTTTACGTATGTAAAGCCCCCCGGGCCGTCATCCCACCAGAGTTTGCGGCGGGGTGGTGTGTCGGAATCGATGGAAGTGATCCGGGTACTGCTGACATTAGCACGTCCGAACCCCTCCCAGAACTACTGAACACCTATACAAAGCCGTATATCTAGCGTGGAACAGTACGCCATAGCCTCATTTAAAAGGAATACCCTATGTGTAGCAGTAGAGTGTTGAGCGCCGTTTATGGGATCGATTCCATACATTGTGTTTTGTTTGTTCTCTATAATACTGTGGTCATTTTTGTTTCAGTTATTTTTGGTCGTGTTTATGTGCGTATACTGCTTCTTCCGGGTCAACAGGCTACGACAAAACGGAGAGGTATCTAACAGAAAGTAGGACTTATATTGTTAAGATGTATTTTTCTATTTAACTTTCTATTTAATTTTTATTATTATATCTGACTGCTTCGGTGGCCCAGTGGTAACTTATGCTACTGCTGGGCTTGAGGTCTCGGGTTCGATTCCCGGGTCGAACCAAATGTTCGTATGATCTACATATATTTGTTTCGGAGTTCGAGTGTTGTCTATGTATGTATTTACAAAAAAAAGTATATAAGTATTTGTATCAGTTGTCCCCAATACAAACTTTAGGACTAGATGGCGTTGTGAGTTAGATGTCTGAAATATTTATTATTTAATTCTTTGTCTAAAACCCTCGAGTTTCTTTTTCACGAAAGATAACTCCGGCACTAGGATTAAATCCTATGCCGCGGGGGATATTTACATTAAGATTATATTTATATATATACATGTATTTATAGATATAATATTCGTACACTATGACAACTTGATTTAAGGTGTACCAATTATCGATTTGATTGTTCTGCTATTTCGTTGAGAAGGAGATCATGTATCTTCTTTTTGAATGTACCACGGTTTGTGGACATCCTAATTTCGAGCGGGAGCGCTTATTTGGTATCCACTAAGGTATAAAAAGAAAAAAATATTCAAAAAGTACAGACTTCAAGAGTTCTTGAAGTCTGTACTTTTTGAATATTTTTTCCAATAGTCCAGTGTAATTGGACCACTCGGGAAACACCAGCTTTCAAATAAAAAAAGAATAATTAAAATCGGTTCACCCAGTTGTAGTGTGTCAAAGCTCTGAGGTAACAAACACGAATTGAGAACCTCCTCCTTTTTTGAAGTCGGTTAACAAACTTTATGAAAACAATACAAATATTTGTTATCCAATTTGAAATTAATTTGAATGTAGATTATTCAAATTCCTCGTCGGTATCGTTGTAACTAATTACGGAAGTTATATTGCAAACCTGAATTTGTAACTTAACGTTTTGTGTTTGGTTTCAGATCGCTATATTACTGAGGCCTACCAAAGTTGTGTTTTCACATAAAAAAGAGGGAGAATCTACTGAGGAACTCAGGTAATTTTAATACCAATTGGACTTATATGACTTGAATGTAATTAGATTTAATCATAACATTGTACAATTTACAATTTCCTTCTCATATCTGATTAGAGAACGACTATTGGATATCAAATAATTATTCAAATATAAGTTTTAAAAATAAAACAATATAATTACTCACTATTATAACCCATCCACACTCTCCACGAGGCTACACGAGGCGACGCAAGTGCGAGAGTGAGGACGGTGGGCTCGTGGCCCCTTGTCTTCGCTCGCCTCGCCTCGCCTCGCTGTCGCTCCGCTTTATATCGGTTTTTGAGCGCGAGAGAAGAGACAATCAGCCACACTTCTGCAAGAGTGTGGTTGTGGCCTCCTCCACTTGCCGAGGGTCTTGCCGAGGCGTTAGACAAAGCGCCTCGCGAGAGTCGGCATGGGCTATTATCCTCATATTGTCAATTCTGTGCCATATATGCTCAGAAGAGTTCTGAAAATCATGTCTTGGCAAAATTACTGAGGATGCCTACAGGCCAGGTGAAGTGACGATTTGCGCAAAATAGCTGGCAGTAGCTGGATGTGAAAAGTCCAAAATCAATCAGAATGTGGTCCACTGAGAAAGTGGACTGCAATAAGCTGATGATTATGATACAAAAACAACTAGAGTCATTAACGTAATGTTACGAAAGTACCTGAAGAAGGCTACATGAAATAAAACCTTTCTTATTTAATTCGATACACATACCTACAATTTATCTACAGTAGGAATGGTAGTTGTCTCTGGTGCAATGATCAAATCACAGGATACACTCTAATACGGGATCTTGGCCTCGTCCAGATGTATATACGAATGACTACCCGTCTACTTTCCTCATCTGTCTCATACCCTGACATTCTAGTCCTATTCATTTCGATACAATACTTTATCCTCTCTTCTCAACCAAAACGACTATTACTTACTATTTCCAAGAGAATATGGCGTCACGCAGACGATTCAAATTCAAATTCAAAATCATTTATTCAATTAAGACACTAAGTGACATTTATGAACGTTAAATTGAAGCTGTAGTTAAGAATCATAGATCGACACAAACAGACGCCACAGCATGTGCTGTATTGTCGAGGTAAATTAGGCGAAAACACCAAAATCTACTGCCTGCCTGTGTCGATCCATAACTTCCAGTTTCCAAAATACGTAGAGCCTCATGAGAAGAATACTGGCAAAGAAACTCATGGCCACTCTTTTCAAAGTCAGGCTTTGCATCACGATTGGCAATACACCAGCCAGAATACTTGTAATAGTAACCATATCGTATCACGCTTAATAAAAGTGGAAATAGTAAAAGAACGAGAAAATACTTGTAATTTATGTATGTATATATATAATTATTGTCTATCATCTTTCGTGCAAGAATAAAGAGCTTTTATGATCTCTAAACCAAGTAACAATGGTCAAAGAAATTCTTTATTAATCCCTTTTGAACACTTTGAATGAGGAAAATAATTTGAAATATTTGTCTTCAATATTATTACCGACCTGATTTTGATTTATATTCAATACGGAGAGTTTCAAATTTATACTAATTTATAAAATGAAAGTTTGTTGATTGATTGAATACTCTAATCTCAAGGGCTATGAGTAGAAGTTTAAAAAGTATTGTTGAATTTGAAGAGTCATTGCTTTAGTACGATATTGAATATCACACTTTAGCCTCATATAGCTCGGCTACATGATGCCATTTGTATTAATATCTTAATGTTCAAAACTTGATTTATTTTTTATTTTGCATATATCAATTTCCTTGTATGTTTAAACGTGCTAATCTCTTGAACTTTTTCTCAAATTTGAATAAACCTTTTCATGTGAACTACCTTTTGAACAATGTTTTGGCTACTAGCTGAACCCCGTGGTGTTACCCGTGATTCTTGGCGTACCGAGGGTAACGCCGCGGGACAAAACTAGCCTAAAAAAAGTAGCCTAAATTACTCCTCAGATAATCAGCTACCTGCCAGTGAAAGTCCCGTTAGAATAGGTTCAGCCGTTCCAGAGATTACCCGGAACAAACAGACAGACAGACCGACAGACACAGACAAATGCATTTATTGAAAAGCGGTATATTATTATTACAAACAGGTACTCCAATTTGTTTTATTTGTATAGATATAATACCACTGTTCAAGCGTTAGAAGTGGAGCAGCAAAAAAGAAACACGTAAATATATATTATTATTATACTGGTTCCATATGTTCGCTATTAAGTGGTTCCATAACATAATCTCTATAACCTATTGCCAGAACGGTGGTAGCATACCAGAACCCATTCACCGGAGATTACTGCGTGCACAAGAGCCGCCTCAGCGCCAATGGTTATGTGAACAACCTACAGCCTGACTCTCCCGACAGTGGAGTATCAGATGAGTACGAGCCTTTGAATCTTGAGACCATGTCGCCCCGGCCGAGCCTACCGCATGTGACGCAGGATAAGATGCCTAATGGAGTGTTGCCTGTACCTATTTCACAGGTATTTACATCTATAATTATTTATAGTTAAAACTATTTACTCGTAACATATTTCAGGCTTATATCCTGCTTCCTATTCATATTGTAAATGCGAAATTTAGTGAGGACTAGCTGAACCCCGCCGTGTTACCCGCAGTTATTGTTAGTATAAAAACAGTGGCCTAAGTTACTCCCTGGATCATAAGCTACCTGCCAGTGAAAGTCCCGCCAAAATCCGTCCAGCCGTTCCAGATATTACCCGGAATAAATAGACAGAGACAAAAAAAAAATTAACTAAATTTTTGGTTTATGTGCCGTGTATACATACATATGCATTTAGTAAAAAGCGGTTATTTTAATATTACAAACAGACAATCCAATTTTATTCATTTCTATAGATGGATGTATGGACACATGTACACACATTGTCGAAGGAACGTAACGTAAAGTCTTGTCGTCCCGAAAAAAATATTGTTTCAGCGAAATACCTGAAATAAATAACAAAATCAAATAAAGCTGTAGGTAGAAACCCCATCTCTAGATAAACTTACAACACGTTAGATACACGATAACATATTTTATTATAGTCTTTATATCTTCCAGTTTCTTTTATTACACTTCGCTAGATATTAGGGAATGATAATTTAATTGCGTCTTCACCTCAAACAGTCTAAGTGAGGTAAAGGTTCAATTATCGAGTTATTACTTTGAGACTAATAGATACCTAATAAGTATTAACATTCAGTAATGTTTCGTAACCCAGTTACTCTTATTCAATTTCTATATCGACTATTTTCGTTTATGTAATACCTCATGTACGGCCGCGTGAACGTTAACTATGTAATTGATGCGATCAGCGGTACTAGGGCGGCCTAGTCTTGAAATTGCGGTCAAGTTGCAACACATAGTGCTTGGGCAGATAAGGGGAAGCCCAGGCTCAAGATATAGTCTGAGTAGGCGTGGTGTTGATCCTGGGGGGACCTGAAATAATATAGTCCGGGTTCTCAGAGCATGGTGCCTGAGGCGACTTTAGTAGAATCACCATATACCTGGCTCCTCATTCTTCGAGGAGAAGGAGATCTGAAGGGATTTTCCATCCCGCTAACAAAAGGTATCGACTTCAACCACTACCTCTACAGATGCCCTAAGAAAAGAATCTTAACAGACATATAGAAAAACAACGAAATGACCCTAAAAGTATTTTTTGACGAAACAAAACACATAATAATAACTGTATATACTGATTTTACTCAATACTAAGTTGCGAATCAATAGTAATGACCTAACACGTCTCTCATGAGGTCGTCTGACCACAAACTGCAGCATAGACTGCTGATACTTATGTATTTTTTAATACATATTCTAGATAAATTACACATAAAAACAGTACAAAATTATATATCTCGTCGACGAATTATTTATCAAGGATAGGAATAAAACCCACAGCCTCTGGTTTAGCTGTCAGACCACAAAACACTAAACCAGGTTAGAAAAAAAAAGCCCTTGATACTTAGTACTCTTGCCAAAGTTACCGCACGAATATATCCGGTGACCGGAATTTTACATTCGCAAACAAAGTTTTGTCTTGAAGCTAACATTAATAAAGCTATTAAAGAAGAGTTAGTGTTAGCCGATAGTGCTGCTCTAAGTTGCGCCATTACGAGGACGGGTGGCAGACATTATTCTGACAACTTTTACAGACACTCTTGCCGTAGTGTGACCATGATTCACGAAACCGTGACGAAGCAAAGATATTTGGTTCGATTTTAATAGCAGTTAATGTAATTTTGTAGATTAATTACTCAGTAATGTCCGCAGTTTGAGTCTTATTTAAACAATTTTACATTCTTCCTTACATCTACCTAAGTATTATCTATGTCCTTGTATCTTGCCTTTTATCATGCCAATAACCAAAACTGCTGTCCCCAATGATAACATAAAGCAGATTTTATTTAAAAAGTAACGAAATAAGCATCAAATGGAATAGATTTCGATAGATAGAGCTATAAACAGTGTTGATTACATGGTCGGGATATAACTACTAGATATAGTTACACACACTACGTAGGAAGATATATAGAGAACTAGTTGTTGCCCGCGGCTCCGCCCGCGTATATGTCGGTTATCGCGGGAAATAGTAGCCTATGTGTTATTCTGATGTATAAGCTATATTATTGTAAAGTTTCATCCAAATCCGTTCAGTAGTTTTTGCGTGAAAGAGTAACAAACATCCATCCAAACATCCATCCATCCTTACAAACTTTCGCATTTATAATATTAGTAGGATTATGCTTTTTTTGCATTAAAGTTCATGGTCACCCTAATAACTTCGTTAATGCCGATCTCCTTACCTAGTCTTCTTTTAGCCAATTTGAAATTTAAACTACCAACGCCATTACCTATTACGAAACGTATTTTACACAAAGGATTATTTTAAATTGGCTCTTAGCTAGATTGACTTAAAATTTCGAACCACTTACTGCCATTAGCTAGAAAGCTCTGATAGAAATTAATATAAAAATCTTTTGGATTGTAAAAGCATAATAAAAAAGCAATGATGCTATAACTAATGGTATTTAAAAAGGCATTCTTGGGAAAGACGTGATTTGTAAGGTACTGTAGGTTACGAAATTGACAATGTTCTGAAAAAGACCGTATACCATCAATCACTTTGCATGAATGTAGACAAACTCAGATGTAGCAAGAAAGGTGTGTTAAGTCCGTAGTAAGTGGAGATCTCTGCCTACCCCTTTGGGATATAGGCGTGATATTATGCGTGTGTGTACGTTGTGGCCTTTGAGATAAGTGTACCTTTACCTTTTGGAAAGTTTGGATGGTCGGAAATATCAAAGGATAACGTATGGATACCTCCTGACATAAATTTTTGAACTTTTTTTTATCTATAGGTCTACCATATCACTATACTATTTTATAATACTATTTTTTAACTCTTTGTCTTACGATATCAATACTATTAAATGATTGTCTGAAGTTAATTTTGTTTTTGACTATAAATAATAACTTGATGTTGTTACAGTCCGAGTCCGAAGTGAAAGTCTCCATAAGTTCAGATTACGAAGACAACAGTGTCAACAAGACCTGGAATTGGAACTACAAGGAGTATCAAATTTGAAAGTTCAAATCTTGCTTATATTTAATTAAAAACGTACAAAATTATTTCATCTGGTATAGTAAGCGGAGACCAAAACTGATAAGCATGTGCAGATGAATGGATTTATTTAGCAATATTGTAGTAGTTACTAAATCCAGTACTAATCATATGTAATACGTATAATTAGTTCACTAGGTAATATTGACGTGATCACAAACGAATATTTTATTAATGTTTAACATACTCCATAAAACAGTACACTCTGGCCCTCATGAACGGACCAGTGGCTACAAGAGCTTGCTTGTAAAAGAACTTGAAACTGCGAGTTGAAGTTAATGATTCAATTAAAAGTTTATATTAAAAACTAGCTCGCAAGTATTATGTATGTTGTACCTTGAGCGTAATTGACCTCAGTAGATTCTTATAGAGAAACTATGTGTAGGTTATATGGACGGCGGTATTTAAACACATAGAGGATTTTTAATATGTATTAGTCTGCCAAAGTGATTCTACTCTGCTTGATAGAAACCATGAGCAGGATCAAAGAGTAGTGGTCACCATGCTCATTAATGCAGACAATGCAACAATATAGCATTGTTGACTCATACTATGGCGGCCTTTTTAGATGCTTTTGCATTCATTATCTAATGTGTCTCATGCTTTTCATGAGTTTTAATAATTAATTTATAAAAGTACATAATATACTCAACGTTTAATAAAGTGTAAAATATACAATTACTATTAATGTTAAGTCGGAGCGGATTTCGAAAATACAATATACTTAAAAGACGTACACATTTTGTAGCTTTATTATTATGAGATCAAAAATTATTACTATTATTTGAAAATTGATTAGCAATATTATTATATTACATCTAATAACTTTCATATAATGAAGCTAGAAGTACAGGAATCGAAACTATGGGCTGTTAAGAGAACAAAATAAGTCACTTTTTCTCGTGTTCTTTTACATTTTTTTACCAAAAGAGATTTGTATCTAGCGAGTTAGATTAACTAAATAACGCTTCTAACATTTGAACACGACTATCGGTGACAGCATATGTACTTGATATAGCGACATTATATAAACTTATATATGACAAATTACTACAGATTTCGGTTTCACAAGTCTTAGAGAGCAACATATAATAATATGTCAGATAACCAGGTTAACTCGGTATTATATTTTTGGTAAATTTTCTAACAATGAATCCTTGCTAGATCGATTTGTTGCTCGAAACCCCATACATACTAAATTTCATGAAAACCGTTGTAGCCGTTTCCGTTACTATTCTTATTATATAGGTAATATTTATATAACACTATTTGACACATAAATATCTAGCATTTTATCAGGAACTAATGAACTGGCCCTGATTTTTTTTACTTTTATATTTGAAATTGATTAAACATCAATTTGTTGTCTCAAATTATAAGTTAAATCTAATCCATTCCTCCCTCGTGTCGAGCTTTCGTATATGCGCGGAATATAACCCAAACCTCAGAACTTGATTGCCAAATTATGCTCAAAATATATTGTTATAACTTTATTAAAGTTAAGTAGGCGTTGTTATAATTGATGTTCTAATATTACGCAAATTTTACGAGTACTGTTAATATACTGTTTGAAGCTTTTAACATGAACATAATATGATTATGTGATTAAATTTTATTAAATATAATATTTACGAAATTATATGTTTAAGAGTTTTATTTAGATCTTCCTTTAAAGTGAGTGATTTTGATAGATTGATGTATATTTTTGAAGTCAAAACTTCTTTAGTGGCGTATGGCACTTTAGCAAAAAGTTTAGGATGGGTCAAAAATGTTAAACTCGCGATAGGACACGTCGCGACAGGACACGTGACCTGATCGTAAGTCGGCGGCGCAGGGCGCTCGCGCGAGTTTGTGTAGTGTGGTGTGTGTGGTGGATCACACAAAGTATTATCCCATATGGTATTTGAACCGACTATACTTGGCGCAGTAGAAAGCGGCGTAGTGATCGTTTAAGCCATTAGGCCAACCGTGCAGTAAAAATAAAACTGATCATTATAAATCGACGTAAAAAGTTATTTAATTAGAAGTGGTAATTATTTGCATAGCAAATGAATACATGAACGCATCGAATAATTGTAGTATCCGTAACAACGTGATTATTTACGTTGATTACACATTAATTTGCATACAAATCTAACTCAACCATTAATTTTGGACATGCATTCATTATGAACAGTAATTATAACTCAATAATATAGCCTTTACTGTGTGTAATAGAATAAATGTTTATTTAAATTAATTAAATATTGGTAAAGTATTATATTTAGGAGTAGACACTTTAAGAAAACCTCACTGTGTGTGTGTGTTTGACACCTTGTACCTAAAGAACTGCCTCGTTGGTCTAGCGGTTGACGTATGTGAATGCCGATCAAGAGGTCTCGGGTTCAAATCCCGGGTCGGGAAAAAAAAGATTATTGAGCTTTTCTGATTATAGGAATATTTATTAACAGCTCGGAGTTTGAAAGTTGGGATCTGAACAATCCAGTGCCTCTGTGAGCACGTAAAGATGTTGGTCCTGCGCCTGATCTCTCTTCGGTCGTGTCAGTTAACCGTCCCATCGGATTCTGAGAGAGAGGGAACAGAGAGTGCACCTGTGTTTGCGCACACTCTTGTACACTATAACATCTCCTGCGTAGTTGACTGGCCTCCGTTGAGACTAGTTGCCGTGGCCCTAATCGACTAGGAGAACATTATACCTAAAGAGGTGTAATTGGCTTGTAATTCTATGTGTGTTGTGCCTGAACTAAGTGAGACAGGGGCTGATCACTGACCAAAACATTCTGATTTGAAGGATAAAAAATACACAAATCTAATAATATACATTCGATACTAAACCTTTATTACTATCTAAATCTGTAATTAAATAAAAGAGAAAGGTGACTGACATACCCATAGATCAACGCACAGCCCAAACCACTGAATTTATAACCCTGTAATTTTGCATGTAGGTTCTTTATATAACGTAAGTGCAGCAAGCCCGCCCCTTAAGGTGTAAATCAGGGCATAAAAGTCTGCTTGAGAAAAGCTGGTATGCAATGAAAAAGGTATCAGCTCTATTTCTGATATTATTGTACTACTATTATAAATCGTGGATATAGATTCCCGTCTACTACTGGAAAAGTACTGAAAATATATTCAATACCCTGGAAAACTTCTTACAAAAAGCTGTAAAAAATCAGACTACGAAATTCAAACCTATTGAAAACTTATAGGTAAATTACATTTCTAGAAACTAAGAGATCATATCGTAACAGAAACGATCCGAATTTAATAGATTTATAACTGCTACGATATAGTGCTACGGCGCTACATCGTAGTAGTTCGTAGCAGTATTCGGAGCGATCCATCAGCGAAGAGATTGCGGAGGAAACATCGATCAGTGTCGCTGCTCACCGCGCGCCCTGGACACAGATGTAGGTAAGTGTGGATATGGCATATTGTATATAACATTCCTAGAAACAAATATTTTACAGTAACAACACTTGCTCATAAATTCGTTAGTATATTATATGATTGTGATGTTTAAATAAGTTAATAACGCTGAAATATAGGTATGGGAAAAATGACAACTCAAACCAATTTCCATATTATGTTGTAATAACCGTATCGCGAAATTTATTAGCGTTCATACCCTAGATCACAAAGATCCAGATAATCCCCTACTTATTTATATAGTTTTACTCATAGGTGAAAATATATAAATTATAAAAATGTATACTATCTCACAGTAATATGTTTCGGTTATGAGGATTTGAAACTCATAGGTCAAGAGAATAACCTTAATAAAACGTGATTATCTCTTGTGTAATAAAATATAGAAGAACAAACTAGTTTAATCATACTTATATTATAAACGCGAAAGTTTATAAGTATGAATGGATGTTTGTTACTCTTTCACTAAAAACTACTAAACGAATTTGGATGAAAGTTTACAGTAATATAGCCTATACATCAGAATAACACATTAAAGGCTACTATTTGCCGCAATAACCGACATACACGCGGGCGCAGTCGCGTGCAACAACTAGTACCATCTATATACATATGAGTTGTAAAATATTTGAGCTGATGAAGATATATATTTATACTACTATTGATATGCCAGCTCCATATGAGCACAGTAACCTTCCTGATTGCGTGTATTCATCCGCCCACCTCAAGTGGTCGTGTAATCGGGACCCAGACTAGCCTTTCCGACTTTTTATCGAACTTTTTGTCAGCTGCCGCAACATTTTCTATATTCAGTCCATACTCGCTCGGAGCATTTTAAAACTGAAGGTAAATTTTGAAAAAAAAAATATAAAATATATATTAACATTTACATTGATATATTATTTATATATTGATACATGATTGATGTAGGAAGATGATGACAATATGTAGTATGTTATTTTAATATGGATACGATGTTATTGAATTTTGCTCTTTGCCATTTCTTTAATTTAGCGATGTATTTGTCTATTTAAAAGTGTAATCCAACCTTCAAACCGTCAACCTGGAGTTTTGGTACAAAGATTGTGATTTTGTAAATTTCCTTTTAGGTGTAATAAATAAATAAATAAATAATAATTAATATTTCCATACTGATATCCTAAGAATTTTAACAAAAATAAAACAGACTTCAAGGTTTGACACGATCTTCAGATCTTAGTGTCCTTATCGTGGTACCACCATTGGGATATCCCCTTTCCATTTAAAAAAAAACAATCATCAAAATCGGTTCATATACGACGAAATTATCCGCGAACACACATAAAAAAATATATGTATACTACCTCCTTTTTTGAAGTCGATTAAAAATCTAAACTCTGTAGGTTGTGTTTTGAAGGCACCAAAGCTGCACCAATTTCTACGATATTTTAGCATGTAGAGACTTTGATCACTCGGCTATTATTTTACTTCTTGTAATTGTACCTGCTTAGGTTTGGAAAATCCTTCTTCTCTCCAGGTTAAAGATATAAATAAATAAATAAATATTTCGGACGTCTAACACACAACGTCATCTAGTCCAAAACTAAGCAGAGCTTGTATTATGGGTACTAGACAACTGATATAAATACTTAAATACTTTTTTTATAAATACATACATATTATACATAGAAAACACCCAAACTCCATTGATATGTTTCATTTAGTTTGACAATTAAAAACTGTTTATTCAGACACTCGTATTTTAAACTGACTAGTTATGGCAAGTAGTAGATATAAGGTTATTTTTCTTTTTTGAATTTCTCCATATAAACTTAAATTTTACTATATTTCATGCCACTCCGTTTGCGTAATAAAAAGAATACACAGTTTTAGCTACACGTATTAATCAGACATTTAGCGCAGAATACTTTTTTATAACCGACTTTTATTTGATTCGTTCAAAAGGAGAAGGTTTCTCTCGATTCGACAGTATATATATATATTTTTTTTTATATCTTTACTTTAACTTATTATACTCGCGAGAACCTTCAAACTTACATTTACACTACAAGAAAGTTAAATCAATACCTACGAAAGTCTGAACACTCTATGTGTAAATTCATTATAATCATCATCAGCCTTAGTCTTTTCGTACGCCATTCTGATTGATTTTGGGCTTCTCGCATCCAGCTATCTTTCGGAAATCCTTTCTCTACCTGACCTATGGGCGTACTACGCTACGTTTTCCGAGACGCAAAACGTCTGAAAAATATCACACTGTAACTTCAGCGCTATATAATATAAAACTTATAATTTGAACACGTCATTAAAAATGAAAATAAATCTAAGAATAGATAAGTGCCTAAAGAAAACGGTTGATATTGCGAGTCGAGTGCGTCAATATTTTTATTTCTTATAACCCATCTTTTGCTGTAGGTTTCCATTTACCATTGTTGTAATATTATGTTTCCGTAGGTTCCGAATGAGATAAGAAAATATGTTTTAATTTCAACATGAAAAAATGATAAGATAGCAGAAAATAAAAAGTTCAGAACTTTGTAACGAAACGAAAACAAATGTTTTAGATGTCCATATTTACATACTTATATTATAAATTCGAGGTAACTCTACCTGTAACGCTTTATGGCTGCACCGCTGAACCTATTTGGCTGTATTTATGTACAGAGATAGATTGAATTTTTGAGAAGGACAGAGGATACTTTTTGTCGCGATGACCGACTTAAACGCGGTTGCAGCCGCCGGCAAAAGATCATAATCAGGATCAGATCGGGAGAAGATTATAATTTTAGTAAAATATTTTGTTTCTTTGCGATGAATGTAACTTGGCGGGTAATTAAAGACATGTCTTCACATGAGCTGGTTCAAGCGAAGTAAGGCTACGGTCTTTGAACAACGGCGTTAAATAATTCTTCTCATGCAGTTCACCGAGTGTTTGAGGCTACCAGAATACAAAAACTCTCATATCTTTACATATCTGTCTCAGCTTCCCACAGGCAGTGTACAGTCGCGGACAAATAGAATTACTTTTCCCATTATCTTTTATTTTTTTTGTACACAAACCTTGTCCTAACAATAACGAATACATAAAAAAGAATAATTTAATTTGGTGCAGCCGATCGGTAGTTATGCGCGTACGTACATTTCGGTGATTCATTTTTACATATATAGTTATTATTGACATTTACGTGGGCGATCTTACTTAACTTTAAAAAAGGATGCCTAGCGCAACGCTTGTCACTTTCAAGTAATCTGCCTATCCTGCCTGCTTGTTTACTACTTTGTATGGATAAACCACTAAAATATCATCATCACTAACTTATACCCGTTAAAATCGGGGTAGACAGCGAGTGTGAGCTTCATTTCTTTGCGAGTGCAGTGCATTCCACTACGGATATAAATAGTTAGTTAATTAGAGTCTGACTCATTATACTACTGTAAAAGTCGATAGTGCGATGATCTGAGCGGATGTCCAATGTAAAAGAGGGATAGCGGAACACTTCCCGCATACTGTCTGACCCAGCCTTTAAACAACACGCAAAGATTCGTTGGGTAATTTTTTAAGAGAAGCCGCTAAAGCATTTTAATTAAATAAGCGCAGTTTACTTTACTAATGGCTTAGAAACGACCCCTAACTCTCTTTTAATTAGTTTGCGTCTAACCTTTGACCTTACAATATTTTTCAAGTGTTGCCGTTCTTGTAATGATAATATGGCTTCAGCTATTGTATGTTTTAACCTATAAACAGAAATGAAAGGTTAAACGCCTCCATTGTTAACAGCATTTGAAAGTATATGTTATTTTGTTAGCAAATATATAATAGTAATAATATATTTATTTAGTTAAAAAGGTACAATAATTTACACTGAAAATCTTATTTTTTTATAAATAAAGTACATTAATTGGTATTTGCCCGAACTAGATTGAATCTGTGTCTCCGTGCGTATGTGGGCTATTGCGGCAAATACTAGCCTATGTGTTATTCTGATGTATAAGCTACATTAATATAAAGTTACATCCTAATCCGTCTAATAGTTTTTACGTGAAGAAGTAACAAACATACACACTCACAAACGTTCGCCTTTATGTATTAGTGTGATGTGATAGTAGGAAGAAAATCCCGACTGCGTCAATTATTGTCATCTATATTAAATTCAGTTTTTTTAAATGAAACATATAAGTTTTATATATATTCGTTATCACCGTTATAAATTCTTTATTTTAATTCCACACTCGATGTTTTTGAAAACATTTTTTTTGAGGTTACTTTTTGGCGCAAAAAATCCTTAATTTTTATTTTATTTATATTCTGATGTACCCAGTGTCCCTCTCACGACTAAGAATAAGAATATATTGACAACATTCAAATAAAAATACGACAAGCCGTTTAGGCTCTAGGGCGTGCCAAAGAAATATACAAACATACCTACACTCGACAACCTCTACTAAGAGTCCTTCTTTCGTAGTAGGGTAAAAAGTAGCCTAAGTTACTCCTTTTATTATCAACAATCTGCCAGACAAACAGAGATACAGATAAAAAAATTAAATTGTTTTTTCGATGTAAGTACCTTATTTTTCAGATGCATTTAGTGCAAAGCTGTTAATTTAAAATCGCAAATAGTCACTTCAATATTTATTTTGGATAAGTAAAATCCTATATCAATCCTATATTATAAATGCGAAAGTTTGTAAGGATGGATGGATGTTTGGATGGACGTTTCTTACTCTTTCACGCAAAAACTACTGAACGGATTTGGATGAAACTTTACAGTAATATAGCTTATACATCAGAATAACACATAGGCTACTATTTGCCTCGATAACCGACATATACGCGGGCGGAGCCGCGGGCAACAGCTAGTAGTATATAAATTTAGTAATGAGTTCGATCAGGTAGTAGGTAGTAGCCACGTTGATTTCAGCACGGTAGGGCCGGCTCGACCGAACCTCTACTACCTACTACCCTCGCACAGAAAATCAACGTAAAATGACAGCGATCGTGCTATCGTGTTTCGTTGGTGAGTGCGAGACCGGAGGCTCAATGATGCAGAAGCATCACTAGCCGACCATGGTATGGGTTACCATGCTGCATTGTTGCATTGTCTGCATCCGCAAGGAGTATGGTGACCCACCACTTTTGGATTCTGCTTATGCTTTTCATCAGGCAGAGTAGATTCTGTTTGGCAGGCAATGCATAAGCAAAATGTATTTGAGGAAAATGGCAGGCGCGGAATGGTTGGCCGCGCCGCGCCGGAGGCCTTCGTTTACCAGTGGGCGGCAATAAGCTGGAGTATTATATTGAGTTTATGTATATCTTACGTAGGTTCCTCTTTAAGTAACCAAGTTAACAGAGTTAGCTTTAATTTTCTTCTCCATCAGGTAGACAGGAATAACCACAAAATTATTCTCTCAATTATTATTTAATAGAACTTTCAAATTGGTAGTGGAATTTTGGTAACTGTTGGTGATTTTACAATTCATCGGTCATCAAACTCCTTCACTAACTTGAATACCTTATTACAATAAATCTTTTTTGGAATAATCATTTCGAATAAACAACAAGAGATAGAACATTGTAAACAAAATTATCTTTTTACGACTTACAATCGCTACATTTTGTATTTTCATTAAATGAGATAAAATTATACTAAACATTTTATTTGTATAGAAATCGTGTCAGCAAAACAGGAAGGGCCGAGGTGTTGTTGAGTTACAATTAATATTCGAAACGTTTCAATCGACAGTATTTTTGTGAAAAAGAAATACGTCTTTATTACAAGGAGTTTCCTTTCATCGTCTTTTTCAGTAGGGAGAAGTGTTTTGTACTTTCAATCGGATTCGTTCAAGAGCCTTTGATGTTTTAATGAATATTTTCTAAGATCTTTTAATATAATTGTTACGGAAATGTATTTTAGATTACGCTAACGATTGACATTGAGTTATTAGATACAGACAATTTTGTAGATTATTTATATAAAATATTTTGTAACGTCTGAAATACTTAAGTAATTATTGTGAAACCTTTTTATAAAAATTGTTAGAAGTCTAGTCATAACGTACAAGTCATGAAGAAGATTTTTGAAGTGATAACTGCCACAGCCAGGTTTGTATAAGGAAGTAAATTGATCATTATCATTGACATGAGACATGTTAACGCTAACACCATATCTGTATGTATAGGTTCATTGCAGAACATATTTTTGAAATCAAATATAGCTTATTTAGGACTCTTAATATGTTATGTCAGTATACTTCCCTGTTTTAGAAAGGTGTCTGCTTTTTGAAGTTAAAATTTCTTTATCCACGTTGAGCACCGCCGGGCCGGGGTGGGGCGTGGTGCTGGCGCGAGATCTATATAGTGCTCGCGCCCCTTTTCCACGTAGAAAAAGGAGCATCAGGGGTCCTACACAAGAGGGGGCCATCTACAAATCGTAGGTGGCCCGAGGTACGTCTGGGTTCCAGGGATTTCTTCCGAGGATGCAACTGGTTCCCCAGGTTCTAGTATCCAAGACGGTGTCCGGTTTTCAGTCAGTTCGAGTCCAAAATAACCAGTTCGTGGTATCCGAGGGAATTTCGGCACAAAAAAGGGTGAAATCTTATGAGATCGCGTCACCGCGTCATCGCACTACCGACATGCTGACTTCACAAAACTTATTTGGCCACGTTGAGCACTTTTTGGTAGGGGAAAATCTTATGAGTTCGCGTCACCAACATATTGATTTAATTTAAACGTTATGAAATTTCCAATTTTACAAATAACATTCTAACTTAAAAGTTTTCACTTCTATCGACAGTCCTTATGTACCTTATTTACAGACTGCCAATATTTTTTTTATTTGATTTATTCTCCAGTTTTGCTTAGATTATTTTGTTTCCAATTTTTTGGTTTTTCTCTGATTCATTTCGTTGCTGTTACAAAATAGCTTAATTTTTCCCGGGAACTCTCGAGTGTGAAAACTCGTTGTGTTCGGGGACCACTGCTGCACTGCCAATTTATTCATTATTACTATAAGGATCTAACAACAAATTTGAATATCCAAAGAAAACAACTGTTTATTTATGGTTGTAACTTTTCACTTGTGTCGGCAGTATTGCATATATTGTAATTTTCTACATTTTATTTATCTTACTTTTTCAAAGCGCACATTCATATACTTCATTATTCCTATCTGCAATATATTATCTAGTGCATGTATATAATATCTATGAAAGCCAATATTCAGTACAATACAGAAACAATAGTTTACAAGTCAGCTGTATCCATAACAGAGCGAACCATACCTTAATTGGATACTGTGTTATTTTATTGATGCATATATCTGTCTATCTCGGTATATCTCTTCTCATAAATGCATTGGCTTGCCCGTCAGATCTGATCTAGTGGTTACTAAATCTGACTGGTAAGTTAGAAGTCATGGGTTCGACACTCAGGACAAATAATTGTGTGCACTAGCGTTTCTCGTGACTGGGTGAAATTTATCTAGAATTTATAGGTTTATTTAATTTATTAAAACTTGTTGCACTTATTGTACGAGATTCAGACTTAATGCCATGAGGCATTCTCTCCCAGTCGACCTTCAGGTGATGTAGAAATAAAATGCGGTAGGTGCAAAGATAAAGTTTAACATGGTAAATAATGGTTTTTAAATAATATATATCCTACATCAAGTAGAACAAATTAACATAAATTTACTATTACATTTAAATTAATAATATAAAGTATATATCGCATACACGTACATAAATTTAATATTATACTGTATTATGCATTATACTATAATTATGTATACTATATATATACTATATATTATACTATAATTATGTATACAACCACAACCCTAGTGGGTCGTGACTTTATTGTCAACTCATTCCGAAGACATTTACGTACATTAAACTTGAATGTAAGGCAGTTTATGGACATCCTCATTTTAGTAAAATGTAAGAAGTCTGTCTATCATGAAACTGGTTTTTCTAGTTTAAGATTAGATGTTATTATGTACGATGTGCAAAATAATAGTTATATGTCATTTATATTACATAACTCATATTTGTTGCCGCTCAAACATACTTATAAATTATAATCATTTGAAAGAGCCGGAATTAGTGTCAGCACGCCTGCAGTTACCAACACTAAGCAAAGAAGTATTCTATTAATATACTCTTAACTACCATACCTCCTTGTAAATTTAACATTATAAACATCTATTCATATCTCAAACACAGGAATAAAACAATTTTAATACTTGTATAAGAAAAGAGAAATGCATATAGAATTGGATAAGCAGAATATACAGGTTTGTAGACATCATAAATAATTATAGATAAGCAGAATATTTTCTATTCGAACGTGTAGCGAAATAACCTCTTTTAGTCCAAAACTAATTGAGTAATTGTTAGTAACTCGAGAATGAAATATTTATACTAAGAATACTGAGATGCATAAAACGAACCTAAAATATCATCGTATCTATTATGTAACGCTATTGCAAGCTTACACAGAGATTAATGTTTTTTTTTATGTAAATGAAATTATGCATTTTTAAATCTGCGTCTAGCACATTAATAAAGTTCACGGTTCAAAGTGACTTTGCAATGACGTCTACAAACTCATAACAATATGAAGCCGCGATGTGACAAGGTCATATGTAACCAGTCGCAGATAAATGCAAATTCTCATGAGGCCGATAAAACCACTTGCTTGTAATTTTCGTAATTCTTCACAAATAATGAAAAGTATAATTTGAAAATTGCACACACACTTAAATTAGCTTCTCCTATATGTTTGCTTGTAATTAAAAAAAATTGTAAGCGTGTGTTTTAGTTTTTTAACTATAAAAATAATAATAAATATTTCAGACATCTAACACACAACGCGATCTAGTCCCAAGCAAAGCAGAGCTTGTATTATGGGTACTAGACAACTGATATGAATACATATATACTTTTTTTTGTAAATACATACATATTGTACATAGAAAACACCCAAACTCCCGACCCGGGAATCGAACCCGAGACCTCATGATCAGCAGTCGCACACGCCAACAGCTAGACCAACGACCAACTATGTATGTTTATTCATTTTTTACTCCGTTTGGTTTCATAACCAACCACTTACCAAAACTCAAGCAGTTTTGTCGCATTAATGTTTACGTTTCTCACCGTGTGTGTGATGTCCGATATTTTTGTTGTTTCTTTAAAAATCACACAAACTATGAAGTCTGCACTTTGGTTTCATCAAGAAGTTCAACTGTATAAGTTTTTTATCAGCAAGTAGCCACAACCGGTGACCTTTCATAACATTGATTAAAAATCATCGGCTGTAATTATGCTTAATGTGGATACAGCCTTAAGACTTAATAATAAATAATGTAATCAGATAAGCTACAAATATATTACTAAAGATTATACGTCTACGTTTGTGCTTTGAAATAAGACAATGAATGAAACCACAAAAGGTTTTGTAAATAACTACGTTATGTTTTATTAAGATAAGTTTGATGAGGGTAGTTATCTTGAAGGATTCAAATTAAATGACTTAACTAGCTGAACTCCGCGGTGTTACCCCCGGTGCAAGTCTAAAAATAAAACAAAAAAATTAATAAATAAATAATAAATAAATAAATAAATATTTCGGACATCTATCACACAACGCCATCTAGTCCCAAGCTAAGCAGAGCTTGTGTTATGGGTACTAGACAACTGATATAAATACATATATACTTTTTTGTTTTTTTGTAAATACATACATATTATACATAGAAAACACCCAAACTCCGAAACAAATATTTGTAGATCATACAAACATTTGGTACGACCCGGGAATCGAACCCGAGACCTCACGATCAGCAGTCGCACACGCCAACCGCTAGACCAACGAGGCAGTCAAATACAACGTAACGATATACCATAAACGAGACCATAATAGAACGAGAACTTCAAGAATTTGATCAAATAGAGTTGGGACTACACCTGCTTTTGAATAAAAATAATAATCAAAATTGGTTCACCCACTCGAAAGTTCTGATGTAACAAACATAAAAAAATATACAGTCGAAATGAGAAACTCCTCCTATTTTGAAGTCGGTTAAAAATTTACTCCTTATATCATCAGCTACCTGTCAGTGAAAGTCCCGTAAAAATCTGTCCAGTCATTTCACAGACTACTCGGAACAAACAGACAGACAAACAAATAAAATAAAAATAAAGTTTTTGATGTAAGTATCGTATATAAGTTAAGTTGTTATTTGAAATTACAGACACTTCAATTTTATTTATTTCTACAGTTAACTATTGAATACAGAGATAGCCTTTCCTAGTCCTTATTATTCTCAAGATTATATGGGGCCAGCTACCAGTTCAAAAGATTTTATCAGAATGTTATGTTTTTTCACAGAGCGACGGGCATTACGAGCATACCTCCTGAGTTGGAACTGAATTCGAAGTTCAAATTAGTTGTCAGTATATTTAAAATCAACGCCAATTAGCTCAGTAGAAAATGGCGGCGTAGTTATCGCTTAAACCAATGGTGGTTTAATTGCAATGGCAAGCCGAGCAGTCAATCACTTACTAAATTTTCGATTTCTACGAATTCGATTGTCAGAGTTGACTGACATGTGTTAAAACGTGTTTCATCCACACAAATAGTTCTATTTTGTTAGGCTGACAATTCTTTAACAAAATCTCTAATCTGCCTGATGGAAAGCATAAGCAGAATCTAAGACTGGTGGTTCTCATACTCACTGCGAATGCAGACAATATAACAATGCAGCATGGTGACCCATACCATGGCGGCCTTGTGTTGCTTCTGCATCATTGGGCCTTCAGTCTCGCACTCACCAACTTGCACATGACAGCATGAACGCTGTCATTTTACGTTGATTTTCTGTGCGAGTGTAGTACCTCCCCGGACGAGCCGGCCAAACCGTGCTGAAATCAGCGTGGCTCTACTACCTTAAAAATATACCTTGTCTGTCGATTATCGTGGTAATGAGTATCCTATGTCCTTTGCAGAGGTTAAGCTGTGAATGCGTAACAGACAGACATTATTACCATAGAATTTATGATATTGGGTAGTATGCATTTGTTACCAAACTGTTTCACCGCAACGACTCCGAATGTTCCCATGCCCACCTTTCTCTTTGTAAATATAAAAGACAAATTCACAAGTTTCATTAAGTTACGAAGTTGTCGACTGCTGCGGTTACATCCCAAATTTTGAGTGAACGCAACATTCAACAAATTATGTAACTTGTGTTATATTTATGTATATCTGTTTTGTAATTTATAGGAATATCAGCTAACAAATGAAACGTATTTAAGTAGAATAAAATTTCTCTACAACTGGTGTTCAACCTCAGATTGGACGTTTCTTTAACTGTATTGTAACAGTTTATCTTTTTGTTACAATAATCAAATTTCGGGTCATTTTTAAATGGAAATTTGTTGATTTTGAATTTTGCACACACTTGCTATAATTTTTCTGGTTATTTATATACCACACAACGACCAAAAAATATTATGAAATCACAAGTGAAATGTAAAATAATCATTGTAGTATTTGTAGTAAGTACGATCATCACTATTCACTATTCTCTCTACTCTACAAACTCTACCGTAGTCTCCGACTTCAAGTACCTATCCAGTTTCATCTGCCTTATTACGAGTTCAAAACTTGTACCTGTATCGACTCCAGTACTCGACCACTTTGTACAACGAATAGAACAGCCCTCTTAATGTTTCAAGAGAACATATTTATTATGTACGGACTTTGAAAATATAGTTTTCATGAGTTTCAAATGTACTTTGTTTTTAGTTAGATTAATACGGATCAATTTGCGAAGAATAAATTGAGAACGCTATTATTAAACTTTATTTTGATTACGATATTGATCATAATTGCTTTTCACTTGTTGACCAAGTTATTACTAGTGCTAACTGCAAAATAAGAGGTGTGGGTTTGGTTTCTACTCAGGACAAGTCACTCTTTAGGAGCATAAATCAATTGCACGCCATTTAGTTCGATCTTTTCTGAGTTTGAGTTTAATTTATCTAAAATACATTTTTATTAGAAATATATAAGATAGAATGTACCTTTCCAAATTCAATTCAAGGTCCTTGCAATAGGGGAAAAGCAAGGCAGAATATTGAATTTCAGTGCAACTACTCGTACATTATGATCGCACCGTACGCCTACGTCAGGAAGTTCACTCCGTGCGTTGGAGCCGGATACGTCCGTTCCTCACGGTCCATTTAAACCTTTGAGGAAGTTCTTTCTGCCAGCGTTCAAATCGTGAAATTAACTCTTACCTTTTGTACCTTGAGATAAAAAATACATTCAGAATTGACTGAAAGCCGTCCTTAATTTTACATGCATTTTACAGCTAGACGGAAAGAATTGGACAAACTATATGCCAATTTACGACCAACGTAAAATATTATACCAAAACATAACGTAATAAATAAAATCTATGTTTTGAATAAATATTATTATGATACCAAAATAAACAAGCTCGGTTCTCAAAGGTCTAACAAAATTTTGTCAAGCGATTATATTCGAATCGAGTTCTAGGGAAATCTGAATATCAAAAAGCTCTCAGGAAAATCGTTTATTGAATATTGATAAATTTACACAGTGCGAATATTAACGCTTCATACATGAACAAAATAAAATTACTTTATATACATTTGAAATTTGGTAATATAATACTATCTTTTGCGAGCAGCTATGAAGCGAAGCAGTTTATTTTTCGTAAGACATACAAGCTGTGCCTAGTTTGGAATCAGACGGCCATAAGGCCAGACAGTATGAGACGTGTGAATTGAATTATATTATTACCTAACTATATCACATTGCTAAAAACATAACAAAGCGCAGAAGCAATAATGTAACAAAAGAAAATCTAACCGAAGGACCTTAAATTTGGTTCTCTTTACATTATCTAATAAACTATGTTGCTATGACTATTCAGTACAATTATCAAGTATACATAATGAAAGTTTAAATAAAACATACATCACATTATTAGACAGGCCATTGATCAAGGAAAATATAAAGTCAATGAGCCCATAAGCAAATTTCGAATGCTAAGTTGTCTTGATACTGTAGTAACTCAAAGAAACTAGGATCATATTTCCGCAATTCTGTCCTGCAAAGACACTATACTACCTATACCTATACTACCTCCTCCGAAAGGAAAAATAAACTATCGTTAAAAGACTCAGTATGAAAATCAAATAACACAACAATAAGTCCGATATTGCTGCCAAGTTTGATTATTCTAGCGTAATTTAATAATAAAATGAACAGTTCAAGAGTTTTAATGAATGTGTATATTACATACTAATATACAGCAGATCAAATGACAGATACGATAAAATATCCTTTGTAGATCAAAATTCATACGAATATCTTGCTGAGATTATTTCATAAAAGATGATTTTATTTGCGTTCAGCAAATAACCGTGACGCTTTATAAAGGGTTATTGAGGACAGTTCCAACTGCGCCCGAACTGCCTGGAGCGTGTTTACACTGCACTAAACTACAAGAAGTTCATGTTTGCAGTAGCGAATCTATAAAATCGCACTATATCTTTACTTTTTCATTTCCTCCTTTTACATTTCTAAAAAATAAGAGGGTAAAATAAACAGACAGTCAGTGTTGAATCATGAAAGATTACATCATAATCATTCACATTTCACCTCTGATGAGATGATGAGGGAGTGAAAGATAGTATTATTATTATGCTATATTTTATACCTTCTATACAGCCTCGTTGGTCTCGCGGTTGGCGTGTGCGACTGCTGATCATGAGGTCTCGGGTTCGATTCCCGGGTCGGACCAAATGTTTGTATGATCTACAAATATTTGTTTCGGAGTTTGGGTGTGTTCTATCTATAATATGTATGTATTTACAAAAAAAAAAGTATATATGTATTTGTATCAGTTGTCTAGTACCCCATAACACAAGCTCTGCTTATCTTGGGACTAGATGGCGTTGTGTGTTTAGATGTCCGAAATATTTATTATTTATTTATTACTTTTTTTTTATTTAAATAGTGGGCAAACGAGCAGACGTATCACCTGATGGTAAGCGATTACCGCCGCCCATGGACACCCGCAACACCAGAGTTGTCACAGGTGCGTTGCCGGCCTTTTAAGGAGGACCTTTATAAGTTTGACAATAATCAAGACACATTCACCATTTTTTTTAGTTCTAGTTTTTTTTTTTTTTTTTTTTTTATGTTTGACCCTGCCAAAATGACTCTACTCTGCCTGATGGAAAAGCATGAGTAGAATCCAAGAGTGGTGGTCACCATACTGCGAATGCAGACAATGCAACAATGCAGCATGGTGACCCACACCATGGCGGGCTAGTGATGCTTCCGCATCATTGGGCCTCCGGTCTCGCACTCACCAACGAAACACGACAGCATGATCGCTGTCATTTTACGTTGATTTTCTGTGCGAGGGTAGTACCACCCCGGTCGAGCCGGCCCGTTCGTGCTGAAATCAGCGTGGCTCTACTACCTTCTATCTGACACAGAGTAGATATTCCACAGTCGAAATTATCCAGAGTATTACAATATATTTCAACAACATTAGCACCCTTTAATGGTTCTGGACATAAGCCTCTCCTTAAAGAGGAGCTTCTGGCCTATTGATGCTTGCCATGCGGGTGACTAAAGTTTTGTTCCAAGTTTTACTTCTCTTTGTAGGAATATTGTCTTGCGTAGTATGCTATACTTCCTCAGTCATCATTTAAGATGCTCGGGTCTCCTTTCAGGAGAGGGTTAAGGCCATACGTCCCCACGCAGGCCAAGTGCGGGTTGGGAACGTTTCCATACGGATTTAAAAAGTCATAACGAACAGTTTTTTTTTAATATTTATTTTCAGTGTTGTTTTTTAGATTATGTGATTATATTGTTAGTTTACTTTCAAATTTATTAGAATCGTATACATTTCATTATAAATCGAATCTGCGTATGAAACGGCAGGCACCTCGAAAGCGTGTAGGTTACTCATAACTAGATAATAAAGTTGTATAAAAAGTTAAATGAATGAAAACATGAACAAAAACGTTAAAAATTTTATTCCACACTAAATCCTAGTTAAATTAAAACCTTTGTTATTTCAACTACTTTTTCAAAAACTGTTCCCAAGTTTCAGACACCGAAGTATTTCATTTAAAAGTACACTTTACAAATGAAATAAAAATGTTTGCATACACAAAATCTCTTTAACAGAAAAAGAAAGTTTCGTTTCATTACAATAGATATTCAACTTGAATGTTTTTCATTTCATTTCGTTAAAAATAACTTGCATTTCATTTGGAATCTTTGAGTTATAATAACGTCTGTGTGTATGTCTGCGCTACGAACCACAGAGCCGCTCAATGCGATTCTATTTCACTTTTTTGTTATTATCGTAGGGTGAACTACTAGGGTTGTCTACAATGCGAAAATCGTTGCATAGTTTCATTATCCTAGCCTATTTCATTCCCAAGATTATTTGCAATCGACTACTTGTTCAACCGGTTTTATTACAATACTAACTGACCTGGCGAACTTTGGATCTCCATATTTTTTTGTAAATATTTTCTACATTTCTGAAAAACTTGTTTTAGTAATTATTCCCACTAGGTTTTCCACACGCAGCCTAGAATCACGATTAAAAATCCGATTACCTTTTTTTCACGCAAATCTTCTCACGCCATCTGTGCAATTTAGATCCAAAACCGCCATCTATTAGGATTTTAAAGAACTAACCGATAAATACACACTGAATTGGTATATTAAAGACTAGCTGAACCCCGCGGTGTTACCCGCGCTTAATGTTGTACCGCGAGTAACGCCGTGGGACAAAGTTAGTCTAAAAAAAGTAGCCTAAGTTACTCCCCGGATCATCAGCTACCTGCCAGTGAAAGTCCCGTCAAAATCCGTCCAGCCGTTCCAGAGATTACCCGGAACAAACAGACAGACAGACAGACAGACAAAAAAAAATTTAAGCACATTTTTGGTACATGTATCGTGTATACATACATATGCATTGATTAAAAAGCTGTTATTTTAATATTACAAACAGACACTACAATTTTATTTATTTGTATAGATTTAATTTGCAATTACAAACATCTGAACCTGAAACAAATACCTACCTATCAAATACTAACTATATAGTTAGTATTATTATTATAACTACTATCGAAACCTGTAGCAAGATGAATAAAAAAAGTTGTAAAACTGTTTTGATAAACTATTTACTGTCAAGCTGATACTCAACTATATATATATATATATATATATATATATATATATATATATATGTATAGTATATAATAATATTTATTGTTTATACATAAGTAATTTATTTGTAACCGAGTGATAAACTCTGGATGGTTTGTGTGGTATAGAATGGATAACTGTATGCATGTATGAATTTTAGATTAGACAATAAATTAAAAAAAAAAAACCGTATTAGCAGACCCACGCAACCTCGTTTGCGCCTTATATTGCCCGTAGCGTGAAAATTTCCCCCGTTTTTTGAACATTCTTCATTGTTGCTCCGCTCCTATTAGTATTAGCGTGATGATATATACCCTATAGCCTTCCTCGATAAATGGACTATCCAACACCGAAAGAATTTTTCAAATCGGGCCAGCGGTTCCTAAGATTAGCGTGTTCAAACAAACAAACTCTTCAGCTTTATATATTGGTAGATTACACTTTATAGATTACACACAATGCTTGTGCATAAAACGTTTCCACGATTATTTTGAACGTTTTACGTCATGCGGGCACAACGAAACAGATAAACTCGACGACTACAGATTATTAAATTATGTATAAATAGATCACGGAACAATTTTTAAAGTACTTGCTGTCTAGCAAAAAAAAAACATATTTTGTCTTTCATCCCCTCTCTCCAAGAAACCGTGGTGAATTTCGGGATAAAAAGTATCCTATACCTTACCACGTAGTATGAACTATGACTGCCTCGGTGTCGCAGTGGTGGCGTATGCGACTGCTGTTCTTGAGGTCTCGGGTTCGATTCCCGGGTCGGAACAAATGTTTGTATGATCTGCAAATATTTGTTTCGGAGTTTGGGTGTTTTCTATGTATAATATGTAGGTATTTACAAAAAAAAAAGTATATAAGTATTGATATCAGTTGTCTAGTACCCCATAATACAAGCTCTGCTTAGTTTGGGACTAGATAGCGTTGTGTGTTAGATGTCCGAAATATTTATTTATTTATTTTATTTAACTTAAATCATGCCAAGTTTCATTTGAATTCATTCAGTAGTTTCAGCATGGTGCGCGGCCAAGATACAGACAAATAAACAGACGGACAGACATACAGACAAAAATGAAAATAATTTCAGTTTTAGCTTCAGTATCGATTATAGAGAGAAAGAGATTATAGAGATTATATCCAAACATTTTTTTTGATATTTTTGGAGGCACGAGGGAAGTGGATAATTCAGACAATTGATTTTTTTCTAGGACCACCCCAGTGTCATAACTCGGTGTGTTTGTGGGTCACTGCTGGTGATCCCGGTGTAAAGGATTACAGTGGTGGGCGTGTAAGCGGAATTAATCCCATTAGTTGTCAGTATAACACAGGACCGACAGTTTAACGTACACACCGAAACACGGGCATAAAATACTGCTGAACTTCCATATTCGCTGTCAGTAAACATGTCTTGTTTATAGAAAATCGCATCAACACTTTCGGCCCGACCCGGGAATCGAGTCCGATACCTCATAATCGACAGTCGCATACACTAACCGCGAAAAACCATGAGGCAAATTTCGTAACATAGTTCAAAACCAAAACCAAAACCAAATATTAATTTGTGAAAGAGAAATTATATCAATTTACCATCGATTGATACCATACAGTGCGTAGTTTGATCACATAGGGCAAAACTGTCGTAAAGAATGTAATATGCGTATGTTTCTTTTCGTGTCAGTATCAGTGCAGAGTCAAGGATATCTTCTAAATTTCTACATCTTCCTGATAATTTAGGGACAGTTTCACAACTAGGCTAATGTGAACTCATTTGCCAGATAACTACAGATTTTTGGTTAACAGGTCTTGGATAGAAACGTGTACACATGAAATATATCTATATCTATATCTATATCTATACTTATAATAAAACTGTAGAGAGGTCAATTCTGTACATT
Source organism: Spilosoma lubricipeda (assembly GCA_905220595.1). Taxonomy (NCBI): domain Eukaryota; kingdom Metazoa; phylum Arthropoda; class Insecta; order Lepidoptera; family Erebidae; genus Spilosoma; species Spilosoma lubricipeda. The sequence goes on along the minus strand of HG992293.1, from coordinate 17,121,754 downwards.
GAATATATATTAAAAATTATTATTGGGGGATGAATGGTTATCGATACTGATGCCAAAAATGTAATCAGTAAGTTTTTTGTCTGTCTGTCTGTCTGTCTGTCTGTCTGTCTGTCTGTCTGTCTGTATGTGCACGCATGGATTAAAAACTACTGAAGGGATTTTAACCAAACTTGGTACGATTATAGTCCATACTCCTGGGCAGGTTATAGGCTATATACCATAACGCTAAGATGCATAGGAGCTGAGCAGTGACGATAAATTTGAAGCAAGTCGGATGAAAATTTTCGCTTTCGAGCTCTTATCCTCGCATACGTTGATCATACACCAAAAATATGTATTACAAAGATGATGGTCTTCAAAAGATCTACAAAAAAGTCCTCAATAGTATATTTCTATCTTTTATAAATTAGCCACAATAACGTGTTTAAGCGTTAGGCATTTCTTCAAGATGTATTAAATACTTAAATATATTGTATTTCACATGGATATATCCTTATCACTACACTTTAATATCTTTTTAAAATAAAATACAGAATTATAAAAGTATAATTAATAAACACACAAGATATAGATGAAATAAAACTTCCAAATCTCGCCGCACCAGTATTAGTACGCTATTATGGTTGATTTTTGTTTAACACGCGAAGCGGCGGGAGCGCTCACGCCGCTCACGCGCTGACTTCACTCGAATTGTCACTGTTAATGCGAACGAACGTGGTTCTTATTGACTCTTCTCGGAATAAGCGCGCTTTAGATTTAAAAAATACATAGATACGTAGTTTTTAGATATCAGTTTATAGTAGCTATTAGATAATAATATAATTAGTTTGTTTAGTGTTTTTGTTTGTTTCTCCTTCTTTTCCTTATATTTATAGTTGTAAAATTAATAAGTATAATTTCAAATAAGTAAATTTATGCAATGACAATAAATAAATCTCATCATCAGACTTTCCGCGTTGCTGGAGTAGATCTTAGTCTCAGATGTTTTTCACATGGGCAGTTGTACGTCGCTTTTTCCTGGGTCAGTAGTTCCACAAATCTTTATGCATACGTACCGGAAGCGTCCACTTTGAACAAATGTAAACAAGTGTAGTGTGCAAAACAAAATTTACTCTTCGGTCTTAAATAGATTTTAAAGGCAGCGTCATATTTATCTATTAAATTGTAGTTTAATAGTCTATAGTTACAAAAAAAAACATTATTGTAAAAGGAGATCCACGCGGACGAAGTCGCGAGCACAGCTTTAAACAATAAGATATTATGTCGCATGTCTGGTCAAAGTACAGAATATTGCTTCATCCATCGGGTGGTGAAACGACTACTTACCGAATCAAATTTTTAAATTCGTTACTTTACTTACCACTTTTACCCAATAATAGGCTATTTGACTGATTATTGGAAATCGTTTTAAATTATTCTTTATTAAATAATTAGCACACTCCGATATTTTGCAGAATTTCTACTGTATTATGAACTATTATAATAGTAGAATATTAATAATAGTATAATATTAATAAAATTGGGGAAAACTGATAAAATGAACTTAAATTTAAGATAAAGTTCAAGTTTGACAACCATTTCAAAAAACGATATTTCTGTAATGGCGCTGGTCACTTGAGACGCGTGACGTCACACTCTAGCCACAACAAAACAAAACAGCGCAGTTTAAGTTAATTTTATCAGTTTTCCCCAATTTTATTAATTAAAATGTAGAATAAATGATGTGTAGTGCCACAGTGAACAAATCTATACATCTATACAAATAAATAAAATTGGAGTGTCTGTTTGTAATATCAAAATAACCGCTTTTTACTAAATGCATATGTGTGTATACACGGTACATATACCAAAAATGTAGTTAAAAAATTTTTTGTCTGTCTGTCTGTATGTTTGTATGTTTGTTCCGGGTATTCTCTGGAACAGCTGGACCGATTTTGACGGGACTTCCACTGGCAGGTAGCTGATGATCCAGGGAGTAACTTAGGCCACTTTATTTAGACTAACTTTGTCTCGCGGCGTTACGCCGAAATGTATGTATGCGCGTAACTTTCGATCGGCTACACAAAATTATATTTTTTTTTTATGTGTTAGTTATTCTTAGGACAAGGTTTGTGTACAAGAAAAATTAAAAAATTAAAAAAAAAGTTTTTTTGTCCGTGACTACACCCTACCCATGGGTAGCTGTTAACGAAAGAAAAATATGGTGGTACGAAGTCCGTCGGGTCAGATAACATCTTTAAATACCACGCTTTGTACTATTTCAATATATAACCAAATATGTAACCTAAAAGCATTGAGATATACCTACCTACATAAAGTAAATTAGATTTTACAAAAATAATGAATGGATTTTCCAGAGGTTATTACAGAAACAATTTTATGTTGTACTTATGCAAGTGCAACATAGCTGCTTTAACATTTTTCAGTTCTGCAGCATAGTTATCAATGTTATTATTATGTACTAGCTGAAAGCCGCGGTGTTACCCGCAGTTATTGTTGTACCACAGGTAACGCCGCGTGACAAAGTTAGTCTAAAAAAAAGTAGCCCAAGTTACTTCCTGGATCATCAGCTACCTGCCAGTGAAAGTTCCGTCAAAATCCGTCCAGCCGTTCCAGAGATTACCCGGAAGAAACAAACAGACAGACAAAAACATTTTTAACTACATTTTTGGTATATGTACCGTGTATATATATACATAGGCATTTAGTAAAAATCGGTTATTTTAATATTGCAAACACACTCCAATTTTATTTATTTGTATAGATAGAAAAGTGCAAACATAAAAGCGTCTATCTTATGTAGGTTGCTGTTATCGGCACGCACAAAATTTGGTTCCTTTTTTTTCGAACCACTTATTAAATAGTTTATTAAAAAAAAGTACTGCAGAATTAGCTCACAGATCGATTATTACCACTCCGAAAACATAAAACGCAAACAATATTCAATAGAGGAATCTTTCGTTTATTAGCATGTGACGTCACCAGAGTTGCAACCAATCACAAGGCGTTTATGTCGCAGACAAAATTTCAAAAAAAATTGATAGTTTTATTTCGTGCAATCTGCGAGAAACTTAAATTATTTTGTTTGATTTATGTTATATGTCTTTTTAGACTATTATCTTAAAGGATGACCCCAATCCATAGTTTATTTCCCTTTCTGCTTTAAACGCGTGCAGTGTCTGGTGAGTATGTGAGTCTATGCTTTGCGATGACGATAAACAAGACATAAGGTCAGACGTTGCGCACCGCAGGCATAGACCTCACCACAAACTGTTTCAGCAACGGAAAGCTCTATGTGGCAATGGCATTACACATAACATAGTATACAGTGAAGCTCTTTAAATAAAGGTAACACTGTCACAATATGTGGACATATCAGTGAAATTGCATGCTTATACAGGGTTAGGGAATACATACATATAAAAATCACGGTAATACTCATAACTATTACCGTGAGTTCGAGCCCTGAAATCGGGAGAAAAAAAACCGCTACTACATAATAAGAGTTTATTGACGGGATGCGTAAGTATAAAAAAAATGATTTTTCAACCCCCTTTCGGTTAGCATGAACTTTCCTTTTATACATTTTTTGACATTTTGTTGCAATCTTGCTCAGTATTAATTATAGTTTTTATTATATACGGAAAAATGTTAAAGTAGTGGAATACTTTGAGATTTATCCGCTAAGTATCAACTAGAGACTACACAAATACCTATATGTATATTACGAGAGAGCCTCGGGAAAGAGACAACGTTTAACACATGAAATAATAAAGACTTGCACGAAGCACTTTGTTTCAGTATTTTATACGCACAATGAAGAAACTCCATACCTGATTTACTGTCTTCTGAGAAATACAAAGAAAGTCTTGCAAAGTGCAACGGATCATAGCGTTGCTTAATCCTACTAATATTATAAATGTGAAAGTTTGTAAGGATGTATGGTTGGATAGATGGATGGATGTTTGTTACTCTTTCACGCAAAAATTACTGAACGGATTTGAATGACACTACAGTAATTTAACATAAACTTCAGAATAACACATAGGCTACAAATAATATAGATAGTGTGTGAATTCTCTAAAATATGACGATAAGTGTCAAGTAGGTAGTAGAAAAAATCTACATCTGTGAGCTATACTGGCGTGCGCCGCCAAAATCGCTAAAGTTTTACATATGTAATGTTTGATGGAAATATTTATCTTAAAAGCCGTTATAGTTAAAATGTGTAAGCCATTAAAGCCAACATAGTGAACCATAACTACAATAAAAATTAATGATTTATTTCAAATGCACATTTGGTATGGTAGTAATAAGTTGATTCCTTAATGAAAATGGACACATTTATCGCTTCTGGTATTTAAAGTAAATAAAATATATCTTTTGCGCTACATCATTTGGACAAATAAATATTTATACAAATAAATACATACAAATACAGACAAATAAATAAATATTAAAATTAATAGTTGCGATAATGACAAACCGAGTGCGTGATATTAGGATGGCGCATGGCGGTTGGCGCGGCCCCCCAATGTATCCCTACGTTGTCGTCGTGGTGGGGCTTGCGTGGGTCGATGATTTCTGGGGCTACGCCGGTAGAGCCACTCATGCCGGATAGGCCCAGAAGGAGACCCCAGACTAAATGGGATACGAGACGGAGTCTGTAAAGACTGCCGCGTGGGGCACTCTAAACGTCCCTCTGCTCTAGCAGAGGGCGTATTAGAGTGCCAGTAGTTCCGAGAGGGACAGGGGGCGGACGGATCAGGTCTGGTGCAGACCCCGTCCGGCCCAGCCGTAATCCTGAACGGACAGGACCGGTGGCTCTTGAAGCCGCGAGGACGTAAACCTCTATAAAAATACCCTAAGCTTACGCTCTGACGCCTGGCAATGAGCTGAGTCGCTGGAGGGAGTCCAGTGCCAAGGGCGTCCTGTCGAAGGACACTAAACTAAAAAACTCATGACATGGAACAAAATAGGAATATACCTACCCAGGAGGGTCCTAGACGCGACGCGTCTGGGGAATCCCTTCCGGAGCCAGTCGGCTCCGGCAGCCCCCAATCGTATTATGGGGGGGGCATTCAATGTCACACACGCCCGTTGCCGAGCGTCAAATCCGGCACCGAAAACAACGCGGAGGTCGCGAAAACCATAATTAATTTTGACACGGAGCGGAAAAGGCCGACGCGGAACAGCAGAGGCCAATTCCGGAGGGCGGACGTCCACTCGTCCAACGAGGATGTCACTGCGGCTGGAGCGCCTATACCGGTTGGGCTCCCAGAAGTCGATCTGACTGCTGGGAGCCGAAGACGATCGGAGCGCTTGCGTTCAAGGTCCGCGGTTGATGTCGCGGGTAGCAGTTCCGGTGCGAGGACGCACGTACCGGAACCTATGGATACGGAGGTTGACGGCCGGAAGCGTGGTCGCCCCCAGGGTTGCGAGAGCGACATCTCCCAGGAGATGTTGCCTCCGCCTAAGGTTGCGAGCAGCCATAGGGGGCGTTCGCGAACTCCGGTGCCGGCCCATACGGGTTCCGCCTTTTGTAAGGCGGAATCCTACAGACGGGTCCGAGCGGACGGAGAACTGCAGGCGGAAGAGGAGATCGCTGGTCTCCTGCTTACAATCGGGACGCCGGTGGAAGGGGATTCAGTGCCCGAATCGCCGGCGTCTCTGCAGGAGAGGGCGCATGCCGCGGTGGCCATCATTCACAAGGTGGCCACCAAGTCGGTAAACCTAAAGGGTCCTTTTGTGAGGGCCCTCAAGGACTCCTCGACTGCCGTAGCCGAGGTCGTCGAGACCTTGGCTGGCGACGTGGCTCGCCTGCAGGCGGCGAACGACCGACTGACGGAGCAGGTGGCGGACCTGAGCGCTCAGTTCGCCCAATTTCGGGCGGAGCGCCCTGAGTGTGAGGCCCCTGTCCCATCTGCGTCCTCGTTGGCCCCGAATACGTCCCAGCCGGCCCCGTCTGCGTCCCGGCCGGCCCCGTCTGCATCCCGGCCGGCCCCGTCTGCGTCCCGGCCGGTCCCGACTGCCTCCCAGCCTGCCCCGTCTGCGTCCCGGCCGGCCCCGTCTGCCTCCCAGCCGGCCCCGTCTACGTCCCAGCTGGCCCCTACCATCCCCGGGGTACCAGACGCCGTCCTGCAGCAGATGCTGCAGCAGATCCTCACCTCGGTGGGGAATCTGGTGGACGGTCGTCTGGCCGGCCTGGAGGCGAGGCTGCCTCCCGCCCCCATTATTCGGCCGCCTCTTGCGGCGCCGAGGCCGAAGGTCGCGTCGGCACCGACCCCGCTGGGGTCACGTGTCGTACGCGGTGGCGACATCGGCGCCGGCCCCTGCTGCTGCTCGAAAGACGCAGCGGGGGACGAAGGCTCTAGCCAAGACGGGGCGCCGAAAAAGACGGGGCCCAAGACGGCGGTGGGGGCAGGAGCGGAGTTTTCTCCGCTCCCCACTCCAACACCTCTGCCTGGCTCCTCCACCTCTGCCCCCTCGAATGAGGGTTGGCAGGTGGTTGGGGGGGCCAAGCAGTCGAAGAAGGCGAAGAAGCGGGCCAAGAAGGCTGCCCAAAAGGCGGCCTCTGGCCCGCAGTCGTCACCGGTGGCAGGGGCCACCCCAAAGAAGCCGCGGAAGTTGCAGCCGCCTAAGACCGCGGCTGTGGTGGTCACGGTGTCACCGGAGGCGGCAAGCGGCGGACTGTCCTACGCGGCCGTCTTTAAAACGGCCCGGGACAGTCTCGCCCCAGATTTTGGAGCGTCAGGTGTCCGCCTGCGTCTAGCCCAGACGGGAGCTCGAGTCCTCGAGTTCCCTGGGGCCGATGGCGCAAAGACGGCGGACACCTTCGCCGAGAAGCTTCGGGAAGTCTTCGCAGCCACGGATGGTGTGAGGATCTCCAGGCCCACTAAATGCGCAGAGCTGCGCGTTTCGGGCCTGGACGATTCCGTCACAGCTGATGATGTCCGCGTTGCAGTCCAGGAAAGGACGAAGTGCAACGCGGAGAACATCAGGGTCGGCACCATCCGTCCCGGTCCAGGGGGCCTTGGTGCAGTGTGGATGAGCTGTCCCGTGGCGTCGGCCAAAGTTTTGGGCGACGCCGGCAGGCTCCTCGTTGGCTTCGTCAGCGCCAGGATCACAATCCTGGCGGCGAGGCCAATGAGGTGCTACAAATGCCTGTCAGCGGGACACACACGCACCAAGTGTGAAAGCTGCTTCGACTGCAGCGGACTCTGTTTCCGCTGCGGTCGAACAAGGCACAAGGCGGCAGAATGTTCTGCCGCCCCTCACTGCCCTATGTGTGCGGCGGGCAATAAGCCCGCCAATCACCAGATGGGGCAGGGGGGCTGCAAGCCTTCCCGAGCTTCTCGGCAGACTTCGGGGGCTAGCCTGGCGACCCAGGCTGCCTCCGAAGTCATAAGTGCGTCTACATCGTCGCCCATGGAGGAGGTTGTAGAGACGGTTCAGTAATGGACCACGTCCCCAACCTCCTTGTCCAGACGAACCTCAACCACTGCGCCGCGGCGCAGGATCTCTTCCTGCAAAGCATGGCGCAGTGGTCGATCGGTGTTGCCGTAGTCGCGGAGCCCTATTACGTTCCTCCCCGTCCAAACTGGATGGGTGACTGGGACGGCTCCGTGGCAGTCGTCGGTTCCGGGGCGGCTCATTCCCCGCCCTTGTCGCTTAGAGACAAGGGCTCGGGATATGTGGCCGCCGAGTGGGGGGGGATCACCGTTTACGGTGTATACTTCTCCCCCAACCGGAGTTTGAGCGACTTCGAGGTCTTTCTTAACAGCTTGGAGACCTCGATGCGGCGTTTAGCGTCTGGGCACGTCCTCGTGCTGGGGGACTTCAACGCAAAGTCCATTGCGTGGGGGTCCCCAAGGACGGACGCCAAGGGCGAAGCCGTAGAGGAGTGGGCGGCTTCGGTGGGCCTCTGTTTGCTGAACAGAGGCGCCACCAACACGTGCGTGCGACAGCAGGGGGGGTCGATAGTGGACCTTTCGTTCGCTACCCCTGCTGTCGCCGCACGAGTAAGGAACTGGTGTGTCCTGGAAGAGGTCGAGACGCTCTCGGATCATTTGTACATCCGATTCGAGCTCTCCCGGTCCCAGGGCCCCAGTAGGGGTCACGTGGCGCGGCAAATGTCCCACTTTACGCGGTGGGCTGTCGCCAAGCTCGACAGGGACCTACTAGAGGAGGCGGCCATTGTCCAATCTTGGCTGTCTCCGCAGGCCCCGACCGAGGAGGTCGGCGTGGACGCGGGGGCTGGCCGTTTTCGCGATGCGATTACGCAGATTTGTGATACGGCCATGCCCCGCGTCCAGGGTCGTCGGCCTCCTCGGAAGGAGGTCTACTGGTGGTCCCAGGAGTTGGCGGACCTCCGTGCGGCTTGTACTCGTGCCCGGAGGTCTTACACCCGCAGCCGGCGACGTCACCGCGGAGACGGTGGCGGGGACCAGCTTCATGAGGAGTACCGCGAAGCGCGGAAAACTCTGAAGCTGGCCATTTGCCGCGCCAAAGAGGTGAAGAAAAAGGAGATGCTGGAGAGTCTCGACCGTGACCCCTGGGGTCGCCCATATCGTGCGGTGCGACAGAAGCTCCGCACGGCGGGCCCCCCCCTTACCGAGACTCTCCAGCCCAGCTTCCTGCAGGAAGTGGTCGAGGGACTTTTCCCGCAGCGGGCGGAGCACACACCCCCGTCGATGGCCTATGCGGTCAGAGACGACGGGGGTCGAGAGGAAGACGTGCCGCCCGTTAGGGAATCGGAGGTTGGGGCGGCTGTTCTGCGGATTCGTTCCAAGAACACCGCCCCCGGGCCGGACGGGGTTCCAGCCCGAGTTCTGGCCCGAGCCCTCGACCATATGTCGGACCGCCTCAGGGAAGTGTTGGACGCTAGCCTGGCGTCCGGACGCTTTCCTGAGTGCTGGAAAGGCGGGAAGCTGGTCCTATTGAGGAAGCCGGGACGGCCTGCCGATTCGGTCGCGGCCTATAGGCCCATCGTGTTGCTGGACGAGGCGGGTAAACTTTTTGAGAGGATACTCTCTGCCCGCATCGTCCGGCAACTCCGCGAGGTGGGGCCCGACCTGTCGGACGCCCAATTCGGATTCCGAGAGGGGCGTTCGACGGTCGATGCCGTGATGCGCCTTAGGGCCGTGACCGAAGAGGCAGTGAGCTGTGGCGGCGTGGTGTTGGCGGTGTCTTTGGACATCGCCAACGCCTTTAATAGTCTGCCATTCAGCTGCATCGGGGAAGCACTCCAATACCACGGAGTGCCAGAGTACCTGAGGCGGCTGGTGGCAGACTATTTGCAGGAGCGTACCGTCGTGTACGAGGATCGAGATGGCGCCTTGAGACGGCGACCCATGTCGTGCGGCGTTCCGCAGGGGTCTGTCCTTGGACCACTCCTGTGGAACGTGGGATACGACTGGGTCCTACGAGGTCGTCTCCCCCCCGGGCTGGGCGTAATTTGTTACGCCGATGACACGCTTGTCACAGCCCGGGGGGCGAACTTCCAGGAGGCGGCGCGCCTGGCCACCATTGGTGTTTCTCTGGTGGTCGGGCGCATCGAGGCGCTGGGCTTACGGGTGGCCCTGGACAAGACGGAGGCCCTGTTATTCCATGGGCCCCGTCGTGGGCCGCCCCCCGGCGCCTCCATAGTGGTCAACTCGGTCCTCGTACTGGTTCGGGCCCAGATGAGGTATCTGGGCCTGATCCTCGACGGTAGGTGGCTCTTCGACGAGCACTTCCGACAGCTTGGTCCCAGGCTGGTCGACGCTGCCTCTGCCCTTGGGCGACTTCTGCCCAACTTGGGTGGAGCCAGCGTCGCAACGCGACTCCTCTACACGGGGGTGGTCCGGTCGATGGCGCTGTATGGGGCACCGGTGTGGGTGGCGGCTCTGACTGCCCTCAATAAGGCCCGCCTCTGGCGGCCTCAGAGGGTATTGGCGGTCAGAGCCATCCGCGGATACCGCACGGTGTCCACCGAGGCGGCGTGCGCCTTGGCCGGAACACCTCCGTGGGATTTGGAGGCGGAAGTGCTCGCCGAAGTTTATCGACGGGTGGCTGAATTCCGGGCGGAGAGAGGCATTCGCCCTCCGCCCGAAGAGGTACGCGAGTGGCGTGAAGCCGCCCGTCGAGCCACGATGGCTCGCTGGTCGTTCCGGCTGGAGACTCCACGCGCTGGCTTTGCCGCCGTGGAGGCTCTCCAGCCGGTCATCCTCGAGTGGGCAGGGCGGCAGCACGGGACCCTTTCCTTCCGACTGACGCAGGTTCTTTCCGGGCACGGATGCTTCGGAAAGTACCTGCACTCGGTCGCCAGGAGGGAACTGAGTCCCGCCTGCCACCACTGCGACTGCAGTGAGGACTCGGCCCAGCATACGCTGGCGATTTGCCCCGCTTGGGCGTCGCAGCGTCGGGCCCTCACTGCAGTCATCGGAGGAGATCTCTCGCTACCGGCCGTCATACGATCCATGGCCGGTAGCGACAGCAGTTTTACCGCGGTCGCAGCCTTCTGCGAAGACGTAATTTCGCAGAAGGAGGCGGCGGAGAAGGCCCGGGAGGATGATATCCACTCGGACCCGATCCGCCGCCGGCGAACCGGGCGGCGGAGGCGCGCCTATCAGCGCCTCATGCCGCCCTGAGTGTGGCCGCGGATGGTCGGGATGGGTTTTCCCTTCCATCCGCTCTAGTGGTCACCCGCGAGGGGGCGACGTTACGCGTGTGCCGTAAGTCGCCTATTTAGAGAGTTTAACAGCAGACGGTGCCCGCTTCAGTGCGGGCAGGCGCTGGGAGGGGTCCGGATGTGTTAATAACAGCAGTTCCCGGATCCCTCCCGTCTCAGGCGCAGAGTGGCACACCGTGTGGTTTTAGTCGGTTCGATTCCGACACACCGCCCCGCCGCAAACCCCGGCGGGGTGACGGCCCGAGGGGGTTTCCACACGTAAAAAAAAAAAAAAAAAAAAAAATGGCGGTTGGCGCGGGGAATAGGTTGCTCATCGCTGAGTGCGCCTACCCGAACGCGGGTAGGTAGGTTGACGAGTGAGGGCAGACGACGATGTTGGTTGTGTCCGTTTTGCGAATTTTCAAGGCATTTACAATTAGCTAAAAACGCATTTTACTAAAAGTAATATAGGACTAAGGTTAAGGACAGTTTTTTTAGAAGTTACACGTACGAAATTCCACGTACAAACTTCGTTTTTATTTTAATTACATTACATAGGTTGTAGGTAGGTAAGTTGTCAGTGTCAGGCTGTTATATTTTTCAAATGCGTCTAGCACCAAATATGTAATGTAATATGTTAAATTATACATGGTATTATGTTTTTGTTTGTTTAACCGTTTTTATCATCAATTACACTAACATTATAAAGGTGAAAGTTTGTAAGTGTGTATGTTAGTTACTCTTTCACGCAAAAACTACTAAACGGATTTGGATGAAACTTTACAGTGAAATAGCTTATACATCAGAATAACACATAGACTACTATTTGCCACGATAACCGACATACACGCGGGCGGAGCCGCGGGCAGCAGCTAGTCAAAAATAATTATTTGTCAAAAATGCTGTGACAGATAATTTAAAACTTTATCAAGAATTGGTGAAACTGGTCTTCTACGCTTCTCTTAAAGCTTTTTTTAATATGTCGTTTCGTTGCGGTTCTATAATTACATGTAAAATTTGTGAGTATTTCTATGTATTTATATCTAAATAAATATCAGCACCAACTTTACTTTACACAAACTTGTTAAAACATGTGGATTGAGGTTGAGGGTACAAGAGTTCAGTACTTTACTGCTTACTTATTTACGAACTCATTAGGGAATCGGCAAATATATTGTTCCGAATTATAAAACATACATTTAACTTTTTAAATGTATAATTAAACAAAGTCCGGACAGCCCTGTGTAAATCTACCAAATTATATTTTAATAAAAGATTTGAAACAAAAAGTTTTTCACATTACGACGCATGCTTCCATGGAAGGGTTTAAAAGGACATTTACACTGACCAATACGTCGAAACGTACGATATTTTTTATCGTATAGAGGCAAACAAAACGTGCGGACGCTGCGGAGCTTGCGCGCTCCGGGGGATAATAACGGTAACATCGGGGTTCCCACACAGTGGGGGCTGTCTAGGAACCGTAGGTGGCCCGAGGGACGTCGGGGTTCCAGGGTTTTATTTGCTAGGGTGCACCTGGCTCCCCGGCTTCTACTAACCGAGAAGGCTTGCGGTTTTAGTCAGTTCGACTACAACAAACCACCAAGAGGTGGTATTCGAGGAGATTTCCGCACGGAAAAAAAGGGAGCAAACAAAAATAGCAATGCATTTCTAATAAATATCAAAATAATTTCAACACAATGGCAACAAGGCAGCAGTGTCTCTCTTAATGAGGGCCAACCTAAAATGATAGCATTTGTGCAGTCCTGTTACATTGGTAAATGCGAGACCAGAATGATGCAGAAGTATTTCAAAGGACCGCCACAGTGTGGGTTACCATGCTGCATTATTGAATTGTCTACATTTTCAGTGATTGTGAGTATGTAGTAGTACGCAGAATAGAGTCGCTTTGGCAGGTGCATGTATATAAGTAACTAGCCGGCCCATGCAACTTCGTTTGCGTCTCCTATTAGCCGTAGCGTCATATTTTTCCCCCGTTTTTTGTAACATTCTTTATTGGTGCTCCGCTCCTGTAAGTCTTAGCGTGTTGATATCTATACAAATAAATAAAATTGGACTGTCTGTTTGTAATACTAAAATTACCGATTTCTACTAAATCCATATCTTTATATATATAATTCTTCTGTGAGTGTGTATGTCACTGAACTACTCTCAAACGACTGGACCGATTTTGATGAATTTTTTTGTGTGTGTTCAAGGGGATCTGGGAATGGTTTAGATTCACAATTTTGTCTGCTGGACAATGTTTTTTTAATTAATTTTTAATTTATTAGTAGTTATGGCAAAACGACGTTTGCCGGGACAGCTAGTCTTTATATATATAATTCTTCTGTGAGTGTGTATGTCACTGAACTACTATCAAACGACTGGACCGATTTTGATGAAATTTTTTGTATGTGTTCAAGGGAATCTGGGAATGGTTTAGATTCACAATTTTGTCCGCTGGACAATGTCTTTTTAATTAATTTTTAAATTATTAGTAGTTATGGCAAAACGACGTTTGCCGGGACAGCTAGTGTATTTATACACGGTACATATACCAACAATGTAGTTAAAAAAATGTTTGTCTGTCTGTCTGTCTGTCTGTCTGTTTGTTCCGGGTAATCTCTGTAACGGCTGGACGGATTTTGACGGGACTTTCACTGGCAGGTAGCTGATGATCCGGGTAGTAACTTAGGCTACTTTTTTTTAGACTAACTATGTCCCGCGGCGTTACTCGCGGTATAACAATAGCCGCGGGTAACACCGCGGGGTTCAGCTAGTATAGCATATATCCATCCTCGATAAATGGGCTATCTAACACTGAAATATTTTGTTAAATAGGATCCGTAGTTCCTGAGATTAACAGAACCTGAGAGAACAAACAAACAAACTCTTCAGCTTTATAATATAAGTAAAGATAATAAATCTTAAATGTATATGTTGAAGTTTTTTATGATAATAAAGTGGGCAAGCGAACAGACAGGTCACCTGATAAGAAATGAATACCGTCATAAGCATCAGGGGTATAAGAATACATAATCGTAAGCCACTATCACTAGGCTAACATGCCAATCCTTTAATATACTAGGATGATCTAAAAGCCCTGAACGCGACTCAGTAATAAAAAGTAATAAAAGTATTTTGCTATTGGTGTTGTGCATCGCTGGAAAACGTGTGTACAGAGACGATGAAGAAATATAATAAGAAAAAGTCGTGTGTCATCGTTACATCGGAAGCTCAAGACATTATAAAATCATATCGTGAAGTGTAAAATTGTTAGTAGAATAAGAGGAGTAAACACACTCATTACTCCACCCTCGCGACATGAGCTCAACTTTTTGTCTGTCTACATACTCGTTACGTTTATTTATTTAGACTGATATTTTAAGGTTTTACTTTTGTTCGTCGAGATTATTCAGGTTTGTAGACTGTTGGATATTTAAATAATATTTACGTTACTCTAAACTTTTAACTATACTGTTAATAGAAGACTTGTTTAGCTTTCGCTATTAAAACAGATGTAGTTACATAATTTTATCCTTATGCAAAGTAAAAAGGTAGTCAAACTGCTTGTTTTCAAGTTTTTTACCACTTTAACTTATTATTTCACGTGCTTAGTTTAGTATTTCAAAAGTAATATAAAATCATATTATATTTTTCTTGTTATTTTTGACTGCGGAAGTAGTTTTTAAAATATGTTCATAAACGATGAAAACATCAACAATTTCGACATTGGAAAAAAAGTTTCTGACGAATTGACAAACCTCCTGCATTTTTGAAATCGGTTAAAAAAATTATTATTTGGATAGCAGACGACCATGGCCATCTATACTCCCTTATCATCACGAGCCTCGACGTTTCGTTTACTTCCACGTCGAAAACTTTATGGTATAGGTATTTAGTCTTTGAACAGGTGTAACGCTACCAGGATTAGTACCAGTATCGTCATTAACAAGAGATCTAATACTGAATGTCCAACCATCTAGAATTCTAAACTATAAAAACTAGACTTAGGTATAATAATTAATTGCGCTTTATTTGATTTTCATGTTTCTGAATTACCGCCTCAATTTCGTGTGAAATCAATCAGAAATCAGAGATGTCTCTCCTGCACACATTAATTTCATCATTTTCAGAAATTGTTCAATAATTAAATCACATTCCAGTGTCCAATAAATTGACACAAACGATGATCGTGAATCATATTCTCTCTTTGATATTTTTACCTTTAATTTAATCAATGTCTTTTATATTTCATTAAAGGTGATCTTACAGCTCGATTTTATAAATTGATTTAACAAAGTGAACTTAAATAAGAAATGTGTTAGAATGAAATAGTTTTCATAGAATATTATGTGTTTTCTATAAAATATCAGGGCCTACTAGATTTTAAATGTTGACAAAGGAGCATATGAGATACTCGATATAAAATCGGTGAGTTATTTTAACATTTACAATTGAAACTGTAATGACCCCTTCTTCAGCCCTTGAAATGGGAGGAGAGATAATCTTACTTAACGATGCTCTATACCGTCGTGGTATCATTGTGTTTGATGGTGGAAAGTTTTATATATGCTAATCGGCGCAAGAACTTCTATATCGCAATTTAGGATTAGTAGTTCATTCCTCCTTAGTTCGATGTATCTTCGATAGATGGGTCTGTAATGTTTTCGTCCTTTTTGATGCGCTGAATAAATTGTAATAGGTCGATGTCTATATTTCATATAAATTGAAGGAAATGCAATAAATAAGGTATTTATTAAATTAATAAAAACAGAACTCCAAACAACAGTTTTTAGTATTTTAATATGTGTGTGTGTGTGTAGTATATTGAGGTAAGCTTCACTTATGTCTTTTTTTTTCAATTGAATGGCAAATAAAAAGATATAGGTATAATTTAAAAAAATCAATGCAATAACCGACTTATAAAAGCAAGTTAAAAATATATTCTAAATTAGGACCTAATACACTAAAACTACTTACAACTTTTAATTTATTTACTGCTATTTTATCCTTCCAATGGTTTTCTAATACAACTTGACCCGAAGAATTTACATTTAATTATATATTGTTTTAAACTTTCATGGTCAGTAACATTTAATTATGTAAATTACATAAGAACATAACATACTTACAACATCATTACATACATCGAACTTACGTGTATAAAAAGATATCCTAGTAACATTAATTTTATCCACTTCAAGAATAGATTAAATTTCATATTACTTTTGTTCTTACTTCGTAAAGAAAATATAACAAAATTAAAACATTGTATAATTACGTCAAATAATGCTCGCTAAGATGTTCTATCGGTGGATGAAAATATTACAACATTTTTTAAGCTTTCAACGTCTCCCCTGAGTTAGAACATCAGTCAATTAATTTCCACTCGCTCAGAATAATTAAATTAATTAGAGTGCGGTTCATCACATTGGTGCCGCTCTAAAGTGAAATTTTATTTTAAAGTTAAATTTCAAATTAAATAAATAAATTTAGTGTTAGGACATGACGATATTTTGTTATCTTTCGCTCTGGAAAACATAGTTGCTTGTGCGTCTCAGCAAACGCAGTGTAAAAGGTTTATAGGCCAGGTGGGGTGATGACTTATGCATGATGGCTGGCAGGAGCTGGATGCGAGAAGCCCGAAATCCTACCGTATGAGAGCCACGCTTCGGCATGCATGGGCCATCTCGACCGAAGTGATAGATAGATAGATAGATAGATAGATAGATAGAAAACTCTTTATTTGTACACCATACAACATATTTAAAATAGAATACAGAAAATGACAAATGCACAAATGTAATGTACAAAGGGCGGCCTTATTGCCAAAAGGAATCTCTTCCAGGCAACCTTAGGATGGATAAAAATGTATCGGAGAGACAGTAGTTGACGGTGCGGTAGTTTTGAAGAATTCTAATTTTGTAATGAATATAACTAGAAACACACATATCTATATACACACACATACACATTAACATACATACATACACATACATGGCAATAACTTTAACTAATCAATTATACTACAATTACATTAAATATACATATCAGTTATGTCGTATAATATTCCTGAACCATTTTCTTAAAACTATGTACTGTTGGCGCTTTTCTAATGTATATCGGCAATGCATTCCATAAGCGTACAGCTTCAACGTAAAGGATTGGTCATAGAATTTTGTAGAATGCAGAGGCATCTCCAGTCCCAAATCTTCAGATGACCTTAGACATTTGTCATGTGTGTCATTGAGGAACTTGAATCGTTCTTTGAGGTAGAAGGGGGCTTTAGGATTAAACAAGATGTTATAAAGGAAGATAAGGATATGAGTATTCCGGCGAGAGCGAATTGGAAGCCACTTGAGCATTTGACGGAATTCAGAGACATGATCATATTTTCGAAGGCCAAATATGAATCGTATACAGAAATTCTGTAGTCGCTCAAGCTTATCAAGTTGTGCTTCGGTGAGATTCAGATAGCTGAAATCGGCATAGTCGAGAATTGGGAGGAGAAGTGATTGTGCAAGTGCAGCCCTAGTAGCAGTAGGAAGAAAGTTACGTAGTCTACGCAGAGATCCGGCAGAAGCAAATATCCTTCGGCTGACTTCCTGTACATGCGGACCCCAAGATAAAGTTCCATCCATGTAGACCCCTAGATTTTTAACGGTATTACTAATCACGAGGGTGGTGCCATTAAATACAATTTGTGGCAACTGTGTCCAGTCAATTCTTGAGACCATCCCGGAACTGCCGATAACACATACTTGCGTTTTCACAGGATTAACTTTGAGTCCATAACTATGACTCCATTTTCCAATACGCAAGAGATCAGCATTGATTGTATTGAATGCTTCCGAGAGCAGGTTAAGCGGAGCTTGAGTATATATTTGCAAATCATCTGCATAAAGATGGTAGGAGGAAGTTAATTGATTGGTGATGGAGTTTATAAAAACAGCGAAGAGTAAAGGAGATAGAACGCCACCCTGTGGTACACCAGCCGAAATACTGCACCAGGAGGACATTGCGTCTTCAATGCAAATACGTTGCCGGCGACCAGACAGGTAACTATGAAACCAATCAATTGTTTTTGGAGATATGTTAAGAGACCGTAGTATGCCAAGCAGAATGTGAAAATCTACAGTATTAAAGGCGTTGCTAAAATCAAGTAAGGTGAGTACTGTTATCATTCCACGATCCATGCCTAGTCTTATACTATCCGTAATGTATACCAGGGCAGAAGTCGTGCTATGACCAGGACGAAAGCCGGATTGGAAAGGATTAAGTAAAGAATTTTTGGAAAGGAAGTTACTCAGTTGAGTGTGGATAAGGCGTTCAAGTACTTTAGATAGGAAAGGTAAAATGGATATTGGCCGATAGTCAGAGAATGAAGAGGGTTTAGCTTTTTTAGGTAGAGGGATGGAAAAATACCACTTGTCACGGAGTGATTCAGGATATTGGTTAGAAAGGGTAGGATTTCGTCAAGGATAGGCAAAATCATGTTTCGGCTGATACAATCGCTTCCCACTGCATTTGATGAAATTGCTAGAATGGTCTTCCTAACATCACAAGCAAACAATTGATCAAAGACGAAAGGTGGATAGTTGGGAGCCGAGATAGAAGAAATATATCTAAGAGTGTTATCTTTAATATTGACATCAATGTCGGACAAGGTAGAGAAATGTTTATTGAGTGAGTCAAAGTTTAAATTTTTAGGAATAGGGTCTTGGCGAGACCTCCCCACTCCCAACGTTCTTAGAAATTTCCAGACTTTTGCTGGATCTCCGTTTTCTACGGAAGAGTGAATATGTTGGCGTTGTGCATTTCTACACATCTTATTGCAGAGATTTCTCAAGTAGACATATTTATCCAGGTTAGCATCTGTTGGTCGACGTTTGTATTTACTTTTCGCCAAGCATTTCTTGGCCATGATCCGTCGTATATCCCTAAGTAAGCCATGGTGCCGGTAAATGTTTAATTTTGATTGACCGCAAGGGTGCATGCACATTAAAAAGTTGTATTAATTTTTCAGTGAATATGTTGACTTTTTCATTCACACACTGCGAATCTAACAAGACCGACCAGTCAATGTTACGCGCATCCTCTTTAAGCTTAACAAGATTCATACCGTTAAAATTGCGTTGCACAAGAATTCTCGGCTTTGCCTTGGGTGGACGGATAGCATAAGAAAGAAATATCAGGTCATGATAAGAGAATGCATCAGCTGGATACTGACCATGGCCGATGACATGATCGATGGAAGAGACAAGAATAAGGTCAAGAAGAGAGGGGGTGCAGTTAGGAAAATGATGCGTAGCATCAAGTGTTAAAAGTGACAGGTTATTACAGTCTATTACTCTACGTAACGAAGAAGAGCGATGGTCATTTTTTATAAGACAAGTATTGAAATCGCCCATTACTATTGTGTGACTGTAAGAGGGAGACAAGATTTCAATTAAGTTTTCGAAGGAGGAAAAGTAGTTGGTACGTAATGATGGCGAGTAATATACTCCCAGTAAAACCTTAGTGTGATTGAGGTCTAGCTCTAAGAAGAGATGTTCACCCGCGTCCGGTGGTGGGGGCTGCGAGGACATACTTATAGTAGTGAAGGGAATATTTTGTCGTAGATATATACCAACACCACCGCCACCACCGGTCGCGCGATCATTTCTTACAAGATTGAAGTCCGGAAGAGCATATAAAGTAGATGGTAAGCATGGTTTCAACCATGTCTCGGAAACTAAAATCGCGTGTATGTTATTAGAATCAAAGGTAGCCAGCATATCAGGGAAATGAGCAGGAATACTCTGGGCGTTAATATGGACTACATTAAAATTCCGCGGAGCATCAGAAAACCGGCACTGAAGATTCTCTTGGAGTGAGGGTATGCCAACAGAACTAGCATCAAGGCTACTTGCAAAGTAAAAACTATCATCATCACTATTATTTAAGTCAGACATAATAGTGCATTAAAATTAAATAGTACAAGAATTACAAATAAATATAAATTTATATAGGTACCTAAGTAAATTAAGTAATAAAAGATTATATAAATAAATATATAAAATAACACAAAGCTATAAAATAGTAGCTAAATAAGCTAAGCAATACAAAATATACATTTTAGTCCACCCGCCAGTCGTGTGTTTGAGATTTAATAACACAGATATATATAAATAACTAAATTCAAGCAAAAAGAAATAATAAAAAAAAAAATTTAAAAGTGATACCACGACCTCACAGAAAACCGGTATGAAACAGCGCTTGCGCTGTATTTTACCGAGTGTGTAAGGAAACCGGAGGCCCATACACCAACCACTCCCCCTTCCCCTCCCCATTCCCAAAGATCGGCAACGTTCTTGTGACGCCTCTGGTGGCGATACGTCCTCTCGTTTGCCCCCTATTCCGTAAAAAAAACGATCAGAGTATCGTGCAATGGGAGAGGCATATGACCAGCAGTGGACTGCAATAGGTTGATGACGATACTTGCCTACATTTGTATAGTGGCCAGCTCCATAGGAATTATACGGCTTCAGAGAGACGATTATACAGGTTTTTTTACTTTTTTCTTTGTTTTTCATCAAACGAGTCAGGTAACCAGAGCCCAAATCCCTCTGATTCTTAAAGAAGCATTCAACGGACGGTTTTTTATCTACTTACAAATACTTATAAGATATATTCGTATGTAGGTATAACATAAAAATTATAAAAAAATAGTAAGCACAAAAGAATTATCCACATTAAAATTACTTTAAAAAATCATGTAGACATTTTCATTACGCCTTCTAACAATTAAACTCCACCGACTTTGACAAGGGTACGACCGAAGAACTCCGACTAACACTTAATAAAATACTTGTTGGGAAGTTTTGCTATAACTCCTTGTATTGTCGGTACGTGTGGATTGTGATCTATTGTTTAAGGGAAGTAGGCTGTACTTTGCCGTTGATAAAATATGACAAAGAGATTTGTCCACACTTCTCTTTTCGACATTGGGCCATAGAGTATGCTATATAGCGTATATTTTAGTTTGGACTATATATGTATTTTGGAAATTTTTCAACGTCTCTAAACTGTTCATGATAGTGCGGAGCTCTACAAAAGAATCATTAAGCCAATGATCAGTAAGGCTGATACATCCTTTGTTTTTCTTTTATTAAGCCTTGTAATAAACTATGAGTATCTTAATAAGCATATTTAAAGTCAGAGCAAAATATATACGAAAAAACATATGTTAATTTTATTTTAATTTATTTTTTGCCAATTATATAGGTATATTAATCTATTCTTGAAGTGGATAACAATAATTTTTATACACGTAAGATATTTATACTTACACAATGGTAAATTCTTCGGGTCAATTTGTATTAGAAAACCGTTGGATGGTTAAAAACAGTAGTAAATAAATTAGCCCAGTTGCACTCGGTGATTAGGAACAATCACCAAGGGTAAGCAACGATGGCGCGGTCAGTACCTGGATGGGTGACAGCTGGTGGCGTTATACCATGAGCATCTCCGTGATTCGGAGGTCACGTTAAGCAGTCAGTCCCGGTTGTTATCCTAGGATAACACTCGTGAAGCTTAGTTGGAGGCCTTTGGGCGGCTTAATAACACCCAACGGCAAGATTACGTAGCCACAACGTAGTCTTGCCAGTCCCCAACCCGAAAATGACGTGAGGACATTTGGCCTTAACCCTCTCCTGAGATGAGACCCGAGCCCAGCAGTGGGACATTATAGGTTGTTGATGATATAGGTAGAAGCAACAATGTAACTCCAATAACTTTATGAAACAAAATTTATTGTATGAAATACAATATAACATTGATAACAGTTGTTTTTAGAGCCACACACGATGCGTTGTCAGGCGGAAAGCATAAATTCGGCCCCGAATAGGAAGCGGCCTACATTTGCTGTCGATGGAGGAATATATTACCTTACAGTCTAACATAATGTATTTCCACACTGCTTTACCAAATACCTACTTTAAGCAGCTAATTCTAATGATTACCATGAAGCTTAACTATTGTAGTTTTCTTACAGTTTATGTTAAATAGAGCTTTAAATGCAGCCATCAAATTCCACTTTAGATAGAGCATCCTACTACTATTAAAAATGCTGTGAGGGTGGATGATAAGATTATTCTTACGCGGAAAAAAATCTGAACGGATTTGGACGAAATTTGGTACAGAGGTAGATTATAGTCTAGAATAGCACATAAGCTACTTTTGTATCAAAAAGTGTAGTGATTCAATGGGATTATTAAGGAAAAACAACAAATTCGGGGAACACTGTTGGCCGTTGCTAGTATTATACATCTACACCTAGACATACAATTGGAGTGTCTGGTTGTAATATTAAAATAACTGCTTTTTACTCAATGCTTAAGTATGTATACACGGTACATATACCATATATGTATATATATTGTTTTTTGAGACGTAGTTGAAGGTATAAGACATGATAATGTGGGTATGTACTAGTGCTTACCTATTACCTAACAAGTTTAAAGCACGTATTAAATAACGTAAAAAAATAAAGTAAACAATATCATTAAGCTCAATACTATGTAAATATTGTTTCTTTTGTTAAACGTTCTCATAGAGTGAAATTTGTTGTTAATTTCTTTTGAGAAGTTAATTTTTTTTTTTATGTCTGTCTGTTTGTTCCGAGTAATCTCTTGAACGGCTGGACTGATTTTGACGGGACTTTCACTGACAGGTAGCTGATGATTCCGGGAGTAATTTAGGCTCCTTTTTTTAGACTAACTTTGTCCCACGGCGTTACTCGCGGTACGACAATAACCACGGGTAACACCGCGGGGTTCAGCTAGTATATAAGAATAACCAGACCAAGCAAGATATTGAGTGATACCATGACTTTATATCAAAGCGGCATCAAAGCAATATATTACCGAACAAAAACCCTTCCTGTCATACTGATCCTAGGATAAGGAACTGAAAACGACGCAATGCATTTGTGACTCAACAGTCAAGCTAGTTCGTCAGCTCAAGAGCTACAAGTGTTCATTTACCTGCCCCCGTCGCTTCTCTTTCTACAATCGCTAACACCTCTATACCTACACCTATTTATTGACTAACTAGTTGATGCCCGCGGCTCCGCCCGCGTACATGTCGAATATCGAGGCATATTGTAGATTATGTGTTATTCGAATACATAAGCTATATTACTGTAAAGTTTCATCATTCAAATCCGTTCAGTAGTTTTTGCGTGAAAGAGTAACAAACATTCATCCATCCATTCATACTTACAAACTTTCGCGTTTATAATATTAGTAGGAGCGTTTATAATATTAGTAGGAGCATTTATAATATTAGTAGGAGCATTTATAATATTAGTAGGAGCGTTAATAATATTAGTAGGAGCGTTTATAATATTAGTAGGAGCGTTTATAATATTAGTAGGAGCGTTTATAATATTAGTAGAAGCGTTTATAATATTAGTAGGAGCGTTTATAATATTAGTAGGAGCGTTTATAATATTAGTAGGATATTTTGTTTCGACAACGTGACTTAACGTTGAGATAAAGTCATTCTCATAACTTTTTATGTTTACGTTTCAAACTTCAAACTTCAAACTTCAAACTTAACGTTGTAGAAAATCAACTTGGATGGTAGGGGCGTCCACTCGTATACCGAGAGGAAAATACAGAGGTGTAATTAAAATACTCGACTTACGGTAGTGCTCAAAGGAGAGTCAATTCTAAGACTGTGATTTTTTTATTTAGTGACTTATTTGAAAAACCATTTAGTAAACTACTGGCAAGCATTTGGCTCTACTTAACAAAACTACTAATTAGTGCTGGAGTAGTCACTCAATTCTCTTTCAGGCACTCATTTGTTTTATTACTAGAGGAATCACTCAACCATTCTGGCACTCCTTTGTTTTATTAAGAAATTGTTTTGACTTTTTCTTTATGGCCTGATCTTCTACCTGACAATAACCTTTCTTAGGAATGTAATAGTTCTGCGCATTTAGTATGACGTGAAATTAATTTAGAAACTTCAAATTTCAATGGTACAAACATAGTTTTTTTTAATAATAGTTTAAATAATAAATAAATAATTGTCAAGTCCAGTTACACCAAAATATTTATCGTTACAATACATGTTGGTTTAAGAGTAAATATGGTAGAACTATCATAAAATCATAACTTGGCTCATAGTAGAAGCAAAATGAGAAACTGTTGACAAGGTTGTATTTGTGAGAGATTATATTGTTATTTATTAGTGTAGTTTTTATTGTAGTTTCAATACAAGTTACAGTTTTATTACACTCCATATTTTGTATACGTATCCTTTGGTTGTTTTATGTGTATTAACTATGTATGGGAACTATTTGGAGGATCTTACAAGAAGAACAAGAACTTTACATATTTATATTGCATTTGAAAACCGAAACTTCCTAAGTAGGTAATCGGTTAACATTAAATGATATGTCTGTTCGTTTGCCCCCTTTATAATAAAGAAAAAAGTATTCTTTAAAATTGATAAGATTTTATTTCTAAAGTAATAAAAATTGCTCTTTTCAGGTCATACTTCATTGCATTTCAGCGATCCGTCCAAATTCTTAGTCGCGGCACTGGCCACTAATAAATTCATTTCATATCGACAGTTATAAATTCTTCTTCTTTTTTGATGAAATGGCAATCAGCCGGATCTCTCGGAACAGCTATTTATGCCAATGTCAAGTGTTTATAGTCTTCAAATCACAAGTCTTCGTCGTGATGAAATTTATGATATTAAATATAAAAATGTGGATGAGATGAAATGGAGACCGTCTTCCGAAAAAACAAAAACGATCTCCGGCAGTTACACATTATTAATGACACATCACTGCTTCAAAATACACACTTTTAAAATACACATATAGTTGCTCTATGTGTATTTTAAAACACAAACGATAAAAATATTAATAGCACAAATTGACATGAGCGAGAGTAAAAAGCTTTCCAGCAAATGCACATTCGCCGCAGTAATACACGCAGAGTGGTTCATAAAATCACTGAATCTACTTAAAATTACTTTTATTGCACCTGTTCCTGTGTGAACACAAAGGTCCAGTGATGCATGTTCGTCTTTGTTGAAACGATTTACTGGCACTTTTACTTTAAAATATACTTCTGTAGCGAGATATTTAAGGAAACTCAATATGGTGCTTTGATCGATGAACGTACTAACACAAAAACATAGCAAAAAAATAGTTTAGGTGGAACCCCACCGAATAATGTTGCTTTTAATAATTTTAAATATTATTTCTGATAATGTTTCAATGACGAATACTACCTTAGTGGCGCAGTGGTCAGTGGTGGTGTTTGTATGTATATTTGTTATGGAGTTAGGGTGTTTGTATACCATATATGTATTTACAACACAAAAAATATATAAAAGTATTCTATGGGTCTAATTAGCTTTCATGGAACAAGCTCAACTTAATTTGAAGCTCCGACAACCTATGTTATAGTAGAGCCACGCTGATTTCAGCACGAACGGGCTGGCTCCACCGGGGTGGTACTACCCTCGCACAGAAGATCAACGCAAAATGACAGCGATCGTGCTGTCGTGTTTCGTTGGTGAGTGCGAGACCGGAGGCCCAATGATGCAGAAACATAGTGATATTTACGATATGTAACACTATGACTGCATAGTGATGCAGTCATAGTGTTGGGCACCATGCTGCACTG
The DNA here is from genome assembly GCA_905220595.1 of Spilosoma lubricipeda. NCBI lineage: Eukaryota > Metazoa > Arthropoda > Insecta > Lepidoptera > Erebidae > Spilosoma > Spilosoma lubricipeda. Next base: position 17,096,401 of record HG992293.1, on the reverse strand, counting down.
TCTGCAATGAGAATAAGGAACACCACTCTTGGATTCTGCTTATGCTTTCCATCAGGCAGAGCAGAGTCATTTTGGCAGGACCATACATAAAAAGAAAGTAGAGCCACACTCACTCTCTCGGTAAAACACAGCGCAAGCGCTGTTTCACAGCAGTTTTCTGTGAGGCTTTGGTATCACTCCGGGCGAGTCGACTCGTTCATGCCGAAGCTTGGGTCTCCCACGGTAATAAATTTAGCCTTTCATTACAACAGTTGCAGGGTTCATTTATCGATAGACACTAAATGAAAGTTATTGTTGAACACCAAAGTACCTACTAAATTATGAATACAGTTACCAAATATTTTACAACAAAACGTTTATTCACATAAAACAATAATTAAATTAATTTTGAAAATGTTACCAAGTAATTTGATTTGTAATAAATATAATTATATTAATAAACGGAATTGGTATTTATCAAGAATTATGACCAGTCATTTGAACTTAATGGGAGTCTTGTATTCTACTATTATAATTTACTTTACTCGTTCACGAAAAAACTACTGAACGATGTAAATTTACATTAATATAGCTTAAACATCAGAATAACACATAGGCTTATATTTGCCGCGATAACCGACATACACGCGGGAGGAGCGCGGGCAACAACTCGTCAATAATAAAGATTCATAGAGGAATAAGTCCCACAATACAACAAAAACTATACAAATTTACTGATAACTAGTTCAACTTACGAATTTCGAATGCCCTCGAGGTTGCAGAGGTTCGCTGCCAGTTGTTCCGCGGAAAAACTGATATTCAGGTAAAACCGGTATAACCAGTAGTCGACCACAAATAATCTTGGGAATAATTAAGGCCAGGAGGAAGATGATGAAAGAAATTTTATCAAATCACCTATTGTTTTAGAATGAATTCAATGGAAGAAGTTGACTTGAAAAATACATATATATTTTCTTTCTCTACGCAGTAGTCTAAGTGCAAGAGAAAGGAAAACTTCTGAACCGTTGAAAATAACTATAAAGGCAGCCTTTATCGAAAATACAACTAACAAACTTCCTAAACCCCCAATCCGATACAAGTGTACAACGTTTGACGCAAACTTTGACATTACGCAAACAAACAATAAACCAAAATTGAAAAACAAACTCCCAAACTTTATCAAGAGGGTTCGCTGAATATTCGCCAACTAAATGATAAGTCGACACTGTAATGGTCGACACAAAAACCCTTTTCAAAGGAAACATTCTACACATATAGCATACAAAGTATATGCCAAAACAGACGACATGGAAATGAGAAAAAAAATGACATAAAATATATCATACCTAGATGATATGATAGTCTGCTGCAAGGATTTTGAGTTCCGTGCCCGGTAAAGGTGTAGCCAGACCCTAATTTTCACGTTATTTAGTACTCGCTTTGTATGAGTGATACATTTTGTATGGCTGTGTCCCCTCTGTTATGAGCCATTTGCCCGATTGTGGTCGTAAAGAGGGTACATTTTTAACAATAAAGAGTCCCTGTTTGGGCCTTGAAATATACCCTCGCCAGAGATATGACGAACATTCTGGATTCAAATGTGATTGTGATTTTTGAATAATTTAAGTACCGCAGCATTTTTAGAGCATGTTTTGTTTTGTCTCGTTTTTTGTTCTTTTTGAATATGCGGGAATATGTATTAACATAATAATATATAGTGAGGTATTTATGTATAAAGCTAACGCTTCGTCATGTCTGACAGACGTGATTGGCGTGAGCTTAGTTATGCCTTCGTGGTACGTGAGGTGTGATTACCCCTCTTGGTCGCGTCGATTATTTGTACTGTTTTCTTTCATCGCTTTTTTTTACGTGTGGAAACCTTCACGGGCTGTCACCCCACCGGGGTTTGCTGCGAGGTGGTGTATCGGAATTGAACCGAATACCGAATTACCGAAAACTATATGTTGTGCCACTCTGCGCCTGAGACGGGCGGGATCCGGGAATTGCTGTTATTAACACATCAGGAACAGTGTTTTCTTTCATCCCTACGGTAACCTTTTAAATAAATAACTTTGTCACGAATAAGTCCCGCTAAACAACAAAAAACGTGAGCCGTCACGGGACGCCTGGCAGATGTAGATGAAACATCAAAATTGTTTTGTATTAAATAAAATTAGTTTTTATTACATTACTATTCATTTTTATTGAATACAAAATTCAAATACAAATAAAAAGTTCAAATCGCAGCAATCCGCCGCAGCGCGGCGATGCGTTGCCACTCGCCACGCCAAAAATCAGGTTCACCCCACGTCTATAGATGTTTCACATCAAAAACTATGTAAACTTCGCGACCGTCTTAAAACAATCATCTCATATTGACAGTACAATTGAACGAAATTAAGAGCATTCGATATTCTTCTGAACCAATAATTATGATCTCTAATATTTTTGTTGAAATATATCACTTACACACACATTAAGCAAATTGATTAGAAAACGAAATCAATGAAAAGACAAATATAAAAGCTACTAACAAAACATTCCATCCTTTTCATAAGTTCAATTTATCATAGGAAATCGAAATTAGTAGTTGTCAATAAATTGATAATTTTGACAATAGTGTTAATGCAAAATGGTACATCATTTATCACCTAAACGCGCTTGCGGATAATACAATTGTATTGTACCGTGACACTAACTAGCACCGTTATGTGTTTACAGCTAAAAGTACCGGTTGAAAGTACCAGCTGTATCATAAAAAGGTATGCTGACAAAGGACACGTGACCTTTTTAGCAATATACCTTACAACTTTTTAAAATTGGCAACATAAAACTTTAGATTGATAGTTATTGTGGTTGAATTATTATTTTTTACTCTAAAGAGGAGAAAGAAGGCCACAAGTCAATTGATAGTTGGTGATTACCACCATTCATGGATGATTACTTAAGAGTACAAATACCAAATTACATGAGCATTTCAAGTAAATCAGAGGGGTCCCTCCTTATGGTGTGTTGGCATAAATAAAGAGATCTTTATTAAAATAAGGGCTGAACAATAGTCATTAAAATTTTGTCTGTTTGTGTGTTGGCACGCGCTAATTTAAATACTGGCTTAATTGATTTGGATGCAGTTTCCTCGTGTGTTTGTTTTATTTCAATCGGTTGACAAATAAGAATCGAACCCGAGACCTCGCCAACGAGGCAGTCAAATTTGATGTGGTTGTTTCTTTGTATATAATTTGTACGTATTTAACCAAAAAAGTAGATAAATATTTATATATGTATAGTACCTACTTATAGTACAAATTGTGCTTAGTTTGATACTAAAGAATGTTTCGTGACAGATAGAATGCGGTTGTATACTATTTGTTATTAATTATTTAACATATTAATAATTATTTAGTTTTGTGTGGTGGCGGATGACTCATCATAAGAAGCAACTAAGGGAGTAAAACTATACAGGATATATTTGCAAAGAGAAAGAAAAATTAAAACAAAAACTATATACTAGGCCACTGTGGAATAGTAGGTCAAAACCTCCTCTAAGAAAAAGGCCTATGTCAGTAGTGAAAGATTAAAAGCTATGGATTATGACGATATTAACTTTAAAACTTTCGCGTTCCATGATATATTAACAATTATTCTTACGGGAATTAACGCTATCACTTATTAATAGGTATTACATGCCTCTGATTCTATGGCCGTGGTCACAGGCTGACTCTGTGATGTCTGGTCTGAACTGGTCGAAACGTCAGGCAAATCAGAGGTATGAAATACCTTTTAAAAAAAAATGTTGTAAAAATAATTGTTAAGATTATGACGATGCTTTAAGATATGTTTGAATTCCATAAAATGTATCACTCACCATAATACAGGTACATATATCCAAAGTACCGACTTGCAAAGTTCCTACATTATGTTACACCCGCCGTAAACACAAACGACTCTACTTCAGCTCCCTTTTATACGACTTACATACACAAGACGGCAATAATTTTCCTCGTCCCCGATTCTGTTTGTCCCCTTAACCGTTTTCCTTAGCCCAATTTACCTTTTCTTTCTTTGTCCTGTATAAAAAGTGAGCCGGCTAAAAGAAACAATCATAGTGGAAAAATAATAAAATAAAATAAATAAGACAAAACTCTTTGAAATGTAAAAACGGATAGGTCAAGAGCTTGGAGCATAACACGTTTGGTCGAAAACGAGATTGAGACTTCAAATTATCAAATTTTTCAGTCATGTTATTGAGGAATAATGGCAAAAAATAAACATTAATGATATCATAGTTACACTTCACATAAACAAAAGAATGAAAGAAAAATAACTATTTATTTGTACACCATAATATTACAGAGTTACTCTGAAGGCTAATTTAACCATACAGGGTTACAGCCTACAGAATGCGCGATGGTATGCCCCAGTATGATAGTGACGATACACGTAAGTTCAGTGACGTCGAGGAAGTTAGAGACATGTAGGTAACATCGCCTTTGTGTTTGTTCTATATGAGAAACGAATACAAACTAAAAGTGGCTATTTATAACCAACTGAATTATTTTGAACATAATTTAAAAAAAAACCTAAATTTCCACGTAAGTTCACAATTCTTATAATGATGAAAGTTTTTAACCGACCAAAACGTATGGGAGCACAGCAGAGTAATCGCCAAGTTCTGAACTAACCTCTTTAATTTGTACGAGCAATTCTAGTGAGTACCGAAGTTTATAGCACACCCTCTTACAGTTGGACCATAAAACCGGCGAGAATTATGCGGGTACCTAAGACAGTTGTATTTTCAAACGTCAGTCTATCTTTTATGGCACTTTTTCGGTGTTTTAAAGAAGAAGATTTTAAAAAAGTATAAACTTTGCTTCCATAATTGAATGGTTTTAGCGGTAAAGGTTTTATAGCACATACCCCCGAGACATAAATTACTTTTTTTATTGCTGTTTGCGTAAAATTCATCGCTTGTTTATGGGTCTTCCTAACCGTTTTTACGATGACGTGTTTGTGAATGTATTAAAATTGTTCAAAAAACCTTCTGTTCAATTACTTTGGATTTTATTGTTGTAACTGAAATTATTCTTAACACAAATCATAAAAAAACTTTAAACATAACTGTTACACTCAGAGAAAACTACACTTCAAATACCTACTATGTTGGCAGATAATCCTTGCTCCTTTAGTTTAATTTTTTAGGGTTCCGTACCTCAATAGTAAAAACGGAGCCTTTATAAGATCAATTTGTTGTCCGTCTGTCAATACCCTTTTTCTCAGAAAGGCGTGGAGGTATCAAGCTGACATATCAATTACTCGGGTCTACTGTCCCTTAGAGCAGTGAAAAAATCAAACTTTTAAGCCAACACAACCAAATATAAAGCCGTTTATGCTGTAAATTTTCGAAACACGCAAGGGAAGCAAAACATACAGGGTACTTAAATAAATATTTCGGACATCTATCACACAACACCATCTAGTCCCAAGCTAAGCAGGGCTTGTGTTATGGGTACTAGACAACTGATACAAATATATATTTACTTTTTTTTTGTATATACATACATATTATACATAGAAAACACCCAAACTCCGAAACAAATATTTGTAGATCCTACAAACATTTGGTTCGACCCAGGAATCGAACCCGAGACCTCACGATCAGCAATCGCATACGCCAACCGCAAGACCAACGAGGCAGTCATATTCATGATACCGTTTTATTACATACCTATTAACGGCTCTAATATTACTTTCAATACACTTGACTTTAATATACTCTACTATATATTCTACTACTATATCATGTTAAAACATAAACTTTGGTAAACTACGTCGAACTTTACTTTAATCTGGATCGAACAAGGACAATATTCGACAGAAGTACATTCATTTGGGCACTTCAAAAGTAAAGGACACTCGTAGGTAATGACATCCATTATTACTATGATCGAAATTCTTTTTTAATCCGACTCAGCCGGAGCGCCGACAAGAGCACATTAATCTAAAGAGGTAAGGTTTTGCGGTTATTTTTTAAGTAGCCAAAAATAGATGCCATTCTCCTTTCTCTCTAAACCTACTGGAAGCCCTTTCGTTTTATTCATAAAATGGTATTTCATCATAGCATTTTATTTCCATCACAATAGGCTCGTGCTTTCCACCTACGCCTATCCGTCTTTATCGTGTCACGTGGAGGTTTACGTCCTCTATAAAAATAAACCTTACTTATTGATCTCAACTTTTGGTTCTTTTCAAAGTTATATTAATAGGTGTGCTTGATGGATAATATATAATTTCGTATTACACGTACAAAACTGAAATCTTTAAGACATTATTGGAACGCGAACAAAAAGCGTGTTAAATTACATGATGTAAATTTCGAAAATGTTATTCCAATAATGTCTCAAGGAATCTTTAAAAATACTTCAGTTTTAATGTTTAAAGTTATTTTGTTTATAATTCACGCCCTTTTCTGACAAGCAGAAATTCTCTTTATATTATTTTTCATACCTCTTTAAATTCATCAGCCACATTTATGAAGCTCCAAAAAACTTACTATTTTTTTTTCATTTGTTTCCAAAACCATTCCAAGAACTGTTCATTTTACTCCTATCTCTGATTTCTCACCCAACTTATAACAATATATCATATTTTATGGCCCCAAAGAAAACTAATGCATTCAAGTACACCTCACGCCAGTAAAAAGCGTCCCATATAAACTTTGCACTATACATCAGAATGGTTCCGTATGCGAACTAAAGTAGGAACATGTTGCTTGGTGTTGGGAAATTCCGTCACTAAACCGCTTACAACCAGTTATGTAAAGCTGACTGTTGCTTCCAAGCGCTTTTAAGACTAATGAGAATTTTGTTGCATGCTATATAGTGCATGCATGCTATGTAGTAAAGTTTTTTTTGCTTCGGTAAAGTATGTCCTTCGACTCGATAAAGTATAGAATGGAATTTTACAGTCTTCTTTTCATCTTTCGGGAGTTTTTGTTTTAGCAGTTCTAAAGAAACGTCTGAGTTTAGAACAAAAGAAACAGTTCTGATTAAACTCTATATTTAAAATTCAATATTGATTGAATTAGGTATTTTTGAAAAACCTCGTAATATTTATTTACTAAATTTAAAATATTTTTGTCGCTAATACTACAGCTATGTTACCAAAGCTAGGTGTAACAATAATTCCCAAAACTTATATTCTGAACTGTCTTAAATGACTACTGACTTTAAGGAGGTTTACCATTACATATTATAAAAGGACAATTGCTCTTGCAATATCTCGGTTTTAATCATTTGAAGGATCCCCAAGTTTACACAAGTTCTCTCATCCCACTGAATCGTAAGCGTCGAGCATTTGCAGAATGAATGGAGTGCATTTTTAAGCACCTAATGTTGGTAAGTGGTGCCCAACCGACAAGAATGGGCATTTCTTTTCCTGGAGACAAGTACATAATGTACCTCTCTGGTGCTTTGCTGCCAATTTCTTAACAAATCTTGCTTTTAAGTATTGTTGGAAGTAGATTAGAAATGTTATTACAGTGGCTTAGGTGGATGGAGGGGGATAATTGGATTTTGTGCACGAGCTTTTGTTTTGGTGCGAATGGAACTTTATGTGTCGTAGGTTGAATCGTAGATTTACAAGGGTTTTGTAAGATTTTATTTGGTACATAAATATTAGTGGTGCAACAACAAACTGTGGTGCAGTGTTTATTATAAATAAATCTTATCCTTCTTATTCTACAATAAAATTTATTTTTCATTGCATTTCTTTAGAATGTTGCCAAGTATTCAGTTACCTGTTCTATAAATCACAATGATTTAAATTGTAACTGTCGAGAATGCATGTGTGTGAATAGAGTGCATCAAACTTCATAAATTTAAATGATGGAAATGTACATTCCAGAATTAAACTCATTTTTACTCGTTGACCGGTTTCTTATATTTATATTTTCGGTTTCTTAGATTTATCATGATAATGCCATATGGCGAAACCGTTCTGGATTAAAGTCAATAAAAATAGTGGAATAAGTTGGATGGATGTGTAACAATTCTATCTAATTTATACAAATAAGATACAATTGTAGTTACACATCCCATCCATTACGCCATCAATCACGATAGCACTTCATTCTCACTGGTTCATATTACAGTACTCAAATATCATTTAATGTAATGAAAATATGAATTATTTACTTCTGTATCATTCATACTCCTCTCCCACCCTCCAATCTTGGCATTCAGATAGCAGCGGTAGTGTGAGATATAAATTTTGTTGGTTGACTGGCTAACTGGGATCTGTGAAAGGTTAACAGTTCGGATACGACACGACACGGATGTCATGTATGTTTTAGGGTCTTCCGCTACATAGGAATATTCCCAGTATATGAAAGAAAAATAAAAGAAATAATTATTTTGTGTCTGTTCCTCTAACGCGTGAGGCTTTTGAGAAAAAAGTGTACCGACGACGAGCGTGTATATCTTAGCGATTCAGGGGGTTTTTTATAATTGGGTTGGCCAAAGAGACTCTACTCTGCCTGCTGAAGCAAATAAAACGACAATAAACGTAGTGAATAAGTCTTTATTAAGTTTAACATAGAAAATCGTATACTAATAATATATATATACATTATGTACAGTGCGCCGTCATCTCTTACACCGGCTTAGGCGCTTAAACGCTCGCTTGAAACTTGCAATGTAGTGCAGTACTTGCTCCTGTAAAAAATAATTAAATCAGATAAAGTTTTTTTGTTACATTCTTTTATAATTTAATGCAAGGTCTGTGATGAAAATAGAGTATTTTAAATAACGTATTTCGGATAATATAAAAAAATCTCAGATATAGGTAAACTCTTCAAAGGGCTGTATAGCTGAGTAAGCAACAATAGTATACAGTCAACAATAATTATTCTAATATATTAAATGTGATATAATTATATAAAAAGTTTTATAAAAGAGGACTAAATAAAAGTACTGCCTAAGACGTTAAATCCTTAGGAAACTTCATACTTATCATAAAACAATAACATCATTGAACTAGAGAAATATTGACCTGCATCAAATTAAAGCACATAGCGACCAGCGCCATCCCCAGCATCAGATATAAGGAGCAGACGATGAAGGAAGTCTCGATGCGGGGAGTGTACACGCGCTCGCCCGGAACGAAGTCTCCGAAACCAATGCTGAGGACAAGTCAGAAAGTGCATGTATGTAAAAAAAATATTGTTTCTTTCCTTTTTTTATAAATACAAGTTCTTGCACCAGGAATATAACCTGGATCGCGAGTAACTTTACAGAACAACAATTAGTAAATCATACAAAGTGTTGTTCTATATGAGGATCGAATCGACAATACATATTAGAAAACGTTGAGGTGAGCACTTAAGCTTCGGCCAAACCTAAGCGACCAAAGCGACTGCGAAGCGGGAGCGTCTGCCGCGCGGCGGACGCTTTTCATACTTTCTTATGGCGCCGTGCACACCTACGCGTCCACAAAGCGGGACACACGCGTCTAGGGGTCAGAAGTGTGTACGTGCAGGAAAGTTACCTACGTTATTGTTAAATAATTCGTTCCACGATGACTACGAGTTCAACAGATGATAATACAGAGATGTTCATTAAAAAGTGAGAGGATATCCCATCATATACAATTGGAAGAACAAAGACTATAAGAATTTACTCAAAAAATACCGACAAAAATTAAAAAAAAATGGTATATGTACGTTGTATATGTATACAAAAAATACATATGCATTAAGTAAAAATCGGTTATTTTATTAATACAAACAGACACTCCAATTTATTGTATGGTTATTTGTATGATATATGCACCGTGTATACATACATAGGTATGCATTTATTTATATGGATAATATTTTTTACAATAGTCTGTCTGTCCGTTTGTTCCAGCTGGATCGATTTTAACGGGACTTTCACTGATAGGTAGTTGATGATATAAGGAGTAACTAATGCTACTTTTGTTAAACAAGCTTCGCCCCGCGGTACGACTACACCCGCGGCTGACACCGTGGGACCCAGCTAGTACCAGATAAAGACGCGCTGCTTTAGTGACTGTTCACTAGCAAATGAAGTTCGCGGTTCGCGTCTCAGTCGCGCAGGTGTGCACGATAAGTTTCGCGTCGTAGACGCTCCCACATCGCGTCCCGCGTCACTGTCGCTCAGGTTTGAACGAAGCCTTAAGCCACTACGCTCTATGCAACCATTTTATGTACAATGTTATTCTTTCTTCTCAGTCGTTCACTCTTGTCAGAGTGGTCGTGGTCATGTGCCGGTCAGAATACTGCGCCACCGCTTCCTTCGTGATGCGACGCCATGTTGCTCTGTGTTTTGCAGAGTGGGAGTTGTCGTTGATGCTGGATCGTGTGACAGACTTGATGAGATCCGTCCACCGCGTAGGAGAGCGTCCACGTGATCTTTTGCCCTCGACTTTGCCTTCCACCACCAATCGTTCCATAGATTCTTCGTTACGGGTAATGTGCCCAAAGAACTTGAGGATACGTATTTGCACAGTCGACGATAACCTCTCTTTAATTTGGAGTTCTTTTAGAATCGAAACATTGGTTCGGTGCGCAGTCCACGGGATACGAAGCATGCGTCTCCAGCACCACATTTCCAGAGCGTCAATCTTGCGACGGTCTCGCATCCTCAGCGTCCACGTCTCAGCTCCGTATAGAAAGATTGGAAAGACCAGGCATCTCATTAGTCGAACCTTTGTGTTTCTGGTTATTCTACGGTCTTTCCAAATCTTGGTGAGTTTTTCTACTGAGGATCTAGTTATGGCGCAACGTCTCCGGATTTCGTCCTCGCAACTTCCAGCGTTGGTGATCGTGGATCCCAGATACACGTAGCTGTTAACCACCTCGCATCCCGCTATATCTTTGACATCTGGTTGGTTAATGTCAGCACGATCCACGATCATCATTTTCGTCTTATCACGGTTGATCGCTAGTCCAAAATCCATGGCCGTGGTCTCAAGACGACAAAGCAGAGTTTCAATTTCATCTTTGGTTGACGCTAGGAGAGTGGTATCATCTGCATATCTTAAATTTGATATTTTACGTCCTCCCACAGACATTCCCTTATTCCAGTCTTCAAGAACGATCCGCATGATGTACTCTGTGTATATGTTAAATAATAGCGGAGACAATATACAGCCCTGTCTCACGCCAGCCTGCGTTTTGAAACGTTCGGAGTCAAACTCGTCAACTCGAACTGCGGCTGTGCCATCTTCATACAGACGTCTAATGAGATGTACGAGATGTTGTGGTACACCCATTTCCGTCAGGACTCTCCACAGTTTCCACCACTTGACGGTATCAAAGGCTTTTCTAAAGTCAACGAAACATACATAGAGAGCGACGTTGAACTCCCGAGCCTTCTCTACAATTTGTCGCATTATGAGTAGCTGTTCTCTTGTACCGCGGCCCTTCACGAAACCAGCTTGCTCGGGGGCGATTTCTCGAGTTAAGTAGGTTTGAAGCCTCGTGTTGATAATATGCAACATTACTTTGCTTGCGTGCTACAATGTTATAGCTACTTAAAAATCTTCGTATATAATAGCTCTTTCGTAGCTTCTCGGCCTTTGGTCAAATACATACGTAGTTATGTATATTTTACATTGAAAACAAGCTCCAAAATTCCGATAATATAATACCAAGAATAGAAATATTTGGATCGAATGTTAATAAGATATAAGGCATATAAGGTATGTATTTAAATCTAAGCATACCTGCTGAGCGATATAAAGCAAAAATACGCTCCATCGAGTAGATCCCATTTCTCCCACATGCCGAAGATCAAAGAGCCAGACAATAGATACCTGAAAATAGAAACATCACAAAAAATGACAGAAATAACAAAAGCAAACCTTTTGTGTATATTTTTACAAATATCAACATATATACAAGTAACCGCACATTGAAATCAAAACATGAATAGAATTGAAACCGTATTAAGACCGAAAACACTGAGAAGGGAATAATATGAATCGACGATAATATCGATATTGATTTTCATGACGGGAATAAATAGTTTTAGATAAATCGATTTTTAAATTCAATAGCCTGTAAATAGAGTTCCTATTACCCAGGGTTAATAATTGCACGTATAATACGAGCACAATAATTTACTCTGCGTCTAGTTATAATTTATCTATAACATTTTAAACATTAAGTAATATAGCAGTATGTTTACTAGTTGTTGAAACAAACCTTGTGGCGTTCTATGTAAAGTACATACTCGTAGTTGACGTCTTTCTACTGAGGACGGAATATATTTATCTAGCAGTCTAGAAACAACTAGGCAAATCAAAACTCTGCTTATTTTGGAATCAAACGACCGTGGGCAATTAAAAAAAAATACTGTAGATAAATTGCATTTTCTGTTTTTTAAATTTACGAAATTTTCTAAAGTCTCATTCCGTAAGTTAAAATACTTTTATGTTATTTTTAAATTGAATAAAGCAACAGCGTCTTTTCAACCTTGCCCGTAACCATACAAATGTTATGCGTAGAAAGTTTTTTTGCGCAGTTAGAACAAAAAATGGCTCATTTTTATTGTATTTGTAAGGATTCAACAATTATAAATAAATTAAATTCTAAGTCGAAGCCTGAAAGACAAAGGAATGTGAAAAATGATGGTATTTGAAATATTTGTTTGCAACCTGAAGCATCTTCAAGTTGTAATTATTCCAATAATCTACTATTATTATTTAGATTTAAATTTAGACAATCTGAAGAATGAATCAAGACATTTCTAGAATAGAATATAAAATAATTGTTATTTTATATTAAAACTAAATTGAATTTCAATAGCAAAACGCTTTTTAGTAATAGATTGTTTTATTGTGTGTGGCCTCATTCTAACAACAAGCATAGAACGCAAATTAACGCGCGTGTACTAACATACATGTCATGTCATAAATAAGCAAGATTCGTTCACATGCTAATGGACATTTTATCCTAAGGTGGCGAATTGATGCTGCTTACATTGTGTGTGTCTTTTCAGTATGATATAACTGAAACAATTCAATAAAGGTTTTATTTTGTGGTATTTAGACCATGGCAAAGAAACAAACCGTGCATTAAGGATATCAAGATTTTGTACTAGATTTAGGTTTCCATAATATATTCAGGTAAACATGATAATAATATATATTATGTCGCACAATAGTTCAAAGTTATTATAGAAAACTTTCAGAAGAACATTATCTGAATAAAAACTAAAGTCGTAACCACCTAATTGAAGGATAGTATTAGCTGTTTTGACTTTCCTTGACAAATTACTTGGCAGCCGCACACGGAAATATTTGTATACTCTTCAAAGCTAACTTGTTCTTTATCTTTATATTATATTCTATTTTATATATGTATTAAATTGATTCAGTCACTCATAAAGTATTTACTTTATACATTACGCAAAATTCTCAAATGTTTTAGGTTATTGCTTTGATAAATTCTGTTTTCTGATGTTATAGTGTTATGTTTTTGTTCGTGACGGATTAAGAATAAAGAATGTCATTATTCATAGCTTGTGTAAGATGCAACTAAGGGATTAAACTCAGGACAACATCTCTACAAAGATGGGGAAAACTTGAAACAAACCGTGTATCAACGCGACTAGCCAGGCGTGATATGGCAGCCCAAAACCCACTTTCTAAGGAGAGGCTCATGTCCAGCTATGGGCGGTTAAAGGCTGTTAATGTAATGGTGATTTTTTGATGAAAAGTAAATAATCTATACCGACTAATATATAAAGCTGAAGAGTTTGGTTGTTTGTTCGAACGCGCTAATCTTAGGAACCGCTGGTCCAATTTGAAAAATTATTTCAATGTTGGATAGTACATTTATCGAGGAAGGCTATAGATTATATATCATCACGCTTAGTCCAATAGGAGCGGAGCACCAATGGAGAATGTTTCAAAAACGAGGGAAATTTTTCACGCTACGGCAAGCACGCATAGGAAACGCAAACGAGGTTGCGTTAGTTGACTAGTATAACTATAATTACTATCAACTAATAGTATTTTACGATAAAATTTTGGAACAATAGAAGTTGCCATTTCAAATTAATAGTTTTTCATTAGATGCACAAACAATTTAAATTATATCAGTACTTACAGATAAAAGCAAGTTTAAAATATTTTCGTCTGTCTGTTTGTTCATTCCGGCAAATCTCTGGAATAGCTGTACCGATTTTGATGGGACTTTCAGAATAACTTCAGTCCGCGGTTGTTGTTTTAAAAGTACAATAAAAACTTCGGGAACACTACGGAATGCTGCTAGTACTATACGGACATCTTAACAATACATACCCAACCATGATGGCCACACAAACACTGATGGGGACAGTAATGGACTGAGCATCGAATGTGACGTAGCTGAAGTCTGATGACGGTGGGCTCCCTGGCTGATGCGGCACCGGCTCTGACCATCCTCGCAGCCTCGGGTCTGGAGGCCGGTAGCGAGGATCGTACGGTTGGGGCATCGATATGCTGCGGATGTATTCTGGTCTTCTGGAAAACCGTAAATTAGTATCAGTTTTGAACTCCTGGAGAAGGCTAACAAACAACTTACTTTATCACCAAGGTATGTGTATGCCAATGCTATAGTATGTGTCAACATATGTCTATGATGAATCGACATCTATATATATAAAAATGAATCGCCGAAATGTATGTACACGCATAACTTCCGATCGGCTGCACCAAATTAAATATTATTTTTTGTTCCTTATTGTAAGTACAAGGTTTGTACATGAGAAAATTATAACAAAACCAGAACTATATAATTTTAAGTTCATGACTGTATTACCTGTAGGAATTTGAATGCATAAACAATAAAAATAAGCTTTTAGGAAATTTAGAAAAAAATACGAAGAAAATGACAGTACGAAATTCGTAGGGTCGACTATTTTGTAATAAAAATCCTTGACTGAGATAAGAAAATTGAAACTGCTACGCCAAAATTACCAATCTGTTGATAAATCGTAACGGCACACTGATAATGGCATAAGTATATCCAAACTCTCTTGCTGAAGCTAATTCTCTCTTTATTCTCTGTCTATGGTCAGTACTTCACTCCTACATGCCGTAGGACAATGTGCTATAACCCAATTACTATTTCAGATTCAAATTGTCCTGACTTTGACGCTCAAAAATGAAATTCAACAAAAAAAGAATAGCAGTTTTTTCCTTACTATACAATAATATCAGCACATCAGTTATTTTCAAAATTACTTCAACTTTCATTTCACAACTAGATTTATCTATTCTTAATTTTAAATAAGTCACTTTTAGATCAATATTGCGTCATTACAGAGTTTAATTTATTTCTACACGGACCATTGACCGCCGTGCTTTAAGATGTATTGAAGTATGTCAATGTCATTACGATAGTAATTCTGAATGCCAATAAATGTATGTCTATGAAGAGTAAAGTGCCCAAGTAATGTAATCGCAGAAGACTCAGATGCTATTCCATGTAGAGTGGAACAAAATTCCTATGGTATAAAGTCTTGTACTGTACAACTTATATTGGTGTTACATTTCGATCCCAAATTTAAAAAAATATAAGCAGAAATGTATACCTAGGCAATTCCCTTGGATATCTTCCTTCCAGTTCGGGAGTTCCGTCAGACTCGGAGTGCCGCGATCGCCACCCTGGTGGTCTTTCTATGCTCTCAGCTTCACTTAAATCGTACTGCAAAGAGTATGAATATGAAGATATTACTATATCGATGTACATTTAATCAATCGAGTCGAGCAGACAATCAGATTTTGGTTGAAAATTACTACCTTGTACACATGAAGCTCAAGAGATAAGTATATTGCTGTCCTTTCGGTGCCAACTATAGATAGATGAGAGTTCTAATAACTTTTAAACTTTCACGTGCCATGATATATTAACAATTATTTTTACGTAAATTAACGCGATCACTTATTAATAGGTATTACATAGCCTGTGACCACGGCCAATGCAACCTGTTCGAAACGTCAGGCAAATCAGAGGTATGTAATACCTTTTAATAAGTGATCGCGTTAATTCCCGTAACAATAATTGTTAATAGATGAGAGTCCTCCAGTATCCGACTCATTCGAGGATAAACAATGAATTATTTTTCTGCAAGGACGTGGTTGAGTCTGCTTACATGTCTCCCACGTGAAAATTTCAAGATAAATAAAAGACAGAAATATAAATAGAAATTGGAGAGGCCTATGTCCAGCAGTGGACTGCGGATAGGCTGATAATGATGATGATGATATACTTAAATAGAAATAACTATATCAGACTAAAACAGTTATTTATTAGTAAGATAATGAATTATAGTTCTGAGTATATAAGTATTTTATTTCAGTATTCAGATCATAATAACTGTTATTTCGGAAGGTGTATTACCGCAGATTTAAGTGGAAGTATAGCTCATACCTAATCAATCTTATCTCACTAAATTGTTCAATTACAATCTTAAATGCTTAAAATTATCAGAAATTGTTTTTAGAAGTTAGAAGAAAAAGGTCAAAAGACATCTATTATGACATTTGACTTAAAACAAATCCATTAAGAATAAATGTTTATATAACACTAATATGTATGATTCCGATGAAGTAGGTAGAAATGTATTTTACCACCAGATTTTGCCAAATACATTTTTTGTCACACGCACACGTTATAGGGAAGAAGCATGTTGCCATTATTTCAATATAAGAATTAGAAAGGAAAATTAAAGAATAAAAGAGACAAAATTGAAAGGAAAGGTAGGAAGGTAGGTAACAATGGAAGACAGTGGTAGGAAAGAAATTCCGGAACGGGCAAACCAGCAGACGGGGCACCTGATGGAAAGTGACTTCTGCCAAGCATGTACCCCTAAAACTCTGAAAACTCACAAGCGCGTTATCCGTTTTTGAGAATGAAGTTGAGATGGTACCTCTAAAAGCCACGTAATTAAATTTTAATAATATTGTCCGCCATGTTAAAATCTTAATATTAATGAAGAACGCAAAGTTCTCACGTACGATTGTCCAAAGGGCTTTCTAACAAAAAACGCGGCGACCCTGATAAGTAGTTTGAACACTTATTGCACTTTTTTTAACACGGACGGTCATGAGACCCTTCACATCTGTTAGTCATAAAACCAAAGTTTGAAAGTTATAAGACAAGAGAGTAGGGACTACCTGCGGCTTTCGGGGACGGTGTCGTGGAGAGTTACTGAGTTTAGGAGAGGGACTTGGCTTTGAACAAGCAGAGGAGTAGGGGCAGTTAGTCTGGAGCCTGCGAGGAGTTCGGTTCGAGAGTAGGCGCGTAACGGGTGCTTGCCAGCGGGTGATTGTAACTAGACAGGGTGCTAGGCGTTCTCTCTGAGTAAGTTAAATATACATAACGTTGGAGGAAACCAGGTGAGTCGTTGTTTTCTAATACAAACTCGTAGGATAAAGAACTCATTATTTTAATATATAGTTGTATCCCGGTCTGAGTATCGTAGTAATTGTTAGAAATTTAGATGTATTCGCTCAGTTATTCAATTACTAAGCATCACGATTGATTCTACGGGTCCCATGTTTTGAGATGTATGAGTAGGCCTTAGTCTAAAGCTCATAGTGAGGTGAAAGCGAGGTACGGTCGGGTGGAGCTCGGCGTCTGATCATCGCTTAGTTCTGCTATACGATTGCACTTCGGTGATCTGTCAATGTGGTGCCTTATACTGAGGTTGGCGTGTTTGGGCTTGTGGGAGTGTACTTTAGTGCAGGGAGTTTTAATGGTCGGCTACATGGAGGTTCTATGGGCAAGGTTAAGCTTTATTGTCCTCGCGTCGGGCAGGAGAATTTGGATTCGAGTTCCGAACCGGGAAACTAGCATTTTTAAATGCTATACTCCGGTCCTCGAGCCGGGCCCGTGTAGCATAAGGGCTAATGCGACTACCGCAGGCGGCAATAGGGTTTGATTTTGTTATCGCGGGATAGAACTCCTTGATAAAAGAACATTAATCCGCCTGAATCTTGAGTGCACACTGAAAGAGATTGAATGATCAGCATGAATTAATTGTGATGTGTCTAATTGACCGTAATCTTTCTCTTTGATCCGCGTGAGGCCTTTGAAGCTGGTGGAGGAATCTCGAGTCTGGAGCCGGATTCCACAGGGCATGCACGGCGGAGGGGTGCGGCCCCAACCCCCTCGTGGGGGTTGCTGGTGACATTTTTAAATAAACACCGTGTTTGATAGACAATTATTTACTTTACTCAAGCTAGGACGGGCTAAGGCTCACAGCGGCACCATCACAAAGTATACACTTTACTTGAAAGTCGTAATAGGCTGTCAACTCCATAAAGGATAATTTGTTCTAAAGAATAGTTATGTAAGACCAAAAGTGTCTTGAAAAGTGCACAGTGATAGCGTATTAAGTATTCAAATGATGGAGTGAAAATTTTAAGACGCAAACTTTAAATTTTCACCCCTAAAGATGGATTTAAATGGGGAATATAAGCAATAGATGGAACAATATAGACACTACTTTTACTTGAACTGGCTAAAACACTAACAAATGGATCAAATAGAATTAAACATCAAGAAACATTAGCTTATTACATCCATATCGATTCAAACAACAATTCTCCCCCTTCCATCAATATTTCACTCAACCAATAAACATGTCACGAACCATGCATATATGATGTATTTTAACGGCTTTTCCCAACAAGTTTGTTTTACAGAACGTTTACATCCATCACGGTATGGCATCCCTTGCCAAATACTGTTGGAATTATGAGCGCACATCGAATAGGCGTCTGACAGAATGATGCTTGTATCTCGGCCAATGGGTTAGCGGATGCTGATTGACAGATTATATTCATGTCTATTTAAAATATATATATAAATATACATATCCTTTTAAACATTGTACCTCATGCTCGATAGATGGCGTTCGTTTATCGTAACAAAGTCGCGTTATGGTCAAATCTTCATGCGAATAAAGGATCACAGGATTAAATTATAAAATTATTGATTCTATAATTATATGCATTGGTAATGCAAATAATGCCATTTTTTTATCAATACATTTGATTAGCCTAAAAATTTGTGGGTTACAAGAAACTACAAGAGTCCAACTAAGTTCAAACAAAGTAAAAAATAGGAGACAGTTGCGAAAAATAAAATTTAGAGTTGTATTTTGAAACTTATTTTCCTTCACCTCAACCAATTTAAAAGACTGTGCAAAAGTGGGCAAATTCAAACGAAATAGTATGTTTCAGAGAGCGTTTTAAATGGACTGTATAATTAATTAGAACCAAGAAGGAGAGGAGACTTGGATACACACTTCGTTTCAGCTTGTGTTAGATAGTAAAGACGATGAAGATTAAAACCTTAATCATAGCACAATAACTGTCCGTTAAACTCCGGGTACAAATACATATATTAGTTCCTTAACAGAAAAAACATGTGAATTAAATGTTCACCTGCGTCCGTAGTCTAGCAACTCTTCTTCTTGTAAATCCTGGACATCCCCTGCAGAGGCAGATCAGTGCGTAGATACACTTGAACCATCGGGCCAATAGCTCACCTTCAAAGAAGTTTATATGTATGTAATAAATACTTTGGGATAAAGAATACATCTAACACACAACGCCATCTACCTTGTGTAATACTAAACAACTGATATTAAGACAAATATACTTTTTTATATAAATACCTGCATGTTATATATAGAAATCACCCAAACTCCGAAACATATTATTGCAGATCATACAAACATTTGATCCAACCCGGTAATCGAACCCGAGACCTCATGCACAGCAGTCGCGTATGCCACCACTGCGCCACAGAGGCAATCAAAACGACCAATACGACGAGGCGATAAACAATTATATAAGGTAACACACAACATTTTAGTAGTTTCTAATGCATACATTGCCATCGGCTGTTTCTGAAATACTATATTAACGAACTTAATCTTTTACAGTTGTGCTATGCCAAAGATTAAAAAATAATCAACAAAAATGGAACAAGCTTATTAGATTTCACAAAACTTTAGCTTTAATTAAATAAACTTACTCGAATCAATGGATTTAGTCCAATTTATTTCAAATGTTTGTTCAAAACAATCGAGCGACTAGTTAATTAAGCGGTTTAGACAAAAATAACAAATGAACTGTTTTGTATAAACTTAATTAAACTAAGATTTTCAAGTAAACGTCTGAGTTAAAATGTTGATCTTTAATTATACAACGTGCCTCGGTAATTGTAAAGTTTGGACAATTTGAAACAAGTTTGCTTAACTGCAAATGAGGTATTTGAAACGGTTAGACGGAGCGGTCTTTTGAAATTTGAAAAGTATCTTTTTGACATCAAAATTCATTAACAATATAATTAATAGTGAAATGATTTCAACCTGTAGGCAACTGTCTTAAGCATTTCTATGTAATTAAAAAGGAATCATCGAAGGCTGTGTGTAGACATTGGAACAGTTTTAGATGTACCAGTAATTATTTGGAGTAACTATAATTTAGTAAAAAGGTTTTTGATCGATGAACTGGATCTTAGGAAAACAAATCGCCATACTTAAAAAGCGTGCCTAATAACCTAAACATGAAAGCAGTAATTCCCGCAATAATAGTAGGTATATAATGTCAAGGAAATCTCAAGAATTTTTGCATATAGTTGTGGTAACGTAACTGAAACGTAAGATCTCTATTACTAGTCTTTAAATAAATCGAAAACTAATCAGGGCATACTCTAAATGATGTGACACTCTTACCAACATTTGTGAGGTACAGAAGGAAGAGTGGCATGCCGAGCAGAGCGTAGAATATCGTGATCACCTTCCCCCAATTGGTGCGAGGAATCAGATGACCATAACCTGATGAAGAGAGAGAGACTAAAGAAGATTAAGATTCAAAATTGATTAAGATTAGAAAGACGAATATAATCTATGATCCAAACTCTATGATCCATCAGAGTTGAGCCAAAAGAGAAATATTTGAAGTGTTGTAATATCATGTCAAAATTTGAGTTCAGTTGGAGCCAAAATTTCAAAGTTTTGAAGCGTACAGGCTCCAATAAAATATTATGTTTACGAAGATATATAGAAGAGATGCAATCTTACCTATAGTAGTGATGACCGTAAGCGAGTATAAGAATGATGAAGAGAAGCTCCACTGTCGTGATGACCGGGTCCCATCCCATCCCGCATGAACCGCAGTCACCACAATCTTCTGATATTTCTTTATTTCCATACCTATCCTGACAACAGATATGTATTTTAAATTTTAAATGTTATCATATTTAATATACCATCTGTAAGAAGTGAAGACAAAATTGATTTGATAGGCCTCAGAATTTGTTCAGGCCAGAACGAGACGAAAAAGCACAGCCATTGTTGCTTGATATCTATATATTATATTAAAGAAACAAAAAACTATAAAATATGACTCCATTAAAATATAAATCAGCTCAATTTGTAGTGATTGAATTTTAAGACCATTTTCCGAATATTCCAGAGTTCTAATATAATTGGGACTATCACAGTCAACAGATAATTTGTGTACTTGTTTTATGACCGTGTAAAGTTTGAAAAAGTTGTTAGTATTATTGTGAATTTGTTTGTTTATCTATCTATTACGTCTACACACTTCTTGATCATCATGAAAATTTACACATATATTATTCTTGTATTATTATACAAATAATACCTTTCATCTAGAAGGAAACTTTAAATTAGACCAATGGATAAGTAAACTCACTACTGCAACAATCGTACTCATTAATAAAAAGAAGAATACATAAGATAGTTCTAAAATACTCTTTACCTTTCCCTCAACTCAGTCTCATTGAACAAATTGAGCGCCAGCGTGACATTCTCCCAGAGGTGCTGGGCAGTGTTGTCTCTTGCCCTCGTCATGTTCTGAATTCGCTCCATCTCGCCCCCACCTTCTATAGCTTGGAACATGAAAGCACCTGCCAGAATAGAACTTAATTAAAAGATAAGTCGCTTCAAGTATTTTTTACTCAAAATAACAAGAAAAACCGAAAAAATATTGTGAATTTGTTCTCATTTTAGGGAAAAATTGTGTATAACATGTACGTATTTAGAAATATATAGGTATGTTTATTTAGAAGTATACACCCGGTTAACGGATATAGGCTCATCCCTTATTATGTAATTAAGAAGGTAGGAATGTAGACCTGTGGCAATTAGGACGTCGTAGACAGCAAGACAACTACTACAGTAAGATAAATTATTTATCAAGATTTATTGATTAAAATATTGTCAAGTTATTTCAAATTTCAAAACCAAAAATAGTTCTCTCAGAACCGAATTTATATATCGTTGTAAGTGAAATCGAAGTTTTAATAATATAAAAGGTAAAATTAATATTACAACCATTATTTTCAACACTCCAATTAGAATGACATCTTTGAGAGTGTGAATTCTTTGATTTATTCAGGATTAAAACGATGCAAAGGACCGTAGTTTATCACAGCCCGGATTGTTCAGGCGACAACAAAAGCTTTATAGTTAATCTTTTATTATTTACGTTCTCACTTATAAGCAAATGTGGTCAAAGGGAAGCTCTTACAAAGCCTAAGGACACAATTGAGGCTAAAACCACTAAATATTCTTTAAACCCGGCTCAACAACCGACTTAGTGCTGTTTGTAAAAGCGGTGTTCTATTGTTAACTAATACTGGTTTTGTACACTGTTATTTTAGAATACTTTTGTAGTTGTTTGCACATGTATTGTAATGTAAACGAAAGTTAAGAGAATTTACAAACTTTTTGGGAAAATATTGTGACTTTAATGTTTTGCGACGGAAGAGTTATTCCGTTTATTAAATAAAATTAATGACTAAAATATTGACACTGTCTACAAATCTATATAATATATAAATGAATCGCCGAAATGTATGTACGCGCGTTACTTTCGATCGACTATACCAAATTCAATATTTTTCTTTTTATATGTTCTTTATTGTTAGGACAAGGTTTGTATAGAAGAAAATAACAATTTTACGTGTTTTTTTTTTAATTTATGAAATATTCACGAAATATATTTCGTCAGTGATATAAATATACATAATAATTGAATCTGTCAAGCTGTATTATAGAACTCTCGAAAATATATTTTCTTGATGCGTTACACAACATAAATAAACATACCAAGTTTAACTAAGACGCGATCATTAGAATTGAAATAAAATTGATATCCAAGATTACAAACTGATAAGAGCGTGATGGAAAGAAAAT
The DNA here is from genome assembly GCA_905220595.1 of Spilosoma lubricipeda. Classification (NCBI taxonomy): domain Eukaryota; kingdom Metazoa; phylum Arthropoda; class Insecta; order Lepidoptera; family Erebidae; genus Spilosoma; species Spilosoma lubricipeda. The sequence goes on along the minus strand of HG992293.1, from coordinate 17,073,170 downwards.
AAAGATAAGGAATTTCAAGTTCTTCCCTCAAGGACTCCTTACTTTCCAGAATCTAGTAAAGATTCATAGATCAATTCATATTTCCTTTTGTTACATCATAGCTTTGTAGGTTGGTGGCAGAAATAAATTTAAATATTTGAATTCGACCAAGAATCTTCTGAACATCCTCCATGTATGTAAAACTACCGACAAAGTAGAGTAACACTAATCCCCATAATGATATTATCATCCAAAGACTTTGATCATCAACTCATTTAAGCATGTTTACCCACTACACGTCACAACAAACTCTTCATGTGCCAATAGTGAACCCATTAAATATACCACAAGCTGTTACGGCTCACTTAAAAGAAATTTCTTCATAATGTTTCTAGATCGCATATTCCAGTGAACTGCCTTTCATCTGCTTCCAAACGGTGACTAACAAATGATCCATCACAGAAATGACAAGCAAGGCGTTCTTAATTTACAATCGGCTACAAATTTTGTAGAGTCTTATGTCATTGAAAAAATGTCTTTTTTAACTTTGATAAATTGCATGAAGTTGACAAAACTAAATCATCCATTGTTTTTGAAAGTATTTTTTATACAAAATTTTATTTTTAGTAATAGGAGTGTAGTGTAGTGTTGTTTTGCTACATTATATTAGATTCCACTTAAATACAAGACTGACTGCAGGGTGTAAGTGACGAACTGAAATTCTGTGTAGTTGGAAATTATACGATGACGCCTGATGGACTTCAAGAGTTAAAACGCTTTGCGAGTCTTCAAGTGACGCTTCAAGGACCAGGGGGATTATGAGATGGGCCCAGGAATGGGCCTGGTCGGTATCTGGCCCGTTCCTGGGCCATCTCCGATTGCTAAACGATCTCCGTCCTCGATAAGCGCAAGCTTGGGAGAGACAGATGAGGCTACCAGTTACCCTAGCAGAAGCAAACTGCCTCTTTTCTAAATAGAAAAGAAGCAATAGGGTTCCTACACAAGAGGGGATCACATACAAACCGTAGGTGACCCAAGGTACGTCGGATTTCCAGGGATTTCCTTTCAAGGGTGCACCTGGTGTCCCTTCTATCAGTACCCGAGACGGTGTGAGGTTAGTTGGTTCGAATTCGACATGGCCACCAGCTGATGGCATCCGAGGGGATTTCCGCACAATAAAAAAGGGGGGGATAAAAATGACCAAATTGAACGAATGCTTTTCCATATGCTTTTTTAATTCAGGGACTGCCCATGTGCCAAACCATGGGAGACGTTCAGAAAGTTTTCGTTACACCATGGAATTTTTAGGATTTTTCTCACATCCAAGATAATACATTTCTGTCCTGAATAATTTAAAATTAAACTTTCACTTGATACAATTTATCGTATGTAATTACACTTTATCATATAACACATTAAGATGCCTTCGAAATAATTTTGCTTTAACAATTATAATTTAAAATTCATCGCTACTACCTTTAATGGCTACTAATTTCGGTGGGAGCGTTCGCAGCCTTTTGTCTCAGCATCCGGCCCCATTAAACACCTATTCATGAACAGCCGCCATTTCCTCCTATAATACTAATACGTGCAACCTCCTTTTCACGCCATTCACGGCTCTGAATAGAAGACTTGCCGAAGTAAATAGAAATTATGATTAAATATCTAAGATTATTGAGGCTTTCAGCTTTTGGGAATAAAAAGACCATTATGTGGACCGTTTTGAATTTGTACGAAATTTACTTGTAAAGAGATCATAAAAATAGTTTTAAGATACGTAAATCTGTAGATGTCCTGACGAAATATATTTGGAATTTACAGAGAACAGAAGCGGACAAGTTTTCAAATATAGCTTTAAGCTACATTTTCAAAGCATTTCTTTTGATGATTATTAATGTAAATGTTGTTGTATTCTGTTTGCCAAAAACAAGCACCTTTTTTCTCTTAGATCTGTAGTTATTTGATATTAAAAATTTGCACATTATTAGCCTGAATAATGACAATATAATCCTTATTAACTCTTTTTTGTGCCAAAATGTTTTAAGCTACATACATAACTAATGATACCATTTATCTATAAAACCCTAATAAATTATTATAATATTCAAATATATTATATGAATAAGACACATAAAAATCTATTGTAACAGATAAAAATGTAACAGTATAATATGAAATAAAATCGGATTTATAGGTTATATTTTACCGCTCCGCTCCGCAATAATCGTTTTGTGGTTCAATATTGTGGACCAGTGCGCCTATAAAGACCGACACTTAATAATTTCCTAAATATGGAGTTTCATTGCTGTATTAGTTACATCTAGTAGGTATAAAAACAGGCTACCAAATCAGTCTAATTAATATGAACAGTTTACAATCAACGTTTATAATATCAGTTACTGCCACTCTTCAACATAGTCTTCAACAATTATTTATTTTTATTGTATCGTAGTCCAGAAAAAGTTTAAACGGTGAAAAATCAAAAACAACTTGAAAATCCAAATGTCACGTGTACATTTCAAGACCAAAATCTTCTCGAGTTTTAGCGACTTTCAAGTTATTTTTAATTTTTCACTGTTTAAAGCTTCCCTGGACTACGACAAACATTTCAAAACCGAAATCAGCTAAATTGGCTCAGCCGTTCTCGAGTCTTAGCGAGACAAACGAATAGCAATTGATTTTATGAGCCTACCAAAATGACTCTGCCTGATAAAAATCATGCAAAGCAAGGAGGCCCCTTCGTACTAAAATTGGTGTGGCTATACTACCCGTAACGTAATGTAATGTTGTTTTTCAAAGTAATGTTAGAGTTTTGACTCATCATTTATCATCTTATTTAAATTGATATTGGAACAAAATTAGGTACAATCAATCAATTGGTAAGAGATCCCATGGTATAAACAAAAGAATCAGTCAAATTGAGAACCTTCTCCTTTTTGTCAAAGTCTCCAAGTCCTGCAGTCTATATGTTGATATGGGAAACTGTATACTTTATTTAAATAATAAGTGAATAATTGAAATTTTAATAATTAGACATAATTATGAAGTAAAATAGCGTGTAAATCACAATATGCGCGTGTATATCCGAAACCCATATACAGCTAAATAAATTTGTATTAAAATATTACAAATAGAACAATAGCATCAAGTATAATATATATTTTTAATATATTTATTAATTCCATTAAGGGATATTTTTATAGGGAGTCCCTTTTCGAGCACGAAAATCGTCTTACAAATGTATTATATTATATATATAAGTTTACCAGAACTTGTCTTCAAGTATCTTGTCTATCAACTTATTTCCAACTCATCTATAAAGAAATAAAATCTATAAAATATGGGGTTGTTTTTTATATCTAAATTCAATCAGCTTTCATTTAGGATGTCGTAAAAATGAAACTATAGGTTTCTATGATTTTTATTATTATAATTCATTATCATTAACTGCCTCGTTGTTCCAGTGGTGGATCAAAAGGTCTCGTGCTCGATTCCCGGGTCGGATTGCTGATGGGTTTTTCTTCAAGAATTTCAAGAAATTCTTAATAGCAGTCCGGAGTATGGAAGATGGCGGTGTTTCCCGCCCGTGCCTCGGAGAGCACGTTAAGCAGTCGGTCCCGGTTATTATGAACGTCTATAGCATTCGTTATTGGGAAGTCAGTGTTCTCAAATATACCGACAACTAGTTCAACCTTCGAATTCAGTTCACCCTCAGGGTTGCGGAGGTCCGATGCCAATCGCTCCGTGTAAAACTGATATTCAGGTAAAACCGGTTGAACTAGTAGTCGAACCCAAATCTTGGAAATATAAAGGCTAGGAAGATGATCATCAGCCTGTTGCATCTACGGCTAATACTCTCCAAAGGTACACGCTCTCCGGTCTGATGCTTTATGTCAGCCCTCTTATACAAGTAGTCACACGTTCTGGCTAGAAGGTGGCTAGAAGGCACCACACACTACGTTTGCCAACATACAATACTTTCATATATATATAATATTTATTGACATACTATTAGTGTCTTAGCCTTAACTTTAAAGATTTTCCACTGAAGTTCATAAATGTCTTCTCATTAATATTAGCCTAAGCCTATTATTAAATCATCCCTAATTTCATTATTTAACAAGTTACGTATTTTAATTGAATGTTCTTGTCGACTCTTCATTTTTTAATACGCTTTTATTAGTTTCGTCTGTATATTTCTTTGTGACCTACTTTTATAAGCGTGTTTTTAACTACATTTATTATTATATGTGTCTATTCGCCTGCAAAAGTTTTAAAAATATCTTATTTTTATTTAACATATCAAGTCAATTTTATCAGGTTATACAGGTGCTTAATGATACGGAAGCACGAAAAAGGAACGAATGAATCATCCCTACAATTGTTAGGATGACTGTAATCATTTTACAGATTTGCCTATCTTATTAAAATGTCCCTAAATCAATTATACTCCCAAAGTAACATCACTAAATTATGGATTTAGGTTTAAATACAGATACACCGTAATTGCTTTGCGAATTGGATTTGCACGACCAAGTTCTGGACCAATGTTTGTGCTGAACAAATTTTGTGCCCAATAAAATTGGTTCAGAGCTCATAATATTTTACTTTTCCTTTGGGAACTCTAAAAAATGTTTGTGTAGGCAAAATTTGTTCGAATTTATGAAGGAAGCCTTGTGTTTTATATTGATGTTATTATTGGTTTTATTCAATGTATTTAGGTCACATAGATGTTTATTTGATTTAGTAACCAAAATTACGAAAATTTTATATTAATTGTGTTAGTAAACGAAATTCCTCCTTTTAGCAATATTCCGCTCACTAATATTATCCAATTCTCGATTATCAAACCCAAAGTATAAGACAATTACGGCCAAGAAGTATTTAGCCATGAAACATTCAAAAACTTTTCCATTAACTGCACTTGTCAAAAACTTTGCCACCTTCAGTTGATATCCTTATAATTTTAATCTCATTTATATAATAGTTTGTAAACATTTTGCCATAAGTCGGATACATTCGAAGCAGGAGAAAGGGAGGTCCCTTACTCGAATGAATTGGTACAGGCAGTAATTCTCGCAAATTGCCATGATCAAAGTGACTGTTGGTGGAAAGTCGGAGCTCTCTAACTACCTATCTCCATCCTGTTCTGTTATATCAGCGTAAGTTTTATCACAGCGTTACATTCCTCATTCAATATCAGTTTAAAACTATTTAGCCGTAAATAGCAAAACAATAAATATAAAACAAGAAGTGATTCGTTTATTTTATGAATACTTGGCCCGTATAATTGGTTTCCTGTAACTGCAGTTTAATCACACCGTAAAAGCCAACAAGCTGGGATCTAAATTGGAACTCGTCGCTCGTTCGAAACAATTGCAAAGAGGCCAAACGCCTACAATAGCAAACACTTGTTTGCAAATTTAAATGCTGGGTTATTTACTGAAAAAATGCGTTAGGTGAATGGTCACTAATGTACATATACATATGTTAAAATATAAGAACCATGGTGGATATGTAACTACGTACATTGCAATAAATTGAACAAAAGTGATATTAAGATTAATCCCGCCCATATGTCCATCGCTGTAACTCCTGTACACCAGTATTCACAGCAGTGACCCACAAACAGACTGAGTTATAACATTCGGGATGTTCCAGGAAAAATTCAACTATCTTGGAATCCACAACGAAATTAATCAGAAGAAAAACTGGAGGAGTTGGAAATACAAAAACCGGTATGATCCATTAAGAAAATATAATGAAACATGAATCAGTATTTTTTAACCGACATCAAAAAAAGGAGGAGGTTTCTCAATTCTTTCTTGTTTTTCTTGTTTGTTTTAAACGTCCCCAAAATCACTTACGGATTTTTATTTGAATGTAGTTATTACAAGTGGTCTTTGTTTAAGAAGGAGTAAAATAAAATGTTACAATTGTGCATACAAATAACATGTAGAGTCTCTATTAGTCTTTATAAATATTTAAATGCGATTATAAATTGGTTGTCTAATTTCAACAACAGTATGTATCATCATGGAGTTTTTCGGACGCAGCCCTAGATTGTTTGAAGAGAAAGGGTAATTTATTTAAATTATTTATCTACACTTCTTTTTCTTCAGTTATCCCTAGTTAGGCCCTAGTGAAGTTCGAACTTGAACACTTCATCTCAAGACCCAACACTACTTGAGAATTTATGAGTCAATTTTATTTGTAAATAGTGAAAACTTACCAGCAATGGTATAAGCAAGTACGAGCACGATGACGCCAACATTACTGAAGAGGAAGGCGAGCAGGCCTCGCACGTAGTCGCGAATGCGGGACGCGAGCCTGCGCTTGCGTCGCGGCATTATTCACCGCGCATCCCGAGGCTGCGCGAGCGCAGCGTCCACGCTCATCTCGCGCTTACCACTCATTTACGATGGAGATCTGAAATTAAAGAAAATTTTATTTACACAAAAACACAATTTAAGTTATTTATTAAATGGAGGTAATTTGTTTCATCAGCATCCTGATCACTGCTAGACATAGATGCACTAGTCAACTGATCATAAGATTCATCAACCATTTTCTGATTTTATACACCGCCGTAACTTTGATTACTATAAAAGTGACGACGAAGTAATAATTGTGAAATTTTACATAGGTGTAAGTACCTTCAAAAAGTGTTCACGTTTTTAATAACAGGAATATGTCAACTAGTCGTTTTTCATTCAAAAAGAATGTCAAAAACTATTTCTTGACGCAATGGCAGGAAATAAATAACTAAAATACAATATAGTAACTACAGTGTACGAATCTAAAGTTTATGTATTAGTGTGTAAAATTATTAAAAATTGTAAAATATATATAATACTTCTACATCACCCAAAGGTTGGCTGGTAGAGAATGTCTTGGGCATTTAGCCCGCCGATGTACATGTGTGCATGAAGTTTAAATAAATAAATATATTAATAATTTTCAATCACAAAACAATTCACTACTCAATCAGAGTTATAAATGTACCACATGTTATACCGTTTATGACACGCCATTGGTCCAGCTAGAAATGGATGACAACGGTAGGATGGTAAAAAAATTAGTTTATATTATTCAGTATTATAACGTTTATTTGATAGCAGTACACACTAGTTCATGCGGCACGATGGACTGACGATCCGAAGGAAGTGGCTGGTAGCAGATAAATGCGGACTGCCCAAGGCAGGGATAATTGGCGCTTCTTGGGGGAGGCCTTCTTTCAGCATTGACGGCGATGTATACACACTAAACTGTGGTTAGATGTCCAAAAACACAAATGAAAAAGCAATACCTTTTCTTAATTTCTGTTTCATGAATTTTTATGGTAAATTTTCTTAAGCTCTGTTCCATGGTTAAAAACATAGTTCATTTGATAAAAAATGTTAAACTTTCAATAACACCAGAATATATTGGCGTACACAACTCATCTTGTTATTTGAAGGGGATTTCATAAACACTGACATTCTGTTTCCGAACTGAGACACGAATGACATACGCCGGAAATGATAAATCAATATAATCCGGTCTTGAAAAATAAAAAAGATATTTTATTGATATTAAGTTTTGATTTATATTCCAAACGAAATGTGAAAAGTGTTATTAACTATTATTAACATTGGTCAACTATTGTCAATTCAACACTATTAAACACGGTGTCACATTACGTTAATAGTTTTCTTTAATGCAGCGTGGTGACTTACACTACGTTGGACTATTGAGATGCTTCTCCATCATTAGGCCTTTGATCCTGCACTCACCCAAACAGGACAACGAAAATGCTGTTATTTTAGGTGGTCTTCTATGAGAGGGTAGTACCACCCCGTTCGTGCTTAATCAGCGTGGCTCTACTACCTTGAAATTCTTCGCACTTTTGGCAGAAAATATCCATCATATATAATTATCTGAAATAGTTATCTAGAGAACCGATTTTCATGTTTTTTAAAATGTGTGTTTTGCTGTCGAGCCTCAGATAGGATAGTTAACATCACGCTTAGATCAATACGAGGCGAGCTTGATTTAAGAAAACCCAGACGAAGATGCGTTTGTCGCCTTGTATCTCATATTTCTTTTCGTTTATAAGAAACCAGCTGACCTGGCGAACTTCGTACCGCCATATTTATATATCTGTATTAGTTTCCCACAGGCAGTGTACAGTTAAGGACAAAAAACGACTTTTCCCGTTATCTTTGAATTTTTCTTGTACGTACAATAAGGAACACATAAATAAAATTATTCAATTTAGTGCAACCAATCGGAAGTTATACGTATATATACATTTCGGCGATTCATTATATGTATGTATATAGATATAGACTAGCTGACACTTTGCAAAAAGTAAAACAAAAAAAAACATATTGGCAACATTTAGGTATAAATCGTGCATGTAGCTTAATACGATACACTAAATAGCCTTACTTGATAAATGGGCAACTAGCACTAAAATAATTTCTGAATTTGCGATCATAGCTCCTAAGATCAAATTCAAACAAAACTCTTCAGCCTTTTATATTAGCATAGTACATACTGCATGCTGACATCGTTAAGATAAATAATTCCATAATACATTTCGTCCTCACATAACTCTTTTGGTTAACTCACCAATCGGCATAAAACTCGCAGTAAAAATAATTTTCCCGCCTCAACAACATTCATTGCCATATTTCAGTAAATTTATACAAACCCTTTATAAATTATACACCTAAACCTTGCTTATAAATCACTCTATCCAATGCTGAAACCCGTATGTAATTCCGTACGGTACTTTTGGAGTTTATCGCATTCAGAAAGACGCAGAGGGATTTATATTTTGAACCTCCCTATTACTATTAGGAATTTTCCATTAAAGAAATTTAAGAATATCATTAAATCGAAGTTAACCGCAAAGGGGTGTTATATACCATAGCAGAATATTGGGGATTGAGCTGCCCATTCTGCACATGCTGTTTATTTTGAATGTTTAAATTTATTTTGATGTGACGATAATAAATACTTTGAAATAAATTCATCTTAAACTATTGATAGAGTTGACATTTTTTTTAATGACTGATTATTATAATTGTGACTCAAATTGTAATCATCGGTTATTTTTATTGAAATAATGTCTTTTGCATTTGTGAAAATTGTCTGGATTTTAAAAGAGACGGTGATCCTTGAGTTTGTTTCGTCCTTTCTTCTCAGGGGTAGTTCAGTTAGGAAAGGCTGAACTCATCTGCTCAAAAAAAGTTTAACTTACAAAAGTGTTTATGTAACCTACTTGCAGAATAAATGATTTCATTTCATTTCTACCGACTTCGTATTAAGGAGAAGGTTCTAAATTCGGTCCTATTTCTTTACAACTCGAGTATTCATAGATCTTTTTGGAAAATTTTAAATATAGTTTCTGTTTGGTCCCATTGGCTTTATTATGAAATATGCATGTAATGTATGGCAAACGAGCAGTCGTATCACCTAATGGTGTGTTGCGGCCTTTTAAAAATGAGTAAGCTCTTTTATTGAACGCTTGAAGGTCGTATTGGTCCGGGAATAGTGCAGGCGAGGAGTTCATTCCACAGTTTTTCTACCATAAAAAAGCGGGACAGAAAATTTCTACTCATAAGAATAAAAAAATAGGAATATAGAGTTCTGAGTATTGCAATACATCATGGTATAGGCGCATTAAAGGCGTTTACATACACGAAGTTTGATACAATTCTTAGTTCAACGTTTAAATCTTTGCAACTAGCGTTTTAATATTTTTTAAATATATTTTTGCATTTGATATTACAGTTCTTAAAGAAGGTTATACGATATCTAACATTGCGCTATAACCGATAACAGAAAGACAGGGACCATACACAGGGGATAAACTGCGTAAACCGGTTCGTACAATGCGTCTTGGCGTTTGGTCAAATTGGTCGTCTTATTCGAAAAAGATCCACCATAATATTAGAGTTGACGAAGATAACGATCACTGCTCTATTCCTTTGGGTCTCAGCGTGATGTTTTACGTGTCCAATAAAGCGAGCACGTTTTACTTGAATAGGCTGTGTAAAAGTAGTCTGTATGGTTGTAACTTTATGGGTACGTGTGTATTGTGTATGACCCTTTCACACACACTGTTACACCTTAGATTATAATATAACACAACAAAACTCACTTAATACTATCTTACTAACTATAATCATTTCATATTACTACTAATATAATAAATGCGAAAGTTTTTCTAGGTATAAGTTTGTTACACTTTCACGCAATAATGGCTGAATAGATGTGGATAAAGTTTGGCGGAAAAAGACTATCGTCTGAAATAGCATATGTTAGGTCCTTTAGGCTTCGGGAACCTTAAAAACTTAGTAAAAGCAACGAACAGTTTCTAAAGATATATATGTGATATCTATGTGACTGTGGATACTTCGGTTTGGCGGACACATTTATGCCGAAGCGTGGGTCTCGAACGCACAACGGTCACAGATCATGATCAGATTCATGTATAAATAAAATATTATTCCAAAAATGATTATACGTAAACATAAAACAAAAATGTTCAAATAAGAAACCAAACAAAGAGCTGTACACCATTTGTTGTATAATTGGCGCACAAAGGACAGACCCTTTCATCATTCGCTAACAAAAATATGGAAATTCTGTAAACATAACATGCCTAAATGTTAAAAAAACACGCTGAGAATCAGGTTTTTTGTTCAATTTTGGTGGTTTAGTTAAAATATGGAAAAAAAGTGTACATAAAATATTTGTTTACAACCACCCTAAAATTTAAATGGATACGTAAAGGATACGAAGCCATGGAATATATGAATTTACTGATAAAACTGTTTGTGAAACACCTATTTTGAAACGAACTTCAAAGTTACATAAATACAGAACAAATTGTTCTGTTCATCGTACAACATTATGTCCGTGGTGATGATTAAAATTAAAAATGTCCGTGTGGTGAACGAGTAAACATAGGTACAGTTTCACCATCCCTACTCATCCCATGAGTGTCGTAAGAGTCGATTAAAGGATTAAGCTACGCAGAACAATAGCAACGCATACAGAAGGAAAACTTGAAGCCAACCCTGTTGTCACGCGACACAGTCGCTTCCCACTGTTGGACTACTCTCGGTCTTCACTTTTAACACCCTACCGCGCAACGCAACAGCGCAGACAAATAGATTAGGCAAGCGCAAACAATTAGTACATTCCAGAAGATGGTTCACGATTATTATGCATCATAATTGAGTCAGTCATTCATATGTTAATTTAGTAATTTTAGTTACGTACGAGTATATATGTATTATATGTTTATTTATTGGTATGAACAGTATGTGTTTTATATCTATGTGTGTATGTATATATATATACATATATATTTGTATAGAAATATTAAATTTCTGCAAACTCAAGGCACATCCAACTACTATTGTCTCTTTGAAACATTTGATTTATCTTAAGGTTGCCTAGAAGAGATTGCTACACTACAAATTGGACTACTTTTGTGTATTCTTATTTAACCCTGTAATACGGTGTGCAAATAAAGAGTTTTCTTTTCTATTTTTCTATTCTATTAGGTAGCGGCAGTTTAAGGAAAACCTAGTATAAATGACAATATTCATAAATTTTTAGTACGCAATTGTGGTAATTGTTTTGAAATACGAATATACAAATTAATTCATACAACAGCGTAAACTGACCAATCATACTTGCTTGTGGCCAGGCGATCACGAACAATGTGACCGTATCTAAGCGAATGAACTATACTTGGTTTGAGTCAATAAACGTTATTATTGTTAGCGGCTAAAAGCTAGATTTGATCTCAATCGTGTCCAGTAACTGAGGTATATAAACACCTATGATATCCCGACGTTTTGATCGACTTGTGGCGATATAGGTCACGGCTGGATTACGAGTGAGCTAGATCTAGGGAAATGGAAATGTCTGATGTCAACAAGGAAAAAACTCATTGTGACTGAAAATTACTATCCTAAGTTGGCGTGATAGTTTAAAAGTAAGACAAGATTAAAAAAATAACATTAAATACATGTTTTGTAAAAAAAGTTGCTTTTTTTCTTCCCACATCCTACTAATATTACAAACGCGAAAGTTTGTAAGTATTATAAACGCGAGTATGGATGGATGGATGGAAGTTTGTTACTCTTTCACGCAAAAACTACTAAACGGATTTGTATGAAACTTTGTAGTAATATAGCTTATACATCAGAATAATACATAGGCTACTATTTGCCGCGATAACCGACATATACGCGGGCGGAGCCACGGGCAACAACTAGTATAATACTAGCTTTTGCACGCAGCTTCGCTCACGCAGACTTTCGTCCCCTGATTTACCCCCTTAGGGGTGGAATTTCTAAAATTTCTTTTTTAGTGCTCTTTTACGTTATATAAAGAACCCACATGCAAAATTTCAGGATTCTAGGTTCAGCGGTTTGGGCTGTGTGTTGATCTCTGGGTATGTCAGTCAGTCACCTTCCTCTTTTATATATATACCAGTTGTTTGAGAGTAGTTCAGTGACATACACACTCACAGAAGAATTATATATATAAAGATAGCTTAATTTTATTTAACATTTTTGTGTTTTATATTGCATAATTAAGTGTAAGCTAGCAATATTTCTTTGGAAATTTATTCTGTTTTAATATTGTAACAGATTCTAAATAAATAAAAAAATAATTATTAGACCATTGTAGAACAAAACCCGCTTATTAGAATTGAGAATTTTACATATTAGACACTCACCATACGGGTTGGTATAGAGTTTTGGTCTAGTTTTCCTTGTCTGTGCCGTACCGATGCCTGGCGTCGTTTGATCCCAGTCGACTCTCACGACGCTCATATATTGTAAACGGGCGGTGATATTTCGTATTTTTCTTCACTACACGGATTTGAAGTTCGACTGTTTCGAAAGAAACTTGACTGTTTAAAAAAATGCAAGAAAAAAAAACTAAGTCAGTTGAGGAAATTTATCACCCTGTAAACTTCATCCATGTTGTCTAATATTAATTGCAGTCAAATGTGCGTTTATGCCTCAGTCAATCAATCATAATCAATCAATAGTTTACTTAAACACGTCAGTTTTACATCAACATCCTTGTACGCTGGATTTTGTAGTTTACAAAGACCCTGAAAGGTGTACACTGTGCAGATCTGCGTTAGATAATTATTGAAAGGGAAACAAATTAATCGTATGTACAAACTGGCTATGATAAAAACCGATTGTCACTGTCGGTATAAGCTGAGTCCACACCAGACGATTCAAATTGGATCGGCGATCCCGTGATCCGCGATCCAAGATCGTGATGCGTGGAGCGTGGATCGTAGTAGGCCGATCTACGCTCCACGCATCACGATCTTGGATCGAGGATCGCTGGACTGCCGATTCAATTTGGATCGTCTGGTGTGGACCCAGCTAATATCCATCAAGACGAATAGGCTATAAAGTATGCCAAAGAAATATACATAAATAGGAAATATGAATATATGAACGAAAGCAAATTATTGCCAGCTGTAGGGTATGCCGAAGAAATGGACATAGATATATACGCTCGAAAAACGAAAAGTAAAGAATTAAGAACGAGGGTAAAAAAGGATTAAGAACTAGTTAATTCGTAGAATTTTATTTCATCTAAATCAATACTTTTAATACGGAAATTAGTGATGATAATGAAAGTAATTTAATGATACTTCTGATTGGTCCGTACAATCACTGCCAATTATTGTTGAAAGAGATTCCTAATCATTATTCAGAGTACGCACTAAGATAAATCTTTGTATTTCAGCAACACATACAATCAGACATTTGTTTAACCCGGAATGTCTCTGGCAATCGTCTATAGTTTGTGTTAAAACATTTATTTTATTCAGCCTTAAATCTTTTTAATCGCCGTTAATCAATCGTTAAGTCCCAATAAGTGCGAACATTCGTGACTCATCACGTCTGCTTGGGGGCGAGGGGGGGAAGGGAATGACTCTAAATAGAAGTTAACAAAATTCATTCTTGAATCGTGACTATCTTAATTAATGAGTTCTGGCATTTATTGGTAACGGCCATTGTGAATTTTTATTCAAGTTTTATTTTATGCACTGGTCTGTGTGAATACTTGTCTAGTACTATCCTAACAATTATAGTGGTTTCTAACACCACGAATAATGGCAGAGCATATAGTTTGAGGAACAAAATATAGGAAAAGGGCTGGGTACCGAGAAAAGTTGTGCATGCTACAGAACTGTTTTATCTGGTAATTATCGTTGCAAGTTTGCAAATGACACTAAAAAGAAGAAAATGCATTTATATTTGCCGAAAGAAACTCAAAAACACGGCAATTTTATAATAAGACTTGAGCATAATTATTAAGGTCTTGGATTTTGCTAAACGCGTAGGTAGCTAAGAATTTATCATTCTCTATAATGATCGTAAACGACTTGAGAAAATAGTTGATCGATCAATTTAAAATCTATGCACATTTTTTACCGCCGGATTTTGTTTATAAATTCATTAATTTAAACGTTTCCTGTTAAACAGTATTCAACTAAAGCGATTACACAATTGGATCACTACGTTGTCTGTAATCATCGTAGAAAACTTGATCGATCGGTTGATTGATAGATCAATTGCTCGATCATCTGCAAATCTTTTCACAGCCTTTCTATATTTCTATATTTATTAATTCATTAATTTAAACGCATTCCGATAAAAAAATACTTAGGTAAATGATTGTATAATTGGATCACTTCATAGAGCCTAAAACAAATTTGTTAAAACCTTACAATGAAACTGTCGGAAAAGTTCGTCCACGGCAAACTTGTACCGACCAAATTGGTGATGTTCTGAAATAGGGGCATGTAACAACCACCAGGAATCGACGAGCATGCAGCGATTGATGAATGTGGTTCAACCAAAAGAGGTATATAAGAACCATGGATCTACCAGGATTAACAATTTATGGATTACACGACATATGTACCTTCTGTGGATCAAACTCAAAACAACGGACGTTTAAGTATAAGAAGTGTATCAAGGCTTGTCCTTACTTTTAAAATTTTAAACACTTACTTTTCTTACACATGTGAAATTTAATTATTTAATATCAAATTTCACATTAATCCTAACATAAAATGCATTATTGGACATCAATACTCAGATAGTTAATAAGTCCTCTAACAGTACGGCGCGTTAAAAAGGAATTATATTAATACCTGTTCGGATAATTAACTTAGCTGTATTTTACGCCCATGCCTTGGAGAACACGTTAAGTCATCGGTGCCGGTTGTCATGAACATCTATGGCAATCGTTCTTGAGAAGTCGGTGTCCTCAAATATACTGCCAACTAGTTCAACCTTCGAATTCAGTTCGCTTTTAGGGTTTGGAGGACTATTCCCTCCGTTAAAAAACTAATATTCAGATAAAACCAGTTGAACTAGTAGCTGACCCTAATTAATTTTGGGAATAATAAAGGGTAGGAAGATGATGTTTGGATATTCAGTGTCAGTATCAGCAATTCTCCCTGTCAAACCAGTTTGTGCCGAAGCCAAAGGTAGTAGAGCCTCGCTATTTTCATCACGAACGGGCCGGCTCGACCGAAGCGGTACTACCCTCGCACCGAAAATCAACGCAAAACGACAGCAACTGAGCTGTCATGTTTCGTTGGTGAGTGCGACACAGGAGGCCCAAAGATGCAGAAGCATTGTCTGCATTCGCAATGAGTATGGTCACCACCACTCCTGGATTCTGCTTATGCTTTCCATCAAGCAGAGTGGAGTCATTTTGGCAGGTCATACATTAAAAAAAAGGATGGTTTTACTTTACTGACGACATGAAGAAAAAAAATAAACATCTCAGATTGACAAAGTACTTGCTAAATGATACCAAATCGTTTAGTGAATTCGTGAGTGGAACTGTCGGGGTAATCGAAGCTCTTTTGTCTGGACGCGACAGTGTTACTAATGATTGAGATCTGAACGAGACGTATGACACATTTCACATTCTACCGTCACTGTGTTTTGTGTTGGTAATTCTGTATTAAAATCAATCAATAGGGTTTTATGTATAGCTAACAGTGATTGAATTTCCTCAGAAAACAATGTGTGACATTTTTCTTTACGTGTTTGCGATGTTTGTGTCAGAGATTTTATGAAAAAGAAAGTCACATTTTTGGAAAAAATAATGGCAATTCCATTAACATTTGAAAGTAGTTTATGACGTTATAGTTTTCAAAAAGTTATATCAGTGGTCTAGTACCCAAAATACAAGCTCTGCTTAGCTTGCGATTAGATGGGGTTGTGTGTTAGATGTCCGAAATATTTATTTACTTATTCATTTATATTTCAAATACTAGAGGACTTTTTGACAACATATCACATAAAGTTTATTAAAATCAAAGGGTTTAGTGCCATATTAATTTAGCGGAGTTGACTTTGCTTAATTATTTTGAATGCAGCTTCATCCAACCTTAATTTCATTCACAGACAGAACTAAGAAACCCAAAAGCGGGTAAGTGATGGTTAATGGAGCCTCAAACATCTCCTGAATATGGTAGGTATTCTCTCGATATGACCACAATGAAATAATTGTTTAGTAGGTGCTGGTTTGCTATAAGGGTTTTTTATATATTTGGACCTGCCAAAATTACTCTACTCTGCCTGATGGTAAGCATAAGCAGAATCCAAGAGCGATGGTCACCATACTGCGAATGCAGACAATGCAATAATGCAGCATGGTGACCCACCATGTGGTGCTTCTGCATCCTTGGGCCTCCGGTCTCGCACTCGCCAACGAAACACAAACAGCACGATCGCTGTCATTGTACGTTGATTTTCTGTGCTCAGGTAGTCCCGCCCCGGTCAAGCCTTGCATTACACCGTTCGTGTAGTTTCAAGCTACCGCAGTCATGCCCGAACATCACAGAATTTGTGAATTGTTATCTATAGACCGGAACAACTAAGTTCCACTTTCGTCATCAGCTTGTATACAATAAATTCTGATTTACACCTGCAATAAAACCATCAAAGGTGAACATTTCCTGTTACATGGCTGTGTTTACGTTGCCGTGGCGTATCTGTGACGAATCCGGCCGTACATGTATACCTACACCTAATAATGAAGGTATAGAACAAATTTTGGCACATCGACAACGTCCAGGTGAGACTCAAACAGTAAAACGACCACCATCACAGCTAAACCGTTCTAAAATAAACTCAGTAGTCACATTTCAAGCGTCACACAACCCATTGTAGCATCTACAGGGTCGAGCGATTGTATTTATAGAACAGACCGAGCAATGTATTACGAAAAGTGCGTTGAATACTAACTATTGTTGGTGTCGTAGTAGGCTGGGGGTATACGTCACAGGCTGAAAATGATTATACGACCGTGCAGCGACCTCGTTCTAAAACTTTGATTAAGACGTTTTACATTTTGACACTTTTGCAGAGCTACGAAATACAGCACATGGCTAAAGACTTTATAATCTCGGGAACCGGTTGGTAAGTTATTACTTTGATTGTATGATTTGAAAAATTATTACCACGATATCCGACATGCACGCAGGTGGAGCCGCGGCCAAAGCTGGTTTAGTATATTTTAGATGTTATCCTAAATTACTAATTGTGAAAGAATTCCCAAGTTTGGATCCTAACATTACTATTATGGTATATGAGGTATTACGTACAAACTCACAAAGTTAAACTCTTTATAATATCAGTACCTGGATGGCCAAAGTTGCTCGGTAGTTCATTGTTTTGATAATTTTTCTAAAATGTAATTCTAGCTTATTCGATTTATCGCCCCTTAAAACCCACTGCACACTAAATTTCATGAAAATCACATCACAGTGTCACCCGCGCTTAATTTCATACCGCGGGTGAAGCTAGTCTAAAAAAAGTAGCGTAAGTTACTCTCTGTATCATCAGCTACCTATCAGTGAAAGTCCCGTCGATATCGCTCCAGCGGTTCCAGAGATTACCCGGAACAAACAGACAGACATGCAAAAAAATTTTAACTACGTTTTTGGTATATGTACCGTGTATAAATACATATGCATTTATTAAAAAGCGGTTATTATAATAATAGAAACTGACACTCCAATTTTATTTATTTGTACAAGTGTACAAGTGTACAAGCTTTGGTCGTTTAAAGGTTAATAGATGAATACACAAGTATATAGAAACTGACAAACTCAAAAAACTTTAAGTGGTGTTTAATGTACAAAATAAGTGGCGACATAAATAATTCTTTCATAACTCCTCTGAAATCTCAAAGGCATTCCAATTACCCTATATATTTTGTAAGCTCATTCTTTCTATAAAGTTTGTAGACATTAAACATTTTGTATTTCGGATAAAATGTTATCATTACATCCTTCTAACGTAAATTGAAATTCCATACATAACATAACGTTAATACGTTCAATACGTAACTGAATTTATAACACTAAACGTTTGGATAAGATTCATCTATACTAATATATAAAGCTGAAGAGTTTGTTTTTTTGTTTGTTTGTTTGAACACGCTAATCTCAGGAACCACTGGTCCGATTTGAAAAATTCTTTCAGTGTTAGAAACAAGGCCTGTCGATAATCTCGCTTATCCAATTTTATATAAAACTAGCTGAACCCCGCGGTGTTACCCGCGGCTATTGTTGTACCGCGAGTAACGCTGCGGGACAAGGTTAGTCTAAAAAAGTAGCCTAAGTTACTCCCCGGATGATCAGTTACCTGCCAGTGAAAGTCCCGTCAAAATCCGTCCAGCCGTTCCAGAGATTACCCGGAACAAACAGACAGACAGACAAAAAATGTTTTAACTACATTTTTGGTATATGTACCGTGTATACATACATATGCATTTAGTAAAAATCGGTTATTTTAATATTACAAACAGACACTCCAATTTTATTTATTTGTATAGATTTAGAGAGACTCGACAACCAAAGTCCATTATACTTTCGAAAAGTTGGTTTAAAAGTTGGTTTCAAAACATTGGTGCTAATTCCGTCGGTCTAGATCTCTCTAAAATAAAAATTACTAAATAAAAGTTTTATCCTGTATAACGACATTCTAAACGTCAAACATTGATAAAAAATAAATATGTCAAACTAACAATACAAAATTAGGAGGAAAAAGCTACACTAAACTAAGAAAAAAGAGAAACGTAGTATAAAAACAAAAAATATTTTTCAAAAAGTCAAACTTTTCAAGTGACAACTAATAATAGCTAATAAAAAAAATTAAGTAGGTCTAATCCTCTTTTCAAAGGAGAGACCTACGTCCAGCAATGGACTGCTAAAGGCTGTTGATGATGATGAAAACTATTTAGAGAAAATTTAGTTTAGTGACACCACAACAGAATTAGCACCACTATTATGTTTATCAGCTAGAATTTATAAAGCACTATCATCTAAATTCGAAATATATTTTGTGATCCTAGTGGGAGTCTATGACAAAGTTTTTGTTGACTGAAAATAGGCGCATTAAGAACTAACTTATTTGAAAGGCTCACAGCGAAATACGTATTCTCAATGGTAAACGTTGAAATGTAGTCTTTTTTGTGCCTAATACTTGAGTTGTATACTTCTTATGGACATGCCTAAAATCGAAGTTCAGCTGTGTTGACAACGCCTAGAGAGCCGACTCCAACCTAATTTGTAAATTTATTTCGAGAATTGTTAAGAATAATGTTGTGACTCTGAAGCTCTTCGAAGTTCACGTACGTACGTGTGTAGCATCTACTGTGTTTAATCTACTGTTGTAGTGTTATATAAATCGCAACAAGGAACTTGGGAATGGGAAATCTAAACTGGAGTTTGACCACGACCAAGAAAAGCCGGTGTTAGGCAGGACCTTTAAGGGTTTCACCTGATGAATGAGGGAAAGAGTACACAGCATTTTACAGCCCACTACTGGATATAGGCGTCTCCTTAGAAACGAAATTTTGTCCTACTTATACCACGCAAAATGAAAGTGGTAAATCAAGATAAGATTGTAATCTAGAAAACCACATAGACAACTCTTCCTCAAAGAAAAAGTTGATTTACTTAATTAACAACGTTAATGAAACTGAAAAAACGTGTGAAAGCTAGTTTGATTAAATACGAGTAAATCCTCAAACTGAAGCCTATTGTAGCTAAAAAGATATAGCTATATAGTCACGCCTATTTCCCAGTGGGGTAAGCAGAGACAATTGATCTCCACTTACTACAGTCCTGACGCACCTCTTTTGCTTCGTCAACATTCATCAATCTCACTCATCTTCTTTTCTTCACTCCTTGTCACTACATCTACTTTCAATCCACAACGTTCTCTTATAACTACATTCCTGACTCTGTCACTAATTTTCACATCACTCATATTTCCTAGGGACCACATATCCACAGCATTTATTCTACTTTCGTGCTTCTTCTGCTATACCCAAGATTCGCAAGCAAACATAAGGGTTGGGACGAGACACCATTGTGCACAACTAAACGCGCCCTCTTCAACTTTTGTAAGCAACAAAGGAGTGCAGATTACTATTCACCTTATTTCCCACTTTCACTCTCCTTTCTATATAATCTTCATGTACTCCATTCCTTGTGAACATCGAACCTAAATTTACAAACTCCCCCACTTGCTTTACTTTCTCACTTTCAATCGTCATATTGAAGTCACACATACTGTTTTCCCGTTTTTAGTTATAACTACCACAGCCAAAAGCTACGGCTTACCCAGATACCCGTAGCTAAAGAGATGAAGACAAACACGTGTTTTCGTGAACTGATAGCAGAAGCGCTTGTTGCATTTCTTTCGTATTATACAATTTTTTACTGAAAAAAACACTCTTCTTCAAACTTTATTTTTACGGTTCTTAATTCTCCAAAGACATCTTACTTTTATCGCATAAAAGCACCTGAAGCCGCTATTAGCAAAGTGTTCCAAAGAAACGAACGACAATTTCAGAGAATGTAACGTGTATCATTAGAACGCAACTGGTGGCCCATAAACGTTGATTCAACTTTACATTGTCACATAAATTATAATAATTACGAATGTTCGCCGCTAAATGGAGCTACAGGGACGCTTTTCAGAGAGCATGCATCATTTTTAACTCTGTTAAGAAGATTAATATCCTACGATACGAGTTTTTTTTTTTTTTTCATATACACTTACTGTTTTACCGATTCTGCATAGTGCAATGTTACGATTCGTTCTAATTTTATTCAAATTTTCTAAGAACAGTGGTTGGTTCGTAGTCATTAATCTCCAACCGTTGTGTGAGATGAACTTTAAAAACTATTCTACAACGAATTGGTAATCTTTATGCTTTCCTTGTCTAACATTAAAATATAACTCCAGATCAATGAGAAATGGACAGAACAACAATTATGGGTGAAATCGCGGGCCGCAACTAGTCTATACAAACAAATAAAATTTGTAGTGTCTGTTTGTAATATTGAAATAACCGCTTCTTACTAAATGCATATATATGAATACACGGTACATATCGCATTTTTTTTTTAATTTTTGTCTGTTCGTCTGTCTGTCTGTCTATCTGTCTGTCTGTTTTTTCCGGCTAATGTCTGGAATTTGCGGTACGACAATAACCGCGTGTACCCCGCGGGACACAGCTAGTTCTAAATAATATCCAACAAATTACTTTTGTATGCAGTGTTCTTTGCGTGCGTACTCAGAGGAAATAATTAGCAAGTCTGGCACAAAATTAATATAGCAAAAACAATGTAGCCAACAGTAAATTTTAATTGAGCAAAACCAATTCGTGCATTGTGTGTGCGAAATACGAAACAAAATGCAATTGTATACCGCACAGAAGTTAAACTTTTATGTCTACTTTTAAGTTTGAGAAATTGAGTGTTCGTGTGGTTTCCTTGCTGTTTTCTCATGCCTGGTAACATCGAAGCGATTAATCTGTGTACACCGAACTGCGCCGATTTATTAATCGTGTGTGTGACAACAATCTGCAACGATATCTCAAATACACGTTCGATAAATCTGCGCAAAACATATTTATAGCTGCGTTCTACTTGCGTTAACGTAAAAAGCAATAAGAATAGAAACATTAAACAATGTTTTAAAAAAATGGTATAGAGGGCAAACAAGATGTGTCAGTGGCTACTGCTTCAAATGTCAACCTGCAAAGACATGTAGTTTTAGTCAGTTCGATGCCGATATTTTAATTTACTGGACATGTCCCTATAAACATTGATAATACATTGAGTGGTCCACAATGGGTGTTGATTGTGTCCGTTTTATGTATGTTATTAAAGTCCCCGAAAGAAACACGAAACCATTCCAAAAAGTATGATAAGACTAATCTATAATCTAAAAACTGTCATTGATATTAGGTCGGCATTAAAAAAAATAGCATCTACTAAGTTACAATGGATGTCATAAGTTTGTATTTTGGCCATTTAAAATTATTATGATCTACATACTTTAAATAGCGTAATGGAGTGCAAAGTATTGTATTCTGATGCTCACTGAAATATATTTTCACGCCGTCTACAATGGCCTTAATTTAAAAAGTAGAAGTATAATAATTAATCATAATTTTTAATGAGACCTCTTTCGTTAATCACTGTCAGTAAACCGACGTCACAGCTATTGTCCACAGATAATAAATCAAAGTGGGAACTGTCGAAAAATGTCGTTTGAAAATTTTTGACATTTATCAGGCAAAGGTATTTTCTTGTATGAAGCCTAGATTAAAATATCAAATTAGTTTTGATTGAAGCTATAATATATATATTAATAGAATTATATTACAGACATTGATAGAGTTCATCTTGAATTATTGGTGTCTAGATCATCTAGAGATTAGATCTTAGATAATTGACAGACTAATTTTGTTTCAGAGATAAACTAATTAATGATACATATCATAACATGTACGATATTTATTTTATAAGATAATGGATTGACTAGATGATCTACTTAATTTAAATAATTAATTGCAATTTCATCTTATATGAGTTTACATTAGATACTGAGTGTGCAAGTATTTTATTTGTCAGGTAATGATTTGAACATTGTGTAGAAATTGGTGAAAAGGTTTTTGTAAAATAAACTTATTTCTTCAATTGTATTTATTTATATTTGTGGGTATCCCATAACCCAGTTGTATACTAAAAAGTTTTCATTTATATAAATTATTAATTAAAATACTTTGAAAACTTTGATATGTAGATAAATAGTATTCAATTTATAGTTTATCTAAATGTATTTCTTGAAAAAAATAATCTCGTCTCATGGTGTTATCCCAGTAGACACTTTTTCGTCCCAGTAGTCTCATAGGACATTTGACACCAATAGCGCTCGGCGGGTCTACCCCTAATCAATTTTAATTGCAATATTGATTACAGCGATAAAACATCTTATTAGTTCTTGATATTATTTAAAGACAGGGACAACTCTGCTGATAAATAGAAGATAAATCAAATTCATTTAGCCAGCCTCACACTGCTGACCATCCATCAGCAAAAGACTTAATAACTATCAAGAGAAAACAAAGCTCAAGGTAGTGATAGACAGGGAACTATAGTTCAGAGCGCTTAGTAAAATTAAATCAACAAGCTTTGATGTAACGTCACAATGCGCCTACGCAGATGAGCAGTTATTTTTTAAAACTAAACGTAGCCGCCTTTCAACTAGGGCTATGGGAAAACCGTCTGAACTTTTCGATTCAGGTTATTTTGGAAGGAAGAATGCATTTTTTATATCTATATATATTTATCAGGATTAAACTTATTGGTTCAATGCCTTTCCTCCACCTTACTTAGCCAGAGATCAGGGGTTCGATAGGTGTCCAAACATTGTATAATGACTACTGTTTGTTCTGTGTGTAATATGTCTATCAATTAACAATCGAGTTTCAACCCAACGGTTGATGTTCCGAAGTTGTAAAAATGCAAGTCGGCGCGGGAATTTCCATATCGCGATTCAGGATTAATAGCTCGGTGTGTCACTAATAGATAGTGTTGTAGTGTGTTTTCTGTTAAGCCGTATGTGGAAGCCGCCATACCTCAATACACCATCTACCTAGCTTGGCATCAGACTATCATGTGCGACTGGCAGAAGACTACACCGTCAGATTATTATTTTTAAGGGAATTATTAAGTTATTGTTCTACAAATATTACATTTACTAGCTGACCCACGCAACCTCGTTTGCGCCTTATATTGCCCGTAGCGTGAAAATTTCCCCCGTTTTTGAAACATTCTTCATTGTTGCTCCGCTCCTATTAGTAGTAGCGTGATGATATATATGCCTTATTATGCCTATAGCCTTCCTCGATAAATGGACTATCCAACACCGAAAGAATTTTTCAAATCGGACCAGCGGTTCCTGAGATTAGCGTGTTCAAACAAACAAACAAACAAACTCCTTAGCTTTATATATTAGTATAGAGTATAGATAATCTAATAATAATATAATCTTCTACTCTTATGTCCAATACACACTTCTTCTCATGTCCATTCTTCTTTTACTGTCCAGTCTACTTTATTATATCAGGACTGACGAACCGTGATACATTTAAGGCTAAAGTCAGAGAACTTTAAAAAAAGCAACAAGAAGAAATATCTTTGTAATCTATTAATCTCAAATATAACTTTATATCTATGTGAATCCTGTACATATATATTTTAAAATATTTAATTGTGCATTTATCTATTTAGTTTAATTGGTATCATAATATTCATTGATTCGTTGTGTGTTACATATGCACCTGCCACGTCACTTTCTAAACCATCCAAAGGTAGAAAATGCCAATGGTCATTAAGCCCGCAATATGTAATGCAGGAAGTGTTAATAAAATATAATGAATAATTATTAGTTATCGTAACAAAGTTATATTATTACAACACAATTCTACATTTTGTGGCTACATTATCTGGCAAACAAATTTTCTTTACAATACCAATTAAATTTAATGATATTGGTACTTAAAGCATTTGCCTACAAGTTTATTCACGTGGATCATGAGTACAATGGTACATTAGAGTTCACGACGTTTCACAAACTACGTCTGCGTCACTCATCAAAGAGCTTTCGGTCTCTTGGCGAAATCGAAAAGAATTAATTATTAGATTTTTTGAAGCAAACATATTTCAAACGCGGTAAACTTTTAATAAATCAGTGAAGTTATTTTTGGGGCTTACTTTAAATATCAAATATTTTTTAATACAATTTGAAATCGTCTTTTACGCAAATTTATTGCAGAAACGCATGCCGTAGTTATGATTCGCCATGCCATGCGTAGCCACACTATATGATATCTATACTAATATTATAAAGCTGAAGAGTTTGTTTGTTTGGTTAGTTGAATGACCACCTGATGGTTAGCGATTACTATCGCCCATGGAAACTCGCAACACCAGAAGCGTCACAAGTGCGTTGCCGGCCTTTGGGGAATCGGGAGAGGGATGATGGGAGGGTTAGGGGTTTGGGCCTCCGTTATCCTCACTCACTCGATGAAAAACAGCGCAAGAGATATTTCACACCGGTTTTCTGTGAGGCCCTGGTATAACTCCAGTCGAGCCGGACCATTTATGCCGAAGCCAGGCTCTCCCACGTTTATACGCAGTAATTTACCACCTACCCGTTTAATCGAAATATATGTGTAAAAATAGTGCCGTAATTCATGGCTCAAGCCTAAAAGAATATGTAAATATGACGTGTGCCTATATGGCTCTCTGTAATACTAGACATAATGATACCGAAGTTGTTTCCAGTTTATTTATTACAGAAGCTCTCAGAGGCCAGACCGTATGGCAACGACTTTTTATTGCCACGGCCAATATAAATATAGGCAATTGTTTAAGCAATTTTATTAAAAGTGTTTTAGTTGAGCAACTGATTTATTTGTTGAATGATGAAGAACGTCCTGTTATTCTTGTATTTAGTTCTCTAATGTAAACTAGAAGTTTTTGAAATGGATGTGGTTAATTAAGCAGGATTGCAAATAAAACCAAACAAAAAGAACAAAACAAACTTTGATGTTTAAAAACTTAGGATTTGCTGTTGACCGTTGAAGTTGTGACAACAGTACAAATATAAGAGAGAGAGAGAGACAATAAAAATTATTGTTTGCTATTAGAGTCTAAATATATTAATTGGATTACCTTACTAGCTAAGCCCCGCGATATTACCCGCGGTCCAACAACAACCGCGAGTAACGCCGCGGGGCGAATCTAGTCTAAAAAAGTACTCTAACTTACTCCTTATATCATTAGCTATCTGCCAACGAAAGCCCCGTCCAAATCAGTCCAGCCGTGTATAGATGAATAGATTTTTATGCACAATAAAAATATGAATTGTGATATTGAATATTACGATCGTACATCGTTAATTATTTTACGTTGGTTCTGTTCTGCTTAAAAATACTCTTTATGTTATTTAACACACATCAATTAAAAGAAAAACAAATAATATATTTATTTATTCAATATTATAGTAATTATTTTCCATAACGAGAGAAAGAAAATGATTGTTAGCTAATTCTTTTGTTGCCCTTTACCGAGTGCGTGACTGGAACCCCAAACCCAAAATC
The DNA here is from genome assembly GCA_905220595.1 of Spilosoma lubricipeda. NCBI lineage: Eukaryota > Metazoa > Arthropoda > Insecta > Lepidoptera > Erebidae > Spilosoma > Spilosoma lubricipeda. Next base: position 17,046,638 of record HG992293.1, on the reverse strand, counting down.
CTGGGGATGGAAGAACTCAAAAGGCCAAGGCAGACATATAAAATATTTACCTGGCGTTTATCGCGTACCTTGGGTCAATTAATTACCTGTATTAGAAATGTAGTCCAAATTTATATATTGATACTAGCTGTCCCGGCAAACGTCGTTTTGCCATAACTACTAATAAATTAAAAATTAATTAAAAAAACATTGTCCAGCGGACAAAATTGTGAATCTAAACCATTTCCAGATCCCCTTGAACACACACAAAAAATTTCATCAAAATCGGTCCAGTCGTTTGAGAGTAGTTCAGTGACATACACACTCACAGAAGAATTACAAATATAAAGACTAGCTGTCCCGGCAAACGTCGTTTTGCCATAACTACTAATAAATTAAAAATTAATTAAAAAAAACATTGTCCAGCGGACAAAATTGTGAATCTAAACCATTCCCAGATCCCCTTGAACACACACAAAAAATTTCATCAAAATCGGTCCAGTTGTTTGAGAGTAGTTCAGTGACATACACACTCACAGAAGAATTATATATATAAAGATAATATATATTTATATATAAATTTGTATATCGATTCCCGGGTCGGACCAAATGTTTGTATGATCTACAAATATTTGTTTCGGAGTTTGGGTGTATTCTATCTATAATATGTATGTATTTACAACAAAAAAAGTATATATGTATTTGTATCAGTTGTCTAGTATCCGATAACACAAGCTCTGCTTATCTTGGGACTAGATGGCATTGTGTGTTAGATGTCCGAAATATTTATTTATTATTTATTTACTTTTCAACGTAGTCTCTACACTTTCCTAAACGTTTCTATCACTTCTGCAACCCCTTAATTATTTAGCTTTGTTAAATATGCTTCTGTTGCCGCAATACGGGTTTTCATATTGGAATATAGAAAAAAATCACAAGGGCAAATAAAACGAGCCCGGAAGTTATTCTATTTTGCCGGCACACTTCAGCAATAAGGAAGAAACTCCAGTTTCTACAGAAATACATCATCAGTGAAAATTTCAACTGTCTAACCATCACGGTTCATGAGAAACAGCCTGGTGACAGACGGGCAGACAGAAGGACGGCCTTAAAAGGCTTTTGAATACATAGTAGAGACAATCTTAATAACGTAAAAAAATGTTAGAATATATAAAACAGCGGGGTTCAACATTTTTAACAAACAAATAGATAGTGTTGGCTTCATGTTGATAAAAAAGAAACTAATATTCAAAATAAAAAATCATCTAAAAAATAGGAAACATCAATTTTCTCAATAAGAAAATGTTATTATAATGCGCGGGCGCCGAACTCCCAGTTTCCTCTATCTTGTCATAACCATATGATTTAGTTGACACATTGACGTGTTCTGAAACTTTCAGCGTAGGCGGTAAATATTAATCATACAGTATTTATTAACAAATCTTAAAAAATAAATAACTTCTTGTTATTATAAAATATAAAATAAATAACGTCGTGAAGTCACTGAACAGGACTTCATAAGATATTTGAATCTGATTCGATTAACTGAATACCACATTTATTTTTATATATTATACCAATAACTAAAGTAGAAATGACAGTTTCTAATTTCAATTTAACAGTTTTTCAATAAATTCACGTAAAAGTATGTATACATGGTTCCTACACCAAAAAATTAATGTTTTGTCTGTCTACTTCTTACATCTAATCTTTGGATCTACTAGACCGATTTTGATGAGACTTACACTGGCAGATAGCTGATGAAATAAGGAGTAATTTATTTTAGACTAGCTTCGCCCTGTGATTTTGCCCGTGGTTGTTGTTGTAAAGGTACTAAAACAATCGCGGGAACTCAAAGCGCAGCCAGTTTAACATATTTTATTTATTTTTTAATACAAATAAGAAGTAGACTTGCTAGTAGCCCTAGTAGGTATACAATTACAGCAAAATTAACCCAGCACAGATCGTTTCTCGTGGAAAAATGCTTACTCCACTGACAATATGCGTTGTATGGCAATAGCCAACGTTTACACTAGGTACGAACTGAATTTGATTAACTTAAACTATACTTTATGCTCCATACTACTTGAAAATTAATAGTATGATCACTTATAATCCGAGGCCAAGACCTCATCTTTTGTTAAAAGCAGTCCATTAACAACGATGTGTCTGAGGTATCTTACCTACAATTGACTAACTTTAGCTATACAATGACGGAATCACTTAAATTATTAAACTCACTAAGTAGGCGCTATTATCAATACATGTAATAAAATCGAAACTGGTCGCTGTCTGTACATGGAAGATTTATAAGAAAAACTATTATAGGAGTTTTTATGAACTCAATAGAACACAAAATAATGATTTTTAGAGTTTTTGTCTGTTTGTCTGTACGTTTTTGCACCTTTATTGCAGAAACAGCTTAAACGATCTGAATGCGGTTTTCACTATTGCGTTGTGCTTTGCTTCACTTAACATTTAGTTTTTAATTCATTTCAATCGGTTCATAAATAAAATTGTTATATCAGTTAGAAGAATCACCGCGAAACCCAATCTTTAAGCGGGTGAAGCGGCATTCAAAAGCTGGTAAAAAATAACTTCTCATGTCTCAAACATAGAGGTTACTCTCCTTTGATTCCAAAGTAAGCAAAACCGTTCTAATACCTACCAATTCACTAAACAGTCTCTATAAAATGGATACAACTTACTTGGCATAAGAGTGGGAGAGCCACGTTTCAGTGTGAATGGGCTGACTCGACCGGAGTGATACCACGGCCTCAGAAAACCTACATTTATTTCAGCTTCTACTATACTATCTATTTCAGCACTAACGAGCCGACGGCAACCGGGGCGGTACTACCCTCGCACTGAACATCAACGTAAAATGACAGCGTTCGTGCTGACGTGTTTCGTTGGTGAGTGCGAGACCGGAAGACCAATGATGCAGAAGCATCACTAGGTCACCATAGTGTGTGACACCATGCTGCATTGTCTACATTCGCAATGAGCATGGTAACCACCACTCGTGGATTCTGCTTATGCTTATCAGAGTAGAGTCGTTTTAGCAGGGCCATAATAAAACAAAAATTAGAATATCGATAACATAAGAAAGTTAAAGATTACAAAGTTCTGCCAGTTCATTGATCTAATATCAACTGCTTCTGCTACCTACCAGGGTAGCATAGATATCAGCAAAATGATAAAGGCGTGTGATGCTGACACCGCCTGGCGGACGTGACTAGAATGAGGCTAATGGCTGCCAAAAAATGTCCTTGTCGCTGTTAATTTAGTTCGCAGATCAGTAACAATAGCCTTTTAAAATAAGTGACGTAGTCCCTTTTGTTATCAAGTTATGTCAGAGAATTATTTTTGAATTTAAAATTCAAATAATAAAATAATATAAATAGGATTGAAGATTATATTTCTAGATTCTTTATTTGCTTGAAATATGAAATTCAGAATTGTGATTTCTACTATATTTTATGCAGAAATATACACATTTGTATTTATTTCTCTAAAGGTATGAGCTTCGTTCGTCAGCGTGGTTTTTAATGAAAACTTCACTTACTCATGGTTTCTGATAACCATGACACCACATTATCTTTAATAATTATTTTTTTATGTGTGGACAACATACCGACAACGACACGCATGATCTTACGGACTGACGCACGGACAGCAACAGTCAAGTGCATTGTCATTTTTGAATGCAAGAGTACTACCAAATAAGGGGACTTCGGTAACTTTACTTATTCAGAGGAAAGCAACGAAAAAGTAGATTAACTCTGGTTTTCCATAATGCCGTGTTATCACTCTGACGGGGCTGGCACATTGATCATAAAGCGAGGCTATCTAACAGCAAAGTTATATTGATGAATTAAATTAGTGTTAAGATGTAAATTCATGGATGATGGTTTTTTTTTCGTAGATATGGCTCTGGTGAAAAGCAGAATCCAAGAGTGGTGATCACCTTACTCATTGAGAATGCAGACAATGCAACAATGCAGCATGGTGACCCACACCATAGTGTCTAGGAATGCTTCTGCATCATTGGGGAGGTCTCGCACTCACTAACGAAACACGATAGCATGAATGCTGTCATTTTTTATGTTTGATCTCCTGTGCGAGGGTAGTACCGTCTCGGTTGAGTCATTAACAAGATTAATTGCTAGGTTGATTTTTTCATCTTGAAATGATATGAATAACTTCGCTATATTTTAGAATAGTAATACAATTTTCCGTACAATACCTTCGCAAATAACTGTAGCATAAGAAAAACTCACAATTTTATAGTTAAATGAACTAAAGAATAAAAATGAAACGAACAATCCGCCAGCCGGTTGCCAACGAATCGACTAAAGAAACATCTGCTTTAAATCATATATATTGTTTCCAAAATAAATAAAACAAAATGGTTTAGCAATAAAAGTATATCCCTCGAAATGTTTATCGTAGTAATTAGGACTAGCTAATGGCTGTCAAAACAATTTATAAGATATTTGAGAGACGAATTTGAAACATATTTTCTATATTACTCGTAAAAAATGATGTTAAAAGTTAGTCAGTCGGCACAATACCTTCTCGGGAATAAATAGATAAACTAGGATAGGATAAATTTAAAAACATTTTCTCAATAAATACTAAGTTTTACTAAGAGAAAAAAAAGGTGGACAATGGAAGAAAATCTGAAAGTGGGTACGTGTTCTATGTTCTTGTATGAAAACGATCAGGATATATCGTTGGACTCAGAATGCCATACCTACTAATATTATAAACGCGAAAGTTTGTAAGTACGGATCGATGGATGGATGTTACTCTTTCACGCAAAAACTACTGAACGGATTTGGATGAAACTGTACAGTAATATAGCTTATACATCAGAATAACACATATGCTATTATTTTCCGCGATAACCGATATACACACGGGTGGAGACACGGGCAATAACTAGTTTTTCATAGATGACAGTTACAAGAAGAATAAAATAGGGTAATATATAAGTACATTAAGTACGTATTATTAACTGATAATAAAATCAGCGTCTGTTATTTTATTTTATTTCAATTGTTAACACAAACATACTACAGTTGTAAAGTCTCCTCATAAAAAATAATATAAAAACGAAATGGAACACCTCACTTCAATAATAGAATACGTATGTAAACAATATAGGTATTATTAATATTTACATAAACTCACCTTTTTCATTCCTTTATTGTTATTTTATTTGCTATTATTTTCCGATCAGCTGCAGAAACTTCCATCACAGATTAATAATAAATTTTACTTTTATATTATCTACTATGTTCTAAATTCAAACTATAGTTTATATTTTAACACCACTAAAACTTTATTCGATTTCACAACACACTTTATCATTTCAGATCGTTAAATCGATTGTAAGATTATTGATTATTTAAAAAAAACATTTTCGTTAATATTTTAGAGTGGATTTATTATTACACTTTTGAGATTTATTTGTGTTTTAATTTATTGAATTACTTGTCCACTTTGGTGAGTGTTACAGGTTAAACGCGAGGAATGTTCTATTGATATGTTGCTCACACGCCGACTAACTAATAAACCGACTGTATCTTGGTTAGTTTATGTTCGGGCACAGATCATAAAAAAGATATGACAGGATATTCAATATTTATAGTTTATTGATTTACCTAAGAATATTATAATATAGAGAATACCTACGTTGTTCCCTTTTTTATATGTATATACCGTCTCTGTGGCATAGTGGTAACACAATAATGCGACTTCTGTGCTTGAGGTCTCGGATTCGATTCCCGGGTCTGAGCAAATGTTTGTAAGATCTGCAAGTATTTGTTTCGGATTTTGGGTGTTTTCTATGTATAATATATATGTATTTACAAAAAGAAAGTATATGTGTATAGATATCAGTTATCTAGTACCCATAACATAAGCTCTGCTTAGTTTGGGACTAGATGTCGTTGTGTGTTAGATATCCAAACTATTTATGGCGCATAAATATATATTTTACACTTACATGTTTTTTTAATGAATTCCGATATAAAAATAATGTGACATGGTGTGTTTTTTAATTAATTTAAAAGATATTGACGTGCTTAACATCCGCTTTAAAAAATAAAGATAACATTTGGCATTCTATCTATGCTAATTTTATAAACGCCATAGTGCGGGTTCCCATGCTGCTTTGTGCTTATCGCAATGAGGATGGTGACCACCACTCTTAGATTCTGCTCATGCTTTCCATCAGGCAGGGCAGAGTCATTTTGGCAGTTGACTTAAAAAAAAAGTTTATAAGTATAGATGGATGGTTGGATGGATGTTTGTTACTCTTTCACGCAAAAACTACTGAACGGATTTGTATGAAACTTCACAGTAATATGGCTTATACATCAGAATAACACATAGGCATACATCCTAAGTGTCATTACATTACATTGATGTATTTCCGAAATAAAGATATTATTATTATTATTATTCTCTTTATTCAAATTGTTTTAACATATTATTTACATTTTTAAATATACAGATAAAAACAAATACATTTAAAAATATAAAAAATAGTAGACCACCGACTTCGTGTACAGGCACCAAGAAACCGGTGGTTAGGGCTCCAAAGACAGGAACCTCCTCACAATACGAGCCGTTATTATTATTATTACTATTATTATGCACTTGATATTTAAACTAGTACATCAATCAATCATCATAAAGTTATGAAAAACAGTAGTAATGAGGAATAGAAAATACCCTTTTTATTTAAAGATTGTCCAGTCTGTATATTTAGTTGATCTTTGTCCCGTCTAGTCTAATATTAGATGCGCGTGCGACGGTCGGCCGTTGCGTATCAGTTTTAGTTTTTATTGTACGCTGCGCCGCGCGCCGCCGTCCGGTGTATTTCAGGAATACTCCGCTTTACGGGCGACCGGAGCTTAGTTACCGATACCGATTGCGATGTCATGGAGATTAGATTTATGGCTTAATGGCTCTAATTGTTATGATAGCTGTACAATTTACGGTTGACTGGGTTCTGGCTTTGAAAGTGATGGTCTGCTGCTCTTTCGTTGTATTACTTAAGATTAATTAATGATTGATATGCATAGCAATGAACTTTGAAGGCCTTTCGAGTGATTTTAGTACACTTTTAGCTGGGGCATTATCAACTTTTCTTAAGATTTTGTCTTATGTAATGTATTTAGTTTGTGATTTTTCATTCTTAGCATAGCACACTGTCTGGCTGTCTGACCTCAAGCTAGGCAAATCCTGTACTATAGTAGGGACTGCGGCTGATAAACATACTAATGTACTTAAAATTATTCCCATACATAATAAAATTTGTGGTCGTACCTACTTATTTCGCAAATATTTGTTCTGGATGGGAGTCGAACCAACCAGTCCTGCGACTGGCTACGACGTTACATCAAATTGAGTTTTTCTTGAGTTTTTTTTTTCTTTTTTTATAGAATAGGGGCAAACCAGCAGACGTATCGCCTGATGGTAAGAGCGATTACCGCTTACCATGGACACCGGCAACACCAGAGCCGTGACAAGTGCGTTGCCGGCCTTTGGGGGATGGGGGAATGGGAGGAGGGATTGGGAGGAGGGATTGGGGTATGGGTCTTCGGTTTCCTCACTCACTCGGTGAAACACAACGCAAGCGCTGTTTCACAGCGGTTTTCTGTGAGGCTGTGGTCGTGGTACCACTCCGGTCGAGCCGGACCATACATGCGGCAGCGTGGCTCCCCCACGGTTTTCTTAATGTAACCTTCAGCAAGGCTATCTGTCCATTGTAATTTTTTTTGCAAAATTTAATGATAATCGAATGAGAAATTAACACCTGAAAACGTAACTGATAATTTTGCATTCCGTTAGTTATGACATAGTTATTGTATTTTTTATTATTTTTAAGTACTGAATAAATGTTTTTCCACATTTTATTTATTCCACATATTCAAAATTTTAGTAAAAAAGTAATCTTCTATACAAATATCAATTGCTGTTCGTTTGTCCCCTAAAACTCGAGAACGGCTAGGCCGATTTAGTTGATTTTGGTTTTAAAATGTTTGTCGTAGTTCAGGGAAGGTTTAAACGGTCAAAAATTACAAATAACTTGAGAATCCAAATGTCACGTGTATGAAGTAGCGGGCATAGCCAGTTATAAATAAAAATGAATCACAAAATGTGTTGCTATGCTAAGCACAAAAATTCAAGGATTGCTCGACCAATTCAATTTTTTTATTATTCTTGTTAAGGCATTAGAAAGGTATTTATGGAGAGAAATACGTAAAAATTGCGAGAAAAAAAAGGAAAAACAACACTTATTTATTTTATCCATTGAATAAAATTCTGAAGGTACGAATGAAATCGATTGTCAACCATTTTGGCATCGCAAAATGTAATACCAGCATACACACACTAAACAAACAATGTTCTAGTTTTTCAAAATCCCACGAACAATAGCGAGTCCCAAGCCGGCCCGCGTTAGTTCACTCTGAGTCTCGATATCCGTGGAAATAAAACCAAGTCCACAATAAATAGTAAACACAATTCAGCTGCTCAACCCGCCGCGACGCATGTATTTTTACCATCGCCAAGGTACACTCGAAAATAAAAGTGAATAGATAAAGGTCTCGGCTCACAGTTACCTATACAGAACTATACTTCTATATACAAAAGTGGGTTGTATGCTAAATGTGTTGTAGTACGAATGACTACTCAAGTAATCATTGTTTTCAGCATTCATATTGTTACTGATACATAAATTTACTTTTGATCTTTCTTCCATGTGCTGTAAAAACAGTTCGGGGTTTGTCTAAAGAGATACGATATTTATTATGTATATTTTGGAGATAATCGACAAGGTTCGATCCCGATGAGGATATTTTTCAAGGAGTGAACGATCCGCGGTTGTTTCTGGTATAACATTTGTCTACTATACCATATCTGCTATAAGGTTTAAAATTTGTAAGAATCTATATATACAGGATGGTTTCCTATTTGCTAACTTCACTTTCCCAAAAAGCTGGACATAAATTGTCCTTTGAACAATTCTGATTTAAAAATCGGGACGTCCCACGAAAATCGGAACGTCTGGCATTGCTGGTGTGGCTCTACTACCTTTTATGTCGTACTACGTGCAGTCACACACACACAATACGTTACACGATAGCGAGCGGAGACCTTTACAATGACAAATACGTAGTGAGATACCCAGTCGGCTGTTTGTTTTACGTCATCGATTGTCCTAGCAAATGGAATTCTCACCATTTTCATCGGAACTCAATCATGAACCTTCATTTTATATGATATATCAAATTGGACTGAGTTATGTCTGCACTCTACAAGGGTATTACAATAGTGCCTCTTCTATCAGCAGCGTGAAGGTACATTTGTCGTAAGAATATCCAGTCTCATCTATTTCTTCTTTCTTCGTGGTATAGGGTGTAAACGAGAATGTAATGTATTTTTAAAGACATATATTGTGGACTAGCTGAACCCCGCGGTGTTACCCGCGGTACAACAACAACTGCGGGTAAATAAGAGACAAACCCAGTCTAAAAATAAGTTATTCTTTTAGACTAGCTTCGCCCCACGGTGTTGCCTGCAGTTACTGTTGTTGTAGGCGAGTAACACCACGGAGCCTAGTCAATTTATACATTTATACAAATGAATAAAATTGGAGTGTCTGTTTGTAATATTAAAATAACCGCTTTTTACTAAATGCATATGTCATGTATACACGTTACATATAACAAAAATGAAGTTAAAAATGTTTTGTCTGTCTGTCTGTTTGTTTGTTCCGGGTAATCCCTGGAACTGGCAGGTAGCTGATGATCCGGGGAGTAACTTAGGCTACTTTTTTTAGACTAACTTTGTCCCGCGGCGTTACTCGCGGCACAACAATAACCGCGGGTAACACCGCGGGGTTCAGCTAGTTCCAAATAAATTTCAAATCCAATGGGTGTTCAAATCTATTTTATTATTTTTATTTTTATTTATTTTACATAAAACAAATAAGCTTGGAGTGAGGATACTATACAAATAAATAAACTTGGAGTATCTGTTTGCAATATTAAAATAACCGCTTTTAAAGAAATGCATATGCATGTATAATACAATACATACATGTACAAAAATATCTTTTTTTGTCTGTCTGTCAATCTGTTTGTTTCGGGTAAACTCTGAAACGGCTGGACCCATTTTGACAGGAATTTCACTGGCTCTACTTAGGCAACTTTTTTTAAACTAGCTTTATCCCGCGGCTTTACCCGCAGTTAATGTTGTACCGCGGGTAACACCGCGCGGCTTAGGTAGTCGAAAATAAACACAAGCTTATTTTATTTTATTTCACTTGTCATAAATATGGCAGAATATAAAAACTACAAGAATGAAATAACTCATTGTTTATTGCTATAGTACTCTGAAGGATCTTTAAAATTACCTCTTCTGCCTAGCCTTTAGTATTCCCAAGAATTTTGGAGTCGGCTACTAAAAATGACCATTGCCATAATTAAGAACAGTTCATGAAAATGTTTTCTACGTTACACTCAAAAGTGCCATCTATTATAAAAGTTGTAAACTAACACAAAGTATTGCAAGTTTTACAACAGCAGATTTTTATACAGAGGGAGAGATGGCGCTATGAGTGGTTTGCTAAAAAGTGTTGCCAACTTGGTGATTTTGTTGTTAAAGATTTTTGTTGAAGTTTGACTACAAAAAAAGGGCTTCAAAAATGATTTAGTGACTTTTGAATCAGATGGCTTCTGGGAGAATAATATTTAATCATTTTGTTGTTTTTTTTTCAACCTCTTTTTTTACCGACTTCAAAAAAAAGAGGTTTCTCAATTCGACCGTATATATTTTTTTATGTGTGTTCGCGGATAACTTCGTCGTTTATAAACCGATTTTTATGATTATTTCTATAATAGAAAGGAGATGTCCTAACGGTGGTACGATGATAAGGACATTAATATCTGATGATGGCATCCTAGAGAAATCGACTCGAACCTTGAAGTCCGTTTTATTTTTGTTAAAATTGTACTCATTTCTCGTCACACTACCTTTTTAACCGACTTCAAAAAAGGAGGATGTTTCTCAATTCGACTGTTATATTTTGTTTTTGTTTTTTTATGTGTGTTCGCTAATAACTTCGTCGTTTATTAACCGATTTTGATGATTCTTCTTTTGTTGGAAAGGAGATATGCCGACGGTGGTACCATGATAAGGAAACTAGGATCTGATGATGGCATCCTAGAGAAGTCGAGCCGAACCTTGAAGTCGGTTTTATTTTTGTTAAAATTTTACTTATGTAAGTGAACTTTGGTGTAAAACAAAATACATGAATGTAAGTTTAGTTTAGTGATGTTTAAAGTCAATAGTTATAAGGTTTGGCTAAATATTATAAAATAAATGTACACAGTATTACATTGACGTCTTGGGACTTGTAAAAAGTGGAAATTAACTAACTGTGATATTAAACCAATAATACAACTAAGAGTATTTTTTTATAAAATGGATATTTTATTTTGGTAGGCCATACATAAGCAAAAAAAGAAGTAATTTTATAACATTGCAAAATGAATAAACTTAGACTTGATTGGTCTGTCAAACATTTATTAAAAGTGTAACGCTGCCTGTTAATGCGAGCCAAATTAATTACATCACTCCAACGTTTATAAGTATCTGTTCTGTAGTAAATTAACTAATAAATATATATTTAAGATTTTTTTGTGAAATATTAATATAAATATTTTATTACATCAGAAATCTCTTAATTAAAAGCGAGTTTAAACCTCACCATGATCTTGTGTAGTGTAGTAGGGTAGATACCTACGTATGTTTAAATTAAAATTATCAACATTAAACATTAGCATGTCGGAGACGCGTACCCATAAGATTTTCCCCTACCCCTACAAAGAAGTTTTCACTTCGAAAATGTTATAGTATAACCAAGATGCATTACATGATTAAAAACTTTATTTTTTTGTTGCCGTTGCGTTAACCGGTATTTCCTACTATATAAATACAAGTCAATAGGTTCTATAATAATTAGAAAGGTTTTCTTAAAAAAATTAAATCAGTATTCATCAGTTACTAAAGAAAACATATATATCATAGAGGTAGGAATATTATTATACTGCAAAAAGCTGTGAATACTTTATCGAAAGACAAAATTATCGTAATTAAAATTAGCTTTTACAATTGCAACACTGCGTATGTCAACTGTCAAAGTAGTCTTGATCATCACGGTCCGTCTTTCTACTTGACACTTTGTTCAAGGCGAACGCTTTATTTTCGGCATTACACGTTTCGTGTCAAACGACTTAAAAGTAAGTGGAATTCATTTAAAATATTGATGTGATTATAAAAATCAGTGTGTAAATATTGTATGGAGATATATTTATCTTGATGTTATTGTGTTTTGTGCGAGATTGAATTGGATTAAACTTTAGTCATGAGGAGCGCGGTGACAACTAATAATAATAAAACAGAGATTTAGTACAAAGTGAACTGAATTCTTTTCTTAAAATCTATTTTGTTTATTACATATGTCTTTGTTTACTAGATTTAACGCTAGTGAATAAAATTCTAGTAAGCATTTTTGCAATGAGAAACAAATCCATGTGTTGATAGTCTGTCTTCCTTCATAGTTTGGATATTTCTAGCGATTTCATCTACGTAGTTATCTGAGTAGTTGTATGTGTATAGTACGTTATTGAAACACGTGTAAATGAAAATCTTCAATTAAGCGGCAATGTTTTCATAACCTTCAAAAGATTGACACTTATTCAGCATCCGAGTAAACAACTACTTTCAATAGTAGATTAGGTCACATGTTAGACACGATATTTACATTTAATCTACGAGTCTAGATTAACCAAGCAAAGCCAAGCAAGTCGTATCGCTCTTGGCAGAGCGTTCGTGGTCACGTAGTGTTGTCTACATTAGCGGTAGAGGCGGACCAAGCTCGTACAATTTCCCGCCTCCTCTCTGTTCGGTCAGCGGCAGCGAGCGGTCAATACGCTCAATATCAATACTTATGGTGCTTCAATTTCAAGTCAATTTTTGAATGTTTCAGAATGCGTTACGTGGCCGCGTATTTACTCGCTGTGCTCGGAGGCAAGGCGGCCCCAGCCGCGTCAGACGTTGAGAAGATCCTCAGCTCTGTGGGTATCGAGGCCGATGCTGAGAAACTGAAGAAAGTCATTTCTGAACTCAGCGGCAAGAGCGTTGAAGAGCTCATTGAACAAGGTATGCTATTATTTTATTTATTCCTCATAAATAATCTAGTGTGGTGAGAAATAATCAAACATTTAAAATTCATCTCTTATTAACAATAAAATTTGTTGTATTATGATGATTTAAGTTATATAAGATACTACTATCCTTTTAAATTTATATTAAATTCTCACTAAAACGTGATATTATGAAGTTAACATGATGATCTCTAAACAACACCATCTTTCGACTGAAAGTCTTTGCTGTAATCAACCTTAACTGACGTCTGCTAAACACACATGGTGTAAATAGTTAGCATTGCAGCCTACTGAGTATATGTGTGTCTGTGTGTGAGTGCAGGTCGTGAGAAGCTGTCGTCGATGCCGGCGGGAGGAGCGGCCCCTGCTGCTGCGGCCGGAGCTGCTCCTGCGGCTGCTGCTGCCACCGAGTCCAAGAAGGGTCAGTCTCAATGTTTATTTGTTAGATGTTGACAGTTTCGGTTAGCTAGATAAATAAAACAAGGTAAATAGGTTATGTGGGAAAGGAAAATATGGAATGAAATTAAGTAAAAGAACTTTGTCTGCACAGACTGTGTAGTGGTTTCAAAGGTTGCCACACCATTTTCTACTTGGTTGGAGGAGTTTGCTCTATTATCCTCCCACACACACACTATACTTGTCCAAGTATACTGTTATGTGTATGACGGCTTAAGTGTTGTGAGGTTGAACCTGCATGGGACAATTTATGGTCCATCTATTGTTATTGTAAGCCTAAATCTTTGAAGTTTCCGTTCTGTGTTTGTTTGTTAAATCCCCTATAACACAGGATTTATTCCTCATGCTGAAGTCGTCCTTTTATAAAATAAGAGCTGTCTCAATAGAGCGATTGTACTAAATGTTGTATGGTGATCCATATTGTAATTAATTAATATCATGTCCGCATTAACTTGATAAAGATCTTTTGTATATTGTTAAGGCTATAATAATATGGTTAGCTTGAATACTGCCCTGAGTATAGAACCATAATAGTATCATTTAGGAAATTGAGTATTTTAAAGTTCACATGCTTATTCTCTTGGTAATTGTAGTAGGGTATTGAAGCGATATTTAAAGCATAGCCGTTAAAACATGACGATGATTCTATATTCCATAATTCTATTTGTAGGTTACAATGATGATCTCAAATCAACACCATCTTTCGACTGAAAGTTTCTGCTGTAAACTATATTAACTGACGCACTTTACTTTAAAAGATTTAACTCTTTTGTTATATTGTTTATTCATCATTAATTTTTCCATTTGCAGAGGAGGAGGCTAAGAAAGAGGAATCAGAGTCTGACGATGAAGACATGGGCTTCGGATTGTTTGACTAAAAGCATTTTTAAGGTGTGTATTTTTACTTCTGTAGAGGAAAATAGGCAAGCACTCAACGAGACAATAATATTCACTTGCTTATGACTTATCTCACCTATTTTTACCTGATTATGGCAAAGTCAATAGGAAGGGTATTAGTTTTGGCTGTCTCTGTGTGTTCCACAGTAGCACTTACACTCCGTCACTCCACAACCGATTTTAATGAATTAAAGGTGTCAATAGATCAAATTGGCCCGAGTGGCTATTTAATTATTATCAAAAGTATTTTCACTGTCTGTTTAGTTTTAAACTTTTTGTTGTCTTATCCCGATATGCGACTTTAGTCTGCCAAGTCCCTTATAGTGGGTGTCCCACGGTGTGAGTAGAGGTGCTCACACTCCTCTTAATCTGACACAGCACGGACAAGTTTTGATTACATTTGGAGACTAGAATATAGTTTTTTTAATAAGTTTTCTTATACTTATTTTTAACTATTTCTTCTTTGTCCACAGCATACGCGGCGCTGGTCGTTATTCCATTTATTATGGTTTAAGAATAACATAATGCATATGTTTCTATGAAATATATTGCTAACAAATATGCTTTGTTTTTTATTTATTGCCTTTAGATCGGGAACGATGGTTGTGTGCTCTATGAAGCATGTGGCCGTTTTCACCAAGGTCCACAAATTTTTAAAAAAATAGACATAAAATCATTAAATTCAACAAAAATATGTTTTAATTTCGTTATATGTTTATTTGTATATTAAGTAATAATAACAAATTTAACAATTTATTATATCGGAAAAAACCGTTGAAATTCGAAATGTCCTTGCGCACATTTACGGTTTTGGAAATCTTACAAAATAGGAGACTTACTTAGGTGTCCCTTAGCATGGTGAAAACGAAATTCGATAAGATTTATATTTAGGAGCTACCTATGTTTAGGTGCTCCAAGTTATGTGATGGTTTAATTATAATTGGTGAAAACGGGCATTAGCGTCTTTATGACTTGAGAATGATCATCAATCCATAGACTGACCTAGCTAGGATTGCTTAACTTTTGCTAAGTGCTAACCTAGTTGGGTACGACTTAGCCTCCAGGGTTTTTTGAACATCGCAAAAAAAGATAAAATGAATATTCTCGGTATAGGTACTTATCGTTTATAGATTTCTTAACTCATACCTACAGTATATACTCTTGTTTTGCGGTAGGTAGAGAAGACTAAACGAACTTTTTTTGATAGACTCGAAGACCGATTTTCTTTCCTCTACATTACTGCGTATTAACTGACTTTAAATATTTAATAAACCTTTTTTAAATTATAAACTTACAAAGTATGCCTTATTTCTTTGATGTTCTCATAAATTAATCACGCAACCAGCACCGTTACCCACAGAATAATATTACATTAGATAGTGCCAACGTAGTTGTCAATTACAAAGAAAAAACTAAGAACATACACAGGCCGATACTAGGTGACGCGTTAGTAATGTTCTAAAATACTTCTTTTTTGAGATCGACAAGTGAAATACGAGTATTAATATAATATTAGTAATAGTGAATTTATCATTATAATATTTCATAATTCTACTAAGCATTGGTACTGCTTAATTTGGGAGCAAATAAACTTTGTATGTGTTTCGGATTCTTGAGTTACTTGGTATGAGAATGTAAATTTGGTTCATTAACTCTACAGTCAATTAGTCAAGTCAATTTTAATGAACGCGCTTATCTCAGGAATCGCCGGTTCGAATTGAAAAATTCTTTCAATGTTGGATAGTACATTTATCGAGGAATGCTATAAGCTGTATATCATCACGCTAGGACCAATAGGAGCGGAGCACCAATGGTGAATGTTTTGTAAACGGGGGAAAATTCTTCTTTTACACGGAACCCTATCATCATTTATTGTCTCATTATACATTGCTTAATATTACATAATTGAAATTAAATACAAACTGTTGAAGCACATAAGGGGACTTTAGACCAGAGAGAATCGGTTCTATAATATCATGAGTAGATCGTAAACAGGGGCATAACCTTGGAATATATCAAGTATTACCGACTATAAAAGTAATATTGTAATTCAATCGATTTCCAACTTCTTGAACGATCCTTCGACGGAGCCAAATATGTCCGATATGGTCTTGGGTTTGCCAGGCCGCAAGGACTCCACCACGCGTTTCTTGTTCTCTTCGACGAAGAAATCTTTATTCGCATTTAATTTGGCTATCATTTCATCTGTAAGTTGAACATGTTGGTTAGAGGATGAGTAAAATAAATATATACCATAAAACCGCGTGGTGTCGTGGGACACCAGATAGGAACGAACTTGCTAATTATAAAAATACTAATTGTGCCCGTTAGTTCGTACACGTGACATTTGAATTTTCAAATATTTAATACTAGCTGATGCCCGCGGCTCCGCCCGCGTGTATGTCGGTTATCGTGGCAAATAGTAGTCTATGTGTTATTCTGATGTATATAAGTTAAATTCCTGTAGTGTCATTCAAATCCGTTCAGTAGTTTTTGCGTGCAATTTCACTGATATGTCCACATATTGTGACAGTGTTACCTTTATTTAAAGAGCTTCGCTGTATACTATGTTTTGTGTAATGCCATTGGAACAAAGTCTGACCTTATGTCTTGTTTATCGTCATCGCAAAGCATAGACTCACAGACTCACCAAAAACTGCACGCGTTTAAAGAGGAAAGGGAAATAAACTATGGATTGGGGTCATCCTTTAAGATAATAGTCTAAAAAGACATATTTCACTATAAATCAAACAAAATAATTTAAGTTTCTCGCAGATGGCACGAAATAAAACTAACAATTTTTTAGAAATTTTGTCTTCGACATAAACGTCTTGTGATTGGTTGCAACTCTGGTGACGTCGGATGCTAATAAACGAAAGATTCCTCTATTGAATATTGTTTGCGTTTTATTTTTTCGGAGTGGTAATAATCGATCTGTGAGCTATTTCTGCAGGACTTTTTTTAATAAACTATTTAATAAGTGGTTCGAAACAAAAAGGAACCAAATTTTGTGCGTGCCGATAACATCAACCTACATAAGATAGACGCTTTTATGGTTGCACTTTTCTATCTATAATAAATAAAATTGGAGTGTGTTTGAATATTAAAATAACCGCTTTTTACTAAATGCCTATGTATATATATACACAGTACATATACCAAAAATGTAGTTAAAAATGTTTTTGTCTGTCTGTTTGCTTCTTCCGGGTAATCTCTGGAACGGCTGGACGGATTTTGGCGGAACTTTCACTGGCAGGTAGCTGATGATCCAGGAAGTAACTTGGCTACTTTTTTAGACTAACTTTATCCCGCGGCGTTACTCGTGGTACAACAATAACTGCGGGTAACACCGCGGGGTTCAGCTAGTACATAATAATAACATTGATAACTATGCTGCAGAACTGAAAAATGTTAAAGCAGCTATGTTGCACTTGCATAAGTTGTTTCTGTAATAACCTCTGGAAAAAAATCATTCATTATTTTTGTAAAATCTAATTTACTTTATGTAGGTAGGTACATCTCAATGCTTTTAGGTTACATTTTGAAATAGTACAAAGCGTGGTATTTAAAGATGTTATCTGACCCGACGAACTTTGTACCACCATATTTTTCTTTCGTTACCAGCTACCCATGAGTAAGGTGTAGTCACGGACAAAAAAACTTTTTCCTTTATTTTTTATTTTTTCTTGTACACAAACCTTGTCCTAAGAATAACACATAAAAAAAAAAATTTGGTGTAGCCGATCGAAAGTTACGCGCATACATACATTTCGGCGTAACGCCGCGGGACAAAGTTAGTCTAAATAAAGTGGCCTAAGTTACTCCCTGGATCATCAGCTACCTGCCAGTGAAAGTCCTGTCAAAATCGGTCCAGCCGTTCCAGAGAATACCCGGAACAAAGAGACAAACAGACAGACAGACTGACAAAAAAATTTTTAACTACATTTTTGGTATATGTACCGTGTATACATACATATGCATTTAGTAAAAAGCGGTTATTTTGATATTACAAAGAGACACTCCAATTTTATTTATTTGTACCTATAGATGTATAGATTTGTTCACTGTGGCACTACAAACCATTTATTCGACATTTTAATTAATATAAAATTGGAGAAAACTGATAAAATTAACTTAAACCGCGCTGTTTTGTTTTGTTGTGGCTAGAGTGTGACGTCACGCGTCTCATGTGACCAGCGCCATAACAGAAATATCGTTTTTGGTTGTCAAGCTTGAACTTTATCTTAAATTTAAATTCATAATTAATCATAATACAGTAGAAATTCTGCAAAAAATTTTTGATTCGGTAAGTAGTCGTTTCACCACCCGATGAATAAAGCAATATTCTGTACTTTGACCAGGCAGGCATGCGACATAAACTGCCCACGTGAAAAACATCTGAGACTAAGATCTACTCCAGCGACAATTAATAAATCTCATCTTCAGACTTCCCGAGTCTGAAGATGAGATTTATTAATTGTCATTGCATAAATTTACTTATTTGAAATTATACTTATTAATTTTACAACTATAAATATAAAGAAAAGAAGGAGAAACAAACAAAAACACTAAACAAACTAATTATATTATTATCTAATACCTACTTTAAACTGATATCTAAAAACTACGTCTTATGTATTTTTTAAATCTAAAACGCGCTTATTCCCAGTCAATAAGAGCCACGTTCGTTCGCATTAACAGTGACAATTCGCATTAACAGTCACCGCGTGAGCGGCGTGAGCGCTCCCGCCTTTTTGTAGATTCAGCGGATGGCCGTTTCGCGTGTTAAAGAAAAATCAACCGTAATGTCGTACTTATACTGGTGCGGCGAGATTTGGCAGTTTTATTTCATCTATATCTTGTGTGTTTATTAATTATAATTTTATAATTCTATATTTTATTAAAAAAGATATTAAAGTGTATAGTGATAAGGATATATCCATGTGAAATACAATATATTTAAGTATTTAATACACCTTGAAGAAATGTCTAACTCTTAAACACGTTATTGTGGCTAATTTATAAAAGATAGAAATATACTATTGAGGACTTTTTTGTAGATCTTTTGAAGACCATCATCTTTGTAATACATATTTTTGGTGTATGATCAACGTATGCGAGGATAAGAGCTCGAAAGCGAAAATTTTCATCCGACTTGCTTCAAATTTATCGTCACTGCTCAGCTCCTATGCATCTTAGCGTTATGTTATATAGTCTATAACCTGCCCAGGAGTATGGACTATAATCGTACCAAGTTTGGTTAAAATCCCTTCAGTAGTTTTTGATCCATGCGTGCACATACAGACAGACAGACAGACAGACAGACAAAAAACTTACTGATTACATTTTTGGCATCAGTATCGTTAACCATTCATCCCCCAATAATAATTTTTAATATATATTCAATGTACAGAATTGACCCCTCTACAGTTTTATTATAAGTATAGACATAGATATAGATTCTGGACGAGCTCGTCTATTTGTACCCAAATATTACATTATTCTTCTACAGCCATATTTTGGCTAAATGGTCATTTAATTTACCTCTAAGTTGATCTAAAGACTTGTATTCTCCCCCAGCTTCTTTAGGTAAGGCTGTCAGAGGCAGGTAATCGTCAAAGGTCCGAGCTCCTATCTGGTGTATTTTCAATACGTCTAGCAATTCTTTCTTCATAAACGGCTTCAGCATCATCAGGAGCCGGTCCATGAACGAGGGCGCATTTAAGAAGTGTAATCCTTTAACTTTAACTAACATGGCTTCCTGGAAAATAGTAGACACTTTGGTCAGTCAGATGAGGAATATGGAGTGTCAACACTTCTATAGGTAGCCGACTAAGGGAGCAACTCCGCAGGACAGCAACAGAGCAAGGAGGTTTACCTCGTCTGGCCAATGTGTTATTGTAGACCAAAACTTCCTTCCTTTCTAGGGAAAGGCCTATGTTTAGCAATGATGTATCGTGCATGCTTCTGTCTACTGTCTAAATCATAGAAATCATTGAGCGTGGAGGTGGTGTGGCGGCGTAACCTCCACTTTTATGTCAATTTCCGAACGCAGCCGTAAGTGAGTAGCGCTGCGCGCGCTTTTTAATCTGACAACTAAGAAACAATTTGTCTATATGTATGAGAGTGCACTAAACCTCTGTCATTACTTTATTGTTAATTTGAGAAATGTGAGAATAATACTGATAAACAGTTCTATTAGTGTTTTATTTTACATGGTGATAGGTATATTCCTGTAGGCAACTTAAAGTTGGACCACAACGCAACCCCCATAAAGACTTAGGTAGTAAAATAGTAATAAAAATATACCTGTAAAAAGTATAAAAATTGCTGTATGCTCTGAACATCTAGTTTGGTTAGATGGCCGACCTTTATTCTGTCCAGGTCGAAGATCAATAAGAAACCTGGCCAAGTACCCTCCTCGTACTGCCATAGGTCCAAAATCATCATTACAGATCTGAAATTAGAAATCTCTTAATGGACTCTTATTACGTGCAGTCTCAATTTGTTCGCTATATTGACGAACAAACTGACCCGCGCAACCTCGTCTGTGCCTCTTATTGCCCTGAGAACCCTATGCTACCATAGGGTTCTGGTCAAAACGTCAGGTAAATCAACTAGCTGAAACCCGCGGTCGTTGTCGGACCGCGGGTAAAACCACGGGGCTAAGCTGGTTCAATAAAAGCAGCCTTAGTTATTTCTTATATCGTCAGCTATACATACAGCATATACACCTATAAGTGAAAGTCCCATCAAAATTGGTTCAACCACAGAAGAGGACTATTAATTCTTTTGTTCTGTGGGTTCAACCGTTCTAGAGATTAGCCGATGATTTTAGTTTGTTAATCATCATCCGATAAGTTACTAAAACAATAATATCCACTGCTGGAGTCCTCTTCCTAGAAGAGAGGTTTTAGCATATATATCAGTGGTATAATGGATCTTTTTTTTTTTTTTTTTTACGTGTGGAATCCCCCTCGGGCCGTCACCCCGCCGGGGCTTGCGGCGGGGCGGTGTGTCGGAATCGAACCGACTAAAACCACACGGTGTGCCACTCTGCGCCTGAGACGGGAGGGATCCGGGGACTGCTGTTATTAACACATCCGTAGGGGGGATAATGGACCAAAACCAACCTATCAAGTGTAGTATGATGGGGTGACAACCAGAGGGGGTTTCCACACGTGAAAAAAAAAACAAAAAAGTGTTATTAACAAGTTTTCCTTCTCTGTTTTTTAATACACATATTTCATATCTAAATGTATACGAATTTCTAAATATCTATATGCCGGAATTATGTGAAAAGGGTGTTATTAGATAGATCTAGATGTGAGCTATCTTAATCTGTAAAAATATAAACTATAAGGTGGAGGATTATCGAATTGTATTCGACAAAAAGTTTCCAAAATAAAAAAAAAATCAAATATCCGAAGTTGCAAATTCTTAACTTTCCCACGGTCATTATATATTATGGAAGTGCAATTTTAGTTCGGTAGATGATTAACAAACAGAAAGACAGACAAAAATTGTATTAAAAAATTTTTGTAAAGGTATGTACCGTGTATAACTACATACATATGCATGTAGTAAAAAGCGGATATTTTAATATTACAAATAGACACCCCCATTTTATATATGTATTGAGTATAGATTAGCGCGTTCAACCAAACAAACTCTTCAGCTTTATAATATTAGTTTATTTTCTGCGTACCCACCGAAGTGACCTTGAGAATTCGAAATTCTTCGGATTATAATCTAGCAGTCGGCAGTAGAACACCGCCTCACCGTTCCTTGATCGTATCGGCAGAGGCTGCAGTAATCTGTATGCAATTTTAAACCTTTTTGAAAAATTAGTTCAACAACAAAAGAACACGTGTGCGGTGGCTTGAGTTTAGTTGTGTTTAGGACTCATATTAATACACACATTCACGTCACACATACAAACACACACACACACACACACACACACACACACATTATATTATTATTATTATTTTATACACCAAAGCGAAGTCATGGGAGAGTGTATTTTTATCAGTTTAGTTTAGTGTTTGTTTTTTACAAAGTGTGAGAGTATGTAAACTCTCAGTCTACCGTGGGAGCGCTACGCTTCGGCATGAATGGGCCGGCTCGACCGGAGTGATACCACGGCCTCTCAGAAAACCGTTGTGAAATAGTGCTTGGGCTGTGTTTTATCGAGTGAGTGAGGATACCGGAGGCCCACAGTGCAAGCGCTGTTTCACACCGGTATTCTGTGAGGCCGTGGTATCACTCCGGTCGAGCCGGCGCATTCATGCCGAAGCGTGGCTTTCCCACGGTAATGCCTGACTTGGGATCAGATAGCTCTGTGTGAAATGTCTAAAGATAGTAAGTTGTTATTATTATTAGACACTTACACAGTGTGCAAATTGTCCACAGTCGATTTGTCAACAATTCTGTCTTTGAAGAAGTTTGTGAATAGTGTTTTGAGTGTGTAATGCAAGTCCAGAACCTCCTTCGTGACTGCGTTGCTTCTGTCGCAGCAGTAGTACGTGAGGATCAGGTCCAGGTCTGCAGAATCAAATAAATATTCATTACAATCTTCATTGAAAGAGATGAATGAAAAATATTGCCTGTCAATAGCTAGTGAAATAAAGTCAGTTGTTCATTTATTTTTCCATGAATTCATACATGTACCTAGATATGGTTACTTTTGAAATTATCTAAAAATGAATTACCCTGTCGCATTTTGAGTCAATTTTTTTCTCTTTTAAGTTAATATTGTAACTAAAAATTTTCTATTCCACTATTCTTTACAAATAGGATTATTTTCATTTTCTCATATCTCTCATTTCTCTAAAATGACATTTACGAAGAAAATGGTTTTCAATTAAATGACTAGGACAAGCAAGACTCGAAAAGCGAGATTTGTCAGTTTGTACTGTTGTACGTTGTACCTTTGTTTTTCTCGATTTTCTAGTTTAATATTTAAAAGCAACTTTTAAAACATTTAAGATTCCTAAAAAATGATCCAGGTAAATACAACCCGTACCTACCTAACTAATATGCCATTAAAGTACCTACTGGAACACGATATCTTGTAAATAACATGATAAGATCATTACTTAGATTGGCTGGCGATAAGAACTTAAATTGACGACCACTTGGCAACCAGGCACTTGGCAGACTTAAACTACCTCCCTCTTACTCCGTCGTGAATACTAATTCTCATAGTTATTTATGTATGTGGCATACGCCGCAACCTAAACGGTGAATTAGTATAGTTGTTATATACGCACGGTGCTTTTTAGTAAGTCTAATTTAGTACTATTGTATTCATCTTGGATGTGATCAGAATATCGCATAAACAACTAGTCTTCATTGACTGTTTCTAAGTGCCTTTTATTAGAGGATTTGTTCTTGTCAGTCGATTTTATTTATACATAATCTGTGCCGGTGCTAAAGGTTATCTTTGAATTATCCCAAACTGTACTTACCTCTATGCCAAATTTTAACCAAATCTGTCAAGCCATTTACCTTATCTCTTACATTTGTTATAGTATTAAAGATTAACTCTAAAACGGTATGAAACGGTGGAACTCACGAGTTCTGGTTACATAGTCAGAGGGTCACTAAACATTTGACCAGTATCAATAAATAATTATACTATGTAATCTTATAAATGCGAAAGATTATGAGGAAGTATACATGTTTGTAACTCTTCCTCGCAAAAACTACCGAACGGATTTATATGAAACATTAGAGTAATAAAGCTCACACATTAGAATAAAACATAGGTTACTATATACCGCGATAACCAACATGTACGCGGCCGGAGCCGCGGGCAAAAACTAAATTGTTAAAATAAAACTGACCATCAAGAGGTCTCGGGTTCGATTCCCTGGTCGGAATGCTGTTGAGTTTTTCTTACAAGAAATTTTTAACAGCAGCCCGGAGTATGGAATATGGCGGTGTTTCCCGCCTGCCATGCCTCGGAGAGCACGTTAAGCCGTCGGATCCGGTTGTCATGAACATCTATGGCAATCGTTATTGAGAAGTCAGTGCCCTCAAATATACTGACAACTTTTTTTTTACGTGTGGACCTTGGGCCTTTACCCCACCGGGGTGTGCGGCGGGGTGGTGTGTTGGAATCGAACCGACTAAAACCACACAGTGCGCCACTCTGCGCCTGAGAAGGGAGGGATCCAGGAATTGCAGTTATTAACTCATCCGGACTTCTCCCAGCGCCTGCCCGCACTGAAGCGGGCGCCGTCTGCTCTTATAAACTCTCAATTTAGTCGACGTACGGCACACGCGTACGTCGCCTCCTCGCGATTGGTCTCTCAAGCGTATGGAGGGCCGAACTCCACCGAACAGCCGCGGCCACACTCAGGGCGGCATGAGGCGCTGGTAAGCGCGCCTCCGCCACCCGGTGCGCCAGCGCCGGATCGGGTTCGAGTGGAGGTCGTCCTCCCAGGCTTTCTCCGTCGCCTCCTTCTGTCAAATTACGTCTTCGCAGAAGGCTGCGACCGCGGTAAAACTCCAAAATATACTCACAACCAGTTCAACCTTCGAATTCAGTTCATCCTCAGGGTTGCAGAGGTCCGTACCAGTCGCTATGTGGAGAAACTGATATTCAGGTAAAACCGGTAGAACTAGTAGCCGACCCCAATTATTCTTGGGAGTGATAAAGGCTAGGAAGATGATGAAACACACTATTTAAACTACGCAGCATGATGAAGTAACTTCCTTTGTATATCGTGATGATACTTATTTAAATGTTCTTTTTTTACGCCGTAAGGACTCGAATTGTCACTTAAAGACGCGCCGCGACAGAGACATGAGACCGAGACCGGAGATCGCGACAAGTGTCTCGGTCTCTTCTATATGTACTGTAGGTCGAGACTGAGACCGGAGATCCCTTCCCGTTTCAGACCAAATGTTTGTAAGATTAGCAAATAATTGTTCAGGATTTTAAGTGTTTCCTTTTAACAAAAAAAATATAAATTTATTTATATCAGTTGTCTAGTACCGATAATACAAGCTCTGCTTTGTTTGAAACTAGATAGTAGTTGTATGTTAAATGTCCATAATGTTATTATTATTATATTTAACTAGATGCCAAGAAGGATCATTTTGGCTTTTAGTGAAGATGCACCACATGTTTGATGACAATATAGAAAGAATCTAATGTGCTTTTTGAGCGCAACACGAGACACTACAAGTCCGGTGCAGTGACCGTCTCGCTGTCTCCTGTCTCGGTCTCGCTCGCGAACCGTTGCTCATACGTTGCTTATGGTCAAGTGACTGTCGCGGTCTCCTGTCTCGGTCGCTTGTCTTGCCCTTGAATATCACGAGGTGCCGCCCTACCTGCGGGCCATCATAGAGGCCTATCTGCGCGATAGGACTTTGAAGATTATCGATCGGAACGGGATGGAAAATCGAAAGGAAGTAAGTTGCGGGGTTCCTCAGGGCTCTGAATCGGTCCCGTTGTTATGGAACCTTGCTTATGATGCAGTTCTTCGCACCAGTCTGCCCTCTGGCCTTAGTGTCGTCTGCTATGCGGACGATACCCTAATATTAGCTAGAGGCTCCTGCTTTGAGGAAGTGCTTCTGTTCGCCGAGCAGGGGGTGGCTTGTGTTGTGGAGAAAATTCGTGAGCTGGGCCTTAGAGTGGTGCCTCAGAAAACATAGGTGATATGGTTCTATGGCCTACGCAAGTGCCAGGAACCACCCAGCTCATGCCTCCAGGTTGATGACACTGAAGTCCGAGTAGGTCAGTACATGAAGTACTTTGGCCTCATCAACTCATCAACAGTCGGTGGAGCTTCGAAGAGCATTTCGTGCAATTAATACCCCGAGTACGAGGGGTAGCAGGGGCGTTACATCGTCTGCTGCCCAATCTCGGGAAACCTCGGGAAGAAGTTCACTGCCTCTATGTGGGCGTCGTGCGATCCATGGTCCTATATGGGCCCGTCTATTCTAAAGACTTGGCGGGTTCCTCCCGTTGTAAGGCTCATCTCAGGAGCCTGCAGCGGCTGATGGCCATATGGATCGTCCGGGGCTACCGCACGACATCGTACAAGGCAGCGACGGTCCTAGCACGATCACTACACTTGGACATTCTGGCCGACATGAACACGATGGTCTACCACCAAATTCGTTCTGTCGGTCGGAATAACGAAGAGACGGCGCCGGCCCATGAGCCCGAAATGCTACGGCGGAACGCGCATACGCAAGCTCGGCGGGTTTGGCAGGCACGGCTCGAAATCCAGGGCTGTGCTAGCCAACGCGCTGACCTCAGTCATGAGGTACGGCTGGGGGACTCCAGAAGCCGCCGATGCGTTAATTAGGTATAGAAAAAGTAATTTAAGGCAGCCAAATTAAAGCCAGTTTATTTTACATATTTTAGTGTTTCCAGGCAGGGAGTTTTCATTTGTTGTTTTTTGGAGTAAGTTTGTTTGTTTAAATGTTTTTATGGATATTAAATAGACTGCTATGCTCTGATTAACAAACCGGCGGTATAAACTTGTATTTGAAGTGAAAAGCTAAATTTTTCATAAATTCTCAGACTAATTACAAAAAGCATAAAACAAAAGCAGGAAATAAAATGAAATACATATTATTTATTTATATAATCATAGAAAATAGAATTAAATTTTAAAGTATTTTAACAATGCAAACTGTGTATAGTCTGGTGCCTACAGTTTTTTACAGATTCGAGTTTCGAGGCTGATCGTGATATCACATTTCCGGGTCGGATCATATTTTTGTACGATCTGCAAATATTTGTTTCGGAGTTTGGGTGTTTTTTATGTAAGTATAACATGTATTTATTTACAAAAAATATATCATGAATTGCTATCAGTTGTCTAGTACCTACTGTACTTACAAGTACCTACTGCTTAGTTTGTGACTAGATGGCATCGTCAGATGTCTGAAATATTATTTAGCACACGAACCAATGCACTCTATTCTTTTCTTTAACCCAAACTCCTGATGATTTAAGAAGTTATTAGGTAAGAATATAACTAACAAATCAACTTCTATTGGTATTCATACTTACTACCAGATTTTACCCACGGCTTCGGCCGCGAATATGTCGTTTATCACGCCATTGCCTATTGCCTTCTCCAAGTTCAATTCATCTCAATCAAATCATGATAATCGTTTCAGTGCCGTGAAAACGTAGCCGATAGACAGAAAAACACAGAATTACTTTCGAATTTATAATATTAGTATGGATTAGCTAGAATATAATATTGAATCACATACATACCTGTGATATGATCTTTCGGCAGATGTGGTTGTGTATTGACCCAATCTCTTAGTTTCCTTATATCCTCTGGCTTTATTAAAGTCTTCTTCTTATATTCTTCTTCTAAAGAAATCTGCTTTACAGCCATCGTTCTAGAACAATTGAATATATTTAGTTTCCTTGCTTTGTTTACCAGGTATGGCATATTGCAAAATTTATACACGATTAAGCTCGTCTGCTTGAAGTCTGCTAGTTAATTGCAGAGATATGCCCGCCAGCTGTTTGAACAACCACGTGAAATACCGCTAGAATTTCCAGAAATCCACTAACAAATAAAGTAACACTCTCA
Organism: Spilosoma lubricipeda; assembly: GCA_905220595.1. Lineage (NCBI taxonomy): Eukaryota > Metazoa > Arthropoda > Insecta > Lepidoptera > Erebidae > Spilosoma > Spilosoma lubricipeda. Next base: position 17,018,470 of record HG992293.1, on the reverse strand, counting down.
AAACGGATATATGGGAGATTTTGGAATCCCTACACGCGTCCTGCAGTCTAATGTACAAGATAGCCTTGTATGAGTGCACTGAGTTTCGTTAATAAAAATAATGAGTCGTTTTCGCGTTTGTATTTGCAAGCGAGCCGGTTTTATCATATATCAAATGTTTATATCATATGTCTGCATACACGGTACATTTATTAAAAATCGGTTATTTTAATATTACAAACAGACACTCCAATTTGATTTATTTGTATAGATTAACACCTCATTCATTAAATCGGTTTATTAGTTTAGGCGCTACCAAAACAACTACAATTGCTTTGGCTTCGCCTTAGTCAGGTAAAAAAACATTTTATTAGAGAAAAATATCCATCCTTCCTATTATGGAGCAGCGTACGTAATCCGTACATCAAGGTTTTTGAGAGGTCGGTTGAAAATGTTTAAACCCCCACGAAATTTAATTTTTTGTCCTTTATTATCTTGAACCCCACATCCCCTTTCAAAAGTAAAACCTGGCTACGCCCATTGAGTTAGCACCAGGTCTTATGCAAACTACACATAATGATTGCATAGAGAATACAGAGATGTTTGTATAGCATTCGGGACCGACAGCTTTACTCATTCACAGTCTGATCTGACGGACTGAATGTAGACGTTTCTAGCACTGAACAACGAGCCACTAACATAAATGCATATATAAGTATGTATAGTATAAATCAACGGCTCATTTACATAATATAATACTATGTGTATATTAATAGACATTGATTTACATAGTTATATAAAGTTAAACATTTTTTGTGCATATTTTATTCACATTGAAATTAAACAGTTTTATTTTATTTCTTGGAACAAACAACCGATTCATGTTAGATTATAATAATAATGACACAGATACAATGTGTACCTACACCAATTTTATGAACTCTTCACCCACACCATTGTTCACAGATTACCAAAAAGAATAATAGGTCATGTTACTAATAGGTTACTAAATAGTAAACGTTAGGCTTAAAAACATTAATTAGAAAACAGATTACAGGTTGCGTGTAATTGTAATTGTAATGTAATTGCGAATGCAGACAATGCAGCATGGTGACCCACACTATGGTGGCCTAGTGATGCTTCTGCATCATTGAGCCTCCCTCCGGTCTCGCACTCACCAACGAAACACGACAGCACGAACGCTGTCATTGATTCCGGTCCCGGTTGTGATCACAGGATAACAGTCGTTAACCTTAGTTGGAGGCGTTTGGCCGCCTTTGGGCGGCTTAAAAACATCCAAAGGCAAGATCACGTAGCCACAACGTTGTCTTGTCAGTCCCCAACCCGACCTCGGCCAGCGTGGGGACGTATGGCCTTAACCCTCTCTTAAGGGTAGACCCAGAGCCCAGCAGTGACATTATGAGTTGTTGATTATTGATGAAATAACTGTTGTTGTGTGAGTAGACATGATCTTATATTATTTCATATTTCGGACTATTAGACTTATAAGAAAAGTGGTAATCGAGTATGTCAACACATTGCAAAGTGAAGGAATCCTATCCAGTTCAGCAGGGTAACCCTAAATTTGACATAATCGGTCCCTTCGTGATTTATAAAGCACGGGCAATTGATTTTACCCGACTACGGCAAAGCCAAATGAGAGTTATAATTTTGACAGGCTATGCATGTATGTATGTCCATCTGTTCCCTCACAGCTCCTCAACCATTTATTAGAACTAGACAAATGAGGTATCGTTAGAAGCGTCTTGATCGTTTGCTATATGACGTGTCACTGAATCTAATGTGGCACTACTCAAAATGTAGAATAAAGTGTATAGAACCTAAAAAATATTGAAAATATATATACGCAATTTCTTAAATAAAAATGGATTGACATTTAAAACAGGTTCCATTAGAGGTTTGCCGAAGTAACTGATTAAAATCAGGTACGTACGTATTAAATTATCTGGTATTGTTTTACTCACCGTGTTTTGAAAATGTAGAAAACTAATAAATACAAAAGTATGACACTTGCACAAAATACACATATAATACAAAACGTATAAGGTACGGTTGATTTTGTGTTTGCTTTGACAACACGTCCAAAGCGCGTAACACCGCTGCCTTGACTATTATTTAAAAGCACGAAGACGTATTTACGTACGTAATGTACCTTGTTATTCTTGCCTCTATTAAGCTTGTATATTTTGATATATACATTACTTAAATACATATTTCAATACTAGCTTTAGTCAGTGGGTACGCCTGCGTAAAGATCGGTTATCACAGTGATTATTATATACAATGACCAGATTCGATTTTGTTTTAATATTTGTATTGTTTTTTATTTCCTTTTTTGTAAAAAACAACTCCTGCATTAGGAATATATATGTATACTAGCTGCCCCGCCAAACGTCGTTTTGCCATAAAAAATTTTTAAGGATGGGTCACCCTTACCATTTAGGGTGATGAAAAATAGATGTTGGCCGATTCTCATAGATACCGGATAAGCACAAAAAATTTCATCAAAATCGGTCAAGCCGTTTCGGAGGAGTATGGCAACGAAAACTGTATCACGAGAATTTTATATATTAGATACTGTACAAACATACATGAAATAATACCAAGACTAAGAACAACAATTACCTTAAGGTCACTACAGAGTGTTGTCCCATGTGGGATTTGAAACCACAATACTTGACGTAGTAGAAAGCGGTGGTGGCCATTATTTGAACCTTAGGCCTATAAATCTCAATCGTAGCGATGTTACCAAAGTCTAAGCTTAGATTATTGAGACTCTAGTAACCCATACTGACTTCAGGGGAAAAGTGTGGCAACACAGTCGTTTCTCTTGACTTGCATGCATCCTTTGGCGGCGAATGTAACTTACCTCCTCAAGGAAGTATATGCGACTGCTCTGCTGCTGTACTTATGGTCTCTTGTAGGAAATATTTATATGCTCTGCAGATTTTTGTCTTGGAGTTTGCGTAGTATTTATGTGTAGGGATACAAGTACTTGATCTACTCACGTTACTTTCATAGGCACTGCTTAAATTAAGATTAAGTTCAAGTTAATACAGTCGAAAATATAAACCTGTTGCTGTGAACACGTGAATACTTTTATTTACTTATTAGGGCTCCCACACATAACTATGATGCGATGCGATGCGACGTCGCATCGTAGAAACTTGCGATGCGAATTGCTACGATACGAATTCGTACGGCAAAGCATTGGTTCATGTGACCCTACTTTCGACCACAAAGAGGTATTCTAATAAGATTTTTGCATGAAATGGCTGATGAAAATAGAATAAAAATAATTATTAATAATACTAATGATTTATGGATACAAATAAATAAAAAAATAGTTTTGTATATGTTTTAAAACAAAAAAAAAATTTGACAAGTATTTTATTAAATTCTACAAAATCAAATAACATCTCAGATCCTGCAAATTATGCGTAGCGTATAGTTGCCTAGTTAGGTAACTTTATACTACATATGTATAAAATAATAATACATATTTAGGACATCTAACACACGACGCTATCTAGTAAAGTTAAAGTAAAGAAAAAAAAAGAAAGAAAAAGTTGTGCCATTTAGTAAAGTCTTAGAGTGGACCAAAAATTTTGTGACGTAGCATCGCACGAATGCACGAATCGGACGTAATTGCGGTGCGAACTCGCACATTTACAATGCGTTGCGAATTGTGGCGAATTGTGTTTGTGTGGGTGCCCTTAGACCCAGTTAGTAATAGGTAACACGCAACAAACATTTACCTATTATCTATAACATTTATATTACCTTAAGGTCACACCTACATACACAGAACAAAAAGATATAAGTAGAAATGGCTAGTAAGCGTAAGCGTTGCAACGCATACCTTTATGAGTTGTAGGTATTTTGTATCATAGTAGTATTACAACGCTGCGTCGAATAGGCCGTCCACTGAATGTTTTTTTTACGCCACAATGCCGTACTGCTCTGGTTTACAGTGTAAAAATGGTAGCAGATGGAAAAACATTAGCAATGGAGCTGTTTCTTACCATCGGTAGGTACAATTTTAAATAGTTTGTCAATAAAATCTTAAAATTTTATTTAACTATTAATTGACTAGAGATTTAAGCTTAACTCTTCCTTATCCCATTCACTTAAAGCTCAATTTGGTATGATCGAGTTTTACCAATTTTCAACGCTACTCGATTAGACTGTAGTCAGGTAGGATGTTGGTTTTATCGATATTCATACTTTCAAACGGGTTATAGAATACGTATAAGTGTAATGTACAAAGGGCGGCCTTATTGCCTAAAGCATTCTTTCCAGGCAACCTTAGGATGGATAAAAATGTATCGGAGAGACAGTATTTGACGGCGCGGTAGTTTTGAAGAGTTCTAATTTTCTAATGAATATAACTAGAAACACACATACAATACAATATAACACATACATATACATGCCAATAACTTTAATTATATATTATACAAATTAATTATATAGGAACCACTGTTTTGAATTTTGTTAAGTGCCTAAACAGTATTTATTATATATAATATTACTAGTTGATGCCCGCGGCTCTGCCCGCGTTTATATCGGTTATCGCGGTTATTAATAGTAACCTATGTGTTATTCTGATGTATAAGCTATATTATTGTAAAGTTTCATCCAAATCCGCTCTGTAGTTTTTGTGTGAAAGAGTAACAAACCCATACTTACAAACTGTCGCATTTATAATATTAGTAGAATTATGATTCTAGTACAGATTCTTAAAATTAATAAACATTATTATGCAAGTACTTATTTTTTAGCTTCCTTACCTTTATAATGTTACCTCCTCAGATATCCTTCAATTCATGTTTTATAATCTGCTCCGTCCAAACAGAAGTTAGGTATCGATATTATTGATAATATTCTAATATGTGCTACAACGCTAATCGAGTAGCGATACATGCCGAAGAAGGACACAAATATCGAATTTATTCCTATAGTGATTAATGTTATAATTGCGTGCATTTAGAATAACGCCATCTGTTATTGAATAGCTTGCAATGAAGCATTCTTACTTTCAAGATTACGAAACGTTGTAAGTTCTTCTTTCCCTATGGTAAAACAACTCTTAACATTACGCGAGAAGAAATATTATTAAACGTGTGACTTGATGTATTGTAGGCTAGTTTTGAGCATAATACAAACACCAAATGAAAGCAATTCGTTATTAGTGTGCAATAATAAATAGTCCTTTCATTTGTCTGAGTTTGGCGACAGTCGTTCCGCTGTAAATTATGACACATAACACTTCTACCTATCTTTCTGTTTTGTGCCTACATAAATGTATATTTAGGAAAAGCATTTAAGTATTCTGTCACTCAATTTAGCTGTTATAGTACAAGCTATTGTTTGTTTGTTGTTTCTCTCCTCGTTCATGTGAATACAATAGAAATAATTGTAGAAAATGTACCATGGTGAAGTAAGAAACCAATATTAGCCATTAATTTACAACTTTATAAGTCTTGGAGAATCATAGGATTATACTGAGGTCAGTACTTTATATCATTACGTGGCAATAAAGTCATTATGAGGAAGTCTATTCACGTTTTTATAATTCATATCTATTATACCTGTGGGGAGAGTTGGCATAATCGTAACTAGAAACTTGATTTTCATAATGTTGTTAAACATTACTGGTAAGTAGAGTATAGTTACAGTCATTCAAACATGGACATTTAAAACATCTTTATTTAACCCTTCGGTTATATAGGCTTGAGTATATGTATAGCCTTCAGTCTGACGAGCCAAAACTTCAGTAGAAACGGTAGTTGCATCTTTTATAGAGGGAGTACAACAAGTCTTGTAGAGGGGAGAGGGAGGTATCAATTAACCACCGACCACGTGACTGGCACACGTGTTGTATGACGTACAACGGCTCACAAGTGTATTTTTAAATTAAACATTTAGTTTACTTAATATTGTTTACAGTAGGCAATTCCCATGAATTTTATTACTAAGACGTCATTCATAGATATAATTATACTAGCGAGTTGTATGGCTGTTAATTGTCCCTGGATATTATGTACATAAATATGAGTATTTTAATTGTAAATATTATTTTTTTCTCCGACTACAGTGAAGGTAAAAATTCAGGGTAATATTTTGGCAATGTATGTACGAACGTTCCACTAAAATACTGAACCAATTTCAATTGATGAGGTATGTATAGATTCGTAATAATGGCCACGGTATATAAATTTGATTAAAAGTAATACGTAGACGGGTTACAGTTTTTTTTTTAACTTTTAGTGTTACTAAGTTGATTATTCTCCTCTTTTGGTTTAATATGAAACTTATTAACGTAGACAGAGATTTATGAGCATACCAATTATGAAGTAAATTAGTAATGATTATGCAAGATAAAAATTAATATTGCATTTTTATATTTATGAAATGATAATTTTCAACAAGTAAAGTATAAATCTCAGATTACAAAAAATAGCCCGATGGAACGCACTAATATTTACAATCGCACGTATATCTGTGTGCATGTAACAATACCATAAGCAGCAATAAAAAGTCCCTATCTTTTGATAAATATTAAGATTGAAAAAGGGTAGTTTAATATTAATAATTTTATTATTTTTAGTGGGTCTCGTAGGCTACTAAAGGACAAACTACGCAGGGTTGTCCTGCAAATAGAAGGAAAATATGAAACGATTCATTTACTCAGCCGCCTGGGCAGCGTGGTGTAATAGACCCAAACCTCCTTTCAAAGGAGAGGCCTATGTATGACTATTAAGAGCTGTTGATGATGATGTTCTACTCAGCGGTGAAGAGGCCGCTAAAAACCATGCCATTCGTACGGTCTTACGGTACACGGTCGCCATACGAACAATTATGGCAGTCATTATAGGGAACTGGGACCATGAAAGCTCCGGCAACAGTTTTTGTACAGAAGGTTTGGTAAAAGTTGCTCTACTTAAAAAATGTAAGTCTCGTAGTAATAGTAAAAAGCTGTCCCCAACATAGTTTGTGGTAAGGGCTTGGAAATAGAAAAAAACACAAAGCAGTCATGCCAACAGAAATGAAAACTCAAAACTATTAAGGAACAGTTTAAAAAAAAACAAAGAATCGCTTTGTTCTTTAAAAAGAAGTAAAAAGTATAACTCATGAAAAGCGTAGTTTTGCGCCGATGATGATTTTCATCAGTTTTGTTCACCCAAAAAGTACTCAATGCGCCTAAAGAAGTTCTCACTTCAATAACGTGTTGCCACAGACCAAACTTATAATGTTTTCAACTTTTTAAGCTTTGCCGCAGTGAGTTAAAAGGAATGTGTCTGAAAACACTGTCTGTTTCACCCAAAACTTTATTATCCACAAGCAAACAAATTCTAATTCTTGAGGTCTTCTTTGTGTTAGTCAATATCAAGTTTCTTGAAAGATCCTTCTACAGATCCGAATATATCGGTGATGGTCTTCGGTTTACCAGGTCGCAAGGACTCCACCACGCGTTTCTTGTTTTCTTCCTGGAAGAACTCTTTCGCATTCTTCACTTTTTCTATCAAATGATCTGTAGGAAAAGAGGAAAAAGAAGAAGTAGTTATATTTTATTAAATTTTAGTAAAAGCAAGTAATAAATTGTTCACACACTTATTTGTTCTGTGCGAAACTATGATGTCTGAGTTCGTGTCCCTTTCAATGACCAGTAGACTAACATCTCCCTTTCTACAAGATGCAAGTGTTTCGGATTGATTCTTTTCCTTTTTTTAAACTTCTCTTGTATTATTGCCTAATATTTTGTTTTAGCCACGTGAATTGTAGACTCATTAATGGTTACAATTGTAGAATGTCAATTTGGTTCAATTTGGTCAGTTCAAATTGTCATGAACATTTATTTTAATTGTTATTGGGAAGTCGGTGAATTCAGTTCACCCTCAAGTTTGTAGAGATCTGATGCCTGTCATTCCTTGGAAAAACTTATATGGAGGTTAAATCGGTTGAACTAATAGCCAACCCCAAATAATATTGGGAATAATAAAGGTTATGAATAAGAAAAAAAGAGGTAAAGTAAAGAAGAGAAGCAGGTAAATTATAAAGAAAAAAAAAAGAGAAGAGAAGAGAAAGTAAAGAAGAGAAATTAAAATTCCTCTATCTAATACTTCGGTGATAAAAGGTGTGAGTATATATGTATTAACTCGTGTATTATCCATCTCATACGCATAGGTATGTACTTAAGATAGTGATTCTCTTTCACTTACCTCTTGCCTGGTTTCAACATTTGGTTTCTCTCTCTATATCTACAAATCAAATCTACAAATTGCTGTTCGAAGTCTTGGTGTTATCTGTGTTCATTACATGTATGTTTTTAAAGTCCCCCGTAACTCAGGAATATTCCTAGCGCGAAAATTGTCTTTAAAATTAAACTTTGATAAACTAAGAATTTCCATACGATTCGTTAATATTTTATCCCATTAGGGGTGAAGTCGAAGTCTAATGAAACGAAATGAAGTGAAATGATATTTATTGTAAGTAAATATTTACAGATATTTTTCTTAGTCAAAACTACTACAAGCGTTAGTGTTTTCCTTCTCCTATGATTCCGTGTCCTTTAAACGAGGCGTGAAAAAGCATTTCGCTAGGCCGCCATAGGGCGGGTCGCCAGGCCACATCGGCATATATATATTATAAAAAGAAATATACATAGGCATATAAATATAAATGTGTATGTACGAGTACGAATGTATGCATGTAATAATAATTGTTTCATGTATTATGTATAAAATAATTTGAGTCACAGCAGATTTATGATAAACGCAGTACTTAACGTAATAACTTGATTGCCTTTGTACATCTGGTAATGTTATTTAGATAATTAAGGTAACTATTACATGTTTTATCCAAAACCTTTAATGTGTGTACGAGGTTTTACTTAAAAATACACTGTTTCGTCTTTATAAATATTATGGTGTTAAGTTCAGTTTTGTTTCTGAGTGGTAGTATTACTACTGGTAGGTACTAATTTACGGCGGTTTTCAATAACCTATCTATCTTTAGTTCTCCTTACTACAGTTAAACAAATCTATCTTTTTACTCTTACTTACGTTTCAATAACCTACCGGCAGATAGCATTTCCTATCGACGTTGTCTATCTATCTTTGGGAGGACGGATAGGCTACTAGAGATAGGAACTCGCATAGTAATCGGACTTACTTGTATTTCAATATAAGTTTCGAGTTACTCTCCGATAGGCGTAGCTAACTACAGTAACGTCATTTGCTTATCCGTCAACATCGGCCAGTTACGCGCTACCCGGTCAGATAGAATTTCGAAAATAATTAACTTTCCCAGCAAATATAAAATAAAGGAAGGTTTTAGCAGTGATGATAGCGACATGGAATTATTTGGAAATATTATGGATTATGATGAAAGCAGTGACAGTGATACTGAAGAAAACATACCTTTACAGAAGGAATATAAGCATAGTGTAAATTATATGACTAAATTAAATGACTGCGAATTTGTATATAGATTTTAGACTAAATAAAATTGGTGTGAATCAGTCAATAAATATGATAAAACCATATTCAAGTGTAAAATCCAAAAGGTAAGTTTTCAGTTCTTCAGTCAAATTTGATATAAATTTATAAACAACACACTAAACTTTTCTATAATTTGACAATTACGAGCAATTGTATTATATTTTCTTCATTGAGTTTGGCTCAAGTGTAGGCTCATAATGGTGCTAGTATTGCCATGCGAATATCAAGTTTTAACAAAGGTCTTATTTTTCCAGAAATCACGGCATATCCACCCTCCATCAGATACTTTTGGCTCTAAAATTTTATGCATTGGGTACTATGTATGTTGCAGATTTCATCGGAGTATCTATAGCATCTGCTAGTCATATTGTCTTTGATGTATCTAGAGCCATAGCAAGATTGTGCCCAAACTTTGTTGTGTTACAAAATCACACTCGACAAGAGTTTTATAATATTGCTAGATTACCCAGAATACATGGTGTCATAGATGGCACCCTTATATTAATATCACCAAGTAAGTACCTCATCTCATATTGAACAATCTCATACTTCTATTTAGGTTCTGGTCTAACTTATTTTTTTTATGTTTTCATACTATTTGTACATACATATTAATACTGTTTTCGTATTATTTACAGACTCAAATATTAGAGAAGAATTTAGAAACAGGAAAGGAACATTCTCTATCAATGTACAAGTTGTGTGTAATTGTTCATTAGTGTTTCTAAATGTTGTTGCCCGATGGCCAGGATCCACTCATGATACCACTATATTCAACCACTCTAATTTAAAAGGTCACTTATTTAGTTGTTTATTCTGTGATTAAAAAGTTTTTAGAAGCGGTTGTAGTCTAGTGATAAAGGCATTGGACTTGCGAAAAAAAGATTGTGGGTTCAAATCCTGACCAATAAGTACACTACCAACTTGAACCCACTCCTAACAAGCAATTTAGCTTAGTTGGAGTGGTTAACGGGTATACTAGTAATTTCAGTTGCTAGTAATCCTTTTTAAAAAAGAAATTAAAAAAAAATAAGTACCCCGTTCCTATTGCCTAAACAACTGATATATAATATTAAACTTGCAGATTATTGTGAACAAGGTGGACTTGGAAATGGCTGGCTGCCTGGTGATGTGATGCACACCCTATCTGTTGACACCCCTACTCAACCCAAATATTCCATCACAGCAATGTTATAATGAAGCTCACATAACAAGAAATACTATAGAGAGGTTTGTTTTGTATACTAAATACTATATGCAGGGTAAATAGTTTAAATACACTATTAATACCTACTGTAATTGCAGATGTATTGGAGTTTGGAAAAAAAGATTCCCCATGCTATCCTTAAAAATGAGGCTAAATTTAAAAAATATGCAAACCATTATTATTGCCGCTGCTATGTTACATAATATTGCCAGGAACATGAATTTGGCAGAGATAGAGCCTGAAATATCAATTTCAGAAACAACCCAGGAGGAAAATGTAATTCTTCATGACAATTCTCCAACTTTAAACATGTCAGAACGGTTATTATTAATAAATAATTACTTTAATGTGTAAAATAAACAATAATTATTCATATTTTATGTATTTTTTATTTCCTTTCACAAATTTGAGATCACAATACAATATAACTAATCACTATATCACTATATACAATATATATAACTATGATCACAATATAATATAATGATTAAATGTTAATTAATTTAAATCCTTTTTTGATCTGGCTTTTTCTGATTCTAACTAGAGTTTAGCAATATTTAATTCCTTTTCTTCATTTTCTAATTCTACTTTTCTATTTTCTAATTCTATTTTTCTTTTTCTTAACTAATAAAAACTGTCAGATCATTTTCCCTCATTGTGCGGGCCTTACACTTTTCCTTTTCCATTCCTTACATGTTTCCGCTTGGCTGTTAAAAGTAATCAAAGTTATATGCTGCTCTTTTCCCTTTAGATTATTGAATTGACCCATTAATGAATTGGTGATAATATTTTTAATACATAGCATGGACTGGACACAAAAGACATGACGATTTCAGAGCTTGGCATGTAAACATTTATTTATTGACTATAGGTGTTGTAATATATATAGTTTCAGTATTGTATATCGTATATATTGTATTTGATGTTTGATAATGTTTCTGATCTTTCGAAAAACAAAATACGTAATATTTATTTTACGTACTAACAAACGTCAATTCCAATGTCACATGCTCATGTTAAACGTTTTATTTCATTATTGAATGTGGTAAACAAATAAAAAAAATCAAGTTGATGTTGATTCACCATGAAATCTTTAAAAAAAGACATACAACAAGTACTTTTAATAAAAAAATTAAATAGTTAATATTTGTTTTTAACATTAAAGATTTGCGCAGCAAAACACTAAACGTATCAAGAGGGAACAAGCTATCCTTCGTTGGTAAGAGATAGATAGCTTATCCTCGATTGTGAAACGCAAGTTATGGATAGATAAGATCAAGCTGCAAATCCGAGATAGCGATCTATCCTTAACTGGAGATAGGTTATTGAAAACGGCCGTTAATGAACAAATGTAAGAGTTACATAAAAGAAATGCATTAAAACCTTTAATTAAAGTAATAAATAAATAAAATTAAGTATGTTTTTAAGTAATTTAACAATAAAACATACATCTTATATATCAATAACCCATAGCGCCCCACTGCTGGGCTCGGGTCTCCTCTCAAAAGAGGGTTAAGGCCATAAGGCCACCCCCACTCTGGCCAAGTGCGGGTTCGGAACTGGCAAGGCAACGTTGTAGCTACGTAATCTTGCATGGATGTTTTTAAGCCGGCAAAAGGCCTCCTGACCTTTACGACTGTTATCCTATGATAACAACCGGGGCCAACTGCTTACCGTGACGTCCGAATCACGGAGACGCTCATGATATCGTGCCACCAGCGGGCACCCATCTAGTTACTGACCGCACCGTTGTTGCTTACCTTCAGCATTCATTTCTAATCACCGAGTGCAACTGGACCTCTTCTTGATACATACATCTTACCAATGTCAATGTGTAAATGTCACGAGCCGTTTCCGAGATTCAGATTATATACATACATACAAACATTGCTTTTTAAAGGTATTAGATAAACTAATTTAATATCAACAACTATAGAACTCACTAGCTGAACCCCGCGGTGTTACCCGCGGTTATTGTTGTAATGCGAGTAACGCCGCGCGACAAAGTTAGTCTAAAAAAGTAGCCTAAGTTACTCCCTGGATCATCAGCTACCTGCCAGTGAAAGTCCCGTCAAAATCCGTCCAGCCGTTCCAGAGATTACCCGGAACAAACAGACAGACAGACAGACAGACAAATATTTATTATTATTATTTATTTTTATTTTTGGTAAATATACCGTGTATACATACATATGCATTAAGTAAAAAGCGGTTATTTTAATATTACAAACAGACACTCCAATTTTATTTATTTGTATAGATAATAAAATTCAAAATCTTACACTTCGCGTGACCATAAATCCCCTCTTGCGACTTATTTTAAAAGATCGTCAAAAATATTGTACGCAATAAAAATACATAAATAATGTAATATGTACATACCTGTAATGTGTTCCCTGGGTAAATGTGGTTGTGTCTCCATCCATTGCCGCAGTTTTCTTATGTCTTCTGGTTTAACTCCCGTCTTCTTTTTATATTCTTGCTCTAGAGGGAACGGCACTGGATTCATGGCGTTATTCTGCAAAAAACAGACATATTTTCTCAGGACAGTTTAAAGTTTCATATATTTATTTTTTTATAACTTTATGCACTTTTGTACATCGTCAGACTTATGCTAAGGGCGTTCTCTACCAGTCAACCTCTCTACTGGTAGAAATCTTGAAAGGTATTGTTTAATAATGGTTAATATATTATTTTGGGGACAAATAAAACACAGAAGCTATCAAGAGTGACACCATGACGGATGTGCCGTGCATTTATTTTCTAATCAAGTACATTTAATCATTAGCCCATCGCAGTCCACTGCTGGACATAGGCCTCTCCAATTGCACGCCACTTAGTTCGATCCTCGGCTTCTCGCATCCAGCTCCTGCCAGCCGTCTTGCGCAAATCATCACTCCACCTGGCCTGCGGACGTCCTACACTACGTTTCCCGAGACGCGGTCTCCACTCAAGAACCCGTTTACCCCAACGGTTATCGGTTCTACGGCAAATACATTTGACAGGTTCAAATTCTAAATTCAAATTCAAAACCATTATGTTGTTGCAATAACTATATGATTCAGGTACTAACTAAAATATACATAACCGCGGCAACGCCGCGGGGTGAAGCTAGTCTTAAAAAAAATATCTCTGGAACGGCTGGACTGATTTTGACGGGACTTTCACTGATAGGTAGCTGATGATATAAGGATTAATAAGCGGAACAAACAGACAGACAGACAGACAAAACAAAAATGATATTTTGGTATACGTGCCATGTATACACACATTTTTAGTAAAAAGCGGTTATTTTAATATTGCAAACAGAGAGAGATCTATACATTTATTTATATTTTTTTGTATAGATGTATAGATATGCAAATGCGACAAGTAGATAAACACTATAACTATATTATACAAGCTTTTGCACGCGGCTTCGCTCACGCAGACTTTCACCCCCGGATTCACACCCTTAGGGGTGTAATTTCCAAAATTCCTTTCTTAGTGCTCATATAAAGAACCTACATGCAAAATGTCGGGTCAGTCAGATGTCTAACAGAGTTAACTACGCAGAACAAGAGTAAACGAAAATCTCCTTTCTAAGGAGAGTTCTATGTCCAGCAGTGGACTGCGATAGCCTGATGATGATGATGATGACTAAAGGGCCACAGCTCATATGAACCGGTTGTCGGTATGGAGTATGGAGCAACACTTTGTGTGATCAACAAATTGTTATTCTGAATATGAGTGTTCTTTGTGGTTAATTAGGTTGCTGAAAACTAATCTCTCAAATCGAACCAAGTCCTTTGTCTCCTAGCAATAGCCTGTAGCTAGGAGAAAATTTATAATCTCGACTTGCAACATAAGTCTCGCGTAGCCAAAGTAGCAATTTGTACAAATCTCTTTTATAGTACTAGGCATTATATTATTAAGTAATTTGTAGTTAGACAATAACTTCTTGGAACAATGTTAATTGACAAAGCGACCAATTACATTGCAAGTAGGTAGACCACGGTTCAAGCAGGAAAACTGTGAGAGAAGTCTAAATTGCATGTTAACTTATTACGATGCACTCATGGCCAAGCTCGTTTACTACCTCATTGATTTGAACAACATTTTTAGAGTTCCATTCTTCGTAACAGTAATGAAGGAACCGTAACATAGAATCACTTCGGAATCCGTCGATCTGTGTCTGTGTTTCTCTATTGACCAAATGATATCTATACAAATAAATAAAATTGGAGTGTCTGTTTGTAACATTAAAATAACAATACACGGTACATATACCAAAAATGTCGTTAATTTTTTTTTTCTCTGTCTGTCTATCTGTCCGTCTGTTTCTTCCTGGTAATCTCTGGAATGTCTGGACCGATTTCGATGGGACAAGAAGTAACTTAGGCTACTTTTTTAGACTAACTTTGTCCCGCGGTGTTACTCGCGGTACAACAATAGCCGCAGGTAACACCTCGGGGTTCAGCTAGTGATCTTATAAAAGATTGTCTTTCTCTCAAAATACTGATAAAAAAAAAGTTAAAAGTATTATTTCGACCCTGACATTAAAACAAGAGCTCAAAACTGAGAGGCCTACGTCCTGCAGTTAATTTATTAAATGATTATGATGATGATGATAAAGAATCGCATTGAAATATGTATTCTTTGTCCCAAAAGTAATCGTGACGGAAATAATTAGATGTAGTATTCTACTACGATCTACGATATCTGAATAGTACCCAGATTGGTAGTGTCAGGTAGGGTGACCAATACCCTGTAAAAAAACAACTTCACAAATACAAGCACACACACGCAAGTACGCACATTTGCATCGCCGAAATGAATAAAACTTAGGTTGTAAAAAAAATAACAGCCTGATTGAATATCTAGATTCTACCTGTATACCGAAGCCTATACCAGGAAACGCATCTGTAATTACATTGATTGCTTCTAATACAGCTGTAATTGATAATTTACATTACACCATTCTATGACCAGTGTAAAAATACTTTTAAAAAGTAGGTACTTTTTATTTCATTTGTCATTTTACGTTGATTTTCTGTGCGAGGGTAGTACCGTCCCGGTCGAGCCGGCCCATCCGTGCTGAAATCAGCGTGGCTCTACTACCTTGAATCTACTAAATCCTACTACTAAATCCAATAGAACTATGTATCTGTTTATCTATTTAATCTTTAACCCTGTAAACAACTCTTTAATTTGTTCTACAAAAACGCGCTGTACGAGCCATTTATAAATTAGGCCCTCGAGTTTCTCTCCGTTCCAAATTTAAAGAGATAAATATTCTGACTGTATCTTCACAATGTATATACGAAAATTTTATTTAAGTTCAAAAAAATATATCAAAGTTTCTTAATGATGTTCATTCGGTAAATACTAGAAACCAACATAATGTTAGTGTTCACGTCACTCGTCCCCACAGAGTAGGCAACTCGTTCATGGGACAATGTATACGCTTTTACAATAAGCTCCCTATTACTATTAGGAATTTGCCATTAAGGAAATTAAGGAATACCATTAATCGAAATTATCCGCAAAGGGGTATTATACTATAGCAGAATATCTTGATGATAAAACTGCCTGGGACTGAGCTGCCCATTCTGCACATGATGTTTATTTTGAATGTTTAAATTTATTTTAATGTGACGATAACTTATACTTTGAAATAAATTCATCTTAAACTATTGTTATAGCTGACATCTTTTTTAAATTTATAATCTTTTCTGATTATTATAATTGTAACTCAAATTGTAATTATCGCTTTTTTTATTGAAATGATGTCTTTTGCATTTATGAAAATTATCTGGATTTTAAAAGAGACGTGATCCCTAAGTTTGTTTCGTCCTTTATTCTCAGGGCTAGTTCAGTTAGGAAAGGCCGAACTCTGCTCAAAAAAAGTTTAACTTGCAAAAGTGTTTATACAATCTAATTGCAGAATAAATGATTTCATTTCATTTCAGCAATTCTTGTATAATATACAATCTGAATCTCGGCAACGGCTCTATTTTCATAAATTTTAAAATCTTCGTGAAAAATTGTATCTTCGTGTTACTATACATAAACAATTATCTATCAATCCATCTAGCTAGGATTCATTTTCAGATAATTTAGCAACAAAAATACTTAACAAAACTCGGTCATCCAGGTACCTACTTTATTGTTATATAATAGGTTTATCTATAAAAGTAATATAAGTAGGTCATTGTAGGTACTAATTCTCAGTACTTCACTAGTGTGTTTCACTTGTATTTTGAACGGTTCAGTTCAGCTCTTACTTTCTGTATCCTGTGCCGTACCGTCAAAACCTTGAACTCAGTACGCAGCGGGAGTATTTCCCTCCCGCCAGGGTCCCAGTGTCTTCAAGCGGGGCCTGAAAAAGGACCTCCCTAGGTCGCCATAGCGTGACATTCACAATGAGTATAGTGACTACTATGCCTATTGACTATGCTCACTTTTGGATAGTATTCATGCTTTCCATCAGGCAAAGTAGAGTCATGTTGGCTGAATTTTTTTAAATATAAAAACACTAACTACCTATTTCGTATTTTTTTATAACTATTTTCGTTGAAGTCGGTACCGTTGCCAACGTCACCTGAGTAGTTTTAGGTGAGAACAGGCCCCAAGTCCTAAATGTTTTTACTATTTTGTTAGCAAAAAACTATTTTGTTTAATTGAGTATCACATTTAGAACTAATTATATTGTCATACTGTTTTGTTCCGTCATTCTGTCTTTAAAACGTAAATTTTTTAGGTTTTAGGGTTCCGTAGCCAAATGGCAAAAAACGGAACCCTTATGGATTCGTCATGTCTGCTGTCTGTCCATATGTCACTTTTTTCCGAAACTATAAAAAATATAATGTTGAAACTTGGTAAGTAGATAAATTCTGTGAAGCGCATTAAGATTTTCCTACAAAAATAGAAAAAAAAAATTGGGGGTTCTTAGTGGAGAACGAAAGTTCTAAGAGTGCTTAGAACTGAAATTAACTTTTTTTTTCTATGTATATGTCTTCAAAAATGATATTGAGGTTTCTAATATCATTTTTTTTTAAACTAAATAGTTTACGCGAGAGACACTTCCAAAGTTGTAAAATGTGTGTCTCCTCCCCCCGTAACTTCTAAAATAAGAGAATGATAAAACTAAAAAAAATATATGATGTACATTACCATGCAAACTTATACTGAAAATTGGTTTGAACGAGATCTAGTAGGTAGTTATTTTAATACGTCATAAATCATAAACTGCAATTTATCTTTTATTCAATCAACACAAATATTTAAAAAAAATGTGTTACTGTATACTGTTATGAAGCAGCATGCTACGGAACCCTTCATGGGCGAGTCCGACTCGCACTTGGACGATTTTTTTTAACTTTTTACGTGTTCGGAACACGAAATTCTCATGGTTAAATGTCTTGTAGCAGTTTTTATTTGAGTACTGATAAAGGATAATATTAAATGCGTAATTATTTTGAAGATATTTTAAGGAAAAACAAATATTATTCTGAACGAATCTGTTGGTCTGAACCAAAAATGGAACTGCTAAGCCGTAGGTCGTAGATTCGATACCCATCTAGTACAAATAATTGTATTTGGAGCGAGATCATATTTTGTTCAGTCATTTATAGACAACCGGAAGCAAACAAAAGGATTAACTATTTTTAAGATTAGTTATTTTGAAGATTAGTAACTTTAAAAAAAAAATAATTAAATAGTATAAAAAAATAATATTCATTATTCTGTCAGTACCGCGTCAGATATATTGTTATTATATACTAGCTGAACCCCGCGGTGTTACCCGCGGCTATTGTTACCGCGAGTAACGCCGCGGGACAAAGTTAGTCTAAAAAAAGTAGCCTAAGTTACTCCCCGGATCATCAGCTACCTGCCAGTGAAAGTCCCGTCAAAATCCGTCCAGCCGTTCCAGATATTACCCGGAACAAACAGACAGACAGACAGACAAAAATTTTTTTAACTACATTTTCGGAATATGTACCGTGCTTTTAAACTTTCGCGTTCCATGATATTAACAAATATTTTTACGGGAATTAACGCGATCACTATCCTATATATACTAGTGATCGCGTTAATTCCCGTAAAAATATTTGTTAATATGTACCGTGTATACATACATATGCATTTAGTAAAAAGCGGTTATTTTAATGTTACAAACAGACACTCCAATTTCATTTATTTGTATAGACTAGTTTTTGCTCGCGGCTAAGCCCACGTGGATGTCGATTATCGCGGCAAATAGTAACCTATGTGTTATTCTGATGTATTTGCTATATTACTGTAAAGTTTCATCCAAATGCGTTCAGTAGTTTTTGCGTGAAAGAGTAACAAACATCCATCCATCCATACTTACAAACTTTCGCGTTTCGTAATATTAGTAGGAAGTAGAATACAAATAAATAAAATTTAAGTGTCTGTTTCTAATTTCAAATGAACTGATACTTATATCAAAACAATCTGTCTGTCTGTATCTTCCGTCTAATCTCTAGAACGGCATGATCGATTTTGACGGAACCATCACCTATATATATGTTGCTGATGATATAAGGTAGGTACTCCTTATATTATCACACCAGACAAAGTTCTGCTTAAATAATTATATCCACAACCAGCTGAGCCCCGCGGTTTTACCCGCGGTATGACATCAACCACAGGCAACGCCGCGGGGCGAAGCTAACCTAAAAGAAGTAACCTCAGTAGCAAGTTAGGCTAATTCTACATAATATATAAAAAGTTACAGGAATCTGTCCTTGGCGAACCCTTATTAGACTTGCAAACAAATTGTAAGTGTTAAAAATGAATGAATGAGGCTACTTCAATATTGCTTATTGCCCTATTGCTTTCGGGGCTAGTGTTCTTTTCTAGAGTGGGGAACTCTAATCTCAGATTAATTACGACCGATACGGGATAGCGGCTTGGTGGCATACGCCGGGATTGTGGGGGAAATATTCTACCCTGGATAGGGGCTGATAAGACTCGAAACAAAGATATTCGAGAAAGAACCAAATTTATTTTCATAGCTCGCGGAATAATCATGTTAAGGTGGCAATAGACTCTATTGCGAAAGTTTTGTCGAATGTCAGGTGTCAGGTTGGAGTAATCGTGTCTTAAAAAAAAATAGTAAACGAAAGGTTCGATGCGCCTGTCGAAGAACGGGTATCATTCCCTCTTACGGTTCTCCTCAACATGTATTGTTAGCCTAAGAAGAATCCAGTACATATCTATTTGTGTCGAAATATGACTTTTAACTGCAGCTTCTATTTAACGTCCATAAACGTCACTTCGTGTCTTAATTGAATAAATGATTTTGAATTTGAACATATGTTTTAAACTTCTCTCCTTTTTGCTTGTTAATATAATAAGAACATTTTATACAATGTTTAACCTTGAACCAGAATGAGAAGGCTGTTTTATATAATCTCGGTTGAACGTTACGAATATCATGTAACCTACACCTACTTCAGTGAACCTACATTATGTAGGATTGATATAATGACATTATCACGCTCTAATACACTGTATGTATCTCCTTAAATAGAAGAAACAGGTAAAACTATCAGCTTTTTATGTACCTAAACCATAATTTTATAGGTTGCTGTGTGTACGTGACGGAACTCAGTAAGTATAGATTTTTAAGTGAATATGCATTGACAAGAATGTTAAATTTGGAAAATTATGAGTAATATCTATATTAATTCATAAAGAGTTAATTATGTTGAACAAGACTGCTATAAAAATTAAAAATGTAAACAAGACAAAGTTTAAAAAACTATAAACCGACTACATAAAAACTTTTGTGTTCATTTAACAACGTGCAATACTTTGATCTCCTGCCAGGTGGAAAAATCTCACCGAAATGACCTGTCCTTTTTCAAATACTTTTTTTAATTAAATAATATTCTTTAAAATAACTAGCCTCAAACAGTTGTTTGAGTTAAAATTCCTCGTAAATCAACTGGCTTATTTATTTTCTTTATTACAGAATTTTTTAATTTATTTTTAAAAAAGTTGCATGTTACCTTAAATATATTTTTGGAAAATGATTTTTTAAAATTTTTCGTAATATGGGGATTATTACTAATTGTTAAATGACCGCTACCTTCCAGCCGGACGTGCATTTCTGTATTATGATGTCATGGAAGAGGTATCTGTAAAATTTTCAGTATGCTCAAATACCCACTCCAAGATGTCTATCAGCTCTCGGAGTAGACTCGGAGCATCATAATTATAATTCGTATAAAAAATCAAAGTTATTTTTTATATTTCGATTTTACACTGCAATCATGTTTTATTACGTCCTAAAGTGATGAACTCACCGTTCTCCATAGATTCGTAAAAATAAATACTAGCAAAAACTTTGACAGCTGTCAACTTGTTTCGAAGCTGAAAGCTAATGATTATGACAGCTGTCAGTTGTTAATTAAATAACTGACGTGTACAGTGACGTCATTATTTTTAAATTGCAACTGATTTAAATAGTTTTATAAATTAATGAAAGTGTAGGTTTGAAACCTCAAAACTCATGTTTTAGTTATAAAGTAAAATATAATTATGTGCCCAGATGACATCCATGACAGTCCTCCCTATGCTTCTGTCATATTATGGGGAGACTTTGAAGGCGAAAACATGATACTATAAAGTGACAGGATTTTTAATGACCAGCCAAGCCCCTCAGCCCCTAGCCAAGTTTACATGCTACAATCGTAAATGATAGTAGAAAACAAACAAATATATGAGAATGTCGCGATCTCAACTCGAAGTTACGTGGTCAAAACTCAATATTTGCCAACAATACAAGAGAATAGCGAATAGATGCGAAACATTTGCATCTTGGCCAAGAAGCAGGAGTCAAGTACATTGTCGGCCTTTGAGTCTGGTCTTTTCCTGCAGTTTAAAGGTCGTATACAATACAAATACAAGCAATATTGCAAACGAATGTCGTTACTTACTATCAAGGTGATCCTCCTCGTTTACCGCATTTACCATAGAGAAATAGGAAAACGTTTAAAAACTTTGACCCGACTACATAACACTTAGATACTACCCTCGCACAGAAAATCAACGTAAAATGACAGCTGTCGTACTGTCGTATTGCCCGCCCGCCATGGTGTGGGTCGGCATGCTGCATTGTTGCATTGTGTACATTCGCAGTATGGTGACCAACACTCTTGGATTCTGCTTATGCTTTCCATCAGGCAGAGTAGAGTCATTGTGGCACGGCCAAACATAAAAAAAAACACTTCTGTTAAAGTTTATATAGCTTATTTCATCCAGGTCACTCTTACGTATACTAATAAAATTCGTTACATACATACATAGGCTACCATAACTATTACACATCATTTTGCCTTCGCTGTTGTGGGGTAAAAAATAGTTTGTTATAACTGCCTTGTTACAGCAAATTGTTTAATACTCTATCATTACTTATAGCGTGCAATTATTGTACTCGCATGTATTTATCTTTCAAGCCGATTCATCTAACAATATGTTGAATGTTACGTTTTTATAGGGTTACAATACTTATAATGAAGAAACCTTGTCAGTTCCAATTATTGTCGTTTAATGTACTGAAACTGTATATTATACATTCTTAAACTTTATGCACCTTGTACAAGGGACTTAATATACTTAATACCCAAGACCATCTCTTCCAGTCCATCTCAGGGTGGTCTAGAAATCTTGCGGGGGATGCACAGGGTTACATAATCAGCGGAAAACACATAACATACATAGACTTAAGCATACGTATACACATATGTTTATAATACACACGTCATACATACTCACCTATATACATAATAAATAATAAATATTTCGGACATCTATTACACATCGCCATCTAGTCCCAAGCTAAGCAGAGCTTGTGTTATGGGTACTAGACAACTGATACAAATACACATATACTTTTTTTTTTGTAAATACATACATATTATACATAGAAAACACCCAAACTCCGAAACATATATTTGTAGATCATACAAACATTTGGTCCGTCCCGAGAATCGAACCCGGGACCTCATGATCAGCAGTCGAACACGCCAACCGCGAGACCAACGAGGCAGTCGCAGACATAGATTTATACACATACCTAAACATATTTATCTTCTTCTCTTATAAATAAAACTCAATTGCTGTTCGTTTGTCTCGCTTAAACTGGAAAACGGCTGGGCCGATTAGCTGATTTTGGTTTTGAAATGTTTGTCTTAGTCTAGGGAAGGTTTAAACGAAGTAGCGGGCACAGCTAGTATTATATAGTTATTTCTTTGTAATTGATATTTTGTTTATTAACAAAATGAATTTTTTAAACAAACAATAATAAATTTATACTAAATATACCTACTGTAGTATCCACTATATTATGAACTAGCTGAACCCCGCGGTGTTACCCGCGGTTATTGTTGTACCGCGAGTAACGCCGCGCGACAAAGTTAGTCTAAAAAAAGTAGCCTAAGTTACTCCCTGGATCATCAGCTACCTGCCAGTGAAAGTCCCGTCAAAATCCGTCCAGCCGTTCCAGAGATTAGCCGGAACAAACAGACAGACAGACAGACAGACAGACAGACCGACAGACAGACAGACAGACAGACAAAAAATTTTTTAACTACATTTTTGCTATATGTACCGTGTATACATACATATGCATTTAGTAAAAAGCGGTTATTTTAATATTACAAACAGACACTCCAATTTTATTTATATAGCATACATTCTATAAAATCTGTGTCTTGTGAAATGGATTCACAAGTAACAGAATTTCATCTGAAATTCTGTTACTGGAAAGCTGCCTGTCAATGCCCTGGTAAAAAAACCTTCTTATGTAATATGAAATTTTTATAATTAAATTTTATCTACTTTCTCTTGTTAACTTTTAAAGTCAGTTGATAATTAAAAGAAAATACATTTATTTACTTACAAAATATTTCCTAAGTAGGTACACTCGCTCACTAAACTTCGCTTCTAAATGAAGTGTTGCACACGTCTGATTCACTGTGCTCTACTCGAGCAATACATATCTGATCTACAGAACAGTCATTCTAAGTACCGCTTCATACAAATTAAGGTAAACACACACTGCTGTTATTTCCTGAAACATTAAGTAAAGGGCGGACGATTTCTTATAACGTTTTTAAAGGATTTTTTTAACTTGTCGTCTTTTTGACATCCTCAGTGTAGTAAACTTTTTTAAGTTGAATGTTATAGATTTTTTTTTGTTTAGCCCTGCCAAAATGACTCTACTCCAAGAGTACTGGTCACTATACTGCGAATGCAGACAATGCAATAATGCAGCAAGATTGACACAAGCAAGCAATATCTTTTAGTGTTTTCATCTAATTTACCTTGACAATCCAGTACACGATGTGGCGTCTGTTTGTGTCAATCTATGATTTTTAACCGACTTAAAAAAAAAGAGGAGGTTTCTCAATTCGACCGTATATACATATATATATAATAGATCTTTACCTATGAAAAGTAGACAGATCAACTGGTGGTAAGCGATTACCGCCGCCCATGAACACTCGCAACTACAGACGCGTCACAAGTGTGTTGTCGGCCTTTTAAGAAGGAGTACGCTCTTTTCTTTTTTTTTTCTTTTGCTACTTATGCGGTCTGTCATATACAAATGACGCAATGTATCTCGTCCTTTATAAACATTTCGGATTAAAATATCTTAAACCGGCTTTCAACGGTAAGTACCACCATTGTGTAGCAGTTTGTTTGTACATATTTACGAAAAAAACTTCTAAGTTTATGTTCTACGGCCCAAATACGTATTTTTTTGTAGTTGCTAAAATAATAATACCTAGAGCTACTCTGTCAGATGATAAGCATAAATAGAACCCAGAGTGGTGGCCACCATCGTCCTGTAAAACATCGATCATATTATCAACTTTTTTTTTTAACGTGTGGAATCCCCCTCGGGCCGTCACCCCACCGGGGTTTGCGGCGGGGCGGTGTGTCGAAATCGAACCGACTAAAACCACACGGTGTGCCACTCTGCGCCTGAGAAGGGAGAGATCCGGGTACCGCTGTTGTAAGACCTCCGGATCATATTATCAACCAGCTGAACCTCGCGGTGTTACCCGCGGTTATTGTTGTACCGTGAGTAACGCCGCGGGACAATGTTAGTCTAAAAAAATTAGCCTAAGTTACTTCCTGGATCATCACCTAACTGCCAGTGAAAGTCCCGTCAAAATCGGTCCAGGCGTTCCAAAGATTACCCGGAACAAACAGACAGACAGACAGAGAGGCAACATTTTTTTAACTACATGTTTGGAGGCTTGACGCTTAAAGGACCCGGGATCATAATAGAAAGGGACACGTGCTTTGATTTTGACAAATTGGTTTTGGGTCTTTTGGACAACAATACCCCAAAACACACGCGATTTAATACCAGATAAGCTTAGAATGAGTAATTACACATCTATAGGCAGTTTTCCAAAAATACGCGATAAAAATTATTCAGATTTTTATCATTTTTTATGTATCATAATATATTTTGTAGTATTCGGTATACTGATGATGGTTAATAGGTATCATTAGAGGCGTAATGGACCACCACAACAGAAGGTTTTTTATAGGCTTAAGGACAAATGACATTAACCTAATGTGAATTATCTTCTTAGTTAGTTAGTCATAATTCTTTTAAGTCAAAAATTAGAGTTTTCTTTTTGACATTACAAAAATCCAGTGCTTTGTAATGTTTTTGGTCTTTGAAATATTTTTAGTCTTGAATACGTTCCTGTTCCTATAGTTTTAACCTGTGTATATCAATCTTATATATCTTGGGGGTTTAATGTATTTTAAGGTGTTAAGTTGGGCTACAGCTGAAAATCAGCGCAGTGGTCACTTTCAGGACCGCAGCATAAGCTGAGCTGTGGCCTTTTGGTCACACAGCTAGACATTTCACTGCTTTTATTTTGTTTGTTTTGTATATTGTTTGTTGTTATTTACTCTAAGTTAAATGTCTTATCTTTCTCTTTTACATGTATGTTATGTGTGACTAATAAATTTATTCTATTCTATTCTATTCTATTCTTCTGCCGCCCGTAAATACCTACGACTAAAATAAAACTACAATTATTATATTATTAACTCTACTACCCTCTCATGACTGCCTCGATGGCGCAGTGGTAGCGTACGCGACTGCTGTTATGAGGTCTCGGGTTCGATTCCCGGGTCGGACCAAATGTTTGTATGATCTGCAAATATTTGTTTCGGAGTTTGGGTGTTTTTAAAGAAGTTTCTCAATTAATAAATAAATAAATAAATATTTCGGACATCTAAACACACAACGCCATCTAGTCCCAAGATAAGCAGAGCTCAATTCGATCATATATATATATTTTAGCGATTATTATGAACCGATTTTAATGATTCTCTTTTTAATGTAAAGGAGATATCCCAACGGTGGTACCAAGGACACTAAGATCCGATGATGGCATCAAAGAGAAATCGAGTCGAATCTTGAAGTCAGTTTTATTTTTCTTAAAATTTTACTTGTATAGATTGAAGTAGCAATGTAATGTAGCAAAGAGGTAATGATTTACCTCACAGGCGCTAAGAGTGATTATATATTTGTGGACGTAATATTGATGCAACATTTCATGTGCTACAAGTTAGTGGCATTTATTCACATTGCTATTTACATACTAAGATTTTGTTTCAAACAAAACTTGTTAACATTATAGCGATAGAATTCAGATCTAAGTAGATTTCACAAACATAAGTGACGGATGTAAGAGATATTGAAACTTGTGTCTGTTATGTGTTTATTCACCATCCAATCGTGTATTATTTTATTAATGACGTAGTGAAAAAGCTCCTTAGATCTCGATTATGATGATGCAGTAGCTACTGCAAGAGGTTAGCTTGGTGAGACCCTAAGTCATTTACAAACGCTATTAGTAACATTATCTATCGGTAACAAATCTAAATTATAACAGTGGTACTTAACCGAATGAGTTGCCTATATTGAATATAATTAACATATTATTGAATATAATCAACATACTTTAAATAGGTTTTATTTGTGGGTGTTTGAAAGAGTTGACTGTACGAATGGTATAATGATTTACCGTGGGAGAACCACGCTTCGGCATGAATGGGCCGGCTCGACCAGATTGATACCACGGCCTCACAGAAAACCGGTGTGAAATAGTGCTTGCGCTGTGTTTCACCGAGTGAGTGAGGATACCGGAGGCCCATACCCCAATCCCACCCTCTATCTCCCCTTACATCCCCCAAAGGCCGGTAATGCACTTGTGATGCCTCTGGTGTTGCCATTGGCGGAAATAATCGCTTACCATCAGGCGATACGTCTGCTCGTTTGCCGGTCTATTGCATAAAAAAAGCGGTCACTACACCTTGTTCTAATGCGTTGAGTACCGCCTTGCGGTTAAGGTATGCGACTGACAATTAAAAGGTTTTAGGCACGACTTCCGGATCGGGTCAAAGAAGTGTTGTTTACTTTTTCTTACAAGAAATTCTTAATGACTGACAACCCGGAGCATGGAAGTTGGCGGTGTTTCACACCCGCGCCCACCAGACCAGGAAGAAGATACTATATTCTCCATCCTTTTATTTTCCAATTTTGTAGCAGAAATAGATGTATTAAATTTCAACGTTGAGCCTAACATATTCCAGTAAGAAAAGAAGTATTCGAGTGAATAACACACAGTTTTTAACCGACTTCAAAAAAGGAGGAGTGTGGTACCTACTATTACATTTGGCTTGGCGCCGACTTCAAACAGGTTTTAGGTAGCTAGCACACATAATAATACTATTATTTAAATGAACAAAGAATTAGGTAGGTATAGACAAGAATTGGCATAGCAATTTATGAAGAGCCAGTTTATTTTAAGCTTTTTAGTATTTTTTGCCAGGGAGTTTTCGTTGGATGCTTTTTGGAAGTCGGTTTTTTTTTATAAAAAGTTTTAAAAATATACATTTGTTTAAAAATGACAGAATTACGAAAAATCTTCAAATCTTTAAATTGCATAAGCAAAACCAGATACATTAATAAACAGTGACTCATCACCATATCCGTTTGTTTGTATCATTTCCGCTTCTACATAAAGGCATTGATCAAAATATAAGTATAAAAACTAAAGTATAATTGATTAACATTTGATCATCATACACCTTCCTGATGACTATTCTCTTCTTGTTTTCACATATAGAACACTAGCTCTCGCACTTACGTTCCAGAATCTTCAAAAGGACCAAGGGATCCAGTGACTCTAATGGAGAAGACAATATTTACTTTATATAACGTAAATAGGTAAATGATGTTTTTTATGCCCAGTATTACTTGAATCTTTGTTTCCTTACCAGTACATCTTTTTGTATATTGTATGTATATTTACATAAATTTTAAATTTGTAACATATATTGTTTGATAACGTTAGCTTTCTCTAAGCTTTGCGTCATTCGTTATCTAAACTTCATATTTTTCGTGCCTAGAATTAACTTTATAAGGAATACAAAGAAGTCTCTTCGCATGTTTATCTATACATCTACACAAATAAGTAAAATTGGAGTGTCTGTTTGTAATGTATACAAATAAATAAAATTAGAGTGTCTGTTTGTAATATTAAAATAACAGCTTTTTAATCAATGCATATGCATACACGATACATATCCAAAAAAATTTGATAAATTTTTTTTTGTCTGTCTGTCTGTCTGTCTGTGTGTTTGTTCCGGTTAATCTCTGGAACAGCTAGCTGATGACCCAGGGAGTAACTTAGGCTTTTTATAGACTAACTTTGTCCTGCGGCGTTACTCGCGGTACAACAATAACCGCGGGTAACACCGCGAGGTTCAGCTAGTTAATCTATAAAAACTATTGTGTAGAGGTAAAGTTTTCGGTTTTTTTCTATATACATATATGGTCATGCCACAATGACTCTACTCTGCCCCTCTCGCTCATCATACTCATTGAGAATTCAGACAATGCAGCATGATGACCCACACCATGGCGGCCTAGTTATGCTTCTGCATCATTGGGCCTCCGGTCTCGCACTCACCAAAGAAAAAAGACAGCATGAACGCTGTCATTTTATGTTGAATTTAGTAGTACCGCTCCGGTCGAGCCGGCCTCAAAATCAGCGTGGCTCTACTACCACGAAAACATTATGTAATATCTATTTCTCCTGAACCAATATTTTTCCAATAAAAAGCTACATTATTTGTGAGTGCCATAGGCTATATTTTAACCGGAAAAATGATTACCGCGATATCAGACATACACGCGTGCGGAGCTGAGGGCAAAGCTAGTGTACAGATAACTGAACTTTTACTACTCTTAACATATACATAGATACATCTTTGTTCGTTATTTTCTGGTTGGTGCACTGACTTACCTAACTATACAGTCCATTCTGGTTGTCTATAGATCGCAGACTGCGATAAAACCGTCCACAATACTCTTTCTTGACATATTTCTAGATAGAATAATACTTTTTAGAATGTAAGGAAGAGTTTATAATTATTTATTTATCTATGAACCGATGAAGTAGTTTGCAGGGAACTCCCGAAGATTGGAGTATCTGTTTGTAATATTAAAATAACCGCTTTTTACTAAATGCATATGTATGTGTACAAGGTACATTTATGTACCTTGTACACATATATATGCATTAAAAATTTATCAAAATATATTTTAATTTTTTTTTATCTTGTTGTCTGTCTGTTTGTTCCGGGTAATCCCTGGAACGGCTGGACGGATTTTGACAGGACTTTCACTGGCAGGTAGCTGATGATCCAGGGAGTAACTTAGGCTACTTTTTTAGACTAACTTTGTCCCGAGGCATTACTCGCGGTACGACGATAACCGCGGGTAACACCGAGGGGTTCAGCTAGTATTAAATATTACCGGAGATCAAATATTTTATAATTCCTAAAGACCCTGAACTTTGTGTCATTTTTACAGGAAGCCGTTTCAAAGTCGCCATCGACGCATCTACGATTATGAAGTGATGCAACAAAGTGTTGTGAGAACATAATGGCCGATGGAGCGGCCGTACTCAAGGTCGTGTGTGAGTACATGACAGATGCTCATACGTCACTCTGACGTTAGATATCTAGTACTATTTGTAAAAGTCACGGAATACTCGCATAGGTGATGTTGTGACGAGAGTAGATCTTGATTTGAGTTTGTGGTTTGTTTTTAATCAGTTTTGATTCAGTTTTTAAAGAAAGGGAGAAGACAGTTCACCTGATTGTAAGTGAGCCATGCAAAATTGCAACTCTAGAGTTAAGGGTATTCTTTGAATGGTTGTCATAAAGTTAGGATGAAAGTTGAACCTCTGAATGATCTCTCATCATGATCCACTTAATAATATTAGTTTTATGTAAAGCAGTGGTATTGCTTCGGTCGAGTCCTGTTATATTTACAAAGCATCAAGGGAGTAGTCAAACGTTCCTTTTTTAATTAAATGTTTGTGTATGGTCTAGATTTTAGTGCAGTTCTGAAAAGAAACCGTGGAAATAAATCATATAATTCCTAGGATTTTTTGTTGTGCAGAAACTGCTTCCCTATAGTCCACTAATACTTACCTCTAGCTGGCATGTCATATATTATATTAATTTGTCACCAATTTAGTAAATTTTCTTACATCGTTATATAATTTACGTAACTTCAAATATCACGACGAACGACACGACACTAAGCAACAATTTTGTCAGTGACATCTATTTTTTATAGTATATAATGTAACTTACCAAATAATGTCGAAAACATAGACTGTTCTGAATTATTTAAGTAATCAATAAATACATTGTTTTCATCTTTATCACCAAGATAATATTTTTAAATACCGTATTAATATCATCACGCATATATTAGTTTATAAATAGGTAGACCAAATTGGGGCTAGTTAGAAAAATACTTAAAAGTTTTTTCCGAGTTAAAAAGTACTTTTTGGATACTTTGTCCTTTAAAATGCACCGTTAGCTTAAGGCCCCTGTGAATTTCTTGTGACTGATGATGTGTATAAATGATTCTCGATTTAACCGAGAATAATTCTCGTCATCTAATATTCTGTTTACAACAATAGTAAGGGCTACATAATACCAATTTAAGGTGTCTGTTTTCGAAATTTTTGTTACTTTGGTATAAGTTCCAAAATCAAATAATTCAACAGCATTACAAACCATGGTCATTGCAACAAAGTTCTCAAGCAACAGTCTGTTGTTTCGTACATTCACTTCGGTCTCTCGATCATTCAGTACCGCGAGTTCACGCAAACGGACCTGTGTGGTTTACGGTCACAGAGTTTAAAAAAGTGAGTGTTCCATTTTATTTACAAATGAATTCTAATTTCAAAGTTAGACTGTTAAATTATTTCTAATACTTTCCCTTTTTTCTTTATCACCAGCATTTTCTGCGATGTTTCGTAATTGTGTTTTTTTTTACAATACTATTTTTTTAGTTTGTGCCTAATGTCAAAATGTCATTTATTAATGGCCTTGCTTAATTCATTAATTTAGTTGCCTTATTTAAGTTGAAATAGAAAGTATCGTGTTGTCAGGTCGATTTAATTTTATATTTTACCCTATATGCGGTTACTTCATAATTAAAGTTGAAGTCGGCGAGCGTGGTTTTGCTATTTACGAAATTGTCTCTTCTATTTATAATTAGTAAATATAATTTGTGGGAGAGCCGCACTTTGGCATGAATGAGCCGGGTCGACCGGAGTGATATCACAGCCTCACAGAACACCGACGTGAAATAGCGCTTGCGCTATGTTTCACTGAGTGAGGATACCGGAGGCCCAACCCCAACTCCTCCCTACATCCCTTTGCCCATCCCCCAAAGGCTGGCAACGCACTTGTGACGCCTCTGGTGTTGCGGGTGTCCATGGGCGGAGGTAATCGCTTACCATCAGGTGATACGTCTGCTTGTTTGCCCATATACCATAAAAAAAATAATTTATATATATTTAGAATCTGTGACT
Source organism: Spilosoma lubricipeda (assembly GCA_905220595.1). Taxonomy (NCBI): domain Eukaryota; kingdom Metazoa; phylum Arthropoda; class Insecta; order Lepidoptera; family Erebidae; genus Spilosoma; species Spilosoma lubricipeda. The sequence goes on along the minus strand of HG992293.1, from coordinate 16,986,797 downwards.
GTAATTTACTTAAGTAATAGGCTGAGTTTTACAATAACTATCGTTTCGTCAAAATTTATCAACAGCTGATTTAAAATGTTGAATAAGTGCGCAAATTTATCGTAATTCGGTTTTATTATAGTTTGTGTTTTATATTAGTTAATTAAATGTTCAGTTACTTAAGAGATATTTTCCTATTTGCATGATAGCAAAGACTTTGTACCCTTTTAACGAAAATAATGCAAACGAAGGAATCAGACACCAGAAGGAGTGGAGTGCAGAATGTTAAAGAACCTCCTTTTTAAAGTCAGTTAAAAAAAGGAATTATGGTCCACTAGTTTTTATTATTTCCTTTATCAATAGCCAAGGTTACATCTGAATTAAATTCATCTAAAGTGTTTATTTCAAACTTACACAGTTAGGTGCAAACAAACTTTATGAAAAATTTCTGACTCGTTTGAGTCGTTCAAAATAAACATTTACTCTTCTAATGGTTTTAGCGTGATAATTTACAGACTATAGCATTTCTTTACAATTGGGCTTACCAAAACTGAAAGATTTTTTCAATTCTAATAAGCAGCTCCAAATGAAGAAGTAACAAACATACACACTCACGAGCTTTCACCTTTATATATTAGTGTGAAGTGTGATGATAATATTAGTATAGATATAGATAGGCGGTCTTATTGCTAAAAGCAATCTCTTCCAAGCAACCTTTGGATGGACGAATCGGACAAAAGACGGTCACGAATGGGACGGCTCGATAAAAAATCAACGTAAAATGACAGCGTTCGTGCTGTCGTGTTTCGTTGTAGCGCGAGATCGGAGGCCCAATGATGCAGAAGCATCACTAGGTCGCCATGGTGTGGGTCACAATGCTGCATTGTTGCATTGTCTGCATTCGCAATGAGTATAGTTCTGCTTATGCTTTCAATCAGGCAGAGTAGAGTCACTTTAGCAGGGGCCCATACACAAAAACAAGTAAAATTTTAACAGAAATAAAACCGACTTCAAGGTTTGACTTGATAATAAAAACCGACTTCAAGAACGATCAAACCGATCGATTTCTCTTGGATGTCGGCATCAGATTTAAGTGTCCTTACCATGGTACCACCGTTGGGATATCTCCTTTCCATTAAAAAACGAATCATCGAAATCGGTTCATAAACGACGAAGTTATCAGCGAACACAAATAAAAAAATCAAAAAATATATATAAACGGTCGAATTGAGAAACCTCCTTCTTTTTTGAAGTCGGTTAAAAATGAATAGAATACAATGGCATATTCTATATTATATACTAATTATAATAATAACTAGTTGCATATATCAAGAAGATCTATGTATAATGGGCGGCCTTATTGTGTACTAGCTGAACCCTGCGGTGTTACCCGCGGTTATTGTCGTACCGCAGGCAATGCCGCGGGACGAACTAGTCTACTCCTCGATCATCAGCTATCTGCCAGTGAAAGTCTCGTCATAATCGGTCCAGTCAAACAGACAGATAGACTGACAGAGAGACAGACAGACAAAAATTTATAATAAAAAATTTTTTTACCTGTACCTTGTGTACATACATATGCATTTATTAAAAAGCGGTTATTTTAATATTACAAACAGACACTCCAATTTAATTTATTTGTATAGATTTAAACAACCTTTGGATGGACAAATCGGGCATATGAGACCTATTGTTATTTGACTCAAATTTGTTATTTTGACATTAAATTGTATTTATTTGACTATTTTCAAAGATTCTACAATAATTTTAAAATTGTTCTCTAAGCGTAAACAATGTCATTGTGACTTTCGTTAAACAAGTCGTTGAGAGTGTTACTGAAATTAGTCACACATAATATTAGTAACTTATTACTAAGATTATGAAAATAACTACTAGTATTGTATAAATTTCCCACTTTTACACTAAATTAGGTCATAAGATCTAATCTTAGTCTGTGTAATAGAAAACGGGTAAGAAGTTAAGTGTTCTGAGTTGTTGCTGAAGTGAACTTCAAATTATTTGCGTCAAACTTTAAACTAACTACTAGAAAAAGTCTCACTTGGGGTTATAAGCATATGATGTCTCCCATAAGCTTGTCTAATAATTTTGCACCCGGTATGCCACAGGTAGAAAGCATATAGTAAACTTTATAATTCAGAACGAATTGTATCAATGCCTTATTTATATGTATACGCTAAGTATGACCTATTCTGTGAAAAGCAAATTTAAACCTTAGAAAGGTTATTTTAGAAATCGATTTTACATAAATTAATACCAAGCCTTGTGTTCTACTTACATTGGAAATTTGCCAAGCACAGCCTTACGCACACACGATCTCAAGACTATTCAATACATTTATTGAGAAATATCATTTAGCCGCTATCTCTTACATATAGGGACCAAGGAGCAATTGACTCCGTGATAGGTACTTATGATGCAGAAGCATCACAAGGCCGCCATGGTGTGGGTCACCATGCTGCATTGTTGCATTGTCTGCACGAGTAAAGAGGATGGTTACCATCAGGCAGAGTAGAGTCACTAAATTCTATCTATCTATCTATAAAAATAAAACTCAAATAAAGCGGGGCGTGAAAAAGCATCTCACTAGGCCGCCATAGTGCTGGTCACCATGCTGCACTGTCCATATTCGCAGTGAGGATGGTGACCACCACTCTTCGATTCTGCTTGTGCTTTCCATCAGGCAGGGCAGAGTCATTTTATCAGCACAAATATAAAAAAAAAAGAAGTTGTATACTAGCTGACCCTCGCAATCTCGTGTTGTCTCCCATTGCCCTTAACTTGATGTTATACAGCGTGTGCAAATTAGTTCATCATAAAAAAGGTTATAATAGGCCAAAATGAAAAGACAGACATATCCTGTCGCGGACTTTTTATAAGAAATTTTAAAGGGGAACAATTCTTTCATACATTACTTATGCGAAAATTTAATAGCTTATAGAGCTTCATACAAGCATTGGTGCTGACTTAATTACAGGTTGCCACTGAAAGCAAAAATATGTAACAGATAGTTGGGAACATAAGGTTTCCCTTAACTTAAAAAAATAAAGTAATAGAAACATGAGATCAAAAAATACATACAAACACAAAAGTTCCAAACGGTACATCTTTAATGAATCGCTACAGAAAGTCTAAATTCACTTGTCCCAGCTATGACAGTTTTTTAACCGACTTCAAAAAAGGAGGCGCTATTATTTATGTTTGTTACCTCATAGTTTCCGACTGGGTGAACCGATTTTGATCTTTTATTTTCATTTGAAAGGTCGTGCTCGTGTGAAGTCCCATTTAAATTTGGTTTAGCTCTTGAAGGCGGTATTTTTTTGTTAAAAGTTTCGCCACCACTCCGTCCGTCGGGGCTGACCCTAACTTATGTGTTAGATTAGCTCGTTTTAACAGAACGAACCGGACGTGTGGCTCACCTTTACGTAAACGAGACGTTTGTGACCTTGACTAATCTATACAAATAAATAAAATTGGAGTGTCTGTTTGTAATATTAAAATAACAGCTTTTTAATCAATGCATATATATGTATACACGATACATATACCAAAAATGTAGTTAAAAATTTCTTTGTCTGTCTGTCTGTCTGTTTGTTCCGGGTAATCTCTGGAACGGCTGGACGGATTTTGACGGGACTTTCACTGGCTGATGATCCAGGGAGTAACTTAGGCTAGTTTTTTTTAGACTAACTTTGTCCAGCGGCGTTACTCGCGGCACAATAATAACCGCGAGTAACACAGCGGGGTTCAGCTAGTAAACAATATACCGACTTCTCCGTGTTTTATTGCTCAGATTTTAATTTTAGAAACTCTAGGTAGTATTTTTGAAATAAATACTGCTTCAATGCTATGTCAAGTCCTTTAAGTCTACTAAGTCTAAAAGAAATCTGACCGTTTGAAGTGGGTCTAAACCAAGTCCAAAGGAGTCGGTTACAAATATGCAGGTAAAGCTAATAAAAAGCGTGTAATAATCTTAAAGTTTCCAGTACATACTTAATTGCTTACCGCAATATCCGCAGTAACTTGTTACCGTTGCAGTATTCATCAATGCGGCTAAATTAAGTCTCATTTTAGTATTTTGTGTAAAGAATTGTATTTTAAAATATAGTCTGTTTATTTTAACGAACGAGTACTGAGTATGTCTCTCGCACATTTCCGATATGGACAGAGTGAGATGGGTCATTGATGGGGGTGGGGCCATCGCCTTTGTTCTTGTTTTGAATGTACAGCGTTTGTGTGGAACGGACTTTATTTTATTTATTTATTTATTTATTTATTAATACTTCCTGCATTACATTTGCATGAGGCGGACTTAATGCCAAATGGCATTTTCTACCAGTCTACTTTATGTTGATTATGTGGATAATAGAAATGCAGTCAAAACTTTTGGTACTCCTTTGTTAGAAAAAACAGACTATAGTTAGTAATAGAAATGGTATTCAATGAAGCTACTACATTTTTTAAATTAACGTAAAGTGTTCTGTCTATCTGATGGTAGAAAATAAGATAATTATCAAAGTCGTGATATAGTGTGACATGAAGTGAGATGTGATAAGATAAGATATGAGATTAGACAAGATGTAACGACATGAGGTTACACGATACTACACAGGCCGACACCTCGCTGTTTCCTACTGCGCTGGAAATTGTGCGTTGAATGGGACATGGGACAACACTCACAATACCTTGTGTGATTCTCACAAATTAGATCTGAGTGTGGATATTATTTGTGTTCGCTTAAATGAATATTTGCCCCTACAACCCAAAATGTATTCCTAGCCCAAAAGTTGTCTTTTTGCAAAATTATAATTGTTTCGACGGTTTGACAATTATTGTTATTATGGGGAGTATGAAAATTATTTTGACTTATTTATTAATCCCCTGCGATTTTTTTTAACACAATGCCATCTAGTCTTAGGTTAAACAGAGCTTGTATTATGGGTACTCGACTACTGATATAAATAAATACATATACACTTTCTTTTTTGTAAATACATATATATTATCCTTTTCCCTTCGATTCCCTCGAGAATTTTCTCAAGCGATATTCTTCATTATTTAAAAAAACATATTGTCATTTTATAGTAATCTATACTAATATATAAAGCTGAAGAGTTTGTTTGTTTGTTTGAACACGCTAATCTCAGGAACTACTAGTCGGATTTGAAAAATTCTTTCAGTGTTAGATAGCCCGTTTATCGAGGAAGGCTATAGGCTATATATTATCACGCTAAGACCAATAGGAGAGGAGCACCAATGGAAAATGTTTCAAAAACGGGGGAAAATTATCACGCGACGGGCTATAGAAGACGCAATCGAGGTTGCGTGGGTCTGCTAGTACCTACATAAAACAATTGCTCTACTAGGGAATGGGTGCTGAGTTATTAGAATTACTGGTGTTTATATCCACCTTATTTAAATCTGTGTTATTCCAATTACTAAATAATTATAAAAGAGTTTAGCCATTTACCAATGCTCTAGATTGAAGATATTCCAAAACAACCTGTTCTCTGAGCCTATCGAGTGAGTTGATTACATAGAAACAAGTTGATCGTGCAATATTTCTGTATATTATTAAAATCTTAGACAACCAATAGCTTAATCACGGTTTGAATTCAGAAAGTTCGTGCGAATTTCGTGTTCTCGGGCTGAGCTGGGATCTTAGCGCGGGAATTGTTTTTAAAAGATAAAAAGGGATGCTCTCTTTAAAGGAGCAAAACGTGTTACTATACGGTATTGGGCGTGTGGCCTAAAAGATAAAGAAAATTTATTTATCTTTACCTGTACACAATATGATTTACCCATATAATACTAATAAATAAAAGTGAAGTGTCAGTTTGTAATTTCCAATTAACAGCTTTTCACTAAATGCATATGAAAGTATTTTAATGTTTTCTTGTCTATCTATCTGTTTGTTCCGTCTTATGTCTGAAATGGCTGGACCGATTATAACAAGACTTACATTGTCAGATAGATGATATAATATAAGGACTAACTTAGGCTACTTTTAGTTTAAATAAAAAATACCATTGTAACCGCGAGTAATACGCGGGGGTCGCTAGCTTTAATACAAATAAATACCTAATAAAAAAAATTATCATTGAAGAATAATGCCTTGGTACAACCGAAATGATGCCAAGAACTCATAGAAAACAAGAGTGAGTGGAGTTTCCGGAAGGGCCAGCTCTATATTTGATAATTGTGGCATATTCACGGACATCTGTCTTATGGCTTGCTTTCTCTCTCAAAGCTTTTTTATTTTTCAAACAAAATGTCCTATACTACATCCCTTTCGAAATGTCCCAAACGTTGCGATAGACAAACTTATTTTATTAATCCGATTTAAAGTATAATATCACACAAAGAACCAGTTATTGAAAAAAACTAAAAGGAATATTTGATATCAATGTCATTTATTGATCTTGTCCGAATTCGTAATTCTTGTAAAGCCGGTTATACACATTCCTACAATCCGTTGACAACAATATCTTTTATTTGTTGTTATATATAAATACTAGTAGTTCCCCGCGGTACCGCCCGCGTGGATGTCAGTTATCGCGACAAATAGTAGCATATGTGTTATTCTGATGTACAAGCTATACTACTGTAAAGTTTAATCCAAATCTGTTCAGTAGCTTTTGCGTGAAAGAGTAACAAACATCCATCCATCCATACTTACAACCTATCGCGTTTATAATATTTGTATAGATATTATACTTGCAAAGTATTAAATGTCACAATTGAACGTTCACAGCCTTCATCAGTCCATTGCTGGATATAAGCCTCTCCTTAGAAAGGAGGTTTTGGGCTGCTATATCTTATCTTATCTTATCTTATCTTATCTTATCTTATGGTCAGACGGGTTCGTTTAGGAATTGTTTCAAGTTTTCCTTCTCTTGTAGTGATGTTGTGATTCATAGTTTGCTCCCTTAGCCTCTAACGACACCAACGTGATGAAAGGGGTGATAACACTACGTACCCTTAATATATCACCACATAAACTGACTTAACTATACCGAAACTACGACATTGTGAGGGAACGGGTGTCATGTCCCACCAACAACCAAGGCGAGGTGATCATGCCTAGCGAGCAAATGCCCAACGGTTGAAATTGGGATGTTGTATATATGATTATCAGCGTGAGAACTTCTATTGCGCGATGCAGGATTGGTAGTGTCTTCGCATTGTATGTTACTTCGTAGTTCAGTGTATCTTCGGTAGATGGTGCTATCATATGTTTTTCTTGATGCGCTGTATGTGGAAGTCGCCACAACAGTAAAGGAAAGTGCTATTAAACAAATTTTCTGTTAATTTCTTCCTGAGCCTAAAGAGGAGAAGGCTCATAGGCTGGCAAAGTACTCGTGCATCTTTAGTTACAGATATCCATAGGCGGCGGTACCCACTTACCATTGACTGATATGTCTGCCCCTTTACCCCCATATGCCTTGTAAATATACCCACAGCAATTGAGCAACACAAATATATTTATCAAAGAAAACCAAAACAAAATGGCGAACCGTGGGAAACCGTTGTGAGTTATGGGTGTACACTCAAATGAAATTATACACTAACGAACTGGCAATTTGCTCTATTACTCATGAAGAATAGCGAGCCATCATTTTCGCTTCGACTTAGGGTTGTCAATGCATACAAGATTTATTTAAATTATTTTACTTGCAATAGTCGTAATTGTGTTGCTATTGTATAAAATGTAGTGAGTTTATTCGTGTGTGTCACCATCCTTATTCATCTCGTGGGTGCCGTCAGTGTTGCTTTAGACAGCAAAACACAAAGGACGAAAACACAAGAAGAGAAGGGTAACTAAATACAAACTATTTGTGTCAATTTTTACCAATCAACCCGACAGGCCAGCCTAGGCCTTTAGGCCTCTTTCTAACGAAACATCTGTACCTAGTAATGGATTACTAAATACCGTCCAGAAGTATGGTAGAAGATCATTTTATAGAAACTGTCATAAATTCAAGTCTTGTCTTGACTTAAGTTTTATTTTTTTAACTGACAACGTATTACGGAGGAGTGATTAAAGTTTTACTTGTGCCTTTTGTGAATATGTCTGCTTGTTGTATCAGCTAGTCAAGGATAGGCACAATTTTGAGTTTTTTCAAAGGTGGCTAATTGTACAACAAGATAAAGATTTGCATAGTTTTCTTTGGAACACACATTAAGTGAACAAGTCTAAAGTGTAAACATGACAGTTGTTTTGACTACAATATGCCAATTAGACTTCGAGGATTTTTTTTTCATTAGAAAGATAATATAACTAACGATGGTAAAACTATAGAACTATTCAGAAGATTAAATTTTAACTAACACGATTAAATCAGTTTCAAAATCAAGTTTTGTAATTCAATTATGCCGTGACATGTAATTAACGTCGTAGATAAATAACCACAATATTAACGTAATAATGATATCATAAACGTTATTTATACGAATGTAGCTGGGTTTCGTGAGTTTAGACCACAGACCACAAAGGGTTCAAACTAATGATATCATTGGTTCGAACCCCACGCAGGATAATACTATGTTTGATTCACAAACTTTTGTCTGAATCTAGGTTCTTTGTGGCCTTTCCATGTACTTATGTTTTTTTTTAAATTCCTCCGCGAAGCAGGAATATTCCTAGTATGGGGGTTTCTTTTCGAATAATAATATAACAATTGTAGGCGATAGTTTTCTTCCCAGGCTTAAGTATCTGCTTTTGAGTAGGTTTTGTACTAAGTGCATTTAAAAACAAAGTTTCAGTAGTATTTTCAAGAATAGCACGATCACAGATCGGAGTCGATTACTTATAATTAGAACTGTCTGTTTTTGGGAAGAATAAGCCCTTTACCATCTGTTTCTATAGAAGGTGGGTAGGTATAGTACATCCTACTAATATTATAAATGTAAAAGTTTGTAAGGATGGATGAATGTTTCGATGGATGTTTGTTACTCTTTCACGCAAAAACTACTGAACGGATTTGGATGAAACTTTACAGTAATATAGCTTATATATCAGAATAACACAAAGGCTACTATTTGCCGCGATAACCGACATATACGCGGGCGGAGTCGCGGGCAACAACTAGTACCAAATATCTCCACAATTTGGTGTATAACCACGTGGGTATATAATAATTACATCGTAGTGATGGTGAGGACAGATAGCTGCTGTCACGAGCCGCACGAAGTACCGTGAACATGCTTCAATACGTGTGGTGTAATTATAAGGCAGGTGATCATGTAGGAATGTTGTAATTTTAGATAAATTACCTATAGATATAGCCCTGATGCGTCGCCAAATTATTTTTGGAGTGGGAACAAAGAACTAGTATTAATGTAGCCGAATGGGTAGTTCCACGAACTGAAATTTTCGTTCGTTCACAGTCAGTTCGTTTGTCTGATACTATTTCACTTCTTAAGTAAAGAATTGTTGGGGTACAGAATAGGAAACAGATTTTTTTACATGGTGGTTTGATTTTTTATTTGATTTTATGTGATTTTCGGTGGTCCAGTATGCACCTATGAGTTTATAGATACAAGTATGTTGAGGGATGGGAGGATGGGGGGAAGAATTGAGGTGTGGGCATCCGGTATCCTCACTCACTCGGTGAAATACAGCGCAAGTGCTGTTTCAAACCGGTTTTCTGTGAGGCCATGGTATCACTCAGTTCGAACCAGCCTATTCGTGGCTCTCTCACGGTAATACTCTCAACTCCGCTCCGGTCCTCTTAAGGTTAGGTTTTCTTCAAAAAAGGCTGTATCTGTAGAAGCGTTCTGTAAAATTAATAAACAGCTACTAAAGTGTAATATGCCAGTTCTATGTTTGCCTGTTTAGACTGTGAGCTTAGACTTAATATTCTGTAACAGAATGCATGCGGTTGCGATATTTGATAAATTTATGATAAGAATTGATATATCAGATCCCCTTAACTGTGACGAATGAGATAAGCACAGGTGAAGCAACAGAGGTACGTGATTAGGAATCGAATTTGAATAGTTACCGCAGTAGAGCAAGAAACAATCGTTTAGTTTTCTGTTCGTACCCCTGAGCTATTACTGCGCAAAATGTATTTATTGCGTTTTCTGTTTGTGTCAATGTTTTGATATCTCTCGGAATAATTTTAGTATTCATCTAATTAGCGCAAACCCGTTTGTACATTAATTTTGTAATATAATCTTTCGAAATTATTAAAATAATTATAATTGCTAAATTATTACATGGTTTTAATTTAATTAAAGCTTAATGTTAGTACATATAAATAGAATTCACACGCTTTAAATAGTTTTAATAACAAGTAAAATTTTAACAAAAATAAAACCGACTTCAAGGTTTGACTCGGTTTCTCTTGGATGCCATCATCAGATCTTAGTGTTCTTACCATGATACTATCGTTGGGATCTCTCCTTTCCATTAAAAAAATAATCATCAAAATAGGTTCATAAACGACAAAGTTATACGCGAACAAACACAAAAAAAAAGGTCGGCAACGCACTTGTGACACCTCTGGTTCTACGGATGTCCACGCTGGCGGTAATCGCTTACCATCAGGTAATACGTCTGCTCGTTTGCCCCCTATAACATGAATAGGAAACAAAATGTTTGTGAGTTCCTCCCAGCCCTATGTGAATGATGGTTTGCGCCGGAGCGGATCGTTGCCCAACGCCGTGAAGCAACGAGCGATAACATCTAATACGCATGTTGCAACTATTGTACTCAACACATTTTTTTGCACGGCACTGTAAATTTACTGTTATATTGCTGCTTAAGTTTACAAGTCGAGCAAATTAAATGGGTCACACTTGGGCGTGTAATCGTACTGCTTGTGGTTTGACAAGTTTTACTTTCATTAGCTTGTGTATGTGAAATCCAAATTCAGTATTGCTATCAAATAGGATTATCATAGAATTGTGGACTTATAAATAACTTGAAGTTTTACATAACTGTACAGTAACTCGTACTCTTGTAACATTATGGTGTACAAATAAAGAGTTTTCAATCTATCTATCTATAGGTTTAACAGTAGACCTTTCTAAGGAGAGGCCTATGTCCATTAAAAGACCTGGTTGTCAATGATGCTAAATTGTATCAATTCATGGAAAAAACAAATACAATTAAGTAACCTCTTAGTGCAGTTTCCAGTTACTACAAAATTTTATATGTATACTAGCTGAACCCCGCGGTGTTACCCGCGGTTAATTTCGTACCGCAGGTAACGCCGCGGGACAAAGTTAGTCTAAAAAAACTCCCTGGACATCAGCTACCTGCCAGTGAAAGTCCCGTCATAAATCGATCCAGAGATTACTCGGAACAAACAGACAGACCGACAATTTAAAAAAAAAATGTTGTTTTGGTACATGTATCGTGTATACATACATATGCATTTATTTAAAAGCGGTTATTTTAATATTACAAACAGACACTTCATTTTTGTTTATTTGTATGGATATTTACAAAAAAAAAATTGTTTAATGTATGTATTCTATACGCCAATCTAGTTTCCATAGCACAAGCTCTGCTTGGTTTGAAGCTAGATTGTCATGTGTCCGATATCCGGAACATTTACAATTTTTATTTATAAAAATAATAATTGGTCTGAGTACGTATTATTGCACTCAAGTGTACACGTTGTTGTTTGTGTCCGGTATACTTACTGCTATTATCCATATATTTGCACGAAGTGGTTTTACTACTTATACTTCCTTACGTGTGTTCATATTTATAAGAAAAACTTTAACTCTGCTATGTAATGTTGAATATCTTTTGGGTTTGATTTTTTCTGAGGACAAATATTTTTGTGATGAATAGGATCGTTAGTTCTGTATCTAAATATAATTATCCGAAACTAAATAGAACTTGTCCTAAAACCAACCGGACTGCGGACAAATATAATAATACGTTTAAAAAAAAATTACGGGAATTAACGCCATCACCTGGCCGTGGTCACAGGCTGACTCAGCCTGTGTAAATAATTTTTGTGATATCATGGAACGCGAAAGTTTAAAAATTAGTATACTTATATGTTTCTTTACACATATATATTATAAATATATAATAATAATATTTTGGACATCTATCACGCAACGCCATCTAGTCCCAAGCTAGGCAGAGCTTGTGTTATGGGTACTAGACAACTGATACAAATACATACATACTTTATTTTTTGTAAATACATACACATTATACATAGAAAACACCCAAACTCCTAAAATAATATTTGTAGATCATACAAACATTTGATCCGACCCGGGAATCGAACCCGAGACCTCACGTTCAGCAGTCGCACACGTCAACCGCTAGACCAACGAGGCAGTCATACAACAATAAGAGAGATTTCTGGACTCACCACACAGTATTTGTGTGTGGATGGAAATCGAAGCCTCGATCTCTGGCTTAGCTGTCAGTAACACTAACCACTAAACTCCTATAAACTTTTATATTATTATCATTTTACACGGGGCATGATTTTCGCACTATACTCTACGTGCAGAGACGAAGGGCGTGTTTGGGACTCCCGGAAAATTGGTCTACCCACTAAACCCCGCAGCGGCCTACCTCGACAGTCGGGAGGAGCTCCAGGAACGCGTCGGCGGCTCTGGAGTCTCCGTACCTCATGGCTGAGGTACATCCCGCGAACTCCTATGACCTATTAACTCCATAATCTTGACATACCCATAACAACCCACATGATTAAACATTTTCACTAATTACTCATATAATTATCGACTATGTAGGAGCAATGATAAATTACCTATACAGCTGTAATTAGTGACAAATTTTGGAGATCGCCCACTGTCTGTTTGTTTGTGAGACATGATGAATGTAAATGCTACGCCAACTTGGATGTAAACAGTAGGATGAGTTGATTACTCATCGTTTGTTTACTGGCAATGAAATCCAAGTAATAAATAATGTATGTAGGAACAAGTTAATTATTGAATTTAAATGTTTAAATGCTAAAACGTATTTAAACTAAGATGTGAATAAGCATTTGTTTTTATTAGTGTCTAACACGTATAATGTCAGATTAGGAAAATATTCTTGAGATCTTTAGTCGTAAACATGCAGGTGGACACATTCTTCTGAATAAAGTTAAGCTACATTCAAATATTGTCGATCCAAAGATTAAACCTGCTTCTTAATTGAGACTTACTTTGCCTTATTCTCTTTACCCTATTACATTTTCCCATAGAAGAGAATTCACTGTCCCGTGTGTTTACCTTAACCCCAGTTAGAGGAAGAGAGTGAGTTGGTCATTAAAGAAACCAAAATCCTGTTATGCTTTGTGTCAATTTTTAAACAGAATTAGGAAAGTGTAGGAGAAAATCTATCTTGAATCAAATAAAATTAAACTATTCTTTATTAAAAGCTTAGATTATTATTATACTAAGATTGAAAGATATTTAAACATACAATTTATTTTCAAAATATGTAATTTGTTATAGATTTATGTCCTTAGAAGTTTTAGTGTCAAATCGGAATCTTGTAAAAGCATTTTTTAACTGTTACGCCATTTTTTTCAACTTCGTTACCTATTAGATCTGTGATAGAAGAAAAAACTAATACTGATAATCGAGTAAATACATAATACAAGACTGACTCACTACAACGAAACTAATTTAGTCACGTAGACACTAATTTCCTACGAATTGGAAAGCGGATATTGCTCAAAGGAAGACATATATTAACACCTATTCTGTAAGAAGATATGATGTGTAATGTAAGCCCACATCGTTCACCAATGTAATTGGGAGTTAGGCTATTGTCGTCAACTGGGAAACTTAAGAATTGAAAAAGGAAAAGTACCTAGGAAAGAATGGGAGTTAAAAGCATATTGTACATATATGTATACATACTCAATTTTGTTGATGTCGGAAAGTCCGTCTCCTCTCAAACTGATAATCAACATCAAATTAAGAGCTCACTGCTGAAAATCTATTCTTAAAAAAGAGATGTACTATACAGTGCAGGGATCAATAAGAGTGGTGACACACCATTATCACATCAACTGCTAAATGTAGGTAAAACTCTCTTATTAGAAAGAAAGTTTTGACTATACCATATTAAACTGCAGTCATATCGAGGAATGCTATATATCATCATGCTAAGACCAATAGCAGCTGAGCACCAATTAAGAATGTTTCAAAAATTGAATATTATCACGCTACGGGCAATAGGAGACGCAAACGAGGTTGCGTGGGTCAGCTGGTACAAAATCTATATGGATATTGCAAATCAATTCAACCGGACAAACAATCATCTTGAGGATAACGAAGAAACATAATAACAGCAGTTATAAAACTGCAGTCACGTAAACATAAACGGTTCGATAGCGACGATAGTTCACCAATTATATGTTTTACTACAAAAACTGTTGTTAGTTATCTACGTCGTTGCCTAAATGCCAGTAGACATAACCACTTAATAACTATGACAGCTGATCGAAGATAATTGCTTTAGAAATCACTTTTTGTTTCGTGTGGGCTAGGAAGGCATTCTCACCCCGACTCCACACTGCTCGCGAAGTTAAACGAGGTTAGTGTGGAGATGCACTTCGTCTTACTTCGCAAAACCTCGGCTCGCCCCGGGCAACCTCTATTTGTTGTCGGTTTTTGATCCCGAGTCAAAGGATTTAAAATTTTACGAAGTAACACAAGGTGCCTCTCCTCACTATCGTATTCGCTTAACCTCGTTCAACTTCGCGAGTAATGTAGAAGCTACGTATACGAACTACGGTAAACTTTTCCGAGTACTTCGACGAGTAACTTCGCGAGTAGTGTAGAGGGCCTATTACGCGTTAGTGGACCTGCTTTGTTTTTATAGACGTTTTCTTACTAACTTTCACTATTTTGTTTATAAATTGATTGATTTCTTGAATGAAATATGTGATGCATCATCATCATAAGCCCGTTGCAGTCCACTGCCTGACGAAGGCCTCTGTGGTGAGGGGTTGGGATATGGGCCTCCGGTATCCTCACTCACACGGTGAAACACAGCACAAGCGCTGTTTCACAAACCTTTTTCATAAAGCCTATTATAGGCTATTGATGTGATAGGAGGTGTAATGGAAAGATAACACCCATACGTTTAATATCGAGAGAATAGAGATAAGAGAAATAAGATTTAACTATGATTAGTCATACTTACCGTAGCCACGCTTCGGTACCGTGGGAGAGCCACGCTTTGGCATGAATGCCCCGGCTCGACCGGAGTGATAATACGGCCTCACAGAAAACCGGTGTGAAATAGTGCTTGCGCTTTATTTCACCGAGTGAGTGAGGATACCGGAGGCCCATAACCCAAACCCCCTACCCCTATCTCCCCTCCCCATCCCTCATGGCCGGCAACGTATTTATGACGCCTCTAGTGTTGCAGGTGTCCATAGGCTGCGGTAATCGCTTATCATCAGGCGATACGTCTGCTCGTTTGCCCGCCTATTCCATAAAGAAAAAAAAACATCTTTTATCTAGAAATATATATTCTACAAAATGTGAACTAAAAATGTGGGTAATAAATGTAAAGGATAACAGGTGCACCGCAATAAGACAGTGCAGTTGGTTCAATCCGGAATAGTTAGTTGCGAAACTGGGCCGAGATACATGCGTTTGATATTGAAATGCTTCGGCAATCGTATATAACACGCTACTGAACAGCGTTGCCGAAAGCCTTTCTAATAATAAAAATAGAACATTTTTAAACAAGGAATAACTTTAGTTAGAGTAATACCACAGCCTGTGATCTGTGCAAGTGAGAGTGATCACTTACCATGAGGTGGCCCATTTATCCTCCATTAAGTAAAGACTTAAAAATGTTTGTAGGTTCTCTTTTTTTTTGTTATATGTACTCGTTATATATTTTAGTAAAAAGAAAAGAAAATTCTTAATAAGTGTTTGTTTCAAATATTCTCATGAAAATAGAAAAAAAAAGTGAACCATCACGGGACGTCCGGCAGCTGTGAAACATCGAATTTGTTTTTTATAAGTTCTTTGTTCCATAAAGTACCATGACTATTTATTACATTTTTATTAAACACATTTATTTATTTAATTATTTTCATCATTGACTTCGGTAAGCCGAAGCGGCGAAGTGTCGCCACGACAATTCTCACTACGCCAAAAATCAGATTTACCCGCGCCTATAGATTTTTCACATCAAACCAAATCAAATGTTAATTTTATACTGTTTCTAATTTTATCATTATAATATTAAACTAACTAAATGCATAAAATATATCTAAGATTAAAATATATTCATTATAATAATCATATTATCGTTGAAGTAAACTTAGCAAAAAAAGGAAAACTTAATTCTATAAATAAAAATAATAATATTGACCTTGGAATAGTATTTTAATTAAATACCCATATTTTTTGTTACTGAGATTTAAAACAATGACATTTATCATAATTTATTTAGAGGGAAGAAAAGAAGTAAAATAATAAAGTAGTATCTTTAATAGCTTCATCATTGGCCTATCGCAGTCCACTGCTGGACATGGGTCTCTCTTTGACTGCATATTTTTTAAGGTAAAGTTTTCTGTCAGGCGGAGTAGAGTCATTTCAGCAGCTTTTACATAAAAATAAGCTGTCAGACGGGTCACAGTGGAAAGTGATTATAGCCATATACCTACACCTGCAACTCAAGTTTCACATGTGTGTTACTGCTCTTTAACTCCGATACCCTGCAGTTATAAGGCGGAAAGGAAGATTCTTAGCTTCATTATCCTCAAGTCTTTGTTTAAAAATAACGAAAGAAATGGGGTAGGAAAAATAGATAAATAAAATAAATATTTTCGACATCTAACACACAACGCCATCTAGTCCCAAATTAAGCAGAGCTTGTATTATGCGTATTAAAAAGTAGGAGTGAGCAGAAAACGAGTGTTGAGAAATATTATTTAGGGCGTAACACGATACAAATAGCTAAAACGGTTCACATTTGATCGTTAGGGAATCTCTAGTTATTTAAAATAGGAATCTGCGGGATTGCTACCATGTACCTTTTTGTTTGTGAGTATCAGTATATATATAAACAGTGGTGCCGGGGACGATCTTAATTAAAGGCTACGAAAGAGGGTAGACCGATATGTCTGCCAATAACAGCCCACCCGCAAGATCTTCAGTTACTCCGTGATCATGGCGCTTGCAACAGCGCCGAAATATCGGATACTCACAAACAAAAAGGTACATGGTAGCAATCCCGCAGATTCCTATTTTAATGTTACTGACCATGAAAGTTTAAAACAATATCTCTAGTTATAACTTTTACAGTTGACTAGTGGTTTAAGCGATCACCACGCGCTTTATACTGCTCCAAGTGTTGTGGGTTCAGATCCCACTTGGGACAACTGGGATCTGAGGTGTTGGTGTTCTTTGTGCCCGTTTCATGTAGGTACGTTTGTAAAGTCTATAAATTCCTAATACGAGTGTTGTCTTAAAAAAAAATATTATTTTTTTATTTATTTTTTATTTATTTATCTTCATTGCATACATGTAATGACATAAAACATAGAAAGAGTTACAGTAAAATATAAATGTAACAATCGGCGGTCTTATCGCTCACGGCGATTTCTTCCAGACAACCTTAATACGGATATTAGGTATTTGAAATTTAACAGTAGGTAGTTAAATATATTTGAAATATATCAGAAAAGAATGATAAATAAAACATAAACACATAAATACATACTCATACTCATTACACATGTACAAATAAATTCACTAAATACACCTAAACAGTACCTATATAGTCCATATAAATACATACACAAATGAATACACTAAGCAATAAGATTTATTAAGTGATTACAATGACAAATAATAGTCTTTCACTAGTTTTTTAAAAATAGGCAAGGTTTTCGCTTGTCTGATTGTCACAGGCAATTTGTTCCAAAGCCTTACAGCTTGCACGGTAAAATACTTGTCTGCAAACTGAGTAGAATGTTTTGGCATTGTTAATATCAAATTCTCCGATGATCTCAGGTCTCTACAATGTGTGTTGTTTAAGAACTGGAAACGTTCTTTGAGATAAGGGGGTGTGTGAGGAAAAAACAGAACACTGTATAAAAGGGTAAGAATATGCAGATTCCGGCGAAGGCGTATTGGTAGCCACTTGAGTTTAGCACGATACCCAGAGATGTGATCATATTTGCGTAATCCAAATATGAATCTGATACAGAGATTTTGGAGTCGCTCAAGTTTATTCAGTTGGTCTTCGGTGAGATCCAGATAGCTGACATCGCCATAGTCAAGGATGGGAAGCAAAAGTGATTGTACAAGCGCAACTTTAGTATTAAAGGGAAGAAAATTCCGTAGCCTTCGCAGAGATCCTGCAGCCGCAAATAGTTTGCGGCTGACTTCCTCAATTTGAGGGCCCCAGGATAGGTATCTATCCATACAGATCCCCAAGTTTTTCACTTTTTCACTATATGGAACAACGGAACCGTTGAAACAAACAACTGGAATCTGTCGAGAGTTTGTTTTACAGATAAGCCTGGAGCTACCAATTATAATGACTTTTGTCTTGCTTGGGTTCACACTAAGTCCATACTCCTCACTCCAGAGGCAAATTTGCGTCAGGTCTCTGTTGATGACATCCACTGCTAGCGTTAAATTATCCGGAGTGGCATGTGAGTAAATTTGGAGATCATCCGCATAAAGATGGTAGGAAGAAAGTAATTGTTTTGAAATTGAGTTAATAAAAACTGCAAAAAGCAACGGGGATAGCACGCCGCCCTGAGGTACGCCAGCAGATGTAGTACGCCATGAGGAGTAAACATTTTCAATACAAGCACGCTGCTGACGACCATACAGGTAACTACGAAACCAGTCAATTGCCGATGGAGATATGTTAAGGGAGCACAGTATACCCAACAAGACGTCGAAATCAACAGTATTGAAAGCGTTGCTGAAGTCTAGCAAAGCAAGGATCGTTAACTTTCCCTCGTCCATGCCCAACCTTACATCATCCGTGATATGGACTAGAGCTGTGGTGGTGCTATGACCTAGACGGAAACCTGATTGGAAAGGATTAAGGAAACAATTTCTTGAAAGGAATGAGCTTAACTGTGTGTAAATCAGACGCTCGAGGACTTTGGAGAAAAAAGGAAGGACAGATATGGGACGGTAATCAGAGAAGGATGTCGGATTACATTTCTTGGGTAGGGGAATAATTTGAGCCATTTTCCATGCAGATGGAAAAGTGTTAGTAGATATGGAATAATTGAAAATATGGCATATTATAGGTAGGATTTCATTCAGGATAGGAAGAACCATATTACGGCTGATGCCGTCGCTTCCTACGGCATTTGAAGTTATAGACATAATGCTCTTCCTCACATCACATGCAGCAAATTGACTAAAAAGAAATGGGGAACAGTTGGGGGTCGGCAGAGAAGAAAGATAACTTAGCGTCGCAGTCTTGGTAGTTCCTCCGTAATTGGAGGAGGCAGAAAAATAAGAATTCAGGGAATCGATGTCAACATCTTTTGAAACACCACTAGGACGTGACTTGCCGATCCCCAATGACTTAAGAAATTTCCAGACCCTGACCGGGTCACCATCTTCAATAGATTTGTGGATATGTCGGCGTTGAGCATTCCTACACATCTTATTGCATTGATTTCTAATGAAAACAAATTTTTCCCAGTTTGTTGCTGTCGGGTATTTTTTATACTTCGATTGTGCCTTTGCTTTCTTTCTCTGTACCTCCTTTATTTCTGCGGTAAGCCAAGGTGCAGGCAAATGTTTCACCCTAATTTGTCGTATCGGCGCGTGCCTGTCATATAAGCATATCAGATTTTTTGTGAACAAGTTTAGTTTTTCGTCGACACTATGTGAATTCAAAAGTGGACTCCAGTCGATGTTCTCGGCATCTCTGCGAAGATTGTCTAAATTCATATTCCGAAAATTGCGGTGTATAATTGTTTTAGATGTAGGCTTTGGAGTACGAGTTTGGTAGGAAAGAAAGAGGAGATCGTGATAGGAAAAGGTATCTGCAGGGCACTGGCCATGTTTGGCAACGTGCTCCACAGAGGATACGAGAATAAGGTCTAGGAGAGATGAGTTGCAGTTTGGTAAATTGTGTGTAGGATTTAGTGGAAGAATGAAAAGATTGTTAGATTTAATAACAGATCGAAGTTTGGTAGAACGAGAATCGTTTTTCAGTAGACAAGTATTAAAATCACCCATGACTATAGTGTGACTGTACGAAGGGGATAGGTTTTCTAAAATTAATTCAAGGGAAGAAAAGTAGTCTACTCGTAAGGAGGGACTGTAAAATACACCGAGAAGTAGTTTTGTATTGTGAAGACATATTTCAATGAATAAATGCTCGCCAGCATTTGTGGGTGGGGGCTGGGATGACATATTTACTATGGAGAAAGGGATATGGGATCGAATATACATGGCAACTCCACCGCCACGTCCACAAATACGATCATTCCTTACCAGCTGGAAGCCTGGTAGCGAGTATGACAGCGTGGACAGGCATGGCTTAAGCCACGTTTCAGACACAAGAATTGCATGGACATTCGTACAGTCTAAATTTGTCAGCATATCAGAGAAATGTGCCGGAATGCTTTGGGCGTTTAGGTGAACGACATTGAAGTTCCTAGGAACATCAGAGAAGTGATTGGTTATAGTTTCTGCCAGAGAAGGAACACTAATGAAACTAGCATCACTACTGGATGCCGAAAAATATTCATCAGTGTCGCTGTTAGTGACCGAAGACGTCATTTGTATTAAATATAAAATATAATTCTGAATATAAAATAATTATTATTAATGTTGTAATATATGTATAACTTGCATAAAATATATTAAAATCTGTTACCAAAACTCTTTAAACCAACTTATCCGTCTGCCGGTTGTATGTATTATTACAAAGAATCAATATTTTGATTAAAAAAAAAAAAAAAAAAAAAAAACAAACAAGTTTCTCCAATCAAGCGTGCACAAACTTATTACATTGTTGTGATTCAAAAGGAAAAATAGAACAAGGAAAATAAATCATAATTTAAATAGAATTTTAGTTGGGTGAGAAGAAATACGAGAAGTTTAAAAATGTAATACTAAAAGGCTAATATTCAAATCAAATGTATGTTATTAATATTATTTATTTTCTATAATGTATTTTGTGAAAAGACGCAGGACCGTTTGTTTTACTAGACTAGACATTTTACTAGAGTTTGGTCATCTATCCAATGCTAATACTTGACCGGAAGGACAATGTGTTTCTTAATGTGCTAGCTAGCTAATGACTTACTTAATATAGAATCGTGTATTATTTGAACCACTTGTATAGAAAGGCTTGCACTAGATACCATTGTTTGCGGTACATACGATTTTACAGATAAATATTTTGTAACATTGGGTCATGTAGCTATTACGTAATGTGGCGGTATTGGTGTATTGGCGCTAAATAGTAGTGAAGTAATAAATTCTATACATAAACTCACGCCTTATCCCCGGAGGGGTGGCCCTAGGTTTATTGTTTGACACCAAGCATGGTGTCGTCGGACTGAGTGTGTGACACTACTACTAGTAGTATGGATTTAAGTAAAACTAAAACTAAATGCATTGTTATGAATAAACTTAGTAAATATATAAGGAACCGTTAGCGAGTAAGAACAGACACTGACAGACGCCAGCTGCTCCCAAAGTTACATATCGCCGTTATTATTCCTGCACTACGAAGTTCGCTATACTTATAACCCAACGATAGCGCGGTCTCAGTTTTGTAATAGCTTCATCTAGGAAACGAAAAGGAAACTAATGTCACTTATATCACACTATGTTAATGTTGGTCTCGAACACTCATTTAACACTATTTATACTGTACCGTATACTATAATCACAGACTACATCCATAAAACTAATAACATTAAAAACAGAACCAATACAATACAATAAATAAATAGTACAAGAAATCATTGAAAAGTAAAATACATACAAACGAAACACAATAAACACTACTGAAATATAACATAAAATATAATAATATAATACTAGCTGTCCCGGCAAACGTCGTTTGGCCTTAATTACTAATAAATTAAAAATTAATTAAAAAAACATTGTCCAGCGGACAAAATTGTGAATCTAAACCATTCCCAGATCCCCTTGAACACACACAAAAAAATTCATCAAAATCGGTCCAGTCGTTTGAGAGTAGTTCAGTGACATACACACTCACAGAAGAATTATATATATAAAGATAATAAAATATACAGCTGAAGAGTTTGTTTGTTTGTTTGTTTAAACACGCTAATCTCAGGAACCGCTGGTCCGATTTAAAAAAATCTTTCAGTGTTAGATAGCCCTTTTATTGAGGAAGGCTATAGGGTATATATCATCACGCTACTACTAATAGGAGCGGAGCAACAATGAAGAATGTTTCAAAACGGGGGATAATTTTCACGCTACGGACAATATAAGGCGCAAACGAAGTTTCGTGGGTCAGCTAGTATAACATAAGATGTAAACAAATTATAATGAATCAAACCGATCTCTTGGATGCCGTCATCAGATTTTAGTGTCCTTATCATGGTACCACCATTGGGATATCTCCTTTCCATTAAAAGAAGGGTCATCAAATGCGGTTCATAAACGACGAAGATATCCGCGAACACACATAAAAAAAATATACATACATACGGTTGAATTGAGAACCTCCTCCTTTTTGAAGTAGGTTAAAAGCACACACAACACTACCCAATCCATATAACACAACACTACGAAAAACAAGTAAAAAATAAAACGAAACATCTCAAGAAAATAATTATGAGTTAGGGATTAATATCGTTTACCTCCTATCTCATAAAAACGGTGATATAGAACGCAAGCTTTTCATGTAGCTCTGGCCCCTGATATATCGCGTCACAAAGTAGCCTATGATAGACGAGATGGTAAAGGGTAACTTTCGCATTTATATTATTAGTAGGCCAACATAATGCTCTCAAACTAACATCTATTGGCCCGACCCCAAAAAAATAAACCAAGGTTAAGGCGATGATGATATATCTGTTGAACTAACCGCAGTCATATCACAAAAGTTAATACACCCGTGTTTCTAGAACACAACGTCACAAATATTTGTCCTTGCACAGCATTAACTGGTAAGAGCACATATGACCACATTCCAACGTTGGCGCCAACCTTATAAAAAACTTTCAATTATCATGTGCAATGAAAAAAAATGTATTGAATGGATATGGATAATGAATGGATATGACGGGTCTGTGGGTGTAGTCGTAAGTGATATTGCCTGTCAAGTCAGAGGTGGGTTCGAATCAAACTAAGAAAAATAATCATGTGATAAGCACAATCATTTATTTGTTTTCCTTGTATTTGTGATTGATATTTCTCTATTACATATATTTGAAAATATATACGTGTGCTTGTCAAAAGCCCCGTGACTACAGTAAATTTATCAAACGATTGCTTAGACTGTCCCATCTACTTATTTCAGTAGAAGAAGAAATAGGTACTTTAAAAAAAAAACATCACTATCCCTCTGTAACTTCTCTTCTTGACTTTTTTTTGAAATATTTTTCCAAATTTTTCAACTTTTATTTTAAAGCGCCAAATACTAGCTAGACGGCAATTTTTTGACACGTCTCTGCTGTCCTCTTTGTACAAACAGTCGTTATAAATATGTGTGTATTGGAAACAATTAAATTTCAAATCATGCAAGTACCCAAAACTTGCTAAAATAAGTTAACAAATGTATACACAAGAAAAAAAGGTCGATTTCAAAAGTTGTATAACGGCCAATACGGCCGTCTGTGCTAAAGTGAGTGCTGCAGTGCGGAGCCGGTCAAGGTCGCGACCGACTACTCCCAATATCAACACGCGTCAAATTAGCGCCAAATAGATGGTCTCTGACAACTCAATGAGAACAGGGGCTAGTGTGAGTTTATTTCATATCAACTCGATTCTATCGGTGACCATGATCAGCGTTGTGATTGGTGAAGATTTTAGCTCGGACCAATCGCAATGTCAAGCAAACTCGTTGCCGGGAACGAGTTAATGTGACAAATCCACGCTGGGCCACCTTAGGTTGATGGTGGAGTGGATATATAAGAATTTAATATGTCTAAATGTTTACAGTTCATTGGTCTGCGTGTGATTAATAATATTCTCGGACATATCGAAATATAACTTATAATCGTTTGATTTGGCACACATTTCACTTGACATTAGTCATTAAAATACACAACGATGTATTATTATATTTAATCAAATCTTTTTATTTTATTTATTTATTTATTTATTAAAAGAGTTACAAAAGTGCTATCAAAATCTCATTGGAGATTTACCGTGCATCGATTTAATGAAGTACTTTTACTTTTATTTAATTAAATTTGACCGATATAGCTCTGAAGCTTAGTTCAAGTGGAAATGAGCTGGCTATATATGTCGCAGAACCGATTACCGTCGGAATAAATGTGTTCTGGAGTGTAGATCGCGTCTTGGCAAAAGTAGTGTAGGGTAGCCAGATGGCGGGATGACTTGTGTAAGAAACTCTGTGCTCTGTGGTGTGCCTTAAGAGAGGCCTGTGTAAGGCAGTGGTTGATGATGGTGAAATATATTTTAATGTGTCCGATTGTAAACAAAATGTATGATTTGGCGTCACTTTGAGGGAAAAAATATAGTAACACTACATCGACGCGTCTTCGAAATACAAATTTATCTCATTAAAATGCACATTGGTATTTTATGTGTTACCAATCGTCTGTAACTTTGCCAATTTGGTGTTGGTATCTTCTACATTAAATTTTCCTCAAACATCAAAAACCTTTGAACTAAGTTAAATGCATTTTTAATTAATATGATTCTTGTGAACGTAGGAAATCCGGCTTGGAAGGTCACTGGTAAAAAACAGAATTGTCTTTTTGAATTCAAAAAAGAATAAGGTTGTTTTTTTGTAATCTTCTTTCAGATGTATTATATTTAAAATAATATATATAGTATAATTTTTACACCTGTGTAGGTTTGTATGGCCCAGTGGTTTAAGCGGTTGTCACGCCGCTTTCTACTTTGCCGAGTGTTATGGGATCAAATTCTACATTTAACGACACATAGTGTAATCCGCAAATTGCTGTTTTAAGTCTGGATGTGCTTTGTAGACACCACATGATTTTTTTAATGGAATAGGCGGGCAAAGGAGCAGACGTATCGCCTGACACCCGCAACACCAGAGGCGTCACAAGTGCGTAGTCGGCTTTTGGGGGTTGGGGAGGGGAGATAGGGGGAGGCGGTTTACGTTATGGGCCTCCGGCATCCTCACTCACTCGGTGAAACACAGCGCAAGCACTATTTCACACCGGTTTTCTGTGAGGCCGTGGTATCGCTCCGGTCCAGCCGAAGCGTGGCTCTCCCACGGTAATGTAAATGTATGTCTGTAAAGTCCCCCACGATACAGGATCGATTCCTAATGCATTTGTTATCTTAAAAAAACAAATTTCTCCTCGACTTCGCACGAAAGTCTTTGAAATTCTCGAATTTCTTTTACTATAATAGACATGTATAACACGCACACACACAAATATATAAACCTTCCTCTTGAATCATTCTATCTAATGCTGAAAACTGTATTAAAGTCTGTTGAGTAAATTAAAAGATCTAAGCGAATGACAGCGGAGGTGACTTTGTTATAAACTAAGGTAAGATCAGTATACCGTCCTAAGCTATACACAAATCGCTGAGATAAAATGAACACCTGTTATCTGCATTTTTAATTAAAAACTTTGACATTGAACATACAATGCAAACTATATTATCATCCATCATCTAATATAACCCATTGTTTTATGCATAAATACTAATAAAAACTCTTATTTACTACACTTGGGCTATAAAGAAAAACCATAAGGAAATTACGCGCACTATGATTTCATATGCATAAATAATATAAAGTTTATGACTGTAACTTAATTGAGCTTTAAACCTGATAAATAATGACAATATCATATCATAATATTTATTTTAATCATTAATGATTCTCATCTAATTGATACGTAAATAGTTGACGGTGTAATAGCCCGATTGCCTTTATGTCATCAATAAATTTTGCTCCCGGCTCCATCCACATGTCCTATGTGTTAAGGCCGATTTAAATCAGACTAGCAAATACCATTTTTTCGCTGTTCTGTCTGCGTTGTAAAAGATTCTATAGAATATTATAAGAATGCTCGCTTACTTGATGTACACGGCATTAGAGCGCGCAAACAGTTGCATCTTCATAAGAATTCTAGTTCTTGGTTCATATTTTTGCTCGTTGCTATTTTGGTGTAGACGCTGAATACGAGTTCACGTTCACACTAAAAGATTAAGAAATAAGGCTCTCGCTCTAGTTCTTTGTTCGTTTAGTCTAAACCAACTCTTTTATCGCGGTATATATGTATGTATATGACAGTTGTAATGCAGTGTTATAATATAGCAAAAAGTGTCGTTACAACTTTTGGTCTTAATTTTTTCTGTCTATTATATATCTTTTCCATAAGGAACTTCGTTCCAATAATGGAACGAACTAAAAGTTAAAACCATTGATAACAATTGTCTAATTGTTTCTAATTCCCACATCCCTTTCCCCATCCCCCAAAAGTCTAAAACGTACATGTAACACCTCTGGGGTCCATGGGCGGCGGTAATTGCTTACCATCAGGTGATACGTCCGCTCTATACCATAAAAAAATAGACATTACTTATTCTTTTTTAATTAACAAAATATTTGTTCGCAATTTATTCGTTACCATGCCTTACCCGTCCAATAAAAATGTGCGCTACAATAAAAATCTAGTCTACTTATAATATTTGAAGCTAAAAACGCGATAAAAACTACATTTGAACCTAGCACTTATAAACTTAACTTAAGTCACGATGACTCCTCTAAGTGTTGCTTAATTTGTAAAGTAATGATTCCAACCGCGAGGCGCCAACAATCACACACTTGGTGCTATGTTACCGCTTGAACCGTGTCTAGAGCCATGAAAAGAGCGTTTCTCTGAAATATTTTTGTATTTTTTTTTTGTATTTTTTTTTTTTATATTGGCTGCATTTTTTTTTATTTACGTTGACGATGAACAATAAGCGAGTGTAGTATTAAATATTATCTTTTCTCTGTGGCTTTGAACGCATTAAGTTCGATTTCCAGATTAGAATCCACTAAATTAATAATTACCGACATTATAAATATGAATTACGAGTGAGCCAAGAAGTTCGCTGACCGAAGATTCCGGCCATGCTGAAATCGAAACCGAACCGGCCGAATGTTGTATTTTGGCCGAAACCGAATATTCAGTTAGCGAACTTTTTGGTTCACTCGTAATTCATATATAATTGTTAAATATTCGAATATTGATAGGTACGCCATATTGACGTCAATGTGGCGGGTATAATGTATTTTTTGTACTTGGAGCACCTTCAAATTTTCGACCCACTGAAACTAGCCGAAACCGAAACCGAATCTTCGGTCGGTCACTAGACTTATAAACTAATTTGTACGCGTGTTTCGTGGCCTCTGCGCCGGCGCATCACAACCGCAAAGGTCATGTGAACAGGTTACTTGGTTCACCAGCGCGGCTAACACAAGATTCTTCAAATGTTGTTTATGTTTATTACACGGATCTTAGATACTGCGACTCTATATTTCTTACGTCTCTTGTAGTACATAAGCAACGCAAACTTCTCTGCGTCGCCTTTCGAACATAGCGTGATGCTATGTCAGCGTAAACAAATTTATTAAGCATAAAAAAGGTTATAGTGTACCTTAAAAAAATATAAATATTCAATTACGAACTTTTTATTGAACTTTTAAAGGGGAACGATTCTTTCATACTTTGTTTTTGTGAAACTTTAACCGTAAACACAGAAAAGAAAAAAAATCGGCCGTTTTTACAACATTTTACGTATTTGTTGTTCGTACTCCACTCCTTTAGATCGTAGTGTGATGATATACCCTAAGGCCTTGCTCAATAACTATCTAATACTGAAAGACTTTTTCAAATCGGACCAGCACATCCTGGGATTAGCGCGATCAACCAAACAAATAAACTCTCCAGCTTTATATGTTAGTATAGAAGTATAGATATATGTTAGTATACAAGTATAGATAGAAGACATATAAAAGTTAACATGGCCGATAAAAACAGTTAAAAACTTTACAGAAATTGTCAGACGTGTTTTCTATGTAGTTGTAATTCGAGAGTTTTCACATTTGTCACTCTATGAAGAAACTAAATTATATTAATATTATGCAAGCTCAGGATAGCAATACAAAATCAGTTACTGATAGCAAACTGAATTCGCAGGTGGAACTAATTGTTGAATTAAATTTTAGGTCACTAACTTGTCAATAACGATTGTCATATTTGTTCATGGCAACCGGGACCGATGGCTTAACGTTCTCTCCGAAGCACGAATGTGAAACAGCACGCCAACTTTTATGGTCCGGGTTATTATTAAGAAATAAAAACCCAAAAAGAATGGCCCCGACCTAAGAATCAAACCCGAGACCTCTTAATCGCATACGCAAGTCGTAGGATTAACGAAGCAATAAGAAGTTACATTATGCGTGTACTAAATATTTACCATAACTATTCGCAATTTTCAAACATTATTTACATTTATGTGTCAAAATAGTAATACAGATAATAAAATTCTCCTCTGACTAAATAATATCGTTTATTGTTATTTTATTGAAGTTGTTTATAACTATTTAATAGTTGTAAATTAATTATTCTAATTGAATAATATAAACTGATTATCACGGTTCTAAGAAAGATGCCGGCCGGACCTCCGTCGCGTCACGATTTGTGAGGATGTTTATATCATGTCCTACGTTAAGTTCTCCAGTGTTCTTCGAACAATCAACGAGTTTGGTCTATGGTATATAAAATAACGTATATATTATTGATAAAAAATTATAATTTAAGCTTTGTATTGAACAGTGAGTACATATATTATTAGTTATTTCACTGTCCTTTGTTTTTTGTAATGTATACATTTTAGTTGGGATTGTTTAGTACAGCCATAAGATAATTCCTACATGTGTATAACCACAATATCAATAGATAATTTTTTAAGAAAATTAATGGAATTTATAGTATTACATTTTTTTATTTTTTTGACATTGAAAATTAACTCCTATCCAGGTTTGGTACATACTATATCATTATAACGAAGTCTAATCGATTGAACTTATCTAAATTATTCCTATGACCAGCAATCTTTATCCCACTCCTGAACCACATTCTTCTACCTTCTGAAGGGTTGTTATGCCCACCTCGTGATCAGATTACGAGATCAGATCCAATATAATTGATCAATAGGATAATGAGATCAGATTTAATGTAATGAAATCATGAGTACAAACAAGGGTAAAAATATTATTTATCGGATCACGGATTAACGAGGTAAAAATAAAAGCATTGCGACCCATTAAAGATAATGGGGGTCTCTGACCCTTTCATACGAAATAAACCGGTAAGGATATATCGCTGACTATGTATGGATACATCTTTTTATTAAAAAGAAAAATATTGGTTGCAGAATTATCCTTTTCCAAGAACTCAAAATCTCCGAATTCCAAAATAACCTTTATAAGATAACACATTCATTTAAGAAATTTGAACAGAATATCTTAACGTAGCAGGTAGTTTATTGTTCTTTTTTACTTTTTAACCGACTTCAAAAAAGGAGGAGGTTATCAATTCGACTGCATTTTTTTAATTTTTGTTGCCTCATAACATAACTTTCGACTAGGTGAATCGATTTTGATGATTCTTTTTTATATTTCCCGTGTGGTCCCATTTTAATTTGATCCAGTTCAAACACATTTGTTTTTTGTTAAAATTTTATTGTATTCAACTACAGAACGATAAGTTGGTAAACAAGAGACAGACGCTTAATCGGTTACTTCTCCCGGTTAACTTATGATAAAAGAAAAGACACTAAGCGTCATATCTCTAACAATACTCCATACACTGTTTTATGGACGTAAGATGCTTGTATCATAAATACTCCAGAAACCTCGTATCTGGATTACAGCTTGCTATTAAATTTGATCTTAGTGGTTTGGCGGTAGGTAAATCATCTCCGATTGCTGCTATAATATTCACAACAATAGAATCTTTGTTCTGGAACATAGCATACAAGAACACACAAAGTACGAGTGATTTTGATTTTAGGTCTCGAAAGTCAGGTCAAAAATATGTTTGCCTCACAATCTTTGTTTTATTTTCCAGATGCTGTGCCCTACGCTACTCTTAGCGTTTCTGGCGTTCGCCAGTTGCGACGTGTCTCACTTGCTTCAAGAACAACACCTACCCTACGAGACCACGACCTCAGAGCAGCCGCCGCCGAGGCCCTACGTGTTCTCTTATACAGCGGGAAGGTATCCTGGCCATACTGACAGACAGCATACTGAAGTCAGCGATGGCAGTGGAGTAGTTAGAGGTAATTGTAATTTATCCTCTCGATTGTTGACATTTGATGGAACTTACATTCTAGAATACTCGTGACTGGTTTCGCCTAAAGGCGTTTTCAGATATACTTATCCTTTGAAAATGCCACAAGGTGATTCCGGTCAGGAGAAAACTTAATAAGTACAAGTGAGTTTGATTCTAGAATGTATTAGAAGTAATTATTTGTTTCTAAATAATATTATTATATTTTTGCAACGTGTAATGCTTCTACAGATTAATTGGTTAATGTAAAAAAAGTTTATTGCTGTTAAAGCCCAAGCCTCTAAATATATTTTTGAATTGATATAAAAACATCAAGTACTAAATTTATTGCTGACCACAAAATTCGACAAAGCTTGACAGATTCGGCTTACTTCTTCATATTTTAGTTTGCAAAGTACAAATTGTGAAGTAATGGTAAAAATCATGGTAAAAATAAAACTTTTATTTTTCTTAACTGTCACCCTTAGCCTCAATCAAAACAGATGTAATGAGCGTTAGTCACAGAAATATTCTGTGGCGTTAATATTGTCTTAACTTGAATAGGTCGTAAGGGGATTTTAATCCATGCCGTCTCAAAAAAGCTCGAAAATAAGGGTTCGCATGTCATTAAAGAAAATATAATTCTGACAGGTCAATAATTTTTGACAGGAAGAAGTCTGCCGAGAAAGCCAATTTTATTTCTTTAAATTTGTCTTTAATTATTGAGCCTTAAAATTTTATGTATCTCTATGCCAATCCTAATTTGCAAATTAGCAATACTTTTTTATGTTGCTATTATGTGTTTTTCTAATTTTATTGTTCCTTGACCTTTAGCGGATAGTATGGTAGACCTGTTTTATAAATGGCATCAATAACTGGTGGCATTTACACATACACTTTAACGTTTTTCACAAAAACACGAGTAAAATATGAACGAACTGGAAAAAATAATTGTACATAATATCTTCCTAAACTTCATTTTGGGCATTCCTATGTCTCCACAGTATTTCCATCTCTAAATAAATTCAACATCAATGACAAAATATTTATAATATAAACCAATAAATAAATCTTTCGGACATCTAAACACACAACGCCATCTAGTCCCAAGCTAAGCAGAGCTTGTGTTATGGGTACTAGACAACTGATACAAATGCATATATACTTTTTTTTGTAAATACATTCATATTATAGATAGAAAACACCCAATCTCCGAAACAAATATTTGTAGATCATACAAACATTTGGTCCGACCTGGGAATCGAAACCGGGACCTCATGATCAGCAGTCGCACACGCCAAATCTTCAATAAACTTTACTAGTGCACTGTTCGACATAAGCATCTACTTAGAAGGGTCATTTTGATCTGCTATACAATGCTGGCAAAACCAGTAGGCGTAGGTTTTCTTCTTTTTGCAGTGCCACTGTTTTACAGAGTTTGGTACCTCAATCGACTTTCATAACACCCAATCACGGAATGAATAGAACTGGTGAATTCTGTATTCTTAATAATGGATACAAATACATCTTAATATTTTCATCCGTGTTATAGAACTCACAAGCGATGCCTAACATCAGAATACCTACAGGACTATGTAATATAACACTTTCTCACTTTACTTCTGGTTTATTACCAGGAATTGGCGTAAACGCCTTGCTCCACAAATTTAATCTGATCAGGTCGCCCATTAGGAAGAGAAATCTGAACTAAGCATTACTTTATGATCTCTGCCCACACTACACGTATTCCGGGCACGCTTGTTGGAGTTGAAATATACAGACAATTTGAGAACAAGAGGCCAATTAAGTTAGGCAATATTCTATACAGGTATTAGCTATAGCTTTTAATACGCACTTGTTAAATTTTGTATTCTAAAAGTGAAATATGGTGGTAAATTTTGACTGTCATACAACAACTATGTTATATTACGTTATTATGAATATTCAGTGAATTATTTTGCGTCTTTAATTTTAAAGCGTAGATCTAAAGATAAAAATTTACCTATTTATAGTTCATGGTCGTTGCCGTCAGTCAGCATAACATTTTATTCCTCAACAGAATTCTGCTTCATCATCTCTTGATTATCTAACTAAATTATATCTAGGAATATATTTGATTCAGATCATCAGTCTTTTTTGTGATGTTTATCCATTTATGTATTCCAGCCATCTAAATTTCGGTGATGAGCAGTACCTTTATTCAATCTTATTTAGGTTTTACTCGCATAAATTTGGCTCTTTATATGACCTGACTCAAACT
Source organism: Spilosoma lubricipeda (assembly GCA_905220595.1). Lineage (NCBI taxonomy): Eukaryota > Metazoa > Arthropoda > Insecta > Lepidoptera > Erebidae > Spilosoma > Spilosoma lubricipeda. The sequence continues at coordinate 16,954,091 of HG992293.1, read as the reverse complement.
GTTTTCAGTTAGGCCAAAGAATGAAGATAAATACATAAGGTGAAGAAGTAAAATACATAAGGTGAGAGAAAAAGAGAGTGACAAATTTCTCTCAAATGGAAAATACGAGAGTAGACTGAATTGAATTACATATATGACCATCCTATGATTCGAGAGCCCACTAAAGTGGGAAGAGTCACTTTTTGTGTCTTCATTATTTAAAGCCTTAAATACTCAGCCAATCTATTTTTACAACGTCCATTAATCAACTAGAGGTAAATTTAAGAAGTCATAATTACAGTAATCCACATCCTTTCTTAATTATCGGGCCGAAACGGGATTGCAAAATTTCCGCTTGCTATTGAAGTTAATGACAAATATGTATGTAATTACAAGATACTTTTAGGACTACTTAATATTGACATGATTGATAATGGTCATAAACATACTTATTAAGAAGTAAATAAGCCCCTTCACTCTATTTGTTAAAAAAAGTTACACCTTGACATCGATGAATTTATTGGAAAAATGTTGTTGAGCTGAAGATTTATAAGTTCAGCAAAGAATCAAAGGATTTTTAGATCTAACAGATCACTTGAGAGTGATTCAGAATTTTCCATTCAATGAATTAACTTTCTTTTTCATAATATAGAGCAGCCTATGTCCTTCTTCAAGAATTAAAGTATCTAAATGCCAAATTTTATTGAAATCGATGGAACAGTTTGGCCGTGAAAGCAAACAGACAGAGTTACTTTCGCATTTAAAATATAGGTATGAATTTCTACAGCGACGTAACTCACCACAGAAGATACAAACTACAGAAATAAAAACACCAATCCCAACGCTAAATCTAATCATAACCTCTGTCCTATTTCCAGGATCATTCTCATACGTGGATCCCCGCCAGAAAGTTCGCACAGTGGACTACGTTGCAGACAAGCAGGGCTTCCATCCCCAACTAAGCGATGCCCCACCAGAACATCCAACAGACTCCGAATCAGTTGCAAGGGCCAAGGATAGGCATTTCCAACTTTACGCTAAGATTGCTGAGCAGCACGCCCATCCCGATGGTAAGACTTCAATACTTTTTTTTAATCTTTATTAATTTAGAGACTTTTATTACATGGTAATAAGTTAGTCCCATCGTACCTTATCCTTTGTTATATTCTATTTAATATCAGGTCAAAGCTTTTGATTCCTAAATATTACAAATAAGTCAAGTGCAGCATTTGAGTTTGAGTTTCCTAAAATGTTAATAAACGTACCAATATCATAATTATATTAATCGTATGTATACACCAACGTCTTCCTTTATGTTTGATACTTGACACACTCCGTCAGCAAGTGTTGAACGTCTTTAAGAGTCCCACATATCTCACAGTTCGGTGTATCTACTTTACCTTTACCCTCGGTGATTGTTTCTAATCACCGAGCGCAACCGGGCTATGGGCGCCTATTTGCTACTAATGAACCTACTATTTTCCAGACAATAGATTTACATAGTTTAATGGTCATTTGAATTTGATCGTAAAATGACATCACATCAACATCCTTTAACAATCCACGACTGGACATGGGCCTCTCTTTAGAAAGGAGATTTTGACCTGACCTATTATACTATACTGGCTACAAAATTAACACAAAATTTACAAACCTCAGTTGAAAAGGAGATTACATAATAGGTGGATATTATTTTGAATTCTAAGCTTAGAAAATGAATCAACTATAAGCATAATATTCAGATCGTAATTGACCTTGTATACTAGTCTTTGATGCACTTTAGAGTTCTAGGGCTGATGGATTAAATTTTAATAAACCATTTCATTGTAATCCTATAAATTCATTTTCAGAAGTCCCTTCACCTCGTGAAACCGAAGCTGTTTCCGCAGCAAGAGCAAAACACGCACAGTTGTTTAAAGTAATAGCTGAACAACACGCGAGGATAGCAGCGGAGAGGGAAGCGCTTCTCCGAGAAGAAGAAGAAAAGCAACATTTGCAAGAACTAGAACAATAGAATTTTTAAACTTTTAAAAATGATGATGATCAAATATGGATACGCAGGGATGATTAAGCTTTAACAAAATTGATGGACATGGATCCATGACTACTACTTTTGACCTTAAAAAATAAGGGAATAAATTTTCCCTAACTTTTTTAATCAGCAACGAGACGTACCTATGTTAAATTATGATGTGATCTTGAGTATAAAACTATTTTGAACCTAAAAATCATTTAACTAGGCCAGTGATTCAATTTTGACTTTTTCACTTTTTGACATTGATGCCTACCGAAATGATAATAGTAAATCTATGTATCTCACTCTTTTATATATTATTATAGTATTATTTTTTAGTCTTAGTATCTTCATGCAATCTTTTATATCTACATTCTTTCACTTAGTATTTTATTGATTTGGCAATGTAGGTACTCGACTCCTTCGACACAATTAATATCCTCAAAAGTACTAAGATTGATGAGAAAATATTTTCAAATTACTTTTTCTGACAAAAAACTTTCATGTACTTATCTGCTATCCATATTTGACACAAAGCTCAAAACGATTGCGTCTTCTTCACAATATTAAAATAATTATGTTTTAGTTATTTGTCCAGTAGTGATATTTTTTTCACAATGACATACTTTTGGTTTCTAACAACCCTTTAATGTTTTTTGTTCATTCACCGACTTAAAAAAAAGGAGGTTCTCATTCGACTGTTTTTTTATGTTTGTTACCTCAGAACTCTCGACCGGGTGATCGATTTTGATAATTCTTTTTTTTTTATTTGAACGCTGCTGCTGAATCTCGTGTTGTCTCATTTCAATTTGGTCCAGTTCTTGGAGTCAGTTTTTTTTATTTTAATTAATTTTAAATAATAAGAGAGTAAAAATTGAAATGGTAGGAGTTATATTTTTAAAGTCAATTATTTTCTTACTTTTCAGAGAAGTTTTTTGCTGTATCGTTACCTAATATTGTGAATAATACCAATTGTATGTAGGAGTGTATATTACTATTAAATATAAGCATTTTAACAATACTCTCGATTGCCATATTCATACCAATTTGATATTATTTTTAGTATGTATTAAAATTAATTTTGTATTATTTTTTACCTAATGTTTCTAAATGAAAACATCTCATTATTAAAAAATATTTAATAGACACGTTGTTTAATATGAATTTACTAGTTGTTTCCCGCATGTATGTCGGTAATCGCGGCAAATAGTAGCCCATGTGTTATTCTGATGTATAAGCTTTATATTATTGTAAAGTTTCATCCAAATCCGTTCAGTAATTTTTGCGAGAAAGAGTAACAAAAATCCATCCATCAAATCCATCCATACTTACAAACTTTCGCGTTTATAATATTAGTAGGAAAAGTCTAGGAAAAGGAGTATCAAAAGTCTCAAATCTTCTGGTTTGTCTTAAGTTTTCGTTCACTTTACTTAAGTTTTATTCTTTAGTCGGCTTTTACGAGACTAGTGGCATAAATGGTTGTCATCATTCACACCGTATTTTAAATCCACACACACTACAGTCATATAGTATTTCTCTCTATGGGATAGAGCTACCAAATTTAAATTCATTTATTCAATGTAGACACTAGTGTCATTTATGAACGTTAAATTGAAACTACAGTATAAAAATCATAGATCGACACAAACAGACGCCACATTTTTAAAGGTAAATTAGGTAAAAACACTAAAATCTACTGTTTGCTTGCTTGTGTCGATCCATAACTTAGTTTCCAAAATGCATAGAGCCTTATGAGAAGAATACTGGCAAAGAAACTCATGGCCACTCTTTTAAAAGTCAGATATTCACTATTCTGCAGAGACTGTTTTCAATAATTTGAAACAAATCAACCTTTCATAGTAACTTTTTTTCATATTTTTAGTATTGTATTATTATTACCAATTTATGATAGTTGTGACTCAAATTATAATTATTGTTTTTTTTTTAATTTACTGATAGAATGTTCTTTTGTATTTGGATGAATAGAATAATTTGGAAAAGATTGTCTGGACTTTAAAAGAGACGATGACCCCTGAGTTGGTTTCGTCCTTTCTTGTCAGGGCTAGTCCAGTTAAGAAACGCTGAACTCATCTTCTTCAAAAATGTTCAAGTAACCCAAATGCAATTTAAATGATTTAATTTCATTTCGTTCAAGAACGGAGATATTTCATTGTCAAGTATGTAAAATGTTCAAATGTCACATATGTTATGTACTCATTGCTTTTTTACTACCATAAAATCAAAAGCATGGTGAAAGAACTGATGGAGTCCGGGTCATAGCGTTCCTGGAGTATCGTCTACCTCGGCCGGGATCATTCCCGTATATTGGTTGTGTGTGTCTATAATATTGAGTATAGTCCATTCGTTTAGATAGTTTCGGTACACCGGTTTCGGCACGCAGTTGTGATTATTGTTGTTAAATACTAATACATTAATTCATACAAATTATGTGCTTGCTTAGGTAGCAAAGAAAAAATATGTACATGAAAAATAAATAAATTTCATCTTCCGAGCCTTTATTAAAACATTTTCAGTTTACACATTAGAAGAGTCAACAAACACAACCATTCACTACACTGCTTCGGCGTAAACTGACAAATCATATTTTACTTATGGTTGCACGCCACCGTTGACTTCTTAGATTTTGTTTTGACAAAAAGCCGCACGTGCGGCTGCGGCGCGATCAAAGCGACCGTATCTAAGCGAATGGGTTATACTTTACTTTTGCGTAAACACAAGTGGTGTTAAAAATATGAAACAAAAAATGTATTTCCAAGCTATTGTAGATTTTTTGTCTGTCTATACATACAAACGTAGTTATAATCAAAGTGTGAAATTAAATGTCATTATGAAAGGACAAATATATGTATATAATTCATTTACAGAGTAGTAAGAAGAAAGTTTTTACAAAACTAATAAAGTTTGTTCGCGTTGGTCGTGTTGGTCAACCAGTTTTGTTATCTTGACGCATCTGAAAAATAAGTAAATATTTATTACAATTTTGTGACATGATATTATTGACTATGATAAAGATTGAAGTAGATAATGTAATATCTAACGAGGCCTGGCTCGTGGGTTTAGTGATTAGTGTAAGCGACTGCCGATCACGAGGTCTCGGATTCGATTCCTGGGTCGGATTGCTGTTGGGTTTTCTTACAAGAAATTTTTAATAGCAGTTCAAAGTACGAAAGATGGCGGTATTTTCCGCTCGCTAAGCAGTAAGGCGGTTGTCATAAACGTCTATGGCAATCGTTATGGGGGAGTCAGTGCCCTCAAATATACTGATGAAACAATCTTCCAATTCAGTTCACTCATAGGGTTGCGGAGGTCCGAAGCCAGCTGCTCCGTGGAAAAACCGATATTCATGTAAAATCGGTTGAACTAGTAACCGACATCAAATAATCTTGGGACTAATAAAGAATAGGAAGATGAGTGTAACCAATTCATCACCTCCTAGTGAGGCCCGTGCTGGATCTGACTCAAAAATGATAAATAGTACCAATAGACATAAATATTATAGCCTAGTTTCTTCACTTAAATTGAGATGCCGATCTCCAGCACTGGACTATTAAATGCTGATGATCATAATGATGTATTGATGACAAACCGTTTTCTTAAAGTAAGGCCTACACTCTACCGTGTTGGATAGAAGGCAGAAAAGCCTGCCGATACAAAGCATAATTACCTTCTGGTGGAGGGCCCGGCGGCTCACCGTCTGGTGGTGGGCCTGGAGGCACGCCGTCTGGCGGTGGGCCTGATGGCATACCATCAACTCCAGCGGACATAGGAACAACACTCATGCCGCACTAAAAATAATACAAAATTAAATGTAATGAAACGTATTATACGCAAGAATTTTTACGGGTATAATAATATCGTGGGTGAGCCATGCTTCGGCAGGTATGGGCCGGCTCGACGGGAGTGACACCACGGCCTTACAGAAAACCGGTGTGAAATAGCACTTGCGCTGTGTTTCACCGAGTGAGTGAGGACACCGGAGGCCCATACTCCAAGCTCTCCCCATATCCCTTTCCCCATTCCCTAAAGCTCGGCATCGCACTTGTGACGCCACTGGTGTTGGGTGACACGATGGGCGGCGGTAATCGCTTACCATCAGGTGATACATCTGCTCGTTTGCCCACTATACAACAAAAAAAATGCCCGTCAGTGCGTCTGTAGTCATCTGGTAAATAAGTTGACATTAGTCTATCAGAAAGTGGAGAAATGGCCCATTGAGTATTGTATGTATGATATATATGGGTTTGCTCATAAACATTGCTCACCTTTAAGAGAGAGGGTCTATGTTATTTTCAACTTTGAACTTACAGCAGATACAGAAAGTTCATCATATCACAGAACCGCAGCTGAATAAGGCCGTTAATGTTTAAGATTAAACGTTGAGATTTGAAATTACTACTAACATCGCCCCGTGATGTTACTCGAGGTTGTGGTTGTGACCACAGAAGAGGAGAATTAAGTAGTAGAAATGCGATGTAGGCGGGTCAGGCGCGCCGCAGTTAAGCACCGATGTCACTAATGTCTCTCCTGGCATCAATTGAACGCTTTAATACACGTATTACTTTCGTCGGGAACGTAGCTGCGTAAAAAGTTATTGCTATGCCGAACTGTGCTATAATTACGTGCTGAAAACGAAGCAAGGACTACAATTTACTCAAAGGAAACATATCGTATCATCAATGAGTCTAAAAACGTTTGTTTTTAAGTGATATTATCAAAAATCTAAAAAGTATTATGTAATATACATACAAACCGTTATACTCCAATCTATTAAAATAATCACACATTACGTATTAAATTTAAGTATGATTTGCATAGTTGCCAATAGAGCAAGCAATGAACTGCATTTTCTGCGGGAATGTTTTAAAACATTTGACGTGAAAACATTTAGTAAAAGTAATGTCTACAATTTTTTGCCATAGGGACGTAGACAAATTTAATCGATATCGTAATAAACGTTAAACTTTTCGATGATATTGATTTTTACAGTAATTTTACTTTTTAGTATCAGAATTATATTGTACTATGGTTTTAAAACAATATATGATTTTGTTTAATCGCAAAAATTTTATTAAACTTATTTTGGAGGTATATTTGAAAATAAATGTTATATGAAATGTTAAATAAAAAGTTAATAAATATTTCATACACCAAAATTTTACAGCCACCAGACCAATAAACAGATTTGATTAAACAAAAAATAGTATGTAAGTACTTTTGACTAAATAACAGTACACGGTAAAGTACACCAAGACTCGGAACAACAATTTGTGAATTTAAGTATTGTTCTACCGCAGTAAAATGCATAGTCGTTTTTTAGGGTTCCGTGCCAAAGGCAAAAGACGGAATCCTTATATATTCGTCATGTCTGTCTGTCTGTCTATCCGTCCGTATATCACAGCCACTTTTTTCCGAAACTATAAGAACTATAATGTTGAAACTTGGTAAGAAGATGTATTCTGTATACCACATTAAGATTTTCACACAAAAATAGAAAAAAAATAAAAAAAATTGTGGTTCCCATAGTTACTACGTAGACTCAAATGAATATGAAATTAAAAAAAAAATCTTTAAACCCATACGTGTATCTATGGATAGGTCTTCAAAAGTGATGTTAAGGTTTCTAATACCTATTTATCTAAACTGAATAGTTTACGAGAGAGACAGTTCCAAAGTGGTAAAATTGTAACTTCTAAAATAAGAGAATGATAAAACTAAAAAAAATATGATGTACATTACCACACAAACTTCCACCGAAAATTGGTTTGAATGAAATCTAGTAAATACTTTTTTTTAATACGGTTTAAATTGTAAACTGCAATTTACCTTTTATTCAATCAAACAAACCTATACTAATATACAGAGCTGGAGAGTTTGTTTGTTTGTTTGTTTGAACGCGCTAATCTTAGGAATCGCTGGTCCGATTTGAAAAATTCTTTCAATGTTCGATAGTACATTTATCGAGGAAGGCTATACGCTATATATCATTACGCCAAGACCAAAAGGAGCGGAGCAGCAATGAAGAATGTTACAAAAATGGGAGGAAAATTATTACGCTACGGGCAATAAGAGAGGTAAACGACGTTGCGTGGATCTGCTAGTATAAAAATAAAATAAAAATTAAATTATGATACTTGCTGATTTGGAACCCTTCATGGTCGAGTCCGACTCGCACTTGGCCGCTTTTATTTTTTAAAGTTTCTGAAATTTAGGTATATTTCAGAAACTTTAATAATAATAATTTAAAAACACAAGTATATAATTTATTTTAAGTAGATAAGGGAGTTGCAATGTTTTGCAACAAAATGCCAAATAAATGTAATAAAAAAAATATTGTAATATAATTATATTCGACAAATGTCAATCCCTAAGGTCTTCGACGAAACCAGAAATATGCAAGTGAAACCCTACCTTAGTAGAAAGCCATAAGGTTGTATTTAGTAACATTGTAAGTGGCTGTTAGAACTTATATATTTGAACATCATTTGGACGAATTAGGATATTGTTCTTTATGTGTGTATAATATTATTGATCGTTAATGTGTGCGTTTAGGCGACACAGTGTACCTTGCACTTGCAGCTCGACACCATTTCTAACTATTAATTCTTTTGTTCTGTGGTTGTGACTTTACTTCAACTACCGCGGGACACAGCTAGTCTTTTTTGCTAGCTAGGTTAGTGATGCTTCTGCATTATTGGCCCTCTGGTGTCGCACTCACTAACGAAACACGACATCACGAACGCTGTTTTACGTTAATCTTCTGTGCGGGGGTAGTACCGCCCCGGTCGAGCTGTTCGTGCTGAAATCAGCGTGGCTCTACTACCTCTAAAAGTTCAAAATAAAAGTAGCCGAAGTTTTCCTTATATCATCAACTACCGTCAAAATCGATCCAGTCATTAACGTTAACTTACTGACAGATAAAAAATTTAAAATTGCTTTTTGAGTGAAAAACAGTGTATTTGAAGTTCAAACAGACACTTCAATTTTATTTATTTGTATATGTATAGATACGTATATTACTCACGACCAAGACTGTGACTGTTGCGATGGTAAAAAGAACGAGGAACAGCTTCATCTTCACGAGCTTACACCAAACTGATCGTCATCTCAACCCGCATACCTTATATGTAGAACAACACGCACATTAAAGTTGTTACGAAATATTATTCATCCGGTGTAACATTAGCAATAATATTCAGAATACGGTCGTACGCGGAAATAGTACTACACAATTGATAATAGCACTGTTTATCAAATTTGAAGGTGTTTGTAATTTAAATAAAAAATAATGTATTAATGGGATAAACATTTTCATTACTACGTTTTATCTATACTGTCAGTCTGGCTGTCTGTTCCGGCTAATCTCTGGAACGGCTGTACCAATTTTGATGGAACTTTCAATGTCAAAATTAAATAATAAATAAATATTCCGGACCTTTAACACACAACGCCATGTAGTCATAATCAACTTTCTGCAATTAAAAATTATGAAATTCTGAACAGAAAAGGAAAGTAAACTCGTGTTTGTTAAAAAGGACTAAATGAGTTAGGCGATTATTAAAAAATAAACTCCAAATATATGTCCTACAAACTCAAAATGCGTTGAAGATGTAATTGTGAAAGAACAAAAAACACACGTTTTGAAAAAAATATCACACAGATTTCGTTACACTGTGATCCTTGCAGTTGTGTGAGAGGACTTATGAAAACGAGCAGATAGTTGACCTTATGGTAAGTGTTTCCCACAGTCCATGGTCACCTGCCATTCAAGAACCACAAGAGCAGCAACCATCTCCGTCTCTTCATCAGTACCTAGTTTATTATACTAACCCGTTGACCATACGAGTTGGTGTAGAGTTTGCGTGTGTTGTGTGTTGAGTTCTGTTGTCCTGCGTAGTTTGCTCCCTCCCGACTGTTACGATACGCACGGAATGAACAGCGGTGTTGGTACTTGCTATTCTTAATTCATCACCACACGGACAATATAATCCTCCTTCAGACAACAGACACTTCAATTTTATTTATTTGTATAGAATTGAGGTATAGATGAACTGATTGAAATTAAAACAAACACTATATAAAACTAAAAATAACATTCAAATCGATGAAGCCATTTCCGAGATTAGCGTGCACAAACATACAGATAAACACCTTTACCTACACATACACTAACACTTACACTGACACACACTAACACAAACTCCTACACGTGCGCGTGCGTACATATTCATTGTTGCTTTATAAGTAGACTGTATGTTAAAGACCTTGTCTATAGTCTTTTTTTTTTCTTTTAATATTGTATTAGTTTTAGTTTGCTTAATTGTTAATTCTCTCATGTTGTCATTATTGTCGTCCGTCCTTTTCTTACCGTGCGGAGGGCCTGGTGACCTGTAACACAGGTATCTTTTAATAACCTATTTCAGGCACCAGTCTTTCACAAAGGTGGAATCAGGAAGCCAAGTCGCTGTTGTACCTACTATTAAGCCATATTTTTGTGAAAGAGAATAAAGTTTATAATTATTATTATAAACAGACAAAAATTCTAAAAATCAATACTCTAAAATGCATTTTCTTATAATTCTTCATCATTTTATAGACAGCGATCAGTTATGATTTTATTATATTATAGATACTAGTAAAATTCAGCAATGAATATGTTTATCTCATTTACGGTATACTTAGACATTTCATTATTTTTTATTTAAATTACAAATACCTTCAAATTTGATAAACAGTGCTATTATCAATTGTGTAGGACTATTTCCGCGTACGACCGTATTCTGAATATTATTGCTAATGTTACACCGGATGAATAATATTTCGTAACAACTTTAATGTGCGTGTTGTTCTACATATAATGTATAGCCCAGTCATATTAGGGCTTTCACCTCGGAATGAAAGATAATAAGCTGCAAATTGGTATGAACCTTTGTTTTGTCATTCTAAATGTTGTCTCAAAAGTCACAATCGTTATCGTGTCCGCGTCTCAAGATATTCAAGGTCAAAGGTCACAAAAATCGGTTTTTCGCGAATATCTGGCTTCCTATCGGTTAAATGAGATTTGCATTTATTATAAAAGTTGTAGGCTATAAAATTCCCTACAACTTTTGTTTAAACTTTTTTTTCATACGACTAACCGTTTTGAAGGTAGAGCGCGAAGAGTGCACATCGTACAGTCATATACGGCCTAATGCAAGGTCAAGCGTGAGTTATGGTTACCAGTACGTTATAAAGTCAATTATTTACTTGGAAATTATAATTATTAAACAATGCCTATTATTTATGTACTAACTATTAATTATTTATATTTAATTAAAGTAAGTAACTTGATTATTTATATATAATTATTCATATTTAACTATTTAAGTATAAAATATTATTAATTCTGGATTATATATTTTAGTTTTATTTTAAGTTAAAATGATAGTAAGAGTATATATTTTACACATATTTTTATTTATTATTAAATACGGCATAATATACATTTATCAAAATGTGAGTTCAAATATCAAAAGTATCTTTGTTGATTTTAATTGTAATGAAATTGGAAATGGAAGCTAATTATCTTCTTCTTCTTCGTCGTCTTCTTCTTCTTGTCGCTCAAAAATGTTCGATTCATTGTCATCATCCTCATTATCTGTCATGTTCATCTCCAAATCTTCCAGAATATCGGGATCATATGTATTTTCTTCATCGGGATTACTTGGATACAGTGAAGCGTTGAGGCAAGCTTGTCCGTTGCACTGGCCGCAAGCTAAAGAACATTGTAGCCCTGATTTTCTGCATCCACAGCGGGAACCACAACCATTTTTGCAATTGCAAAATATTACGTTTAGTAGTTCGGCTGGTGCTGGAGGTAATAACGTTCGTATGGGCTCCAGGATTTCATTTTCAAGCATCCAGCCCCATTCTTGAGGTTCTAAGTCCTTCCCTAACCACGTTTGAATCTGGTAGTAGACACGTTTTATGTGTTGATGAGCTGCTACACTTGTTGGTGGAAGTGTTGACAGTTGTACAGGTTTATTTAACGAATAATCAAAACAACGAATCAAACTAACGAATAATCTTGACTCATACAAAGTGGAGAGAGTGGCCTTGAATACTATAGAACATCTGTCCCGGCAATGAATAGAAAAGGGCATAGGGTAGGGACAAGTATTTCCAGGTATATAAGTATTGAGAAATTTACGCGTTTTAAAGAAAAGATATATAATGTCGTGTTAACTTAAAATAAAACTAAAATATATAATCCAGAATTAATAATATTTTATACTTAAATAGTTAAATATGAATAATTATATATAAATAATATAGTTACTTACTTTAATTAAATATAAATAATTAATAGTTAGTACATAAATAATAGGCATTGTTTAATAATTATAATTTCCAAGTAAATAATTGACTTTATAACGTACTGATAACCATAACTCACGCTTGACCTTGCATTAGGCCGTATATGACTGTAAGATGTGCACTCTTCGCGCTCTACCTTCAAAAAGTCGTATGAAAAAAAAGTTTAAACAAAAGTTGTAGGGAATTTTATAGCCTACAACTTTTATAATAAATGCAAATCTCATTTAACCGATAGGAAGCCAGATATTCGCGAAAAACCGATTTTTGTGACCTTTGACCTTGAATATCTTGAGACGCGGACACGATAACGATTGTGACTTTTGAGACAACATTTAGAATGACAAAACAAAGGTTCATACCAATTTGCAGCTTATTATCTTTCATTCCGAGGTTGACCCCTTTTTTTACCTAATATGACTGGGCTAGTATGCGGGTTGAGATGACGATCAGTTTGGTGTAATCTCGTGAAGATGAAGCTGTTCCTCGTTCTTTTTACCATCGCAACAGTCACAGTCTTGGTCGTGAGTAAAATACGTATCTATACATATACAAATAATTAAAATGAAAGTGTCTGTTTTCGTTTCAAATAAACTGTTTTTCACTCAATGTATATAGGTACGGAACTTAGGTACATCTTTTCTCTGTTTGTCTGTCCGTCTATTGTTCCGAATATCTGGAATGTCTGTACCGATTTTGACAGGACTTTCACTGGCAGATAGCTGATGATATAAGAAAAAGCCTATTCTACTTCTATTTTAGACTAGCTGTGCTCCGTCGTATTACTCGCAGCTGTTGGTGTAAAGTTACAACAATAACCGCGATTAACATCGCGAGGTGTAGCTAGAAGTAATATATAATCACAATATACTTCTAAACAGTAACGGCCTTATTCAGCTGCGGTTTTGTGATATGTTGAACTTTAAGGTTCCAAGTTTAAAGTTGAAAATAGCATTGAACCATTGCTTAAAGTTAAGCTACCTTATTTGAAAGGCCTTATATATCATACTATACTCTATGGGTCATTTTTCCACTTGCTGATAAGGTCCCAGATAGACTTCATCATCATCTGCCTATCGCAGTCCACTGCTGGACATAGGCCTCTCCAATTTCCCGCCACTTAGTTCGATTTCCGGCTTCTCGCATCCAGCTTATGTAGACTTATGTCAATTTATTTACCAGATAACTACAGACGCACTGTCCGGCATTATTATACCTATAAATTTAGTTTTTCAATATAATGCATTTTTTTTATTATGAATGGCTCTGCCAAAATGACTGGTTACTTCAAGAGTCACAATACTCATTACTCGTGCAGACAATGCAACAATGCAGCATGGTGACCTACACTATGATAGCCTAGTGAAGCTTCTGCATCATTGGACCTCCGGTCTCGCACTCACCAACGAAACACGACAGCACGAACGCTGTCATTTTAAGTTTTCATTACATCTGATTTTATATTATTTTTAGTGTGGCATGAGTGTGGTTCCTATGGCCGCTGGAGTTGATGGTATGCCGTCAGTCCAAACCCTAGACGGCATGCCTCCAGGCCCGCCGCCAGACGGTGAGCCGCCAGGCCCTCCACCAGAAGGTATTTATGTTTTCCATATACAGAATTTTCTGCCCTCTACCTGACAGAGGGCTATACTGTAGTCACTACTTTAAGAGAAGGGTTTTTATCATCATAATTAACAACATTTAATAGTCCAGTGCCGGACATCGGCATCTCTATTCAGTTAAGAAAGTAGGTTGTAATACCTATGGCTACAGGTACTATTAATCATTTTATAGTTAGACCGTTACTAGGAAGTGATGAATTGTTACATTTATCTTCTTAGCCTTTATTGTTGCCAAGATTCTTTAATGTCAGCTTCTAGTTCAACCGATTTTTACCTGAGTATCTGTTTTTCCACGGAGCGACTGGCTTCGGACCTCCGCAACCCTAAGTGAACCACATTAGAACTAGTTGTCAGTATATTTGATGGCACTGACTTCCCCATAACGATTGCCATAGACGTTTATGACAACCAGCACCGACGACTTAACGTGCGGAAAACAGCGCCATCTTTCGTACTCCGAGCTGTTATTAAGAATTTCTTGTAAGAAAAACCCAACAGCAATCCGACATAGGAATCGATCCCAAGACCTGTTGATCTGCAATCGTTTACGCTAACAACTAAACCAACGAGGTAGGCCTCGTTGGTTGTTACATTATCTACATCAATGTTTATCATAGTGTCATGTCACAAAATTGTAACAAACATTTACTTATTTTTCAGATTCGTCAAGATAACAAAACTGGTAAACCAACACGACCAACGCGAACAAACTTTATTGGTTTTGTGAAAATGTTCTTGTAAATGAATTAAATATATGTATTTTCCTTTCACAGTGACTTTTAATTTCACATTTTGATTATAATTTGTATAGTATAGACACAAAATATTTACAATAGCTTAGAAAACCATTTTTGTTTAACATATACAACCTACCCACGGGAATGATCCCGGCTGAGGTAGATGATGATGAGATTTTTGGAAGAGGTTAGATTTCTGTAGATATATGATTGATAGTGATGTAATGTAGAAGTCACGTCTAATAAAGTTTGAGCCACCACTGAGTGATATGGCTCAGCCTTTTTTTATGGGATAGTGAGAATACGAGCTAACATAAACAAATTACTTTGAGACACTTATTTACTGGTATGATAAAAATCAAAACAAAACAAGTATGCCATAGAGAATTTATTTTCGGTATACCCGTAAATTAACAACAAAAAATTAATTTTATTTTTGATGATTAACAATGGAATTGGCGTTCGCTGTTGCTCCACTTTTATTGCCCTGGAAAGAAAAAAATTATTCATAAAATTCTATAAATTATAGGTTCTAGGTCCCACCAATACCTGTAGACCGCTAGAGAAAGGGCATCTTTGGAGACAAATTAGGAGCTGCAGTATCGAATAGGGTAGCCTAGAGAATTTATCAACAGTTAAAAAAAAGTTTTTTTTTCGTGTCGGCGATCCTTTGACAATGAACGGTAAGGGCCGGGGCGGCACCATCAAAGTGACAATATGAAAATAAACAGGCTTTAATACAAACTATTGTGCTAGAAACGTATATGTCCAACAGTGGACTTTGATGATAATGATATAATACTGACCTTGTGGTGGTGGTGGTCCACCAGGGGGTGGCGGAGGTGGATCCATGTTCTGTTGTCCATCGAATCCAGCAACACTAGGTACGATGCTCATACCACTCTAAAACATAATGTAAATGTTATTATTTATGGTTGAATTTGCACATATTTTTGTACAGTGTTCATAAAGGTGTGTCAAGGTAGTAGAGCCACGCTGATTTCGAACGAACGGGCCGGCTCGACCGGGACGATACTACCCTTGCACAGAAAATCAATGTAAAATGACAGTGATCATACTTTCGTGTTTCGTTGGTGAGTGCGAGACCGGAGGCCCAATGAGAAAGAAGCATCACCAGCCCACCATGGTGTGAGTCACCATGCTACATTGTTGCATTCGCAGTATAGTGACCACCCCTCTTAGATTCTGCTTATACTTTCCATCAGGCAGAATGGGGTCATTTGTGCAGTGCCAAACATAAAAAAATAAAAATTAACAATATGTACGTTACCACTAGGAAATTAACTGCTGTTTGAGTACTATTGGATAAGTAATTATTTTTTTACATATTATTCGCCAGGAATGCAGCACCAGGGACCCGGGATCTTAGTAGGAGGGAAATACGTGCGCGGATAGTGAATTTTAGGTTTTAATGGATTGGCACATGAAGGCAAAGCCGAACCGTTAAGTTCGGAAGCGTAAACTCTAAAATGGCAAGGCCTGTACGCGTCATCTTGTAGAGGAAGGGGTCACTCTTGTCTGAACACAAATTCTCCTATTGGCATTTCATATCAAATCACTGTTCAGTATTACACCGATGTATTCAATGACTTACAATAGTTTTCTATCGAGGAAACCTAACTTTCTTTAATAGGGATTACCATAACAAAAGAAAGTAATTTTAAGGAAAGTGAATAAATTCTCCAATTTACAGGACTTTATAATATCAGGGACTTAAGCTCAGTCCGGAGTAAGATATTCTGAAACAACTGTTATTGTAATAAAATCGAAAATAAGGTGTTAGTGCGACTAACCACAGCAGCGAATGCAATGGATGCAATAGCGATGATAACTCCGAATATCTTCATCTTCACAAGTTTGTTGTCAACTGTCTATCACCCACATCTCTTTTGTTTATATATAAAACTGTCCAAGATACAAGACATGCAATTATAACTATATAACTGTGATTTACTTCATCCGGAAAAAATGTGTAAAAAATTGTTTCAGTAAATCTTAGGTAAGTAACTACATGGTTCTGTGAAGAATTGAATATTTTATCAAAGACTGATGTAAAAATAGTATTAAACGTAAATCATCATGTAAATCTATCGACCATCGCATAAGAATTCACATCCAGCTTTTAATCGATCGAATTGATTTTAAGTCGTCTTTGATGTCTTTCAACTAATTAGGACGTTTTGAACTTGTTTTGTAACTATCTCACGTGTCTAAATAATTTAGAAGCTGTTAACAACGCAAGAATTTTCGCTGATTCAGACCATTAAGACGTTATCAGTCTTATTCCTCCCGTGTGTGTTCTAAGATCCGAATGAGGAAGAAACTCTGCAGAACAACAATTCTGCAAAAGAAGGATCACTAAAAATAAAGCTTATAACAAACCATTTGGCCATCGTCAATCTCCTTTCTGAGGAGAGGCCTATTTCTGTTGATGTTGAAGCATCTGTGGAAGTATCTTAAACGTTTTTAGTAGAAGTCAGTGATTCCTTTGCATTTGGTCTGCGTCAATCTTTAACCGTTTAAACATAGATGAGGTGATTATCCTGCCTCATTTGACAAATGACTATTTAACTGGTGTCAATTGTTAACGCTACTTATATTTTAAGCAAAATAATATAAACAAATGCATTCAAGGTTATTTTTAAGAATGCAAATAAGCTTCGCACTTATAAAAGACTGGGTTAATATGTAATGGGTACATTAGACTCTTGACTAACTGACCGACTGTCGTGTTTGTGGGGTAAAATATGTGTATCTGCTGTTTTAATTTAATATTTAATATTTTAATATTTTATTTTTTATTGTTTAAAATGTAATCGAATTAAAAATAACTGTGAACCTGCTTCTTTTTTTCAAGCCACATTAAAGGATTTAAGTTAATCCTGGACTGGATCGAATGTGGTAGAAATCTCACAATATGCTCTGTTTATGAATCTATATAAAAAAAATATTTGATTGAATTTGTATGTAATTTGATTCGTTTTAAAATAAAATTCTGTAATATCTGTGCTTTTGGGGATTAATATTCCATAAGAAGTCGCTACAATCCTATCCTTAATATTGACCATTAGTGTCGACGATAATATCAAGAACGCCTTACGTCATCTCTGCGGGTAGAAACCTTAATAACATGTGGAAATAGTGCAACATTGATGTCATAGATTATAATGTGCAATTAATGTTTTAACGAAGTAACCGAGCGAAGGCACTGAAGCCTTTTAAGGTAATAACAGCCAAATAATAATCCTAACTTGGATAACTATAATAACGCACTTCTGTATTTTTCTAAAAATCAAAAATTTTATGAGAGGTTTGACATTTATGGGGCCAGAAGAGGCAGTGATATAAATTGTTTTATTTATGATTATACTATAACTACATGCAAAATCAAACAGACTTTTATTATAATAGAAAACTTAAATTTACTTCGTCCGGTTCCGTACCTCAAACGTAAAAAAAAGAACCCTTATAGGATCACTTGTTGTTCGTTTGTCTGCCTCTCAAGACCCTTTTTCTCAGGAACGAGTAGAGGTTTCTAGCTGAAATTCATATCAAATACTATTATTACTGTCCCTTGGAACTGTGAAAAAATCTAACTTCTAAGCCAACGCAATCAAAAGATACAGTCGTTTATGCTGCATATTTTCGACACTCGCAAGGATATCAAAACCTACAGGATATTTTCCGTGAACTCAGAAACTTGAAATTTGGTACAAAGCAAGGAGCAAGGAAAAAATGTGAAAATCCTAAATTTTAGTTACATCGTGTAATAAAAATATTTTTAACTAGCTGTTGCTCCCTACTCCGCCCGCGTGTATGTCGCGTATCGCGGTAAATAGTAACCTATGTGTTTTTTTTCATGTATAAGCTATATTACTGTAAAGTTTCATCCAAATCCGTTCAGTAGTTTTTGCGTGAAAGAGAATTTTAAACTTACTACCTTTTCTCCATGAACGCGTAGAGGTATTAAATTGAAATGAATATCAAATTCTCAGGTCTAAAACCTAAAGGATGCTTCCAGTCGACCTAGAATCTTGAAATTTTTCCTGAAGCAACGTTTTATAGCACACATATAGCAAACATTTCGAAAATTTTAAATTTTTTGTTCCATTACATTTTTTAAAATAATTATAAGCTTATTTTCCTTTTCCACATGAACGCGTAGAGGTATCAAGTTGAAATTTATATCAAATGTTTAGATCTAATTACCTTTAAACTGTAGAAGAAGTTTTTTATTTGCCTACAGGTTTGAACGGAACCCTCGGTGCGCGAGTCCGACTCGCAATTGGCCGGTTTTTTTGTGTCCCATTACTCTTTTCTATTTTTTTTTCTGTAGTTTAGAATCTAGGGTTTAAATTTGTTGACCTAATTAAATAACACATGTCATTCGGCCATTATCCATTACAAATCATCAAAATCATCACCCGTCCTTTTGGCTTCACTGTAGTGGGGTTAAAATAAGGAATATTTTAATCGGTTTGGATGTGTGTTGTATTGCAGTATTGTGTATCGCTTTGTGAGAGAATACGGTATGACCAGTGGAGCAATAAATTTTGGTTACGGAAAGACGGGTTGGGATTACCATCATAGAGTTCCGACGAGAACACTGATTAGCCTTACTTACAGTGTCTTAATCTTCTTCGTATGTTATTCCTACGTCATATATTATTAAATTAATCGAATGTATACATAGATAAGACCGACCAGCTAGGTCAGCAGATTATAGATCAAGTCGTATAAAGACACGGCTTATCTTATCGAGAATAAGACGTGGCTAAACTAAAATCATTGTAACGTATCATTTCCGTATATATATAAGGAACTGTGAGCGAGTAAGAAACAGATGCCACCATGTAAAAATTAGAGTATTATGAAGCCGTGGCTCCTGCATAATAAATACTGCTCTTATCGTTATTCATTACCGTTATTATTCACGTACCACAACAAGTTCGCTAAATATGTCTATCCTGCTCCGGAGCCCGAGAATCCTAAACAATTAATAAATATATTTTTTAACAACAAAGTAACAAATATACAAATAATATTATATTTCAATACGTATATAGAAGGCCTTATAAATTTTATTGGTAGGGTAAAGCAAAAAAAAATTAAAAGTATAGGTGATCATTTATTCCGTTAGAGCATATCAGTTAGCAGAGTTGATGAGAAGATCCGTCAGTTTAGCCAGTGGCATCTGGAAAAGGAAAAGTTTGATTTTAAGAACCTGTACTGATATTTTGTTTCATTGGATTGAACTTGTATACATCCATACGTAACACTTACTGGCTGGCACGGCGGGGGGTGGCGGTGAACCGTTGCACCCGGCAGGCTTAGGAGTTATATTCATGCCGCTCTGGAATAAATAAATAAATAAATATTTTTGGACATCTAACACACAACGCCATCTAGTCCCAAACTAAGCAGAGCTTGTATTATGGGTACTAGACAACTGATATAAATACTTATATACTTTTTTTTTTGTAAATACATACATATTATAGATAGAAAACACCCAAAATCCGAAACAAATATTTGCAGATGATACAAACATATGATCCGACCCGGGAATCGAACCCGAGACCTCAAGAACAGCAGTCGCGTCCGTTGCCACTGCGCCACCGAGGCAGTCGCCAGCAGGAATAATAATATGATGCGCCTTAATACATTAAAAGAGTCATACACGATAGGTTTGCCTGCACAGTTACACCCATCAGGTAAGCTTAAGCTGAGTGATGGACTAGATATACGTAGCTGTAAACCTGTACACACTGTCAAATAAAGCCATGACGTCACCCAGTTATTAAAACTCTCTCGCAATCACTGCGCAACTGATGTCCTCAGAGAGAAGACTGTCATATACGCTCATCTTTGCCTGTACAGTTACACTGCACAGGAAAAAATATTGGAATTCATATATTTTCTTTTGCCTGAACAGGTTTATTTTTATCGACTAGGGAGGCAAACGAGCAATCGTATTGCCTGATAGTAAGCGATTACCACCGCCCATGGACACTCGCAACACCAAAGGCGTCATAAGTGCGTTGCCGGCCTTTGGGGGATGGGGGAAGGGGTTGAGGTATGGGTATCCTCACTTACTCCGTGAAAAACAGCGCAAGCGCTATTTCACTCCGGTTTTCTGTGAGGCCGTGGTATCACTCCGGTCGAACCGGCCGGTCAATACATGCCGAAGCGTGGCTCACCCACAGTAGCTTTTCTAAGTAGAGGCCTATTTTCGGCAATGGACTGTTATAGACTATTGATGACGATATAAAATTAAAGTATATTATAAAAACGCTCACCACAGCAGCGAAGGCGATAGCCACAATGGCGAACAGAGCTCCAAATATCTTCATTGTCACTACTCAGATAGCTGATGCCTCCCTTGCTGATCGGTCTACCTTATATATGAACATATTTCCATAGTAAAAATCGACCACATCCGGCACTCAACCGAACATTAGTTAATCATTAAAGCTAAAAGTAATATTTCCAACCTTGAATCAATTTAAGTAAATTAACGACAAAACTAAATTATTTATAGAAATTATACTAATTGTACTGATATATTTTAAGGTTGTGTCGTTTAATAAAGCGGAGGCGTGTGGACAAATTAAATTTTTGTTTTTATTATTTGACTACTACTTCTTCGAACTCCTTCTCATACTTCGAGCTGCTATAATCACTCTTTTAGTGTTGCAGCTGTTCGGCTATGGAATGCCTTACCGCGTGCGATACGCGCCAGTCCTTCTCTGAGTATGTTCAGGAGGAAAACCAGAGATTATTATCTGTCCCAACAATAACAACACCCTTATTATATCATACGTATATATATGTATGTATTTACGCATAAATATCGTAAGTGTGTATTAATATGTATAATATATTCTACTGGAGGCATAAGTCAACGTCTATAATTACTATTAATTATTGTCGTCTATATTTAATATTACTTTTTTAATTTTTCATTATATTCGTTTCTCTTCTAATTCCTAAGTACGTATGACTATGCCCTTACATTTCTCTAATGTCCTCTATTCACTCCGGGTTTGCTGGAAGAAAACTCAATTTTGGGTTAAGCACACCCTTTGAACATGACACTTCGTTGTATTTCTTTTATATTTATATGTTCTATGTGTACAATAAAGGTTTAATACAATACTATAACATTATTTTCCTAAGATAAAAATAACCTAAGTTCACCTTATAACATCAACTATCTGCCAGTGAAAGTTGAGAAAGAGTAGACAAAAACAGACAAAAATGTTATTTATGATGTGATGATGATGAAGCATGATAAAATACAATAGTAATGGTCACCATCCTCAATGCGAGTTTGGATAATGCAACATAGTGACTCACACTATGGCGGCTTAGTGAGATGCTTTTTCACGCTCCGCTTAAAGAACCCGGGATCCCAGTAGGAGAGAAACATGCGCTGGGAGTGAGTTCCAGGTTTCAACCGATTGGCACAGAAATGAAGCTCTAGTAATATTACGCCATGCCATTACATTAAACAGACTAAAAACAATGACGAAATGTTATGGAAGTGAGCATACGTATGTTCACATAGTTTATTCTGAACTTCGATAAAACTGGTAAAGTTTAAATTATTACCGAAAACTCCAGGATATAGTTAGCATTTAGTAAAATACTCAAGAATAAAAAAAATGTTTATTGGTCTCATAAAATCAGTCTTACGAAGGCATGTTCTAGGAATACACGTAGTTTACATCCGAGTGCCGAAGGTATCTGAAATAAAGAAATTCACAAATGCATTATTAGCCACGACAATGATTAAGGATTACCAATACACCAACGATACAGAAGCGTCACCAGGCCGCCATGGTGTGGGTCGCCATGTTGTATTGTCTGCATGCGCAATGAGTATGGTGACCACCACTCTCGGATTCTACTTATGCTTTAAATCAGGCAGAGTAGAGTTACTTTAGCAGGCCCATACATACAAAAAAACTTAACTATCAACAAAGAAATAAACAACAGATTATTACTCGCGTAGGACCTTCACCGAAAGGGCACGGGTCATTGAGAGGAGGGAAAGGACTCGTCCTGACATCCACTCGTATTCCTCTGCTTTTCTGGAAAGAGATAAACATCGCCATTTGTTTCCTAAAATACATAAACTTGATATCGTGTAATTTACTTTTAATAGCAGATGAAGATACCACGAAACTGGTGTTAGCTACATTACTTAGAATTTAGCTTGATCTTTGTAATAAATGGCTATTTAGTTGCTGGCGGGCCGTGGGTGATAGTCCCTTGCTATCGGTAACGCGTCTGCTCATTTGCCCTCTTACATCATAAAAATTCCAGTCAAAATTTATAACACTATAATTAACAATTCCACACTTCATTATAACACGTCTGTCACTCTTGAACGCTTAAAATACCAACCGCGAAACTAATTATACAAATTAGAATGACGAAAAGTACTCGAATTATGTAAATCTTCATTTTATAAATTCCAAACTGCCAGCACTGTTTCTTTTACTTCTACAAGCAATGTTGGGCGTTAAAATGATTATATTATTTCACTCATGAGAACTGTATGTGATATGGGAACCATTGGATAGTATTTGTAAAGGCATGATTTCATTAGTGCGAAGCCAAAACATAATAAAACATAAAAGAAAACAAATACATCATTTTAATTATATGACTGCCTCGGTGGCGCAGTGGTAGCGTACGCGACTGCTGTTCTTGAGGTCTCGGGTTCGATTCCTGGTTCGGATCAAATGTTTGTATGATCTGCAAATATTTGTTTCGGAGTTTGGGTGTTTTCTATCTATAATATGTATGTATTTACACAATAAAAGTATATAAATAATTATATCAGTTGTCTAGCACCCATAATACAAGCCCTGCTTAGTTTGGGACTAGATGGTGTTGTGTGTTAGACGTCCGAAATATTTATTTATTTATTATGTTCAAGCACTTTCCAGATCGCTAGCTAATACTGTTTTTGTAACAATACAAAATGTTTGTTTTAAAACACAGGTATGATATTTGAGTTACTGTAGTGTCAATTATATTTAAACATCGCAAACTTACACTACTTTTTACCTTGGGTTTCATCTAAAAACGACGTTACATATTGTACCAAAAAAGTGAATAGGAAGAAGTGTGTAATCCATCCAATTTTTATTATTTTTACCAGCTTTTTAAAACTTAAATAGAAAAATAACTTTAGAATGATTTATAGCGAACTTCATAGTGCAGAATAATAACGGCAATAAGTAACTTTGGGAGCAGTATTTATTATGCCGGAGCCACGGCTCCATAATACTTGAATTGTTACATGGTGGCGTCTGTTTTCTTATTCACTAACAGTTCCTAATTTATACTAAAATCTACCGATATCTTGCATTTAATCACGTCTTATTCTCGACGAGATATTGAATGTCTAACTGCGTGATAAATAATCTGCTGATATCTAAATACTATTTCCTATGTATAAATTCCATTTACTTAATAATGTATGACTGAGGAATATAATTCGATCACTAAAAACTGCTAGTATCAGTTGCCAGGTTGCCGTTGCAGTTGCCAGTATACAACTCAATTCCTCTCTGAATTAAACTCTGATGGTTCTGCCAAATGGAAAACAATAACTTCACCAACAGTACTGCCTTGTCTTCTATAAGCTGCGGTTTTTCTTTGAATAGCCATCTATTTCCAATCGTTCGTAATCTATGCATCATGTGTAGAATTTTGAAAGTAGTTTATTTTTAAATAATATATATCCTTAAATATCATGCAATATCATTTTCTCAAATCAAAGTGTCTATAACTCTCAAACTGAATCATAAAGTTAAAAACTTCTGAAATCCGCTCCGCACCACTCAGATCACACCTGTATAAATATTTAAAAAGAATTTATTCAACGTGTGTAAATAATAATGTAGATATAATAAGCGCGTGAGTATTTGAGCGCTCATAATGTTTACGTCAATTGTGTTGAAGATTTCTCTAGAGAACGTTCTAGATCTGGAGTAGAAATACACCATCAATTAAGTTCAGATTTTTAACAGTAAGGAATAAATGGTGCTAGGTATAAAATGTTAGGTTGGGTTACCGAGTCCAGAATTGTTGAATTACATGGAAACCTTACTTAAAAATCGAAATTTAAATAATTTTGACCTAAACATTTATGAAACGAATAGAAAAGAACGTTTCATTTACTAGTACAAGCGGTGCAGTCCCTCAGTGCTAAGATAGGCACCTTTTCAGGAAATGCAGGGGCATTGTATTCTCAGGAATATTAAAATATATATATATATATATATATATAAATTATATATATATAATAGGTATTCATTATGTTTCTACTTAAAAAGTAAATTGATTTCTTTCATCCTTCATTTAAACGTACTTGAAGTTCTCGTTTATTTTTATTAAGAAACTAGCTGAACCCCGCGGTGTTACCCGCGGTTATTGTTGTACCGCGAGTAACGCCGCGGGACAAAGTTAGTCTAAAAAAGTAGCCTAAGATACTCCACGGATCATCAGCTACCTGCTAGTGAATGTCCCGTCAAAATCCGTCCAGCCGTTCCAGAGATTACCCGGAACAAACAGACAGACAGACAGACAAAAAATTTTTAACCTCATTTTTGGTATATGTATCGTGTATACATACGTATGCATTGATTAAAAAGCTGTTATTTTTATATTACAAACAGACACTCCAATTTCATTTATTTGTATAGAAATCATAGTATATTTCATAATGCATCTAAAATCACAACATGCTTAACACAGAAAAGAGTTGTTCTGTGACGCTCAAGGTTTTTAAATTAGTTTCTAAATTCATCAACTCAGAGGGCGACACTTGACTGACGTCACTATTTTAATCTCGGTGTTAAGATTCTCTAGACATTGATGATTGTTAAATGCCGTCTTCGGCGTCTTGTAGACTTTTACGCTCCAATCTAATAAAGTCTTTTAGTTAAAAAAGTTTTAACCTATAATCTAATTTCAGAAAAGAAATGTTCTTAATGTTTCTAATAATATTGGAAATATTAAGAACATTATACAATTATAATAGGTCTTTACCTATGAAATAAGTGAAAGTAGTACTTATTTTTTCCATTTTTTTTATTTCTGTTCTTCGAAGTAATCACCCATGCAATCGACGCAGTTTTGCAAACGCATGGGCAGTTTATTGATGCCCTTCTTGTAAAAATCAGCTGGACGGGAGGCAACAAACTCTTTAAAGGCATTTTGCACTGCCTCTAGGGAATTGAATTGTTTACCCACTAAAAAGTTGTCTAAATTTTGGAAAAGTAATAGTCGGTAGGTGCAAGGTCTGGTAAGTATAGCGGATGAGGGAGAGCTTCCAACTCCAGCTCTTGCAGCTTGGTGACTGTCTGTTGCGCAGTATGGGGTCGCGCGTTGTCGTGAAGGAGCAGTGGGGACGCCAAAGCTGATTGCAGATGTGCAAGCTTCTCCATCATTCTCTCCAGTTCTTCACAGTACACATCTGCATTAATGCTCATGCCGTTTTGTAAAAAGCTGTGGTGAATCACACCCACACTAGACCACCAAACAGTGACCATCACCTTTTTAGGGGTCATTTTTGGTTTAGGGCATTGCTTTGGTGCTGAACCAGGGTCTGAGCGCTTTGTATTGTCAAACAGAATCCATTTTTCGTCGCACGTAACAATTCGTTTGAAAATTCCTTCATTTCTTTGCCTGTTGAGCAGCGCAAGGCAGGCGTACGTTGCGCTGGCGATCGTTAAGGTCGTGGGGCAAATGGAACAATATTGTTTTGATGCTTACATTAAAAGCTGCTGCTAGCTCAGCTGTAGATTGAGTTTCGTCAGCTTCCACAATCGCCTTTAATTCCTTATTGTTAACCAAAGTCTCCGGACTACCACGAGCTTCATTTTTCAAGTCAAAATTTCTAGAACGGAACCGGAAAAACCAATAATGGGTTGTGCGTTCGTTTGTACAGTTCTCTCCGTAAACGTTTTTGATGTTACGTGCCGTTTGTGTCGCGTTGGTACCACGACGGAACTCATATTCCATAATTACACGAATTTTTAAAGTATCCATTATGACGAAAAATGCTCAAATGAAATGAAAATACAACGCTAATCAAAAAACAAAATACTGAGTTTGTAAATAAAATGTCATATTTTTCAAACAAAATTAATTTGAATTTAGAATACAGAGCCATTACAAACTTTTTTTATTTGAAATGACCAGTACTTTCAATTTCATATATACCATGTGTCCCAAAATTCAACGATAAGCGGGCGCCACAAGGTACACCAGCTCATGAGTACATAAGGAAAAAAAAAATATATATACCTAGTTTCTTTTTAGTTACAAGAAATATTTTGAATTTCTTTGAAAATTTACACCCTTCATGATATTTTGAACGACCACGATGATAATTTTTCAAATATGCTTAAGATATTTTTTTATCTTATACCTAAATATTGCTACTATTCACGACAACTCTGAAAAACACCAAATTGCCCGCAGTTTTTACACAAAAATCGTTCAAAATCATTTTTTTCCCTAAAATTATGAAATATTTTTACTCTTAGTGTACTTTGACTCATGGTCTTGTAAAAAATCAAAATATCATGAAAGGTATAAATTTTCGAAGAAATTCTAAATTTTTCTTGTAACTAAAAAAAAAAGTAGGTATTTTTTTTTATTATTTTATGTACTCATTAGCAGGTCTACCTTTAGGCGCCCGCTTATCGTTGAATTTTGGGACACCTGTATATATTGCATTGTCAATAAATAATTGCAGTAAATAATTGCATCGTCATCAGAACTAAAGGTATATTGAAATTTCAGCATCGCAAGTCAACTCCGGCGTCAAGTTCACTTTAGAAAGTCTTAAAACCCAAGATCCTGATACGTTTGACCTGACATTTTAAACTTTATTCATTTGTTGGAATAAGCTCTCCCTCCATGTCTCTTCTAAAAAGTCATTTTTCTTCAAATATTATTTTGCTAAAAACACTCCTCACTTTGAAGTGTAGCGGCTCCAAAGAGATAGATAAAAAAGTTACTTTTTTATGTCTACCGTCACGTCACTACGTCTCAAACACAGGGCTCATCTCAATCAGACAGATCACTAATTTGAATATTGAACTTACAAAACAATGAGTTTATGAATTGTAATTTAGTAGTTAACAAACTACCTTGATAATATTATCAAGTACGTGTTAAGTCTACTCTTAAGAAACGCACTCAAATCTTGTATGTACATTGCTGTGGAATAAATTTTATTTATTTATTTTTATCTTTTAGTCGTTTATTTAAAAAGTGTGTCTGAAGTTTGAACTGAGGAAATAAATAATACAATATATTTTTTTGCAATTACGCAAATTTATTGTTAATGCAAGGTTCCATTGTCGTTGCTTGATAGGTTTCCTGTGCCCGTCATCTACCCGGCAGCGGTAGCTGGAACAAAAGAATCGATTATAGTCAAAGCTTTTCATAATTATTATGTATATTGTTATTCGTGTGGTAACAACCCATAAATAATAGTATTTGTGCTATTGTTTTTCGTTGGCGATCGCTATACTGGAGGCCCAATGATGCTGGAGAATCTCAAAAATTCGACATAGTGTGCGTCACCATGCTGCGTTGTTATATTGTCTGCATTCGCAATGAGAATGGTGACTACTCTTGGGTTCTGCTCATGCTACCCATCAGGCAGAGTAGAATCACCTTGGCATATATAAAATAACTAAATGTTTATGTCTAAAGGTATATAATCACTTACTAGCAGCAGTAGTAGTGCTATCAGCAGGAGGTGGTGGTGGTGGAGGGCCACCACCACCACCTCGGCACCCGGCCGGCTGCGGTCCAGGACTCAAACCGCTCTGAAATCATCAAATATATCAGGTAACACACGTAAAATAAGTATTAACGTTTGGATTTTGATAAGGCCTTTGATTTCGTGAAGCATATAAAATATAATCAGAATATGTTTTCTTTAAACAAAGATGTTTAATTAGTTATTTCGAAAGTTGATGTAATACTTTATGAAAGTTATTAATTAAATAGTTTAAGAATTTGAAGTATTCTGGTTGATCACGTAGCAAACGGTAGTGACAACTCTGAACCGCTAATATGTATTTAGTATTAATCTATTTTAGTCTCATTATCTCAAAGTATTAAGTTTCTGGTCTAATTGTGTTATTTTAATTCAAGTTAGAAACTAGTGAGCTAATCGATTTTCAGTGCATTTAAATTTATAATAACTTATTATTTAGATACTGGTTCTTCCGTAGTTTCAAATAGCTGCTAGTGTTCCTTCTGGTTTTCCTCAGGGATCCATGTTAGGACCCCCTTTTCACTGCGTTCTTGGTATTGTCGTCGTGTCGGTACTGTTATTGGATTTTTACTTTAAAACTATTTATTATTGTAATTTAAGTGCTAATATCTTAGTGTTTTCTATTTCAACATTTAGTATAACGATCGAATCGTAAAACCCAGGTATGGCTTAATAATTTAACATTATGAAGTTTGTTGTCATCTTTTAGTAAATAAATAAACAAATTAAGAACCACTTACCATAGCAGAAGCGATCATGGCCATTACGAACAAAATAACACCGAATGCTTTCATGTTTATTCAAAGCTAGCGTAGAGCTAATATGACAACGATTCTGTCGCCTCACGTTATATACCAAATAAACAAGAAAATTATCCATTGAAAGGTGATAATTTTAACTTCCGCTAGAGATTTTAATACCTATTTTTACGTATAACAATCATATTTTATTCAAATTCATTGTTGCGTAAACCATGATGATGTGTAATTGTGGCTAAGTATGAAGCTAAATAATATGGACGAAAAGTAAATTAATGTTGAATCATAAACATATGCATAATGTTGATATAATAAGCACCTAAGTAGCTGTACAACAATTGCTTGAATATAACCTAAACATACCTATCAGAAAGACTTCTGTTCACTCTACTTTAAAACATTCCACGATTTTAATTCTTTGGGAAAAAAGACGCAATTTGTTCATTCCACAATTGCACGTCAATAAAAGTGTACAATTTTGGCTAAAAATGTTTTATTCAGTACATTGTCGTTGTTTTGGAAGAACAAGTATTCTCTATTGAAAAGTATAAAAATATAGTACCGTATATTAATTGTAATCTAGGAATATCTAGTGATTTCCTATGCGAGAAAAATGATGGTAAGTTCTAAACAGGCATATGTGTAGGTAAGTTGATGAGATGATGGTTTTTCGAATACTAACTTTTTATCTTCCTGAGATTTATAATTAATTTTATTGAAGTTAACACGATCGCATATCGATAACGTTTGTTTGAAAAATTATATTAAACGTAATTATATGTTTAGAACGTGAAAATGAAGAATTTCATCTTTCTTTTGATATATATCTTGCAAATTAATCCATAACCGTGGCATTATCTATTGTAACATTTGTTTTTTTATCTATTTAAAATAATCTTTCTATTCTTTCATGCAAAATTTATAACAGCGCCCTCCCTCTCACTATGGTGATAAATGTGACTAAGTGCAGCGCGCGGTCAAGTGGTTTGCTGTCTGATTCACCATAGATGCGCCAGATGGCGTTCGTTTCTATGATGTAATTTTTTTATGGTTAACCAGATAAACCAGATGGCTCGACCCTGATACTAGATTGCAAGCAACATAGTACCATTTAAATTTAGTCGCATTTGAATCCAATTTGACAGTGAGATGTCATATTTTCTTTCGTGTCGAATCAAGGGGGATATCGGTTTTTTGTTTTTTCGGAAGACGGTCCCCGTTTCATCTCATCCACATTTTTTATATTTTATATCATTAATTTCATCACGACGAAGACTTATTGACTTGAAGACTTATAACTTGAAGACTCTAAACACTTGACATTGGCAGAAATAGCTGATCCGAGAGATCCGGCTGGTTGCCATTTCATCAAAGAAGAAGAAGAAGGGGGATATCCTTCCCGAATGTTCGAGGAGGAAGCTTTATAAGAGGCTGTAACAACTTCGACTATGACTTCTTTTTTCTGACTGTTCCTGTAAGGACTATTCGATTGTATACCTGCGAACACTCGCTATCTTGAGCGGCTGGGGAAACACGGATCACCTGAATCTGTAAGGAGACAATTCTAGAAGATGTCACACAGCCCCTCTTGGGGCTGTGAGGAAGCATTCCAGAAGGAAGAAGGAGTCCTGCGTGACGAGACTTCAGGCAGAAGGACTTATGAATAGAAGCACGCTGCTCACTTCCAGGCCCGCTGCCATGTCATGAAGAAGGTCACGTATTCTTTTCTTTTATATTTCTAATTGCTATCCACAACTTTCAACTGTGAGTAATCTCCGATTCGCGCCTCCTGCGAACACACACCATCTTGGGTGTGCGGGGGAACACGGACCGCCTGAGTCTGCGAGGGGGCGTCTCTGAAGAGGAGATCCGGAGGATGTCTACAACATTCAAGCCCCAGCTGTAAAGGGACTGAATAGCAATCTTTTTTTTTAACATATTTTTGTGCCACCCACTATTTTTATTAATGTTAAATCAATCTATTTATAATCCTTGTATGTATATTAATAATGAATAATTGAAATATATGTATGTTGTACTGTGACAATGGTGTTTTCGCTGAAGAGTTCCTTAGGGGTCCCACACATACACACACACATCTTATTCACATATTTTATTTTAATCTTACTTCTTCTTTTTTTTTAACTTACTTTTTATAAGGCACCCTGGGCTCATAAATATCTACCGCTGAGTGGCCGGTGAAGTAACCAGCCTGACAAGTTCAGGGGTTACACTATGTTTGAATAAAATGGCCAAGTGCGAGTCGGACTCGCACATGAAGGGTTCCATAGCAGCAAGTAACATATTTTTTATATGTTTGTGCTGATTGAATGAAAGGTAAATTGCGGTATACGATTTCTGA
The DNA here is from genome assembly GCA_905220595.1 of Spilosoma lubricipeda. Lineage (NCBI taxonomy): Eukaryota > Metazoa > Arthropoda > Insecta > Lepidoptera > Erebidae > Spilosoma > Spilosoma lubricipeda. The sequence continues at coordinate 16,922,405 of HG992293.1, read as the reverse complement.
CGTATTTAAAAAAAACAAGATCTCATTCAGACCATTTTTCGGTGGAAGTTTGCATGGTAATGTACATCATATTTTTTTGTAGTTTGATCATTCTCTTAATTTAGAAGTTATATGGGGGAGACGACATACATCTAACCACTTTGGAAGGGTCTCTCGCGTAGAGAGGCACGTATGTGTTTGACGAAAAAAAAATGTTTTGAGTTTCAGTTCTATGAATGGGAAAACCCCAAAAATTTACTGTTTTCTTTTTTCCAGTTTTGTGTGAAAATCTTAATGCGGTTCACAGTTCACATAGTAAGTATTTGGAAACATTATTAGGAGTGTTTAAGATTTCTATTCATTTATTCGTCCAAAGGGGACGAATTAAAGTAGGTTATTAATCGTTAATGTGTGCGCCAAAATATTCCTTCGGATTTAGCGTCGATCTCGCTTCTAATGTATGTTTCTCTGTTCTGTGATCAATACTAATATCAGGCATCAATCAAATCAATTTAAAAAAATCTCTATCTATCTAGTCGTTACAGAGACAAATACCGAAACAGACTTGTGTGATGTACACACAAGTCTGTTTCGAGTCAGCTGTAAAAAAAAAGAAAACGTTGGATCATTTTATAAATAGTATATTTATTTCCCTATTGTTAGTCCAACACCTCGTACACCAGCTGTTAGTCAATATCAAGCTTCTTGAAGCTCCCCTGCATCCCAAACTCTTCCGCCACAGGGCTAGGTCCTGGCCGAAGAGACTCGTTGACACGGCGCTTGTTATCTGCCTGGATGAATGCAGCATTGGCCCGAAGGCGTTGGATGATCTCGTCTGTTGGAAATGTGTAATATTAGTTTCATTGATAATATTTCGTCATTGTCGTGTTACTTTTTTTCTAATTAGCCGTTCATCTCTTATATTTTTACAATATTTTCGATCTTTATCAAAGAAAACTGAAAAGGGAAAGTTAGAAAGGGTAATAACACATAATATTATAATAAGAATTTATAATTTCATTGTGTGTAGACAGCATCGATGATGATTCTGTCTACGATTTCCTAATACTTAGTACTGTCTGAAATTGATTCCTACAAATTTCTTTTAAGCGAAATCCAGTGCGAATCAAATCACTTCCTATCATATCTAACTCAATATCCAGCCCTGCGGCACAGCTGATGTACCTGGGGTTATATCACTTATTATTTATAACTATGGATTTATTTTATTATTATTATTATCATTTTGAAAGTAGCTCATTTTCGTAATGTGTAAATGATCCTCCACTATTTAATCTATGGACTCTTTTTTATATGAGTCTGCAACAGTACTTCCTAAATGTTCAATGCTCAATGTCCAATGCAAAGTGCAAAATCAAAGTGCTCAAGGTAGTAGAGCCACGCTGAGTTCAGCACGGTTGGGCCAGCTCGACTTGTTTCGTTGGTGAGTGCGAGACCGGAGGTCCAATGATGCAGAAGCATCACTAGCCTGCCATAGTGTGGGTCACTAAGCTGCATTGTTGCAATGTCTGCATTCGAAGATCGCAGTATGGTGACCACCACTCTTGGATTCTGCTTATGCTTTCGATCAGGCAGAGTAGTCATTTCGGCAGGGCCAAAATAAAACTCTGCCTGATGGAAAGCATTAGTAGAATCCAACAGTGATGGTTACCATACTCATTGCGTGGTCAACGATGTAGTATTGCGGCCCACATTATGACGGCCTATTGAGAAGCTTCTGTATCATTGGGTTTATTAAATTTATTCAATGAACGATTACTTTCGTGCTGATAGTTGTCATTTTTACCCGACTACGGCAAAGCCAAAGGAGGGTTATGATTTTGACGGGCTATGTATGTATGTATGTTCATTTGTTCACTCATAGCTCCTTAGTTACTCATTAGAACTGGACAAGCACTGAGGTGTCGTTAGAAGCGTCTTGATCGTCCTCTGGTTATAAGCTATATGACGTGTCACTGAATGTAATGTGGCGCCCTCTAGCCGCCGTAAAGTACTGTACAAAAAAAATAAATTTGAGATAAATATGACGCGTTTGGTATCATACGAAAGGGCGTTACTTGTACATTTCAAAAATATATATTTTATCAGCATTTTCTTGTGACTTTGTCCGTATTTATTCGATAATTGTGATACTTCTATAGTACCTATTTAAAATAAACTTTGCAAAGAAATTAATATTATTGAGGCACCAAAACATTTGACATAAAAAGTTACTAGTAGTAGTGGTAGTTGGGTTTTAGTTTTTACTTTTTTTTGGTAAATATTATTATTAAACCATTGTGCCTTTCTACATATTATATTATGTAATAAATGATACAATAATAGTGCCTTGTCCAATGAACATTCATTTCTTTTATTATTATCTTACCTCTTAAAGTAACGTGGTCCTTATATTTTCCGCCCTCTTCTTTCGGGAGGGCCTCCCGGGCTATTGTGTCGTAGAGTGTGGTCGATCCCGTTTGATGGATATGAATCATTTCAAAGAGATTCTTCGTCAAAAATGGTTTCAGCAGCATCATCAATTTTTCCACGAAATTTGGCGCATTCATGAAGTGGATGCCAGCAATTTTTGTTAACATGCACTCCTGGAAGATTAAAGATGGCCTACAGAGACAGGCAGGTTTAGTCTTCCTCAATCACAAGAAAATATAAACTTCTGAATTTATGACAAGTAAATTGTTTATTTATCTTCATTACATATTCTTTGTTCCAGCAATACACACTCGATGCGGTAAAAATAGTTACAATATTTCATAAGCTATTTTTTTTTCATTTCATTAACTCAAAACTTTCGACTGGGTAAACCGATTTTGATGATTATTTTTTTATTTGAAAGCTGGTCCTGGGTCTGGAAAACCTTTCCTTTAATGAAAGAATTTTAGAATCGGAAAACGCGACAATGAAATGAATAATATTAGTAATTGATTTATTGCATTACTAGAACATAGTTTTACAGAAATAACCAAACACTGACCTGTAAAAAGTATAGAATTTTTTTGACAACCATGAGGTCTAACCTCGTTACGTGGCTCAGCACCGATTGGTCCATGTCTATGATGATTACAAATCTGCAAACAACATTATCTTTTTAATTTTGCTTAACAAACAATATATTAGCAACAACAGGTAGTAGAGCCAAGCTTACGAGCATGAAAGGACCGGCTCGACCGCACAGAAGATCAACGTGAAATGACAGCGATTCTGCTGTCGTGTTTCATTGGTGAGTGCGAGACCGGAGGCCTAATGATGCAGAGGCATCACTAGCCGGCCATGGTGTGGGTCACCGTGCTGCATTGTTGCATTGTCTGCATCCGCAATGAGTATGGTGACCACCCCTCTTGGATTCTGCTTATGTTTTCCATCAGGCAGAGTCGAGTCATTTTGTTGGGGTCACACATAAAAACATATCTATTTAATGTCTTTTCAAATGAAGTCTAGCCAACTGTTGGCGTACCAAACTGGCCAGACTATACGATTTAAGTTACTATAAGATTTGTGTCAATTTTTCCTTCTCCTTGTAGTGCTGTGGTCCTGTGTAGTTAGCTTACGACCGTTTTCAATAACCTATCTCTAGAGAATATGTAGGTTGTTCAAATATTAATTATTTCTAACACTAACAAATATTTCGGACATCTGAAACACAACGCCGTCTAGCCTAAGCAGAGCTAATACTATGTGAAAACTAGATTGACTGATAGAATACTTATGTCCTTTTTTTGTAAACACACCCATATTATATAAACATAGGAAGCACCTAAACATTTTTTTTTATGTTTGACCCTGCCAAAATGGTTCTACTCTGCCTGATGGAAAGTATAAGCAAAATCCAAGAGTGGTGGTCACCATACTGCGAATGCAGACAATGCAACAATGCAGCATGGTGACCCACACCATGGCGGGCGAGTGATGCTTCTGCATCATTCATTTAGTTCGACTTATGAATCGAATCCGATATCTCAAGCACAGCTGTCGCATACTTGTCCACTGCGCCACTGAGGCAGTCGCTTGATTCAATACTTTCATTGATCTGTAGGATTTTTTCTTTTTACCCGACTGGGAAAGAAGGATGGTTGTGATTTTTGAGTGCATGTATTTATATTTATTTTGTCTTTTTTTTAATTTTGATGTATCCTGTGTCACTCTCACGACTAAGACCAATCTATTAACACAACTCACATGAAAATACGACAAGCCGTTTAGGCTCTAGGACGTGCCAAAGAAAGTAATACGCTTACATACATACACTCGAAAAACATAACCCAATTTTTTTCGCAAATCAATAAAAAAGAACAAATATACTTTTTAAGGTGAATTCAGACTGTTTTCTATCACCCATCTCTTGTTAAAATTGGAGATAGGGTATTAAACCCGGCCGTAAGCCAGTACGACCCACGAGATGAATGGTGGTGGTGACATTCTGAATCCCTAATCCGCCACCACACATACCCAGTGAAGAACAAGATACGGTACAAACCCAGGGAAGGTTCCCTCCTCGTACTGCCAAAGGTCGAGCACCATCATGGTGGCTCTTGCTACCTCCATGAGGTTGAAGTTCCGTGGATCAGGGTCCAAGAGTCGGAAGTATGCGGCTCTGTTTCCTTGTAACGTCGGTGTTGGAAGGGGAGCACATAAACTGAAATAGTTTGATTGCTTATTTAGTTTTAAAATGATACAACATGCTTTTAAGTTGGTAAAGTGATGGAATAAACTTGAAGTGTCTGTTTGTAATTTCAAATTAACGACTTTTTACTAATAATAATAATAATAATGCATTTGAAACTATATACGGTACTTGCATCAACGGATCAATTAAAAAAATTGTAGTTCTGTTCTTTTATACGGGCTAATCTCCGGAACGGCTGGACCTACTTTGACGCGGGCTTGCACTGGCAGTCAACTTAGGCTACTTTTTTTAGAGTAGCCTCGCCCCGTGGAGTTACCCGTCCTCACAATAAACACATAAATGAAACGGTTAATCTTTTACAAATATGGAACGGTATACTAATTCATATAAAATACTTACACTGTATTGAGGATGAACTCAGCTCTTTTATCAAATGCTCTGTCTTTGAAGAACTGTGTGAACATCGTTCTGAGCGTGAAGTGCAGGTCCAGCACTTGTTTTGACACCTCCTGACTCTTATCGCAACAGTGGTACACTAACACCAGATCTAAATCTGAAACATTCAAAATATATCATCATTTTAGTACCCCATCTCAAAACACCTATATACAAAGTGTAGCAACACTGTTAGTGTCAAATGACGTCGAAGATTCCAGATATATAAGTGATTTACCCTTTGTATGTACTAAAATTAAGAATGTATTAAAAAGTTTTATTTAGATACCGGGATTTATAATTTACTAGCTGACCCACGCAATCTCGTTTATACTACGGCAATAGGCCGTAGCGTGAAAATTTCCCCCGTTTTTTAAAACATTCTTCATTGTTGCTCCGCTCCTATTAGTAGTAGCGTGATGATATATACCCTATAGCCTTCCTCCATAAATGTACTATCCAACACTGAAAGAACTTTTCAAATCGGACCAGCGGTTTTTGAGATTAGCGCGTTTAAACAAACACACAAACTCTTCAGCTTTATATATTAGTATAGATTGTATGTTTCCTCTTCATGAGAGTACCGTCTCTCTCTCTTACTTACCTACGTAGTACAGCTAGAAAATTTGTTGCTTCTTTTGTAATAAAAGGTTTGCGTGACATAGAAAGAGAATATATTAGTATTCAATTTAGATACATCTCAGAACTCAGACCAAAGTAAATAGATACATATTAACGTTAAGCTGTACTCGAAATTCTCGGATGGCATTCGAATACACTACCTCTGTGTCAAACCACTTAATTACCTACTATTCTTAGATTGTTAATTATTATCAGCCTAGCATGACGTTTTAATTATATTCGGTTTTCCTTAAAATACAGACATTGAACCAATTACTAGCTAACGACTGATTGTTAATAAATGATTCTTTGGAAACACGATCGAGAATATGCTTAATTATTTAACTGATATTTCCACTATATATAATACATAACACACATTTCCATCTATATTTAATGACGAGACGAAAATCAAATCAAACTGTCATTTGATAATCAGGCTTTTGGTAGTTCAATATACACATTTGACAGATCACTTGTCATCAGATTTTTTTTTAGGTTGTAGGCCAATCTCAATGGAGACCAGTAATCTAAGCTTCTTCAACAACAACCCTCTGTTCCCTCTCTCTCATAATTCGATGGGACATTTACCGACACAACTGGGGAAGATCAGGCGCAGGACCGACAGCTTAACGTGCTCTCCAAGGCTCAGATCCTAACTTCCAAACTTCAAGTTGTTATTAAGTATTTCGATAATCAGAAATACTCAATGACACTTTTGGTCCGACAAGGGATTCGAACCCGAGACCTCTTGATCGGCAGGTCAATCGATAGACCAATGAGGCCATTACAGATGTAATTAAATATCGGTAAATTGACATTTATATGTTTTTAAACGATGTTGTATATCCTTCAGTTGTAGTGTTATTTGCTATCCTGATTATGATTCCAAGAATGATGCTAATTGCTTTTCTTACGTGTAACATTGATTTACAAGATTTTGATATTGCTGTTGAAACAATAAATATTATTTTTAATTTATTTACAGAAGATTTCGTCATTCAACTGCAATGTTTTTTTAGGGTTCCGTGCCGAAGGTAAAAAAAGGAACCCTTATAGATTCGTTATGTCTGTCTGTCTGTCCGTCCGTATGTCACAGCCACTTTTTACGACGTAACAAGACAAATTTATAGAATACTATATCAAGCACTATTTTAAGTAAAATTGTAAAGTAATTTTTACTAATATTATAAACGCGAAAGTTTGTGAGTATGGATGGATGGATGAATGGATGTTTGTTAATCTTTCACGCAAAAATTACTGAATCGATTTGGATGAAACTTTACAGTGACATAGCTTGTACATCAGAATAACACATAGGCTACTGTTTGCCGCGATAACCGACATATACGCGGGCCGTGCCGCGGGCAACAACTAGTATAAAATAATTATCCTTAATTTCATGGTCTATATCATAGACAAATTAATAAAATAATTTGTACTACAACCTTCACTGATAACTACTAAAATTGTTGTCATTTTATGTTTAGAACAATTTCTAGTTCCTGTGTAATCCATATTATAATATGACAAAATTATAGAAAATTGTATGTATTATTTTGATTACTAAAAATGATCCGTAATCATTTCTATACTGTGGTACCTACCTGCAATAAATTAACTATGAACTCGTACCTCCTAAAATGTTTGATTACGCTATTATCTGTGCTATTAATAGGTCCTGGTGCGGAAATTTAGTACGAGCAGATAAAAAATACGAAATTCTAGTCTATACAAATAATCTATACAAATAAATAAAATTGGAGTGTCTGTTTGTAATATTAAAACAACCGCTTTTTACTTAATGCATATGTATGTATACACGATACATATACCAAAAATGTAGTTAAAAAAAAAATTGTCTGTCTGTCTGTCTGTCTGTCTGTCTGTCTGTCTGTCTGTCTGTCTGTTTGTTCCGGGTAATCTCTGGAACGGCTGGACGGATTTTGACGGGACTTTCACTGGCAGGTAGCTGATGACCCGGGGAGTAACTTAGGCTACTTTCTTTAGACTAACTTTGTCCCGCGGCGTTACTCGCGGTACAACAATAACCGCGGGTAACACCGCGGGGTGCAGCTAGTCATAAATATAAAACGATTGAAAAATAAATGAAAATCTGGTCAAGTGCATTGGGTGTTAAACAAGGACCAATTTTATCTGAATTTTTGTTTTGTACATTACGTCCCTTTAACTGCCTCTTTGGTATCGCGGTTGCCGTGTGCGACTGCTAATCATGAGGTCTCGGGTTCGATATCCGGCTCGGCCCAAATGTTTGTATGATCTACGAGTATTTGTTTCGGAGTTTGGTTGTTTTATATTTATATTATTGTATATATTTACAAAAAAAAGTATGTATGTATTTGTATCAGTTGTCTAGTACCCATAACTCAAGCTCTGCTTAGCTTGGGACTAGATGGCGTTGTGTGTTAGATGTCCGAAATATTTTTTTTATTTTTTTTTTATTTAATAGTAACAGAGCTTACTTATATATAATAGTTTTCCTTCAAAATTCGTAATATTTATTACCATCATACTTCTTTGATTACAACTTGAAAGTTTAATATTTCGCAAACAGATCCGTGAACCTAAACATAGTTTTCACACACTATAGAAAAGCCTAGAAAAAATTAAAATAAAAGAAAACAGGAGGTCAAGTAATTCAAAGAAGTATTTTAATAATAACAGTTACCTGTTAAATGTTCCCCTGGCAGGTGAGGTTGCGTCTTCAGCCAATCTCTCAGCTTCTTTATATCATCCGGGGATATGTCAGGATTCTTTTCATACTCTTTCTCTACAGTTATCGGCTTTACCACACCCGTCATTGTATCTGTAATTATAATTAGAACAAGTTAATAAATTTTTAATAGACTTTTATTAACTTTATTTTTAGCCAATTAGTAACTATAAATCTATATTTAACTAGTGACCCGACCCGGCTTCGCATGGAAGTCTTTGAAATTCTCATATTTCCTCTACTAAAATTTTCATGTAAACCTTCCTCTTAAATCACTTTATCTATTGATTAAAACTGTATTAAAATTCGCTAAGTAGTTTAAAAACCTAATGGTACGGATAGCGGAAGCGACTTCGTTTTATTCTATGCAAAGATTTACGTAAAAAGACATGTTTATGCATATAAATAATTATTTAAGCTTACGCGAAGTGGACCTCTAACGTTGCAAACAAATATTCTCTAATCGGCTATAGTTTTAACACGCTTTTATTAGCTTGACCTGTATGTATGTATGTTACGGAATCTTTTAACTTCATTTTCACCTACTTCTAGGAGTCTGATTAACTTGAAAATTTGCACAGAGATCAAGAACCGATGACAATACAATAATTTGAAAAAAATAACTAAAAAATTTTTGTGTTTTTTTTAAATGGCATTTAATCTATACAGAAAAATAATGTATGTTTACGTGGTAGCTACTTAAACCGAAAAACAAACATTCATATTTTTGTTACTATTTCTATCTAACTGTTCGAGCTAGTCCCCTTTCATTCTTACAGATAAAAGAATGAAATGGTGTAAAGATTAATTGTGTTTAGTAATATTTGCTAAAAATCATTGAAGTTTCATGTAAACTAGAGTCGCAATACATTAGTAGTTAACACACGTAGCAAATCGCATAATTTGCATTTACTCGTGAATACGCTACCCAGGCACATTAAAAGATAACAACGTGCAGAAACTTTCAACTAAACAGCATTCATTAATTACAAAATCTAATTATATATTATTGCAAGGTAAACAAGATTATTATCCTTGATGCTCATCACTATTAAAACACAATAAAGTTTAATCGAGTGAAATGCGATACTGAACAAAGTGTTTTAACGACCTGGGGTACTGCAAAAATTGTTGTGGCCTGTAAGAAATTGAGTGACACAGTTATCCACCTCAAGCCATGTCCACGACAACCACTCACAAACAGATAGAAAGAACTGCTTAAGGTGGGGCTACTCGGATTGGACCGCATTTTACAGAAGCAGCTGGTTTTGTTTGCTGCAAAATTTAAGCGATTACGTACTCCAACGAGATATTAGATTTCAACATTTATTGGCTAGTTTCTCAAGACTCGTTCTAGTATCAGACTCTACCAATAAATAACCGTCCACCGCAGACACGAATAGGATACAACCGTGTAGTATAGGTATTATAAGAAAATCATCGAAGCCTGTATTCCACAAGTATGGACCCAGCACTGACCCCTGTGAACATCCAATCGTAAGCACCATCGACACAGAATGGTTTAATTTGATTTTCTCGGTCTGTTTTCACACTTAGCCTTTTGATTGGTCCATTGTACGTGGGTTTTATCATCTTTTTATTCACCATCCTAGATCATCCCAGAAGCTTAGCAGTCTTTTTAGGTCGCTACATGTTTTCGGGAGTGATGTTGATTAGAGAATATCTGCCCGTTAATCTACCACACCTCTATATTCTGTGAGAAAGTATCGCGGCGTTTCTTCTGCCTCCATGCATCCCTTGCACAGAGGACTGTCTATTGTACCTGTACTGAATAGGTGCTTGTTTAGGGGACAGTGCCTGAAATCTTTCCTTTTCAGTCTGATCAGCCGGGCTAGTCTTTTTAATGCCAACTTTTTAATCCTTCGTTGTTTTTCAATTCATTGTTGTGTTTTTCTTCGGTACTGGCACGCAGTCATTTTTTATTTGGTGGACTTGGTGTAACGGTAGCAGTGGTTCCGGTCCACAAACTATGGTTTCTGATCCCCTTATCTGCAATCTGGCTTTGATGTCTGCGGCGTCATTACCCATTGAGTTATTGTGCTCTTTTATCCATCGTTCATTGCTCGAAAAAATAATTGAATAATCTCTACAGTCGCCGTTTCATTACCTACATTCATTCGCGACAACTAATCATTATTAAATAATTATTTTTTGCCAAATATTCGGTTGCCTGAGACACTAACTTGCAGTAGTTTTACGCCCCATAACTATCAAGACCGCTTAGAGATGAATCGTTTCCGCTTAAGTCTGTAGTATTAATGCGTTTAGCTCTATTGCCTTTTTGCGGTTGGTCTTGTAAGTTTATTTTATAGAACTGGGTTTACAATCAAAGAAAAATAAATAAAAACACGAACAAAAATGAATACGAACAAATTATATCTCCTACCCACCTTTAAGAATATCGTAAGTTTACTTACCGTTAGCCGTATTAAACAAATTTAGTACAATATTTAAAAGCGGTAAAACATACAGATTATTTGTTAAAAAAACACCATTTACGTTTAACCGTCCACAAACTGAGAAACTGTAGCGAGGAAACGCAAAAACAATACTGACATTGTTAAAATGCGACGTCACATGTAAACCATACCTACCTGTGCCGCGAAGGAAAGTCTCAACCTTCGAACAGACAATTAGTTCAACCTTGGAATTCAGTTCGCCCTCAAGATTACGGAGGTCTGACCACTCGCTCCGTGGAAAAGCTAATATTCAGGTAAAACTGGTAGAACTAGAAGTCGATCCCTAATAATCTTGGGATAAATAAAGGCTGCGAAGATGAGATGATGAATGTGGAAGTCCTCCGCGACAGTGCCAGACTTCCCTTTTTAACAACAATAAACCTTTGGGACTTTAAGCTGCTATAGCCTTATCACCCCGTTTTAAGGGATACTCTTTAGAAGTTACTTTATAAGTGTTATCAGTCAGTACCACTCACAGCCCCAATAGTAAATTATTTTTGCATAAAAGAGGAAGAGAGTAATCTTTTGCTATTCTTATCTTAAAACTGTCTGACCCACGCAACCTCATTTGTGTCTCCTATTGCCCGTAGCGTGATAATTTTCCCCCTTTTTTTGTAAATTCTTCATTGGTGCTCAGCTCCTGTAGGTCTGATGATATATAGCCTATAGCCTTCCTCGATAAATGGGCTATCTAACACTGAAAAAAAATTTCAAATCGGACCAGTAGTTCTTGAGATTAGCGCGTTCAAACAAACAAACTCTTCAGCTTTATATGATAAGTATAGATGGATAGTACACGAACCAGTATAAAAGATGAAAATCACTTTCAGAGTTCATAAATTCATAGTGATATTTTACACCAGAACTAATAAAGGCATGGATTTATTACTTTTAAGATAATAAAATAACGTTTTAATCAAACAATCAATTTTTCATGATTATATTAGTTTTGTTTTAATCTTTAGTTACAGAGCTTAGTCACTAATTATTATGTAACTATGCCGCTCAGAAATTGTCATCATTTCGATTTGGATTCGAATTTTCCACTTATTTTTTTCATGTAATCCAGTCTCTCTCCTAGTGTTAATGACCTTGTTACCACGATAGAACTTCCTTTATAAACACATTAAAACAACTACGCATTAAGAGAGCAGAGGAATGTATCCTGTGTCACGGAGAACTTTACAAAATATTCATGAAACGAACTCACAGGATTCCCAGACTCTGAGGAACAAGTTGTGGATCCAACAAGGCATTATCCTATGTGGTGATTCAACACATTACAGTCGGCGCAGTAGGAAGCGTTGTTATGACTGTTTAAACAACCACGTCCTTCGTAAGCGATGTCATCACTCCTCCACTGACTGCTGGATGAGAGGAACATAACACAGATTATGTTTTCCAACTTCCAAAAAATATCTTCTGATTATAGAAATGCTTAATAACAGCTCAGAGTTTCCAAATTAGGGTCTTAGCTCCTGTGCCTAGGAGAGCACATAAATCCGTCGGTCCAGCGCCCGATCTCTCCACGGTCGGCCAACCGTCTTATGAAAGTTTGAGAGTAGTATATGCACTTGTACACTATATTATCTTCGGCGTAGTTGGTTGGTCTCCATTAAGACTGGGCGCCGTGGCTAGGAGAACATCTTCATCATCCAACCCCCTGAATTATTAATTCTGTATTAGGGTGTTATTTATATAAAACTAACTGAACCCGTCTAAGTTTAGTATCCTAAGTTACTCCTCAGATCATCAGCTACCTGCCAGTGAAAGTCCCGTCAAAATCGGTCCGAAGCGTGGGTCTAACATGGTGAAAAAACGTGCCGACTATAAGATAATATCTGCCTAGTTAAGGTTTAGACGACCATAGGCGCGGTGTTTAAATTAATTCAAAGTTTTTTTAGTAGAGAATGTTCTGGGCGTTCGATGTACCGATTTACATAAACCCATTAAGTTGTATAAGTAAAATAAAAGAATATCACAATATAACAGTCAAGGTTTATTCCTATTCACACTGACTTTTATATAAAAAGTAAAAGGAAGCGTGGAACATGTTTATATAATGTGTAATATATAAAAGGTCAACAATACATAAGTGATCACGGTTCACATAATTGGATACGTACCGACCACTTGTGAGACACGAGTACTCACAACTCGAGTACTGTACAAATATGATGCAATAACATTTACGAGATATGAATCAAAACGCTAATAAACGTCTGTTTATTTACAATGTTACATTAAATTGTAAACTGGCTGAGCGTTATCCGCGGTACAACAACCGCGGGTAACGCCGCGTACAACGCTAGTTTTAAAAAAGTAGCCTAAGTTACTCCTTATATCTTCAGCTATCTAATAGTGAAAGTCCTGTCGAAATCGTTCAAACCGTTCCAGAGATTAGGCGGACAGACAGATACATAGACAAAATCGTAAAAAATGTTATTTTGTTATATGTAGGTACCGTGTATAAATACATTTACATTTAGTAAAAAGTGGTTATTTCAATATTACAAACAGACAATCCAATTTTAGTTATTTGTATAGATGTATAACAGATAAACCGCACTTCATTAGCGCTTCAAGACTTTAAAAAATCTTAAACGATTCTTGTTGCGAGTTAAACGTATGATTTTTATAACTTTGCGGAAACCGTCGTTAAGATCTAACTTGTAATTTGTATATTGTAATAGGGTATTTTTAATTGACTCCGGCGTAGCCAAAAGGGTAATAGTTGGGCAGTCTGTGTATGTTTGTATGTTCTACCGTAACGCCTAAACTACTAAACGGAATTAATAAATAAGGTGTGTCAACAGATTCGTAATTAAGGCCCGGTCGACATACCTGGGTTACATGAATTTTATTAATTTACGTAGTTGGGTTAAAGTTTTAAACTTTTTCTTGTTCGTATTTTATAGGAAGATAGAAAACTTATTATCATCTCTATATCGAAACCACCGGATCAGCGTGGTATAATAGGCTTGTAAGATTAAAGCTGTGAACTGTGGAAGGCGGTTGATATTACGTGGCAAAGGAGAAGACCGATCACCTCACATTAAGACAAGTGATTAGCAGAGACCATGAACAACAGAACCTTTAACAGATCAAACAGAAATGCATTGTCTCCCTTTGAATAACCTTTTTCCCCTCACTGTTTTTACCTCTGGTTAACTAACTCGGTTAGTGAAAAGACACGAATTATGAATTGCCTAATACCAGTTTTATATATGAAGTTGTTCAAGTCGGCCCCAATGTGTCCAGCGATTTTCCCACGAATTTAATGACCCAAATAAAATTCATAATTTTTTACATAAAGATTTATGTTAAAAATAAATATAATAAAATTGTTAATTAAAATATTTATATGTTAAGTAAATATATCAACTCGCACAAAGTCACTGTAACAATGGATTGCTTGGTCTAATGAAAAAAATATAAAAAAAGCGGCCAAGTGCGAGTCGGACTCGCACATGAAGGGTTCCGCAGCAGCAAGTAACAAAATTTACAGTTCTTGTAGTTAAAAAAAACTACTTAGTAGATCTCGTTCAAACCAATTTTCGGTGGGAATTCGCAGGGTAATGCACATCATATATATTTTTTTAGTTTTATCATTCTCTTATTTTAGAAGTTACTTAGGACACATTTGATTACTTTGGAAGTGTCTCTCGCGCAAACTATTAAGTTTAGAAAAAAAAGATATTAGAAACCTCAATATCATTTTTGAATATATATCCATAGATACTCCACACGCATGAGTTTGATAAAAAAAATTGAGCAATGACCCAGAGCATTACATACGAAAAAAATATATGAAAATACTAAGTTCAGTAAATTTGTGATTGACTTTGAAAAGTTATTTAATATGCAACTCCATCACTTTGATATTTCGTTTTTTTTATACATTCATTTATTGTTTAATCCCTTTAGCCACCAACTTGCACTGCGTCTGACTCTGTCTATCTTTACATGGTATAAAATTAATTCACTTCCCAGTCCTTTACTACTCAATGGTTTTTAATACAGTTTTCAGGAATCGATTCAAGATTAAGGTTTATAATATATATATAACACATTCATATTAAAGTAGAGGAATTCCAAGAATATTAAAGGCTTTAGTTTACTTTTTTTGACTCAGAACTCTTATTCCTTTTTCAGAATAAAAGACCAGTAGAGATGTTAAACAAACTACTTCTGAATTGTTTTGTTTTCGTCTAAGTACTGTAACGGTGGATTAGCCAGGACGGCGGCAAAGTCAACACTTTATAGTAGCACAACCTTATAATATTCTCCAATGCACATCTAGTAGAACGGTCGGAATATGAATGTCCCCAAATTATTCGAACTGAAGGTATTTTATAGCATTTGATAGGCCTGACCCAGTTTAATACTAAATTCACATATTTAGTAGATAATATAATAATAATAATAATAAATATTACGGACATCTAACACACAACGCCATCTAGACCCAAACTAAGCAGAGCTTGTATTATGGGTACTAGACAACTGATACGAATACTTATATACTCTTTTTTTTTGTAAATACATACATATTATACATAGAAAACACCCAAACTCCGAAACAAATATTTGCAGATCATACAAACATTTGGTTCGACCCGGGAATCGAACCCGGGACCTCAAGAACAGCAATCGCGTACGCTACCACTGCGCCACCGAGGCAGTCAAATATTGCTTATCATAATTATTCTAATGGTTATTAGCATCCAATTATTATTTGGTAATAGACAATTGTGTAACATTACAGATTTATTACGCCGGAAGTAGGGGTAGTATGATGAAATATAAGTGGCGTCGGAAGGCGCCAAGATATAAGTATAAATCAACTATTTACTTGATTATAAAATCAACAATTGAATTATAAGGTATAATATATAATATTGTATGCCTAGTAGTTATTAAGATTTTAACGAACTACGCGTTTTTACGAGGTTGGGATCGTTACTTATAACAGTACTGTGTAAACATTCAGGTTTATAATTTAGATGCATTTGGTAATAAGCTGTATAATATTTTGATCAGACTTTATTGTAAATAGCTATTATAAAACATACAAAAATGTATCTATATTTGTATATGGTATTATTTAGATTTTCGTAAATTAATAGAAGTACTTGGATGAAGGGTATTTTTATGGCAAATATTCTAATTATTAAGTTTCTAAGTATTATGTTTTAATTTAAAAGTATTCAGCCTAGAAGAGATAAACCTAGATTATAATATGTAATGCGTTTCATTTAAAGAATGAAATGTCTACTTACCAAACTAATCAATACACACAAATTAATCAAACCGATGTTAAAAAAAGCGTATCGTAAATTTTCGTCGCGGGTATTTTCCGCTCGATTTTACCGCAGTCTAGCGCGGCTAACCGCACACGTTTGAATGAAGCCGTTTGCCGCGATCAAGGTACTTTTCATAATGACGTACTACGATTGTGGAGACTGACAATAATCTTATTACATCTTAATTATCAAATAGAACAAAAAATTCGTCGTTCTCATCTCATTTAAATACAAAATATCAACCTTTACATATTATAAAGATAAGTAGCAGAGGTACAATAAACGACGTTGTAGTCCCATTTTTTCAGTTAGTTTCGTGTTTAATGGCTATGTCTGCTAAGCGTAAGGGCGTGGCTCTCTTTCCACTAAGGACAAATAATTGTGTGTAATTTATAAACTTTTTACGTACTAAGGATGTACTTCGGCGGACTGAAGGCCCAGGGCATTCTCTTCCAGTCAACCTTCAAGTGGTGTAGAAATGTAATAAGGTAGGTGTGCAGCGGTTACATACTTATGAAGTCAGTCAAAATGTACAAAGTTCACAACATATTCCAACTTATACATGCACCTATTAATAACAAAAATCATACATATATAAAAATATACATACAGATTGACGTCTACATAAATATTATAATTTATACACTATGAATGATAGTACCGTGAGGTATGCTATGGATTAGATAATTCTGGCAATTCATTGAGAAGGAGATCATGGACTTTCTTTTTGAATGTAAATCTTTTCGGTCTTAGAGCAGGAGCGCATTTTAGAATAGAGAGTAGGTACTGACTACTGCTTGAACAAAGAACGAACATTTCACGAAGCGGAGTTAGAAGAGAGTCATGGGAGAAGCAGATTAACTGAGAGAAAGTTTCTATCGTGATTAGAGCACAGGCTTAGGAAATACTTAGCAAAGTAAGGATGGTAAGCTGAGAAATGAAAATAGGTATGAATAGTAAATAGACTGCTCGGTGAATAAGTAACCATTTAAAAAATATTTTAGGTTAGAATTGGAAATATACCTAAGTATGTTTATCATTGCTCTCATTAAGGGTTCATACTAGTTTGGGATTAGACTGCATTTCGTAAAATGTATGAAGATATTATTGTATTATTATACTCACTAATAAGAAAACATAGTAGTATTGACGATAATCACCCACTATAAGAATCAGTTGGAAAATTAGGAGTATATTTAAAGTAAAACAGATTAAAAGGGATAACATACCTGTTTGTACTTGTACCGGGGTATTGACGGGAAAATCCGAGCCTTCTAACAAAACAAAAGAAACGAGACTCAGAACAACAATTGTGGATAGTAAAAGTGTTATGCCATGTATGGTTTGAACTGACAGCACTCAGAGCAGAATAAAGTGACCGCTTCAACCACTCCACCATCCGTGCAATCGTAATTTAGAACTTAGATAAATATATCATAAGTACTTTTCATTATCCTCTAACTGCTTATGTTTTAATTACGTACAGCAATTGTCACCTCATAAATATTATCTGTACGAGAAATAACAATGAAATGATTGAATCACCTGCAGCCTATAGTTGACTGTTCATTATAATTCCTTTAACAATGATGAGTACCAACGATGGGAAATTATTTTTTTAACGCAATCGTGATACTAAAAATAATATCTTAGGAGGTATAACAGAGTGTTATTCGAGGTCTTATACACGTGGGTAAATTCGTACATCACATTCTCACATCACATACATTGAAGTGTGTTTGTTTTTTGGCTGAAAGATGGAACGAAGTATATATATACTAGCTGAACCCCGCGGTGTGCCCGCGGCTATTGTTGTACCGCGAGTAACGCCGCGGGACAAAGTTAGTCTGAAAAATGTAGCCTAAAGGAACTGAACTCTTGTCTAATGAAGATTACAAAGTCAGTATCATCAAAAGTCCTTAGTAGTCTAGCGCTCGTCATAGGCCCATGGTCTACTAAATCAATCCGTTTGGTGAACGTTAAGAGAAGGAAAATTTACACAAACGCATTGATTTGTTTGCCTTCTCTTTTCAGTGTGCGGTGATACTTGTATTCTTTATCCGCCACTATCTTACTAATATTGTAAACGCGAAAGTTTGTAAGTATGGATTGATGTATGGATAGATGGATGTTTATTAGTCTTTCACGCAAAAACTACTGAACGGGTTTGGATGAATCTTTACAGTAATATAGCTTATACGTCATAACACATAGGGTACTATTTTCTGCATTAATCGATATATATTCCCGGGCGGAACTTGTACAGTCATATATAAGAAAATTATATAACCTACGTGCAACGCCATATTATTTTACAAAAGATATTATCAAAAGTTTACCGGGTCAACGTTCAACAGCACAACAACTTCACATTTGAAGGCAAATCACGTTAATTTTAACTGAAGACGACACGGACAATACGCGGATCAGGGACTTGTATTGATAAGTTTTTTTAATTAGTAATTCTTAAATACTTATTCAGGATAGTAATATGAAGTATCTATTATACACCTAGTGCGTATTATCTATACATCTATACAAATAAACAAAATTGGAGTGTCTGTTTGTAATATTAAAATAACTGCTTTTTACTAAATGCAAATGTATGTATACACGCTACATATACCAAAAATGTAGATTCTTTTTTTCTGTCTGTCTGTCGGAGTGTCTGTCTGTCTGTCTGTTTGTTCCGGGTAATCTCTGGAACGGCTGATTTTGACGGGACTTTCACTGGTAGGCAGCTGATTATCCAGGGAGTAACTTAGGCAATTTTTTTTTACTTACTTTGTCCTGCGGCGTTACTTGAGGTCCGACGATTACTGCTGGTAACACCGCGGGGTTCAGCTAGTTAATGTATATGAACGAGTGATTGGCGGTTAAACATCTATCGTTTTTAATTACTTGTAACATTAACTGTCATGGTAAGTATATCATACCTGCTTTGGAACCGTGACAGTTCAAAATGTATACTATAATGATTTATGTAACCATTTTAAATGGTTTTAACAGTATCATATGACAGTCGAATACGAATTAGTAACACATGGTCTAATATCGTCCGTCCGTCTGTTTGTTCCGGGTAATCTCTGGAACGGCTGGACGAAATTTGACGGAACTTTCACTGGCAGGTAGCTGATGATCCATGGAGTAACTTAGGCTACTTTTTTTAGACTAACTTTGTCCCGCGGCGTTACTAGCGGTACGACGATAACCGCTGGTAACACCGCGTCTAAGATAATAACGGATGTTTGACGTTTTTCGGTTGACATGCCAATTACTTATTCTATTGTCCGATTATACATTTACGTAAATAACAGGACATTAAAACGAACAAGGCTGTTATAAAGTTTTAGTTTACAAGGATATACAAAATCATATCACACTAATAATAAACGCGAAAGATTGTAAGTGTGTATCTTTGTTACTTCTCCACGCGCAAAGGGCTGCACCAATTTTGTTGAAACTACAGAAATATAGCTTATACATCAGAATAACACATAGGCTATTATTTCCCGCGATAACCGACATATATACGGGCGGAGCCGCGGGCAACAGCTAGTATTATAAACGCAAAAGTTTGTAAGAATGAATCGAGGGATGGATATAAGGATGGATGGATGTTTGTTACTCTTTTACGTAAATACTACTGAACGGACTTGAATGAAACTTTACAGTTATATCGTTTATACATCAGAATAACACATAAGCACACATTTGCAGCGATAGCCGACATATACGCCGGCAGAGCCGCGGGCAGCTACTAGTACTATAACAATAATAATAATCGCTTTTTTGTACACCAAATTACTTATAAAGGTAACTTAAAGCTAAGAGATACAATTGGCGGACTTATCGCCCGAAGTCAATCTCTTCCAGGCCACTATGGTATAATAAGACATACGGACAGATACTCTTAGACTTTGACTTTTGTACATAAGCGTATTCTTTATTGCTTTGTCAGCATTCCTTTGTTTAGCATACCGTCAGATATTGTCATTCCAATTTTTTTCATTTTCATTTTTTTTTGTTCCTTAAAATGATACGATGATAACAAATCTTTACCAAAACGTGAGAATAATCTGGTAACATCTAATTACCTACAATTTACTAATTACAGCTGATAAGCTAATAAATAATACATACGTTGAATTATAATCGATTCTTGTTAGGGGATCTATAGATGTTGATAAAGAATGCAAAAATCAAATAATGTGAGTTAATGAATTAGCACTACATTTTTCACAATAAAAACTATATCATTATCTATCTCTGTGCAAAAGTTCCTTCAAATCGGTTCACCCGTTTTTGCGTAAAAGAATAACAAACATTTATCCTCATAAACTTTAGTATTTATAACACTATTGGCTTATGCCCGCGACTTCGCTCACGTGTATGTTGATTATCACGTTGAAGAGTAGCCATGTCTTTCCTCAATAATCAAAATATCTCCATGACAAATTACATTGAAATATGTACAGCAGTTTAGTCGTGAATGCGTGTCAGACAGACAGGTTACCTTCGAATTGATAATATTATGGTCGATCAGATTAGCTTTTGAAACTTTTATGTCAAAAAGCGCCTGTGAAAATAACAGTTTTTACTGTTGTTCAATAGTTACTAAACTGTTCTAATATACCGTACCACCCAACGAGTAAAAAAGCCGAGTTCCCCGGCTACCTACCGTTGAAAGGTGTGTTCTTCGGTTAAACCCTGTATACATACATCTATTCCCTTATCTGTACTAATATATAAAGCTGAAGAGTTTGTTTGTTTGAACACGCTAATCTCAGGAACCGCTGGTCCGATTTGAAACATTCTTTCGGTGTTGGATAGTCCATTTATCGAGGAAGGCTGTAGGGTATATATCATCACGCTACTACTAATAGGAGCGGAGCAACAATGAAGAATGTTTCAAAAACGGGGGCAATTTTCACGCTACGGGCAATATAAGGCGCAAACGAGGTTGCGTGGGTCAGCTAGTAATATTATAAAGCTGAAGAGTGTGTTTGTTTGAACGCGCTAATCTCAAGAACTACTGGTCCGATTTGAAAAATTCTTTCAGTGTTAGATAGCCCATTTATCGAGGAAGGTATAGGCTATATATCATCACGCTAAAACCTACAGGAGCGGAGCACCATTGAAGAATGTTACAAAACGGGGGAAAATTATCACGCTACGGGCAATAGGAGATGCAAACGAGGTTGCGTGGGTCTGCTAGTAGTATGATAAAACTTCCTTTCGAAGGAAAGGCTTGAGTGTCCCGTTTTATATCTTTGCCCTTTGGGCCATGACAGGATACCCTCTATTGATCTTTTAACTTAACTATAAATATTTTAAATTTTTAAGGCTCTCATAGCCCGGTTGCGTGATTAGAAACGATCACCGAGGGTACGCAACGACGGCGCGGTCAGTACCGGGATGGGTGACCGCTGGTGGCATGATACCATGAGCGTCTCCGTGATTCGGAGGTAACGTTAAGCAGTCGGTACCGGCTGTTATCATAGGATAACAGTCGTGAGCTCGTGAAGTTTAGGCCTTTGGGCGGCTTAAAAACATCCAAGGGCAAGATTACGTAGCCACAACGTTGTCTTGCTAGTCCTCAACCCGCACTTGGCCAGCGTGGGAACGTATGGCCTTAAATTTGAACTCATGAATAAAACGTTAATATACAAGAACATGTTAAAAATTATAATTAAAGGCAAAAAGTATAACTGTTTCCGCCCGGGATCGAACCGGGGGCCTTGTGCGTGTGAAGCACACGTGATAACCGCTACACTACGGAAACTTATTTGAAGTTATTGAAATTTAGGATTATATTATTAACTAACTATGCTAGTGAAGTTTAAATAGTTATTTGTTTAACAAGAGTGCAAAGTTACTTTTAACCGCGCACTCATTTCTGATGTAAGTATTCTAAAATTGAATCATGAGCGTAACGAGTAATTCATAAATTAGAATCCTGAGCGATAGCACGGGAATCAAAAGAGCACGAGGTCTAAAATCTTTGCACACGAGTGCAACACGTAATTTTTCATTTCACTTCAGAGAGGAAATTTCAGAGAGAAATTGACTGAATGCAAAAACAAACTGTCGCGGGCAAAGCAAATAAAATAAAAAGTGCACCAAGAGGGTTCCAAGTTCAAGTCAAAGTTTGAACAAATAAAAAAAGGTTGTATGATGAATTCGGCGCTATGGAGTTAGAAGTAAATAGGTTTAATGATGTTTTGAATTCACAAATTTAGTGCACACTCAATTAAATTTACTTTATTCTCTAGCGGATAAAAACGGCTTTTGTACTCAGATATCGAAGGGCATAAATAATCTTTCCAAGACGGGGGATGAAAAGTTATTTAATTTTAAGAATGCGAATAAAATCAATACTTTTGTTTTACTAGAATTATAAAGGAAAAACATTTTAAAATAACGTGAGGAGGGTAAAATTTAAACTGATTTGTAATTACAAGAACGAAAAATGTTTATCTAGACCCTTTGTAATAACGCCATCTATCGATATGCTAAAACACTATTGTTGTTATTAATGTACTACAGATGTCATTACTGAAATGGTCTAACAAAATAGTCTATATTTCGTTAGGCCTTTTGATTCACTTTGGTTATAATTTTATATGTTCTATTACATTATAAAGGCAGAAAAAAATTATTGGATAGAAAGTAAGCGAGTTTGTACTAATAATGTTCCTATACTAGCTTTGTTTGCGGCTCCGCCCGCGTACGGGTCGGTAATCGTGGTGATTGTTCAAACTGACATAACTTTTTTATTTGTAACCTGATTGTAATGAAACAAACACTGAAAGCAAACCACAACGCATTAATTATAATTGGATGCAAATCAGTTAAGCCGTTCAGGAGATTAGCGTGCACAAACCTATAGACAAACCAAAAACAAACAAAATTTGCTTTGCTTTCATGCTTAGTTTTCTTATTTTTTATTAATTTCTTAGTAGGTAACGATGATTACTTGACTATGAAATCCTGATAAATAAGAGCCTACTGTGCGTGTGGTCTGATAAGGATCATCTTACCGCTTCCTACTGCGCTAAGTGTAGCGGGTTCTATCCCACATATGTTTCCATTGTTGTTCTGACTCTGGATGTTCTTTGTGTACGTTTAAAGTATGTTTGTATAGTTCCCGCGACACATAATACCTACATTCCTACTACGGGAGTTGCATTTCAATAAGTAAATCTTTACTCGATGTCTGTACATTAAAGCTATTGAAGAAAAAACAATGAAGGGGGTGTTTACTAAAGCCATAGAACTTAAAACAATGTTTTTTGGAGGTTTTGTCTGTGTATGTTTGTGCGCGTTAATCTCAGAAGTGACTTAACCGTTTTGGATGCGGTCTCTTATGTACAGTGGTAAGTTTCACTTAACATTAAGTGTTTGTTTTATTTCAGTCAGTTGACTTTATAAGGCATATCAGTTTAAAGATTAACCGGGATAACTGATAAAAGCTAGGAAATAATTAAAATATATATATACAGAGCATGACAAATTATGACACATATCCTTACATGGCAAAAATTGATTTTATTTTCTGTGCAATACAGGTTATATTGCTATAATCATCGATAAAGTATAAGTGTTCAGATTTAATTTCTTATATATGTCTTGTTGCAGGCCAGTTCAGAATACCTAGAAACATGTGTTAGAGAGTAAGCAGTATTAAGATGTGATGACCTTTCTTTAAACACTGCAATTACGACACTTACGTTCTACTACGATATACCGTGGGAGAGCCACGCTTCGGAACGAATGGGCTGGCTCGACCGGAGTTATACCAAGGCCTCACAGAAAACCAGTGTAAAATAGCGCTTGCGCTGTGTCACCGCGTCAGGGAGGATACCGGAGGCCCCCAACCCCTCCCCATTTCCCATTCCTCATTCCCCAAAGGTCGGCAACGCACTTGTGACGCCTCTGGTGTTGCAGGTGTCCATGGGCGGCGGTAATCGCTTATCATCAGGTGACACGTATGCTCGTTTGTCCCTATACCATAAAAAAAAGAAAAAAGAACTAATTATTTGATGGGCCCATTGTATTAGGGGCTAGTGATTTTGCCTAGTGAAGCCACAGGTCGTGTGAGTGCAATTCCCATCCGTGACAAATATTGTGTGATTAACACCATTACTTGTTCCATTCGGGTATAGCTTATCTATACAAACAAATAAAATTGAAGTGTCTGTTCGTAATTACAAATTAACAGCTTTTCACTAAACGCATGTGAAAATATACGGTACTCCCATCAAAACTTCAACCGTTTTAATTTTTGTCTGTCTATTTGTTCCGACCAATCTCTGAATCGGATGTGCTGATTTTCATGGGGCTTTCACTGGCAGATAGCTGATGGTATAAGGAGTGAGTAAGATTACTTTTTTTAAATTACGAATAATTTTTATTGTACCGCGGGTAACACCGCGTGACTCAGCTAGTCTATATCATAATTATATATGCATTTAAAAATTTATAATTATGATGATCAGCAGTTCCAATTCCTAGTAATAAACGTTAGAAAACTAAGGAATT
Organism: Spilosoma lubricipeda; assembly: GCA_905220595.1. Taxonomy (NCBI): domain Eukaryota; kingdom Metazoa; phylum Arthropoda; class Insecta; order Lepidoptera; family Erebidae; genus Spilosoma; species Spilosoma lubricipeda. The sequence goes on along the minus strand of HG992293.1, from coordinate 16,897,661 downwards.
TCGTAATATTTATTTATTGAGTTACTGCCTACTTGATGTCCATGTGTTATTGATTCCTCGAAATTTTATTTGGTATTTGTTCCTGCGACACGATGGACTGACGATTTGAAGAATTTGGCTGACGGCGGATGGATGCGGACTGCCCAAGGCCGGAATAATTGGCGCTCCTTCGAGGAGACCTTTGTTCAACAGAGGACGGCGATTGCTATTGATTGACAAGAGACAAATCTTTTGTCTGCTACCACTTTTTTATCGTTTCATTACGTTTCTAATCACCCTTTGGGATTTCGGCTTGCGATGGGGCGGTGTCGGAAATGAATCCACTATAATATAATTTCATAGGCACATTACTATACCTTTTTGTACCCTCTGCGAGTCAAATAATCTACATAATTCAATCTCAGATTGACTTTTATATTTCCGTTGATGCCTTGATGGAATTAACCTAAATCTGGAGCGATGATAATGTTTAATGTTCGCCATGACATTTGGAGCCTTTCGCTTGATGCGTGTTATACATATATAATATACCTAATGTACATACACTTTTACTGTTTCAACAGCACTTTATACATATTAGCAGTTACTACTTATTGTAAACTTATTTTTTCAATTAATTAATGTAACCTCAGGCATAAGTCCTTTTTTAAAGTGTTATTTGCAGTAGTCTGTCCTTCTTAAAGTATGTATGCATTGATGATTAACTCAGCAGTTAAGGCGTTATAACAGTTTTGGGTCGAATTGGGATGGAAGTGTCCCTAAGATTGAAATTTATTTTGCGTTTATCTGTCATAACTAAGTAAAAAAGTAAACTATGTTTACATATATGTAAAATTACATTGAAAATTTGTAAATCTATACTTACATTATAAATTCCAAAATAACTCTGTTAAATTTTGAATGTAAACCGCTGCACCGATTTCAATGAAATGTGGTATGGAGATACATTTAATTCTTGAGGAAGGACATAGAAGCTACTCTTTATCGCGGAAACCTAATCGGGCGGAGCCGCGGGCAAATGTAAGTAGATAAATCTTTATATTTTCTAAGTTTTTTATCGTTTAACTTTACTACGACTAGCACAGTTATGTTATCAAGCAGCTGCAAAGAAAAAATAACCGCAGTCTAGTTATTTGTGTGCTATTTCAATTTCACAAAGGTTGGAAGTCAAAATACGTAAAGTATTACGTAACGGACTGACCACTGTTACAGATCACTGAAGAGTTAACTATGATTGTTGAGGAGGGTCTATTGCAACAAAGAATATTTTTAACTCGCTGAACTATCAATAAACTCACAACAAACTATAGTTATGTGCACAAGTATCGATAAAAGAGATATCGATAATCATTTTAATCACTATATCGACATCATACGAGTATATATTCGATGTGCGCTAAACTTTAAAGGGGCCTCATCACGATGTGGTTCATAGACAAAAAGAAATAACAAAATAAAATATATTTGTGCAAGCTTCATTTATGTATCATTATATATTATAGTAATACGCCTAATTCCTACGCCGCGTCTGTCTGTTCGCGATAAACTCAAAAGCTATAACACGGATTTTTATTCAGTTTTTAGTTATAGATAGAGTGATTCTTGAGGAAGGCTTTCGTATATAATTTATTATTTTTTGAGTATATTGGCTAAAATATAACGATATTTGTAGAAAACGTCGGAAAGTTTTAAGCCAAACGCCTTGGACAAACATATGCTATAATATATTTTCCGTAATAAACCCGTGCGAAGCCGGGGGGCGTTACTAGTATTTGTAAAGTCTCACGCGACACAAGAAATATTCCTAATGCGGGAGTAGCCTCTTTAAAAAACGTGAGCCGTCGCGGGACGCTTGACAAGTGTGAAACATCTAAATTGTTTTGTATAAAATAAAATTATTGTTTATTACATTTTAGTAAAAACAAAATTCAAATACAAATAAAAATACAATTATTAAAAATTTGAAATGGCGATGATCAGCCGCTTCGCGGCTTAGTATCGCCAGCTCGCAGCGCCAAAAATCATGTTTGCCCCTCGCCTATAGACGTATCACATGAAAATACAATTTTCGGTATTCATTCTCTAATATTTATAAATAACAGTATACCATATATACTTAGACATTCATTAAAGTCACATACCGATCTTTTACTAAGAAGAATTAAAAAGTATCCTCTGTCAGTAGGCTCTAACGTCACCCACAAGATGAGTATCCCATTGATATTCTGCATTCTTAGTCGGTCACCACACGAACGCGGTTCTCCATTATAGTATTTTTACTAGTTTATTATATTATACAATTTATTTAAACATACATAATATGTAATATTTAAATTAAAACGAAGAAATCTATCGATACTTACACGTCCCTAAGGTCGTGATACTCGTGATGGTACCGTCTGGCAGAAACCGAAAGTGATGCGCCGTGGGAACAGGGTCATACACCAGTCTGTTAACAGAGGAGCGATTTCTTCAGCGCACATCCACTAAATGATTTAGTTAGTGATTTAGATTTAATGTGCACTGTCACGGTATGGCTGGCTGTTGAAGGAGCTTTGTTATTCAGGTCATTAATGGTACCTACGGAGCTGTTCTGTGTGGTGACGCATTTAGACCTCACTTATTCATCCCATGGGTGACGTAAGAGCCGACTAAGGGGCAAGCTAAGTAAAACAAATTAACACCACTGTAACGAGTAGGAAAGTTGAAACAAACACCAAACACATTGTCTTATCAACCTGGTATAGAATTTACTTTATACAGCGATGCAGCAGCGAGGCTGTTGCGCGTTAGTAGCGCGTTGCAAATGCAACTAAGCAGTGTGTTAGTAGCGGCATCGCTGCAAAAACGCCATGGGCGAGCGCTCTATGGAGAGGGCTATAGGTCTCCGGTATCCTCACTCACTCGGGGAAACACAGCGCGAGCGCTGTTTCACACTGCTTTTCTGGGCCCATTCATGCCGAAGCGTGGCTCTCCCACGTTTAAAAAAAATCGCGCAAACCGACAAACATGTGGATGGAACGACGGTCAAAAGCTTATTTTTTATACATATAAAACAAATTAACAGGTTCAAGTTTTGTAACAGATTATAGTTCACTTACATAATTTAGTCGTAACTATTTTACTAGGTACAGCCTATACTACTCCTAACACCATTTCTACATATACTAGACCTAATTAAAACTAGATTTAAATATGTGTACCCTACACTCAGGTCGCATGTGACGCAATGTGGAAAGTGGCCACGCCTTGCTCGTATCACACCTGCGCCCGCGCCTTACCAGTCGACTGCACTATAATATACCATTAATCAGGGTAGTATATTAGGCCAGTCTAATAAATATAACTTACAACTTTGTCTTGCCTGTTGCCACACTATGGCGGCCTAGTGATACTTCTGCATCGTCGGGCCTCCGGTCTCGCACTCACCAACGAAACACGACAGCACGAACGCTGTTATTTTACGATGATCTTCTGTGCGAGGGTAGTACCGCCCAGGTCAATGTTCCGTTCATGCTGAAATCAGCGTGGCTCGCCAATAAAAGGAAAACATTAGCAAAATCTTTAAATGTCTACTTACTAGGGATGTATTATATATTACAACTAGCTGAACAACGCGGTTATCCTCATACCGCGAGTAACGCCGCGGGATAAAGTTAGTCTAAAAAAGTAGCCTGGATTATCAGCTACCTGCCAGTGAAAATCCCGTCAAAATCGGTCCAGCCGGAACAAACAGATAGACAGACAGACAAAACCTTTTTAACTACATTTTTGGTATATGTGCCGTGTATACATGCATATGCATTTAGTAAAAGGCGGTATATTACAAAATATAATAATAATAATAATAATAAATCTCTTTATTGTACACCAGCTTATAGAAAATATAAGATAGACTTAAAACTAGGTACAAAAAAGTATGTACAAGTGGCGGCCTTATCGCTCCAAGGCAATATCTTACAGGCAACCATGATATATATTTAGTATAGACTAGCTGACCCTAACCTAGCTGATCTAACTTTAACCTGTCTTTGAAAGACTTTTCATTATTACTTCGCTCCTATTGGTCGTAACGCGATGATTTATAAGCTGTAGCGTTCCTCAATAAATGGGCTATCTAGAGCTGTTTTTTTTTTAAATTGAACCAGACATTCATGTGATTAGCACGTTCAACCAAACAAACTCTTCAGCTTTTTAATTACCCGACTACGGCAAAGCCAAAGGAGGGTTATGATTTTGACAGGCTATGTATGTATGTATGTATGTATGTATGTATGTATGTATGTATGTATGTATGTATGTATGTATGTTCATTTGTTCCCTCCTAGCTCCTTAACTACTCATTAGATTTGGACAAATAAGGTGTCTCTAGAAGCGTCATGATCGTCTTCTGGTTATAGGCTATATGACGTGTCACTGAATCTAATGTGGCGCCCTCTAGCCGTCATAAAGTACTGCATTAAAAAAAATATTTGAGATAAATATGCCGTGTTTGGTATCATTGGAAAGGGTATTACTTGTACATTTCAAAAATACATATATTATTAGCATTTGTTTGTGACTTTGTCCGTATTTATTCGAAAAGTGTGATATTTCTATGGTATGCTTATTTGTTCCCTCATTCTTTCTAAACTAGTCAGAATAAGACAAATGGGGTATCGTTAGAAGCGTCTTGATTGCCCGCTGATAATAGACTATATGACGTGTCACTGAATTTAATGTGGCGCCCTCTAGCCGACGTAAAGTAGTGTATTAAAAAATAAATATGAAAGAAATATGCCGTGTTTAGTATCATACGAAAGGGCGTTACTTGTAGATTTCAAAAATATATATATTATTAGCATTTTCTCGTGACTTTGTCCGTATTTATTCGATAATTGTGATATTTCTGTGGTATCTATTTAAAATATACTTTGCAAAGAAATTAGTATTATAGAGGCACCAAAACATTTTAAATAAAAAAAAGTAAAAACTGAAACCCAACTACGACAAAAAACGACGCTGAAAAAGTATGAAACAAGTTTCAAAAGCCGTAGTCACGCGTTGTTAAAGTGATATGGACTATGGTACATTAATAAGTTTCAAAAGCCGTAGTCCGTGTAATGTAATGTACCATATGGTACATATCAGTTTGACAACGCGTGACTACGGCTTTTGAAACTTATTAATGTACCATAGTCCATATCACTTTAACAACGCGTGACTACGGCTTTTGAAACTTGTTTCATACTTTTTCAGCGTCGTTTTTTGTCGTAGTTGGGTTTTAGTTTTTTATAGTACATGACATATAGCCTTCCGTAAAAACAAGGATAGGTACTTCTCTTGTCGCATTGTGTTAAATTTAAAGAAAATACGTTGTAGAATATTATATGCACTTATCCAATTTTAAACCGGAACAAAGATATTTTTTGTATCAGATTTGATTGTAAAATACGACAATGGGTGAGAAAAGTCGAGAAGAAGAAACTCTCATCACTACAATTTCAGTAGCACGTAACGCGGCCCTTCTTTAACATAACAAAGTAACAATCATCACAGTGTGCGTAACACCTTAATTAAATAATATGGCAATTAATAAGAAAACAAACACATTTACGGAACTTTCTAATATTGTTTCTTTCCTTTTAATTTTATATCTAATATATTAAATTCTCGTCTAATATATAAATTCTCGTGTCGCGGTGTTTGTAGTTAAACTCTTCCGAAAAAGCTTGACTGATCCTTATGAAATTTTGTATGCATATTGGGTATGTCTGAGAATCGGACAACATCTATTTTTCATCCCCCTAAATGGTAAGTTAAATATTTTTTTATGGCAAAATAACGTTTGCTCGGTCAGCTACTTTTTATATAAAATTTATCGCTCCGTGCAAAACTGATATTCAGGTAAAACCGGTTGAACTAGTAGTCGACCCCAAATCTTGGGAATAATAAAGGCTAGGAAGACGATGATACATAATTATAATAATTAAAGTATATGTCACAACAAGGTTTAGTTTTTTTTGTCTCTGTGTAGGTTTAACGCTAATCCTAGTTTTTGTTACTCGACTACGGCGCAAACAAAAGGAAGGGTAATAGTTTTGGCAGGCTATATATATATATATATGTTTGTATGTTCCATCGTAGTGCCTAAACTACTGAAACATTACTACCGTGGAAGGGCCACGCTTCGGTATGCATGAGCCGGCTCGATCGGAGTGATACCACGGCCTCACAGAAAACCGGTGTGAAACAGCGCCTGCGCTGTGTTTCACCGAGTGAGTGAGGATACCGAAGGCTCGTACCCCTCCTCGCAATTAATAATTTAACGTATGTCGGTTCCAGACTTGTCCTGTCCACGTTGACATTCTACTATTAACCAGTAATGTGCGTATTACTTAACATCATAGTGATTTATTTTAATAATAATAAAACCATAAAGTAACAGTTAATGGGTTATGAAGGTTTCCGTTCAACCTTCGCCTTGAAGTACCAGCTAAAGAAGAACTATTCGAGTGTATCATTTTTTCATAAGATTTTCAAGCCCTTGCATCCCATCTAAAGTTTTTTTAAACGTAAGTAAAAAATTAAATTCACCTTCTGTTTTTTAATTACTTCACAAAAGGATCATTTTTTATTTAAATAAACTTATTGGAAATGGCATTTAGAATAAGTTTACATTCTTTATTATAAAAACAAATTTAAAAAATATATACTCCAGACAAGTCTCTTAGTTATCAAAGTATATTACGCAATCGATGCCAATATAATAGCTTTTATATAACCTTTATAGGTTCAATTTAGGTATAAATCGGTGTACTAATGCTAGAGTAGGAATCAACACTGATTTATTAGTATTATATATTTTTTGTAATTACTGTTATAGAAATTAATTGTATGTTATTGTGTGTTAAATTTGTTTTGAACATAATTTATATTCATTCTTTATTTTTATGTATATAGATTAAAATTTATCACTCTTATTTCTTCTTCACGGTAGAGTATTATTATTTACTAGTTGTTGCCCGCGGCTCCGCCCGCGTATATGTCGGTTATCGCGGCAAATAGTAGCCTATGTGTTATTCTGATGTATAAGCTATATTACTGCAAAGTTTCATTCAAATCCGTTCAGTAGTTTTTGCGTGAAAGAGTAACAAACATCCAAACATCCATCCATCCTTACAAACTTTCGCATTTATAATACTTTCGCATTTATAATATTAGTAGGATTATTTATTATTTCTCTTACACGCTACTCTGATAATTTTCGAGAGCATGATTTAGCAAGAATAGACTTTCTTGACCGGAGTACTCGTTATTACTACGGCCTCTGGTTTTTATGAAGCTATATAGAACGTTAGTTCTTTACCCGACTATAAGGATAAATGTTCCACCATAGCACGTGAACTGATTTTAATGAATGAGGTGTTAATAGATTTGTAATAATAGCCCCGTTGACAGAAGCTAAAAAATGTTATCAAACGTATTTACGTAGTTGGGTTATAGTTTTAATTTTTTTCTTATAAAGAAATTCTTTCGTTCCACTTCAATGTGTAAGGAAGGTTGCCGGAGCCCTCTTACCCTGGTTCCGGAGCCTGGAAACACACCTGTGACTCACCTGCAGGTGGCAATGGAAAATTATAGTCACTTACCATCAGGTCATCAGATCACCATTTAGTATCATTTATCATCATTTAGTAGGTAGTAGAGCCACACTGATTTTTAGTATGACAGCATTCGTGCTGTTGTTTCGTTGGTGAGTGCGAGACCAAAGATCCAATGATGTGTAAGCATTACAATACGCTGCCATAGTATGGGTCAGAATGCTACATTGTTCCATTTCTGCATTCGCAATGAGTATGATAATTACAACTCTTGGAGTGATGCTTTTCATCATGCAGAAGAAAGTCACTTTGGCAGGCCCATAGATAGAGAAATATAGGTAAAAATCTCTAAAAGACCAATACATTGCGATCCACAATACAGACACATCTAACCAATAACACACTTTAATAAAGTAAAACTGTTACTCGCAATAAACACGCAAGTGTAGCATAGTACGTTATGTTACACAAAATCTTTGTCGATTACGTATTGAAATCGATATCTCGGATCACAAGAGGCTTGGTCACATATTAGAAGCGTTGTACTTGGTTAGAAAAGTCAAACTAAGTCGTATGAGTCCTATTAGGAGTTATAGTAGAAATTATTGCTTATAGATTTCGTTATGTAAAAATCCATAATAATGTAACTACTTTTGAGATAAGTATTGAACTTCTTAGATTGCAAATAAAAAGTTTTTTATTGTTGCTATAATTTCGATATATTATTTTATAATACCATATCCAAAATAGTGTTTCATAATGAAATCAATTGGGAATAAATGCTACTACAAACCGTTAAAAGAACTAGTTCGCCTTTACCAGTAACCCTAGTAGCTAAGTAGGAGAGAGGTAACCCATTTTTTACTTTCACGAAGTTTACCAAAATTTTAAAAATCGTCCCTGAGCTATGTATACTTCCACAATAATTCAATTGCCTCTTTTCTTATTACATCTGTTAAAAAATCGGTTCATTAATAAGAACCATTTTAAGTTACTAATATTTTTTTTTAAACAGGCTTTAAGTTTGTACCTATTCAGAGAAAAGGGGACAACCCACTGTTAGATGTATGCCTGTTCTAATATGGGATTAGTATCTGTATAATAAACATGCTTTAAGTCATCAGTCAATATTAGTGCTACTCTTGCTTGCTTTCTTTATGACAGACTCAATAAATTATTTCTTATCAAAGTAACTCTAAAGGTCTCGAACTTTTCAATACCTTGACGTGACAAGGAATAAGATAAACTGTCAAGAAGCTTAATGCTTATCTCTTATTAAATACAACTTTTATTTGAGAGTGCCCAATACCATGGCTGCAGAATCGTGAGGCTCTTCACATGCGTGCAGGCATCGTCCGCCAGATTACCATTCACGCGCAGTCAGTAATAGGAAGCGGCGACCGAGACACGCGGGGACACGCGAATCTGTGTTCCGTTGCTAATATTTCACGCGATAATTATTTTGTTTTTTTAATTTTAATTTAGGGTGTGTGAATACTAAGTGTACTGGGAGAACTGCTAAGGTGAGATTGAATTTTGATTTTAAATATTAGTGTATTGTTTGAAAAGGAATTTACATAAAGATTTTTTTTTTACTGTGAAATAATTACGATATTATGAAGTAATTTCCAAATTCACGTTGTTTTTATTTATTTATTTATATATATTTTTTATTTTTTTTATTGCCATATTCACGTTGTTTTTATTTATTTGTTGATGTTAATAATTTATTTGTAGGAATAAAAAAGATCGCGAATTCAGTTTATAATTAATGAAATCAGATATATTTTAATCAGTACATTATCGGTCTCATAGAAAATCAAACTTTTTTAAATGAGCCTTTTTGGTTCTGCAAAAAGAATATAAATATGTAGGGCGCACGCAAAGCTGAAGCGCTTAAAAACGCAATTTAATTATGAAATGCAGTCGCAATGCACTGCTGACACCAAAAAATTAAAATTAAATAAATCCCCCAAAGGCCGGCAACGCACTTGTAACGCCTCTGGTATTGAACATACATGCATACATATAATGCTAGTAAATAAAAACCCTATAAAATATAAATACACGCCTCAGTTTCTTCACTATATCAAAGTTCTTCCCGCGGTTCACTGCTGAAATTAGAACTATAGACTTAAATTACTTACCCTCACTGATTCATCTAAGCGCGCCTGTAATTTAAACTAGAGTCTATACTTATTTAACCATACTGATAAACATACACGTATTCTATAGATAACTCACAACTTCACACAGAACAAACCAACACGCTTATCATTCAATGTTCAGTTGTCTAGTACCCATAGTACAAGCTCTGCTTAGTTTGAGACTAAAGGGCATTGTGTGTTATAATATATCCGAACTGTCCGATTTTTTTTACCCTGAGCGGAATAGCAATCGAACACGATCGAATCGATAGAATCACTAGTAATTTGGTCCTGAGCGTCCTAATTTGTTATTAAAAAAATAAATATCAAATTGAGAAGTCAGTATTATTATATCCATTATGACTATTAGTTCTCTCAAATGGTATCTTACCTACACAGATCACGTCTTATTAGTTTTAATGAAAAGCACTTTTATTATAATAAATGCAGCAACAATATATAATTACTTTTATTCCTATTGAAGTGGGTGTGTCTATTACTTTGTAATGACGTATTTACTGAACTAATCTGTTGAAATTTAATGTATTCGTTGTAAGGAGTACTGAAAAATACGCAAGACATTATCCATAAAAAACTGTTTTCTCTCTTTTACTAACTTTTAAAATAATTAATATACTGAACAAATTCATTACTAATCTATACAAATAAATAAAATTGGAGTGCCTGTTTGTAATATTAAAATAACAGCTTTTTAATCAATGCATATGTATGTATACACGATACATATACCAAAATGTAGTTAAAAAAAATTTTATCTGTCTGTCTGTCTGTTTGTTCCGGGTAATCTCTGAAACGGCTGGACGGATTTTGACGGGACTTTCACTGGCTGATGATCCAGGGAGTAACTTAGGCTACTTTTTTAGAATAACTTTGTCCCGCGGTGTTACTCGCGGTACATCAATGACCGCGGGTAACACCGCGGGGTTCAGCTAGTATTAAAGTAAATTTGTTTGTTCATCCCTTTGTTACTAGTCTGACCATCCAAAAAATAGAGATAAAAAAAAATCTCAAGCAAAACTGCATGTAAAAGCTAGTACATAATAATAATGTACCATTGAGAAAAACACTGTTTGACCTTACCTTTCCTTTCGCTTTTTGGTACGACCTGAATGAATTTAACAATTTTAGAATCTTGAAACTTAGCCTAAAAATAAGTGATACCACGGCCTCACAGAAAACCGGTGTGAAATAGTGCTTGCACTGTGTTTCACCGAGTGAGTGAGAATACCGGAGGCCCATAACCCAAACCCCCTCTCCCTATCTCCCAAAGGTCGGCAACGCACTTGTGACGCCTCTGGTATTTGCAGGTGTCCATGGGCGGCGGTAATCGCTTACCATTAGGCGATACGTCTGCTCGTTTGCTCGACCATTCCATAAAAAAAGTAATTTTTATAAAGTAATAGTATCAGGAACCTCGTATTGAGATGCTGGCTCCTATGTCCGTGTAAGCTGAAGTCTTTTTGGGTCTAAACTGGAATTCAATCCTAATTAACAGTTATCTTACCTTCATCTTAAATTTCTATCTAATAATAAATGTGAAAGTGATAATATTCGATTGTTATGCTTTCATGCTTTAACTGCTTGACCAATCATCATGATATAATCCATAAATATTATTATAGAATACTAGCTGACCCCGGCAAACGTCGTTTTGCCATAAAAATTTTTTAAGGATGGGTGTCCCTTACCATTTAGGGGGATGAAAAATAGATGTTGGCCGATTCTCATAGAAACCCAAAAAATTTCATCAAAATCGGTCAAGCCGTTTCGGAGGAGTATGACAACGAAAACTGTGACACGAGAATTTTATATATTAGATAGAATATATAGAACCTAATAAAAAGTGGTACCTTTTTAAATACACGCACACTTGTTATGTGTCAAACTATACGCAATGTAGGGTTTTTTACGGTATATTGGGCAAACGAGCAGACGTATCATCTGATGGTAAGCAATTACCGCCGCCCATGGACACCCGCAATACCAGAGGCGTCACAAGTGCGTTGCCGACCTTTGGGGGATGAGGAAAGGGATGTGGGGAGGGGTTGGGTTATGGGCATCCGGTATATTCACTCACTCGGTGGCACAACGCAAGCGCTTTTTCACACCGGTTTTCTGTGAGGCAGTGGTATCACTCCGGTCGAGCCGGCCCATTCATGCCGAAGCGTGGCTCTCCCACGGTGCTTCAGGGTTCCGTAATTTCACAGTTTGAAACTTATAACTGAGGCTCCGCCCACGTGTAAGTCATTTATTGCGGTAAATAGTAGCCTATGCTTTTCGTCAAAACTCAAAGTATAGAATTAAGTGCAGCGGCTTACTTTCGAATTTATAACATTAGAATGGGGTAATCTGTGAATTGTGTTTTGATGTACGGAAGAATAGTGTAAAACTGCAATGGCTCCATTCTTGCTATTTAGGCTACGCAACCCTACAAATTGGTGCATGCAAAAGCTTGTCTACTTACAATTTAATCTTTTACCACAGATAAACAATCTTCCCGATCTACTAAACAATATAACAAAAATAAGATGCATCAAATCCGTTCATTGTTCGCGTTTCATTGCGTATATAATTCACCGCATACTATTTGTAGACAATAGCGGGCTATAAACGGATATCATCATGAGTAAATCTTGGCTGTAACCTTCAAAATTAGGTAATAGTGGTCAATTGTCCCTTTCGAGGGCTTTAGCTGCGTTCATTGTTGTGTTTCTAACAAAACTCAGATTTTTCTCAACTCAGACTCTACAGATTCATTATAAGTCTGTATGATTATTTCATCATTATATACTAACATACCATACCCTACATAATATATGTACATCATCATAATATAATACCTGAAGGTTGCCTAATAGCATTAAGTCCGCCTTTGTACTTCTTTTGCGTTAAGTTAATAAATAAATTAAAATTAGTAAAATTACTAGTTAAATTACTCCGATTCTTTTTCCAAATTAAGTTGGCGTCGACTTTAAGTCTACTATTGTACAACTGAACTTCGATGCTTAGTTGAGTGACTGCAAACAGATCTCAACATCCCAAATTAAAATAATTAAAATACAATAGTGCAGTACCTTTGTATCATTTTTCATTAAACAGACTCTCTCTTTTTTAACGTCTTGAAACCAATATCTCTCCATTTATGTAACTAAATCATTAATTGAAAGTAGTTTTCTATAATTTTGAGAAGTCTTGTTTCAATACCACATCAACAACTTGAAAATTTGCACACGAATCAGGAAACAATTATAATCATCATCAGGCTATCGCAGTCTACAATTATAACATATCGTTAAAAATAAACAACAAATTTTGACATAAAAGGAAAATAAAACTAAATAACAAATCAAATTGAAAACTTTCAAATAATTGTCTAACTATAAATATAAGTATACAGTCTACTTGACATCAATATAAATAAAAATGAATCACCTAAATGTATGTATGCAAGTGCATAATAAATTTCGGATCCACTGTACCAAATTGGATAATTCTTTTTTTATGTGCGTTTTATTGTCAGGACATAGTTTATATAGAAAATAAATAAAAGAGAACCGGTAATATTATATTTTCTCTGTACGCGACTATAGGTACACAACTCGTCGGATGCTGAGGCGGCATAGACAATATAACAAGTTTTTAGGCAATTTAGAAAGTATTCATGAAAGAAAATATGGCGATATAAAGTTCGCTCGGTCAGCTAATTATTAATAAAAAATATAATTTTTAGTAAAACTAATAAAAAATGAAAATCAATTTTGCAAATCATTTCTTCTCACCTGTATGGAAGGAAAATGATTATTTTCAACAGTTCAAGGACTAAAAACATTCCAATTATTGGTAAAGATGAAACGCGTGTGCATTTACCACTAGGAGATAGGTTACAAAGGAACGATGTAAATCCGTTCCGTATCCGATAATATTATCTAGTAAGTAATAGGTATCGAATTGATCTATGTATCGAATTTTAAATCGATTTTATATTACATATGTACGTTGTACGATTATCGTACCATCTTACAGCAATTAACAAAGCCATCACTATTAACCACTTTCACTAAATTATAGTGACATCTAAAAATACACAATTAGAGATTAATGTTTAAAAATTATTGCGATCTAAATGCACATTTGGAGAAATGTAACGTTAGTTTAACATAACTAATAACAGAGTTGAAGATTTAAACTGTAATTCTATGAATCTTATCATCTAAGTTTCCTCAGTTACGGATATTGCGTCGTCTCGAGATATCAATGAGTCATGCTGCGACTTAATTGCCAGTGAAACGGACTCGATCTAACAGTAATTTTAAACAATTATTTTTACGGGAATTAACGCGATCACTTATTAAAAGGTATTACATACCTCTGATTTGCCTGACGTTTCGACCAGGTTGCACTGGCCGTGGTCACGGGCTGACTCAGTGGAGTCAGCCTGTGAAAATAATTGTTAATATATCATGGAACGCAAAAGTTTAAAAGTTAGTAATTTTAAAATTAACTAATCGTATTGTACCGACCCGATTGACTCCACCTGGTTATTAGTTTTCAATGTTAATTCTACGTAGAGGATACTCAAAAAGAATGCACTTGTGACCTTTGAATGCAAAGTGTCTATGGGCACCGTTAGCACTTACTTCTAGATGTTTTTTTTTATTGGGTGTTAGTTGGACAAACCAGCAGACGTATCACCTGATAGTAAGCGATTACCGCTGCCCATAGACACCCGCAACACCAAAGGTGTCAAAAGTGCGTTGCCGACCTTTGGGGTATGGGGAAAGGGATGTGGGGAGGGGTTGGGGTATTGGCCTCCGGTATCCTCACTCACTTGGTGAAACACAACGCGGGCGCTTATTTCACAGCGGTTTACTGTGAGGCCGTGGTATCTCTCCGGTCGAGCCGAGCGCCCCTTCATGCCGAAGCGTGGCTCTCCCACTGTACTTTTTGTACACGTTACATTGCTCGTGGACCACTTATATTTTCATATATACATCAATCATATTACATACATTCACACTTTTCTGTTTTACCCTTTAAATGTTATATTAATGAAATCAACCAAAAATTATATACACCTAACAAATATATAACTACTAGACATAATTTTCTATGAAATAAAACATCTTGTACAAATTTTCTTCGCAAGGCTAATTTAGAACCGCATCAAATCGATAATCCTATGAAACCTTCAATGTTAACATTGTATTGATGGAACAATACATGGCCAGATCAAGGACCATTATATTGAGCCTTCATCGAGGAGCCTCTCCATTTACAGAATGGCAATACAGATACAAGACCCTGGCTTAGACTAGTGCACAAATAGACCGTCTTGATTCCTCTCTCTCTCTCTCTCTCTAGCATACTCTTATGACCTCTACTATCAGATGAACTGATGACGTGACCTGTGAAAGACAGCATAACGTGACACAGCGAAGCATTTGTATAATTTAAAGTCTAACTTAAATTTAATTGCATTGTACTATAGTACTTCTCACAAATAGATAGATGTTTATGTTGATTGGAACGTTGTGAGTACCTTATGTGGTCACCGAACAATTGACTCATAATCATGAAAGCCTACATTGCGAGCACTCCACGTTATAACATCATAGTACATTGCAATCACGAACTGATCACAACAAAGAATTTTGTAAACTATTTGTGAAATATGACTTAAAAAAATTTTTTCATACCCCATCTCGCAAAGAGTTTTATTGCCTTTCGATATCTGAGTTCAAAGCCGTTTTTATCTGCTAGCTAGGGGATAAAGTAAATTTAATTTAGAACATCGCGTGCACTAAGATTGTAAATTCAAAACAGCATTAAACCTATTTACTTACTACTTCTATAGTTGTATGATAAATTCAGCACCATGGAGGCAGAAGACGATTTTTTAATGTATTAAAAACTCGGACCCAAAACCTTCTTGCTGTACCTTTTTTTTAATTTGCTTTGCCCGCGCCTTTTTCTGTTTTAGTCATTTCCTCGCTGAGGTAGGATGAAAAGTTACGTGTTGCAATCGAGTGCAAAGATCTTTTGATTACCTCGCTAACGCTCATGATTCTGATCTTTTTAGATCTTTCATTTTAGAATCTTTTATTTACTCAGTCATCAAAATTAAGCACGCGGTTAAAAAGCAACTATACACTCTTGTATAACAAATAACTATTTCTTTACTTTGTGATTTGGTGATCTAAAGTCGAAGGTAAAATACTCTCAAATAAAGGTCACTATCAGTCGTTGATAGTTCAACTGGACATATTTTACTACGATGCCCAGAGGAGTTCGTATAAGGTTTGTTCAAATATTAATTGGCAATGCTTTTCTCCTGCGTAATAAAAATTAATAAAATAATAAAATAAAATAAAAAGCCTTTTATTTAAAAAGAGAACACAATGACAAGCTCTATACTACCTTGTTATATAAGTGTACATATTAATTATTTATCATTATTATAATTTCAATTTAAATGTGTGTATAATATTCATTACTTAGTAAGAAATCTTAAGTTTATTGATAAAATATTGGATAATTAATATAGCATTTCATCAATATTCTTTACAATTTATGAGATTTATTATTAGATAAAAATTTTCTTAACATTTTTTTTTATTAGTACAATTAAATAAATATTTTAAACATGCAGAACCCCTCTTAGGGGAGAGTGAAGGCCTCCTCCAGATTTTTCCACTTATCTCTATCTCTAGCTAAAATCTTCCAGCCTCTACCAACTATTCTCAATAAGTCATTACAGAGCGAGTTATTTTTTTAGCGGCCTTCCTCTCTGCCCGGCTCCTTTTGGGCCAGCCCATGAAGTCAGTCTAACAGTCCATCTATCGTCAGTGAGTCTCGCCACGTGGCCTGCCCATCGCCAGTTGTAGGGAGTATTTGAGAGCGTCTGTTACTTTTGTCTTGTATCTTATGACACTTATAACCACAGTGTTAAATGCTCCCTTCATTGGCTCTTAGTTCTCCCACGGGTTGAATAGAGGTTGTAGCAATCTGTATTATTTATCCCTCAGCACACCCATTTAAAAATGAACCTAAACACCGTCGGAAAGCATAACCTTTAGATACGTAGAACTGTTTATTACTATTGCCATGGTTCAGTGGTCATTCAATTGACTGCTACGCAGGGGATCATTTTCGTAACAAATAAACAGAAAACAAAACGTTTCGTCTTCTGAACCAAAAGTCATATTACAACAAAATAAAATCACTTCAGTAATTAAACATAATTTGTACATTCACAATTATATATTTAAGAGATGTTATCAATACTTATTGTACAAACCTGTATACATAAGACTGAGTCCCACACCCGTGTGATCCATTGTCCCTATGGCCAATTAGAATTACTCTTTAACTAACCCTAATTCTCTAAATAGTTCGCTAACATAATTGTGACGAAACTAAACAAAATATGCGTGAGATCGTAAGTCATTTTTGCTAATAGACTTGCATTATGTTACGACTTAATGAATGGATAATTAAGTTGACAATACTTGCAAAATTAAACGAACTAAATAATTATTTCATGTGATATTCAGTAACAAAAGGGGGCCAATGCCACGTATGAGTTAATTGTTCATGAGAAGTATTGTATATGACTGCACGATATATGGAGGTAGTTTAAATTAGTTTTTTTAAACACACAACGCCATCTAGTCCGAACTAAGTCTCAACTAAGCAGAGTTTGTGTTATAGGTACTAGACAACTGATTTAAATACATATAAACTATTAAAAAAATACCAAAACTCCGAAACAAATATTTGCAGATCATACAAACATTTTATCCGATTTCCCGGATGTATGTATGTATGATCGAACCCTCAAGCCCACCAGTCCTATACACTACTACTGCGCCACCGAGGTAGTCAAGAGAAGTTTTGAGAAAATACTTTGAAAAATGAATGACAAAAAAATGTAGGGCGTATTAAAAGCAAAACGCAAAACAAAGCAGAATTGAAGAACGTTCAGTAATTATGTCTAGAAGGAAGGATAGAACCTGTTAGTCTGGTGGTTAGCGGCCCTGACTGCTACACTGGAGGTTGATGAGTTCGATTCTTACCCCGGACCTATAATTGTGTGATAAGTTCGATCATTTGATCTGTGTGTGTATGTGTGGGTGTACTTTGTGTATATAACTTATATATAAGTATGTTTGTGAGCAATCTAGTTACCATAGTATGAGTGTACTGCTTGCAAATGACTGCACATTTGGCGTAGTGACGTAAGTGGTCGCCACGCCGCTTCCCTATTCGCCAAGTGTTCTGGGTTCAAATCCTATATGGGACAATACTTAATGTTATCTACAATTTTTTTTTTTAATCTGTTTGTAAATTCCCCCGCTACACAGGATTTATTCCTCCTAGTGCGGAGGAGTCTTTAATTAAAAAAAATAGTATAGACTCTACCTTCTTTGGGACCAGCTGACCGAGTGTAAGATGTCTGAGGTCATTATTAGAAAGCTCCAGAATCACGCAACGCCCCAAACCATAGAAGACACAAGTATTTAGGTATATACGTCTTATAATGTGTTAGTTACCAAACATATCCACTCCGTAACATATAAACCTACGCGATGGCAATCTATTACGAAAGGCTGCATTCACATGGGCGCGGGCGACAAAAACCAACCGACGCGACTTACATGCGCCAATGCGACTAAAACCACTTGCATTTTATGCTTATTTCATAACTAAACTAGCTAATACATGATTTAGAGACTAGTGAAATTGAATTTGTAGCACATTCACTATAAACGAATTCGAAAAAAGAATTAAAACCGGACCGTCAGGTGTTGAGATTAGTGCGCTCAAATGTACAAATAGCAATGACATAAGTTTTTCAGATCATGTGTTCATATGATTACTTGTTTGATATAGCTGCCTGAATGACATTTTTGACAATCGATTTCTCTAGTAATTAGCTACCCTGACTTGTATATCAGAGTATATTAATTTTATGAAATTAACGTACTCAAGATATGTACTGGTAGGTTACGTTTCGGGCAAGTTACACTGACAGTATCAAGGGCTAACAGATTGCTAGAGTTTAAAAATGACTACTATAGCAAAGGTCTATAAAGTCTATTTTAAAAGGGAAAATATCGTAATGGGTACGACAAATTCTTCTATGTTATTCTCTCTGCTAATATGTGTTTAAAATATGAATATATTTGTATGTTATCCCTATCAGAAGTTTTGTTTCCTGTCACGTCATCGACGTCACAGACAAACAGAATAAATGAATCGCCTTCCGCTGCTAAAGTCATCAACTATCCCGGTTCAAATAAATAGACACTGATCTCTGTCTAATCCCAAGCTAGGTTAAATCTTTTCTATGATAACTACATCATTACTAAAAATTCTTATATTTTTTTTAAATAGATTCATTTTATAGATGAATTAGCTGAACCCCGCGGTGTTACCCGCGGCTATTATTGTACCGCGAGTAACGCACAAAGTTAGTCTAAAAAGTAGCCTAAGTTACTCCACGGATCATCAGCTACCTGCCAGTGACAGTCCCGTCAAAATCCGTCCAGCCGTTCCAGAGATTACCCGGAACAAACAGACAGACAGACAGACAGACAAACAAAAATTTTTTTAACTACATTTTTGGTATATGTACCGTGTATACATACATATGCATTTAGTAAAAAGCGTTTTTTTTAATATTACAAACAGACACTCCAATTTTATTTATTTGTATAGATTACACTAAGATACAGAACAAGATTAAAGTCCTTAAGAAACTATTATCTGTCGGGAGTGGGAATCGAATCCATGATCTCTGGTTCAACAGTTAGGATCACTAATAGGTTGACAAACACGTCAGTTATACTAAAAAAATATGAAGTTATAATTTCCAATAAATCACTAATAACGCCTTTTAAACGGTTATTAAGCAAGATTACGCCCTCGTTTGGACATGTTACGTCACCATGAAGCCAAGTAATCTGAGTCCAGGACAAGTTGGCCAAGTTGTGCTGTCACTCACATATGTAAACGTTAGGTATAATGAAGGAAGTAGGAAGAACTGTGAACTGGATCTGACTTGAGGACCGGACTTTGTAGGGTGAAAGCGGTGACTTGACACTTGACTATGGATGCTAATCCATAAATTTAATAGGATGAAGAGATTTGCATTGATGTTAGAGTCTGGAAACCTCATCGAAACCAAATTATTATAATAAGGACTTTGTAGGGTGAAAGAGGTGACTTGACACTAGACTGTGGATACTAATCCATAAATTTAATAGGATGAAGAAATTTGCATTGATGTTAGAGTCTAGAAACCTTATCGAAACCAAAGTATAATGAGCCTACTTTAACGTTCTCATGAAGACGCCTATACTAAAATCTGAAGAAGGAGAGCGCTTGTACACTACAACTAATCTTGCATCGTGCTATTAAAGTTTTCGCACCGAAAAGTATACACCCAACTTCCCTAATTGTATGACCTATGGCCTTGGGAGGATAAATATAGATAAAGATTCATTCACAATAGAATTTATTAATTCCCTAAATATAAATTTCCTAAACTCTTTGAATATAAATCGTAGTAAGTGTGAACTATTACATGTCACATAAAGTTATTAGATACACTCGTAAAACGATAACCACAATATTGCGTTCTAATAAAAGACATCAACGCGCTCGGGTGTTTATGTCTTTAGTTTACCATAACTAAAATGATTGTATCCTATGTAATAAAATATAAATAATAAATAATAATAAATATTTCGGACATCTAAACACACAACGCCATCTAGTCCCAAGATAAGCAGAGCTTGTGTTATGGGGTACTAGACAACTGATACAAATACATATATACTTTTTTTTTTTGTAAATACATACATATTATAGATAGAACACACCCAAACTCCGAAACAAAGATTTGTAGATCATACAAACATTTGGTCCGACCCGGGAATCGAACCCGAGACCTCATGATCAGCAGTCGCTCACGCCAACCGCGAGACCAACGAGGCAGTCAAAAAAAAATGGTAAGAAATGAGACAAAAATACTTTTAACGCTATTTTTATTCTACTCATATTCCTAAATTCTAATGAGGTTAGTTAAGTTATTTTAAGTAGAATAAATCCGGTCGTTAAACTCATAAGTTTTGTAAAAAAATGTTATGTTTAAGTCATTATGTGTCTTGATCAAATACAAATGTTACTAAGGTAATAATCCTATAACCATATGTTCAACTATTAACTTCAACTTGATTACAAATATTATTTATAATTAATGGCAAAGTCGTAAACAGATGTAATCGGCAATTTCCGATTACAAAATTACTTTGAATCATTTAACAACTATTTGAGTTCTACGTTATATAGGTATACTAAATAAATAAATCATGATCTGTCTTTGCCAATGAGGTATTTAACCTAGCCCTCCTATATTTTATTCTAAGTTAACTACCTACATAAGTTATTCTCCAATTGCTATCATGTCCTTAGAAAAAAATATTTTCCTTAATTTACAAACCTTTGATTTTCATTAGGAGAAAAGCCTTAGATAAGATAAGGGTAGTTTATACTTTATATATCTATACAAATATAATATAATAATTATAATAATAAAATTGGAGTGTCTGCTTGTAATATTAAAATAACCGCTTTTTACTAAATGCATATGTATATTTACACGGTATATGTACCAAAAATGTATTTAATTTTTTTTTCAAATTCAAATTCATTTTCGACGGGATTTTCACTGATGGGTAGCTGATGATAGATGGAGTAACTTAGGCTGCTGTTTTTTAGATTAGCTTCGCCCCGCGGCTTTCCCCGCGGTACGACAATAAGCGCGGGTAACACCGCGGGGTTCAGCTAGTAATAATATAAATTTCGTTCTCTCATCCCCAATGAGTCACCTTTCTTCTCTTTGGTCGGTCAAGGTTAGGTCAGGTTTCGTTTACGAGGCAATGTGCACATTAACCAGTCATAATCATTGTTTAGTGTTACGAGAATTGTCTAATTACACGAACAATTATATAAAGGTCATATGTCAACTTGTTTGTTAGTCAATAGTTAAGAATTAGTCATTGTGTTAACTATTACTAATGCAACAAAAGTTTAAATTAATGTTTATAATTTTGCCCAGTTTTATAATCTAATTAAAACATTCGTCATCAACATCGACGACGGATGGACATATAGGTCTGGTAGTTAGTGATCCTGGCTGCGAAGCTAGAGGTAGTGGATTCAGTTCCCAGCCAGAACAAATCTTTATATTATAAACACGATTATTTATTTTGTATTTGGGTGTAATTTATCTATAACTTTTGCACGTGAAGTAATCTTGAAAGTGTAATTGACAGACAGACAGATAGAGAGAGCTACTGTCGAATTTATAATATTAATATAGATATGTATATATCTATACAAATAAATAAAATAGGAGTTATGTATACACGATACATGTACCGAAACATTTTTTTTTATTTTTGTCTGTCTGTCTGTTTGTTCCGGGTAATCTCTGGAACGGCTGGACTGATTGACAGAACTTTCACATACAGATAGTTGATTTTCCAAGGAGTAACTTAGGCTACTTTTTTTTAGACTAACTTTGTCCCGCGGCGTTACCCGTAGTACGACAATAACCGCGGGTAACACCGCGGGGTTCACATAGTCTATACAAATAAATAAAATTGGAGTGTCTGTTTGTAATATCAAAATATCCACAATAACAACATTAACTGCGGGTAACACCACGGGGTTCAGCTAGTTATTAATAAAAATATGTCACTAACTATTATCGTATTACCAACTAAAACGGTAAAGATTCAACACATTATTCCAATCAGACAGTAGTATAGATACTCCTGTCATCAGCGTCATAGAAAGTGAGTGATGTGGTAACGCAACCATCGATATCGATAATTTATTGTCGATATAGTAGAGATGTAATTAAGCGTTGCGTACTGAGGATATGACACCTTGTTAAAGAACTGGGTTAGATCATTTAAGATAAATTATGTTCAAATTAATCAAAAGAGTCGGTATAAGGTTTGACTGTTGAAATTAATATGTAATGCTATCTAAAATCTTATGTATACAAATGGAAAAAAACATTTATGATTCATTTTATTTAATTGAGTCATTTTTAAAGTAGCAAGTTAAGAAATATAATACGTCTTGTTCAAGAAAGAATTCGAAATATAATATACGCTTGATGTTGTTTGCTAAAAGCGTAAAACTTTATCAACGTATCAATAAATCAATTAATTACTCTACTGGATAGCACAGATCTCCAGTTTTAAAACTTAACACGATTACGGCTAATTTTTGTGTGGCATATTATGGTCTAAATTTTATACCTTTGGAATAATTATATTACTATTGTATTGATAACACTCCTCTGTTTACAAGTAGCTGAACCTTAGGAGATATTTGATAAATGTACTGTTATCTACACTTTTACAGAAATTGTTCAATTCATTTGACATTTGTCATTATTAAGTCATGTTGAAAAAAATGTTCGTTTGAATTACAACAGCTAACGAGAGAATAATACCTCGTTCAAAAACGCCATAATAATGACGATATTCATGGCGTATTATTTAATGTCGCGACATTGGAATGTCCAATATAAGCCATGACATTTGCCGCGAAGATCCGTTTAGAAAAGCTTCACTGAGACAATAACTCTTTACTAGTTTATAAAACCGAAGGTTTCTTCTTTTGGACTGACTGGTTGGTCTCGCGGTTGACGTATGCGACTGCTGATCATAAGGTCTCGGGTTCCATTCTCGGGTCGGACCAAATGTTTGTATCATCTACAAATATTATTTTCTATGTGTAATATGTATGTATTTACAAAATATATATTTATATGTATTTGTATCAGTTGTTTAATACCCATAACACAAGCTCTGCTTAGCTTGGGACTACATGGCGTTGTGTGTTAGATGTCCGAAATATTTATTAATTTTATTTATTTGGTTCATACATACTAATCTCAGGAAGTTTTAGTTCGTAAGGTATAGTATTGAATAGCTCCTTTATTAAGGACGACTATTTAACTTCAAGACACTCTATTGGGAGTGGAACATGGAAAACGTTGCAGAAAACGGTAAACATTTGTACTTTATGAGAGCCGCGAATGAAATTTCGAAGGTTAGTTGGTGCCTTATATTGACCTTCTTGGTTACAGGTTTGCGACAATTTTTAGTTCTGTGTCCCCAAACTATCTGTTTTATTTTATAAGTTATACAGTACTCCAATTGTTTCATTCTGTTCCATCTAAAAACGATGACATTCTCAGAGAAAATCGGCGATAGGCAAATGAGCAGCCATAATAGAAACTACCGAAAATCAATGCAATGCAACACATTGTACCAACCTCAAATATCAATGAGACAAGAACAGTAGGATGATAGTGATAAACAAATTTGTTACTATATTAGTTTTTGCGCGCGGCTCCACCGCCGCTTGTTTATGGGCTATCGCAGTAAAGAGTTATCTATGTCCTTTCTCAAGAATCAAAGTATATCTACGCCAAATTTCATTGAAATCAGTGCATCGATTGGACCGTGAAATCAGGACAGACAGACGGAGTTACTTTCGCATTTATAATATAGGTATGGATATAAATAGGTAATATTTTATCACATAAATATAACCTTAAAATCATAAATACTGAAATCGCTTTACAAACGGCGAAGATTTCACACACAACAATGTTCTCTGATCTTTGGAAACACAGTCCGTCTCCAACTAACTTATCAATCAAAGAACATAGGCTCAATTTCAACACAACACCGTATCATTGCAGCGCAGGTCAATTATTTACACTGTGACAGCGTAGTGCCAATAAGCAAATATAATTGCGAAGCATGACGGGTCGAATATTGCCTACGGCATGACACAGATATACATACATATTATTAAATAAATAAGTCATTCAACTATCCAACTGGTTATCTCATAATAATTGACCATAATTTAACACTTAACACCGCAAGATCACTTTTTAATCATTGTTTTTAAACTTTACGACTTTTATATGTCATCGGAACGATCGACGACACATGGCACGACACTTAAGAGGTGTCAGTATTATGTACAAATAAACAAGTTCGTGTTTTTTTTTATTATGTTGCAGTAGTTTTTGCCCGCGGTTTTGCCCGCTTGTATGTCGGTCATCGTGATAAAGAGTACCTTATGACTTTTATTACCCAACTACTGATTAGAACTAGACAAATAAGATATCGTTAGAAGCGATTTGATCGTCTGCTGGTTATAGGCTATATGACGTGTCACTGAATCTAATGTGGCGCCCTCTAGTGGTCATAAACTACTGTTCAAATATGCCTTGTTTGGTATCATTAGTAAGGCCGTTACTTGTACCTTTCAAAAATATATGTAATATTAATATTCGTTCGTAACTTGGTCCATATTTATTTGATAATTGTGATATTTCTATGGTATTTAAAATTTACTTTGCCACAAAATTAATATTATAACGGCACCAATACAACTTTTTATATAAAAAAAAACAGTAAAAACTAAAACCCAACTACGACAAAAAACGACGCTGAAAAAGTATGAAACAAGTTTAAAAGTGCTATGGTACGTTTCTATGTAACGTGTGACACGTTACATAGAAACGTACCATAACACTTCAACAACGCGTGACTACGGCTTCTCTAACTTGTTTCATACTTTTTCAGCGTCGTTTTTTGTCGTAGTTGGGTTTCAGTTTTTACTTTTTTTTTAAGAATCAAAGTATCTGATTTCACCACGGTTGGGCCGGTACGACCGGGGCGGTACTACCACACAGGAGAACAACGTAAAATGACAGCGTTAGTGCTGTCGTGTTTCGTTGGTGAGTGCGAGATCGGAGGCCCAATGATACAGAAGCATCACCAGCCCGCCATGGTGTTGGTCACCATGCCGCATTATCTGCAATGAGTATGGTGAACACCACTCTTGGATTCTGCTTATGCTTTCCATCAGGCAAGGAAGAGTCATATGGGCAGAGCCAAACATAAAAAAAAAAAGACCACAGTCTCCTTTTAAGTGTATGTCAATTCCAACTCCTTTTTCTTCCCTGCTGATCCTATTAACCTGAGAACACACTTCTATAGTAAAAGCACTGTCGTTCGTTATACGTAGCGTTTTTCGGATGGCTCCAATTTATATTTAAACCCAGGTTACAATCTCTAAGGCTTTACAATCTTATTACTTTTTACAAGAATAAGGTATTATAATTATTAGTACAATCATTATTTCAATGTCATTGTGCTATCAGAATCGATCAGACCTTCCCTTTTGCATTCAAGAGCGAGTGAGCGGAAACGTGCCAGGAAACCATCTTCTATAATGTCAAGGAACTTGGCCGTACTAGATGCCGAACTTTCAGTTAGCTTACTGTTTTTAACCGATGTACAAAATAAAGGAAGTTCTCAATTCGGCTTCAGTGCCGGTGTTTTGGAGTTGTACCCAAGTACCAAGTAATGAATATGTTTTTGTTTGTATTTCACGTTTTTTAAATAAAATTTCTAGAATACTAGCTTTCGCCGCGGGTCCGCCTGCGATGGAATGTTATCGCGAAACAGTAGTTTATGTCCTTCTCCAATGTCCAATATATATCTAGCAGCTTGACCGTAGCATAACAGACAGACAGACATACAGATTTACTTCCAAATTTGTAATGTTAGTATGGATATTTTTAATCCTGTTTATATTTAAAGTAAAAAAATAAACATCAAATGATGAAAGTTGAATAAAGACTTGTTGTAAAAAATTGGAACAGTAAAATATAGTATAGACAACTCAATGCAAGGAATTGACTTTAAAATGTAGTATCGCTACACAAATACCAAGATAATATAGAAATACTAACTGAGACATCGTGGATTCGAACCTTACGCAGTGCTTTCACAAAAATTGTCTATTGGACAACGTATATAATATAGTTGAATTGAGAATATTATTACACGTACATATTCTTATTTAAAAAAATAATAAATAGGTACATATTCTTATATAATCTTTGTGTTCTTAAAATGCCAGGCCGATGCTAGAAGGCTTGCTCTCTATTACGTAAATAGGACCTTCCATGTATGGGTCTGCCAAAGCGACTCTACTCTGCCTGATAAATAAATAAATATTTCGGACATCTTACACACAACGCCATCTAGTCCCAAGCTAAGCAGAACTTGTGTTATGGGTACTAGACAATTGATATAAATACATATATAGTTTTTTTTTTGCAATTACGTGTATATCTATACAAATAAACAAAATTGGAGTGTCTGTTTGTAACATTGAAATAACAGCTTTTTAATCAATGCATATGTATGTATACACGATACATATAACAAAAATGTAGTTAAAAAATTTTTTCTCTGTCTGTCTGTCTGTCGGTCTGTCTGTCTGTCTGTCTGTCTGTTTGTTCCGGGTAATCTCTGGAACGGCTGGACGGATTTTGACGGGACTTTCACTGGCAGGTAGCTGATGATCCGGGGAGTAACTTAGACTACTTTGTTTAGACTAACTTTGTCCCGCGGCGTTACTCGCGGTACAACAATAGCCGCGGGTAACACCGCGGGGTTCAGCTAGTTATAGATAAAAAAAACACCCAAACTCCGAAACAAATGTTTGCAGATCATACAAACATTAGGTCCGACCCGGAATCGTTTATCAAATCATATCTGTCTATTTTTGTACTGAAGTTTGCTCTATCGAGATATGCATAATGAGAGTTATGCAGCGTTCTCAAGATGTTCATTGCGATAGGCATCAGTTCCGTTATTGTTTGAGCTTTCTCTTAGATATATTTTTGTTCATTGTTCATTAAAACTTACAAACAAACACTTCCTGCTGTGATGACATCACTACTTCAGAAATAACTTCAATAGAGAAGCGTAAGGTCTGAAGGTTTTATGAATGAACCTGTCTGAATGCCTCTACTCTAGCTGATTAAATGCATAAGCAAAATTCAAGAATGGTGGTCATACTTATTCATTACAAATGCAGACAATGCAGCATGGTGACCCACACCATTGCGGCTTATTGCGTTGCTTGTTCACCAATGTACCTCTGGTCTCATGTATGATTTACAAATAACTGCTTAAAGCTCCTGAGTTCTCAAGACATGTTAATTATATGTATTTTCTTAAAATATAAAGTATATAAGAGATAACATCTCAGGGTTACAAAAGGTGTTGGTGGACATTTGCTTAAATTAATTAAAATAATTTTATTCTTCTTGCACTGTCAAATACGATATGAATTTATCAGCAAACGAAACATAATAGTGGATTCGATTCCCGCGACATTATTCTCACGAGGTGTGAGATAACACACAACTATTGTTTACACAGAATTGCCATCTTTTCAAGGTGGTTAAACGCATAATGGTTACATCACAGCAAGATCACGATTGAAGAGTTTATTATAACTTACTTTTACCAAAAAAACAGTGAAGGAATCGTTGACTTGTATCATTTAGTCAATGGCATTGACTTTGAACGCACTAAAGCATTACGTTAAATGGTAGAATAACAATCGTTGTATAACGCAAGTAGTTTAGGGTTGAAATTTTGTCAACCTTAGGGTTGTCACAAAAGCATTGAATTTAAAATTATACTTTTCATGAACATTTAAAATTATATTTTATATTGCTCATAGTTTTCATAAACCTTTCTTGCATACTAAAATTTTAGTGTTATTTAGTTAGAAGCCAAGAACTGGGTTACGGGATACTGCAAACGTCAAACGAAAAACGGTTTGACACTACAGCAGCTCAAAACCCGGTGTCTAATATCGTGATTAGAAAGACCACTAGAGGAAGAGAACTAGCCTGCCATCATTTTGAAGACTGCATATACATAATATGTAAAGTACATATTCATTTCATTCATCGACATTTCTCTCTGACTCAAAATACTTAGTGAATGATAGAGCACTTTCTCACCTTCGTTATCATTACTACAAAATAAGCAGGCAAACATGCAATAAATCTATACAAATAAATAAAATTGGAGTGTCTGTTTGTAATATTAAAATCACCGGTTTTTACTGTCTGTCTGTCTGTCTGTCTGTTTGTTCCGGGTAATCTCTGGAACGGCTGGACGGATTTTGACGGGACTTTCACTGGCAGGTAGCTGATGATTCAGGGAGTAACTTAGGCTACCTTTTATAGACTAACTTTGTCCCGCGGCGTTACTCGCGGTACAACAATAACCGCGGGTAACACCGCGGGGTTCAGCTAGTTAATTAATATTTTTTAAATAAATTGCGTATTTCGTCCGAAATATTCGGATAAAAGTCGAAAACACCCAAAGTTCACCGCGCATAACTACGTGACGTTCATCTTGGTATCTGAACTTTTTGATTTTATCTCACTCCTTTCAAACGTCTAAGGATAAGTTGTTACGTATAAGGATCGTGGGAAGCTTTTACCTTTCTTAGTCACTTACAACATCATACTTTTACTTTACTTTTCTTTTTAAAACCTTCCTTTCGTACACGTTTACACTATTGAATATGAGACACGAGGTTTAAGAACAAAATATTTTATTAAAACGAAAAACTATTCGGTAAAATACACGGCAGTCCCAATTGACAGGTATACACTGTTGTTTCTCATAAAAATGTGTTTTCAACTTTTAACTTAACAAAACTTTTCGTTTAAGAATTATTTAATTCTTTTAATGCGAATATCCATGAAAATCAATTTCAAAAACATTATATGCATATCGGACGTATAAAAAAGTATATTATCTAGGCAATACGTATAATACTAGCTGACCCACGCAACCTCGTTTGCGCCTTATATTGCCCGTAGCGTGAAAATTTCCCCCATTTTTAAACATTCTTCATTGTTGCTCTGCTCCTATTAGTAGTAACGTGATGATATATACCCTATAGCCTTCCTCGATAAATGGACTATCCAACACCGAAAGAATTTTTCAAATCGGACCAGCGGTTCCTGAGATTAGCGTGTTCAAACAAACAAACAAACAAACAAACTCTTCAGCTTTATATATTAGTATAGATGTGGCGGGTACTGAATGGTAGAAATAAAATGAAGATAATGAAGCTTTCAACATATTTGTGGTATTCTGAATGTCAGAATGTAATAAACTGAAATTCATATTAACAAAAAACACATTAGTAATTTGTCGACCTACTTTATGGCTCTTAAGAAAGATGCTTAGAAAAACTTTTATTCTTAGTTCATTAATGGTTGATTGCAGTTATACACACAGTTGCATAAATAATAATTTAACACATCTCACATACGGCAATCGGAACTCGAACTAAGCAGAGTCCATGTTATGGTAACTAGTGTGCTGATAAACATAAGTTTTTTTTTATGGTATAGGGTGCAAACGGGCAGACCATCACCTGATGGTAAGCGATTACCGCCGCCCATGGACACCCGCAACACCAGAGGCGTCACAAGTGCTTTATCGACCTGGGGGGGTGGGAAAAGGGATGTGGGTAAGGGTTGTGATATGGGCTTCCGGTATCCTCAGTCGCTCGGTGAAACACAGCGCAAGCACTCTTTCACACCGGTTTTCTGTGAGGCTGTGGTATAACTCCAGTCGAGCCGGCCCATTTATACCAAAGCGTGGCTCTCCCACGGTTTGTACACATACATATACGAGTACATTTCTAAATATATAGATATTATACATGTTTTTTACTCACGCACTTCAGTCTAGCAATGGCTGAGAATGACCGAGGCTAATTAATTTGCAAGGATGGAGGATGGTGACCATTACTCTTGGAATCTGTTCATGCTTTCCATCAGGCAGAGCAGAGTCATTTTGGCGCAGCTAAAATTATATAGAAGAAAAAGAAAATGGTAACCGACCGAATAATAACGATCGAACTCTCTATTTCCTCAACCGAAATTCATAAATGTCTACAAATAGTATGTACGTTATTGTAGCTACGTGCGCCTGTAGATTGGCTGTATTTAAGCGGTAGCCACTTTCTACTACCCTGAATGTAGTGGGTTCAACCTCCACATTTGACAACACTTACCATCAGGTGATACGTCTGCTCGTTTGCTCGTATTCAATGAAAAAAAAAAAGCTTTATGTGATCCACAAATTGTTGTTCTGAGTCTTTGTATCTGGTTCATGTTTATAAAATGTCCCGCGACATAGGATAAGTTCTTAATGCGACAATTGTCTTTTTTATTAAATCTTTTTATGCTTCCTAATAACAAAAATGAAGATGACTCTATTCAATGATTCTCTTGTTTTATAAATAATCTTTTTTTTTTTAATAGTTGTTGTTTTTTGTATTGTGGCGAAATACTTTTGTTGAATTCAACTTCTGGGCACATGTGGGTAACTAAATGTATAAGATAAAATGCCATTATGATCTGTTTACTCCTTATATCAAGAAAGTGAAACCAACAAACTAAATCAATTGCGAATATACAATATTAGTTAAGATAAATTTATTTCCTTAAAACCAAACCACAGTTAACAATATCTACATTCTGTAATCAAGGCAACACGTAGCAGAATGATAACTAGATTTTCATAAAAATAAATCAGTTTGATTGATAGATTGATAAATCAGCTAGTCAGTTCCTAGACTGTTTTTCCTGAATAAAAACCTTTCTAATTATAGTAGCACTGCTTTTGACGCAGCCTGTTTCAGTGTTCACGAAATTTATAGACACTTGACATGACGTCATCACGTCAACAGCCTTTAGCAATTCACTGTTAAAACACTTAAGGTTTAATTATCTGACTGATCCAGCTTTGTTCGGTATTCTTTTATTTATAATTTTCCTAAAACTAAATCCTAGGTAAATTGATTTATCGTTTTTGAAACCATCGGTATACTAAATTTCATGAAAATCGTTGAAGACTTTTCCGAGATTCAGATTATATATATATACAAGATATGACATGATTTACTTATATGAATAAATCAAACGTTTTAAAGTATTAGATAAATGAAAGAGCATATTTTATTGCATTTTTGTGTATACCATGCTTACGATACGCCCTATATATATATGTTTTCACAACATCATCTAGTGACAAAATAAACAGTTCTTGTATTAAAGGTACTAGACCACTAATATAAATATTTATTTTCTCTTTTAAAAACATAAAACATAAAAAACAGTCGAATTGAAAACCTCCTCTTTTTTTCATTCGGTTAAAAATAGTCAAATTTATTATAATGCATATAATAATAGTTAACTAACAAAATTAATTTTAGCAACACAATGCAATTATTTTCTTGCTAAACATAAGTTATTGATGTTAGATGTAGAAATCCCTCGATGCCTCCATTGATGTGCAAATGTTGCCATAATAATGACATAAATGACATAACGATTAAATAAATTGCCATTTATAGATATTTCAAATTAATAGACTTGCAACACAATTTGCGATAATGTTAAAAAATGCAGTATTATTTTGGTTATGTAATTCAATAAAGTCAATTGGAACGATTAATGTCAGGGAGGTCGTGTGACGTATTCGTTTTAATTATCTACATTTGACCCAAGTTTTGAGTTGAATTTTCGATTGCAAAATGTTTATTAATATGGGCCTTCTTAGCGGCATCTTCTAATTATAGCCAGACGATCATACTACCAGTATCGAATTGATCGTACGCGAAACTGGTCTCTTTGAGTACCGCAATATTAATTTAGTTTTGAGGTGATAAATGCCTCTTTAATTGCACGCCACTTGGTTCGTTCGAAAATAGGGGAAAAATTAAGAAAATTATGTTAATACTAGTCGAAGTAACACATTCTTATCGAACCCATCCATTTATACTTTTTAGGGCAATGATAATCTATTTACAAAAATATGAAAAAAACCTTCATATTCTACATTTAACCAAGTCTTAAATCGATAATTCGATAAATTCTGATAAGTAAGTTATTTTTTTTATTATTTCCAATACATGTACATTTACAGTTTACAGTGATAAAAACTGCATCACTTGACCTCGTAGGGTCTATCTGGGTAGCAGCGAGTCGCTTTTTTAAACTATTTAATATACATAAATTAACACACTCACACACACATTATGTTACTAACCATTTTTTTTCCCTTTTTTATATGGAATGAGTTATTCAAGATATCAAAATTATTATTTAGTTTTGTACGCAAACCTTCTTTTGTAACTTTTACGCACAGCATAAGTCAGTTCCAACGTATCTTGAACACATTGCTACCCACGAATCATCTTAACACAATCGACATTCATTTGAACAGAGCTTTGAATAATTCTTTCAGGTTAGATAGTCCACCTATCGAGGAAGGCTATAGGCTATATATCATCACGCTAAGACCTACAGGAGAGGAGCACCAATGAAGAATGTTACAAAAACGGAGGCAAATTATCACGCTACGGGCAATAGGAGACGCAAACGAGGTTGCGTGGGTCTGCTAGTCTATAATATATACCCTACTTATTAGGGACAAGCTGGTCTTACTAAATACTGTCTAAGCCACCCAGTTGTGTATATGTAGCAATATTACTCCGTAAGTGACCACTACACACGTACCTACTGGCGAATTTCCCTGATTGCGACACATGAGTTAATTGACACTTAGTGATTGCAGCAATCGTTTCATGAGAGTAGGTCCTTGCGACATGATACGTTCATTTTTACGGAGGATCTTAAATCATAAACATGGAAACAAAAATACCAACGTGATAGCATACAGATATAATCTATATATATAAAAAATAGTCTAATAAAAATTAATATCAATAAAGCCTCTTATTGTACACCAGAAAACTAAGTACATAACTTAAAGCTAGGTAGGTCGGTAAAAGAACCAGCGGCCGGAAATGTATGTACGCGCT
The DNA here is from genome assembly GCA_905220595.1 of Spilosoma lubricipeda. Taxonomy (NCBI): domain Eukaryota; kingdom Metazoa; phylum Arthropoda; class Insecta; order Lepidoptera; family Erebidae; genus Spilosoma; species Spilosoma lubricipeda. The sequence goes on along the minus strand of HG992293.1, from coordinate 16,864,069 downwards.
TAACTTCCGATTGCCGACCAAATTGGATATTTCATTTTTTCTATATGTTTGTTATTATTAGGACAACATAGAAGAAAATAAAAAATTAATGGGATTTTTTTTTACATAAAAATATGGCGGTACGAATTTGGTCGGGTCTGCTAGTAAGCTGTATACTGGAACGTTATAGAACTAAAAAGCCAATCTTTAAATAAGTAAAAAATAATAATAACTTCAAACATTTCATACATGTCTGTCTGAATCTAAATTAGGTAGAGAGAGATTACCTGTTATTACAGTCAATTAGGTCACAATATTTAAGTTATGTAGTAGGTAAAGGTAAAAACTACTCTATAATACACCAGACACTACCCTAAACATCCTGTATTTATTTCCATCCCATGGTTGCCTGGAAGAGATTGCCCTTTTGGCGATAAGGCCGCCAATTGTACTGACCTAGCATGGCATTATCTGGTGTACAATAAAGCGATATATTTTTATTATTATTATTAGAGATTGCTGATAAACATATTAAAGTATTTCTAAATACAGACAGACAGAAAGACACAGAACAAACAGTATATTAAGCATTACACTGAAATGAATTTGATGTTATATACTTTAAGCAAAGTCGCATTATAGTCATGTTAAAAACAGTATTCATAATTCAATACATAAACACGTTAAACTAACTAAAAGAAAGTTGAACAGAAATACTGAGAAAATAAAAACGGTATTAATTTAATTATGCAATAATTCATGAGGTTTGTTGACTAGGTACTCCCAGTTAGGCAAAGTAAATACAAGTAGCTCTTCATTTTACTAAACTCTTTTTTCCAAGCAAATGTTTCATTTTAATTAGAAAATGCTTCAACTGTAGTGGACCAGGTATTTCACTCTTCTATAGACTAGCGCCATTCAACATCAAATATTTTTAAGAAAAGCCTTCAGCTGTCGTCTACTTCTTCAGTTTTCTGTTACCCTTCTCATCAGGCCGCAATTTCAGCATGCGAGAGGAAAGATGTTACACATTAATAGTAACCATCAACAAAGAATGCTGCAAATCGATTATTATTTAACAAGCTTGACTATGAATTATTGTCAAAACGTCAATATTACGCATTATTGGCTGAAGTTCACTTCAGAGGTCACAAGACAAAAACTTTAAAATTACCTTCAACAATGCTCGATTAACCTCTTAGCCTATGTACACAGTTGATACTAATCAGTTCGTTTATCTAACTTTCGAATCTTTTTGTACCACTGTAGGCTTGTTAAGGTACAAAAGGCTGTGAAGATAATATTAACAAGTTAATGACATTATCACGACGTCATTTGTACTCGATAATGTATTGTTGTCATAATAATATATCACAGTGTCGCCATCACCCAATTAACGAGAGTATTTTAAACCCAGTTTTAAAACACACAGAGTTTGCGTTAGCAAAAAGCAGCACGTGACATTATTCTTGTTACGATAATTACGGCATGAATGGGCCGGCTCGACCGGAGTGATACCACGGCCTCACAGAAAACTGGTGTGCAACAGCGCTTGTACTGTGTTTCACCGAGTGAGTAAGGATACCGGAGGCACATAACCAAACCCATCAACCACCCACCCACCTCGCCATCCCCCAAAAGCCGACAACACACTTGTAACGTATCTGGTGTTGAGGGTGTTCATGGGCGGCCGTTTTCGCTTACCATCAGGCAATACGTCTGCTCGTTTGTCCCCTATTTCATAAAAAAGGTACAATAATATCGTGAATCTAACAGCTTTTTTTGCTTGTACCCTTACGAGACATCACCACTACCGAATTTCATCTATAAATCTATGTTTAGAATTCAAAATGACTGATTAAAAAGACACGGTTTGCCTTACCTTAGAGATCAAGGAGAGGCTGTTAAAGAAAAGAAAACAAGGAAGATGTTAGTTCTGGTAAAACTTAATTATATACATCCAGGCCAAACCCGGTCCACGGGTTGGAAGCTATGGTTGATGGAGAGAAAATCTAAGCAGATTACCAGCGACCACACTCAGGATGAGGTGTTTAAATTCCAACGTTCCAACTGAGTGCTTTCTACAGCCTCCATCTGTGAGAAGGTAACATGCGTATATCAACGCAGTGACGACCGTCATCATCAAGTTAATCATTAACCATCATGAGCCTTTAACAGTCCACTGCTGGACCTGAGCCTCTTTTTAGAAGGAGGTGTGACACCACGACAGCCAGACGGGTTGGTAAAATGAGAAGAAAGCTTGTCCTTCTCATTTTTGAGTAAAATTATCCTGCAGACTTGGCTCCTTTAGTTCTCTTTTGCCACACCCATGGAATGAATAGGAATGATGATATACCGTATTCATAATCCATCAAGTCACGGACATCATCAATCATTATTCAAACGTTATTAATTAAGATGTTTTACGAGATGTATTACGTCATATTAGCAGTTATGGTTTTGATTCAAAGTAGATCGATGTTTGACAACAGTCTATTCCGCCAGTCCGCAGATTTGCCACGGTCATGTGCGCAGCCATTCTCAATATATTATTTAGTTATGTAATTTCTAACGTGTATTACATATGTTCATGCATTTATAATAGTGGTTTTATTTCCTAACACATATTTTTGTCTCGACATGAAATGAAGTCTTGTGATATTAATTGAATCAGTGTTGAATCCATTTTATTTGATTGTCCTTTCTAACGAAAGGTCTGTGTGTGGTAGTCGATTATTAAAATCTATGTTGATGATGTTTAGTTTCATGTGGTCAAAGCACACTGACAAATATACATAAATAGCTTCTCGTTTTTAAAACCTGAAAAGAACCGGGTCTTTCTTATATTAACCAGATCGACAAGCCTAACCTTTTCGAGTTATTATTTACTACTGTTGTGTACCATATCACTTTCTACTTGTCGCCTTGCCCAATGTACTCTCAATTTTCGTATTTTTGATTCTTTCTGCCCTTCCTGAAATGCCTAATATGCGAGCTATTAATGTTAAAAAAATCCCACTTTTTATCATTATTTGTTTTTTTTCCTTTTTTTTTATATATTTCGCCCTGCCAAAATGACTCTACTTTGCCTGATGGAAAGCATAAGCAGAATCCAAGAGTGGTGGTCACCATACTGCGAATGCAGACAATGCAACAATGCAGCATGGTGACCCACACCATGGCAGACTAGTGATGCTTCTGCATCATTGGGGCTCCGGTCTCGCACTCACCAACGAAACACGACAGCATGATGGCTGTCATTTATGTTGATTTTCTGCGCAAGGGTAGTACCGCCTCGGTCGAGCCGGCCCGTTCGTGCTGAAATCAGCTTCTCGCTCTTCGTGGCTCTACTACCTTGAAAGTTGTTTTTTCCCCTTTCTACATCTCGTATTCTATCTAACTCCAAATCAATATTATTAAAAAAACAATGTATTTATCTGTAGTCTGGTAATTATAATACAGGCTTGGTCTAGTTTGCGATCAGAGAACCATATTTGTGGTGTCTCAAATGTCAAGTTATATAATCACAGCTAAAAAGAACCGATATTATCTCACATTACAGAGGGATGTCTAGACTATACGGTTTTCTTACATTTTTAATCACATCCATCATCTTCATCATCGTCATCATCCTATCGCAATCCACTGCTGGACATAGGCCTCTCCAATTGCACGCCACTTAGTTCGATTTTTGGCTTCTCGCATCCAGCTCCTGCCAGCCGTCTTGCGCAAATCATCACTCCACCTGGCCTGCGGACGTCCTACACTACGTTTGCCGAGACGCGGTCTTCACTCAAGAACCCGTTTACCCCAACGGTTATCGGTTCTACGGCAAATATGGCCAGCCCACTGCCACTTCAGCTTGCTAATCCTGTGGGCTATGTCGATGACTCTGGTTCTCTGCCGGATCACCTCGTTTCTGATACACGTATCTGATACATGATGATGATCACATCCATACTTATATTAAAAATTCTGAAATAACTATGTCTGTCTGTTACACTTTCACGGATAAACCACCGATTAATTCCTTGAAATTAAGCACTGATACTTTGATTCTTGAAAATAACATAAGCTACTTCTTACTATAATCACCGACATACACGCGGGTGGTTTCGTGGGCAAAAACTATGGGCCATGTTTGAACTAGTATGGGCCAGCTATGAAGAGGTAAGACCACAGCCTCATGAAATATTAGTGTTAAGTAATTCTGCCGTTAATTATCACCAACTAAGATTGCTGGGCAGCTTATTTCTCGACCTCTCCTTCTCCGTGGGAGTGGCACTCAAAAGACTACTATATAATCTTATAATGACTAACTTCACACATACAATGTCTCAGAAGTCAGTTAATTGCCGTGCAAGAGAGGTGATAAATAATTCTAGGCTCTGCCGGATGCCTCCGAGCTAACCCACTAACGCAGTGGAGTGTAGCAGATGGTATCATATCAATCACACGGACACACAATTGTCTATTCGTCACTTTGACACAATGCAAAACCTCCAACGGTCAGTTAACATGCTACTGGAAAGAGCAATTATAACTTAGAGACTATTCAGACAGATATTCTATGTTTTGTAATTACTCCTTTTTATATACAAGATAATATTTTTTTTTCTTTTTGAAATCCATGTCCAAACTAATATTATAAATTCGAAAATACTCTGTCTGTTACACTTTTACGCTAAACCGCTGAATCAATTTGAACAAATATCGGTAAAGAGATAGATTAAACCTTGGAGAAGGACATAGGCATATATTGGTTTAAAAATCCATAACGCGAGCGCTGACATCGAAGTTTTCGCAAGCTGCTCAGTTTAACACTACTTGTTCGAACTAAAAAATTTCACGTTCATACATGCTCCAAACAATTAGTATTTAAGACGCTCAATATTAACGATCAATATTAATATATATGTATATTAGTACAACCAACTCATAAACAAGAACTCAACTCTCGCACTAACAAATATTTGAGTAGCAACATTAAATTATCCAGTTGAAAAAAAACTTTACGCTTTGTCACACAATATCACTTGCGACCTACATGCTTCAGTAAATAACATGCAACAACACAATCTAAGACACATTAAAACCATTTAACATAATACCTGACATTCATCGATTGCCTGATAGCGTCCGACCTTCGGAGATGCTCGTTAGAGCTCGGGTTCATTCGTGAGCTTTGACCGGCGCACACGCAATATTTAATGAGAGAGATCAATTATTTTAGCCGTTAATTGGATTGTTGCGAAATTTGAAAGCTTTATTGATGTCAAAAAAAGATGCAATCTGTTTTGTGAGTGGCAACCACTAGGTATCTAGTCACCCTCAAAGCTGACAATATTCGTGGAATGTATCTATAATAATTTACGTTTTTAGAAATGTATAAGTACGTTCTTTAGCCTGTCTGATTACCATACGGCAGAGTGTGCCTAGTTTGGAGTCGGACAGCAGATGTGTTAAGTTATTGTTAGGGTTATGTAGCCAAATGGCAAAAGACGGAACCCTTATGGATTCGTCATATATATCTGTCTCTGTCCATCCGTATGTCACAACCACCTTATTCCGAAACTATAAGAACTATAGTGTTGAAACTTGGTAAGTAGATTTATTCTGTAAACCGCATTAAGATATTCACACACAAATAGAAAAAAAACAATAAACTTTTGAAGTTCTCCATACTTAGAACTGAAAAATTTTTTTTTTTTTCCTTAAACCCTTACTTGTGGGGTAGCTATGGATAGGTCTTCAAAAATGATATTGAGGTGTCTCACGCCATTTTTTTCTAACCTGAATAGTTTGCGCGAGAGACACTTCCAAAGTGGTTAAATGTTAAATGTGTGGGTGCCCCCCCCCCCCCCACCCCTGTAACTTCTAAAATAAGAGCATGATAAAACTTACAAAAAAAATGATGTGCATTACCATGCAAACTTCCACCGAAAATTGGTTTGAACGCTATGTACCCGCAGGAACCCTTCAGGGGCGAGGCCGACTCGCACTTGGCCAAATCAAATCTTGAAATCTTGGATTCAAATCACACATAATCTGAGTCTGTCATTGTTCTGAGCCTGGGTGTTCTTTGCGTCCGTTTCACGTATGTTTATAAAGTTTCCCGTGACATGATATTCCTAACGCGGGAATGGTTTTAAAAAAGGAAAGAAAAATACCTGAACTTCACTCACTCGATGATCAGTGGTTTGCTTTATGATTCCTTTTTGTAGTTCTATTAGTAGTTCTAAACTTAACTTTGAATTGTACATTTATGAATTGTATTGTTTGTTGAATTGTTCATCAAATGAAAACCCAAAAACATTATTTATTTAACCATTTTACTATCAACTACTCATCTCTAAAATCTTCACGGTTTCAAGTGATTCTCAATTATTATTTCATTGATATTGTATGGATGGCAATGACTTCAGAAACTTAATAAAAAAAGTGACTAAAACATCGATAACAATGTTACCTCACTGCGTAACCGGTATTGAATGAAACGATTACATAGCAAAACGCATTACTCTTAATTTGTTCGAGAAATAATTTTACTACTACCGATATTATTGTGGAATGGTTTACCAATTTCATACTATTTAGAACTTTTAACTTTGGTTTTGTTGCTTGTTAGTTTATTTAAACTAAGATTATTACGGTTTTACATATTCTACGTGAGTTGGAGAGCAGGTAAAGCTGTAGATCCCGGTTTGTAAACGAACTTCTGTAGTAATCGTTACAGATTTGGAGCCCTAAAAATTACGGTAAAAATCTTTCTATAGAACTTTTCAATAGGATGTGACCGCCTCGGTGGCGCAGTTTTAGCGTATGCGACTGCAGTGGATGAGTTTTCGGGTTCGATACCGGGGTCGGACTAAATGCTCGTATGATCTGCAAATATTTGTTTCGGAGTTTGGGTGTTTTCTATGTAAATTAATGTATGTATTTACAATAAAAAAGTATATATGTATTTATATCAGTTGTCTAGTATTCTTTATACAACTTTGCTTAGTTTGGGACTAGATGGCGTTGTGTGTTAGATGTCCGAAATATTTATTATTTATTTTATAAAACTTTGATATCACATAGTACCTACTTGAATTGTAAAGGTCCGATGTCGGTCGCTCTCCGGAAAAATGCAATTTCAACCGTATCGTACTAGAGTTAAAGCCTTGAAGTTAGCTTTAAGTCTACTACGATAGCTACCCAGTTTGGTAAAAAGGCTCGATGAAGAAATATTATTAGTCATAAACCATAGATAAAATGTCTGCTCATTTGCATACCTATACCATAATAATAATCACAAATTTTAACAAAAAAACGACTTCAAGAACTGGACCAAATTGAAACGGGACCACACGGGAAGCATCAGCTTTCAAATGAAAAAGAATTATCAAATCGTTAATGATCATCTTTGGTATTACAAAAGACTTGGGCTTGCAATCTTGAATGAAAACGGTAACGCTATGGAGCATCTTATTAATTACCTAAAATCATGATATGTGGCAACGTATGTTTTAATACCGTTTGTGTTTGTCCCTAGATGGCGCTAACCTGCGACTGTCCCATGGTACAGCCGGGTCCGACTCTAGCTTCCACATGCGGAGGAGGTGCTTTTATGCTGTTCATGGGCCTGCTGGAAGTGTTCCTGAGAAGCCAGTGTGATTTGGAAGATCCTTGTGGAAGGACACAGGTATTTGTTTTGAAATCTATACCAGAAAATAAAATTCAAGTATCTGTTTGTAATTTCACATTAACAGACTTTCACAAAATACATATAGAAACTTTTTACTAAAAACTGAAAATTTTTTTTTTTCAATTTTTGGCTGTCTGTCTGTCCCAGCTAATCTCTGGAACGGCTTAACCGAATTCGACGTCACTTTCACTGGCAAATAGCTAAGGGACATTCAGTGGTAGATAGCAGATGTTATAAGGCTTAACTTTTAGATTACTTTTATATTAGTAAAAAAAAATAGGGTTACTCGAAAGCAAAGTTAAAACCAATAAAATATGTAGTTAACAATATGCGATTCGAAAGCGTCAAAAACCGTAGCGTGGAAAAAGCAAGTTCAGTGACTATTGACATGCAGGTAGCCATGGGCGGTGGTATTCACTTACCATCGGACAACTCGTGTGATATATTTGTTTTAGTATGGCCTGCCAACATGACTCTACTCTGCCTGATGGAAAGCAAAAGCAGAATCCAAGAGTGGTGGTCACCATACTCATTGCGGATGCAGACCATGCAACAATGCAGCATGGCGGGCTAGTGATGCTTCTGCAGCATTGGGCCTCCGGTCTCGCACTCACCAACGAAACACGACAGCACGAATGCTGTCATTTTACGTTGATTTTCTATGCGATCCCCTATTTATCATATAAAATAGATTTTATATGAGAGTAGACTCTAGGTTATATTTTGTGTCTCTTAAACTTTAAAAATGAAATGAGTCCGAGTTCTTTTAAAAGCAGTAACTTCATAGAAGATGATGCTTGAATAAAAACAAGTTCATGTGACACACAAACATGGATAAGTTATATTTATAGATTTTCTCGTCCTACGAGTACGATTTTCCCGTAGTGTGCCAGTGATTAGATGTCGCTGTCGAGTCACGACGAGTTGTCACAAGCGCTTTCTACCAGAGTTAGCTATCTGTGATTGCCTGATTGATGTCGAATGGTTTAGTTACGATATAATATACAATGACTGTGATTTTTCTATTACTAGATGAAAAACTGCACGAATTTTCTGTTAAGATGTAGTGCGGTTTGTTTTCATAGAATGGGACTATATCTACTAATATTTTAAATACGGGAGTATCTCTATCGTTACGTTTTGACGCTTAAACTTTGAACATTTATTCTTGAAGCCTCCTTGGAGAATAAACGTATGTTGATACGAAATCGAATAATATGTTTCCATAGCTTACCGTGCGAGAGCCATGCGTCGGCATGAATAGGCCGGCTCCACCAGAGTGATACCACGGCCTCACAGAAAACCGGTGTGAAATGGCGCTTGCGCTGTTGTTTGTGTGTTTCATCGACTGAATAAGGATACCGGATACTCTGGTGTTACGGGTGTCCGTGGACGGCGCTAATCACTTACCATCAGGCGATACGTAAACTCGTAAAAATACGTAAATTCAATAAAAAAAAATATAGGAAGACATACACACAAAAGAAAAGTAGTTTCTACAGTATACAAAATTACTCACAGTAAATATTTACTTTCGCTACTAAAGCAAGACATTGGTCTTTTTTAAAGATATTTATAACTATTTCAATTATATAAACCTGTTTTGAAGTCAAAAAATTGTGTGCCAAACAGACAGCACTGTATGGAAAGTGGAAGGAAATAACGAACATATTTGTATCATAAATTCGAATGGTATAATTAACTGCAATTATAAAGATGGAGCTTTCATTTAAACGCGTTTTTATATAGCGATCTCTAACCTATTATACAACAGATATTCTAATGTTGTAACTTTACATTTTGTTCTGAATTAGACCAAATCTAATTATAACACGTTTAGAAAATTATTTGCATTCTTTTTTAAACAAATATAGCACACAGAAGCCTTTAAATTTGTCAATTTTTTTCTTAGAAAACTGAAGAGTATGTCTGATTAGTTGTAAGCGAAAATCTCAGAAACCACTAATTTGAATTGAAAAAATATTGTAGTGCTATATAGTCTATTTTTCAAGAAAAGCTATAGGTTAAATAACATCATTTAACGGGCAATACAATCACTCCAAAAAGGAGGTGAATTTGAAAACGAAGACTGTACCAAGTACCAACCCGCCTGGCAAGCCACTAGCCGCCAGGCGATACCTTCATTCTAAGGAGAAATTTACGTCCGGCTGAGTAGGCTGTTATAGACTGTTTTTATATATGTAATGTACATATGTACAACCTATAGGGTCCGAGAAATGTTACAATATCGTAATTTATTACCTTTTTTTAAAGACGCAGACAAGTTACGCAATTGAACTCGCCTAATAGTTAGCGCAACCAGTTTGCGATAAATTAAAAAATAAGTTCTTTAAAACAGCTGCATACAGTAATACCTCTCCTTGAAATAAATCAAAACAAATGAAATTCATACGGACAATAGGTATCACCAGTAGATTCTCTAACTGGGAAAAGGTTTCAATGGAAGCAATTTTTTTTATTTAAAATTTTGCACTGTAACCACATGACATTGAAACGCCACATTCATAACAGACTAACTGAGCTGATCTAGCGCAATTAGGCCCCTTTTAATTTCCTACTTTCAAAAATCATTTAACCTTTACACTTCTAATAATCCCAATTACAGATATAATAGGAAATTATTATGTTTAGTCATTTTATTGTTTGATACGTATACAAACTACTCTATTGATTTTTTTATACATGCATAAAATTACTAACCAAAGAAGTACTGTTTTCAAAGGATACAAAATTATAATAATAAATATTTCGGATAATACATATTTCGGACAACTAACACACAAAGCCATCTAGTCTCAAGCTAAGCAGAGCTTGTGTTGTGGGTTCTAAACAACTGGTACAAATACATTTATACTTTTTTTTTGTAAACACATACATATTATATATAGAAAACAGCCAAACTTCGAAACAAATATTTGTAGATCATACAAACATTTGGTCCGACCCGGGAATCGAACCCGAGACCTCATGATCAGCAGTCGCACACGCCAACCGCGAGACCATCGAGGCAGTCAAGAAATAGAATAGGTATATCCTGTGTTTCGGGCAACTATACAAACATACATGCAACGGACTTTCTTTCTTCTTAGTGACGGTTCTTAGTGAACACACAGAGTACACACACTCAGAACAAATTTGTTTAGGCGAGCGCTTCAAACACTACGTCGCGCCGCGCTGTGCAGTCTATTTGTGTTTCTATGCAAGTACAGAATCACGGCTTAAGTTAAACTATCACATATCTATTATAATAAAAAATTAAGAAAAAGTTTGATATTAATAAAGTTTTTATTGAGATTTTTTATATCACGCCTTGATAAAATAACCACTTTTACATAACATACATTGGATTATCGTTCATCTTCTTCCCTTACATATGTCATTGCTCATCTCCGTGCTATTAAAACCTAATCAGTCCTATTTTCCACTACCCGCCTCAGAGCACATCATGACCGCAGCCCGTCCTGTAATGACCCAAGTTCTTCGTCAGTTCTGCCACAATTACTAGACGCTTTGCGGTCAGTTTCGGCATCGGCCGCAACTGCGTTACGTGGTGGACAATTTGTTACAACTGTTGATGTCAATTCGATAACAAGATTACTGACGGATTGAAATGATACGCAATTATGAAATTTGTTCTCGTTTTTAATGAAATACTTTATAGACGGTTTTAGTAGTAACGTAACCTTGAAAATTGCCACTTTTTCTAGTAGATTGACTCTAAAATTGGAACATAAACATAATATTAGTAATATAGTTTTCTTTATCTTGATGTTTAACGTGGCCTGTCCAGTCTATCCCTCAGAAATGTAAAAAATTATAATGCGATAATCTGTAAGTCATCCATAAAGTAAATAATTTTTTTTGGAACGAAGTTCCTTATCGCGCGTTGTGAAAGGGCTAGGGCTAGACGGAAAAAATCTTACGAAAAGTTGTCACGACACAAAAATTCTTACAAAATGTTGTCACGACACAATTCTTTTTACGAAAGTTGTCACGACACTTTTTGCTACAGTAAGCGATTGTAAGCCGTGCGGCGTGCGCATGTTTCTCTGTCTCTCTCTCTCTCTCTTACAGAAAGCAAGCCAGACATTTTCATTTCTATTTCGCATTGAACAGTGTGGTGTCGCGACGATTATTTTTGTTGAGGATATACAGGTTGTTTGTAAATAATAAATAATAAAAAATAATAAAAATAATGAATCCTGACAGTGAACTTCGTTCCATCCGGGTGTCCCTTGACACCTCTCGAGTTTTTTTCCATTTCATTTTCATTTCCATTATATACTTCCCATCTTCCCAACCCAATAAAAGCATAATACAATGTTTATGAAAACAAAGCATGTTTATCTCCTCAGTTCCGGAGACACATGGACTCGGTGTACGACTTCATCGTGGTCGGAGGAGGCTCAGCTGGTTCTGTAGTAGCAGCCAGGCTCTCGGAAGTGCCAGAGTGGAGAGTATTGTTATTGGAAGCAGGTACGTGGATGACGATTCGGGTTCTTTAAGTAGCCTACTAAGTACTTTTTACATTTGTTCCTTCCTAAATATATTGGCTTTTAAGTCATTCAGATGGATAAACGATAGAAATTAAATTATGTACATAAAAACTGAGTTTTGAATTAATTATATTCTTTACAGTGATATAAATAAGAAAACTAAACTTAATTACTTACTTAGATGGGGAGTTTACTTCAAATCACACAAATTTGACGTCACATAACTAATTCTAAGGATTTTCTAATGTTCCAGGTTTCGACGAGCCGACTGGAGCTCAGGTGCCTTCGATGTTCCTCAACTTCATCGGGTCTAGTATCGACTGGGGATACCAGACGGAGCCAGAACCAGCGGCTTGTCTCGGAGAAAAGGAGAGAAAATGCTACTGGCCTAGAGGAAAGGTACAGCGTGGGGTCGCTGAAATAAAGAAATAGCGTATTTAACTTCCTCTACTCTTGTCTTATTAGGATCAAGTCTGATGATAGTTCTAGGCTAACACGTAAATAACATAAAGATTGTGTCGGTGACCCAGTGATAGCGCCTGCGACTGCTGTACTTGAGGTCTCGGGTTCGATTTTCGAAGTTCGAACTGCTAATATTTGTTTCGGAGTTTGGGTGTTTTCTATGTATAATATGTAAAAAAGTATAAATGTATTTATATCAGTTGTCTAGTACCCATAGTAAAAGTTCTGTTTAGCTTGGGACTAGATGGTGTTGTGAGTTAAATGTCCGAAAATATTTATTTACTTATTTGTTACTTCCAGGTGTTAGGCGGTACTTCAGTTATGAACGGTATGATGTACATCCGAGGTTCCAGAAAAGACTACGATGATTGGGCAGCTGCCGGCGTCGAGGGCTGGTCTTATGATGATGTGTTACCTTACTTCTTAAAATCTGAGGATAACAAGCAAGTGAAAGAGATGGACGAGGGCTACCATGCGACTGGAGGACCGCTGACTGTTGCTCAGTTCCCGTACCATCCACCATTGAGCTATGGGATCGTGAAGGCTGGCGAAGAATTAGGTAAGTCATACTATGTTGTTTTGTGAAAAATCTCTATTTTGTTAATTGTTTAAATCAAGCTAAAATGTTAATACACTAAATCGAAATTATTTTTAACGAACTCGGCAGGCTACACTCAACGCGACCTTAATGGTGCTTCGCACACCGGCTTCGCCATTGCCCAAACAACCAACCGCAACGGATCTCGTCTCTCAGTGGCGCGAGCGTTCCTCCGGCCGGCTAAGAATCGGTCGAACCTTCACGTGATGCTGAACGCTACTGTGACAAGAGTGCTGATCAACCAGACCACCAGACAAGCATATGCAATCGAAGTCAGGAATAGTTATGGCGGAACAGAAACTATATTTGCTAACAATGAGATTATTTTGAGGTTAACTACTAGTTTTTATGATTTTTACCGACTTTTCTATTATAGTATAATATGTAGTATTATGTAGTATAAATATAATATGTAATATGTAGTATAAATAGCTGTGAAATGTGGCAATTTGGGGGACAAATCTGTTCTAAATTTCTATTACCAAAAACTCCACAGTGCCGGAGCAGTGGGATCTCCCCAGATCCTGCAACTAAGTGGCGTCGGTGACCCAGACGTTCTGACTCGCGCAGGAGTCAAACCCGTCCATAATCTGCCAGGAGTAGGCCGTAACCTGCACAACCATGTGGCTCACTTTTTGAGTTTCACCGTCAGCGACAACAACACCACGCCTCTCAACTGGGCCACTGCCATGGAGTACCTGTTATTCAGGGATGGACTTATGTCTGGAACTGGTAAAAAAAAATTGAATTCAAAGTTGTCAATATTTTAATCCACGTACTTGATTCTGGTTCTTGATTTTGACTTAAATTTTCAGGCATATCTGAAGTAACCGCTTTCATAAACTCCAAATACGCGAATCCTGCAGAAGACAACCCTGATCTTCAGTTGTTCTTCGGAGGTTTTCTAGCTGACTGCGCCAAGACAGGTATGGTCGGGGAGAGGCTGGACAATGGTTCCAGGACAATTCAGATTATACCCACTGTGCTGCATCCAAAAAGCAGGGGACGATTGGAAATCAGATCTGCTGATCCGTTTGACTACCCAAAAATATATGCTAAGTAAGTAATAGTATTTATCTAAAAGGCTATTTAGTCCATAACAATTAAATAATGCAATTGAAATGTTTGTGGAGAATTAAAGATAAATTCTATTCTTTTATAAAATTAAAAATTCTTCAGTAAAACTAGTTCATTATTTATTGACCGCACAAAGACTTTAATAGCAAGTATTATTATTAATTAAATCCAAGAAGTTTCCTAAATCGTGATAAGCCCGACCTTACGTATTGACTTACGATTTATTTTCTGTTGGGTGTACTACTAACTTCTTTAATTTCGCTCTGATGTATGTATTTTTGCACTTAATTAAAGGGATATATTATTCGATCTTGTATGACCTTCATAATTCTAGCTACCTCACACACCCAGACGATGTAAAAACTTTAATCGAGGGTATCAAGATCGCAATCAAGCTCTCAGAAACAAAAGCTCTGCGACGTTTCGGCGTTAAGTTGGACAAAACTCCAGTTCATGGCTGTGAAAAGATCAAGTTTGGATGCGATGCGTACTGGGAGTGTGCAGTGAGGGTTCATACCGGACCAGAGAACCATCAAGCAGGCTCATGCAAGATGGGACCGAGAGGAGACCCAACCGCTGTTGTGGACAATTTACTACAGGTGCGTATGACATGCTCATATAGAGACTTAGTTTTCAGCTTACAGTATGGAAGACTTTTCTTTGGATACACAAATTATGCACTCGAAGACTATTATGCAATAGAAGACTAGTTATGCAATCTTAAGTACAGTAAAAAAAAAGTACATGTTGGACCCGCGCAAGAAGAGTCCCGTACCACTATCTAAACGTTTCAAACGTCTATTTACTGTCGTTTACGCTATCGATAAAAATCTATACAAATAAATAAAATTGGAGTGTCTGTTTGTAATATTAAAATAGCTGCTTTTTACTAAATGCATATTTATGTATACACGATACATATACCAAAAATGTAGTTAAAAATTTTTTTGTCTGTCTGTCTGTTTGTTCCGGGTAATCTCTGGAACGGCTGGACGGATTTTGACGGGACTTTCACTGGAAGGTAGCTGACGATCCAGGGAGTAACTTAGGCTACTTTTTTTTAGACTAACTTTGTCCCGCGGCGTTACTCGTGGTACAACAATAACCGCGGGGTTCAGCTAGTAATTATATAAAAAATCACGTTTTAGTATGGGAGCCTCCTTAAATATTTATTTTATTCTGTTTTTTTTAGTATTTATTGTTATAGCGGCAACAGAAATACATCATCTCTTTCTTGACTGCACGTTTAGCCTGGTGGTCTACGTGGTCGCCACACCGCTTCCTACTGCGCCAAGTTTTGTGGGTTCAAATCCTACTTGGGACTTGGGTTTATTGATTGTTTGTAAAGACCGCCGCGACGCAGGATGTATATTCCTAATTGTGGGAGTTGTCTTTTTAAAAGAAAAAAACAAAGATCTCTAAAAAACTGTCTAACTATCACGGTTCATGAGATACATCCTGGTGACAGACGGACGGACGGACAGACAGACAGGCAGACAGATGGACAGCGAAGTCTTAGTAATAGGATTCCGTTGTACTCTTTGCGTATACGGAACTCTAATAAACGTTCTCTCAATATTTCCAGGTACAAGGCATAGACCGACTACGAGTGGCTGACGCGAGCGTGATGCCGTCAGTTCCGTCCGGAAACACCAACGCGCCCACCGTCATGATCGGCGAGCGAGCCGCTGACTTCATCAAACAGCGATGGCTCTCTACTAGTCCGGTATAGCATATTATTTGTATAGATATTTAACGTTGTAGGTATTCAAAATGACCCACTGAACAGAAACTTCTATTGAACTTCAAACCAGAGCACGAAAATAAAAGAAAAATCAATTGCTTATCGCACTATGTGTTCCAGTATTTATTTTTACCTCTTTTAAAAACTTTATCTTAGTAATTGTGTTACAACTAAAGTACCATAAAGTAAGTTATATTACACTAAAAACTAACAGTAATGTCGAATCCGTTTTTATTCAGAAAAAACGAACTAACCACGGTATATCGTCTGTATGTACCAAGGTTTCAAAATATGTAATGCATATACCTATAATTAACTACTTTTTTTATATTTGCAGAATTTACAGCCTCTAACCCACGGCGGTCTATCAAACGTGCTGCAAGCGAGCGACACACAGCAGCACCCTTCATGGCGATGGGTTTGATGCAGTCTTATCGCCAACACAACATGTCCAGCACTGCCCTTAGTTTCATAGTACTGTAAATAATACTTTGTATACTATTTTTCAAGAAAATAATAGTTAATGTGTGTGTCTAGTACTTACAATAGTGAAGAAAAAATATATTTTTCAGTAAATTATAATTTTACTGTTAATACCGAAATCGACTGTTAAAATTTCGGTTGGCTAAGAAACAGCGGCATGGGTAGTTTAGAATGTGCTGACCACATTTAAAATACACACAAAATTAAACTACTATTAAATATTTGACCCCAATTGGTAGACAAAATTAAAATTTCTATATGGCAACTGTTCTGATTACACAGTTAGCAACATAAGAAAATATAGGATTTTCATAAAGCATATTTTGTTCTCGCTCAATTTCAAAAACAATTCTTATTCGATACAGAATATTCGTTAATAATTGTAAGTTTTCCTAACTTCATGAAAATGTAGAGCACTTATTAATAAAAGTAATTATTTTCATAAACATTCTACATTACTGTACAAATTAGTATTTATTTGTATTTTAATATTTCTAATAATAAGTGTAACGCTAAGTATTAAATAATTGCACTGGAGAGAGGTTCTAAGAACCTTTTGTAGTGCAAATATTTTCCTAGTAGATAATTTAAACTTCCCGAGTTGGAAATATACTTTTGTAATAAATGACTAAATCTTATGTATACTGTTTTTCTTTATATATCTTTAGATAAGCGTATAAAGATTGTATCCAGGATTATTAGAATATTGGCGAATATTCAAAAAATGGCCGCTATAAAGGAAGAAATGCGGGATAGATTAGTCTTTTTTGTTTTTTTTTATATTTGGCCCTGCCAAAATTACTCTACTTTGCCTGATGGAAAGCATAAGCAGAATCCAAGAGTGGTGGTCACCATACTGCGAATGCAACAATGCAGCATGGCGACCCACACCATGGCAGGCTAGTGATGCTTCTGCATCATTGGGCCTCCGGTCTCGCACTCACCAACGAAACACGACAGCATGATCGCTGCATTTTACGTTGATTTTCTGTGCGAGGGTAGTACCGCTCCGGTCGAGCCGGCCCGTTCGTGCTGAAATCAGCGTGGCTCTACTACCTTGAAAGTCGTATTTTTTTTAATGGGACTAATCCCGCCCACATTCCCACCACTGTAACTCCTGTACACCAGGATCAACAGCAGTGACCCACGAACACACCGAGTTATGACACTCGGGAAGTCCCAGGAAGAAAATTAACTGTCTTGGAACCCGCAACGAAGTTAATCAGAAGAAAAACAGGAGGAGTTGGAAATGATAAATCCACTTCCCTCCTTAGCAAAGCGGGAGACAAAATGAAGTCAAAATAGGCAGACACCTTTTTCAAACCGGGAAGCACCACGGATAAAGTATTAGGGGTCCTAAGTGAGCTATATTTGATTACTATAGTATGTATGGCAGAATCGCCTAAACGCACGGAAATTCACCGCAGTTGACACAAGATCCTCATAGTATACCGCCCCAGATGTCATTTGTAAACTATTTAGCATTGTGTTACGTTCATTGTACCAAAGACTACACTCCCAGAGTACATGATGAGCCGATTGTTCACAGCTAATATCAGGTGTTGAGCATTGACACAATGGTGAATCGACTAATTTAAATGAGTGTAGTTTGCTCTTAAAGTTACCGTGGCCTGTAAGAAATTGAGCGACACAGTGATCTACCTCGAGCCATGTCCTCGACATCCGTTCGCGAACAGATGGAAAGAACTGGTAGAGGTGGCGCCCCTTAGATGATTCGTCCCATCGTTGTTGCCATTCATCCATTAGATCGTTATAGACATTGGACTGCTGTTGAAACAATCTTATGACTTTATCGCGGTCTCGTACGCCCAAAAAATCGCATTCCATGTTTTGTAATGTGGAATAGTACATGGCTGCACGTCTTTGCACCTCGAGATCGACCGGAAGGACACCCGCCAACACCGGTAAAGCCTCAGTACTAACCGTCCTATATGCTTTGCACAAGAAGATCAATGCAAGTCGTTGTCCTTGTAACAGTTTCCGACGGACAGCACCTACAGTCGCTCTATCGGCCCACACGGGAGCACCATAGCAAATAGAACCCAAATAAGTAGCTCCATATATAATCTTTAATGTATTAAATGAAAGACCCCATGTGGCAGTTGATATCCTCGTCAGAGCAAAGAAACTTTTTTTAGACTTTTCGTTAACTGTTCTAATATGTTCGATAAATGAAAAATTTCTTTCTAAAACTAATCCCAAATAACAAACCGAGGTTTTATTTTTTATACTAACATTTTGAAATTTAATACACGGCGGTGATTTGAGGTTACCTTTCAGAAGTAGCTGGAAGGTTTTGTTTGGTGCAAAAGTCAAGCGATTACGTACACCCCATAGAGATACTAAGTTCAAACATCTATTAGCCAGACTCTCAAGCCCCGCTCTAGTGTCAGATTCCACCAGTAATAAACCGTCGTCCGCATACGCGTTTAGGGTACATCCGGGTGGTACAGGTATTGAGAGAAAATCGTCGAAGCCTATATTCCACAAGTATGGACCTAGCACCGAGCCCTGAGGGCACCCCATCGTAAGCGCCTTCGACACAGAATGATGCCCAAGTCTCAATTTAGTTGTGCCTTGTGTGAAGTAAGAGGAGATAAGGGAATAAATATTTTTAAAGCATCCTCTTGATTTTAACTTTAGCAATAGCATGGGCCACCACGCGTTGTCGAAGGCGCCAGATATATCTAAGAAGATACCTAAGACGTATTGAAACCTTGACTCGGTGACAGTTTTCCTTACAGATATGACCGCATCTGTTGTTGATTTTCCCAACGTAAATCCGAATTGTCTATCATGAAATTTAACTCCACCCGGTAGAAGTCGAGGCACTACAAGACGTTCTAAAAGCTTTCCTAGCGATGGCAGCAGTGTTATAGGTCGATAGGACCCAGGACCGTCCGGCGGCTCATCGCCGCTTTTTGGTATTATACGAATATTACCGCACCGCCAAACACTAGGAAATACTCCTTCCGCAATGCAACGTTTAAAAACTGTTAAAATGGTGTCACCCGAGAGTTTGCAAGCTTCTTTTATCATTTTATTTGATATTTTATCGTCGCCCGAAGCCTTGTTTAGTGGTAATGACCTAACAATACTAAGAAATTCGTCTGAAGATGGTAAGTCAGACATTGGAGACACTGGTGGTTCGATGGCCCACTGCCTAATTTGTCGGTGATAATCAGTGTCATCCTCCGGCCGATCATCGGGCACAAGTGATTCTAAAAGATATTTTGCTGTTTCTTCTACTCCTGTAGTATAACTATTATGAATTTTGATGTTCTGTACGTATGCAAGGTCGATAGATCTATTTGCCTTAAATTCATGATACAAAGGTGACCACGGACCCTCTCTATCGAGTTTATCAACAAGTTTGCGTATTAAATTCCCCTTTGATTTCTCCACAGCTGCCCTGTAGTGAGACCTGGCAACTCTAAGAGCAATGAGAGCATTATTGTAAATATCTCCTGTTACGTTACGCTTTTTAATGGCATTTAGTTTTTTACGAGCTTTTCGATAGATTCTACGTAATTCGACTAATTTATAGTTCCACCAATCACATCTACGAGTGTTAGTGATAGATCCGCGGCCGATACAAACATCAGCACAATATGTGAAAGTGTCTGATAATATGTTTGCGCTTTCCTCAGCTGATAGACAACTGCGAGTGAAGTCTCTGGCATGCACCGCAAAGAGTGAACCAAATAAAGCCCAATTTGCCCCTTCAGTTTTATATCTAAAATTATACGGAGTTATTTGCGGATGTCGTGCAACCATTGGAATGAATTCGTAAACGATTAAGCGGTGATCACTACAGGATGCATCCGGTAGGACACGCCATCCAGATATCGAGACGTCGCCGCGCGTAAGCGTCACGTCAATAGAAGACTCACCCATAGGGCTGCAAAAAGTTGGTGGTGCATCAGGGGTATTGTGAATAGTAAGATTCATTTCCGCAATAAAATCTTCAACCGCACAGCGCCGGGCCATGTCAGTTGAACGCAACTTGCCATACCATAAAGTAGAAGATGCATTGACATCAGCGCCAATGATAATTTTGTGTCCTACGAGGGACCGCAAAACGAAACGTAAATGATGTAGATGAGGATCAATAGGATGTGAAAATTGAAAGTAACAGCTCACTACATAAACTTTACAGGTAGAGGATGAGATCTCAGCAACGGCGCAGTGTGACGTCATAAGGTTGCGCAAAGATGTTACTGTGAAATTAGAACTTGCAACATATATCCCAGCCCGTGACCGGCTATCTAGTTGCACTACATATTTCCTCAAGTGAGCGCTCTGATATTGCTCCTGTATAAGGACAATGTCTAACTTTTGTTCAAAAACTAAACGATCTAATTCTGATGTGGCTATTTTATCATTATGAAGATTTAACTGGCCTATCGAGAAATTATCCATTTTATTAAAAAGGTACTACAACTACTACTGTATAAACTATTCAGTAATTAGTGTTTAGGATTAGCTGCTCTAATTTAAGTTTATATGTGGAGCAGTCCTGTGATCCACATCGATGGTCACATGGTTTTTTAAACCGGCTGCATTGTGCGCATTTTGGTTTAAAATCTGGTGTGTCCCTATCCGGGCAAGCCCTTGTGTCGTGGCTCGCCGCGCAATTAGCACAGGTAGGAGTTTTAATTGTGCAAAACTTTTGAACATGACCGAATTGTTGACAGTTTAAGCAACGAACTACTTCTAAGTCGTCTACAAACCTACATGTGGCCCAGTCTATATATAATTTATCCTTTGTGCTAGCCAAGTGTTTTCTAACGTCTGTTTCTAATTCTAAGCCTATCCATTGACGTCCGTTTTCCAGTTTACGATGTCTAACAATTTTGGTTGATTTTAAAAAGTCGCTTTCGTTTAATTTTAATTCGTCCTTGATATTCTGACGATATAAAGCTGTTAGGAAGGTACGATCCTCCATAGAACCAGGTACGTCTTTTACAATTATACGGGGCCTTCGGCCTTTCGGCTTTTCTAAACGTAAGCCTACAGATTTAATGGCGCTTACTGTTTCTAGTTTTTTAAGCTGCCTTTCATTTGCGACTCGCAACACGACGCCTGCCTTTGCGGTTTTTTTAACGCCTACAATTTGAAAACCTTCGTCGCTGGGTTTAATAGCCTTTATGAGAGCCTCTTTTGTAGCCGACGAAGTAGCATATTCCGCTGAACGCTCCGTAGTAGGATATGCAATAACACACGGTCTAGGTACGCGCGCCTCAGCGGACACCGGACACGGGGCCGATCCAGGCGGTAAGCGAAGGCCAAGCTTGTCCGCGTAGGTCAAACCCGGCCGTCGAACCGCGCTCACCTGGCGCTCAAGATTCGCTAATTTTGTTTCATTGCTAGCAGATTTAATTGCCAACAACGACACGATACCGGTAATCCGCTGGGTTACGTCCATAATGGCCGTCCTGTTCCCCACATTCATTCGCGACCCCTGATCGTTAACTATTTCATTAATTTTTGCCAAATATTCGGTTGCCTGAGACACCAACTCAAAATAATTATACTCCCCACAACTATCACGAGCACTAAAAGATAAAACACTTCCGCTCAAGTCTGAAGCCCTACCTTCCTTTGGCGATAAATTTGTTGGAGACATACTACCAAATAATCCCTTTCCGGTTGGTGTTTGAAATTCATTTGTACCACCGGGATCGGGCAACTCGCCAACAACCGACATGGCCAAACAAAGACACACCAGACAAAAGAAAAATCAATATAAACAACTTTAAAATTAAAAACACGAAAATAAAATTAATACAAACAAAAATATTATTCCTACCCACTTTTAAGAATAAAATAAATTGACTTACCGATAGCCGTAATGAAAAGAACTAACACAATATTTGTGTTTATGAGGCGTAAAAACTTACAGATTAGTTGTTAAAAACGCTATACACAACCTTAAGCCGCCCACAAACCGGGAAACAGTCGCGAGGAAACACAAAAACAATATTAAGTTTTTAAAACGCGACGTCACACGTGAACCGCACAGTGCCGCGAAGGGAAGTCGGAAGTCGTATTAAAATAAAAACATCCGACGTAAGGTTGTCTGATCCCTCCTTAGACAAGCCTGTGCTACAAGACCGGAGACCCTGAATGGGAATCCCCACAATCAATGACTGCCTCTGTGGCGCAGTGGGAGCGTATGCAACTGCAGTGCTTGAGGTCTCGGATTCGATTTCCGGGTCGGACTAAATGTTTGTATAATCTGCAAATATTTGTTTCGGAGTTTGGGTGTTTTTTATGTATAATACGTTTGTATTTACTAAAAAAAAAGGATTTACATATGTATTTATATCAGTTGTCTAGTATCCATAACACAAGATCTGCTTAGCTTGGGACTAGATTGCGTTGTGTGTTTAAAATGTCCGGAATGTCCAAAACATTAATTATTTAATCTTTGGATCAGCAGTATACCTAGATCTTTAAATAAAAAAAATATGTTAGATATAAAAGAAATTCTTTATTGCACAGGGATATTCAAAATACTTAACCGAATAACAATTTGATATACACAAAACATAATCGCTTGGCATAACTAAACTAGTGCTTCTATACACCGCCATTAACAATATATCAACATAAACAGCGACTTTGTATCAACACAGGATAATGTTTTAATCGTTGTTTTAGGATGAGTGTACATCGGGATATGATGACGTCTGGTAATATTTTGAAATTTCATTTGTAACTGAAAATATTTACAACTATAGTAAAGATGTATTCGGTGAGATCTCTTTAGGCTATTGTTTATACTTTCTAATAAATCCATATTAACAATACGTCTTTCTTACCATTATCTTCTCCTTCAATATCAAACTGTCAATTGTTCTTTAGAATTATTTGTCCCTCAATTACGTAGGACTGCCATTATTAGCGGTAGAATATATGCCTTCAATATGCCTTTGCTTACCCCTTGAAGTGAATATATGTGCACTCAAAATATATATAGATGATAAATGTCATACAGACTAGAAAAATCGCAAGAAGTAAATTCAAAGAAAGAGATATAAAACACGGAGATAGAGAGAGCGAGAGAGAGATAGAGAAAAGTAAAATTGTTAAGGTACAAAAATGATCAGCGAAATCGATTTACATACGAATTCCTTTTGTCATAGAACCTCAGTTTTTATTTATTCGCCTAGCATTATTACTAGCACTGAGTTGAATTTTTTTGACGTTAAACATCATGTATCATTCTCTACAGCAATGATCTAACCCCAGCAATCATCATCATACCCGCGTTGTACACAAACCGGTTTCGCAAAGAGCTTTGGTACAGAGAAGTAAAGGAAATGGATCCATGGCACGACGACACATTATACGAAAATAATTAATTTTATACTTTATTACAATATACACATGCCTTAATATAACTTTCCCTGGGCGACTGCCCACGTGACGAACTAAGGATTGGTGCACACGATCGTATAAATATAAAAAGCATTTGTTACTTGTATGAACATTTTATATAACAATAGGGACGATTATTAAATTTTAAGAACGTAAGCAAGCCCTGTTGTACCCTTTACTTATATAAGTTACGCTTTTGCATAATACATTAAAAGTATATATTTTAATAATATTGAAGACATTTTCATGCTAAATGAATGTCTGACTCTCTCAAACATAAAAAAATAAAGCATTTATTTAAATATAGCAATGTCCATCGCGTTTTATTAATTTGTTTAGTAAGATAAGGGAATGATTAAATAAATATTGGAGGTTACTGTATACTGTAAGTTATGCTGATAACTTATAGACACTGGTTAGTTTTCTAAAGTAAGTAGGTACATAAATCAAAGAAACTACTCTGTGATCCACGTTCGTGCGATCCTAACAATTTCTCAAACAGGAACTCAACAAAGAACACGATTATAGGTACTTTTCTCGCTAGCTACAATTAATTGCGTGTAAAAGCTACTATTTTGATAATAAAATAAAATATTAGAACCGTGTACACCGGCGCATAATATCAATAATAATAATATATTACTTAAACATGTATGTGTCTAATACTTATATCTCATATCTCACTAGAAATTTATTAAGCATTACGACATTGTGCCCTAAGCCTTAGTACAATAATATAAAAAGTAATAATATGCGAGCTCTGTGCCAAGCCGCTACTAACTCAACTATAATAGCCAATAACACAATAGTAACACTAAATAGTCTCAGCGCTAAAACAATATTATCTTATTATTTATTGGGACGAATTTCAAATGTTTCGCATCTGTGATATTTTTACTTCAAGTAACTGGGAAACAAGTAACTGGGAAACAAGGAAAAGTTGTACGTTATATGTATGTATGTACGTGGAAGGATACAAAAAGGGAGTGCCACTAAAGAAATAGTCAAAGGAACTTATGTAAAGGGGGATAGGATAGAAAACGTATAAGAAGTGAAGTTATGGCACCGGAAAAGGAAACTCTGCTTTGACTTCAAGTTTTTTATTTAATGTAAGGACTCTAAGCACTGATAGAAAACATTTGAAATCGCCCGACCGCTATGTATATATGTATAAATAGAACATATTCCAATGAGTAAAATATAGCACATCACGTTTATTACAATTACACCACGTCAGTCTCAATTATATAAAAACGCTAAGCGACGCCGGGTGGCGCTCTTGTGTGTTTGTTCATACACCCCATTGTACTGCTGACGGAACCAACTCTGCCCACCCCTTAAATACTTAAGAGATGGTACATCTACCGTCGACAACGCGTCCACAACTAGTTGGAGATTGGAGTTCCAACTAAACGATTTACGATAAATATATAAAAACTATAGGTTATCCTACAAGTAATTACATTATTAGGTATTCATAAAAATATCATATTTATAATTACGTTTATGATATACAGCCCCACAATAATAGAAGAATAATTTAGAAAAAACATACGCTTAAATAAGCTGACCTCCAATTGGCTACATGCCTTATCTATAGCAATCACTAGCGCATAAACAACTATAGATAAATTGAAGATTAATGCGTATAATAAAAATATCACACTTTAAAAAAGAATAAGAAACGCTGTTTTATATTTGCCAAGGGTAAATAGAGCTCACATCACACCAACGAAGTTAAGAAAATTTTATGAAATATCGTATTTATTCACTTCAACGGACCGTCAATTTTCTAACAGGGAGTATTACGAATATAAAAATCCGCACTTGGCCTTCTTATAAACAAATATAAGTTGTAATAAAGCTCACACGACACAGCGCCACGAAGCTTCACAGAACCAACAATAGGAATGCATACACACACGGATAACAAACAACACAGTCCCTTCCGTGAACCGCGCGATAATATAACAACACCACAACTATAAATAATAATTAACATCAAATTATAAATATAACACAATTTTATAGTGAGTTTTCTCGTAAACGCTATCGGCGAACGGCTACACTGCGTACACGTACGTATACCGTTACGTACGGTTAAAATATAATTTCACCTTTTGTAACTGAAGTATTTTAGATATTACATGATTTTTGTTATATTCACAGCATAATCGATATTTTAGCAAAATAATCATATATAATAACAAACACGACAGTTCCTTTTTATATGCCTGATAGTAAATTTGAGCGTTTGTCTTTCCCGTGGTCCCATACGCGACGTGTACCGACATACACCTCTCCAACTGTCCTTGCGAATACCCGCCATACCCGGGGAGCCATCACACTTACACCGATAACTTCACTCCACACTGACCCAACGTCACGTACAAAACCCACTACCACGTTTCGTTACACGTATGCAAAAATATTTAAGTGACGTTACAAAAATTAAATAATATATAGCAATTGCAATTTTCATAGACCAATGACAGCGATAGGTACGCTTTATTATATCTCATTGTTTAGTTACAAAGTAGTTCATCGTTAATTTATCATCATTAATATATAAATCACAAATGTAACTTTCGACACTGGAACTTATTTTCTAAACAATAGAGCACATTTTCTTTAAATCTGTATCGTCTGGATCGAGTATGTCCGGATCTTTGACTGTGGGTTCTTTTCCTTCTATGTCGGGTAGGTACGCGTCATACCTGGGAAAATAAAATAAAATTCACTGAAAAAAAATCTCAATCGTCGTCGTAGTAAAAAGGAGCGCGGGCACTCGTGGGAGAGTGAGTAGGAGAGCTCGTGGGAGAGCTCATGGGAGAGTGAGTGGGAGAGCTCGAGGGAGAGTGGGCGGTGGGTGCACGTACCTGAGCCCCTGGCGCTCGTAGAAGAGCAGGTAGGCGGCGGCGGGGTCGATGGGCGGCGCGGGCGCGGGCGCGAGCTCGTGGGAGAGTGAGTGGGAGAGCTCGTGGGAGAGTGGGCGGTGGGTGCACGTACCTGAGCCCCTGGCGCTCGTAGAAGAGCAGGTAGGCGGCGGCGGGGTCGATGGGCGGCGCGGGCGCGGGCGCGAGCTCGTGGGAGAGTGAGTGGGAGAGCTCGTGGGAGAGTGGGCGGTGGGTGCACGTACCTGAGCCCCTGGCGCTCGTAGAAGAGCAGGTAGGCGGCGGCGGGGTCGATGGGCGGCGCGGGCGCGGGCGCGAGCTCGTGGGAGAGTGAGTGGGAGAGCTCGTGGGAGAGTGGGCGGTGGGTGCACGTACCTGAGCCCCTGGCGCTCGTAGAAGAGCAGGTAGGCGGCGGCGGGGTCGATGGGCGGCGCGGGCGCGGGCGCGAGCTCGTGGGAGAGTGAGTGGGAGAGCTCGTGGGAGAGTGGGCGGTGGGTGCACGTACCTGAGCCCCTGGCGCTCGTAGAAGAGCAGGTAGGCGGCGGCGGGGTCGATGGGCGGCGCGGGCGCGGGCGCGAGCTCGTGGGAGAGTGAGTGGGAGAGTGAGTGGGAGAGTGGGCGGTGGGTGCACGTACCTGAGCCCCTGGCGCTCGTAGAAGAGCAGGTAGGCGGCGGCGGGGTCGATGGGCGGCGCGGGCGCGGGCGCGAGCTCGTGGGAGAGTGAGTGGGAGAGCTCGTGGGAGAGTGGGCGGTGGGTGCACGTACCTGAGCCCCTGGCGCTCGTAGAAGAGCAGGTAGGCGGCGGCGGGGTCGATGGGCGGCGCGGGCGCGGGCGCGAGCTCGTGGGAGAGTGAGTGGGAGAGCTCGTGGGAGAGTGGGCGGTGGGTGCACGTACCTGAGCCCCTGGCGCTCGTAGAAGAGCAGGTAGGCGGCGGCGGGGTCGATGGGCGGCGCGGGCGCGGGCGCGAGCTCGTGGGAGAGTGAGTGGGAGAGTGAGTGGGAGAGTGGGCGGTGGGTGCACGTACCTGAGCCCCTGGCGCTCGTAGAAGAGCAGGTAGGCGGCGGCGGGGTCGATGGGCGGCGCGGGCGCGGGCGCGAGCTCGTGGGAGAGTGAGTGGGAGAGTGAGTGGGAGAGTGGGCGGTGGGTGCACGTACCTGAGCCCCTGGCGCTCGTAGAAGAGCAGGTAGGCGGCGGCGGGGTCGATGGGCGGCGCGGGCGCGGGCGCGAGCTCGTGGGAGAGTGAGTGGGAGAGTGAGTGGGAGAGTGGGCGGTGGGTGCACGTACCTGAGCCCCTGGCGCTCGTAGAAGAGCAGGTAGGCGGCGGCGGGGTCGATGGGCGGCGCGGGCGCGGGCGCGAGCTCGTGGGAGAGTGAGTGGGAGAGTGAGTGGGAGAGTGGGCGGTGGGTGCACGTACCTGAGCCCCTGGCGCTCGTAGAAGAGCAGGTAGGCGGCGGCGGGGTCGATGGGCGGCGCGGGCGCGGGCGCGAGCTCGCGGCAGGAGCTGTCGTTGTAGCACAGCCACGCGCCCGACGGGTTGCGGCAGTACGCCACGTAGTGCCCGCCGCTCAGCTGCCCCGAGTGCGACTGCACACACACACACACACACAAGCTCTACGTCACGTCTTAACACAACGATCCTGTCACACTCAAACGTGTCGATAGCTCAAACACGACCCTGTGACCGTAACTAGTCGTCAATTTTTAGCAAACTTAAGCCCTGTTTCACCTGTTTCAGATAAGTAACGAAAAGAATACCTGACAGATGGCTCGACACAATTTATTTAAAAGATACGTCAACTCACTTCTCTGATAAGCTATCCGAAACTTATCTGTAACCAGTGAAAGGGCCTTAGTGTCGCATCTTATTGAATGTTGAATAAATAATCGTAATCGGACATTTTAATTATTTATAATAAAATTTATAATAAAGTATTCTCAAACGTCCACGTCAAAACACTGGTCAAGAATATCGTAAGTCGGTTTAGCCGTAGAAATTCTAGGTATGTTCCAATAATAATGCATTATAGCACAGAACAATGAACCTTATTTAAAACAAATTTACGGTTCATTTTCGTAAAATAGGCAATCGGCCACAAAACATTCTGACATGATCGTTTCCGACAAATGTAAACAAGATAAACGCGAGACAGTCAATTCATTTTCGACCTTACATTTATTACAGTAAGTTTCATTATTCTCTGTTACAATGCATTGTTGTTAAAATAGGTTCCTTCTAGAATTTTCCTGATTTTTCGTAATTATAGTATAGTTTTTATCTCAGTCACTGATCCCGATATTAGTTGTTGCAAATTAAATGTTTAGTATTCGACCACGATGTGTATTTATTGGTAACCAAAGCGACGCATGACTGAGTCAATTGGTAATAATAAAAATTAAAAGAAATAAAAATTAAAACCAATAAAAATCATTGATGTACTTACAACAACAGCATACAATCTATACTTGAGGTGGAAGGGATCCTGGTCGTTGAGCAAGTGATGCTGATGGTAGTCAATCAGGTTGTCGTCCGTCACAGGAGTCGTCACAAGGCTGGAGGACTCTAGCCGCTGTCTCCCTCGCACTTCCACTGAGCTTTTGCGTTTATTGCCTACTTTCTCTTTAGGTTTCACCTAGTCGAAATACAATTCTCAAATTGTACCATCGTATTACGTATATTTGCTATACTTAAAATTAATAATTTACAATAAGCGGCAATACAAATTTAAATGTCTATAAATTGTGAAACTTTTATTGCGCGAATTAGGATCAGGAGATACAACTTAATTCGATTTGTTTTCAATAGATGACGCTGTGGCAAATTTTACTGTATTAGGATATCATCATATATCAGCATATTCGGGATGATTGTATTTAATGTGTTAGTATGATAATGGTTTAGTTAAGAGTACCTTTTCCTTAGGCGCGGAACTATAATGAACGTCATCGTCATCATCGTCCGTGTCCGACTCGGAGATGGTGTCGTCAACGAACACCGAGGAGCGAGGCTTGAAGCTGCTGATGTCCATGTGCCGGAGGATGGTCTCCTGCGGGACGGACGCCAGATACTCCGTCGGGTCGAAGTCTTGGAACGGGAAGTTAACCACCTTTTGGGATTTAATCCATTTGTTGTTTACGTACTGGAAGCGTTTTAGATGGACTATCTGCAAAGAAAGAATTTTTATAATTAACTCTGAAATCCTATCTGAAATGAGCCCCTGCACATGTTTGTACTATGAGACTCAAAAACCTATAAAACTGAACAAAATTCAGAAACACGTTATAAGCACAAGACAGATCTGATGTTAAAACACCGGTTCGCTGGTGCGAAGTGTAGGTGTGGTAGTGTAGTGGTAGGGCTGCTCCAGGCGCTCGCTGGACGTGAGTGGGGTACACAGACTCACCATGATGGGCGGCAGCCTCCAGATCTGCAGCTTCTTGGTGGCGGGCTGCGCGGAGCGGCACCCGTCGCAGTGGTAGGGCTGCTCCAGGCGCTCGCTGGACGTGAGTGGGGTACACAGACTCACCATGATGGGCGGCAGCCTCCAGATCTGCAGCTTCTTGGTGGCGGGCTGCGCGGAGCGGCACCCGTCGCAGTGGTAGGGCTGCTCCAGGCGCTCGCTGGACGTGAGTGGGGTACACAGACTCACCATGATGGGCGGCAGCCTCCAGATCTGCAGCTTCTTGGTGGCGGGCTGCGCGGAGCGGCACCCGTCGCAGTGGTAGGGCTGCTCCAGGCGCTCGCTGGACGTGAGTGGGGTACACAGACTCACCATGATGGGCGGCAGCCTCCAGATCTGCAGCTTCTTGGTGGCGGGCTGCGCGGAGCGGCACCCGTCGCAGTGGTAGGGCTGCTCCAGGCGCTCGCTGGACGTGAGTGGGGTACACAGACTCACCATGATGGGCGGCAGCCTCCAGATCTGCAGCTTCTTGGTGGCGGGCTGCGCGGAGCGGCACCCGTCGCAGTGGTAGGGCTGCTCCAGGCGCTCGCTGGACGTGAGTGGGGTACACAGACTCACCATGATGGGCGGCAGCCTCCAGATCTGCAGCTTCTTGGTGGCGGGCTGCGCGGAGCGGCACCCGTCGCAGTGGTAGGGCTGCTCCAGGCGCTCGCTGGACGTGAAGGCGCGCAGGCACGAGGCCAGGTCCACGGCGCGGGCCGCCTCCGCGCGGGACGCTCGCACCGACCAGTGCTCTACCATCTCCTGGCGACAGATTACATTCATTTAATACAAATAGGATAAAAATTACTAATTTTAAACAACCCTAAACCCTAAAGCACTAATTTTAAATTGGCATTTAAAATGGACACTGGGATGGTTTGTATTACGTGATATTGTGAGTGGAGCTATGGACTTATGAACACGATGAATAAATAGGCCTACCTTTTCTCTGGTGGATTGGTATCTGAGATGCAGGGCGGTGGGGTCCCAGTCGATGGCCAGCAGCACGGAGCCGCGCCGGGCGGCCGCCAGCAGCGCGCCCAGCTCCGCGCCGTCCACGGTACAGCACTCGCTCTCGCTCTGGAATACGAGCGTTTCATTATAGCTATTTCAATGGTCAAATGTACTATTACATTAAGTCAATTTTTTTCTTGTTACATATTTCAAAAATTAGCAAATAAAAATGCGTGCAAGAGTGTGTACTTATAGGTATACATTTGGCCGCGCGCGACGTTTAACGCACACATAAATGATAAATGTACATACACATGACAATTATTACATAGGTAGCAAGATTTATTGCACAAATGATGAATGTACTGACTTCTACGATATCGGTGGAGAGCCTGGCGGCGGCCAGCCTGTTGAGCTTGGCCTTCGCGATGGGCGAGTTGGAGTCGGGCACGTCGCTCTCTACAGCGGAGGGCGCCACGCTCGAGCGCTTGCGGCCGCGTCGCCGCTTGCCTGCAACCATCGCACAGTTATACTGACACACGATATTACCAAAAAAATGTTGACCTAGTGAAGAGGGTCTCAAATAAGATAAGAAAAAAAAGCGATGCTTAAAACACTTTTCGTTTTATGTGAATTGAATTAGGTATTCTCTAATTATCATGGTCGACACCGTGATTAATACTGCTAAAGACTGCACGGTGTGCACGGTGTGGTGTGTGGTGTGTGGCGGGGGAGGTACAGACCGGGCGGGTCGAAGCAGACGGGCGTGTCGTCGGAGGGCAGCGTGCAGCCGCGGCACAGGCGCG
Organism: Spilosoma lubricipeda; assembly: GCA_905220595.1. NCBI lineage: Eukaryota > Metazoa > Arthropoda > Insecta > Lepidoptera > Erebidae > Spilosoma > Spilosoma lubricipeda. The sequence goes on along the minus strand of HG992293.1, from coordinate 16,832,017 downwards.
GCTGCACGGTGTGTGGTGTGTGGTGTGTGGTGTGTGGTGGGGGAGGTACAGACCGGGCGGGTCGAAGCAGACGGGCGTGTCGTCGGAGGGCAGCGTGCAGCCGCGGCACAGGCGCGGCTGCACGGTGTGTGGTGTGTGGTGTGTGGTGTATGGTGGGGGAGGTACAGACCGGGCGGGTCGAAGCAGACGGGCGTGTCGTCGGAGGGCAGCGTGCAGCCGCGGCACAGGCGCGGCTGCACGGTGTGTGGTGTGTGGTGTGTGGTGTGTGGTGGGGGAGGTACAGACCGGGCGGGTCGAAGCAGACGGGCGTGTCGTCGGAGGGCAGCGTGCAGCCGCGGCACAGGCGCGGCTGCACGGTGTGTGGTGTGTGGTGTGTGGTGGGGGAGGTACAGACCGGGCGGGTCGAAGCAGACGGGCGTGTCGTCGGAGGGCAGCGTGCAGCCGCGGCACAGGCGCGGCTGCACGGTGTGTGGTGTGTGGTGTGTGGTGTGTGGTGGGGGAGGTACAGACCGGGCGGGTCGAAGCAGACGGGCGTGTCGTCGGAGGGCAGCGTGCAGCCGCGGCACAGGCGCGGCCAGGCGCAGCGCGCGCACCACGCGCCTCCTGCTCGAACCAATCTCACGCGGAACGGGAACTCGTAGCCCAGGCTGTCGTCGCTGCAACACAATAAACGCATACCTATACATCAGAACCTAATGTTTGTATTGCTATGAAATGACAAGCGAATTCGAAAAAGAAAGCGACAGTCGGTTCAACCGGACAATTATAGATTAAGTTTTAATAATATAAAACATTAGGGTTTGGATTCCGGGAGTTTTTGTTCATTTAGTTGCCTCGTGACCCGAGACTTTCGGATCGAAAAGAGACACGATTTTCAAAATAATATTATATTAGTTTTTATTTTCAAATCATTGAAGGAGCTTACAGCTGTCTGTTAATTTTGTGAATAATTAATTGGTCTACTTTGTTTTTATTTCGAAATTAGGTAAAACTGCATCACTTGGCTCAGTGGAAGAACTGTTTTCTGTTTTTTTTATATCTCTCCCATTAAAGCTCCCAACAGATGTGGAAATAGCCGACAACGAATCTTACAAGTCTATTGTAAATCAAATGTTGACTGAATTCAAATTTTATTCTTAAAAGTCTCGAAGTCCTCAGGTTATCATGTACACCGTGACTTTCTTTCTTTTTTATGTTCCCTAACCCTAATCGTGGTACAGAACAATGAATTTGACTGTGATAAAAATAAGGTCAAAAATATAGTTATCATAAGATATGGAGGTAAGTGGGTAAGTGGTAAGTGGTGTAGTGTGCTGACCAGTCGGTGGCGTGGTTGTGCTGGTCGTGCGCGGGCGGGCGCGCGCTCAGCAGGCGCGCCACCTGCGCCCACACGCGCGCGTACAGCTGCCGCCCCGTGAGCGGCGCCCCCCCACACCCACCCCCACCCTCGGCCCCGCCCCCGGCCCCGCCCCGCACGCCCACCAGCAGGGGCACGCCGAACAGCGACGAGCGGCAGCGCTGCCACGGCAGGAAGTACGCGTCCGACCGACATTGCTTCCTGGAACAATACGAACACTCATACCGTTCACAGGAATCCTCTTAAAAATACACCGCTAACAGTTTTCATCATCCGACACAGGAGAAGTCTCATAGCACTCATTAACACTATCTCTGTCTCTCAACATATTATTGACATACTTAAAACAAAGCGAACACTCAAATCATTAAGAATTTGTAGCATCAATGAGTATCTAGATTTCGCTTTACAACAGACACAAATACTTATAGAATTCAAGCTCGAGCATTATGTGGTGCAAGTTATCGTTTAAACCGCTTCATTTTTTATTGATACAAAAGTGGATTAAGATTTGCGTATTCGCATCCTGTCTGGCGTTCGGAGTGTACGCTCGTGAACATAAAACAAATGATCATCATCAATTTTAAAAGAATCGGACGCGGAATGCAAAAAACAGCAAACACTTTATAAAAATCCGCTAAGATTATTTTCAAACGTATGTTCTTTCCTTTCTCATTAAATATTTCACTTCAACTTTTCTGTAAAACTAATAGCAAAACTTCCATAATCCTGCAATTTTGAAACTCTCCAAGTTGTTGAATAGTATTGAGATCGCATGCCAATGTGGTACTTATTACAAGAGATCTAACCTGTGCACCGCGACCAAATACTGCAGCTTGCCCGCAGGCGGCGCGGCGCTGGGGGCGCTCGGGGCGCTCGGGGCGCTGGGGGCGCTAGGGGCGCTAGGGGCGTTGTCCATCTTGCACATGTTGGAGGGCGACGAGCCGAACTTGACCCTCGGCAGTCGCGGACTCGACGGCTTCACGTTCAACGACTTAACGCTCAGAGTCGGCGAGCTGTTCCCGTTCACTTCCTTCTTCAACTCCTTGGGCAGAGTGCTGCTCCTGTAGCCGTGCTCGGTGTACTTGGCGTGCTCGTAGAATGTGTTCGGTGGACTCTGGGACATAAGAATTTCCGATCTCGACCGCTGAAATCGTTGTTCGGTTATGTAGTGTGCTTGACGATACGCATCGTACTCGGTTAGCACCGAGTCTCACTTTCAGTTTTAGATATTATTGGAACGACCGACAGATTGGAGGTTTTATATTTCGATAGATTTATTTTTCATTTTGAAATACGAGGTACTTACATCATTTCATACATTTTATTTTTAATGATTATTAAATTTGTAAGCAATTTAGACTCGATATAACTGGTTTGCTGTCTGAAATAAAAAATGTCTATAAAATTAGGATTCAATCATTTAAAAAGGCTGATAAAAGGCAGGATGTTTTAGACTTCACATTATATTTACAAATAAAGAAATAGGAAATCATGAAGCACTCTCTTTCTATACATATATTATAGGCTACTACCATGAACCAAACATGTTTATGCACACGCGCGTCTAGCGATATATAGCAAAACGCAGGTATTGTGAACACAATAGAACTTGAACGACGAACTACAACAACACATCGGTGATCGGAACATAACAATGTGATACTCTATGTGAAATAAACCACACTCACCTATGCAACTAATAAATACGTAAAACAAAACGTTCCGTTCAATGGAGGATTTATTAAAGTAGGTGTGTAATTGTTTTCAGGAAATTTCATAATTTGCTTATCTCTGTTACAATATTTAGATGTGTTATAATAGAAATTTAATTAAATTCCTTTTAAAAAATAAATTTGTTTTGTCTGATTTGCTCATATCGAACTAAGCATTAGACTAGTATTAGACCAGCCTTATATATATACACGTTATTTAAGCAAGTTTATTTCTAAACAAAAAATCTGCCACCGAGTTAACGAGATATATTTTCTTTGTTAGTCTAATTTTTGGAACGAACTTCCTTATCGCGCGTCGTAAAAGGGGGCTAGACGAAAAAAAATCTCACGATAAGTTGTAACGACACTTTTTGCTATAGTAAGCTATTGTAAGCCGTGCGGCGTGCGCATGTTTCTCTGTCTGTCTCTCTCTCTTCCTTACAGAAAGCAAGACAGATATTTCATTTCTATTTCGCATTGAACAGTGTGGTGTCGTGATGATTAGTTTTGTTGAGTATATACAGGTTTTTTGTACATATTAAATAATAAAAAATAATAACAATAAAGAATTCTGACAGTGAACTTCGTTCCATCCGGGAGTCCCTTTTTTTCTATTTTTTCATATCGATACTGTGTTAAACTCGTTGTTGTGATCCTTTTAGAAAAAACAATTTAAGGTAAATGGTTTTCAAATAATACCAGTAGATATGTTTAAAAATTATTTATGCATGAATGTTACATATTTAATTTAATACCCTTAAACTGCCCAATAAATCCTCATTGAACGGAAATGTCTATGACTAACAAAAACATAACATCTGTCTACATCAATAGTGTGACAACACAAAATGGCGGTGTGGTGCGTTCTAGTGTGTTCTGGGAACTTTACCTTTCGTGTGTAAAGTGTAGATTGTTCTGCGACGTCACGAACACAAACATAAATATTTACACACACATTGTTAGTTATTTACAACAATATTCATAACAACATTTTATCTTTTTTTTTTTACTTTTATGTTTATTTACAACCTTGTATGTGACCTTAGAGCTATTGGTTTATTCGTGACCAATATTATCTCTATGTGGGATTCGAACCCAGAACACTACTTAGCTAATTAGTTAGCAAGGCGAGTGCTCTCGTATATATAATATTTATTAAAAGTTAGCTGACTTTATTTATTTACTATTTCTTTAGGAGAACTCCACTTGAGCTCCCATTCTTAAAGTAAATTAACAGAATTCGGGCCATTAAATAATTATTACATTCACATATATTTAAAATTCCATTCAGATTGTTTTTTTATTCTGTATTCAATTTTTTTTATAGATCTTTTATAATTTATGATAACTTTTAAAGTATTTCTACACTGTATCATTTTACCTTATAATTAAGGCTTTAGTATGTCAGCACTGTACATATTACTTCGTCTTACACTTACATGCCATCACCGTGAGTTAAAAAAACGTTTTCAAAGCTACTAAATAGATGTTCTTTGTCAGACTGTTTATTTACAATGCTCTTAAAAACGTTTTTCGTTTAAAACATATACAGACATACAATATGTATATATAAATGCTACGGCCTGCGTAGTGTTAATGTATGTTTGCAACTTTCTGATATAGGATATTGGACCTTATGTTCTGTGTTAGTATTGTGGTTCCCAGTTCCATTCCCGATGGGTTCCCGTTAAGCCAGTTCGTGTTTATAGTGTTGTACATTTTCAATTATCTAAATATGTGGTATAATGTGTTGCATATGTATATATAGGTATCATTAAGAAGTGAATCCTTAGCAGGATCGAATGTGGTAGATTAAATTTTATCAAAAATAAAACCGACTTCAAGTTTCGACTCGATTTCTCTTGGATGCCATCATTAGATATTAGTGTCCTTATTATGGTACCACCGTTGGGATATATCCTTTCTATTAAAAAAAGATTCATCAAAATCGGCTCATAAACGGCGAAGTTATCCGCGAACACACATAAAAAAATATTTATATACGGTCAAATCGAGAAACTCTTTTTTTTAAGTCAGTTAATAAAAATACAGTTTTTTTGTTAAAAGATTTAGATTAGACTGCACGGTTGGCCTAGTGGTTTAAGCGGTGGCTACGCCGTTTTCCACTGAGCTAAGTGTCGTGGGTTCAAATCCCACATAAGAAAACACTTTATGTGATTCACAAATTGTTTTTCTGAGTCTGAGTTTTCTTTCATGTATGTTTGTAAAGTTCCCCGCGACACAGGATGTATTCTTAATACGGGAGTAGTCTTGAAAAAAAAATGTGTCATATTTTATCGTTAATACCTTGGAAGCATAAAAACTATTAACTAACAGAACTACTTTAAGAAATGTATGAGAATATAAGTTTGTTTGTCTACGTTTAAAGCTTTAATTACTCAACAGATAATTATAAAATCCAGTGTAGTGTTTATGAAAGTCTGTGTTTGCAGTAAAGTACAATAAAATACTGCGCAATTACATTAATTTGGTATATCAGAAAGTTGCAATGTGTCGAAGTGTGCGTGTGTGCGGGTGGTGTGTGCGTGGGGTGTGGTGTGTGCGTGTGGTGTGTGGTGTGTGGTGTGTGGTGTGTGGATGTGCGCTACGCTAACCTTGAAGCAGAAGAGTGCTGGCATGCAGAGTGAGGAAGTATTGGCGCCGCGCCCCACACTCACCTCCGCCCACTGCACCGCCTCCGAGCACCAGCCTGAGGACAACACCACGCGTTACACGCTACACGCTACAAGCTACGCGCCACTGACACTCAACCTTCACTGCGCTGATGGCGGATCGGTTTAAGCTACGCTGAATGTTGTCGCTCCAAACCCCACACTCGTGACACATTGTGTGATCCACAAATAAGGTAGATGACACCTTAGTCAAATTTGTCACTTATTTATTAACATCTGTCAAGACGATAATTTGTATGGAAAATGTAGTAAACACAAACTTGTGACGTCACTGTTTTAGACTACTATTGAGCAATATATTTCAATAGATTAAAATTTGTAATGGAAATGAAAAACTGTAATAATTATATTTTCCATTGAGTACTGAGAGTATGTTTGATACTAAACACGGGAAAAGCTTTTAAGCGCCAATAGTTGGCGCCTATTTATTCCTCTATTTAACAACTTTGACTGTCCATCTAGACATATACATAATCTAAGGTCGTAACATTGTCGAGTTCATTCTTCTACTGTCTTTTTTGGCGAGGAAGAAAGTGTATATTGAAGTTTAGTCCTGGCGAATACGAGTAGCAGAGGACTAGTAGACGTAGTGGTATACCGTTGGTGTCGGGGGCGGTGTCGTCGCAGTCGCTGGTGTCGCTGGCGTCAGCGTCGTGGTGCGGCAGCTCGTAGGCGAGCAGGTCCAGCGCCGCCGCGCCCGCGCCCGCCACCCTGGCGCCGTCCGCCAGCGCGCGCCCCAGCCACGCGCCGCGCACCTCCGCTATCATCAGCCTGACACATTCAACACATTGTCACGCACACATCCACCTCAAAACTTGACAACTTATGTGTTGTCCCATTTCGGTGGAGACGCGCCTTAACACTCTACTGTTGGGCTCGGGTCTCCACTCAGGAGAGCGTTAAAGCCATATGTCCCCACGCTGCTGGCCGAGTACGGGTTGGGGACTGATCACACACACACACACATCGACATATTATAACACTCCTCTGTAGGACTGGTCAGCTATACCGCGCAGGCCAAACGGGTTAAAGTTGTAGCAACCATATTAAAATATAAAATTTCATAATAAAATTAATTAAAATAAACAAACAAGCAAACCCTGGTCGACAGCGTTGTTTGCAATGATCGTGATTCGTGACGTAGTGAACGAATGCAGCGGAACAGAGGTGCGAGTGCTACAGTATTGTTGTTGTTAATTCGCGGCTGATGCGTATAAGTTTGTGTAATTATATCCTATATACTTAATTACTAGAATTCCTGTGAAATAAATAGTCTTCCAATAAAAAGTAACAAGTAAAATCTGTACAGTGTTAAAGTCAAATAAATAATATTTTATTTCGTTTAGTTGTGGAGTGAACTTTTATTTATATACATATCTCCTAATAAACAATATAAAACTATTTAAATATATATCTTCACGCTACAAAGTTATAATGTCTTTATACAAATTAAATGCACTCGTATAACAACTGATCTTTGATTTAAAATATTACGAAAAAACATTTTTATAAAGCCTTTTATAAATGTTTAAAAGATTTCGTTCTGATTGAATTCTATCGACCATGAAAATTGTTCCGGAAAAAGAGGTTTTATTGCCTACTAGCTGCTGCCCGCGGCTCCGCTCGCGTGTATGTCGGTTATCGTGGCAAATAGTAGTCTATGTGTTATTCTGATGTATAAGTTAAATTCCTGTAGTATCATTCAAATCCGTTCAGTAGTTTTTGCGTGCAATTTCACTGATATGTCCACATATTGTGACAGTGTTACCTTTATTTAAAGAGCTTCGCTGTATACTATGTTATGTGTAATGCCATTGGAACAATATACGAACATATTAGCATGGTCGCTCACCCTCGACAGAGCCACATACAGCTTTCCGTTGCTGAAACAGTTCGTCTATGCCTGCGGTGCGCAACGTCTGACCTTATGTCTTGTTTATCGTCATCGCAAAGCATAGACTCACAGACTCACCAAAAACTGCACGCGTTTAAAGAGGAAAGGGAAATAAACTATGGATTGGGATCATCCTTTAAGATAATAGTCTAAAAAGACATATTTCACTATAAATCAAACAAAATAATTTAAGTTTCTCGCAGATTGCACGAAATAAAACTAACAATTTTTTTGAAATTTTGTCTTCGTCATAAACGTCTTGTGATTGGTTGCAACTCTGGTGACGTCACATGCTAATGAACGAAAGATTCCTCTATTGAATATTGTTTGCGTTTTATGTTTTCGGAGTGGTAATAATCGATCTGTGAGCTATTTCTGCAGGACTTTTTTTAATAAACTATTTAATAAGTGGTTCGAAACAAAAATGAACCAAATTTTGTGTGTGCCGATAACAGCAACCTACGTAAGATAGACGCTTTTATGGTTGCACTTTTCTATCTATACAAATAAATAACATTGGAGTGTGTTTGAATATTAAAATAACCGCTTTTTACTAAATGCCTATGTATACATATACACGGTACATATACCAAAAATGTAGTTAAAAATGTTTTTGTCTGTCTGTTTGTTTCTTCCGGGTAATCTCTGGAACGGCTGGACGGATTTTGACGGAACTTTCACTGGCAGGTAGCTGATGATCCAGGAAGTAACGTAGGCTAGTTTTTTTAGACTAACTTTGTCCCGCGGCGTTACTCGTGGTACAACAATAACTGCGGGTAACACCGCGGGGTTCAGCTAGTACATAATAATAACATTGATAACTATACTGCAGAACTGAAAAATGTTAAAGCAGCTATGTTGCACTTGCATAAGTACAACATAAAAATTGTTTCTGTAATAACCTCTGGAAAAAATTCATTCATTATTTTTGTAAAATCTAATTTACTTTATGTAGGTAGGTATATCTCAATGCTTTGTTACATTTTGAAATAGTACAAAGCGTGGTATTTAAAGATGTTATCTGACCCGACGAACTTCGTACCACCATATTTTTCTTTCGTTACCAGCTACCCATGAGTAGGGTGTAGTCACGGACAAAAAAACTTTTTCCTTTATTTTTTATTTTTTCTTGTACACACACCTTGTCCTAAGAATAACTAACACATAAAAAGAAATATAATTTGGTGTAGCCGATCGAAAGTTACGCGCATACATACATTTCGGCGTAACGCCGCGGCACAAAGTTAGTCTAAATAAAGTGGCCTAAGTTACTCCCTGGATCATCAGCTACCTGCCAGTGAAAGTCCCGTCAAAATCGGTCCAGCCGTTCCAAAGAATACCCGGAACAAACAGACAAACAGACAGACAGACTGACAAAAAATTTCTTAACTACATTTTTGGTATATGTACCATGTATACATACATATGCATTTAGTAAAAAGCGGTTATTTTGATATTACAAAGAGACACTTCAATTTTATTTATTTGTACCTATAGATGTATAGATTTGTTCACTGTGGCACTACAAACCATTTATTCGACATTTTAATTAATATAATATTGGAGAAAACTGATAAAATTAACTTAAACCGCGCTGCTTTGTTTTGTTGTGGCTAGAGTGTGACGTCACGCGTCTCATGTGACCAGCGCCATAACAGAAATATTGTTTTTGGTTGTAAAGCTTGAACTTTATCTTAAATTTAAATTCATAATTAATCATAACACAGTAGAAATTCTGCAAAAAATTTGATTCGGTAAGTAGTCGTTTCACCACCCGATGAATGAAGCAATATTCTGTACTTTGACCAGGCAGGCATGCGACATAATATCTTATTGTTTAAAGCTGTGCCCGCGACTTCGTCCGCGTGGATCTCCTTTTACAATAATGTTTTTTTTTTTTTAACTATAGACTATTAAACTATAATTTAATAAATAAATATGACGCTGCCTTTTAAAAATCTATTTAAGACCGAAGAGTAATTTTTGTTTTGCATCGTCACTACACTTGTTTACATTTGTTCAAAGTGGACGCTTCCGGTACGTATGCATAAAGATTTGTGGAACTACTGACCCAGGAAAAAGCGACGTACAACTACCCATGTGAAAAACATCTGAGACTAAGATCTACTCCAGCAACACGGAAAGTCTGACGATGAGATTTATTAATTGCCATTGCATAATTTTACTTATTTGAAATTATACTTATTAATTTTACAACTATAAATATAAGGAAAAGAAGGAGACAAACAAAAACACTAAACAAACTAATTATAGTATTATCTAATACCTACTTTAAACTGAAATCTAAAAACTACGTCTTATGTATTTTTTAAATCTAAAACGCGCTTATTCCCAGTCAATAAGAACCACGTTCGTTCGCATTAACAGTGACAATTCGAGTGAAGTCAGCGCGTGAGCGGCGTGAGCGCTCCCGCCTTTTTGTAAATCCAGCGGATGGCCGTTTCGCGTGTTAAAGAAAAATCAACCGTAATGTCGTACTTATACTGGTGCTGCGAGATTTGGCAGTTTTATTTCATCTATATCTTGTGTGTTTATTAATTAAAATTTTATAATTCTATATTTTATTAAAAAAGATATTAAAGAGTATAGTGATAAGGATATATCCATGTGAAATACAATATATTTAAGTATTTAATACACCTTGAAGAAATGCCTAACGCTTAAACACGTTATTGTGGCTAATTTATAAAAGATAGAAATATACTATTGAGGACTTTTTTGTAGATCTTTTGAAGACCATCATCTTTGTAATACATATTTTTGGTGTATGATCAACATATGATAAGAGCTCGAAAGCGAAAATTTTCATCCGACTTGCTTCAAATTTATCGCCACTGCTCAGCTCCTATGCATCTTAGCGTTATGTTATATAGCCTATAACCTGCCCAGGAGTATGGACTATAATCGTACCAAGTTTGGTTAAAATCCCTTCAGTAGTTTTTGATCCATGCGTGTACATACAGACAGACAGACAGACAGACAAAAAACTTACTGATTACATTTTTGGCATCAGTATCGATAACCATTCATCCCCCAATAATATTTTTTAATATATATTCAATGTACAGAATTGACCTCTCTACAGTTTTATTATAAGTATATAGATTAAAATGGACAGAAGCTTAGCGATCGGAATTAAGACAAAAAATATCTCTGAATTCCTAATCTTCTCATTAGTAGTAAATGGAGTAATTTGACAGTCAATATACTCTCAAACTAGTAAAACACTAGACTACTGTGGCGACCTCCAAATACAGTGGCAACAAAATCATATAACAGCGCCATCTACCGGAGATACACTGAACTACGGAGTAACATACAATGCGAAGTAACTACCAATCCTGCATCGCGCAATAGAAGTGCTTGAGCCGATAATCATATATACAACATCCCAACATCAACCGTTGGGCAGTGGCCCGCCAGGCATGATCACCTCGCCTGGTCGGAGGATCCTCCCTTTGTGTTGGTGGTACATGACACACCTGTTCCCCCACAGTGGTGACCCCGACGTGATTTCGAAGGAGCAGATTCAGCAGCAGCATTACCACGCCAACATCATGTTCACTCCCACAGCAGGTCTCAGCCAGCCAGCAACCTCGGCCTCAACAGGGATACACCACACGCAGGAAGCGACCGCTCTAGCCTGGTTTACCCCCACGGCCTCATCAGCGTCTAGGCACAGCACACTGCAGCTACGATTCTTGTAAGCAGAGCATATCTCTCCCGTCTATGCAGCAGCCAGCCACTACGCAGCAACCGCCCTGACTCACTGGGGACCTCCCGCAGCACCGCGCACCGCACGCCATCCCGACTCACTTGGGATCAGCGGACTACAGTCCCGACTCACTGGGACTAGCGGCATTCAGTTCCGACTCACTGGAACTTGCGGCACTCAGTTCCGACTCACTGGAACTACTCACTCCTGGCACTGGCAAGCTCCGCAACAGAGCACAGACAGCTGACTCATCATATATCGACCTCCGGTCTTGGAGGGGAGTGATGTGGCGACCTCCACATACAGCGGCAACAAAATCATATAACAGCGCCATCTACCGAATATACACTGAACTACGGAGTAACATACAATGCGAAGTAACTACCAATCCTGCATCGCGCAATAGAAGTGCTTGCGCCGATAATTATATATACAACATCCCAACATCAACCGTTGGGCAGTGGCCCGCCAGGCATGATCACCTCGCCGGGTCGGAGGATCCTCTCTTTGTGTTGGAGGGACATGATACCTGTTCCCCTGCAACTACTAAACTAATAAAACAATAAACGAACAAAACATTGACTTTAATTCCATCTGATCGTATCATATATAATTATTATTAACAACAATAATTTAATACTCCAAAAACCAATTTTAAAAAGTAATATATATTTTTATAATAACTTACGACTCTGGCGGCAGACCACACAGCTCTGACAGCTTCTTCTTCAGATCCAGGTACGTGCCCTCGGAGTTAACCCTCACTCCATACTTGATGGGCACAGATCCGTCGAGCAACATCACTGTAAATATTAACCGTTACTTTTATATTTAACCAATAATTACATTGATGACTGCTTGACGCTTTAATTTTACATTTCTAGAATCAGCAATGGAAGAGGTGCCTTCGTCGGCTCGAAGGACCAATGTAGAAGTTACAGTATACCACCAGGAGTTATATTGAAATCTAAATATTTTCGGATACAATTATTTTTTTGTTGAATGCAATTTTATAAGTATGTAGGTTTTTTAAGTATACCTCTTATTTCAAAAGAGACGTAAGACTCCATGGGTAGCGGCAGGCTGAGCATGTTGAAAGCGTCGAAGCGCACGGACTCGCGCCCGCACGTGTCGCACTGCACCTTGGACTTGAGCTGGCCGTAGAACAGGTCCGTCATTATCGAGCTGTTGCGGGCCGTGTGCTGCTCCCACGCCTCCGCTGCCACCACCTGCATCATTACACGTACATTTATATATCTATTTGAGTGTCTCTATACTCTATCTGCCTGTGATAGTGCCTCTTTAACTTTTAACTGCCTCGTTGGTCTAGCGGTTTCAATCCTGTGTCGGACCAAATGTTTGTATGATCTATAAATGTTTGTTTCGGAGTTTGGATGTTTTCTAAGTATAATATGTATATATTTACAATAAAAAGTATATATGTTTTTGTATCAGTTGTCTACTACTCATAACACAAGCTCTGCTTAGCTTGGGACTAGATGGCGTTGTGTTAAAAAAAAAAAAACCCTAGCCTGAGTAAAGTAATCATCCCGCTTTCTAATAAGATATTTTTTCTAGAAGCCAGCACCCCTCAGTGTGAGGGGAGGTTTAACATTTCCTAAATCCGCGTTAGACTGTGAAATTCGGCTCTTGACTGGACATTTTTCGACAACAAATCCTTTATCATCCACTTGAGTGTTGAGAGCTTTAATGGGTGGACTGTTACCACTACAAGGAGAAGGAAAACTTGACATAAACTTTATACCACCGGTCTGCTGGCCAGTGTGGTATAGTAGGCTTTTGTCTAGCAGTGGACTAATAAAGGTTCTCGATGAGAGTTGGAAGAGTGGAAGTGATGGCCCCCTCGTCCACGGTGGCGGTGGGCGGTGGGCGGTACCTGGTCGGGGCGGCCGTCGGAGTCGTGGTGGTGCGCGGGCGCGGAGGGCGCGGTGCGCACGCGGTTGAGGTCCTCGTGCAGCGCGTCCAGCAGCCACGCCAGCAGCTCCTGCGCGTCGTGCTGGCCGCCGCCCGCCAGCGCGCGCGCCCAGCGCGACACGCACCAGCGCACGCGCAGCGGCGCCACCGAGCGCGCGCTGCACGACCACACCTGCACACACACACACACACACATGCACTCTTCACTGTACACTCCTTGTCCAAGTACGCATTATTTATTCGTTAAATAGTTTAAGTGTCAATAGATGGCGTGCTCATTGTTTTCTGAATCGCGCTTACATTTGTATCCCAGATTAAAATTTAAACTTACCGAACATACTAGACTTAAATACAAAGTTTGTACAGTAAAATTAAAAACTTAAAATTTTAATGAAGCGCTGATAAAATTTAGTTCTACAAAACTCACCTCTTTACAGAGTTCTCCATATCTTAAAGCTAATACCCCTTTGGTGCCGAGCGGATTGGTTGTGTTCACTTCATACATGTGCATGCCCGAATTGAAATACCGCGTCAAAGGACCTGTATTCCACACCTGAAATAATACAATAAAAAACAATTTGAAGTTACGTAGATGAGTACTTATAAAATGAGTCACGACAGAGGCTATATATTTTGTGTATTTATAATCCTCGCAAATTGCTAATGGGCTGGAACTTTGTAACACTAAAGACTGTGTAACGTCATACAGAATTAAAAATACAGTTTGCAATAAAAATGTAATTGTCTTTTTATTAAAAAAATGTACAGATGAGATAGCTTGATGTTACATGTCTATATAATTATTAGGAGTGTTAATTTAATTAGATAACCGACAAAATTACATAATACTTATACATAATCAAACGGCCTATTGTTTATATTACCATTGTATTGATCGATTATATCGCTTACATATCCATGCAGCAATTGAGATGTGCTGCTGTCCACTTAAAGTGAATTGTTTGAAAATATAAGAACTGAGTGAATTAGAAGAGCGTATTTGTACTCACAGACTGTAAGGCGGCGTTCATGAAGCAGGTGTTCCCGAGGTTGTGCAGGCCGGTGGCGCCGGGCAGGTTCGGCGCGATCAGCGTCTCCCGCCGTTCTGTAGCGCGACTGCCGCTAGATATGCTGCAACACCATTATTTATATTTACGTGTCAGTTTTATCTATACAACTAAATAAAATTAGAGTGTCTGTTTGTAATAATAAAATAACCACTTTTTACTAAATGCGTATGTATGTATACAGGGTACATATACCAAAAATGTAGTTAAAAAAATTTTTGGCTGTCTGTGTGTTTGTTCCGGGTAATCTCTGAAACGGCTGGACGGATTTTGACGGGATTTTCACTGGCAGGTAGCTGATGATCCGGGGAGTAACTTAGGGTACTTTTTTAAAACTAATTTTGTCCCGCGGCGTTATTCGCGGTACAACAATAGCCGCGGGTAACAGTTAAATAAAGTACAATATTTGTGCTTTATTTAACCGTGGCCGTGGTCACAGCTTGTGACCACGGCCAGTGCAACCTGGTCGAAACGTCAGGCAAATCAGAGGTATGTAATACCTTGTAATAGGTGATCGCGTTAATTCCCATAAAAATTATTATTAATATATCATAGAACACGAAAGTTTAAAAGTTGATATAGGATGTTGGCCTACACTCTGGCGGCCTATCTAGTGATCGTGTTAATTCCCGTAAAAATAATTGTTAATATAACATGCTATATCGTCTGCATTCGCAATGGTGACTACCAGTATTGGATTCCGCTCCGCAGACAAAAATGAGTATGGCAATGTTATACAAGAATGATATGTGTATGTGTATGGTGCGCGTAGTGTACGTACCCGAGCGCGCCGATCTCCTCGGGCCAGGTGAGGTCGGGGTTGCGCAGCTCGAGCAGCAGGCGCGGGCGCTCGTCCAGGCGCAGGTCGTGGAGCGTGGGGCGCTCGTCGTCCAGCAGCACGGCGGCCGCGCCCACCGCCCACAGGCGCACGTCCTCGCGCGCCAGCCCCAGCGCGCCGCACAGGAACTCGCACACCTGCGCACCGTCGCCACCATCACCATCACCACCTCACTAGCTGCACCTCACACTCGCCTTACCACACCTTGCTTCAACCTCTCTTAGCCGGCTCTCACGACACCCATGGGACTTGGACTAATTATATTTTCAACTCCTCGATAGATTACGGTGCGGGTTCAAGACGATTTAATTTTTTCTGGGACTTCCTTAGAATCCCTTTCACCACTATAAGTCCTGGTTTACAGGAGTTATAGTGGTGACAGGGATTAGTGTCAACCTATGGAATGATTAGGATCGGTGATACTCCATATTATGAATCCGTCAGCACACGCGAGAAGTACGCACCTGCTTAACGGTAGCGAGGCGTGAGAAAGCTGCGCTGTAAGCCAACTGTCGCTCGGGCGGGGCGGGCTGGAGCGGCACGCTGCTGTACAGGGACGGGCCCGCTCCGCCCAGTGACGCCGCTCCTGTACACCACACACCCATCAATAAATGAAACACTTTAAAAATTGTCGACATATAAATTTAATCTAATATTAATTATTCAATATCATTAAAGGATACGAAACGATAAGAATCTTGGACATAAGCGAAGCTTTCGACATGATCCACCTTTGTATTTTACTATTTAAAATGAAATTCATAAATAAGCAAAAGTCATTCTGAATACTATAAATACTATGTAGATAAACATACACAAATACATAAGACCGAAGAGTATAATCAGCCCCTGTGTCTAGCATTCGTGGACTATGAGAAGGCCTTTGACACGATCGAGACCTGGTCTGTTCTGGAGTCCCTGCAGCGTTGCCAAGTGGATTGGCGATACATCCAAGTGTTGAGATGTCTCTACGAAGCCGCCACTATGTCCGTCCAAGTACAGAATCAGCATACAAGACCCATACCATTGCATCGAGGAGTGAGACAAGGTGATGTTATATCCCCGAAATTGTTCACTAATGCAATGGAGGACTTCTTCAAGACGCTGCACTGGAAAGGGCGCGGCATCAACATCAATGGCGAATACATCTCTCACTTGCGATTTGCAGACGACATCGTCATCATGGCAGAGACGCTGCAGGACCTTCAACAGATGCTGAATGACCTGGCTGACTCTTCTGTGCGCATCGGCCTACGGATGAACTTGGACAAGACCAAGGTCATGTTCAATGAACACGTTCTACCGGAACCGGTTGCAGTACACGGTGCCGTTCTTGAAGTTGTTCAAAAATACGTGTACCTCGGGCAAACTTTGCAGTTAGGGAGAAACAACTTTGAGGACGAAGTGAACAGGAGAATTCGGCTGGGTTGGGCAGCGTTTGGGAAGCTTCGTCGGGTCTTCTCATCATCGATCCCACAGTGCCTAAAGACGAAAGTCTTCAATGAGTGCGTCCTACCCGTAATGACATACGGAGCCGAAACGTGGACACTTACGGTACGGCTAGTTCACAAGTTTAAGGTCGCTCAGCGTGCTATGGAAAGGGCTATGCTCGGCGTTTCTCTAAGGGACCGTATCAGAAACGAGGTGATCCGGCAGAGAACCAGAGTCATCGACATAGCCCATAGGATTAGCAAGCTGAAGTGGCAGTGGGCTGGCCATATTTGCCGTAGAACCGATAACCGTTGGGGTAAACGGGTTCTTGAGTGGAGACCGCGATTCGGCAAACGTAGTGTAGGACGTCCACAGGCCAGGTGGAGTGATGATTTGCGCAAGACAGCTGGCAGGAGCTGGATGCGAGAAGCCGAGGATCGAACTAAGTGGCGTGCAATTGGAGAGGCCTATGTCCAGCAGTGGACTGCGATAGGCTGATGATGATGATGAAATACATAAGAACTCATGTTACTCTCAACGACGATCGGAAACAAAATACCTATTTGGATTTCATCAGGGAAGTATTCTAGGGCCTACAACTAATCAAAGAACAAATGACCTAGCTTGTTTGAGAATACACTAGGTAGTTACTTAATGATAATGCAAAGTTACCCAACATAGTATGGTCGTCGATTAAAAAATCATAATTCGATATTAAAGTCAAAACCAAAGTGTTACCACACAAACTCACTTTGAGTACTCGGGACATGCCGCAATATCTTTAACTGAAGCGGATATAATTCTAATTCCACATCCGAATTTGGCGGCCGTATAACCTGTAAATATAATTTTTTATAGTCAAATTTTTCATTACACTTACAATGATATAATTTACTTGCATTTCAGAATTGTAGCTGTAAATGTGATATTTACTTTTAAACATTTATATTTCTCAATATTCAATTGTGTTTAAAGCTTAGCATTTAAATACCAAATTAATAAGTTCGAGGGTTAAGGCCGTCCCCACCTTATGCCACCTATGGCCTTAACCCTCTCCTGAGAGGAGACCCGAGCCCAGCAGTGGGACATTATGGATTGTCGATGATTGATGAGATAGTGGGAGTAGTCGGTAGGGATGGAATACCTGTCTGGGCAGCGGAGCGGGCGCGCCGTACCAGGCGGCGAGCGCTCGCCACAGCGCGTCGGGCACCAGCTCGAAGTCGCGGTGCTGCGCCAGCGTCACGTCGCGCCGCAGGTGCCCGCCCTCGCCCGTCAGCGTCCGCACCTGCACAACATAATGGACATCAGCTGAGCGACATGGACTGCCAACACTCTTGTTCATTTCGTGGGTTCATCAATGGGAGCAATCAGTGTGCAAGTGTTGTGTCTAAGTGACGCCGCTGCTGCTGCCCATATATCTACAGCATGTGTGTGTGGTGTGGGTAGTGGGGGTGGGTACCTTGAGGTGGTCGGGCGCGAGCAGGCGCTTGTTGTCGATGGGCCCGGGGGCCCTGGGCGCGCGCGCGGGGCGGGGCGCGGGCGCGGAGCTGACGCCGCTGCTGCTGCCCATATATCTACAGCATGTGTGTGTGGTGTGGGTAGTGGGGTGGGTACCTTGAGGTGGTCGGGCGCGAGCAGGCGCTTGTTGTCGATGGGCCCGGAGGCCCTGGGCGCGCGCGCGGGGCGGGGCGCGGGCGCGGAGCTGACGCCGCTGCTGCTGCCCATATATCTACAGCATGTGTGTGTGGTGTGGGTAGTGGGGTGGGTACCTTGAGGTGGTCGGGCGCGAGCAGGCGCTTGTTGTCGATGGGCCCGGGGGCCCTGGGCGCGCGCGCGGGGCGGGGCGCGGGCGCGGAGCTGACGCCGCTGCTGCTGCCCATATATCTACAGCATGTGTGTGTGGTGTGGGTAGTGGGGTGGGTACCTTGAGGTGGTCGGGCGCGAGCAGGCGCTTGTTGTCGATGGGCCCGGGGGCCCTGGGCGCGCGCGCGGGGCGGGGCGCGGGCGCGGAGCTGACGCCGCTGCTGCTGCCCATATATCTACAGCATGTGTGTGTGGTGTGGGTAGTGGGGTGGGTACCTTGAGGTGGTCGGGCGCGAGCAGGCGCTTGTTGTCGATGGGCCCGGGGGCCCTGGGCGCGCGCGCGGGGCGGGGCGCGGGCGCGGAGCTGACGCCGCTGCTGCTGCCCATATATCTACAGCATGTGTGTGTGGTGTGGGTAGTGGGGTGGGTACCTTGAGGTGGTCGGGCGCGAGCAGGCGCTTGTTGTCGATGGGCCCGGGGGCCCTGGGCGCGCGCGCGGGGCGGGGCGCGGGCGCGGAGCTGACGCCGCTGCTGCTGCCCATATATCTACAGCATGTGTGTGTGGTGTGGGTAGTGGGGTGGGTACCTTGAGGTGGTCGGGCGCGAGCAGGCGCTTGTTGTCGATGGGCCCGGAGGCCCTGGGCGCGCGCGCGGGGCGGGGCGCGGGCGCGGAGCTGACGCCGCTGCTGCTGCCCATATATCTACAGCATGTGTGTGTGGTGTGGGTAGTGGGGTGGGTACCTTGAGGTGGTCGGGCGCGAGCAGGCGCTTGTTGTCGATGGGCCCGGAGGCCCTGGGCGCGCGCGCGGGGCGGGGCGCGGGCGCGGAGCTGACGCCGCTGCTGCTGCCCATATATCTACAGCATGTGTGTGTGGTGTGGGTAGTGGGGTGGGTACCTTGAGGTGGTCGGGCGCGAGCAGGCGCTTGTTGTCGATGGGCCCGGAGGCCCTGGGCGCGCGCGCGGGGCGGGGCGCGGGCGCGGAGCTGACGCCGCTGCTGCTGCCCATATATCTACAGCATGTGTGTGTGGTGTGGGTAGTGGGGTGGGTACCTTGAGGTGGTCGGGCGCGAGCAGGCGCTTGTTGTCGATGGGCCCGGAGGCCCTGGGCGCGCGCGCGGGGCGGGGCGCGGGCGCGGAGCTGACGCCGCTGCTGCTGCCCATATATCTACAGCATGTGTGTGTGGTGTGGGTAGTGGGGTGGGTACCTTGAGGTGGTCGGGCGCGAGCAGGCGCTTGTTGTCGATGGGCCCGGAGGCCCTGGGCGCGCGCGCGGGGCGGGGCGCGGGCGCGGAGCTGACGCCGCTGCTGCTGCCCATATATCTACAGCATGTGTGTGTGGTGTGGGTAGTGGGGTGGGTACCTTGAGGTGGTCGGGCGCGAGCAGGCGCTTGTTGTCGATGGGCCCGGAGGCCCTGGGCGCGCGCGCGGGGCGGGGCGCGGGCGCGGAGCTGACGCCGCTGCTGCTGCCCATATATCTACAGCATGTGTGTGTGGTGTGGGTAGTGGGGTGGGTACCTTGAGGTGGTCGGGCGCGAGCAGGCGCTTGTTGTCGATGGGCCCGGGGGCCCTGGGCGCGCGCGCGGGGCGGGGCGCGGGCGCGGAGCTGACGCCGCTGCTGCTGCCCATATATCTACAGCATGTGTGTGTGGTGTGGGTAGTGGGGTGGGTACCTTGAGGTGGTCGGGCGCGAGCAGGCGCTTGTTGTCGATGGGCCCGGGGGCCCTGGGCGCGCGCGCGGGGCGGGGCGCGGGCGCGGAGCTGACGCCGCTGCTGCTGCCCATATATCTACAGCATGTGTGTGTGGTGTGGGTAGTGGGGTGGGTACCTTGAGGTGGTCGGGCGCGAGCAGGCGCTTGTTGTCGATGGGCCCGGGGGCCCTGGGCGCGCGCGCGGGGCGGGGCGCGGGCGCGGAGCTGACGCCGCTGCTGCTGCCCATATATCTACAGCATGTGTGTGTGGTGTGGGTAGTGGGGTGGGTACCTTGAGGTGGTCGGGCGCGAGCAGGCGCTTGTTGTCGATGGGCCCGGGGGCCCTGGGCGCGCGCGCGGGGCGGGGCGCGGGCGCGGAGCTGACGCCGCTGCTGCTGCCCATATATCTACAGCATGTGTGTGTGGTGTGGGTAGTGGGGTGGGTACCTTGAGGTGGTCGGGCGCGAGCAGGCGCTTGTTGTCGATGGGCCCGGAGGCCCTGGGCGCGCGCGCGGGGCGGGGCGCGGGCGCGGAGCTGACGCCGCTGCTGCTGCCCATATATCTACAGCATGTGTGTGTGGTGTGGGTAGTGGGGTGGGTACCTTGAGGTGGTCGGGCGCGAGCAGGCGCTTGTTGTCGATGGGCCCGGGGGCCCTGGGCGCGCGCGCGGGGCGGGGCGCGGGCGCGGAGCTGACGCCGCTGCTGCTGCCCATATATCTACAGCATGTGTGTGTGGTGTGGGTAGTGGGGTGGGTACCTTGAGGTGGTCGGGCGCGAGCAGGCGCTTGTTGTCGATGGGCCCGGGGGCCCTGGGCGCGCGCGCGGGGCGGGGCGCGGGCGCGGAGCTGACGCCGCTGCTGCTGCCCATATATCTACAGCATGTGTGTGTGGTGTGGGTAGTGGGGTGGGTACCTTGAGGTGGTCGGGCGCGAGCAGGCGCTTGTTGTCGATGGGCCCGGGGGCCCTGGGCGCGCGCGCGGGGCGGGGCGCGGGCGCGGAGCTGACGCCGCTGCTGCTGCCCATATATCTACAGCATGTGTGTGTGGTGTGGGTAGTGGGGTGGGTACCTTGAGGTGGTCGGGCGCGAGCAGGCGCTTGTTGTCGATGGGCCCGGGGGCCCTGGGCGCGCGCGCGGGGCGGGGCGCGGGCGCGGAGCTGACGCCGCTGCTGCTGCCCGCACTGCCCAGCGACGCGCTGTCCGCGCGCCACAGCAGCGACCCCATCGACTCTGCACACGCACCATGCATATGTCACATCAAACAATAGTGTGCTCGACTGTATCGTAAATAAATACCGATGTCTCCTTCATTAAAACGAATATTATAAAACATCTCGGATAATAAAATTATTACACCTTTTTATTCCTATTACAAATTTTAGTCAAATAAACATTAAATATACTGTTTAGTTGAGTAGTCTAAAACAATGACGTCATAAGTTTGTATTTAGTACATTTTTCATAAAAAGTTATCGTTTTGACAAATGATGAAGTAATTAATACTAGGTGTCATCTACACCATTTACGCGGACAATCCCGACTGGTTTCTCAATATGCTATCTATTATACAATAGGGCGAAACCGGTCAGGACTGAAGTGAATTATAATGGTGGAATAAGTACATGTGAGTTTTATTCTACAATGTATTTTAACAAGTTTCATTAAGTGCCAGTGATCTAATTTATACTCTCGATTGTCGAGAGTATAAATTAGATCATACTGTTGTTTTTTGCATTTTATTTTCATTAATGTCCATGTGCGGCGGTAATCGCTTACCATCAGGCGATACGTAAGCCCGCTATTCCATAAAAAAAAACAAATTACAAAAATAATTACAAAAACTTATACAATAATAATATAGTAAAAACCACCAAGGATTATACAAATATATTTCATGAGTCTGGTCATGTTAAATGAACAAGTGAAAACTCGAAAATAACAAGTCCTTTAGCAGCCATGGGACGTTCGGGATCAACAGGCTTAACTAAGTAGGCATTACATGCTACAAACTTAAACGTAAATTATTATATATATATACAACGTCACAAACTCATAAACTTTACCTCTTTAAATAATAGTATAGACTACATAGCTTCACACGGAAGTCTTGGAAATTTTCAGATTTCCTCTACTATAATATGCATGTATTTCACATGTAAACCTTCCTCTTGAATCACTTTATATATTGCTAAAACCTACATTATTACTACATTACATATGATCCTAGAAGCGATTTCATTTTATATCATGTAAAGATAAGTTAGGTTTTACAAACCTGTTGAATTAGTAGTAAAACTCTCATCGCAGACGATAGCCTCGTCGATGTTCCGTTGTGGCGCCCGACAACAAGAGTCGGTGCTGCCCCCGGCCGTGTAGCCGAGCCAACTGCTCCACCACTCCGAGGCGATAAGGTACCAAAACTGTCCAACCGCGTAACCACGTTGGACTTCCCGCCGAAGCCATCCTAGAACTAGAGAGAAAAAAAACTATGAAAACTAGATAAATTCCTTATACTCGTACGGTAGAAAATTGCAGATCAGATCAGTTTCTCTTTATAATAATGGCATGTGTCAAAACGAGCCATATGTATAACAATTTTAATTTACCACGTATGAAAATAAGAACGTATAAGGATGTAAATATCTTGATTCGAAATTCTCTAAATTCGAAACTATAGAAGTTTTTTTCTGTATCTAGGTAAAATAAACGAATGGTCTCATTTTTAGAACGGTTTCGCAAGTGTAAAATAAAATAATCAATGTAGTTTTTTGATGTAAATGTAAATATTTTGTTTCATTTGAACACCAAATCAAACTATGTCTAAAAGATCAAAGAAACTCAATAATGTAACGGTTTATCAAACCTCACAAAATTGCTTTGATTTGACTTATATTATTGATTACATAC
The DNA here is from genome assembly GCA_905220595.1 of Spilosoma lubricipeda. NCBI lineage: Eukaryota > Metazoa > Arthropoda > Insecta > Lepidoptera > Erebidae > Spilosoma > Spilosoma lubricipeda. Next base: position 16,808,954 of record HG992293.1, on the reverse strand, counting down.
TTCAGACATTTTACATAAGATTATAGGACATGGCGAAGATTAGCTCGACCGTTAGTGGTGCCATAATAAAATACGACACGAGTGTCTAGAAACTCTTAATAGGTACGGCAAGCACGTATCTCATACACGATATTGGCCCGTGACCGGAATACGTACGTGTTCATTATAATAACAATATTATATATGCAAATATTTCTAGTTACGAATATTCGCACTATCCACGATAATATATGCATTTCATATTTTTATGAAAACATATAGACGCCTGGTGGTCTAATTTTAAATATCTTGTTTCATTTCATTGACTAATTTATTTCATACTAGCTTTTGGCCGCGTGTATGCTGGTTATCGCGATAAAGAGTATTCCATGCCCTTCTTCAGGAATCAAAGTATTTCTATGCCAAATTACATTAAATGCTGCAGCGGTTTAGCGTTGAAATCGTAATAGAAAGGCAGACAGAGCTGCTTTCAAATTTGAAATATCAGGAAAGGGGGAAAGTCTTGCTTTTGCACATTTTGTTTCTTAGCGTGTATTGCAGTTGAGCGAGGTTACCAGAACTCACACCTCTGGTTCTGTGAGGGAGAGTCAAAAGGTGCCAACGCATGTGCAACTTCTGAGTTGCTGGTGTCTATGGGTTTACTGTCATAACTTTGAGATATATCCATGTGTTGGAAAAAAATACACCCAGATGCCGACAGAAGAGAGTATTCAAAACTATAAACAAACAGTTGATTAAGTTCACCTGAAACGGACCTCTTTGCTATTTAAATAAAATGCGCGATTAAAAGAAAGTAAAAAAATATAGCTCATGGAAAGCGTTCGGTGACAATGACGCGAGTTTCATGATTTTTGTTGACCCAAAAAGTGCTCAACGCGCCTAAAGAAGGGGAAGGAAGCGGGAAGCCGTTGGATGCGAGCAGCACAGAACCGCTTGTTATGGCAAACCTTGTGTGAGTCCAATGTCTAGCAGTGGACTCTTACGACTGAGATTATGTAAAAGAAAACTATAAAACCCCAAGTTTTACTGACTGTGGTTACTAATACTATAAATGCAAACACAGTTTTGTTTGTTACTTTTTGTGGGATAAGAATACCAGCGGTTTATTGACGGACAATGGCCACCCTTTTGATTTAAAAAGTTTTTGTCTAAAAAATAACTGTTTCTGAATGTAACCCCAGTTGAATAACAAAACCAACTAACCAAAAACTACGTTAATAAACATATTTACAAACAAACGTGACACAATCATATAAAATAAACAAATCAGTTGATGAACTCTCTATCGCAAGAGCGTGCGACCCAGTTACGTACACACAGCCCCGTGATTAATTCAATTATACCGATACCTATAATAGAAAAATATCATAAATTGTTAGTGTTTTGTACCCTTTCTAGAACTGAAATAGATTATAGTTTAATAAACTAAAAAACACGCTTTAATAGCAATCGAACTAAAAAGTAGAAAATAATTTTAATGTAAAAAGCGTGGGCGACATTATGGTGCGTTTGGTATATTTACAAAACCGTGTTTGTATGTTTTTAAAACATTTTTTTTACAAAAAAACTATTTTTCTTTTTTTGTTTTTTTTTTTTAACTTTATTGTATTGTCATCGGCCCGTGACCCCTGTGCAAAATTTCAAGTTCTCCAGACTCCTAGAAGTAGGTGAAAGTGAAGATAAAAAATTTTGTTACATACATACAGGTGCAGCTAATAATAAAAGCGTGTTAAAAATAGATACTATTGTCGTCACCAGTTATGGTGATGAACCCTCGCTCTTCATGCTTCAGTTCAAATGTTTTGATTTGAACCGGCAACAGATAGTTACCGATACAGGCCTTTTTTTGTCACTTCTGCTTTGGGGTAACGCGGTTTAACGCTAATTTTCTAAAGTTTCCATAATTTCCAAAATCCGCGTCCATTTCCACTGTTTTTTGAGGAAAAATCGAGGGAATATTTTTTTTTCTGTTAAATGTATTAATATCTTTCAAAAAAACGTGAACTTACATTTTGGAGTGACAATATAAAAACTACTTTCGTTGTCAATATACTTTGCGTGAATAATCGCGAAAACCCAAAAACAGACAAGTAGTGCCAAAATTGCCTTTTTCCTGCCACACGTCATGGTGGACAACAAGAGGTAACTCGGTGGACACCTTAATACGACGTTCGTAAAGAATGTAAGGACATAATAGTACTCTTGTAAATATTTAACAAACGAGACTGTTGCCGTCATTTAAATTATACATATTTATTTTATTCAAGACTGAGTAAATTACAACAGGTGACGAAACAAGGTAATGTTTGGACAAGAAAGAGTATTTAAATTTGCTTTGTCTGCGCCTAACCAGTGTACGGTCAGTTTAATACTGGTTTTTTGTTTGTTGATCGGGGTGGAAATAACATCTTGATTATTTTTATTTACCAATTCTGGTAGTTTAGTCAATATATTATTTATATTTCTAAGGAAAAGCCACCGTGGGGCAGTCGACTGTTTATAGCTGTTGGTGATAGCAATATTAGTGTGTTTGTTGGTAAGAACACTAATCTTTAGTATACGTTTAGGTCAATCTATAGGACTCGATATCGAAGTTCTATACTTGATCGAAGTTCGTTGACAAATACTGATTTTCTATCTACGATCTAAGGAAATAATCTTATTTATGTATTGCTACTTTCGTCTCTATACATGTAAAGAAAGGATTTTTTTACAAAAGATTTTTTTATTAAAATGTCAGATGCCGGAGTCAATTCAAGAGAATGGATACCGTGCATTGACTACCTAACGGCATAACAAAATTGATAGCAGAGTGGAGAGACAGAAAGAAGAAGAGACTTCTCTACAAGCGTGTTTACAACAACTTAAAACATCTTCGTTCAGTTTTTGTGTATATTGTTCGTCACAAATCGCAATTAAGTAAATTATCATGTCAGTCTCATGACTTATATGGTATATAGATACAATCAATTGTTTTGGTAATAAGGTGCATTCTTCGATAGATGTTTGTTAAGGATTTTTAATAATAGACAAGACTGCTACTTTTGGTACAGAACTAAACATGCAAGCATATAGTGAAAGCTAAGTTTTAAAATGGACCGTAAACAAATGAAATTAAAGTATATAATCTAACAACAAATTTTAGTGAACTTTAGTTTAGTGATGTCAACAACACAATTATTGAGCTCAGAATTAGCTCTTTCTCTTAATATCTATTAGATATAATACTAGTGTGACGCTTTATCTCACGATGAACTCAGAAAATATCTAACCTATTTACACGTTTTTTTTTTAACCGGTGGTACGCTTAGAGCAATGATTGAAGAGAGACGTAGAAGTTGTATGGGTCAGCTAGTAAGAACAAACGAATTTTTACAAGTTTTTATTTAAAAAAATATGTTAAAAGTTATAATTCATTAGCACATTGCGCACTCATAACTAATTATGTATGGACATGATGAAACACTTGTAACAAAGTCTTAAGTAGAAAATGTATTAAAGATAACAATTAGTTCGGAGTACTTTACAAGTTTGCCCTCAGATATCGAAGAGCAAAAATACTCTTTCCGAGATGGGGGGATGAAAAATATTAAATGCTTTACATTTATAAAAAACAGCCTTGCAGTGACTAAAGTAATTCCATACATAACAATCAAGAGTCGCTATCGACAACCTAAATGGTGCTTACTTGATGTTGTAACAAAAAAACTCATCAATCTCATTACATGATAGATACGCAATTAAATACCAAAGTATGTTACAATGTACATTACCATTACATAATACCGTTGAATGAAGTGTAACATAGCTATAATTAGCACTACATTGCGTGCCAGTAAGAGAACAAAACAAACAAGAATAAACCCGCCTTATCTATGTATATCAACGTTGTACACTTGACACGGATCGCTGAGGGACACTAACAATATCATTTCATATCTTGCCTCTTGGTACGTTATCAGTATCTCTCTTTGCGATATTTTGTCTACGATTTTTTGTTGTATAAATATTTAAGTTAGTATTTATGTATGTACTGCTGTTAATAGGTTGATTGATAGGTCCGGCTTATTTTAATCGTTTAGAGGAGATTTTTTATGGTAAAGTGAAATGAACTGAAGTGCGTTCAAACCCTGTTAGTCCGGCCCCCAAAATATGGGAAGCGAAATTAGGGCTCCGCTAACAACTATAATCTACTTTTGGAATTATAGCGAATATTAGATTTTTAGTGCTTTCAAATAGACTGATAATCAGTTCAACTTGCAAATGCAATTCCCCCTTAGGGTTTGCGGAGGTCCGACCGAGGGCCGAGCGTGGTTATAAAAATATTCTTGGTAATAAAGGCTAAAATAAAGGCTAGGAAGATGATAAAAAGGTGTCGTTTTTATATTTATTTTTATATATATGTCGGAGGAGTCGAGTTGATTGTTGTTTCTATGTATAACTTAATATTGTTTGTTTACATTTTAATTACTTTTAAAATTCTTATTTTTATTTTATTTGATTTGTTACATTTTTCTATAACTTAAAAACCTTACTAATCTATTAAAAGTTGCAAATATTGTTATTTAAATACGACCAATCAGAGCAGAGCACGTGCTTCGAGCGGGGTCGAGGCGCCATTTTTACTTTAGGGAGGCAGACAGTTTCTGGAGACATAAGAGTGATAGCAACTGATCGAGTTGGATCTTTGAGAGTAAAGTAAGAAGGGTGTCCTGAACCCGCTGCTCATTCTTAACAGTTGATTTTTATTCCTAAATAATTGTGTGATAAAATTGTTAATTTAAATTAAAATTGTAAAAACTGTGATCATTGTTTTGTGCTCGCATTTTACCCTAATGACGCCCGCTAAGCCCACAACCACTAACGACGATGTCAACGACAATAATGCTTCTCCGACATCAGAAGTGGGATCGGTGCAGGCACAAATCGTGAGCGAACAGATGTCAACAAATGACGGATGGAGCGCGTTATTCGAAGCGCAACAAACCAGCATGAGGCTACTCGTGGAGGCGCTAACCAAACCATCGAATATCGGGGATAAGAGCATCACGCTGCCCAAATTTCGACCAGAAGATGCAGACACTGACGCCCGGGCCTGGTTGGCAACGGCGGACATCTGCTTATCGGATCGTGGCATACAGGGAAGTAAATTAATTCTCATGCTTAGTAATGCTATGCAAGGCGAGGTGGCCACTGCAAGGCGAGGTGGCCACTGCAAGGCGAGGTGGCCACTGCAAGGCGAGGTGGCCACTGCAAGGCGAGGTGGCCACTGCAAGGCGAGGTGGCCATTGCAAGGCGAGGTGGCCACTGCAAGGCGAGGTGGCCACTGCAAGGCGAGGTGGCCACTGCAAGGCGAGGTGGCCATTGCAAGGCGAGGTGGCCACTGCAAGGCGAGGTGGCCACTGCAAGGCGAGGTGGCCATTGAAAAGTGAAATTGGTAGAATAAGAGGCGAGAGGTGGCCATCTAGATATTGTTAATAAACCAAAAATGTGTAACGCTATAAACGGCGAGGCGATAACTAAAAGCCTGTTATTACTATAGGGCATCTATTTTAAATGAAGTTATTTCACAGAAGATAAAATGTAATAATGTACCCGATCTCCTTGGTCAGGAGTGGCCGAACAATACAAAAATATCTCTTTCTTTTTTTTGCAGATAATGATGATTCACTGTCTTCAACATCACACGAGGGCGTGTAATACGTCAGGACGGCCGTGTCGGAGGAGTCGAGTTGATTGTTGTTTCTATGTATAACTTAATATTGTTTGTTTACATTTTAATTACTTTTAAAATTCTTATTTTTATTTTATTTGATTTGTTACATTTTTCTATAACTTAAAAACCTTACTAATCTATTAAAAGTTGCAAATATTGTTATTTAAATACGACCAATCAGAGCAGAGCACGTGCTTCGAGCGGGGTCGAGGCGCCATTTTTACTTTAGGGAGGCAGACAGTTTCTGGAGACATAAGAGTGATAGCAACTGATCGAGTTGGATCTTTGAGAGTAAAGTAAGAAGGGTGTCCTGAACCCGCTGCTCATTCTTAACAGTTGATTTTTATTCCTAAATAATTGTGTGATAAAATTGTTAATTTAAATTAAAATTGTAAAAACTGTGATCATTGTTTTGTGCTCGCATTTTACCCTAATGACGCCCGCTAAGCCCACAACCACTAACGACGATGTCAACGACAATAATGCTTCTCCGACATATATATATATAGTTTTTATAGTGATTACAGTTTGAATTCAGACTTCATTTCTAGAACTGAAACTAATATTTTTTATTAAATTTATCAACAAATAGCTGACCCGGTTGACTTCGTACCGCCATATTTACATATCTGTCTCAGCTTCCCACAGGCAGTGTAGTAACGCCAAAAAAAATTTTTTTTCGTTATATTTTAATTTCTCTTGTACACAAACATTGTCCTAACAATATCGAACACATAAAAAATAAAAATAAAAATTGGTGCAGCCGATCGCAAGTTATGCGTGTACATACATTTCGGCGATTCATTATTATATAAGTACTAGCTGTCCGGGCAAACGTCGTTTTGCCATAACTACTAATAAATTAAAAATTAATTAAAAAAACATTGTCCAGCGGACAAAATTGTAAATCTAACCATTCCCAGATCCCCTTGAACACACACAAAAAGTTTCATCAAAATCGGTCCAGTCGTTTGAGAGTAGTTCAGTGACATACACACTCACAGAAGAATTATATATATAAAGATATAAAAGATTATTAGATAACTGTTCATATTTAAATACAGGGTCATAAATATTAGTTTTAATTCTGGAAATAAGGTGAAATGATGTAGGAGCTGACATCAGCAACCTACATAGGATGACGCATTTATGTATGTTTACGTAAAAACAATTTGTATTCTTAGTAAGCGTCTATTTACTACTTGTATGTTTACGATATAATTATGATAGTTATTTCAAAACTCCTTCAGATATGAGCTAATACAGATGTCTTATTTGAATTTGAAATAAATATCACACCCAAAGGTGTTACTTTTTGGCAATAAATTATAATGGTGACCCAGTGAAGTATGTCAGTCAAACTTTTAAAAAGTATTTTTGTGTTATAATTTATTATAGTTTTATTTTTTCGATTCATTCAGTACCAAATGGACTTACCTATGTCCCTCTCCTGATGTTTGCACTGAGGCCTCAGTCCCAAGACGATGTGGCAGACCTCGAACACCAGATCCAAGAATGGGGTCACCAGTTTCTCCGCGGTCTCCACGCTCCAGATCAGGAAGTCTTCCAGTGTGAGAGCCATGTCGTTGGCTATTAGTGCCTCGGATTCTGCGTCGGGCTGCAAATTAATATGAGGCATTAAAACATAAACAAAGTTGCTTGTATGGAGTTGTATACAAGTAGTAGTAACTACCTTAAAAGTATGATATGAGCGAGGCCAAAGGCTAGTTATAAAATACTAGCTATTGTCCGCGTTTCGATCATGTTTATTTCTTTTTCATGGATTGGAAAATGACAAAAAACTGTCACACAAAATTTTATGGGTACGTACAATCGAAAATTTCAAATTAGTACCAGAGCCTAAACACCAGTAGATTCATCAGTCTATTTTCCTTCCATTACTTTTTGGAATGACACGTAAAGCTTAGAGGTATTTAGGCAACTTTAATCGCTATTAAGTCTATTAACCGATATGGCCATGAGTTTACCGTCATACAAAACTGTCTCTGCTACCCAGAATAAAAAAACAGCAAATGTACTCACTTCTTTCGTAACAGCCATCTCTTTTTCCTTGTCATTGCTGTCTCCATTAGGCCCGAGATGAAATATTGGTTTTCTACCATTCTTAGGTACAGTCACCAACTTCTCCCTAATATTCATCAGAATCACTTCAGGATCGAAACCCTTGTCCGTGCTTTCGGAGTCATTACCATCAGAGGGCGTGGAGGCCCTAGAGTTTTGGTTCTTTAAGTTTTCATTGGCGACAGTGCAGAGGATTCCTACCATGTCGATCAGCTCCTTCTTGTTAAGAACTCCGTCACTGTCCAGGTCGAATATTTTGAAGCAAACTGTAACAAATAGCACAAGTTAAAGAAATTCTGTTCAACTATTATCATCTTCTATCGTTGCAGCAAGCTAGAAATATCACGGGAAGCCGGACATTATTTTGGTCTGGTCACTTTTAATTTTTTCGATCTTTCTTATTAACTTGGGGTTTATAATTCATGCATAACTTTCTTATGACATACTATTGGTAAAGTATGAACGATCAATAAGGGGTTTTGAACATCATACTATAGCACTTGTGCTAGTGCAACCACTTTTTAATAAGTCGTGAAGTCTTATCGACCGGTAGCCAAACAACAATGCGCTATAAAATAAATTAAATCAGAAATTATCGAAGTAGAGTTAAGAACTAAAGACATATAATTACAACAATAGTTATTTAAAAGAATTGTGTCTACGGGATTATTATTCAAAGGTGGTTTGGATTACCGGGGTAGGTTCAAAGAAGTGTAATTGAGTTCTTCAGATTGTAAAAATGCTTAATAACAGCCCGGAGGTGGAAGTTGGGTCTTAACCCCGTGCCTCGTAAAGAACTTAAAGCCACCTACGCCTGAACCCTCCCCGGTCGCATCGGATAACCGTTCCATGGGGTTGTGAAAATTTGAACAGAGAGTGCACCCGGGTTTGCACACTTATGCACTATACTATCCCGCATAGTTTGCTTGTCTCTGTTGAGATTAGTCAGGGCCAGAATCGACAACAAGAAGATGAGTTTAAGAATATAATTCTTTTAGACCATGAAAAAAACTTTGAACAAACGGCCTTCTATGTATATTGCATTTAGTAATAATAATTACTTGATGTGATAAGAGTATATAAATGCGTTTTACTTTTATCAACTTATAAATAGAAATATCAAGTCAAATATTAGCACTTATTTTATGTGGCAATAAAAACGATCGCTCGATATCTGATAATTCTCTTTCCTTTCACCATGATTTTGATGTTCACTTATTTAAATAAAGATAGTGTAAATAAATGGCCTTCGTGTTACATGCTTTTTTTTTCATAGTCATATCACCATCCATAGTGGATGTAATTTTGTCTCATAAGCGGAATAAGACAGAATAAGATCACAAATTTACTAAAGTGCAAAAACTACTTTTGCACTTTGGTATTTCGTCGTTATAGAAAACAGTCCTTTGCCATCCTGGCGCTCGAAAGTAGAGTAACTAATATAAATGGAGTTGAAAATGTTTGTAGGCACAAGTATCCATCTGCATTTGGATGTAAAACAGAAACTAGTTCTTTGAGGTTAACTTTGTGAAAAACTCATTTGAATATTCTTAATATAAATTATTATCTGTTCTAGATAAATAGATCACATACTTTTCAAATACCAAGAAATTATATATGCAACGAAAGGCGAGCTGAACAGGAACGAGTTTTATTTCATCGAACATTTAGAGTAAAACTATTCGTCAACTAGTCGTTGCCCGCGTTGTTGGTTATCGCGGCAAATAGTAGCCTATGTGTTATTCTGACGTGTAAGCTATATTACTGTCAAGTTTCATCCAAATCTGTCGTTTCGTTTTTGCGTGAAGAATTAACAAACATACACACTCACAAACTTTCGCTTTTATATATTAGTGTGATAGTGTGATAGAGGTCGTTAGTCATGTGATGTGACTTTAGAAATAAGTAACAACGAAAAATTCAAATAAATACCGGAAAAATTTATGACTATTCATTATTATGGAATATAAATATATGCTTGTTATGTCTTCGTTGTTCACTTATACACAAATGTAATTTTTTTATGCAATTGAAGTGCTATAAAATGCATTTAAATTTTAAATTTTCAAATTTGTCAAAAAGGCTGGACGTAGTGGACGCCATATTGCTCTGTGCTAATGACGTCAGTTCGCTTTGTAAAATGTGGATGACATGATTAAAATTTCAACAACCAATCTAAAGCATACGCTGATCAGTTGACACTTTAGTATACATACTTACAAAGTGGTTTGACGTCACTATTTCATGGTGTTATAGAACAGATTAAAAAAAATGAAACTTTAAAATAAATTATAAAAAATATTTTATTACTTTAAGAACTAAAACTAACTGCTTTTTGTATTAGGGAATAATATATTTTTAGATTTTTTTCTCGTAAACAGAAAAATACCCTATTGAAGTTACGGTGAACCTCTTTTAATTGTTAAATTACGGCGAAACCAAAAGGAATGAAGGAATTTTGGCAGTTAATATATGTTTGTATGTTCCACCGTAGCGCTTAAACTACAGCATCGATTTTGATGAATGAGGTTTCGAGATAAATTCGTAATGGCCCCGGTGACATAGGCTATATAATTTTATCAAAAGTTTAGTTGTACTCGGGTTTTAGATTTTTTAATTCTTTACTTGTTTAAAGATATCAAAGTAATCTGTATAGGATGTTTAGGGCTTATTCTATTTCCAAATTACACTCTGTTTCTATGAAGAATAATATACGGTATAATATACCGTGAATAATAGTATGTGCTATACAGACAATTTATTAGCTTATCGAAAAGATAACATTTACTGCTTAAGCCTGCAACAAGCACCTGCTTTAAAGTGATTAATCATATAGTCTCAAGAATTTATAATTTGATTACTTTAATAAGATATCATAGGTTATCGTTTTAATCCATAAGATCGATTTTTTCAAAAGAGAATGTTAACTCTAATAACAATATTACATTACAAATAGCCTGGGTGACCGAGCTCTACTGGGGATTCTTTTTTTGATTAATTTTCTAAAAATGAATCCTAACTAGATGAATTTATCGCCCCAGAACCCGCTGCATGCTAAATTTCATGAAAATTGTTTGAGCTGTTTCCGAAATTCAGATTGTATATACATATTGGTCTCGCTGTTGGCGTGTGCGACTGCTGATCATGAGGTCTCGGGTTCGATTCCCGGGTCGGACCAAATGTTTGTATGATCTACAAATATTTGTTTCGGAGTTTGGGTGTGTTCTATCTATAATATGTATGTATTTACAAAAAAAAAAGTATATATGTATTTGTATCAGTTGTCTAGTACCCCATAACACAAGCTCTGCTTATCTTGGGACTAGATGGCGTTGTGTGTTTAGATGTCCGAAATATTTATATATAAATATTTCGGACTTATACGCTACTTCTTATGGATAAGCTACAAATATCCGTTAAAAACTTTATTATAGGCGCCGGCACGTCACTTGGCCAGTTTTCGGCGTAGTGGTGGTAAGTTCGCGCATAGTACACTTAGTGCAGCAAATCAAAACAAATAAAATAGAAGCGTAGTCGATTGACGCTCCAATCGCTTGCTCGGAACGGTGCTGTTACAATCCCCGCGTCCTTCTATCAACCAAAGGGACCTAAAAAACGACTTCTGTTTATCTAACGAGTCTGGCTAAGTTACGTGCCGGTATCTATATCTTCTACTATGTCAATTTCTGCTTCTCCACATAATGATCAGTGATTATATGGAACCGGTAATGCAACAATGGCTAGTAATTTTTCACATGCATTAGAATCGAAAAATGTGGGTGATTCCCCTTTTTGAGATAGTATCTGCAAGGTCTATTCATATACATATTTATCATCGTTAAAATAAATTAATTATTATTACCTATTTTTAACGTTTATTTTTGTATAATATATTCATAATTTATTCCTCGACGGTTAACGATGAGAATATTAATTATTATCTAAGGTTGTATAATATTATTTTAAATTACCCAATAGACTATTATGGGACGCTCTTTAAATCATTGCCGTTTGTTATAATTATGACTATGGGAGCGTAAAAAGTATGATGGTATTTTTTAAATTTCCTTTTTTGCAATTAATAAATTTACATTTACAACATCGTTTGAGTATGGTGAACATTAACTGTTTCTGATTTTGCATTATTTTTATGTATTGCTATAAACGATATAGTTATATGATATTTTGACGCATGTAACAAAAAGTGCAGTCCCGGTAGCATCAAAAAGACTAGCCCACAACTGACTGTGTGTCTCCGGGTAGTCCCTGGAACGGCTGGACCTAAGTCTTCTTAGGCTACTATTTTTAGATTAACTTTGTCCCGCGGCGTAACTCGCGGTACAACAACAACCGCGGATAGCACCGCGGGGTTATTTACATATAAAGAAGACACATCATCATCATAATCAACAACCTTTATCAGTCCCGAGGTAGAGGAGCATAGGGTTTGTTTGTGTCAAGTTTTCCGTCCCTTGCAGTTCCGATTCCTTCGGCTCTTGCGATACCCACCGTAATGAGTAAGTGTGGTGACACTCAGTAATCATGGTAAGATGGATTAACCATCACCACACGAACAACAACCGTCAAGACACTGATACCCACACGGTTACAATCAGATAAAAATATAATTACACAGTCAGAGAAATATCAAGTTTAATATTTCTTAATGGAAATAATTCTAAGAATTACGAATTAAAACACAATGAGTCGGAAGTACATTAACAAGTGAAGGCTTCAACTGTCTTAAAACAATCATGTACGTATTGTGCACATCTATTTAAAACACAATTAGTCCCACGACAAGCTCGACCAATCGCGTCACACCTGCTACCTTGAAGGTACATTTCACTGTAGTGTGAATCGACCCTTATTATGACTGTCAATCTATACTTAATATATAAAGCTGAAGAGTTTGTTTTTTTGTTTGTTTGAACACGCTAATCTCAGGAACCGCTGGTCCGATTTGAAAAATTCTTTCAGTGTTAGATAGCCCATTTATCGAGGAAGGCTATAGGCTATATATCATCACGCTAAGACCTACAGGAGCGGAGCAATAATGAAAAATGTTACAAAAACGGGGGAAAATTATCACGCTACGGGCAATAGGAGACGCAAACGAGGTTGCGTGGGTCGGCTAGTGTACATACAAAGGGATTCATATTTAAATGAGTGGATTTATATCGAGGTGAGAGTGCTGTTATTGCATCGTTACAAGTATGTTTTGATAAGGAAAATTGTAATAGAAACTCTTTGGATTGTTATCGTTTTCAGACAGGACAGAGGAAAAAAATAAGGTGGGGTAAGAAAAAGGGATAGTTCGAAGCTAAGTTGTTGTTTAAACCAGAAAAAGGGAGAAAAACTTCCATCCTGTGATTGGCGACTTACGCCGTATTTATGGAAAACATAAGTAGAATCCAAGAGTGGTGGTCACCATACTGATTGCGAATGCAAGCAATGCAGTATAGCGACCCACACCATGGCGGCCTAGTAATGATTCTGCAACATAAGGCCTCCGGTCTCGCACTCACCAAGGCAACACAACAGCACGAACTCTGTCTTTTACGGTGATATTTATGTGCGAGGGTAGAACCGCCCCGGTCGAGCCGGCCCAACCGTGCTGAAATCAGCGTGACTACACTATCAAGTTAATGTGTCATATCCCTCCAACATAATAGAGACCAGGTGAAGGGGTCATGTCTGGCTGGCCACTGTCAGTTGTATATATTCTTGCTATATGTCTATTAGAATTTCTATATCGCGTTACAGGACTAGTAGTAGTTACTTCGTAGTTCCGTATCTTTGATAGACGGCGCTTTTCTTTGTTTATGTTACATACACATACATTTTTGTTACATACAGCACGTATGTGAGAGTCACCACCATTGGTTTTTATACAGTTTTGTTTGTTTCATTATAAAAATCAAGAACAACATTGCGTAGTAACGTAGGTACGTAAGTAATTTAATAAAAATATAACATAAGGTGTCGCCAAGAAGCAACGGTTTCATCAATACCTGTAAGGAAAATCCGATGACGTGCTCCACGTTTTTACCTCTCATTATGTGACTAAAAGGAAATAGATCAATATGAGATGTATTGTTTAGCAGTTGATGACAGGTTTATAATAAAAGCCACTTACTACTTACTAATAGGAAAATGACCACACCGCTGTAAAACAATATATACGATTCATTTTTAGATATGTATATACATATCTAAAAATGAACTAGAAATAATCGGCATGCCAGAACAAGAAAATGAAAACCTAACACACATCGTTCTATTAACTTCGCAAAAGATGGGTGTACCACTTTCCGAGGCCGACCTGGATGAGGTATCACGTGTAGGGCCAAACCGACCCGCTCAGATCTCTAGCCCCGGCAACAATAGATCCCGTCCAATTGTTGTAAAGCTGTTACGGCGCCATAAAAGGGATGAACTAGTGAAAGCAGCAAGGGCTGGCGAAATGTTACTTCCGAGAACATTACGACAACTCCGGCCCAAAAGATCTACGTCAACGAGAGGTTATCTAAAGCCAATCGGGACTTATTTCGTGAAACTCGAGTTCGAGCACAGAAAAAAGGATTTCGTTTTTGCTGGGTACGCCACGGCAATATTTACATCAAAAAGGCTGAAGGTAGAGAAGCCATCCGTATTCACAACCATGAGAAGCTGGACGACATACTTGACTCGGTTTCTCCTATTACAAATTAGCCGGACAGATTCCAAGTTAATCTTAGCCCGTAACTTATGTTCCTATCTAGCATTTATTTTAACTAATGATTATATATTTGGTATTCTCACAAGACACTATACAAACCAACAAACGCTTAATTTAACACAGTCATATTACAATCATCTACACTTTATTCACAGAAAACACAAGCTCATACATAAACCTTATTGCCAACTGTTCTCTCTTCCGGTTAATGACTATTATCGTACTATCTCTTTTGTTATTTACTTAACTCCTTGGATATCACCTCAACACCACAAAAATGCATGACTTTTATGAAGATATAGACAAAACCCTCACGATAAAATGTCATTCCCTGGAGAGACTGGAGCATTGTAATGAGTTACTGCCCGAAGAAGTTAGTTTCATTGTTCTAAGCCTTAATATAAGAAGTATTCAACACAATTTTGATGAATTCCTGATTACTCTAAGCCGCTTGAATATTTGCCCTGATATAATAATTCTGTCTGAATGTTGGCTCAATGAAAACACAATAATCCCCAAAATGTCAGGATACGTCTCTTTCAGTACAAAGAAAATAATCAATAAGAGCGGTGGTGTTACAGCCTACGTCAGAGATGTATGGAGCACCTCAGTTCACGAACCTTTATGTGATGAATGTAATTGCCTTCATCTAACTATTAATGATAAATTAACTGTACTAGGAATTTACCGGTCTCCCTCTTTTATAAACATTTCCACGTTTCTTTCCTTCGTAGATGACGCTTTGTTCCACATACACGCCCGTCATGCTATTGTCCTAGCTGGTGACATTAACCTGGACATCTGTTCTAACACACCATCCGAACAATGTTCTGACTACCTTTGTTTATTGGCTAGTTACCAACTCCTACCCGCCATAACGTTACCTACACGAGGCGAGGCGTGTTTAGACCACATTTTCATAAAAAATAAATCAGTATCGGTAGGAATGGTCTGTCGTGCTGCCATTACAGATCACGACATTTGTCTAGCGACCATGACCTGCGAGTCATCAAATAGTTTACCACTTCGCACCAAATTAAAGACTAACGCAATAGGAGTTATTAACGAACTGGAGACGGCAGATTGGGCAAACATCTATGGTACTGCCGATCCAGACGTAGCAGCAAGTGAATTCAATAAAATTCTTGAAATATCCATGCAAAATAACTCTAAAACTATTACTGTTAGTCGTTCCCAGAGCTCTATAAAGCCCTGGATTACGCCAGGATTAATGCGATGCCAGAGAATACGAGACAAACTTCATCTTGAAAGCAAGAACAAGCCAAATGACGTCATTTGTCAAATTACATACAAAAGATATCGCAATTTCCTTACTAACCTACAAAAACGTATCAAAGTCAATTATGAGACCCAATTATTAAATAGTAGCATTGAGTCCGGCAATTCGAAAAATCTATGGAAATCAATTTAACAGATCTGTAACATGTCACACAATCTTACATCACCTATAGAACTAACAAAAAATCATTCTAATCCCGTTACGTCGCTTAATATTTGCAACCAATACTTTTCAAATATTGGAAGAAAGTTAGCAGATGATATTATAAATAAACTGAATGTTTCAGAAATCTCCCTTGCCTCAGCTTACACTTCTTCTAATGCAACAACTAAAGGCAATTCCTTTTTCGTTACTCCAACTGACCCTCAGGAAGTTATGAAACTTATTGACGACCTTAAAGATGACAGCTCCCCGGGCTTAGACGCTTTCTCTCCCAGATTAATAAAAGGAACTAAAAAACATATTATTGGCCCACTTACGCACATTTTTAACCTCAGCCTAAACACTGGTATCTTTCCTCAATGCTGGAAAACTGCCGTTGTCACTCCTATACATAAAGACGGCGACAGATCATCTCCTAGTAACTACAGACCGATTTCTCTTTTAAGCATATTCTCTAAGCTCCTGGAAAAAATTGTAAACAAAAGGCTAACCGACTTTCTCGAAAACAATAAGTTACTCTCCGACAAACAATTTGGCTTCAGACGCAAAAAATCTACAGAAGATGCTGTAGTCACTTTAGCGAACGCGGTTTCTAAGTCTTTGGACAGCAAAGAATATTGCTTAGGAGTTTTCCTTGATTTATCAAAGGCTTTCGATACTGTGTCCACCCCTATCTTGCTCCGTAAATTAGAAACAATGGGTATACGAGGTATTGCACTGGATTGGTTTCGCAGTTACTTATCAAATCGTTATCAGTGCGTTAGGGTGGGATCCACAATTAGTGACCAGTGTTGCGTTGAGGTTGGTGTCCCCCAGGGGAGCATACTGGGCCCCACACTCTTCAGCATATATATAAACGACATTCTCAACATACCAATGGAAAACGCGGAAGTCTTGTGTTACGCTGATGACACCGTGATTATTTTTCGCAATACATCGTGGTTAAGAGCAATAGCATCCGCTGAACAAGGAATGACTCTCATTGCAAAATGGCTCGACACAAATCTTCTAACCCTCAATTTAAAAAAGACAAACTTCATCGCGTTCCACAAGACACTTGCATCAAAACTCCCAGTAGGACACACGCTGGCAATTCATTCCTGCGCCCCTGAAGATCGCTCCAACTGTGTTTGCGGTGCCATAGGACGCACAGACTCTGTTCGATATCTAGGAGTCATTTTGGACGAACGCTTGACATACGGAAACCACATAATACAATTGTCCAGTAGAATTAGAAAAACTATTTATATTTTAAAATCCCTTCGTAACAGCCTAGACAAAAACAATCTCATTAGGGTCTACAAAGCACTGACACAATCGCTACTTTTCTACTGCATTCTTGCTTGGGGTGGTGCTGCTAAAACCAAAATGATACATCTAGAAAGAGCCCAACGAGCAGTTTTAAAAGTGATGCTACGAAAACCTTTCAGATTCCCAACAAACGACCTGTACAAAGAATGTAAAGTACTAAGAGTACGTCAAATCTTTATTTTGAAAATAATAAAATCTATGCATGAGGAAATTTTAAATACTTCTACTTTAATCAGTCTAAACCAGCGCCGCGTATATCAAACTCCACTTCCAAACATTAATACCACCTTCATTAAAAGACAGCCTATCTACCTCCGCCCTAAGGTGTACAACAAAGTTTGTCAATTACACACACATATTATTAGGTTATCAACGAGAGAAGCAAAGCGACTGGTCACAGATTGGCTGCTGAATCTTTCTTATGATGAAACGGAACTGATTCTTCCAAATCTTAGGCAATAACGGCAAAACATAACACACTCACAAACACACACGCATACACTGACACACACGCAAACTCGCATCCAAACATATCCACTCTTACACACGAAAACACTCTCAACACAATGAACACAGTTATCCCACATAACTAAAGTGTTATTATTATTTTAACTTCTTTTTATTTTTTTATTAGTCTTAATTTGTCTGTTCTGAATTTATATTGTTTTTATATTATTTTCTATTACAACCAAATTCTGTCCTTGTCTTAGTGATGATATGGTGCTAATTTCTGATTAATTCTAACTACAAACAATTTTCAGTCTTTTGAACATCACAATTTTTTTAGTTTCATTTCTGGTTTTGTTTGGAGAGATCTTGGAACATCGGAATTAGCACCAATCATTATTGAATGATCTGCTCTTGGTTGCCGCGACACAAGCCTTGAGCTTAGTGCGGAAACCGCCGATAAGTTTAAATTGTAAATTGTTTCTGTACAAATAAATAAATAAATAAATAAATAAATATCTAAAAATTAATCGGCGAAATGTGTGCGCGCATAACTTCCGATCGGCTGCACCAAATTAAATAATTCTTTTTTTTTATGTATTCGTTATTGTTAGGTTAAGGTTTGAATACAAGAAAAACGTAAAAATAACATGAAATGTCAATTTAAAAGCCAACGGGAAACTGAGCCACACATGTAAATTTGGCGATACGAAGTTAGCCGGGTCAGTTAGTATTTAAGTAAAGAAAAGTTGATCATGAAAAAATACTATTTATAGAGCATACGAATCACCAGCTGTTAAGTGACTACTGTGGCCTATGAACCTATGCATCTCAATATATTTTAGTCACACTCACGCCACAGTGGCAAGTCTACTGCGTCAACCACAGAACAGAGTGGCGTCAACCGTGCATGTGTGTCTGGCTTATAAAAAACCTTACAAAACATTTAACTTACAATAATCAAATTGTGTTGCCAAAAGTTGCCAAGTGGATTGGCGATACATCCAAGTGTTGAGATGTCTTTACGAAGCCGCCACTATGTCCGTCCAAGTACAGAATCAGCATACAAGACCCATACCATTGCATCGAGGAGTGAGACAAGGTGATGTTATATCCCCGAAATTGTTCACTAATGCAATGGAGGACTTCTTCAAGACGCTGCACTGGAAAAGGCGCGGCATCAACATCAATGGCGAATACATCTCTCACTTGCGATTTGCAGACGACACCGTCATCATGGCAGAGACGCTGCAGGACCTTCAACAGATGCTGAATGACCTGGCTGACTCTTCTGTGCGCATCGGCCTACGGATGAACTTGGACAAGACCAAGGTCATGTTCAATGAACACGTTCTACCGGAACCGGTTGCAGTACACGGTGCCGTTCTTGAAGTTGTTCAAAAATACGTGTACCTCGGGCAGACTTTGCAGTTAAGGAGAAACAACTTTGAGGACGAAGTAAACAGGAGAATTCGGCTGGGTTGGGCAGCGTTTGGGAAGCTTCGTCGGGTCTTCTCATCATCGATCCCACAATGCCTAAAGACGAAAGTCTTCAATGAGTGCGTCCTACCCGTAATGACATACGGAGCCGAAACGTGGACACTTACGGTACGGCTAGTTCACAAGTTTAAGGTCGCTCAGCGTGCTATGGAAAGGGCTATGCTCGGCGTTTCTCTAAGGGACCGTATCAGAAACGAGGTGATCCGGCAGAGAACCAGAGTCATCGACATAGCCCAGAGGATTAGCAAGCTGAAGTGGCAGTGGGCTGGCCATATTTGCCGTAGAACCGATAACCGTTGGGGTAAACGTGTTCTTGAGTGGAGACCGCGATTCGGCAAACGTAGTGTAGGACGTCCACAGGCCAGGTGGAGTGATGATTTGCGCAAGACGGCTGGCAGGAGCTGGATGCGAGAAGCCGAGGATCGAACTAAGTGGCGTGCAATTGGAGAGGCCTATGTCCAGCAGTGGACTGCGATAGGCTGATGATGAAATCAAATTGAACTTCAACCGTATCGTGTATTTTAAATAATTTATGAGATAAAACCATCTGAAGCAGGTAAACCATTGTGTTATGCCTGTCCAATGTTTATGTAACACAAGGGCCATTATCACGGGCTTTTGTTTCAGATACTTTACAAGAATTTCCCTTCATTGTGTTATATTATTCACAGCTAAATATAGAAAATAGGTACGTAATCTCAAGTTTAAACAATATCATTACACAACAATGTTTTGGTAAATAAAAACTCAATTAGAAGCTTCAGCCATGCGCGCAATTGTAAAGAGATGAATCATTAAAAATGGATTTAGATATTTCATGAACACGTTTTTTCCCAGAAACGAGTATTTTGAAGACTTGTGGTTAATTTGAAATCTAAGTTTACAATTTGCATAATATATATTTAACACTACACTGTGATGTCTCGCCATTTATCTATTGCGAGCGAGCTGAGAGCCATGCTTCTGCACAAAGGGGCCATCGGAGTGATATCACATAGTGTCAAAAACTTATCGTTTTAAGAAGTACATGCGATCGTATTCATGAAGTAAATAACAATTAACAATTTTATAATATAAATAATATCGAAAATATGCGAGTAGAT
Source organism: Spilosoma lubricipeda (assembly GCA_905220595.1). Lineage (NCBI taxonomy): Eukaryota > Metazoa > Arthropoda > Insecta > Lepidoptera > Erebidae > Spilosoma > Spilosoma lubricipeda. The sequence goes on along the minus strand of HG992293.1, from coordinate 16,788,612 downwards.
GTACTATATTATGAACTTTTACATCACAGATTCGACGACAGCGGTTGTGTAAGGCGGGCAGTTCAAAGGAATGCATTGCCTGTTCCGTAATAGAGTCAATTAAAGGAACGATTGCTTGACAACTACAATACAAACTGTTAATTTTTAATCAGCTGACGTCACAGTATACGCGCTTCATTATTGCTACGTATGAGTTTAAGAAACGCTAATCGCTGCCCTGACTATTTGACTTTCGTCAAGCAATTTTCCTAGAATAATTCTCCTTATTTGACTAAGGGCGAAAAGAAAACCTAAGTTATCTAAGCACAATATTTCAAAGACACCCCCCTCTGCCCCTCAAAACAGATAGTATAGGTATGGTCCTTAACTTTAACATGTATGAACCTCTTTCTGTTGATGGCGCCTATTATAATAGGTATCACGTGACGCATGACTTTGCAACCTTGAGCACGATATTTTATTGTAGTTATTATATCACTGTATTTACTTTGTCACCTGCTTATCTTTTTGGCCAAACTTTCGCGATATCAGATAATTAATTCCATATTTATATAGTCTGGATGAAAGTTTTTTTTACAATGTAAGTTGTTTTTCTATAATCTATTATCTTCTGGAAATGCCTTTTCTTTTGTCTTCTTAATGGTCTTCGGTAGATGGTATTAAAGTATGTTTTTATCCTCGTCAACTGCCTCGTTGGTCTAGCGGTTGACGTACGCGACTGCTGATCAAGAGGTCTCGGATTCGAATCCCGAGTCGGGCCAAAAGTGTTATTGAGTTTTTCTGATTCCATAAATACTCAATAACATCTCGGAGTTTGGAAGGTGGGGTCTGAGTCCCCGTGCCTCGGAGAGCACGTTAAACTGTCGGTCTGCGCCTGATCTCCCCCCGATCGTGTCGGTTAACCGTCCGCTCGGATTATGAGCGAGAGGCAACAGAGAGTGCACCTGTGTTTGCGCACACACTAGTGCACTATAATATCTCCTGCGTAGTTGGTTGGTCTCTGTTGAGACTGGCCGCCGTGGCCCTAATCGGCTAGGAGAACATCATCATGTTTTTATCATTGTAAACGCTTTCGTGGTAATAGAGAAGGCAGTAAGCTAGAAAAGGTGGTTTCGAAAAGAGATCGAGCAATTTTTTTTCTGAAAATGCATTACTAATTTGCGTACACGTGTAAAACGTAGACAGAACGAAGAAAGAAACGATTCACATACATTACAAATAACCAATAAAATAATGGTCGCCCTCGACTTACTGCCCTCTCGATTACCACGGCAGTCTGGAAGTCGCTACAGGATTATCATCACTTTTTCAACCACAAAGACTAAGAAAGTCGTGGAATATTTTCAAAGCAATTGGTATTTTTAACAACAAAAACAAATTATCGTATTAGTGACAGATAGACAGACAATGGCAACTAATGACAAAGGAAAAATTATGTTTCATACAAATGTCTCAAGGCCGTCTGTATTTCGGTTTTTATTTTAAAAATATATGAAATAAATTAGGAATACATTAATAGGAACTATCTTGTCTAGAGAATACTTAAAACACAAATAATGAAGTTTAAAAAAGAGCATTTTTAATTTTCTAACTGGCTCTTAGGAATGGAATTTTGGTTGCAGATCTATACTAATATATAAAGCTGAAGAGTTTGTTTGTTTGAACGCGGTAATCTCAGGAACCGTTGGTCCGATTTGAAAAATTGTTTCAGTGTTGGATGCTATGCGCTATCTATCATTACGCTAAAACCAATAGGAGCGGAGCACCAAGGGATGATGAATCAAAATGGGTAACAATTATCACGCTACGGGCAATAGGAGGCGCAAACGAGGTTGCGTGGGTCAGCTAATGAATTATAAACAGAAAGTAGGTATACTACATAAAATTTAAAAAAAAAAAACCTTTTTAACCGCTCGTTGTCGTTGAACTGTTTTTTTCTTATTTTTTCTTTATCAATGACGGTATTCTGAAATAACAAACTTAAAAGAAAAATAACCAAACTGTGCTCCTTTTTTGTGCGTGAGTTTGGGATTTGTAGCTGGTTAATTAAACGACCTAAATATACATTAATTGATGCAATACTCTTGACACAGATTAATACAATTACCTTTTAAAGATAAGATAAAATTATTCCGCAGTAGATGTTTATTTATCATATTGTTCATCGGTTAAATCAACACGTGAAATTTACTTTAGACTTACTGTTGGAATAAAATCTATATGCATAACAGTTTATTGGAGATATTTTAAATAGATTTTTGGAAGTCACTATGGTTGATACAGAAGACATTGAAATATTGAAATTTAAATTATATTTCTCTTTTTAGTCATAAAAAAATATCCTATGCTCCATGGAACTCTTCGAATTTGAGGACATGAGGTATGTTTCGATTTGGTTCCTTTGGAGTTCAATAGCTTATGTTGTGATCTGATAAAAAGGCTAAACAGTTGTGTTCTTTTAATTTTTTATTTGGTTTCGTTTGGTTCTAGAAATGCAGTCGACATTAATTCCCGAATGAAATCGCAAAATAAATATATTATCAAATCACGGAGACGCTCATGGTGTGATGCTACCAGCGGTTACCAATCCAGGTACTAACCGCGCCGTCGTTGCTTACCCTCTGGTGTGCAACTGGGCTATGAGCGCCTCCTCTGGTAGGCCTGGGATATGGCCTATGTTCATTATTAATTACTATTTCAAAGTGAAGGGTCTCTTACGCACTAGTTACAACTACTATTAGTATTTATTTACAGTCACTAATGACTTAAAGCCACTACGTGAATAGTGTTTGAATTTTTTAGTTGTAGAAAAATTGAGGAAAATAAATGACCTCAACGTTTAATATGCCACACGTGTAACCAACCACAGGTGTACATTTTATTTCCTTAACACGTTACATTTTTAAATTAAAATAAAACCACATAACATGGAGTAAAACAACTAAAAAACGTGTTCAGAATTAACAATATTATAATACCTATTGAAGACTTAGTTAACAACATTTAGGCGCAGAGATAAACAATAGCGTCAGTATCTCACACACGACAGTCTGATCCCAAACTAGGCAGAGCCTGTTCTATGGTGTCCAGACTGCTGATATAGGTATAGTCTATTCGTTTAGATAGTGTCACTTTGATCGTGCTGCCGCCGCCCGTACTTGTCAAAGCGAAGCCGACACGAATACAAAGGAGCCCGCTTACTTGTGGGCGTACACCCGGAGCGGCGTAAACAGGTAAGTATAAACATATATAAAGTAACATATCTATACAATACAAATAAATAAAATTGGATTGTCTTTTCGTAATATTAAAATAAACACTTTTTACTAAATGCATATGTATGTATACACGGTACATATACCAAAAATGAAGTTAAAATGTTTTTTGGCTGTCTGTCTGTTTGTTCTGGGTAATCTCTGGAAAGGGTGGACGGATTTTGACGGGACTTTCACTGGCAGGAAGCTGATGATCCAGGGAGTAACTTATGCTTACTTCTTTTAAACTAACTTTGCCCCGCGGCGTTAGTCGCGGAACCACGATAACCGCGGGTAACACCGCGGGGTTCAGCTAGTCATAAATAAGTTACACCTAGAAACAGAACAAAATGATTGTACTGATCACACAAATATTTGACCTAGATGGAAGACGAACCCACGACTTCAGGCTCAGCGGTCAGAATCTCCAAACAGTTGATTAACTGTCCCAAAAGAAGATATTTAAACAAAAACCAATCCCATATATCGATCGAGCTATATAGTAGGTGCGTCCCTTAGGGTGCTTTAAGCTGACAATTGGCGACAGGCAGCCCATGATCGAATAGAGTGGCGTCGGAGTTCAAAGCACATTTTGGGTCGTTGGGATAACGGGGTAAATAAGTAGTAAATAAAAACTCACATTTCAAGCGTTCAGTTCTGGGTCCCCTACAAGCAGCGCTCAGCCCGCAACACAGCTCCTTAAAATCCACATGTCCATCTCTGTTCTCATCGAAGGCGAGGAATGCACCTGCGACAGCAGCCGCTGGAAGAGGAGGTGACAGCAGCGGAGACAGGCTCTCGGCGTCCAACTGTCCCGTTGGAGCTGCATTCCGAAGACTCCAGAAGCACTTTTCTAATTCGATTATGTCCTGCAAGGAAGAATCATGTTAAAGACACTGTCCATTGAGATTATAGGATAGCTGCTATGGGAGCGGAGCAGCGCATTGCTGAATCGACATGTTAATAAATCATAATTAATAAATTAAAATGCTAAGGTCCCGCAATTTTATTCGATCTTTATAAAGAAGCGCAATATAAATTACTAGATTAAGGTAACAGCACCAGTAAATAACCCCTTAAAGTGACAAAGTTTCCTTTTTTCACGCTTTACCCGAATTTTATTCCGAATTCAATAAGTTTATCTTTGTAAATTCTGATAAAGTATTTTATCTAAGCATGGGCAATGTTTTATCTTGTACAGTTATAAATTAAATATATATAGAAAACAAAAAAAATATCAATTTTAGTTAGTAGTTGACCATTATTAAAACTAGTACGAGAAGAAGACCTTATTAGGCTTCAATGGATGACCATAGATGACCATTTGTAAATACCTTGTTACTTTAAGCAATCCTACAAGTAAAATTTTAACAAAAAAATAAACCGACTCTAAGGTTCATCTAGATTTCTCTCAGATGCTATCATCAGATCTTAGTGTTCTTGTAATGTTATCACCGTTGGAATATCTCCTTTCCATTAAAAAAAGAATCATCAAAATCGGTTCATAAACGACGAAGTTATCCGCGAACACACATTAAGACAAGTGATTATTTAAAAAGCTTTTTTTAAACAAGCTTTTATTACTTGTTAGTAAAAAAAAAGTTTAAGCCCTTTCATTATATACCCATATTGGATGGGTTGTTCCGAAATATGTACGCCACCATCTTGTTGCCGCGCCATTTTGAGTTAATAACAATACCGACTACAAATAATTGCATTGTCATGAGAACTAAAGGTACAGGGTGGGCCATGAATTAGTTAACATTTGAAAAAATCGTATAAAAAAAACCATTTAACATATTTTAGAAATCGTTTATTTACGAGAAAGCTAATTAGTTGTAATTTATTTTTTAAAAATTATTTCGTCTAAATGACCACCGTTTCGGTTTTTGCACTCATCTAAGCGAGTCCTGAAGTTTTCGAATACTCTTCTGCAAAGAGACCGCGAGATCGCCGACATCTCTTCGATGATTTTTTCTTTAAGTTGACGCAGTGTATTCGGTTTATCAATGTAGACACGACTCTTTAAATAACCCCATAAAACGAAGTCTGCTGGGGATAGATCTGGCCTTCTGGGTGGCCATGGGATGTCACCCCGTCTGGCTATCAGCTTTTCCGGAAACATGTCTTTGACCACCGGCAAGGACTCGTTCGATGTGTGACACGTGGCTCCATCTTGTTGAAACCATGTGTTACGATTATAGCCAGCAAATTCCAGTAGCATCGGTGCTAAGAACTCCCGTAAAATTTTCACATACTCGGCAGAATTAACAGTAACTGAACGGCCTCGAGAATCTTCAGAAAAGTAAGGTCCGATGATTCCTTTTGCTGAAATTGCAGCCTACACAGTTACCTTAGGAGAGTGAAGTGGCCTCTCATGTTTAGCTTTAGGATTTTCGCTGCTCCAATACCTGCAATTCTGTTTGTTTACATGTCCATTTAGGTGGAAATGGACTTCGTCAGAGAATAAGATGTTGTCAAAATTACTGAATCGAGTTAACATTGTTTCGGCATATGACTTACGCAAATTTAAATCATTAGGGTTTAGTTCTTGCACTAGCTGGATCTTATACGGATGTAATTTCAAATCAAATTTCAAAATACGGCGTAATGATGTGCGGGATAATCCTAATTCAGCCGAACGTTTGCGTGTCGATAAATCTGGATCACGTCGAACAGAAGCGGAAACTTGCTGCACGTTCTCTTCGCTCCGAGAAGTCCGCGGGCCGCCGGTTTGTTTCACATTTAGTGTAGATCTCGTCTCTTCGAACTTCTTCACCCATTTCTTTATTAAAGGAGCACTTGGACACTGACTTAAGTCGTGTAAACCATATTCAACGCGAAATAAGCGTCTCACAGTAATGAGCGAAAAGTTGTTTAAATAAAACTGTTTCACGCAGTAAGCGCGTTGCGGCCCCGTGAAGCGATCCATTGCGACTAAATTTCCAAGAAGCGAGCTAGTGCCCCCACCCGCGCCCGCGCCCCGCGCGGCAATAGTTTGCGCGGTAAGTTACATTTAAATGTTAACGAATTCTTGGCCCACCCTGTATATTTCAAATATCAGTTCAATTGTAAATCGGGAAGTGGATCAAATCTAATTTGCAAGATTTATTTACAGACAAACATCGGTACAGATATATATATATATATATATCCTCCATTTTCACTAAAAAATCTTTATGTCTGTACTTGCAATGTAAAATCTCTACTATCAGATGAAAGATTAATTGATTTTAAAAGAGCAATTTCAGAAATTAAATACGATATTATAGGACTTGCAGAAATAAGAAGAACGGGATATAGAATCATTGAAGAAGACGACCATATTTTCTGCTATTTCGGAGAGACTCAGGGTCAGTATGGAGTCGGATTCCTCATAAGAAAGAAATATAAGCAAAACATCGAGAGTTTTATTGGAGTATCCGAACGAATCTGCATTTTGAATCTCAATTTCGGCAATACAAAACTTACTATTGTACAAGTCCATGCGCCAACTATCGACGCAAGTAACCAAGAAATCGATATCTTCTACAATCAACTTGAGAAGGCGCACTGTCAGTATAAGAATCACAAAATAGTATTAGGAGATTTCAATGCCCGTATTGGTCAACGAGTATCGGGTGAGGAAAGAATACTGGGCAAATACTGTTACGGAAATAGAGACAATAGAGGTGAAAGGTTGCTCCAATTTTGTTGGGAGAACAAATTATATGTGACAAACAGTTTATTTAAAAAGAACACTAAAAATATGTGGACTTGGATCTCGCCAAAAAAAAGAAGAAGTCAAATAGATTATATATTAACTAACAAAAAGGAACTTATTTCAAACTTTGAAATTATATCTAATTTAACTTTTCCCAGTGATCATCGATTCTTGAGAAGCACGCTACTAATTACACCGATAAAGAAAAGTAGAACTAACTTTAAGAAGCCTAAAACCAAGCTCAGTACTCCAGAAGAAAAAGAACAGTTCTTAAAAACCTTAAGTACTAATGTAAACGAGATGATATTAGAAGCTAATGAAAATGTAGAGTCGGTTTATAACAAAATCAAACGTACAATAAGTACTAGTTTAAATTCAATTCAACCTAAATATTCAACAAAACTGGGGCCAATGCCTGTTCACATAAAATGCCTTATTGCAAGAAGAAATGAATTGATTCACAAAAAAATCTTAACTAAAGAGGAAAAAGACGAACGCACCTACCTCTATAAAAACATCTACAAATTAATGAAACGGGAACGTACAAAACGTAGAATAAAAGTAATTGAAGAACATCTCGAATCAACAGGCAGCTTAAAAAAAGGTCTTAAATCTGTGAATACCACCAAACAATGGATACCCTTTTTAAAAGATGAGACTACAGACAAGAAAATATTATCAAGATCTGAAATAATAGAAAAAGCGACAGAGTTCTATAGCAAATTATACTCATCAAAAGTTAATACACCAGAAATAGAAATGGCTTGTCAGAACCCTACCATACTCGATAGATTCTCTACACAGGAAGTAACGAAGAAAATCGAATCGCTAAAATCCGGTAAAAGCAATGGGCCAGATGGTATCCCAAATGAAGCAATAAAACTGGGAAAAATGTTGCTAGCGCCTTATATAACCACCTTATTTAACACTATTTTAAATTATAGAACAATACCGAAGGAATGGGCACAGTCTGACATAATCTTACTTTACAAGAAAGGAGACCCTGCAGATATTGGAAACTACCGACCAATTAGTTTACAATCTAATATGTACAAATTATTTGCTTCATGTCTTGAGGATCGCTTAGCAATGTTTACGGAGAAGTATCAACCGCCAGAACAAGCAGGTTTCAGGAAAAACTTTTCGACAACAGACCACATCCACACTTTAAATATAATTATGGAGAAATATATAGAGCACAATAGACCACTCTACTTGGCATTTATTGACTACGCTAAAGCCTTTGACTCTATATCGCATAAGAGTATATGGAGAGCTCTACATGAATGCAAAGTACCGAAAGAGACTATAGATCTTATAAAAGACATCTACATGAAAAGTAAAAGTCGTGTAAAGCTGGAGAGACAGGGTCCTGAAATAAATATTTGTAGAGGTGTCAGACAGGGCGACCCCCTTTCGCCTCGAATATTTATAGCTGTACTCCAAAGTATCATGAAAAGCCTAAACTGGGAAAAAAAAGGTATTAATATTAATGGGAAACACCTTAGTAATCTCCGATTTGCGGACGATATTATACTCTTCTCGGAAACAGCAACACAATTACAGGAAATGATCAACGAAATATGTAAAGTAAGCAATGCAATCGGCCTAGAACTAAATGCCTCGAAGACTAAAGTTATGACGAACCACAATAATATACCAATAAGGGTCAACAACAATGCATTGGAATATGTTCAAAGATATATCTACCTTGGACAACAAGTATCCTTCTCTAAGACAAGACATGAAGATGAGATCAAAAGAAGAGTCAACATAACCTGGAACAAATTCTGGAGCAATAAAGAAACCCTAAAATCAAAGCTTCCGATGAAACTCAAGAAAAAAATTATGGACTCATGTATGCTACCCTGTCTAACGTATGGCTGCCAGACATGGATATACAATAATATAATTAAAAACAAAATACAAGTATGCCAGAGAGCAATGGAAAGGAGTATACTAAACATAAAAAGAAAACACAGAATAAAAAACACAGAAATAAGAAAAAAGACAAATATAATAGATGCTTTGGAACACTCTCGAAGGCAAAAATGGAAATGGGCAGGTCATATTGCACGTATGGACAAGGAAAAATGGACATCGAGAGTATCTACCTGGCAAGGACCAAGAAACAAAAGGAAGAGAGGTAGACCGAAGGAAAGATAGGTAGATGAAATAGTAAGAAAAGTCGGTGAAAACTGGTTTGCAAAAGCAAAAGACAGACAGACATGGAGCAAAATGGAGGAGGCCTTTACCCGTTGAGGGGTCCATACTGAATTATATACACTGGACATATACAAATTAATGGAATTTACATATAATTTATAATTTTATAATAATTTTATTAAATTAATATTTCTAATTTAAATTTATTTAAATCATGTAATTTTTTTGAGCAATTTGAGTCATTTTTTTTAATATATTATATAATTTATGCATGCACTGAATAAGTATTAATCAGTCCCAATACATTTGTTTTATAAGTTATTCATTATGGAAATAAAGAGGCTTTATTATTATTATTATATATATATGGTCGAATTGAGAACCTCCTTCTTTTTTGAAGTCGGTTATGTAGGTCGATTTGAGGGTATGGATGTCTATGGCTCTTTGGGAAAGCAATCATAAGACATCAGACTTAGGGACAAAGGTTGAGAGTACATTGGAAAAATATAATGTAAGTACCCATATGCTAATCCGGTGTTTTTAGAGACTCTTAGGGAAACACCAGAAGTCTATTTTACGCAAAAACAAACCTAAGCCTATAGCGAAGCTCATTTACCGAACTGTCATTCGGTGGACCGAAAAAAAATACAAGGCGGCCGTTCACCTCAATACAAATGTCACCAATTAAGCCAAATAGTCTTTTACTGCCGAAGCTAATAGCCGAAGGAAATGTTACGTTTATAAATGCAAATTTACGGCCAACCTTCCAACATCATATTAAACGAATTTCTACTATTTTTTCCTTATTCTATTGTATAATAAAACGCGGGGAAATATTATAATTTAACTATGAAATAAGTTAGTATTTGATGTAACGATAAGAGTTACTAAAACGTTGACTATTCAATGACATGCAAACAGTTCTACGACGTAGTTAATTTGAATAGTTTGGGTATTCGTCTAGTCGACTCCATTTTTACTGAAATCTTTTACCTAAAAAGAAGTTATGGCAATGATTTTCGGGTCCTTTAACAAATATCGTTACATTTTCTGGTTCGATGAATAAATTTTAACAACTTAACGATAGTTAATTTGATGTAATGATGTACACTTCTTTGTTAATAAGTTAAATTAAATAAAAATCCTTATATTTTCCTAAATACATACTGTGGAGGAACGGGTGCTATCATTTCCCTCCAACACAAAGGGAGGATCCTCCGGCCAGGCGAGGTGATCATGCCTGGTGGGCCACTGCCCAACGGTTGGTGTTGGGATGTAGTAAATATGCCAATCGGCGCGAGAACTATTATTGCGCGATGCAGGATTGGTAGTTTCTTCGCATTGTATGTTACTCCGAAGCTCAGTGTATCTTCGGTAGATGGCGCTGTCATGTCTTACTTGATGCGCTGTATGTGGAAGTTACCACACACAACTATAAGTATATGTTAAACAAACCATAGTATCATACATTCATTTGTCCTGATTCCACGACACACGAACCTGCGCGACTCAACAGTCAGGATTATCAACCATTAGAACAAACTATCTCGTATTTATCATCATCGTTCGAAGGAGTATTTACCTTGAAATGTTTGAAGTCTACTAGATTGTACAGGCTTTGACCACAGACATTCTACATTCTTAATTACATGAGTTTTACACTAAACAAACTGAAGATATGCTATCGGATTGTGTAACACGAAATTAAGCGGAAAATAATTGCCAGCGCGTCAAGTGGCTGTTTCTTTATCAGTCATCAACACTTCATGGCTGCCATTCAAATAGATAATACATACATACTCTATTGTTACCATTAAAGACATTGTAAAAGAACTATTCCACAACACATATCTAGCTATGAGCTGCCCACTTGACCAGAGTGAAGAAAACTGGTATTATGGAACTATTTTCTTGCATTTTACCTAGTGAGTGGGTGAGGTTTTTTTAATATTATGATGATGATGTATGTACTCATAGCCAATGTCAGCCACGGCACACACATTCAAAGGAGACTTGCCAACTACGCAGGAGATCTTATAGTGCACAAGTGTGTGCGCGAACACAGGTGCACACTCTGTTCCCTCACTCTCATACGGACGGTTATTCTACACGACCGGGGAGATATCAGGCACAGGACCGACAGGTACGGGCTTAGACCCATATATATGGCGGCCTATTGAGATGTTTTTGCATCATTGGGCCTCTGGTCTCACACCAACTAACGAAACCCAACAACACGAAAACTGTCATTTTAGCTTGATCTCCTACGAGAGGGTAGTACCGCCCCGGTCGAACCTGGCCGTTCGTGCTGGAAACAGCATGGCCCAACTACTTTAAAAAACCTGGCTTCTGAGGTTACTGGAATACAAATCCTCCCTCTAATTATAGATAGAGGGACTTGAATAGCAGCAAGGCACGAGTCACTCTTAATTTGCAGATGTCCATTGTTAACAGTAATCACCATCTATCAAGTATAATATCGAATACTATCAACTAACTCGTCTTCTCGTTATGCCATACATAAAAAGTTCGCAAACCACATAACTTTAGTTACTTACGTGGTTCGTGAACAAGGTGTTAATTATCGTAGCTATAAAGTACTATCACTTCATGTAATAAAATTTACTTATTTGCCGAACTGTTAACCACAATTATACCATTAAGAGTAAAAGACTTGAAGTTAATCCTATCCATACTATAATCGGAGTGTGAAGTTTATTAAAATCCTTCAAAATTCTTTAATGTCAAAACCCTGTGGCGGCTAATATGCTTACCACGAAACATTTTAAGTATTAGGAAGCTTTGTTCAGCATCAGACGTGGTCAGGTGACAGGTGAGCCAGTGACCCATTCGAGTATTAAGAAGCCGAGGGAATGCTTCGTTCAGCATCAGACATACGTTGTTTTGATTTAAATCTTATCAAGCATGAGACAGACTCATCTGACATAAATCTAACAGGGCCCAGATAAAATTGTACATGACAGGCTTTGATAAAAAATATTTCGTTTACCTCATCTGTTTAGATAACAAGTTGCCTGTGCCAACTGTCATATTATAAATTTTAATGTTGCTTTGTTTGTTTGTAACACTCATAAACCTAATTACTGATTCGATTCTTCTATCCCGTACGTATTTACCACTTTGATAGGGCCATATGTATAACTAAAACTATTAAAAACTCCCTACGCTATATAATCATATATTTAATATCAGCACAATAAATATTAGCTTTCTACCCTCTGATAACCAGCCATTACGTTCTACCAGCATTGTCTCATATTATTAACTATTCACTTGACTCTGGAACCTTTCCCTCACTCTGGCGCAAGGCCTTCATTATCCCTTTACCCAAAAAAACTAACCCCTCACTCCCTGAACACTTTCGACCTATTTCCATACTTCCCTTTCTCTCTAAGGTCCTAGAGGCCTGTGTTCATACACAGCTCTCACAGTTTGTATATGAACAAAACCTTCTCAGTCCTTTCCAATCTGGGTTTAGACCCGGCCACAGCACATCCACAGCTCTTCTCAAAGTGACTAGTGATATTAGACAGGGTATGGAGGACACCAAAGTCACAGTGCTGGCCTTGATCGATTTCTCAAATGCCTTTAATACAGTCAATCACGAGGTCCTACTGGCCATCCTCTCCTACCTCATGATCTCCTCAGAAGCTATGGAATGGTTCTCTTCCTATCTTCAGGGACGCCAACAGTGTGTACATATCGATGACTTGTCGTCGAGTTGGTGTGATCTTCTTACTGGCGTCCCTCAAGGCGGTATATTATCTCCTTTACTATTCTCAATTTTTATAAATCTCGTAACCCAACACCTTCGGTGTGCGTATCACCTGTACGCTGATGACTTACAGCTGTACACGCAATCAAGTGTTGAGGACATATCATATGCTGTTGAGAAAGTCAACAATGACTTGGACTCTATAAGGGATTGGTCAACGAGGTTTGGTTTATCAGTAAACCCAACCAAATGTCAGGTGATCATCGTGGGAAGCAAACAAATACTAAGCAGGCTGGATATGTCGGGCATCCCACCGGTTATCTACAACAACCAGACTATACCTCTGAGTACAGTAGTAAAGAATCTGGGGTTGTATATAGACTCAACACTTGATTGGCGGGCACAAGTCACGCATGTTAGCCAGAAAGTTACCTCTTGCCTCCGCGCTTTATATCGATTTAAAAATTTTCTTCCCACTGAAACTAAGGCTATGCTTATGCAGTCCCTAATTATTCCCTTAATCGACTATGGTGATGTGTGTTATTTTGACCTGAATGCAGACCTCCTCAATAAACTAGACCGCCTTCTCAATAACTGCATTCGATTCGTTTTCAATCTTCGCAAGTATGACCATGTGTCTGCTTTCCGTTCCCAGCTGCAATGGCTTCCAATTCGTCAGCGCCGTAGTTTGCGTGCACTCACTTGTCTCTTTTCTTTTCTCACTTCTCCATCGCTACCTGAATACCTCGAACCCCACTTTCGTCTTTTATGCTCCACTCATGATCGAAACCTTCGGTCAAGAAACAATATGCTTCTACTTTGTCCCCCCCACACCTCCAACTTCATAAATTCCTCCTTCTTTGTGCAGTCAGTTCTACTTTGGAACGCACTTCCAACCGAAATCAGGATGTCAACAAACCGCCACACTTTCAAGACGAAGGTACGCGATCTGCTTCGTAGTGAATTGGCAGAACGTTCACAACAATAGTAACCGACTGAGTACTTTTATTATACATTATATCAATTTAATTATTATATTAATTTATTTGTAAGTATGTTTATGTATTATGTATATAATATATATATAAGCTATACCCTTATGTTTATATCACACCTATATATATATATATATATATTTAGGATTTGAGTTAAATTCTACATATACCCCATTTTGCACCGACCGCCTCATATTTTTACATCACCCAAAGGTTGACTGGCAGAGAATGCCATATGGCATTAAGTCCGCCTATGTACAAGACGTGCATTAAGTATAAATAAATAAATAAATAAATAAATAAATAACCGCGAATACGAATTCCCGGCACATCACTACTAATAACCAGAATAACAAAAACTTTCTCTCTCTGTCTGTTGCATCTGTATCGTATTAATCTCTACTCGAGTGCAGCAACCTTAATCACCAGCATAACAATATCATTCTTGTATTAGTTTTATGTGCATTAGCACACCGCAAAACCTGTTGGGGTAACGATCTGAGTGGGGTTTCCACACAAAAAAAACTGAAAGGCAGTTTCTGTGTTACTTCGACTCGAGTAACAAGCTTATCTCCGTACCATTAACTGAAACGGGTGACCATGACCTAACAAATGTACAATGAACTTTACGACACACGGATAGAGTTGCACGACGAATTTTAAATAAGACTTGTGTAATATATATCGAATTACATTACAAACGCATAATTAGTGACAATTACAGTATGTGGTACTAATGTTCGGTAATCAATGGGAAGCAGTTATGATAAAATGTCTCTCGATCAACAGTCTGCGTCAATAACCAATAACGATCACTTTAGTAGTTGCGGGAATGAGTTCAATGCTCAATATTGACTATTGGAAATCGTTATGATTATGTGTTGGCAAAAAGATCATGTTTGGATGTGGCTATTTTCCATTAACAAAAATTGTGACCGTCCAACCGACCGACCCTCTTGGTCAGTCGAAGGAGGACTACTGCTAGACATAAGCAACATTCGCTAATAAAAGTAAGTCTATCTATATATATATATAAATGAATCGCCGAAATGTATATACGCGCATAACTTCCGAATGGCTGCACCAAATTAAATAATTCTTTTTTTAAGTTAGGACAAGGTTTGTATACAAGAAAAATTGAAATATAACGGGAACTCTTTTTTTTTGTCCGCAACTGTACAATGCCTGTGGGAAGCGGAGACAGATGTGTATATGTGGCGGTACGAAGTCAGGTAAGCTGGTAGTATATATGTAATAAAAGAAACAGTTATGATTGGTCCGGAAATACCTTTTACGTAATCTAGTGCACCTACTGATATTGGCAATGATATTATATTATAATAACAGTTAAGTAATCAATTTTATATCGATGCGGGTAATCGCGTGACTAAGGCCCGTATTTTAAAAGGCGTCTCAAGTATCCGTTGAACTCCGATCAGCTGAAACGAGTTTTAAGTTCCAATCAAATCTCAAGCGTCCCTCTTATTATAGAATGCGTTTTGAGTTCTACTCAGCTGAAACTAGTATCAGTAACCAATCTCAACTCAACAGTCTGTTCTCAATTACGCTTCTGCTTTATCTAAAATATTGTTCTGTGTCACGCAGCAAATTATATTAAACAAAATATAATTAACAAATATAATTTAAATATTATTAGTTATTGGTTTGTACATAATACATTATTGGCTAGTGTATCAATGTAAACATAAGAATAAGGAGCAACTCGCCCTAAATTAAATATTATAAATATTAAAATCAAATGGCTAGATATTACCTATAACGGAACGTCCAAATTGTTATCAATGCTTGTCATGTTGAATTGTTGTTTGGTTGTTTATTTAAAATAATGTTAAATTTTTGTCACGTGTTTAATGTGTATTTAAAGTGAATTGAATTTCAACTTAATGTTAATTAAAGTGAATTGAAATGTGTATGATATGTAATTCTTTCGTAAATAAAGCAAGGTAAAGTGAATCTTTCGTTGTTATTCAGAAAAATCATCATAAAATACGTTAATTTCCCCATAAAGGCCTTTAGAAATTACCACTTGAGACTAGATTGAACTTGTCTCAACTGAACAGAGATCACATCTGTCAAAATCTATTCCTGAGAGGAGATTTTGACATAAGTATCGTTCTAAAATAAGCTGTTCATTGATCTTTACTCACCTGATTAACGATCAGTGAATCTTGTCTCAAGAGACGTTCTATAATAAAATCTCTTCTTAAAACTAGTTTTGAAACTAGATTCACGACTGAGACGCCTTTTAAAATACGGGCCTTAGTGGCTAAAGTATCGAGTTCATTGTTTTTATTGTATTCATCAATGCAATGATCGAATTATTGTAAGCCAAGGGCGATTCTTTGTTATTATTGGATACCTTAAACTATTGTATTTTAAGCAAGATATATGTATTAGGTTCAAAGATATGGCTTACGCTTAAGAAAGGTTAACTGGATAATTCACTTGCTAAGATTCTGTTGATGTTGAATCCTATAAGACCAGTTCCAATAACAACCAGTTTGAGTTATAGATTCAATACCCTGGCCAGCTGTACCCATAACCAATATACTTTATATTACTTATTATCTAAATCTTATCAGATTAATAATTTTACAGTATTTTGCTTTGTTACTGTAGGTTAACTATACCGCGTTAACTATAACTTTGAAAGTGATGAACTGTCATTCAACTGATTTTTGGGGGGTGACTTTCCCTTATATGGGTGATATTCCCTAAAATTTATTCTTAATGGGTACTTGTAATATAATAGCGTTGCTGAAACCGTGGGAGAGTCACGCTTCGGCATGAATGAGCCGGCTCGACCAGAGTGATACCACGGCCTCACAGAAAACCGGTGTGAAATAGTGCTTGCGCTGTGTTTCACCGAGTGAGTGAGGATACCGGAGGCCCATAAACCAAACTCCCTCCCCCTATGTCCCCTCCCCACCCCCCAAAAGCCGGCAACGCACTTGTGACGCCTCTAGTGTTTGCAGGTGTCCATGGGCGGCGGTAATCGCTTACCATCAGGCGATACGCCCTAGGCGGGCAAACGAGCAGACGTATCGCCATATATCACCATAAAAGAAAAAAAACCGTCAATCTGGGCAAGTATTGCATTTTATGAATGGATTATAAAGCGCCTTCCTATTACATACTTTTATGCCTTTACACAAAGTCACTCTCACATAATGCACGAAAGTGAGAGGAAAGATGTTATCTCATACCTGCGCGAATGATGTATAATACAAGAAAACAAACAAGGTAAATACAAACTGTTGGGTCTGGGATTTCAATTTGTGTTGTTATAAAATTATAAATCATTATCCTCAAGTTTATGTCGTGTTTTTATCTCATTTACATCGCTAAGGAAACCTATTTTTTGTAATTCTACGGGTAAAATAATTTACCTTTAAGAGTTGACGCTACAGCTACACATTCCAGAATTCAAAAATTACTGTTGGACATTAATTTCCAGTTTCCCCCTTTCAAATAAAATTGCTGACTTTAAGAATTTGAGAGAAATGATGATGATTTTTAACTGCTAGATTGAAAGAAGATAATATTATCAATATGGCTAAGTTAGCTCTGTTAATTTAAGAGTAATAGTTCCCCAACTTATGAAATATACTTTCAACACACAAGAAATAGTTTCAAAATCTATAACCCGACAACATATAATCTTATGATAATTTTTTTATAGCCTATGTCACCCGGGTCATTATACGAATCTATTGACCCTTCATTAATTCAAATCGGTTCAGTAGTTGTAGCAGCGCGGCGGTGGTGAGACTTACAAATATACATAGACTGTCAAAACCACCTCTCCTTCTTTTTGTTTATTTTTAAATTTTTTAGCTGCCAAAATGACTCTGTTCTGTCTGATGATAAGCATGAGCAGAATCCATGATCCTCAATGTAAATAGGTACAATGCAGCATGGTGACCAACACTATGGCGGCCTAGTGAGATGCTTTTTCAAGCATAAAAAAAATGAAAAAATAAATAAAAATATATAGAAGAAAAAAAAAATTCTTCAAAAAATATTTATAGTATCGATCGCCTATAGTCATAGACTATGTGATAGTTTACTTTAAACCATTCATTAATCAAGTATGTAATTCATATACCTACATTTATATAGTAAGTTGTAAATCAGCGTGATATCAAACAAATGAAGTTAGTATTGCAACTACATATATGTACATGTCATATGTGATAAGATGCGCACTGATTACAAACGAAGTAAACACAGACATGGTAATAAAAATACATTTTTTTGTTCTTAGGACGACTCATTCATCATCATCATTATAATCGACGTCCTACGCAACAGCAGTTTCATCCCCATCATTTAGATGGTTGCTTTTCTAGAAACTTTCCGCACAATAAAACTGTGGAATGAACTGTTGCCTGCGGTATTCCCGGACCAATACGACCTTTAAACCTTCGAGAAAAGAGTGTACTTCCTCCTTAAAAGGCCGGTAAGGCACTTGTGACGCCTCTGGTGTTGCAAATGTCCATGGGCGGCGATAATCGCTTACCGATACTCGTATGCCAATTCCATAAAAAAGGCAGTTTTAGACAGGCCTTAGAAAGGAGAGTGTTTAAGGAGATCTGTTCGAGCTACTGCTTACACCACCTACTCCATTCGCAGAGGCAATATTCTTTATCTTATTAACTCCTTATTAACTTTTTCTTTCATATTAATTTTGATTAACGGCCAATTTTGCTTCTCATTCCTAAAGAGCCTTACGTGAGGGGCATTAAAGTTCACGTTGGAAAACAAACAACGCTGAATTATGATACAAGTTTCAAAAGCCGTAGTCACGCGTTGTTAAAGTATTATGATGTTTCTTTGTAACGTGTGACAAAGTCACGAGTAAATGCTACTAATACATATTTTTTTGAAATGTATAATTTATTATTTAACACAGTACTTTATCACCGCTAGAAGGCGCCACATTAGATTCAGTAACACGTCACATAGCCTATAACCAACGAACGATCAAGACGCTTCTAACCATACCTCATTTGTCCAATTCTAATAAATAGTTGAGGAGCTATGAGGGAACAAATGAATGAACATACATAGCTTTGTTGTTACCACTCCTATTGATCCCGTGGCTGTCGTAAAAGGCGACTTTGGGAGAACACTACGCACGGGACATGGAACAACATCAGTAAGACGGAAAACTTACCCCCTTAAGGACACAAACCCCTCTGGCCAGCAAGGTATACAGCCCTATGTTCAGCAGTGGCTCAATGATCAAAAACTATAATTCCTAAGAACTTCACACAAAAAGGTGAAAATTTTGACAGTCAACTCAAATATGCATGTATCATTGCATTTATGCGAATGGCTAGACAATTATTATGCAAGTGTAGGAAACCGTGTCACGTACACTGTGATCTGTTGCGACACACATAAATCTAGTTTCAACAAGTGTCTACTTGGGGATTTTCCAACAACAATCTACTCAGTTTCCTTAACGAGAACCTGACAAGGCTTCGATCAAAATATCTTTTAACAAAAAATTAAGATTATTGCTTGTTTTTTTTTATGTTTGGGCCTGTCAAAATGACTCTACTCTGCCTGATGGAAAGCAAAAGCAAAATCCTAGAGTGGTGGTCACCATACACCATATTGCGAATGCAACAATGCAGCATGGTGACCCACACTATGGCGGCCTTCTAATGCTTCGTTGGGCCGGTCTCGCACTCACCAACGAAACACGCTTGTAAAGCAATTTTAAAAGACTGAAACAAAAATTATTTTTATCGATTGTTTTAAACCACCTTAATACGAGTACGAGGAAAATTTTTTTTTTACATAAATACACTTCTTCTTTGCTATCACCGAAATTTTAAGGATTGATACCACAAAGTATAAAAAAGAAAGAATGAAGAACACAGTTGATAAGAATAATGTAAGTCCGCACAAAAAGTCGAATGTGTCCACTAAGCTATAAATCAGTCGATACAGTTTTGCTTTCAACAAAAATAAGAGACGAATTGCAGTTAACATAAAGCACATAATTTTTACTTTTACTAAATGATCTATACAGCATGATTATAAAACGATCATTCAGATTAAATTTCGAAAAACAAATAGGTTCATCAAGGACTAACTAACCTCATCTCTATTAGCAGCTGTCATAATTATTGAGATCCTGTGTGTCCTCCACAAGTCCCTTAGACTATTAATCCGGTTCATTGACATGGGAATGCAATCATTTTCATGTTATTGCACTTATATCAATTAATGAGGAACAAATCCCCTTATCATAAAACACAATCGCATAAATAATAATATCATCGACTATAAATCGTGTAGTTTCCTTCGATGTACGATTATTAGGAACTGCTAACTGCCTTTGTCTTATTTGTTATAACAGGTAAAATATAAAGAAAAATAAACACCTGAGGCATTCACAAATTAAACTTTACATTTTGTATTTTACCACAAAACTTATTACTGCGATTTGTTACTTACACGTTAGTGTTCAGGCCTGGGTTTAATTTGGTTATTCCTAGTGGACTGTAGGACTAGTTAATCGATCGTAACAATAAGACACCACAATTCGCACTGCCACAGTAATTATTTTAATTGTATAGTAAAAACATGTATGCACAGTACGTTCACAAGCTGCAGAGGGAAGAAAAAGTACACAAGTGTTGACACACTTAAAAATTACGTATTTTAATATTGGTGTTCCCAACAGTTAGTACTATTAGTTATTATATGTATATATTATATACTAGCTTCTGCCCGCAGCTTCGCTCACGCAAACTTGCATCCTCTGATTTACCCCCTTAAGGGTGGAATTTCAAAAAAAAATTTCTTAGTGCTCACTTACGTTACATAAAGCACCTACATGCTAAATTTAAATTTCAGGATTCTAGGTTCAGCGGTTTGGGCTGTGCGTTGATCTCTGGGTATGTCAGTCAGTCACCTGCCTCTTTTATATATATAGATATATTATATAATTGCCCTATGATATATTTGCCGTAGAACCGATAACCGTTGGGGTAAACCGGTTCTTGTGTGGAGATCGCGTCTCGGCAAACGTAGTGTAGGACGTCCGCAGGCCAGGTGGAGTGATGACTTGCGCAAGACGGCTGGCAGGAGCTGGATGCGAGAAGCCGAGTATCGAACTAAGTGGCGGGAAATTGGAGAGGCATATGTCCAGCAGTGGACTGCGATAGGCTGATGATGATGATGATGATGATAGACAGTGGAATAAAAGTAGAAGTGAGTTTAATTTCAAGAATGTATTTTAATAAGACTCGCCAAGTGGCGACCATCGAGAATATAAATTATTTACAAAAATACATGATACTTTTTTTTTTTTGGTCTAGTGATCTTAATCCTGACTGCTAAGTGAGAGGTCTTGAATTTGATTCCCACTCAGGAACACCACACAAATAATTTTCGATTTATCCTATAAATGTATTTAGTATGTAAGCCAAAACTTCCTTGCTAAGGAGAAGCCTATGTCCTCCGGTGGACTATTTAAGGTTGTTGATGATGTATATAAAATTAAAAAAGCTGCCAAATGCGAGTCGGACTCGCCCATGAAGGTTTCCGCAGCAGCAAGTAACATAATATAATGTTTATTTTATTTTTATATTGGTGTTGATTGAATGAAAGGTAAATTGCAGTTTACGATTTATGACGTATTAAAAAAAACTAGTTACTAGATTGCGTTTAAACCAATTTTCGGTGGAAGTTTGCATGGTAATGTACATCATATATTTTTTTTTAGTTTTATCATTCTCTTACTTTAGAAGTTACAGGGTGGGGGGGACACATTTTACCACTTTGGAAGTGTCTCTCGCGCAAACTATTCAGTTTAGAAAAAAAAAATTTAGAAATCTCAATATCATTTATGAAGATCTATCCATAGATATCCCACAAGTATGGGCTTGATGAAAAAAATTTTTTGAGTTTCAGTTTTAAGTATGACATACGGACGAACAGACAGACGGACGGACAGGCAGACAGACAGACATAAAGAATCTATTAGGGTTTCGTTTTTTGCCTTCGGCACGGAACCCTAACAATATACAATTAAATTAAAATAATACAGCCTAGATTGGGGTCAGACGGCCATGTGTAATTAATTATGACGTAGTATTGACAATACGACAGAAGGAGTTACGCCGTTAAAAAAATACTATCATATTTCGGTTAGGTGTCCAAGAATCTCTTGAGCAGTAATTTCGCCTTTATATGACACGGACTAAAAGTATTTAGAAATAAATAGTAATGTTTATATTATATTTGTAATTTTCACTTTTATTCTGTAGCCACACACAAGTATGATTATAACCTCAATTAATATTTAAATTAAGTGAATACTGTATGTACTTAAAAATCACTCATTTGATACATTTGTATATAATACTAGCTGAACCCCGCGGTGTTACCCGCGGTTATTGTTGTACCGCGAGTAACGCCGCGGGACAAAGTTAGTCTAAAAAAAGTAGCCTTTTTTTTTTTTTTTTTTTTACGTGTGGAAACCCCCTCGGGCCGTCACCCCGCCGGGGCTTGCGGCGGGGCGGTGTGTCGGAATCGAACCGACTAAAACCACACGGTGTGCCACTCTGCGCCTGAGACGGGAGGGATCCGGGGACTGCTGTTATTAACACATCCGGATCCCTCCCAGCGCCTGCCCGCACTGAAGCGGGCACCGTCTGCTGGTAAAACTCTCATATTTAGGCGACGTACGGCACACGCGTAACGTCGCCCCCTCGCGGGTGACCACTAAAGCGGATGGAGGGGAAAACCCGTCCCCACCATCCGCGGCCACACTCAGGGCGGCATGAGGCGCTGGTATGCGCGCCTCCGCCGCCCGGTTCGCCGGCGGCGGATCGGGTCCGAGTGGAGGTCGTCCTCCCGGGCCTTCTCCGCCGCCTCCTTCTGCGAAATTACGTCTTCGCAGAAGGCTGCGACCGCGGTAAAACTGCTGTCGCTACCGGCCATGGATCGTATGACGGCCGGTAGCGAGAGATCTCCTCCGATGACTGCAGTGAGGGCCCGACGCTGCGACGCCCAAGCGGGGCAAATCGCCAGCGTATGCTGGGCCGAGTCCTCACTGCAGTCGCAGTGGTGGCAGGCGGGACTCAGTTCCCTCCTGGCGACCGAGTGCAGGTACTTCCCGAAGCATCCATGCCCGGAAAGCACCTGCGTCAGTCGGAAGGAAAGAGTCCCGTGCTGCCGCCCTGCCCACTCGTGGATGACCGGCTGGAGAGCCTCCACGGCGGCAAAGCCAGCGCGTGGAGTCTCCAGCCGGAACGACCAGCGAGCCATCGTGGCTCGACGGGCGGCTTCACGCCACTCGCGTACCTCTTCGGGCGGAGGGCGAATGCCTCTCTCCGCCCGGTAGCCTAAGTTACCCTAAAAAGCCTAAAAAGCCTAAAAAAAGTAGCCTAAGTTATCCCCCGGGTCATTAGCTACCTGCCAGTGAAAGTCCCGTCAAAATCCGTCCAGCCGTTACAGAGATTACCCGGAACAAACAAACAGACAGACAGACAGACAGACATACAGACAGAGAAAAAAATTTTTAACTACATTTTTGGTATATGTATCGTGTATACATACATATGCATTAAGTAAAATGCGGTTATTTTAATATTACAAACAGACACTCCAATTTTATTTATTTGTATGTATCATTATTTATTTGATGTATGATATGCAATGCACCACTATGTTGCGAATAGTAATATTTGGAAAAACTACATAATAATTATACATCACTGGTCATAAATGGAAATTTCTTTAATTACTAGCTGATCTGACATACGTTGTTTTGTCTAAGCTATGAATATTGCATTTAAGTATCTATATTAATATTATAAAGCTGAAGAGTTTGTTTGTTTGAACACGCTAATCTCAGGAAAGGCGTTTTGAAAAAAATATTTCAGTATTGGATTGTAGAGGAAGGCTATAAGCTATATATCATCACGCTAAGACCAACAGGAGCGGAGCACCAATGAAAAATGTTTCAAAATCTGGGGAAAATTATCACGCTACGGGTAATAGGAGATGCAAACGAGGTTGCGTGGGTCGGCTAGTCTACCTGTATACTATAAAAGAATTTCTGTTCCTCTTGTTCACGCATGAACGGCTGGACCATTTTGGCAATTGTTTTTAATGTTCAAGGAACTTTCTCCTGATAATAACTAACAATAGGAGAGCTACGTTTTGACATGCAAAGGCCCAACGGATTGATACCACAGCCTCACAGAAAAGCAGTGTGAAATAACGCTTGCGCCGTGTTTCACCGAGTGAGTGAGGCTACCGTAGGCCCATACCCCAACTCCTCCCCCGTCCTATACCCCAAAAGCCGGCAAAGGTGTTAATGGGCGGTGGTCATTCCATAAAAAAATAAAACAAACAACAAAAGAAGAATTATCGAAATTTATTCAGCAGTTCATACGTAATGTCATGAGCATGGGACAGGGATTCAGTTATATACATATAAGAAGAAAATTGATTTGTATTGTATCTTAGGCATTTATCTTTTAATACTGTCTTAGAAATAAAATGACAAAACTATAAAGCTGTGTCATATTTTTGTAAGATACTAGTGTCTAAAGTAGATTTAAGGAAAACCTATGATTAAAGTGACCAGCGCTCAAATCGCAAATCTTTTTATATATAAAGGTGAATTACTGGTTATTAGTCCGAATAAAACTCGAAAATGGCCATACTGTTTTAACTGATATTGTATAAGGCGAGCAAAGTAGTGGGTATAGCTAGTACATAATAATATCTAGTCTATTACGAGGGTATACCATAAAAGAAAATTTTGTGTAAATGAATCATTGGGTTTCTTTAATTTTCATTCCATTCAATTGATTCATTTCATTTCATTCAAGAATATATAATAAATAACCTTTATTTCGCTACCAATTTCGATTGGTTATTAGCTCGGTGTATTTACCTTACACCTATAGTGATTTACCTATTCATAACTGTTGGCAGCAAGCTATATAGAAGCAAGCTATATTTTCAAGTTAGTAGAGCCACGCTGATTTCAGCACGAACTACTGGCTCGAAAATCAACGTAAAATGACAGCGAGCGTGCTGTCGTCTCTCGTTGGTGAGTGCACGACCGGAGGCCCAGTGATGCAGAAGCATCACTAGCCCGCCATGGTGTGGGACACCGTGTTGCATTGTTGCATTGTCTGCATTCGCAGTATGGTGACCACCACTCTTGGATTCTGCTTATGCTTTCTATTAGGCAGAGTAGAGTCATTTTAGCAGGGCCAAACATAATGAAAAAAAAAACAATACAACAGAATGTTTCAGTCGGTTAACTATACATAACAATAACAATATCAAATGGGGTTAATGTTTTTACCCTAGACAGTGACAGAGAGTGATGGTCAGCCAATCAAGGTTACATGAATAATATGGTGACATTCATTCATATTGATCGTCCAAGCGATGACAGCACACAAAATACCAACAATGACTTAATAGCTATGTCCTTGACTGTTGTACGGTGAAAGACTTAAACACCATCGTATAACGCTTTATTCAACTTAAGAACTCAAGGCTGCAGACATGATGGAAGGTTTAATCGATAGATACCTACTGTCATGATAACATAATGAGTGTCTATAATCGAATCGATTAGGTATTTCTAAAGTGTATAGTCACCTATACGACTTTATGTAGTTTCGTTGGACACTGTATGACGTACATATGTGTGTCATGTTATTTACATTTTTAACAGAGGCATATGGTTTCGCTCTAACTATCTATCTTGTGTTATATCACTACTGAAAAGTCTTTAAAAAAACATTGATGGGGTGTAAAGTCTACTTTTCGAATTAATGATTCAATTTATATGCTATCATTTCAAAATTGAAAGGTTTTACAAACTTAAATTTAAAAAACCCCTACGCAAGCACTTCTCGAATCGAGTAATCATACGCCAAAAATACCTTACATCATTTGGAAAAGAGCTTTCAAATGAAAAAAACCGCATCGAAATTGGTCCACCCGTTTAAGAGCTACAATACCACAGACAGACACACGCACACAGACAGACGTCAATGTCAAACTTATAACATTCATTTTTTTGCGTGGGGGGTTAAAAATTTGATTAGAATAAAAATATACAGTGTCCAATGAGACTATACGTAAAGTCGTAGACGTGACCACGCACTTTTGAAATACCTGGCCATAGTGTGGGTGACCATGTTGTTTTCCAATTGTTTAAAATAAATTACCAAACAGTTGAAAAAATCTGGATAGCCAAGCATTTAAGCAAAAAGTCAAATCGTTTCTTTTTGAAAAGGCTTTTAATGTATTTATACGCATATAGTGGTAGCAGTTGACGGGTATATGATGGAAATTATCGGTGATTTGAATTTATTCACATTTAATTATAACTAGCTGTGCCCGCTACTTCGTACACTTGACGTTTGGATTGTCAAATTATTTTTAATTTTTACTGTTTCAACCTTCCCTGGACTACGACAAACATGTCAAAACGAAAATTATCTAAATCGGCCCGCCCGTTATCGAGTTTTAGCGAGACAAACCAACAGCAATAGTAGTAAGACATTTTTAAGAGAGGTAGACATTTTTCAAGCACTAATTTAATATGTCATTCAGTTATTTACTAGCTGTTGCCCGCGGCACCGATGTATGTCGGTTATTCCGGCAAATAGTAGCCTATGTGTTACTCTGATGTATAAGCTATATTGCTGTAAAGTTTCATCCAAATCCGTTCAATACTTCTTGCGAGAAGAGGGTAACAAACATCCATCCAATCCATCTATACTTACAAACTTTCGCGTTTATAATATTAGTAAGAAGTACGACTTATTCTTTGTCAGTTGCGTACCTTGGAAAGTATGGAGGTATCATTGTACAAGGAAATGCGTATACAAGGATAGTTAATTTGTAATTCGTAGATTCGCGTATTTGTTTGATCACAATCTTTCCAGTTGACGCATGGGACAAAATCTTTTATGCAAAAGCAATTAGCGGTGCTTACTCAACTTATAGGTAATTTATATTCCCCGCGTGGAAAAAAAGAGGTTACTATGCTATATTAATGTAACTGTCGGTTTTCAGAATACATTCAACACAGAAGTCCAACTCACCTTATCCTTTTTAAAGAAAAAAATAATTAACTTAGCACACACATATACATTTTATATGTGTGTGCTAAGTTAATTATTTTTTTACACACACTCACTAAGTTATTGTACCTTATTCTTACCATAAAAATCTATTACTGTTCGTTTGTCTCGCTAAAACTCGAGAACGCCTGGGCCGATTTAGCTGATTTTGAAATTTTTGTCGTAGTCCAGGGAAGGTTTAAAGGG
Organism: Spilosoma lubricipeda; assembly: GCA_905220595.1. Lineage (NCBI taxonomy): Eukaryota > Metazoa > Arthropoda > Insecta > Lepidoptera > Erebidae > Spilosoma > Spilosoma lubricipeda. Next base: position 16,761,400 of record HG992293.1, on the reverse strand, counting down.
TGAAAAATTAAAAATCACTTGAAAATCCAAATGCAACGTGTACGAAGTTGCGGACACAGTTAGTAAAAATTTTGAACACAATTAATGTGGTGTCGTATATTCAAATGTAAAACATAAAACCATCAATTAATCTGAGATTACTTCAAAAATTTCATACATTATGCATACACAATGAGAATATAGGCCGAGTATTGGACTTCGCCCATTCATTATAAGAGGTCATTGTCCTGTATCGCGACAGTACTAATACAGAGAATTTGCGCACAAATAACGAGACTGGAGAACTTGCAAGACACGTTAATATCTAGAACAAGAAATCGAATTTAATTACAAAGTAATAGTCGTGTTTACAGATACGTAAGTGTTCATGGCACTTGCGTTTATATACAGACTCACTTTCGATCGGAATGTGTAACAAGAGCATCTAATTAATAATGAGTCATCAAATTAACTACATAGTACGTTGTAATAAAATGAGAACTTAAAATAGTGAGCAAATTAAAGTACATACTCAGAAGATAATAATCGGCATATACATATATATAGAAATATTTTCATTCGGAAACAAACAGACGTTTCATTGTCATAAGAGATAAATAATGTCGTCAATATCGTAAGAAAGCAAAAGCACTGGACAACAATCTGCTTTAAAAAGATAATGCTACTGCTACTAAGTATAGAAAATTAGAAAGACATAGGTACATTTGCTTAAATACAAAAACGTAAATAAACTACACACCATGGCCTGGCACGCTATGGCCTTTACAGTGACCTTTTTGTCATACCTGAGATAAGCAGTATAAAGTTTATGTTTGTTCTTATCGTAATACTAAGAATGGATTCACCATGGTGGTATCATAAACTACAGAATCCCAAATCAATGAATAAAACGTATCACTGTGCAGATAAAAAATCAACAATCATTTTCAGTTATTTTGTCTGTGGCCTTAAACTATAGATACTCAACAATGACGCGTTATTTGTTAACGTCTGTCGTTGAATTTGTCAATGAAACTAAAGAAATGGGTATAGTAACGAATACAAAAGTCGATTTGACATAATAGTTGGATTCATCAACTTCAACAAAAGGTTCAGTGCTCTTAAATATATTAAATACTAGATTTTGTACTTGTACGCGGCTCCGTCCGCGTAGGTATGTGTCAAACAAAAAGTAGCCTATGTCCTTCCTCAAGAATCTAAATATATATAAATCTACATACATAATGTCAGTGTAATGGATGCAGCGGTTTAGTCGTAGAAGCGTAACAGAGAGACAGATTTCTCCATCAGTTACTTTCGAATTTATAATATTAGTATGGATAGTATGGATTACTCAGCGATTTTGCATTTCTAGATAAATTTGGTGTGCAAAAATCAATAAAATATTATTTGGAAAAGATCTGGGGGTTTTACCACTGAAGGACTGTAACTCAACAATTGTTCAGAGATAACTCTCTCAAAGAGTTTCCAAAACTCGTTCAGAAGGCATATTGGTCGAAACGCAGGTGGAGAATCTGCTTAAGTCTACTACCTACTGCGAAACGACTTCCGTCAGACCACAACAACAAAAGTACTATGCGATATCGAAATTTTGTAGAAAGACTGTTGTCGAAAGACAAGGACTTTCAAATGGCCACCAAAGGATTAACATGTTTTCCGAAACATGGAGAAGTTTCATGGTGTTAACAATGGTCATCCAACTATAAACTGACATGACTAGATTGCTTAACTTTGCAATGTAATAAACTGCTCGGTTACCACTAAGTCACAAGCTTCTCATGGCTGCGTGAAAGATGATCCAAACAAACATTTGTTCCTGAAAGTAGAAACTTCAAGAACTTGAAGGCAGTAAATACTAGAAATGATTAACTTGTTATCTAACTCATGTAGAGGAAAATGCAACGTTGTAATATTGTTCATACACGATATATCGTTATCAATCGGATATCAACGCGAAGAGATAGCTGACATCATGATTAATGTCAGACGGCCGAAGTCCTTTCTGAATACGGTTTTCGTCTCAGTTTAAAAACTGATTATACTAAATTATAAATAAGCTACCTACCATCTTGAAATTAACCGCATAATTATCCTAAAATGACGGCATTTATTTCAGTTTTATGATTTGTCAATCTATGTCTCCATATATGTATATAAAACAAACATATTTCAAAATGATCGTAACCTCTTTTTAAGGAGAGGCCTGTGTCTAGCAGTGAACTGTTATAGGCTGATGAACCTCTCTTGTCCTCCTGTCTTGTCCTGTCTTCTATTTATGCACTTGTTCCTTCAAACAAAATAACTTGTCCCCCGCCATGATCCATAACAGAAACGATTTTAAGATATCGGCGCCTCTGTAGATAAGGTAAGCATTTTACGATACGATGACTATTGTTAGACCATATCACTAAGCAGCCGTGCGTTTACCTGTTCATATGTTAAAATCGCTAAAAGCTGGTCTGGTTCTGATTAGACTATACCGTTCAGATACCATACCATACCGATCAGATCAGAACAGATTTATTTATTTATTTATTTATTTATTTATTTATTTATTTATTTATTTATTTGTACAGAAACAATTTACAATTTAAACTTATCGGCGGTTTCCGCACTAAGCTCAAGGCTTGTGTCGCGGCAACCAAGAGCAGATCATTCAATAATGATTGGTGCTAATTCCGATGTTCCAAGATCTCTCCAAACAAAACCAGAAATGAAACTAAAAAATTTGTGATGTTCAAAAGACTGAAAATTGTTTGTAGTTAGAATTAATCAGAAATTAGCACCATATCATCACTAAGACAAGGACAGAATTTGGTTGTAATAGAAAATAATATAAAAACAATATAAATTAAGAACAGACAAATTAAGACTAATAAAAAAAATAAAAAGAAGTTAAAATAATAATACCACTTTAGTTATGTGGGATAACTGTGTTCATTGTGTTGAGAGTGTTTTCGTGTGTAAGAGTGGATATGTTTGGATGCGAGTTTGCGTGTGTGTCAGTGTATGCGTGTGTGTTTGTGAGTGTGTTATGTTTTGCCGTTATTGCCTAAGATTTGGAAGAATCAGTTCCGTTTCATCATAAGAAAGATTCAGCAGCCAATCTGTGACCAGTCGCTTTGCTTCTCTCGTTGATAACCTAATAATATGTGTGTGTAATTGACAAACTTTGTTGTACACCTTAGGGCGGAGGTAGATAGGCTGTCTTTTAATGAAGGTGGTATTAATGTTTGGAAGTGGAGTTTGATATACGCGGCGCTGGTTTAGACTGATTAAAGTAGAAGTATTTAAAATTTCCTCATGCATAGATTTTATTATTTTCAAAATAAAGATTTGACGTACTCTTAGTACTTTACATTCTTTGTACAGGTCGTTTGTTGGGAATCTGAAAGGTTTTCGTAGCATCACTTTTAAAACTGCTCGTTGGGCTCTTTCTAGATGTATCATTTTGGTTTTAACAGCACCACCCCAAGCAAGAATGCAGTAGAAAAGTAGCGATTGTGTCAGTGCTTTGTAGACCCTAATGAGATTGTTTTTGTCTAGGCTATTACGAAGGGATTTTAAAATATAAATAGTTTTTCTAATTCTACTGGACAATTGTATTATGTGGTTTCCGTATGTCAAGCGTTCGTCCAAAATGACTCCTAGATATCGAACAGAGTCTGTGCGTCCTATGGCACCGCAAACACAGTTGGAGCGATCTTCAGGGGCGCAGGAATGAATTGCCAGCGTGTGTCCTACTGGGAGTTTTGATGCAAGTGTCTTGTGGAACGCGATGAAGTTTGTCTTTTTTAAATTGAGGGTTAGAAGATTTGTGTCGAGCCATTTTGCAATGAGAGTCATTCCTTGTTCAGCGGATGCTATTGCTCTTAACCACGATGTATTGCGAAAAATAATCACGGTGTCATCAGCGTAACACAAGACTTCCGCGTTTTCCATTGGTATGTTGAGAATGTCGTTAATATATATGCTGAAGAGTGTGGGGCCCAGTATGCTCCCCTGGGGGACACCAACCTCAACGCAGCACTGGTCACTAATTGTGGATCCCACCCTAACGCACTGATAACGATTTGATAAGTAACTGCGAAACCAATCCAGTGCAATACCTCGTATACCCATTGTTTCTAATTTACGGAGCAAGATAGGGGTGGACACAGTATCGAAAGCCTTTGATAAATCAAGGAAAACTCCTAAGCAATATTCTTTGCTGTCCAAAGACTTAGAAACCGCGTTCGCTAAAGTGACTACAGCATCTTCTGTAGATTTTTTGCGTCTGAAGCCAAATTGTTTGTCGGAGAGTAACTTATTGTTTTCGAGAAAGTCGGTTAGCCTTTTGTTTACAATTTTTTCCAGGAGCTTAGAGAATATGCTTAAAAGAGAAATCGGTCTGTAGTTACTAGGAGATGATCTGTCGCCGTCTTTATGTATAGGAGTGACAACGGCAGTTTTCCAGCATTGAGGAAAGATACCAGTGTTTAGGCTGAGGTTAAAAATGTGCGTAAGTGGGCCAATAATATGTTTTTTAGTTCCTTTTATTAATCTGGGAGAGAAAGCGTCTAAGCCCGGGGAGCTGTCATCTTTAAGGTCGTCAATAAGTTTCATAACTTCCTGAGGGTCAGTTGGAGTAACGAAAAAGGAATTGCCTTTAGTTGTTGCATTAGAAGAAGTGTAAGCTGAGGCAAGGGAGATTTCTGAAACATTCAGTTTATTTATAATATCATCTGCTAACTTTCTTCCAATATTTGAAAAGTATTGGTTGCAAATATTAAGCGACGTAACGGGATTAGAATGATTTTTTGTTAGTTCTATAGGTGATGTAGATTGTGTGACATGTTACAGATCTGTTTAATTGATTTCCATAGATTTTTCGAATTGCCGGACTCAATGCTACTATTTAATAATTGGGTCTCATAATTGACTTTGATACGTTTTTGTAGGTTAGTAAGGAAATTGCGATATCTTTTGTATGTAATTTGACAAATGACGTCATTTGGCTTGTTCTTGCTTTCAAGATGAAGTTTGTCTCGTATTCTCTGGCATCGCATTAATCCTGGCGTAATCCAGGGCTTTATAGAGCTCTGGGAACGACTAACAGTAATAGTTTTAGAGTTATTTTGCATGGATATTTCAAGAATTTTATTGAATTCACTTGCTGCTACGTCTGGATCGGCAGTACCATAGATGTTTGCCCAATCTGCCGTCTCCAGTTCGTTAATAACTCCTATTGCGTTAGTCTTTAATTTGGTGCGAAGTGGTAAACTATTTGATGACTCGCAGGTCATGGTCGCTAGACAAATGTCGTGATCTGTAATGGCAGCACGACAGACCATTCCTACCGATACTGATTTATTTTTTATGAAAATGTGGTCTAAACACGCCTCGCCTCGTGTAGGTAACGTTATGGCGGGTAGGAGTTGGTAACTAGCCAATAAACAAAGGTAGTCAGAACATTGTTCGGATGGTGTGTTAGAACAGATGTCCAGGTTAATGTCACCAGCTAGGACAATAGCATGACGGGCGTGTATGTGGAACAAAGCGTCATCTACGAAGGAAAGAAACGTGGAAATGTTTTTAAAAGAGGGAGACCGGTAAATTCCTAGTACAGTTAATTTATCATTAATAGTTAGATGAAGGCAATTACATTCATCACATAAAGGTTCGTGAACTGAGGTGCTCCATACATCTCTGACGTAGGCTGTAACACCACCGCTCTTATTGATTATTTTCTTTGTACTGAAAGAGACGTATCCTGACATTTTGGGGATTATTGTGTTTTCATTGAGCCAACATTCAGACAGAATTATTATATCAGGGCAAATATTCAAGCGGCTTAGAGTAATCAGGAATTCATCAAAATTGTGTTGAATACTTCTTATATTAAGGCTTAGAACAATGAAACTAACTTCTTCGGGCAGTAACTCATTACAATGCTCCAGTCTCTCCAGGGAATGACATTTTATCGTGAGGGTTTTGTCTATATCTTCATAAAAGTCATGCATTTTTGTGGTGTTGAGGTGATATCCAAGGAGTTAAGTAAATAACAAAAGAGATAGTACGATAATAGTCATTAACCGGAAGAGAGAACAGTTGGCAATAAGGTTTATGTATGAGCTTGTGTTTTCTGTGAATAAAGTGTAGATGATTGTAATATGACTGTGTTAAATTAAGCGTTTGTTGGTTTGTATAGTGTCTTGTGAGAATACCAAATATATAATCATTAGTTAAAATAAATGCTAGATAGGAACATAAGTTACGGGCTAAGATTAACTTGGAATCTGTCCGGCTAATTTGTAATAGGAGAAACCGAGTCAAGTATGTCGTCCAGCTTCTCATGGTTGTGAATACGGATGGCTTCTCTACCTTCAGCCTTTTTGATGTAAATATTGCCGTGGCGTACCCAGCAAAAACGAAATCCTTTTTTCTGTGCTCGAACTCGAGTTTCACGAAATAAGTCCCGATTGGCTTTAGATAACCTCTCGTTGACGTAGATCTTTTGGGCCGGAGTTGTCGTAATGTTCTCGATCAAACCAAACATTGATTGCCGCCATAGTGTGGGGCGCCATACTGCATTGTTTGCTTTCGCAGTGAGTATGGTGGCCCCCACTGTTGGATTTTGCTTGAGCTTACCATCAGGCTGAGCAGAGTCACTTTGGCAAGTAAATTATAAAAAAAAAGAAAAAAAACCTGAAAGGAAAGGCGTGAGAACGGGAAGCAATGGCAGAAAAATTTGAACATTACTATCAACTTCCAAATCATTAGAATTTGAAAAAGTATTAAAGTTTTCAATGTTTTTAGTAGAATTTTTAATAAACTGTATATTTCATTGATAATTTGCCAGTTTTAGGATTTGTGTTTTTTATTAAAATATCTTTAAAAAAAATTAAAGTGATAACAAACATTTAATAAAAAATTAATTGAATTATGGCTACCACTTTAAAGAGCGATTTAATTTTGGCAACACTTTTCTTTCAGAATGTTGTTGATACATGATAGTAACAGTGCTCTTTATGATGTTCTAGATTTTTCCAGTATCGTTGCTTTGTTTAACAAAAATGCGATAAAGTTTATAGTGCACTTGAGTAGTTAGGATATATGTAATGGCCATCATACCCTGTGTAGATATCAATGATGTGGTTATGTCTGATAACGCCTTTAGGACCTCCAAGGAAATGCTTTCAATTATTACGTATAGTTTTTTTTTTATGAGCAATAACGCTCTCCTACCGTACCTTTGGATGAGTCGTTATGTACGTAAGGACAGTCGGTATGTATGTTACTATTTTCTGTCTTCGCAGTACAAGTAAACAGAATCCGTAAATAGGAAGTAATACTTCACGTGCCGCCACCTGGTTTGTATGTAATCAATACCAAAAACCGTTTCTTTTACATTTTTGCGAAGCACTAACTTCTTAAGTGATAAAGAACAGAACGGAGACTACAGAATACTGTATCAGAAATCTGTTTGATGACATTACTAGCTATTATTAGACTGTTAATTACAGTTACATATTAGTTTATCCATTGAATGTAATTTAAAACAAAAATAAAAGACCGTATCGACATCCCTTTACTACGTAATATCTGACAAAGTCTGTAAAGCTTGTTGTCATGGATGGGGTTTGAAAATTGTTTTTTTTTTTCATGGTACTAAGGTTCAATCAAGTAGACGGATCGAATATACCTATCGACTTTATTCACAGAAAGAACAAAAGGTATATTCGCGCTACTGTGGTCTTAGTGCGTTTAGTGGCGTTGCGCCCTTCGATACTTGTGTTTTCTCTATTTATTACATACTAGTTGTTGCCTGCGGCTCCGCCGGTCGGTTATCGCGGCAAATAGTAGCCTATGTGTTATTCTGATGTATAAGCTATAGAAGAGATCTCAGTCTGCGATAAGGCTGCCCATTATACCACTGCTTTTATTCGTGTAAATTCGACATTGTATTTTTAAAACTATGGTAGGCAATAAAGAGTACCTATGTATCTATCTATCTATATTACTGTAAAGTTTCATCCAAATCCGTTTAGTAGTTTTTGCGTGAAAGAGTAACAAAAATCCATCTATCCATCCATCCATACTCACAAACTTTCGCGTTTATAATATTTATTATTACATATTATATTATATACTTAGACTCATTTAACTTCTTAATCGAGTTGGGGCGCGCGTCTGGAAGGCTACCACATCGCTCATAACAGGAATCAGTTAAAATCTGTTCCAGTTATCATTACCATTGTTGAAACTAAATCAGTTTCCTTTCTGAAATTGTATGTTTATATGATATGACAGCATCATGAGAATAGATCGGTCTCTAACTAAGCGTATACCTGATTGTTTTCTAATAATGAACAGATAAGACTCACCCTCTCCTCTAAATGTGTGACGCCAGCCAAACTCTGGTAAAACGTAGGCGTCTCCAAGTCTTGAGCAATATTCACTTCGGAGAGCAGCCATTTCGACAGCACCGTAGCATCTTTGTGGATCAGGAGCCATGACCTGAACTGGTCGAAAGTGACCTTCTCGCCAGCGCCAAAGAGGCTGAGGAGGACCTCACTCGCTCTGTGGCTGGCTGTCGCCGGCAATGACGTATGTTCCAGGTGAAGAGTTCGCGCAAAATCACGTTTGTAGATAAATGTGCCATTGTCACCTTGGTTGTTCACGTAGAGGGTCCAGAGGAACCTAGAACAGTATTTTGTATTTAGTATATTTTAAGAGAAAATATATAGGTATGTATAGATTTTTGATTGTATTCAATCAGTCTGGCCGGAGAAGAGCCTACTAGTACTTTGGGTACATACTACGAGTACTAGGCGTGCGACCCCTTATCATATTTAACTAAATTTACTTGCTGTCATCATTGTGCAAGAGGGCGCTAAATTTGTTTATGGTAAACGTGTCTATGCGTGTAACTAATTTTGTTTAGTAGCTATTTAAGTCGAACGTTGTGCAAGTCGCTCTTAGTGTCTTAACAATTAATTTGTTTTGACGAATTAGGTTGAACAGATAATCCTACTTATCCAGTCCTAGTATTCGAAGACATTTTACAACCAAAAATAAACCATTCAATGAACATAAAACACTTATCAAAAGCTATAAAGCTTATGCCTTAATTGAAATCGACTTATCCGTGATGCTTATCACAGTCGTATATATTCTAAGAGTTATTTATCGATAGTTTCAAGTAATGCTGCACGAACCGCCAATAAGACACAAATAAACGTAAATAACAGACATATTTATGCAAACTATAGATACTTGCCGAGCACAAGTGAATATGTTAACGACTTAACACACTTTAAAATGTGGATTGCGAGCTTATGAGGACAGGACAATGACCCACACCGAAGTTATGTCTATCAACTGGCCTTGCCCTCTATTCTCTGACTTTTTTTTTATTTTTATTGATTATACATAATATGTAGCATCTACATTATGTACCAAATTATATGTTGAAAACGTATAACCCACACTATTGTCCACAAGCTGGAGTAAATAAGGTATATGATGTATGTATATTAAAACAATTGAAATCTTGTAATCAAGCATAAAAAGATACAAAACACTCCCGCTTGTATCACTAAAGAGCTATGCAGAGACGTAGTAAATCTATACTAATATATAAAGCTGAAGAGTTTGTTTGTTTGTTTGTTTGAACACGCTAATCTCAGGAACCGCTGGTCCAATTTGAAAAATTATTTCAGTGTTAGATAGCTCATTTAGGAAGGCTATATGCTATATATCATCACGCTAAGACCTACAGGAGGGGGGCAACAATGAATAATGTTACAAAAACGGGGAGAAATTATCACGCTACGGGCAATAGGAGACGCAAACGAGGTTGCGTGGGTCGGCTAGTAACCTATATTTAACCAACTATAATTCTAATTCCACTTACTTAATTCGTTGGCTGGCTTACTGTCGTCAACCGTGTAATTTAGAGATACGATAAGAAAATTAGGAAATCAACTGTAACCGCAATAAAAACTGTCGCGTATGAAAGCGGTCTTAGGGTCCCCCGAATTCCCTATAACTGGACACAGGGAGACCTTAAGCTGATATTAAAAACAAGGTATAATATTTACATTCCATCTCCACTGGCGTACATGCAGTGACATTTACTCAAGGGATTGTAAAACAAGTGTGCGTAAATGTTAAGAACAAATCGATATTATCACATTCTTTATTTTTAATGTTTTGGACTTTAACTTTTATTAAAACTCCCGCTTTTTTTTTAAATATTAGTTAACCACGATTTACTGTGCCACATTTTGGTTGCATTAATAACAAGAAACTGTGAAAAATAAATAAAATGATTTTTTGAGGCCTCTAACGTTTTTTATATAGATAGAATATAAGTGGGCTTCTTATGCCTCTGCTTGACCTTTAGGATCATTGAAATAAATTGTAACACAATTGTCATCATTATCATATTACCCGCAAGACGTCCAGCGCTGACTATAGGGCAGTTACAGGAACCGGCTTAACAAAAAGTTTCGTCCATCATCATCATCATCAACAACCCATAACGTCCCACTGCTGGGCTCGGGTCTCCTCTAAGGAGAGGGTTAAGGCCATACGTCCCCACGCTGACCAAGTACGGGTTGGGGACTGCCTACACAACTGGTTGGTGGCTACATCATTTTACCGTTAGATGTTTCTAAGCCGCTCAAAGGAGACTACAACTAAGCTTCACGACTGTTATTATAAGATAACAGCCGGGACCGACTGCTTAACGTGACCTCCGAATCACGGAGACGCTCATGGTAACATGCCACTAGCGGTCACCCATCCAGGTACTGACCGCGCCGTCGTTGCTTACCCTCGGTGATTGTTTCTAATCACCAAGTGCAACTGAGTTATGAGCGCCTAATTCTACTTAATTTTTTTGCTAGTTCGCGTCTTCACTTAATTTGCAATAATCTTGACCGTAATACACACTAATTCGTGAATAATGCGCTCAAAGCGTGTCTGAATAATGTTTATTTTATTGATCGCAGCACTCGCAGCTGATCTAATTTATATTCAGAGGACACATCCAGCCTACATTTTGTGGGACGGATATCGATTACATGGGGAGAGATAGCTATAAATGATTTGTACGGCGTCAGTCAGAGCATTAAACAAAAATATCTAGATACTACTCAGGTGAAAGAGAGCTCTACAGTACAATACAAAAAAAGACGCAACTGCACCATAAGGAGCGTTATGTTTTCAAGTGTATGTACCTATGTATATTTCATTGGCATGCTCTACAGCGTAAGTGACTGTTGATTTAAGTTAATTATAAGAGGGATACAATTTGTGTATATGAAAATATTAAATATTATTAAAAAAACTGAGTCGCAAATTTCAAGTGTCACACTAATATTATAAAGGCGAAAGTTTGTGGGTGTATGTTTGTTACTTCTTCGCGTAAAAAGCTTATACATCAGAATAACACATAGGCTACAATTTGCCGCAATAACAAATAAACACGCGGGCGGAGCCGCCGGCTACAGCTAGTGTATATATATTCATGCACTTTGGTCAATACTTTACTACTAGTACTTTTTATTTATGTTTAGCCCTGCCAATATGACTCTACTCTACCTAATGGAAACATAAGCAGAATCGAAGAGTGGTGGTCACCATATTGCGAATTCAGACAATGCAACAATGCAGCGCGGTGACCCACGCCATGGCAGGGTAGTGATGCTTCTGCATCATTGGGCCTCCGGTCTCGCACTCACCAACGAAACACGACACCACGAACGCTGTCATTTTACGTTGATCTTCGTAAAATCTTCGTACCGCCCCGGTCAAGTCGGCCCAACCGTGCTGAAATCAGCGTGCCTCTACTACCTTAGTAACGATAAAAAGAACTTTACACTACTTAAACTGGATTAGCTCCCTTGGTAACATTCTACACATGTAACCTACTTTTTTAACAGTAAGTTATTACATATAGTTCATTTAAATTAATGACTTAATAATTTTATAGTCAAGTTTGAAATAAAATGTCACGTTTTAAAGGTATAAAGTTTCTTACAAATGTCAAGTTTAAATTACAATCATCGATTTATTTACAAACTTACGAAGCGATGATACATTTCAAAGGTCAGAGTATTATGAAGTCTGTAGACGTTAGAGAGTTATTCGACAGAAATTAGAATATTTATAAACAGAAGACATCAAATGTTGTCGACCTCATTTTTTAATAGAAACAGATCACTATGAGCATTATTTCAAATCAATTTATCGTAGGAGACTAGGGCTTCCGGCCGGCACGGAGCATATCATGTATCTGTGGCCTCATGGCCTCAAAGCAAATATACTGGGGTCCAATATGATGATGTACTCCTAGCCGATTTCGACCACGGCTGTCAGTCTCAACGGAGACCAGTCAACTATTCAAGGGCATTATAGTACACAAGTGTGTGTTCAAACACAGGTGCACACTCTGATACCTCACTAGCAAAACCCTATGGGACTACTATCCGAAACGACGGGAGATAAATCAGGCGCACGAACCGACGGCTTTACGTGCTCGCCGAGGCACTTGGTTAAGTAACCTATAATCAAAAAAACTCTATAACACTTTGGCCCGACCCGGGAATATTTACCCCCTTTATGGTTCTCAAAGGGTACCAACGCATTTACGACTCTTGAGTTGGAGAGCACGGGCGGCGGTAGCCGCTTACGATCAGGTAACCTATCTGCTCGTTTGCCATCCTGTACCATAAAAGTCAAGTTTCAAGTATCAAGACTAATAAGAAGAATAATTCTTCCAGTCTGCTATTTATTCAGTAGACTACCTACGATTATTGGATAAAAATAGCACTTTTATATCTCTAAAGTATATGTAGCAAGACAAAAGAAACTTTCACGTGTTGAGATATAATCCATTTAAGCTTACGCAAGATAAGAACAATGTAAACATTGCTTGAATATATTTGGAATGTTAATTTTATTTTTTATTATATTTTTATAAGTGGTTTGCGTTCAAAAATATAATTGCGTGTGTAATTGGATGACGTTTCTGTACTAGTTACTATTATTTATTCTACTCTATTTATTTATATTACCTAGGGTTAAAAAAATTAATCAATTATGTAATTGGTAGTAGAAAAAAGGCAATTTATATTCATTTATTTTATTATTTTTATTATTTTACTAAATGTTACCCGCGACTCCGCCCGCGTTTATGTCGGTTATCGAGGCAAATAGTAGCCTATGTGTTATTCTGATGTATAAGCTATATAACTGTAAAGTTTAATTCAAATCCGTCCAGTAGTTTTTGCGTGAAGATGTAACAAACATACACACTCATAAACTTTCGCCTTTATATATTAGTGTGAAGTGTGATTCTAGTCTAGGGTGGAATTCAGGTCAATTCAGAATGACTTCCTAACATTCCGTGTGCAGAAATCATCGATGATACCACCAATAAGACACGTCATTGGGATTATACCGTCGTATTTATATAAACACTCGCCATCAATCATTTCTCATCTTCATTTCATAGTTTTGAGGAAGCAATGTTTTTTCATGTTTTGGGCTTGAGGACTGACTGCCAATGACTAACTGTTATTCTCAAAGTCTCTCAATTTGTTTTATGTATGGGCCTTCCAAAATGACTCTACTCGGAATGGTGGAAAACAAAAGCAGAATCCAAGAGTGGTGTTCACCATACTCATTGTGAATGCAGACAATGCAACAATGCAGTATGGTGACCCACACCATGGCGGCCTGGTGATGCGTTCGCATCGTCGGGCCTCCAGTCTCGCACTCACCAACGAAACACGACAGCACGAACTCTGTCATTTTACGTAGATCTTCTGTGCGAGGGTAGTACCGCCCCGGTCGAGCCGGTCCAACCGTGCTGAAATCAGCGTGGCTCTACTACCTTCCTATTTGATTACTACTTTAATCCCTATTTTATAATGGCACAATATAATCTGATTGTATAAAATAAAACGATATCATATTATGGACTCCAGCTCACAACTCTTTTTGCATCAAACTGATACATGAATGTAGTCTTTCATTTCATTTTATGAAACCAATATAATGTTCTTGATTTGATTTTTTGACTAATTACCGTGGAAGATAGCATTTAACAATATATACAAATACTGATAAAAAGAACATCTAAGTGCGTACGTAATTCGACCTATGGTGCACATTGCGTGATTATCTTATTATCAACCGTTCATTCGATTGGAGGAATATGACGGCCAAGTAACCACTTGACATGAATTTTGGCCAAGTAAACGTCGAAAAAATTAATCAGCTTACATCCGTACGCAAGCTCTGTTAAAAACAACGGTACGGCAAAACCCGGAACAGTCAATTGAACATCATACACAAGTACATAGCGAAGTTCGCGTCCCGCCTGGGGTTTGGGCCCATAAACAAAATCTAATTGACGCAGGAATTAAGAACCCCTAGACATCGTATGTTGAATGATCATCTAGATATTGCGATTAAGCGCTTGTTCTCCTTTTTACCCGACTACGGCAAAGCCAAAGGAGGGTTATGATTTTGACTGGCTATGTGTGTATGTTCATCTGTTCCTCATAGCTCCTCAACTACTTAGTAGAAGTGGAAAAATGAGGTATCGTTAGAAGCGTCTTGATCATCCGTTGGTTACAGGTTATATGGCGTGTCACTATATCTAATGTGGCACCTTCTAGCCGACATAAAGAACTGTATTAAAAAAAAATTGAGATAAATATTGCGTGTTTGGTATCGTTGAAAAGGGCGTTACATGTACATTTCAAAAATATATATTATTAGTATTTGCTAATTTAAGCAATTAATATTACAACGGCACCAAAATATTTTAAATAAAAAGAAGTAAAATCCAAAACTCAACTACGACTGATGTATTCACACGTTACATAGAAACGTACCTTATCACTTAACGCGTGACTACGGCTTTTCAAACTTGTTTCATACTTTTTCAGCGTTTTTGTCGTAGTTGGGTTTTAGCTATTACTTTTTTACGTTGATCTTCGCGAGGGTAGTACCGCCCCGGTCAAGCCGGCCCAACCGTGCTGAAATCAGCGTGGCTCTACTACCTTGTAAAAAATGTACTTAGTAAATGTAAACTGCCTACGTACTACAAAACAAGAAGATTTAGATATCACTTGCTGGGTAAAGCCATACCGTGGTATTTACTTACATTTGTGGTTGATGACACTGCATAGGCGTTATACGGCTTCTCCTGCGTGAAAGTATATTTTCTAATCCGAGGAAACATGTATTTTTTAATGGAAATCTAGATAAAAAAACCTGTTTTATTTAATACTCGATATACCCCGCGGTGTTACCCGCGGTTATTGTTGTACCGAGAGTAACGCCGCGTTAGTCTATTTTGGTATGTACCGTGTCTACATACATATGCATTTAGTAAAAATCGGCTATTTTAATATTACAAACAGACACTCCAATTTTATTTATTTGTATAGATGTTTAGTATCGATACTACATTGGTATGCAATAAATAAAATTAGTTAATTTTCTTTTTATATTATTCGAGTTTTATCAATGTAGGGCGGAAACAAAGTCAAATAAAAATGACACTTGATATTGTAGTTGTAACAAAGTGTAAAATAAAATTATGCTACTTGCGTCACGTAAAGATAGCGGTGAAACAACAAAATATACATATAGGTACATTCCGGTCAATTGCAACTGAGCAGTTCTAGAAACTATTAAATAGGTACCTATGAACCACGTTAAAAGTCAGTTTACCAACCATTAAGGTTGGATCAAGACCTTTTCTTGAAAGTTTGTTACTCTTGTTGTTACCTAGCTGCCAATATACGCCGGCGACGGGCGCCCTGCTCTGTGGAGTACCCGGACCATATTATTTCAGGTCCCCTCAAGATCGACACCGCGCCTACTTAGACTCTACCCTTGGGGAACCCTGGGTTTCCCCCTGCCTATCGGCCCAATCATTAAGTATATGTTGCAGCCTGACCGCAGTTTTGCGACCTGGCCGCCCTCCTACCGCTAGCCGCATCTAGCTCCCAATATACCTAGCCGACGGTTTTTACGATTTCCTCGTAAACTATTTGTTCGAAGATCCACTAATCTTCTTATATATAAAAATCAATTGCTGTTCGTTTGTATCGCTAAAACTCGAGAACGGCTGGGCCGATTTAGCCGAGTTTGGTTTTGAAATGTTTGTCGTAGTCCAAGGAAGGTTAAAGCGGTGCAAAATTTTAAATAACTTGAAAATCCAAATGTCACGTGTACGAAGTAGCGGGCACTGCTAGTTAATTATAAATCAGTTACTAACAAAATTTTATCTTATGTGTCCGTCCCCATAAGCTTGAAAATTAAGATAGGAATTTTATTATTGTGCATTAAAAATATACTGAAATTTTAAACTATTTATTTCTTAAGAAGTTTCTATTTACTTATTTTTTGAAATTATTACAGTGTGTGTGTGGTAGTGTTTGTGAAGTTTGGATTTAATTGTTAGGTAGGTATTTTTACATTCACATCATTTAGTCGTTTTTTTGTTAGGATATGGCAACAAGTAGACGTTTGAAACATAGATAATGGTATAGAATCCTTTGTGGTCGAGTCGACTTATTTATCAAAAGCAATATATTCCAGGAAATCTTAGGATGGATCAAAATTAATTCAGAAATAATGTAGTTGTTGACAGTACAATAATATATTAATATATAATCTTTTAATTGCATAATCTTTGTATAAATAAACAAATAAATTACAACTAAAAGAATTACATTTATAAAACTACTCATTATAATATTCTAGTATTTACTAGTAATGAGAAAATCATGTGTGTGGTATGCTAATAAAAATGCTAACACTACATAGTGAGCATGTTTTATTGCTAAATATTTATACATAGAATCTTTCGTGAACATTTGTTAAGTGGGACAGTGATCCACTTAAATTATCTCTTTCTTTGACATTTTAAATTTGTTATGATATCTATTATCATAGTCTATACAAATAAATAAAATTGGAGTGTCTGTTTGTAATATTAAAATAACCGCTTTTTACTGTACCAGTACAATAGCCAGGAGAGTTTATTCCTTTTAAGAGATGTAGACTAAGTTTGTTGGTTCTACCAGTACATAAATAAATATAGATATGTACATTACAGACAAATCTATACAAATAAATAAAATTGGAGTGTCTGCTTGTAATATTAAAATAACCGCTTCTTACTAAATGCATATGTATGTATATATGGTACATATACAAAAAGTGTAGTTAAAAAAATGTTGTCCGTCTTTTGGTTGCGGGTAATCTCTGGAACGGCTGGACTGATTTTGACAGCACTTTCACTGGCAGGTAGCTGATGATGTAGGGAGTAACTTAGGCTACTTCTTTTAGACTAGCTTTGTCCCGCGGCTTTACCCGCGGTACAAAAATGAACGCGGGTAGCACCGCAGGGTTCAGTTAGTTATTAGTATCTTTACATTGAAACACTGTGAATACTACTAGACTATAAGGAAGTGTATCACTAAGAAGGTAACTATGCATTTTTTTTATAATTGGGCGTAGTTTGGCTCCCCAAAATACTTCAAAATTTAAAAATAAAATAAAAATCCTAGTTTAACACATCTCTACCTTTTCTAACTTTTATTTGGATTTGGTGAAATGAATTATTTTCTTAGGTTCTCCTCTATTATATGTTCACTGATTACTCCCTTACTGCCTATATCTTGATTTATACAATCCATCCATATCAAAATAGTCCCATAAAAAAAAAAAAAAACCAGCCATATATTTTTTGGTTGTCTACTCTTATATCTTTTAATTTCCATACTTTAAACTTTCTTTACCACAATTTGCTCATTCCCATGCTATATTATATTTATGTATGCTTCTATCTTAATAAATATGTAGTGTTATGAGTTATGATAGAAGTCATAAAAACAGCAGTAACCTTGGTTGGTGGTTATATTTTGACTTGGTAACAATTTATTGTTAATTTGAACCAAATGATACCTTATCTTTATAGTGAATATACCTAAAAAGAACATTTGCTAAGACCTAATAAAAAGTCATGATTTTGTCATTGAATGTCATTTTTATAGCTTGATTAGCAAATTTGTAGAAGATTGTAGGATTAAAATAAGAATTGTATTTTTTTCAATCAATATACCAATTTTGGATAAATAAAAATCTTTTAGTATATTAACAGCTTTTCATGGAATGGTAAGCACCCTTATAACAGCTTTTTATGAAATGGTAAGCACAACAGCACAAGTACTATTTTAACAAAAATTAAACCGACAAGGTTGGGCTCAATTTCTCTTGGATGCCAACATCAGATATAAATGTCCAGAAGTATCGAACAGATATTTTAAAAGAATCATCAAAATCTGTTCATAAACGACGTAGTTGTCTGAGAACACACATTAAAAAAAAAAAGGCGAATTGAGAAACCTTTTTTGTAAGTTGGTTAAAAAGAAAACAAATTTTAACATTTTAACTCCCTAATTGTTCTGGATAATCTAGAATCAGTTTACCAATTTCCATAAGACCATTACAACTGGGTAGTACATTAGCAGATAACAGATTATAGTTAATGTCGTAATATGTATGTAATTTAGGGTACTTTACCTCGAGAAATTATATAGGTTCCTCAAAAAAAATATTGCATGGACCAGAGATTGTATTAGAATTCAATTGTACACAAAACAAAGAGACTAACATAGATAACTTTAGATGTAGATAACTGGCCAAACAACAAAACTGACAAGAAAATATAAACATTCTTTATGAAAGGAAAATAACAAGCAATCTAACAAGACTATATGTACATGTATACTTAAATAAACATATAATTCAACTTGTTAATACTCTTAATAAGATAATGAGTCTCAATTCTCTTACCTCCTGCATTCAATTTAAAAATTGACAGTAATTATTCAAACCTACTTAATATCCTGATTCACTAGATAATATTTATGTCCGTCGTAATGTCACTGTGAGTAGAAAATTCGCGCTAGTAATTTGTCGTACATTAGTGATGTAATTGTTTACAACTAACAATGGACAATTACGATATGTTACTCACTTTATTTTTTCTTCGATGTTACCCTTCGTGAGCACTACGATGCCGCACAACAGCTCCCTAAAGGCTATGCCTCTCTTCGTCCCGCCGCAGGCCTGGTACAGCCACTCCGCTACCTCGTACGGAACTCCATCACACAGCACTTCGTGGACAAACGCCTCCAAACTCAAGGCTGTGCCGTTTGCACCGGCACATCTCTTGAATGCTTCCCGTATACGTCTCAATTCACTATCAGACACTGCAAATAAAATAAACCGATATTCATCACATTCCTACAACGCACTTATATCGACTATGAACACCACGCGTACCTCGTTTCACTGCATCCTCATATGATATAAAAGATGGTTTCGAGTCTTTCGCACCCATATTCGCGAGTAAGTGATAATCATAACATTTTTAAAGGCGTAATAAACACAAAGAAACAAAGTTACTACAGCTGACAGCTCACGTCGTATGATCTGTAGCCATATTGAATATTTTTTCTGTAACTTATATTTCCGATCTAATTAGAAATGATTTTTGTTAATCTTATTTCCAATTGCGTATTTCAATCAAGGTACACTAAGTTTCTGTGGAACAAATACGCAATGTACACTGACAGTTCGACATAATCACATTTGTTTTACTACCGGACAGTACAGTAGTTCGGATACAACACACACAATCACACAACACGTCTTCACTACACAAATGTCAGAAATACAATGATAAGGGTTAACTTTGACTTTTGGATAGGTGCCTGAAGAACTGTGTTTGTTATTGATGGATGACAAACTGAAACTCTTCTTCTACTTTTCTTCTTCTTCTTTAAGTGCTATTTCATACTAAAATAAATAAATCTTGATGAAAATATGTTAAATTCTGACATGTTGATTAGGTTTCTTAAAATTCAGCAACTGTGAAAATTACGCATTCAGTTGTTGATCCTATTCTGTACTTTTACCTTACAATTTTCATGACTTCATTATTATAATGTTAATTTACTTTCATTTTCGTTCTTGGACCTAGAAGAGTTCTAAGCCACTCTCTGTCACATTCTGCTGTCTCTTTTGCAACCATAATTTACTCCTAAACAGAAGGAGACGGCGGAGTTGACCTCGCGCTTCGCTCTACAACATCGTCGCAATCATTTTAGTGAAGAAAGAATTCCCACTTCGATCTTAGATGGCCGCCACGACATGTTACGTCTCCGCTTCACTTAGGCTAGGCACTCTGCCAGCTTGTGGAAAACGCCGTTTGTCTAGAGTCTGGCCGTCGTAGCGGTGGCATTCAGGCGTTGGCTCCTTTCGGATCAGTCAGAAACAAGTGATCTCCGAAGCATTCGCAATACAACTTTTTTTTTACTTTAGTTATTTAACTATTTGAATTGAAAGAGGTGTACATATCGATCGAATGTGTTTGTTAAAATTGTTTAGAAGAATTAGTATCCACACATAGGAGTAGTTAAAAAAGAAAAGCTGACTAGACATTCTGTAGACATGTTTTTTCTGTTGTGTTGTACTTTAATGTCAATGTCATTGGAGTTTTTGTTGCATCTCTCTTTGGCATTAGATTCTTCGCATTTGATATCTCAGTTTTCAATTCACTCCATAATATTTTTATTTATTTGTCTGAATTTATTACCATTATCATCTAATTTGCATCCAGTTGCGCTGTTTGTTAAAATTCCCGAGTTTGTAGATTTATTAATGTTCACTGCGTTTTACTATAAATGAAAGAAAGTTCGAGCAAAGTTATGTAAAGACTAAATCAACAAATTGTTCCTCTTTATTTTGAACTAATTATTTGATTGTAAATGTCCGTCTCTTTGTGCGTTTTGCGTGTAGAAATCGACGAAGATCTACCCGAAATGGGCGACAATTCCGCTGAAGTGGGTAAGAATATTTATTAATCTATTACCATTAAAAGTAATCGTCCGTTTTTGTTGTAGTTGTAACATTCTGAGTAAAATGAACGAACGAATATCGGGATAAAACCAATCGATAACATAGATGATAATCAGCCATTTTAATTAAAAATATCAATAAATAACTTTTAGATTCAATAGTATAAGAGTTCCAAATCTAATATAGATATAAAAAAATGCTAATGTAATAAACACTAATTAAGATGGAAAGAATCTATGGAGATAGGTTGAAGTATCTACAATTTGGCCAGCTGTAATCCTTCTAAGCTTTTAAATGGAACAAAAACTAATCTAGTAAAACAAGGAGAGATATAGATAGGTATATTCATTCTAGGGGTGTCATAGTTAAGCTTGGTGCATTTATGCCGACCTTCATGTGATGCTGACTTTTTAATATTAATTCTAATTTGGTTAGGAAATCGAAATCGTATAATAGCATAGTTTTAAGAACCATTACCCATGGTTTTTACAATGACACCTAAGTATACAATGTCACACTAATGTTGACTTACACACATCAAAATTATTTAGAATAATTACAAATTTTAACAAAAAAATAATCAACTTCAAGAACTGGACCAAATTTAAATGGGACCACATGGGAAGCACCAGCTGTCAAATAAAAAAGTCATGAAAATTGGTTCGCCCAGTTGAAAGTCGAAAACATAAAAAAAAAATACAGTCGAATTGATAAGCTCCTCCTATTTCAAAGTCGGTTAGAAGTGTGATTATAATAGTGGTTAGTGATCCTGACTGCTGAGCACCTAAGGTCGTGGGTTTGATTCCCACCCGTGACCAGCTTTTGTGTGATGAGCACAATCGTTTGTTCTGTGTATGGGAGTAATTTACCTATAATATGTTTGTTTGGAAATGTGTCAATGTGTTTGTCAGTGATCTGGATGCCTTGGAGAGGGCTTTGCCAAGTTTGGGATCTTACGACTGTGAAGAAAATCTTATTATTAATTATGATATTTGTAACACTAATGTAATTGTAATGGCTTGCTACACATGTTGGGAAACTGTAAGTGTAGTGAGCAGTTGATATAAATAAAATGGTATGTTACATACCCACTATCACTTCGCTAAGCAGGCGACATATAATGTGCGCGTCGCCACATTAAAATCTAGTCTTTCATACAATGTTTTAAATATTTTTTATAATATTATTATCTGTTGTAATGAAACACTATGAATACAATAAAAAACCATTTTACCGGGTAACTAGTGGAACAAAGCTAGTTTAAAATTAAGTAGCCTAAGTTACTCCTTATATCATTAGCTATCTGCCAGTGACAGTCCGGTCAAAATTGGTCCAACTGATCAAGAGATTTGCCAGAAAAAACAAACAGACAAGAATTGAAAAAAAAATTTTTTGGTATATTTACAGTGTATACATATGCATTTAGTAAAAGTGGTTATTATATATTAGGAAAATGCTATTTTCTTCATAATCAATCTATTCCTAAGTGATGAGAACAGATTAATTCATTAATTTATATATATTATTATCATACAATATATGCATGATAAATTAGATGTAGGTGTAAAATATTAGTTGGCAAATATGTAGAAAATTTATAGAAGACATGAAAATTCATAAGCATTATTTAAGTTCACTCTTGCACATTATTATTGTCTGTTTTTATAACTATATTTTTTTTTTTGACAGAAGCGGCCAAAGAACAAAAGAGGAAAGACAGAGGAGCTCGGGAATCTAAAACAATCACAGTAGAAACCTATGCCAGTGTCCTGACAGGTCCCAACACTGATTCCGGTATTCTGCCCACTAGCTCCCGTCGCTCACCTCCCGAAAGTACCAGTATTTCTGAAGATGATGACACCATAAGCTTCTTTTGTGGAAATCCTCTTGTAGAGGTTACAAAAGGTGTTATTCATCTTTACAAAGAGAAGTAAGTAAAAAGTGACAAAAGCAATTTCAGTAATCAATATTTATTGCATTAAACTTCAAAAAAAGTAAAGACAATATAACAATTTGAAAATAAAAACTTGTTTTAAATTCTGAGCTATTATAATACCATCTTTTAAAACATTTTTCTATTTCATTCTCAGCTCAAATAAAAAAAATAAAGAAAGATAACACACTGCCTTGCTCTTGTAGAACCAGAAAAAAGTAGCGTAGTGCCAAGTAAACACATGTGTTACATTCTGCTTCAACAAGAACAAGTCAGTGTGTTATCTACCTTTTTTATTTGATCTGAGATTACATTATAAATTTTAGTGAAATGAAGGAAAGTGCAGATGCCAAGACCTTATGCCTGCTGTCAGTTCCTGGTGCCCTGGGAGCTACAGATCTACTGGCGTTTGCAGCTGCATGTCAACAAGACATTGCCCATGTCAGGGTGTTGCGGGATGGCTCCCCAGATCACTATATGGCTCTATTCACGTAAGTCGATCTTTATTAAAACAAGACAGTAAGAAGTAATGGACCAGCGAAACAAGTTCTTTATTCCTGCATTATGAAACAAGAAGTTAATTACCTTCATAATCATGTCTTTAAGAGCAACACTGTTGGACATAAGCCTATCCTTCAAAAGGAGATTACGGTCTACTGTGCCATGCTGACCAGACGTGTTGATACAGGGTTTATCTCAAGTTTTACTTCTTTTTTCAGCGCTTAGTTGTTCCCTTAGTCCGCGGAATGAATGGAGGTGGTGACACTCACTATTTTTCATCCATCTCCACAATGAACACACCAAATAGAATTAAGTAAACTACATTTTCTTAATCACATAGACTTCCTTCTGGTTTACAGATTCCGCACATATCAAGCAGCGCGTGAGTTCCACGAAACCTTTGATGGAGTTCCTTACAGTAGCTTGGAGCCGAATGCCCTGTGCCACATGGCTTGGGTATCTCGCGTAGAATGGGCTCGAGACGGAACACCTCCTCCTTCACACACCGAGCTACCAACTTGCCCCGTTTGTTTGGAGCGTATGGATGAAAGCGTAGCCGGAGTGCTGAGCGTTCAGTGCGCTCATGCGTTCCACTCCGAGTGCCTTGTGAGGTGGAGGGATGCGAGATGCCCTGTGTGCAGGTGTGCGCAGACTCCGGAGCCGAGGGGTGGGAACACTTGTTTCCAGTGTGAACGGGCTACTGTTGCAGGTTTGTCAATTAACTCAATACGTAAGAGAGTATAGTAAGCAAAATAATATGTAGAGACATGGAATTCACGAATTTTTTAATTGCACTTATAATGAAGGGAGAAAAGAAACTATCGTTACTTGAAACACCTGTTTTTTTTTACTATTGCAGAGGAAGATGGTGATGAGACTCGAGATAACATCAGTGGCGTTGTCGAAGGTCTTGTCGACGGCATGGAGGCTGGTACGCTGTGGATATGTTTGATATGTGGACATGTTGGCTGTGGCAGGTCAGTTTAATATTTTAAGCACACATTCAACTTGAACATCAACATTGTGTCCACTTACGCTGAAATTTATAAAGCGTACTTTGTCTTTGCTTAGACTTACCTCACGAGGTAAGTGTGCGTTGAAATTTATAGTCATTATGCTTAGCTCAAGCTGAGCAAATGCTTAGCATTGTCTAAGTCACCGAATTCCTTGACTTAGCGATTACTTACGCGCTTGTAAACATGGTTTGATGGTTCAAGTAGAAAAGCCGTAATCTAGTTTGAAAGCGTTGTAACAGGACTTCTGTTACAACACTTAGGGCATGCCAGGGTCAAAGTTAAAAGTTCTTTCTATAAATTAGTAGTTATATGCGATTGATCTCGAAACAATCTGAAATATTCAAATATATCGACTGGAGTGATACCACGACCTCACAGAAAACCGATAAGAAGCAGCGCTTGTGCTGTGTGAGTGAGTGAGGATACCTGAGGCGAAATGTCGGTTCGTTTTCCCATATATTCCATAAAAAATGTTATGACATTTGACTGACAAGTCAAATATACTCTTTTATTTGTACATGTATTATTTTTGCCCTTTTTCACTTAAAATTAATAAAAATCAACGGTTTAAATTGATTGAAATACAATTATATAATAAAGTTTATAAGATTACAAATATTTTAGTTTATAACAGCTATTTTCAAATATGTAAAATGTTTTTAAAATATCTATATAATTCAAATAAATATGCTATGCAAATAGAAATGTTATACATTTTTTCCTGAGTTCTTGCTTAGCATACACTCAGTACATTCTTAGCTCAAAGGACTATAAATTCGAATGCTAAGATTACACTGAGCAGGAACTTACGTAAGTTTAGCGTAAGCAAAGTCTGAGCAAAGTCTAAGCACGCTTTATAAATTTCAGCCTTATTGTCAACTTTGCCGTAACGACAGAATGGTAGTATACGGTATCCTCCACTAGGCAGACGCTAATGGATGACGACCATGTGTCGTCAAATCGAAGCCTAGTTAGAATATTCCCAAGGTTTTGGCTGCGTTTTACTGAGGAACTGCCAGATGTCTTAGCGGCAACCGTTCACAGGTCTCCGTGAAATTTGGCAGCAATAAGGCAAAAGTTGTGCTTTTAGTCGATTTAATAATAAAACATTGCCCTACAGATAGCCCTTATCTTTTTGTACAAGATTATGGTGATTATTGCAGTAGCTTTATATATACTTGAATAACTGTATTGTATATAAGCCATACGGTTTTAGGTATGAGGGTGGACACGCAGCGAAACATTTCTTGGCTTCAAACCACACGTATGCCCTGCAGCTTGGATCCAACCGCGTGTGGGATTACGCCGGTGAGTGTGCAATTAATACCTACTTTCTATGACTTTAGTTATAAATTCTACAAAAATCCAGTCTTTCTGAGGATTAGAAAAAGAAGGCTGGATATTAACAATTATTTTTACGGGAATTAACGCGATCCCTTATTAAAAAGTATTACATACCTCTGATTTGCCTGACGTTTCGACCAGGTTGCACTGGCTGTGGTGCAAGCCTGTGACCACGGCCCGTGCAACCTGGTCGAAATATTTAATAAGTGATCGCGTTAACGCGTTAATTCCCGTAAAAATAATTGAATATATCATGGAACGCGAAAGTTTAAAAGTTAGTAAGAACTGGATAGGAATAAACTGTAGAAAGTGGTAAATTCTGTTTTTCCTACTTACTATGCTATATGATTCTTTGTTTGCTCTGACAAAATAATAATTTCGACGTTTTGTGTTGTAACTTATAATAAAAGAACTAGAAATAGCTAAAGGAGTGTTTGATGAAAACAGCGTTTTATATGAGCATAACACGATGAGTTGTTTGTTCAGGTGACAATTTTGTCCATCGCTTAGTCCAAAACAAGGCGGACGGTAAACTGGTGGCTGCCGAGGGAGGCCTCGCCTCCGAGGAGGCGTGCGGGGGGGAGAAGCTGGACTCTGCGCAGCTCGAGTTCACTTACATCCTGACGCAGCAACTTGACAGCCAGCGCATGTTTTACGAGCAGAGGATGAGCAAGTTAGTGCCTTTCTGTTTTGTTGGGGACCATGTATTTCAGTAAAGTCTACGTAAAATGTAAGCCAATTACTTTCAGAAGGACAGAAGCTTTCTGGGAAGTTGGTAAGCTTCTAGAAGCGATTTTGTATTCAAAACTAGCCGCCCCGACGAACTTCGTACTGCCATTTTGTTTCAAAATTTCCGTAAAGCTTGTTTTTAACATTTATACCCGTACAGTCGTGGATTAAAAAAATTTTACTCTTCCGGTTTTCTTATAATTTTCTTTTATATAAACCTTGTCCTGACTATAGCAGACGATAAAAAAAAGAATTATCCAATTTGGTGCAGTCGGTCTTAAGTTATGCGCGCACATAGGTACATTTCAGTGATTAATTTTATATATAGGTATAGATTAGGGGACAAGGGGTCGAATGTAATGTCATCAAATTTGGTGTTTAAAAAAATTATCATAATATGACTTTTTTTTCTCAGCTTAGCTATTGCTTAAGTTAGAAGCAGTTAAATGCTTCTGTTTTTTAGTAGAAATCAATTTAGAAGAGTGTTAAACAACCAAACAATCTATTTTCTTTTTTAACAACCGTAAATGTAAATTAAGGGGGTCACGCCAAGTTTTAAGTCTAGACTCGGGGTTTAACATAATTAAAACAAAACAGATGACGTAGTTAAAGGATGCTCCCTGGTATATGGAGGAGTCAGTAGTAACGAAGGGTGTGGTGCTGCAGGCTGGAGGAGGAGCAGCGCGCCGAGAGCTCGGGGCTGCGCGCGCGCGCCGAGAGCGCCGAGGCCAGCGTCGCCACGCTCAGCGCGCGCGTCACCACGCTCACCCGAGACAACGCGCACCTGGAGAAGAAGCTGCAGCAGGTCACCACCAAGTCAGTACCTGCCTCTACTTCTGCTACTTCTGTTATGTGAAAAAAAGAAAATTAAAATACGAATGATGCACGTAATATAGCCTTTAGATGGCTTAACCACTTCATACTGAGCTTAGTGGTCTGGGGTCAATCATAGGAGTACAATTTTTGTGATCCACAAATTTTTATTCTGAATCTGGGTATAGATACAGAAGGTTGCGTCTTCAAATCACGTCAGGTTCACCAATTTCGCGACAACTAAGAGGCTTGCTGACCCGTAATTTTATTATAGTTATTAAACCCGATACTATGACTGATGTATGTAAGTTTTTGGGATAGGTAGGTGTCAGCTAGCTCAGCTGATCAGCTGTCATACCGTAGTTAAAGTAGCAATTAATGTCCAAGGAAGATTTGACGAATCTAACGTATTTATTGATCAAATTATTTCTTAATATGTACACAAGACGGTAGTATAGCTCGCTCGCTCGAGTACACCATCCACTTGCGTAAAAGGACGGCCGCGCTGGGGCTCGGTCGCAGTCGCAGTTTGCTCGCGTTGCGGGCGGACGTGTGGACGTCGCTCACAGTATCTCGAGTACTCTTCAACATATAAGTTGTAACCTCCTTCGAAAGCATATTATTTACAATCAATAAAGAAGGAATAATATAAATGTTTTATTTTATTTTTAGATTATCGACGTTACAAAACGAATTGTCAGAAGAAAGGGGACTTGCAGCCGCTTTAGCGAATAGTCAAGCGGAATGGCAGGCTAAAGCTAAGCTACAGGAAGAAAATTTTGTCAAGGAGGTAAATATTATTTAGTTTAATTTTTTCTAATTCATCAGCCTATCGAAGATCATCGCTAGATGTAGACTTCTCCAATTGCAACGCTATTTGGTTCATTACTATAAATTAATTTTTATCGGCATGTCTTAAATACATTTCTAATAGGGCAAATAAATCACATATTATAAGGTATCTCATAATTTATCTACTCAACTAGCGGCGAAATAGTAATCACTAATAAACCTTAGATAGGTTTTTGTGTGTAGGTTAAGACTTGTATTACTGTAATAGTTGGATAATTAAACTGGAAAATTTATAAAAAAAAAAAACTAGACTTTTTTTCTAACTTTGACTTCAACTGTTGTAAAAGAATGTTTCAAAATAGAAATACAATGACAAATCGCTAATAAACATGCCAAGAAATTGATAAGGACCAAGTATAAATCCCTGTAGGAACCTCGCAGTAACATAACATTTCAGAAAATTTCATGTTACTTGGTATCAATGACACAATATACTAATAGACCGACCCTCCCTTGGCCAATACTGTACACCAGAAACAGCTAGAAAAGATCCGTTAAATCTAGATGGCGCTACAAAATAAGATATAAAAAACCGTGTAACAAAGTTTAACACTATTTTATTTATATGCTTCAATTCTGGGGACTATATTATTATTTTACGAATATAAAGCTTGCTTTCTAACGCTTCCTTTAAAAAAATGTTTTTCAATTGCGTAAGTACAAGTTATCACCTATTTTTAGGAGATGTCGTTACAATCGATTTAAAAAAACTTGAAAATAATGACCTATTTATTACGCTAGATGTCACATTTATAAGTTATTGTTATGACATACAAAATACTAAATTCGCTGGATGCGCGATGATAGTGGCTACAATTACGTCAGATTTTGAAATGTCAAATGGTTGGTTGTCTTACGAAGAATAAGTAAACAAGTAACAAATTATTTCAAAGAAACATCTTAAAGAGGCGCCCATTAATTACGTGAGGCATTTTTGAGAATTTTTCGATCCCCCGTCCCGCCTTGGTGAGATATCGAGTCGTGAGTGCTACTTCGCTACTCTGCAGAGTTCGAATGAATACAACAAGCACTATTGTGTCAAATTGGTCCATATTTTATTCTAGAAATTTTTTTTTTTCAAATTCCCGCAATTACGTCATATTTGCCAAATAACCTCCCCCCCCCCCCCCTTCCCACCTAAGTGAGATTTGTAAAGAGTTAATATATTTATATAGAATACCTTACGTAATTAATGGAAGCCCCCTAATTTAAATATATTCTATTCGATCACGTATATGGTGTAGATAATAACGTTGAGCGATTTTATTGCCTGTCTGATAAGGCATAATCCATCAATTTTAGGTCATTAAATTTAATTTTAATAAAATGATCAAACTGAAAAGTATAATCTCTACTCCCAATATATATTTTAATTTGTACAACAGGTAATATTAAAATCACATTAAATCAGTCAGGAGATCGACAAACAAATATTATTTGTTATACACTTTAAAGATTTTTTTTTATGTTTGGGCCTGCCAAAATGACTCTACACTGCCTGATGGAAAGCAAAAGCAGAATCCAAGAGTGGTGGTCACCATACTCATTGCAAATGCAGACAACGCAGAATGGTGACCCACACCATGGCGGTCTTGATATGCTTTTGCATCATTGGGCCTCCGGTCTCGCACTCACCAACGACAGCTCGAACGCTGTCATTTTACGTTGATCTACTGTGCGAGAGTAGTACCGCCTCGGTCGAGCCGGCCCAAACGTGCTGAAATCAGCGTGGCTCTGACTTAAATTTTTTTTCCAACAAATTTTTATCCTATTATATAGATTACGACAAAAAATAAAACCTGATGACAGTATTTTAAAATCTAAAGAGTTCAGAAAAGGTTTCTAGAGCATTGGCATTGATGCAGCTACGAACATCATGGTTACTAAGAAGATGAAAATAAATTTAGCTTGTCATTATTATACAAATCTAAAGCTTATTTTTTCCTAAGGCGGCAAGGTGTAGTACTTGCCGTTCCAAACACAATCCGAAACTCCGAAAGTGGCAAGCAAAATCCGATTGTTTGCCAGGTTTTTGCCCTGATCTATTTAAAAAACTTGAGAGGTCTCGAGGGACACCAGGGTGGAACGAAGTTTTAGTTCGCACCTCAGTAGTAGATGCTTTAGTTGATTCGCTGTTGAAATAATAAAAGCAAAAAAAAATAGGCCAACCTCCAAAGACTGGGCGTGTCACCCAAACGAGGTAACCTACGCTAAGGTGGGCTCAGCAGCCCAGCTGGCAGTTAGGGGGGCCAGGCCAGCAAAAATACCCGAGAAGGTCAACCAGGGGAAGCGAAAGGGGAGTGCGAACGGACACACTAGATGTCGCGGGTTACTAGAAATGAATCCTTTCTGCTGTATTGAGCCGATTCGCTGTGCCATTACTTGAGCATCGCAGCGTTGGATATAGAATGCAGTTATGGGAGAGTATCTCTCGCTCCCAACCATGTTATGCTCCATAGTACATAGCAACAGAGTTTTACCTTCTGCGAAGATAACATTGCACAGAAAAAGGCGGCGGAAAGGACCAAGTACGAAAATTTCTATTTGAACCCAATTTGCCGCCACCCGCTGAAACGGACGCTACGGTGCATTCTAGCAAATCATGCCATCCCACCAATCTAATCAAGAAAAAAAATAGTTAAAATTACTAATTTAACTAGTAATATTTAAGTGATATTGAGATGTTTTATAAACAGATATTTACAAAGATGTATATTAACAAGCATATAGACTTCCTCATATAATAGTATTAATACATTATTTCTTTTTCTCAAACTGCCAAGACTTATTTTCTCCATTTATATTACAGTAATGTAGTTTTTTCAAATCGTTTAATATGCCGCCCCCTAAAATGAGCCGCCCTAGGCTTCAGCCTACTGAGCTTTCATCACTGAATAATATGGATTTTTTCAACAAATTTTGATTATCTTAACACAATTAAGTGGCTATTGTAACATATCTTTAAAAGTTAGAGATAATTATGGTATCGCGGACTTTTTTGTGTACATTATTATCCTCTACAAAATTGAAGGACATAATTTTGCTCTATTGTTAATAACAGATCATTTTTGATGTTTTTTGTTTTTTTTTTTTATTTTAGTTTGCAAATTTGTATGATCAAAAGTTACAAGACTTACAACTTTTTTATTATTTCATAGATTTTTATTTTCTTTTCGAATACATTGAAGAAATAAAAAGTTGCATAGAAACTCCAAACCCCTATTTTACCCCCTAAATAGAAATTCTACATTTATTTCCTCAGTCCTTACTTAAGTCAATTGAAAACCCTACATAGAAAGTTTTACGTGAAAATTTAAAAAGTTTGAATCAAAAATTAATTTTAAAAAATTATTGATGTACCGTATTTACTAAGAAGCAATTATTACGAAGCTGTTTATTTGAAATTATAAATAGACATTTCTATTTTATTTGTTTGTGTGTATAGATGGCTCTTTGACGATTTAATAAAATATCACATAAATTACTAATATAATTATTTGGAAAACGACATCTAGTGGCCCATTTTGCAAGACAATAAACTTGTCAGTTGACTTTTGGGTTCGTACTTGGGTGTAGGTCGGAAAATATCCTTCAAATTCACGATTTGATGCACTTAGTGACATCTAGAGTACATTAAGCTTACTAGCAATCCGCGTACAGGTCTCTCCTAGTGAAGGAAAAGTCTATAGTATATATTTCGTCAGTGCTTGGTATTTATAATCGACATAATCTAAAGCTTGAGATAAATACTGTTTGGTTGTAATAAAGAATTTCGACAATAACATTATTAACCGGCATTCCATCTGAATACTTATTTAGAAATATGAATACAGTAGAAACTACATACTCGACTTGTATACAGGCTGTCCCAGAACTCAACGTTACTTGCGGTTTTTATTTTTTTACTCGTTTTTTATAGTATGAAACTAACAAGTATTTTACCATTTTACAATCCTGATTGAATGCGCCAACTTTTAATGGTACTTGCCAAGGCATTCTATTACATTTTTTTAAATGGCCTTTCAAAGTCGACAAATTTTAAACATTTTAAATTCATAGTTTAACAAATACTCTTAATTTTAGGAAACTTGGGGCAATTGTGTAATTATTTTTGATTGTGATTCTAGAAATGTTATTTAGGATTACGGTTCCAAAGTTTAAATGAATAAAAATAATGAAAATTAACCACAATAACCGAAAAATGGTTCAATTGACCAAATTTCTAGGTTTTTTAAAATGTCCATAATTTTCAAACTGCATGGGATAGATTTTTTATTTTATTTTACTCATGATGTTTACAATCAATCCTGTCACCCCGTTTCGGATTGACGTTGAGTTCTGGGACACCATGTATAGAGAGTCTGACTGTCTTATAATAGAAAGTTAGAAATTATAATGTAAAGTAACCGTGTACCGTCGATCGAACTATAGGTAAACCGCCGTAAGCGTGGCCTTCCTGATGGTTTGCGGGGCGCGGGGCGGGTGATGCAACCGGCTATACACGATACGACGTAATGACTCGTATCTTGAGATTTAATTGATCTTAAGATTGATATACATATTTACACCTATGATATATTTTTAATGAGTTTTTTTATTTTAAGTATTTTTTAAAGTTTATTTTTACATTTATTAGAACTAATATTAATAAACAATGGGCGTTATATATTTTATTTATTTATCACAGACATAATAATTGAAAGTAGGAAATAGAAAAATATATACATATTATCATTAATCAGAACTTTCTTCATCACATGAACTTTCTTCTTCTTATCTTGCGACAGTTCAATAATAAATGGTCTATACATATCATCGTAGGTCTTGTCTATTAGATTATCTTTTTGCATATAATCATCTTCTATTTTAATCACATGTTCAACACATTTGGCCCATTGAGCTTGAGTATAGGCAGAAAAAATTTGTTCCAATTTTGCTTGGTCTAATTTCATTTGTTTAATAAATTTGGCAACATTTAATAACATAATTTTTGATTGTCTAATTAATTTTTTATTACGCAGAGTAGGTAGGTTATCCTGATCCATGTCGCAAGATTAATATTATCGTGTGTAGCAGTCGCTAGAAAAATTTCACGCGCGGACTGACGTTCACGTCAGTCACTGCCGGCCGACACCGGCAGACTAGTTGATTGGCTGAGCGCGCTCCCGCCCCGCGCCCCGCAGACCATCAGGAAGGCCACGCTTACGGCGGTTTACCTATAGTAGTAAATAATAGGCCGCCCTAGTGCGTTCATTGTTACATTGTTTGGAGTCACAATGAGCCACTGCTCCTGCTTTTCACTAGGCAGAGCAGAGCGAGTCACTTCGGTAGGTGAAATCGTGACGTCAGTTAAAAGTGGTTGACATGCGCAGGTGGCGGATCTGAAAGAGCAACTACGAGACGTGATGTTCTTCGTGGAGGCTCGCGGGCAGCTGCAGCAGGCCGGCGCCGCCAGCGACGCGCTCTCCGCCGAGCTGCAGCACGCGCGCGTCACCGTCGCGCCGCCGCCCAAGCCGCGGCGCCGGCGCCGGTAGCCGTCCTCACTGCGCACTGACCTACCTGCTACTGCACCACTCCTAGTGCAGCTGCAGCACGCGCGCGTCCTCACTGCGCACTGACCTACCTGCTACTGCACCACTCCTAGTGCAGCTGCAGCACGCGCGCGTCACCGTCGCGCCGCCGCCCAAGCCGCGGCGCCGGCGCCGGTAGCCGTCCTCACTGCGCACTGACCTACCTGCTACTGCACCACTCCTAGTGCAGCTGCAGCACGCGCGCGTCACCGTCGCGCCGCCGCCCAAGCCGCGGCGCCGGCGCCGGTAGCCGTCCTCACTGCGCACTGACCTACCTGCTACTGCACCACTCCTAGTGCAGCTGCAGCACGCGCGCGTCCTCACTGCGCACTGACCTACCTGCTACTGCACCACTCCTAGTGCAGCTGCAGCACGCGCGCGTCACCGTCGCGCCGCCGCCCAAGCCGCGGCGCCGGCGCCGGTAGCCGTCCTCACTGCGCACTGACCTACCTGCTACTGCACCACTCCTAGTGCAGCTGCAGCACGCGCGCGTCCTCACTGCGCACTGACCTACCTGCTACTGCACCACTCCTAGTGCAGCTGCAGCACGCGCGCGTCACCGTCGCGCCGCCGCCCAAGCCGCGGCGCCGGCGCCGGTAGCCGTCCTCACTGCGCACTGACCTACCTGCTACTGCACCACTCCTAGTGCAGCTGCAGCACGCGCGCGTCCTCACTGCGCACTGACCTACCTGCTACTGCACCACTCCTAGTGCAGCTGCAGCACGCGCGCGTCCTCACTGCGCACTGACCTACCTGCTACTGCACCACTCCTAGTGCAGCTGCAGCACGCGCGCGTCCTCACTGCGCACTGACCTACCTGCTACTGCACCACTCCTAGTGCAGCTGCAGCACGCGCGCGTCCTCACTGCGCACTGACCTACCTGCTACTGCACCACTCCTACTGCAGCTGCAGCACGCGCGCGTCCTCACTGCGCACTGACCTACCTGCTACTGCACCACTCCTAGTGCAGCTGCAGCACGCGCGCGTCCTCACTGCGCACTGACCTACCTGCTACTGCACCACTCCTAGTGCAGCTGCACACGACCCCCTTCTCACAGCATCGTGGACACCTGGAGCCGCTATTTCAATACACCCATACGACAAACTAATTACAGATAATAGGCATAGATAGACACGCTACATACTGCAGGCAACTTGTGGCGCCATCTCGTTGTGAAAACCGTCTATTGAATAATAAACTTAAGAATACTACTGTTGAAATCAATGTAAATTATTACTGAAGTACAAAATTAAATCTTTTATATACTGGCTACCTGAAAGTTAAAAATTTGCGTGAAACATAATTTTGTCCTTTAAACATTTTCTTAGAATGCTAGATGAAGTGAAGATGGTTAAATATAAAGAAATCCTATGCTACGCTTTAGTGTTAATTAATATAATTAAAGTGAGTCCTGGGATAATGAAAAGGATCGTACAGGAAATATTTCAACCCCAGAGCATGTTACACAATACAAAATACGTCGTTTTTTTATTACTTCGAAACTTTTCAAGCAGGATATGGAGTTAAAACTCGACCGAACAACCATTGTTTAAAGATTATAATTATTAATTGTGTGATTGCTGTATTCATAGCTTGAAGAAATGCGTAGTATAGTTCTAAGAGAGGGTTTTGTCTCGATTTTACAGTATAATAACATGTGCAGCACATTTTTAAATTATTGTTTTCAAGCTGCAAATTACTGTGATAATGTTAATAGATTTTAAGAAAATATGTAAGTAGTTTTTTGCGTGTAGTTAATAAAAAATGCATGGTTAATAAAAACATGTAAAAATAAAGAATTTATGTTGTACTGAAAATAAAACAAAAACTATATTAGTATGAAAAATAAAGGTAATTTATAACTGATTGATCTTTTTTTTCTAGATTATTTATATATCACATGACCTATCTTAAACTGAACCTGTTCTGTACTGTAGTAACCAGAGTGCTAGGACACCTAAAAATTACTAAAAACATACATACTGTAGATACACCTAGGAACAGAACAACGATAATTTGTTCTAGGTGGGAGTCAAACCCACGACCTCTAACTTAGCAGCAACACCAGAAGTTATAGAATAAGTTTATGTAGGAAGGATTACATTTGTATAGGTGTTCACCACCACACATCTTTTGGTGAATTCACTTCTTTGTACCTACTACTTATTCATCATATTTCGTGTTAATTTAATGCCTCGATGGCGCAGTTGTAATGTATGCGACTGCTGTGATTGAGGTCTTTTGGGTTCGATTCCCGGGTCGGACCAAATGTTTGTATGATCTGCAAATATTTGTTTGAATGTTGTTTTATATGAAAATATGTATGGTATTAAAAAAAGTAAAGGATATGTCTTCATATAAGTTGTCTAGTACTCATAATACAAGCTCTGCTTAGTATGGAACTAGATGGCGTTGTGTGTAAAATGTCCAAAAATATTTATTTTACCTGACAACAAAACTATTTTAATCAATGATATTGAATGAATGGTAAAACTTTTCTAAATAAAATGGTTTATTATTTAGATAACATAATTTATTTATATAAATTAAGTTTTTATAAGCAGGGTGACACGACTTTTTTCATTTGAGGAAACGAATTCTATTATCACCATTTTAAAATGATCGAGCCTTAAAATATGGCAGGTGTAACCAATGATGATAAAAAAGAAGTAACTTCTGACTTCTTACCTATCTGACGGTTGACAGTCAACATTCTATGAATATCCTGTTACAAATATGAAGGGTAGAGGCACCATAGTTACAAACTTCCGTCCTTAATAGCCGAATTTAACAGAATAATAAAGAGAACAACCCCGTGGCAGGTCGCTATTGAACCTCTCATAGCTCTACGCAGTAAGAGTCGGAACACCGACCTGCCTTAGACGACATCCCCCGGCTGCACCGAGGTGTCACCGGTCTCGGGTCGTTAGCAGTGACCAGATTTCCCCTGGATGTAGCCACAACGACCCTTAACCGACGATTGGGGAGCTAGCGGCTTCTACCGCACCCCCTTCGTCGCCTCTTTCAAGCGGGAGGAATTCGACCCAGAACATGGTCAATTTGAGCGACAAGCCACAGGGCGTTTCCAATCAGGGGGTCTGTTTTTCCTCAATATCTGCTGATTTTGCTGCTGGGTGTCTGAAATATCTTCCATGAACTGTGCTGTCATCTGCATAGCAATGAATGTTGCCAAGGGTTAACATTTCATTGATATGCAGAAGAAATAGCGCCAATAATCCTGCGTTAATCTTAATACCCTGAAAGTCGCAGACCCCATCGTCATAAAGGAGTCTGATGCGCCGCTGGTGCAGGAATGCGGAAACCCAGCTGCTAAGATTGAGGGGCAAGCCGAATGCCGGTAGTTTGGAGAGAAGCGAACAGTGCCAAACCCTATCAAAAGCCTTGGCCATGTCAAGGCTGATGGCCAAAGATTCCCTGTGCCTATCAATAGCCTCACCCCAAAGGTGAGTGACGTATGCTAGAAGATCACCCACGCGGATCGGTTCGGTCTAAAACCATATTGATAATCATTAAGAAGGGACTGATCCTCCAGGTAGTGGACCAATCGTTTGTCAAGTGGATGGGCTGAACATTCGTCTCTGTCAAGAGAAATACGACAGGCGATATAGGCAGTTCTTAAGAATCAACGCTGGGTTACCGTCGGGTCCACTAGCCGGACGTCGAGTGACCGAAGCTCCGCAAGGACATCAGCCGGATGCGAATATCCTGCATTGTAGCATCGCAGCCCGGAATGGTAGGCGGGTGCAAGCCACGGACATCGATTCGGGAGTTAGCCGCAAAGAGATCAACAAGCAGTTTCGCTTTCTCCTGCGGCTAATGAGCAAGTGATCGTCGGGATATTTCAGCGGTGGTAGCGAGGGCTGGCAGAAGTTGGACTGCACGGTTTTAGCCCATCGTCAGAACTCTCGGCTACCCGTAGGGTATGCGACGAGTGTTTGGCCAAGCCGTGCCATGCGCTGGGCATCCGCTGTGACGTAAGCCTTCTTGCATTCCCTAGTGGCATTATTAAACGCTGCTTTTAGTCGATCCACGTTGGGGTGGCCGTGAGTGCGAGCCCTGGTCCATGCGCGGTATTACTATTTAATTCGGAAATAAGGAGGATTGACTTGGCAGCACATGTTTTAAATTGTTCATTCTGTTTTACGATGTCACGTTGTATATAGTGGCACGTCGAAAAACGCCCTACTTGCAATTAAATTCATCATAAAACACAAAGGTACCAATTATAATTTCCTTCAACAATACATCATCCTTCATTATTTAACAATGTACCCATTTTAATCTATTGTTTGTGAATTGTTTTATGCGGAACGGAACGGAGACGACAGAAAATTGACGATTGATTGAGTGAGTGAAATTAAGTACGTACGGCCATCCGCGCGATGGTTCATGGTGCTTAATGATTTTTACCATTTTCATACCTAATATATTTGGCTTAACAACACGTAAAATATCGAATTTTTTGCAGTTAGTTATGTAAACAGTAGTAAATAAGCAACCCACACTCACATACTTATATTTAATAGTAATTTGAGCGCTTCTTGTCACGTAAGTAAAAATGATTGTTAGAAACTTGCAAAACGGTCAGACTTAAAAGTCAGCATTAATTTTAAATATTCTATATCAAGTGTAAGTTAATTCATGAATCATTTGTTTAGACCATTTTGCAAGTGAAAATATTGAATTATTTTGCAGACTACACAGGATAAATTGCAGCGCTGTTGAGGTGGTATCATATGCAGTTGTTTACTCGCGGTTTTGCCATCGACTAGAGCCTCTGTAACAATGGTCAGAGCACCTAGTCCTTAGCAATTCTGCATTTCATCGCGGATGTATTGCACGCCATACACGCGGTCACAGATTAACGAAAGTTTACATGGAGCGATGGATAAAATCCAACTGTTGACACACATTGGATTTTTAGTGCCATCGCTGTTTGTGGACTATCTTTCGACAGATCCTTTGTGTTTTAATATAATTTCAAAGGTGAAAATGCCTTGGGATAATGGCAATCTGTAAACATGTAATGATAGTGTTTATGTAATTATTATTTTACCTATTTCATTGAGTAATACTGTATGTTAACTTGATTTATAGTATTTATTATTGTGAAAATAAGGTGCTTTCATAGATTCACTAGTTATTTGTACTTGGTTTGCTTGAGTACATGTTTAGCATTACAATCATCATCACATAGTTTACAGCTAAAACACGTATATTTGTAAGATAAACTTGTTTTTAACTTTGAAACTAATGTGTTCCTTGGTATATACACATATACTTATTTAATGAGTAATAATGTAGTATTTTGTTAGGCATTACACATTTTGGCCTAATGTTTTGATTAAGTTGCATCGGTTTTGGTCACAGACGAATTACTTCAAATGTTATGAACAGAAAAGCTGATACATGACCATGTTAATTCTGTTAACCATTATGAACTCATAGAGAAGTTTTTCTATAGTTAGAAGAGTAGCTACCTAGTCTATTTCAATGATAAATAATAAAAATAAAAAAATCAACACCTGAAATATCTTTTAAGTATTAGTTAAGGCACCACTCTGATTATAATATTCTAGTGTAGTGTTCATAGATGTACTAAAACTAGATATGTTGAAATTCAATCAAGGACCTACAGAAGCTTATATTAGAATCTAGCAACCCCAGCTTCGCATGGACTCTTTCTCTATGTCTATGTTACCCCGAGAAGATGTGCGGCTTAATTTTTTCCAACGTCAACAAATATCGTAACATTTTAGCCAATATACTCAAAAATTCAACCATTTATATACGAAAACCTTCTTCAAGAATCACTCTCTCTATTAATAAAAAGTGCATCTAAATCCGTGCAGTAGCTTTTGAGTTTATCGCGAACATATAGACAGACAGACGGAGTGGAGGACTTTGTTTTAGAATATGTAGTGTAGACATTAGTCTTTAACATACTAAAAAAATCTAGAAGAAAGTTCAAGTATGGAAATATAATAGATAGATAGAAAACTCTTTATTTGTACACCATAATATTACAGAGTTACAAGAGTAAATGACATGTGAGATTTAGTGTACAAAGGGCGGCCTTATTGCCAAAACCAATCTCTTCCAGGCAACCTTAGGATGGATTAAAATGTATAGGAGAGAGTATAATATACATGTTATTTTAGCTTAGTAGTCCGTGTACATAAGGTACTGAATAATAAGTACTTCATTCACTGCATCTTCACCAATTTCATAGTTTGACAGCTTTTAAAGGTCTGATTTCCATGAAATGTATTTTAGTATAGAATTTGTAGGTTTAAAAATAATACAATATTATGGAAAAAAATGCCTTAATCTATACTAATATTATTAAGCTGAAGAGTTTGTTTGTTTAAACACGCTAATCTCAGGAACCGGTGGTCCGATTTGAAGAATTCTTTCAGTTTTGGATAGTATATTTATCAAGGAAGGCTATATATCAACATGCTAACACCAATAAGAGTGGAGCACCAACGCATAATGTTTCAAAACAGGGGAAAATTTCACGCTACGGGCAATAGAAGATGCAAACGAGGTTGCGTGGGTCAGCTAGTTTGATATGTAGATAGCAAATAGCACTATATTTTTAACCCTGTATTTATTATTAGTCATATCATTAGTCTATTCATTAAACATTAAAATAACCACTTTTTACTAAATGCATATGTATGTATACATCTATACTAATATATAAAGCTGAAGAGTTTGTTTGTTTGAACACGCTAATCTCAGGAACCCCTGGTCCGATTTGAAAAATTCTTTCAGTTTTAGAAAGCCCATTTATCGAGGAATGCTATAGGCTATATATCATCACGCTAGGACCAATAGGAGCGGAGCAGCAATGAAAAATGTTTCGAAAACGGGGGAAAATTTAATAGAAGCAATAGAAGACGCAAACGAGGTTGCGTGGGTCGGCTAGTGGTACATATACCAAAAATGTAGCTAAAAAAATTTTTGTCTGTCTGTCTGTTTGTTCCGGGTAATCTCTGGTACGGCTGGATCGATTTCGACGGGACTTTCACTGATAGGTAGCTGATGATATAGGCAGTAACTTAGGCTACTTTTTCTTTGCCTTCTATTTTTAATTTCTATTTATTTTTCCCCGCCGGCTGTTTTGTTGCTCAGAGGATCCACCTTTTATTTTTCTGTCCTCCCTATATGGGATCGCCATTTCCATTTTGCTCCTAAATTGTTTTAATAGAGTTGTTAGTTTTAACATATATTAATTGTATCTTTAATTTTATTTATTTCTATAAAAACATTACAAGTAATTTACTCCACAACCTAGATTTGGTAATATTGAACTTTACAAACCGCCCGATCAATGCAATTCGAAATATTGTGGGATTTTACTTAAACTTCACTGAGCTACTGCTTACTTAGCTACTCTGGCCAAATTGTAGTCTAGGTTAGGAGTAGTTTCACATTGGTAGATTACTTATTAGTTCAGGATACTGTGATTTTGCTCAATCCTTACAATAGCTAACTTCAAGCAGGCAAGTATCAGTAATTCTACTTTAAGTAGCATATGTCAAAATAATATTCAAATTTGCACTGATTTTGAGATGCATTAAACCACATTTCCTGTATGTTTTGTGTCGGCTTACCCAGAAGAGCACCAACTTTCCGTCTGGTCTTATATTTGAAGTACCTAGCACGCTCTCGCCTGTTTGGCGTTGCGATTGCTGAAGATTTCAGTCAAATAAACACACTCTAGATCCTAAGTACATTTAATGTCAAACTGGTTTCGGAATTGTCTGACACCTTTTATCGAGTGGCAAAACGTCATTTTGCGTCAGTATCAGGGGTGCACTATGCTGCTAGACCCTTACAAGAGTTTGTGAGTCTTTGTTGAGTGTATATCAAAACAAAGCAGAATAAAGGCTTAAGAGAAAGTAATTTGCTTCCTTGTTTCTGCACCAAACCCTGGGTACACCCATATGTATGCAGGTTTACCTTACACAATTATATCTGATTGGTCACAGTGTCAACTTGGTGATAACAATGATCAACAAATTGGTGATAGTAAAAAGGACTTATTTAATTATCACGAAAATTCTGGTAGTACCCATTCGCAATCCCTTACTAAATTAATTAATATTTTTAGAGATAACAATATGAGTGAAGAAGAATCATTCGTTGAACAGCCTACCAAAAAGAGAAAGCTTGATGATGCCAGACAAATACGATCAGATATTTCGCCTGATAGTGGGAGGGATCAAAATGAGACTTTGGAGTATGAAAAAGAATCAGAAGAATCTACATCTGTTTCGCAAGACAAGTTACGCAACTTAGTCACACCGGAAGAACTTGAGCAGTTGAGACGCTTTCATGTTTTAGACGAAGTCAAGTCCAATGACGAAGATAGCAACGATGAGAACTCCGATGATTCTGATGGTATTTGTGTCTTTACATCTCTCACTGTAGAGTATTTCTGCTAATTTGCATGTATCATAATGTTGCTGTTGGAAGTTGCGATTGTTGAAATTGAAATATGCTGTTTATTTTTGTGTTTCATGTCAATGATAGTCTATTTCTGTTTATTGGTTATTTTGTGGGTGTAAGTAAGATTGGTCACCATTACTAAAACTATTATTTACTTAAATATTGTAAAAATAGAGGAATTAGTCCTCTGAGCGAAACGGACCAATAATTTTCATTGCATTAATTATGTTCTTCATATTTAAGTATATTCTTATTATATATATTCTAACATTATAAGATTCTGGTTTCACAGGTGTTTTCCAGCATGCTCTGCCCAGACTTACATGTAATATTTCAATGTAAATTAGAAAAGATCTGCTAATCTCAATCAGAATTGTATTCGAACTGCATGGTAGCAATCTAAAGCTTTTTAATGGGACAGTGCACATGAACGTTTCGACGTCATCTTCTCCGTAAACATTATGGCATAATTTTTAGATAAATCAGTTGAGCTTCCCGATGAAGAGATCGAGATGATGTTGGAGGCTGACCTTCCAGATTCAATTAAAGGAGCCCCCAAGACGAGAGAAAAGCCCTTCATAACAAGACAGAAAATACTTCTAGAAGGTACAGGATATTGTTAACAATTTTATGTATTTGTTAACTTGTAGCAAAGTAATTATTTGCTTGTAATTGTATGTAAGCGATCCAACAGTTTCTAAAAGCTTACATCGCGTTTTGCAATTATTGTGGCCGATCAAGGCATTGTACAAATTAAATAATGCTTGGGCCGTGATTATTATGGGTTTGAAATTAACGAGTTTTTAAACGTATGTTTTTTCCGTAATAAAAGAAGGGCCACTTTTCTGTTTGGTTCCATTTAAATTAGAAAAAATACCCCCCTTAGAGTGTCCAAAACTTAGGAATGTAGAATTCTGTTAACTACAATTCATCATTATGTGGGCATATTGAAGTGGATGTAACTACTTTAATAGTTATTTGTTATACAAGAGTGCAAAGTTGCTTTTAACCGCGTGTTCAATTTTGATGACCGAGCAAGCGGCGGATTCTAATATTGAATCACGAGCGCAGCGAGTGATTTAAAAATTAGAATCCAGAGCATCAGTGAGGGAATGAAAAGAACACAAGGTGAAAAATCTTGGCACTCGAGTGCAACACGTACCTTTTCATGCCACCTCAGCGAGGCAATGACTAAATGACGTGAAAAGAAAATGGTGCTGGGAAAGCAAATCAAAAAAAGCATCCCAAGAAGGTTCTGAGTCTGAGTTCTTAACAAATTAAAAAAGATCGCTTTCTAAATTCGGCACCATGGAGTTAAAAGTAAATAGGTTTAATGATGTTTTGAACTCATAACCTTAGTACACGCAATGTTCTTGATTCAATTTACTTTATCCTCTAGCGGATAAAAACGGCTTTTGCACTCAGATATTGAAGAGCAAAAATACTCTTTCCGAAATGGTGGGATGAAAAAGTATTTATTTCATTCTTTTATGCGTACAATATAATCCTGATTCCAGAAAAAGGCATAAATCACTTTGAAGTGCTACCCCTGGACTGGATCATGGTAAGGCACATGAGTGGCATGCCCATCTACATGCAACGCTCCACGCGTGTCTGTACGCTCTCCAAACCTTATTTCCTCGGCAAAAATAATACTAGGGTAAGTTGAGAAGTCCTACACCTCATCATATTTTACTTCTGATAAAACCAGTTTACTACTTAAGAAGCCTTAAAAAATGACTTTATGATTTCGATGTTTCATAACTAAATAAACTAAATATTATGTACCTAAATTAAATAATTATGCTGTAAAGCAATTTCTAAATAATTTGTCTCTCATTGTTAAATTACGCGTACGAAAATATTCACTTTGACTTCTATTTACAGCGTCACGATATACCCATTAGTGCAATACCCTGCTTCGCGTATAGAAGAGCTTTAGAAGAAGAGGAAAAGCAAAAAGAGATCGATAAAAGAATAGAAGAACAAATACAAAATGGTACATGGCCTGGCAATTATGAGAGTCATCAGAGTACCATATGTCCTGGGACGCAATCTAAGAGTATTTCTAGTAGTAGCACTGACAAGCCTGGGACTGCAAACGGGATAAAATGCCCATACCAAAAATTCGAACTATCTACGCGCCAAGAAGCAGCGAAGTC
This sequence comes from Spilosoma lubricipeda, assembly GCA_905220595.1. Taxonomy (NCBI): domain Eukaryota; kingdom Metazoa; phylum Arthropoda; class Insecta; order Lepidoptera; family Erebidae; genus Spilosoma; species Spilosoma lubricipeda. Next base: position 16,717,051 of record HG992293.1, on the reverse strand, counting down.
GGAAACCCAAGAGACGTTTGAGGCAAAAAGTAAAAAAATACTCGAGTCTATAAAGGGACAGGAAATGGGGAATGGAATCTACAATATCCAACAATCTGAAACCATCTCAATTTCGCATTCCAAGGGCAAATGTAAGCGGAATTTGATATCTTCGGACCCAGAAAGCTCAGCGCCTGCCAACTTACAAACTGATGAGACTAAATCTCAACAAACATTAGATCTTGATGAAATGCCCGAGTCCTTAGACCAGAAAATTCCAGATGGTCCTGAAAAAAAACTGACAGAATCATCATGTCCACAACTCAATTTGAGTGAAGATTTACTAAGAGAGACGCACAGAATAAAGGAAGAGATTCTCCAAGATATGTCTGAACAAAATTGCCAAGTTGATAATGACACACCGTGCATGGAAGAAGACGTAATTGAGAAGGACAGTAATTTGAATTCAACAGCAGATGAACCGATTCCTTTAAACAGGCAACCCGTGATACTTCCAGGCGGTATTGTGATGCCGCCTCCCAGGGTGGAGACAATCAATACCAGTTGGAAGACCCAGCATCTAACTGCAGAACAGATTAACGATTATTGCAAGAAGTTGTTTAAGTTTAAAACTGTCAACATTATGCATTTCAAGTAAGTATTTTGATTTCATTAATGAATTTATTTAGCTCGTAATTTTGGTTGCTATAGTTAAATCTGTTATTCAACAAAACAAAGAGCTTAATTTAAGAACTTCAATTTCACTTCAAATACACACAGCCATCTGTATAAAACCAGTATATTACCTATTTGTCTGTCTGTCACCGAACTTCGAATTTATGGGATCTACTCATCCATAAATACTACCTGCATTCTATTATTCAGACAGTGTTAAGAAGAACATCGGTCATGAAAGGTATAAAGTGTAAGCAGGTGTAATCAGATAGAGTTTAGGAAGTATGTGTGTCCGCAGGCGCTGGGCGGACCGGCGCAAGTACACGAAGGCGCGCAAGACCCTGCAGTACCCCACACTGCCTGAAGGCACTAAGCTCATCACCATTCCCGCACAACCTGCTGCACCTGGACAGGAAAATGGTGAGACTAACCTCATGTATACTTAAGTTTGTCCTACTGCTGAAACGGTATACTATTAATAACAAAGCAGCTCTTCAAGCATCTTAACCATGGAAGAACCTGGCTACTGCGCCTACGGACTGGTTCGAGTCTCAAAAAAATCGATGTTAAAAGTCTCAGTAGCTTCGTGAGGTTTCCATAGATCCACCTCTTAACTCTTCTACCAAAGGGTAGTAATGCTCTTTTTGTTCTGAGTGTGGTAAGGTATCCATGTCCAGCGGTCATGACTTATCATTAAGAGACCTGTTTATTTGCCTTTGTACCATACTGATGGAAATTAAGTCAAAAGACCTGGTAAGGCCTGTGTACCAAGATTTCTTCCCAGGGCATCTCTTTTTCTTAATCATTGTTTGTCAGGCATAAGCTTCGATTCAAGTTGCCCTGGAAGTCCTTTTGCTAAACACAGCCAGAACTGTTGCTAACTACGTAACTAATAAAACGTGGTATCATAGTTAAAATTTCTCAGTTAATGTTGGAACCTTCTGTTCCCCCTTATTGCCAGCAAATTACTGGCGAGTGGCGACAAACAAATTATATTTCAACGCATGTTGTTATTAGGTGGCAAATCAACTAAACGCGACTGGGTGATGAACATGAACGACCGCAGCTACCTGTCCGTGTTCCACGAGTACGTGCGTAGGGCGCTGCAGAAACAGCCCGTCTACCACTTCAGACAACTTGGTAAGTGTCAATACAGTACACCAGGATCAACAGTACTGACCCACGTACACGCCGGTCTATGACATTGTCTATTATTGTTATTGTGCCATTGTGCTATGTTCACGTCGAGGTCGAACCACCTAGTGTTTGTCAAGAATCAGTCCGATTGTGATACAGAGAACGCGGCGCAGCCATACCAAGCGATAGTGTACATCGGCGGCATGCAGTACGGTGTGGGCTACGGGTCCAGCAAGAGGCAGGCCAAGTCTGCGGCCGCCAGGGCTTCCATCCATATCCTCATTCCGGAGATGAAGGATGAACTGGACGCCGCGAGTCCACAGGGTACTGACAAGACGCAGCCTGATTTTCATGTGAGTTTCTGTAAATCTTGGTTTAATTTAGTTTCTAAAATTTACCACTGGTTTTGCTTTTGTTCTTTTTGTGGGATAGTTGGGGCAAACGAACAAACGGATTGCCAGATGGTAAGCTATTACGGCCGCCCATGGACACCCGCAACAAAGGCATCACAAGTGCGTTGTTGGTTTTTTAAGAGGGAGTACGCTCTTCTTATGAAGGTGTGAAGGTGTTTAAGCGCAAAGTTCATAAATAAATAAATAAAGAGTAGGGAACAGTTAAAAAAAACCTGAGAGGTGTCTAAGGACACCCGGATGGAACGAAGTTCACTATCAGGATTCATTATTGCTATTATTTTTATTATTTGTTATGTACAAAAAACCTGTATGTACTCAACAAAAATAAACGTCGCGACACCACACTGTTCAATGCGTAATAGAAATAAAAATATCTGGCTTGCTTTCTATAAGAGAGAGAGACAGACAGAGAAACATGCGCACGCCACACGGCTTATAATAGCTTACTATAGTAAAAAGTGTAGTTACAACTTTTCGTGAGAATTTTTTTCATCTAGCCCCCTTTCACAACGCGCGATAAGGAACTTCGTTCCAAAAATTGTTGACGTCTAGAATTTTGTGAACAAAAAAATACACTATGAAAAAGTGATTTTAGGAACTGATTATTTTATACGAGTCTAGGCGAAAAAGATAGGTAACTCTGTCAGGAGCAGGAAGTATATTCACACGTTTTGTATCACAATCCAAAAAGAGTATTATTTTACTATAGTAGTTACATAGTTATGTAATGACTTAACAGGTATAATATTTCAACGAGAATATCCTAAAAAAGTATAATTAAAAATAATGTCCATTTGTCCTGAAATCAAATATGCTCAGACTGTTCAGCCGATTCATGTGGTGTTCCTTACAGTGATTTTGGCTATGAACGAAACTTAACTGGTGTTGTGATACGCATCGACGAATGTCTTTGTTTTAAAATCCTTAGGTGTTGTAATGTTGTGCTTCCGTATACAGGAGTTCTTCGACTTGGTGGGCATCGAGGACCCTCGCATCACGGAGTTCTGCGCCGCCACGTGCGAGCCCTCGCCCCACGCCATCCTGCGCACCTGCCTGCTGCGGAACTTCGGCGCGGGGGACCGCCACATCCACACCGAGGTATACTCCATTCCTTTACATAGTGTCGGCACTCGCTACAGCCGCACGCCATCCTGCGCACCTGCCTGCTGCGGAACTTCGGCGCGGGGGACCGCCACATCCACACCGAGGTATACTCCATTCCTCTACATAGTGTCGGCACTCGCTACAGCCCCACGCCATCCTGCGCACCTGCCTGCTGCGGAACTTCGGCGCGGGGGGCCGCCACATCCACACCGAGGTATACTCCATTCCTCTACATAGTGTCGGCACTCGCTACAGCCGCACGCCATCCTGCGCACCTGCCTGCTGCGGAACTTCGGCGCGGGGGACCGCCACATCCACACCGAGGTATACTCCATTCCTCTACATAGTGTCGGCACTCGCTACAGCCGCACGCCATCCTGCGCACCTGCCTGCTGCGGAACTTCGGCGCGGGGGACCGCCACATCCACACCGAGGTATACTCCATTCCTCTACATAGTGTCGGCACTCGCTACAGCCGCACGCCATCCTGCGCACCTGCCTGCTGCGGAACTTCGGCGCGGGGGACCGCCACATCCACACCGAAGTATACTTCATTCCTCTACATAGTGTCGGCACTCGCTACATCCCCACGCCATCCTGCGCACCTGCCTGCTGCGGAACTTCGGCGCGGGGGGCCGCCACATCCACACCGAGGTATACTTCATTCCTCTACATAGTGTCGGCACTCGCTACATCCCCACGCCATCCTGCGCACCTGCCTGCTGCGGAACTTCGGCGCGGGGGACCGCCACATCCACACCGAGGTATACTTCATTCCTCTACATAGTGTCGGCACTCGCTACATCCCCACGCCATCCTGCGCACCTGCCTGCTGCGGAACTTCGGCGCGGGGGACCGCCACATCCACACCGAGATATACTCCATTCCTCTACATAGTGTCGGTATTCATTATATACGTTAAGAGTCACTAAAGCGGCCTCGCAGAAGCTAGGCATCTTAAACAAGGTGAGACGGTTCTTCTCGCCCGGTCATCTGTGTCTTCTTTACAGGACCCAGGTTCGCTCGTGCGAGGAGTACTGTTCTCATCTTTGCGATGTAGCCGCACAGCATCTGTTCGGCGCACAAAACAACACGTGCCGGCCTTGGAAGTCACGGCTCCAGGGTGGTTGACATATGCACTCGTACTCACCGCTTCGGTTCTTCCTTCCTGTGCTGAGCGGTCAAAACGTGGAACTCACTACCTGCGTAATTTTTTTTTTATTGCCTGCCAATTTTATTGATAAAACAGCACTACGGCTAACTAACTACTCTTTGGAGTCCGGTCAGTCCCCAAAAAGCGGGACAAGACCTGTTCCGCGCGGGACATTACATTTTTGATTTAAAAAAGCGGAACGTCCCACCCAATATTAAGACGTCAGGCAAAGCTGGCTATAACCCTCTCACAGAAGAACAACTTAAAGGTACAGCATTCGTGTTGTCGTGTTAAGTTGGTGAGTGCGAGAGGAGGTCCAATGATGCAGAAGCGTCTCAATACGTCGCCATAGTGTCGGTCACCACCACTACTCTTTTATCAGGCAGAGTAGAGTCACTTTGACCGGCTCAAACATTAAAAGATTAAACAGTCAGTGTATGTATGTTTACAGATGAAGAAACTCGAGTTTCAAAAAATCGAGTTGACGATGAAGGTAGGCAAGCACTCAGCCTCCGTCATCTGCAAGAACAAGAAGACGGCCAAACAGCGCGCCTCACAGGCCATACTACAGGTCAGATGTTATACATAATATATAAAACTATAGTAAATTGTTTTGTCCAATAAATAAGACACTTAATGACTTTAAAGAGCGTAGCGATCGTTATCCTGTTATTATTTAATAAAAAAATATTTAAAAACATCTATACTAATATATATAAAGCTGAAGAGTTTGTTTGTTTAAACGCGCTAATCTCAGGCACCGTTGGTCCGATTTGATTTCGAGGAAGGCTATTGGCTATATATCATCACGCTAAGACTTATCGGAGCGGAGCACCAATGAAGAATGTTACATAAACGGGGGAAAATTGTCACGCTACAGGCAATAGGAGACGCAAACGAAGTTGCGTTGGTCAGCGAGTACTTGTATACTGACGATACAAGCGGCTAATTTTTTACTCTTAAAAACTCATTAATATGTATCAAACTAAAATTATATAAATTAGTATGCTGCTGGATGATATCAAATGATTTTTTTTTTGTAGGAAATTCTTTCTTTGCTATGTTTCTTAATTCGTTACTATCATCATCATATCACCCGTAAGAAGTCCACAGCTGAACGTAGACCTCAACTATTGATCGGTCCTCCACCATTCCATTTCGATCGGTCAGTAGTGTTACTTTAATATACATTAATCGTCCTAATTCTACTGTTTATGTTCATAAGTGATCTCAATTCGATGATCTTTTCCGCGATATTTTCTCACCATATATATCACCTTCCATCGCCGCAGGCTTTGCATCCTCACGTCCGCTCCTGGGGCAGCCTCCTCCGCCTCTACGGGTCGAAGTCAGTCAAGAGCTGCAAGGAGAAGAAACTAGAAGAACAGCAGATCACTCTGCTCCAAGACAAGGCGCGTCACAACGAGCCCAACTACGCCGTGTTGGACAAGCTGCGCCACGAGATGAGGAAGCTGCGGGAGCGAGATGAAGCTGTCGTCCCGATAGGTACACTCTTAGTCAAGGACGACCTACCGACGCACTCCGGTTCTAATCTCAATAATGTCGATCTATGATTACTTGTATATATTAGTTTATTTTAGATAATTATTTTATAAAGTTGCAATCAGTACCTCTTATTTTAACGTGTGGCAACTCCAACTAGTCATCACTTCGCTTGTACTAATGGGTAGATGATAAAACTAACTTTAATTCTCGTGTCTTGTAGACACTCTGTATTGCCTGACTTTCAGGTTTACCTTATCGCCCTGTTATTATTATTATTGTTGTTTGTATTATAAGTATAAGTATAAGTATTACCCCCACTAAACTAGAATTAGACAAATATTTGCACACGTCGAATTTCAAAGTTCTAAACATAAAAACTAAAATATAAAAAATAGAAACGGTTCTTAAAATATCCGTTAAAGGCGTGCCGGTATGGGACGAGCGTTACCAACCACTGCAATGATAATTGAATAATTGTTTGTTAGACGTTTTTATTCACATGAATGAACTTATTGACAACTAGCTGAACCCCGCGGTGTTACCTGCGGTTATCATCGTACCGCGAGTAACGCCGCGGGACAAAGTTAGCCTAAAAGAGTAGCCTAAGTTACTCCCTGAATCATCAGCTACCTGCCAGTGAAAGTCCCGTCAAAATCGGACCAGCCGTTCCAGAGATTACCCGGAACAAACAGGCAGACAGACAGTTTTTTTTTTTAAATACGTTTTTTAGCATATATACCGTGTATGCATTTAGTAAAAAGCGGTTATTTTAATATTACAAACAGACACTCCAATTTTTTTTATTTGTTTAGATTGATTTTGTCGTATCTCGCAATACCCAACTTTACCCATCGATCAAAAATTTGTTTTAAAAGCTCATGAATGTTATAAAAAAATTAAAAAGAAAAAAAAAGAGATTGTTGCGTTATGTTTTTTTTGTTCGGCGTAGATCATCTGACGAAGCTTTATTTCTGATCATATATGTACATAGTACTAAGTTTTACAATTAGACACATTTCATGAATATATTCGTTATAGATCAGTACATGTTATTCAAGTGCCTCGGAGAGCACGTTAAGCTGTCGGTCCTGCGCCTGATCTCTCCCCGATCGTGTCGGTTAACCGTCCCATCGGATTATGAGAGTGAGGGAACAGAGAGTGCACCTGTGTTTGCGCACACACATGTGCACTATAATATCTCCTGCGTAGTTGGTTGGTCTCTGTTGAGACTGGCCGCCGTGGCCGTAATCGGCTAGGAGAACATCATTCAAGTGATAAATATAAAATAACTAGCTGACCCACGTAACCTCTTTTGCGTCTCCTATTGCCCATCGCGTGATAATTTTCCTCCGTTTTTGAAACATTCTCCGTTGGTGCTTCGCTCCGATAGATCTAAACGTGATGATATATAGCTTATAGCCTTCCTGGTTCAAATCGTGCCAGTAGTTCCTGAGGTTAGCGTGTTCAAACAAACAAACAAACTCGTCAGCATTATATATTAGTATAGATAATTCTTCAAGTTTGGAATATAATTTTTTTGTGGTAACCCAAGTAAATACGAAGACAGGATATTAAATGTATAATTTTTATACTTAAATAGCGATAAGGTTTAGCAGTAATTACTATGAATCCCGTTAATTTTAAGGGTCATTTACACTCGCGGACGGTTCGAGTCGATGAAGCATGAAACGTTGATTTTTCGTAAACGGCTTTTCCTATTTTCATAAATTGTTTTTACACTTAATCTAATATTTTTACAGTAAAACATTTTCATATAAACTAATTTATACTAAAATTAAGCTACAACTTGGGCTGCTTTGTCTGGGTAGTATCGGCCGTTGTACTGCAATACAATTTTAAAAACAAAACCTACTTCATGTACTACTAAATTGAAATGGGACCACACGGGAAGCACCCTTTCAAATAAAAAATATAATCATCAAAATCAGGTGACCCAGTCTAAAGTAATTTAAAAAAAAAAATCGAATTGGGAACCTCTTCTTATTTTAAGTCGGTTTAAAAAATGATAGAAATTTACGGGTGTGTATCGGTCAGATGTGATGAGAGGCTAAAAAGCAACATGGGGATTTAGTCTTAGCTTGTGGGTGCCCGCATCGAGAGTGCAACGCTTATCTGACCTTTTTCTTTTTTAAAAAAGTTTCGAAGTAATTCTTCGAAAAGGACGTTTTACGAAAATCAACCTCTTGTGTTAGTGTTTAGCTGAAGTCAAATTTATATAAGTGCAATATTTACTTCTCAGAGCTACATATTGTTATATTGTTCTCTATTATATGCTTGTCTAAGTATATTGTAATTAATGTGTCGAAACAATGTATGCATCGTAACTGTGTATTGTATACAAGAGAGAGTTTACAAGTTTTTAGTCAACTGATAATAAACGTGCTAATTCTATGACAATCTCGTGGGGAACTTCCAACGAAAGAAACTGCCCTTCCGTACCTATTTTTATGTTATATCTCATAAGTGTATAAGAAGTAGTGGTGTAAGTACATATTAAGACACGTAGAAAAATGGTTGGAGCTTTTTTCGCTCTATGTTTATTTGATATAAAGAATGTTTGATCAATTGTGGGGACCCCAGATACTATTACACAATTTAAAAAAAAATGTAAGTGACTTTTGAAGTTAGATATGTAGAAGTCAATGATTATTGTAGGGACCTATTTATAGATGAAGACTACTCCTGTCATGTCGTTGTTCTCAGCAGTTGGTTAAATGGTGTTAGATTAAATTTGGGAGTTCAAAGCAGGAACTTGTCCAATACGGCCTCAGCAAATAGTGACGATAAGAAGAAGAAATAATTATGAAGAAAACCAGCCACATTAGCTGTAGACATAAGATTATTGATAGGAGTTGTTAATTGGTTATTTAATAATATACTAACCTTTGAACCGAGTTGTGCAGTGTCGTTACAATCCAATAACTGTCCAATGACAATGATATGATGCCAAGTAACTGTTAAAATTTTGTGTAGGCACAATTAAAAGTTGATATTTAGAAATATTATGTAGAAATTTTTAAAGCATTACTACTTACATTTTGACCAGATAGTCACCAAAATCTTTAGACATACGATTGAACATGTCAATTGTGTAAACAAATGAATTGTAAAAAGAATATTGGTCTTCAATGAATAAGGATAATTCTAATGTAAGCCATATACCAAATAAAGGTCGTTAAAAACACCAATGTTCATAAGTAATCTGAAAACTAGGAACTATCACGATATTGTAATACAGCAAAATGAAAATGCAATATTCATATAATTAGGGAACACAAAATATAGTACCTAGCATTTAAAAGTAAGCACTAAAATGTCGTATATTAAACGCTTTAAATTGAAAATGAATAGAATGAATTTTAGACTACACTATTATAGTAATAAGAAAAAGGTATCTTGCTTACTATTCCTAATATTGTACTTAAAACGAAACGAAAATGTAATTGCAGGATTAGTTAAAATAAATTGATGTTGGGAAATAAATGTCGTAAATGTAGTTTGAGTTTTTATTTATTCTCCAATAGGAACACTCCCTCTTGACACCTGGGCAGGTACCAGGTAACAAAAAATATTCAGACGAGTGAATGAGCGCGAGAGCAATGGGCATGCGTGCGATACCAGGAGACGCCTCTATTTAATAGTAGTTGTTTTTTTTATGTCCCACACCATGGCGGCCTTGTGATGCTTTCGCATCATTGGGCCTCCGGTCTCGCACACGCAACGAAAGACGACAGCACGAACGCTGTCATTTTACGTAGATTTTCTGTGAGAGGGTAGTACCGCCCCGGTCGAGCCGGCCCTATCGTGCTGAAATCAGCGTGGCTCTATGACCTTTACAAGTAATTTGACAGGCGCTTGAATAGTGGAGCTTTGAAGCGTCTGACAAAAGTTTTGGTCCATGGAAAGTGTCTGACACTTATGATACTATTTTAGAATACTAGTCTGCGTTACATATACAGGGTGGAAGACATTTGCCCTCCACCGCAGAATGTGCAAAACGCAAAATGAGCACCATACGCAAAATGTACGTTTACGCGGTTACGGTACGGTTTACGGCGATGTCAAACCTATTAAAACCAACAAGTAATTTTTTATTAGTATCAACATATTATTTATAGAATTGTAGCAATATCTGCCATCTTTAATTTTTCTCCTGTAATTAAACATTTAAGTTATATATGTTCGTAATCACTGTTAAAAATTATTTATTTTGATACCTGACTCGATGTATTTTGAAACATTTTTTTTGAGATTACTTTTTGGCGCCAAAAATTCTTGGATAATTCTGTTTTTTTTTTTTGTTTAATTTTGATGTACCCAGTGTCACTCTCACGACTAAGACGAATCTAGGCTCTAGGACGTGCCAAAGAAATATACTTACAAACACTCGAAAAACCCTCCTTTTTTCACAATCGGGTAAAAATACTAGGAAAAACAAAAGCATGCAGGATTTTGTTTTGTTAATTGCGTATCCAATAACCTGCAAGCTTCTGCAATCCAAGTACCTACTAAGGGGTAACTTTATTATGTCGTCCTGTTCATCGAATGTCTTGAAAAATGTTTTCTACTCACGGCTTTGATCTAATAATAGCTCTTTACCTATGAAATTGCCGTTTTGTATGCACTAAGTGAAAGTACTTATTTTTTTATTTTTGTTTATTTATTGATCTTTATTGTACACACATCATTACATATATACTATACATACATACATACATATACATAGGCAAATTGTTCCAGAGTCTTACTGCTTGCACAGTGAAGGATTTGTCTGTAAACCGGGTAGAATGTTTGGGCATTTTAAGTTTCAAATTCTCTGTTGATCTCAGGTCCCTACAATGAGTGTTGTGTAAGAACTGAAAGCGTTCTTTCAGGTAAGAGGGAGTGTGAGGAAGAAACAGAATAGCGTATAAAAGAAAAAGAATATGAGCATTCCGGCGAAAGCGTATTGGGAGCCACTTGAGTTTAGAACCAAACTGATAGAATGAAAAAAGATATGGTCATATTTGCGTAATCCAAATATGATTCTAATGCAAAGGTTTTGGAGTCGCTCAAGTTTATTTAGTTGGTCTTCGGTGAGATCTAGATAGCTGACATCACCATAGTCAAGGATGGGAAGAAGAAGAGATTATGCGAGTGCAATTTTAGTGTCGCCGCTGATACTAAAATTGCACTCGCCGCCGAGACACCGCTGCCGCAAATAGTTTGCGACTAACTTCCCCAATCTGAGGACTCCAGGAAAGGTATCTATCCAGGGGCGGTTCCAGCCTGGAATTTTGGGGAGGGTCACTAATAATTAATTTAAGTCGAGTAAATTAGACTTTATTGCACAATATTCAATTTTATTGCACATAGTTAGATTCAACCCTGTGTCAGGTCGCTATTGAATCGGCCCTTTCCCGATCACGCTCTGCGGACTCCTTCTGATGCATTACGTCTCCACAGAAGCAGCCCTCGGCCTCCCATCCCTCCCTACTTACCAGTATTGCCGCGATCAATACTGGTGACAGGTTTCGACAGATCTGTCCGCAGTGGTGGCATTGTGTCGTAACCACACGTCCGATTCTATTCAGATATTCACCGAAACAACCGTACTCGGTGAGCATCTGATTGAGTTGGTAGGTGACACAGTCAGTTCCCTCTATCGAAGCTTGGCGTTGTTGGCGCGTTGGCTGGCACAAACCTGGGCGAGTAGCAGACGATGTGGCGCTCCTGCTACCACTCGTACTCGGAGGATTAGCCGCCCGAAATACTCTTCCAAGCTTTACCGACTGTCCAGGATGAGCCTAGATGCTTTATGTACTAGCTCACCTGGCCTACAGTGTCATCCACCCGGAGGCATGAGCTGGATGGTTCTTGGCGTACATAAGCGGGAAGCCAGTCTCCATACGGTTCGATCTAGCTCTCCCTCCAATGCCTCACACACGTCGGACTAGAGTTGCCGATCCAATTGCGGTCGGAGGGATTGGGGGATAGTCCTTAGAAATAGCGTGTCTGTCTAGCACTTCTTCTTCACACCTGAGTCTTTATGGTAGAGGAAGCCTGAATCACGAGTCTTGGCAGGCAAAGTTTTGTTGTCCACATTTTGTTACAGTTGTTATTTATAGGTGGTAAACAACTCCTATCTTTTGATTCTTATGTCTATTGAACAATTATGGAAAGTAAGGAAAAAAATTAGGTTAAAAAAATTTCATGTGTACGATTTTGGGGGGGGTCGTGTCCCCTGTGACCCCCCCCTTGGAACCGCGCCTGTATCTATCCATAAGAATTCTTAAGTTTTTTACTTTCTCACTGAAGGGAACAATCGAGCCGCTGCAAACAATGTCTGGTATATACTGGAAGTTTAATCTACTGTGTAGCCCGGGGCTACCAACTATGCCATGTTTACTATGACATGTGTTTTGGTCGGATTCACATTCAGTCCATACTCCTTACTTCAGTTACATATTTTCATCAAATCTCTGTTAACTGTACCTATTCACTACTTCTGTTAGTTTATCTGGAGTACCTTGTGAGTAAATTTGTAAATCATCTGCATAAAAATGGATTTTTCAAACTTTTTATTTCTGTTATTCGAAGTAATCACCCAAGCAATCGACGCATCTTTGCCAACGCATTGGCAGTTTATTGATGCCCTTCTTGTAAAAATCAGCTGGACGGGAGGCAACAAACTCTTCAAAGGCATTTTGTACTGCCTCTCGGCTGTTGTCTAAATTTGGAAAAAGTAATGGTCGGTAGGTGCAAGGTCAGGTGAGTATGGCGGATGAGGGAGAGCTTCCAACCCCAGCTTTTGCAGCTTGGAGACTGTCTGTTGGACGGGACAGTCTGTCCAACACCTTGCACCTACCGACTATTACTTTTTCCAAAATTTAAACAACTTTTTAGTGGGTAAAAGACCTATTATTAATCAAGGAGTCTAATAAATAATAACTTTCTGACAATCATCATAATTAGAAAATGTCTCTCAATTTCTAGTGTGTGAACGTGGTTCTACTTCTACCTACCTACCTACGTTCTATGTTTTGTACATTCTGCGATTCGCACATATTGCGTGTGGTACTCGTTTTGCGTTTTGTAATGCCACCTGAAGGGAAAGTACTCTTAACACTGTAGATAGAAAATTTTACTCAAAGAAAACCTCATTCATAGATTTCTGAAAATTCACTTGCTACACCCGGGAATCGAACCGACAAAAATCCGTAAAAATTAGGGTCCGTTCACACAGACCAGATCGCTTATCGCGATACGCTTGGAATTCGCCGGAGCGGAGCCGCCAACTATTTCACATAGACCGGCTGGAAGAGACGTGCGTGAGTGCGATCGAGAAATCGCACGCAATCGGAGCCAATCGGCTGCGCGAGTTAGAAAGAGCACGCAATATGAGCCCCTCGGCTTCTTATATTATTTTACACGAAGTGTGTTCAAGCATTCTGAATGACAAAAGAAATGCACATGCAAAAATAAACCTTACCTCTATTCCTCAAAACTCTTTTTCCACCGTGATAAAAATCCGCTCTTCTCTCCGAGCCGGTCCTCGTGAAGTGTGAACGGACCCTTACACCCTGTACTTTTATTGCATCGATCGCCAGGGCGAAGTACGACGCTCTATAGCCAAGAATACTGTTAATTCTGACCAACATTAATATTTTACTATTATCCTTTTTGTAATTTCAATTTCTTAATCCTTTATTTCTTCTTTTAATACATTATATTAATTAGAGTATTGTAAATTATAATTAAGTTCCTTAAGTATTCGGTTTTTTGTAATTATTACTTTACTCCTAACAATGTGCTGTTAGGTGTTATCTCATATGGTGAATGTTATGTGTGTACTTGTAATGGGCATGCATGCTAGATAATATTTTTAAAAGTGTGTCGTATGTTTGCTGTTGGTGTACCTTACAAATAAATAAGAATGAAATCTAACAAACTTGATGAATCTAATGAGAGGAAAACCATAAATTCTTATTTACAAAAATGGTAAATTTAATACAATTGTTGCTCGAGATGAGCTCGATTTTCTTGGATACACTATCTCACGAATTCATTTCTAGTAACCTTTAATTATCGATCGTAGTCTTTAATAACGTGTTGTGGTGAATATTGTAAATCGTATTCTGGACTTCAACTCTCAACCCTGTTACATTTGCATAAGATTTAATGTAAATTTGATCTTTTACATATCCTAACAAAAAATCTAAAGGAGTGAGGTCTAGTGATCTCGTCTTTCTAATAAGTATTTCAGCATATAAGTTAACAGATGGATCTGAGTAAAAGTGCCTTAACTTGACCCATTGAATTTATAACTCGAGATTTCATAGTTTTCCTCTTATTTGATTTATCAAGTTTGTTACAGAGATTCTTATACCTGACCCTAACAATCGATGCAATAAAAGTACAGGGTGTAATTTTGTGTGCATCTGGACTAAGGGCCCATTTTTAAATTTAGGCGAAACGCTATTTCTTGTCATCTATACAAATAAATAAAATTGGAGTGTCTGTTTGTAATATCAAAATAACCACTTTTACTAAATGCATATGTATGTATACACGATACATATACCAAAAATGTAGTTAAAAAATTTTTGTCTGTCTGTCTGTTTGTTCCGGGTAATCTCCGGAACGGCTGGACGGATTTTGACGGGACTTTCACTGGCAGGTAGCTGATAACCCGGGGAGTAACTTGGCTACTTTTTTTAGACTAACTTTGTCCCGTGGCGTTACTCGCGGTATAACAATAACCGCGGGTAACACCGCGGGGCTCAGCTAGTTTATAATAAAAAACGGTCATCGGTGTTAAGTCATGGTCCTTTCCTTTTTTCCGGTACTGCTATTGCTGCTAACTGCTATTGGCGAATCAAGGGAAATATTTCTGTAGATATCAATAAAACAAAACATTGGACTTTTGAATTTTTATTATTAGATTTATACACTGTCATTTACAATAAATTTCCATGTAGTTGGTAGGACATAATCAATATTGCATAACACTAAGGCTAATTGCATTAGTATTTTTGTGGATAAATTAACAAATCATATGCAATATTACAAATTCAAATAAAATAACGCTAATATCTTACTCTGGCACGCACTTGCTCCACGCCGCTATGCCACACTACAATTTGGAGTTCAGACGAACACGGGCCAGATATTCAGTAACAGGTATCGTGAAGATGGAATGTCTTCGAGTAGGCATGTCTGTCGGTCGCGCCAACGCGTGACGCACATCAAATAAATAATTTTCAAGTGCATTACCTTAACCTAGCACAACTTTTAGAACTACCGTTTGTCCTGCAAAATCGTAAGAGATGTAGCGCTACAGCAATTTTCGAGAACTTGCGAAATTAAAAAAAATAAATTAAAATATACAAAATCTCTATCACAATACTCGTAAGTAATTAAAGCAATTCAAATGTGAATACTCCAAATGTTGTAATACGAACGAAGCGCGGGTACATCGACATGTCTTTAATTCTATTTAAGCTCAGCCACGGCATCCCGTCGAGTCTCCGTACGACGTGCTGTTGCGAGAGTGTCCGTCGTCCGTCGTCCGTCCGTACAGCGTTGTCCGTACAGCGCGTGTACTACACAGTAGTCACCAACTTATCATTTGCAATAAATACATACACGTACGATACACAGTAGATAGATACACAAAGACCAACAGGGTGACGCCGCTATCACTTAGCTAAATATTGCAAGTAACTACATCATACCACCCTAATAATGTTACGATCATCCTTTAAAATATATCAATAAATGATTCAAATGTATACAAACGTAGCGAGGGCGCGCGGAAGACTCGCTCGCGGGCGGTCCGGGTGGTCCGGCGGCCGGCCCGGTCCGGTCGGTCCGGCGGCCGGCGCGGTCCGGGCGGTCCGGCCGCCGGCCCGGTCCGCCCGCCGGCAGGCGCCCCCGCACGGAGCCACTAATACGAACTAGCAACAGTCTCAAAACAACAACCTAGCCACGAGATTAAACGTCCATTGTATAAAACTACTATTTGTGCAGACTGAATCAACACGGAGATGCGATTACAAAGTAAACACTATATCGACGTAGTTGACGATACGCAACTCGCTAATGTATCCGACTATCGTTATCATATTGTTTGTATATCCCATTAAACATCCTCGACGCTACGGTGCTTGTTTCAAGTATGAACAGAGTTTTTAAAATACATTAACGTTACACACAGTATAAAATAGTTAGAAAATGTACAATTCCCACGTAGAGAAGCCGCTCGGCAGTCGGTGTCGGTGCGGAGGGCGGTACAAGCTAGGCGACATCGCTAGAGATCAATCGAGTGCTTACAGTTATGAAAATACATCATACAACATACAGTTAAAATGCAATACCAAAGTACTTTTTTCTTAACATTATTACTTTTCGTAATTGAAAACAAATATATCAAAAGAAGTACATATTGATGTATAGGACGCGTAGATAATTTGACACGATACATAAACGAAACGTGAGTGTACGAGGAGAAGGCCGCGCCACTGACAATTTCCGTCGGGGGAGGGAGGGCGAGAGTTGTGGAGGAGTACCATACAACCGGTTGTCATTGGGGGCTGGGTCTTACGTGATACTATAGTTATTTTTTTATTATATTTAAACAGAAGTCGGAGGTATTACGAGACGTCCTGATCCTCGACGTCCTGGGCCGTCTCCTTCTGCTCCTGGTCGGCGGACTCGCCGTCGCCCTGCATGTCCGAGGTCCAGAGCGTGAGGTTGTCCCGGAGCAGCTGCATGATGAGCGTGGAGTCCTTGTAGCTCTCCTCCGACAGCGTGTCCAGCTCCGCGATGGCGTCGTCGAAGGCGGCCTTGGCCAGCCGACACGCGCGGTCCGGGCTGTTTAGGATTTCGTAATAGAATACCTGCGGGTGGAAAGTACACTGTTAACGTTTCTAATCCACAGAGCTTTGGAAAATACGGGCTTCAGTTGAAGCAGTGTGCTGAATGGCAATCAATTGTCAATAAGTTTAAACATGTGCTATATGTTAATTCAGAGAAACAACGTTTTGTTGCGCGTACATTCCGGCTATTGTGTGTGAAGTTAAAAAATAATTACGCACTCGTAAAATTCAGTGTGTAGGTGTCCTTGAACTCGACTAGTTTGAATGGATAACACAAAACACGCTATCGCATGACGCAATCCAACGGCCAGATTATTGATACTGGAGCCACGTCTCTTACAAATTTTCCCAATACTATTTGTAGAACTGACAACGAGATATACTAATTGCAATAATAATTCTGTTGAAAATATCCCCACCATCATCTCTTTTATAAGTAGAGTATGGCACAAAATAATCATCTATGTATAGAAGGTGGTTTTTAGTGTTAAATAAAAGTGAAAAGTAGCGGTTTATCAGCTCAGTGCCATAGAAATAGAAGAACACGTTGGAAATGAGCAAACATGTCTTTCAAAAACAAGTTAGAGAGTAATAAATAAACAATATTGGTTTTTGAGTCAACCCATATGCAAATGAAATAAATCCCTGTTTTATAAAACAGCTTAAAGCTTCCATGCGTATGAGAAAACGGTACATAAACACGTACATACATTATCTTTATTTACGAAGGTCGTGAGTATATGCGTATCCTTATTAATTCTGTCCCGCCAACATTTCCATATGGTATATTAATGTCAAAATTGTCCTCACGTCGGCAACTGAGGATATGGTCAAGATAAACTGTAACTTTGGTTTAATGAAATAAGATGAGAAATGGACAAAAGATCTGATTATGAACAATATAATAGGCTTAACTTCAGACCGTGGATGACCGAAATCCCTCGTTAATCCACATTCTGAAATTAAGTCGATATTGTTCATAATCAGATCTGTGAATCGCTGAACATTAAATAGACACTTGCGCAAGTAAAATTGTAACAAAATAAAAACGGACTTAAGAACGACCAAATCGATAAATTTCTTTTGGATGCCATTATCAGATCTAAGTGTCCTTATTATGGTACCACCGTTGGGATACCGCCTTTCCATTAAAAAAAAATTATTAAAGTCGGTGCATAAACAATGAAGTTATCCGCGAACACACATTAAAAAAACATATATACGGTCGAATTGAGAACCTCCTCCTTTTTTTAAGTCGGTTAAAAAGCGACAGCAATCTCTTAGTAATCCTATGTCATGTTTATTCTCTCTCACGCAGACAAACTACTCAAATGTTTACGAAAATTTACAGTAATATATCTATAGCATAGAAAAGACTACTTTTTTACTGCGATATCCAAGACCATTTATAGTGCAATTCCGTAGTCGAAAACTGCAGAACGTATATGGCTGTTCTGCTGTCGTGTTATCGTGTAATGAGCAACTTGTATAAAATTGTTCAGCTCTAACTCGGTGTCAGGTTAGGTATTAACAAGAGCTAGACGAGGCCAATTCAGATCGATGAACGGATGATTTCATTCTAAAAGAATCTAGGTCAGTACTAACTTTCCTTTCAATATTTTGTTGCAAAATGTATGATGGTGTAAAGACTGACTATGCATGAGTCACGTGCAACCTACAAGAAATGAACTAAATATTGTCACAAGCCCTCCACTACACCACTTATTGTGCCGATGACATCACGCGGTGACGCGGCGGACAGACGTGATTAACACCTAACAAACATGTCCACTGTGCTCACACGCGTTATCTCAGGAAAAATGTGAAATTATTCATGCGTCTTGGCGTGATACGAAATATCGATTTGGTCAGGGGGCCGGAGTGCTCCCGATATGTATTGACTGTAGATAATTATTGACCGTTTGGACTGAACCTAGCTCCCTTTTTATTTTAAATCTATGTTAATTTTGACGCTAAATGTATGAGTGTACACTTAATTTAAAGTAAGGTCAAGTTTAAAGTCAATCTACAACGTTTACGAGCGTTATTTTATAACTATTTATATGTCTGTATAATGTAATGAATTACAACAGTAATAGTTACGATTACGAAGATTTTTAATTAATACTAAAGTTGTTAGATATGTGTAGCGTAGAAGTATTTGATTTTTCCTTCACTTAAATCTCTACCTTGAAAGTTTTTAGGCGAATTAATTGAGACTGGCCAAGGTTATCTGAGTCAGATATGATTTTCAAGAATAAAAATGAGTTTAGAGAGTTGTAGCAGGAGGAATTTTTTATCATTACTAGCTGACCCGGCGAACTTCGCACCGCCATATTTTCATAAATATCTGTCTCAGCTTCCCACAGCACAGGCTGTGTAGAGTCGCGGACAAAAAAATTGCCTTTTCCCATTATCTTTTATTTTTCTTGTACACAAACCTTTTCCAAACAATAACAAACACATAAAAAAGAATTATTTAATTTGATGCAGCCGTTCGGATGTTACGCGCGTACATACATTTCGGCGATTCATTATATATATATATATAGAGATTAGTTCTAATTATGAGTTCTATATATCAACGGTAATGTTATAATGTGAATAGTGTTATCAGAACATCTTTTAATAGCGACACTAAGAACGTAATCAGTCGGTTACTAGTTGTCACATTTGTTTCGTAATCGCACTGTATCGCTACAATTTGTTGTACAAAAGCATCGGAATCGTGACGTAACAGATAAAATTTACATAGAAAACGTTACGACCTATTTTGTAGACCTGTGCTGCAATAGTGATCAATAGTCTAGAGGCTAAACTCAAATCGGGTAATATTCCAAACCAAGAAAAACCAACTGGTAACTTCCCTTCATTATTTGAGGGCTGCAGTTAAAGTTTGTTATTATTTTTGGTCTTATCTAGACCCTTATCTCTTGTATAAAATCGGTATCTAGGGAATTTAACTTATCTCCACTTTTCTCAGACTATTGCGTTGTAAAACTGACATTAATACTCACGTATATAAATGGACGTAACGAGTATGTTATACGTAATGGTATGATTGAGACTTCGACCCCGGGAATGATTATGTTTTTGTTATCTTCTTTTTCTTACCCTTACTTGGCGGTCACCTAGAGGTCAAGATTACACTGAGAGTGGGGAGAGGGGTGGTCGGAAGTAAAGTTGGAAGGGTTTAGCTACTTACTGAGAAGTTAAGAGCGAGGCCGAGGCGTATGGGGTGTGTAGGGGGCAGTTCCGTCATGGCGATGTCGGAGGCGGCCTTGTACGCGACGAGCGAGTTCTCGGCCGCCTCCTTGCGGTCGTTGCCCGTCGCGAATTCGGCCAGGTACCGGTGATAATCGCCCTACGAACAGAAAACACACATTACTTACCGTGTCTAAGAAACAGCCCTCGTGAAGGACCTCATGTGTCTGTTGATTCTTATATAACATTCAATTTCATTCAGTTAAGAACTATTTCCTTTAACGAGTGTGAAGGCATTAGTTCTGCATGTAGCACTCAGGCTAAGTAAAGTAGTCATATTGACTCTTGATAAGGTAGAGATAATCCGTAAATTGTGTTCTCGTGACGCAAGCATGAGTCCTTGTCGTTCTACTCATCGTTATACAGAACAAAATGACTCCATTTGTTTAAGAAACATGTTGAGCCTTAGAAATCAACTATGCATACAGTATGACTAATTGCTTACCTTCATTTTGTAATAGAAGACTTTAGATTCGCCGGTTTGTGAGCTGGGGATGAGGTGTTTATCGAGCACGCCCAGGATATCTGAGCAAATGTCGCGAAGCTCTTTTTCAACCTGGCTGCGGTACGCCCTGATCATGCTGAGTTTGTCTTCGGCGCCCTGGAGCAATTACGACACAAATGTTAAGCTAAATAATGATTAAGTAAACACATTATTTCCACTGATTTTCTATAGATATCAGCACGCCACTTATTTTACGGCACCTTGTAAGACCTAAGGTAGTAAGATCTTCCCATTGTCACCTTGGTGACATAATTGTACTGTAAATATTAATAGTGCGTCACGACATGAACGTCATATTTTAAATATTTGAAGGATTATGTTAAAGCCCACAATAGAGGTTCTTGGTAATGCTTATTTACGACTACGAGCTAAATCCGAGCAAGTTTTAACTAACGAACGACGAATAACTCGAGGACATCATACCATTGTTTTTTTTTATGGGATAGTGGGACAGCGAGCAGAAGGATGGTAAGCGATTACCGCCGCCCGCGTCACAAGTGCGTCGCCGGTCTTTTAAGAAGAAGTAAGCTCTTTTCTTGAAAGTTTGAAGGTGGTATTGGTACGGGAATATCTCAGGCAACGGTTCATTCCACAGTTTAGTTGTCCGAGGCATAGTTTCTAAAAAGCGCACATTTGTGGATCGCTGTGTTGCTCCAGTTACTTCTTATGACATCAGCTATCTGCCAGTGAAAGTCCCACAAAATTGATCCAGCCCTTTTAGGGATTAGCCGGAACAGTCGGACAAAAATTTTAAAAGTCGATTTCTTTATTTAAGTATGTATCGTATAATACTTTCATATGCATTTAGTGAAAAACTGTGTTTTATATAGTTGTATCGACACTGATAAGTGATATACATTCAACGTTCACTGTGTAAAATGAATCTTTATTGTCACACAGTGGTTGTTGCATAAGTATCAAAAAGCGACATTTCCTTTACTTCGAAACAGTATCAAGACTATCATGCTAACTTTGAAAGGAAACTAAACCCCATTGCAATATGTCTTTTTATGTCACATATCGAACAAAACGATTTGATTAACATAATATGATTCTTGACCGGTGCCTAAATATAAATAAAATATAAATATTTCGGACACCTATCACATAGCTATATATTTTTGATCACTATAGTTTTAATCTATACTAATATATAAAGCTGAAGAATTTGTTTATTTGCTTAAACGCGTTAATCATAGGAACTATTCCGGTTTGAAAATTTTTTTCAAAGTCAAATTTATTTTATTGAAATAGGCACTTTTTTACAGGCACTTATGAATAGTCAATATTAAAAAATCGAGTGATTCTAGTCGCCAGTTCCAAGTGCAGCCTACCTTTCATGGAGAAAAATCTGGCAAGAACTCCACAGATGCTCCTTTTAAAAAAATAAATGGGGTTTACAATTGTCTTTCTTTTAACTATGAGGCTTAAATGAGAACGAAGTCGACCAAAGAAAACAAATCAAAAAGTTTGGAGTTACTGCTGCACCGCCATGAGTTCAGTGTTAGATAGCCCATTTATCGAGGAAGGCCATATTATCATCACGCTAAGACGAATAGGAGTGGAGCGCCAATGAAAAATGTTACAAAAACGGGGGAAAATTATTACACTACGGCCAATAGGAGACGTAAACGAAGTTAAGTGCGTGAGCTAGTATCAATATAAAACTCTGCATGAAAGACATTTAAATAAAGAATAAATATAACAACTCAATAAATTGTTGCAAATATCAATTGATTTTAATACTATTCATGTTGAACTGCAAATAGTTGCGATCATAATACAATAGAAAATGATCAATAAGTATTCGGACCACACCCAGTTTAGCGTGTCTTTTATATAGTTTTATCTACGTATTATAAACAGTAGCTCGATGACGATTATTGAAAACAAGAAGTGAAAACTAAACCCAAATAAAAAGTTTTGATAATACATACCTAATTGCAAAATATGTTATTTTGGTTTATGTACCGTGTATTATGCATTTAGTAAAAAGCAGTTATTTGAATATTACAAACAACACTTCAATTTTATTTATTTGTATAAATGTTTAGAAGAGGCAACCCTTAAACAAAACTTAAAATTTAATTTATTTAAATTTACCACTAAATGGGCATTTGATTTTTTTTGTATGGAAAGAGGACAGGTTAAACATATTTTAAAACAAAATTAAGGTGCCCCAATTCTGATGATCCCGAGAAAAAAAATCAAAGGGGAAATAAACAAATTTTTTTTACGCTAAACTTTGGGCTTTTTAATAACGTGAAAATGCATATAGCATGCGCTTCTTATGTACTCATCTATACAAATAAATAAAATTGGAGTGTCTGTTTGTAATATTAAAATAACAACCTTTTAATCAATGCATATGTATATATACACGATACATATACCAAAAATGTAGTTAAAAAAAAATTCTCTGTCTGTCTGTTTGTTCCGGGTAATCTCTGGAACGGCTGGACGGATTTTGACGGGAGTTTCACTGGCAGGTAGCTGATGATCCAGGAAGTAACTTAGGCTACTTTTTTTAGACTAACTTTGTCCCGCGGCGTTACTCGCGGTACAACAATAACCGCGGGTAACACCGCGGGGTTCAGCTAGTTGATTAATAAATACGAAACTATATTTAATTCATTGATTTCGAAGAATTTTTTTTTTCTGTTTTCAAAATCGCAAACAAAAGTAAGCTTAGGTACTATATTTCTCTGCAACTAGACCATATTGGCACGCGGCAGTTTACAAAGCCCTCTCAATCTATGGAACGAATAGCAAATGTCCGTTTTCACTGTCATATTACACACTGTGCCTCTGAATAATAAATAAGTGACGTAACAAATCGTGAGCAAAGAACGCAAGTTAAGCAATAAAAGACGTTAATATGTGATATGCTTTCAAAAACTGCCTCCGTGTAATCTGCCTCAATGTTCCTGATCATTAAAGATGTATTCGTAAGGGTACGTTACGTTTACGTACCCATTGCATTCATTAAACATCTGTATACGATACTAGCTGACCCAACGAACTTTGTACCGCCACATTTCCATTTGAAAAAAAAATAACAAACATATAGAAAAATAATTATCTATGCAATGCAGGCGATCGGAAGTTATGTGCGGACATAT
This sequence comes from Spilosoma lubricipeda, assembly GCA_905220595.1. Classification (NCBI taxonomy): domain Eukaryota; kingdom Metazoa; phylum Arthropoda; class Insecta; order Lepidoptera; family Erebidae; genus Spilosoma; species Spilosoma lubricipeda. Next base: position 16,693,313 of record HG992293.1, on the reverse strand, counting down.
ATTTCGGGGATTCATTTTTGGGTTCCGTGCCAAAGGAAAAAAACGGAACCCTTATAGATTCGTTATGTCTGCCTGTCCGTCCGTATGTCACAGCTACTTTTTTCCGAAACTATAGGAACTATAATGTTGAAACTTGGATAAGTAGATGTATTCTGTGAACCGCATTAAGATTTTCACAGAAAAATAGAAAAAAAATTTGGTCCCCATACTTAGGACTGAAACTCAAAAATATTTTTTCATCGAATCCATACGTGTGGATCTATGAATAGGTCTTCAAAAATGATATTGAGGTTTCTAATTTCTTTTTTCTAAACTGCATAGTTTGCCGCCCGCGGCGTCGGCCATCTGTCAAAGATTGGTCGTACCAACTCTGAAACCTTTGTGTGCTCATGCACAACACTTGCTGAAAATCATGATATGATCAAATGCATAGTTTACGATTCTTTAAAGGACTTACAAACATTCATTTTTATATACATACTAGCTGAATCTCGCGGTCGCGAGAAACGCCGCGGGACAGAGTTAGTCTAAAAAAAGTAGCCTGCGTTACTCTCTGGATCATCTACTTGCCAGTGAAACCCCCGTCAAAATCGGTCCAGCCGTTACAGAGATTACTCGGAACAAACAGACGGATAGACAAAATTTTTTTTAACTACATTTTTTGATAGTGTACCTACATAGGCATTTAGAAAAAAGCGGTTATTTTAATATTACAAACGGACACTCCAATTTTTTTTATTTGTATAGATATAGATTACACCTGAGCCTACTTTTGAACGGTCAACAGGTGTGAGTAGGTTACATTACTAAAAATAAACCCCACGACACCCATCTTTGTGCACACCTGGCGCTTGAATAGATTAACCATATTTGTTACAAACTCGTTAAAAACTGACACTTCTATCTCTAACCGCTTTAGTAATTAATGGAAATGCATCGTCTTGATTTACATAGCATTTAAGAAGTTCTTATCGTTAAAAACATAATTGGGTCGCGAAGATATTGATTATGTCACAAAACAAAGGAAACCAAATTATTTAATTGAACGCCGACTAGTTTACGGCACCTCAACTAAGGTTTAATTCCGAGGAGTTCTGGCTACGTAACATTGCCATTGATAAGTTACATTAATAAGTTGAAACATGTAGTAGGTTAATGTCAGAGTCCTTTAAAACATGAGACTGTATTCAATGCATGTTCCACAATACACGTCATTATGCGTTGTTTTCGTGTCAATCGTTCTACTATAATTGATTCATTGGTAACTAGCTGAACCCCGACGTATTACCCGCGCTTATTGTCGTACCGCGAGTAACGCCGCGCGACAAAGTTAGTCTAAAAAAAGTAGCCTAAGTTACACCCTGGATCATCAGCTACCTGCTAGTGAAAGTCCCGTTAAAATCCGTCCAGCCGTTCCGGAGATTACCCGGAACAAACAGACAGACAAAAATTTTTTTAACTACATTTTTGGTATATGTACAGTGTAAACATACATATGCATTTAGTAAAAAGCGGTTATTTAAATATTACAAACAGACACTCAAATTTTATTTATTTGTATAGATGTATAGACTAGCTGACCTGTGCCCACGTCGTTGAACGGTAACCATTTTTTTCTCCGATTTACTTTGCAAATCCGGCTACCACGAAAAAGTCTTTCCACTTTTCGGGTTAATATATAGCCTATGTAACTCACAAATGACGTAGCCTTCTATGGTAAACGAATTATCAGAATCGGTTCAGTAGACCCAGAGATTACCTCTCACAAACTTTAGCTCTTTATATAATAGTATAGATATAGAAAGTATAAATATTAAAGACTAGCATACAAGCCAACGACGGGGCACATGCTAATCGTTGGGCACGATGTTTTGTTTAGCATTGTGTTTCTTTGTTAGAAATCTTATAATTTTCGTGTTATTCCAAGAAATAAATATTCACAGATATTCATTTTAAGCTAAGTGGAGCGATGAGAAGTAACATTTTAAGTCAAAATATTTCTTAGTGGTTTAATTTAAATATAATGACTAATTTGCATTACATTTACGGTATTGACTTAATTTTCACACAGCTGTTCATGTACGTGCTGTTGCTGTTCGTGTTCACAGCGATGTCTCGTCGTGTTAGTCGGTCGACCTTTTGGCTGCAACCGTTTTACGATCTCATAAACTCAATTATAATCTATAGCGCAGGTCGTCTGCTGCACAGAATACAGTTGCACTGATCTTAACCTTCTTTCGTAGTCATTTGTAGGTGGATTTAGCAGACTGTCTCGTAACTATTGTGTAAAAATTTGGTCCAGACAGTCCAAAGTATTCAATTATTACTAATTTCATGAATAAGGGAATCATTAAAAGATATAGGTCAAAAGCTATTTATCAAAACGCTTTCATGATATACACGTGTACTGTTTAGAATAAATGGCAGTGAACACATGAAACTAAAGGAAGTGAGGTGACGAGGAAATATGCCTTGTTACAAGGAAAATGACGCATATACAGCCAGGGTTGTCTGATCCACTGTTTGGACAAGGCCATTAATTTGTAACCTTTTTTGCGAGTTCTACGTAGTTTCAACCTTGGACTGGTTTCTAAAGCAATCAATGCCGGCGCCTTAGTTAACTATTTATCAAAAGCCGCTGCCCGTGACTTTATTCGATACACGTCAGTAAGAAACGTTTCTCATTGCAAATAAATTCAATAAATAACTTTAGAAACAACTGTTTCTGAATCAAAACCTTACAAGTCACAACCCTATTATGACTGCAGTCATATCATCTTATTAACGTGGTGCAAGATAATTTAGTTCAACTTAAATACGACTACTACACTAAAAGTATTATCATGGTCATTGAACCTCTAATTACATGAGTAAGTCGGTCGTAAATTACGTCATCGAAGATTCCTTCGTATGTGAAAGTATTTATTTATTATACAGGACCTAGGTGCCGTGATTTTGCAAATAGCTTTCTGGGAACTTTTGATAAATAGCTAAGGCCAATATTGATTTTAGCCATATGAGAGCAATGTTTTGACACAAAAACGGCTTGATCAGTAAGCAGTCTCAAAGAAAACCATTGTTCAGTAGTTTTTTCATAGCTTTTCACTATTCTCCCCGATTAAGACGGGAGGTTTTAAAAAGCGCGTGGCGGTGGTCACTTGTCTGTAGATGGTGGACCTGTTTGCTTGTTTACCAAAAAAAACCCGTGTTTGCGGTGATAATGTACTGTATTATCTTATTATTATAGGTTCATTTTTAAAAAATAAAGCAAGCACACACGGTTTAACAAAACAAAGTTTACACCAATAATACATACTTTTATCATATCAATTGTTCTCACTTCAGACTATTCTCATTGGCCAAGACCATTTCAGTGATTTATTTTGTCCGCCTCAATGTGACGTACACGTACCATTTTATAATTACTTTTTGCAGTAAGAAGATGATTACCGTTGTTATCGCATTTGATACATCCGTTATAAGCAAACGGCTGCTAGAAAATGACCGTTTATTGACATAAATGTGAGAAAAGAACCACTATAAAATGTATTGAAAAGATTTTATATTATAAAAAGGTGCGGTCACGCTCACAGACAATTTAGAAAACATCACCGCTCTCGAGTGAGTAACAAGTACAATTTTAACAAAAAAAAAGTAAAAACTAAAACCCAACTACGACAAAAACGACGCTGAAAAAGTATGAAACAAGTTTCAAAAGCCGTAGTCACGCGTTGTTAAAGTGATATGTACCATATGGTACATTACACTACATGGACTACGGCTTTTGAAACTTATTAATGTACCATAGTCCATATCACTTTAGCAACGCGTGACTACGGCTTTTGAAACTTGTTTCATACTTTTTCAGCGTCGTTTTTGTCGTAGTTGGGTTTTAGTTTTTACTTTTTTTTATTTAAAATGTTTTGGTGCCTCTATAATACTAATTTCTTTGCAAATATTTTAAATAGATACCATTGAAATATCACAATTATCGAACAAATACGGACAAATTCACGAGAAACTGCTAATAATATATATATTTTTGAAATCTACAAATAACGCCCTTTCGTATGATACCAAACACGGCATATTTCTCTCATATTTATTTTTTAATACACTACTTTACGTCGGCTAGAGGGCGCCACATTAGATTCAGTGACACGTCATATAGCCTATTATCAGCGGGCAATCAAGACGCTTCTAACGATACCTCATTTGTCTTATTCTGACTAGTTTAGAAAGAATGAGGGAACAAATAAGCATACCATAGAAATATCACACTTATCGAATAAATACGGACAAAGTCACGAACAAATGCTAATAATATATGTATTTTTGAAATGTACAAGTAACGCCCTTTCCAATGATACCAAACACGGCATATTTCTCTCATATTTATTTTTTAATACAGTACTTTATGTCGGCTAGAGGGCGCCACATTAGATTAAGTGACACGTCATATAGCCTATAACCAGAAGACGATCACGACGCTTCTAGAGACACCTCATTTGTTCAAATCTAACGAGTAGTTAAGGAGCTAGGAGGGAACAAATGAACATACATACATACATACATACATACATAGCCTGTCAAAATCATAACCCTTCTTTGGCTTTGCCGTAGTCGGGTAAAAATAAAACCGACTTCAAGGTTCGACTCGATTTCTCTTGGATGCCATCATAAGATATTAATGTCCTTATCATGGTACCACCGTACCATAACCAGAATCGGTTCATAAACGACGAAGCTATTCGCGAACACACATATTATCACTACATATTAAAAAAGTCCTCCGCCACGTCTATCTGTTCGCGACAAACTCAAAAGCTACTACACGGATATTGATGCGGTTCTTACCAATAGATAGAATGATTCTTGAGAAAGGTTTTCGTATATAATTTTGACAAATATTTGAGAATATTGGCTAAAATTTATGGATATTTGTCGAAGAAGTCGGGAAATATTAAGCCGCACATCTTCTACTCGGGGTAACATTATGCTATATTATATTTTCCGTAAAGATCCCGTGCAAAGCCGGGGCGGGTTGCTAGTATACATCAAATTATAATTTCAGCAAAACTGTAGAGTATCTATTATAATAAAAGCAAAACTGTAATAAAAATACGCATAGAACACGATAGTTGATATTTCGTAATAATTCCAATACGAAATTATTACGAAAAATAAAACTTACTTTGGTTTCTTCCTTCTGTTCGATGGAGGATATGATCCGCCACGAGGCACGGCGGGCGCCTATCACATTTTTGTAGGCAACGGACAGAAGGTTCCTCTCCTCGACTGTCAGTTCATTGTCGGATACGTTGCGTGAGGCTACGTTCTTCATCGCCTCCACCATCTCTGTAATTAAATGATGTGAACATGTAAACAACAACTTCTAACAACAGCCTTTAACAGACCACTTTCTGGAAATAGCCTCTCTTTAGAAAGGAGGTCTTGATAGAGGTGGCGATACTCCATTTTTTTTATCCTTCAACACACGGACATATTATCGATTGGTCTCAATCTCGCCAATGTCCCTGTGTATGCAAAGGGTGAGACGACCTTCATTAGATATTCATACGTATTATTATTCATGAAAAGTGTGATTCAATGTACGTAATCCATTGAGCGAAGTATTAGTAATATACAATTGACAAAAACCAATATTTATTTTATAAGCCCGAGTACCTATCGTAAGTGATTAGAAATATGAATATCATATCATTTTGGAAATAGAATGAGCAATATATATAGGTACGAAATAAAGCATTGAATTAGTCGTCGCTGTTACGATAAAAGTATTCGTATTTTCATGTTTGTTTCATTAGGTTTTATAGCCAAAGGCTTTTAGAAACCAATCGTTACATGGTACATATATAACGTTTCACTATATAAGCTGTATAAATTAGGCAATATTGCAAAAGGTCAAGTCAATATACAGTGTTTTAAACCGTCCTCATTAAGTGGAAAGATCAGTTAAAAATGGCAAAGGTTAGTCATGCGAGGATCGATTAAAGAATGAATGAAGCTATAAGAAGTATTTCACACCAAGTTTCAAGTTATTATAAAAGCTGATGACAAGAGCCTGACAATGGTCAACCTTGAAACTTGAGCGTTCTATATGAAAACTTTTCGCTATCTTGGAATTTAGTTGAACAAGTTAGATAAAATTACTCTTTTATCGATGAGAACTTAGTCCGCGTTAGTAGGGGGGCGAGGGGGAAGCAGTGGGCGTCGCACAGACGGAGTTACGAGCCAAAGTAATGTTTAATCATGTACAAAAATTTGTCATTTTAATTTTCATCCTGGAATTCAATTGTTGCGGGTGAATTTAATGTAATTATGACGAATGCAATTGCAACAAAGGAAATTAAATTACTTTGCACCCCATTGAAAGTTTTTATATCTACTACAGTTGTACTACGGTTATAAGAATGGGAGTATCTGAACATTAATATTCATTGAAAATTTCACCTTATTCTGTTTTAGGTAAGAGTTACTTTCATAAATAAGCATATCACAACGACGATATGCTCAAGATAACCTGCTAGTGCGATTAAGATTGTCTCGACATATAAAGCGAAGTAACAGGTAGGCAACTAACTGCGGCGAGCCAGCGCCGAAATAAAATATGGAACACCGGATTTCGTAACAAAATTATATAGACCCTTACTTTGGTCCAGACACGCAAAAAGTACTATAATATGTAGATACTAGGGCCCACTGAATAATTCGTGCGTCACTGAGTGATCGTAAAACAAAAAGGCGGTCTCAGGTTATGAAATTATTTAGGGATTTGTTTGAGGTTGGTTAGACGCCATCTTAGGAACTACGAGCGCCAGATGCGCCCCGTCCGTTATTTACGCACCCCTATTCAGGATGATACTTTTCTCATTATACTGATTTAATTCATTAATTATTTATTACACAAATATTGCCTTGTTTGCAACAGAGCAGAAATTACGATTTTTTTATTACGTGTAGTGATAATTTTATCAGAAGGTATTGTTAAATTGAGATTATTTCGATTACCTAAAATAAGTCGTAAAATTTAGTGGAATGATAAACTACATATCTTTCCAAACATAAAATTTTTACCATATTAAACTTATGTTAGTTTAAGAGGACCACATAACTCATGAATAGATGTATTAAGAGAAATAATACATTTATTATAACAGTACTGAGAGCTTATTAATTTAAAACAGAGCCATTTCTGTATTAGAAAGTAGTAATTAAACCAAGTGTGTTGGTACAACTATATAAAACCTCTGTGAAATTGTTGGTGTAATTGGGTCTGTTATTTTTAGTGCATATGATTACTGTAAATTGTTTTAACTATAGTGTTTATGTGTGTGTGTGTATCTGCATATCCATGGTGCAGTTAACTCATAAAGCTTAGTCTCTGCCACTAATTAGTTTTAAAATATAGGCTTTTTAATTATTTCAATAAACTGAATGATGTATTAAATTTATATTTAATGTTATAAAATTATAGTACTATTTTAGATAGTAGCAACTCTATAAGGCATTCTAGTTAATTTCAATGATGTATTTGAAAAAAGAACTGCTATTTCAATATTCCAAATCAGTTCATATAACAATTATGCATTAATTTGATATTACAGAAAAACAAACATCCCAAGAATAATAGTTAAAATAAAGCCTATTCAAACCTAAAAAGTACTTTATATACATAAATAAATTAATTTGTTCTGTGTGTAAGTGTAAGTATATTTGTTAGCTTTTGATAAAATATTCTTCTTGAAACAGTAAAGCCAAGAGTACTTGACACATGTCTCATTGGATTTCCCATTCATTTTAAAGTTTTTCAGGTGATAACTTAAAAGGGTGTGGCCTTATAACCTTTAAGATTAAGTTCAAATAAGTCATACTTAAGTGACACTGTATCATTTTTCTTATACATAACAGTAGTTTTGATTTATTATAAATATTTTCATATTTTAATAGATAAAAATTTAAATTGGAAATTTGCATTTGTACATAATTATGTACAAATTCCACAATGTGAAGAACCAATGACTTGCACATGATCATGAAAGCCCATGTCACATATTAGTCATTTTTAAGTGACATATAGGATTTAGGGGGATCAAATACCCTTTCCCATTGTCCAGTAGCATATCAGGTACAAAATAGGTCACATAACCTTACAGAAATCAGTGGCCTCTACGGATAAGATATCAAAAGCAGCTTTTCAATGATAATTCTAATAAAGGTCATTGAACTGTACTCCTTCGACGTAAATTAAAGCATTAAGGCTAAATGAAACTAACATTGATAACGTTCATAATGACCCCGTTGATTAAAAAAGTCGTTTGAAATTGAACACAAGAGTGCACAGGTAGGTTCCCGTGTAACAAAATCGTGAACAATAGGTGAAATCGGAGGTGACATTACTTCGTCTAATAAGCCCAGAACATTCCACTATATCTAACTGAAAGATTTATCCAAGACACGATAAGCATGACCGAATCAAATATCATCGATCGCATTATACTTCTCCGGGACGGGGAAAATAGGACCATTTTTTCTCGAACACCTACAAGTATTGATTGATTCACTAGGTGAAAATACTCTTCCGACTTAGAAATGTGAATTATACTTTCTCCTTGAAAGTTTGCCGAGATCTTAGTCGTCATATATGGGTTTATATCAGCGTAAAAATCTTAAGGACATCCCACCGGCGGATGACGCATCGATCGCTGACCAAGCCTAACGAATGCCATAGATTTGTTACTACGGTGATATGGGAAATTAAATGAATGTATTATAGCAATTTCTCCGCGAAAATCTAGATAACAAAGGCTTATCGAGCGATTGAATCTTGTCATTTTTTTCAACTATCACCAAATCGTCTTTCAACTGTCGGCGAAAATACGACAGAATATTCCTCTTATTATAGAAGATAGAACAAAAATAAGTACTCACCATCATAGCGCTCAGCCTGCTCGGCTAACTTAGCTTTGTACACATTATCTTCCCTTTCCGACATTCTGGATGACAAATGATTTTTCACTAACTAAAACCGAATCGCCAGGTCACTAATTCACCAAAATGGCCGCGCCCGCCAACCGAATCCAAATTCGATCTTCAACTAAACTCCGCCCATGACGTCATAGAAATGGCAACTTCCGTTGATTAGTTATTGCCAGATGTATAAAGAAATTTACTTCTATTATAAGTTTTTTAACCGATTATAAAACAGTACAAACTAAAATATATCATTTTGTTGGTACAAAGTCGATCCATACAGAAAATATTCAGTTCATTGAAGTAATGGTATTTATAATAGTTAATATTTTAATATATAAAACCGGTATTCTTGACCAATATGAATATTGACCATTATGCTGATTATTATTTTGAATAATGAATATGAAAGTAGTTGGTGGAAAGAAGTTGTTTTCTCTTCATAGTTTAAAGTATTTTCTTATTCTTTTGACTATTTAAATTTCTTCTCAGATCAATGGTAGTCGTGGTAGTTTGCAAATGTGACAGTGACAGCTCGTGATTTGGGAAATCCTTAGAGCATATATATCTGAATCGGCAGCTCAACGGGCGGAAGGCGTGATCGAAGTAGAGAGAAACTGAGTTTGGTTAGCATCTGTCTCTCTTTCGCAAGCTTCTCATTGATGTACGCACATACCAATTTGCATGGCTAATTTGGCGGAAAAAACCATTCAGAAGCCTGTATGAAAGAGACAGGCGCTAACCAAACTCAGTCTCTATCTCTCTATTCTAATTCACTGCACCTCCAGATATATATGGTCTGAGGGTAAATCAGCATTATACGATTACTTCAATCGTTTGTTTTTGTCCCCTTATTTAGTTAGAATCTATAATATCCGACTTATTTTTCCTTTTATCTTACTCTCACCTCTAACTAGCATACATCGGTTTTCTACTATCAGACTATCAACAATTTATCCACTTCCCATTCTCACATTAATTACATATTCAACTCTGTTCAATATTCATCATTTTGATAATCTCATTATTAAGTTCATATAACAGATACAGTCTCCGTGATTGGTTGGTGCACTGTGCATGCGCTAAAGGTTATCTTGCAAAAGCTTAAGTGAGAGAGATAGAGTCTGCCTATACTCGGTCTCTCTCTCTCTCTACTCCAATGATCCGATCACGTTTTCCCTCGTACAGTGCTCCCTCTGTATATTTGCATTGCATGCTCTAAGATGTTAACCGATTCCTTGCGACGGCCGAACGACCGTGCTCTCCAAGGCATGGAACGAATGCCCTCGGTACATAAGGCAGTACAAAATAAGGCAGTTAACATTAAATAAATGTATCAGTTCACTGTATCTTGCCATAAGAAGAAGATTTTGACCAACCATACTAAAATTTGACGGACGGATTGGAATAGGACTTGAATAAGTTACTTTCTCTTTGCAGTGCTATTATTGGCTTTTATATAGTAGATAGAGTTTTCTCTTAATATGCAGGGTAGAGATAAGGAGGACTATCTCTTATGAGGGAATAGGTGAAGTGTCCGACAAACATAATTAAATAGTAGTCCATGAACTTCGAGAACCGATCACAGTGGCGGTGGCGATAGAGTAAGATAAGAAGAGGATGTGTAGCACAAGACAGGGTGAAGTGAGCAAGTCAATCAATTTTTATAAATTTCTACTGATTGAAATTTTGCGTGTTAGCATTTTTATTGGTGGATGAAGTGGCGAGAACTCTCGGGTGTTTTGTGCGACAATAGAATGCCTGTGCGTGTAAAGGGAAAGGTGTATAAAACGGCAGTTCGCCCAGCCCTGATGTATGGTGCTGAATGCTGGCCTATGAAGAAGACCCATACCACAAAAGTACATACAACAGAGATGAAGATGCTGAGATGGGCAGGTGGAGTTACCCTCGCCGACAGAGTGAGGAACGAATACATTCATGGAAGCTTTAAGATCCGCCCCATAGAAGACAAACTCAGCGAAGCACGTCTCAGGTGGTATGGCCATGTAATGAGAAGACCTGAAGAGCACATGACGAGACAAGTCCTGGCTATAAACACCGGGCCAAAGAAGCGCGGTAGACCCCCCCTAACTTGGATGTCCGTCATCAATAACGACCTAAAGAAAGCCCAAATTAATGTCTTGACGACCCAGAACAGAACTGTCTGGCGAAGAATGACGAGGAGAGCCGACCCCAATTGAAATGGGATAAGGCTAGGCAAAGAGAGAGAGCATTTTTATTAACTAACTTATTAATAGTGAAAAGCGCGCTATTGCAAAGCCTTTTCTCATTTGATTATCTTTTCAAATTGCCGTTTTTTTAAAAATAAACACTCTAGCTACAGTAGTTCCACCCTTAGTTTGATGCTTTTTAGCGGACACTTTTTTATCTTTATACTTTTCTTTATTCTTTAAGAGCCTTACAAGGTGAATAGAGGTGCTGACAATCCGATTTTTTCAATCCGCCACTAGACGAACCTAAATATAAACTAAAAAAAAATATTACATTGAACAAAATTTTTAAATTAACTGAAACTATTTTATATAATGTAGCGATCTTAGAGCCTTGTGGTGACAAGGAGTTTTTATATACCATAGATTTAGTTTGACAATGTATTGACTTATTATTTTAGTGTAATTGTTCTAATGTCATTTAGCTAATAAAAGCCTTGGTCTATCGTAATTCTACAAGCCTATATAACTAGAGCGGTACGCAAGCTTCTGATTGGTGGACGCACACACCAATTTGCATGATTGATTTGGCGGGAAATGCACCACCCTATCAGACGCTTGCGTGAGAGAGACAGACAAAACCCAAACTCAGTCTCTCTCTCTCTACTCCGATCACGGTTTTCGCCCGTTCGGCTGCACTTCTAGATATGTATGCTCTAAGATAGTGATCCACCATACATTGATGTCATTTGTCAAATCGTGTTATGTCAAAATCAAAACGCACGCTTTGGTTGGCCGCGTTCCAGTGTATACATTTTGTGAATCAGATCCTGAAATGTAACTCTATCTCTTACTCTACACCGTATATTCCGGTGCTAAATTTGAAGTTTATGCTGAATATATCCAACCAGTACGACTTGAAACAAAAGTAGCGCGGCCATATTTGTATAAATAGTAGTTGTCGGTGTTTCTGTTCTGTAAATTGTACTTTTGTTGATTAAAGCTAATTTTTACTTCAATAAGCCGTTGATTATATTTCTTTTATGAAGTCTATATAATTATTCCTTGATTGCAATCCTTATACTGGTCATTGTGTGTTTTATCAAGCCAATAAACTACTGTTATAAGTAGATGGTCAATTCCTCAAAAATAACTTTGTTGTTGATTAATCAACACTGGAAGATATTTTGAGTTGTAATAATGTCTAACATCGGGTATGACCTCGATACATCAGGCGGTCTTATGCCGGTTTGTTACTTTCTTAATGTTTTATAGCATGCATGAATTCTACTTCATCTTGGTACATGGCGCCATTTTAGCTAGTTCAGTTCTTAAGAAGTAGCCTTGATGCTGTATTGGCTTTATTTGTGATGTTATTTTGATGTATTTTAGCTAATACACGCGCTGATAAAGCCACCAGATGAGGAAGGGAACTCTCAGAAGCCGAAGAAGCCTCAACACCCCTATTACAAAAGGCCTGGCAAAGGTCACAATCATGATTCTTGCGATGCGTGTGGGGAAGGCGGTGACTTAATATGCTGTGACCGTTGTCCTGCTAGTTTCCATCTTGGATGCTAGTAAGTAATAATTGTGCTAGATATCTCAATATGTATATTGGAAAATGTAGCAGTTCTCTTGGAATGGTATAATAGAATAATAGAAGAATTGCATTGTAGGTCTAGCAATATGCAACTGCTGATGAAAGCCCGCCTTGGGTTAGATTTCTGGTTTGTTAGGTTTCTCTTATGCTACTGCTACATCAGCGTTAGCAGTAACGGCTATGGCAAATTATGCATTATCTAAGACATTAAATATTAGGTTATAATGCTGTTGAGACTTAATTCCTTCTGAATTCATATGTTAACACTCAATATGGAGGTTAAGGTACATACAAGGAGCTTGAAGCAGCTACTCTAGTTGAAACAATGGTTTCTCATTCGACCTCTCCATTGTCGTTCTCCAAACAAACAAAGTACACTTGTCCTTGCAGTGACTGCCCAGCCCATGGCCATGGAATAAAAAAAAAATGAATACTGAAAATAACATATCTTTACTCTACCTTGAGAAACCAAAAATAAATTTATGCTGAGTGCCATGGGAGTAGCCTATGTTCAGCAAAGGACTGCGATAGGCAAGTTATAAAAATGTATTAAATCACAAGTTAATAACATGCTTTTACTGCCTCAGTGACACTGGCAGCGTATGCTTCCCGGGTTAGAACAAATGTTTGTATGAACTTCAACAGGAGTTAGGGTGTTTTCTATGGATAATATTTATTTACAAAAAAGCATTTATATATAATATCAGTTGTCTAATATATACATAGTACAAGCTCAGCTTAGTTTGAGACTAGATGGAGTTGTGTGTAAAAACACAAATTTATTGGAGTTTATCAATTTGACTGTATTTTTTTTATGTTTGTTACGTCATAACTTTCGCCTGGGTGAACCGATTTAGATGACTTTTTTATTTAAATTTGGTCTAGTTCTTGAATTCATTTTTTTCGGTTAAACTTTTTTAAGTCAAAGTCAAAAATACTTTATTCAAATAGGCACTTTTTTACAGGCACTTATGAATAGTAAATATTAATAAATTGAGTGATTCTAGTCGCCAGTTCCAAGTGCAGCCTACCATTAATGGAGAAGAATCTGGCAAGAAACTCCATTGATGCTCCTTTTTAAAAGCTTAAAATAACTTGATAGTGTAGGTAACACTATATAGGGCTATCAAGAAAGAATTATAATATTTTCAGTGACCCACCTCTGGATGAGAATGACATACCAGCTGGCTTGTGGTTGTGCAAGGAGTGTTTGGGATCAGATGAGAACAAACCATCAAGTTCACGCAGCAGCCGGGCCCAGTCACCTGCAGACAGCAAGTCTGACACTGAGAAAAAAACTAGGTAATATGAAGTAATGTGAATTATGCTTTTCAGGAAATAGATGAATGAATGGAAAGGTAAATGAGTAATCAAAGTTTTCATAATTTAAATTACTACTGCCAAATACAGAGGTCTTGGGTTGATTTCCGGGTTGGACTAAGTTTGTATGATAATATGAGATTGGGTGTTTTGTAGGTAAAATATGTATTAGTTATCTAGTACTTATAATACAAGCTTGTGTGTAATAGTTTATGTGTTAGATGTCTAAAAACAATTGTTTATATTTGTACTTAACAATACAGATCACTCCGTAACAACCGTTCCAATTCTACCAAAAAGAAAAGCAGAGAAGAGGAGGATGACATCAAGAATGAACCTGAGGAGAGCGAGAAAGAAAAAGAACTCAGCCCCATGGAGATCCTGGTGAAGGCAGCTAAGATTATGAATCCCAAGCAGTTTGAGTTACCAAGGGAGATGCGGATACCATGTCCCTTTCCTGGCACTGATAAAGGTAAGAATTTTAATCGAGAATCCACTTATGGTACTTTTACAGGTACTGGGATGATCAAAACAAAAAAAATAACTACTTCTTCTCTACTTACTAACTGTTAAATACCAACAGCAGAAAATCTATGGTTAACATAGGATTTTGATTAGAGTATAAACTATTTACATCACATGTATGTCCAACGTATCCTTATATGTTGACTTAGCTTATAGAGATTGAACATGGTCATGTACTTTCAGAAATTTTTAAAACATTTACGAAAGAAAAATATGGCAATACGAAGTTTGCCGGGTTAGCTAGTAAAAATTCAAAATATCATTTCAAGAGAAAAAATACACATTTGTGACAGTTTCATAAGCTAAAAACAATTAACTTACCATTTGAACAAATAAGTGAATAAAATAGGTCCATCTGAACAGGTGCTATGATGCCACATACATCCCGTAGGACATGTATATGGTAATTTAATTACCCTGACTCAGGCAATGCCAAAGGAAGGGTAAAACTTTTAAAAAGGTAAAACAACTGAACCGGTTTTAATTACTGAGATGCCAATAGATGCATAATAAAGGCCCGGGTGATATCTATATGTCTATAACTATAAAAGAGGAAGGTGAGTGACATACCCAGAGATCAACGCACAGCCCAGACCGCTGAACCTAGAATCCTGAAATTTTGCATGTAGGTTCTTTATATAACGTAAGTGAGCACTAAGAAAGGAATTATTGAAATTCCACCCCTAAGGGAGATCAATCAGGGGATGAAAGTTTGCTTGAGCGAAGCCGCGTGCAAAAGCTAGTAGTCTATTATATTTTTATCGAAGTTTTTCAAACTTTTTACTTTATTAATATCTAGAGCCTGGCAAAAATGGCAACGGTTCCCTAGTGACGGTAGACGCGTGGGGCTGCGTGCCGCTGCCGGCCAAGGCGTGCTTCGTGTGCCAGGCCACCTGCAAGCTGGCGCCGCTGCTGCAGTGCGACTACTGCCCGCTGCTGTTCCATCAGGTATCACATAACTATGCCAGTCATCAGCATCTCGCCCACAAGGCCTCCATTGCTGGACGTAGGCCTCTCCCAAGGTTCTCCATAATAGCCGGTCCAGTACTGCCCGCATCCAATGTTTTCCCACGACCTTAACTAGGTCGTCGGAATTATTCAATAGAGTATTACACCCATTTTTTAAAAGTGTCTTAATTAGATTCTATAGTGCATTAACTGCAGAAAAACCACAAATTTTTTATCCAATCGATAAGTGCCATAAAAATGCATTAAAATTTTACATTTTCAAATTTCGCGCGTTATTTGTCAAAAATGCTGGACGCAGTGGAGGCTATGGTAATGACGTCAGTTCGCTTTGTAAACAAAAAAGAAATATAGAGCATACGCTGAACAATTGACACTTTAGCTTACAAAGCGGTATGACGTCATTACATGGCGGATAGTATTTCATGGCGTTAAAGAACAGATGCAAAATCTGAAAACTTTAAAATAAATTGTTAAAAATATTTTATTATTTTATGAACTAAAACTACCATTTTCCGACTGCTGTTTGCCTAAGGTATCTGAAAAATAGATTTCTAGATTTTTCCTCATATACCATATCATAGTTACCAGGCCCGGTTAGCCTAGTGTTTAAGCGGTGGCTGCGCCGCTTTCTATTGCGCCAAGTGTTGTGGATTCAAATATTACATGGGACAACATTTTGTATGATCCACAAGTGTTGCAAATATTTGTAAACTTTATTTCCTTTCAGAGTCGCAAAGTTGCGCTATTCGATATTGAATTACTTTTTAGTAATTTACTGATAGTAATATCAGATAGATATCTGTGTTAAGGTAAGGTTCCCTAAATTAACTTCCTGTGATTGTCTAATATTATGGTACATAGAATTAAAATAATTAACCAGAAAGACTGTAAAGGTAAAAATGAGTGTAATTGAAAATGTACCATACCCTATCCCCCAAAGCTTGGCAACGCACTTGTGACGCCTTTTGCCCTCGTTTCACCTCGATACCATAAAAAGTTTAATAATGACAATTAATTTAATGTTTTAGGATTGCCTGGATCCCCCGCTCACTGCATTACCCACTGGACGTTGGATGTGTCCGAATCATGTTGAGCAATATATTGTAAGTACTTCACTTATAGTTTAAGGTGTCTAAGGATGTATTGTAGGAGTTATATCATAAACTTGATTATTAAAAAAAAGTGTGCCGTCACAGTACGTCTGGCAGATGTGAAACATCGAAATTGTTTTGTATAAGTTATTTGTTCCATAAAATAAAATTACTGTTTATTACATTAATATTCATTTTTATCATATAAAATACAAAATACATTATTTTCATCAGTAACTTCGGTAAGGCGAAGGGTCGCCACGGCAAATGTCGCCACGCCAAAAATAATGTTTACCCGCGCTCATAGACGTTTCACATCAAAACGAAAGAACATTACTTTGATATTGTAGACTGGGGATGATTCTTTCTGGATGAGACACATTTTAGATGGAATCATATTCATCAACTCACACGCTGTGTAGTGTAAACAGTTACTACTGGTACCGTGTGAACCATGCATTAACTAAACTGTACTTAACTCGTACTCGTCGTCTGCTCATAACCTGATAAAGCGTAAAGATAAAGACATAAACGACTAATGATATTTTAAAAAGTGTGTAAACTTGGAGATTTGTGTCTTTAATATAATTAGAGTACAGTTGGTTGTATGTGTATTGTGGTCAGGACTGGAAGCTGGTGAACTCTATATCTGCGACGGAGCGCGTGGCGCTGTGGGACCGGTTCTCGGGCCCCGTGGACCAGCACGCCATCAAGATAGACTTCCTGCGCCGCGCCAACACCGCCCGCCCCGCCTTCCGGTCAGTCACCACCCTACTTTCTCTCTCTCTCTCTTCTTGCCTAATTTGGTGTAAAATTCCTTTCGGATACCACTTTGGTGGTTATTGTGACAATTTCCACACATAACTTAATAGAACAACACGCTACAGCGCCATCTATCGGCGATGAAATAACGTACTATATAAAGAAATTACTAATCCT
This sequence comes from Spilosoma lubricipeda, assembly GCA_905220595.1. Classification (NCBI taxonomy): domain Eukaryota; kingdom Metazoa; phylum Arthropoda; class Insecta; order Lepidoptera; family Erebidae; genus Spilosoma; species Spilosoma lubricipeda. The sequence goes on along the minus strand of HG992293.1, from coordinate 16,675,704 downwards.
GCATCTCGATATAGAAATTCTCTCATCGATTAGCATATACAACATCCCAAAAGGAACCGCTGGGTCGTGGCGTGGTCTGCAATACTTCTTTATTTTCTAAAAATGTATTTTCCGATTAGTAGTATCTTTGTAAATCCGATATCCGTAATATTATTATATTACACTAGCAGACCCACGCAACCTCGTTTGCCTTTTCTATTGCCCGTCGCGTGATAATTTTCCCCCGTTTTTGAAACATTTTTCATCGGTGCTCCTCTCCTGTTAGTTTTAGCGTGATGATATATAGCCTATAGCCTTCCTCGATAAATGGGCTATCTAACACTGAAAGAATTCTTCAAATCGGACCAGCGGTTCCTGAGATTAGCGTGTTCAAACAAACAAATTCTTCAGCTTTATATATTACGCTTTATATGTAAGTGTAGATGTCATGTCACTTTTCGCTAAGCTCACGTCCAATAATTATAAGCAAAGCTTATTTACTACAGCTGTCCGTTGTTATAATGTACAGGATGAAAGTGTGTGTGAGCGTGCGCGGGCGCGTGCGCGTGCCGGAGATGGTCCGCCAGCACTACGCGCGCCCGGCCCCGCTGCTGCCCAGCCGCAGGGAGTACGTGCGCTGCGCCAGAGGTCAGTTCTCTTACTTACCGAGGGAGAGCCACGCTTCGGCATGAATGGCCCGGCTCGACCGGAATGATACCACGTTCTCATAGAAAACCAGTGTGAAATAGCGCATGCGTTGTGTTTCAGTGAGTGAGGATACTGGAAATCTATACCCCAACCACTCCCCGTACTCCTCCTTACCCCCCCCTTAAATTATGTTTATATGCCGCAACCTGCGAAAAAATCGCCACAAACGGGTTGCTACCCGGTAAGAATGCTAGGTGTCAAAAATAAAATTAAAGAAAAACGTTACTCGTTAGACGAGGATGGCGAGCATTAGCTGTGAGAATATTAAGATATTGCACATGAGGTTCTCAACACAGCTCGTTATACACAACATTATCGATCTGTTTTTCACGCTTTCACGGTTAAACCGCTGCACCGATTTCAATGAAATTTGGCATCGAGACGCTTTGATTCTTGAGGAAGGACATAGGTTACTCTATAATGCGATAACCGACAAATACGCAGGCGGTATAGCGGACGTAAGCTAGTTAATAATATTTATGTGGCGTGTGGACGGCGCCGGTCCCGAGACTGTTAAACTGTTGTACATGCGCTCTGCCTCACACTTTGATCGTTGCTAGAATATGGATTACATGTTTTTCTAGTTGAAATTTGCTTTTTGGAAAAATGAATAAGTGTTTTTTTGTAGTAAAACTAAAAATGTGATACATTTCGATATATCTTTCAAAAAATGTCATTATATGTTAAAATTATATGTTAACTTGCGGCACAAAAAAAAAATATCATGATATTCTTTTAACTTTGGAATCTACTGATGAATTTGGATGCCACACAGAATGTTTGAAGAAAATAACCAGACTTACTGCCATAGGAACCATATTTTTATTTAATTACAACATGAACGAATTTTTTTGTGAAAAACTAGTTACCATTTTTTTAATTTGAATCGATTACGGGCAGTTTTTGACTGGCAACCTGTTATCAACGTTATATATGTAGTTCTAATGAAATACTTAACAGGAATGTCAATAGAGACTATGGGAAATCTAACAGTAACAATATTTTTGCAACATACTTACATGATACTGCACTCCTTTTTGGCGCAGCGTGATGATAAATTAGCATATAGCTTTCCACGATAACTGGGCTATCTAACATTGGAATAATTTTCACAGCGGAGCAGTATTTCCTGAGATTAGCGTGTTTAACCAAATATAATATTAATATAGATATGAGTAATACCAATTATCTCATAATTTAACCAGACATTTAAAAAAACATCAGGCTTGGTTTTCTCAAGCGGTTCTCAGACTAATGTATTTTAATTAATCTTAACGGTAAAATCAAAATTATTATGTTCTCTTTCAGTTCATAAAAATCTAAAACAGACAGGATGCTACGACTCCTCGTCAGATGAAGAGCCTCAACAAAAACACAAGATCTGCTTGAACCTGGACTGTCCACAGTATAATACAGAAGGACAGCAAGCCGAGTGTCCACATTATAAAGCTGAAAAGCCTGAGGGAGACAAGTTGCAGCCGGCGACGAACGAGGATGCTGCAGATGATCTGCACGCCATCAGCTCTGAACCTAACATTCAAATGGTATGTAATACTAATAAGTATGTATACTAATTGTGATAAATTGCTCATTGACTTGTACTTGACTCCGAGAACTCATTAGTGCCTTTCATTTGTCTGGATACTTTAAAATAAAGTATGAATTTATTTGGAAAACCGCACATATTGTATAGTACTCCCTAAGATATGAGACATGTTTTGTTTCGAGTGGTGACGAATAAAAAATTAGGAGTGTCCTCTCTAATTATCTTGCAAATTACGAAGAGCAAGACTATTTACTGTATTTCCAGCGTCCTTGTTTACTCAGAGTAAAGGAGGTGGGTGGGGGACGGGGTATACTATAATATAGACACCACGTCACGGAATTGTATATAAACGATAGTGTGATTTATAATATTTGAACATGTTTTACAGGGGGAGCGACACACAGACTCCTCAAGTGAATTGTCAGACTCAGATTTTGAATACCTGACAGAATCCGTGAAGAGACGAAAGGTTTCACACAGTGAAGAAAAGAGCCCAAGTAAGAGAGCGAAGAGTGAACGGCTGGAGTTTAGACCGGAGGAAAATGTAGAGGAGATGCTAGCCGTGGTGGATGAGCAGTTGAAGAAATTGGATGAGAGATTAGTTAAGTTGCTGGCGTGGCAGAGGTTACAACAGGTATGTTTATTGCTATTGTCTTTTTGCGTTTTTGATTGGTTATGTAAGACATTCTGAAATAGTACTACTATCAGACCATGGGTACCGGGTACCCATTATTCAATGAAATGTTTTCTGAATCAAATAAGTTTTAAGGTGAACGTTAAGAATTTTATTAAGTTTTTGATTAGTGAGATGTGACCTCTCGATGGAGAAGGTTGTTTCGGTATATAGGAGCTGATTCTAAATCAGGTCAAAATTCTAACATTAAGGCCATGTTGAACATTGATGTTGAGTAGTTTTTGTTATATTTTATCGAGTGAGTGAGTATCCTTCCCACAATGTATCCCTACGTAGTCGTCGTGGTGGTCGTGGGTCGATGATCTCTGGGGCTACGGCGGTAGAGCCACTCATCCCGGATAGGCCCAGAAGGAGATTTTAGGCTAAATGGGATACTAGACGGAGTCGTATTGACTGCCGCGAAGGGCACTCCAAACGTCCCTTCTGCTTAAGCAGAAGATGTACTGAAGTGCGACTATAGGGCGAGCTTGTGAGCACTCGCCCTGCCTCCGAGCGGGCAACATATGAGTTAGTCTTGTGTTACCCTCGTCGCTACAGCGTAATCCCAGTAGGTACGTCGAGTTAGGTCACGTCTCTGACTCGACTGGGACCGTGGGTTTTGGCTTAACCGCCCGGACCGGCGAGGAAGAAAACTTCTATAAAAAATTACCCCGAATCCCGTGTTCTGGTTTGTGACCAGGGGATGTATGGCTGATGAGTAGTTCAGTCGCAAGCACAACCCCAGCCAGGGACCTGCGGATCCCTCGGTTGGGCACAAATCCTCGCTTGCCACCCGGGCAATTGGGGATCTCTGCCCGGGTCGACTTCTAGTTCTCCCCTACTCATGGGTTAAATTATGGCAGGTGATAATTCAAATACTAAAGAAAACCGGACTGATAAAACAACGACGACACTGTGCAACGAAAACAGACATAGAAACACAGTGAGAAGGGAGAAGGAGAGGAAGAGGAAAGAAAGGAGGAACGCCAAGGGGTAGTTCCTAAAGGCGGACGACCAGCCGTCTACCGAAAAGGAGGCTATATCGGAGACGCCTATATCGGTGGGGCTCCCAGAAGTCAATCTGACTGCTGGGAGCCGAAGAACTTCGGAACGCATTCGTTCGAAGTCCGCCGTGAATGTCGCGAGTGCTGGTTCCAGTGCGAGGACGGACGCACTGGAGCCGATGGACACGGAGGCAGACGGCCGGAAGCGCGGACGCCCCAATGACTGCGAGAGTGACCTCGCTCAGGCGATGTGACTCAGCAGTCATAGGGGGCGATCGCGTACCCCGGGCAGTATCGTACAGGCGGACTCGGGCAGACGGCGAATTCTAAGGCGGAAGAGGAGATCGTTGGTCTCTTACTCACAATCGGAGAGCCGGTGGAAGGGGATTCATGGCCCCAATCACCGGCTTCTCTGCAGGAATGGGCACGGGCAGCAGTGGCCATTATAAACAAGGTGGCCACCAAGTCCATAAACCTGAAGGGCTCTTTTGTGAGGGCCCTTAAGGACTCCTCCTCCGCCTTAGCAGGAGTCGTTGAATCCCTCGCAGGGCACGTGGCTCACCTTCAGTCGGCCAAGGACCGTTTGACGGGGCAATTGGCTGAGCTCAGCGCCCAATTTGCACAATTTCGGGCGGGTTGGCAGGTAGTAGGGGGGGGGGGGGGGAGGGGTCAAAGTTGAAAAAGTTTCGACAGCGGGCCAAGAAGGCTACCTAAAAGACGGCCTTTGGCCCGCAGTCGTAGTCGGTGGTGGTGGCCATAAAGAAGCCGTATAGCCGCAGTATAGTATTTATTATGCAGGAGCCACGCCTCTATAATATTTTATGATTACATGGTGGCGTTTTTTTCTTATTCGCTAACAGTTCCTTAGATATATAATGAAGTGATACGTTACAATGAATTTAGTCACGTCTTATTCTCGATGAGATAAGCCGTGTCTTTATACGACGTGATCTGACCGATCTGCTGACCTAGCTGGTCGGTCTTATCTATGTGTAAATTCTATCGATTTAATAATATATAACGTAGGAAGAGTTAAAATTTTGGATATTTTTATTTGTATAATGTCGCTTAAATTAAATTACGATTCATTACGTATAGTTCATAGGTAGGTGAATGTAGGTGTGGCTTTAAACGATCGTTAGAGGAATATTTTGTATGGTGTTAGATTAAAATTACGAAATGTTAGCATTGCCGTTTATCTCGTGGGTGTCGTAAAAGCATAATAAGGATAATATATGCGAGATAACATTATTGCAAAGAGCATTAAACTTTGAGACAAAATGTATAAAATTTGTCCGGTCAGCGTGGCACCTGGCTGTAGGCTTACATCCGTTGGTGTAGGAAAGGTCTAAGCCCATGTGGTGTGTGGGCGGCAGGTGCTGCGCGGCGAGCAGACGAGCGGGTCGTGGCGGCACTCGGCGCTGGAGGCGCGCGCGGCGGCGCTGGTGAGCCGCGGCGTGGACCGCGCGCGCCTGCAGCGCCTGGGCGTGCTGCGCCGGGCGCTGCCCTCGGAGCTGCTGTCGGGCGCCGACCGCGCGCGCATCGCCGCCGTCGTGTGGGGCGCCGCGCCGCCGCCCGAGCCGCCCGCGCCGCCCTCGCCCGGACACTCGCTCAGCGCCGCCGCCGTGCGCGCCACGCTCTGCGCCGTCTCGCCGCCCGACCAGTGAGTGCACCCCACACCCCTCCCTTGCACCAGGCACCAGCCACCACACCCCCTACATTACACCTCGTGCTCCTTTCGTTCCCGAGCTGACACTCGGAATTCTAATTTCAAATCACTCGACAATTGAAAAACAAAGTTCCCGACGTGATACAGCCACTCTAATTTCTTCTTCTTTTCACATACAACCGATCTAATGTGACAGCGTGCCGTCGTGTTCCCTTGGTGAGTGCGAGACCGAAGGTCCAATGATGCAGAAGTATCTCAATAGTATCTCTTCACCATGATGTAGATCACCATACGACATTGTTGCATTGTCTACGTTCACGATGAACGATGAACTCATTTACTCAATTTAATCAAAAACAATGTGTTGACATTGTGACCATTACTTTTGATTAAATTGACCGTAGATACGTTTGGCTTAGTAATTTAAGCGGTCGCCACTTCGTGTCCTACTTTACCAACTGTTATGGATTCAAATTCTACATAAGATAACACTTTGTGTAATCCACAAACTGTTGTTACAAATCTGACTATTCTTTGTATCCGTTTAACGTATATTTGTAAAGTCCTCCGCGATACAAAATTAATTTAAAGGGAGCGGGTTGTTTTTAAAAAAATCTACCCATGTTTTCTATCAGACTGAATTGAGTATCCTAATCATATCACACTAGTATTATAAACATGAAAGTAAGTTTCTTTGTTACACCTTCACGCGGAAACTATTTAACCGAGCATCATAAAACTTTGTACACATATTCTTAAATATATTAGAAGTATTTTTTTACTAAATGCGAGCGAAGCTGCTTTGATAAACTAGTATTTAATAAAATGTCTTTATACAAATGTACAGGAACACAGTAGGTGACGGTCTCGGCCGGCCCATCCCCATGCGGCTGGCTTCACTCAGCATCGGCACGGACAGCGGCTGCGACGTGCGGCTGGACCCGGCCGCCTGCCGCCGCGTCTCACGGAACCACGCTGTCATATTCATGGACGATGTGAGTGCACACATTTATGTACCGCCTGTTCTTCGCACTCTATCCTCGTCTTAGTATAGGAGCCCTCTCCCGGACATAAAAGCTTCTCTAATAGAGTAGATGACACCTTGTCAAATTAGTTACGTTTTATCATCTGTCAAAGCGATAACTTTGTAGGGAAAATGTACTAATAGGCTATTTGACAATATTGAAAATAAACTATGGATTGTGGTCATCCTATCAGATAATAGTCTAAAAAGACATATTTCACTATAAATCAAACAAAATAATGTAAATTTCTCTCAGATTGCACTAAACAAAATTAACATGTTTTTTTAATTTTGTCTGCGCCATAAACGCCTTGTGATTGGTTGCAACTCTGGTGACGTCACATACTAGTAAACAAAAGATTCCTCAATTGAGTGTTGTTTACGTTTTATGTTTTCGGAGTGGTAATAATCGATCTGTGAACTATTTCTGAAGTACTTTTTTGATAAACTATTTAATAAGTGGATTGAATTCGTTTCGGAACCAATTTGTGCGTGCCGATAACAGCAACCTACATAAGATAGACGCTTTTATGATTGCACTTTTCTATAAATAATAATAACGCTGTTTACTATGCTGCGGAACCAACAAATGTCAAAGCAGCTATGTTATACTTATGTAAGTACAACATAGCTACTTTAACATTTTTTTTGTTTTTGTAAAAACCTCTGGAAAAAATCATTCATTATTTTTGTAGTATCTAATTTTACTTTTAGGTGTATATGTGTATCTCAATGCTTTTAGGTTACAATTTGAAATGGTACAAAGCGCGGTATTTTAAGATGTTATCTGACCCGAAGAACTTCGTATCGCCATATTTTTCTTTCGTAAATAGTTTCTTAATTTCTGAAAAACTTAGTTTTAACAGCTATGGCTCAGCTTCCCATGGGTGGGGTGCAGCAACGGACAAAAAAATGTTTTTCCGTTATTTTTTTATTTTTCTTGTACACAAATATTGTCCTAAAAATGACGAACACTTAAAAAATAATTATATAATTTGGTGCAGCCGATCGGAATTTATGCGCGTACATACATTTCGCTGATTTATTTTTATATGTAAGATTTGTTCGCTGTGGCACTTCACACAATTTATTCGCCATTTTATTAAATAAAATTGGGGAAAACTGATAAAATTCAGTTAAACTTCGTTGTATTGTTTTGTTATGGCTAGCGTGTGAATTTGTTTACTAGCGTGTGACGTCACGCGTCTCATGTGACCAGAGCCATGACAGCAAAATTCTTTTTAACGCGGTTTATCATAGATTTTAATTTATAATACAGTAGAAATTCCGCAAAATATTAACGCCGTGCGCTAATTATGTAATAAAGAATAATTTAAAACGATTTACAAAAATTAGTCAAATAGCCTATTGTTTTTAAACTTAAGCGACTATACATATTATTCGACTGTAAATCGGGACTGTAAATTGCATCGATCGGTACAATTCGATCGAAACGTCGGGCAAGCAAAAAAGTAATATTTACCTTGTAGATATATTATCGCGATTAAGTCCAATAATTTCCATTTACAGTCTAATAAAATGTACCAAATACAAACTTGTGACGACACTGATTTAGACTACTCGATTGCCCAATATATTTGATTATTTATTTGATTAAAATTAGTATTTGAAATGAAAAGCATTATATTTAAATATATAAATATATTTTCCGAGATGTTTTGTAATATTTATTTTAATGAAGAAGACATTGGTGTTTATTTTTGATAAAGTCATCTACTCTAATGCGCGATATCGCATTTAACTCCTTTCAACTATCTTCCACAAATACTCTACCTGACGTTCTGACCTGAGGTCTCTCAAGGCGTCATATACTACGTTTGTTGAGTTACCATCTTCATTCGATACCTTCGTTTAGTTGTTTCTATATCTATATATACAGAGTGTCCCAGAACTCAACGTCAAGCCGAAACGGGGTGACAGGATTGATTGTAACCATCATGAGAAAAATAAAAATCTATCCCATGCAGTGGTTAACAAATAATAAAAATTAACCACAATAACCGAAAAATGTTTACAGTTTGACCAAATTTCTAGGTTTTTTTTAAATGCCCGTAATTTTCAAACTGCATGGGAAACATTTTTTTATTTTTTTTTCTCATGGTGGTTACAATCAATCCTGTCACCCCGTTTCGGCTTGACGTTGAGTTCTGGGACACCCTGTATATATATATAAAAGAGGAAGGTGACTGACTGACTGACATACCCAGAGTTCAACGCACAGCCCAAACCGCTGAACCTAGAATCCTGAAATTTTGCGTGTAGGTTTATGCAACGTAAGTGAGCGCTAAGAAAGGAATTTTTGAAATTCCACCCTTAAGTGGTAAATCAGGGGATGTAGTTTGTATGAAACTTTTTTGATGAATTTACTCAAAATTTTGTAAAAATATAGTAGGGTTAAAGTAATGAATTACGTATTTTAGTATTTTTCAAAATATCGCCCCTAAGGGGGTAAATCAGGGGATGAAAGTCTGTGTGAGCGAAGCCGCGTGTAAAAGCTAATAGTATAATAAAATAAATAATAGTACTTTTGCAGAAGCCTTTAAAATGAATAGCATTTTATTTCACTTAAAAATGTTACGGTACTTGACTTTGAACCCGGTTGTTATTACTTTGTTTAGGAAATGGTGATAGGTTAATCGTTAATAGGCCGGCTGCATGCACGAAAAAGAATGAAGATACGCTCATTGGCCTGTTACGCTCATTGTCCGTTACACTCATTGTACATCGTTGTGTGAGAGATAGATGCATCTGCATCATTTTATCAACGTTTTGTGACGTTGTCACGTTAAACTATCGTCCGTAAACCGACTTTGCAGACAACCTATTTTTTTATTACGTGAGTAGAAACGAACTGTATTTGGAAGAAATAATAGTTCAAAACAGCGTTGATAGCATGTAAGATGGTAATTAAATATGTAGAGAGAGGATGAGACAGGATTTAAAAAGAGTTACAGATGAAGTGTAATCGATGTTCTGCTTGTGCAGGTGAGTCGTCACTTCGAGCTGATCAACTACTCGGAGTTCGGCAGCTGCGTGAACGGCGTGCTGTTCGCGTGCGAGCTGCGGCGAGATGAGCCTCCTGCTGAGGAGGGCGTGGGAGCCGCCCTGAGAGAGGTCGTCAGACACCGCGACACCAAGCCCTTCAGGTAACCTCTTTTCCTTTGTGCAGAAACCCCCTCTGATACCACCGACTCGTTGCATGTTAGACTCGAACCGACTAAAACCCCACGCCGTCTCGGGTACTAGGAGTCGGGGAACCAGGTGCACCCTCGAATCCCTGGAACCCTGACGTACCTCGGGCCTCTTATGGTTTACAGATGGCCTTTCTTTGTAACATAACTTGCTCGCAGAAAGAGACAGCGGAGTTTCACGCGCTCTCGCTCTTCAGATGACCCCTCACACTGTTTAGTAACAGAACACCAATTCTCATATTAAAAGTATTCGGTTTAAAAGGACGATCTAATAGTCCAAGATCCCAGTCAGCCCAGACTTACGTCATTTTAGGAGAGATGAAAGTTTTAGGATCGGTAGTTTAACACATTGATACTGGAAATTTAAATTGTCGTAATACTCAGAAAGGAATAGATACTCGCCAAGCTAAAGGCGGGGCCGTTTTCCAGTTAGCAAGTATAAAAGGTGGGATAAAACATGCTTACTTACGTCATTTTGTAAGGTTGTAAAAACCATTAGATTATAATATATCTAGCGAGATTGCAAACTATCGATAGATTGTTAATTGTTTTATACTGCTCACGCACGTCAAATTGTCTACAGTCCAAATTGTAACGCAGGTTATCTTTTTATAACCTATTTCAGCCACCAGTCTTTCACAAAGGTGGAATCAGATTCGGTACCTACTATTGAGCCATATTTTTGTGAAAGAGAATAAAGTTTAGTATTGGTCAATTTTACAGTAAGCCGTTCATCAATGGCCATAGAGTTAGGTTAGAACTTCTTCAATTAATCACAAATTAATTTTACTGTCACAACAATTTTATGTAACTAATTGTAAAGCTGTGAGGTATTTTCATCATGCAATCAATTTACAATCACTAAAATACTTAACATTCGGCAACAAAGACGAATTAACAAACAAATATGGCGGCACGGGACATATGCTGTTCAACCAATCAGCGCGCGACTTGCGATTCATCAATACCATTTCACACCCTTGCGACTGTTTGCAATCTCGTAAGATAGATTGCAATCTAACGGTAACATATGTATTATTAAGTATAATATTAAAAAATATTTTCTAATGAGCCAGTGGCCCGCGAGGGGGCGACGTACGCGTGTGCCGTACGTCGCCTAAATTGAGAGTTACCAGCTGACGGTGCTCGCTTCAGTGCGGGCAGGCGCTGGGAGGGGTTCGGATGTGTTAATAACAGCAGTTCCCGGATCCCTCCCGTCTCAGGCGCAGAGTGGCACACCGTGTGGTTTTAGTCGGTTCGATTCCGACACACCGCCCGCCGCAAACCTCGGCGGGGTGATGGCCCGAGGGGGTTTCCACACGTAAAAAAAATATAATATTTTTCTTGTTTGTAATAAATTGAAGATTATTACTAACACGTTACCGATATACCTTTTGGTAATAATACGATATAATCACATTTATATTCAACATTAAATGTTAAGTAAGGTTTAAATTACTTTCATTGTGTGCAAAATTAATTTATTTTGTTTATTTTAATGTTAAGTTATTTATTCGTTTGCAAAAAATGAATAGTGTTGGTGATGAATCGTTTTCACAATAGAGTAGTTGATACTTTAGTCAAATTAATATCTTTTTATCAATTGTCAAAACGATAACTTTGTATGAACAATGTACTAAATACAAAGGACAATGGCAGGTTTGTATGGGACTTTTGTACTGTTTGGCGTATGTCATGGTAGGGATTGTTTTTGTAGTTATTTGGCTGCTAATATCACCGACAATAACATTTTAAATACCTAGATTCTTCTTATAACATGGCATTAAAAAGTTATTTTAGTTTTTAGATTACAACGAAATACATGGATCACAACTGAGTTGACATTATTGTCAATAATATTATATTTTTTGAAATAAAAATCATTCGTTTACGATTATCGTGATCCCTCATTAAAATGTTGCTGTTATAGTAAATTCACCAGTAAGGTGAATTAGAATTAGATATATAGATTGAAGTATTTAATAGTTTTTTTCTCAAACATGCATGGAAGTATTGTCATTATTTTCGAAAAAAGAACACGCGAAATATCAAATTTACGGACACCGAAAAATAAATCCATTGCAGGAGCGTTTTTTGAATTTGGAACACTACAACGCTCCAGCAATGTTGTATGAAACGGCGTGCTGGGGTTATTATATACTCCTTAATTGGATTTCTTTTATCATTCTTGGCATACCAAAATCTCTTTGCTTAGTACAAATTGCGTTCACTTGGCTGTATGCGTAAATGCGTTTGCCTTTCGGCACAGATTATAAATAGAAAATCGGCGGCAAAGCTGAAAATTCGTCTTGATTTGTTATTAAAATGTTTAATAAATATAAATTGAATAATTAAAATGAGTTCCAACAGTTCAAAAAGTGAAATGGAAATTGATTGTACTCTACCAGATTTAGGATCAGAAGCCAAATTGGCAATGGAAAACCTGCTTCCAGCGAAATCGAAAGAAAAATACATGAAAGTATATGAAAATTTTATGATTTGGAAAAACGATAAAAAAGTGAACATTTTCTCCGTAATAGTATTTTTGGCGTATTTCAATGAGATTGCTAAAACTGAAAAGCCATCTACATTGTGGTCAATTTATTGCATGCTGAAATGTACAATGTTAAAAACGGCATTAACTTGAAAAATTATGGAAATATAACTACTTTTTTCCCTGCATTCTTTTGAGTAAAGCCATAGCCGAGCTATACCACCTCGGCGGAAATGGCAATTGCCTGTCTCGTATTAGTGAAGTCCTCATCTACGGCTCGGCCTTCAAACTCATATTCGACCTGCAATTGCCTTTTTTCCGGCCTTTGCAATAATGTACTATTTATGAAATCTATATTTTAAAATAATGTAAAATATGTTTAGATGTTAATGCAGTTGAACGACTTTATCAGCAGAATTAAAAATCTGTTAGCACAGCCTAAAAATATAATAAATACGTCAAAATAATTAGGATGATTCACCTAAAAGCGGTATAAATCTTATAACCATTCATAACATACCGCCAGCGGTACAGGATCTGCCATTCTACTTTGTGACGTAAATGTTTTAGACCAGTCGATCGCGCAATATATTTGAATGTTTAAATGATTAAAATTTGTAATAGAAATGAAAATTTGTAATAATTGTATTTTTCGAGATGTTTTGTAATATTCGTTTTAATGAAAGAGACATCGGTATTTATTTCCGACACGGTCGAGTACACTATCGAGTCAGTATTTTATAAGTATTAAAACAATGAATTTGTGGTGTATCAGGATAAGCGGCAACCTGACGGCGCCCCTGGCCGGGTCCTGGTGGTGCCGCTGCCCGCGCTCGGGCGTGGCGGGTGTGGGGGGAGCGGGGGGCGCGGGGCGCGCGGGCGCGTGGGAGGGCTCGGCGCTGGTCCCGCACGGCGCGCTGCTGCAGTTCGGCTGCCAGATGTTCGTGTTCAGCGTCACCCACGCGCTCGACCCGCTGCGGGACCCGCCCGCCGACTCCACCTCACTCTAACTGATGACGACCGCGCACCGTCTCTCGTTATACCACAACCGGTATCTGTCCTTTAAAAAAAACCGACTTCAAGAACTAAACCAAATTGAAATGGGACCACACCAGCTTTCAAATAAAAAAAAAAAACCGTTAAAATCGGTTCATCCAGTCGAAAATTCTGAAACATAAACATAAAAAAATAATTCTAATTATTTTTAAATCACAAAACGTTTACAAACCAGAAATACTAGGGTATATTATAAAATATTATATTTCAATGAAACAAGATTTGTCTGAATTTTAAAACAATAATTGAAATTGATATAAATTTCTTTTTAAAATATAATTTTGTTTTATTATTTTATGTTTACCATGTGAAATGCCAAATGCATACTATTGTTTATAATTCCCTACTGATACCCTTTACTTTGATTTCCACTAAATCTTTAAACTTAAATTATTTAAAATTCCACAAACTTTTGTCTCCGCTCGTGTATGTCAGTAATTGCGATTAAGAATCGCCTATGTCCTTTTTCAAAACTCAAAATGAAATTAGAATTTTGAAATTTGGCATTCTCCAAATTTTATGGAAATCGATGCAGTGCCATGAAACCAAACAATCAGAGTTACTTTTAAATTTATAATATTAACTCAACTCCCGAACAACATTTATATTGCATTTACTCTGTGCTAGAACATACGTCTATAATATACATTAAATAAGATATAAATACCAGAAATCTAGTAGCTACAGCACATACTCTTGTTGTTATAAGATCAATCAACCATATGTCGTAGATGTATCATTTAGATTCGATAGAATCTGTATGTTATGCTTCCACTAATTTAAATTACTACTATTTTACCACTGTCTGATATTGTTATTAGAAAACTAATCGAATGTATGTGAATTTCTTCATTTCAACATTAAGTTAGGTAGTCAAAACAATATAACCGAAGAGAATAAAAGCATGAGGGATTGTAGGAAGAGATTTGATACAAAACACTTATCTTGGCTAGGCAAGCTGTTTTGAATTGCACTAAACTACGTTCTAATGTGGCCCCAGGCTCTGGGTCCTTCTAGAGAAGCATATAAAGCCGAGTCTCCACGGAATAAAAGTTGCCAATTTTTGTGTTGTCAACCTTTTTTTGTGTTGTCAAATTTCGGTGGAGAAGCGCCTTTATGTAACACTATTGTGTAACGTGTCACGTCTAAGTTGATATCTCCATTCCATTGTCCGGAAATCCTTTTTGTGCATTTTTATTTTAGGCGACTACCCTACATTTTCAAATAACACAATTGGTGGATGGACTGTGGACACAACGAAATTTTTAAACTTTAGTATTGACGATTTTATTAGATGTAATTATTAATATAAAAAAAATGTCGCATAAAAACATCTCGAATGGTGCATGATCATGTTTTCCTTTACGGTTATTCATGGATCGATTTTCCGACATGCATATTGTTAGAAAGGAAGAATAAACACGGTTTTGTAATGTCTGATAGGTACCAAATGTAGACAATTCCTTGGTTTTTTTTTTTTTTTTTTTTTTTTTTTTTTTTTTTTTTTTTTTTTTTTTTTATAATTTACCTGCCAAAGTGACTCTGCTCAGCCTGATGGTAAGCTCAAGCAAAATCCAACAGTGGGGGCCACCATACTCACTGCTAAAGCAAACAATGCAGTATGGCGTCCCACACTATGGCGGCTTAGTGAGATGCTTTTTCACGCCCCGCTTAAAGGACCCGGGATCATAGTGGGAGGGAAACACGTGCGCTGGTAGTGAGTTCCAGTTTTTAACTGCTCGGCACAGGAAGGAAGAACCAAACCGCTTGGTTCGAGAATGTATTTCTACCACTCTTAGGCGGTGGCTTGCAAGGCCTGCACGTGTTGTTCTGTAGAGGAAGGGAGAAGGTGGGATCAATTGGAAGAGCTCTTCAGAACTTCTCTAGGAATTCGGTGGCATCGGGACTGTTGATAATGCGGATTGCTCGCCGCTGCAGCCGGTCGAGAGCATCAAGCAAATACTGCGCGGATCCATCACAGAGATGAGAACAATACTCCACGCACGGGCGTATCTGGGTCTTATAAAGAAGACACAAATGCTCGGGCGTGAAGAACCGTCTCACCTTGTTCAATACGCCAAGTTTCCGCGAGGCCGCCTTAGTGATGCTTTCGATGTACTCCCGTGGGTTGAGGTCCCGGCAAATGTCCATGCCCAGAACACCGAGTTTATCCCGTAGTGGCAGTTGAGTGCTCTGAAAAGTGGGGAGGGGAAGAAATGGAGACTTTTTGGAAGAGAACGCGCACACCTGTGTTTTCTTAGCGTTGAACTCGACCAGATTCTCATTGCCCCATTGTGAAATGCGGCCCAGAACCCGATCGAGCTCAGCGACAAGATCCCGTCGTTTTTCCTCAATGTCCGACAGCTTGGCTGCAGGATGTCCTAAATATCGCCCATGGACTGTGCTGTCGTCTGCATAGCAATGTATGTCGCCAAGGGCTAACATATCATTGATATGCAGAAGAAACAACGTGGGTGACAGAACTGAACCCTGTGGTACGCCAGCGTTTACCTGCAGAAACTCAGAGGCCGCACCGTCGCAAAGGACTCTAACAATTACAATATGACTATTAGTGCAGCGTCTCGTGCTCTAGGATTTATTCTTAGATCGTCGAAAGAATTTAAAAGACCTTCGACAGCACTGCTCTTATATAACACTTATGTGCGCACTCGCCTGGAATATAATAGCACGTCATGGAATCCAACATATCAGGTTCATAAAATCAGAATAGAAGGTGTACAGAGGAGGTTTATTCGAATCTTGGCTTTCAGATTTGATGTTGATGGCTCAAATACATCATACGAGGATAAACTAAAGCACTTTAATCTTTTGCCCCTTGAGTCTCGTCGCACAATTGCTGATCTCACGTTCCTGTTTAAGCTTTTTAACAACAGAATCGATTGCCCAAACCTCCTCAGCAGGTTTGCCATAAAAGTACCATCCAGGGTGCCACGCCATCCCTGTTCTCTTTTTAGTATCCCTCGTCATCGCACAAACTTGGGAAAGCACTCACCTATTGCGAGATTATCGAAGCAATATAATGATGTAGCCAGTATCTCGGCTGACATAGATATATTTAATAACGACTTGGGAAAATTTAAGAAATGCATCTTCGAGCATCTTCGAGCGCCTCCTGGTTTGGGTTGACGTATCTCATGTTCTCTTGTTTTATTTTGTTTATTTGTTTAATGTCATTTTGTCTTTCAACTCGATCTTTTAATCCGCTTAACTGTTAGTTCGATTGATTGTTATTGATTGTTAATTTAATTTAATTTAATTTAATTTGTTCATTTGATTTGTTTTTGTTTGATTTTATTAGCTTTATCTGTTTCTTTTTTTTCCTTTTAACTTATATAATTCGTTTAATTGGTTTGATTAGTTTTGTTTCATTTCATTTTATTGACTTACAACTTGATTCTTTTAATTATTTTAATCCACTTAATTGTTAATTCTATTGTTAATTTAATATGTAAATTTGATTTGTCTTTGTTTGATTTTATTAGCTATATTTGATTTGTTTAATTAGTTATTTAATTTTATTTCAATGGCCTTTGAATCTTTAAGTCCACTTAATTGTTAATTCGATTGATTGTTAATTTAATATGTAAATTTGATTTGTCTTTGTTTGATTTTATTAGCTATATTTGATTTGTTTAATTAGTTATTTAATTTTATTTCATTGGCCTTTGAATCTTTTAGTCCACTTAATTGTTAATTTGATTTGTTCCTTAGATTTGTTTATCGAATTTGAATAATTTTATTTTATTTAATTGACTTACTTGATTTATATGATTTATTAGATTTTTTGTATTGATCTGTTTTCTTGGGTTTGTTTAATTTATTTGACTTGATTCAATTTATTTGACTTGATTCAATTTAATTTAATTGATTGGCTTTAATTTTTAACGTAACAGCATGCTGTAATCACCTATAATTAGTCAAGCAACTAGAAGGAGACCTCACTACATATGTAAAATTGTTATGATGTTGTTGTGACTGTTGGTGATTCATCACTAAATAAATAAATAAAATAAAATAATGCGGCGCTGGTGCAGAAAAGCGGCAATCCAGTTACTGAGTCTAGGAGGCAGACCGAATGCCGGAAGCTTGGAGAGAAGCGAACGGTGCCAGACCCGGTCGAAGGCCCTGGCCATGTCAAGACTGATTGCCAAGGACTCCCCATGCCTATCTATAGCCTCACCCCAAAGGTGTGTGACATACGCTAGAAGATCACCCGTGGAGCGGTTCGGTCTGAAACCATATTGCCGATCATTTAACAAGGAGTGATCCTCTAGGTAGCGAACTAACTGGTTGTTGATGATACGTTCAAACACCTTACAGAGAATGGAAGTGACGGCTATCGGTCGGTAATTGGCTGGGTTAGAGCGGTCACCTTTTTTGGGTATGGGTTGAATATTCGCCTCTCCAGTCATCCGGAACAATTCCTGAGGAATATGACATGCGGTACAGGCGCGTCAAGACAGGAGCCAACTCCGGTGCACAGTTCTTAAGAACCATCCCTGGAATACCGTCTGGACCACTGGCTTTCCGGACGTCGAGAGACCGCAGCTCCGCACGGACATCACTTTGCCGGATACGAATATCTTGCATTGTGGAGTCGCAGATTGGAATAGTAGGCGGGTACGCGCCACGGTCGTCGATTCGGGAGTTAGCCGCAAAGAGATCTACAAGCAATTTCGCTTTCTCTTGCGGCTGGTGGGCCAGAGTGCCGTCAGGACATTTCAGCGATGGTAGTGTGGGCCGGCAGTGGTTAGATTGTACGGTTTTAGCCAAACGCCAGAACTTACGGCTGCCCGTAGGGTGTGCTACGAGTTCCTGGCCTATCCGCGCTATACGCTGGGCATCCGCTCTGATGTATGCCCTCTTGCATTCCCTGGTAGCTTTATTGTACGCTGCTTTCAAGCGGCCAATGTCGGGGCTGCCACGAGCGCGGGCCCTGGCCCAAGCGCGGTACGTCGATTGTTTGTGTGCAACCGCGTTGGAGCACTCGCGGTCAAACCAGGGGCGGGTTTTCGTGCTGGCGACATCACTGTGGGGAATATAATATTCCATACCGACAGTGATCTCGTCAGCGACGGCAGACGCACTCTGTGACAAATCCTGGTCTGTAAAGCAGCGCTGAGCCCATGGGATGGAAGCAAAATAATCACGCATGCCATTCCAATCTGCCGACGAGTAATGCCATAATCGTCGCCTCGTTGCCACAAGCCGAGGAGGGACAGTGAGAGGCACTGCGGTGGATACCAGGCAGTGGTCGGAGGATCCCAGGGGGGCCAGAACCGACACGCAGTACTGCGCTGGGTGACTCGTCAGCAGTAGGTCGAGCAAGGAGGGCGCCTGACTCTGTATGTCTGGTATCCTGGTGGGCTGGAGTACCAACTGTGTGAGGGCGAATGTGTGGGCAGCCCGACCCGCGTGGTCGGTTCTGGAAGATCCCAGCCACGACTCATGGTGGGCGTTAAAATCTCCCAGAAACACCCGTTCAGCTGTCGGAAACTGCTCCTGCGCTTTATCCGCTGCCTGACTAAGATGGTCAAAGAGACGAGTTGTCTCGGAGTCTCCGGAATGGGATCGATAGAGACACACGTAGACACGGTTTATAGATCCGCACTCTACGTGAAGCCATAGGGTGGATAGGGAGGGGTCTTCAAGGCAGCGTAACCGGCGGCAACAAATATCCGCCCTGACGAAAAGACACACCCCAGCTTTCGGGAGGAAACACTCCTCAAGCATGTAGCCTGGATAGTGGAGATATGCCGTGTCGGCAGGGCGACCTATTTGTGTCTCCGTAAGAAAGAGCATGGCCGGCCGTACCGTCTCAAGGTGGTGGTGGACGGCGTTGAGGTTAGCATGAACTCCACGGATATTCGTGAAGTTCACTACGAAAAGAGAGTTGGTGGGAGTGGAGAATGCCGCTGTTGAACTTTTCTGCTGTTTTCTTGTTGCTGCCATGATAATACAGAAGGGAAAGGGGTCGTAAAAGGCGTGACAGTCATCGTGGCAGCGCGATGCTGAGACTCAGAATGCCGTGTTATCATACTACAGCAAGGCATGACGGTCACCGAGCCGTCGGACGGAAGGGCCCCCGTACCCTCCCGGAAGTGGTCGCCTGGTCCCACCGTCCGGTCACCAACCGGCACGACGAGCCACTCCGAAGATTATGCGCGACTTGACGGGGCAGCCTCCCAGGGTGGTTAGCCGCGGTTGGGCCCCTCTCTGTGTCGCGGGCGGCCAGCGGCACCACCGTTTCTACGGGTCTCCCTGGCCGACGGCTCGATCCACGTCACCCCTACTATGATTTCACAAGCATTCCACAACTCACACACGTATCACGATGACTGTCACCCCCGCATCATTGGGCCTCCGGTCTCGCACTCACCAACGAAACACAACAGCGCGAACGCTGTCATTTCACGTTGATTTTCTGTGCGAGGGTAGTACCGCCCCGGTCGAGCCGGCCCGTTCGTGCTGAAATCAGCGTGGCTCTACTACCTTGATATACTGGATACTTTAAATAAACTAAATATAGCCTGAGTGTCCAGAAAACCCGGAAAAGCTAGTTCTAGGGCACAGATAGATGGGCAAAAATTACGCAGAAGGGCTCCTCACCACTGGCCAGATTAAATCCAATAGGAATCATGAGAAACATTAGACGACTTAGGGTTACCACCGACAGACGAAGTGACGCCGAAAAAATAAAACCAACCATAGCTCGCCGCCATTTTATTTCGTTGCATCAAATACAGTTGTATTCTAAAGTTTAGGTTTATTTTAAATTGTCATTGGATTAGTCTCTTCGCCACCGCTCCATCCATCGGAACTGACTCTTAACTTTATAGCACGCATATTATTATTCAATCAGCTTAACGGACCTGCTTTTAACTAAAGGTTGTTCCGTGTTGTGTTACTGTGCTGTTTAACGTATACCTAGATAAATGTAACAGATTATATACGAAAACCTTTCTCAAGAATCACTCTATCTATTGATAAAAACCGCATAAAAATCCGTACAGGAGTTTATCGCAAACATACCGACAGACAGACGCGGCAGAGGACTGTGTTTTATAATCTGTAAGTTGTTTGTTAGGTTCAATGCTGGCGTTACACACATCAGTCCTATGGTTCTACTGTTACGACTATGTATCATTTATATAAACTAAATATATATTCTAATTGTTTAGTTCAAATAAATAAACAAAATATACAATTAATGTTCAATTTTGAATTATCTATATAAGTAGGTTATAATAATGTGTGTATTATGATAAATGTAATTTTAAGTAGCCACATATTGTTGGATTTTTATATCACTGTGTATCGTGGTATTTGCCGCTATTGAATATAAGTTGATAACCTTATAAATAAATAATAATAACTGTGTGTTGTAATAACTGAATTTATCGATGTAAAATAAATTCTACAGTCATTGCTAATAAGGCTTATATTTGTTTTGTCATATAAAAATAAAATTTTGTTGGTGCCAATCTTGCCTTAGTGCCTCTTCTTTTTAATTGGTGAAACGTCTAAATTTTATTTGTATTACGATCGAATTCTAAAATTGTTGTCGACAATATTACTTTTATTGGGTTGGCTAGTATCATGGAGTTAAATTATGTTAACACAAAGAATTGTCACTAAGGCTGGTTTCAGTGCTAAAAAAATGGTATATCCATCTGTAAGTGGCATATATTGTTATATTTTGTGATAAGGAACTAAAACCGTAAGATTTAAAAAAAATTGAATCGCGCCATCTCTAAGTTGCGTAAATTATTATCTTTTATGAAAAGTAACTTCGTTTCTATCTGGTGTCCCACGACACCACGCGCCTTTTATTTGAAAGCTGGTGCTTCCTGTGTGGTCAGTGGTCCCATTTCAATTTGGTCTATTTCTTGAAGTCGATTTTATTTGTAAAAACAAGTTTTTTGTATCATTCGGACACGTGTAGTACGATTTAGATAATAAAAGTAGTTCTTCGTATTCAAAATATGCCATACAACGACAATACTGTCTTTCAGTTTTCTAATAAAAGTGCCATTACTCAAAAATATCGAACAATCCCTTCCAATAAATCCCTTCTATTTCTTGGTTGGAGTTAAAGGCGCCAAGCCAACCCTTAAAATGTTGAGACCTCTGACTGTCTGACGCATCTTTAGGTTTGTCGATGTGTTATGCCTTTCACCACGATGGGTTCCCCAATCAAGCCAGAATATCTCGCTTGTTATACTTTGTCCAGTTATGACATTTAATAAATTCATACCAATTTGACTGACAAACTTTATTGCGTGATGCAGGATTAGTAGTTGCGACGTAGTTTCAAATGCTACTAGAGGGCGCTAAAATTGCTTTTTGCAATGCTTTTTATTAGATTACGTTTCAGCTCAGGTGTTGCCAATTTTGGAAGTGCAATGCCCTGCAAAACGTGATGTAAATATATTTCCTGTCAAAAGTGTGAAGTGATATTGGCGTCAAGGGTTTAATATAATATTAATAATGTGTTAGATATTTTATTTCATAAGTTTGCAGTTTTGCAACTATCATTTGTTATAAGTAAACCACTATGTTCATTGTATATATTTATATAAATGTTAATGATTGTCATTTGTCGCAAATCGCCTGTAAATAAATAATAATTATGACTGAAAAATGTTTTTTTTTTTAACCGACCACGGCGAAGCCAAAAGGAAGGGTAATATTTTGGCAACCTATGTATGTACGTTTTACCGTAGGTCAGTGCCGGATTAAGGCCTGCAATTTTGCTACAGGCCTGCGCGGGGCCTGTAGCAAAATTGGCCAAGGGGCCCTTGGTTTGCTTTAGGTTCTTAAGTTTATGGTATTTCGGGAAAAAAAATCGAATATTTACCGCACGATTGATATCTAGTCCCAAACTAAGCAGAGCTTGTATTATGGGTACTAGACAACTGATATAAATACATCTAAACTTTGTTTTTTGTAAATAAATACATATAATATATATAGAAAACATCCAAACTCCGAAACAAATATTTGCAGATCATACTAACATTTGGCACAACCTGGGAATCGAACCCGAGACCTGATGCACAGCAGTTGCGTACGCTCCCACTGCGCCACCGAGGCAACCAAATATCTGTATTAGACTCAGATTTGAGAATAAAACAGAAAATGTGTGTTAATAAACGGAAGCGGCTATTTAGGAACTAGTATATCTACCTGTGTGTGTATAATAATAACAGTTTTTGAAATAAACTCCCTATGGCTTTTTTGTTACTTTTACGAATAAAATTGGTTGGCTTTTTTTAACTTTAATAATAAAATAGTTCAAATGTAAAACGGTATTGGAAAAGGTCTCAAACTGAGATAGCCTTAATTTAGTCCAATTTAAGCCCACAAAGAGCACACAATTTGAGCGTTCACCGCTGAAAATCTGCCGTGGGTCGTATGTCCTCGTTTTGAAAACACTTCCCTATCTGCCTCAGCCAATATTGGAACACTTGCCGTCGCGTCAGCGACATATCAAGCGAAGTCTAGTTTCGTGACCATTTGGAGGGTAAGGCCAAATTGGCTTCGAAGAAGCTTGGCGTGCTGAACAGATCGAGACAGTATTTCACTCCGGCCCATCGCCTGTTGTTTTAAAAGGCGCAGGTTCGGCCTCACGTGGAATGCTGTCCTTATCTGTGGGCAGGGGCACCCCAATACCAGCTCCTCCCTCTGGACCGCATTCACCGTAGAGCGACTCGAATCGTCGATTGCTAAGAACTTTCAATTCGGCTAGACTCTCTGGCGCTGCATAGAGATGTGGCTTAAAACTGTGGAATGAACTGTCGCCTGCGGTATTCGAAAGTCCAGTGGTGCTACTTTCAGGCTTCCTCTAATGTTGTCAATCTTCACCTTATCTAGCCACACCACAAATGCATCTCAACATTCGTATTTACATGGAATTCATAAGCTAAATGCAGGCGTTTTTCATCCGTTTTCTTTATTGGCCAACATTCAGATCCATGCAGGACGGCATCTCTAATGATCTTGATGATGAACTTAGGATCGCAAATAGTTACTGTTACTTGCCGCCACTTCATCCATCTGCATTGATTTGATGTTGCGCAGACCTATTACGCCATTATTTTCTAACATGACACAACTGAGGTACTTGAAATCGGTGCAAGCCGGAATCGCTGTTCCATTCAGTGACACGGCAGCAAGACCAGAGAGACCGCCGAAATCGCAGAACATGTGTTCGGTTTTGGTTCTGCAAATTTTCAAGCCAACATTCTCTGATCTTTGCTGCCATGTATCTAGTCTGCGCGGGGCCTTGGACGCGTCATCACCGACCCACACAATGACCTCTGAAAATAGCATGCACCATGGTGCCTCCTCCTGTATGTCCGATGTCAGAGCATCAATTTCAGTCGGAAGAGGTGAGAACCGATCCCTGGTGTAAACCAACAGATGACACTGAATTGGTCGGTGTTTCCCGCAGTCGATCTTACATAGGTGCTAGACCCTCTGTACATCGATCGAATCAATGCAACATACTTAGCAGGCACTCTTTTTTCTTTCAAAGCCCACTCCAAAACCTCTCGGGGCACCCTATTAATCACTTTTTCTACTTTTAAAACACTAAATGCGTTTGTATGCGCCTGTCTGTATTTCTCGCACAATTATCGAATTGCGAACATGGCATCTGTTGGCCCGGCAAAACCCCAAATTGGTTTCAACTTATTGCGCATTCCTCTTTCACTCTTGTCTCAATAACTTTCTCCCAAATTTTCGTACTATGTAGATGAGCTTTATTCCTCTATAACTGCCACATTCCTGTACATCTCCTTTGTTTTTAAAAATGGGTATAAGCGAACTTAAACATCGTTCCTCCAGGATTACCTAATGGAATGCAAAATATTTTACGTTTATCTAAACTTACTTTTTTTACGGCCAGACTGGCGTTGGAGCGCGGGGCCCCCCAAATCGCGGGGCCCGTAGCATTTGCTACTCTTGCTACGTGGCTAATCCGGCACTGCCGTAGGTGTCAACAGATTCCGAATAATGACCCGAGTGACGTTGGCTATATAAATTTTAGGATTGTTTTTACGTAGTCGGGTTAGTGTCTATTAAACTTTTTTTCATTTATACATATCTGTCGTGGTTAATTAACGAATATATAAATGGGTGACTACCACTGCCTATGAACATCTGCAACTCAGTAGTCAGAGTCAGTCATACATTTAAAAATTAATTTTTAACCTCATCAATTAGTTGGAGACCTTTAAATAAATAAATATTTCGGACATATAACACAAACGTCATCTAGTCCCAAGCTAAGCAGAGCTTGTATTATGGGTACTAGACAACTGATACAAATACTCTTATATACTTTTTTTTGTAAATACATACATATTTACATAGAAAACACCTAAACTCCGAAACAAATATTTGTAGGTCATACAAACATTTGGTCTGATCCGGGAATCGAAACCGAGACCTCATGATCAGCAGTCCACGAGCCAACCGCGAGACCAACGAGGCAGTCCTTATAAACATCCAACGGCAAGTTTTGTTTATAGGCCTGCCAAAATGACTCTACTCTGCCGCATGGAAAGCTTAAGCAGAATCCCAAAGTGATGGTTACAATACCCATTGCGAATGCAGACAATGTAACAGCAGCAGCATGGTGACTCACACCATGGCGGGCTAGTGATGCTTCTGCATCATTGGGCCTCCGGTCTCGCACTCAGCAACGAAACACTACAGCATGAACGCTGTCATTTTACGTTGATCTTGTGTAAATGACGAAGCAAATCCGTTGTCTTGCCAGTCGCCAACCCGCACTCGGCCAGCGTGTGAATGTATGGCCTTAACTCGCTCCTGAGAGTGAATCCTTTTTTTTTTTTTTTTTTTTTTTTTAACGTGTGGAAACCCCCTCGGGCCGTCACCCCGCCGGGGTTTGCGGCGGGGCGGTGTGTCGGAATCGAACCGACTAAAACCACACGGTGTGCCACTCTGCGCCTGAGACGGGAGGGATCCGGGAACTGCTGTTATTAACACATCCGGACCCCTCCCAGCGCCTGCCCGCACTGAAGCGGGCACCGTCTGCTGATGAACTCTCTAAATAGGCGACGTACGGCACACGCGTAACGTCGCCCCCTCGCGGGTGACCACTAGAGCGGATGGAAGGGAAAACCCATCCCGACCATCCGCGGCCACACTCAGGGCGGCATGAGGCGCTGATAGGCGCGCCTCCGCCGCCCGGTTCGCCGGCGGCGGATCGGGTCCGAGTGGATATCATCCTCCCGGGCCTTCTCCGCCGCCTCCTTCTGCGAGATTACATCTTCACAGAAGGTTGCGACCGCGGTAAAACTGCTGTCGCTACCGGCCATGGCGCGAATGACGGCCGGTAGCGACAGATCTCCTCCGATGACTGCAGTGAGGGCCCGGCGCTGCGACGCCCAAGCGGGGCAGATCGCCAGCGTATGCTGGGCCGAGTCCTCACTGCAGTCGCAGTGGTGGCAGGCGGGACTCAGTTCCCTCCGTGCGACCGAGTGCAGGTACTTCCCGAAGCATCCGTGCCCGGAAAGCACCTGCGTCAGTCGGAAGGAAAGAGTCCCGTGCTGCCGCCCTGCCCACTCGTGGATGACCGGCTGGAGAGCCTCCACGGCGGCGAAGCCAGCGCGTGGAGTCTCCAGCCGGAACGACCAGCGAGCCATCGTGGCTCGACGGGCGGCTTCACGCCACTCGCGTACCTCCTCGGGCGGGGGGCGAATGCCACACTCCGCCCGGAAAGAAGCCACCCGTCGATAAACTTCGGCGAGCACTTCCGCCTCCAAATCCCATGGGGGCGTTCCGGCCAACGCGCACGCCGCCTCGGTCGACACCGTGCGGTATCCGCGTATGGCTCTGACCGCCAATACCCTCTGAGGCCGCCAGAGGCGAGCCTTGTTGAGGGCGGTCAGAGCCGCCACCCACACCGGTGCGCCGTACAGCGCCATTGACCGGACCACCCCCGTGTAGAGGAGTCGCGTTGCGACGCTGGCTCCGCCCAAGTTGGGCAATAATCGCCCAAGGGCGGAGGCAGCGTCGACCAGCTTCGGACCAAGCTGTCGGAAGTGCTCGTCGAAGAGCCACCTACCGTCCAGGATCAGACCCAGATACCTCATCTGGGCCCGAACCGGTACGAGGACCGAGTTGACCACTATGGAAGCGCCGGGGGGCGGCCCACGACGGGGCCCATGGAATAGCAGGGCCTCCGTCTTGTCCAGGGCCACCCGTAAGCCCAGCGCCTCGATGCGCCTGACCACCAGAGAAACACCAATGGTGGCCAGGTGCGCCGCCTCCTGGAAGTTCGCCCCCCGGGCTGTGACAAGAGTGTCATCGGCGTAACAAATTACGCCCAGCCCGGGGGGGAGACGACCTCTTAGGACCCAGTCGTATCCCACGTTCCACAGGAGTGGTCCTAGGACAGACCCCTGCGGAACGCCGCACGACATGGGTCGCCGTCTCAAGGCGCCATCTCGATCCTCGTACACGACGGTACGCTCCTGCAAATAGTCTGCCACCAGCCGCCTCAGGTACTCTGGCACTCCGTGGTATTGGAGTGCTTCCCCGATGCAGCTGAATGGCAGACTATTAAAGGCGTTGGCGATGTCCAGGGACACCGCCAACACCACTCCGCCACAGCTCACTGCCTCCTCGGTCACGGCCCTAAGGCGCAGCACGGCATCGACCGTCGAACGTCCCTCTCGGAATCCGAATTGGGCGTCCGACAGGTCGGGCCCCACCTCGCAGAGGTGCTGGACGATGCGGGCAGAGAGTATTCTCTCAAAAAGTTTACCCGCCTCGTCCAGCAACACGATGGGCCTATAGGCCGCGACCGAATCGGCAGGCCGTCCCGGCTTCTGAAGCAGGACCAGCTTCCCGCATTTCCAGCACTCAGGGAAGCGTCCGGACGCCAGGCTAGCGTCCAACACTTCCCTGAGGCGGTCCGACATATGGTCGAGGGCTCGGGCCAGAACTCGGGCAGGAACCCCGTCCGGCCCTGGGGCGGTGTTCTTCGAACGAATTCGAAGAACCGCCGCCCCTACCTCCGATTCCCTCACGGGCGGAACCTCGCCCCCGTCGTCCCTGGCCGGGTAGGCCATCGACGGGGGCGTGTGCTCCGCCCGCTGCGGGAATAGGCCCTCGACCACTTCCTGCAGGAAGCTGGGCTGGAGAGTCTCGGTAAGGGGGGGGCCCGCCGTGCGGAGCTTCTGTCGCACCGCACGATATGGGCGACCCCAGGGGTCACGGTCGAGACTCTCCAGCATCTCCTTTCTCTTCACCTCTTTGGCGCGGCAAATGGCCAGCTTCAGAGTTTTCCGCGCTTCGCGGTACTCCTCATGAAGCTGGTCCCCGCCACCGTCTCCGCGGTGACGTCGCCGGCTGCGGGTGTAAGACCTCCGGGCACGAGTACAAGCCGCACGGAGGTCCGCCAACTCCTGGGACCACCAGTAGACCTCCTTCCGAGGAGGCCGACAACCCTGGACGCGGGGCATGGCCGTATCACAAATCTGCGTAATCGCATCGCGAAAACGGCCAGCCCCCACGTCCACGCCGACCTCCTCGGTCGGGGCCTGCGGAGACAGCCAAGATTGGACAATGGCCGCCTCCTCTAGTAGGTCCCTGTCGAGCTTGGCGACCGCCCACCGCGGAAAGCGGGATGTATGCCGCGCCGTGTGACCCCTACTGGGGCCCTGGGACCGGGAGAGCTCAAATCGGATATAGAGATGATCCGAGAGCGTCTCGACCTCTTCCAGGACACACCAGTTCCTTACTCGTTCGGCGACAGCAGGGGTAGCGAACGAAAGGTCCACTATCGACCCCCCCTGCCGTCGCACGCACGTGTTGGTGGCGCCTCTGTTCAGCAAACAGAGGCCCACCGAAGCCGCCCACTCCTCGACGGCTTCGCCCTTGGCGTCCGTCCCGGGGGACCCCCACGCAATGGATTTTGCGTTGAAGTCCCCCAGCACGAGGACGTGCCCAGACGCTAATCGCCGCATCGAGGTCTCCAAGCTGTTAAGGAAGACCTCGAAGTCGCTCAAACTCCGGTTGGGGGAGAAGTATATACCGTAAACGGTGATCCCCCCCCACTCGGCGGCAACATATCCCGAGCCCTTGTCTCTAAGCGACAAGGGCGGGGAATGAGCCGCCCCGGAACCGACGACTGCCACGGAGCCGTCCCAGTCACCCATCCAGTTTGGACGGGGAGGAACGTAATAGGGCTCCGCGACTACGGCAACACCGATCGACCACTGCGCCATACTTTGCAGGAAGAGATCCTGCGCCGCGGCGCAGTGGTTGAGGTTCGTCTGGACAAGGAGGCTGGAGAATCGATCCATTACTGGATCGCTTCTACAGCCTCCTCCATGGGCGTCGGCGTAGACGCATTAGCTACGCCGGAGGCAGCCTGGGTCGACTGGCTGACCCCCGACGCTTGCCGAGAAGCAAGAGAGGCCCTAGGGGGCTTGCAGCCTCCCTGCCCCATCTGATGATTGGCAGGCTTATTGCCCGCCGCACAGATGGGGCAGTGAGGGGCGGCAGAACAATCCGCCGCCTTGTGCCCCGCCAGACCGCAGCGGAAGCAAAGTCCGCTGCAGTCAAAGCAGCTACTGCACTTGGTGCGAGTGTGACCCGCCGACAGGCATTTAAAGCACCTCATCGGCCTCGGCGCCAGGACTGTTATCCTGGCGCTCACAAAGCCGACGAGAAGCCTGCCGGCATCTCCAAGAATTTTGGCTGCCGCCACAGGGCAGCTGAGCCACACCGCACCAAGGCCCCCTGGACCGGTACGGACAGTGCCGACTCTGATGCTGTCCGCGCTGCAGTTCGTCCTCTCCTGAACCGCAACGCGGACATCCTCGGCCGTCACGGAATCGTCCAGGCCCGAGATGCGCAAGTCTGCGCACTTTGTAGGCCTGGCGATCCGTACACCATACGTTTCCGAGAACATCTCTCTCAACTTCTCGGCAAAAGCGTCTGCCGACTTTGCGCCCTCAGCCCCGGGGAACTCTAAAACTCGAGCCCCCGTTTGGGCAAGGCGCAATCGCACCCCTGTTGTCCCGAAAGAGGCGAGACTAGCCCGGGCCCTTTTGAAAAGGGCTGCGTAGGATAGCCCGCCTTCAGTCGCCTCCGGAGACACAGTCACCACGACCGCCGCGGTTTTCGGCGGCTGCAGTTTCCGCGGCTTCTTCGCGGCGGCCTTTGCCACCGGCGGCGACTGCGGGCCAGAGGCCGCCTTCTGGGCAGTCTTCTTGGCCCGCTTTCGGGACTTTTTGGACCCGCCAACTACCTGCCAACCCTCATTGGAGGGGGCAGAAGTGGAGGGTCCAGGTGCCGTCGTTGGAGTGGGGAGCGGAGGGAACTCCGCTCCAGCATTCGCCACTGTTTTTGGCGCCGTCTTTTTAGGGGCCGCCTTAGGCGCCGCCTTCGGTGCAGCCGACTTTGCCGGCGCTTTGGCCCCCTGTCGTGCCTTTTGGGCAGCCGAAGGAGCAGGCACCGACGTCGCAGACACGTAGGAGACCCGGCCGCCCACCACGGGGAGCGGCGCCGGCGCCGGGAAGACCTTCGGCCTCGGGGGCGCGAGCGGCGGCCGAACGACAGGGGCCGGGGGCAGCCTAGCCTCCAGGCCGGCCAAGCGGCCGTCCACTAGATTCCCCACTGCGATGAGGATCTGCTGCATTAGAGCGTCAGATTCCCCAGGGACAGTGGGGGTCGCCCGCGACGCAGACGGCGCCGGCAGCGACGCAGGCGGAGCCACCCGCGGCGCAGACGGAGCCGGCCGCGACGCAGACGGAGCCGGCCGCGACGCAGACGGAGCCGGCCGCGACGCAGACGGAGCCGGCTGCGACGCAGACGGAGCCGGCCGCGACGCAGACGGAGCCGGCCGCGCCGCAGACGGGGCCGGTACCGGAGCCTTATGCTCAGGTCGCTCCGCCCGGAATTGGGCGAATTGAGCGCTGAGCTCCGCCACCTGCTCCGTCAGACGATCATTGGCCGCCTGGAGGCGTGCCACATCCCCAATTAGGGTCCCGACAACCCCCGCCACAGCGGAGGAGGAGTCCTTAAGGGCCCTCACGAAGGTGCCCTTAAGGTTGACGGACTTGGTGGCCACCTTGTGAATTATGGCCACCGCCGCGTCCGCCCTCTCCTGCAAGGAGGCCGGTGTCTGGGGCACTAAGTCCCCATCCACCGGCTCCCCGATCTTTTGCAGGAGACCCGAGATCTCCTCCTCCGCCTGAGTCTCGCCTTCCGCCCGAGCTCGCCGATATGACTCCGCCTTGCAAAAGACGGAACCCGACGTGCCCGGGACTGGGGTTCGGGACCTCCCCCTATGGTAACTTGCCATTTTGGGCGGAAGCATTTCGGAGGCGTCGCTGCCCCCGTCGCTGGAGCGTACGCGTTTACGGCTAAGCTCCAGGTCCATAGGCTCCAACGCATCAGCATTGGAGCTACCACCCGCGCCATCCAACGAGTGGTTGGACCCGGAACGCGCACGCTCCGAGGTTCTTCGGCTCCCAGCAGTCCCACTGACTACTGGGAGCCCCGCCGCCATAGGCGTCCCGGACGCGGACTCCTCCTCGGTAGAGGAGTCGTCCGCCCTCCGGAACTGCCCCTTGGCGTTCCTCCTGCCCTTCCTTCTGTTCGACTTTGCCATATCCGTTTTCACATTATCATTTTGTCCGTTATCATTGCCAGTTGTCATTAGAGTTTCGGTTTTGTTTGGGTTTTCTTTTTCTATGTTCTCCATAAAAGTCCCACGAGTATGGGGGAAATAAAGGGTCCGTCCGGGCGGATGCCCCTGCACCCGGATAAGCCTAGATACTGTGGAGGTCGGCCGGTATCCACAGGTTTTAACGACTTGGCTGTCGGGTGTTATAGACTATCCTTGTCATGGGCCGGCCAATTAAGGCAAGCCCTCCGGCCAACAGGTTCTCAACGTACCCTCCTGGAGCCACCAGTCAGGTCGCTGCTGAGCCCCTGTTGGTTACGGAACGCGACAGGGTGGCTAACCCTGTCTCACCGACGGTGGCACTAGTGCCTGCCAGCCCCTGCGCGAGCAGTGGGCCGACCCGTCCCTCGATCCCTGACACCGTCTCTTCCCATGTCCCCTCTGCAAAACAGAGGGGTACTGGGAGCGACGGCGAGCCCTGAAAAGGGCTGTTAGGGATCCCCTCGCCAGCCTGTAAGTCGGCTGCGTGTTTCCCTTAGTCGCCTCTTACGACACCCACGGGATGAGATGGGGTAGGGCTATTCTATGCCGGCCCCACACGGCGGCCTGAGAGTGAATCCTAGCCCAACAGTGGGACATTGATGAACCATCAACAACCTGTTTAGTCCACTGCTGACGTCTCCTTAGAAAAGAGGTTTTGGTCTACTATTCGTAGCTGGCAGGACGGGTTTGTATCAAGTTTGACTTCTCTTTCCAGTTCTTGTTCCTCGTAGTTTGCTCGGCTCTTGCAAGCGGAGGCTAACATTGTTGTTAATCCGTCACTAAACGTCTTTTTACCCGACTACGGCAAAGCCAAAGGGGGGTTATGATTTTGACAGGCTATGTATGTATGTTCATTTGTTTCCTTATAGCTCCTTAACTACTTATTAGAACTGGACAAATGAGGTGTCATTAGAAGCGTCATGTTTGTCTTCTGGTTATAGGCTATATAATAATAATAATAATTCATTTATTCAAGTAATTAAAACTCATTGTGTTAGTAACAATTTACCTTACATATATGTTAGTAACTATATATGACGTGTCACTGAAACTAATGTGACGCCCTCTAGCCGACATAAAGTAATGTATTAAAAAATAAATTTTAGATAAATATGTCGTGTTTGGTATCATTGATAAGGGCGTTACTTGTACATTTCAAAAGTATATATATATTATTAGCATTTTCTCGTGACTTTGTCTGTATTTATTCGAAACTTGTGATTTTTCTATGGTACCTTATTTAAAATATACTTTGCAAATAAATTAATATTTTAAGGTGCTGTTGGCTTTATAAAATAATAGATGACACTGAGAATTCCTTCGTTTATTATTTAAAGGACATTACACGTTTATAAGTGAATCTATTTATAGCCTAAGATAACTACACGTAGTAACAGTACGGGTTTACAATACCACGGCGCGGTGACGACTGGCGAATGCGTCTCATTTCCTTTTCTGCGTGGGCGATGCAATACATACATATAATATAGGTACACATATATAGTGTGACCCTACAATATTATAGAGGCACCAAAAAATTTTAAATAAAAAAAAGTAAAAACTAAAACCCAACTACGACAAAAAACGACGCTGAAAAAGCATGAAACAAGTTTGAAAAGCCGTAGTCACGCGTTGTTAAAGTGTCATGGACTATGGTAGATTACACTACATGGACTTCGGCTTTTAAAAATTAGTAATGTATGTATGTGCTTTTACAGCGTCGTTTTTTGTCGTAGTTGGGTTTTAGTTTTTCCTTTTTTTTAACTATGTATTTTGTGAAACTTATTCTTGTTTTCGAGAACAAATAAAAAGACAAAAAAATATGTAAAATCAACATTTAATCAAAGTTATCATTGTCATCTTCAGGGTCCGGTTCATCAAAATCTCTGATCTTCACATCGGCATCCTCTCCATATTGTATTATATTATCTATAGTGAGTAAGATATTTTCTACGCTCTCTTCATCTTTTATGTTCAAAGGCGTAAACCGCACTAGGCTGAAATTCTCGATGACTTCACCGATAGCCTCCGTTAGTTTGGCGTACTTCTCGTGCCATTTTGATTTGGAGTTTCGCATATCTGATAAGAGCACGTGTGGATCTGGTTCCAGGTAACTGAAAATATAATAATGTCATATATATGGCAGCGGAAATACTAGGCAACCTACTACCTATGTTGATAAAGCTACCTATTTTGTACAATAAAGAGATATCTAGGTTGTTCTGAAAATTGATAGCCACAGAATAAATATATTGATAGCGGATTTTTTTCGACGCAATGGACCAGTAGCAATATTTCCGCTAGAAGACTGTAGAACAGATACTAGTGAATGGTATAGCGCAGTTTGTCTGCCTCAAGCTTTCGGGGAGGCATTCTTTTTCACCAAGATAACGCGCCCGCTCACATAGCTGCTAGAACTATAAACTATTTGTCAATTGGGGGTAAAAATGTTACCCCATTCTCCATACAGCCCAGATAGACTTAGCGCCATGTGATTGTTTCGGCAAAAATTAGCTCTGTAGACAAGGCCGTCGAAAAATATTGGAGGTTATTTCTCAACCTTCCACAATATTTTTTTTTAAAGATTTTGAAAGCTGATTCACCTGAATGGATAAGTGCATTGGGATTGGAGGACATTTTGTCTCTCTAATTCTTAAGGTAGGGACTCAGAGGATGGCCCTTTTGGCTAGAGTTGCGGCGCCGGTCGCCGGTCGCCGTAGTAAGTCTCAGGTGTCTGCCGCTATTGCACAAAAAGTTCTAGAATCAAAATATTAAAAAACTCACTCATCAATTTGTTTCCTTGCAGTTTTACTGAGCAGGTCCATCTTTGTTAGAATATTCACATGTGGCAGTTCTAGGTTCACCATTACACTTAGTGCTGCCATCGTCCCTGGAATTCTCATTAACTTTAATACATCATCGTATTGAATTGTACTGAACTGTATTCTCCATTCCTTATCACCCTTAGTGGTGGATTTTTATTTTAAATTTCAATGGCAAATTTAAATCTATACTAATACTAGCCAACCAACTTCATTTGCATCTCGTATTGCCCGTAGCGTGATAATTGTACACCGTTTTTGAAACATTCTCCGTTGGTGCTTGAACTTGTTTGTTTGAATTTATATGTTTAAACACGGTAATCTCAGGAATCGGTGGCCCAATTTGAAGAATTATTTCAGTGTTGGATAGTACATTTATTGACGAAGGCTAGGCTATATCATCATCACGCTTAGATCAATAGGAGCGGAGCACCAATGAAGAATGTTTCAAAAACGGGGGAAAATTATCAAGCTATGGGCAATAGGAGACGCAAACGAGGTTGCGAGGGTCGGCTAGTGGCAACATAAAATTTCAAATCGACACATAAATGATGCGGCCGACAAAGATAAAAGGATCGCAAAACAACAGTCTTTTAAACGCCAATTATAAATAAATAAATATTTCGGACATCTAATACACAACGTCATCTAGTCCCAAAGCTAAGCATAGCTTGGATTATAGGTACTAGACAAATGATATAAATACATTTATTTTTTTTGGTTTTTGTCTTATACATATTATACATATATAGGAAACACCCAAACTCCGAAACAAATATTTGCAGATCATACAAACATTTGGTCCGACCCGGGAATCGAACCCGAGACCTCAAGTACAGCAGTCGCATTCGCTACCACTGCGCCACCGAGGCAGTCAATTTTGCAGAAGCATCTCAATAAGCTATCATAGTGTGGTTTACAATGCCTCATTGTTGTATTGTCTGCATTTGCAATGAGTATGGTGACCACCACTCTTGGATTCTGCTCATGCTTTCCATCAGAGTTACTTTCGCAGGCTCATACATATAAATATAAATGTGAGTCTTGTTTGGCTGCATTATACAAATAAATTTAAATTACCTACCAGATAAAAATTTTGCACCGTCAATCATAAACTGCGAGTCGACCAGGAAAGCAACACATATTCTGAAGTTCCACTTCTGCAGCAGGTCCACCAGCTTCCTCATCACAGGTAGGTGTGTGTACAGCTCAATCTGGCCGGGGCAGTCAAACAGTATGTAATCATCATCTACATCCCCAAGTTGTTCTTCAAGCCAGTCACCGTTTTCTAACAATGTTCTGAAATGAGCAAATATCATTAATAAATTGCAAATGATTGTTATTTAGTACTAGCTTTTGCTTGCGACTACGCAGACTTTCATTCCCTGACTTACCCCCTTAGCGGTGGAATTTCCAAAATTCCTTTCTTAGTGCTCACTTAAGTTATATAAAGGACATACATGGAAAAATTCAGGATTCTAGGTTCAGCGGTCTGGGCTGTGCCCCGATCTCTGGGTTGAGTCAGTGAGTCAGTCACCTACCTCTTTTATATATGATAGATAGATAGATATGGTTTGGTATGTTTATTTAATCATGAACCTCAGTTAATATATTTTTGCATAAATGTTGGAAATGAGATTTCTGGTGGGTATATATATTATTATGTTATTTTAGATTTTAAGTTTTGGTTTTATTCCAATAATGTTTTCATCTTTGTATCAATCGCTTCAATAACGTTTTAAGTAATGCTGTTGTTAAATGTATGGGTTTGTTGATTGAGTTTTTATCTAGCTTTGCATCAACAAATTTGTTTTTGCAACACTATTTCTCTAGGATAATTTGCAATTCGTCACGGTAACCATAATCTATACAAATAAATAAAATTGGAATGTCTGTTTGTAATATTAAAAGAACCGCTTTTTACTATATATGTATGTATACACGGAAAATATACGAAAAATGTAGTTAAAAAAAATTTTGTCGGTCTGTCTGTCTGTCTGTCTGTTTGTTTCGGGTAATCTCTGGAACGGCTTGACAGATTTTGACGGGATTTTCACTGGCAGGTAGCTGATGATCCGGGGAGTAACTTAGGCTACTTTTTTAGACTAACTTTGTCGCGCGGCGTTACTCGCGGTACAACAATAACCGCGGCTAACACCGCGGGGTTCAGCTAGTTATCAATATAATAATTATTTTTGTTTGCAACACTGTATCTGTCTTTCTGTTATGTTGGTATACTTGATAGATGACAAATTAGTTTGTGATGAACTACACTCTTCACTAGTTTTTAGGATATGTCACTATGTTTTGACTGCACTGCACTTTTTTGGATCAATCTTAGCCTCTGTGGTAAATTCTTCAAAAAATAATTCACTAATTACCAACCACCTAAATGTCTCAAGTTATTCGAACTTATGCACTTGTTTTGATATTTAACCAACAACTGGAACCGGAAAATTCTATTCTTATGTCTAGTCAGTTCATAACAAATAAACAAAAAAGCATTGTTAGTTAAACAACTTACTCTATACAAAATACAAGTCCCCCATTAGGCCCAAACTGGAGTTCCTCATCCTCCATGGCATCATCCAAATGTATCAGCTCTCGTATATCTACCAGGGGCTCATAGTCAAAGTGTTCTGCTGCAGGGTCCAGGTTAACTACATCTATTACACGTTTCCCATCACTTGCATGTTTCACAATTGTTGAGCAATATGTGGACTGAAAGTAAAAATCTTATTACAGTTAACCAACAAGTAAAGATTAGGAGTAAGTAATTTAAAAGAACATGCCAGGTACCAAGACAATACTATATATTTATATTCATGAATATTGTACAAAGTTCTTCAAACATACATTAGAAATATGCTGTGATTCCTATTGTGTTTAAAGAGCTTTGTACCATATTATGTCACAATCTATACATACAAATAAATAAAATTGGAGTATCTGTTTGTAATATTAAAATAACCGCTTTTTACAAAATGCATATGTATGTATACACGGTACATATATGAAAAATGCAGTTAAAAATTTTTTTGTCTGTCTGTCTGTCTGTTTGTTCTGGGTAATCTGGAACGGCTGGACGGATTTTGATGGGACTTTCACTGGCAGGTAGTTGATGTTCCAGGGAGTAACTTAGGCTACTTTTTTTGGACTAACTTTGTCCCGCGGCATTACTCTCGGTACAACAATAACCGCGGGTAAGCTTTGGTAAATAAAAAAAAAACAAAAAAATCATTGATATTGTAATAACATTTCTTAGGGACTAGTTTTTAAACATTGGATGTAATGTGTTTTTTGTACTTAAAGCACCTCCAAATTGCCGACCCGCCGAAACTGGCCGAAACCGAAATCTAACGTTCGGTCGGTTATTATAAAAAGTATTGTCCCTAATCCATCCGCCTGAAGTTAAGAATCAGGCTTTAAGGATATTTTTTACAACAAATTTTTCTAGTGCCACCTTAATTGTGAATAGCCAGAGATCAGGAATATAACCGAGGAGTAATACTCTGTAATTTCTTGAAATCTAACATGTTGAACTCCGTTCTTTTGTTTTTTATGTTTGGCCCTGCCAAAATAATTCTACTCTACCTGATGGAAAGTATAAGCAGAATCCAATAATGGTGGCCAATATACTTACTGCAAATGCACAGTTCAATAATAATGAGAGTCAAGTGCCAATTTTGCAGTTTATACATAAGTAATGTTTTTTGATAAGTTTACAAAAAAAACTTGTAAACAATCTCGATTTATTCATATACTTTACTTTACCTTTCCACTCCCAGCAGGACCGACTACTAGTTGTGCGTAACGCATTTTTTAAGTTTTATTATATTGAAATTTTAGGTTATATTGCACTTTGTACATAAATGTAAAACACGGAACTGTTTCGCAGTTTAAATATTTTTAATATACATACTTATTGAAATAAATACGTGAACAACTTTTAAATAAGAACACTAAATTTAATCTTTATTCATTACTGTATAATTTTTCTTATAATAATCCAATCTGTATCGCTACCCTCTGCGGCAAAAGTAAGTTTTGTTTTAATGTTTAATATAAAATAATATTAATATTGAAATGGTGACATGAAACGGACAAGTTCGTTAATTTTAATGGTAAATTATAACAACAGAAACAATAACTATAACAACTTCAATTTATTTGCACGATTACACTTGCACTGCGACGCGACACCGCGTGAGATGTTTTGTTTTGTTTTGTTTGACGTCTTCTGCCAAAAGTCAACAGTCAAAATCATTTTTAGTGAAGCGTTTTGTTATCGTGTGATGTTATCAGCGCTGCGATTTTTTTTTGGATTACGGAATGGAAAATTAAAGCTGTTTAAGTGTAAGCCATGTATTTTATAAAATATATTCTCTATTGTTTTCTAGAACAGTAGCAGTATATAGAACGTCAATCAATTTTTTTTTTCTGCGAAACCTACATATCTACTACAATCACAGTTAAAATGCCACATTACTTTGTAATATATTATAGGTATACTAATATTATTAAGCTGAAGAGTTTGTTTGTTTGTTTGAAGGCGCTAATCTTAAAAACCGCTGATCCGATTTGAAACATTCAGTATTGGATAGTACATTTATCGAGGAAGGCTATACATCATCACGCTAAGACCAATAAGAGCGGAGCACCAATGAAGAACGTTTAAAAAACGGGCAAAAATTGTTACGCTACGGGCAATAGGAGACGCAAACGAGGTTGCGTGGGTCACCTATTAATTACACATGCAAATCTAATACAGCTTCAATATAACTTATTAAAGTTAAACGAATTGTTTCTATTCTATTGCCATATCTATACTTATAAAATAACAAGTCCTGACAGACTGACTGACTGACTGTCTAACTGACTGATTCATCATCGCTGAGCGGAAACTATGACAGTTAGGGTTATGAAATTTGTTGAGAAGGATCGTTTTATCGAGTAGACATCCA
Source organism: Spilosoma lubricipeda (assembly GCA_905220595.1). Classification (NCBI taxonomy): domain Eukaryota; kingdom Metazoa; phylum Arthropoda; class Insecta; order Lepidoptera; family Erebidae; genus Spilosoma; species Spilosoma lubricipeda. The sequence goes on along the minus strand of HG992293.1, from coordinate 16,636,816 downwards.
CTAAGATCACAGACACATCCCTAAGGGGGTGAAATAGGGGTTGAAAGTTTGTATGGAACTCCGTCATTTTTTAAGTAAGAAACATATAACTTTACTTTTGGGCTACTAATTAAAAATGAGTAAACATGTATTTAAGCGTTTCTGCTTTTTGTAATGTAATAATGGCCAAAGTACATAGTAAGATACCAGTGAGCGCTATTTTCTGTGATATGACTCAGGCTTTTGATTATGTCGATCATGAAATTCTACACGCAAAGCTTGATCTATACGGAATACGAGGAAATGTCCTAGATCTTATAAAATCCTATCTGACTAACCGCCAGCAATATGTAGAAATTCATCGCGTAAATGACTTAACTAAAAATGAAGAAATATACATCTCTCATACGCGAACAGTGAAGTATGGCGTGGGTCAGGGTACTGTCCTGGGTCCTTTGCCTTTTATATTATACTAGCAGACCCACGCAACCTCGTTTGCGTCTGCTATTGCCCGTCGCGTGATAATTTCCCCCCGTTTTTGAAACATTTTTCATTGGTCCTCCTCTCCTATTGGTCTTAGCGTGATGATATATAGCCCCGGGGTTCCCAAAGGAAGTAGCGAGGTGCGCCGCGAGTCGGTCTTTTATCATTACCCGAAAGGGTTAATTATTTGCGGGTATCCATACCGCAACAATATTTTGACCGCTCGCATCATAGGTTCTTAAGACCTTGTCCTACGTAGACGTTTCAACGCGAAGCGAATTAAAATTTGGAATGCGATCCGACGTGATGATTTTAATATAAAAATAAAAATGTACTCTGAGGCGGTGACACGCGAATCCAAAGCGATACGATGCGACGCAGCGGCAAAGTTAACTTCAAAAGCTTCAACATTTTCATTTCCTTTGCAACGTCATATTTGTGTGAAGCTAGATTTTCAGCAGTAGCCGTAATCAAGAACAAATATTGCTCAAGAATTAAGGTGGTACAAGAAACGAGAATGGCAGTCTCAAACCTTATCCCATGCTTCGCAAAACTGTGCGCAGAATACCAGGCTCACCCATCACATTGATTTGTCACTATTATTGAGAAATTATTGTTTTTTATTTTTGTGTTTCTTAAGTTTCTTTCGTAGATATTTTGTTGCTATGCTGATTTTTTATAAATACGAGTATAATAAATAAATAAGTTTTTTACCTTGGATGTTTCAATTTTTGTGCCTTTCAACCAATAATAACTACTATTGTAGGTACCTAATTCTTTTGATTCTATCTATATCTAACGGCAAGTTACGGAGGAGGGTGGGGGGGGGGGGGGGTGCGCCGTGACAATATAGTAATCTGAAAAGTGCGCCGTAGGCTGAAAAAGATTGGGAACCCCTGATATAGCCCACAGCCTTCCTCGATAAATGGGCTATCTAACATTGACAGAATTTTTCAAATCGGACAAGTAGTTCCTGAGATTAGCGTGTTCAAACAAACAAACAAACAAACTCTTCAGCTTTATATATTAGTATAGATATAAATGACCTGCCTAAAGTAGTTGATCACCAAATTACACTATTTGCGGATGATAGTACAGTTACTATAGAATGTACAAATGAAGAACAATATGAGAGTAAAATAAATGCTGCATTATTGACTATAATAGATTGGCTTGACAATGACTATTGATAATAGATTAAATTGGAAAACACACATAGAAGCTTTATGTAATAAAATCAGTAGCTCACCATATGCTTTGTTTAAACTTACGCCAGTATTAAATATTGATGCACTGCTTACAGCATATCATGGAACTACTGAGTCATATCTAAGATATGGTATAATATTTTAAACTACGTCTGTATGTGTGGAGTTGCCCACACATTCAGACATTTTATTCTTGATTATCTGAAACGTGTAAAGGTAAATGTAATAATCTAAAGTATTCCCAATTGAGTGACTGTAATTCTTCCAAAAAATTTTGCATGCCGTTAAGGTAGATCAGAGAGGACATGTTTAAGTCTGGAAGTCCGTCATTTTTGAAGTTAGAAACATGAAACTTTATTTTTAGGCTACTGATTAAAAATGAAGAGATTTATGAAGAGAATATTTAAGCGTTCCTGGATATTGTACCCCTAAGGGGGTGAAATAGGGGTTGAAAGTTTGTACGTAAGCCCGCCATTTTTGAAGTTACAAACATGAAACATTGTTTTTGGGCTACTGATTAAAAGTGAGTAGATACGTACTTAAGCCTTTCTGGATAGTCTACCCTAAGGGAGTGAAATAGGGGTTCACATTTCGATTATAGGTTAGTCTGGAAGTCCGTAATTTTTTAAGTTAGATACATGAAACTTTATTTTTGGGCTACTGATTTGAAATGAAAAGACACGTATTTAAGCGTTTCTGAATATTCCACCCTTAAGGGGGTGAAATAGTGTGAATAAGAATTACATGGAAGTCCGTCATTTTTAGGTTAGAAACGTGAAACATTATATTTAGGCTAATAGTTAAAAACGAGTATATACGTAATTTAGTGTTTCTGGATATTCTACCCCTAAGGGGTGAAATATGGGTTTAAAATTTGTACGGAAGTTCGCTATTTTTGAAGTTACAAACATGAAACTTTATTTTTTGGCTACTGATTAAAAGTGTGTAGATACGTATTTAAGCCTTTCTGGATAGTCTACCGCTAAAGGGGTGAAATAGGAGTTGAAATTTTGTATGGAAGTCCGTCACTTTTAAGTTAGAAACGTGAAACATTTGATTTTGGGTTACTGATTAAAAATGTGTAAATAAGCGTTTAAGAAATAGGCGTTGACATTTCGTATGTAGGTTAGTCTGGAAGACTGTAATTTTTTAATTTAATAGCCTTAAACTTTGTCTTCAGGCTTTTGATTACAAATAAATGAATACCTATTTATGGCCGAGTTTGTTTAAAAGACCTTTTTAATGGGCTATTGATTAAAAACAAATAAATACGTTTAAAAACATGAATTTATTATTCATACATACTTACACATTTTTAATTAAACATATATAATCAACTTCCACGCGAGCAAAGCCGCGGGCAACAGCTAGTATTAAATTAAGTTACAATTTTGAAGTTTATTTACTTCTGTGCTTAATTCAGTAGGCCATTTATTATTCAATCTACTTTTTAAATCTTTAATGTACTTTTTAATTTTAAATAAAATTTGGAAATACAAACAACTCTACTGTATAGCCTATAGACAATTTACTGGTTTACTGTTTAAAACAAAACCTTTATTGAATTTATTTGTTCATGATTTGTTCCAGGTTTAAAATAACGTCAAAATAAAAAATATAATAAATTCAGTGTGATGAAAAGTTAAATAAATTTGTGAATCGAGTAACTAATAAACAGAGTGAGAACAGAACGATAAAATGACTGCTGTGGGTATTGATCTAGGAACAACGTACTCGTGCGTGGGTGTCTGGCAGCACGGTAATGTGGACATAATAGCTAACGAACAGGGCAATCGTACCACACCATCGTACGTTGCTTTTACTGATACAGAGCGTCTTATCGGAGACGCTGCTAAAAATCAGGTAGCTCTGAATCCCAGAAACACTATATTTGACGCAAAACGTTTGATTGGACGTAAGTTTGATGATCCAAAGATCCAACAAGATCTCAAACATTGGCCTTTTATAGTAGTTAATGATGGAGGTAAACCAAAAATACAAGTTGAATACAAAGGAAAAACTATACGTTTTGCACCAGAAGAAATAAGTAGTATGGTGCTTATTAAAATGAAGGAAATAGCTGAAGCTTATTTGGGGAGACCTGTGTCAAAAGCTGTAGTAACCGTGCCTGCTTATTTCAATGACTCTCAAAGGCAAGCTACTAAAGATGCTGGGACTATCGCTGGGCTAAACGTTCTACGTATTATCAATGAACCAACAGCAGCAGCTTTAGCTTATGGATTAGATAAAGATTTAAAAGGAGAGCGAAATGTATTGATCTTCGATTTAGATCAATGTATCAATATTAACTATAGATGAAGGGTCGCTATTCGAAGTCAAAGCTACTGCCGGTGACACACATCTCGGAGGTGAAGATTTTGACAGTAGACTTGTTAACTTTTTAGCAGATGAATTCAAGCGGAAGCATAAGAAGGATTTAAATTCGAACCCTAAATCTCTAAGACGGCTTCGAACAGCAGCTGAAAGGGCAAAACGAACTTTATCATCTAGCACGGAGGCTAGCATTGAAATTGATGCACTGTTTGAGGGAATAGATTTCTTTTCTCGTGTATCCAGAGCACGTTTTGAAGAATTAAATGCTGATTTATTCCGAACAACTTTGCAACCAGTCGAAAAAGCTCTTAATGACGCTAAGTTGGACAAACACAGTATTCAAGACATTGTTCTTGTTGGCGGTTCTACGCGTATACCCAAAATACAAAGTATGTTGCAAAATTTCTTCAACGGTAAGAAATTAAACTTGTCAATCAATCCCGATGAAGCTGTGGCTTTTGGAGCTGCTGTACAAGCAGCAATACTTAGTGGAGATCGACACAAAAAGATAAAAGATGTGTTATTAGTAGACGTAGCTCCCTTGTCGTTGGGAATTGAAACAGCTGGAGGTGTTATGACGACCATTGTGGAACGCAATGCTAAAATACCTTGCAAACATTCTCAGACATTTACTACATATTCAGATAATCAGCCGGCTGTAAGCATACAAGTTTACGAGGGAGAAAGAGCGATGACTAAGGACAACAATTTGCTTGGAAATTTTGATTTGACTGGAATACCACTTGCACCCCGCGGTGTTCCGCAAATTGATGTATCATTTGATTTAGATGCAAATGGTATTCTTAATGTTTCGGCTAAAGAAAATAGCACTGGTAAAACTAAAAATATTATCATAAAAAATGATAAAGGTAGACTTTCTCAAGCTGAGATAGATAAAATGCTATCTGATGCTGATAAATATAAGGCTGAGGATAATAGACAACGTGAAAGAATCGGAGCGAGAAATAAACTCGAAAGTTATGTGTTTGCTGTAAAGCAGGCTCTTGATGAAGCTGGGAGTTCTGTAGGAGAGAGCGAAAGTTCTAAAATTCGACGCAAATGTGACGAGACATTGTCTTGGTTGGAGAGAAATTCTCTCGCCGGGAAAGGGGAATACGAAGACCGTCTTCGAGAGATTTCACGAGAGTGCGCTCCTTTGATGAAGAAGCGTCGCGGTGGTAGCGCTGGCTCTAATTCTAAAAGTTCAGAAGGTGACGGTCCCGTCATTGAAGAAGTGGATTAGGATTTGTATACTGTTTAGTTTTATTTGAGATTCTAATTTTTGTTATCACTATATACATTGTGAATGGAGTTTTAAAAGAATAAAGACAAAACATATGAAAGCGCGTTTCATTGTGTTTATGATTTCACTGTCAATCTACTATTCTCTAAAAGCGTTTAATAAATATTTTGATTTTCAGTAGGAAAACTCCATTTGAATAACTCGACATGAAATATTTGTACTAAGAGAATGATCTTTACGGACTTCTTCTTAGCGCTTCGACGGCAAACGTTTTAAGTCGGTGTTAATACATTTTTAACCGTCTTTAAAAAAAGGAGGAGGTTTCTCAATTCGACCGGTATATATTTCTTTTTTTTTTATGTCTATTCGTGGATAACTTCGTCGTTTATGAACCGATTTTGATGATTCTTTTTTTTAACGAAAAGGAGATATCCCAACGGTGGTACCATGATAGGACACTAAGATCTGATGATGGCCTCCTATAGAAATCGAGTTAAACCTTGAAGTCGTCGAATTTTTGTTAAAATGTTAAAATTTTACTTGTAGTAGACCAGAACACGGTCACTTTGACTGCATTTTTGGTACCAGCTATCCTTCTCCCTCGTGCAGGTGTCTGGGCACGCAGGGCATGATCTTTACGTTTTTCTTGTAAACACGTATTTAGTAATCATTTAATGCAAAATCATTATGTACCTATTAAAATGTGTGTTTAGGCTTAGTGGCAGGTCATAAGTGACCATTCTGATTTAAATTGATTGTAAATTTTTTTGCATTAAAATAATTTTGAGATACACCAGTATTTCAGCAGTTACTACTATAGTGTAGGGGTATTGCACATACATGTCTTAACTGATCGAAGAGACCAGGACTAATATAGTAACCTCCTACGCTCTCAATACAATGAATCTTCGTCACGAAGCCGCCAGCTGTGGTTAACCTACTTCATGGAGATGTAACAGTTTAAGTAAGTAGTTAACGACTTCATCGTAGTCGTCCGTTGTTTTACCTTACCTTTTACATAATTTGTTCAAACTGAGAGCCGCACTTGTTTAGATGAGAACTTCAGTTGAGGCTGCGAGAATTTTTGTGATTTTTTCATCCATTTTACTATTTATCGTAAGAACACACTTTCAAGACAATGATAGTTGCAATAAAACAAAAAGTGATTAGCAATTTCTTTATTTTTAATTTTAATAATTTTAGAAATTGTTCGGAAAGAAGACAATGGTTTTCAGCATCATTATAATTAATATTATTATTATGATATGAACAATAATAATTATCGCTATAATTTTTAATACTATTCATTATTAATAATGGTTATAACGCATAATAATCTATTTGCTACCAGAATAATATTTACAGTCTAACCGCCAACACACAACGTAACAATAAAATACAAGGTGGCAATATTATATAACAGGGCGTCTAATATTTCAAGTTGTTCCTAAATATAGCCGAAATTGATCATAATGCTTCTTATCTCTACATTTTTGGTATAACGAAATGGTTATAAATTATATATTGAGAAAGTTACAAATTATGTCTGCCATTTTGTTCTGGTTTTCGCATTGAAGAGAAACTGTTCATTCTTCAATTAATAGAACTGTAACTAATTAAAAAGTCTAACTGTTTGTATGCCTATGAACTCGAAATTGAACAACTTGTAATCCAGTGTGTACCTACTTTACTATTTCATAAAATACCTTCGAACTATATCTAGTACAGAATTACTATTTGCTTCTTCTTGCGTAATCATGTTTGTTCTAATATTAATTTAGGAAATGTCTGTAAAAAAATATCATGAAATGTACCTATTATCAGAATAAGTTTATTTTGTTGTCAATTCACAAGGCGGACTTCTTTTAGAAAGGTCAATGGCGATCAGCAATCTCATGTCGTGTGCGGAGTAACTGTAAGTAAGGAATACTGCAGATAGGAGTGGGAAAACAGCACACTGACACTGGAGAAGCTACTAGAAGAAGGACATAATGCAGATTATTTTTTTCCAAAGTTTTTTAGTTTGCAAATGTAAGATTTTGTGGAGTTTTGTCTTCAAATCGGTCATGAAACTATTTCTTTCATCAATAAAGAGCATAGAGAATGAGATTAAGTGTTTAATTGCCTCCTTTGTAGATCCAAATCTGTTTCTTCTCGTTTACAAATATCTAGATTAAAAGAACTATAGACTGATTCTATTAGCTCTTTATCTGAGTGTCAGTCTTAGAGTACACGTTTACACAAAAACATTACCAAGGTATTGCCGTTTCTCTTTAGCAAACCTTTAAACATGATTTCCAATGATTAATCCATACTAATATTATAAATTCGAAATTAAGTCTGTAATGTATGTCTTTCTTTCACACTCTCACTGCTAAACCGTTAGGTACACCTATTTTAATGAAATTTGGCATGAAGATGACATAGGTAAACTTTTACCGCAATGACCGAGATTCACGCGGGTGCAGCCGCGGGCAAAAGTTAGTTATGAATAATCGGAACGAAGTAGGAATCCATAACGGTACACGTTTCTCTTTTACGATTACTTCAAAGTCTAATAGATGTACGTATTTGTTGGTTATCTATATACTGTCCATGCAAAACTATCATTTATATTTTACTAGCTGATCCGGCAAACGTTGCATTGCCATAAAAAAGAAACTAAGGGTGGGTCATCCTTATCATTTAGGGGTATGAGAAATAGATGTTGGCCGATTCTCAGACCTACCCGATAAGCACACAAAATTTCATAAAAATCGGTCAAGCCGTTTCGGAGGAGTTTAACTACAAACACCGCGATACGAGAATTTAAATATTAGACCCCGGCAAACGTCGTTTTGCCATAAAAAAATTTTAAGGATAGGTGACCCTTACCATTTAAGGGGATAAAAAATAGATGTTGGCCGATTCTCAGACCTCCTCAATATGCTCACAAAATTTCATGAGAATCGGTCAAGCCGTTTCGGAGGAGTATGGGAACGAAAACTGTGACACGAGAATTTTATATATTAGATAAGAACCAAATATAGGTCGAAGAAATGGCAACCAAAAAAATCTGTTCGGCGGTTTCAGTACCTTGAAATATTAGAAGCACCAATATTAATTAACAATAATATTCATAATATATAAGTATATTATTCTTTTAAAAGCAAAAAAGCTATGAAATGTCTCTAGAAATCAATTTGATTACGTTTAAAAAATTTCATTCGTTACTTACAACAGATTTGAGAGTTAAAATAACCATTAAAACTGTTAAACAGCCTAAGTATTTTTTTAATATTGACTATTACATGCTATTACTTAACTAACTTACTGTGTATATATATAACATCGATATGTATGTTGGTATTTCTAAAATTGTATGTATTTAGAAAGAGTTTTAATCCATGTCCATGTAAAATTGGAATTTTCGTCGAGAACATTGATTTTATTTGAATTGGAAAATCTGGATGTCTAAATCTATTATGACATATTTTCGTTACAATTTTCGATACACTTTTGAATGATAATAATTTCGATTATCCATGATTTTACCCTTTTACTTATTTTTTTTGGGTTATACTATTTTTCTACTTATCTATATATTATGCTAACGTGGCATTTCGATTAGATATTTACATTAAACTGAATATAAATATGTACATCATGATGCAAGGAGTATGGTTCCTTTAAAATTTACATTCTTTTACTTACTTAAATATCTCCTAAGAAAAAAAAAGGAAAATAAGGAAAAAAAATAAAAAAAGGAAATAAGATTAAAAGCAAATTTATTGCTAAAATAAAATAAAACTATGAACCATAAGCAATACATTATTTGCTTAATCATATTATTTTGTCTTGATTTGTACATTTTCTAAAAAAATATATAAAAATAATAATAATCAAACAATATAGTGACTGTAGGGAATCAGAGGTGACAGTAGGCTTGTGAGAACTAACAGTTACTACAATACAACTACTAACATCACATGGTTGAGCGGTCCCGATGCGGCCTCATAAAATAATGTAATAGAAAACATATAATAGTATAAAATAAACATTAATAATTTAATTGTTAAACTTATATAACCCGATTATAATATTTTAAACCTCGCCGGTTTTAATAAACATAATAATACTTTTCAACTGGGGCTCGTTAAAACATAGCTTAAATTTACATCTGATTGCACTTTATAATTTTCATTAACAATTAATGATCGTTCCCTAACGCTAACAGTATCAACTGGGTCTATCTTACACGAACGTCCTAGCCTACGTATGTACAGGTCTGGTTCGCAGGCAACGTTCCACATATATTTGGTATATTTATTTACAATCGAATTAGAAAGCCGTATAACTTAAACATATTCAGATATTTGTACCTAACCAGGGTACATTAAAAATTAAAGCAAAAATGCATCTTTTTGTATCGTAGGTTTACCTCGTCCCGGTGCGGGACTCGCCTGGTGTCTCACGAGAAGCTACGAGGTTATTATGTACAGTCTTTGGCCTTACAATCGAATTACAACGAACACTAGCTACATACACAGTACCATTCGCACTGAACCGACGGACACTCGCCACATAATAAATAAATCGTCCGAACGCGATACGCTAACAGTCTACTCGGCACATTGCGCCACTTCTACGGCTCAGTACTCCCAGCCGTCGTCGGTCTCCGCTTTGATCTTGTCCTCGGGGATGACGTCATCGGGCGTGTGCGGGGGCCGCGGCGTGTGCGGGGTGTGCGGGGTGTGCGGAGTCTGCGGCGTGTGCGGCGTGTGCGGGGTGTGCGGGGTGTGCGGGGTGCGCGGGGGCCGCGGGGCGGGGGAGGCGGCGGGCGAGCCCTCGCGCGGCACGGGCGACGGCTCCACGCGCACCGTCTCCTCCGCTTCTCGTCTGAAGTCGTCGCTTCTCATCACGCACACGCCGTTGATTATCACTTCGTCAGGGTTGCGCGCCTTCTCGTCCTGCCAGTCGGGGTTCACCCATTGTGGAGCGGCGGGCTTCCGTCGACTGGATCGTCCGGCCGGTGTGGACGCCGCCTTCGGCTCAGTCTTTGATTCCTCGTCCATCGAGTCCTCGGAGCCGAGGTTGCTCTCTACATCCTCGTCCTCGAAATCGTCACCGTCGGGTTCTCGCTTGAGCGGCATCGACAGATCGAGACCGCCGGACTGGTCCTTCACCTGTTCCTCGGGTGGCATCAATCCGCGACCGATCAGAGCTGCTAGGTTCGAGTTCGCAAAATACGGCGGATACGGCAGCGGCACACCCGCTAAACCCATTCTTTCCTTTTGAAGTTCAAGCAGCCTTTGGTTTAGAAGGAGGCGGAACTGTACAGGGTCGAAAGGAGCCGACGACTGGTCTCGCGGTGGAGGCTCAGCCGGCAGCCCATGAGGTGCCTGCTGTTTTAGGCGCATGCGATGATTGTGAAACCAGTTGGTGATAGTTCTAGATGAGAGACCCAGTTCGGCGGCGAGAAACTCGATCGTCGGCATGTTAGGGTATGGATCGAGTGCAAAAGCTAATCTGAGAGCTTCCTTCTGCTCTTCTGAGAATAATACTCGTTGTTTTTTGGCGCAGGGCGCTCCAGTCGTGGGGCCCGGTGAACTCGAGTGGTAGAACTCAGACGTATCGTTTGAAGAAGTGTCAGAAGAGTTATCTTGTCCGGGACCGCTAGACCTCCTCCTTTTGCTAGCTTCACGTCTCTCATTCTTCAAAGCTTGTAAACGGTCAATATTGTGAGCATCACTTAACCATAGTTGCATACGAATAAAGGGTTCTCTGCCCTTGATGCTAAGCATGTGCCAGGGTTTAGGTTTCGATAGTAATTCGCTGACGGAACCCTGCGAAAGGCCTAACACAGCTTCGCCGAAAATTTTCTGTCCAATATTGTTTGCTAATAACGCTTCCTTGATTTTTGTGGTAATAGTTTGTGTATCTAAATCTTGTGTCAGAGCAGCCATTTCATAAACACTGGGTGATATGTGTTGGTGGAGGCTGCGCATAATCGGGGGCGCGTGGTGGGGTTGAGGAGGAGGTGGTGGTGGTTTCCTTTCCTTATTGTTGTTGTCGTGATGCTGTGGCGGTAGCGTCACCGCATGATGTGGCGGAAAACCGGGTGGCGTCAGTAACAGGGGCGTGGATTGACCCAAATGGCCAAGGTGACCTGGTCCCAAGAGCTGCTCATGTTGCATTTTGCTTAGTAACGAAGTAGCGTCTGAAATCATTTTCTGCGTTGGAGGCATGGGTTTGTTCATGTTAGGCGGACATGCTGAAAAGAGAAAAAAAAGATATTAGGAATTTATCACTTGATATACTAAATTCTACTGTCCTCTAATATTACGCTAAGTACTCGCTTGTAAGTTTAGAAATATAAGAAAACTTTAGTGAGAAAAATACTTACGAGGCGCTCCGCTGTAGTTTCCAGTTCTCATCAATTTTTCAGGCGCAATTTTGTACTGTGATGCGACTAGTTTATGAACAGCATTGTCATCTTCCAGAAACATTTTCATTCGGATGAATGGCTCCCTTCCTTTTTGGGTAAGCATGTGCCACGGCTTGGGCCTAGCTAGTAAGTCACTGACAGATCCTTGTGATAGTCCGAGGACAGATTCACCGAATAGTCTTTGGCTGATAGAATACTGGCTTAAAGCCTCCTTTACTCTCCTGACAATGTCCTCAGTATTTAAATTATTAAAGAGGTCGAACTGTTGCTGTGTAATCGGCGGAAGGACTGCTTTCATCGACCGTTGCTGAGGTGGGTGATGGGGAGGATTTGAAGGCTGGGAGATCAGACTGTTCGTGATTGATGCCATCCTCTGCAGTGGGCTTGCTGCCGCTGAACTACTGAAATCTTCATTGGGGGTAATCGCTGGTGGTAATATTGCGTTGCCAAGCGGACTGGATGCAGATGATCCAGTTGATTGCTGTCCGGGCTCAAGTTTGGGTCTTACTAGTGAAAACGCGCTTCCCGCGTGTCTAATAGCCTCTTCGGCGTCCATTGACCTATCCTTATCACTATCAGTCATTCCATTCATTTTGGCGGTTTTATCTTTAGGCAGAGAGAGATCTTGGACCGCTCCGGAGCCATTCATTTGTTGATTTTGAGCTTGTTGCATAGCCTGTTGCTGAAGCGCAAGGAGGTTGGGGAATGGTGGCATTCCTGGCAAGTTGTGCAAGTTGGGAATATTTCCCGCTGGCTGGATTTTGGCAAGTTCTCTGTGGTAAGCTTCTAATGCCATTCGGATATCTTCTGGAGGACGTTCCATGTGTGGTGGCATACCGCCGCTGAAAAAAGGAGGAAACATGCTATATATTAGTTTGAGATGTGCTGTTCTCATTTAAATTATAATTTATATTAAGATTCGTCATTAATATTAACATGGTCACTTAATTAAAAAAATGTTAGCTTACCCGGGAAAACCTTCACGCCTTATGTCTTCTACTCTCCGGGTCATAATTTTAGTCAGTTCATCCTGATAGATTCGCGCCACCTTTTCCTGGGGAATGTCATCATTCTCATACTTCTTAAGTCTTCTATTCTGACTGGATTCCTGAAAGAATGACAATATATTTTTTTAGTATTAGATAAATGCTTCGTAGTATATATTAATTCCTTAATTATTAAAATCATAACATTATTATACCTACCTTATTGGAAAATGGAGACTGGCATTGTGTCCGTGGTGAGCTGGAGTCTTCGTTGCTCCTGGAGTCGTCATTGTTAGGGTGGTTTGAAGACGTTTTCATAAGATGCGAGGCTTCATTGAGAATCGCGTGCGCGAGTCTATCATCGCCTTCTCCCTCAGGCCTACCGTACACTGCGCAGTTGCCCTCCTTTGTTCCAACTAGAAATAAAATAAGAAAAACTTAATTTGGTTGTGTTTGACGGTGATAACTTTCAGATATACGGAAGCAGACTTATGTTAATGACATACTTAAGTATATATTATCGTTTCATATCTGTTGTATGTATTATACATATGTGTGTGTATGTGAATATAATATCGTTTTGCATCTGAAGTCGCACACGAACAATTTTAATTGCCGCTAAATTGTTCCGAACGCACACATGCACACAAGCTGCATACATCCGTGTTAGTAGCACCAACTGTTGCCAAGTAATAAATACGCAAGTTATATTTGGTACAATTGAAATTAGGCGCATCATTTAAACAGTGCAGCGATGGTATGGCGCCTTAAAGTTAATCGCTGAATGGGACCGTGCACTCATCGCCTAAGCCGAGTAATCCTAAAACTGCGCCAGCGCATCCATAAACAACAGAAGTTACGCGTGAAAACTGCCCGCCATACTGTGGTCATTCATCCTGTCAACATATTGTCCTCGCTCTCACAATGAAACGACACGGTTTAGATGGTGATGTACGCATGGAATTAGTTTAATTAAGTCGCATAATTAGTTTTAGACGTTAGCCGAGATCATTATAGAATTAAAGTGCGGGCTTAATGTTCGGATACTCGGATTTCTTGCGGGTAATATTTGTTACAGTATATTTTGAGTTCAAAGAATTTTTGGTGTTTAATACGAACGGCTTTAGCGCCGCGCCCCTATTAATTTAATCTTATGACTACGTTAATAATTGGGTGCCATCTTTTAAAGTTGGACACTATTACACATTGTACATTATTGTGTGTTACTTTCTACACTAGGTAGGTAAAGATCGGCCACATCCGTCAAGCGTTCAAACAAGAACAATAATGTTATTTACTTCGCGGTATTTTAACGACTCCAAAAATGGATCGTTTGGTGAGTTGACGTATTAATTTTCAAGGATCACAAAGACTTAATTGCATCCTTAAATTTTATTTTAAAACCGACAATATGTACGCTAATTTTCTCACAAGTTAATTTTAGTTTTGCCTGTTGATGTGCTGAGTTCGCCTCTAATTATTTGACAATAAAAAGCATAATGGACTGCGATCCAATTGTTTTTCTTCGAAAAGTCACGCCGCAGTTTTATTGGAACGTAAAGTATGTTTTATTTATTAAGAGTTCAAAATGAATTAAGACAAAACACAATGGCATTGCTTGTTTGTGTGTCGACAATAATAAAGTGTTGAATTTCGATGCAAAACCGCATGCAGCACAAGTCACAAGACTCTATATTTAATTGTCATAATTAAACCTCCATAATTCAACTTTCTTTATTGCCGCTTAAGGTTGTCTATGGTTAATAAAAGTATATTGTTTTTTCTTAGGTTTTTACTTTCTCAAATTTCATAGGCAATGTTGTCACTTTTTGGTAATTCTCACGTTCCGAATTATACAAAGCACTGTCATGTCCTTGTATAGATAATATTTTTTGTGAAACCACTATTCACAAACATAACTGCTTAACGAACGTGATACAAATATTGTTGAAATGGCCATTTTCTTGATTATGATCTTGTGCGACCATAATATTAGACAATAACTCTATATACGTGATTCGTTTGTAAATTAATTGAGTTTCTAATGTTTGGGTAAATAGCCACATTAAACTTTATTTTCAAAGGCGAAATGTCATTTTCAAGGAAAATTATTATTGCAAAAAAAATATCAGGCTTCCAATTTTTAAACGATGAACATATGTAGTGTTTTAAATTTTAAATAGCAATAAAACAAGTATTCGTTGCCTGAGTCGTTTATAAAAAAGTATGAGGTAAGTTATGTTTTTATACATAGATGACAGATATTATGCTTCCACATTCAAAATTCAAACACACATCTTTTAAAGTAAAAATCACCCGTTATGTCAATAAGTGCCGATCAAAACATAATTAGCATGTCACCCGTGTCTCGTAGGCCGCCGACGACTAGCTGATTATTTAGTTTATTTCAAACCCGCGGCTCGCCTCGCGGCGGTCTCACCAGTATTTTTTCTTTTGGAAGTTCAAAACCACTTGACATATCGCAGCGAATCAAAATGTGAGGCACGCAGTTATCTCTTATGAACTGGGTAATTTAATATACCGAGTAAGAGGACAGATGTACAGACAAAAACTATAAAAATACTCGCACTATAAATAAAATGTCTCGCAAATATAGTAGATAATTTTGTAATCACAGATGAACGGCTCGACGCGATTTGTATGTATATATTCATCCTTCGACATACGGCCGTCGATAAATTTCAACACACGTCTATTAATGCCTTTGATCTTGTTGCAGACATTTTGTTATTCTGTAAACGACACGCGGGCAATTACTGCGACGTGCTTCGAAATATTGTCAAAAAACTGAGGTTATTTCCACTGGAGTTTGACGCAATATTAGATGCGCCATTTTGTACACACGCGTCAAAGTCATCAACATGGCGTCTGAGATGTGGCTACTCTCTAACTGTTATGTTATGGGCCTATTTATTGATATCATTTTCATTCGTCTTTCTTATCTAGCAGACGATAAAGTATGTAACGATATCAGTATTTATTAAGGCCATTAAGATGTGCATTTTTGATGGATATTTAAAAAAACGTTAAATTAACGCCGTCCAGTCACGGAAGTTTAAAATTTATCGGTCGCCGTTTGATCGCTTTTGACCGACGACGGGATAAGGGCTGTGTAAGTTCGAGTGGCAACAACATAATTCAAGGATAACAATAAAAACGAAGAAATTGTTTGTTTATGCGACATTATATCGCGTGCGTGCACGCGAAAACTATTTTCTTTGTGGTCGTTATTGATTGCTATAGTCGTATGAATATTCAAAGGCTTTGGAAAGTAAAGGGGCGGTGCCCTAAATTACAGTGTCACTGTGACATAGTGAAAAAAGTAACGTTCGTAATTTAACCGTATAGGTCGGATTCGAACGGGGAGCTCGTATCCGGGATTGTAAATCAAGTTGGCGGGTAGTCGCAAGAAAGGGGTGAGAAGTGCGCGCTCTATACGTCACAGTGGCGATCGATGCTCATTTGCATTCGAGTCGTCGTTGGCAGCGGACGTCAGGGCCGCTCGAAAGTGTTGCAGAGCACGGAAAAACTACCGCATTTGAATTGTTAATTATATCTATATGCAAAAGAAATAGTTGCATTAACAGGCATCTGACTTAAAATTAGGTGTCAATTGCTGCAGCTGCATGAAATGGCGCAAATAATATAGGGCAGTTAGTTTTACAAACAGATCTCCTTTTTTTTGTATTTGTGAGTTCTGTTTGCGTTCGAAGCTTCACGCCAGTTCTCTCAGCATTTAGTTTTTGTCACAGACTCCATTTATTGGAATGAGGGTAATGTGTGAAAACGATAGGAAAAAAAATACATTCAATAGAACACGTTATTGTTAAAATGAAGAGGTAAAATTGTGGAATGATACAATTTTCGATTGGTAAGTTTCTTTTGTTCGACGTCGCGTGCGTAGGGCCGGGTGATCGGGATCGCGTGCTAGATAGCAATCTGCCGCGACGGGGGCACCGACCACAATTGATTCTCTACAAGAGAGAAACAGAATGGTCCTGTTTATGTGACGAGAACCACACAAACATACGTACGTAGGAAGCAACCTCATGAAATTAAGATAAGGAGGAGACGATTCTAGGAATGATTTGTGTCAGCTCCGCATACCCACCTAGGAGATATTTAAGCATAATATGTATTATAGAATTGTTTCGGCACTATATTTTAAAATATCGTGAAGAAATAATCAATTTAACAATCACACATTGATGAAGTTTTATTAATTGAATTACGAATTATGTGGGAATAGTTTAAATTTTGATGGTAAGTTTTTTTTAAACTTACAGGGACATACCTATCTCATACCTATTGAAATTAATCATGTTTTTAGTTAAGAAATTTAATGCCTTATTGTTCAATTTAAGATGTATGTATATTGCTTCAGGAACTTTTAAAACTGGCATATAGGTAAATCAGTTTTATCCATCAATTTGTTTGAATAATAGATATCTACCTAAGTGTCAAGAGAAAAAAACTTAAGCTATGATTAAATCGTGGTATTCTACCTATGTAGGTACATTTAACAGGCTTTATAAAAAAACTGCTATTGAAAAATGTTATATACTTCGAAATTACTTATACCTATTTACTTCTTTAGCAGTGTGTTTTAAGACACTGTCAAATGTATGCAGTTGTTTGTTTCACAGTAATATTACTATATAGTGGAACGACAGCGGAAAACTGCATCGTCCGCTCCGGCGTCTCCCCAGAGCTTATCTGTATAACTTTTAACGATAGCTCGGTGAAGTTTTTTAACGAAATAACCGAATTCCCGTTAACTACGAGTAACGTGGTTAGTGCCGATCGCGGCGTCTGCTTCACGTGCAGTTTTTAATTGATTTTCACCATTGTCGCCATGTTCACCACAAAATTACGTTAGATATTGATATAATTGTACTCTTTATAATTTTATTGACATTTTCTTTGATAATAGTAGCTTATAGTAAGGATATAATTCCTTGTTATTTAATTAGGAGAAATGGTTAAGGAGAAATTGGAAACTATTTTCACGTTTCCTCTACTTTTAATAGTTTCCCAACTAACTAATAAAAGACTTAAAATTGACAAATTATGATGTCTTAAAATGCTTCTACATATAATATAGTATTTAATTACTGATATGTCTAAACATTTACACATAGAAACTTTCTGAGAGAAAGGCAACTTCTGTTTTGGTAACTCAGTGTTCTCTAGCGTAGTTTTTCCAAAGATAAACATGATTCCGTGATATAATATCAATATTTCACGTGTGCTACACATTAATAGCGGGTATTAATGCATTGATTTCGCACGGCTGCTTTATTGATTGTTGCAGCGATTGATTGCAGCGAGGCACGCGAACACGCGCCATCAAGAGGGCTTTTGTTGCGTGATTTCAGCGTGAAAATTAAAAAAAATCGATGGTGAGTCCAAACCATAGAGATACTCCATAACTGAAGTTACTAGAGTCGTGACAAAAATCGTAATTTATGAAAGAGTGAATAGGTATGCGTGTTAAATCATTGGGAGACATTCTCCGTTTCAGGGAATTACATTGCCTCATTGATTGCGTGTTGATAACTTGGATACGACACGTAAAATTGAGATGTATCAACATACATGACAAGAACGACCTCGCTCGTTAAATTTCTAGGAATATGTAAGCACACCTCAATGAAACACAGTTTTTGCTGTTGGCATCATAAGTGCGGAAATATGGGACATTAAAATAGGAAAGAGATAAAAGGTCAAAATGAGTTCTTGGCAAACACTTTAATATACCTATTTTTTTACAGAATTCGCAAATATTTCCCGCGAGGCATCTGTCAATGTGACATTTCGTGAAAAGAATCGCATCTTTTAATAATGGAATGTTAAAAATATTCAAAATTACTATCACAAAATCTGGTAATTATTTTGATTAATATAATAATTATTTTTAATTTACGAGTGTGTTGGACGAAAACTATTTTGCAGCACAATGACGAGTCATTCATAGCTGTACATTAATCCTTACTAATTATGCAAGACGGGGAGCAAAGATGTAAAATGGTCGGTCACAAATCGCGACTGAACTGACAGTTTAAACAACCCATCTTGTGAGACAGATCCCTGATATATAACTCGAGTTTGCTAAGGAAACGTATGTAATTAATTACGACGAATAATACGTCAGGATGCACTTAATTTCCTATTAAACTGTTGTGAAAATGGTCAGCAAAATGGCGCCTGCAGTATGGCGCATGCTAATTTTAATCTTTCTCTGAAGAACGGGTAGTTTTCCTGTTAAATTTACGGAGTTACGTCTATCTATAGGTTTGTTAAATAAATTCTAGTTCTTAGAATTTTATTATGAACAGCTATATTAAGTGAAATAATATCTATAGAATATTCCTGATCAGATTTGCACGAAAATCTAAACGTTTGAAAGTGAATGTTGGTGGGCGGCAATGCAACGTGCGACTTGTTTACGAGTACTGCTGCCTGTGCGACCGCGGCTTTATTAAAATAATTACCCGCGCTTTAGTCGCTCGCTTGACGACGAGAATGTCCTCCTTTATAGTTTTTTTTATTGTTTTTTTTAATCCATGCAATGGTGTTCGATTTGTTCGTTACCAATTGGCGCTAATTATGATTATAGTTAATAAACGCAGACATATTAATACCTACTAGTTTTATGTATCCAGTATTTCCACTACAACGTAATTTAATCAAGATTGAAATGGAAGATTAGTCCCGCTATTTACATTTCAAAATAAATAAAAAAACAACAATCATGCAAAAACTTTTTTTTATTCTCATTTCTTACAAAGAGAAGCCGCCCAAGCTAAATTCTCGAAATTAGGTCCGCCTCACCAGCCTTAGTAACAAGAGTTGCTAACTGCTTTAAGAGAACCTCGTTGTTAAGCAACAGTAATAAACTTATCAAATTTTTACATACCTACTTCTCAGGTTTAAAATTTTGCTGGTCACGTAATTTCTGTTCTTTAAAAATACCTATTCTAGCCACATTCCAAAGGATTAGCCCATACTATAGCGCTAATGTCTATTTTCTATTAAACTGAGAATATTGTATGATTTACGACTCAAAAATTGTCCCTCCTGCTCTGAGATTCTGATACTACAGAATCCTTGGTAGGTACTGAAAACGGGTAGGGTAACAGCTTACCATTACATTGATATTAAAATTATTTATTTCCTTGATATTAAAGCAATGACGTTCAAGATTCAACAGAAATACCCATAGACAATAGGTCATCCGTCAATCGTAGAAGTGACGAAATGACTTATCATTTGACAGGCATTTAGAACAAACAGTGTTGCTAATTTTATGTGTTAAAATATAGATAGCTAGCTGTTGCCCGCGGCTCCGCCCGCGTGTATGTCGGTTATCGTGGCAAATAGTAGCCTAGATGTTATTCTGATATAAGTTATATTACTGTAAAGTTTCATCCAAATCCGTTCAGTACTTTTTGCGTGAAGAAGTAACAAACATACACACACATATATCACAAACTTTAGCCTTTATATATTATTGTGATTGTGATGATATATCTACAGCTAACTAATCGTGCATCAACTAAACAGTGTTTGTTACACATATCGTAATAGCCGATGACTGTAACTCGTCAATTAATTCGCAGATCCGCCATATTATAGTGGAAGTAGTTATAAAATGTCCTTGTGAAGTGTTTGTAGAAAATAGGTAACCCCAATAATTTCCCTGTCAAGTGATATTCATTATAATATATTTGTCTGTTCATTTGTGAAATGAAACAAAATTATTGCAACGGTACGTTTACAAGAGCTCGCGTGATTGCAATAATTTAGTGCGAACTTATTTTAGTTTGGCTATTAAAAGATAATTGTGTTAAGGACTATGGAGCTTTCGGAGAGATTTCACAAGTTTCTTTGTTCAATCATATTTTAAACAAAAGCGTTTTCATGTTTGCTTGCAGTGATTAGTGGTATCGTAGAACTCTATCACTGATAACTAAACAAATCGAACTAAAATAAAAAATATTCAGTTTTTTAGTTCAAATGTGTCAATTTTTTTTCTTATTGTTCTTTTGAAAATAAGTTTAAAAAATCTCGTCTATTTTAAACAAGATCATTATTTTAAAACAAAGTAATGAAAAAAATTACATGCGTTCATAAACGGAGTCGTACTTTTTTATTCCACATTTTAATTAGGGATCAAATTAATATTCAAAAGCAAAAAGTTTGATAATTTATAGCCCGTAACTATTTTATAGATTCCATTCCTGTTCAGATTAAAGAATTTTGATTTAGTAATTATGTTTCTAATTATCACAATGATGAAGGTAATTAATTAAGAAATAATATTTGCTAAGCTTGTAAAAAATAAATTGCGACGTACTTATGTAATTAATTAAGATAATATCACCTTTGAGTGGTAGGCGGTGATGATCAAGTCTGCGAAGGAGCCTTTGTGAAAAGCTTTGTGAATCGTCATAGATCGCAGACGAGAACAGATATATAACAATATATTGTTCTTCGTCTCGGTTGCCAAGTCGTTTACGCGTTCAACCGTAACAATTACTTAGCTATTATTAACTTGGACGGCCGTTTAGGTATAAAATCATAAAGTATATAATGAGACACGGTATTATAATCATAAATATGTCCGTAAGGAGGTCTGATTGCTTCGTCGGAAGCCATCAAAGCGGCCGCGAGACGGCGCGCATTCTTCGCAAAATTATTTCTTGACCTCTACACTAGCTTTACGCTACTCGGCAACAGATGGCGTTACGTACACATTGTAGCGTGCGTATTTCACTTTTTTCCATACCTTTTTTCCGAGTTATTTCTGCTTAAACGTTCTTAAATGAGCATTTAGTTTTTCAAAGGTGCTTTCTAAGTGGACGTCTTAAATTTTTTTGCTTGAAGTATCCTTTGTAATATGCTTTAGCGATAATTGCGTCGTAAAATAAATGCCTGTCTTGGCCATGGTAATTCCATGCATTTGAAATATGTAATCAGCCACTGACAATTATTTGTAATTTATTTTTATTTGCAAGTATGCATTTTCTTTTGCCTACTTGGTAATAGGTGGCGCCACTCGTCGATGGATAGATCTTTATTAGATACGTAAAGGCAATGTAAAGTTATGAACTACTTAAAAATTGAACTGCCATTAATACTTCCGAATGATAATTTTGCCAATTCTATTCTCATTTGCGGCTATCCCTTCCGATCCCATTCGATTCCCGGCGGGTTCATCTGGTTATTATTATGTGATTATCAACACCAATTTTCGTGTTACAAAGTTTATGATTTATGGTCTTGTTTGGTTCATACGCCCGCGTATCGGTGTATTGTAGAGCAATCGATTTGGACCCACGATAAACGTTTTTGAATAACTTTGAAACAAATGTTTTTACAGAATTCTATTGAAGATAAAGTTTTGAGGTATTTCGATCGAATCTATTAAAAACCTTCTGTTGTTGGGTACATATGTTTAAAAATAGGTAATAGGAATGTAAAAATATTTTGGTATACCTTTTAGGTATCTTATTTACCAGAAGGCTTAGAAAGGTCAACCACACTATTTGATGTTTTTATAAATCTCTAGCTATTAAACAAATAAGAAGTAGTCAATTTTAGGTTAATTAAAGACTCAATAATAATAATCTAATTTGAGGATCAGACCTAAATTACTAAAAGCATTTGTGTAATGTAAATTTTGCGCGAAAACTATTTTGTTAGTTGTCTGAAATTTAGCGATTTCAGATAAATTCATTATAGATATTAAAGTCTTAACGCAAATATATCTAGGTATACATACTAAAAGTGCGACACTTTGACTAATGCATTACGTTATTTGTGGATATTTTTGCAAAATTATCTGTCAAAACATAAATGTAATGAAAATGCCGCCAATTTGGCAAATTGACAAATTACATTAAAAAAAGATATATATTTTTTTTTAATAGCAACTAACGTTCTAGATTCAAAATTTCATAAATGGAACGAATAGGAATAATTGAAAGGCGCTTTCGTTTCTCGCTTGTGAGGACGTCCATTGTGTCTGTTTTCGTTCGACTGTCACCGCGCATTAGCCGCTGGACTAATACACTTGTGAGTTTCCAACTCCGTTCAGTTTTAAACGCCTTTGACAGTCCCCTCAGGGGGCTGCCTTATGTGACCACATTGATCACTTATTAGCGATGCGCTTGTGTGAAAGGAAAGTTTCACGTATGAAAATTAAATTGCTCAACCACGTCGATTCGTTTCCTCTCGTAGAAAACCCATTAAAATGTTGATTCATACAAGTATCTTAAAACAAATATCTAACGTTCAAAAGCACAATTGAATATTAAAATTTGCTTAGCGTTAAACTAAGAGCTCTACAAGGGGAGTTTACAGTATAGGAGCATCGAGGACGCTTAACTTTGGACATAAAGCCTTTGGCGGGTGTCCTGTGCCGGCCGATAGTGGCCCATTGAAAATAGATTTTCACGCTACGCTTGAAATGCTTTTGAGAGGCTAACTTTATCCAAATATTGGAGAGTTGCGGTGATTGTGTACCCGAACTGCGAAGTCGCGTTCGATTTTCAAATACCTTTTTGGAATGTTGGTGTTCCTTCCTGCCTATTGATATTTAAATTCAGAATGACTATTTTAGTTCTTATTATTCTTATTAAACTTAATAATAAATGTCCTTGTAAATTGTTAAATTTTAAATTTCTCTAACTATTATTATATTAGTGTTGATAGCTCTAAGATACAAGAATAACTAGTAATTTCAAAACGCAACGCAATAAATTACCGTGTTACATTAATGAGAAAATTAAAAGCATAATATCTTTAAATTAATCATATTATATAGCTGTTTTTGTGCATACGTGTAACATTATACAAGATAGTTTGAAATTGATAAGCCTAAATAGATTTGTGTAAAACTTAAATTCGTCTGTCCGTCGCTTAAGCGTTTCGTTGCTCAACTGCACAGGCGATACGAACAATAATTACGGCCGCCATTAATTAAGTTAATTGGAATGAAGGATTATGTGAATTAATATCACGTAACGTAGGAGCTAGTGCGCGTGAAAAATATAGTGTGTCGTTCATTCATCTATTATCGATGGATGGCCAAAGTTAGCTGACATAAATCATGTCTTGTTCTACGTGTCCAAATTGGATTTAGTCACGATAGGACATCGAGTACCTATTTAAAAAAATAATTTGTTTATTTATTACTTGAAAAGATTTTTTAAGTATGTTTTTATAATGTATAATAAATACAATTATAGAAGAAATATCAAAATGTGTGTATGATCTCGGGAATTGTAAATAATTGTTATGCCAGTCATTGAAGAACTCACTATTACCAATATAAGTCAATTTGCTTAGCAAGATCTTCGATCGGTCTTAAAGATACCAAAATATAATGCCTTAATGAAATTTTACTAATTTTAGCAGAAATTAAAAAAAAAAGTCAATCTGCATTATTTGTACCTTTGTATTGTGAATATGCATTTGCATAGCTCCTCATCCTCCATTGCCATCCTCAGCGGTAATAGCATATTTTATCTAAGATCTAGTTATGATGCATATTATCGGTACCTTTTTTTTTCCGAGTGCAGTACCTTACTTACCCTACATTGTGTAATACAGTGGTAATGTCCAGAATCCGACCAAATTTTATAGTCACAAATCACAAAATTTAAGGTTTATTGAGTAACTAGCTGAACCCCGCGTTGTTACCCGCGGTTATTGTTGTACCGCGAGTAACGCCGCGGGACAAAATTAGTCTAAAAAAAGTAGCCTAAGTTACTCCCTGGATCATCAGCTACCTGCCAGTGAAAGTCCCGTCAAAATCCGTCCAGCCGTTCCAGAGATTACCCGGAACAAACACACAGACAGACAGACGGACAAAAATTTTTAACTACATTTTTCCATTCAGACTAAAACGCTGTTGTGTCTGATCGGATTCGTATCGCATCAGATCGCGTTTCGATCAGTAGCTGCGCGAGTCTTTTGTTTTGAAGAAATGATCGCAGACACAACCTCACTACTGAATATTTGGAACTATACTTCTTTTTTACGTTCACAATAATATTAAATAATTGTAATGCTATGCATCTAATGTTAGTGTAAATATTATCACACATCAAAGGATAATTCACAAATTGTATGCCGATTTTGTAATAAAAAAATTAAAAGTAATTTTTCCTCTTTTTTGATTCCGAAAATTAGGCATTCAATTTTACACATTGTGCAAATTTTCGTGCATATTTCAAGCATTTTCCATGCAAAGGTATAACAAGCTTTTATGTTACATATCATCCAGTCTCTATTAACAACTATTTTTTTTAAACCCAGTCATGATATGAATATTTTAATCTTAAACTTTAACAAATCATATATTATATTGTCGATGTTACAGTCTAGAAGGTTATTCTAAAAAACTGTTAATAGTTCATGTAACAGGACGTTGCTTTATTACATCGGCCATTGTACGCAGTGAGTCATAAAGCCAATTAATACTGTGTATATTATACATTTATTAAATACACAAATTAAATAAAGTATTTAGCTCATTATTGTACATTCAATACTTACAAAGTCCAATATATAATAAGAAAGTAGGCATGTGAATTGTTATTTAAAACATTCGCCAACAACTAATTAAATTAAAGATGAGAAAAATCTTCGTAACTACGATTTTTTTGTGCAAATAATTTTTTTTTATTTACTTCATACATCAACGTAATTGTATTAAATTTTATTGTTGAAATCATTTCTGCCATGTTCTAGTCAAAGAAGAAAGTTAATTTAAAACTGTAAAATTAAAAACGAGAACATGTTGTCTATGATTAATAGTGAGGTCTTGTTTATACAGTATCGATGTTAGTGTAGCTTTATCTTTGTACTACGTGGACTCTTTACTTTATTAACTGCTGATGTAGCAAAATAGTTTTTTCTTAAAGTTAGGTAGGTAAAACTTCTAGGCACGTATCATTTCACAAGCACCTTGTATACAACTGCCCTGTATTGGTGCAACACTCTGTATAACACAGTGTCCCGTGTGAACGTTGAACAATCGTTTCGCAACAAACGGACAGACGGACATCACGCATGTATATCGTGGGAACTGGGAAATCAGCGAGAGCCATAACGCATGTACGAAATTATACCTTAGCTATTACACCTATTGATGGTATAATGCGACAGTTTTTACAAGTACGTGGACATGACAGTCCAGTGTTTATTAAGTTACACTTGAAATCAAGTGGTCTACATCTACATTATCCATATAAACACAAGCAATTAGATTAATTCCATGTCAGTCTAATAAATACACCAATACCTATTGTTAAAAAGACCTACCTTGATCTGTTTCTTAAAAAACTTAAGTATTCAGATTTCAGATTAAAACAAAGAGATAAAAAAAGATCACAGTTTAAAAACATCATACTCTTTGACATGTCACCGTGTCAGTGGAATTATTTTTTTCGAAATAAATACTTTCGGCCTTTCAAAAAGAGAATCTGTTTCGAAAACCTTTGTCGATCAATATAATCATAGACAAGTGTTTCCCACGGCTGCTGTGCACTGTTACGTGGTTAGCGTGACCAACACGCGGTCATTACTAGTTATTACTACTCGTAGAGACTACGCCCAATGTTTCTACACAATCTAATCCTTGATATCTGTGCTACACAACAAGACCACAAAGAAAAAAAACTTTTCCATTCACACTTGACACATTAAATAACTCACTTTTGAAAATGGAACACGCGAAAATGCATCATATTTTTATTTTGTCATAATATCTCCATATACGTGGCTAAAATACCAATCAGCAATAACCGAAAACAGGGAAACCGCATAACATTGCAACGAAATAAGAAAACTGTAACCCCTTTTGGGAATTATCTGAAATTCAATCTATTTGAGCTCATCCCCATCGATGGGGACAAAGGCTAATACACAAGAGTCCATTGTTTCTGTAGATTTATACATTGTCGTGCATTGTCATTAATGTGTACACTGCCTTACAATGAGAACGTTCTTTTTAATTCCAAATTTTCTGTATTGTCTGTATTACGAATTGCTTCGTGTTTCTTTTGAATTTGATAGCAACAGCGACTGTCATGGCGAGTTATTGTAAAAAGATAACGACTATTTTTTCACTAGTCTGTTCTACTACTAGACATAGACGAAGTAATAATTTAAGGGTTTAAGGATTAACTAAGTAACATTGGTAGTTTTTAAAGTTAGTGCATAGTGCGGCAGGTTCGTTGTTTGTGCCGTGTGCGTGTCCGCTCCGCTTTTCCATATCTATGGTGTCAGAGTTGAGACTATTTCTATGCAAACGGACTTTATATTGATACGAATAACTAACCAAGTATAATTCTGTCCTGCAACAGTATATTTATGGATTTTAAAGTATAGAGTAGTAAGATTTTTTAAAAAATATTTTATTGTCGATCGATAATTCATTGTTTCCATTTTCAAATAGAAGATTTAATTTCATACTAAATCAAATTACATGTAGATACTTCTTTACTGACAGTGACCACTTCTTGTTTTTTTTATTTTATTACCTGTACTACTCTATGCTTTAAGAGTTGCTAATATCTTCGTTTTGCTTCAAGTAAATCACCGCCCGCGACTTGCTTTGCTATGTAGAAATTGATTTAATCACCAAAGAGATAAAATAATTTGAAAATAAGAATTTGACATTCGAAAATTTGGAAAAAATAATACTCCAATCCAAACTGAGGGTTTTACGGTCCCTTAAGTCTCAACTCTGGATGGGCTCCTGAAATTTCCGCACGCGACAGGACTTAGGCACAGGAACAAAAGGATTTAGGAAAAGGTAGGCACAAAATAAAAAAATAAAATCAAAATGTTAAAAATAAAAAGTGCGGTTTCACTAAATGAAAGCGTCGTGTGCTTAGGTGTTCGTCTATTACGCGGTGAATTGAAGTTGGTAAACGATAGCTCAACACTGGTACCCTGTCCAGAGAGCTTCAGTTCTGCGCGATCAACCATACTAAAATACTAACTTGTACGCAATGACTGACCATTATCATAATTCGATGTTCTGGTGTAAACATCCTTTGTAGGTAGTAGCTTGATTGATGGAGGTGTATTGTCAGCTAAACTGACAGCCAAGATAACCGGAGATGTCAAACAGTTCATGATCCGCGCCAAAACGAATTAATGATAATGCCTCACGTACCAAAGGTGATTAGATAAATGCTCCGTTTAGTGATATTGATAGTCTTATACTTTCCAATTTGTGAAAGCCAATTTTTCATTCACTTTTGATACGTTCTTGCTTTTAGCATGCAATGGCGAAAACTTTTGACGTTTAAAAACCGGTCAATAACCTTCTGATTTTTTAAGAATCTTTGTGCCAAATGATCAATGTAAATTTAATTACAGACGTCAATAGTTTTCACCTTGAGAATACACATAAGAGTCCGAGATTTTCGAAATTGAACTAAAATTCAAACACTTGGCTAAACCTGAACTTAAAATTAAACAAAGGAGTATTAGTAGAAAAGTACCTTTTTTAGGAATCAGTGACTTGAGCAGCATGATGGCTGCCTCGTCGCAGGCCCACGCGTGCATTTTTCTATACGAGTCCCTGCCTTTCTCTGTCAGCTTGTCCCATGGTTTCGGCTTCGATAGCAACTCCGACACTGTCCCTTGCGACAGGCCCAGGACATATTTGGCGAAGAGCCTCTGACCGATATTATGCACCGAGAGAAGCTCCCTCACTCTTCGACTGATGTGCAACGTGTCAAGGTTGGTATTGGCATATTTGTCTATGTTGTATCTTAGCATTTCTTGTAGCCGAGCTTCCATAGGGTCACCCTTAGGAATGAGCGAATCTCCCAGCCTGCCGACGAGCGCGCCAGGTGGGAGCGGGCCCATGTCATCGGCGAATCGGTAAGTGCGATGTTCTTCGAAGCGGAATGGGCTCGGCGGCGGTAGCGGCAACGGCATGGGGCCGTTGTTGTTGTGGTGCGTTGTGTTGTTGTTGAGCGGCGGCGGCGTGACCGGCCACTCCTCGGCACCTGCGGTGAGAGCACGGTTACGCGGGAACACGAGGAGGGGAGGGTGGACGGAGTGGGAGGGGAGGCTAGCACGCACGCTCGTAAGCGTCGCAATCATTCGGCAACGGTGTACGAATGTTTAATGCGCGCGCGGCGTCTCTCATGTTGGCATGCTCCGAATTCTAAAGCCTAAGTTTGAAACGATTACGCGCGTCCGTGAGCGGCATGGCTGAGGTGGTGGGAACTGGATATTCCTCGTACTCCGCGCGTTTTTTTGCGAATTGTTTGTTTTTAATCGGACAGAAAAGTGAAGCGAACACGAACTAGCTACGGACATACACAGGGTTTGAAACATCGAACGTGCTGCTTGCGGCGATCGATTTCGGCGGTCTTTCGGCCCGACCAGTACCACTATGACCATTTGAATAATCAGAAACATAATTTCATCAGTCGGGCCGAAACCAACTTCAACTTGAATATATAGAGTTTGCTTGCATAATATATTAAACGAGTAAAGCATCTCTTTATAGGCAAGTGAAACACCAGTGACGTACCTGTATCCCGACGTTCTGCGCTGCGCTCGCGTTCGGCAGAATTGTCGCGAAGCATGGGCGCAACACTGGGCGAGCGCAGTTCTGGCTTGCGCTCCAGAGACCGTTCGAGTGATCTTTCCAGTGAGCGCTCGAGTGACCGCTCACCTCCACCCAAGTCTAATGCTCGGAGCATACTGAAACAAAGAACAAAAACAGTTACATTTTGTATAATATTAAAGTATTGTGATAAAGTTACCTACTTCAAACCAAAGATTTATCTAATTTTTATAATTTCGTTTATTTTTGTTGCTACGTACTTGAATTAAAGGCATTAACTATTTGTGTAAATCATGGCTGAATTTATTAATGTAAAAAATCTTTTAATCATTAATACCTTTCCGCACGATTTAACCAAAAGACCGATATTGAGATGACAAAATAAATTCTTAATTATCTGTGGTTATTTGCTATTGGATGAAAATCTTTGTGCGTAATCCCCAAATACCTTGATCATAATTAAAAGACAATGTTTCAGATAATCCTGATTGTAATATAAGGGTTTTAATTATCGCCAGGTGAGGGCGGTCACCGTTCGATATACCCCAATAAATTGGGCCAAAAGTGAATTGATTAAAACAATTTCCAGGTGAATTAATTAAGTATTTTAATTAATAGGAAGTGCTGGGTTTCTATTGGCAATATTCCTTTAATAAATTTATTGAGATTGGGTCGCTTTGAACGGTATCTTACGGCTATTAGAAGATAAGACCCGCCCTACCTGCTTCCGTGTACGTTTGTTCCGATTATAATTTTATGTATTTATGATGTCTTAAACAATGTTGCCACTATTTGTTGAAACCAAAAAAAAAACTGTACAAAAACGTAGGCTTATTTTAATTCAAATAGTCATAAGAATTAGAACCTTATTAGTATGTTTTTTATAAAATGCCCATTACATACGAATCTTTGTTTTATACTAACTTTTTACATAAGTAATCGCGTTAATTCAGGTAAAAATAATCTTTGTTTTATGTTTTTATTTACCCCAAACGTTGTCATTATTTTTATTAATTGTGATGATTATACATACTTGTATTACTTGTGTAATTTATTTTTTCAAATTTAATTATCAATAAGATTAATTAATACCTATATTAATGTTAATTTAATCTAACGAGAAGTAATTATGGATAAATATACAATTATTTTACAAGAGATCTCATAGCTTTTTCGAGTTATTTTTTTCATGTTTTTGGCCAGTAACTTGCTATAACACTTACTTACAAGTTAACATGTAGGCTTTTAAATAAAATTTTGAATTCTATTTAATTCTAAATATAAAATTTGAAGTACTTCAAATTTTAATAAGCCCATTCGCGACATCTTCTTAAAAATACGTATTCATATACCATTTGTTAAACTGAAGTGTCTTATTGAGGAGGGTCGGCGACCTAATAAAACTATCAACACCATATTGTTAAGGTGACTCAAGAAATATAATTCCAAAATCCACCAATCGATCGTTCAATTTATAAAGCAGAACCTCTATTAAACACCCGACTAGGAGATCCCAATTACACTGCATATTCGACTCGTCGGTCGATTAGTTGCCAAACGTGCTCACAACCTCAAACACCGTAGGGTTGCACGTTAATTACAATTTAATATATCGCCAATTAAATCGTTGATCGGTAGCTAGAGTTGAATCTCAGAGGTGTTGCCAGCTTCATTTCGTATGAATGAGGTTTATACAGGACTTTGTTAGTAGTTCTTGTTGAAATTAGTTATTTATAATAGTGTGGATTTTTAAGCAGACTAAATACAATGGAGTCACAATAAAAAAAAGGAGGCTTTATAACAAATTCTGAAACTTAAAACAACAACTTGATCTTTAAAAACTATCTTCAACACAAAAAAACTTAAGTACTTACAACTTACTTCTGCAAAGTCTATTCTTAAATAATAATTTAATCGATAGCCAAATTGTATGAAGCGTATTGCGCCAGCTTAGTTCTATTGTTAGCATGATTGTCTCAAAGGGAATACAGATAACTAGTGTTGTAGTCCCGATGTTTAGTTTCAACATTAAAATTATTCGACATTAAAGCGTTAAAGATTAAAGATCCTTAGGTACTTAAAACGATGTGTTTATGTATGATGTGTTATTAAAAAAAAGGTTTTATCATAGGAAGAAAATTGTCTCTGGACTATTTTGACATTTTAATGTCACATTTTTTGGCGGTTTTTTAGCTCGTATTTATTTTGTAAGTTCTATCAAGGCCTTGTAACAACAAAGTTTCGGCCATATAGTAAAAAATACTTGAAAATTAGTTACGAAGGTGGGTTAAGTGTCTTTATAAGGCAGGTTAGCTGTTTGGTAATGTTTTACGAGCGTTTTAAAACTGGTACATTATAAACAGAGATGACACAGTTGGGAAGTGACGACGGAGTTTAGTTTATGAGGAAAACTGCCGAGTGGTTCACGAGGTAAATTTTTGAGCGAGTACCTGTTTTTAATGGACGGAGTATTAAATTTTTGTAGTTTTATAGTGAGTTGGTATATTAAGTAACTACCTTACCTAATTATAAGCTTTAAGGCATTGCATTTTTAAGGTAAAAATTGAGAAGCATTTCATTCAAAAATAAAAATACTTTCATTCATCGCATTTTCATCGACGCATGCTGCTTTCCAATAGGAATTGTCTAGAAATTGAAGACCGAAAAATAACGATTGTTCAAGAAATACTTTCAAATAACTCCACTCCATAGTATTCTGTTCTTGATGAAAGCTTAAAAGCATCTTTGTCTTGTCCAAAAGCCTTCAGTATAAGGCGTGTGCACACTGAATATTTGATGCGCCGATGTAACTGGTGTTGGGAAGATACCCTTACCGCAAAGTTGGGATAACTTTTCATTACAAAGTTCACTTTTAATACGTGTTATGGTTGAGTTTAATGTAAGTGTGTGTAGTTTATTTTGTCGAGTTTGATTTTAAGTGCATTTATTCAAGACTTGGAAGCTTTTAAGTGTTTAGTAATTACCTTAATGTAGTTTGTATTAAGAACTATTCTAGGTGTATTTGATCGCAATCGAAAGGTTTTTTACCTAGTTTTTTACATTACATAAAATATTCTTTCAATTATAATTTTTGTATCTACGCATAATCTTCAATAATCCAGGGTAAAGATAATGTAACTGAGATTAAAATAACTTTGCCTATGGTAGTTAAGTGGAATTTATATATTTGAAAAGAGTGTCATTAAAAAAAATAACAGAGACGAGGCACAGGCAAACAAGTTTAAACGCCCCGTTTAGTCAGTTCGTTTGTGCTCAACCATAGACAAATAACTGCAAAATGACTATCATATTTCAAAATTTGTGTCAAAATCCGTGAATTTTGATTGATCGCTCGTGGGTCGTTTTCACCCTTTAAAGGGAATATTTCAAAGACATATTTTCCTAAGGGGTTGAACGTAAAGGGATGTTTCTATATTGATTAGCGAATTACGAATTCCTGTTGAGTTCTTAGCGGCCATGTTTTATTGGACTATGTGTCGTTTGGGAGCTGCGCTGTTTTATTACAAACACAATCAAAGCAAGAAATGAAAGCCCTGTTGGCGTAGTCTGTACAAATACGACTGCCAATTGTATGGTTATTCGCCTAGATTTATGGTATTTTTACTCCGTGAGAATAATAACGTGAGTCATTTGGTACTTGACACTGTTAGACAACTTCTAAAGGTCTGCATTTACTAAAATAATTTGACTTATAAATTCTAATATTCAATTTATGTATATAATTTATATATATATATTGTCTTAAAAAAATAAAAACTATACCTAAGTTGTATGCTCATAATAAAGCACAGATTATACTCCCGGTAACTACAACTGTTTATCTTAGGAAAAAATAATATCTACAAAGTTTATTATATCGATGTTGAACATATTCTGATGATTCAATGTTTTTTTTAAAAAAAGAACCGCTTTTTGTCTGAATTGAGTGTGACGTTGTAAATAAATAACAACCTTCAATAAAATGTGAGAACAGAGTTACACGTGGAAGATAAAATTTATAAAGATGATTAAAATAAGTTTTACCCAGACAACTATTTAATTGAATACCAGTATTATACGAGTATAGGAATAAGATACTAACGTCACAAATGTTAATTAAATTTAGACATTGAGCCTTCTTACAAGTGTTTATGGTCAATTGATTGTATTTATATTCTGTCAGATCATATAGATTACGCTTATTTCCTAGTGTCGAACAATGCGGTGACGTCAGAGCACTATCAATATGATCGCCGATAACGCCCCGCCCTCGCTCGACTGGCCAATCACCGATTGATCGGACACTAACTAACGCCTTTGCCTGCACTATAACTACTTAAAAATCTCAAACAACCGCCATTGGTTCCATTTTCAAATATTCTTAATATTGACTCGTGTCAATACAAATGTTTAAAAATGGAATAACTCCAAGTTCCATATTTAGTCTACGACAAACGTTTTTAAACGAATGCTGTGTCAACATCGTGTAAAAAGCTTAGGGCCAAGAGGCATTCTTTATGGCATCAAAATCGTCGGGGAGCGTAAATTAGTTGATAATTTGTGTGCGACAGCGTTAGGCTAAACTTTCGTTAAATGTAAGACAAACATCGCCTAAGCAAATGGAGACAGGTGTCCGCGATAGGCTCTCATATTGATATATAGGGGCGCACAACACCACATACTAAAACATGTATGTTTCGTTGAAATTATGTAAATCGTGTGTGCTTAGAAGTTAATTAAACAAGAGATAACCGACTACAATCTTTATTTGCCTTTTAAAATTTCATTTTTGATGTGTCAACATTGTAAGTTCATTCTTGTATTTTAATCACATGTGTGAGCTTTTGATGTTGATTAAGTTAGGCATGTGCATTTGTAATGCAGTTGATCTGTGGTTGGAATATCTATTAAAGAATACGTTCTGGTATCGTGCCACTTAATTTTTTAAATTTTTTCTATGGAAAGCGTAAAAACAACAAGAATTAAGTAATTAAATGAAAACAAGCAGCTTGTTGAGAATTAGAAGTATTTAAATAAAAACATAATTATTCACACTATTTACATCTTCACAGTTTTAATTTCTATATCCCAGATTCCGCGATTATTAAATAATGTTTAAGTTCTGTCATAAATTAATTAGAAATGTCGCTAATTTCACAACGGAAGATCAAAGCAGAGAGTAAGAAATATAATTCTGAACGCAACAGATTAAATAAAATCCTCACAAGCGGGTACAGATAACAAATAGATCGAACGCGTAATCGCCGCACAGCCAACCTAAGCGGAGATTTGGCGCGAACCGCGTGCCGTTCAGAAATCAATCCATTCCTCCCTCCATTAAGCTTTAATCTTCGGGGGTTGGCTATAACTTAATCCTAACTTGAGAACCGGAATAAATAAGCTATAAACCAGTGCAGGTGGCTTGCTGTTTATATAGAGAATTATAGATCTTATAGGATTACGTGAACTTATCTTTTGTTGAAGAAAGCGATCATGGGAAAATGCCAAATGTTTTCGACTGTTCGCGTGTTCGAGGCAATAATTGAAATGGCTGTGTATCGTTTATTTTTCTATCGTTCTGTCGTGTGGGCAGATAATGTGTCTGTTATATGTGATGATCATGTGGTTGTTGGGCTGTTACTGTTTGCTTGTTAGAGAATCAATTTGTTTTTACTTTAATGTGGATATAAATTTGAAGAAATAAGAGCGTAAGGATGAAAGGTGAAAATCTTTTATTATTTCACTTTGTTTTCATTTTTTATATATCAATGCGTTTTATTTAAAAAAATATGTACAAAAGAGCTTTAAAATAACGTCAATCTTTAATTTAATAGCACAAAAGAAACAGGGGTATCCTTTTATAAGTCAATTTTTTTACTACTGTGTAGAATTTCCAGTCAGTTGCATGTAAAACATTTTTTTTTAATTTCCTTATGATCATGAACTTAGTCATAATATTTTCGCTCGTCAGCTGTTGAACATGAAAATTGTTATGCGCCCCAATTTCCGATTTCCCGTCATAAACCATCGATTAACATTTTTTTATTTTTAGTTTTTTAACGTGTTTGCACAAGCGTGTGCATTTTATGTCGCCGGCCCGTGTGATATCGTCTTTGACGGTAGATCAAAGACTGCGTATAGGAGACCGTATTGGTAGAAATAACACATAAAACGCTTGAAAACATCGGTTTTCGTAGTTGCTACAGGAGTATAAATAGATGGAGTGGTGTAACAGATACTCTTTGTGATGTGGCCGATTGTCAAATGGACGGAAATGCATCTATATGTTGTGGGTTAAGCACTTGAGTGCTTTGAGCAAGCTGCGTTTAATTAGCATTTGATCGCCCAATCAGCTCAATTAATTGAATTGAAAAAAGTCAAAAACCTTTGCGCTTTCTCTAATGGAAAGAAAATAAAGATATTGTAAGAAGTACATCAATCAAATACTGAAAATAAAATGCAATTTAATCCAGATTTACTTGTGTCAATAGTCTGATTGTACTTTGTATTTCTAACTTTTAATTACATTTTGAGTTTCTATTAAAAAGCAAGGCGTCCTTAATATGTATCTATCGATCTCTCTATATCTTATCAAATGGGTACCTATATTAAATTATAAATGCCACTGATGAGGATAAAGTTGGCATCTATTGTGTTATCAGGTATCAGAAACTTGATGGATCAGCAGGAAGTTGACTGATCGCATCCTGATTGCGTAATTAGTATCTTTTGTGGCTACATCACACGTGGGAAAAGTTTCAGGCGATGCTGGGCTTGTTGATATAATTACCTATAGTTTGACACTAGAGACAGATGTCATAAAATCTTTATGTTACTTGATGATTATCTGAGCAAGTAAACCAAAACTTTAAGACTAAAACAAAAATGTATTCCAATAGGTAGATATACCTATAATACCTCACTTTAAAAAGGTATAATTTAGCTATCACTGCCTCAATCTTGATAAAAAACAATGTTCCATTCACTATCGCACGTCAAAATATTAACATCCTTCGATAATTCTATTTATATTTCCCACTGATGGGACAGGAAAATAAAAAAAGTAACCTTCAAAGGTTCTCAGGGAGCGATTTCTATATCAATATATTGTGTAAACTCGGGGGAGGCTGCTAAATTCCGTATCTCGAACGTTTAGCATATAGCTGTGAAATCCATGAGCCTGCGACACAAGTGCTTTTCGATTTCCGAACGAAGAAAAAAAAAATTTAATAAAAAAAGTGTTTGGACCTCCTTAGTGGACGTTTTGGTAGTCAATGGGTGGATACTTTGGGCGAGTCAAAGTTAGCCGACAATATGAATAGTAATGTGTGTAGAAAGAAGTAGTTAGTGTATGTACCTACCTATCTAAAATGGTTTGACGTTAAAGGGCGCGGTTTTTTGGTTTTAATTTTTTAATTTCCATTCGTATTTTGAACGTTGTCATTGTTTTGAATGAAAACAAAACGTTATCATAGATATCATAACATAAACTCTTAAAATAGTAAAGAGTTTAATTTATATTTATTGCAAAATATTATCATTCAAGTTATTAGTTCTGCGGATTTCAAAGCAAATATTTAGCACGATGTTTCTTGACGGTTTAACAAGACCTTCGCCATGCATCGAAGACAAGAATACCTTAGTCAGTAGACCTTGGTAAGTTCACTTTAAAAAAATGATTGTCTCTAAGACAAAGGCCCGATATAACAACAAACCGACATTCTAACGTGTCGTGTACAAATATACGATTTCAAAGAGAATTCTTGACAACTCAATCCTTTAGATAATTACAGAGAACTCCATAAAAGCTCTTTTAGGATGTGGTGGGCACTTAACAAGTGATCTTGCGCAAGCTGTCCAAACATGGTGTAAAAGTGACGGGACGACAACGATTTTTACAGCAGTTCTGAAAAACACAACTTACATACACTTGTCTTAACTCTACATCAGTTAGTAAGCAGAATAGTGCAGTCATTTTAGTCACATTCCTTATAGAGGACAGTCTATTGTCGTTAACTGGATATTTTGGATATTGCATGGAGAGATTAGCAGTATATTAAAAGAAAAGGTACATAAGAAAGAAAGAGAAATGTAGGAAAGAGATATCGCTTCTATTGATGCGTGTAGGAAAACAATAACTAGAGAGGTAGTGATGGCAATTGGGCAGTCGGAGTCCTCTAACCATTTATTTAGCTATATCGACGAGTAAATGTATAACAGTGAAACGAAGCTTGTCAAAAGATATGTGTAAGTGATAGAGTACTGAAGCTCATTACTGCGTTTTCAATCTCTGTGGCAATCTCTTGGCTAGAGGTCTTTCATAAATATGATTGTATCAGCAAGCCATCACGAAACTTGAATACAAATGTTATACTATTTCATCATTTGTTTTTGACATTGTGGGTTTTTATGGATAAAATAACTGTTTATGATCGGAACTTCATAAATGCATGAAATTATCCATGACGAAAAATACCGATTTTTTTTGAAACGACACCATAGAGGGACATCACTTAGCAATTTCATCAAATGTTACACAACGAACAAACGCATAAATGTCAAACTGCCATTTACCATTTTGTCAGTTTTTTTTTAAATTAAAAAGACTAATGAAAGAGTCCCACTATCCATACCGAAAAACTGCATAACTATTCAACAATAAATATATTAACGATTAGTTTTACTTCTAAAGGTCCATAGTGACTAATGGTCTTAATAAAATCAAGGAAGGATTCGAGAATGTTCATAATGTTTTCTCTATTTATAGCCGTCGCTTATTCAACGGTGTAGTCATAAGATTATAAGTAAAACAATACTTGGATGGTACATAGTATCTTAAGTAATGGAGGTGCTACACAAAGCTGGCAGGACTCGTAGGCGCCTCGTTATCAGTCAAAGGTAGGGTCAGTAAACATCCACAGTACACAGTGATACACTGTATATATGTACTCTGCGACATTAAGTAAAGGATCATCATACTGTTTCTCGTTCTATTGTTTATTCAACTAATCCTTCGTGATGGGTGATAGCGAGGCGATGAACTTGTGGCTGTGATGACGAATATTGCAGTTGTGTCTTAGTGATTTTACCTGATAAAAATATTGATTCATCAACCTCCTTTCT
Source organism: Spilosoma lubricipeda (assembly GCA_905220595.1). Classification (NCBI taxonomy): domain Eukaryota; kingdom Metazoa; phylum Arthropoda; class Insecta; order Lepidoptera; family Erebidae; genus Spilosoma; species Spilosoma lubricipeda. The sequence continues at coordinate 16,598,403 of HG992293.1, read as the reverse complement.
TATTAGAATTTTATGTGTAGTAGTTAGTTTAAAGGGTGTTTATAATAATGATGAAATGACTTAAAAAAAGGAGCACTTTCTGGATTAGTTTTTTTTATATTTCTTAACTTAGAAATTCTTTACTTATGAACCAAGTTGAAAGTGTTTTGTATTATGTATTTTCAGTATCATGCATCCTTCTTTATTAAATTTCCATTTATATAAATTTTCAATTGATTGACCGTTATATGTAGGTACTACAAAGGTTTTAAATAGACTATTCCTGATATAGATCGTATCCCTGTACTTAAACGAAGCATAGACCAACAGATGCACGTGTTAATAAACTTGATAACAACTATCGTTCATTCACCTGTGCCACAGTTTACACTTGTTGTATACAAAACCGTCTGTTTGCTGAGCAAGCCTTGAATGTGGTCGTCTAAGGCTAACAACTATGCGTTGTATAGGTTCGGTGTTGGAGGAGCGAATGTTAAAAGTAATACTGCTCTTTGTCTAGATACCGATTTGTCTAGATTATAAACGATTAAAATATCAGTTTAAAAAGTTGGATTTTTTAAACATGGCCGACGCATTTTTAGTGTTGCCTTATGAAGTCGATAAAAAATTATGCTGATTTTTTATAATGTATTTAATAAAAGCTTTTTTAAGTCTAATTATGTTTTATGTATTGTTGAATGCAAAAGTCTATAATCTAAATAAAAATAAACTTGAATTTCTAACTTAGTGTTTCTTTATTCTAGTCGAGAAATACATAAGAGTTGATACTAACCTTATTTCTCTCTTAATATCATCATAGTCCCTCTGTGTGTCAAGCCTGGCTTCGAGCCTCGCGATGTGCTGTTTCTTCTCATCCAGGCGTTCTTCCAACCGCTGGAGCTGTTGTGCGTGGGCCTCCTGCAGAGCTGTTAGAGATGCCTGCAACCTTCGCACGTCTTCTACCAGCTGAGCGATCTGTGGACAAAAAGAACGTAGGCGTTGTAAAATAATTTATTATCTTCTTACATGGTCAATATTTAGCGCTGATTTCAACACGAACGGGCCGGCTCTACCGGGGCGGTACTACCCTCGCACAGATATTCAGCGTAAAATGACAGCGTTCGTGCTGTCGTGTTTCGTTGGTCAGTGCGAGACCGGAGGCCCAATGATGCAGAAGCATCGCTAGCCTGCCATGGTGTGGGTCACGATGCTGCATTGATGCATTGTCTGCGTCCGCAATGAGTATGGTGACAAACACAACTCTTGGATTCTGCTTATGCTTTCCATCAGACAGAGTAGGGTTACTTTGGCAGGGCCATACATAAAAATAAATGAATTATTTGTATCTACGGTTAAATTTCTTCTAATGTAGTTCTTTTTTTCAGTTATCTGGCGTATTTAGTTTAGGTTAGAAATATAAATTAAACTAGCACCTACGTTTTTTAAAAGTATTTATTTTAATTCATTGTCTTGAAATTATTTTAGACTTCCAAGAATAAAATATTTTAGCTATTATAATCGTGACATTAATAACAAAACTTATTAATGAATTCAAGTATCTAAATATTATGAACTCTAAGAGCTACATGTGTTACTCGATTCTTATAAAATGTCGCCATTTTTAATAACACATAATTATATATAATTATCTGTTATCTCGTGCACAATAAAACAATCTGGCCAGTAATTACAGTAATCAATCTGCAATACAAAGATGGCGGCGTACAATGCTTCAAATAATAAAATGAAAAGATTAAGAGCTTGTCTATTTGCTATCTCAGGTTATTTATCTAAAGTATTTTTACGATTATAACTGAATAAACGAAATATTCATAATTATTCGTTTACTTTGTATATAAATACAATAAAATTATTAATTTAAATTAACCTATTATTATCTTAATCATATTTAATGATTACAATTTGAATTTATACCCACTTTTTTCTAAATAATGACAGCAATAAAAAGCAATTAGAGTCTTATTAAATCAAAATCTTAAAATTTGAACACCAGAAACTAATTTTAGTTCGCGTTTCCGTTCGACAATTGACGATCTATTCATAAAATCAGCACTCGTATATGCCACTTATGATAGACCCTTATAAACAAGCATGTTGCACGATTTACGGCTTTATTACAATGACTTGAGAGTGTTGTGTGTTATGTTGTGTGGTTTCTTTATATTTGTGGGATATATAGTGGCGTGTTATTACTCGACCTTCGGAAGATATCAATTGTTGGAACGTCAGGTGGGGTGTCGGAGCGCCCAACCGTGGAGATACGTATCTCGCAGATAGATGCGACGGAAATGGCACACCACGTGACGCACTCCGGCCGTGTGTCTTAGACGGCCTGGATATTGCTGGATGAGTATTAGTTCAATGTCACTCATAAATATTACTAGCGAGATGCATGTCTAGTATAGACAACTAGATTTCCCTTTTACAGTTGTCGTGATTAATTGGATTGTTTTAATACTCTGCCTGACGGAAAGCATGAGCAGAATCCGAGAGCAGTGGTCACCATAATCAGTGTGGTTGTAGACTATACAACGATGCAGCACGGCGACCCATACTATAGAGATCTATTGAGATTCGTTCGCATCATTTTAAAGATTAGCAGATAGTAATGTGTGATGAGTGAAGTATTTTTAAGAACATTGTTTCAATGTCTAAGTCTAATCCAATACCTTCAAATGATTTCCATGAAAGTTAGTATTTAGGGGATTTTGGCGGCGATACCTAGGATTCATTTTTAGAAAATTTAACAAACAAAAAGTACCGAGCTAAGCTTGGTCATCCAGGTACTAACATTAAAAAAAAATAACGAGTGACATTATCGCGGTTGAAGAAGGTATAAGCAACCGCTTGCCAATAAGTGAAGCCAGTACAAATTAGTTTGAACTGAACCTCAGTAAAATCGAAACAAAAACGTAAAAAAACTTTGAGATTATTTATTAATATTTCACTAAAACATTGTCAAATAAATTAACTTGTAGGTATTCTTTGCATTGACACCTCTACAAAGGCAAGATGGATGGATGTTCCATTTTGTATTTATTTACCTACACGATACCAAGGTCATCTGCAAGGTGATTTCTAAGTATACCATAATGTTCCACGTATTGTTTTTTTTTCTAAGTCATAAAAACTATTCGGCTATAATTGACAACTTTATTTTGACAGTCACACTCAACCAAAGATTTGTTTTTTCTGTTTTTTTTTTAAGGAATAGGGAGCAAACGAGTTTGCCCCCTATTCCATTCCAGGCGATCCTGATGGCAAGCCATGACCGTGGCCCATGGAACGGACACCAGCAACACCAGAGGCGTCACAAGTGCATTGCCGGCTTCTGGGGGATGGGCATGGGTAGGCAGATGGGGGGAGGGGTTGGGGTATAGGCCCCCGTTATCCTCACTCACTCGGTAAAACTGTTGGGTTTTGGTAAAACGGTTTTCTATATCACTCCCCGTCGAGCCGAACCATGCTTGTCACTGCGTGACTCTTCCACGGTTAAATTTTTTTGTGTGTGATCCGAAAATTATCATGTGGAAAATAATGAACTTGCATGTTGGTTTATTTGGAAATAAGAATAATATTTAATTAGGTTGTATGAATTCCCGTGAAAATGTCTCGTAAACCATTCATAAATATAGGTCAAGTTATAATTGGATATGCAAAGAGAATGACTTTTTTAATGTGATTATTTCAAATTATTGAGCTCTTGCTTGTTTTTAAAACAATTTTCTAACGCGAGTGTTGACCCATTTCGAATAAATAATAAGTACAACTACGTCTATAAACTAAAGCATCTAAAACCGAACATCTAATGAAACAATAACTTTGAATATTACGTAAAGATCTTTAGAAACAATTTTTAAGTACCGCATAAGTTAATTGTTTGCTATGGTGTGATTTACTTAGTCGGAAAAAATCACATTTACAGCATCAATGTGCTGTTCCAAATTATTTGTTAAAACTTATAGTATAAGGTTCAATATCGTTTGCTGGTATTATACCTTGACATCGATAAATATCAGTACGGTAATACTACAACAAATATTGTCATTTTTGATGAAGCCTTGAAGCTGTCGTACATAACCTTTCATTATCTTCTTAAATACTCTTTTATGGATTGTTATAAAAAATATAAACGACGTCATTAGGTATTATAATTATACAGAAAACAAAAGAACAGCGACAAACATTCTTACAATATGGATGACAGCGCACGTCAAATATCTTTGGTTTTTCTATATTGTCTTTGAATTTTCAATTTAGAATTAGTAAAAGAATAATGAGGTTGTGTATCCAGTTCGTAACCAAAAGTATGTTTAACTAATCTTTTAAATGTCAATTTTGACAATGAAATAGGGGACAAAATCGTCACGGGGTTTTTCATCGTCAATTCATAGTGATCCTTCACGTGGCTATAAAAGACATGTAAACATGGGTCCCGCCATTCAGAATAGTACAGTTGGCCATAAAAAGTATTAGCCAAAACGAAAATTTTGTCCGGACAGGACCGCGAGTAATTATTGTCTTAATTCGGACCTCGCTGACCGCTATTAACTTAGTTGTAACTTGTAGGCTGAAGCGGGACAAGTGTAACGTAGTTTAAAAATCATTCTAAATAAGTAACTTACCAAAATTGAGAATTAATGACATAATAATTACAAATGTTAACAAAAAAAGAACCGACTTAAAGAACTGGACCACATTTAAATGAGACCACACAGAAATGCCAAATTAAAAAGAATCATCAAAATAGGTTCACCCATTCAAAAGTTATGAGGTAACATACAATAAAAAAAACCAAAAAAAACCGTCGAACTGATAACCTTCCTCCTTTTTTGAAGTCGGTTGAAAAGAATACAATAAAGTATCAGAGACACGGCTATCATAATATAACATTTCATATTTAAAAATGTTTACCAATAAACAGTTGGTTATTCATTTCATTAATGTAAAGTTTCATTTAATATTTTCAGCTAAATTGTTTTGATCTCTCATTGACTAGGTAGATTTTTGACCTCTAAATCACAAGACCCAAGCATTAAAAACTTGTAGATTTACTTTCCGCTCACGCCCCCATTTTACACAGCTTCCAAGGGCTGTTCCTTCAGTGTAGGGTTAAGGGCAACCCTCGCACAATTACCTACAATCATTACTATGGACAATTATGTTTTCGACCGCTGCCCGTCACAGTTTCAGCTTTTTATTGAAGTCTACCACATTTTTAGTATAATTACAGCGTAGCCACCAGGGTCTGTGATCACCCTACTGTGACGACGATTAACTTGGATACCTCTCTCTTATGTGAATCGTTTAAAAAAGACCGGACTATTTGATGAGATTTACATGTGTTAGCAACTTTTTTGAATTTCTGTTTTTTCGGTGTTCAGCCATTGGCTGGAAGTTTATTAAGTGGTGTCAAAGCTTTATTATGGTTGACTGTACTTTAATGACAGTAAGTAGTAAGGTTTGGTTTAATTAGGATGTTTGACATGGTTAAGTTTTCAGTTCAACTAAATTTGTTGTATCAGCTTATAGAGGATATAAAAAAATACGATTGCTGCGCTTGAAAAGAAAGACCTGTAGTTTGGTAAACTTATTTATTACTAGCTAGTCAAGTATTGTGCTATCTTCTAGAGTGGTTACTTATGAACAGTAGGTAACTAGTATAAGCTGCAGGCATCACATTCTTAGCCTTGTTCCTTCCGATGCAAATGACGCGTCGTTGGCTATAAATTCACTCGCGCCGTCTTATCAGACATGCTCGATTCTATGCCATACGTATTTTTGTCGCTGATTATACCTCTGTATGAAGGTAGGTGTTCGTAAAACATATTATAATACCAAAACGTATTAGAGTTTATTATACAAAATTTATTACCCATACTGAGGCACGATAGATGAAAAGAAATCATATCAAATGGACCCCTACAATCGACAGACTATTTTATTATTCTTTAATCAATATTAACTCTTTTATCAGTCCAAGACTAATCTAAAAGCAACAAAGATGGCCACATCGATTGTCTGAAAATCGAATAAAGTAACAAAATGGAAACAATAGAGAACAGTGAGTCAATGCAGTACTCAATCACAAAGGAAGTGATGAGAGACAACTGGATAAAAAACCTAATACGCCAGTTTGACATCAGAAAGAGTTCATGTTGGCGATCTGTCAAAGTGGTCAAACAGTTCAGAGGGGACAACGCTGTCTGATTTTCCGAATAAGTCTTGTTTTCATTAAGCAGGATGGTATGGAGATTTTTTTTAAGGTTTTCATGAAACTAAAAACCTTATGTATGAATTACACATTTAAATGAATGAATAATTTTGGAAATAAAAATAATTGATTAATATTAAAACCTTATTAAACCTGTTATAACTAATTGGGCGGCTGAAACATCAGTTTTTCTTTTATTTAACTGCAGTGCCTCTCAATGTCAGTCACTTTATACTAAACCACACTGACTACCCGCAATAGAGCGCTACAATTTGGAGGTTACAGTGATTTCCATTATAGCAATTACTATTAGGATTTTGTGCATTCCAAGCAATGTCCTATTTTCGTCTATTACGATGGTTGCTCTACAAAGAAACGAGTGTTGCCAGGAAACATTTATTAGGCTGACATATAAGCGGGAAAATTCAGATTTCGAATTCGAATGCGCGAGCAATACCAACTGTACGAACAAAAAGACGTTGGAAAGCTTCTACGGCGGGACGGCAGTTTTTCTTTTTACGTCATCTATAGTCTGTCTAGTTTGATGCGACGAGTTTCGTTTCATTCTGAAAAAAATGATAAACGACACGAATGATTGAACAGTTGGATGTCAGAACCAAAAAGATTCCCACTTTCCGTTAATAACGTGCTCTTCAACTGTCACAGCATCTATTGAAATTAAAATGGCCGAATGAAAATGATTATTTTAACATATTGCAGGGACAAATGTTTGTGATTCATAAATATTCACATTTGGCCAAATGCTTTTATAGTAACAGTATGATTGACAATGAACGTCGCGATCATCAATCACGTGTCACATCGAACGTGCAGCGTGAAAATGGTAAAAATGAATAAAGACAGGCAAGGGTACACAGGTGGAAATACTAAGCTGTATTATTTGTATTGTTATAGAGTTGAGATTGGCGTGACCGTTTGTTTTACCAGTATGTTTTAACAGTAAATACTGGCGTGGAAGTTGTCTATGCACTTTTGACATGATACGTTAGTGGCGTACGGATAAACACTGCGATGAATCGTGATTATTTCGATTATTACTTTTTTGATGCTGTCAGTTCACGTTTGGGAACTTTCCGCGCGGAGATTCTGTCAGTATTAAATAGAGGATAGTTTTTAATGAAGCGTGTAACGGCATTAGGTTGGAATGAAGGAAATTCAGGTGGACACTATGCGATTCCATTAAATTTATTTTATTCATTGAGAGCTCTTAAAGATATTGTTTTAAATTTAGGCGTGTTCAGATTTCTGAAATCTTATTTTAAACAAAATCGGTGTGATTCGCATACCTACTTTTTATTGTCAAAAATATAATAATCGTTTCGAAACACAACACGGACAAACAGAATGCAAGCTGCATAGTTCTCGTGGAGTCGAAAACGAAATGAAGCAATTATAAGTTGCGGGAGCTCATTTATTGCCTGTCTATCGTTCACCGTTATAAAACCGAATGGAAAACTAAGTTTCGCCTGTTGCGGTGTCGACTTCGCGTTATTGGGGTGTCTCTGTTTTGATTTCACTGATAAGTTGTACGGCAGGAAGTTATTGAACACGAATTGTTTTGGTAAAATCGTGTCTGCGTATGGTATTCATCGCTTTGTGTTGCCAGTTGTTTAGATTGAACTCCTACGGTAACTGAGATGTATAATAAAGCTTGTTCAAGCAGTTTTAATTGGTATTTGACGTATTTCATAAACAATTGATAAAAGAACGTTAGTTTTATTTTAATTTAGAACAAAATTTTATTACAAAACTGCATGCTGCCAACATCACGCGATAAAAAAATGGCGCGCCAATTACGTACAAACGTCACTGGGGATTATAAGAATGGGGATTCAAGTGTAACATGTTTCTTCCGTGGTAGAGGCAGTAGATCACGTAGGGGTTGCGATATCTAGCCTAGATTATTTTGAGTAACGGCCCGCTGTCGTGGGTGGTTGGAAAAAATGCATACCATGGATAAAATATAGTTTTGTAGTGCAATTAAAATGGTTTGTGTTGGCGTGGTAAGGAATTGGTAGCGTTCTATTTTTGTTTTCTTTTTATCTCTCAACGTATGTATATTTAGTTTATGGTAATACAACGGTTTTTAAAAGCACTGTAAATTAAGGAAATAAGTAATTGCTCTTTACATTTTTTGGCTCAAAATTACTTTGGAACAAAATAGTAAAACCAGTACGAGTTATGTCCTTGAGTTATTCACAAACTTTCACCCCTTAAATTCGTCTTTCAATATTTATTGTCTTTTAATATATATTACCTTCTATTATTCCTAAAGTTGTTCAAAGTCCAAGAAGTCCAAAAAAAATGTCCTCAATGTATTTGGTATTATTTTGATCTAATTCTGGAAAGTTCTGGGATATATTTTTTAGGGTATTTACGTATAGGTAATTAGTTAGTTTACAGGCGTTTCTAGTACTAAAGCTACGACAAAAGCCTTGCATTTGACATCCGAAAGGTGCGACCCACGCAACCTCGTTTGCGTCTTCTATTGCCCGTAGCGTGAAAATTTTCCCCCGTTTTTGAAACATTGTTCATTGGTGCTCCGCTCCTATTGGCCTTAGCGTGATGATATATAGCTTCATAGCCTTTCTCGAGAAATGGGCTATCTAACACTGAAATTTCAAATCGGACCAGCGGTTCCTGAGATTAGCGCGTTCAAACAAACAAACAAACTCTTCAGCTTTATATATTAGTATGGAAGTATATATTATCGTTACATTTAAATTGTTTCGTGTAATAGTGTTAAATCACAGTGATTTGTAGCTAAATAGTGTTTTAATCAAACATGTGCCAATGTCATCATGACATTTCCCGTCTTTCAAACACGTCTTACATAATCGGAACACGTTCCGGTGCCGGAACAAGACCGGAGATTGACGAAATTGTGACTGTCTCAATGTTCCTGCTTTCATTCAATATGTCAATTCCTTTATAGCATTCAAAATTCATTTTTTTAAGGTGCCTTTGTAATGAAAATAGTACATTCTTATTTGAAACATCGTCTTTTATAACTAAACTAGCAGACCCACGCAACCTTGTTTGCGTCTCCTATTGCCCGTCGCATGAAAATTTTTCCCGGTTTTTGAAACATTTTTCATTATTGCTCGTCTCCTATTGGTCTTAGCGTGATGATATATAGACTATAGCCTTCCTCGATAAATGGGCTATCTAACACTGAAAGAATTTTTCAAATCGGACCAGCGGTTCCTGAGATTAGCGTGTTCAAACAAACAAACAAACTCTTCAGCTTTATATATTAGTATAGATACATAGAGGCATACAATGTATGGATAAACCTTTTACTTTGTAAAAGTAGTATAATTAATACAATCAGTCACACATCCCTTGTTCCTTTTCAAACAAACTCGTACGGACTGTCTAAAGAACATAATTTGATAATACGAAGACATAGAAAAACAAAAAGCGGCAAAATTCGATATTAGCCATTAGTAGATTCGGAGTTTTCTAATTAGACTAAGCACACAAACGAAATAAAGCATTAAGGAGTTGTGCAAATAGAATGGAAGAAGGGGGAATTAGTGTGGATGTAATTTTGCTGGATGTGTCGAAGTATGTGTGTGACGGACCCATGTATGTTTGTTGCTTTTTTAAAAATGGCAGTTTACTGATTAATTATATTTATTGATTTAAGAAAAACGAAATTGCTGTATTAAAGATTATCATCAAGAGCTTTTAACAGTCCTCTGCTAGATGTAGGATTGTCCTTAGAAAATAGGTTTTGGCCTACTATACCATCGTGGCCAGGCATGTTAGTGCAGTGCTGTTGTGCTGCTTGGTTTGCTGCCTTATTTTCTAATAATGCTAATGTCTAGTGCCAACTACGCTCGCACTATCCAGTGGTAACGTAGATCCTTGATTGCCCGTATGCAAGCTTCGTAAGCAAATAATATGACAAGATAAAGAGAATGGAAAACGATATTTTGTTTCAGTGTTCTACAAATATCGCAGTTCAAGTAGGTACACAATTCAGGACATTCATTAAAAACATAATAGACAAAATATTACAAAAAGATCTTTAGGTATACATATATTAATCCGTATCCTATTTAACTGGCAGTTCCTTACGTCAAATTTTATAAAAACATTTGACCGTGAGTTCATAGACAATCAATTAGCATCGTTAAGTTGGTACCCACACCATAGACAACATGAACTATTCTCTACAGACTAAATCCATAAATTAGGTACTCATATAGGTACACCTTCGCCATTACAATCAAGGAAGTACACCAGCCTATTTATTCGTCATAAGATCGTAACCTAAGCTATTGTTGGCGCAAGGACAGGCCACAATGCACCACGATCATTACCATTGTTACACGTAATGCGTCTAATTGTGCCTTCATATCACTGCTATGATTGACGTTGATGGCGCGAAATTACCGTTGTTTAAAATCATATTGATTGTTCAATGATAGTGATAAGTCACGACTTTACTGAATTATAAACCCCTTTTCAAATCAATAAAAAACTCCTTAGTTGGCTTATTAATAAAATTAAGTAATTACTACAAACATTATTACAAACTATGCCGATGTAAAAAAAATTGTCAGTTCAAGTTTAAAGTGACGCGTTGAGTAGCGATGTTAGTAAGTAACATTTTGAAATTGGAACTGTGAGTGTTAGGAGAGCGAGAAAAAAAATACATACATGAGAGGCTATTACGCAAAGATGCACGTTTACATTATTATGTAGAAAAAAGTAAGCGGTCATAGATTACAATAATAAAATTGTAGCACAGATACTAAAGTCTAATATAGCAAGAAATATTTACATTATCGCGTAGCTTATGCGAAGGACTCGTTTTTACGCAAATACCGCCATCTGGCGGCGGTCGGCGCGTAATTATAAATAAAATTGACATTAATTACGCGTCTTCAAGTTTTTTTATAAATGGTTTAGTAATTTCTAGAAAATAATTAGTTTTAATTCGAGAAAAGGTAAATGCGTGTAATGAAACGTAGTTATTAAACGATGACGCAATTATAATAATTTAACAAGATAGAGATTAATGTCGCAGAGTACCAAGGTATGCAGTTAAACCACTTCGTGTATTTACTTTGACTTATCGTAGCGCAATACTCTGTGACATATTTATACTTTTTAAAGTAATATACTATTTTTAAATTTTATTTTTTTCTTGTGTTAAAAAAGGAATACTTAGAATATACCTATGAAAATTGTTACATTTCAAACTGTTTTTACAAATATTAAATACATAACGGCAGAGACTACTGACCACTGAGAAAAAACAATTCCCCAGTAAATTTTTAATCACAAATAATTCACCTATCCTGTCTGCATTATACTCTATGGTTTACACAATTATAGACAAGTTTGTGCTAAAGAGCGGTATCTTTGCTGCTATTTTGTTGCTATAATTAAACACTTTAAATGTTTTTACTAACTGCAATGTGTTTGTTTATATAAAATTAACAAGTATGTATTATGAGTTAAAAAAGACTTTAGACAGATAAAACAAGGTTATTAATACAATTTAACCAAGAATGAAGTTACATTTATAGTTGCTAATACAAATCTCGTTCCACACACAACACATTAAAAAATCAATAACAGAACTGCATGCTTACAATTAAGAAGTCCTCCGAGTCGAAACATCCCTCAAACGTCATGACACCCTTATACTACAAACAAAACAAAACTGTACCCGGTAAAAATAAAGAACACTGTTATTGTTACGTGATAAGGTCGGAAATTGAGTGAAAATTTGAATAAAAACGGTAAAACGAAGAGTTATCCGGCCAGCAAAAATGTACGCTTAGCGGCGAAGCAAGGGAGGTTGGGGCAATTTGGGCAATATGCAAAAGTTGGGCGGTGGGTGTCGGGGGTGTCGTGATTAGGCCGTGTGTGCCGATGCGCATCTTATGCCCGCATTACCCTTTCGTTTTCCTTCCGATAGCTGCCTTTGTGGGGCCCTTTAGCTATCTGTGCAGCCGAGATCATACGATACCAATTTTCTTTTGACATTTTTTTTCGAGAGCCATCGATTAAGAGAGAATTTATATATAACGACTTTGAAGAGATATATTGAATTTTTGATTTATTTTAATGGAAGCGAATGTTGGGTTGAAATGCGGACGACTTATGAGTAATTTAATGTTTGACGACGTTGATTTTTTGGCGATGTTTCAATAGAGGTTTATTTATATTTAATATTGTTTTTTTTTAATATTCTGGTAAAAAGTCAACGTAAGTTCTTAATAAATAAATTTGTATTTAACGTTAATATAAGGCAAGAAATTTGACGACAGGCAACTGATTTGAGTTGTCAAAATACGAGCACCCTCATTCGATACAGAAATCAAAGCCATTAGTGCAGCGAGCCATCACTACTACTTCCAAAACTTACATCAAAAGTTAGTTCAAAACTGACACAATCGACTAAAATGTAATACCCATTAGTAAAATCGACTACACTCGCTAAGGGTGAACTCGTTAACACACTTTCCAAGTTTCCCATCGAAAACTACCCCCGTTTAGACTACCAAATACGTTGAGGACAAACTAATAAACGTGAATGTTTAATATTCTGAATCTTCCCCATCCCCGATTTCAATACGAGTTTAAGTAATATCGAATTCTGGCATCACATTTTCACGTACAACGCAGTAAAGGGAGATGCCTCGTGTAACGCCATTCTTCGCGCAGAGCCGCCAACAGTACCAGGCGTTATGGACTATTTCAAAGACTGATTTCCCTTGAAACCAATGTAGCATATAAATACCATTATTTTGAAACAATTCACGCTTTTGGTACAGTTCTGTTGTTTTGAATTGAACTGGGGTATTCAATAAGATGTTTGTGTATAGACAACTTTTGAGATTTCACTTATTTTGAAGTAGAACTAAGTTACGTAGATGATGTATTCATAAAGTTCAGAACGGGTTTCGATTTTGACTCAATTTTCTTGCTACACATTTCAAAACTTAGGCAAAATATATTCCCTCTGTATTACATATCATATGAGATTTAATAAAGTCAAAATATATTCGAAAAAGCTCATCGTCGTAGCTATTTAATACAGCCACCCAAACGTTTACGTAAATATAAAAGTATTATTGCCTCTTCATACTTTAACCGAACCGATATTGCCAAAAATTTCAACGGCCAAACTTTGAAGGGCCTTCCATCAGTTGCTATACTTGCCTCCCTACACACACCAGCGTCTAATGAAATCAGACATGCCGACGCAATTGTAGATTCAATTAGTACAGAGCAGTTACCATTCTTATCGGGACGAGACGATTTTACGAACGAATTAATCCGAAAACATACGATTCCTATCTTCCCCAGCCTCCCCATCTTACCTACCCACCTATCTATCTATTGTAGCTATCGATGTGATGTCATTGTATTTGCCAAGTGTAATTAAGTACAGGATTGAGACGCGAGTGATAAGTAATGGAGTTTAAAATGTACCAAGTTTCAGCAAGATGTATATTTATTGAAGATTTTGAAGTTGGCTTGAGTTTGTATTGAGCCATCTGTAGAATAATATCGCATATCGTAGGTCTATACGTATTGAGGAGCAGATTTGTTAGTTTAATTAAGTAACAAATGACGTTTTATTTCCTTACGTTGAAACAAAAGAACTTAGAATCCCATAATGAGCCTTAACTGTCAAACTATTCAATAAATATCACAACACATTGACATCACAACTCGTTGACTCACATTCGATTACTAAAATTAAGCAATAACCCACAATCAATTACTGAAATCGAATCATTCAATCGGAATAAATTAAACCGAATCAGAATAAATCATATTCAAGAAATTAAAATGCTATACTCGATAATTCAATAGACAATGTTGTAGAGGGTCTAATCAAAACAGACGATACGAATCATCGATAAAATAGTAATAGAGGGGGGAAAGGAAAAAAATAGGGTATTTTTTATCGTTTATTGATCACTCACGCCTCTGTATTGAGAGCTATTGATAGATTGGTATTAATGCGGTCTCTGGGGTGGATTTTTTATTATAAATCTCGTTGACGGTACCACAATTGGATATTGTGTGTAATTCTTTCGAACACAATGGTTTAATTTTTTCATCGTTTTGTGACGGTTGATTATTGGCGTTTTTATTTACATGTTTGAGTTTTTTGTTAATTGTTTGTTTGCCAATGTTTGTAACGAGCGGATATTGAGTTTGAAAAATTATATTTCGAATCATTTAATTGGTACAAATTTGTTTATGACAAAGATTTTATCGAGCGTTTTGATTTTATAACACAGTATTCTTTACGTCTATGTTAAAAAAACAATGCGTTTTGAAAACGCACTTGAAGCTTTTCCAATTTTAATGGTGCCTGAGGATCCAATTTGCCAGATCAGAGAGAAGCAAGTTCATAGACAATATAGATTCTAACAATGGCGTTCCATATTCGTGCTCACACTTCAATATGCGAAATTGACACCGCAATATTGCAAACAGAAATAAGATTGCCTGGAGGCACCCCCGCGTGGGGGGAGCACTTTATTATACGAAATGTCTTCGCGATTGAAACCAATTGTTAATTGAGCTATATCTATGAAAATTGCGTCTGTGCGTCGCCGATTCTTATCGGAATTTGTCGTTAAATTTATTATACGGTGGCTTGTCGGTTTTCGATGTGAAATGGAACGTTTATTGAGGCTTCGGATTTAAGTATTAATAATTTAGACGTCGATTTTACGGTTGATAAATTAATTTCAAATGTATTGTCAAATTAAACCTTTCAGTTTAATTAAATTGAGTTACAATTTAAAAAAGAAATATCCGCCCATGATAATCTGTGGAACATTGCACATTGGCACGGACACGTTCAAAACTTCATCAGTTTAAATTTGGAACATCGAAATGTTGGCGGCAAAACAATTATTTTAATATACAAAATGGGAGGCCGACAATAGTTAGACAAATGAATAAATCCAAATGGAAATTTCCCTATTCGTGAACAATAGTTAGATTTTAGAGGCTGTATCTCGTACAGACAGATTGATTGGGCCCTTCCTACAGATGCGGAGGTAAGGATATGGCTAAATAATTGTTTTAAGACACAATAATAATATTTAGAATATTATTTCATTTAGCTTTGTCTTTACTGTAAATAAATAATCTAAGATTTTAAGTAATATTTAAAACTGAAATGTACCTATTATTATGTTTTATTTTTGGTATACTCGTAGTGTATTCGTAATCTATTTAAAAGTCATATTGTCAGAATCTGCGGTGAAGTCTGTTATGACGAAGGCATACAAACAAGTAATATTATTTAAATAATATTAAATTTATTTATTATACCTACGACAGATAGGGATAGTTAAGATCAAAACTACAGTTGACAATATGTTGGCGATTAGCACACCTCTGCTTACTCCTTTAGGGATAAAGACGTGAATGTATGTGTGTGTTATATTATTAATAACAGTGGTATTTCCCTGTCTATATATTACGTAAATCTCGAGTCCGTCAACAGCGGTGGCAATACATCTACGTTGCCGCCATTATCGCAAGCACAATCTTAAGTTTCGACATAAATAATCACATTGCGTTCACATAAATTTTGGATCTCTCTCCATATTTTGTTACCTGGCCCGTTTGTTACGATTTTATTATGAAAATGAATGGCAGGCGAGCGCGGGGCGACGGGTGCTAGTGGTGGAGGGTGGCACGATCAAAAGGGTTCTAATACGTACATTCGGTACTGCACACTAGCAACTATGAATTTTATGGACCGAATCTTTTATAGGATAATCAAATTTTGTATTATTAATGCTTTTAATTCCTCGTCTGCGAATTGATTCGGCCATTTTAGGTAGTGCGGGTTTTCCGTCTGACGTATTAGATGTGGTATCACTGTTCCGTGTTGTATTTTTGGTTGTTTTGAATTTCGAACACTCGTTAGTGCAGCGAATCATATCACTCGAGTTTGGAGAGTCTTCAACTGACAACCGACATACGAATCTATTTACTAACATTTCTATTTATTACAAGTACAATTTTAACAAAAATAAAACCGACTTCAAGGTTCAACTCGATTTCTCTGGGATGCCATCATCAGATCCTAGTTTCCTTATCATGGTACCACCGTCGGGACATCTCCTTTCCAACAAAAGAAAAATCATCAAAATCGGTTCATAAACGACGAAGTTATGCCCGAACGCACATAAAAAAAAAAAAAAAAAAAAATATATACGGTCGAATTGAGAAACCTCCTCCTTTTTTTGAAGTCGGTTAAAAATACTACTGGAATAAAAAATGGCGACTATTTTAACTGTAGATTTGTTAAAATAGTCGATTTTGTGTTGTGAGTAAAACAAAAATACATAAATGCATTATCTTGGAAGCAGATCAATGATAGACTTATTTTGAAATAAACTGTTTATGGTACTTATAGCTAATATGGTTTATTAACTTAACTAAAATGGGTCACAAGGTCCAGTATATATTTTTAGTGATGTATATGGGAAGTCCAAATAATGTTAGTTCAATTTGTATAGGTCAACGATATATATCAATTCAAATCTTAATTAATTGTATCGACTAATAGCGATCTCTTGTTGTACATATAATTCGAATATTGTTTTCAGAATATAGCATTTAGCCGGGATAGCCTCCAAAAGACACATTTATCTGCTTAAATAACATTAAAATTAGCATTCAATGTGTATTTAGGTGCGCATATAATTATATCTATAAATATCTATCATTTGATCTAAGCCTCTGTGCTGTGATCCAAACCATTTCTTCACGATGTATCTAGATATAGTTATGTATGTAGGTAAGTACTCTGTCTCCGTTCCACAGAACGATAACAAAATAAAATAAAGTACAAAATGGGTGTTCTAACAAACATACCCTTTTCCATAGAATAAGCAAACCGACACACAAACCAACATCATTATTTGCGTAACAAACA
Organism: Spilosoma lubricipeda; assembly: GCA_905220595.1. NCBI lineage: Eukaryota > Metazoa > Arthropoda > Insecta > Lepidoptera > Erebidae > Spilosoma > Spilosoma lubricipeda. The sequence goes on along the minus strand of HG992293.1, from coordinate 16,581,220 downwards.
CATCCTATCATTATTTTAATTGAATACGCCGTTTGACGGCAACTTATTTTTGACATTCGCCTTCTTCAGAATTAATTTGCGTGTTCCATGGTCCTGCGTACATGTAAACCTTTGTTTTCATTATTTAGTATTCGGGAGAATTAATTGGAATTTACATTGTATAAAACACATGTGTAATTAGAAAACACGGTAAGTTTAATAAAGAAAATTCATCATGGCGCTGAAAATGTGTCTCTCTATGTTTATACTTTGTGGTGTTTGAAACTCTTTGTCTCTTAAATAAAAAAAAGCTATTTTGTTTAAAGTTGACTATAGGTCGAGTAATTTGCTTATGGAAACTATGCATACGGCTAGGCGCTAACATGTAAATCGCAAATAGGAAAGTATCCATAATGTCGGTTCCGCATACATATCTAACATTAAATGTAATCGTGGAAACCTGTGAAAATATGTAAATTGATCCTTGGAGATACCGGACCGACGGACTGTCTGAAATTTGAATATAAACTTTCTACCAGTACCGTATAAGCGTCATTTATTTTGGCCGCTCATAAAATATAATGATTTTTGACGTAGCTCTCGGCTATATTAATTTTGTGGGTTTATAGGGGGTAGCCTGATATATCGACAGGTATTTGTATGTGTGGGTGTGGGTCGTAATTACGCCATTGACCTCTTAATTAGAATTTAAGACGCTATGTCTATCATGTACATATCTATTATATTTGCATAGAAATATCGAGGGTTTAGTTAATCGTGTTTGCAGAAATATAAACATTAATGAGAGTTATGTTTTGATCAAGTTATATTCATATTTATAGCCACTTTAGTTTTTTTTTCAATTTACCTTCATACAAATAAAAATAGTTAACCCTTATATTAATCGTGCCTATGGGTATGACTTGTGAGTACATTAAGCCAAAATGTATTGTATGTGTATCTATTAACAAGCCGTGTAACGACAACAACGTGAGTGACAAATCAGAACGAATTAGAATTTTCCAAGTAAGTTATACCAATATGCAAACTCAAAACCCATTATTAAAATATTCCAACGTCTAAATAATATGAAAAGGGAAAAAATCCGCAAAATGGACGCCACTCGTCTGAATAAGAGATTGGGAATATTTACATAAAAAACAAATAATACACACCGAGACGGGATGCGCGCATAAAATTAAAATCGATGAGAAATTCTACCCTTCGAATTAAATATCATTGCCCTGTCTCTCACACACACAGGCGCGCTCGCGTTAAGATCTAGATTAATGTTGAAGGGGCCATGTCAAGTTGATATCATTTAGAAAAATAAAACAGAGGTTCAAGCCAAAATAAGAACAAGGATCGCTAAATCCGATTCAAATTTGAAACTCGAAATATTATTATTCCGAACTATTTGCGATTCCAAATTTAAACGTTAAAAACAAGCACATTCTTCCGTACCATAAAGAACAGATATTTAAAAAAAAATGCAACTTCAATGGGGTGTAGGTTAAAATATCGGTCCGCGCTTATTTGCATACTAACTAAAATAATTTATTATTTTTTCTCGGAGGGTCGCGGTCGGTGGGGTGAGATTGTATACAATGAGAATAACTAGAAACTGAGTGTTATTGGCCCGATCGCGCCGCGTCGGAACATTTTAAATAATGTTCATCAGAATCGCCGTTTGAAGTTTTGAAATTCAAATACAGATGATATACGGGCGGTGTAGTTCCAAACAAATATCAAATTAAACATACACGGAAATGCAATATTCGACGTCAAAATACGGGATGCTTAAAAGTTTGAATCAAAGCGATTCGGAAATCAAAGTACTGTTCGCAAAAGGATGAGTGGAGATCGCGGTGCGCATCGCATCCTTACAACGCAGGGCATGATTGCGCGAAACAAAGCTCCGGCCAACTTCAGCTGAGAACTCGTTGCGTCGGGAAAAAGTTTGCCGACAGCGGCCCGTGTGTCACGTGTCACGTGTTCACGGCCCAATACTGACATACGCCAATATTCGTTTGTTTATTTAGCTACACAAACACGTTTTAATAAGCATATCTGTCTACTAAATTCACTCTTTTTTCTAATTTGAATCATACTTCATCTTGCATTTACTTATATCTACGGCTTTGCTCGAATTAATAGAGGGTTTTTTTTATTTTTCGCGATCAAAAGTGCCTTACTACCAGATTTGTTTAGTGTTTGAGGCGTGTAACAAAGCACAAAAAAACGGGTCTCAAATTCTGAGGTTAACTTTAATTTCATACTAAAAGACTAATGTCTACACTAAACCATAAACAATGTTGTGTTTCTGTTGACGCTGCAGACTTGCGAACCAAATTATCATCGGTATCAAAGGGAATAATTTTGTACATCTACACACAGGCATCGCTAGGTTCTGCCCAGACGGCCACCCCGAAAGATTTATACATTTTATACACCCCGTTCCACGATACTGTTCAAATTCTACGATTCACTGATGCATTATATATTTTCACGTTTTTTTCGCGTCTGCCCAAACCTTTGTTTCGGACGAGGCGTTATTAATTGTGTATTGCTGTTACGTAATTGATGTTTCAAATATCTTATTGGTACGAAACGCTTTTGTAGCGTGAAGCAGTTCAACGTTACGTGCGGACTATCTCAAGGTGAGAATTTTTTCCTGTCAAGAAAAATAAGTTCGTGAAAAACGGTGGATGATTTAATGCGTCGTATTTAATTTTATTGCAGTCCATGTTTTTAAAACGCTGAATTAGTGAAGCAATGGGATACGTTTGGTTTTTCGTAAGTAATAATGTTGTAACAATGGCTAGGTAAGGGATTCATATGCAAATGTGTTTATATGAAAGATTGACAGGCATCTTTGCATAAGTTAATAGGAGGGAAGCTAAACTAAAGTGAGTTATAAAACTTTTATAGTTTTGCATTGAATTAAAGCTTACGCACGTATTGAAAGAATAAGTTTATGTTTTATCTAAAACGATGAGATGTGTTATTTTAGAATCTTCTATGAGTCTGAATAATTCTAGTTGTCAACATAAGTAAGTGTACCTGGCGCCAAAACAAAACCCATACAAGGGGAGATGCACAGTGCAAAGATATCGGACAGGAAAAGGGGTTGATTTTGATTGAATATCTGTTATTAAGACCCTCCTTACTCACACAAGCTCAGATATAAAATAATATACACATTAAGTTTATAAATATGCATGAGTTTCGTTAAAACTTGTATGTGTGCACGACGAATTTATAATTGTTTATGTGTGTGCGTATATTGATTGTAATAAAATGTAGGTACTCATTGTATGAATGCTAAGCCCTTCTGGGTTTGTATATTTCATTCGTGATAGAATCGCAAGTAGTTTGTAATGCTTCTGTTTTTAAATTAGCAATATATTGTTTATGCTAGACAATGATACCGAGTGCTGTCATAGACAATTTTATCAATTATCTTTTAAATAGTTGTGTTTACGAAGGTTGCTTTATAATATTATAATAAGTGTGTTTAAATTATTCTGGGGTTTTCTCGAAGCGTTCTTTATATACCTACATAATATACGTCTTCATACAAAATACGAGTTTATTATAAATGTTGATATCCGTCGCCGGATGATGACACTGAATAATTAATGGCGGTCGAATTGTGCGGTTTACTTCCAAGTCTTATTGTTTAGCTGTGTTTTTTTGTGTTCCACTTCCAGAATTAATTTACTTTTCAGTTGTGCCAGCGATCGTACGCAGATATTTAATGATGTACGTTTTGTTTTGATTGCGTCGACTTTGTAAGGTTTGAGCTCCTCCTTTAAAATATTCCATTTATCATCAAACAAAAAAGTCCTACAATCACTATTTCATTTTCAGTTTTCTTATGTTGTGTAGATATAATTAAACAAATCTAGTTGACATCGAGACGTGTTCAAGTGAATTGCTGAAGCAAATTGGCAAGAGGGCCGTCGAAGGGCGCCACCTGTCAACCATCATTAAGGAGGTGTCAATGTCAAGTGTCAGTAGCGAAGACGACGCCAAAGCGATCGGACGTCTGACGACTTGAATTATATTAATTGTTTGTAGTATATCGCCTTAGGCAAGTGTATTTAGATGAAATTCCAAGAACGTTTAAAAAAAAATCTTGGAGTCCATAACAATTCAGTTGCATGATAAATATATTTTTTAAAAACCAATAATTATAACAACTTTGATCTATAAAAACTAAAACCCAACTACGACAAAAAACGACGCTTAAAAAGTATGAAACAAGTTTCAAAAGCCGTAGTCACGCGTTGTTAAAGTGTTATGGACTATGGAACATTCCTAAGTTTCAAAAGCCGTAATCCATGTCGTGTAATATACCATAGTCCACAAAACTTTAATAACGCGTGACTACGGTTTTTGAAACTTGTTTCATACTTTTTAAGCGTCGTTTTTTGTCGTAGTTGGGTTTTAGTTTTTACTTTTTTTTATTTAAAATGTTTTGGTGCCTTTATAATACTCATTGTTGTGCAAAGTTTATTTGAAATAGGTACCATAGAAATATCACACTTATCGAATAAATACGGACAAAGTCACGAACAAATGCTAATAATATATATATTTTTGAAATCTACAAGTAACGCCCTTTCCAGTGATACCAAACACGGCATATTTACTTCAAATTTAGTTTTTAATACAGTACTTTATGTCGGCTAGAGGGCGCCACATACGATTCAGTGACACGTCATATAACCTCTAAGCAGCGGACAATCAAGACACTTCTAACGATACCTCATTTGTCTTATTCTGACTAGTTTAGAAAGAATGAGTGAACAAAAAAGCATACCATAGAAATATCACACTTATCGAATAAATACGGACAAAGTCACAAACAAATGCTAATAATATATGTATTTTTGAAATGTACAAGTAATGCCCTTTCCAATGATACCAAACACGGCATATTTATCTCAAGTTTATTTTTTAATATAGTACTTTAGGTCGGCTAGAGGGCGCCACATTAGATTCAGTGACACGTCATATAGCCTATAACCAGAAGACGATCATGACGCTTCTAGAGACACCTCATTTGTCCTAATCTAATGAGTAGTTAAGGAGCTAGGAGGGAACAAATGAACATACATACATACATACATACATACATACATACATACATACATACATACATACATAGCCTGTCAAAATCATAACCCTCCTTTGGCTTTGCCGTAGTCGGGTAAAAATTGACTTAGATAGGTGGACATTTGGACACATTCCAGATTATTTCTATATGAACGATTCTTTTTTGACTTCGACATGAATATTCTGTGACTAACGCTACAGATTATGATATAATGTAGCTCATAGTCCAAATGAAAGGTGATAGCGATAGCGATTTTAATTTCAAATAATGTTTATTTAAATTACAACCTTTAACTTTATACCAAACATAAAACCGACTGTAGATGTGTAAGAACTATGTATTAATAAGAAATCAAACTAAAATTTTGAAGGTATTGTGTACAATATTGGGTGAATGTCAAAAAATTGTCAAATCCTATCCCTCATAACGGGGTAAGAAAGTCCCGTTTTTAACTGGGTTGTTCACCTCCTGTATCGAAAGGGTTAATTCTAGGGGTACCGCGTGTCCGTCTGAGGTATGCGTGCTATATGTTTTGTGTTTTTTGTTTTTGAGGGTTGAGGGACGCTTCTGTCTGGTTTTGTTTTTATTTTGCGTTAATATTAGAATCATTACGGGATATTTTGTGAAATTGCTTTTATGTTTGCAGTTTTAGGGCGTTGGAAAAGTTGCAAATGGGGACGTTTGTAAAATAAAAGAATCTTGCTTACTTACAGTAGAAAAAAGGTATGAAATTAAAACTTTAGGATTACTATCAACTTTTTTTAAAAAAGTGCAGAAAAGGTTACTACTTACTGTCGTGCTACGTGTACATTATTTTATTTTTTCGTCAATTTTTTTTCAGGGATATTAAGAGTGAGTTTATCTGTCACAGACAGTAAGTACCCTCAAAACTAACGCCCAAGGGTGCACTTTTAATTCGTATGTACTAACTACAATGTACATTTCTTGTACATATAAGACCAAAAAGGGTGGGCCCTCCGGGGACTCAAATTTGAGATGGGGCTCAAAAATCAAGCGCGATTGAGCCCTATCGAAACTTGTTTGTCTTTGTGTGTGTAAGGGGTGACATATTAGGGGATGAGTTTTTGGACATCGTAACGACGTATTGGGACTTTATCGGTTTCTTTATGTAATGAGTTTTGAAATTAAAATTAAAAATGAGGGTAGTACATAAAAATACGTTGTTTTAAGACGCCATAAACACATGACCTCAGAGATATATGGAAAAATACTTGTATGTAAATTAGAAATGCATTACCTTTTGCTGATAATGCATTTCTAATTTACGTACAAGTATAAAACCTAGATAGGAAGAAGCTCGTTTCACTTGCATTCCAAATATGCAGTAAAAATAGCCACCTTTGACTTACTGCCCTTTTGATTACCACGGCAGTTTTACTCGTAAATAAAACAGGACAAGTTTTGCACCGCTAAGTTACTAAAAATCTTACTTTTAGACTGTTTGAATCGAATTGTCCATAGGTTTCAAATAAATATAAATAATAAACAAATATTTCGGACATCTAACTAAACTGAGCTTGTACTATGGGTACTAGACAACTGATATAAATACATACATACTTTCTTTTTGTAAATACATACATATTATACCTACATAGGAAACACCCAAACTTCGAAACAAATATTTGCAAATCATACCAACATTTGGTCCGACCCGGGAATCGAATGCGAGACTTATAGTACAACAGTCGCATATTTGGCAGTTGCGAATGACAGGATTGTCCTTTTGTGGTAATCAAACTCACGTAGGAAAGATTACTGTAATCGTTTTAGGAATTATATAAGTATCTCAAGTTACTTGTGTGTAAGTGCTTCTTATAAGTACACAATGTGACCTCTTTCGGACGGTAGCGTGACGATGTTACGTCACCATCTAAATAAAGGAAAAACTTCCGAACACAAGAATATTATCTAAATTGGTTTAGCAATTTTTGAAATTGTCTTTTAAAAACCATTTTGGTATAGATAATTGGGATTTGTAGCTGATCTAAGTGTCTATATTTACGTATTGTATATTTAAGGGACTAGAAGACGATTTGAAATGTTATCAAGGGTTAACCTACAAATTTGAAATCGACTTCAAAAAAGGAGGATTTTTTTGTTTTTCAATGTTCAATTTTTTTATCTTAATTAATCTTTCATGACACTATAATGTAGTAATCGGAAACATTTGAATCTCTTTTGTGTGGGATGTCGGTTTGCAAGCAAGTTGAAAATAATAAAAAACATATTCCCACATAATATGTACGGATGCTCTGAACTCTTTTTTACACGATTTACATACGTTCATACTAATTTGCTTCTTCATACTACTACAAGCCTCTGAGCTAAACCACAGACAGACATGGTGAAACTATAAAGGTTCCATTCTAGAATTAAACTCACTTGTACTTATTCCACTATTTTATTTCCTTTTTACACCTGACCGGTTTCGCCTTATGGCATTCTCAAAGGGTACCTTTGAGAATGCCTGAATTAATTCTAGAATGTATTACAACAAGTTCCATCAAGTGCCGACAATCGAGAGTATAAATTATATAAAAATTCCTTTTACTAAGGAATCCTAAAAACGATTCATCTACTAAGCAGCACGACACAATCAAGAGACTAACATATCTACTTATCTCTTATTATATATTTATATAATATATGTACATGTATTGTAAGTCTATCGGTAAATAATAAGGGGTGGTCAGGGCCCAATCGATTGATCACAAACTCGCTATCAAAGGGGGTGAGAACTGAAAGGGTTAGTTTAAAATATTGCAAAGGGGCTCGCAGTGATACTCTCTAATGTATATGTAAAATGACTGTTTGTCGATACGTATTTGTGCACAGATTAAAAACAGTATGTAGTTAGAAAAATATTTTATGTCTGACTTATATTTTGAGACTGGTAACACCTATAATTGGCAACATTTACATGTTCTTAAAAATCGCAATGAGTTTGTTTTGAAAAAGACTTCAAATAGTAAAAAGATCTATGGTTTGCAAGTCTATGGTCTCTTTAAAAAACGAGGTCTTCAATGGAACAGTAATAACCTAATATTAGTTAATGTGTATATCGACTAATTATATTTTTTATAGGATAAATGGAATTCATGTACTTGGCTCTCTGCCTAGACCGTAGAGAAAAGACGTGGGCGAAACGTTCTATATCTTTAAATAGTACAATCGACTGCTAATTTTAAATTATAAGCTATTTAGGTGTTTGTGCAAAACTTTTATAACAATGCACTTTTATGATGGGGTGACATGCGATACTTAGGATACTCAGTATGATAACATTTCGACTCACACGCTCGACGCACACAATTCCGAAAAAGGACACGGTGTTCTTTAGCCATACAGTTCTTTTGGAAGTCAGGGCCCGTGTTGTGTTGTTGGAAAGTTGGTTTCGGTGTTTGCGTGACCGGGCCTGTACTATTTGACACGAAATCGTCTGTAGTTTTCACACTCAAATTTTCGCGTTTAAAGTCTTGCTTTTCGGTGTGCAATTAGTGATTGTTATCTAGCTCCGTACTGTAGCTGTTCGTAACTAGGCACCGAGGTTTTTAAGTGGTATATTTTAAATATATTATCGTAGTAATTGGGGTGAGTAAGTAGATAATGGGTGAATTTAAGTGGTTAGGTGCGAGGTTCGATTTCTTATAAGTAATTTGTAAGTCTTTTTAATAAGAAGATGTATCAAATTGTTACTGGCATTTTTTTAAAATCATAAACAAAACAGAGATCTTATTTTATATAGAACTAACAAATTAATTAAAGAAAGAACACATTTTTCGTTTACCTTTAGAATCGACGAAACAAATGTTACACGTAAAGGGAGCGACAAAATTTAGGTCACACAAATAAAGGTAAAATTATTATTCCACATCCATTAGCAACAAAGCAACTTTGTATGTATAATTATTCATAAAAATATGAATTATTTTCTCTAAGTACATCAATCAAAATGGCGGAATACGTTCAGTAATCAATCCTTCGCATAAGTTATGTATGCGAAATAAATATTAATGGAGAACAACCCTTTCTTACGAACCCTAGTGTACTAATAAATGTGTATAATTAATCATATAAATATGGAGTCATATTTGGCGTTGGAAGTTTTGAATAGAAATATTGATTCAGAAAAACAGAAATAAAGAAGTATTATTTTGGCTTGGCAACTTCATTGCAGTTTTTAAACGAAAATTTTATCGATCACCCAGAAACTAATAAGTTCCTTTTGGTTGGGTACCCACTCGCTCTATTTTGATCATTCGCAAATAATTAGATAAGTTAATAAATGATAATTAAATATTATTAATAAAAGAATGTCAATTGATTCCAACTCTTGTGGCACTATCAAGTTTCGCGCCAAAACATGAACAGGTGTTACTTATATAAACAAACTGAAAAAGATAACCCTTTCTCGCGGCCTTATCCCTCATAATTGTAACTCGAGATATCGATTATACATTATTATGCGATGTCATTAATAATTTTAATTAATTACATACCGTGTGTGGGGGTAGTTATTCCCCCCAAAGGGATGTGTTTAGATGCTGTCCATTGTCGTAACATGCTGGGAGATGATTAATGCGTATCTTTTGGTGTTCACAAGACGCCTCATTGATTTTTGATGACTTTGTACATTTGGGTAACGGTAAAGGGTTGAAATACGAATTTGGAGTAAAGCTTGGCGAGGACACTTTAATAAAAGATAACATGTCGGTTATATCTTCGTAGAGGGATAGACAGAATAGTAAGTATCTACCTACATATTATCAACATCAAAAGACCAAAAAGTTGTCGGAATGGCAATCAAGAGTTTGGAATCAAGTGGCTTTTAGTTCACACTTTATTTTGTGCTATATTTACTTTTATTAAATGCCATTACTTTTTATTTAATAGTTCTTATAACAAACAAATATTTTGTGTTGCCATCAAACAATTGTAACTCATTAGATGTTAACTTTTCCAAAATGGCGTCGCGTGGACTCGTTAAACGTTAAACAACGGGTCATATCTAAGTCATTTTCAGTTTCCAAACCATAAAGTGTCAATAAAAATAATCGTTAAATCCCCATTTGAATATTTGCGCAGTTAAAAAATATTAAATACGAAAGAATTAATAACCCGTCCACTGGCATTTTATTTTGTTTCTTTGTTCCACTTGAGATTATCGATTCCACGTTATTTTGTGACTTTATTACCGCCCTGTAGTTTTATTACGCAATTACGTTAAAAAGGGTAGCAGTTTTTTAAGTATTATTTTTCCTGGTCATAAATTGGTTTCTGTAATATACACGCTTGTATTGACTTTACTTTCGACTGCTTTGTATTTGTCCTTAAGGGTAATTGTTTTAACAAAGATTAGTCATTAAAAATGTATAAAATTATTTATATTGATTATTTGCCAGTGTTATTTTGCTAATAATTAAAGCTGTCAGAGTCTTCTTCGTTTACAGCTGTATATAATCTATCATACCTGTTATAATTAATCCATGCTTGTTACTCATAGGTTATTAAAAACATTACCACAAATGCGAAGACCTCATATCATTTTTATTTGAAAGTTGGCAAAGACAATTGTACAGCCAATTAAAAGCTACCACAGATTAATCTAAAACTGATCAACACATTGAAGTTTCATTAGAAAAAGATGGATTAATTGTCATTTCTGATGCGATAAGCTTTTTAGTGTTCAACGGTCAGTGTTTAAATGTTTTATCGTAACACTGTGACAGTCGATAAGTCGTTTAAAAATGGTACCTTTTTACAGTCACGCGATGTTTTGACGTTTGACATTTATAGATTAACACTATTAATGGGCGCCCGGGTTTGAAAATTGACAAATTTCTTCCAGTGATCGAGTGGGTTTAAATTTTAATGCACTGATTGTTTTTATATCACATCAGTAGTGATGGATGGAAAGCAGACATTGCACCAACAGACAACGTAGTTTTGACCTACCGTTAGTATCTATTACCACTTAAATTTCAATTTAGTATTTCCCAAATCTTCAACTGTACCTGTAACAAAGGAATAAAAGATTACAATGTTTGTTACAAAAATTGCGTGTTCGATTTAATCATAAAATAGAATAACAACAAAAACAGACGATCATCTGTATTTGTAACTGAACATTGGTGGCCATATTTAAATGTAAGGAGTCGCGCTAAATCGGCAAACCATCTGGAAACGAGGGGGCGGAACAACGTCATTCGCTACTGAATTATCGATACTTACTAGTTGGCGCTGTTCGGTTTTTAAATAGCTAAGTTCTTTTTTTTTGCTTTATTTTTTTAATTATTATAATTGAAAAAAGAGTTGATTATAAAGTTTTTACTAATTTAAATGAGTAATATATATAATTCATTTGACTAAATTGATGATTACGGGATACTCGTATTATTATTGTAAGTATTCATTTATAGACTTTGATAACATCACGATTAGAGGTCAAATATTTCAAGATTACTGTCATATTTGATTAAAATTAATGAAATATTTATTGATCATTTGTTTTTTTCTGTAGGTATCGATTTTAAGATCATGGTCTGAAATAAGTCCCACTCAATTTCCTTTCTTCATTTATTTTAATTTATTAAAGTTTATTGAAAAAAACATTTATCTGTGTTCTAGAATCTATGGCAGCTCTTTTTCCAATTTTTGACACTATAGTTTTGTCTTCTTGTCAGTGTCTAGTAGCTTATTATTCCCATTATGCTTTTCCTGGCAACTCATTTAAATAATATATTTTTTAAGCTGTAAACCCCATATCTGTACGAGTGGGTACTTACTACTTAAGTAAGAGAATCACGAATGTATCGCACATTAAATATGTTATTGTTGTGCGGCGGATAACAAAAGATGTGCTGCGGATCGGGGAAGCAATTACTGCAAGTCTCCGGTGTCTGAAGGGTGAACACGACACATAGACAAGTAAAGGAGACTGTACACTGTGTCGCTTCTTGTTACACTTCCTAGAAGGCAGAAGATTTCCTATCTTTTATTATCCTACTGTCTATGGTATACTGTTATCGCTGTTTATTAATAGTACTTTAACAGATAATAAGAGTTTTTATTGATATTAATTTAGTTTGTCATTTATAATAGTATCTAGCGTATAAGACTTAGAGATATCCTAAAATCTCCCATAAAATATTTTAATAAATAAACACTAAGTGCAAAGTAAAATTTTCGCCTTAAAAGTTTGTGAATTTCACAAAATGAGTTACAGTTTGAATAGTATTGTAAATACTATTTTTAGTAGCTAGTAGAGTTTGCCAGTTCATCCGATATATATTGACTCAATGAAGTTGTACTACTTCAAGCTCCAATCTATTTTAGTTGTTGAAAGTTTTTGACTAAAATACTATTTCGTTTAATAAAACTTTAGGTTTGTTTGCCCGCGGTGTCGATGAAATCTATCAAATTTTCCAACATATCTTACAGGCTACTATTTAGTGTGTAAAGTTGCATTAAAGTCAGTCTCGCTATTTTGTCAAGCTTCATTAAATAGTGTTTTTTTTTTTAAAATTTAGAATGACTTAAGTATCTACCTTCTTGTTGTGAAGTAAAGATTATGTCGATAAACGTTTGTCACCGTGTATATGTGTGCATGCTCCGTAATGTTGGTTGTGCGTAAGAAATTTATAAGTAGGTCTCGGCATAAGGGAATTAATTGTATTATTGTAGGAGCTCCGATGAGGGATCGCGCAAGAATTATCAATTAGAGAAAGAAAACGCCGAATTCTGTAGGGCCAGCTAGGGTTGTGCCTTGCTGGAAATGAATTGCATCAGCTGTTTTTTGAAATATATATATCTATATACAAATAAATAAAGTAAAAGTGTCTATTTGTAATATTAAAACAACAGATTTTTACTAAATGCATATGTATATATAAACGGTTACTCATACCAAATATTTCCTTTTAATTTTTTTTGTGTAACGGCTGGACCGTTTATAACGGGTGTTTCACTAATAGGTAGCTAATGATATGGGGAGTAACTTACGCTACTTTTTTTAGACTAACTTCGCCCCGCGGCGTTACTCGCGTTACGATAATAACCGCGGGAAACACCGCGGGGTTCAGCTAGTCTATTACTATAAATGTGAATGTAAGTTTGTTTGTTACGCTTTCACGGGAAAACTACTTAACTGATCATTATGAAACTTTATTCACATATTCTTGAAGGTATTAGAAGTAACATACGATACTTTTTATTAAATGCGAGCGAAGCCGCGGGTTATTTAATAAACATCACTTATTCAATTGTTTTTTATCGAATTATTGTGACTAGCTTTAAGTTTGTTTATTCCTATGATCTCTAAATAAAACAAAAATAAGAAACAAGAAATAAATAAAATTATAAAGTCATTCCTGTTATTTTGATTCATTGTTTTATAAATTATGCAAAATATGATCTAAAAAATCATTAACTTTTGCATATATTTATAGAAAATTAAAAAAACAAAAACAAAACCCCATTGCTTAGACATCGTAAATCAGGCGTCCCTACGGCCGTGGGGAGGTTGGGGTGGAATGGGGACGTCGATTTTACGCAACATTCGTCTTAGCATTAGTACTTACAAGTATTCTTGTTTTCCTCTTTAATTGTGTATCGGTTTGGCCCAACCGCCTCTTTGTACACTTATACATATTGTATAATTGTACAAAGTTTATACATGTATATAAACTTTGTACATATGTAAGTATAGAGATTATAATGTAGTAAAATTAGGTTCGTGTTACAAAGTGAAATGGGACGCGTGTAATTTTTGATAAAATTTTTATCGTTTTTTATTAGAGTTATAGAAGAAAATAGATTTAATCTTTTGTGTATGAACAAAATAGAAAATTAGTAAATATTTTTATGTTTTTCTTGTATGTTGTAGCATGTTAATGACGTCATTAAGAATCAGTATACCACAATCGCTGCGGAAATACAAACGAAAACATAATGCCTTCTCAAATCCTTTACACTCTAAAATAGTACACAATTATGATTCTTAATTCTTTCTGCTTAAGGTCTATAATTAATTATTGTTTTTTACTGAAATTTTAAATAATTAGAGATCGGTTTTTTTACCAGCCTCAGGTGTCTGACAGTCTTAAATAAATAATCGAAGGTTATTAAAGGGATCCCCTCTCAATTATCGAGAGGAGGGGAGGGCCGATACCTATTGTTTTGGGGACAAATGCCTTCCTTTGTGTAAATAAACAGACCACCCAACAATTTGTTTATCAATTTCTAAAGACGCAATTTTGGGTGTATTTGTGTTAAGGTCAGTGTTTAAGCAGTGAAGGGTTAAATGGCATATAAACTAAATAAATCCAAGTATTGTCGAAGATTACTATTATTTAAGTAGGGTAAAGTGGGCAAAAAAGAACATGGAATACTTTAAAAAAAATATCATTAATTTCGACAAGCCACATAATTTTGGGACACTATTCTCAAAGTAAGCGATAAAGACAAATTATCATCCAATTGCTAATATTGTAGTCAAATAGTGCTAAAAATTTGACAATTTACTCATTAAACACAATTCTTATAACATACAGAGCAGTCTTATTAGAAAAAACCTACTATAGTAAATATAAGAAGTGAGAATCTATCTCTATTGACTCTAGAATATAGACATTTTTGTTAAGACCATTTCTGTGAAATATAGATATTCTATACTCCAACTTTATTTACGAATGATTAAGACAATGCAAGCATAATTTATAACTCTGTTATTATATAAAAAATGTTGCTTTTATCAGAAAATTGGTTTCGCGAATGGTTATTGCACATGAAACTTGTCGCCACAATACTACAATGTCGCCGACAACTCATTGTTCCGAGACAGCATAAAAATCGGTGTATTATACAAGAAAATTGCTTCCCTTGGAATCGAACCCTATTATCCACGGCAGGTTAGTGCGCGGTGATTCGCTCGACCGTGGACTGAAAATTATTGCAAATTGACTCAATTTTTATTTATGTGATGGATTGATGACATGAGTGTGAGAACTAGTGTGTGATTATGAGGCAAACTGTCGTCGGCAAAATGTCAACAGGTCAAATTATAGATTAAAATCATATTGAATCGAATTGATTGAAGTTATGTTTTGTTTCATTGTAATTAGTAACAGAAAAGTATTAACTTTTCATATGGAGTGGATTCGGATAGAATAGACCATTGATGAAAGAGAAAAAAAATATTATAAAAAATCGCAATACTGTAGTATTTACATGGTGCTTATACAGAATTGTCCATCTCTTTATGACCAACGTCTGAAACGGTTCAACCGACTTTCATGGAACTTTCCTTGATGTCATAAGAAGTAACTTAAGCTACTTTCATTTTAAAATGTAATTAGGATTCCGTACAAAAATATAGAAGCACCTCTAGTGGACCAATGAGTTATGATTTTAGTTTTATCTAGGTAGGTATATTATTTTTTTAAACTGTTTGTACATTTTACATAAATATGGTCAATTTAAGTTAATATCATTTTTAACCAACGTCAAAAAAGGAGGAGGTTCTCAATTCGACTGTATATATTTTTTATAATTGTTTAGAACAGAACTTTCGACTGGATGAACCGATTATGATGATACTCTTTTTTGGTTTGAAAGCTGGTGCTTCTGGTGGTGTGGTCGGTGGTCCCATTTCAATTGGTCCAGTTCTTCAAGTCGTTTTTATCTGTTAAAATTGTACTTGTTTTTTTTTACTTACTTACGGTAAGTGTCAGATTGGAGTAACTGGACCAGACATTTGGTAAACATTTTTAACGTTATCTGGAACTGCATGCGTTCCATAAATCTTAAAGATTTGCTAGTCCATCCAACTTGTAATAACTAACACGAGTAATTCTCACGTTTTCAATTCCAAATGAAGCTTTATTTGGAGGCTATAAGTAATAGAATCGCTTGTCGATAGAGATAATGTCACAGTTATTTGTATTCAAATTCATTCATCAATAAAACTAAACAGTGATCCATCGCTGGCCCTCGTTCGGGGCTAATTCCGAGTGTCATAAATCGTGGCATTAATTTAACGACAATGCATTAGACCGTCCTAAGAGAACTATTCCGATAGATTGGTAACGATTCTCTTTGGAAACAGTGACATAACTCAACAACAACAAATTCTCAAATCGAACTAAGTCTATTAGATTTAAAGTCGATTGTACTTTGAGAATAGTGTCCTAAGATCCGATGATTTCAAGGACGGTTGGGTATCAATTGAAATTCAATCTTATAGATTGTAGATACGGTTGTTTATTGATTGGAGATATTTGTGAGACATTAAGTAAATCGCTTAATGTGTTCTTAACGGATGGTGGAAACGTTTTGTTTGGAGCAACTATTCTCGTGTTTGTTGTTGTATGTATTTAGTTAATTATTCAGATATACCTACCCATTTCGTAAACTGTCAGTACGTTTGGGGGCTTTTAATTCGGAAACTGCATAACATTTATGTCAACAGTCTATCACAATTAAAGAGAAAGAGATACGGAAAGCGGTCACCATCGCATAAGAACACTCGGTTTGAAAATTACATATACGTATCTTGATATCATAGGTTTCAGGTAACTTTAATTATTTATAACAATTTTGTACTGAAATTAGTTGAAAACGATATTAAAAAGTATATGTTTGCGTATTAAGTTAAATACGTATGGAGTTTAATTCTTGGTATCGTTCAATTATATCAAAATTGTTGTAAATTTAATACACGAGTCAAACATAATTATACCTATACAAATTGCTTTATACACATATATAGTACCTTATAACTGCGGTTTGTCTTCCTTTTCTTGCCAAAAAATATGTTATTTTGTAAAAAAAAATCGCAAAAAAATTTCACTATTTTTTGCTAAATAATTTCGAATTAACAAAAAATATTCAAATTTGTTCAACACTTAAAATTGGTTTATCAATTTTTAACCACCACAATTTTTATTGCCACTTAATTGCCACAAAAGCCAACTTAACCTTAAATTAATACAAAGTAATCCACAAAATACCGACCTCTGAATTTCGACGATTATCAGAATCCGTCACCACTATCACCACGGAACGGATGCAAGGACCTTATCAACTCGCTGCTAACTTACATGTGTACCGTGACGCGACAAACAAAAAATATTATATAAAACTTATCAATAGTTTACTGTTTTGTCCAAATGTCTGTATCGATCTGTGGTTTGTGGCTCTCAAAGTTTTTTTCCGACTTTACAAAAAGGAGATTCTTAATTCGAGTTGTGTTTATTTTTTCGGTTATTAACTTTAATACTGATTAATTACAAGCCATTTTGAATACGATAAAGTTTACTTATTCAAATTAAAAGAAAAAATCTTTAAACAGTTTTTTTGAAATCAGTCAAGAACTTTTAAGAAGAAAAGCTAAAGCACTAGTGGCTTGAATGATACCACGAGTTTACAAAATTTCTTCTTTCGCTTTGGATCGAGTGAGTGAAGTTACAAAACTCCCCATAAATTGGAAATGGGGGGGATACTCAAAGAACTCAATACTCTTGAGGTGATTTTAAGTGATAGTTGTTACATACCATCATGTGACCATTTGCTTCACGTACCAAGCACAAAAAAAAACAACAACCAAAAGTTTGAGAACCGTCCACCGCGAGGTAGTCGAGATAATAGTTCGCTCAACTAAACTATACAGAAATACTGACCCGCGATAAGCCGGCCGTTGACTCCTCTAAATCGCTATCGATTGTTTACCAATCATCAATTGGTACTGCTTACACGTGCTGGGATTGCGTCATCGTATGGATACAGTTTGGGATGAATTAACATCTCTTTTACTTCTAAACTTATCCGTGGAATGACAGAGTTAGATTACGGAATGTCACCACCCTTATTCACGTCGTGCGAACTGCGCAGCAAAACAGGAGTCGGAGTCTCCAATCACTGGATTGAAAGAACTTTCCGCAGGACATCACTTTAATTCAAGAGTTGGAGCAGTTGTATGGAAAATAATTCATAAAAGAAAGAATAGAACAATGAAATAAATTAATAATTGATTCTAAATTATATAAAGCGTAGAATTCATGTCAACAATAAATATCATTTTCTTCTTACACGTGTTTGAATAAATAAAAAAAGTTGAGACAGTTTGGGTTATAGCATATATATGTTTGTTATTATGTACTAAATGTATCATAGGAAATCAATTATACAGGTCCATTTAGCTAAAATCATTATCAAATTATATTCATGATTCAACAAAATCTATCAGACCCCACGATTTGCAACGAAAACATTTTAACAATAAGACGACTTCTTAACACCTGTAGGTATATCTACACCTAAACCATGTCTATGCAAAGAGCGTGCTATCGGCACCCATTAAAATAACAAAGGGCTATATCACGAATATTAAAGCCCGCTGTTTCCGTGTCAAAAAATTAATATTAACGATATCTTCACAATGAAGTGTTGAGAAAAAAAAATGAGAAAAAAATAATTTATGCGAAATATTCCTTTTGACGCTTTTGTTTCGATGGGACCCGCAGAAAGCGTTCAATTAAAATAGCAAGACAGGGGCGCTAATAATTTTATTTTTGTAAATCCAAACGTTCTCGTTAAAAGTTTCTCGCACATACCAGCAAAGTTTTTTATCATGCAAAACTGGATTCTGTGTTTTAAATTCTCTACATTTCGGTATTGTGTTTAGATATTGATGTAGTACAGTGTTCTATTCAATATCGCCATTAATACAACAATAAAAAATCACATCAATAGATCTGGTTCGATTAACTAAAGCAGCTGGACATCTGCGTAAATTCAAATCTCAATGGTCGATCTGATTATATTGATCATGGCAAAAAGATGTTTTACAAGTATAGCCCTTATTTTGTAAGATTTAAAGGAGAGAATAGAGTAGACAAAACTTTAAGCCCATGGGTACTTTGTGGTAGGTTGTATGAAATTCGATTGAATGACATTTTATATAGAACCGGTTCAGACCAGTTTGGACCCCCGACACGTGGTCAAGCTCTTTGTCATTCAAAGTATTAAAATTATCGGTTGTTTTGTTATCTATTGTACTATTTATTCAAATCTTTGATTTATCGCAATTTTTGTATTTTCATAACAGTTCTGAATGCGTATCAAATGTACTTTATTCACTGTGTTTAAATTAAACGTAATTGTGTGTAAAAAATTACTGTTTCTATTTACTCAAAACGCGTATTTTGTAAAGCCACCTTTAGATTAGTTTTAGACACATCCCAGGCTGATTTAAAATTAAATTTCAATTTGTACCAAAACCGAATGTATCAAAGGAGGCCAATATCATTCTGAATTTGCCACCCTTCCCCCGACGGGGGTGGCACACCCCATGAATCCTTAATGAGTAAATTAACAACACCTATTGTTTAGCACCGTGTTTTTTTACAAGCGAATATTAATAACCATTTTCTATTGTCTAAGCGAGGGGTGAAGAGAAAAATGTTGAGAATTGTGAGGGTGGACAAGAAACTTGGAAATTGATTGATTTTCAGAATTAATTTTAATAAAAACAATAGTAGAATGTTCCCGACGGGATGTTATTGCATTTTGCTCCAAAGTTTTACCACAGGGGGACGTTTCTTGAGGAGTTTTACGGAGTTTACCCAAATTTAAAAAGATCATCTTCTTCTTCTTCCGAGCCTATATTATATTCCCAAGATTATTTGAGGTTGGTTACTAGTTCAACCGGTTTTACCTGAATATCAGTTCTTACACGGAGCAACTGGTATGGACCTCCACAACCCTGAGGGTGAACTGTATTCGAAGGTTGAACTAACTGTCAGTATATTTGAGGGCAACGATTACTTTAGAGGTTCATGACAATCGGAACCGACGGTTTAACGTGCTCTCCGAGGCAGGGGCGGCAAACACCACCACCTTCCATATTCCAGCCTGCTAATAAGAATTTATTGTAAGAAAAACCCAACAGCAGTCCGACCCGGGAATCAAACCCTAGACCTCTTAATCTGTAGTCGCTTACGCTAATCACTAGACCAACGAGGCAGTCAATTTAAAAAGATGAATTTTCATTATTATCGATGAGGTGTAAGACTAGTTGTACTCCTTGTCATTTGCCGTAGGCGGAGACGATATAATGCACTTTATCACAGACCTGATATAAAGCTCGGGCCTTAAACTCATTACTTTATAAGTGTATGAAACGTTAAGAGAACTTCAACGTTCTTCAGTACACAGATATATTGACCAGATATACAGGAAATATATTGGTATATATGTTTCAGGCTCTTCACGCCCCGACTCAGCCACTTACATGAACCTTCCTCTTTTAGTAATTCGCTCGCTTCAGTGTACATAACAAAACATACATGACTCACAAAACAATTAACTAAATACACAAAGATGTCTCACTCACACAAAGTACTCTGATTCATAACAAAACACACAAATTTTCTTCGACAATTCAAGATAAAATAGCTAGAATCGATAAATGCGAACAATAAACAGGAACTAATTACACAGGGATGAGTGAACACCGACAGATATTCGTCAATTACTCAGAATTGGGCGGTATCTCACATGAAACAATAAGTCTTTAATGGATTCGTGTACCAACAGACACGGCATTATTCTATAATATGTCACAAATCATCTTCTATACGGCACAAAGTTTATAATGAATTGACATATTCCTCACACGTGCTGCGTTTCAAACTAACACGTCCCTACATACGGGATATGGAGTCGACAATCTAAAAAGGACTTTAGTGGTCTGGGTTTTGAGTTCACAGTTGTTTGGCAGAATTGACGGTTACGGTAGCCGCTGAACAAATTGGTTCTTATTGAAACTCAATAAGGTTTTAGTTAAGTTAACATGGCGGTCGTTCCGATAAGTGTAATATTCCAAGTCGATCGTTATTACCGGCTCTAATTGTTATTAAAGTTATTAGTATAGAAGCCGTAAATACTTATAATTACAGTTTTTATTGAAGTTTGAACATAAGCGATCATTTTTGAACTAATGAATGAGAGTGTATTTGTTTAAATGCTACTTTAAATGTAATGACGCAAAATAAGACTTTATTTCACACTTGCGGTTGTTTCTGTATCATTATATCAACAAATGCGAGTAACACCGAGGGGCGCAGCAAGTCTATAATAGAAGTAGTCTAAGTTTTCCTTATATTATTAGTTTTCTACTATTGAAAGTCACGTCAAAATCGGTCCAGTCGTTTCAGAAATTAGCCGGAACAAACAGACAGACATTTTTTTCCAAAATTGCTTGTTTTATGTACGAGTAAATACCGTATTATGTACTTTCATATGCATACCTACTAAGTAAAAAACTGTTAACTTGGGATTACAAACAGATACTTCAATTTTATTTATTCGTATAGATAAATTACTGAGTAGAGCTAAGCGTGTCTGATAAACTTAAACGATCAATTTTTTTACACCTCGTAATTAAGTTTTTGCAGGACTAGTCTGGATATCGAACCCCCACACCTACTACCCCATAACTGTATTTTAATGAAGTAATACCCATTCTTAATTAATCGATAAGAATAAATGACTAAGTGACGTAAAAACTGATCAAGACAAGACGAAATGAATTTAATAGCTTCATTCTGTTAAAAAACGTTAAATGAGGTAGTTCATGAATTAATCAAACGTATTAAATTGTAATCAGACTGTGGAATAACGTAATCAGACAGACAGACGCGTGATATTGTAATTGCAAATTAATATTGATGATCAAATGATGGAGATCGAACTAATTATGGACTTGGTAATGTTTCATGAGGTAATCAAACGAGGGAATATACATAGTGAGAAGCTGGATTTATGAGTAAAACAAATATTAGAAATGTTATTACGGGGTACAATATTATATTCAAATATTCATCTGAGTGTACTAAAGATGTAGAACCTAATAAGTAGATTGTTTTATCCTTTTTTGATTGCCTCTGGGGTGCAGCGGTAGTGTTAGCGACTGCTGTCCCGAGGTCTCGGGTACGATTCCCGCATACAAGCTCTGCATAGTTTGAGATCAGATTTTTTATACTAGTGAAAGATGTGTTAATTTATGTATTTATACTAGTTGACCCACGCAACAACGTTTGCGTCTCCTATTGCCCGTAGTGTGATTATTTTCCCCCGTTTTTGAAAAATTTTCATTGGTGCTCCGCTCCTACTGGTGTTGGAGTGATGATATATAGCCTATAGCCTTTCTCTATAAAGGTACTATCCAACACAAACAAACAAGCTCTTCAGCTTTATAATATTAGTATAGATAACTATATATTTATTTGTCTACTGCATATAAGAAAGAAATTTCAAGGTACGTAACAAGGTGTATCTTAAATAAACGTAATATTGAACTGACATGCCGATATTGGTACATATTTAATTAAATTGAAAAGGCTAATCTCGATATGCTTCTTAAATATAATAACGAATACTGTTTCAAAGTGCATGTCTTTGTTTTACAATCTCATGAAACAGAAAGCGAGCTTCAAGATGAATAAGCTTTTATAAATATTGATATCTTGTCTCATCTTGTTGATTTACTCATCTCGCAATAACGGGATGAGCAATCGAACATTTACAGCATCACAAAAAGAAATCGAGACACATCAAAGGTGTTATATCATCACAAGTTATTAGCCTTTATTACAAGGGTTTAAGATTCAAATTTGTGTATTACCTCCTGTAACCAAACACCTATCTAATATATGATGTTTCAAAGGCAATGTCCCCAAAATATAGTTGTAACAGATGTGTCTTATTAAATGTGGAGACGATCTGAGAGACAAAGAGAGCTTTTAAAGAAAAAAGTGTACGAGAGAGGTACAGCAAACAGATTTTATGACCTTGGGGTTAAATTTAAGAATGAATCACTGTACGACACTTGTAAAGGAACTATTATAACAATAATAAATACTTCGGACATTTAATAGCTCCCCTCCCCGCACTTGTGACACCTCTGGTGTTGCGGGTGTCCATGGGCGGTGATAATCGCTTACCATCAAGATACAACGTCATCTAGTTCGGTAGGACTAGACAACTGATATAAATATGTTATATTATTTGTTGTAAAACAAATATTTGCAGATTATATAAATATTTGATCCAACCCGGGAATCAAACCTGAGACTTTAAGCACAGCAGTCGCATACGTTACCACTGCACTAAGGTGGCAGTCATATTGGAGCTATTGTGCTCATGTAGAACTGTATATTGAAGTTGGTTGGGGAGAAAAAGCATACAATTTCATTACAAGAGCTTAATCTTTTGTTATTCAAATCTAATCATAAGCGACAAGGTGTTTTATACTTAGTTTAATTCAAGTAAACAATGCGAAGTATATTTAATAATTCCTTCATACAATAACAGCGATATCATGGACGCAACATCCATAATCCCTGTCGATCTTGTCATCATAAAGCTGTTTTAATTACGCAAACTAAGTCTCCATTAAATTATATGTGATAAAAGAAAATACAGTTTTTGTAATAACACCATTGACGTCTGTTCCAAAGCAACAGGAATTACCGCTGAAGAAACAAAAGTTTGAAAATGAACTCTTTGATGATAAATAATTTATCGCTTCACTAAAACCTGCATAAGAAAGAAATGTTGATAAACATCGAACATTAAATATGTAACTGTTGACGATCATAAAACGATGGAAGCCAGGCGTAGTACATACATAAATATCATTTCGTAGGAAGTAGAACTTTTATTAGTTTGGCGCAGTTGGGGCGCACTTACACCGGGCGTCATTTAAAAAGAATCTTCACGCACGATTTGCATGGAAGTCCATCGCGATCTGCGAGTGCGGCGACCGTGCACAGCCGTCCGGCAGCCCTCCCTCACACCGCACACATGCGAGCCACCGATGATTTTTCTCAACGCATCGCGTATTATGATATATGACATGTGATATGTTGACAAAACCGCCAACGTTCGATGGTATCAGTCGGCGCGCGGTGTGTCGGCGCGCACTCCGTAATAGACTCAACAGGTGTACCACAGGGTGGTCTGATCGGCCCGCCACATTTTTTTATTTACATTTTCACGAATTTATTGCACATAGTAGACGTCTCGAGGCGCACGTTTGATTCATATGCTTATGCTGTCGCTTTTTAATACTGATTTACAATAAAAACAGAAATGTTTCACCGGCGATTGATGTGAGTTATGATTAATGTACTCTCTTTGATGTTCGCTGCTATGAATCTATCAAGTTGGCTTCTGAATATCGACGCGGGCTCGTGTATAAATAAACCGGGACGAATTCGACGAGCCGTCTTCGTTTTAGTTAATTACGAGGTTATTAAAGTAACATTGCTGACTGACTGACAAAGTTTCCACTCGGAGAAGGTTCGGAGGCGTTCGTTTTCCGGTCATTATTGAGAGTCACGCCAACGTTGTCACGGTACATACAAATTACATATTTGTCGTGTTTTTTGTGGACTCAGATAAAATTAGACTAATCAGCATCGAGTACAAAGCCGCAGATCGCTTTCATCATCGACACGATGATGTTTACATCGAATGTTCCGAGAAGCCGCAGCGCACACCATT
The DNA here is from genome assembly GCA_905220595.1 of Spilosoma lubricipeda. Classification (NCBI taxonomy): domain Eukaryota; kingdom Metazoa; phylum Arthropoda; class Insecta; order Lepidoptera; family Erebidae; genus Spilosoma; species Spilosoma lubricipeda. Next base: position 16,556,526 of record HG992293.1, on the reverse strand, counting down.
CAATACTTGGAAATAAATATGTTAGTTTGACATTTGCTTTCAAGTCCCTCGCGTGTTTGGCCCGTAATTATGTACGAGCGAGCGAGCTCTGTCTAAGCTACTTACATTTATTTTTGTCCTTTTTTCTAATGTAACTCTAGGCATTTTTTTCGGTATTAAATTATCGTGCGTGCCGATTTCTGACAAGATGATAGGTTATGTTTGATGGGGCATCTGATTGCTTCTCTTGTCCCCGATGCTTTCTCTTTGATTTGCTGTTGGAAATCAGAACGCAAAGGTCATATGTTTCATCTATAATCAAACATGGATTTACATCAGTCGAGATATTATTATATATTTTCTAGTTAGAGACAATTCGATCGGTCGTAATGGTGTACATATACTGGTGCTCTTTCGAAGAATAATCGCACGTTATTTTAAGAGATGTATTTTCATGTTTATGGTCGTATATCTATCAATTTGAATCTATTGGCTTCGGCGATGCATCTAACCGTGGAAGACGTCGCATTAATGCCATTTGGCATCGCTATTGGTGTATAAATTATCAGTGAATACTAGCGTTCTAATTAATGACCGCTGATCGGTCCACTTGTGAGTAGAATTTATAATCGGCTTGAACGGTCGCATGGATAACAATAAATTATTGAAAAGCGATATTCGAGCGGGCAGTGTAACATTTTACGATTCATACACCTACAGTTCTAATTTTAATAGGTTATGATTTACTTACATTAATAGGAGAGTTATTAAGAACTTATAAATTTAAGTAGATTGAAGTGGTTTTATTTTAATTCCAACTCTTTCAATATAGTTTTGATTAATTTCGTTATGGATTCCAAAACAGTTTGACTGTATCTGGGACTTTACGTTCATTACTGGGTCACTTTTAATCCTGGTGTACAAGAGATACAACAGTGGTAGTGGGAAGGATTGGTATCAATGAAAAAAACTTACAATTTAAAGAATATACCAACGTAAAAATATTTACTGCAATAACTTTATTGTTAAGTGAAATATTAAATTGTACTTGCGAGTAAATTGATAGGTTTTCAATAGCACGCTATAAATAACTTCCAGGGACAAAATTCTGGAAACCCTATCACGTTTTTAATCGTTAAGAAATAAAGTTGAAGTTCTTAGTCCTTGGATAAAAAATATTTCAAAACTCGATTTGATTCTTTCCTCATCGATAAATATTAATAGAGTCTAAATTGGTGCGTAGAGCGCAGTCATCATCAGACACATTATATGAGATACAAGCTGACCCGGCGAACTTCGTACCGCCATATTTACATATCTGTCTCAGCTTCCCACAGGTAGTGTACATTTGCGAACAGATAAAAATTGACCATTCACTTTCCTTTCTTTTATTTTTCTTGTACACAAACCTTGTCCTAACAACAACGAAAGCATTAAAAAAAGAATTATTTAATTTGGTGCAGCAGATAAGTCAGTATCGAACCACATCAGTTTACGAACAACACATAATAACAGAACCGTCGCCCCCGAAAATAACAAAATTAAAATAAATCGAACTCAAGACAAATGTCATAAACTAATTTTGAGTGTTTTCCTTTTGGTGTGGACAAAAATAGCTGCGTCACTCTTTCATGTCTGAGTTGGAGTGACATTAAAACTATAATTTACTGTTGGATTTTAGTATCAGCGCCATCTACCGGCCGAGATGAAAGTAACGTTTTACAACCTAAAAAGAAATGCGTGTATGATTTATGAACGACTATTATTGCTTTTTCAAATTAAATAGTAGCTCTGTACTAAACTGTGTACGCCATTGTAATTTTTACAGCCAGGTGTCTGTTTGATATCAATAACAGGTGGCTAATAAATCTAAAATTAGTTTTAATTACCAACGGTTGGGAATGTCTTATTTGTCGTATTATATTAGAAAATATGGACGCAGCTTTCTGTTTTAGTCCGGTTATTAGTTTATTTGGTGTGTTATTGTTATCTTATACCGCAATATGTAAGTTTTAGTAAATATTATAGCATAAATCTTTATAAAAATTTAGAGAATGGTAGGTATTGCATGAATGATTTCTGGTCGATTTAGACTCCAATTTCGATGTCTCAAATAATAAATTATATTTTATAAAGATAACAAACAATAAAATCATTCCAAATGTAGCTACTGACAATCGAAAGCCTAATCATAACAGGCCATCCGATTCGGAGTTACAATCCCACAGACTGATACAAGTGTACGCGACAGACTGCCAACACCCACCCTTTAGTGTAAGGTGAAAAATAGGTTACTAAACGAATATATACATTAATATACTCCTACATTAAAAATCACAGCCAAAATTGGTCAAGTGGGAAACGTCCATTGTCGTAATAAATAGTCAATTTATTTAAAAAAAAGAAATATCATCGCAACCAATTTATCTCAATGGATGGATGACACGCGGTAAATTTTATTTCGTTGATACTAATATTATAAGAGATCGGTATAGTTTAGTTGATGATAGCTTAAATATATTGGGTTTTGGATGCCTCAGGCGACGCGTGGCGACTCTTGGAGGCATGAACTTGCGACCTATCATTAGATTTCTCTTATGAAATGCTTATTTTAATATCTTATTATCTACAAGCTTTTACCTGCGACTCCGCTCGCTGGTAATCACGGTATTGAGTAGCCTATGTTTTTCTCAAATATCAAACTATTAATATGCCAAATTTCATTGAAATCGGTGTAGCAGTTTAGCCGTGAACGCGTAACAGATAGATAGACTGAGTTATTTTTGAATATAAACTTTCGCGGCGAATAGTAGCCTATGTGTTATTTTGATATATAAGCTATATTACTGTAAAGTTTCATCCCAACCCGTTCAGTAGTTTTTGCGTGAAAGAGTAACAAACATCCATCCATCCATCCATACTTACAAACTTTCGCGTTTATAATATTAGTATAGATTAGTATGATCTACTCTCTCAGAGAGATATCTTCTAAGAGGTTGCTGAAGTTCGACTAGAAATCTCAGTTCTGATCTAGTTTATCTGTTTCTGAGTTTGGGAGAGGGTAACTAGCCTACTGATAAACTTATCGTATAAGCTTAAATAACATAGTCATCACATAATTATTTATCAAAGGATGGAATTCAACTTGCCACCTGTGCTCGACTGTCTGAATTACTAACCACTGGTCAACTTGTCAATCAATTAATCTTGCCTCTTATTGTATTATGAAGTGCAAGCTCTTGATTTATCATTAATTCGTATTTAATTAGGCATTTTATGCTTTTGTTTAAGGCATCAAAATAATCTACAGCCAACTATGTCCAGATTAAAAGTTGGCTGTTTATAGGTTGCTTTTTATTTGACTTATTTATAGTATATGACATAATTATTCCAAATCTTTGTCAATGTGTTTGATTTTATGACAAGTTACGTCTGCGGCCACTGTTATACATAATCAACAGAAGTTATTTAAAATTCAATTAATCCTTAACACAAAAGTTAAACAAAAGTTGTACTTACATCAATTCATTCCTTTACAATTTGTTATACAAAAATCAAAAGAAGTCACATAAACATTGAGTAAATTATAAACAAGTATAAAAGGGTTTTGTTAGTCAAGGATTCGCGACAATGGCCCCCTGGCCATGTATTCTTTGATAGGCTTTGATTGTTCGACAATTTGAAGAAAAAATGGAAAATTTTTCAGTCCACGGATCTCTTTTCAGAAATTTATCAACCTCATAGAAGGGAGCGAGATTTTTTGCGAACATTTTAATTAAGTTGCCGAAAGGGTGGCGTGTTATTTCTCTTTGATGACATTTCGATAATAGGTCTTCTGATTGTTGATAACTTTTAAATTTGTTTCGACGACATTTTTTTCCACGACGTAATTGGAAAGCTTGTTGATGAGTTCATTATATATTTGGTTTAAAGAACCAAACTAGAAAAGGTATCTAACGATTCTCAAACAAGAACTGTTAAAGTGCAATTGAAGAAACTGAACAACAGCAAAAGAAAGGAAAAAGTGTTCAATCGATTCGCGAGTCGAATTTGCATAAAAAGCGGCGTACTATCAAAAGTTGTACGTTTTGTGCCTTTATCGGGTAGTTTATAGTTACTTTGCTCGCAAAACTATCGCCGTGGATTGTTTGCATTGCGCCGTCATCGTAGTTCGTACCTAGTTTAGTTAGAACTCTCGCAGCGTTGTACAGCAATTCATCTTTAAGATAGCGTCTGTAAAGGAATTCCACGGCACAAAAGCGTTCGTTACGCCAAATAACAGCTTTTATATCGCAACTCATTGAGTTTCGACACAGAACAAGTATTCTGATGTTTAGCATTATTAATATTTTTGTATTGGACAGATAATAATTTTACATTAAAATGATAAGATGGGTAGGTAGTTTATTGTTATGTTAGAAAAGGTAAATTATAATCAGACGGGCTAGTAAGAGAGGGCCGCTTCGAGAATTTTTAGGACTTTGATATCCTCAAAATGTAAACAAACAAAGAATTACTTAACATTATAAGGTTATCTGTTTTGTTACTCAAAAGGGCTCATATATGAAAGAAGCTTATATATATATACTACTTTTAATTTCTACAAAACACACTAGTTTTACAATTTCTCTTTTGCCTGCTTTATCTCACAGCAAGGCACAAGCTTGAAAAGATTCAGCAATTCGTTCTGATCAAGCTAACTCTAAGTAATTCTACTGCTATTGAATGCCCAACAAAGGGCTGAAAATTCACTTCAAATCTGCCAGTTTTCTCTTTAAATTTGGTGATTCAATGGACTAATGATTCTGAAGGTTGAATGGGTGCATTCTGAAAGGCTCTTGCAGCTACGAGCTTTGAAATTTCTGGCGCATTGCCGATGAGCACCACTCAAAATGTGGGTGGTTTTGACTGGACCTGTCCGTATACTTGCTTTTATGTAGTATTTGGATGTATCTTTTATGCTTTATTTTATCTTTTTTTTTAGAAAACAATAGTTTTTAATGGAAGGCACTTGAGATGATACGGAAAAATAAACCTCATTTTAGAATAAGCAGGGATGTATATAATTATGGTGACAAGCAACTCCTAGATACAGGAGTATTTGTGGTCTTATGAGCTCTATCAGTATTTTGGAAAGGAGTTCAGTTTTAACACTCACTTGCTGAAAAACAATGACATAAATTTAATCAAAATTGCCAAACAAAATAGTATAACTGCTTTTCTACTAGGTATAACTTAAGTAAGTATTTATTTATTATAAGCGATAGATCGCTCCCCTACAATCCAGATGACTTATACGATCGAGGTCAGGCGGTCAACTGGTTAGGAGATGCGAGTAAAAGGATGCTGCGTTCATCTCGTATCGAATGTAACGTACGATCAATAAATCAATTACATGCGCAGGGGCAATGCTGAATTGGGTTTGACAGTTTGTTAGAATAGTGATGGGGATGCATTAGTTGTGTTGGTGTTATTTTATCGATATTCGATGTCATATCGAATGACCAATGATACAGAAGTATCTCAATAGACCGCTATAGTATATGGTCACTATGCTGCAATGTTGCATTGTCTGCACTCACTATGAGTATAGTAACCACTATTATTGGGTTCTGCTCATATTTTTTATCAGGCAGACTAGAGTCAGTTTGGCAGGTTCATATATAAAACAAGAAAAAAAAACCTTGACAATATGTCATCCTTAAATGGCCTTCATCCACTCGTAAACACACTAAACCTCTATTTAAAAAGAGGTTTTGGTCTACTGTATAAGAGGAGGATATTGAGGATGTTCTTCGACTATGTCAACATAAAAAGGCATCATAATGGTTGACTATTGTTCTCTAAAAAGTATTTTTTATGTAACAACTTATTAAATATGAAAATGTTTAGTATTTTTAAGAAAGACTTTTTGTTAAAGAAAATTTAAAATTTCTATTAAAAATCGGCTATGGTATGATATATAGATATACTCATATTATTGGATGATACTCGGATTATTTATTTATATATATCGGATATCGACAATTGATCGACTAAGCGCATCACTAGCCAAAGGAAACAGGATATGTTCAATGGGATGATTGATCGGCACCGAACGAACGACCGAACGGTAATCCTTGCACTAAATAAATATCAGCGTTTATGAGACATGGCCACTAAGACGGACAGACACGCGACTCGCAACTCGAGTTATTTATAGGGCGCCCTTAATTGAGAGCAGGCGGGAGTTTACAAGTACCTATTCTTTTAAGGGTTAGGTTTGAAGGATGACTTACTGAGGATATTTGATTTAAGTTAAATAAATCTTTACTTGATTGTCCGATAGATCCATTAATAGTCAAGTTTCGAATGTGATTGATGTTATTTATACAATTAAAGTGGCAAAATGGTACTTAGTTTATCGTTATCAGTGATTTAACAAAAGGAGATATGGATGTCATCAGAGTTATCGATAGACATGTTCATCTATTCACAAACTAAGCAGGATTGCTATTAAGGAGATGAAGATGCAGGTACTGCTGGTGCTTCCAAAAGTACTGACCATTAGAATGGAAATCGAATCCACGATCTCTAATTCCGAAGTTAAACTAACTATCCACTGAACCAGTAGCCTAAAAAACTTAAGATGAACAACAATCCGCTTAGTTACTTTTCGCTCTACGAAGAAAATATTATTTTTAGAAATAACTTAGTACTCTCATATGATTATTTCCTCAACTAATTGGCATTGGCACGTGATCAGAGCAAGTGTTTCATTTCAATTAGTGTTGTGCCAACACGCTGTCGACGTGACAACATAACGTGATGAGTTTTTTCCTCACTTTCAACAGTATTATGTCCAAGATAAGAGTTCTAATTGAGTTTTCATGTACATCTTGCGACAATACGTAAGAGAAATCGACAGTATTTTTAAGTACTTTTCGTAATATAGTTAACGGTTTTGAATGGTCTGTGTGTCTGTTGGCTAGTACTTTTGACTGCTAAGCCAGTGGTCCAGTAGAGGACAGTTAAAGAATGTGGATGTGAAAAGTACAATCACTTTTGTTTTTTCTGGCTGCACGGTTGGTCACTAAATAAATAAATATTTTGGACATCTAACACATAACGCCATCTAGTCCCAAACTAAGCAGAGCTTGTATTATGGGTACTAAACAACTGATATGAATACTTATATACTTTTTTTTGTAAATACATACATAAAGAAAACACCCAAATTCCGAAACAAATATTTGCAGATCATACAAACATTGGTTCCGACCCGGGAATCGAACCCGAGACCTCAAGAACAGCAGTCGCGTACGCTACCGCTGCGCCACCGAGGCAGTTGTCACTAGACTAGTATAAGCGGTCTCCTCGCTGCCCTTTACTGTGTCAAGTGTTGTGGGTTCAAATCCTACATAGGACAACACTTTGTGTGATTCACAAATTGTTGTTCTGAGTCTGGGTGGTCTTTGTGTCCGTTTCATGTATGTTTGTCAAGTCCCCCGCGACACAGGATGTATCTGTATAGTTTCGTATGCTGGGTATAGTTTCATAGTATACCTATGTATGTGAATTTATATAAGTATGTTTATTAATAGTTTGGTTGCTACTGGTTTGGAATTTGTGTGAGAATTGTAAGGTTATTACAATCTTTATGAGTTTCTTAAAAATAAATTAAAAGTTACTCCAATTCTCATTAATCATTGAATGAATTGAGCATCACTAAAATGAATAGTTCCCAGGAACCGAATCCAATAACCACAATTAACGTTAACTCTGCTCAAACAAATGTTCGACGCCCACCAATCGATCAATCAATATTATCGATACAGTCAATTAACGCGCTCGGGGCAGCTCTAATTGAAGCAATAGAGTGGCGATGCTGCGTTTGAGTCAAGTGTCTATAGATTGTCATAACTTAAGAACGCCTACATTGAAGTTTACTGAGAAACTATTCAGGTTCGGTTCTTCGTAGGTACATATCCTTGTGCTTGAAACTTTGTGATAGATATCTAGTTAGCTGTTCGATATATATCATGTTAGAATTTGACTGCCTCGTTGGTCTCGCGGTTGGCGTGTGAGACTTCTGATCGTGAGGTCTCGGGTTATATTAAACAAATATTTGTTTCGCAGTTTGGGAATCACTTGAGTTGGAGTTCACATCAATGTGAACACTTGACGTGTCAAACTATTCAAGATTGTCTACTTTCCGTACCTTCATCTTAGATGTCATCAAAATATAATTCAGATATACCTAAAAACAAAAAATATTAAAAAAAAATTACCCCAGTCACTATATAAACAGCGAAATATATATAGATAGACACATTTATATTAAACAAAAATATTCAGCTATGAACCGACTTCAAAAAAGCAATCGCTTATTTGAAGTCGATTGACAAAGATGAAATATGATACTGTGCTTTACAAACTGGTCTAATTTTACAACTAGTTATATAAGTTTAGGTATTGTATAATATATTATTGTGAAGTAAAGTGATTTAGAGAGCTTACGACAGATCTGTTCGCGTGATTCATTTCATGTCGAAGTAACTAACAATTATTTTAGTTCTAACATTTTGAACATTGCCTCTATTTCGGGGTGACATAAATCTTGATGTTTAATGACAGATTATTGTACTGTAGGTAATTTAGCTCTGATTTGGAGTGTCTTTGTTCTTTATTTCTTTGTCAACTTAATTTTTAAGGGGGACAGAAAAGGGTATATAAATAATCTTCGATCCAGAAAAACCTGATTGTTTTCTATTAAATGTGGCTTAAATAACGTTGAAAGGTAGTTGCTTATGAGAAGAATTAATTACGCAATAAATAAATATTTTTTGAAGCCTGCATCTAAAAAAAAAACATGCTAATATTACGAATTCGAACGTAACTTTGTGTGTATGTTTTCACGGCTAAAAAGGTGCACCGATTTCAATGAAATTTGGCATAGAGATACTTTGATTGTTCAGGAAGGACATATATCTACTACTGTTTACTGCGATAACCGACATAGATACAGGTGGAGCCCCGGGCAAAAGCAACTAAACTAATAGAAAACCAGTTAAAACTAAAGATACATCTAGAATTCTAGAATCTAGATATTGATATGATACTCATCCGTTCTCTTTACTTCTACTATTTTCTTAATGTTACTAACTTACCTCTTTCTCTTTAGCAGCTAATTCGTTCTCCAGGTTGCCACCCTGATGCACCACAGGACTGCTCCTTGAGGAGTTGCTGTTACTCCTGCCGGTCGCGGCCATCTCCATCTTCTGCTCTACGTCGTCATCCAATTCCTTCTCGTCTTTGATGTCGGGGCTAAATCTATCGATCCTGGTCTCCGTGGCTTGATCCCTAGTGGGTTCTAAGTGGGAGCCATTGGTTTTAGGAACGGCAGCTTGGAGTGGAGTGGGACTGGTGGTTGCTAGTTGTTCTTTTAACGTGGTCACTTCTTTTTCGGCCAGTGTGGCTCTCTGTAACAAGAGGAAACAAGAGTTAGAAAAGAAAGAATATTTTCGAAAGCTGTTGTCGGTGCTGAAGAAGTGTGGGTCACCATGTTGCATTGTCTGCATATGAAACGAGTATGATAACCACTACATATCCAAGAGGATTCTGTTCATGCTTTCCATCAGGCAGAGTAGTCACTTTAGCAGGTTCATTTCTCTAAGCACTAGAATCAAGTGCCATAGCGATCTAACTACAGATTTTATATTACAGTTGGCCTTTTCAAAGTATGAAGATGGCAAATAAGTTTTATTTTTTAATATATACGTATATATACACAAATATGACAGTTTATATAACTCAGAATCTGAACTCACATATCGATATCCATCAATACCCATAAACAATACAGAGTACACAACATAAAGGAAGCGAATATTTTCACATGCGCGTACGCAAATGAATTAATTCAATCTAATTACTGGTTCCCATATGACGGTACTTCCGGTAGCATTCAGCCTATCAGCGCCATCACCGGAAGTGGTATTGGCGTCAATGGTGTTGGTGAATGATTCGGTTAATAAAGGCTTTGTTTTGAAATACCTTCATTATATACAATGGTGATTTATAGACAACGATCTATTATCACCATTATTAGATGTATCATGAAAAAGCTTTGGCATACAGCGCTGAACATACAGTGCTATTTCAACCACTAACAATCTTAGGTTAAGCTGTGGAACACGAACACACATACGTAAGTATATTTTTTACTTTTTACTTATAGAACCTATTTAAATGTACGAAAATAATAAATGATTATCCAAAGAAAGTTAAAGAAGGCTCACACACGCGTGACTGCATGCTGCCTGCACAGATACGATCAACAGATAAGGGGGCTACATACTGACGGAGGTAGCTACGCCCGGTTTTTTTTTGTGTTTACAGCCTTTTTAATTGATCGCCTTGACGTTAATTGGAGTTAACTTATTTATAAAGTAATGTACATTTATCATCAATAACCTTTAATAGTCTACTATTGGACATAGATAGCTTCAATTATTTTATAAATGCATAATAATAATAATATTCTGAGGAGAGTTTTCATTAGACTGGCAGTTTCTTCTGTCTTTTGAAGAAATATGTTTTTTTTTCAGCAATAGGAATACAACATTTGATAATTTCTGATATTGGAGCACTTTTCTCAAGAGGTTTAATTGGTCAGCTATTATAAAAATGGTAATAATTAATAAATCTGCCTCATGGGTTCTTTTTGTACTTTAAGGTTTATGTCTCGAAAGATATAAGGCGATAAATCTCATCAAAACGGTTCTCTTAAAACGTTAACGCATATACAATGTGAAACACCTTAACAATACGCATTGAACAATACTAGTTGCAGATGAAAACAAAGATGGCTGGCTTGTTTAATTATGTTACCGACACTACTTTCGTAATTTAACATCAGTTTATTTAATGCAAACAAAGTCGGAAGCAATGTTTAGTTTAAAGTCGAAGAGACTAATGGCTTAGTAACTAGAATTGGTGTAATGACTGATGACTCTAATACTAGGAAGCAGATTCGATGCTTGAGTCATACAATAGGCAGATTAGGCATCTCTACAATGTAGAGGTTGGTTCGTGGCTCAAATTTAACCATAATTTATATAGCGTTTGTTTGTCTATCATTGTTTTAATATTTGCTGGTATGGAGACAAATGATCGTGTAATCAGCATTATCATTAACTCTCTGTCTAGGTATAATTTATTTATAATTACTGAGTGATAAATTAATATTAGGATCTGTTTATAATTTAGAGCAATTTCCAACCTTTAAAGCTTGCCATAGACGAAATAAATCAGTCATATATCTCCAATTTGTGACACTACTGTACTCTAACTATTTAAATACATACAATTATTTAACTTTAACCCGAATTTAATATTTAACGCCGTAGCACGCCATCTAGCGTAACTTTAAAGAATTACAAAAAGCTAAATTATCACTATAAACAATGTTACCAACAATAAAATACTGTAATGAAATAAAAGAACTAGTCTATGGTCGATAATTTTTATCGCGTATTACAAATAACCGGTGCATTACGTAACGTGAGGCGCTCAATTGAACTTGATTGATCGCTCTAGCTCACTCACTCACTGACTCATTCACTGATGTAAGAATAAATGCCCTTGGTCACGTCACTGGACCTTTGAGGTGCCATGACATGGTTGCGTAAGAGAAATTAACAATTATTGATGTGATTGAAACAGGATCTGGTAGAAAATTGATGGCGATTAAAGTTTTGAGATTTTTTAGTTTGATGATGCGAAATAGTGTCAAATTGGAGCTTGTAGAGACTTAAATAATATTGACGTGTGGATTTTTAAAATATTAGTTGGCAGGACGGGTAATCTGACTGTTCATATAGATGTTGTGGAGTTCGACTTCCATCCAGAACCAATAATTGTTTGAGTGAGTAGACTTAGGGTTTAATTTATCTACAATATGCATGTATTTAGAAGAAAAATAATCATATTTATCAGTATTCTGGTTATGTAATAAGTAGTAAGATGTGTGAAGTTATTATTATTAGACACTGTTTCACCGATCGCAGATAAGTTCCGACACATAACAAGACACAATTTATCTATCTGATAAGTAATCCAAAACTTATCTGTAACCGCTGGAACAGGGTCTTAAAGTTTAAACAAAAGAAGCTATTCAATCTTACCTAAACAAGATTAGGAATCAAGAACCGAATTGAATCATACAATATAATACATTGCAGCTATTTAGAAGAAATAAAACTAAAACAGACACATCAATGTATCACACACAAAACATAGTTGCTTGTAGATTTACACATGCGTTTATCGTGTCATCAATGTGCAGTCAATGTGAAGGGCCCTTTATTACAACTCGCTAACAACAGACGATAGTGCGTACACTAATTCTAATTAAAACAACGATTATAAACATAATAATTATGTTTACAACTAGAAAGTGTACGAAAGAATGAAAGTTGTAAAGAAGGAAGTGGAACATTCAATTATAATGGACGAAATTATCGCACCGTTAATGAGTTATTAATTAAAATTGAAAAACATCTTTAACCGACTTCAATGTGGCTAAATAGTATTGTGTGGCATAGAGGGGCAAACGAACACACGGATCTTTTCTTTAATTTTTTTTAAGAATATGTTTTGTGTCTGTACTAAACACATGAAAGACTCAGAACAACAATTTGTGAATGTGTTAACGAATGTGGGGTTTAAACCTACAACCAAAGCAATAGAGAACAGCGTGGCAATCACTTAAACCTCTACGCTACTACTAGATTTTCTGTGAGACCATGGTATCATTCCTATAGAGTCTCATCGCCAGCCCGTCGCTGTTTACTGCTGGACATATATATAGGCGACTAGATGCAAGAAGCAGCAGATATAGCCTTGGGACAGCTTTATAAATTGCAATAAACTTAATTAATTTATATATTGCAACTTTAAGGTAAATATTTTTGTTCTGCAAACTTGGAAGAGACCGAACGAGAAGTGTACATTATCATAAAAAATAATAATTAAATATCAGTTCGTAAATGACGTAATGCACAGGTAACAAACATACCGCCAAAATGAAAACTTCTTACTTTTATAAAAGTCTATTTAAAAGATGGCCGATGTCATTTCAAATGTTTTTATAATAGATGTTAATATCAAAATATTTAGTTTGTTCTGTTTTGTGTAATGTGGGAAAGCTCGATTGTGTGGACACGAGAGGTGGCAGGTGTATGAGAAGACATTGATTAATTATGGTTTTAAACATTAAAGAGATGTGAAACTTTGATGATTGTGAAACTGTGCCGGATCGACGGAAACTGCAGATAGCATTGTTTGAAATATATTAAAAAATATTATTTTAACACGACATTTATAACACCGTTTAGGCCCAAGTAGCTAGCGATCTACTAAGTCAGAGGTATCGCGTTCAAGGTTCAGTTCAATACAGGACATAAGTTGATAGGCTTTCCACTATTACTTAAATTAGACTCTAGGTAAGCAAAATGTGACAGCATAATGTATGTACATACTCTGTCTACCGTTTAAAGGATAAAAGATCTATACCTTGATGTAAGTATGTATTTAGGTATAACACGAAAAAGATTTTAAAACAAGAATCAGAATTTACTTAAAAAGAGATAGCAATCAATGAGAAATACCGTTACTACCTAACCAAACCAACAATTAAAATGGAAGGTGACCAGCCGGCGAAGAACCACGTACATAATCTATCCGAGGCATCTGATTCCAAAATTTCTGTTTGTGCAATAGATTAGCTTTGTGTAATCTAAGTAATTGTAGTCTCACGGCGAACAATTACTGTAACGGTATTATGTTTAATGAGTCAATGAATTACAGTTGCCTCCAAATATCGTGGTCTAGTTAACGTTGACCAATCAAAGTAGTTTGATAAGATGATTTGGCGGGTTTTGAATCAAATGGAGCTTTTATAAGAAGCAAATGATTTTGTTTGGTATTGTCATTGGAACGCGTGTATTTTTAAAAATTGAAGATTAGATTGTTGGTTCCATTTTCAAATAAATGTGTTACAAGTGTCGTCATTATCTATGGTCAAATAAAAAGATTAATATAAAATGTGGTACGTATAAAAATTGATTTGAAAATCGAACTCCGTAATTCATGGCGATTAAACATAGACAAAAGTTTAACTGTGATTTGCGACAACGGATACAATATTGCCTGCCTATTTATATTAAACTTTATACAAATTCAAACTTATTCAATTGTCGAAATTTAAAGGCGTCTACCAATCAATGAATTCATTTGAAACAGTGATCAGGCGGTATTGAAGCGATGTCGTCCTTCTTTGTTCATAACTAATCGAATGAGATTTGTTTTTGATACTCTTTGGTTTAAATTTTCTTTGTTGCGACAGATGAAACAAAACGCTCATAATACTGGTAAATATATTTGGAGTAAATATAAAATTATTTGTGCTTTTATCGAAATATCTGAGGTTGATTATTATGTAACAGATATTACTATGAATATTATATTTTTCAAATTTTGTAACTAAAATGTAAGCTATCAAGCAAGCAACGTTTGAATGAATTGAATGAATTCTGTTTTTAAAAGGAATATCATTATATTTTATTGAAATAAAAACAAAGTAATTAATCAGTATGTAAATACATAAGTCTAAAAATAATAAAACAAACGTCCATTCTATTTAAATTTAATTTTTTTCTCATCTATACAAATAAATAAAATTGGAGTGTCTGTTTGTAATATTAAAATAACCGCTTTTTACTAAATGCATATGTATGTATACACGATAAATATACCAAAAATGTACTTAAAAATTTTTTTGTCTGTCTGTCTGTCTGTCTGTCTGTCTGTTTGTTCCGGGTAATCTCTGGAACGGCTGGACGGATTTTGACGGGACTTTCACTGGCAGGTAGCTGATGATCCGGGGTGTAACTTAGGTTACTTTTTTTAGACTAGCTTTGTTCCACGGCGTTACTCGCGGTACAACAATAACCGCGGGAAACACCGCGGGGTTCAGCTAGTCTATGATACACGTGTAGGTGTGTTTTTGTCTAATTTGGCACAGGGAACACTCGTTCGTCCTACATGAGTCAGAGTAAATAGTCTGTAGGAATGTGTAATCGCATCGGCATTTCGTTCCTAATGACTGATAATGACAACAAAAGAAAAATAAATAACTGAAAACATGACAATGTTTGTTTTTACAGCGAAGACATTGTCAAACTGACATTTATTATACGTTATGGTATACTTTTATATGTCAACACAACGCATTTTTTTTCACGTAAATTTAAGTTTGGAATCTTTGTTTACCATAGAAGCTTGTCCTGTTAAATATGGCAGATGATTTCTTACAGTTGTTCTATGACTTGATAACAATGTAAATTCATTCAGGTAATATTAAAACAATTAAGATTCATCTATTTACATTACAAACGAAAATGGCACGTGTAAGTAACAAGAGGATTATAAAATCTAACAGTAAAAAGTGAATTAACAAAAAAAAGCATGGCCGCCAAAAATTAAGATTTAATTATAATTAACATGAAACGACCAATTAATATGATACATGGTACGTTAGATCTGATAACATACGGGTGAATCTAAATGAGTACGTTTCTAGAACATAATAAAATAATGATAATGAAGGAAAACTTATATGTTTCGGTGAGAGTCGACACAGCCCAGTGGTCGCGGTGAAGTGTTCATGAATTTTTATTTTTTATGCTTCGAAAGTTGAGGGGCTTGTCACCCTATTTGTTGAATTACTCTATTTTAATTAGATACATAATTAAATTGAAACCACGCATTTACTTATATTAATATACTATTTTACGAACAAATTGTGTTTTTTAGCTAGTGAACTCAAACTTTTTTGAAATAAAAGAAAAATGGTAAGTCATAAACATTTTTGAATTTCGAATGTCAATCGCCCATGAATCATACCACACTCAACCCTGCGGCGGCCACCAAGAAAAATTAACGCATACTCGCGAGGGGTCCCCCAGACCCCACATTATACGGGGAGCGGTCACTAATTAATGGAAAAGGATTAAATTCGTACCGAATTGAAATAAAATAAATATGATAAAGGTCCCTCCTTGGCTCAGGCGGAGGGCTTCGGTAACCTTTTTTACGTATCAAGTAACCGTATTAGGATGTCAATGTTTGTTTTGACTAACGTTTATAGAGATATTTAATTTTGCATTATAGATTGTAGAACCTTCTCGCTCAAATCATTAGAGCTCAATTACAAGAAAACGATTATTTTTTTGTAAAAAATATAAACTCACTTTACACGATCTCGTTAGCCCAGTGAAGCGAGAAAACTTAAGCTTTACTGAGTATGTAGTAAGACGATATTTTATTACGTGTACGGTTTTTTAAATACATCATGTGTTTTACACGATCACTCGTCGGTCTAGTGAACAATGACTGTTATTTGGAACATTCTAGGTACTAGAACAGGGTAGGGTATCATCGTTTAATTAGTCTCTATATTTATTATCATAAAAATTACTACTACATAAGCAAAACAGAATATATTTACGATACGTGTCCAAACAAATGTGTATGTGTGCGTTTTTCATGGACTTTATTTACCCTCGTCCTCAACCCTCGCCGTCTTCGTCCTCCGACTGTCTGACCATTGTCCGATAATTTGCCTATTAATTTGTGAACGTCAACTTTACTAATGAATTTAAAATTTAACGAAACATTTCTAAATTTAAAAACAAAACGAATTATGCCTATGTCTAAAAAAATAGTCACCTGTCACAAAATACCGCATTCGGTTTTTTTCATTTCTTCGAGGTGCTCGTGTTAATATATTTTGTATAGGTAGGCCGTCAAAAATAATTTTCTTTGCCTTCAAATAAAACTGTTGGAGGTAACTCGATGCGTCTAAATTAAAGCTGACATTGAGATATTAAGTGTTCACTGTTCAATATAATAGACGAACAACGTGATTTTTTAATAAAAAAACTTCTTGTAATTTGATTATGCTCCTCCAGATTTCTAATTTTGTTTTATGCGACATCTCTTTAATCTAATAGGGAAAACTAGAAAACAAAACCATCTGTCAATTACAGGCATTTAGAATTCTCGGATTAGAAGACTTTGTAGGTACGTTTCTTTTTTTAATTGTTATTAAAAATAAGAAGATATGTATTTTCCCAAGGTTCCCTAGAAGCAATCGTTTAACAAAACAAAACCCGCGAAGCATGAACACCTCACCTACACAAACACGAAACCCAAACAGAGTCGAATCGAAAACTAAATAATTCAATTCAGAACAAAGTCGGATTGACAAATTCAAATAGAAACGACGTTCGAAAGGCGAAATTTCGTTCAAACAGCCGTCAATCGACTATAGGCAGGTAAGAGTTGATCATTATTAGATATTGAATTTTCGTAACTTTGGACTCATCCGCTTTCTAATTTACTAATGAATCCGAGTGGTACTGCCATTAGCTACACCACTCCCCCATCCCCCGCCCCGTACACCCCCTCCGTCATCGTGGGGTGTCGGGCAAGGGGTAAGAACGGGAATTTTCGTCTTTTATACATGTAGAACGATAATCCGATTGGTGATTCCGGCGTTCCACATTTGAATTTTCGTATGTTCCCGTTAATTCGGGAACGCGATTAGAATGTGTGTAGTGCCGCGTTGTTTTGATAAAACACACGCATGACGTTCGCCGTTTAGTTTTATTTTGAATGTGGAATAATCGATTAAGAAAAAGTTTTGACATTTGGTTCAAAAATTAGAAGCTTTAGTTTTTTTTACAGTTTTTAAATTGAATACATGTCTTTGAGCTATTTGACAGATAGTCGACACTTGAGTTTTTACTAGGCTATCATTTTCGAATAAATTGGAGACGACATCTTGACATTTTCATTACTCCAGTGAAATATTATAAATTAACGAATTTATTTAAACAGATTAATGTTTAGAAAAATATTTCTATCACTTTTCTCTGCACATACATTGGGAGTACTCCTCAATTCAAGAGTTTGCAAATCGGCAATGTTATTATAATAAGTTTTGCTTGTAGTTCGGGAACTAAATCAAAAACTTGCACTCAGGGTGGGGGTGTCAATAAAATCCAATATTCACACCTACTCTGAAAATGTAGAGTAGTTATTATCGACAGATGAAACATCTATAAAAATATTGTACCTAAGGGAAAATGGTAACACCTATAAATCTTTTTCAATCTGCATTTTTTGAATCTGTGCACCAAAAAACGGATATATATATAATATACTTAGGAATTTTACATGGTACCGTTATGTTATGAATATAACATGTCTATCAATCGATGTTTTGTATTGCTGAAGGCTCAGTAGTTTAGTCTCTACTGATACGCTTTTGTCTCAAATGAGTTGAGCAGTCAAGTATTATCTACATTGAACCCCACAGTTTATATTAGAATAAAAAAAGAAATGTCAAAAAAAAATACTTTAGAATGAGAAATGTTTGAACTATCTGCAATCAATATAATCTTTGATCGATTCCAAGTTCACAAATCAAGTGTGGGTGTACAGCGGAGCGCACAAGTTGTGCCGTAGCGGGACATTTATTCGCTTGTTGTTTAACTTTAGTTGTAGACGCACTTGTGCTCGCTATTGTACTTGTGTATTGTTTACGTATTGAAAGGTTGTTCGTGTTCATTGTATAAGAAGCGGTCAGTTTTGAAATAAGGCATAATTTGAATAAAGAAAACTCCATAATCTAAGGTTTCCTATAGCTCAGGTTTTTTCCAAAGCTTCAGCATTGTTGGCAAAAAAGTTTAGGTCGCCTTGCCTTGTATTTGGTAAGCGATTACGGTCATCTACAGATAATTGCATTGATTTCTGAGGGCTTTTTCTTACTTCTTACTTTGGATATTCGAGAGGGTCAAGATTATTTCATCATGGATAAACAGCAAGAATGTTTTTTAATTGTCCGAAAATTCCATATTTTATTTCTAACAATGCAACATGAAACTTATTTTTCCATGTTAACACTAACTCATATTAACAATGCACAATAATAGCTTTAATTATTACCCTATAAAAACTATGCATAACTCGACTTTCGCAAAAGTAATTCCTAGACGTATGTGGTAGACGAGGAAGCGAGGAGTCAACGTCCACCTATCTACAGATCAGCCAGCCGAGCCTATGATTAAACCAAAAGACCGCATTTAAACAATATTTAACTCAGCTCATTTAGATCTGTATCGCTCATTGTTCGTGGCCGGTCGGAACCACTCGGCAATCTTCGTTAGACTGCAATGATTTACATTGTCTTGTTATTGGCGGGTCAACTGGGAACCGTGTTAGCGTGGTTCCCGTTGTACCTCGATGGAGCGGTTCTCACACGACTTCAGGGAGGACTCATTCTAGTTAGGAGTAGGTGAAAACTAAAACAATTTCAGTTAACATTAAACTTAATTTCATGTACAATACGATTGATATTTCAATAAGAAGTTGTCAGTGACAACCAGAGTTAGTATAAGTACTCGACATAAGTGTCGAGTATGCATTTATTGAACCTATATCCCATCAAAGTATAATAATTATTTCCCTTTATAAATACGTATTTGAAGTAGGTAATCTAGGAGTATGTCCTTAATATTTATCATCTCCATTTTGACATTTTAGACATCCAATAAATCGGTACCTTATAAAGTCTAATAAAATCTTCCAATTAATTACCACCCCACACGTGCATCCCCCTAGGAAGTACATTAAAAACTGAACGTACGTTATTAAATTCAGTGCTGTTCGGCTAACATCGGTAATTTTCGTCGCCTCTTAATTCTGTTCGGCTCAATAAAGCCTTTATTGGCACGTTATTAGCTAGGCTTTTATCTTCAATCGTGTTCACAATGAGGTACTTACATTGTGTCAAACACTAAGTTCTGTAGATGGAACACGTTTAGAATTTTGTTTAAGGTATGAGCTCAGTGTTTGTTGGTCGTTTTGTAAGAATTTCTGTACCTACTGTTATAACTGCTGTGTCTAATTAGACACTACGAAAGTTTAGTTGTTTGTGAAACTGAAAACTTTAACTGAGAAATATCTATCGTATAATGGTACATAAGGTTAATTAAGTGATAGAAACTATTTTGCATTCATCGTGAAAGTTAGTAAAATTATTTAAGAAATATTATTAAGAAAGGCCTTTCTTAATGGGCTTAATGGCAGTTTAAATAGACTGTCCATCTAAGTATGTAATCGGAGGCATGTTCATATTTTATTTTCTTCGACTCTACGCTTGGTGCAACTGTTGAAATGGGCAGCTTGCCACGACAGATGACGCTGCTTAGCTTCGAATTGTGTGAAATTATTTCTACACCGGGAAAAAATGTGTAAGTGTAAATATTCCTTGAGTATTCTAATATTCTTTGACAGAGTTATTAACAGTTCGGTATCTGTCTTAAAAAACCGCCAATAACAGAATTATATAGGCTGTCGTGTCTACATTTCTTCGAATATAATCTATGTACCGCCAACAAAAAGGGAGGCGTTTATTGGCAACTACCGATGTTCGGGGCGCGAAGTAAGGCATAATATTTCACATAACTTGATATCACACGTCGTAGTAAACATGTCTTACACGAAAACTTCCCAATAAGTACGACTTTTGACAACTTCCGAAGAAATCAAAGCAAATAAAAGACTTTTGACGTGTGACGTTTTGACGTGTGTGTTTAAAATAGGAATGAAAGAACTGACGATGGAATTTGACAATCATAATAGTCAACTTTTTTTACTTTGTCTAGTACTTATGTTGCCATGACTTTTTTTTTTCTGCCAAATACTATATTATGATTAATAATTTTTGAATTATTTTAGCGGCGTAGATGCAAAATCCAGTTATAAAAGTTAGTATATTAAACCGATTGAAAAAATATATTTTTGAATTAGACAATATTTTTATGTGTAAAACGAAATTACTTTAATAACATTATCTTTAATACTTTAATAATATTGTTAAAATATTTTTATGATTTACTTGCATAAAAAACGAAGACTTAACGATACTTAATGACTTATCTTTTACTCAAAAAACACGTAATACCAATACAATTAAAACACTATTCCAATTAATTCCAATAAGAACAATTTATAATTCCAATAAGAATATAACACTTCATAACAAAGTATACCATTTATATCCGGATCGACATCACAGATCAAGAGAATGACCCGGGTAATGATCCATGCGCGTCGATAGATCGTTGACGGAGCGCGAACGGGACGCAACCGTCGAGCTGCGTCTGAGTTTATTTTAGACCACACTTATTTATTTGTACTTATGTAGACGTTTTTCATCGATGGCTGTTATTTGAATATTAATTAGTTGGGTTTGAATGATTTCTGAATAATCAATATAGACATGTTGGGCGTGGCTTCGATTTCCATCTAGGAGAAAAATTAAGTGATGATTATTTCTTCTACGTGTAATCTATATCAATATAATAAAAAGGTAAAGTTTGTGAGGTTTTACAGCTAATCTCTGGATTTACTGAACCGATTTACTGAACCGAAAATTGATTTTTTTGTGAATGTTATAGACATCTATGTACATACATGTTATAGATAAATTACACCCAAACTCAGTACAAATGCTCGTGTTCATCACCCAATATTGGCGCTGGCTGGGAATCGAACCCATGAACTCTGGCTTAGAGATCAGGACAGTTTACCATTAGACATACAGGCTAACTAACTATTATTTTCATTACAAATATTATTTTTAATAAATTATCAAGACATTTTTAAAACGTTGTCATTTTTACTTAAAATTATAAGATAAAAGTAAGAGTTGAAACGCAATTACGAATTTATAAGTACATATCTATCAGTCAATAGAGAAGAGAGGCTGTAAGGGGCCAATCACCCACCTGAGGGTGGCGGGCTGAAGAAATAATTAAAAGGCACACAGAAAACCGACAGAAACTTAATTCCGATGCCTATTTGTAGCTCATCGAGTTCATTCCAAGTTTGAACAAGTTCAGCCAAACTTGGGACCAAGTTGGCGCCAACTTGGGGGCAGTTGGACGCTCCCCGCTGTCGCTCCGGTTATATTTGCTATTCGCGACTTTAATGGCCCTCTTTATATTAATTCGTAATTTCTACTAATTTATTATTACTAATGGTCACCCAGAGTGATCGAAATTTGATAATAAGTCTCTTTTTTTTGCTTTCTACACTGCACCTCCATATAAACTTCAACTACGTCAAATTTCATGTCTCATCATTTTCTTAGAGAGGGGTATTAAGTCTTTAGTCAATAGGAGACGTAAACGAAGTTGCGCGGGTCAGTTAGTTTCTTATAAGACAAATATATTCTTGTTACACTTTTAACATATTGGATAAAGTAATTAAAGTTATTCGAACCCACGCCCTCTGGTAAAACAGTAAAGATTCATAACCACTACACCAACACCGCCATCAAATGATTTATTAACATTATTAGTAAAGCTAAAACAAACAGATGAGGCATATCATTGAAGTCGGCAACGCATCGACAACGGGTTGCGCACGTCGTTTAATCGAGAATCAATTAGGAAGGAAAGTTCGATGAGATGGAACCGAGTGATCGATCGTCTCAACGCTCAAGTGCAACAATGTATGTTTGTATTGTTGGTGACTGTGTGACTGAATTAGAACTGAGCTTATGACGTATCCTAACTAATATTATCAACGTGAAGTTGATTGTGTTTGTTACGTTTTATCGCCTAAACCAATAAAGCAGTTTAAAAAAAGAAAGCTTCATTACGAGTAACATTATGCTACTTTTTATCCGACTACGGCAAAGCTAACGGAGAGTTATGATTTTGACAGGCTATGTATGTATGTTCATTTGTTCCCTCATAACTTCTCATTAGAACTGGACAAATGAGTTGTCCTTAGAAGCGTTACGATCGTTTACACTTTAACAACGCGTGACTACGGCTTTTGAAACTTGTTTCATGCTTTTTCTGTGTCGTTTTTTGTCGTAGTTGGGTTTTAGTTTTTAACTTTTTTTAAGATTAGAATAAATTATAGTTAGATACTTTTTCTGGGTAAATTAATTGAGAAAAACTTTGTAAAGCTAGCGTATGTATATATGATATGATATGGTGCTAGATGATTAGACCTAAAACTTAGACTTAAAACTATAGAAACTATATAAATTAAATACTTGTTGTATAGGCAAGTATTTAACTTCTATTATTTTTATGAAACCTACTAGTAAAGTACCAAAGTAATTTATTACTTGTTTCTATATTCTTACAAAACTGTTAATGTTAAATTTGAGTGGCAATCTATTTTTAGAGTAATTTCTCTATTTGCATGATATCCCAAAAAAAAAAATTGAACTTAAATCTAAAAAAATCAGCTTTAAATATCGAACCAACACTCAAATATGCCTGTTTCGTGAGATTGCAAGTAACATCTAAAGTTACACACTCACGGTACATCCCTCCAAGTTAAATCAATTAGGCCCTGTTTTAAAATCGTCGTATGAGGGCCGAAGGGCGGAGGGCTTAGAAAAACGTCTAACGAATGCCCCTGTACCCTTTTTAATCAATTAATTACTCGATGCGAACACATTGTTCTGATTCGATATATCTCACTCGTTAACTAATATTTGTGAATTATATTTTTCGTACCCATACGTATTATAAATGCGAAAATAACTCTGTCTTTCACGGCTATACCGCCGCATCTATCTATACAAATAAAAAAATTGGAGTGTCTGTTTGTAATATTAAAATGACAGCTTTTTAATCAATGCTTAAGTCTGTATACACGATACATATCCCAAAAATGTAGTTAAAAAATGTTTTGTCTGTCTGTCTGTCTGTTTGTTCCGGGTAATCTCTGGAACGGCTGGTAGCTGATGATCCAGGGAGTAACATAGACTACTTTTTTTAGATTAACTTTGTCCCGCGGCGTTACTACGGTATTACGCGGGGTTCAGCTAATAAAATATAAAATTTTAATTAAATGTAGCATGGTACTATTAATAGGTAGTAGAGCTGATTCCATCACGAATTGGGCGGTACTACCCACTCAGAGAAGTCCAATCTAAAGTAACAGCATTCGTACTGTCGTGTTTCGTTAGTGAGACCGAGACCGGAGGCCCAATGATGTAGAAGCATCTCAAGAGACCGCTGGAGAGTGGGTCACCATGCTGCATTGTCTGCATTCTCCATGAATATGGAGACTACCACTCTTGGATTCATACTTTCCATCAGGTAGAGTAGAGAGTCACTTTGAAAGGATCAAGGTAATAGGAGGCATTGCACTTGTGACTCTTAGGTCAAAGGAGTCAGGATTTCCTGTATTTCTGCTATAAAATAATACAATTATTTTATAACTGAATCAATAAACAGTAATCGCATTATTATTTTGTTAACACCCTCGCGGGCTATAAGGGATCGATAAGATTACAAGTTTCGAACAGAACACAATTAATTTCTGAACGGATTTGACGTTGACGTCTGTCGATCTTTGGCGAAGTTTTAAATGGTTTAAAAGTTAAATGTATTTTGTGAAGATACCGTAATTCGGTTAGTTGTTTACTACCCCGGTGTGGGTAATAGGATTATCGTTTCACTTAATATCGTATTAGTACATGTTAATATATAGATAAGTGATTAAAAATACAGAGTGCTGAATAAGGGAACAAACTTCAAGGATAACAGCTCTGCAAAGAGAATAATTAAATAAATAAAATAAATAAATATATCGGACATCAAACACACAACGCCATCTAGTCCCAAGCTAAGGATAGCTTGTGTTATGGGTACTAGACAACTGATACAAATATACTTTTTTTTTGTAAATACATACATATTATACCTACATAGAAAACACCCAAACTCCGAAACAAATATTTGCAGATCATACAAACATTTGGTCCAACCCGGGAATCGAACCGGAGACCTCCAGTATAGTAGTCGCATACGCTACCACTGCGGTACGGAGGCACTTGAAATAAAACAACCAACCCCTCTGGTCAATGTGGCATACTAAGCCAAAAATTCATTTCTATGGAAAGAAGGAAGCCAATGCTTATCTATGCTATATCCAGCAGTCGATTATTGAAGGCTATTGATGATTTTATTGAAATACGAAATAATTTAAATAATTTACATTAGATTCCATACAATTTCAGTAAAATAACCAATCAGTATTATTTTTGTTTCAAACAAAATAATAACGAACTCAAAAAAAAGAACTGAAAAAGAACAAAATATTTACTTCGGTAATAATTTTAATAAATAACTCCAAATGTGGCTATGACAAAATAAAAAAGTCAATGGTTCAAATCCTTTTTTAATGTTACCATTTTTTTGTATCTAAATTATAAATTAATTAACATTTCCTTTGAATATTTTAGCTCTTTTTATCGTGACATGATCTAGATAAGTATCTGAGCTCAAATTCAAAGTCTAGCATGAAAGTCTATTCACAAGATCACCTCCTAAAAGCTAATTAATATCCACCCTTTGAGTGTAATTTTTAAACTGTATCGCCAGACATCGGGCTTTTTGCGGACCCTACAAAGCAGAGGTTCCGTACATAAAAACCCCTTTAACTTATGATGAATTAGCGATCTCCTACGCTTTATGTCTCCCGTTATCTACCCCCTAACCACCCCTCCAACCCCCAACCACCCTACACCGTCGATATTAAGGAATTAATATGAGTGGAAAAATTATGAAACGACTGTCCTGCTGTTGGTAATTTGGGATTAGTTTTGAAAGGTCTATTGTCTATGACATAATTGCCTACATCGATGGCTAGTTTTATTTTTTTCTTTTATTACAATTTATAAACGTTATGTAATCAAATACCTGAATTCAGTAACAACTTTTTCGGTAACATTTTACGCAATAGAACACATTCGTAATTTGATTATGTAAAAAATTAACATTACATATTTTATATCCAAACAAAAATTAACGTTCCAATCTTGAAACTAAATCAAAATATAACGTTCGAAATTTAAAATTTTAATTTCTGCATCTATTCTCGCTGAGAATATTTGACGTTATAGAGAGTACGTTCATCTTAGGTCTCCGAGTGTAATGCCTCGTCACCTTTTTACAAAATTGTCGAACAACACATCACACGTTTAAAACTCCGCGTCATGTATTACCTAATCCTTTCCAAAAAACTTGGACCCTTGGACCGGCTGATAAGGGAGATGTTTTGATAGCCCCCATCATTCACTTATTCCTATACTTATACGGACCCTTCTCCTGTTTCTATAGAAAAACATTGACGTAAAAAGTGGGTTGAAATGAGGGAGGGAAATTTAGGAAAGGTTGCCCGCTGTCGAAGTGACCGCTGAGCTGGGTCGCATTATGTGGATAACGTCGTTATGTGTTGATCAATTTTAATGCTGTACCGTCAGCGTGAAAATTGTGTACTAGGTATATGTGTGGCAAAAATAGACAAAAATATATTTTTCTTTTACAATTTATTATATAATCATGCTTTGTTTTTATTATAATGTTGTTTTAGTAGTTCGTGATTTGCTGGTTTGTGAATGACTATAAATGGCTGGATTCCTACTCGGGACAAATGATTATGTAATGAGTAATATTATTAGTTCTATCTCTGGGTTAAATTTATTTGTAATAATTATGTAATTAAAGCATTTATCAGCAGTCTAGATCCCATATTACAGGCTCTATCTGCTTTAGAATAAAACGGTTGTATACATGCAAGTTATTATTATTACATCGAAAAATTCAAGTGAAACTAAACGCATTCTGTGTTGACCGTAGCAAATATGACTAATATCAAATAATTACTACATTTAACAAATAGCATGATTCACAGGAAGTCTCACATTAAAATATTATATTAAGCCCAATTAAAATAAGTATATTTCTCGATACAGTCAAAATAATAGATGGTAGGTATAATTATAGTCTCAAAGACATATTTAGAATATACTCCATTATACATAAGGTACATTCTAAACCATCCTCTACATGTCTTTTCTCTAAAACCTCATGTACCCGCATGAATAAAAGAAAAATACAGTTCTTTAGGTCGTGTTGCTAATTTGCGCCTCTTAATTAGTAGATGTGGGGACGAATGCGCGGCGCCAGGTGGAACACAGTGTTTGATGCGGTGTTCTTAATTTAATTTTTTTTTTTTGGTTTTCTTTTGCAACTGCGTTGTTAGTAGTAAATTGTAATGTTATTATTAATAAATGCGTTTAGTTATCGTTACTATACTTCTTTAATTATAATTAGAATATAATTTGTGAATGAATGTCGATCGCAATATGTCGAATGGTTTTTTTTCCTTTCTAGTAATTATTTATAGATCTAGTAGTGATGTGTCTGTCAAGTATATTGGTTCTAAGTATTAGGTAAGTCTATTATCTTAAATGTGGATTATTTTTCATACCATAACTGTAAATAGCATTTGACTGAAGTGAGTCAAACGTTATCGCGCCGCGTCAATCCCGCAGGTACACACATACATCAATTATGCGACATTCTAGATCACACTGAGTAATTAGTGACATCATCTAGAAAATTATCTCACAGACAGTAACGGAACTTGATATTGGTTCATGTACAGTTTTACTACTATATCATTTTATTTGAATTTAAAAAAATCTGCTTCAATATATTTAAAACTAACATTCACATTGGGTTTCTCTCGCGCATAAAACGTAGTGCATTTGTTATTTAATTTTAACATGCATCCAAACTATCGCTTTAAAAGTGGAATGTAAAATAAAATTTCGGTACAAATACTAACAAATTTTTAACTAGCAACAAACATTACAAAATAAATTAAAAACCTCAACATCTCAGTACCGCATCTATGTCATTTCGTACGTAGAGTTGACCTCGTCCATTATAGATTCTCTTTTCATTAGCGCTAGGGAGCAACTTTGAACAGAACAGTAAGTTAGTAGCGATCGGATTTGTGCTCCGAGTGACCTGCGATGTTCGTCGCTTAACTTTCAACACGAACTTTAAAATCTGTATAGGTATACAGAATTAAAGAGTGTAATAATATTTAAAAAAAAAACGTTTTTTTAATCTATAAAAGGTACATACATTTATCTTTATTCTTTTAAAGGAGGTCCCGAAGAATCGTTTTAAATTACAGTTAAAAAAGTTTTGATTCACTTTAAAGTACATGTCTAATTAAATTTATATTATCACTAGCTGTCCCGGCAAACGTCGTTTTGCCATAACTACTAATAAATTAAAAATTAATTAAAAAAATATTGTCCAGCGGACAAAATTGTGAATCTAAACCATTCCCAGATCCCCTTGAACACACACAAAAAATTTCATAAAAATCGGTCCAGTCGTTTGAGAGTAGTTCAGTGACATACACACTCACAGAAGAATTATATATATAAAGATTTATTGGGAAAATTATAGAAAGCTCTCAAAAATGAATTATTTTGTATTCATTCGTTAACCTGATACTTAAATTATTCTCCAAAAACAGTTAATGAAATCACTCACCTCATGGTAATAATTCCTTATTTTCATAATTTCAGTAAATATTATCTTCAGTCTTTCACAGTTACGATAATGCTTATAGATGTCATTCATGTGCACTGATTAATTAATTTTAACACTCAAAATTTAAAATAATAAACTGCAATTTAAACTTTAAATTATTAATTGATATTCTATATTAAAACAAACTTGTAATAATTGTTCGAAACTTAAAAGTTGTAAAAAATATTATTTTAAATTACATGTAATTCGTTATTTAAAATAATAAATTTAATTTAAAATCGATGTTCTAAATTCGAGCAATGATTACAAGTTTGATTTTTATAAGTTCGAAGGTTGTCCGTTTACACTTCGAATTTTAAACGCAAGTGTTGTTCCGCGTGACGTTTACAGATGAGAAGCGCGCGAGCAACTAACTGAGCGAGTTAGATAAAAGCGCCCATCTCGCCACGTTATCGCATCATTTGCATACGCACCCGAACATCTCTAGTTCCCATACTATCGGCTCCTTGTAAAAATCGTATCAAATGATTTGCATATTCAAAGAAGATGTATGCAAATCGATGCGAGCATGCATCTTAACCTATTGTTGTTCGACATTTTATATCGAAATCGAGCTATCAATCGGTTAAAACAGGTTTAAATATATGTGATAGACCTTTGTTCGTTCTGAGATAGGATTAGGGTTAAGACTTTTAACCCTTCGGCCCAGATGTCGTTGTTGCATTCCGAGTATTGATATTTAGTTCATTGTTCGCTCGAACAAATTCGGAAATGGCTTTTTTATACTGCGATGCGATCGTTTGTGTGCATTAATGTCTCTGTATTGAGCATTGACGATTTATGTCTTTGACAATAATCAGATGAGAAAAATGATGTTTGGGATGCAAACTTTCTTTTTATGCCGACGTACTTTCAAACGTGAGACTTGCAAAAAGGTACGAAGTAAGGTAGCAAACAATTTCTTTTTCATAATTATAGATACAGACCATTTTTATTTTTTTGAATGTGTTACTGTATGAAAATTATTTTTTTATAATGATCAGTGATTTTTCATTGGGGTCGTTAAAAGTTGGTTATCGTCCTTTTTATCCGAAAACAGGATATTTAAATAAAACGGTCACCCCGATCAACAAAATACAAGTATCCGATCAATCAACCCCATTCGTGAGAAAGTGACTCAAGAAAAATAAGGAAACACTAATTATTATTCACATATTAAGTAGTTGCGACCTCCGTAATAATTATTTTATATTACCATATGCAGATCGATCGATGTAAATCATAGAACAATTGGGGGGTTAGATCGGTATAACCGGTTTTTTGAATTCGTTTCTTATTTTATTATTTTTAATTTATTGACCTACATGTCGCGGGCTAAGGGTTGAACGGTGCTCTGGTTAATTATTTGCATATTAAGAATCACCCGAATGTCTTCGACTGGTTTTTTTTTTTGTGAGAATCTACGATCACCGTGGGCTCGATCGTGATTTATTATTTTTACGGATGATCGAATTTCTTGTATTTAATTTTTTAATTCCACATTTGAATATTGTGTGATTCATTACTTGATTTTTAAAATCAAACGTCTTTACATTTTATTAATATTATTTTTGGACAATGTAACGTGGGTAACATTTTGATATTTTTTTATTATATTATTTTTCAGTATTTGTATTTTTATTTTATTTTATGCAATGTGGGTTTGACTGGGTAGCACTAGTTGTGGTTACAGGTAGACTCAGCAACATCGTGAAAGTCTATCAGTATGTTTAGTACCTATTAACTAGGGATACACTATATCCCTTTTTCCATAACTTTAAAACAAATGAACCGGAAATGTAAATTTAGTGATATCCGTTGCAAAAAGAAGTAAAATTAAAAACAAATTAGCTGATGATTCAACGGCTCTAATTGTAATAACTTTTGACACGTTTCGATGAAGGACATTGTAATTAACGCTGTGTTCTAGTTGTGGACGCCATTATTGGATGAGGAGATTAAATGAATAATAACTCATGAATATATATCTGGTTATAAGTACTACTGTATAATATATTTTCACGCGGTTAGAATCCTGATGGATAAGCCGTAGGTCGAGTTTTCGATTCTCAATCAGGACAAATAATTGTAGGAGTTCTGTATCTAGGTGTTATTAATCTAGGTGTAGGTACTAAAGTAAATACGTTTCTTAGGAGTCTGGTCAATATGGTAAAGTGCCAAGTTTACGCTTAGACGACCGTGTGTGAGATGTTCTAAGTTACAATTTCAGCTACATAACTTAAGTAGGTAAGTTTGTACAGCTACTAAAGGAAAAACATAACATACCTACACACGATACATAAATTGGTTACTTTCTTGTTATAATTACTAACTAAGAGTACACAATAAAATTAAAACAGTAATAACTTATAACCATACTCATTAGACGTTAATTGAATTCTATAAAAAAAAGAAAACAATTCCTAATTTAAAAAATTCATTAGAAATTCGAAAACCGAACTAAGTAGCTAACGGCCATCAATAAAAAAAAGTAATAATTGTAAAAGTATATCGTGGTAACGGTCCGAAATAATAAAAATTAAACAATAGCATTAAAAGCCGGTCTCACGTCCAACGATCCGTTGACTTCGAAAGAATTTGGAAATGTTTTAGTGGATATATAATCTTTTTTAATTAATTATCACTATTAAAAACTCAAAACTGTACGAACAATTTACATTCATATTGCAATATGAATAAGGTTGATATGTTTATATGGTGATGATCTACTTTGTATGAGAAAATATTATTGTTTTATCCGATGAATGAGCGCGGTGGATTAGTGCAATTTGAATTTAGTAATTGTGCGCCGTAAACAATAATTCATATTAATTCGTTCGAATTATTATTTTAGGTACCGCAACGACCTCTTTGCTTCGTAAGTAGTTAAACTTTTAGATTTTGTACCGGTTTGACTTCGCGTCTACATTGAACTTACATTTTGTACGTTTAAGTTACGTGGCTTAGATTACAGATAATGTTTGAATTTTAATGAAGTTATTTGAATTTGTAAACTACGCTTCAACTTATTACATACCTAGTGTTTAACTAGATATGTTCTTTTTTATATTAAGAAGTAGGTAAGTTACTTCCGCCACCCACGGACATTTGTAACATAAAAGTAACCATTTAGTCTTTGGTTGGGAATATTTTGATGTTCATCTGTTATTTCTTTTTTGTGAAAAAGGCATCATTGTGGAATTCTTATTATCAACCGATTGAAATGGAATGTCAAAACGAATTGAAATAGGTCAATGTTGGAACAATTGAGTCTGATAGATCTGACTATTAATGTTTTTTAAGTGAATAAAAGATTCGGGCTAATATATAGCCCACGATACTCACAAATAATGTAGCTTTTTATCATTAAAATAATTTTCAAAATAAGTTCAGTAGATCCAGAGATTACCCCGTACAACCTTATAAACTTTACCTTTTTATAATATTAATCTTTTTCATTTTTAATACATCAGCCTGCCCCAAGTGACTCTACTCTGCTTGATCGAAAGCATAAGTTGAATCCAAGAGTGGTGGTCACCATACTCATTGCAAATGCAGACAATACAACAATGCAGCATGGTGACCCACGCTATGGCGGCCTTTTTGTTTTTCTGACGGGGTGGGAAATCCCTTCGAATTTCCGGCTCCTCGGACACTGAGTTTCAGATGCCCAGGAACGACGCAGCGTCTATACAGACTCTATCCTGGGGGAAGCCTGGGCTTCCCCCTGCCTTTCGGCCCAACCGTTATATGTTGTGGCCTGACCGCAATACTACGACTATGGCGGCCTATTGAGATGCTTTTGCATCATTGGGCCTCCGGTCTCTTAGTACATATAGATCAGCAACAGCATAATTAATTATAATAATTATAATTATGTAATGTCAAGCTAAAAGCCAACTATCCAACTTAGACTTCAAGATGATTATCTTTTAAAAATAATTCACATTGATTTTATTATTTTAAAATTCAATCTCAAACAATTAATTTGGTAGTTTATTCAAATGTTTCATTTTAAATTGCGCTTCAATTCAAAAACAATACTTCAAATAGGTAATGGGTATAATTAGGAATTATTTCACATCATAAATTTACAATAAAAACAAGAACTTTTTTATAATTGTACACTTAATTAAATATTTTAACAGAATTTTGAAATTCGAATGTCTGTTCAGAATAATTGTGAGCTTGTCTATGCGCAGTGAAGCTGGCGTTCGTATTTCGAAGCCGATACGATATTGGCCTGCTCGAAAACGTGCGTCGACCCCGTCACGGTACACTTAGCGTCATGTTTAATTAATATAAATAAAAATTATGAATAAAAGAGTTTTTATAACCGCTCCCTCATTATCAGATTTGAAACGTAGCGGTCGTTGTGTACACTTGCTGAATTTTTTAATTTATCTACCGTGTCCACTGTATTTGAACACATAAATGTTATATTACGCTCCGTTTGGCGTACGTTAACATTCGAATGTTCTGTTTTTGGCGTTGATCAATTTATCGGAGACTGTTCGGCGCTTGTTCACTGTCGACTGGCCTTTAGCTCTATTCGTTAGTAATCTTGTCTGCTGAAATGTTGAAATTGGGTTCGATTCTTACCTTACGCAAATAATTTTTAAATGAGCATGTTTTTTTTATTTCCGTAAGGTGTTTAAAATTATAATTTTCTCTAGTATTAATATCAATATTATTGGTTGATGCTTGTAATATGTACCTAATTTAATTTGTTACTTTGAGGTTCACAACTTCAATCTTTTTATTTAAGTCAAATTAATACATTAAATTAATATTTTTTAGTTTTAAATACGCCATCAGAGGGGTTAACTTTTAACCAATATAAGGTAGGTATGTACCTAAGATTTCCACAATTGATTATTTCTTCGAAGACCACAATGTGTTCGGAGTACGCGTGATCACGCGGCTCACTTAGGCGGGAACGCAACCGATGCGCCCCCTAACGACTCAATCTACGCACATTTAAATTGCCCTTTCCGAACGAAACCTCATTACTTCCCGAAATATAACCTCTATGGAGCCCATAAATAATCTAACGGCGCACATATTTCAAAACAAGAAAAAAAATAACACATAAAAATTTCTTTGCCCCACGCGTCTAATGTTTGTGTGCGTTTCCATAACTCGAGGAATAATATCGTCACTACATTCAGGTAGTTAATAATTATGGAGACAAATCTTAGTACAATGGCTAGAGGATTTATTCAATTGTTATTATCAAGGAGATTCTATTCTCATAAACATTATTAACTAAATTTACCTATACCTATATAACATTTATGACACGTAATTTCCCGTATTATTAAAATTATACACAATGTAATTTAAATATATTTGAAAATAGCTAAGTGTGGCATGTAGATGTTTGTAGAAACCCACATATGAACTATGCATTTAAAATGATTCACATAAAACTTTACAATGCTTTTAACTTACATCGTTAAATGTTTATTATTATAGAATAATTATATTTTGTAAAAGCAAATAAAATACTGTCTTATCTCAATATTTAGTCTGCGATATATCGTACTTGTAATCGACGTCACGTCAGCTTAAATATCGTGGGACAACGAAAATGCGCTCTGAGTGCGTTCCGCGCATAGATTTTTGCATTATTTTAGTATGCAAATGTTCGAAGCGATAGCGAGTCACTGTAAGAGCAATTTAAATTATTTTTTATGGCGCCCGAGTGTATTGAGAGTTCGCCAAGATCGAGGAATTGCCTTCGAGATATCTCCTCTTCCTTCGTAAATTTTATATGAACCGACACATTTTGATATTTGACATTTTGTGTTACGCCATATTTGAATAAATGTCTCCTCACTGGGGTAGGTATAGGTACGCGTTCGAAATTTGAAATTACATGTGATAGATTTGATGCGTGCTCTTGAGATTGAATTTGAATAAAGAATGTAGATTCGCGGTGTAGGTGATTTGCAAAGAGGTTTTATCTGTTTTGTAGATAAATATTAATGAAACTTTGTCTGCATAAGCTGAGCTTTTATTACTTGTATTTTTACATAGGAATTTCGAATAGCATTCTTTTTTTAATAATGATAGATTTAACACAATAAGTATTCCCATAAAATCTTGCAACAAAACTACTAAATTATCCTCGTCTCTACGTACCCTATTTAATCCCCGAAACATTTTACGAAATGTACGAAGCAAGGAAAAATCTGATTAGCTTCGATGATATATCGTTGAGAATTCCTCGCCTTAGTGCCTCTAATTTGAATATTAGACGCGTTATTGAAAAGAAAACTTTCGGAACGGCCCTCCGCAAGCTTTTAATGGTTATTGCCTCTTCCCTTGCTATCTGTTACCGAACGAACAAAATATTGTGAACGGTTCAGGTGTTTCAAAAAATTAAATTCCTTAAATCGTTCCCAATCTGGAACGTCGCATTCTCTATTTAAATTATATCGACAGTTATCATTTATTTAGAACGACGTTCTTAATTCAAACACGAGTTCAAATATCGAACGGAAGCGGAAACGGTAGGTACTGATTCTAATTTCAAACGAAATATCGCAACGTTTCTATTGATAAAATATTGTTGCGCGACACAACGCATGTTATTATATTGAACGGAAATTTACGATAATGATTTATAATAGGCCGTTCTATGCAAATGCGGTAGGTGTATGTACCTACGCTCCCAGTCGAAGAGCACCATGTTATTTCGGCACGGTACACTGATAATTTGAGCGTTTATTGCGATGAATGTCAATAATAAGTACGTGAGCGTAATATCACGCAATTTAACTTTTTACAAGTATACGTGTCAACCGATGGGGGCGGCATATTGTGCGTCTATTTCGTCGCGGGGAAACTCATAAAACATGATTACCGTTAATGTCGCGCGGATTCGTTCATTTTTGACGTTATTCCTTTTCATATTTGGGGGTTCTGTTACATTGCCGCCACGAACCATTCGAACGGGCAATGCTTATATAGATACCTCAAGCGGTAAAACTAATTCGTTTGTAATCGACATCCAAGTAAGTATGATTTACGACTTGAAGTTGTAGGTGCGCCAAGTCTTGAGAGACGTGACATCTTCTCAAAACTATTATCGAGAATCATTGCCCGCATTCATAATCGATCGATTATACCGCGAGACAAGGTGACGCGGCGCAGGGAGGTCCGACGGAAGGATTACAAGACACATTAGCATACGTAATTTGTGAGCACATCTGTCCCGCTGCTCACACGTGGGCGACTCTCGCTTTCTTATTGTTCAAATATATCATTTCGGTCCTTTGTATCCATTCGGATTGCGTTTTGATTTCTGATAACGCGCGCGTGTAATACGGAAGTTGGAACTGTCAATTTGACGTTTCGAGATTTTTTATTAAGATAACGTATTGTTATTGAAATTGAAATAATGAGTGTTGTTACACTGAATATGTAGACTTAATTTTAAATTACCACAATGTATGAAGGTGTTATGTAATTTGTTTAAGCTTAAATGTTCTAGACACTCTATAGGTTTCGATGTTCAGACACGAGTCACAAATCAATTATGTTCGATTCGAAAATCAAAAATTCAAATCGTTCGAGACAAAGCGACACGTTGCCTAATGAGCCAATAACTTGCGAGACAATGGCCGGGTGTGGGCGTTCCGAATTCGAAATTATCACAAAAGAATATTAATGTAACACTTATTCAAATACACCGCGATCCATATTCAAAAATTATCTTGTCGTTTAATTTGAATGGTGACGGCGACGCACTACTTTTTTTTAAATATCGTACGCATTGTGATCGACTTTTTTTAACTATGAAAGACTCCCCTCTGTACCAAGTTCTGTCGCATTCAAATATGGTTGCTTTATTTAAATTATTTATTCTTGTTTATGATTTTTGTGCGGCGTACACGCTTTATTACTATTTCCTGTGCTGTCAACACTAATGAATGTGACGCCGGTGACGTAGGACATGTGTACACATACACACACACACAAACGCGCGCGAGATGAAGCTCACACGAGGGCATTACCAAACAATGATACTAAAACATCAAATATTAAGGACGATGGTATTAAAATTCTTTGATGGCATTTAATAACAAAAAAGGGGAACGGTAATCACGACTGAAATTCGTTTCGATCGAGAAACTCAAATTAGACGAATGGCGGTCGGAAGATTTCTTTGTCTTCGGCCTAATGAGTTTTTAAGTCGATTATAGCAATTTTTCATAGAAAAACGCGTTTAGTGATGTATCGGTTGTATCAATCACTGTTGGGTCTAAATTGTTGTTCGTGGGGCTACGGCCTATCGGATCGTAGTCTCGCTGCGAGCCGGACAAATGGGCCGATAGCGATAGCCGACAAGAAACCGGCCACCTTTGATTATAGCTTTTTGTTTGCCTCGATGTCGACCGTACAGATGTCAGTTGTGTACAAATAGTGTAGGTAGGTACTGGGAATCTAGAACAATGAATTGCTCAACAATTTTTTGATACGCTTTTGTTCGTATCTATTTATACAGAACATACAAAGCTTCATGATTTTTAGATAAGTGAGCAATCAAACAAAAAAAACTTGTCAAATTTGCTTCTACTACTCCGAGTTTGTTCTCAAAAAAGTAAACAAACGGTTTAAAAAGTCAGCTCCGGTCCGTGAATTAACCAGAAATCGAGTGTATTGTGGCGGGATCACTTAAAATGTCATATTGATAGACATTTTACTGGCGATCCGTGTCAATCAGTTCGTAAAAAATAATGAAATCCTTGACATCGGCGCAGCGGCACACAGGTAGCGAAACGGAACGCACCCGAAATAAACAGTTAAAAGGAACACTCCCGTGGAACTGTCCATCACGTTCCATATTCAAACGAGCCAATGCCTGAATGAAGTATTTGTTTTATATCCTAACGAATAATGAACGCGTTCGTTATTCAAAATCGTTAATCGAGCTCTTTCACTTCATTTGTTTCGATCGCTTTTTAATCGCATTGAAGTCGGATCGCGTTCAGCCTCATTCGATTCATTCTCCTACCTATAGGAGTTCTAATTGTTGTTCAAATTGGAATTGTTCTAGAACACTAGCATGTAATTCAATACGAATTAACGGCATGCGCTGATTTTGTGACTTTACTCTCAATACAAATGAATTTGGAATAAGTACTAACCCTCTTATTACTGGCCCCTGGCCCTGTTCGATTTTCAAAACCACTTTGATTCTAATTTTAAAATGAGAGCTAGAAAAATATTTTAAATTGTGTTCCAAGATGGCGGAATGTTATTAAAAATTAAAATGTACAAAATAAGGTTTTACGATGTTTTAATTGTTTATTGTCGGCCTTTGTAGATTGAGGTTATCTATATTTACCTGATAGAGACACAGCATCGTAACGTACCTGTAAAAAATCAAAGCACAGTAAGATAAAGAAAATATTATCAGTACAATAAAATAAAATAATATACTGTCTTATCTCGATATACAGCGGGTACGATCGGGGAAATAAAAAAGTCACTCCTCATTTTTCCATATAAGTCTGGGGCGTGTCCCAGCAGAGGAACGCCCGGTGGCTGAAACCTTCACACTCCTTCTATAGAGCTGTTTTTCCAATAACATTTTATCGGCGTTCGATCGGTTCCGAACGCCCTCACTATCTTTCAAGATATCGAATACGCCTTCTAAGAAAACCATCATAACCCAAAACTCAACCTTATTCAACAGTTTTACAATGTCTATTCGGTTGCAGAATGACGCAGTAAAACATATTGATGTCGTATCGGTTTTCCATTAACACAAACGGGCGATATTCGACTCTGGATGCACGAGATAGGGACGATTCTCGTGTGTGGGCGCTGCAAGGAATGTATTGACGTGTTATCGGTGATGGTCCTGTCTCTTTCTGTCCCGAGTTTTTTCCATACATGCGTCCCTCTCGGCGGCGCAGGTCGTCCTGAGATGAGGACCGGCTCTTTGTCTGCGCATTCTTTCTTATCAAGTAAGCAATAATGGGCAAATAAAATGTATTAAAATACTAACCGTTTATGGTGCCCTGGTACTTAGCGTAATTGAAATATTCGTGTTTATAGTATATTTTATTTAAATTGAGTGTCTGTGCTACTGATAACAGAGTGATTTGAGATCGTAAAAAACAAAATCAACACACTTTACAGCAAAATGACACCATTAATAAAGCAAGTTTATACAGATTGACTAACTAATTTCTTAAAGAGTGTCTTACAGTTGTCAGAATGATCTTAATGGCTGTCTCGAAGCGTTATTCTGGACCTTTAGTCGAATGTTCAAGCTCTATTTATCTAAATATAGTGTTTATCCTGAAATTATATTCCACGTAACTTACGGTCGCTATAAATAGATGGCGTTAGCTGTCGGCATTTGTTGATTTAATGAAAAAAGTATATTCTGCTAGGATTGTTGTCTATAACTTTTAAATATATAGAACGTATCACATGTCTAACCGCTTTTATTTGTAAACTAGATTTTAAAAGAAAATATAAATATCAGAAACTGTAAATCCTAAAATTCTTATATTTTAACACAACAATTCCAAATTTGAATTTAGAACGCCATGTTTATAAAAACATCATTTGTTCTTTCAAATGATTATAGAACTGTCACTGTAACCGCCTCATTAAAAAAAAGTAGTAAGTCAAAATTTATTAAAAAAATAAATCATAAATTTGTATGTGAACCATCAAATGTTTAGAATACATTTTATTATGTTATCTTAGTTTTGAATAGATATTTGTGTAAGCCCGTTAACACATTATTTAGATTCAACTAGAAATAACTTTAGAAAACATAAATATGATACATGTGGCGTCTCAATCGCGTTGAGTTTTGTTTGATTTTTATAGAGATTTATTTATGTTATGATTATATGTATGATCCTGGTGTCTTCTGGTGTCGGTAATTAGTTATACCGTTATTAATGAAGCTTTGTTTATTTAAACAAGCTATTTTGTGTCTGCGCTTCCTCTAAAATATTTTTTGTCATATTTTATTGCGGTAATAAATTTAAATATAGGTTTTTGAGGCAAAATTTTAATTTCGGGTTCAATCACATGTAAATAATCAGTTGGGAAAATAAGCCTGTATTAAATTTTAAGTAGCTGTTTAAATGTTTGACAACGTGTCAGCTGTCAAAAGTGGTTTAAACAGCCTTTATGTTGACAGTATGAAACTGACTTTCAATCATATCTCGTGCGAAGATAATATTTGTCCTGTGATTAAAATAATTGAATAAAAACTCGACACACGTAGCATTTTATTTAATCCTAAACTGTACAGAGCCTGTAGGTATTATAGACGAATTCGTCATCATCAACAATCTTTATAATCTATTACTGAACAATGGCCTCTTCCTCGAAAGGAGGTTTTGGAAATTACATTTTTTTATCTAGAATAAGAATTGAACCCCTAGCCCCTGAATTAGTAGAACGAAACATTAACTTATACCCACACCCACACACCGTCTACGTTGTAACATAAATAGTGTATGACAAAGAGAATAACTACAACAATACTTTCAAACAAGACTCTACCTTCATTCGAGTCAATCATCTTCATTGGCAATAGTCTGATTCAGTCATAACATTAATAAGCAATATCCGCTTACCTTTTATAAACAGATTGCACGTGTTACTGAACTGCTACATGAAAATATAAGCTACTACTGTTGATATAACGTTTAAAATCTGTTGTATTTGAGTATGGTCTTGAGATGTTTCGGTTTTTATAAGTCTTTGTATCTCGATCAATCAATAGACGAAAGAGATCAATGGCTGGAATTCGTCACAGGGATTAGATTTTTTTGTTTGATTCTACTTAAGCAGGTGATGTCAAGGCAATCATGTGTACCTATTACGATAATAAGCTTTATTAGTTAGTGCTTTTATTGATCATTATTTGGTATCAAGTTTATTATTCATAGATGTGATTCTTAATATTAGGTAAGCTAATATTGGTGTTATAATGAGTGACTGTAAGTTTGATCTGTAAGTTATTGATTTTTAAGTGTAAATGATTTTATCAACCTATTTCTTTTATTTCTTTCCAACAATGTAAAAATTGAGGTTTGGATGATTTTATTTTAAGATTTGGATAAAGCGTGATTTTACAATTTAAATATCAAGCAGGCAGGTTTTTCTTTATTTCAAGAAACTACTAAAGATCTGTTTCAACTTATGATTCTTTATCCATCCTAATAATAAAATAAACAGACATAAGTTCTCGTACTTATCGCTTCGGTTCTTCCATCCTGTGATGAGCGGTCAAAACCTGGAACTCACTACCAGCATACATATTTCCTTCCCACTATGATCCCGGGTCCTTTAAGCGGAGCGTGAAAAAGCATCTCACCAGGCCGCCACAGTGTGGGTCACCATGCTGCATTGTCTTTATTCGCAATGACGATGGTGAGCACCGTTCTTGGATTCTGCTCATGCTTTCCATCAGGCAGAGTGGAGTCATTTTGGTAGCTGACAGATAAGAAAATCGTCATTTTCTTCTGATTAGAAATAAAATAATAATTTTCCTCTTTTTAACCAAAATAGTAATTACTGACCTACAAATTACACTTCATTCCAAACAATGAGTTGTTCACAAACCTAATCCAGTAAACTGTTCAATAACAAATAAACCAATAAGGGTGTTAGTTAAAGTAACCAACAATTTGAACCCGGAACTATTGACCCTCATTAAGGCGATGGCCCGTGACAGGATACAATGGTAATCCGGGATTATCCCGATAAAACACCTCTTGACCATCCACTAACATCTTTGCAGTCAACTAATTAAGGATGACCCCTAACATACTTGTAAAAACTTGTTTTATTAACTCGTACTGAACTAAATTAAACAAATGAAGATGTTTGAAAGCCATAAAATAGTTGATTTAAACGTTTTTTCTTTCGATTGACATTTATATTTTCGTATTGAATAAATATAAATTCTCTTCTAAAATAAGACAGGTCAAGTTATGTTGGTCAATATCTGGATCAAAATGCTTCAAGTGAGATTCGACCGGACTTTTCTCGCCGACGGAACCCTTTCTCGTCTATTATTTAAAACGACCTTCCTCTAGTCCTGAATTATGTGATGTTATGTGGTGATATTTTAACTTTGAGTTTCGTATGTCAAATTTAATTAATTTTGTACAAATGTTATGCTGGAAAATTGGTATAGTTACTTCAGCAGTGACTAGATTTTCATTAGAAAGTTATTATTTGTCTTCAAATCGTAATTTAGAATAATCAAAGACGCATACAACTGTAAATAAAAATATTACTATGAAAACTAATGAAATCATTACATGACTAAGTTTGTCTTCCATTTAATGCCTACATAACGTGGTAAATTCGTCCAAATGCATGAATTGGAGTAATAAAAAGTAATTACCAAAGTCAAGACAAAACCAACATTCATAAACAGAACCCCTATTTAAATACCCACAGCTATAATTTCTACAAATAACTAAAATACATTCAAAGCATGTAAGCCCTCCCTCCCTGAGGGCAAAAGATCGAAGGCCGGACATCCGGTCAAGTCGCCCTCAAACCGATACTATGAAGTATTTATTGAGTTGCGGCTCACCAAAAGTATTTTATTGTTGAGATATACCCTTTTCCCTAGCACCCTTTGTCTTGACTTAACTTTGTTCAAATTTGAATCTTATTGTTCTAACGTTAAAGTATGGTTTAGCTTATTAGTGTAAGGGTCAGGGTAGCAAGGTGTTATGTTTGTATTAATTGGACTTTGAAATGTTTTTGTCTGTTAGTTTGTTAATTTGTCGTATTGTTATAAGTTTAAGTCGTTATGTTCTTACGATAAATAATTTAGTACATTTGAAATAAAATCTGTTTCTAAGGACATTAAATAATCACCATACCCGCATATTCTCACAGGAGTGTAAGTAGAAGCATTGTAAAAGGATAAGAAACGAAAATTGGAAGTTCAATTTGAAAGGAAAAGTTAGTAAGATGTGAAGTTGACCAAGTGACCATATTAATCTTATGATAACAAGCTTTAACTATACCTAGTAACCGACTACTGGGAAAGACTAAAAGATTTAGTTCTGCTAACTTCGTACAATCTTGAATACCTATGTAATGATAAATTTTACTTATAATTGAGGGTGGCATCCTATTTAAACCAACAATCAGACGTGTACAAATGTGTGAGTATTTTTCTTGAGATAATACATTTAATACCTGTTTTATTAACATAGCCTTGGACTTCTTATTACAAAAATAGATGACCAATTAAATTAGATATAAGAAACATAAATTTCCACACTTTGCAATAAAGAGACTAGATAAATTATATTTAGCTACTGGAAGTAATCCCGATAGTACAACAGTTGGTAGTCGTAACTGTCAGGTTTGATTCCCGACACCTGTTGTTTTCAAACTCTTCGATTACGAGCCATTAGCGAAGCTCGAAGATATTTAATACTATTGAGTTTTATGTTAACACGGGTAAGGTCGTTGACTCGGAAAATTTTGAAATATCGACTTATGTTATTTTGTTCCATTGCCACCTAGTTTTGTTTTTTTTTTTTATATTTGATATTGTATTTTTGGCCAGTATTTATTAAAAAGAAAATTTGTGCATCTGACTGTCAGATAAGATTAAGCTTGCAGTTTTTAAAACAATTTAGCTTTTTTTGACAGAACACTTACTGTTATCTCTAATTGTGAAAAACAAGCTTTTGGTGCTTGCTTTTTTGCAGATTCCGTTAAACAATTATAACCAGAATTTTATTATAGAATGAAAGGTATTCTATATATATTATATAGATATGTACTTTCCGTAATTCCTTACAAAGTAAATACTAAAATAACAAACGAATCAACACACATTCAGATTTATAACATTGGTTCTGTTATCTTAACTAGTCTATTTCTTTATTACCTATATGAGGTCGGTTAAACCGTTGGGATCTAACAATCGGCGGCCGATTTGCGGTCAGTGTTGCCAATTTAAGCTATTATTGTACGGGACCCAATAGGGATCGTTCGATAACGATCGCACATTTTGTGGTCAGATACCATATACTATTTGTTTATTTTATATCTTTTAGTTTTATGATTTG
Source organism: Spilosoma lubricipeda (assembly GCA_905220595.1). NCBI lineage: Eukaryota > Metazoa > Arthropoda > Insecta > Lepidoptera > Erebidae > Spilosoma > Spilosoma lubricipeda. The sequence continues at coordinate 16,512,899 of HG992293.1, read as the reverse complement.
TCCTTAACTAGATAACCAGTATTACTAAATGTATTATAAGGATTGACTAGCTTTTAACCGACTTAAAAAAAAGATGAGGTTCTCAATTCGACTGTTTTTTTTTATGTTTGTTATCTCAGAACTTTCGATTGGGTGAACCGATTTTGATGATTATTTTTTATTTGAAAGCTAATGCTTCCCCTGTGGTCCTATTTGGTCCAGTTCTTGAAGTCAGTTTTTTCTTATTTTTTATATTATTTATTACATAATCTAAGAAGACTGACTCATTTTTCTGTGCGTTGCTTGTAACAGTGACATCAAAACTACTCTTGCTATCTTAATTTTTGGTGATAATAATAAGATATGTACTTAGGATTCACATACCACTAACCTTACGCCCAAGGGCAGGAATCAAAAAAGCTTTTTATAAGTCTAATTCTTATTCAGCGAAAACTTCACAATAGAATCATCGAAAGCCAATAAAAAATATGAAATAGAGAATATGACTACTTTACAAGGAATCAATGGGGCGAGGGTTGAGAATAGACGTATCTCTGTCGGTGGAACTCATCCGATTTCCGAACGAGCACCGATAGCGGAAGCAGCGCCCCCTACCGGATGTGCGTTGAGCGAGAAAATAGGCGGAAGTTTCGCACCGGGGAGAAAAAAATTCGCCAAAGAATCCCTCTGACAAATTTGCATTCGAAAAGGGGCACTTTTGTGTGTTTTGCCCAACGATCGGTTGTAAATTTGTCAGATTGTCAATTCACAACAAACGTACTTCACCGCCACTTTTGTTATGGTAATCTTTGTTTTCTTACACCGATTTTATTTTTCCGCTGGTGCAACACTTTCCTTTATCGAATTCTAAATTCAAAATGTTTAATGGCCATCAAATGTGAAAAACGTAAAGATTCCAAATTCAAAGTTTGGGTTTGTAGCGCGTAATTAGACAGGTGATTCGCTAATTCGTAAAAAGAATTCGTCTTAATTCCACCGCGGGGCCTATTCCGGCGACCGCTCGAGACTCGCCCGCGACTGTGGGAACGTCACGTCGAATAATCGGTATCCGCGCAAAAACCTGCCAGTGGATGTTTTGAGATCAACCTTTTTATAATTACAGACGTCTAAATTGATTGACAGTTCATTTTGAGCTTTCTTACTTTGTGAAAAGATCATACTTTGTCTTCTATATAATACTTTTACTCAAACAATATTTAAATTACAGGTTAACATTTCTCTGTAATTTCAGATATTTACGCAAAACTAATGTAGTAGTATCCACCAATTAATTATGTAGTTTAATAACAGGTTCTTCGAAAAGCAATAATATTTAAGCGACACTGTTAATTTTATTGCAGTTTTCTCAGTGGTAAGCGATCTTGTGTTTTAAACCAGAGGTCGTGCGTTCTATTCCTGATTAAAACAACTGTTGTGTGACGACACAATCATATGTTCCATATCTAGGCGTAGTTTTTTCAAGTTTGATTACAATAGAATGTTCTCAGCCTAGTTTGTGTTAATTTGTTAATTCACCAGGTAGTAGTTATGGTCGTCATGATATCAATAAGAGCGCAAATAGTATCTTCGTTGATGACGTATGTTCTTCACTCCCGCTTGTGGATGCGCGTCGAGGTCAGGGCCGACCGGCGCATGCGCACGTATGTGGTTATAGAACTTTATTTTCTCAAAAGAAATTAACAACAAATTTCACTTTATGAGAACATTTAACAAAAGAAACAATATTTACATAGTATATTTACTTAATGATATTTTTTAAATATAGGTACCCATAGTAATACGTGCTTTTAACTTGTTAGGTAATAGGTAAGCACTAGTACATACCCACATTATCATGTCTTATACCTTCAACTACGTGTATTAGGTGTAAACGCACTCAGTTAGGACTTACAAGAAATAACCACTTTATGTTCTAAAGCAAATAATACTGATACAAGCTCATGATCACAACAAAAACGCTTAAATACATTACAGAGATTAAATACTACTTAACAAACAATATGGAATACATATACTATCTAGATGTATGCATGACGGTTGTGTTGTAAAGGGGGATTATAACATACGTAGTATGTTTGTTCGAGTTTCTGATGATATTGAAACATCATATCTACTGACATATGAAAAAACAATAACAAACAGAAGTTATGGTACAAACTCTTTAAGGCTAAACTGTACAGCAGATTTTTTCTTGTAAGACCTTTCAGGACTTTTCTGAGATTGGTAATTTTTTTAACAAAAATATATACCTAATAATTCAATTTTAAACAATATTTAGCATTAAACACTAATGTAATTTAGTTTCAAAACGTCATTATTTATGTTTGTCATTACAAAAATTACGATTCAATAATTACCGCGTATAATTGAGTACTAAAAACTGAAATCAGCTACAAGTTTCATTAAAGCCCAAGAATCTCCGCGTTCAATAAGTGCAAGCAGGAGGCCGCTGTTGTCGGCAACATCAAAAGCGAAACGAGCGCAATTTTGACAATTAAAAGGCTGTGCATCGCGCGCATCGCCCGCTCAGCGGCACTGGCACCGCGTGTCCTTGCCAGGAATCTCAAACTCAGAACCCACTTTTTACCAATAGGAAACCGGTCTCATTTGTACGCTTACTTCAAAACCATTTAAACCTTTTTATTTATACTATTCTGTTCAGTAATGTGATGTGTAACACGGTAATAACCTCGTACATTTCTCTTTCTTTACAACGGAATAACAACGAGCTAAAAAGAGACCGCAACACTTTTCATTTCATATTACACATTACAAAATGTCATTTTATGATCATCTGATTCTGAATTACGTCCGCAATCAACGTCCCATAACGATACTGTAAAATTTTATGACTGTGTTTTCATCAAATCTTATATAGTTAATAAAAATCACCAATTTGTTGTATATCTATATATATGTTAGTTGAAAAAGCCTATCGTTTAGTTTTAAACCATCGTAAATTAGAACTTTCGGTCGTAATATCGAATTTTTAATGTATAGAATTCTTTAGTCGAGTTACGTGGCGAGTGCCGAACTCGAATAAGTCAAGTTTTTATTGGTCGTAAAAATTTAGGACCTCTAGTAGGTGACTCTATTCTTTAGATCGATTTTACGTATCGGATATTGGACGATTATGACCGAGAAAATGGTTTTAATTAAAAGAATATAATCGCCTTATAATCATAAATTGTATGAGCGAGAACATATAAATATTTGTCAAAAAACTCATTTCATAATAAGTTCGGTGATTTCATCGAAGTATGCATACTAATGTTATTAATATCTATAAATGTAAGATCATTTTTATTATACTATATTAACTCATAAATACTTAAGTAGCAGCTTCAAGGAAGCCACCACTTATCGTAACAAAGGTAGGAGAGTTCTCAGTCACAAACAAGTGCTTGCAATATGAATCTTAGTGAATATCACATCTCGAAACATCGACTACAAAGTCGTCTGTACTAAATCGAGTTCAATTGACTGACGATTGATTATTCAATCAAAACGGATTGATCGGCATTATCGGATAAAAGGCGGACAATTGAGGCGACCGAGTGCAGCGTCGGGGTGGGATCACGACACAGCGGCGTGCGCAGAAACTTAACAATGTAAAATTGCCTATATTTTGTTCATTGCTACGAGATTTAAGAATTCATTTGACGTTTAATACGTTGTTATTGGAAAATGAGCTGCAGAAATACACTAATAAACTTTATTAAATTGTGATCAGCAATTTAATTACCATATTAAATAAATTCAAGTCAAATACTTTTTTACCAAATTCGTCATTTCGAAAATTTCGAAAAAAGTGTTGATATAATTACGATTAACGTAACATTTTATCTCTAAATTGTCTAGGTATACATTAATAAGCACCCATTCTAAATTTAAAAAAATCTAATTCATTTTTTAATTTCTTGACAGAATCAATGATCCGCATTCGATTTTCAAATGGCAAGGGGCGGGAAACAAAGATGTCTCACTTAAGGACATCGAACGTGATCTGTTTGCGAAAAAATACCTTTAAGCACCTCTTTACCTGTGTCCCGGACCCTCGGAGGGGAGGAGAGTTTTCTTTTGAACTTGTAAACACAGTCTGAAAGATGTCGGAATCTTTGCGGTTAAACTTCGATTGCCTTTATTTGTTTCACTTTGTGTTACTTCTCGTGTTTGCAACAAATCGAACGTGATTTTTATTTTCGAAATTTGAATTTGTTTGTTTGGAAATTGTGAAATTTGTTTCTTTGCACAAAAAGGTTTCAATTTTTGTTTAATTGAGAGCTACTTAAAATTTTATGTTTTACTTTTTAAAAGTTAACTGTCAATTAGGGACAATAATATATTGATTGGTGTTACGAGCATGTACGTAATGAGATCATTATGAGACGTAAACGTAATCCAACAAAAACCTGAACTTATAACATGTCAAGTTTTTCTGAACAAACGCTAGTCGTTAAGTTCAAACACAGGAGTTCTAGAATCGTCTCTGCGTTGTTCCGGATCATTTAACTTATTTTCACTTACTTAAATTTTATAAGGTCAAAATGCACATTTACAATTTACAGAATTTTGTCACGAAATGTGTTAAACAGAATATACTTACAATTTTGTAATGTAATGCGTTTCAACTCACGCACAAACGTAAAAAAGTAATTCCTTTTAAGGAGTAAGGTGTCATTTATGTTTTAAATAACACACTTTGTGTGAAATTTATACTTAAACATCATTATAGATTAAGAAAACCTTTTTGGAGTACTTAATGCTCGTCCAGCTGAAGATTTATGTATATTATGAGCTGGAAGTCAGCTGCTAGAATACGCAAAGATTTAATCATTAGCAATCAAAAGCAATCTTTACGATAAGATACTTATATATGTCGACTAGCTGAACCCCGCGATGTTACCCGCGGTTATTGTTGTATAGCGGGTAACGCCGCGGGACAAAGCTAGTCTTAAAAAGTAAGTTACTCCCTATATCTTCAGCTACCTGGCAGTGAAAGTCCCGTCAAAATCGGTCTAGCCGTTCCAGAGATTACCCGGAACAAACAGACAGACAGACAAATTTTTTTTTGGTAAAAAGCGATTATTTTAACATTACAAACAGACACTCCAATTTTATTTATTTGTATAGGCTAGATCTGCCATGAGAGCTAGGCGCCAGCTACAATCCTTGCGAAACACCATTGTAAGAAATAAAGAAAAGAGACCTAATTAACTTTATTAGAGCTATTATAAATGTTACTAAATGTTTGGTAGAAATACTTTTAATAGAGACAGAGAAGTCAAAAAACAGTGCCGCTTAAAGCAAAAACAGTAACTTTTCAATGGTATAGCGAATCAAATGCTTTACTAAAATCGATATCCAATAAAACAATCTCAATCGCTTAATTTCAGCTCAAGAGACATGTTCCCTATAAAAGGTGAGTGCTAAAATGGCGTGGTACATTTATGGCGGTGCGTGGGGGTGATGTTCGGCTGTCGATGCTAATCAATTTTATAACTCTATGGCGAAGGGTGAACTGAGCGGCAGATTGTTTGAGTTATCGTTTATTGAAACATGCAATCATTTTTTGTTTAGAAATATATTTTTTAAATCAAAATCTATGAACCTTTAAACCTAACCTGTATGATAAGTGATTATAGTAAAAAAAATACAGCAAAAAAAGAATTTATTGATATCTGTGACAGTTGTCAATAGTGTCACTTTAGAACTTACGAGGTACATTTAGAGATCGTTTTTTTGTTTTTTCGAAAGACGGTCCCCATTTCATGTCATCCATATTTTTTATATTTTTAATAATTTAATTGATCACGGCGAAAACTTGAAGACAGACTTAAGGTTTGATGACTTTTAATACTGACATGACTGACTAAATCTCATCAAATCAAAAGAAGATGAGGTACATTTTAGGTGTGAATTTTTGTATATATGATATATTTTCACTTTTGATAAAACTGTCTGACTGAACTGACGTAAAGAATGAAAATATATCTATACTATAATATATAAAGCTGAAGAGTTTGTTTGTTTGTTTGAACGCGCTAATCTCAGGAACCGCTGGTCCAATTTAAAAAATCTTTCAGTGTTAGATAGCCCATTTATCGAAGAAGGCTATAAGCTATGTATCATCACGATAATACTTACAGGAGCGGAGCACCAATGAAGAATGTTACAAAAACGAGGGAAAATTATCACACTACGGGCAATAGGAGACGCAAACGAGGTTGCGTAGGTCAGCTAGTATTTAATAAGTGAAACAATATAAAATTAATTCGTCGGAGTATATATAGGAGGATATATTTTAGGGACAGCTATGCTACGTCACAAGCAGTAACATATACCATCAGTTTGGTTACAATAGCATAGGCTCAGTTTAGTTTAGGAGTTAGACAGTGGTGTTTAAGAATTTTGAAGTTATTGTTATGAGCTGGCAATAAATACTGTTTTAATTATGAATCATACCAAGAATTGTTCACAGTGGGAATCCCAAGCTCTCAATACCTTATGTAAATTGCAAGTAATTCTACTGAAACTATATTTTTTCCTTGCCCGTCAGTAAACTATGTTATTTTATAATCACTTTCCTCTAACACATGACTTTCGGTAACCATTCTTTAAGCTTCATTTTCAAAGCCTGTCATCCTGAATTTATTACACTTTATTGATTCAGAGAATAGACACACATCTTTCTGCGTCCCAAAAACGTGCACGAGAAACACGTCCTTTCTCGACAACTGATGGTAACAAATTAATTATTAATTTGCGCAACGAACGAGGGAGTGACTTTTTTGTTTTCTAAATTCAAAATTCATTGACGTTCTAAAGTTGAATGTGTTCGTTTTCTGAAATCGTTTGTTCATGTGAGAGGATTGGATGTCAGTGTCTTGAATATTGACAATGCCCTTCTTAATTTAAAAAAAGTCTTCAGCGTTTGACATTCGTCATTTTTAAGTTTGTTTTTTTCATGGTTGGTTACATATTGAGTGTTTATTTAGTGGCTTTTGTGATTATGTGATTGGTATTAATGTTTATGTGATGTTAATTGATGAACAAAGTATAATTATAGGTACTCACTGTATTTTCGCATACGGGAACTTAATTTACCTGAAAAAAGTAATGGATATTAATGTTTTTGTTCCATTTGTTTGTTTAAAATTAACCTACTTATGTATTAGAGAAACTAACGAACTCTTTACAACATTATTATACCTATTGATTATTTTTGGTATGATCGGTGGTGTTATCGCGACCAGCCTGTTATAAATATAATATACTATTTACCCACGGGTAACGCCACGGTGCGGAGGTAGTCTAAAAAAGTACCCTAAGTTACTTCTTGTATTATCAGTTATCTGCCAGTGAAAGTTCCGTCAAAATCGGTTAGCCGGACCAAACAGACAGACAGACAAAAATTGTAATAAAGATTCTTTTGGTATGTGCTATGTGCCGTGTATACAAACATTTGCATTTATTCAAAAAGCGGTTATTTTCATATTACAAACAGACACTCTTTGAACTTTTACGCACAGCGTATTTAAAACTGAACTCATCTGCTCAAAAAAAGTTTAACTTGCAAAAGTGTTTTGTATAACCTAATTGCAGAATAAATGATTTCATTTCATTTCATTTCAAACAATTTGTGCTCATCACATAATGTTTGATCTGAGTGGGATTCGAACCCACGGCCTACGCTTTGCAGTCAGTGACACTAACCACTAGACCAATGAGTACACTCATCAATATAAACAGTAGAAGTACCAACATAAAGTGGATCATGCGGGCACCGACATTAAATAAATACTATTCAAATATGAAATTATTCGCTTTACGATTCTTAATTGGTTTTAGTGCTAACATAAAATTTGTATTGAATTAATACGTATTTATCGGTTTTATTCTCAATATAATTATATTAGTTTATTGACTGATCATATTTTTATAATTAAATTGAGTGGCCATAGACACTGAAACTTGTTTCGTTTCTAAACGATTTAGTTGACGTTCATTTGAGTAGAGACATTTTTTATCTACTACGTTCAAATAAGCTATTGATTGTGGTTATTGTTGAATTATTGATAAATAGGTAGTAGAACCACGCTGATTTCAGCACGAACGGGCCGGCTCGACCGGGGCGGAACTACCCTCGCACAGAAACACTCTTGGATTCTGCTTATGCTTTCCATCAGGCAGAGTAGAGTCATTTTGGCAGGGCTAAACATAAAAAAAAAAATAAAAAAAAATAAAAAATTGACAGCAGAATTTGTCAACTTTTTTTAAAATAAAAAAATGTAATTCTAATAAAGCGTTTAGTTTCCAGACCGCTATTCTTAATCTGACACATGCTCATAATTCAGCACGTCCATCGGCAGGTGACCCGTACAGTGGACCTACCTGATCGACTCCTGCGCACATCCAAACAAACCTTTAATTATCAACACGTTAATCGCCCGCCGCCCTCGGGAACCGATGACATTAATAAAAACATTTTATTTCACTATAAATAACAATAAAAATAACATAAAATAGTATAGTCTCCGTGATCAATACCCACAATTTTACTACCATTTTATTGCTCGCCGATGGAAGCCGAAATGCCTAATTTGACTTCATTAAGTGCTCGGAGAACAATAAAATTATATTTTACAGATTTAAAAATATAGATTTGTTTACATATATACATACATACTAGATTTTGCCTGCGGCTCCGTCCGTGTGTATATCGGTTATCGCGGTAAAGAATAGCACAGGTCTTTCCTCAAGAATCAAAGTAACTCCATGACAAATTTCATTGAAATCGGTCCAACGGTTTAACCGTAAAAGGAAATATGCATTAAGTATGGATAATAAGGTTATTTTCATGTTTTTGTTCTGTAGACGATGTTCTTCGTCTGCTAAAGGCTTACTGGTTAATTAGGCCTCACTTGGGAGCAATTATAAAATTTTCCTAACACTATTAGAAGCTATAAAGGCCAAGTAAAATTTATGCGCGTAACGAAACGTAAATGTCAGAACTCAAGAAAATAGTTTTTTTTTTTCAAAACAACACGCAACATGTCAATAAGAGCTGGTTAAAAAAAAGCCCTTTTTAAATTTCGAATCGATCCTTTCACACTTAGAACAAGCGAACGCGACGGTTGATTTCCGTTCTTAATATTCAAACAGAAGCTTCTTTTAAATAGGTTTTATTGCTTTTCGGATTGTGAATGAGTGTAAAGTACGAAACTCAATCGGTAATTTGAATACCGAATAAGATTCGAATTTCGATTATGGATTCATTCGATAAGTGACCTCGTTTAAAGGATATTGCTTGTTTAAACTATTCAATGATCTAATCAAAGGGGTTTTATTCACAACTAATATTAAACTAATCGGCATGTAATTTTATGTCATACCTAATGACAGGTACATCGGAAAGTCGTATAAACTAGTAATTATTTTCTTCCATCTTGGCATACCTAGTTAGTGAAACGGGTGTTTAGTCATGTCTTGGATATTAAAACCATATTTACTACCTATAAAATTTATAGAATAATTGATATTGGCATTACTTATGAAGCAAAAAAATAAAATTTTAAAAGTAAAGTTTGAATCAGTAAAATTGTCATTTGTAAGACTCTTCAATAAATAACGTGCGAACAGGTCCCCGTCGTAAATTTCTTAACGTCCCGAATGTATCCGATCACGAACCCGGTGTGACTTTCATTGGATTAGAAAAATAAAATCTATAAAAACTCATAAAGTGCTCATAAACACGAAGGAGGTAATAAAAAACAGTCCGATGTCGTCTCTCAGCTGTCGCGCGCTATTTCCGAACGAAACGGCATTCAAAAATCGAACTCCATCGAACCACGAGGGGGATATCGTTACGATTTTAAAATTAGAACGTTCTTTTATTTCTTTTAACATTTTCATTTCGTGTTATTGCTTATGTCCTGTTCATATTGAGCAAAGTATCTCTGTGACGTCATTTGACATGATTTTCACATTCAGGGAGGCAATAAAGTGTCATATTTGCGTCAGACATCGCTCACGAATACTGATATTGGTGGAAAAGATTATATTGCAATATTTTTAATTAATCATTATGATTAACGTACAATATTCATTACATGTTTAAGCTAGTCATTTAGTTAACTTATTTAATCAATTTTGAGTAGTAAAAAGATTATGTAGCTTATTGATTTAAATGTTTGGGAAATGTGATAAAAATAATTAAGACTTCGATGGTGGGAGACTTGGGCCATAAGTCTTCATCTTTATTCAAAATAAGTTAATAAAATTTGTTATTGTAAGATTATTATGGAGAAGAAACAGGGGCACTGTCTTATTAGTAAATAAATACATCAAGGAAAATATGAAAAAGCCAAATGTTTTCGTAAGTAAAAGCGTCATTATCCCAAAAACACGTGCCAAGTGGGTGAGTGTCAATGAAATGAAACACAATGTACTGTATTTTTAGATAATTTACTTTAAATTTTACTTTGTAAAAGAAATTAATGTCATAAAAACGGAATTTATTTTAGAGAATGTTACAAAATCGGTTACAACACCGCTCCATTTTACGGAATGTTTTAGATTATATTTTTTTATAGCGTTACACGTGTTCACACTATCGCCGAGACATTGTTGTCGCGATTAAAGATGAGTGAAATGAAATGTTCCCTTTGAAATTCTGAGTATTTCTAGATGAATGATTGTGGTGAGTCAGACGACATTCGGAATTCGAATAACTATTCTGTATTTGAAAATGAAAAAAAAGAATAGTAAATTATTTACTCATTGTCATTTGACGTTTACTTTTTACTATTTTAGTAGAATAATTTAACGGTATAGTAGAAATTTTGTATAATTATAAAATTATTTTGAATAATTAATACAACTATAAAATATAACGTTTAAATTACTACTAATAAGTTTCTATTCAGACATGATTAATAAAACATATTTCATCAATTTTTATAACTTTATAAATAACATATTTATGGTATAAATGTGGAACCTTGGTATGTTTATTATTTACTAGTGGCATATTAATGAGCTGGTTTTATTAGTTGTCATATGATTAAATTTTTACGAGAATTTATAAAATAAATCTTGTTGTCGATAGTAAGTTTATAAAACATATTTATAACTTCTACTAAAAAATCACATTTAATACAACAAGGTGTGATTCTATAGTAATTAGAGTTCCTCTAATCATAAAAAAAGTAATAACTAAAACCCAACTACGACAAAAAACGACGCTGAAAAACTATGAAATAAGTTTCAAAAGCCGTAGTCACACGTTACGTAGAAATGTACCATAACAATTAAACAAAGCGTGAAAACTTGTTTTGGTGCCGTTATAATTTAAATATCACAATTATCGAATAAATACGGACAAAGTCACGAGCAAATGCTAATAATATATCTATACAAATAAATAAAATTGGAGTGTCTGTTTGTAATATTAAAATAACCGCTTTTTACTAAATGCATATGTATATACGGTACATATGCCATACAGCTACAAACAGACACATCTTAGACATACGCTTGTCTTTTAGTTATTAAATTGATTCCACAGATTATAGCAGGCTTTCCACTGACTCATATTTCGTCACCAATGACTAATGTAAATTATTTTAATGAGAAGACATGCTTCACACTTTTAGATTTACGATGCCCTTAAAATTTGATCGAATTAACACGCTTCAAGTTCTACGTCAAAAAATATTTAATAAACCTTTCATTTTAAATTATAGAAAACATAAAATTTTGTTAGTCGATCATTAAAACGTTTTAGTATATAACATCGTAGTTCCAATAATCCCCCGTCACTATCTCAGAATACACGAAAATAATCCCTCACTAGCTCCCATAAAAACAAATAGAAAAAATTAAAAGCGCAAATAAATTTAATATTACCAATCTCGAAATGTTTCCTAACGAAAATCATTAAACTGACAAACATCGTAAAGTGGCGACGAAATAGAACGCGTTCCACGGTTTATATATAAAATTAAGAATACGACATATTTTTAAAAGTTCGAACAGCGACATTTAAAACTAATCGCTGTTTTCGATTCCCGCGCGCATTTTGAAAGAGTTCGAACACGCTCGGGGTGTTCTAAATTTGAAATGTTTTCGATTTTCGAACGGCTGCCGGGAGGCGTCAATGGTGCTGTGAAAAATTGCGCGAGGATTATGAAATGCGTTCGTTTCTTATTTTAATAATTGTCTTTAGAATGTGATGACGTTGTTCTGAATCATATTTTTTTCGAATTAATGTTGAAAACTGAACACTAAATAATGAAAAATTATGATCATCTGGTATATTCATTAATCAGCTACAAAGGGACATCATATGAATTTCAACTGCCTGAAAACGGAAGGAAATATTCGTTTGTAGATGAATAAGTAGCCATTAACCAAACGATGTTAAGAATATTATCTTTTTTTAAATAAAATAAATCACCAGTATTGGCACAAAACTCAGTAACACAGGAAAATCCGAAATGAATCAAGCTCATACGGTTATTGTTTAGAACGTGTCTTGAACACACAAAAAGTGAAATAGGGAATTTTGTAACATAGTATGACATGGCTTTGTCTTATCTCTGAATGCAGTATCTGATACATACTAAATATCAGGTGACACACCTTACTTTTGTGATTTGACTGTGTCTCGTGATGCCAGCAAATCATGTTTGCAGTCACCGACCCAGTTTCTCCAAGACTATGACTAAGAAAGGCTTTTCAATATTTTTTTTAAATATAAATAAACATTTTTTAACAGAACTAATATTATATTACATTGAATAATAATATTTTTTATATAAAACAACAGATTAAGTATCGCTACTGTTTTACTTGGATGATGTTTTAATGGTCTTTACCAACCGGTCGGCTTTTAGGAGATCGCTTAATTGAGATAGGTGATTTTATATTTTAGTAATCGTATTCAATATAAATAAATATTTTTTAAAATGGTATTTTAATATATATAAATACATGCATTTAGTAAAAAAGCGATTATTCTAATACTACAAACAGACACTCCAATTTTATTTATTTGTATAGATTTACTCCCCTTGTAGCCCTTAAATGGTAGATAGGCATAAACGGGTACGATATTTGTCAACTATCGTTTAATTCTGTTTTTGTAATTAGAAACAATTTATTTGACCCTAGAAATTAAAAAAGATAAATTAGGGAAAGTGTGGAATAGAAAGGATATATAAATGACTGTGTAGGTACTATAAGTAAAAGCTTGAACAGGCCAGGGTCTCAAACCTCCAACTACTAATGCAATTTCATAAATGTCAGCGCTTGTATTTTTTTACTTTCATCAATATATTTTGCAATAAACTTTCTTGTGTGAAAATATACTTAATAACAATGAACCTGTGAGTCAACTTATTTTGCCGCCTGTACATGGCAACATTTTGCAGTTCGATAGCAATCTGTCAAACATGAATGACATTTCAGCTAGCTTTATTTATTTTACGACCGAAACTTAACGGAAAGCTTATTGTTTAAAGTATAAGGTTTAAATTCGTTGAACAAATATTTTGTGAATGAAACAGGATTGTGGTATTTTACACAACGACATAAGAATCGTTCTTGGTTACGTTACCTAACTGGTAGGTATTTGTTAAATGCTAAGATTTCTAATGGAAAGTTTAGGTTTGTAATGTTATTTACTTAATCTCTAATTATATATTTATACTTATTTGGATTTAAATGAACGCAACACTTCTCGAAGACTATATTCGTCACATTAAAAAAAAATGTGTCGGATATTAGCCATAATTGAGGGATTCCTTGGCCTAGAATAATGACAATAAATGCGGGTAAAATTGCAAGACGGCTAGAATATATGTAATATAGTTCATATTACATAATTATAAAAGTTAAATTATATTTATTTTATTACATCTTTCTTTCCAACTTTAGTATAGTGTCAAGTGCAGGAGTGTTGCCAACCTATTAAAGATATTTGAAAAAAGTGTGTTGCTAGACTATTAAATTAGTATTGTTCTACTTATCGAGATAAAAAAGACAATAATATTGCTTCAGCCCTTTTGTATATCTCTAGAGACGAATATCTATTTTATAAGAGAGGTTTGTATCTTTTGAATAAAAGATAACAGACACAAAATTATTTTTTCTCCTAAATTGAAAAAAATGTTATTCGATTTAATTAGTTACGAAGAGTATCTATCCAAAAACTCGTATCGTAGAGTTTCTTCCGCTTGTGATATATGTTCGAACGTTAATACGATTTCTAATGAAAACCATCAAATTATAAGACATTAGAGCTTCATATTTATCGCCGCTCAATATCTCAGGGCACTCTACATAAAACTTTACGATTGGTTATTTTAGGCGTAAAGAGTACCCAATTAACCTTTTAAGTTTGTACGACATCCCTTATATGTCGTTTACCGTAATAGTATCGTAAATCTCCTATTTCTGTATCCTAAACTCGATTAAACCAATGAAATATATCATCGATATAACACAAAATCGATGTATTGACAGTAATCGATTACGTGTCGATACAGCTACCAAAATGCCCGTTAAGAATTCTTAATTCGAATTTATTCGTCAAAATTAATCTCTGATTCGTGTCGTGTTTGTTTTGAATTTGGAATGCAGAGGCATTCTATATTCAAATTTTTGTGTTCCACGTTTGAATGTGATAATGACGTTATTAAAGTTTGGAGTCATAGACTGGTCATTATTCTATGTTTTTAATGTTAATTGTTAGAACGCTGTCAAAATTTATTTTGTTGTAAATAAAAATAACGTTGTAAATCGATTGTTTGAAGATGTTATAACTTTCGTTGTGGTTTTAAAGGTATATATTCATTAGGGGAGTGTTGCTTTCAGTGGCAAAAAATATTCCAATTCATCATGATTTAGGCGCATTAAAGTCGATGATAATTTTCTAGAAGTTAATTATTCAAGTTGTACTTACATACAAAAGAGCTGGCAACCAGTTCAAGGTTCTATTCTCGACTATTACAGCGCTCAATAGGCCGTTTATTACAAACCATTTATACTGACACGGCTATTAACGGAAATACTAGTTATGTATGACGATTATCGGACGAATTAACGTTATAATATGCTATTATATAATATTAGGAGTATCCGATTTATATTACTCGTTAACTAATAATTGCGTTTGCTAAATCTGTATGGGTCTTCAGAAAGGTTATTTCAATTGGCTTTTAGTAATTGGTCCTATACGACTCTTGGTCCAAGATGGAGTCATAGATTTAAGGGGGGATCGAAAAAAACATGAAGCAATTAAAGAAAAAAACTTTGATGGCCGTTTATCTGTCTGTACAGTATTATCATTGTCCGGATATCTTGTATTAGACAACATAGAATTTTGAAATTGATATGTTTCACCTTCAGATCATACCTAAGCATACTCGTATACCTTAAGTGACATAATATTCCCATTATAATTATCTACATCCCTTATATAAAATGAATCAGAAAAGTATAAAACAAAAATAGCTAGTTATCTATCTATCACACGACTTAAACTCATTCATTACGTAAGTGTAATCAATAGTGATGTGCATTCATAATGATGAACGTTCACCGACGCATACCGTAGAGGTGTATTCCAAATTGAAACGTGTCGATAGTTCCCATTCATGCCAGTGTTTACAAACACTCGCGCTAGACTCGACTAAACACGCGAGCGGCGAGTGGGAAATTAGTAGAAACCAGTTGAAAGCAGTTAAGATTATGTTAATGAGCTGTACACTGCGCCCCGTCGGGATGCTACCCGTTCTACCATTGTTCAGTCGATATTGTAATCGATTTATTGTTCTGTTAAGTATCGATTATACTTATATTGTTACTTTATTTTTATGTATTAGTAAAAATAAGTAAATAAATGAAGTTACAAATAATATATTATGAATGTCTTAATATATGTAAAGAAGTTTTCTAATATTTTTATAACTGTGGAGTTAGTTGAACTGGTCCTGAAATCATTGTGTTGTATCTTCGATTACTATACTCAGGAACGATTAGGTAGAGCTTAATTTTTTGTTTAACATCTATATTTCTTTTAATTTCTGTATGACGCATTATAGACTTCGGAGACCATTCCCACCACGTCTCAACCACCCAACCACATGAAAATACCAGTAAAAACTGACCACTACAAAGGAATAACGCCATTTGTACTACCACAATAAAGACGAGATTAGTGTAAGTATTATTTGTAAGACGATGTTAACTGTGTCGAAGACTTAACATTCATATCTCGAGGCATTCGCCTATACCTAATAACCATCAATGATCGGGCCGATTGTGAAAAATATCATTAAAAAACCATCAGCGCTTGATGATTTGAATGTTCCATACATGATTCGTGCGGCCGGCCATCAACCACAATCGATTCTTTATTTTTTCCCCTCATAATTCTATTAAATTATCGAGTTGTAATGTCGTTTTATTCGTATATGCTTCGCGGTTTAAACGTTCAATTTCGCGAAATCATATTCGGCATTTAAACAAAGCTTTATGTTACATCCAGACCATTCCAAATTGGAAATTATCCAACTGCAGTTGATCCGAGTTGATTAGTTTGAAGTAATGATCTAGCTAGAGTGGATCGATAGGGCACGCCCACCTATAGATACAAGGGGAGGGTCGCAAATCAAATTAGTGAACTCGATGCATCGATTAGCCTTGAACGGATCGACAAAAAACACGATTAGCCCCAAAAATCATTGACAATCGAAAAAAGTAACAAGCAACAGTTAATGGCGGTTTTTGTTCAAAGTCCGAAGATTTGAATTCGTAATTTCAACCGCAAGGCGTTCGAATCATTTGTCAGTGACAATTTTTTGGTTGCAATCGATTTTTAAATACAGGTTACAGTTTTTGTTTGAACCATTCGTGCCGCAAAATTCCACGTTTTTGGAGACTTAAGCTTTGTTTTTTTATTTAATAAATTAGTAGTAACTGGTAAAAAGAACTCACAATAAACTTTACACTTGTTGCTTTTCCTTCAATAAATCGTAGCGTTTTATTAGGTATAGTAGCGTCACCGTTCGACCCAGAACTGACGTAGACATGGGAAAGCACGCAATTTTTTGCTCTAAACGGGACACAGGACACATTCTTTGAGGCATCAAGGCTGTGGGAACCAATTGTATTCCGCTTAAAACTCGTAGGGAAATGCTCTTTTTACGATCCGAACCGATACGATCGGCCGATGAATCGAGTCGATTAATTACGGCGTCGAAATTCGAATGTTTGCAGTGAAGTTCCTTGGCCAGCACTAATTAACGGTCGGAATGGGAATTTCAAAGTTTAATTTTTAAATTTAGTGGTATATATTGAACGGATTTAAATCCTTTTCGTATATGACTTACAAATGTCTAAATTAGTAAGTATCTATGACCTACTTTTTACCCGACTACGGCAAAGCCAAAGGAGGGTTATGATTTTGTTATAGGAATACAATGTACTTAAATCAGTGCAACTTAAGAGTCGTCAGTGCGTTGCCGTCCTTTGACTTTCCCCAGAGGATCATGGATCGTGGTGCTTTGGTTTTCAGTGACGCTATGATATCACTCCAGTACAGCTTTGGGCCAGCCAGTGAGTGACCAACTTCGCAACATTGATGATAGATTATGTTTTCGAAATCATAGGTCAAACTTAACTTTTGAATGATTCCATTCGCATAGTGATTGTTGTATATTAAAGGCAATCATTCATTCATTTGTGCAACGAATTAAACTTTATTTATTTTAAAACCGTTAACTTTTATAATCAAAATTAATCGATTCATTAATCAAAAATTATTTACATTAAACTTACAATTTTTAATGAAGAAGTCACCACCGGATAGGCAATTTCATAAGTTTATTTTCTTACTCGCCATTAGACGTGACTTAATAATATCTGACATTTTACGTATTATAAGTGTTAAAATATCGTAAAATATATTTACACTATACAAAATTCTTACCTAAAGGTGTTGAGATAAGATTTTTTCATGAAATAGAGTGCAATCGAGCAAACGGGTCACCAGAGGATAGAAAGTGATGTGATAACCGATGCCTCTGGTCACCTACAACTCAAAGTCACAGTGAATTAGGGCGTAGGGGAGGGGCAGGTTGGCTTCTTTAATCTTACTCACTCGGTAAAATAATTGATTCCTAGCGAGACCGATCCATTTGTCCATTGCTCTTATACGTAAATTGTATTGATCGTACTCTGTTCATCGATGAAGATCCAAGTTATTCCCTTCTCTAATTGATAAAGAACACCCATTAGGTATAAAACTGTTTGAGCATTTCCGAAAAAAACCATAAGTCTTTATACTGAAGAATATATGTGATAATCATCATCATTACATTATAGAACTATTTTATCGAGAGTTTTTTCCTAAGGACGTTAAAACAGTGGATTCTCTACCTTATTCAATTATAGTGACAATAAAATGATACGCAGTATGCCGCCAAGATTTTATTGATGTTAATTGTTAGTTTTATTAGCAGCCTTCTCTCACTGCATTCGTTCTTTATAATATCTGCAAACCCCAAAGGGGAAAAATTACAAATAATTTAGCAACAACCCTATTTATTCTAAAAAGCTAATCGACTTTAATTGTCGAATATAGGTACTTACTACTAAATTTTAATATTTAACTTTTTGAGTTTCAAAATGAGATTTCAAATGGATTTATTTTATAGACACTTGGAAGTATATTTTACTATTTCGTCGAAAATTGTTATACTCTCTCTTTTCATAACATTACTATTCTTTTTTTGCAATTTGTTAAATATAGTTAGGTACCATTTTTATAATTTTTTTTTCCAATATTAAAGTTTGTGTGTATGTGTGTATTAAAGTCTTTATTTCACAATATTTTATTACTTTATTAAAGTTGACAGATGTAGTATTTAAGTATCATTACGCCAACCAATATACCATTAATTTAATGACACATTACAAGATAAATTAACATTTATTCATTCCAGGATCTTTCCGTTTCCCGCTGCCTGGGTGGTTCATCGACAATTTATGGCTATTGGTTTTGATAATAATTGTTCAACTTTTATAACCACACATATAAACACTGCGGAGTGTGTCTGAAAACAACAATTGAACATTTAATTGAGAATCACTTGATTGCTTGAGGATTGCTTTAAGGATGTTTAAATAGAAATGATGATAGTACTAGCGAGTTTTGTGAATTTAACTGACATTTTTCAAATGACAGTTGCTGTCACTTGCTAGTTTATTAAGATGCACAGGCAGCCTATTTACAAATCCAAAGGCTTATGAATTACTAGTTACTTTAGTTTGTAAAGATACCTTTTTTCTCATCACTGAATGGAATGATTATAAAAGCACGAGAAAAAATTTAACGACAACAATATCTATTAATTACGGAGTTAATCGTATATCTATTTATTTTCGTTACTTTACGATTGCTTTTATATGTATTGAAGAGAGATTGATTTTGAACTTTATTTCAATTTTAATGTTGGTTTTTGTACTTCTGTTTTTTTTTTTATGTATTGACGGTCCTCTTTTATTATTGAGGACCCTTTCCTCACGTTTTAACTATTATTGTCTAATGTGACATTTACACTGACAGTTGAAAGAATTTGGTTATTCAAATTTTGAATTTAAAACATATCGAAATTAAAATACCTAGTAGTATGAAGTCGGTTAAAAACCTAGGACATCTTTAGAGATAATATAAAACTCACTACTTTCCTTCAACATAAATAACGACCACCTGCACAAAAACGTTTAGTACAAGGACAAACATTCTAGAAATTCATATACCTAAATGAATTAGCCGACTATAGTACCCATAATATACAGTGACATATTATACAAACACGCAAAGTACCTTTGAGTATATTTATATGCAAACGAGTAGAGAAACATCATAAAATTAACTATGAAATTAAAACAAAACGTCCTTGCGAACCTTCTAATCGATAAGTGCAATTCAAGGCACGGAGTATGCAAATTTTATATGTAAATATGCTTTTTAATCAATGTTAGAGCTTGGAACGTAATACTAACAATAGTATCGGGTACCAGCATTCAAATGTGTTGAGTATCAGTGGGACGAATCGGCGCACCACTAGCGCTCTGTTCCATGAACAGCAATGAATATTTATTTAGCGTACTTTAATATCATACTCTATTGTTCATAATTTGTCGTCAAATGTTTATTTATATTTAGAATAGGCATTTTGAAATTTAAATTTAGAATGTGTAGCTGGTCATCCTAGTCTCCAACTTTTATATTAAATTATGTGTTCGAAATTTGAATATTGAAACCAATATGGTTAATCTTGTAGCTACTTCGAATGTAAATTTGAATGTTTTTAAAGATAGTGATGTGAGTTTTTATTAAAGCATAAATATTTTTATGTCAAAATAAAATTATATCAACAGCCTTTACCTAATACCTGGTCACTGCTGGACAAATTCAGGCCTCTTCTTAAAAGGAAGTTTTGGCTTACTATACCACGCTGACTAGACGAATTAGTGAAGGGATCGTCAACTTTTTTCTTATTTATAGTGATGTTGTTTTATAGTTTGCTGCTGTAGTCGATTCTTACGACACTTAAAGATTACTATTGGTGGTGACACTTCGTATTCGTAATCCGTCACCACACGGACTTTTATTCCTCGATAATATGTATCCTATCGGCCATATTAGATGCAAATTCGTACGTGTGTGTCAGTGAGTGTGGTTATTATTCAATATTACACACATTAGAGTATAATGGTACGTGCGCTTATTGAATGGCGTTTGACTTTGCAGTGCCGTGTCATAGATCAGCAACCATTAGATGTAATATTGTCAGGTTTATGCTTGAAATTAACTCATAGATATCCTACCTATTAGAATGTAGAAAGTAAGTTTCTCTATTTATATTTTCATTTATAGATAGAACTTTATTTAAATATATCAATGTAACGACATCCAACTTTGTTTTTCTTGCAGCAAGGCTAGTTCATATTATTGTTTTACTCAATTATGTCTAAGATTAGACAAAATTGAAGTGAAAGTAGGAGGTAAAATACGGAATAAATATTAATTTTCATATCCATTAGAAATTAGAAAATAACTTTGTCTGTCTATTACGCTTTCACGGTTAAACCGCTTTACAGATTTCAATGAAATTTGTCATAGAGATAATTATAACGATAACCGGCATACGCAGCATAAAAGCTAGTATACTATAACGCTAATTTACAATTTCTAGGGGGGTAGGTACTTTAACTAATCGCCTAGAAATATGTAAAAGAACTCCCCTCCCTTCTTTGTTTTGTACACTTTTATACTTAGTCACACTTAATCTAATAATATGTGTCCTATCGGGTATACGTATATACATAACAATGTGAAATTAATTATGTATATTATACAACTACTGGATCACTTCTGAAGGTGTACGCTAGGTGTGGTAGCCTTCCCAACATCACACCAACGTGACGTGGAGTGAATGTTTTATAGATGTAGCCCGAACCTGACGTGGTATTATACTGTTTAACTTCTTAGTTATGATAAGCGCCCACTTTGGCTTTTTTACGTAGATTTACCTTACAAATAATTGACGAAGAGATATTTAAACTCTATTAATCTTCGGTAATACATCGGAAGTCTAAGCTAAGCAGAACCTGTACTATTATAACCAGATTGCTTATAAACATACTATAAGGTATTAGGTAATAAGGTATATAGGTATTTGTAAACACATAAATATTTAGAGGTTAACTAACTATGACTTAGAAAAAGTCATCCGAGCTATAATCACACTAATATATAGAGGCGAAAGTTTGTAAGTGTATGTTTGTTACTTCTTTACGCAAAAACTACTGAATGGAGTTGGATGAAACTTTACAGTAATATAGCTTATGTATCAAAATAACACTTAGGCTACTATTTACCACGATAAGCAATATAAACACAGGCGGAGTCGCGGGCAACAGATAGTTTTGTATAAATTGAATTCGTATTTTGTATGAAATACCAAGAACACGTCACGTCTCGGTGATGTCAGAAGAAAAACGAACGATAATTAATTTTCAAAACATTATTAAAATATTGACTAATGTAGAAGAAAAAAATTGGCTTAGGTAAACATCTTTAAGAAATTATTTGATTGGTTAGTCGATTTTTAAGAAGTTCTAAAATCGATGTGAGAATTACATTTGGATATGTCCGTCCTCAAATTCTCAATGACCTTACGTCTATTTAACGAAGTTTTACGATTAATTATAAGTAATTATAAAGTCATTTAGCATAAGAGTATAATAAAATAATTTTAATTACATTATATAACGTTTTCAACTCATCAGCGTGAACAATAAACTGGTTTCCTACTCCTCAACATCCTGTGGCCTTAGTATTGATGATAAAAATCTATGAGTTACAGCTATAGATTGGATCAAACAGATATATTGCTTGCAACAACTATTGTATGGCTATAATTGTTCATTTAAAACTGAGAACAGCCTTTAGCGAGATATTAATGTATTTTAATAACAATTCGCGAAGGTCGAAATAATAAAACTTTTTTCATGAAAGGGACAAACGAGTAGAAGGGTTACCTGCTGGTAAGTTGTTACCTCCGTCAATTGACACCTATAACGAAGAGACAAGTGCAACCTGCAAGAGACACAAGTGCATTGCCGCCCAAGGAGTTCCCCCAAGGGGTTATAGAAACTGTATATCGGGACTTGTTAGTTACCGGAGCCCAAACCGTTTAATGATGGAGGAGAATGGTGGAAGAAAACTCATTGCACTGACCTTGACCCCATATTAACCTGGAAAGTGGTCAGGAAGATGATGGTGATATTACATACCTTTTTCAAATAACCTTAAACTTTAATCTCAATTTTGTTGTTATATACCTACCACTAAAATGTCATATTTGGATAAATATATTTTTAACATTAACCAATAGCATTACTACTGCCCAAAAAAGCCCCATGGATCGGTACCCTAATTGAGTCTAATAAATAGTTACTTAATAGTTTTCCTTGAATAGTCAGATACAAGAGCAGGACGACATTACCTGTAAGTCATAAAATCACTGTGATTACAATAGGAAACAATAGTAACAATAATCTCAATCGGGGTCTTGCGACGGGCGGCGGGCGACGGGTTAATTGCACCTAATGTACAACTATTAATTGATTTTGTTACAGTGTTGTTATCGGTTATAAATAGTTGGGGTCATAAGTGACCCCCACATAGCGACCTCGGGGTTATCTCCATTAACATATCTCTGTGTGACTCGAATGTCCAGACTTTTCTGTATGTGATATTCTTACCTGTTGCCAGAACTGTGCGAGCAGATATATTCTTTCTTTCTTGAAGAGCCAGTCCATCGAGTGCATAGCTTGCACCTCCGCCTCTGGTGCGGCGGGCAGGCTGGCCGCGCCCGTGGGGTGCATCCGTCCGAGTCTCACGCCCGGCTCATACTGATCATATCACGTCGTGCACTGAACCACATAAGCGCATTACAACACATTCTACATTAAAAATTGTAGAACTAGTCGATTCTTCATTCGATAATCGTTTTTGAACTGTAATCTAATGTTCAGACGTCGCGTGTCTTTTTACTTTTTCTTTCTTATTGTTGGTGTTCAGCCTGGAAAAGAAAAAGGCGATTGAAAGGGGAAGGTCTAACATCGATTCTATTGTCTGCAGACAATCGGCCACTCGGTTTTCGTGTCGAAACTAATTTGGTTGTAAGTTTGATCAAAGCGATAGCTTACGAAAAAGTAAATTGACAGGTTTGTGAATCGAAAAGAACAATCGCTGGGGCGTTTGTGGAATACAAAGGATTGGCAGAAAAGTATGAAAAATGAGAAGTCTGTCAGTGACCAAAGTCGTTAGTAATATTGTTAGGTAATACTGTATTTAAGAATCTATATAAAGAAAAAAACATAAGATATGTATTTTAACTTTATAACTCATTCGTTCTTTTATATAACAAAAACGAACTTTTATAAAAAAAATATAATATAGGAATTGACGGCCTTTTAACGAGTATTCAAACTTATTCCAAATTCAAACATCAATAATTCATTATTTTAGCGGGAAAGTATGTAGTAAATTCAAACATGAGTTATTTAGTAATTTATTTTAGTTTATGTTTTAATAAACAGTAGAATAAAACATGTACAAAAACTTATCGCCGCCTAAACAAAGGCCTTAAACTGCTACCTGTGAATTCGTGAGCGTTAAGACATAAACTGTAGCGAAGAAACTAGTTTTATAAGGAATCATGTTAGTTTTGTTGAAATATTACAAAATGTTATTAGTTCTTGACTTTATTTTATCGTTTATAGACGTTATTTTACTTGACATATTCCTTTTATCTTGTAGTTTTGTTTGAAAAACATTATTTTTATTGATTTCTTTTCAAGTTTACGAAGTTTCAATCCAATCGATTTTCTTTCGTATTTACAACTTTTTTTTGATCGTTTTCTTTTCTCGCTTGCATCTAAAGCATTGTACGGTCAAGTTGGCCGGTGGGGTTGGTAGGTTGAGTTACTGGCGTGTCAATCAATAAACATGATAAGTGCGGGAGTTTCGTGCTGGCCGATATGCAAACAGGATTACACGCCCGCACGAACAGCACACGCCTTGAATCGATTAGTCGATTTTACGAATCGAATACTATTGTTAATTAGTGACTAAATGGAACAACACTATAGGCCGTATGACTCTCGCCGAAAGAGAAAATGTTAATGTTTTAAATTTTAAAATTGAAAAGTTGTCGTGTTTCAAATCAATTCATAGATAAAGAATAGAGTAAGTATGGTGGGGACAAACGTTAATAGATTTTCCTTTATATCGTGAGTCATCGGAAACTGTATAAACTAAATATTTAACATATTCAGTTAATATTCATTAGCGGGGGAGGTCAGATGGTACAGATAAGCTCGTTATTAGTAATGCCCCTACTTATTGTAGAATTTGTGCTACAATGTACAGAAAGGGTGTATTTTACTAACTTAGTTGGACTATGAAACAGTCAGCAAAAATTATGTACCCAAGTATTCATCACTCACCTGAATGTTGAACTTAGGTAATTTAATTGTATTTATACATAATGTATTTACAAGAATGAATGAAAAGAGCAGCAATAAACATTGCCATGGTAAATATTTTTAGACATCAGTAGATGAATTCAAAAAGGTTTTATTACTATTAACTATTTGATGTCTAAATAGGCCGTATAAAAGGTTGCCCGCTCACTTCAACTTAAAATATACACACTTTGAATTAATTTGACGACAAAACCAAAAATTCAAAAATCGAATGTTTGCTGTTTTCAACTATTTGTCGCTGTATCTTAAACCTAATTAGACAGGAATAAGGACTGTTTTAATAGTACGATCGATTGTTCGATAGATTTCGGTAAGTTTGTCATCGATAGTGATCTGTCGCGTGCTGCCAGCCCGTTCGGTCCCCTACAACAATGGCTTCTAACAACTTTATTTTTCGACAAAATTCTAAAATATGTATACGTTTGAATATAATATAAATTAACTGTGAATTAGAATTGTAAATTTGCCGTGTCGCTAAGTGGTTTGTGTCGTGTACTTGTTAGTTCAAAATTACCGGTGAATTGAAATCTGTTTGAAGATGCCATTCTAATAGTGTTGCATCGAGTCGAGTTTCAAATCGGATGATCTTTTTTGAAATTCCGATTTTATTTCGATAGATTATGTTTTAGGACAAGATAAAAGCTCCATTAAAGTACCATTACGTTGAAATAAAATAAATTAATAGCCGCTTATTTTAATGTCTATTAACGAAATCGTTCCTCAAATACTTTCTTACTTCGTACCGCACAGTGTATACCTTACCTATATCATTATAATGATTTACTAAACCATTAAAAACTATTTTACGACTATCCAAAGACTATACTAAACAATATATCCGAAAGGAAACATAGCCGCAAACATTTTTATCACTGTTATAAATAAAAAATACCCTCAAATTCTAAAATACATCGAAGAAATCGTATTACCGATGCACGAAATCTTTTCTGCCCTCATAACCCTTATTATAAGAGCATTGGGTATGTTTTTGTTTGTTAATGAATGGTTTGGATGTAAATAAGTTTTGGCGGGGAACAACAGCCGATAGTGAACAGCAGTAAAAATCTATCGTGCATCGAAAACGTTGTTTCGTGACAGGAAAGTTCGCTAGTTCCCATTCAATCGATGCCTTTTAGTTCGGCGGTTTTTTTTTTCAAACTTTTGTAACCTAATTATTTATCCACATGCAATGGCCGCGAAGAAAATTCAAGATTAGTTTTGATATATTACGTTTAAATTATGATAAAAAATGCAAATGTCGCATTTAATTTTAATTTATATGACAATTTGTAATTTAAATATATTAGTACGGTGCCACAAAGTTTAAACTACTTTTTTAATCTAATCTAACGTTTTTTTTTACAATGGAAGCAAAAAGTACATATTCACGAACTAAGTTTTTTAATAAGGATATGAAAAATCATTGTAATAAGTTTATAATTAAAGACAAAGTTAATCCAAGATTAAATGACTCAATGCATGACGATCTACCTATTGCCTTTTTTATCAGACAATCATATCTAAATAAAATCTTGCGCCATCTTGTCAATATCATTCACGCGCCAAAAGATTCTTATCCCTCTTTTCCACGTTACAGGCCTTCCATTTCATTTGTCAAATATCAGAAAAAAAACTAAACCAATCCGGTTAAATTCGAAACTTAAAAAGAAAATCAATTCCCGTTCCATTTCTGAATGCTTTCCCCCTTCCGTTTCCTTTTGTTCCAGTTATCGACACTGAACTTTGCGCCAGATATTAGTGATGTTCCACAATTTTATTCTACCTTTTTGAATCTGTTGCGGTTCTTCGTTCGTGCTCTTTGAACTGCGCTCGTTCAACAATTCGATTATTTCATTTCTCTTCTTTGATTGATGCGTTTTGTTTTCACTTTTTAAGCAGAGCGGTTTTTGGACGTGTGCTAAGTGCCCTTTTGTCGTATTGGCTTAAAACGAGTGTCGTTTTATTGAATGGAGTTGAAAAGTGATCGATGCCAGTGAAATTTTACTTTGTGGTGCGTTCTATTTTTAATTGAATGGTTCAATATTCGATTGTATAATATTCAATGATCATAAAAATATTTGGACTTTCGTTTCTATTATTAAGTTCAGTATTTAACAATTTCGTTATAAAATTAGGGACAAAAAAGCACACAGGTCACTTGAACTGAATTGACTACTCCTGAAAGCCTACTAAGACCATCAAACATAGAACTTAAAAGTTTCAAAATTCGTATTGGAACGGATAAACGCAGGTAATAAAACTGCAGTTGTTATACATAGGTATGTAGTAGCCAGATATTAGACAATAGCAATGAAACAATAACTAAACTGCCTCGGTGGCGCAGTGGTAGCGTACGCGACTGCTGTTCTTGAGGTCTCGGCTTCGATTCCCGGGTCGGAACAAATGTTTGTATGATCTGCAAATATTTGTTTCGGAGTTTGGGTGTTTTCTATGTATGATATGTATGTATTTACAAAAAAAAAAGTATATAAGTATTCATATCAGTTGTCTAGTACCCATAATACAAGCTCTGCTTAGTTTGGGATTAGATGGCGTTGTGTGTTAGATGTCCGAAATATTTATTATTTATTTATTATTATTATTTATTTTTCAATGAGAATTGAAACACTTTATGTAATTATTAATGACGCAATATTATTATTAATGACCAAGGCTATAAGAAAGTAGAGTGTCATTATTCGACATATCACTTTACAACACACTCCTATCACCAATTACTCGACAGGCAAATAACGGTTATAAAACCAATAAACGTCAATTCTCGAAAATTATCAATTTCACTCACGACAAAAAGACATCACTAACGTACGATCACGATAGTGATGTTCATTATTAAATGGTCGATTATCGATAAAGTTGAGTCGAGTTGCGTGTGTTTGGGCAGGTGTGGCCGTTAATTTCTTTTTGTTCGAATATTATTGCGTTCTTGTCACTTGTCTTTATCACAATTGTTTAATGATATAAATATAGTGTTTGTATTTATTTTGAAAGGTTATATTTATTAATAGACATTTTTTAATTAAAATTCGATCGCGATGCTCTACTAATCTACATTATATATAGTTTTTAGTTTTCGACTGTTTAAGTAAGTGTCTGCTCATTACATCTAAAAGAAATATGTATTTATAAAAAAGACCAACCAAGTTTTAAATATATAGGTGCTAGATCTCTGTTCTACAGTTCCACTTTCTAAATAAATAGAACTAAGAGCTAAACTTGCACTTTTACAGAGTTAGCAATGGCGCTATAATGTTTCCAATAAGGAGTAAAGTCACCAGAGTACCTTTGATAGTCGTAGAACTGTGCAATCTTCATAGGTATGTACCTAGATATTGAATACCTACTGGAAATTTCTTATTACAAAAAAGTTTTTATTTGTAAATTTTAGTAACATTTGCATAAAACTTTAGGTAATATAACGTTAAAAAAAAGCTTTAAATCTCAATTTCAAGCAGTACATCACTAACTTAAATCGTTTTTCAAATAGGGTAGATAACTGTATCCCAAATAATTACCGATATCTCCTTCATTAAAACGAATATTACAAAACATCTCGGAAAATATAATTATTACATGTTTTTATTTCTATTACAAATTTTAATCTAATAAACATTGAAATATATTGCTCAATTGAGTAGTCTAAAACAGTGACGTCACAAGCCATTTTTTAGTACATTGTTCATACAAAGTTATCGTTTTGACAGATGATAAAAAGTAACTGATTTGACTAAGGTTTCAACTACCCTATTGTGAACCACTATTTAAAAGTTAAAAACGTATGTTTTTAAACGTTTGTCATATAATTTGGCGCGCTTTTTCTTCTGAACGCGCGACTTTTGATTTGACATTCACTTATTTGGTACAAAGTTCATGTCACCAGGTTGATTATATGATCGATTGCACTGATTCCAACGATTAACTTGACCTGTTATACCCTTTTGATTGCATATGCGGGTTTTTAACTATTAAACCAACTGATAGATAAAACTCTTTTGCTATCTTGAAGGTAGGTACCTCCAAAGCTTTCGGTTACTTAACTTTCCAGTTGTATATTATGGAAATGTACCTATACCTAATTATATATGTATAATATGTGAAGCAATATCTTCCTCGTCCTCCGTTCGCATAATTTATATGAAAACTGTCACAGTTAATGTTTATATGCAGGAGGAGTGCAGAAAGTTAAAAAATAAAAAGAATAATGGCCGACCACTATAAATATAAATTAATCTATCACAATGTTCGTATTATAACGTTATGTAAGTTCTTTCCAATCCTTTTCAAATAAACGTGGCGCACGGAAAAATAAATGCCAAATGCTTCACGTTCAAAAGTAGAAAAAGCTTTAAAAGCTTAGACACTGTCCAATATAGATAACATCTGAGGAAAACTATAGCTATAAAGTATATTCTTTGATTTTTCTCCAAACAGTTTCCATATAACTGCCAGTAACTTCATTTGATTGTAAAATCATATCTCGAAATATGAATATTTAAAAATAGATATAATTATTGAACCAAATGTACGCTGGGGTATACTTATTGGTTAATTTAAAGTTCATTTGAAACTTAATGTTGTGTGAGATGACATAACTGTGTGCTTAAAAACTTAATATTGGGGAGAAAGTCGTAAAAATAAATTTATGATTAAAACACGAGGTGTTCGTATGTTTTGGTGGTTATTGAGAAGAAGAAAAATAAAAAAAATATATATGATGTGGTAGGTATTAGTTTTTCCATTTTGAAAAAAGAATATTTTATGTTTGTATTTAATACACCATTATTGGTCCAAGATGAAATGGCCAACTGAGTAAGCAAAAGATGATGATGGCTGATTTTTGTTTTTTTTTTTTTATTTTACTAGGATATTGAAGACTGTTGGGATTATGGTTTATTTATAAAATATTTGCATGCTCGTTCCTGATGATTTCTCACATAAATAAACAAAATCAATGATCGGTCATCAAAAGAAGAGGTTTTTATTAAAATTACGAATTGACAACTAATAGTTTTAAAAAGTTATAAAAGTTATATTTTTAAACAGATAATGTGTTCCAAATGAACTTTAGACACAGGTAGCACACCACTCGGCCTCCCTCTAGAGATGGAGATGACAAAAAACGACATCCGAATGTCTAATATGACGTTCGGTTTTTGATTCCCCTATGTGTAGGGTGGCCATGATGTTCTCATTTGTACCTGTCATAATTGAAGCTTCTCCTTGAGTCATATGAACAACCAATACTTTTTGTTTTACAGCGGGACTTATTCCCCAACATTATTTAAAGGTTACGATACCTTACCTGACGTTCCGACTCCTGACGGTTATGGCATATTGATTTACTAAGTTTCAACATTTCTTAAATAGAAATTCATCCTATTTTTGGTTACTGAGTGAGTAAGATTACCGTAGCCCTGATCTCCTCTGATTGTAGGGAAGTTCTCAAAAAGTAACAATGCACTGACTCCTGAGCGTCAGGTGTCCATGGGCGTTGGTAGTCACTTAATGTCAGATGACTAATTTGAACGTTTGTCCTCTTTATCAAAATGGTTTATGCTCACTAATGTTTTCATATCAAACACCTTTCATTTTAACATACTACATACAATAGCTAGTTTTGATAATTTTATGAAAATCTTACTCGTTTCAAGTTAGGATTTATCCCACAAATATGACACAATGATGGTCTCTGTACTATTCTCTGGTAGTATGTCATTACACCCTCGCGTGGGACGATGGCCGGTGTATTTCGGGCGAGCTGTCGATCGCTCCCGCTTCATTGATACAGACTCCCTTAATCATTGTCACCCTTCTCTTCATTACGTAGAAAGTATTGATGAACTTCCTTTTAAACACTTTTTTTAACCACTAAGGTGCAAAACAAAGGTACCATTGCAACGAAATTAGATGTAAGTACTTGAGTAGATGTCATTCAGATTTATTAAAATTTGTCTGGCTTGTAGTTTTCGTCGTGGGTTCGATTACCAGCTAATAATTACACAAATGATTGTGTGATAAGAACGGTCTTTGTATTTTTATGGCAAAAGGGGCAACAAGGGTCACCAACTTGTATGAATTTAGAGATATGTCCTTCCTCAAGAGCCAAACTTTCTCAATACCAAGTTTCATTGAAATCGGTACAGCGGTATAGACGTGAAAACGTAACAGACAGAGTTATTTTTGAATTTATAGTGTACTAGCTGAACCCCGCGGTGTTACCCGCGGTTATTGTTGTACCGTGAGTAACGCCGCGGGACAAAGTTAGTCAAAAAAAAGTAGCCTAAGATACTCCCTGGATCATCAGCTACCTGCCAGTCCCGTCAAAATCCGTCCAGCCGTTCCACAGATTACCCGGAACAAACACATAGACAGACATACAATTGTTTTTTAACTACATTTCTGGTAAATGTACCGTGTATACCTACATATGCAGTTAGTAAAAAGTGGTTATTTCAATATTACAAACAGACACTCCAAGTATATATATTTGTATAGATAAGTAGAAATAATTCTCAAACCATCTTATAATATAACAAGATAGATAAACCAATTAATATTCAAGACAAAACAACAATGTAAGTACACATGTCGAAATACACTGTTGTTTGAATCTGGTCCACTCTGAGAATAGCCAGGATATATACTGGTGGAAGTAGACCTGCCAATGGATCAATCGTCTTGAAGATTTGCCAGGTTGAAATGCCAGTCCAGTTGTGAATATGTCTCGGTTATGATGACGAATGCGTGTGAGATATGTTTGAGTGTGAAAATATTTGTAGATCATAATTGTGGAGGTTTTGATGCTATATTGTTATTGGTACGAAGAGTCATCTTGATATTTTTAGTGTTGGGGTTCTTTTTATGGAGTAGGCGGGTAAACAAGCAGACGTATCTACAACTAGCTAGCAGACTACCGCCGCCCACGCGTCAATAGCACCAAAGGAGTCATAAGTGCGTCGCCGGCCTTTGGGGGATGGGGGGAGATAGGGGTAGGATTTGAGGTATGGGCGTTTGGTATTCTCACTCACTCGGTGAATTACAGCGCAAGCACTATTTCACACCGGTTTTCTGTGAGGCCGTGGTATCACTCCGGTCGAGCCGGCCCATTCGTGCCGTAGCGAGGCTTTCTTACGGTTTTGGGTTTGTTGATGTGTTTCGTTCAGCTGTGCTCCTGGTTCCCTCTCTAGGATACTTCTCAAGCTTTTCATCAGGCTGTGTAGAGTTACTTTGGCAGGCCATCAGTTTAAAAAATATTTATATTTATTAACCGACTTAAAAAACAGGAGGAGGTTTCTCAATTCGACCGTATATTCTTATGTGTGTTCGCTGATAACTTCGTCGTTTATGAACCGATTTTGATTATTATTTTTTTAATGGAAAGGAGATATCTCAACGGTGGTACCATGATAAGGACACCAAGATGTGATGTAGGCATACAAGAGAAATCGAGTCGAACCTTGATGATGGTTTTATTTTTGTTAAAATATCATTAATCTAATTTTGGACATAGACATCTTAATGGTGCATTTTGTTTTTTGTGTGTTTTCTCGTAAGACTGAAGAATGTAGTTCATACTACTTCACCGCGAAATCCGACATTCACGAGGGCAAACCTCGGGCAAAAGCTAGTAAAATAATATTTGTTTTAATAGCACATGTTTAACCGACAAACACCAAATAGTAATGATGAGCCAATGACCAATAAATTCTGGGTATAACCCGTTAATATTATTTGAAAAAAAAAAAGACACTATCCATTGATCGCAGGCGGGAAACACATGTGGTGGTAGACAGAGATGGAGTTATAGGTTAAAGCAGGAGGGAGATATGTTTTTCTTTTTTTTTCAAACATCGAAGGCACCGATTTCGCCACATGCTGGAGCTTTGATAGTTATAAATTGGTTAGTGGGGTTCCATGCAGTGGAGACAATTAATATCTTTTATTGAATCCTGAAATCATGTGGTTTATAGACAATAACAGTGTATATCGTTTGATTAATTATGGAGATGATGCAGAAGCATTACTAGGCCGCCATAGTGTGGTTCACCATGCTGAATTAGTATGGTGACTACCACTCTTGTACTCTGCTTATGCTTTCCATCAGGTAGAGTAGAGTCATTTTGGCAGGAGCATATATAAAAAAAGTTGAGATGGAGAACTATGGGAGAATCTTTATTCGATACGAATGAATTGTCTTGACCGGATTTAGACTGGTGTCACCCAATTTTATAATCGCTTTAGCTAAGACATCGAGACCAAACTCCTTCTCTCTTCTCTTGATTTCTAAAGAGAGACCATGAAAGAAGAATATCACAATATTTAACCTGGCAAGTCAAATAAGTGTTCTCTTATTAATTGTCATAGCGACAGGCTGCAACATCCACATGTGACATTTATATTTTATTATAAAACTAGCTGAGTCCCGCGGTTATTGTCGTACCGCGGGTAACGCCCCGGGGCGAAGGTAGTCTAAAAAGTAGCCTAAGTTACTTCTTATATCATCAGCTACCTATCAGTAAAAGTCCCGTTAAAATCGGTCCACCCGTTCCAGAGGTTAGCCAGAACAAACAGACAGACAGACAGACAAAAATTGTAAAAAACGTTATTTTGGTATATGTACCGTGTTTACATACTTACGCATTTCATAATAAATGGTTACTTTAATATTACAAACAGACACTCCAATTTTATTTATTTGTATAGATGTATACATTTTTGAAAACGAATTAATTTATTAGATACCAATAAATAACAGAACTGGAGTAATTCTTTTGCCATAATTTGTCATGGGAATCCAACCCCATACAGCTATATCAACTGACCTATCAATAACTGTACCTACTCTGTTACTATCCCATAATATACACAATAATAATAAAAAATAAAAGTGCTGACTAATCAATCCGATTTTCAGAATTATTCAACGATAGTCGTATCAATAACAAATAAATAATAAAATTTTGTTTATGTGTAAAAATGTCTTCCGTTTCCTATTTCGCTGATTGAGACCTTCTTATCAAACAGTGTATAATTGGCATATATTCTCACGCTCAAATTACATGATAATGAACTCTAGCTTATTGGGATAAGGTGTATAATCCAAGGGAATGCAAATAGGAAGTGAAGTTGGTCCAAGTTGTAAGTTGTAACGGGATTTAGAATTGAGTCTAGATGGTTCTACGACTGTAAAGTTACGCTTTTTTATTTAATCTGGGCTAAATTGTATTTTTAAACTAGTGTAAAATAAAATAATCCTAATTTATTTACTACAAAAGATAATTCACTTTTCGTCGTACATTTTAATAGCGCCAAAAACTACAATCTCTATTAAAGCAATTGTTTTTAACTAGGATGTATCTACCCTATTATGTTATATCGCTATTGTTAATAAATTTTTCTAGAATAAAATACGCAGCACTTATTTTTTTATGTCAAAAATGTCAATGGCAGATTACACCGAGATTCGTTTAGTCATTGTGATACGTTGAATTCAAAAATATTTAAATTTATAACAGTAAAGAAAAAAATTACGCGCATTTTAATTCCAGCTAAACCCGCTGTATCTCCCGCTACCAGCTTATCGCTCCGCTTGTGACTTTCACCACAAGGTGTAACATATCATGACACAAACAAACGCAGCCGCGGGATGCGCATAGCTTTAATATTGGTGTTCTATTACTGTGACCGTTTGATAATTTGTACAATGACTTTCTAGAAGCATTCATCAATCGCTTGTATCTGACTTTTGATTCAGTGGTTAGCAGTCCTGACTACTGAGCCAGAGATCGTGGGTTCAATTCCCATCCAGGACATTTTTTTTCGGTGTTGAACATTAAAGTTTGTTTTGTGTTTGGGTGTTATGTCAGTATAATATGTATATATTTAGAAATATATTAATAAGTTTATCATCAGTTTCTTTACAAGCAGTACATGCTCCGTCTAGGGAGAACCAAATTATGAGTGTTTTTTAAATATGTACCTTTAAGTGGCAAACAAGTAAGACAATATGGTAGGCTAGTCTTATAAAAAGTAGCCCTAATTACGGTATATCATCAGCTATCTGTCAGTGAAAGTCACAGATATTACCCGGAACAAACAGACAGACAGACAAAAAATTAAATATTACAGAACAATATTTCATTTGAATTCTTGTTATTGTAAAATAATAGTCTTAAGATTAAAAATAAGTTGGTCAGTCTCTCCCACATTAAACAATAACATAGAAACAATAAAAGTATACCGTCTCCTGTTACTTCCCACAGACATCCTGTGACACATAGATCTATAGATCATTTGTATTTATCGATCATTGCGCAAGAGTCGCATTGCGGCTCGGCTTACCGTCCACGTCCTGCAGATTAACTTTATGTAAACAAAATCGAACCATTTATTATATACAGGTTGATGTTATATTATATTTGTTAATTATTAAAATGTTTTAAATAAAATTGAAAATTATTTTGACTTTCTCTTAATTGTCACTTTAAAAATATATTTTTATTACTGATTACTTACACTTGCTATGTTTTCGTAGAAGCAGTTTTTTGTGTAGTTATTTCTTCACCAAAATAAACCTAACTATCTTATTTCTTCATTTTAATTAACCAAAAACCAAGAAATATCTATTTATTTTTTTCCCATAAGTAGAGAAACGATAATTTTAGGGCCATTTCTTATCTAAGGTCCTAATCTCGGTTTTTAAATAGATCATTTGTATTATGGCAAGTCGTTTAAGCGACAAGAGAAACTGTTAATAAAATTTATATAGCATAAGTAACGCTAATGACACCTCACTTATTAATATCGGTTCAGTAGTTTATGTGCTACGTTGGAACATACAAACATACACAGACTGTCAAAACTTTTACCCCTCCTTTTGGCTTCTCTGTAGTCGAGTAAAAATACGCAGCAGACCGAATTCCTTTCGCATTTATATTATTAGACAGTTAGATTTTTATTGACTTCTTTGAAGTATATCTAGAATAGAATGGAGATTGTTGGTACAAATATTTATACAATTATATTTTTGGCTTACACGAACGTGTAATAATTGTATGTCTGTATGTATCTTTATATCTACGTAGGCAATAATAAATGTTCTTGATTGCTTATTTACAGGAATTCGACCGTAATGTTTATATTTCGTCCATTTTAACGGGCCCGCGTCTAGTTGTGTTTTGATAATTTTATTACTTAAATTCTTGGGATAATGGCGGCGTACAAAACTAGGTGCAAATGTTGGAATAACTTTTTTTTTGGTTTTTCCATGGGAATCATACATAATAACAGATATGAGTCTTTATAACTGTCTGCCTTTATGCGTGTTTGAAAGTCGGAAATGGTTATAATTTAAACAATATTTTTTTCTTTCAAGTGACATGTAGATTATTAGTTTTACCCACAGTTTTTTCTCATTTATAATCAGCACTCTGCTCCTAAAGGCCACAGCTTGATGTTCTAATAAAACGTTCAATTCAAGGGGGAATATTTTCATAAATCAGCCTATTCCAATAAAATACTTTTCTTTAATATAACGCACCGAAAAGTGAACACACTGTATAGTCTCTAACACTAATATTGACGTCACAAATCGAACAATATGGGAGCACCGCGGTCCGGAGCGTCCCACGCCTTATCTTAAGCATTAATAACTATATGTATAGGTATAGGTAACGCGAAATGCTTTGATCGGCAGGATATTATTGGGATGATGAACAGACAGATTTATTGTTAGGTATAAGTTTTACATTCATTGAAATGCCTCGGTAGCGCAGTGATAGTGTAAGCGACTGCTGTGTTTGAGGTCCCGGGTTCGATTCCCGGTTCGGACCAAATATTTATATGATTTGCAAATGTTTGTTTCGGTGTTTAGGTGTTTTTATGTATACTATAAAAAAAGTATATATGTATTCATATCAATTGTCTAGTATCCATAGGTAATACAAGCCCTGCTTAGTTTGGGACAATATGGCGTTGTGTGTCCAAGGTTGAATAAGAAATTAAAACAGTTTTATTTTAAGTATGGAAACCCCCTCGGGCCTTCACCACACCACGCGATGTCACACATCCAGATCTACCAATTAAACCTTAAGCCACTAGTCCCACCGTACAGACAATATTCTTACAATATTCAAGATGTGTATATTAAGACTAGCAGACCCACGCAACCTCGTTTGCGTCTCCTATTGCCCGTAGCGTGATAATTTTCCCCCGTTTTTGTAACATTCTTCATTGTTCCTCTGCTTCTTTAGGTCTTAGCGTGATGATATATAGCCTATAGCGATAAATGGGCTATCTAACACTGAAAGAATTTTTAAATCGGACCAGCGGTTCCTGAGATTAGCGTGTTCAAACAAACAAACTCTTCAGCTTTATATATTAGTATAGATATAGATGTGCTCTACATTCGAGACTCTACAACATGTTGTAGAGTCGTGTTCGATAGATCACCACATATGGTATTACCATTTAATGATCAAACTAGATCATTATTATGGGTTTTGACAGATTTATTTATAGAGTCGACTCTACCAGCTACTAATGAGTTTTATAGATTATGAACAATCATTCGGAGAATATTTAAACCGATAATAAAAAAAGATGATGTCGTTTTGAAGTGACTACTGTAATTCTTCTTATGTAGAGACTTTTTGTAATAGGTATTTCTCTTCAAACAAATACCTAACTGTGGTGTTTTATTTAACATTATACTTACTCATCTATATAGATAGATAGAAACTGTTTATTTGATACACCGTTTTACATATTTTCAAGAAAGTACATAAGATTACAAATCTATACTAATAAAGCTGAAGAGTTTGTTTGTTTGTTTGTTTGAACACGCTAATCTCAGGAATTGCTGGTCCGATTTTAAAAATTCTTTCAGTGTTAGATAGCCCATTTATCGCTATAGGCTATATATCATTACGCTAAGACCTACTTGAGCGGAGCATCAATAAAGAATGTCACAAAAGCGGGGAAAAATTATCACACTACGGGTAATAGGAGACGCAAACGAGGTTCCGTGGGTCGGATAGTGCATGATGTGGCAAAGGATGGCATTTTTGCCAACAGCGATCTTTTCTAGACAACCTTAGGATGGATCAAAATGTATCGAGGAGACAATGACAGTTGACGGAAAAATTTATGTTGAACAGTCCCACTAATATTATAAACGCGAAGTTTGTAAGTATGGATGGATGTTTGTTACTCTTTCACCCAAAAACCACAGAATGGATTCGGATAAAACTTTACAGTAATATAGCTTATACATCTGAATAACACATAGGCTACAACTTGCAGGGGTAACCGAAATACACGCGGGCGGAGTCGCGGGCAACAACTAGTATATAATATAATTACAATAATTATGAAAATCTGTTTACAATAATCAATAAACATTTGGATGATAAAGAATATCTTTAGACTAAAGTAGAAACTGTGTTATGTATAGAAGCTATGTTAAAAGTACCATTGAAATCGGTGTAGCAGTTTGCGAGTTACGATGTTACATACCTATAAGTACAAAACGAAATGTTTAAGCCAGTGAGTACCTCCGCGTATGTTGTTTAACGCGGTAAAAGGCTGTGTCGTTCCTTAAGAGTCAAAGTATCTCTATGCCAAATTTCATTGAAATCGGGGCAGCGGTTTTCCATAAATGCCTAACACACAGACAGAGCTACTTTAGAATTTGTAATATTAGTATAGATTGTAATAACTTTATATATCACACACAGCTCTCTACGTTCAAATTATATATTTATTAATATATTGATTTTAACAACTATTCCTATGTGGTTAAGATTCATATTTCTATAATACCTATTATTACCTATATATAAATAATATTGAGTGTCGCGTATAATCTCCAATTGCAATAAATATAATGAAAATAGCTACAGCGTTATTTAGACCAGAGCTAAGCATTACTATTATTGAACGGAACAATATCAATACATACATTTTTAGTTACATATATAGATATATATAATACATTATACACTCACAGAAATATCTAGACTAATTGACATTTCCATATTAAATATTTTGCACTTTGAGGGAATCGAACCCGTGACCCTCAAGTTGAAGATAAAATATTTCTAACTAAAATAAGGAAAGCGTGATTTTTATGATTTTGTAAGTATTTATAATGTAATAAAGAGGTAGATAAGAAGGTTTAATATTATATTTCGTGTGTACTCTAAGCCCAGCAGTGGACATCCTGATGAACGTAGACAGATTACATATTGATGATACGAGATCGAATGTATAACAGGCTCCGTGATATAGGTATATCTCATACAATAAGAAGAATCTATGAAAAAAAAAAATCCAACCGGGAATCGAACCCAGTAACTGACAGCCTCAAGCAAATATTATAAGTATAAATTTATGCCACATCTACTAAAATAGAGAAGATTATTTTAAATTTAATTCTGCCTTTGTACGACAATTTTTGTTTCTCTTTGCGTAACAAACTCTCTATTTTTTTCTTAAAAAATAACTTAGTCCTACTAGTTGCTTTAATTTATACTAAAATAATTAATTATCACTTGTAAAAGTAATTATCTGTCGAGAAACGATCCCACAACAGGGAGTAGCAATTTTTACATAGTACCTAAACTTTAACACCCTCTAACTAATTCTGAATATTATAAGTACTAAGTATACCTCCTTCTAATACTCACTAATAAAGTCTACAAATATATGAAGTTAAGTCTAACAGCAATAGTATTTTATTCTAACTCCAACTAAAAAAGAACTAAATTTAACTCACAAAGATTTTTTAGTTGGAAATGACCACTAATCTAACTAAACTTAGTTCATTTATTAGTATTTTATAATTTCACAATTCAATCACTTAACTCATCTACATAAAATTTTAGTTACACGATTTTAGAGATGCAGAAAGGAATATATCTACAATGTATTTTAACATAAAAAACAGTTGGTTCAGCAAATATTATACTAAGTTATACCTATAGTAAGGCAAGCGAAACAGCGGTACTAAGCTAGTAAACTTTAATCACATAATTTCAATATTTCTGCGAGCCGTTGGAACTAAGCCATTAAAATACCTGCGCTCTGAGTGGCCCTTTGTGATAGTTCAAAAGGGTCCGTTTTGAACTTGTGACCTTACAGTGCCTTGGCCCTTAACCTACAAAATGTAGTTCATCAAGTTTCCCTTACTCCAGTTAGAAACTTCATTTTAATCTAATGATTATTTAAAGTAATTATTTTTTCTGAATCGCAAAATAAATGTAACCTAAATTTGATAGGGTTTTTTACTTTCTGATCATAAAATTATTTTAATCCTTTATCATTTTCCAAAATGCAAAATAAAATTAAGTTCCCTACCAAATTACATTTTTTGACAAAAACGATTAATAAATAATAATCAAACTTTTTCTACATTTAAGTAAAAAGATTTTTTTAATATATGTATCACATAAATATACTTAAATTCTATGATAAGAAATAGCTAGGCATAGGTTAGGATATACCTACCTGTTATAAGAATTAGGTACATTCGAATACCTAGGTACTTAATTTTTTCATAAGTACATCTAAATATTTCTCACACAACAAAAACCTCTGTATTTTACCGTAACAATGGAATAATCCCACATTATCACATAGCCGCATAACTCGATTCGCTCGTAATCGATACTGTTTAGAATCGATTAAGTTTTTATACCGATTCTAATTAGAATTACATTGCAACGGTATTGGCAGAAGAAAAAACACCTGTCAGCACATTTATTTAAATATTGAATATTCATTACAACATGCATTTGCTTTACTCATTTGAATACTGTATTTTTTATCTGTAATTGATACCCAATGTGCATGTTTTCAAACCTCCTTGAAAACCGATAGGTATTATAAAATATAACTATCTTATTAAATTAAATGCATAAGTTGAAAGTCAATTTATTAATATAAAATGCATGTTTTTTGATAACATCATTGAAATTATTTTCATATTGGTATTTTTATTATTTAAATTACGGAAATTGCTGTTTAATTCAACAGTACAGTAGCGAGGGCAACGACCTATGAATGCCAACTGTACGAAAATAATTAATTTGGTTCGTATTTTAAATTAATACCATTTTTTTTTAAATGAGGATGAATTATGTTTTTAATAGTAAGGAGAGCTAAGTCATAGAATGTAGTAAAGAAAAACATATTAAAACATATTATATTTGAGGTATCTATTGTAATTCTTACAAATTATTATAATTATGTTAGATTTTTTTAGTTTATTTATAAGTTACCACCTATGTTTTTACTGATTATTAAATGATAACTAAATTTATCCTACTTACACACACATACACTAAATGAAACCTCTAGTTATGGCGTAAAATCATTATCCACTGTCTATATTTTTTTTAATTCTAAGTTTACCTACCTTAGGTACCTTCAACTATTTTAAATATTTGAGATACTTTTCTTAAAATACCTAATAAATTATGATATTTTTTTACATCATAAATATAGCAAAACAAAAGATTTAACTTTTAGTTAATAAAAGTTGTAGACACATTTTCTTTATTTTTTTTCGTGCGACGTTTTTCACCTGTTCAATTTAAAAGTAAAAATGAATGAAATTGAGGTGAGAGCCACAATTATCGTCCGAGAGTCAAAGAAATATACCTAGGCAACGTCGGCAAGAGTCCGCCGCGTCGCGTTCCCCGCAATTAAACTTTCGATCGCAATTGATCATAAAATTTATCGATCACATGTACTCCACTGTCTACAACTTTTTATTTTTTAATGAGAACACATTCTTAAATGAAATTAAGCAATATTTTTTCTCGCTTGATAATTGCTTTCTGAACGTCTTGCTAAAAGTTTTTACTTGCTAGTATACAGTTTCTTGCTGTCTACTAATGTTCTTGGACTTAGTAAAATTTCGAGACTGAGTTATTGTGATAAGTCATTTTTGCCAAAATTGTTTCTTATTTGATTTTTGTATTATTAAATTGCAGTTTGATTGGCCTTTAACCTTGAAAAAAATGAACAAAAACTTCTTTAGAACGTACTGATCTTATAAGAACTTTTCTTATAAGCTCTTATATATTTAATCAACAACCTAACTCACAAAAAACCACACTTCCCCTATAATCACTACAAAAGTATAAAACACTGAATTCAAGCACTTACGTGTATTCTTAGAGGAGGCTTGTGAAATCACAATAATTTCAACAGACGTCCACATACCTAACACTAAGTCAAAATATTTCACAACAACTGTTTTTCATCGAAATAGTTTTTAGTGACACACGCACTCGTAACAATAATGTTACTAAATTATAAAAGTAAAACACAGTCAACTACGCCCAAAAATAATCTCTAAGTCTGAGCGAAAACAAAACAAAAACATGACACAATGTACACAAAACTCAAGTTCACAAATGGCCGACTTGACGATGAATAAAAAATATAAATAAATAAAAAAAATAAGTGTACGATTATTGACAGTTTACAATCACAATCGATTATCGGACGAACGGTTCCGATCCGATTAGTTATTATTACGTAAGGTGACGGTGTTCGCGGAGCGCGGCGTGGCGACGGGCGCGCGTGCTTGTCGCGACACACGACTGCAGTGCGATCCTTCGGACGAAGCCCCACCAACACTACGCGCATCTGAGGCTCACTCCTTGGCGCGGCCCCGCCCAGTGGGACGCCACTCGGTAGCTAAGATGACCGTCTCCCTCTTTATCGCTCTTCACTCGTTCTGCGTTTGTGGTCCCTTTCTCGCGCGGCGACAGTGGGGCGCGCCAATAGGATCGGTTCGGCGGATCGAGTTGAGACGATGAATCGAGATGTGTACTTAGGTATCACTGCACAAGTCCTTTTGTTGTAGTCGATAATAGGATGCGCTTTTTTTTTGCGGCGCGATCGACTGCCCGCTCCTTGGACCGCGCGGCTGTTTGTGTTGGCATTCATTTGTTTACATTTACTCCACGGCCTCCAGTTGCGAACACAACACACACGAGTACCTGCATTTTTTCTGACTCATAAAACATTATTGATCAGAAAAACACACCTTAAGAAGCCTGATTACCTTATCAGTAACACAAAACACTCATAAAATGGATTTATTTTTTTCTATAAACTTTTTTAAAAATTCATTTATTTTGAAAAGTAGTTTATCATTTTTTTTGAAAAGAGAATTTTGTTTTTTCAAATGAAATAAAATGTAAAGATGTTGTTATTGGCGTCACCTTGAAATTATGAAAGTGCATCTCGGTGTAAGGCCAAGACACGTAGGGTGATCGTCTCAGTAGTCGGCAGGGGTGGCTGAACTCGGTAGGGCGCAGATGTAGGTCAGTTTTTGTTTCGCGCCACCCGAAATTCGGTTACTAGGTTCGTTCGTGTTTCGTTTGGGTATTAATCTTTAACGGCGCCAATTATTGGGCCTTTCACCTTGCTTTTGGGCTATGATAAAAAAATGTTTGATTATGTTGTCAAGCAAAGACTTATAGCTTGATTTTATCGCAAGTGTAAACTGCCGTCTAAACTTAGTTTGAAGCTAAGTTAATGTAACTCGGAATTATATCACCTGTTAGGTATTTCTGACCAGTCATTTATTACATAAATTAGTCATATTACAGTATTATTTTGTAAGAATTTCGTTTGATAAAATGCCTGCTTAAGCCGAGGGAACTGTTACTTACTTACTTGCTTTATTTCTCGATTAGATTCAGAGCAAATAATATTATATGTTAATGCAATAATCATTGTTTAATATTTTTTAAAGTATCACGTCATACCTGCATGCCTTCCTACTTAAGAAGGTTCTATTAATCAAACATGATTGAAAATTAACGCATCAAACAGTTCAACATTAACTAAATACATAATAAAAAGAAAGCGACAATTTCAGTAGTTTTTCAAAATATAAATACACTGTTTGTGAAAATTTCGCTTGCCTAGTTACACTCCCCTCATCGCTAGATGGCAGTAAGCGGCGCTTTTCACCATTTTCATTACATTTTCCAAAGAGCGACGAAGCCGACGAGCGAAGGAGCCGACAAATATGTATAAAGTAGAGATATTGGTTCATATTTAAGTGAGGGATACTTGGATACGAACCATACAATTGAAAATGGAGGTTTATTATGACTATTTTTGTTAGGAGAGTAATTTTACTTAATTTAAAATAATTGTAATGTTGAATGTTGATTTAAGAACATAATTTTTATTAGAATACTCTAGTATTACGGAATCTAGTTTTGTAAACCGTCTTAAAGTATTAACAAATATTTTTACGGGAATTAACGCGATCACTTATTAAAGGCGTCTTAAAGTATTTAGATTTCCTAGGACTAAGTAGTTTCTTAGATATTTACT
Source organism: Spilosoma lubricipeda (assembly GCA_905220595.1). NCBI lineage: Eukaryota > Metazoa > Arthropoda > Insecta > Lepidoptera > Erebidae > Spilosoma > Spilosoma lubricipeda. The sequence continues at coordinate 16,468,376 of HG992293.1, read as the reverse complement.
AATTAGATATGTTTTTAATACAATTTACATTATGCTATTAAACATTTTTATTAAATGAGACGTTTTTTGGAGAAAAATAGTAGTGCCATAATTTATTCTCTTCTTGTCACGTCGGTTTATGAATAATAATAATACTAATCCGGTTCTCTGATGACGAGTTTGTTGCCGTTAAGAGAAATAGATGCAGAGAATAGTCACTTTGGCAGGCTTCATATACCTAGGTATATGAAAAGATAATGGAAGGAATATTTAAGATTACCTTGTTACCTTTTATTTTCATTATACCCTTCGTGGGTCCATAGGGAGATGAATAGCGTGTGTGGGACTCCCGTAGAACCCAGTCTACAAATAAACCCCGCGGCGGCCTACCTCGATAGACGGGAGGAGCTCCAGGAACGCATCGGCGGCTTCTGGAGTTTTCCCTGCCTCACCTCATAACTGAGGTATATCTTAGTATGACTACGGTAACTCCGTGGGCAAAACACTATTGCACCTCCCACCTTATTGCCCACCGTGTAACCTATCACTATTTATGTCTAAATCATTTTTAACCATACTTAAAACATTTTAATAATGATTTAATATATAAAGCTGAAGAGTTTGTTTGTTTGTTTGTTTGAACACGCTAATCTCAAGAACAACTGGTCCGATTTGAAAATTTCTTTCAGTCTTAGATAGCCCATTTATCGAGGAAGGCTATAGGCTATATATCATGACGCTAACACCAATAGGAGAGGAGCACCAATGAAAAATGTTTCAAAAACGGGGTAAATTATCACGCGACGGACAATAGAAGACGCAAACGAGGTTGCGTGGGCCGGCTAGTAATTATTTATACGAGACGCTCATAGCTCAGTTGCAATCGGTGATTAGAAACAATCACCGAGGGTAAGCAACGACGGTGCGGTCAGTATCTAGATGGGTGACCGCTGATAGCATGATACCATGAGCATCTCCGTGATTCGGAGGTCACGTTAAGCAGTCGGTCCCGGTTGTTATCGTAGGATAACAGTCGTGACGCTTAGTTGGAGGCCTTTGGGCGGATTAAAAACATCCGACGACAAGATTACGTAGCTACAACGTTGTCTTGCCAGTCCCCAACCCGCACTTGACCAGCGTGGGGACGTATGGCCTTAACCTTCTCCTGAGAGGACACCCGAGCCCAGCAGTGGGACGTTATGGATTGTTGATGATGAATGAATTTAGTATATTTTAGATGCCAATATCTAATGTACTAAACTGTTCGTTTGTCATTCAACATTCACTACGTCTAGTACTAGTGGTTTAAGGGGCCACCTTGCTGGTTTCTACTTCACTAAGTGTAGTGTGTTCAACCCCCACATGGAACACCACTGTGATCCACAAATTGTGGTACTGAGTCTGGGTGTTATTTCTTTCAGTTTCATATGCAAAAAGCCTCGTGCTCAGGTAGGAAGTTATCGATCCGGAAATATCTACTGTATAAGTCATATCTCCAAAACATAATTACATTCAATATTGTATTTAAGTATTCAAATATTAAAAATGTAAATTTATAAAATTTATACTGACTATAATTACTTTGTTTACCGCAATACTATAGGTAGTTATGTCAAGATTTATTGAAGCTAGCTGCCTAGATTTACATACTGTATGCAAATGACATTTAAAATGAAGTTTTAAAATCAGCAGGTATTATACAAAATAGATAAAAGCTAGTAGGCTTTTGCCCGCGGCACCGCCGGCGTATGTATGTTATTGAGGAAAATAGTAGCTTATGTTTGACTGCCTCGTTGGTCTAACGGTTAGCGTAAGCAACTGCCGATCAAGAGGTTTCGGGTTCAATTCCCGGGTCAGACTTCTGTTCGGTTTTTTTACAAGAATTTCTTAATGTGTCTCGGAGAGCACGTTAAGCCGTCAGTCCCGGTTGTCATGAACACCTATGACAATCGTTATTGGGAAGTCAGTGTCCTCAAATATACTGACAATTATTAAAACCTTTGAATTCAGTTCACTCTCAGGGTTGCGGAAGTCCGATGCCAGTCGCTTTGTGGAAAAACTGATGTTCAGGTAAAACCGGTTAAACTAGTAACCGACACCAATTAATCTTGGGAATAATACCTAAAGGCTAGGAGGATGATGACCTTCTTCAAGTTTAAAAGTATCTCTAAAGCGTAACAGATACAGACAGAGTTTGTTGTGAGTGTAGTTTTTTTTAAATATTTTGCCCTGCCGAAATGACTCTACTCTGCCTGATGGAGAGCGTAAGCATAATCCAAGAGTGCCATCCATAATTCAACATACTCATTGCGGATGCAGACAATGCAACAATGCAGCATGGTGACACACACCATGGCGGCCTAGTGATGCTTCTGCATCATTGGGCCTCCGGTCTCGCACTCACCAACGAAAGACGACAGCACGATCACTGTCATTTTACGTAGATTTTCTATGCTCAGGTAGTACCGCCCCGGTCGAGCCGGCCCACGCGTGCTGAAATCAGCGTGGCTCTACTACCTTGAATACTAGATTTCAATTAGGCAGTGTAAGCAATGGCTCTTATACGTAAAGATCACTTACCTACATGTTCTTTTGGCTAGGAATGCTGCTTAAGGGTCACTTACAAGTAACTTTAACTTATTGACCTACTTTTATGAATAACTTATTGAAAGTGTAATTAAATATTGAAAGTCAAGGCAGCTGCAGTTACTAGAAAGCACATGATAATGAATGAATTATAATCAATGAATGGTGCATTCGATATACATCGTCGCTTTGTTAATGAATCGTTACAAGAATCCAGTACAGGTGTGTTGAATAGGTTTAATTAGTACTGATAACAAACTGTAGATCTAGGTTACATAAGTATGTATGTAGGTACATCACATTATCAGAAACTGTTTTTGTTTTTTTTAGGAAGTGTTAAAGTATGGGTATATATTAGTGGGCAGGTTGGCCGTTGGGAAGTGCATACCATAGACAATAGACATCATGATAAATAATTATTGTAATAAAGTATATTCTTTCTAGTTTTTATTTGTTACAAAATTTAGCAGCCTATGTCCTTCCACAAGAATCAAATGCCGAATTTAAATCAAATTTTAGTAGTTCTGGGATTTTCTTGAGGAAAACGCTTTTTAAACTGATGAGTGTTTTACGAAGCCTTGAAACCTAGGTATGAGTCACAACTTTAATTAAATAGTCAATAAGCAACTAAAAAGGTTGAAAAACAACTAAAGAGCCACGCCGGTTCGACGACGACGAGATCAACGTAAAATGACAGCGTTCGGCCTGTCGTATTTCGTTGGTGAGTGCTAGACTGGAGGCCCAACGATGCAGAAGCATCACTAGCCCCCCATAGTGTGGGTCACCATACTGCATTGTTGCATTGTCTGTAATGAGTATGGTGACCACTGCTCTTGGATTCTGTTTATGCTTTCTATCATACAGAGTAGAGTCATTTCGTCAGGCCCATACAAAAAAAATGAAAATATATATGACGATTCATTTGTTGTTACACGTACACACGTTGTTGATAGATTGACAGAATTCTGGCCGTTCAACTGCGTCCTAGATAATAGATAGACTCTGAATCATGAATTTAAGAGTTTGTGAGGTATATCTCACTAAAATATACAACGATTTATTTGTTCCACGAGTAATACCTGTAGATTGAGTGTCAGAGTTGACAGTTTGACTGCTTATTCCCAGAAAATAGATGGACCCTGAACCATGTTTTTTTTTTATGTAATATGTAGTAAACGGGCAAATGAGCAAACGTATCGCCTGATGGTAAGCGATTACCGCCGCCCATGTACACCCAGCAACACCAGAGGCGTCACAAGGGCGTATTCTCACTCACTTGATGAAACACAACGCGAGAGGTGTTTCACACCGGTTTTCTGTGAGGCCGTGGTATCACTTCGGTCGAGCCGGCCCATTCATGTTGAAGCGTGGCTCTCCTACTGTAGATCTGTATAGTGTGTAGTTCTGAGAGGTATAAGGCTATTTATTCAATTAAAAAAAAATCCACGCACGTCATTTATCAAAATAAAATGAACGTCTAACATTATAAAAAAGTAGGCCTAAGTAGGTCCCTAATTAAAGTTTAAAAGAGGCTATGTTATTCTTGTAGTTTAACTTTGGTACGTCTTTCTCACCTGTTTGCATCTCAATTGATAAGGTGTGGTTATCTACCTATAAAAGATTAACAGGTTCCTAAGGCTATGGACTTTTATAAGTATCTTGTTTCTAGGGAGTCTGGTAACCCTGGTATTTGATCCTCCGACCGAACACTATGTGATAGCCGGTTAAAATCTATACAGATAAATAAAATTGGAGTGTCTGTTTGTAATATTAAAATAACCGCTTTTTACTAAATACTTATATATATGTATACACGGTACATGTACCAAAAATGTATTTAAAATTATTTTTGTCTGTTCTGGGTAATCTCTGGAACGGCTGGACGGATTTTGACGGGACCTTTACAGGCAGGTAGCTGATGATCCAGTGAGTTACTTAGGCTACTTTTTTTTTTTAGACTAACTTTGTCCCGCGGCGTTACTCGCGGTACGACGATAACCGCGGGTAACACCGCGGGGTTCAGCAAGTCTGACATAATATGGGTATCCCAAAATATTACTAGTGGTTAGTTTTCATAAACATTAAAAAAACCCTATAAACCTATTATATTTATTTTGAAAGTTTAACATTAAAAACAAAACAGTGAATTAGACTTGATGAAAATTGTGACAAAATAATTGCACTGCGCGGGAGTCGATCGTGCGAACGTAATTATGTATAGCGAGCTCACGCAACCACTGTGACGACAGCACAGCAGCGCAAACTTTACGATGAGCGATGACTGTTTTTAAATTTTAAAATGGTCCAGATTTTGTATGAAAGCGGCAAATAAGCACAGATGGTTGACAAAGTAAATGATCACGGATTTTAATATATGAGTAAAAAATATATTATAATATTTCGGACATCCAAAAAACAACGCCATCTAGTCCCAAGCTAAGCACAGCTTGTGTTATGGGTACTAGACAACTGATAAAAATACATATATACTTTCTTTTTGTAAATACATACATAAAACACATAGAAAACATCCAAACCCTGAAATAAATATTTGTAGATCATGCAAACATTAGGTCCGACCCGGGAATTGAACCCGAGACCTCATGATCAGCAGTCGCACACGCCAACTGCGAGACCAACGAGGCAGTATGGGTATCTTCTGGCAATACTGTTATCTACACATTGCAACACTAAAGGTTATAGTAGTTGATACTGAATCCTCCCATTACGATACGAGTCCATGGACGATGGTAATCGCTTAACGTCAAGTGAGACGTTTTTTAATGTATATGAGCCCGTTTAAGTGACTCTACTCTACCTGATAAAAAATATTAGCCAAATCTTAGAGTACCTAGTGGTCACCAATCTCACGGCGAATGCAACAATGGTGACCCACACTATGGCGGTATATTGAGAGGTCTCGCACTCACCAACGAAACTCGAATGCTATCATGACTGCCTCGTTGGTCTAGCGGTTGGCGTGAGCGACTGCTGATCATGAGGTCTCGGGTTCGATTCTCGGGTCGGACCAAATGTTTGTATGATCTACAAATATTTGTTTCGGAGTTTGGGTGTGTTCTATCTATAATATGTATGTATTTACAAAAAAAAGTATATATGTATTTGTATCAGTTGCCTAGTACCCCATAACACAAGCTCTGCTTATCTTGGGACTAGATGGCATTGTGTGTTTAGATGTCCGAAATATTTATTATTTATTATTATTATTTAAGGTTGTTTCTATGAGTAATAAAACCGCCTCGGTACAGCCGACCCGTTCGTATATAAATCAGTATGGCTCTACTACCTATAATGCCTGCTAGTTTAAATACATTTAAACAGCAAATTAATAGAAATTAGAAGTTGGACCGAATGCCCAATCAGTAATGTTGGAATAGGTATATTAGAAGGGTAAAAAGACCATTAATAATGAAATGTAGCTGTTTAAAAAAACACACAAACAGAGCTTTCTGGGTTGTTTGTAGACCAAAAGGGTGGGTCGTAAAATTTAACTGTGGGAACCGCCGATACCTTTACTAAGAAATGTACATGTGTCTTAATATCTATAGAGTATATTTGTCTATGGTTTTAATCTTCTATCAACATGTTTATAGATAATGTGTAAGTAACTGTGAAAATTATACTAATTATCAAAATGAAAATTGAAGGTACTTCAAAGTCACGTGTATTATAATCTATACAAATAAATATCTATACAAATATCTATACAAATAAATAAAATTTGAGTGTCTGTATGTAATATTGAAATATCCGCTTTTCACTAAATGCATATGTATGTATACACGGCACATATACCAAAAATGCAGTTAATTTTTTTTTTGTCTGTCTGTCTGTCTATTTCTTCCGGGCAATCTCTGGAATGACTGGACGGATTTTGACGGGACTTTCACTGGCAGGTAGCTGATGATCCAGGGAGTAACTTAGGCTACTTTTTTAGACTAACTTTGTCCCGCAGTGTTACTCGCGGTACAACAATAACCGGGGGTAACACCGCGGGGTTCAGCTAGTTATTATTATAAATTCGAAAGTAACCCTGACTGTCTGTATTTCTGTTACGCTTTCACGGGTTAACCGCTGTATCGATTTCGATGGAATGTGAATTACGTACACGCAGATGGATACGCGGGCTCAATCTAGTATTTAGATATTATTATACTTAAGTTTTAAAGAAAGAAAGCAAACTAAACCAGATGCATAACCGGTTTAATTTTATATTTACTTGAAACTTTAGCGGTGTAAAGTATGGTGACTTTATAATGTCACATTAAATGTAATAAATAAAATAAATATTTTTGGACATCTAACACACAACGCCATCTAGTTCCAAGCTAAGCATAGCTTGAGTTATAGGTAGTAGACAACTGATACAAATAGATACATACACATATAAAACACCCAAACTCCGAAACAAATATTTGCAGATCATACAAACACTTGGTCCGACCCGGGAATCGAACCTGAGACCTCAAGCACAGCAGTCGCACACGCTACCACTACGCCACCGAGGCAGTTAATAAATTAAAACATTACATTAAATGTACCAGATAGGACCACTATCACTAAGATAATAGGCAAATCATGTTTGTTTGACAATACCCTAATTTGGCAGGTACCGTACCACACAACAGGTGCCGTACTGCATGGATGAGCTTTACTCATGCATAAAGTACGGCAGGGGAGACCTAGATGACGCTGATGCCTCCCTGGATCTCCTCCTCGACTGCCGAGGTAGGCCACCGTGGGGTTTAGTGGGTAGAACGGTCCTTCGGGAGTCCCACAAACGCCCTTCGTCTCTCCACGAAGGGTATGTTGCGAAAAGCATTCACAGCGCAAAAAGCTTAAAGCCCATCTAAGGGCGGGACTAGAAGGTTATTGATGGAACTATTCCTTCGCTATTTGCATTACCTTGACCTAAACTTACTATAACATCCAATGGTGTGTCCTGTCCTGAAGTGGTCGATTTAAATTTCCGCTATCGCTTACGCTTATGACTTGAACTGCTTCCCATAATTGTTCGCCGGTTAGCAAACCGTAATATTTGAACAACTATTGCTATTGTCATTGGGCAAGTCTTGATTAATGTAAAATTTCTTTGTTTCGGCCATTTCGAGGAGGTAATTGCAATATTTGAAAGGGATTGTTTGGTTTAGTTTTTAGTGAATGGAAAGTAGTAATAATGACACAAACATACATACGCCTGCGTCTTTAATCGTCGTGTGGTGGCTTAAGAATACAGAGTATCACCCCTACTCTGTACGACTGCCTCGTTGGTCTCGCGGTTGGCGTGAGCGACTGCTGATCATGAGGTCTCGGGTTCGATTCCCGGGTCGGACCAAATGTTTGTATGATCTACGAATATTTGTTTCGGAGTTTGGGTATGTTCTATCTATAATATGTATGAATTTACAAAAAAAGTATTTATGTATTTGTATCAGTTGTCTAGTACCCATAACACAAGCTCTGCTTAGCTTGGGACTAGACGGCGTTGTGTGTTTAAATGTCCGAAATATATTTACTCATCCCATGAGTATCGTAATGGCTGAATAAGGGACCAAACTACGCAAGACAACAGCTTTAAGGAGCAGGAAAATTGGACACAATCCATATCAAACCGTCTGGCTAGTCTGGTACAGTGGGCTGAATCTTCCTTTTTAAGTAGAGCTCTGTGTCCTGTAGTGGGGTATTGAGGCTAGTTGATGCACAAAGACGTAAATAGAAGCGTATTAAAAGTAAATATTTTGGTGCATATAATTTTAGTTCCAATTAGGGCACCCACACAATATTACGAATTCGCAACGCATCGCAAATATCTCGCACAAACGTGCGAGTTTGCGTTTGAGTTTATTATTATGTAGTGTAAAGTTACCTAACTAGGTACTAAATTTATAGGATCTGAGTTGTTATTTTATTTTGGTTCAATTACTGAAGAATATAAAAAAAGTATTTGTTAAACATTTTTTTTTCTTTTAAAATATGTCGCATCGTAGTTATGTGTGGGAGCCCTTACTGTAAGGTGACATGTCTGTTTCCAACAACCGAGCGTATAAAAATAAGGAAACAGTACAACTATATTATAATGTAATCCAAACTAATATTATAAATTCGAAAGTAACGATCTGTCTGTCAGTCTGTTACACTTTCATGGCTAAACTACTGAACCGATTTCTATGAATTGTTTATAGAGATAGACTGGACTTTGAAAAAGGACAAAGGCTATTTATTGTCGCGATAACCGATATAAACGCGTTAACGTTAGTATATACATAATATTGACGTATCATTTATCTTTTGGAATCTCTCCATGAAGTTGAAAGTCCTTGGGCAGCGGTATTCACTTACCATCAGATAACCCATCATGTCATTTACCTCTAACTCTAAAAAAAAACGCATATTTACGCTCTATGACTAAGAGAATAATGAATCAATAATGACAAAGAATGAAGGAGAACTCCTTTTATACAGATCCTTGACAAACAAAAATCAGCCTGTATAAAGTCCTACCTGCAAATCCAACGTTTTTAAACAAACTTATTTGCTTTTTAAAAATACAATAACCCTTAAATACTGGAGACTAAGACATCGCACAATGGGCTCAGTGTAAACACTGCGTTGGGGTGTCTCTCCGATATTAAAAACATCTGTTCCAATGCCTCCGATACCCTCTGAAAGGGTTAAGATGTCTTAGTGTGGATATTCCTCACTTCGAGAATGACTCTTTAATATGTAATTAAATGTGTAATTTACATGGAGTTACATACTTCCGTTTATACATTTCAGTTTTCCTTTGTAGAGATGTACGTATCTAAATATTAATTTGATTTCTTAATATACAACATCTTCAATGAAAACATTCATTAATTTTTACACAATTATGTTTAATATATTATTTAAATTTAAGTAACTTTACCTGAATGTTGTACTTTATACAAAAGTTTTGAGAACATGGGTCACTAAATCAAGTTCACGCATGACGCAAAGTTATGATTATTCAGTGCACATATTAAAACTCCTTAATAAATATCACTACATTGTTAAAGCTTGTTTGTTATACTAAAAATATTCATTTTATGTAAACAACAGATCAAAATAAATACTTTAAATGTCGTATCTATCCTAATCGTTCCCATCAAATCGAAAAGTAAACGATATAAAGCAGAAAAAAGCAACAAAAAAAAAACCCTTCTTATGCAAATAATTTCTTCGAATTTACGTTTGATTTTAGTCAGCCCGTCGCGTCCGGGTGTTACGTTATTAATTATTAATTTCCGAATGATTTATTAGCATTTTTCTTTGCGACGATTTTTATGAAAATTTCTATAAAAGCTATTTTTTTTTGCCATTGAAAGGGTTGCGAATGTTTCAACACTTTTTTTGTGTGCTGTCGTTCAATAGAATTAATTAGCGTGAAAGAAAATCGAGTTTTTTGAAGTGTAAATTGTCCTTTTGTATTTATATTTCGGTAATCAAAATTCAGGATTGGGTTCGTTTGGACTTGATAAACGGATTTGGAAATGAGTTCACTTAGGTACTTCTTTGTTAGGAGATTTTATAATTTCTGGTGTACCTATATTTTTTTAAGACCCTACTTAAGGTAACTGAACAAGGTATATATAGAAAGGGTAAAAATGATTTACTTGACTAATGGTCCTATGTCCCTTAGATGGAGGAAGAGAGTGTTCACAGCAATCCGCCATCGCGTTCGGTTATGAGCTTTGCAGTTTATCGCGCTCCACGTCTTTCCGACCTTCTTCGCCTCGTCTGGAACTGTGCGTCACCAGGTCTGTTTTGGGATCGCCACGTTTTTGTTTTCGTTGCGGATTCTAATCGAGCGCCTGTTTGGCGATATGATCGGAATACCTACGGGTAGATATCCCACATGTTCATTTCTAGCTGTATGATGACATTTCGTTATGTATAATGTGTCTAGGTATTAGAACAAAAGATAGATGTCAAGTAAGATGGTTTGCTTTTGGGAAATAGGTACAAACTAACACACAAGAGAGGGATGATCGTTGATTCGGTACTCTCACTCTCAATTCTCTCTGGTCAAGCTTGCTTATTTGTGCTCAAGCGTGAATTGAACTACCTACTCATAAACTACCTCATTCTCATATTAATAAACCCAATGCTGTAGAAGCATCACTAGCTCACCACGGTGTGGGTCACCATGCTGCAGCATGCATGCTTGCATTGTCTGCATTCGCAGTATAGTGACCACCACTCTTTGATTCTGCTTATTCTTTCTATCAGGCAGAGTAGAGTCATTTTGGCAGGGCTAAACATAAAAAAGTAAAGTAATACATCTCAGCAGTCTGGGGGAGATAGAGAAACCTAAAAGGTTCACAAGGTACCAGGCATAGAGTAAGGAAGCTGACAGTTTACTGGTGATTTAGACCCAATTTTATTTAAATTTAATAAAAAACTATTCTTCTACTATAATAAAAACATTCAATTAAGTCGTAATTCAATGCATGCAATAGACATCAAAGGACACATTAGATATATATAATAAAATAAAAGCCGTCTACACCGTAACACAGTGTCACAAGATACGGGAAGCGACAAACAATAAGAAGATCGTTCAATCAGAACCGAACCTGGGACAAACCAGTTGCTATTCATCGTCACCCTGCGCAGACAATGAGTGTCCACGTGCGTGCCACTGCGCTCACAATACAGACACCCACTGCTGTACAACTATTTGAATTCTAGGGTACAAGGAATAGAAGGCAGCGGTTTACCTAAGCACACAGAAAATAAATACAATTTATGCTAATACTAGCGATTTGGCTTGGCCGGGCTCGGCATCACAATTATTTCTGAAAACTGCAAACGCAACGTAGATGACTGAAATCTGTTAAATAGTTTAAAAGATCTACACAGACAGCGGCAGTAACTTTATTTTTTACTAGGTAAAGATTATGGAGACGATTTGCCTGTATGTTTGTGATGGACCAGAGTAGAAAGATTTTGAAACTTGTTTTATTTTAGTGACTCTGCAAAAATGTCTTATTCAAAATAAACTTTGCCTATTAGAAATAACAAAAACTAGGGAAACATACGACAATAATTTTAATAATGTAGTCAAATGTATATTTTCTTATTACAGAAGTTATTTTAATACTTTACTCTATTTTGATATAGACTTTGCGACTGGTGCGATTTAGTCCTGAAACTGCCATTGTACGTATTTAGTAGTACCTATAAATGGCACAGACATTCATAGAACGTAGCGAAATGTAGATGCAAACAATATTGGGAGTACTTATTTACTTATTTAGTCAGAGCTGAATTAACACATTCAAGTTAATACAAACCGCTACATCTTTCAAATTACGCCATCCCCCCACATCAAAGCTGGCCGGCTTCTGTTATAAGAATTGTGACCATTAATTATGCATGAGGCCTGAACACTTTATTACTCGAGACCAACTTAAATACGTTTATGTTAATCACATTTGTGGTGAAGCTATCGTGTATCGCTTACACACTTACTTTAGACACCTCCCCACCACCCCCCCTTTCCTACAGTATGTATCTTTCGATTGATTTTTCTACTAAACTGCTGGCCTTCTTCATGTGCGACCATATGCTTCGTCAAGAATCAAAGTATCTCCATGCGAAATGTCATTGAAATCACTGCAGCGGTTTAGCCGTGAAGGGTTAACAGACAGACAGACAGAGAGAGTTACTTTTGAATTTATAATTATTGAGTATGGAAAGGTTTATCTGATGTCGAAAGAAAATGTCAATTTCTTTTAACTGTCGAAGTCTTTTGATTTATTTCGTTAGTAATTCTGATAGTTACACTGGAATCAAACCCCGGACCTTTAGTGGGTCTAAGAATACTACAATGATAAAAAAACTGGTATTCAATACAGTTGTAATTATTTTGCCTAGATACCATAACAATGCAATACAAATATCGATGTTTGACATCCATATTTTAATCCAACTACCAATAGTTTTAGCAATGTATGTATGTGTGTTTTTTCATGGAATATTGGTCAAACAAGCGAACCTATCACCTGATGGTAAGTGATTACCGCCGCCCATGGACACCCGCAACACCGTAGGCGTCACAAGTGCGTTGCCGGCCTTTTAAAAAGGAATACGCTATTTTTATGTTTGCATGTTCCATCGTAGCGCTTGAACGACTGAACCGATTTTAATGAACGAAGTGTCAATATTTTCGTAATAATGGCCCGTGTCACATAGGCTCTATAACTTTTATTAAAAGTTTTAAAGTAGTCGGATTATAGTTTTTTATACTTTTCCTTGTTAAAACCACCATTTCCAGTTCTCTTTAATAATTATTCTAAGTTTTTACACTCTCTCGCTATCAAGACTAACAGATAGGAATGCGAAAGTTTATCTAATTATTTAAACGACTGGTGTAGTGGTTCATACAGTCACCGCTTCCAACTGCGTTCAGTGTTGTGAGTTCGACTCCCACATGGAACGACACTTTGTGTTATACACAAGGACATAGGCAATGAGTAGCCTATGTCCTTCTTCAAAAATCAAAGTATCACCATGATAAAATTTAATTGAAATCGGTGCAGCGATTCAGCCGTCAAAGCGTAATACATATAAAGATAGACAGACAGGGGCCTTAGAACTTATAATAATAATATGGAAGTATGTATATATATAAGTAAAACCTTTTTTTTTGTAGAGTAGTTGAAATTCGCTGTCGGACGGTTCGGCAATTTCTTCCTGTGCCTAGTAGTTAAAAGCTGGAGCTCACTACTAGTTTTCTACTATGATCCCAGGTCCTTTAAGCGGGTCATCAAAAAGTATCTCACTAGACTACCTTAGTGGGGGTCACCATGATGAATTGTCCACTTCCCCAGTAAGGATGGTGACCACCAATCTTGGATTCTGCTCATGCTTTCCATCAGGCAGAGTAGAGTCAGTAGAATACAGACAATGTAACAATGTAGCATGGTGAGTATGGTGGCCCACACTATGGCGGCCTAGTAATGCTTCTGCATTATAGAGTCCCGCACTCACCACCGAAACATGACAACACGAATGCTGCTGAAATCAGCATGGCTCAACTGACATTACAAGTTTACCCATTCTGGAGTAATTGTATTCAAATATACCAATAACTATTATAAGAAAGTGTGAGGACAAGTGGCGTGCCCCCATGGATTCGGTCCCCATACATCACGGGATCATTCACCGCTGACTCATTGTTTCAAACCATCATTAATTAATCTACATTATATTCTTCAAAAAATTGCCCTCGAATTGATGTTTCCATGTGAAATGAGTTTTACATAGAGTTTGGAATCGAATAGACCCCTCTACTCGATTCCAAAATATGAATACGGTAAATTACCATTTCTTTTTATTCTTACTGTAGTTATTATTTCATTAAGAAATAATAACTACAGTAAGAATAAAAAGAAATGGTTACCGATAGGTTGATTCATTTGTCGGGCTATAAATTTTACGAATTTTTTTTTTTTTTGTAATTAAATCAACATAAATGCAATACTTACAATGTAATTAAGTAGGGTAAGTACATATACCTAAGGATGGATATTTGATGAATAACCAGATTTCTATATTATGGTTAATCTTCATTAAAGGTACTGGATACTTGATAGGGCTACCAAGACATAAGTGGCTTGGGTTTTGACAACTGCTTCAGTTTTAAGATATTGATAGTAAAATTCAACTTGTAAACACAAAATACACCTAAATAAGAAATTACCCACTGAATAAGTGGTTTTCACAGTCAATATAATTATTAACAAACCATAGTCGACTCTAGACGTTATGAGTTCTATATTTTAATGGCGTCATTTGAACAATTAAAATTTGATGATGCGGGCGCTCTGTTCTATTGCAGTACTAGTGTTCGCCCCGCGATCTCGCCTGCATTTCACCCAACAAGCCTCTTAAGAACACACTTGTGCAAGAGAAATTTGAAAAAGTCAATGGTAAATTTCGTTCTGTGTTAAATTAAAGTTGAAATAAAAATTTCTACTTCCAAATCGTCAAATTATTTATATGATATGGAAGGAGATAGTGCCACCATCGTTTCACTATAAGTCAGGACACAAAGACAGATTAGATTTTGGTGCAATCTGCGTCATCATTATCAGCCTATCATAGTCCACTCTACTCTCCAATAGCAAGCCACGTATTAAAAAAAAATGAATGGTTCTGAGCTTGGTTGGAGTCCACTCAAACAAGTCATCAAGTAGCCTACTTTTCACCACCAAAACAGTCAACTATCGACACAATACGATGACGAATCTCCACACTTTTTTGTCACAAGACGGTGGCAAGCAAGATTTTTTCTTGTTGTGTCGTGACAAAAAAGGGTTGATCTAAATATAATAATGTATTTGAATGAGAATAACGACATCTGTCGAGGAAGGAAGTGATGACACAAAAAAGTTATATGAGGGTGTTTGATTTATAATTTTGATATTCATTGAGAGGATTATGTGTCCACAGCTCTTGAGATAGCGATGCTAGGAATTAAGTATGACTATACGTCTGTTTGTGTGTATCTTTGTGGAGATGGATTAGGATAATGGTGTGCCATCACTCCCATTTTTTTAATCTATGTGCCTACCAAAGTGACTCTACTCTGCCTAATGGAAAGTATAAGCAGAATCCAAAAGTGGTAGTCACCATACTCACTGCAAATGCAGACAATGCAACAGTGTGCACCAGTGCAGCGGGGCCTCCGGTCTTGCATAATTAATGAAGCACGGCAGCACGATTGCTGTCATTTTACGTTGTTCTTCTGCGCTAGAGTAGTACCGTCCCGGTCGAACCGGCCCTACTGTGTTGAATTCGGCGTGACTATACTATCCAAGGTTCTCTATTCATCCCAAGGGTGTGGTAAGAACCGACTATGTGTATACTGGAAGGAGAAGGTATACTTAAAACAAACTGTATGTTAACCCGCCTCGTCAGCATGGTATAGTATCCCAAAACCATCTTTCTAATGAGAGGTTTGTATCTAACAGTGGCCAAGTTAAAGCTGTTAGTGAAACTTTAGCGCAGTCCAACTTCTATACAACCAATAATCCCTTATTTTACCCCTTAGAGGTAAAGTTTACATGAATCTGAATTATTCGTGGGTGGTTATAATATACTAAGCATCGGTTGCAATTTCAAGGCTTTGCGTCGACTAATCAATCAACAAAAGAAAGTTATTTTAAACGTTTCTATAGACTCTAAACACTTACATGTTTCAGAGAAATTACACCTAGACACAGAACAAAAGGTCATACTCATCATGTCATACAATTGTTTGCTCCTGATGAGAATCAAACTCACAACCTCTGGCCTGTCAGTAAAATCCAAAAACGAGTGGACCAACAAGAATCCACCATCTATCCTCATCATTTAGGTAGATTATTTACGGTTGGCTACCATCTTAGTTACTATAACAAGTACAATTTTAACAAAAATAAAACCGACTTCAAGGTTCGATTCGATTTCTCTTGGATGCCATCATCAGATATTATGTCCTTATACTACTACCGTTGGGACATCTCCTTTCCATTAAAAGAAGAATCATCAAAATCGGTTCATAACGACGAAGTTATCCGCGAACACATATAAAAAAATATATATGTACGGTCGAATTGAGAAACCTCCTCCTTGTTTTGAAGTCGGTTAAAACAGACTCTCTCTGTTTCCTATAATTTATTTGTACAGTATCAATACAAAGGGTGTCATTTGAGAATATTTCCTGTCAAGATGTGGCGTGTGGCCCTTTCTCTTTCCATACACCATCAACATTTTGGAACAAAAATGAAAGTGCACACGTAACCCTTTTGACTAGGGCAGCCATTTTTTTTGTGGCTTCGTTTTGATGTATGATAAAGTACTCTACGGTACGTTTTTTTTAATATTAGTTGTACCTGTGGCTTGAGTTGCGTTGATTTCGTTTGTCCAACTGTCTATTCACAAGTAAAATTTTAACAAAAATAAAACCGACTTCAAGGTTTGACTCGATTTCACTTGGATGCCATCATCAGATCTTAGTGTCCTTATCATAGTACCACCGTTGGGATATCTCCTTTCTATTCAAAAAAGAATCATCAAAATCGGTTCAAATAATTCAAGGTATAATAAATATATATATATACGGTCGAATTGAGAAAACTCCTCCTTTTTTTGAAGTCGGTTAAAAATGTTCAATTTATACAAATAGTCTGCTGTAATATTAAAATAACTGCTTTTCACTAAATGCATATGCTTAATTTTTGTCTGCCTATCAGTCTGTTCGTTCCGCCTAAGCTCTGGAACGGCTGTACTGATTTTGACGGGACTTTCACTGATAGGTAGCTGATGATAAGGAATTAGTAAGGTCGCCAGAACTCTCAACCTCACTTCGACCACAAATTCAGGTAGAGAGGCCCAATGTGATGGCTTCTATTTATGATAGTAGTCCAGAGATAACGTAGTGTTTTCAGCGATCACTGATGTTGTAGGTTCAAGCCCCATATGGGACAATATTTTGTGTGATCCACAAGTTTTTGTTCTGACTCCGGGAGTTCTCGTGTCCGTTTCATGTCTGTTTGTAAACAACTATGTCATATAGGTATAAAAAATATGTACATTTTTAAAATAAAAATCAAAATTATTATTAATAATATCCAAACTAGATCCATTATCAATACGGATATAATAACACCAGATATGCACATTGTCTATTATTCAATAGAGATCTATTATATCGCCATCTATCTTTTATGGGTCTGTCAGAAATATACCACATTTGCATATCAACGGTGTTTGGGTTTATATAGGGTCATAGGGTCCCGTGATGTCGGTGAAAAACCTCTGGACTAAAGTTTTTCTATGTTCGTAAATATTGATGCTACTTAAAATGCGCTGTGTGTGGAAGTCGCTGTAATCTGTTTAAGCCATCGAGCAGGCTTGATTAAAAGCTGCATACCTAGATAGGACTTGCCAATTTCGTCAACTTCATAGAAAAAAAAAACTTGAAGCACGGTATCCTTAAAAATTACCTGTAGGTATACCCTGCAGGTAATTTTTAATGTAATTAAATTAAAGGTAATGTGACTAAAACAAGTATAATATTCAGTTGTATCGTAATGAATTGACTTTCCAATTTTCGTACACATCCTCGCTTTTGTATTAAAAGTAGGTGAAACTTTTAATTTCGCGTGCTTAAAAAAGAATTCGATTTTTTCCAAAATTGACAACTACAGCTACGTAATACAATGTCGAGATAAAAAGAAACATAAATAATCGTCCAATAATTCCATAATGGCTGCTCTATTTTTTTTTTCACTAAAATAGCGAAGACATTAGATCAAACACGAACAAACCCTTCAACAAAAGATCAGTCATTACTAGATTTGAATAATAAATAAAAATGGCGTAGGGGAGATAACTCGCCGTTGCATAAGTAATTATAACAATTATTTTTTGATAGATAATATATTATATTTGACGTTTGCTTGTCTGTTTATTGTAAGGGTGTATAGTATAGCATTTTTGGGTCCATACTGACATTGTGGCGAGAAAATACACGGCCCATTGAATTGTAGAACCATTAGTAAGTTCTCTTCTCTCTTGTACAGGAATCAATGCCAATTTTAATACATGGGATAATATTCTAAACTTATTGAGATTAAAAATTCTCCAACTACCTTTACAAGTTTACCTCAATACAGTAGAATATATAAAAAAAACACATGAAAATAAAACAAATAAGCTTGAAGAACAAATACAATTCAAAAGTAACAGTTACTTATTGTAACTGTTTATTTTGTGGTTATAGAACCTTATTTTATCTCAAAAGAAATTAATAACAACATTCACTTCACGAGAATATTTAACAAAAGAAACAATATTTACATAGTAGTGTAGTATTTTCCCTTCTTTTAATCTTTAAACAATCGTTTTTTTCTTAATCAGAGTCACACCTAACAGTAGGTATTTAAAAAAAAAGAAAATCAACTCGCCAAATCGAAATTCACCCACAAAGGAGTATACATTATAAAAATACACTATACAAATCACTGTATCGCCATTTAATGATCTTGAAGTCTTGCGATGATTGCCGAAAGAGATGCAAGATGCATTTGCCCCTTGTAAGAAAGAGACGCAGGCAGTGATATCTCACCGGAAACGGAGTAATATATTGCGCATTGTTAGTAACGAGATCGGTTTGTGTGTCTCTTTGTCCGTGGGTGGACGCACGCGCCTTGTGTACCATTATAGTAGTTTTTTTGGTGTGGAATTCTACGGTAGGATTTTGAGATGAGGATAAAATTCTTAATGGGCAACAGAAAATTTACGTACACTTAAATTTTGATACTTTTTTATCCCTGTTGATCTTATTTCTAGGTGGATAAGATCTATAGTCTGTACAAATAAATAAAATTGAAATATCTGAGATTTCAAATTAAGAGCTTTGACTTGCGAACTAGTTATATGTTCTTTGTTATTACAATCAAAGTACTTGTATTATTATCGTGGTAATCAATTCAGTGGTTTCCAGATTTGTCGATTTCAAATACACTTTTGCTCTCAACAATACCAATATCGATCAGTATTAGTAAAACAAGTAAAATCATTAAACCGTTAAAAATCTTTATTTTGATACCACACTCGATGTATTTTGAAAACTTTTTTTAAGATTACTTTTTGGCGCCAAAAACCCTAAATATAGTTTTTTTTTAAATTTCGATGTATTCAGAGTCACTCTCACGACTAAGACGAATCTACATAAAAATACGACAAGCCGTTTAGGCTCTAGGGCGTGCCAAAGAAATATACATACATACATACATACACTCGAAAAACATAACCATCCTTCTTTCACAGTCCGGTACTTAGGACGCCTACCAACAGACAGATCCCTATTTATCACGATAGTATTCCAAAAGAAAGTAACGAATATTTCTCATTTCACTTTCTACACAAAAATCTTGACACCTCATACTTAGCTCGATTGACAATACGAAAGGGGTGGTTCAATTCAAAAATGGCTTTGCAATCATTAGTAAGTGACAAATGGTTCGTTGGACGCGTGGTGAATCTTAATAGATGTGTATCTGGTCGAATTGGGATTGTATACTCATTGTCTAGTTTTTTTTTTATGGAATAGGCCGGCGAACGAGCAGACGTATCGCCTGATGGTAAGCGGTTACCGCCACCCATGGACACCTGCAACACCAGAGGCGTCACAAGTGCATTGCCGGACTTTAGGGGTTGGGGAGGAGATAGGGGGAGGGGGTTTGGGTTATGGGCCTTCGGTATCTTCACTCAGTTGTTAGTTATATTGACTGCCAAGTCAAAGGTTCGATTCTGAGTAGACACACATAATTACATGACGAGTATGACAATTTATCTGTGTGTTTTGGGTATAATTTCATTATAACACACAATGTGTTTAGAAATATTTAACTAATAGATATGTATATTTATGTAGCATATTGTGGTGAAAAGTGATCTTAGTGATATTCTGATGTATGTGCTAATTGGTCTTCTATCGTCTTTGTCTACTGCAGACGGGAATGAGACGTAAGTATATCATCGTCATCACCAGCCTAAAGCTGTCCACTGCTGGTCATAGGCCTCTCCCATTGCACGCTACTCTGATCCATGGATTTATGCTAAAATATAAGTTCTTAGAAACCGACACATTTGACATTCTCATAGTACATTAAGCTAATCACATCCACTTCCACCCACAAGCATCGAACCCGCACTCATCGTAGGCGTCAACTATTAAACGTGTTGGATAATTAATTAACGGCTATAATGATAGGCGATTACATCCGATACAGGTAATTATGCATAATGTGTGATGCAAAAAGTGCGGCCGACACGATGCTCAAACACTGGAACTTGCTCGTTATTGATACAGCATTTTGTAGTAGATAGTATTGTAGGGTGTCAATGTTAATTTTTTACCCACAGAATTATGTATACTAGAAATAAACGACTTACTAATACTATACCCGGATTCCTTTTTTTTATAATTTTGTTCTATTTTCCCGCCAATACAATGTTCAAAATATGATTGATCCATATTAAACAAAACTCAACCAATAGTTATTCCGTTCCGGACTCCGAGGACACCCGACCGATCCTTCCGATCCCATTTGAAATTCAAATTTGGAAATCCATTAGTGCGACTCGTCATTTTAATGTGACAGAGTATTGAGTTACTCTAATTGATCGGTGCTCTCCGTTCGGTTTTTTTTTCGGTTTGTTCGAATTTCAAATTTGAATATGAAAGTCCGTTGTCAAGTTTTTTGAAATGTAATTCGTTCGATATTATTGTTTGTATTTCCGGATTTTGGTGTCATTGTATGTTGGTGGGCCGGATGTCTATGGTTTTATCAGTATTTAAATACATTATTAGGTCGTTATTTTTAAATAACATGAAAATAAAATGTTATTGCTGTTTGTAATGAATGCAATTATTTTTAGAATTATTTGAAAAGAAAACATTAATACTGTTTTTAAATTAGTATTAAACTCTAAGAATAATATGACCCTATTCTGATTAGGCTACTGCCTTCTTTGATTGTCTTCTCTTTTTAACTTATATCTCTTTCAATGTGTGTGTGTATTGGCGGCGCAGTGGTAGCGTACGCGACTGCTGTTCTTGAGGTCTCGGGTTCGATTCCCGGGTCGGAACAAATGTTTGTATGATCTGCAAATATTTGTTTCGGAGTTTGGGTGTTTTCTATGTATAATATGTATGTATTTACAAAAAAAAAGTATATAAGTATTCATATCAGTTGTCTAGTACCCATAATACAAGCTCAGCTTAGTTTGGGACTAGATGGTGTTGTGTGTTAGATGTCCAAAATATTTATTTATTTATTTATTATTTATTTATGCTCATCTAAAACAAAATTGCTCTTTTTTACCTCTGAGAGGGACTTAATCTTTTTCTGGCCTTACCCCATTTTAGACTATAGATACCTATATCCGTAGAGGTTTTTGTTGGGGATTTCTTTTCCTTATAACATTACCACTGTGAGTGCGTTATGAGTGGGACTTACTTACATTTTACAAAATATGGTTGCTTTGTCTCTGCCTATCCCCTTTATGGATACAGGCTTGAGTTTATGTACCTATGTATGTACTAGATTCGTAGTACAAGTATTGACTGCCTGTTTTGGAGATAGGAACTGAACCCACAATATCTTTATGTATAGAAATTGCAACCTGAACTGTTGCAAGCTTCTGCTTTAACGATTTCACAGACAACTCTTTATCTAATAGTCCACGTGTTCACTCAAACCGTGTAATTCATATTGATGATTGTATCGATTAACAAATGTATCGATTTGCTTGTCAAACTAATATGACTCGATCATTAATCTACATTTTACGGAGCGAGTTCTTAAAAAAGTCAGCCGCAGTTGCGATTGATGCAAAATAATCGACTATTGCTACAATTTAGACGATTATTATTGTATTGTGAATATTTTAGGGTTAAAGAGATCATTTATATTCGCTAATGTGTTGAGTGAGTATTGTGATGGTGTAATGGCACTATGACCAAAATGTTCGTTATTTCTTTACTAATACATTTTTCAGTTTTTTTTAAACAAATATACCCATGCAAATAGCAGAAGGGTCTTCTGATAACATTAAGTTTCTTCTGCCTCCTATGTACACTTGCAAATAAAAACATACAAAGGCAAACAAACAAATTGATAACTAACTACTTGTAAGCTCTACACATAATGCCAACAATGATGATTTAAATAAACAGCATAATTTTATCGATTCTTTACAAAATCAACTTCTATCGATTCATTCACCACAATAACAAAAACAGTGTTCAATTCATTGCTCAATTCAATCGTATCCACAAAAACGTTGCGGTTTCAAACAGAAACATCGATAATAATATCGATTGTGGATCAAAATGACCAGTAATCGTATTACGTTGTAATTATTAACCGACGTTTTACTTTCTTCAGAAAGGGAGCGACAAGTGTGGAGAAGGCTTTTGTAGTTAATGAGTGTAGAGTTGTAGACAATAAATAAATTATTGCATCTAGTATTTCTGCTAAGGAGAACATAATTACTTATAGTTTAAAAATAAAAAGGGCTTCAATGGCGATTTGCAATAAAAAGTTATTGTATCTTAGCTGCTTAGTTAGTCTCATGGAACTTTTATGA
The DNA here is from genome assembly GCA_905220595.1 of Spilosoma lubricipeda. Classification (NCBI taxonomy): domain Eukaryota; kingdom Metazoa; phylum Arthropoda; class Insecta; order Lepidoptera; family Erebidae; genus Spilosoma; species Spilosoma lubricipeda. Next base: position 16,445,618 of record HG992293.1, on the reverse strand, counting down.
ACATATAAATACATTCATAATTAAGTTTATATATCATAAATGCTTAGGAAAAATGCTTAGAAGATGTTGTTATCTTTTTAAAACGATTTATAAGTTATAAACTACTAATTCTTGGTCTATTCTATCTACTTATCCCATTACCAAATGAACAAAAGCTTCGTTGGCGTTATAGTTGCTGACAGTGTTCAAACTATCAACATTCATTTAGTCAACCTCTTCTAATATCATCTGAATTAGTCAAAATCATTACAAACTCCGCTTAAATAACACATTCAGTTATACTCTAACTCTTTCATCAAATGCTATCTTCCATGCAATAATAAATTATTTAATCTCTCAGCTAAGATCCCATGACAGTTCGAACACCACATTAACATAACGCCTTCATCTACGCTAATGAAGTTGTAACTCGGAGACAAGCCGCCTCCACACGTCGGGCACCCATCGCACTCGAGACGCAGGTGTCGCCACGCATCATTGCGCACACGCACCACACGGCAACATGAAAGCTTCAACTGTTACTACTTTACTCCTGTGATACTTTCAATCTATATGATATTAGTTCTCGAGGACTGTGTCGTGGGTTCGACTCCCATACAATACAAACAATCGTTTGATGAACTCGAGTTTTTGTTTTGCATCAGGGTGTAATTTTATATCACTATTGAAAGCTGCCAACTGCATTGAAATACGTTTAGTAGTTTAAAAACTAAGCGAACGAACCGACAATAAAAACGACTTCATTTTATGCTATGTAAAGATGATTCTTTAGTTAGTCTTTACTTTAACAGCATTAGGAACTTAAAGCAATTAATTAAAGAACAATAAATACTTACTAGGCATTAGTCCCTTAATTTACTTCAATTTCTCTTTTCTTTCAAATAATAATATCTATCTTTGATAATCTCTCAGTAATCTGAAGTAAAACACGTCCGATTTTGGATGTAACGATCATACAATAAATAAACCATTCAAGCTCTAACTTGTTCCTTTCACATTAATCTGTGATAAACTTGTTCAAAGTATTTACCTATAGAAACATAATGTGAGAAAACAACCGCCTCGAATTCTCGATTCGTCTCGCTCATCGAAAATAGAGTAACCCAATACTCTGTTTGCATCCCAGCATCTGTCATCGCTGTATCGACTCGACCCCTGAACGCATCTTGCACACGCATCCGATTGACAATGCAAAAATTTGCATACGCTATTTAAGGGTTAAAAAAATTATCATATGATTTCGTCACAATAATTATTTATACAATTTTGAATCTTGTTGCTGTTAAAAATAAAGTTTAAAATCTTTTAAAGGTAAAATGCGAATATTCGAATGCTCTTTTTAAAAGATCACGATGGGAACCATTATTGAAATTCGAACTTTATGATTTTCAATTAAGGTTCAGATTTCAATAGCATTAAGTACATGGGAAGATATAACCCTCAAATGGCTTATGATAATTTTTCCTTGAATTATTTTTGCTATCATTTTTCAATAGCTCATTAGTGTTTAGCTATCGGCGCGTAAGTGGTATTCCAAAGCCCATATTGTTGGTGATGCTTCTCCGCTTTTGTACCAGACCGATTTTATTGCCGCCATTTGAATTTTGAAGGCTTATTTGCATGATTGTGATTTAGTGTTTATTTTTGTATAAGATACGATGTGGATTTATGGTTTACGTTTAAACGCACTTATTCTATGAATATATCATTTTGGGAAGCGTAATGCGGTAAGCGGGGACGCGAATGGGGATTTAACTTGACAGACCAAACAGACAGACAGACCAAACTGAGACGTCGTACGTAATGTAATAATCTCGAACGTAAATCTGTTTCTCTGTTTGTCACGCTTTTACGGCTAAACCACTGAAACGATTTGGGTAAATCTTTTTATACTGATAGATTCTTCTCAAATCTTAAATTAGAAAATAGGTTTTTGTCGTGATAACCGAGGCACATCCGCCGGCATAGCGTCATATTCTCTTTCTTAGACAACTCCCCACTAGGACTAAATTGTGTTTCGCTAGGGAATTTATAAACATACATGAAACAAACACAAACAACGCACGAGAGCCGCGGGCTATTTTTTTCTCCACTTTAATAAAAACATTAAATAAATCCGTTAGTATACATAATTACGTATTTTTTGCAACGTACATACGAAAAATTTACGGATCAAAAATTGGCGTCAATATCCTCTTTTATCTATATATATGAAAATGAATCCCTATTTAATTTATATTATTTTTTTATTATAAGATATTACTAGCATGATTAGGCTTTTGAGAAGCATGTTTTATACCTACATAAAAATTGAAAAGGGTTTAAAAAGTCTATTTATTTATTTAATTAAATCACTGCTCATCACACCTACAATTTGTACACCAATATTTTTTACGATATTGGAATGTTTCAAACATGATAATTAATATAATTATGTATACATGCGTAAATCTACCACTTAGGAAAAGCATACAACAATTCAACTAACTAACTAACAAACTAGCTGAACCCCGTGGGTGTTACCCGCGGTTATTGCCGTACCGTGGTTAAAGCCGCGGTGCGATACTAGTCTAAAATTAGTAGCCTAAGTTACTCCTTGTATCACCAGCTACATATCAGTGTAAGTCCCGTCAAAATCGGTCTAGCCGTTATAGAGATTAGACGAACAAACAGACAGACGGACAGAAAGACAGACAAAAATTGTAAAATGTACCTGCATATACATTTAGTAAAAAGCGATTACTTTAATCTATACTGATATTATGAAGCTGAAGAGTTTGTTTGTTTTTTTGAACGCGCTAATTTCAGGAACTGATTTGATCCGATTTGAAAAATTATTTCAGTGTTAGATAGCCCATTTATCGAGGAAGTTTATAGGCTATATATCATCACGGTAAGACCTACATGAGCAGAGCACCAACAACAGATTTTCCAAAAAGTTGAATGGCCGATCAGTGGGCTATAGAACAATTTCATTACGACCCGCGCACACGCACATAACCTCAAAAACACAAAAGCTAAATAAATCGACCGGGATACCATTTATCAAACTGCCGCCTGCATTTTTAATTAGTAAAAAACATATTCGGACAGTGCGCAGTGGTGCGTTCCAATCGGCTTCCGATCTTAGCATTACTGGCCTCTCGCTCACACTTACATACGTCCTATCTTTCTATCTCTTTTCCTCCTGCTTTAGTAATTAGTTTCTCATGTATAGAGCTTTTGTTTAGAATGACATGTGGCGTCTGTTGCTAACAGTTAATTAAAGTCGTTTTTTTAACGATTCGATGGTATCGATATTGTATCGATGTATCGCGGGCGTAATGACCACATCCTTGCATATTGTCTTTTTAAATGATTGTTGAATGAATGTTGGTTAGAACCGGTTTTATTATATTCACAAAGAGAAATACGATCTCGAGTACCTTCAAACGTATAAAATACGGCAGTTTGATTCAAACTGGGTAGGCCAGTGTTATGGTATTTCGCATATCCAAACATATTATAGACTAGTTGAACCCCGCGGTGTTACCTGCGGTTATTGTCGTACCGCGGGTAATTAGTCTAAGATATAATAACTAAATATTTCGGACATCTAACACATAACGCCATCTAGTCCCAAGCTAAGCAGAGCTTGTGTTATGGGTACTAGACAACGGATACAAATACATATATACTTTTTTTTTATAAAATACATACATATTATACATAGAAAAAACCCACTCCGAAACAAATGTTTGTAGATCATACAAATATTTGGTCCGACCCAGGAATCGAACCCGAGACCTCATGATCAGCAGTCGTACACGCCAACCGCGAACCAACGAGGCAGTTGCCTAAGTAAAAAAAAGTACCCTAAGTTACTTCTCAGATCATCAGCTACCTGTCAGTGAAAGTCCCGTGAAAATCAGTCCAATCGTTCCAGAGATTACCCGGAACAAACAGACAGACAGATAAAAATGTTAAAAATGTTGTTTTCGTACCTGTACCGTGTACTTGTACATACATATGCATTTATTAAAAAACGGTTATTTTAATATTACAAACAGACACTCCAATTTTATTTATTTATATGGATAATTTTACTCTGATATAGAATCATTGATGGTTCTCGAGACATAATTATTTGTCCTGTATGGGAATCAAACCCACGACCTTCAAATTAGCAGTCAAAGTTACTAACCACTAGACTAACATATTAATATTAAAGTTTGACTTATATTATTATCCGTCTAAATTATAAAAGCATGTAAATTTAATGAGGGGTGTTTGGCTAGAAAAACTTTTAAATCTGTTAGGGTTACGGAAAAGACAAAGCCTGTCTTGGTATGACATTAAGTACAGTGCTTTGACTCATTAGCTGCGAAGATTAGTGATTAATGACGACCAGTCCTGTATGCGGTCAGGTCCACAAAACAATTTGAGGATCTGATCTCGTCAGGTCAGTAAACTTAAAACCAAGACACAAATGGATGTGTCAGTGTTGGTATGTATGACTATTTTTCAAATATATATTAAGTACTAGCTGAATCCTCGCGGTGTTACCCGCAGTTATTGTTGTACCGCGAGTAACACCGCGGAACAAAGTCAATCTAAAAAAAGTAGCCTTAGTTACTCCCCGGATCATCAGCTACCTGCCAGTGAAAGTTCCGTCAAAAACAGTACAGCCTTTCCAGAGATTACCCGGAACAAACAGACATACAGACAGACAGGCAAAAAAATTTCGCTATATGTGCCGTGTATACATACATATGCATTAAGTATAGAGCGGTTATTTTAATATGACAAACAGACACTTCAATTTTATTTATTTGTATAGATTAATTTTCAAATATATTTAAAAAAAAATCAAATATATATAAACATTCAACTCACGCACGCACGCAGATACTAACTTCATTAACTTTAGGTTATTATTATTTAATTATAATCATCGACGATTATATATTATTGTAACTCAATATAAGATCAAATTATTAGTCCCTGAATAATTAACCAGCCATTGTTTTTGTTAAAATCTCTTTGCTTTGTTTTAGACTTGCATAGAAGTGACACACTCCTTAATTTCACACAAAGCAAATTAGTTTCTTTAAAACTAGTTAGTAATAAAGAAATATATTCATTATAACGCAAAATATACTTGCACTACCTTCACCCTCAGGGCTAATTAAAAATAATGGTCATGAGTTTTATTGCCAGCTTATATTTTACTGGTTCTGCCTTTATAGATATCATTTCAAATAGCAGCAAAACCATCCATGAGTGTTACTTTATTACCCAAATAAATAAGAAGTCCATTCCTTTTCTTCACTTGTTTCATCCTTACAATTAAAGAATAATTAAAATTAGTTAGTAAGAAAGCAGTATAGGAAAAGTGCCACATTTATTCACATGAAAGGACATAACTACCACGATGGTTGTATATCTATGTCTTGAACACGCGAAGTTCATCAAGGACCACACCTAGGTCCAACACAATAAAATTCTTATTAGAAAATGCCTATTTATACTAAATGGTGACGTTTTTACGATGTTTACGACCGTTGAAGTAATCCATATTTACATAATTAATGGTAGCGAAGTCTTGAAAAACATTGATACATGTATTGGCGGAAAGCTTGCGTGTTTTTCTAGACGTAATATAGTAGTTCTTACCAGAACGTTCGACACTGTATACCAAGTCTAATAGTTCATCTGTGACGTAGAAAGTTGAGACAAAAAGTGAAATGTTTATTACATGTTGTTTATTAAACCAGTTACATTGATGGGTTTGTATTATTGTGATTTATGTGATATGTACGCTAAAAGGTCAGTGAAACTGTATTTTTTTTTAAATTCGCTTAAAGTAAAAGTAATTAAGATTTTTTCTGTGTATATTTACTCTTATTAGCCAGTCAATTAATACGCTATCTTAAAAAGTGGAAAATTAACAAGTATGAACTAACCATTAGACCATGTGTTTCCCTCCCACTTCTTCAAATTCAAAATCATTTATTCAAAAAAGACACTAAATGACGTTAAATTAAAGCTACAGTTAAAAGTCATAGATCGACACAAACAAACGCCACAGCATGTACTGGATTGTCAAGGTAAGTTAGGTGAAAACAGCAAAACCTACTGCCCGCTTGTGTCGATCCATAAGTTCCAGTTTCCAAAATGCGTAGAGCCTTATGAGAAAAATACTGGCAAAGTAACTCATGGTCACTCTTTTTAAAAGTCAGTATGAAACTGGATTCTGCAAACGGGGTGTGAAAAAGCATCTCACTAGGCTGCCATAGTGTGGATCACCATGCTGCATTGTCGTCATTCACAATGAGGATGTTGACGACTACTCTTGGATTTTACTCATGCTTTTCATAAGGCAAAGTAGAGTCCTTTTGGCAGACATCTCTTTTTTTTTGTGGTATTACATAAATAATAGTTGTAATAAAATTTTAACAAAAATAAAACCGACTTCAAGGTTCGACTCGATTTCTCTTGGATACCATCATCAAATCTTAGTATCCTTATCATGGTACCACCGTTGGGATATCTCCTTTCCATTAAAAAAAGAATCATCAAAATCGGTTCATAAACGACAAAGTTATCTGCGAACACACATAAAAAATTATATATATATACGGTGAAATTGAGAACCTACTCCTGTTTTTGAAGTCGGTTAAAAACAAACTTACATTAAATACAAATGTTCTCCATTTTACCAGACTACGACAAAGCCAAAAAAAGGATAATTTGGCCGTCTATGTGTATTGTATGTTAGAATATTCATCGTAGCGTCTAAACTACTGACCCGTTTTTTTTATGGGAGGGGGAGGGTGGAAGGGTCAATTGATTCCTACTAATGGTCCTGGGTAACGTTGTACTAAAAGTTTTTACAACTTGGGTTGTGGTTTTTAATCTTTTTTGGATTTTAATAAATATTTCGGACATCTGATACAACGCCATCTAGCTTCAAACTAAGAAAATCTTCCACTATAACAGCTAGATTGACTGATAGAATTTTCGTATACTTTTTTTTGTAAATACATACATATTATACATAGAAAACACCCAAACTCCGATGCAAATATTTGCAGATCATACAAACGTTTAGTTGGACTCGAATCGAACCCGAGACCCCCGGCACAGTAATCTCCCACTGCGCCACAGAGGCAGACAAGGATTATGTTCATCTATTACTGATCAAAATTAACTCGGAATTATTAAGAGTGAGCCAATTTATTGCAAATAATTGATGATTGCTAGTGCATCTATAATAATATACTATCTGGTATACGAGTTTTTTTTCATGTGTATAATCTGCTTTACCTTTTAATTGGATTAGTAATTCCGAGGATGAATGCTTTCAAACGTACTTATAAAATATTTGTTTTTATGTACCTATATCATTATCATCAAAAGACTTTAATAGTTCACTGTTGGACTGTGGACATATGCCTCGACTTAGCAAGGAGGTTTATTAATAATAACAAATATTTTCGGACATCTAATTCACAACGCCATTTAGTTCCAAGCTAAGCAGAGCTCGTGTTATGGGTCCAAGGCAACTTATACAAATACATATATACTTTTTTTTGTAATACATACATTTTATACATAGAAAACACCCAAACTACGAAACAAATATTTGTAGATCGTACAAAAATTTGGCCCGTTTCTTCACTTTATGTACATACGTTTTACCACAACTAAAAGACAATTAATAATACCATATTATTTTAGTATGAATTAATTCCATTGACTTGAGCTTACGTCTGAATGTGTTCGTCAGTTGCTTCTGGATTTGATTTTCCATCCAAGACAATTAGCATCAGCGTTTTAAATGGAACTTCTCCATTGGATCATCAGCCACCAGAGATCTGTATACTTTTTAGTATTAATATAAGAACACTATCTTTTGGAGATAAATTTCATTGATAGCTATGTCTTTGTCTATCCCGTAAATTGTGAATGATGGCTATTACTAGATGATGAGAATGTTGATTGGAAAAACAAGTTCCTCCGTACTTCCATACAATACGGAAGAAACTCTGTCGGTCAGTTTTTTTTTCTTTGATCGCTTAACCGCTGCACCGATTTCAATAAAACTTGGTACCGAAATACTTTGATTCTATAGAAAAGACTTGAGCTACTCTTTATTGCATTAATTGATCTACACGCACACAGGGCCATAGACAACGGCTAGCAGGCTCATATAAAACAAAATTTACAACGTTGTGGCCCAAAGTGGTGCAATGTGGCTTCAAGTTCCACGCCAATGCACTATCAGTACTATCTACAACTCCCCGTCCATCAAATTCAAATTACAATCGACAACCACCTTTTACTAATAAAAAACCATTCGACCATCGGTCAGTAATTAACGATGCCGAATTCGACCATGCTATTGACCTTACGCGAAGCCACTGTTATTGTTACCCAATTTAATAAAACACACAATAATAAACCCTAATACTTTCTTAATACGAATCATACATCGATCGTTGATCTTGCCTACATCCTTGAAACCTGTGCGATCAATTTTTAATTCTCTATCTTTAAACTTTTGGTTGGTTTTAGCTTGTGTTTCCGCTTGACTGATGTCCGTTACGGCTCGCTGTGCACCTGCAAGACGGTCACCAATATGAATGTAATTAGGGGCACCACACATGTAAAAGTCTGTGGTTTTGTTAAGGAAGTCCCTTTGTAACGATGCGGAACCTTGGCCTAAGAATTGAATAGCTAAACATTTTGTACCTAAATTGAAATTTGAGATTCAGATGCCTCTAGGTTATCCTAGAGTGTTGTGGTTTTTGCACAAGTTACAATAGGTATTGCTCTAAGACGTTAAGTAGTTTAGTAGATCCATGTCCAATAGGCATTGTTCTATCAAATTATATCATCAGTAGCTGACCCACGCAACTTCGTTGTTGCGTAATAATTTTCCTCAGTTTTCGAAACATTCTTCATTGGTTCTCTGCTCCTATTAGTCTAATCGTAATGATATATAGCTTATAGCGTTCCTCGATAAATGGGCTATCTAACACAGAAAGAATTTTTCAAATCTGACCAGTAGTTCCTGAGATTAGCGCGTTCAAACAAACAAACAAACAAACAAACTCTTCCCTGCAATAGTTCCCTGCCTTTCCTTAGAAATGAGGTTTTGGCCTATCATACCACGCCTGGTCAGTCGGATTGGTACCTATAGGGTTTGCTTCAAGTATTCCTTCTCTTTGATGATTTCCTGGTAGTTTGTTATCTTAATCGCTATTTATGGTGCCCATGGGATGAATACTCGTGGTGACACCACTAATAACATAATTATTGTTTATTAGTGGTTTTCCGCAGCTCTGCCCGCGTATTTGTCGGTTATCGCGGCAAATAGTAGCCTATGTGTTATTCTGATGTATAAGCTATATTACTGTAATGTTTCATCCAAATCTGTTCAGAAGTTTTTGCGTGAAAGAGTAACAAACATCCATACATCTATACTTACAAACTTTCGAGTTTATAATATTAGAATAGATATAGATTTAATATTACTATCAATCTATAATTATCGATGATAGTTTAATCTATACTAATAAATAAAATTGGAGTGTCTGTTTTTTACTAAATGCATTATGTATGTTTGCAAGGTACATATACTAAAACGTATTTTAAATTGTTTGTCTGTCTCTCTATTTGTTCCGGGTAATCTCTGGAACGGCTGGACTGATTTTGACGGGACTTTCACTGACAGGTAGCTGGTGATCTAGGGAGTAACTTAGGCTACTTTTTTTTAGACTAACTTTGTCCCGCGGCGTTACTCGCGGTTCAACAATAACCGCGGGTAACACTGCGGGGTTCAGCTAGTCTTATCTATGTCTTAGATTGTAATCATATCGTCAAGAAATAAAAAGCAGTGATAAGAAAGTAATAATGAGTTGCAGGTGTCCATGGACCGAGATTAGGACTTACCATCAGGTGACCTGTCTGCTTGTTTGTCCCACTATACTATAAAAACGGGTGACACAGTTACATTAGATATGTCTAAGTATTATGTACCTATTGATAACTAGATTTTGTTCGCGTGTATGTCGGTTACCACGATGATGAGCTATCCTCAAGCATCAAAGTATCTCCGTGCCAAATTTCATTGAAATCGGTGCGGCGGTTTAGTAGTGAAAGCGCTTTTGAATTTACAATATTAATTTTAGTATTGATGATTGCCATGGTGACGCACTGGTAGCATATACAACTAATGAGCTTGAAGTCCTCCCTTCCATTCCCGGGTCAGAGCAAATAATCTGCAAATGTTACCGAGCTTGACCGTTTTCTGGTGTGAATTTACAAAAAAATAATGTTCTCCTAGCCGATTACGGCCACGGCGGCCAGTCTCAACAGAGACCAACCAACTGCGCAGGAGATATTATAGTGCACAAGTGTGTGCGCAAACACAGGTGCACTCTCTGTTCCCTCACTCTCATAATCCGATGGGCCGGTTAACCGACACGATCGGGGAGAGATCAGGCGCAGGAGTCGCTCCGGAGCTCACGGAGCTTTACGTGCTCTCCGAGCCACGGGGGTTCAGACCCAACTTTCAAACTCCGAGCTGTTTTTAAGTATTTATAAAATTATGTGAAAAACTCAATAACACTTTTGGCCCGACCCTGGATTCGAACCCGAGACCTCTTGATCAGGAGTCGCGTACGTCAACCGCTAGACCAACGAGGTAGTTACACAAAAGTGTATAAGTATTCTCTAAGCACATCCAGCTGTTATAGTACAAGGTCTACATAGTTACGCTAGATCGCGTTCCAGGACAGAGGTCCGAAATTCTTATACATATACCAGCCTTTACCCGCAGCTCCGCCTGTGTGTATGTCGGTTTTCGCGGTAAAGAGTAGCCCATACCCTTACTCAGGAATCAACAGCGCTTTAGCCATGAAACGTAACACACAGAGTATGGAAATTTATTGATTCAGTCGATCACTATGAAGTTCAAACCATTCCTCTACTTAGGAGTGGCAATTTAATTATAGTGTTTGATAATTGTGATAAAGAACTCAATTCTTGACAGTTGCATGCTCTCTTGATCTGTTAGAGAGGCAATTTATGACGTGTTTATTGATGCGCCTCTGGAAAGAAAATCTCGGAAGAGATAGTGCTAAACTAAATCTGTCAGATACCGTGAAACGAACGTTTCGGCACCGGCGCCAATTAATGGCCGATACACACGGCATTCTGAACGTACTGATATGAGGACTACAAGATTGTTAGAATCTACATTTTTAAAGTGACTACCTTGATAGCTGGAGGTATATGACCTTGTGGCTATATCTGGCATCTGCTATAGATTTTTTGTTTAACTTTCATTCACAGGAGAATATGCAAATTAACTCATATTGGACACAGGTTATTTGGAATTTAAACTTTGTTTTTTATGTATGCGCCTGCCAAAATGACTCTACTTCGCCTGGTGGAAAGAAAAAGCAGAATTCAATTTGACCACCACGGTCACCATACTCATTGCGAATGCAGACAATGTAACACTGCAGCATGGTGACCCACAACATGGCGGCCTTGTGATGCTTTCGCATCAATGGGCCTCTGGTCTCGCACTGTCATTTTTTTCTCGAACGCTGTCATTTTACGTCAAGCTTCTGTGCGAGGGTAGTACCGAACCGGGCGAGCCTGCCCAACCGTGCTGAAATCAGCGTGGCTCTACTACCTAGTATCTCTTGATTGCAATAGTCCCTCCAGTATTTAAGTGCTATTTGATGATACTTAACGACTAATAAAAAACTTTGTATCAAACTTATGAACATAAAAATAGTAGCGCAAAAATCGCATGCCATCATAGTTTAAACGTACGTAAATAAACAAATAGACAACATTGTCTTTCATTCTCATTAATATTCACCAAATCAGCTGCTGCTTTTCCATCTGCTTTACTTCCGTATCAGATACAAGTCCCCCCCTCGATCAAGCTGAATCAATTAACGGCCAGTAATTTATTTCACTTAGATAACCGTGAATGAATTGTAGGTCTACTGGGGAAAGTTAGGGTATTGTCTTATCCTCGAGTTTGGGGACTGAGGGCGTTGATTGACGGTTTAATTATGACGTCATAAAGTGTGTATCATTTCTTATCATTTTTTGTATGAGTCTGCCAAAGTGAGTCTACTCTGAATGATGGAAAGCTTCAGTAGAATCCAAAAGAAGTGGTCACCATACACATTGCGAATGCAGACATTTTAACAATGCAGCGCGGTGTCCCACACTATAGCGGCCTACTTAGGTGCTTCTGCATCATTGAGCCTCCGGTCTTATTCTCGCTAGCGAAGCAAGACAGCACGAATCTTCATATTAATAGATAAAAAAATCTTTGTGCCGTCTTTGAAGCATATTACATTAGGAATACGCTGAAAAGTTTGTTTGTTTCTTTCGTTGAAAGCGAAATTCGATTTGAAAAAATCATTCGGAAAGCTAAAAGCCCTACTACTAAAAAGGTTGATAAAAGGAGGTAAAATAATTCCTTTTGAGAGGTTCCATTGTGTGTGCTTAAAGTTTATTTTCGTGATAATAATGTATGGAAGAATTGTTCCTATTTAAAAGTAAAAAAAGCCTGCGAAAGTAAATTATGTCTATCTTTAAAAATGGCTTCCTTATTATTACCCTTTTTATGGAACATGCGGACAGACAGCGTATATATAATCCATTATTGATTATATACTTTAATCTCTACACAATGACAATTTGAATTATACCTGATGATAAGCAAAATAAATTAACACATACAAGTTTCAAGTGACGTCACTGATGAACTAAAATGTACTTACTGTACTAGACCCGGTACCGTTTAACTGCTATTATCTATAGAAGTCATTCACCAGGCAGCTCTAATTGGAGCAGAAATCTTCGGTGCTATCTGGATAATATATTAAGTCTGTAAGAAACTACATTCTTAATGCCAATAACTACCTACTAAGACAACGTAATTGGGACAGACAAAGTGATAAACAAACTTGACCACAAAAAAGTACAATTATCGTTGAAAAGGGACCCTTTTACACTCATTTAACTAACGCGCGGTATCGGTAGGTGGGAGTGTAATCGGTCCGTATCGGCCAGCCGATCGCGGTTCGATTCCCGTGGGTTGTAATTAGATTGTTAGTCGCATGCGATATTAACGTGTTATGCATTGGGTCAACGCGTTTTGATACTTGGACTGATATTCATAATTATATTTTTACTATTTTTGAGAATTTTTTTGTTTCTGTTTATTATTAAAAACTTTATGACTTGTGAGCTAGTTATTAATTTATTTGAAGGACTATGTTTCGTGTTTGGTCCCATTAAAATTCGGAGAACAATAACACCCATGAACGTGGAAAATTAAGGAAAGAAAAATAGAGTATGATTTATTACACAATAAGAAATATCGAAAAAATGTTCGAAATATTTATTTATTTTACAATGGAATATCATAATAGGTCTACCTATGAAATTGCCGTTTTGTATGCAATAAGTGAAAGTACTTATTTTTTCTATTTTTTTTTATTTCAGTTATTCGAAGTAATCACCCATGCAATCGACGCATCTTTGCCAACGCATTGGCAGTTTATTATTTATAGAGGCAACAAACTCTTCAAAGGCATTTTGTACTGCCTCTCGGGAATTGAATTTTTTACCCACTAAAAAGTTGTCTAAATTTTGGAAAAAGTAATATATAGCAGCCTATGTTTCTCTAAGGTGTTAAAATGTTGTTATGTAGTTGACTTACATGCGGTTTGCAAACTGATCTGGTGTGTAATGAAGTCTATGTATGTTTGTATTGACATCTAAGTAACCCTGAGCCATTATTATGAATATATTGTCACACATTAAACATTGGTCCTGTAATTTAAGTATTACGGTAGAAGTTATAACAATACATAGAATTTTACAACTCTTACCCTTCCGCTTCGTCGTTTGGATAAAGGCCAAAGTATCAAGATTGTCCCGTCGCAGTATTCGATACATTTTGATGTCGATAAGAAAGTCAGTTGAGAATTTAATATACATAATTTCTTTTAACGAATGTCGACAATTTCTAGCAACAGTTACATGTATTGATATATTCTGTTGTTTTATATGCTTTGGTCAGTTGAACTCATTACTGTACGTACGATATAATTTATATGTGTTGTAGAATTAATTAAAGTAATGTAAACTTGTTATTTATTTATATTATATTATAATAACTGTGTTGATCAAGTCAGGCGATTTCTTTTTTACCCGACATTGGTGGGGACAAAGGGAAGGTTATAATATTTTATGTAGGTATTTATGAGCCTATTAAAGTGACTATCTCTGCCTGATGGAAAGCATGAATTAAATTCAAGAGAATGGTCACCTTATTTATTGTGAATGCAGAAATGCACCATGTTGACCGTCGCTATGACGGCCTATTGAGATGCTTCTAAGCACAATAGCGCCTAAAATACTGAACCGATCTTAATGCATGAGGTGTCAATAGATTCGTAATAATAGCACGGGTGACAGAGGCTATATAAATTTTATCAATTTTTTTTTATGTAGTCAGATTTTAGTTTTATTTAACTTTTTCTTGTTTATTAATCTCTCACACACGGTCCTCCGGTCTAAAACAGGTAAAGCCTACACTATATACTATACAAATATACTAATTTATATTATTATTATTTATAACTTAGATTTAAAGTCAATAATCGTGATTATCACACAATGTTTGATACCAAATACGCACTGGAAACGTACCGTCCTGTTGTCATGCCCTTCCATAGATATATGCTCTAAGGAAATGTCTTGCTCTGAGTAAAATTGTTTACTCTCATCAGTGATTGGTCTGTGAGTGCTTAGCTTTATCTCTATGGGCCGGATCAGGCTATTCACAACCCTTATACTCCAAAGGAAGCGGCAATGCTGGACAGGATTAAACATACAACATGGTAGTCGACTGCATCGTGATTAAATATCGATGTGTCCTTGATTAAAACGAATACTACAAAACATTCAATCTAATTTTTGCCGACGTTTTTAACAAATATATAAGAATAATAACAAATATAGTTATATTTAGATAATATACTCAAAAATTTAACAAATTAAATACGAACACTTTTTTCAAGAATCACTTTATCTATACAAATAAATAAAACGTTACTCGCGGCACAACGATAACCGCGGATAACACCGCGGGGTTCAGCTAGTCTATAACTAAAAACCATATAAAAATCCGTGTTGTAGCTTTTGAGTTTATCGCCAACAGACAGACAGCGGTGGAAGAATCTTGAGTGTGTCTTAGAATATCACAATTATTCTTCACTTCACTTTGTCATGGTGAAGATTTTTTAATTCATGAACAGAACTATCCTAAAGAGTAAATATTAAAATGTTTTAAATTAAGGTTTCTGACCGCTATGAAAAACATTGTGCAAAAATATGTCTCTTCCTTTGAGGGTAGTTGTAAAACAAAGTCAAGTGAATAATGACTATTATCGATAGCTATAAAGGGGTGTGGTGTGGCCAGGGTGGCCGGGCCTGCCCCGGGTGGCGAGACATCAGGCTGCACTCTACGATTTACAGCCTTTACGCTATTTTCAATTAAAACTCTAATGGCTCATGGGCCACCGATGCGCCGATTGTCTAATTGTGGCACGCTTAGAGTGGTATAAGTGTGACAATTGATCACTTAACTGTGTTTGAAATAGGTGCCTTAAATGATACCAAGCTAAATTATTATACGTAAGTATGAATTTCTCATAAATAGTTGTCTCATGTTCGTTTCTGTGTCGTTTTGGTGTTGCTTTTGAATTCGAAGTCCTTTAAAACACAAAAAACATAGCACTCAAACGCAAGAGGCGAGAGTAATCTTATTTATTAAATAAAAAAAATACTGTTTTATGTATGTAACATACCTGGTCTCACACAGTTACTAAAGATTTCTGATTACACATTGCATGTACTGATATATTTTATGTCTAAAAGTGTTTAAATGTTGAAAGCTCTCACTATTACTTATTTACACCTGTTTTAAGAAAATATTTTATTCAAGTGCATAATATAAGAATTAATCCATAAACTTGATTCTGCATTAAACGTAACCCTTATGATATCATAGAAGTTGGTACGTCTTACTTTTTAAAATTTATCAAATACTAGCAAACGATTGTTTAACTATGAACCGGAGAAGTTAAAATCAAAGTAAAATGTAACAAAATTGTACTAATACTATGTTTTAACATCTCTATATACATCCCGGACGATTCTACTCTACACCCTTTAGTAAAAACTTTGCTTTAATCGTTCCGTTACGATCGCACAACGCGCCAACTTTGTGCGTACTTTACTCGCAGAGCTCCGCAGACCAACTCTCGCCATATTATTACTATTATTGATAATTGTTATCGGTCTTTGGTATTTTGTAATTATTGTAATCGGGTCGGTCTTGTTCTTGGGTACAGGATCTCCAATAAACACAGAGAGTTTTTGTGAGAGAGGCCTTCTGATTGTTTTTGCCTCAGAGAGCAAACAGAGAGAGACTTGTTGATGGAAAGCGTCTCTTGTCTTGAAAATTGGAATTTAGGAATAATTGTAACTTTTGATATCAAACCATAGCTTTATGCCTTTCTAAGGAGATTACCTATGGACTAGCAGTGGACTGTTAAGGATATTGATGATAGCCATACAGAAAAGGTAAGCAATGGTTTCGTTTTTTGAATGAGTTGGTTTGTTACAAAAGTGTAAAACTATAGCACGGTACAGTATTACTTGAGGGTGAATTTCTTTGCATTTAGGTATTTAATGAAAGCAATAGGTATTGAAATCAAATTATAACTTTCCCATTTGTTTCTTAAATAACACAAATTTTAGCAAAATAAAACCGACTTCAAGCACTGGACTAAATTGAAAAACGCGGGAAGCACCGACTTTTAAATATAAAACAATCATCGAACTCGGTTTCTTGATATTTAGTTATTCGTCAATATGTCACGTTCAATGCAAATTAAATACTTATACCAAGCCGAAACTTGTGAGTTAAAAACATTAAACAAAATACAGTCAAATTGATAACCTCCGCTTTTTTTGAAGTTGGTTAAAAGGATCTCTTTGCCATCTTACTACAATAATAATAACACTTTAGTTCATAGTTTTAGGTCTGTAGGGATTGTAGAGGATGTCGACAGTTACACAAAGAGAATAAATGTTAAGATTTAGAAGATCAGCGCGACATCGCGTTGCCTACTTACGTTTGACATATTTTAGAGAAATCCAACGCGCTATAATGAGTCTCATATTCGGAGTACGACCCGCAGAATAAATAACAATAAATATAAAAGAAATATTTATTTTATACTTATTTATTATATTTATAGTAAGTTCAAAAAGAGTTATATTTATTTTTGACAGTATACGTGCTGTCGTGTTTCGTTGATGAGTGCGAGACCGAAGGCCCAATGATGCAGAAGCATCACTAGGCCGCCATAGTGTGGGTCACCGTGCTGCATTGTTGTATTCGCAACGAGTATGGTGACCACCACTCTTTGATTCTGCTTATGCTTGTCATCAGGCAGAGTAGAGTCATTTTCGCAGATCCAACATAAAAAAAAAGTTAGCTGCTATTTGTTTTTAAAAATACTAGCCTTAGGAATATACATCCAGCATTGTGGGGGCTTTACAATCATATATGAAACTTATGACATGACACAAAAAACACCCAGACTTAGATAAACAATTTGTGGATCACACAGTGTTGTGCCATGTGGTATTTGAACCCACATCAACAGGCGCAGTAGAAAGCGACGTGGTGGCCGCTTTAACTGATAGGCCAACTGTGTAGTCAAGTTAATTTTCTAAAATGAAATAAAAAAAATATAATTTCAAAAACTGTTTCTAAATGCAATATTGTTTTGCTAACGGTCCAAACGTTCGCGATACATCCGCACGCCCGAAGAGTAGCGACGTGTAAAATCTGCATTTCTTTGAGATGCACTTGTCTCCTCCCCCATCCCCCAACGCCTCTTAGATAAAGAGGGCTCTACTTTCGCACGCTTTGAGCCCCCGGTTTTGTTAGGAGTCTCTACGTCCTACCTAGAGGTAGTAGTTAGGTGTTTTGTTTTGTTCGCCGTGTGATAGAGCGACTCTCCCAGGTTAGGTTAGCTATTGTCTAAAATAAAATGTCTACGGATGTGTGTGATTGTTTGTTTTGATAATTTCGGATGTATTTCAGAAATAGTTATCTCTCTTCTTGTTGAGTTTGGAAGATGGATGAGATTAAAACAATAAGTAAATATAATATGAGTTAATGGAAATTATCTTGCCTTGGAATACAAGACGATAAACTTTGCGTATAAGTGAAACGGAAAACTATATTTCACAGACAAGGTTATCCATACTAATATTGTAAATGCGAAAATAACTCTGTCTGTCTATCTCTCTCGCTTTCATGGCTAAACCACTGAAACGATTTTAATGAAATTTGATATGGAGATGCTTTGATTCCTGAGTAAGGACATAGACTACTTTTTATCATGAACTGACATATACGCGGCGCCGCGAGTAAAAGCTAGTATAACACTAATTATCTTCTGACTGATTAGAAGCATACTAGGTATAGTATCTGAACATAAAATCAAGTCGACTGAGTTTCAAAGGCACTAGGTATTAGTCATTTCGTCAGATCACTTAATTACACCCATTTTCTTGTACAACTATAAAATTATAAAACATGTCAAATTTCTCATGTCTAACATTCTTATTACGCAAATGACATACAAATGCAATGAAGGGATTTGATGTGTCGCGAACAATGGCTGCCGTAACAATAGCAAAATATTAATTGTGTAATGTATTATGTAAAAATATCAACATAAGTATATGGTGCGGGTTTTCAGAAACTTTCTTCTTTAAGAAAAACTTGGACAAATACGTCCTCTAGCTTTTCTGCAACGTGTGTAAGTAATTAAGTTAAAAGGGACGGAAGCGCGTTACAGGAAACTATTTCCAACACATGATTAACTACACAACATACAACTATTTCATACACAACGCCATCCAGTCCCAAGCTCAGCAGAGCTAAGAGTTTGTTTTATGGGTACTGGACAACTGATTTAAATACATATATACATTTTTGTGAATACATACATATGGTACGTAGAAAACACCCAAACGCCGAAATAAATATTTGCAGATCATACACACATTTGGTGGACTCGGGAATCGAACCCGAGACCTCAAGCACAGCAGTCGCATACGTTATCCCTGCGCCACAAAGGCAGTCTGTAGCGCATTATGTAAATAGTGTGGGAGAAAAGATCGTTATTAGTAACTAGCTGAACCCCGCGGTGTTACCCGCGGTTATTGTTGTACCGCGAGTAACGCCGCGGGACAAAGTTAGTCTTAAAAAAAAGTAGCCTAAGCTACTCCCTGGATCATCAGCCAGTGAAAGTCCTGTCAAAATCCGTCCAGCCGTTCCAGAGATTACTCGGAACAACAGACAGACAGACAAAAAAAAATTAACTACATTTTTGGCATATGTACCGTGTATACATATGCATTTAGTAAAAAGCGGTTATTTTAATATTACAAATTCTGCTTCAATTTTAGTTATTTGTATAGTTTGTATCCAACTTCGTATGATAAAGAAACACGCGAAGATATACCTAAGCACATATACATACATACACACAGGAGACAGATCCTGGAGCACCATTGAGTCCCATCGCGAGGACGAGACAGCGCCTCTTCACAACACACGGCGTTAATATCGCTACGTTTTTGTTACATCTTTTTAACCGACTTCAAAAAAAGGAGGAGGTTTCTCAATTCGACCGTGTATATATTTTCTTTTTTTATGTGTGTTCGCGGATAACTTTGTCATTTATGAACCGATTTTGATGATTATTTTTTTAATGGAAAGGAAATATCCCAACGGTGCTACCATGATAAGGACATTAAAATCTGATGATGGCATCCAAGAGAAATAGAGTCAAACCTTGAAGTCGGTTTTATTTTGTTTAAAATTATAATTGTCTTCTCAGCCCATTAATATTAGTTTTTTTCTTATGATATAGCGGGCAAACGAGCAGACGAATCACCTGATGGTAAGAGATTACTGACGCCTGTCTGTAACACCAGAGACGTCACAAGTAGTAGTAAGTGCCAACCTTTGGGGGATGGGGAAAGGGATGTGGGGATGGGTTGAGGTAAGGGATGTGGGGATGGGTTATTTCACACCGGTTCTCTGTGAGGCCGTGGTATCACTCCGGCCGAGTCGGCCCATTCATGCCGAAGCGTGGCTCTCCCAACGTGGATAAAAACTTTCTTAGCATACTATAACATCTTGTTTTAAAATCTGTAATTTATTCATTGTATCTCCTTTCTGAGGTGTTACCTATGAGAGGCAGTGGAATACTGAAGCTTGGATATATTTTTTTTTAGAAATCTTTATTTTTTTTTTGTTTGACCCTGCCAAAATGACTCTACTCTGCCTGATGGAAAGCATAAGCAGAATCCAAGGGTGGTGGTCACCATACTACGAATGCAGATAATGCAACAATGCAGCATGGTGACCCACACCATGGAGGGCTAGTGATGCTTCTGTATCATTGCACTCGCACTCACCAACGAAACACGACAGCATGATCGCTGTCATTTTACGTTCATTTTCTATGCGAGGGTAGTACCGCCCCGGTTGAGCCGGCCCAACCGTGCTGAAATCAGCGTGGCTCTACTACCTTGAAGAATCTTTATCTGTCTTTTCTTTATTTTTCAAATGTATTTCTTTACCTACATTTATGTAAGAAGCTATGGAAAAAGCTTAGTGTTAGTGGAATGACCATTAAAAAAATTGAACATTCGATGTGATTTATATAAGAAGTCATTGAAAATCGACTGAATAGATTTGTCTTATTAAAACAAGCACTTAGAGCATAGGCTCTTCTACGGTAGGCGAACGAAACTAAAAATAACAAACTAAAATAAAAAAAATAAAAATACCCCTCACGCAAGCACTTAATCGAGTAATAAGAGAAAAGAGCTGATACTCTTACACTGCTGGACCGATATTAACCAAACATAGCTAAGAACCACCGCAAGGAAAGTGGCTTTAAAATGAAAAAACCACATCGAAATCGTTCCATCCGTTTGAGAGCTACTATGCCACAGACACACACACACACACACAAAGGCAGACAGATAGACATCGACGTCAAACTTATAACACCCCTCTTTTTGCGTCGGGGGTTAAAAATACTAAATCAAATTTATACAAATCTAATAACAGTCATCTATCACTCACACACTTAAAGATTTTTTTACAATCAATAAGATTTTTAGAATCTAATAAATGCCAGTCCGCCATTACTATATTACTGGGATAAATGGGTCGCGGATGCCACCCCCACCCATTGGGTGGTGGGGTGAGGTCGCATCATACGTCTCGAATCCTGGCAGTTTGTTCTCAGCCATGATAATTGAGAAATTCATGTACGTTTTACATTTTAGTTACGAACTAGGAAGGTGAAATCTTATAGTTTATACATGTAGACGTGATAGGTATATTTACATAATAACTAACTGACTTGCCCGTAGCGTGATAATTTTCCCCCGTTTTTTAAACATTCTCTATTGGTGCTCCGCTCCCATTGGTCTTAGTGTGATAATATATAACGTATAGCCTTCCTCGACAAATGGGCTATATAACACTGAAATAATTTTTCAAATCAGATCAATAGTACCTGATATTAGTACGTTCAAGCAAACAAACAAGCTCTTCAGTACTTTATATTAATAAGCATAAGAATAATATTTTTTCTTGAAGAGGAAAATTTCAAGAAAACCTTATACCAATACGTTAGACCAGGATGGTATAGTAGCCCGCGAGGGGGCGACGTTACGCGTGTGCCGTACGTCGCCCAGATTGAGAGTTTTTTAACAGCAGACGGTGCCCGCTTCAGTGCGGGCAGGCGCTGGGAGGGGTCCGGATGTGTTAATAACAGCAGTTCCCGGATCCCTCCCGTCTCAGGCGCAGAGTGGCACACCGTGTGGTTTTAGTCGGTTCGATTCCGACACACCGCCCCGCCGCAAACCCCGGCGGGGTGACGGCCCGAGGGGGTTTCCACACGTCAAAAAAAAAAAAAAAAAGTATGGTATAGTAGCCTCCCGTCTCAGGCGCAGAGTGGCACACCGCGTGATTTTAGTCGGTTCGATTCTGACCACCCACCGGAAACCTAGGTGACGGCACGTGGGTGTTTCCACACGTAAAAAAAGAGTGATTATGGTGATCAAAACCACCTTTTTAAGGATAGGCGTCTGGCAGTGGACTGCCGCCTTTTAATGACGATGACTTTGGTTAGGAATTGAAAGTAAACAAAAACCATCATTATCATCTATAGCCTTTAACAGTCTATTGCTTTGCCACAGCTTCAGTCACTTGAAATTAAGTAACGTAGTAAAATTCTATTGAAATCAAATCAAAACAGGTACCTACTACACAATTTTTCTCAATTTAAGTTGATCAGAAGGTTTTACTTATCCTACTAATATTATAAATGCGAAAGTTTGTAAGGATGGATGGATGTTTGGATGTTTGTTACTCTTTCATGCAAAAACTACTGAACGGATTTGGATGAAACTTTACAGTAATATAGCTTATACATCAGAATAACACATAGGCTACTATTTGCCGCGATAGCCGACATATACGCGGGCGGAGCCGCGGGCAACAACTAGTACTTTATAAAGTTGTGTAAAGCAATCGTTACTACCCCGTATCTTGTGTGACATTTACAACTTTTTGTTCTAATTAATATCTCGTACGTTAAGGTAAGTCGTAAAAATGTAAGAATGGACACTTTTTTCCTAAACTTGCGCAGCCTCTTAAACATAAATTTGACCTTTTGTCCACCTTTTTTTTTTTTTTTTTTTTTTTAACGTGTGGAAACCCCCTCGGGCCGTCACCCCGCCGGGGTTTGCGGCGGCGGGGCGGTGTGTCGGAATCGAACCGACTAAAACCACACGGTGTGCCAACTCTGCGCCTGAGAGAGGGAGAGATCCGGGAACTGCTGTGTTACGACCTCCGGACCCCTCCCGGCCTAAGGTGGACGGCCCGGCCCGTCCACCTTATCATAAGGTTGATATTGCTTTGTTTTTTACAGTAATTGATATGTAAATATACTGTCATCAATTAGAAACACGATCATGAATAATTATTCGCATCATTCACTGCAGGAAAAAACATCGTAGGTGCAATTATTGCCTGAGCGATTAATTTCGATTGATAAATCAATTAATTTGCTTTTTACATCTATTTTCCGTCCGCGAGTATGTCGGATATTGCGGTAAAAAGTAGCCTATGTGTTATTCTGATGTATAAGCTATATTACTGTTAAGTTTCATTCAAATCCGTTCAGTGGTTTTTGCGTAAAGAAATAACAAACGTACACACTCACAAACTTTCGCCTTTATAATATTAGTGTGATTAGTACTGTCAATTGTTAGGAAGTCGCATCCCTAGGTATATTGTATACTAACTGAACCCCGCGGTTGTACCAGCGGTTATTGACGTACGGCGAGTAACCCGCGGGACAAAGCTAGTCACACGCGAAACATATATACACACTACTAGCAACAAGTAAACGTATTTAATATACTCAGTCCCACACAAGTATAGATTATGCAAGTAGGATCTATATTACTGAGAAAATAGAAGTTCAAAAACTCAGAACCAATCTTTCTTCAAGGAATACTTTCTACATAGAACCGTCTCATATACACAATACTCGACATATTCTCTGAGGAATCGCTGCAGTCGGTGACGTATTTTATTTTGCCTTTAGCTTCAACCTCGGAGACAGCCATCTTGGAAATGGCTCGAAAGTCTAGTTAATCCATGTAGGTACATATATTACAATCGATCTAAATATGTGGTGGGATATTTCTTCAAGAAATAATGATTGAATGTGCAAATGATATTTAAACAGATTATTTATCGGAACCTAACTGGCTATTAACAATAAATCTGAGAATTTAATTTGAACCTATCTCAGGTTGTGGTATCAAAATACAATTTCTAATTGAGGAACTAGAATTGGAACTTTTCAGTAGTTACTAAATAAAAACCATTGGAGTTTGGGTAAAAAAATGTTAGTTCTGCTTCAACAAATGAGGTTGATAAAGATGGTCCGATATTAAAGACAGGTACAAAGTAAATTGAGAGCGCGTGAAACTCTGCCGTCTCTTTCTGCGAGCAAGTTATGCTTGCGAAGGAGACGGCTGAGCGGGACCGGGAGAGTTTTAGAACTCTCCCTGTCCGCCAGGCCCGCCAACGGGCCAGGTACCGCAGACGACTCAGACGCCGGAGATCGCAAAACGATCTCCGTCCTCCATAAGCGCAAGCCTGAGGGTGACAGGTAAGGCCACCAGTCACCCTAGCAGAAGCAGGCTGGGGCGGCAGCGCGAGCTTATAGAGCTCGCACCTGATAAAAAATGTAAGGGTTCCTACACAGGAGGCGGCCACCTACATATATAGTGGGTGGCCCGAGGTACGCTGGGGTTCCAGGGATTTCCTTTCGAGGGTGCACCTGGCTCCCCGGCTTCTAGTACACGAGACGGTGTGCGGTTTTTAGTCGGTTCGAGTCCGACATAACCACCAGCCAGTGGTATCCGAGGGGATTTCCGCACAAAAAAAAAATAAAAAAAATAAAAAGGTACAAAGTAAATTCTTAAATTCAGTTATCTATTAAATTGTATGTTTCCTTTAACTCTTACTTAATCATTTTTTTATGGAATAGGATGCAAACAAGCAGACGTATCGCCTGATTGTAAGCGATTACCGCCGCTCATGGATAACCGCAACACTAGAGGCGACATAAGTGCGTTGCCGGCCTTTTAGTGGAGGCAGCAGTATTTTATTTTAGCTACACATTCGTCCGAATTTTTCTTCCATAATGATTTGCTGTAAGATAGTACCCCTATCTTCTAATATATAACTAACTAGGTGTATGCAAAATGTCACAATACCTGTTTAAGAAAAGGCTTAATAAACAGATCAACGTAAACACTTCAATTATTCCAAGCTAAGAGTTACAACGAACATACCTACCTATGGCTCTGCCAAAATGATTCTACTCTGCCTGATGGACAGCATAAGCAGAATCCAAGAGTGGTGGTCACCATACTCATTGCGAATGCTGCCTAGTGATGCTTCTGCATCATTGGGCCTCCGGTCTCGCACTCACCAACGAAACACAACAGCACGAACGCTGTCACTTTACGTTAATTTTTCTGTGCGAGGGTAGTACCGCCCCGATCATGCTAAAATCAGCGAGGCTTTACTACCTTGGAGCGTGGCTCTACTACTTAGATGGTCTAGAAAAGCATATAAGTCCACTCATATTCATGCACTATGCTATGCAAACTGCAAATATAATTTCTATTTCATCCCAAAAACGGATAAAACCTCAAAAATATTCCTCATTCTACACTACGGTTGAATAGTACGAGGTGTCCTATGTGAGTGTGGTTAGTTCCACGTTCGTTAAAATTAAAGTGACGTATGTGTGTGTGTCGATTCTTATTACTGATGCAAATTCTGCTCTGCAAAGTTCCACTGCTCTTTTTCTTTCAACTTAGTTTTAGTTTGCGGTTTATCTATGCACCTGTGTAAAATTTAACGTTCGTTTGATCATTGTGGTGAATCTTTAAGATTCTTTATATGAGAATATAGAATGGAGCATTAGTAATGAATGAAAATGAATCATAGAATATGGGGCAAACGAGCAGATATATCGCATGAAGGTAAGCGATTACCGCCGCCCATGGACACCCGCAGTCCCAGAGGGGTCACAAGTGCGTTACCGGCATTTGCAAATGGCGAAGTGGATGGTGGGAGGAGTTGGCGTATTGGTCTCCGGTATCCTTACTTACTCGGTGAAATACAGCACAAGGGCTGTTTCAGACAGGTTTTCTGTGTTTCTTTGTACACCCTATTAGTATCTTTAATCCAAAGGAACAAGTTGGAAAGGAAATGAAAAAAATACTATGCAAATACTAGCGATGACCATAAACCCCTTAATTTTTGGTAGGAATTAGGCCTTCGGTAACTATTAACATCGGCTTTTTATGAGGCTTTTGTATCACTCCACTGAAACTGGACAATCCCTATGTGCTGAAACGTAGCTCTCAGCTCAAGTTAGTTTCAGATAAATTTCATTCATTTAAAGAAGCCCTTTCTCTCTATATTCCAGACTGACTTTCTTATATGAGTCAAAGTCCACATTCTACACTTTATTTGAAACGAAACAGCTATGTCTATAAATTCATATTTTACAACGTCATGTAATAAAGTTGAGAAGCTACAATGAAAGAAGCAACTGCATAATAATTCTAAAAACGTACATCGAATCAAACATGCTTTGACTAGCGGTCATGGCGGTAAACTCCTTGAATAGTTGCAACTATAATTCAACTGCCGTTGAACAAAATGTCTGAATGTTCACCCAGGAAAGCACCGCGAACAGTTCCATCTGAAACGAATTAATTACACCCATTCAGTATTCTACGAACATCGAAAACGACCGCAAATAATTCACACACACACAAACCAACACACATACACCACTTATATACAAAAACATCTAAATCGCGCACATAAAATTTCATGTATAAAAATGTCAATAAAACACTCACACTTATATAAAGTAATACGAAACAGCGTTGTCGCACACAAACGCACACAGATACAAAACCTTTCGCTTCAGCAATATGTATTGCCACTACATAGGAGTAATCTTTCATTGACGCACACATAGACGTGACTATTTTCTGTACACTTGTGAGGGGTTTTTTCTAGTGTCGTTGTGTGTGTTTTTGCTTGAGCGCGACTGTGTGGGGGTTGTTGGGAGCGGGAAGGGGGGGAGGGGTAGCATACATTTTCAGGAAGGCTACAGCGTCACAGGGCGTCTTTCAGCGTTTCGAAGCCGCACACATCGCAGGCTATCGGCGAGACGAAGAAGCAAAGAGTGACTGAAGGTTAGTTTATCGACAGAGGTAACATCTGGTTATAGTGTGTCGTTTTAGTAGAAAAATTGCATTTTTTAGCTGACTTATAATGTAACTTATAAACAAATGCATGAAAAGTTTTTTTATATAAATTTGTCGGTGAGATTATTAGAATTATTATTTTTTCCCTGTCAACTTTTAAAACTTTATTGGTATAAAAATATAAAACAGACACTTGTGGTGTTAGAAATGTGATTGAATAACGCATCGAGTATGTTTAAGATTTCGTTTTTGGTAAATAGTAAAAAAACGTTTCTTCCAATATTTTACTTTTAAAAAAATGTTATGGTTTTTTTAACTATAAATACTAAACATGTTATTGACTGGGTCTGCTTAAGAATTTTCAAATTTGATTAAACTATTATGCAACAAAAAAAATTTGTAATTTCCATTAAAGATATGGGATAGTATTAATATATTTTATAAATTTAGATTCCTTTTAACCGACCTTATAAACATAAAACAGGAGGTTCTCAATCAACAGTAAGTTTTTGTTTTTTATTTTTTTTTATGACAGTGATATAAATATTTTTTTCACATTGTAACATTTTTTGCAGTCTCTGGACAAAAAATTCACACGCTACTCTACGCAATCGGGTGGCCAGATCACCGGGCTGGTAGGGGGTGGGGGGCAGCATTCGTGTGTGTTCGGAAAAATGCCTTATGATCCCCGCCCCGATGTAAGGCTTTAAGTTTTTATCCTGGTACTATGTCGGTCGCCAGGGACAGATAGATTATTGTACGTATCTGTTTATTTTTGTATATCGTTTCGCCTTAGTCTGGAAGATTTGTCACTAGTCAAGTTTTAGTTCCAGAAGCTTTATAGAGAAAGGGTTTCCAACTACTAACCTTTCTACTGATGACTAGAGCTAGATAAGTTTTACTATTATCAGGTTACTAAACAGTAAAATACTTTATTGAGTAATATGGAAACATAACTAGAGGCAGTAACATAAAAAAGGGTATATTGCATGAGATATTATATACTTTACAGGTACTTTTATTCAAGACTAGCAGACCCACGCAACCTCGTTTGCGTCTCCTATTGCCCGTAGCCGATAATTTTCTCCCGTTTTCGAAACATTTGTCATTGGTGCTCCGCTTCTATTGGTCTTAGCGTTATGATATATAGTTTATAGCCTTCCTCGATAAACTGGCTATCTAAAACTGTTTTTTTTTTTAAATCGAACCAGTTGTTCTTGAGATTAGTGCCTTCAAACAAACAAACAAACAAACTCTTCAGCTTTATATCTAATATATAAAATTCTCGTGTCGCAGTTTTCGTTGCCATACTCCTCCGAAACGGCTTGACCGATTCTCATGAAACTTTGTAGCATATTGAGTAGGTCTGAGAATCGGCCAACATCTATTTTTCATCCCCATAAATGGTAAGGGTCACCCATCCTTAAAAAAAAATTATGGCAAAACGACGTTTGCCGGGAGCTAGTATTAGTATAGATTAATAACAAAAAACATATCATTTATGAAAGTAAGTTTTTTATGTAAATAGTTACATGTATTAATTAGCTGAACTAATTGTTAGTGATCCCTCAATTCCGAGGAACACGACTAGTTGTTTTTCCCAGTTGTAATTTTTCTATAACATGTACTTCGATATTTATAAGTATGTTTATAAGAAGACATGGATGCGACTAGCCGGGAATCGAACCAAGTGACGTGCTATTCGAGAGGCCTATATCCAGATTAGACTGCTATAGACTGATGATGATCAGAAGACAAGTTATCACAGTACAATCACTGCATCAGATTACGATCAGACGGTTATGTGTGAAATGTGTTCTTATTATTAAAGAATATGTTCTATTTTTGTTTGCTACAATAGTGTGAGTTATACGACGTTCTAATAGTTTACAATATGAAGCTACAGCTAGAAATGTTCAAGCGAATTCCCAATAATGTAATGCACAATTTCCACCAAAGATTTTATATGGCTTTGCAAGCCAGCTGCATGCGGAATAATATCCCCAGTTTGCGTAGTGCGAAGAGCACTTAGAAAACCCCTTCTTGTCTTTTCACATTCAGTGTCGACTGTCCATGGATTTGTGGTGGGGGTGCGTCAATTATAGTTTATGTGGTTTTATTTAATAGATTAGTTAGAAATTACCGCTGGTTTTGCCTGTTTTATGGTTCATGAAGTCTATCTATTATTTTCAGGCATTCTGACAATATGAATTTCATGATCGGTTGAGTAGTGACCTTAAATTTGTAATTTTGATAAAGGCGTCTTTTGGAGGTCTTTGAGATAATATTGTCGTAGGTCGTGAACTTGATCCGAGAATCGATTTGAGTGAGTTTTACCATTATACCTATAGGGATACTGTATCGTTTAGGTACTTGATACTAAGATATTAAGATAGTAAAATAAGAATTACTAGGTAAATTGCCTCGTTGGTCTAGCGAATGACGTATGCGACTGCCGACCAAGAGGTCTCGGTTCGAATCCGGGGCTGGCCAAAAGTGTTAGTGAGTTTTTCTGATTATAGAAATACTTAGTAACAGCTGGAAGTTTGGAAGTAGGGGTCTGAACCCCCGTGCCTCGGAGAGCACGTAAAACTATCGGTCCTGTGCCTGATCTCTCCCCGATCGTGTCAGGTAACCGTCCCATGGGATTATGAGAGAGAGCGAACAGAGAGTGCATCTGTGGTGCACACACACTTGTGCACTATAATATCTCCTGCGTAGTTGGCTGGTCTCCGTTGAGACTGGCCGCCGAGTCCGTTATCGGCTAGGAGAACATCACTAGGTAAATTTATTAAGACCCTTTCGCATTTTATGTGCCCATTGAGATGATTTGAATAAAATAATTATAATGGTTTTTGCACTTGTGTATTTAGTTTCCTTATTATGTGCTCTAGTCATTATTGAAGATATTACTATTATCATTGATCATCATTAGCAAATCAACGGAACCCAAATACCTCTTTCAGAAGGCGTGGTGAGACTCCTAGAACGACAACGCAAATATAGGTATCCATGTGAGGCGGTGGTCACTTATAATGAGGTGGGCCATCTGCTCGTTTGTTCCTTAACTTATTAATTGAATAAAAAACATAATTTTTGATGATATTTTACCACTTATACCAAAACAAGCCGTCTGATTGGCGTGACTAAAACCTTCTTTTTAATTAGAGTCCTAGATTCAAAAGATGACTGTTTAGGTCTGATGACTAAACAAAATATTTTCTCCTCATCAACCCATAATGTCCCACTGCTAGGCTTGGGTGTCCACTCAGGAGAGGGTTAAGGCCATACGTCCCCACGCTGTCCAAGTGCGGGTTGGGGACTGGCAAGAGAACATTGTGGCTACGTAATCTTGTCGTTGGATGTTTTTAAGCCGCCCAAAGGCCTCTAAATCACGGAGATGCTCACATGGTATCATGCCACCAGCGGTCACCCATCTAGATACTGACAGCGCCGTCGTTGCTTATCCTCGGTGATTATTTTGAATCAACTGGGCTATGAGCGCCTCATATAAATATTTTCTAATAAAGTCTAAATTATATTCCAAGTATTATTCTAAACCAAGCACTATACAGTTTTCGTTTATATAAATATCTATCTTCTCAGCACAAAATACTCATTCCCATTCCCGTTTATACAGCTCCCGAAGCCAGCATTTCTGTTCAATATAATATAATACGTATAAAAAAATCGCTTCACACGTACTACGGCAAGGTCTCCCACCCACCCCGTCTGGGGCGGGGTGGGGGTGCTAGCTGGGGTGACAAGAGCCCAGCCGGGCAGGTGCAATGTATCGGTGCAATCTGGACCGTTGTTGCATTATTAGTTTTAGCGTCTCTGTACTAGGTTAGTTATTAATTTCTGGTCTATATTATTAAGTTTAAAATATTCACTGGAATATTTTAATAATGGTTAAAGAAAAAGACTTTATTAAAAAATCTTTTCCGTTTTGTACTCTACAGAATACATCAGACATTACGTCATTAAGACATTGTCTCTTTTGTGGATTTCGATTTCAGTTTATATGAGTCGACTGCACGTTTGGCTTAGTGGTTTAAGCGGTCGACACGCCGCTTTCCACTGCGCTAAGTGTTGCGATTCGCAAAATGTTGTTCTGAACCTGGGTGTTCTTTGTGTTCGTTTCATGTATGTTTGTAAATTTCTCCGCGACGCGTTTATAATGCGGTATATATTGTTAAAAAAGAAAATAAAACTCTAAAGATTAGGTGGTTCTCATCTCGACTTTATACCATCCATCTTAGTTCATAAGTCAGTACTTTAATTGATATGGGCACAGTATAACAGGTTTTTGGCTATTCTTTCATTGGCTTTCATCGACTGAATGGAGGAGCTCATTAAAAAAACTTATATTCCTGAGTCAGCTATAAGTTTAAGGAGTCATAACTTAAATGTTAGTGAAAATGTATGACTGACATTAAGTGGAGGCCCAATTCCACTCTCCTATCTTGGTAGGTCGGCGGGAGGTTGGAGGGGTACGAAGAACGGTTATTCATTCATAAGCTTGAGCTAAAGGTTTTCTTGGAAAGTATTATTGAACGGCGGTGGTCACTTTCCATTAGGTACCGTCCACTCGTTAACCCTCTGTTTATTGTTATCACCAGCCCTTAAAAGTCCATTGCTGGAGATAGGCTTCTCTTTACCCTTTGTATCGTGACGAAAAATATACCAGTAAAATCGTTCTATGTCTAATGGCTATATTTATGAGAAAGGAATGAGTAACCGACGAATTCCTGTTTGGTATGCTTAAACTTAAATCGTCATAAAAAACCTACCCTCATATACTTGAACCAAAGCAAACGGAAGGTCGATAAGAGTAATGTACCATTACATATTCGTAAAGAACTATCATAGAGTTAGGTCCGTTGGTCGGAAAATACAAATGTTATTGTAGATCTTGAATGAAAAAGGAATATTGCTCGCAAAAATTCGAATAAAACTGGTGCCATATTGTGTAATGTTGCAATAGTTTCCTTTTGCAAAATAGATCTTAATGTCACTTAGGAATAAATAAATAATAATAAATATTTCGGGCATCTAACACACAGCGCCATCTAGTCCCAAGCTAAGCGGAGCTTGTGTTATGGGTACTAGACAACTGATACAAATACATATATACTTTTTTCATCATATTTTACATCATACATATTATACATAGAAAACGAAACAAATATTTGCAGATCATACAAACATTTGGTCCGACCCGGGACCAAATGTTTGTATGATCTGCAAATATTTGTTTCGGAGTTTGGGTGTTTTCTATGTATTATATGTATGTATGTATGTATCGAACCCGAGACCTCGTGCACAGCAGTCGCGTACGCTACTACTGCGCCAACGAGGCAGTCAATAGAAATATATACGCAGATGTGAGCTAGTTTTGAATGGTCTGAAGAAAGAGAAAACAAGATTCATCAGAAATCTATTTGTTTGATCGATGGGGATAGTGTTAAATTATTAGCAGACTTCTTCAAAAATAATCAAGTTATATCATTCATGAGCTCGAATATTTAGATACATAAACTTTGACTAAGTCCAACTTTACAATTTGTAGTTGGTATATACATAGGCATTACATCTTTACAAAATTTCGGTCAACCACAAATGTGTCCGAGTGGTTACGGATTATTAATACGGAGTGAGACCAACCCTATTCATCCCATTCCTGTCAGGTCACTAAGAAAGCAAACTACGCAAAACAATATCTCTGCAAAGAGAAGGGACACTTGAAACAAATTAGCAGACCAAAACCTCTTTTCTAAATAGATACCTCCTTTCTATGTCCATCATTGGACTGTTAAAGACTGTTGATGATAACTGTGTACGGAATGGACATGCAGACATTTTCCAAAGAAAAAGTCTACTTACCATTGTATTAGTCAGGAGTGATTACAAAAGAATCAATAAATGTGCAAAATTTCCAGCAATCGCGCTCGTCCTGATCACTTGTCTCACCCCATTACACAATAGGGCCACCGAATGTTTAAGTTTCATGTGTCCGTTATAAATTCCAAGCGGGCGTTCTATATTCAAATTGGCCGCTGCTATTGGCTGCCGCTGAATGGTATTTTACATCCACGTTATGATCAAGTGCTGGATAAGAGTTTATTTTCCACTTTCTTAGCGTTTTATGATGATATGAAGTATTCGGAACCTTAAATCTTAGGCAAAGTTAATTGTGACAATATATGTATATTGCTTTCCTCGATTTTTTATAAGAACGGTTTCTAAACGAAAATCTTACTCTAGTTTGATATTTCACTGGATCTTGAGCTCTAGTTATTCATTGAAAATCTGCCCTTTAAAAGAACGATTCTTGTGTAGGTGATTTAATAGTGTTTTGGACTTACACTCTGAATAAATTTCCAAGATTAAGACGCTCCTTTGTTTAGCAGATAAAGTGTCATAGTTGAGCTGATACAGCCTAATGTAAAATTATTGTAAATATAGTCTCTATATTATTATTCGAGTCTTGTCTTCGCACACTTCCTATCCATCTTTGAAGGTTCTAATGGAACATCGGATGAAATTTCCTCGGAACAGAAAGCTCCTCGTAATGTCTATGCATAAAGTATTTTAAACTGGTTAAAATGCAACGTATTCCGAACTCGCACTCACTCATCAAAAGGGTGTTTCTTGGTTACCTTTTAACTTCTGAGTTATAATATTCTTCCTTTGAAAGTATAATTAGTTTATTTACATCAAGTTATTAATGATTTAATATTATTTCGTTATATTAATGATATTTCGTGAGTGGAATTTAACTGAATGATTGGCCTAGAAGCTTAAGCAGTGGCCTTGTCTTTCTACAGCACTAGGTATTGTGGGTTCAAATTCCTCATTGAATAACACTTTGTGTCCTTTATAAATTATTGTTCTGATTTTGGGTGTTTATGAAGACCC
Source organism: Spilosoma lubricipeda (assembly GCA_905220595.1). NCBI lineage: Eukaryota > Metazoa > Arthropoda > Insecta > Lepidoptera > Erebidae > Spilosoma > Spilosoma lubricipeda. Next base: position 16,411,670 of record HG992293.1, on the reverse strand, counting down.
CGCGACAGCTGTGCTAAAAAAGTTTTTTTTTACCTATCCTAGAAATCGTGGTCAGTGCGTGATAATTATTTTGTCCTGGCTGAAAATCGTACCTTCGATCTCCAGTCTTTATTTGGTACATTCAAAATGACGTAGGCGAATTCATGATTCCTCTAAAAAGTATATGTAGATAGTAATTATTTCTGCTCGAATCAATAACTTTAATGCTGTTTATTACTAACTGATCCACGCAACTTTGCGTCTCTTTTCAATAATACCCTGCTCTTATTGGTTTAAGCGATGTTATCCTATCTTAGGCACTCGGTTGAAATTGGTAAATAGTTTCGGAGTTTATCATGAGCAACAACTAGAAATATATATTTTATTGGTTTAGTTAGAGTTTATTGGTCCTGTATTTCTGTTCATCAGTAGAAGAATAAATTTGTATAGTCTACTTGCTTTGCAAATTTAATTCTGTAATGTTTCCACAATGTTCCATGACAGTCTACTTTAACATACACTTATCTATCTATATCTTCATTGCTGGAGATAAGCTTACGAATTCTTTTAATGGCGTCAATGTAAAAAAAAAAAAACTTTTTTAAACTAAATACATGCAGCACGAACGCTGTCACTTTAATTTGTTCTTCTGTTAGAGGGTAGCACTGACTGGGTCGGGTCTATCGAAGATCAGCCTTACTTTACTACTTTTACTAGGTATATGCATTGAAAAACTACTAAATTTAGGTGTTCCAAGAAAAGTGTAGTTCCAACGAGTTGTCCAAGAGTTTCGCTAGTAGGGGCTCTTTCTAGTAAATACGAACATTTTTATGAAGTCCATAAAGAACTCGCTTGGAAACTTGCAGCTACACTTTGATTTTATTTAAAACAAAACGAAAATAACTTGCATTTACCTCCAACCTTAGGGGAATATTGAAATTTTATGCTTTGAATAAAATTTCGTTGAGTTATTGTTTAGTTTCTTAGTAACGGAGGCTGTATATAAAGTTAAGAATGAGTTTACCATTACATTTTTCATTAATTCTTGTTTTAACAAGTAGTTATAAACAATAAAAAGTTATTTTTTTATAAAATTTATAAAGCCCTTGTCACCTCAGTCATTATTACGAACCTGTTGACACTTCATTCATTTAAATAGTTTCAATAGTTTAGGTGCTACGGTGGAACAAATAAACATGAATAGACTGTCAAAATTATTTCCCGTCCATTTAGCTTTGCCGTAGTTGGATACAAATAAGTTAAATTGGTTTTCAAATTGGAAAGAAGTTGCATAATAATATGTCAAAAATATAATAAGTCGGGTTTGAAATAATTTTGAAAATTAGGAAACTTGTGTGACAGGATTTGAACCTGAAGAAGCGTCTTACCTTGTACATACTAAGTTTAAGTTCTCTACTATGTTGTTTTAAACCAAACTCTAATCTACAGACTCCATGACTTTAAGAGCGATATTATACAACAATTATTTTTACAAGAATTAACGCGATCACTTATTAAAAGGTATTAAGTACATACCTCTGATTTGCCTGACGTTTCGACCAGGTTACACTCACCGTGGTCACAGGTCAGCCTGTCAAGATCGTGCTAATTCCCGTAATAATAATTGTTAATATATCATGGAACGCGAAAGCTTAAAAGTTTGGATATTATATAAATTTATTTCAAATGTATGCAGCAATTCTCCGATCGTTATAAATTCATCCATGGTCAGTTTTCCCAATTTAAAATAAATTCTCCCAAAATCTAGTAAAGCCGAGTTGTGGCTCATTACTGCCATAAAAGTCGAGGGTCCTTGTATAAAACTCGTGTGAATTCAATATGTGTGCAATAACATTGAATTTATGTAAAATATAAACTGCGAGTCATCTGTGGAGGATTTTTCGTGGTGCATCACTATTAAATGTGAAATATTATATCGGAAGTGTGCATAGGGATGGGATGTGATTATAGTTCTATCGATAGTTTTATTTTATTTACAGTTTGATATCGAAAAATGTTGAAAATATAATTTAAATCGTTCCTAGTCTTGTTCCTATAATAATTTTGTGATATATATGTATGCGGATATATAGGTATACGGTATGCCTAAGAAAAGAAAAAAAAGTGAAATGTCAAATAGTCAGTCTTTCTTTTATATTCCACTACCTGAACCCCGCAGTGTTACCTGCGTTTATTAACGTACCGAGGGTAAAGCCGCGAGACAAAGCTAGTCAAAAAAAGTAACCTAAGTTACTCCTTAGATTGTCAGCTATATGTTAGCTAGTGAAAGGCCCGTCAAAATCGGTCCAGCCGTTCCAGAGATTACCCGCAACAAACAGACAGACGGACAGACAGACATTCATAAATTGTAAAACAAAATTATTTTGGTACATGTTTCATGTTGCAGGAAATTTGGAGTGTATTAGAAGAAGAAGTTTCATCTCTAGTTCCCAAAACTAGTACCTATGGGATTTCGTACATGGAACGGAAAGATGCTGTTATTCTTCTGCAAAACCGTGGTTCTTAAAATATTATTAAGTTTTTTTACTCTTGTAATAAAATAAAAAGGCACCAAATAAATCTGCGACTGTGTAACTGTTTAGTTTTGTATTTCCCTGCCAAAATGACTACTCTTCCCGATAGAAAGCATTAGCAGAATCCAAGAGTGGTGGTCACCATACTTACTACTGCCATTGCGAATGCAGACAATACAACAATGCAGCATGGCGACCCACACTATGGCGGCCTAGTGATTTCTTACATCACATAGTCCACTTGATTCAATACAAAATCTACAATTTAGTAAACAAAGAAAACTATATGAAATATCGATGTAACATACATCACTAGTCGTGGCAATGTTTCACCGGGATCGAGTGGAGCCGACGTGTTCTATATCGAGCATATTCTAGAACTACCTCCCAGTATGTGCCGCACATGTGGCTCTGAGCACACCGAGATAAAATACATTATATTTTCTTTCATAAATGGCTCATATTTTCTTCTTCACTAGAACAGATGGAAGAATTAAACTAAGAAGTAGTAGTGATTACTTATGAGTTACGCGGAGGTACGCACACTTATAGTTCGTCATGACGTTGCGTTACTTAAAATTGCTGAGTTACTATGAAGTATACTGTTCATGGACCTCAGTTTATTACACATACAGATAACAATATTACATATATTATAAGTAATACTTATATCTTTCAAGAGACAAGTAGATTTGTTTTTAAAAAGATTCGTTGTATCTATCAGGCCCTTGGTACTTATTTAAAGGTATGAAATTGAAAAGCAGTTAAAAAGGGTAAGGTGTAAGGACCTGAGATTGTCATAATATACGAACTACTCACCACCTAATCGAAAAACTAAATCGAATATCGATGAAGAAGAAATTGAATATATGTATTATTAATCTTTCTTTATAAATAATTACTTTAATATTTAAACATGTAGTAGTTGAATTTTAATTTTTCGCGAGCAGTCATGTGTACTGTGTGTTAGTTCTATGCGTTACATACTAAGGGCGTCCCTCAAACCGCCAACGCTCTTGTCCCTTTAAAGTTGCAGGTTTTCGATGATATACACTTTCTATTAGATGATCCACCTGTTTGTTTGTCTCTTATATTTTAAAGTAACATTCTGGTAGAAAATCCGTGCTTTTTATTATTATATTTGCTCTCAGTGTGTCCCTCTAAGTACGTGCAACGCCTCCGTCCGAATGGTGAATATCTGCGACGATACTCAATTTCATAACGATGGTGGTGCACTCGCTCGAGTCTTACTGTCTCCTACTATTATTCTAGATGTGAATTGAGTATGTAGATAAAGTTTTATGCGTACTTTTTTGTGTAGGTAGATATCTATGACCCTAAAATTTCCTATAAACTTTTCGAACTTCATGTACCCACAATTCTGGAAAACAAAAATCTTTCTTTACGGATTTAAAAAAAATGGAACAGGTATAGAAAGCATCGGTTATGGTAAAAACAAATAGTTGTCAATCAAAAATAAACTTTATTAGAATTAATCCAGATCTACTACTTAATACTAAATAATGGTACTGTTCAAGTCCTATTAGACAAACTAACTGAGATATTGCGTACCTACTCTGCCTAACCCATCTTTATAAACAATACCCCTCAACTACATTTGCCTTTTCAACTCATCACCTTTCTCTTTTATATTGAACTCAATTATCCCAACATCTGAAGCATCTGGGAGATGACAATAAGCTGGCGTAAATTACGCAAGTGATATTTATGTAAAATTTGGGTGTTTATCACGACTTTATTCACAAGTTAGAGAAATTAAAAGGTACTGCACCATTTTCTTATCGTTCCTATCACCATATAGTATAAATAGAAGCCATTTATCTTTAGCCAGTCGCATTATAAAAAAGAAAAACATCAAACATAATGCAGTTACGGCTATCTGCTACGGAAACGCGGACGGGACGTAGGAAAAATATATTTTTCCATTTTAAATAAGTGCGGAAAGGAGTATATATTTGTTTTATCTAGAGTTCGTGAAATATTAGTTGGTACGGTGAACCTGATTGCGCACTTTTTTCCTATTAATAGTCCCGTGATGAGAATTTGTTTTTTTTTATCCAACAGATGAAATGGAACATGGTTTTTAATTTGTTGAAGCGATTTGTTCTTTTTTGGGCATGATTGGGTATAGATACCCAAGTTATGGTTATATTATATATAAATTTCATTTTATAATTGAACTTTGGTCTTTTAAGAACTCCTTATAATGCATTATGAAGGTTTGGGTTACTTAAATACGATGAAAAACCATGTTATCGCATTCAGCCAATTCTCGTTTCGCCAATTTCGTTCCTAAGATGATTTTTTTTTTCTTATGTTTGGCCCTGCCAAAATGACTCTACTCTGCCTGATGCAAAGCATAGGTTTTTATTTATGGTTAAGTATAATTTTGAAAATTATGATATGAATATTGTACTTGAAAATTAAAAATACCCATTATTGTTAGGTGATTTAAAAAAGACAAGTCAAAGACAAGTCGTTTGGCGTGGTATATAGAAAAGTCATAAATACGTTTATAAACTATTTATAGTTGTCACAATAATAATATCAAAAATGATTTATTTGACGTAAAAATTGACACTTAAACTTCATTCTATCAGTCACCGTTACGTCATAGGCAACGGTCAACGAATGCATACCAAATTCGAATAACACGTTCTAAATTTAAATCGACAGCGACTCGGCGATTGACCGATCGCCGCGGCAGGCGTCACAAATCAAATCAATACCTACACCAACACATCGGTTAATACCTATCGAAGGCGGTTTCATACACACACACATGTACAAAAAACGTCGAACGTGGTAAAGACGAGATATCGGTTCGAGTGTGCGCCGTTGTGCCCAATCGCGCAGAACCGATCAACCAATCACAGTGCTCGGTGCATTCTCGATACTTACCGGCTATTATTGCTTGATCTTCGATTTTGTTCGGCTCCTCGCTTCGTTGGCCTTGTTCAGGAATCGAGGGAAGGGGATGGCGGGTCATTTAATGTTGGCTGTTGATGTTCGAAGGTTCGATACGCCATTGGCTTATAGGTTTCGTGTTACGTCACGTAGATTTTCCGAGGTTTTTTCTCTCGTAAATGGGAGTACACGTTCCGTTCGACGTAGATAGGGGCTGAAGCGTGTGATTGGTAACTCTCGGTACGTATTGACTGACCGGCTATAAGGAATCTTTTTAATAGATATGTTTTTGTCTATGGTTTTCTTTGCTAATTAATGTGCATGTACCTATTGAAACTTGGTCTTTCGATACATAAGTTTTTTCAATCATTTATATATCAATTAGAAATAAGATTTCGATAATATCTTGGATATCTAAATATTTAATTTGAATCTCGAAAACGGCTTATACGATTTTTATGAAACTTTGTATGCAGTGGGTGTCAGGAACAATAAATCCATCTAGCTAGGATTCATGTTTAGAAAATTTACCAAAAAGAAACTACCTTAAAAGCTAAATAAAACTATCCTACGATAGGACTATCCTATCTTTTCCTGGGACTTGGACCATCACATCTATATTTTCGATCTCTGACATTTCTCACTGTATTCTTTGCGCTGTAGCATGTATGTAATTTTAGAGCTTACAAGGTACATTTTAAGTGTAAATTTTAATATTTAATGGACTTTATTTGTGATAGAATTGTCACGTAAAAAATGAAAATAGATATAGGTAATCTATACAATCAAATAAATGAAATTCGAATGTCTGTTTGTAATATTAAAATAACCGCTTCTTAATTAATGCATATGTACCTACCTATGTGTACACGGTAGGTACATGTACCGAAATAACATTTTTTACATTTGTCTGTCTGTCGGTCTGTCTATCCGTTTCTTCCGGTGTTTCATAGTCAGATAGCTGATGACCTAAGGAGTAACTAAGACCCCTTCTTAGACTAGATTTGTCCTGTGGCGTTACCCGTGGTACGACAATAACCGCGGGTAACACCGCGGGGTTCAGCTAGTTTATAATAAAATCGCTTGTTCGAAGTCACTTCACCGATATCGAAACCTAGATGGCTTCGATATCACAGAGGTTAAGCTATATTTTAAGGCTATAATCATGTTTTGAAACGACAATCTCGATTCACACAAAACAGTCGTATTAAACCCAACTTATTTGCCTATGTGCTTATACCAATACACATAAACAGCTCGAAGACACCCCCTAGGAGGGACTTGGGCGCGGTGTCACCCCGTCTGCGTTAAAAAGCAATCTTCTTAATGGAATTTCAATTTTCCCAGGGATGTTAACTAAAAATCCGACTGGATGCAATATTGTTGGCAGATTTCGAGAAGACGACAACTATTATTATTATTATACCTATCTAGATGTATATTTTTCCTTTTAAAAAACAACTTCGGCACTAAGAATATCTATCCTACGAGGGACTTTACAAACATATATGAAACAGACGCAAAGAAAACCCAGATTTAGAACAATAATTGTGGATCATATTAACAGAAATGAAACGTGGAATCGATGCACAACACACAGTTTAGTCGGAAACAGCGAGATAGTCACTGAAACTAAACCATTGTTTCTTTTGAATTCTCAGGTTGTATTTACCTACATTAGGATTCAAGAGAAATGAGTTTTCTGGATACTGATAATTCACCTCAACCTTCAATGTTATCCAGTGATAACGTTGAAGGTTTGAGGTTTGAGTCCATTGAATGAACAACCGCACAAACGAACGATTATGAAGAATGTACAATGAGAGTAAATCTATACAAATAAATAAAATTGGAGTGTCTGTTTGTAATATTAAAAATAACCGCTTTTACTTAATGCATATGTATGTATACACGGTACCTATGACAAAAATGTAGTTAAAAAATTTTTGTCTGTCTGTCTGTCTGTCTGTCTGTCTGTCTGTTTGTTCCGGGTAATTTCTGGAACGGCTGGACCGATTTTAGCGGGACTTTCACTAGCAGGTAGCTGATGATCCAGGGAGTAACTTAGGCTACTTTTTGTAGACTAACTTTGTCATGTTATAACAATAACCGCAGGTAACACCGCAGGGTTTAGCCAGTTTACAAATAAATTCTAAACTAATCAGGTATAGAACATAGTGGACCAAGTATCTTTGAATTGACGATTTAATGTTTTATATTAAACCATAGGTGTATTTCATTTCTTAAAGATACTTTGCGCTCAGACAAGTATAGTTAAAAATAGCTACATGATAGGTCCATACAAAGTGGGTACAAAAAAAGTCGCCTCCGCTAAAGTCAATAAAGTGTTCTAACTCTACAACATAAAGCAAAGTCTCGGAAATGATCACAAATCAACCGAGCATCTAACAAAGTAAGGAGTGGAACGCACTTGCGATTAATTTGTCTCACATTGATGCGTCGCCTCGGTCGCACTTATATTTAGCAAGTGCACTTCGATCTTATTAACGGTGGGGTTAGTTATGAATGTGTGGACGGACTTGGGGATAACATATTTAGTATAATTCATAAGATATCTAATATGTTTATTATTACTAGCGGCCGTCCAGTGGTCGAAATTCGACCATAAGCTCCTTTCCTTAGCCAAGTAGCAAGTGTAACGTCTCGATTTCCTCTCTAATAACTTGTATTAATGGCTAACATTTTGTTCTGATCACGTGATTTAGCGTCGAGAGACATCATTCCCATACTTAAGTTTTTTAATTACTTTCACGTTATAGAACGCAGTTTGACTAGTGGCAAATAGAAATAAATGAAAACAAGTTTACCAATAAAATAAAAATATGATAAATATAACATTATAAGTACGTACATGACAAGCTAGTTCTGAAGCTATATCTTCTGGCTTAACTATCAGGGGTACTAATCACTATACCTGTCAGTATGTTATGAGCAGCATACACATTAATTATTGTGTTGACTAAATTGTTGGTTTTTTATAAAAATAAATTAATTGGATATAACAAAATAATGTTGTCTAATCCGTCCCTGGTTTGGTCAGATCATGAAAGCATTCCAGTGACATTAAGAGTACGTTCATTTTCATAGATTTATCGACGGGCGAATGTATTGCGGTGCGGTTCTCAAACTTTTTACATTATTTGTTTATTTTGGAATATTTCAAGCATCATTATTCCAATGGTGTTTTAATAAAGTTCATGATAGATGATCGTAGCCTTCATGACGGCTCATTAAATGAGTTACAACCATACAGCTGAGAGATATTCATTTCTGATGTTCCTTTCTTGAAGACTATTTTTCTGACCAATGACCTGTACTGGTTTTTCTTTTTTTCTCAGTCGTAGTGTTTGACACACACAATGACACATTATTTTATTTTTACAATAAGTTATTGTAAAATATCAATCACTACCTGAACCCCGCGGTGTTTCCCGCGGTTATTGTTGTACCGCGAGTAGCGCCGCGGGACAACGTTAGTCTAAAAGAAAGTAGCCTTAGTTACTGCCTGGATCTTCAGCTACCTGCCATTGAAAGTCCCGTCAAAATCGGCCCAGCCGTTTCAGAGATTACCCAGAACAAACAGACAGACAGACAAAATTTTTGTAGTCAATACAAAGTAGTCAAAGTCAAATACATATGCATTTAGTCAAAAGCGGTTATTTTAATATTACAAACAGACACTCTAATTTTATTTATTTGTATAGGTGATTATCATCATCTCAGTCGATATACATACACCACTGGGTATATATCACCCTTTAGGTTATCCAAAATAACCGATCCAATGCTGCAGCTTTGTGTGCACTTTATGTAGATATAACTAAGCAAAAGAACGGTCTTTTGACCTGTACCAAAAAACTTCTTCAAGTGTTTTTATTGTGGTCATGTTTCAATTTTTTTATAAAGATCACTATCGTTTGCCTGTGGCTCCGTCCGTGTGTATGTCGGTTATCGCGGGATAGAGTAGGCTATATCCTTTCTCAAGAATTAGGCCAAATTTTGTTAAATTTGGCTTAGTCTTAAAAGCGAAATAGACAGACGGACAGAGTTCCTTTCGAATTTATATATAGTATGGATAGAAATAGATGTACCTAATTGTCGAAATATAAATGATAATTATTTTTGGGTACACGAGCAATGAATGAAGTTTGAGCATCTCATCAAAATGCCAATTGAGATGGTGAAACCGTTCACGTTATTTGCGTCCAACACCTGTCCTGGCACAAATCATACAGCCGGGCCACGATGCATCATCGATCTGTGGGTGAATTTTTAACGACTTATTATTAGAACGGGCCGATGATCATCTGTGCATCGAGTGTTTCGTACGTAATTTTGAGTTTTTAGACGAAAAATGTTAAATATTACTTTTTTGGACGTTTCCGTTACTAATTATTTATAAGAATGCCGCATACCATACATTGTAATCAGAGATTTACATCGCTTTTTTATGTTTGTCCCTGTTCTGCCTGATGGAAAGCATAAGCAGAATCAAAGAGTGGTGGTCACCATACTGCGAATGCAGACAATGCACACCATGGCGGGCTAGTGATGCTTCTGTATCATTTGACCCGGTCTCGCACTCACCGATGCAACACGACAGCATGATCGCTGTCATTTTACTTTGATCTTCTGTGCGAGGGTAGTACCGCCCCGGTCGAGCCGGCCCGTTCGTGCTGAAATCAGCGTGGCTCTACTCTTGAGAAGTTCTTATGACGCGCTTTATTGTGTTGTTGCTATCTTGGCATACTACCTAAGCTTCTCTAAGTCTTTGAATATTATATGTGTAGATTACACCTATAGTATTAAAGTATCGACATATCGAAATATTCATAGCATATTATGCATGTTGAAATCGCAGCAATAGTATACTCAAACCTCAGTATCTATATCTTAAACTCTATAGGTAATTGACTAGTAAAGATCGAACAATATAGCACAAAGAAATGTTTGTTAGAGAATTGATATTAAAATAACACCTTGTACATAAAATATCTGGTTTTTAATGAAAGTATATCTAAGACAGAGATTCTTTTTCCTAAAATTATGAATATTCCTGACTCTTGATAGATTCATACCCTTTGGTTTTGTTTATAGTCGTTTTTAGTATAAGCCATCGGTTATAGAATTTTGTATTCACGATTTTATCAACTTTTCGCGTTATCTGAGACTAGTAGGAAAGTGGGTATGTATCTCCATCTGTAAAAGACACCAACTAAAATTGTTAACAATTTAATAGTCATGCAAGAAAACAACGATAACATTTGTAACTGACAGTATCAGCAACAATGTATTCCTTTAATTATGTTCATTAGTTCCAGAGCCAATCGACTGTTTATAAGGCACTCAGTCTTCATTCAGATTAATGTGTCCACTAACATTCTCGTTTTAACGTTCTCTCTCGTTTCTGGATGCAAGAAGCCCAAACCTGATCAAAGTAGCGTGCAATACGAGAGGTCTATGCCAAGTGTGCGCTAGGCTGATGACCAAATGCATTTTGTTTTATTACTAAAACTGATAAAATAAAAACTAACACAACTATTAAAGTAGAAACAGCTGACATGAAAACAGAAAATCAAACCAAATATAAACAAGCAGATACATCTCCAGAGTTAGATCAGTCACATCTGTCTCAAGTTCAAATATCGAATCAAAATATCGTTCCTGAATTTATTGCACTCATATGACGGACAGATATTGATGTACGCGTTGCCTCTTGGCACGATCCATTTGTCGTGAACGCAATTCTACATTGCATAGTTGACGCGTCATTGATACTCTATATATAAAGTATTATGAGTTTCGACGTCTTGTATTCAAATATTTATGTATTTATGTAGGTGTGTTAAAGATTTTGTGCCAATAAACGTGTGGATTCAAAGAAATTTAACGGTGTCGTTCATGGATGGATAGAGATACTTCAAAAGAGAGAATTAATGATTGACAGAAAGATATTTGCTATGAGGTGGGTGGACGACGTTATGATTGTGATAAAGCACATCTATGTCTTTGATTGTGTGAAAATGTAGGTTTTAAGGCTAACGGCTGTTTTCAATAACCTAAAAGTGGAGATGGTCTTTTTTCATATTTTAGGGTTCCGTACCTGAAAAGAAAACAACGGAACCCTTATAGGATTACTTTGTTGCCCGTCTCTCTGTCACTACCCCTTTTCCTAGGAACACGTGAAGGTATCAAGCTGATATTCATATCAAATACTGTCAGTCTACTGTCCCTTGGATCTGTGAAAAAATCGAACTTTTAACCCAACGCAATCAAAACATACAGCCGTTTCTGTTGCAACATTTCGACACTTGCAAGGGAATTAAAACCTACAGAGTATTTACATTGAACTCAGAATCTTGAAATGTAGTACGACGCAACGTCTTTTAGCACAGATAAAGGAAAAATTACGTAAAGCACAAAGTTTTAGTTACAGAATATAAAACTTTTTTTTTTTTTGTTTTCAATAATAATATATGTGTTTCAATATAAATTATTCCATACTTGCATTACAATACAGGATAAATTTTTCCAAATTTTAAAACTGTAAATCGATATCATTGAAAATGAGTGTAACGAAAGATCTTAAAGAATCTATACTTTATTTACCAAAGACTGAAATTACCTTCTTTTAGTTTCATTATCCTACTATCACACTAATATAGAAAATCGAAAGTTTGTGAGTATATATGCTTATTACTTCTTCATGTAAAAACTACTGAACGGATTTGGATGAAACTTTACAGTAATATAGCTTATACATCAGAATAACACATTTGCCGCGATAACCGAAATATAAGCGGGCGGAGCCGCAGGCAACAACTAATATTACATATTTTACAGGTTATTTTAAGACCATTTCCAATAGTCTAGTATCAACAAACTTACTCTTTGTCATAGTACTTTATTTCTTTAAATAAATTGCTTTTGTCGGTTCTGTCTATACATGTACTAACAAAGGATCATAATAGGGTATTTTACAGTAGACGAGAGAAAATCTAAAAATATTTAATTGAGATACCTTACGCAAATACCAGTCGGAAAATGTTAGTTTTTGTTCATAAAATAATAAAATATTTTTTTTTTAAATTATTTCAAAGTTTTTAGTTTTTTAAATTTTTGTTTGCTATTACGTCACACTGCTTTGTAAGTACACTCAAGTGTCAACTGATCAGCGTATACTTTAGATTGTTTGTTGAAAGTATATTCGTGTCATCCACATTTTACAAAGCGAACTGACGTCATTACCACAGAGCAATATGGCGTCCACTGCGTCCAGCGTTTTTGACAAATTACGCGCGAAATTTGAAAATGTAAAATTTAAATGCATTTTTATGCCACTTATCGATTAAATAAAAAATGGTGCTTTATTCTGTGGTTTAATAGCATTATAGAATCTAATTAAGATACTTTTCAAAAATGTGTATTATTAGAGACATCACCATTATCATCAACATTATCACCAGCCTTTAATAGTCCACTGCTGTACATAAGCCTCTCCTAATCAAAAAAATTAGAGATTATGCATTCTCTTGAAATTCAAAGCGTCAGTCAACCGTTACATCATTAGGCAAGATTCATAAGGTAACTTCAATCATTCCTTTTTTGACCAATAAAGATTTTTTTCAAGCCAAACCTCATTTATAGTGATCAACTACGTCGATCGTCTATAATTTATAACTCATTAAGTACTGCCTAGTACTCATCGACATACAAATCAAAATAAATCTAAATATCCAAAGGCGTGAATTTTTATAACTGTTCAGTATACCCAGTAATGTCATTTTAATACGACAGAGGTTACTCACCGTGACGTCATTATCACCAACCACAATACTGACAACATTAATCCCTTCTCCTTCTTCAACCTTAGCATGACTTCTAATCCCTCATTCTAAAGTTCAATTTTGTACAACTTCATTTTTAAGAATGGCAGTTCTATGATGTATGCTCTAAAAAATCTAAGAGTCGTTCTATACCAAAGTGTTCTTTTTCTATTTTTAAATAAAGAACGAATTCGTATGAAGTTTTGCTCCAATCCAAACATTCTTTGTTTGCAGTTATACTTTCATCTAAAGTTCTTTATTCAAAAGGTTTTACGTCATTATTTGGGCAAAATCAGTTTTCCCAAACAGTACAGTTAAAATGGTGATCGCAGAAATCGCTCGATTGTTTTTGAATAGGTGACAATAAGTTTTTTGTTTTTATATCTAAACGATGGCGTTCATTTCGGGTAGCTTATGGTGAAACTGGGGTTTTAATGGTTTTTTAAACGATCACCGATTTCCCTGGCTATCTTGCATTCATTTTTATATTAGCACGTTGCACAACGTTTTTTTGTTGTGATCGATTAATATTGACATTCCAAATATTAGGTGTAATAATCATTTTAAGTGGGTATATTATTTACTTACTGTTATAGAGATAATCTGTTGAATTTGATTAAAACCGAGATTTGTGTATGTGCATATTCATCAGATTGATATACCTACTCTCACTTATAAGTATAAGAATAAGTACAGACGACTTGAAGAAACTGGGGGCTATCCGAGACCGAGATGGTGGAAGCCTTCATTCAGAAATGGACGGCAGTAGACTGAAGAGAAGTATCTTGAGCTGACACGAGTAATTCAATAGTCAGTTTGTATTAAAGGTAAGCTTCTGCTAATTCAGCTTCCCATCTACATGATGGGAAGTTTAGAGATTAATATGAAATTTAATATAGGTGGGAAAGGAAAGCGACAGAAGTAAAAAAAAACTTCCTTTCTCGTTGCATTGGTGACTGTAAGGTACAGCTAAATTAGCAGGACTATTGGATTACTCGTGTCTACTCATGATACTTCTCTTCAGTCTACTGCCGTCCACTTCCAAACGAAGGCTTCCACCAAATAGCGCCAACCATCCCGGACCTGGATAGCCCATAGTTTCTTCAAATCGTCGGTCCATCGTGCTGCAGGGCGTCCTACACTACGTTTGCCTAATTACGGTTACGACTCTAGCACTCGTTTCTTCTTGTAAACTTCACACACAAGTACGTGAAGGCATAATAAATTTGAACTTTTATCGCTATGGCGTTTAAAGATTTTTAATATCGTTTTCGTAAAAACAGTGGAAGCATGTGCGAAAGCAAACACGAAAACAAATATTGTATTGCTCTTACTGTAACGTCTATACCTCTCTACCGTCTCACCTGTAGGTATAATCAATATTTAAAACAAAATGTATGCAGTAATCAGAAGTGTATGATCATCATTATAACACCTGCCATCAACCCCTCATTTACTTCTTCAATTGTTCAGTCCTCGTTCCCAACTGAAGATCAAAGCGTATATCTAGTGCGCATAAATACAAAGTAGCAACGCGCAAACTCGTGCGCATGTGTCAGAACAATGCGCGGAAACGCACGCGCTGATGCACAGGTGTCTATCGCTATTGGCGATTCACAGAGTATGTTTTGATAATCTTTAAATTTCGTATGACTCTGGACGGAACATTTTCTGCTTTGGGAAATGTAATTGATAAATTAAGACGATTTTCTTTTTTAATATTTATCTTATAACTTAGTTTTAGATATTGGAAAAAACTTTGTGTTCCATGACAAAAGGAAATGTAACGAGTAGTGTAATAAGTATTAGAACGAAACGCAATGTGTCAAATATTGTCTCTTCCCGCGCACAGGTGGCGCTCGCGGCGCAGAACTAGAAAGATGACATACGGCCTGTATTGTGAAAAAGTATATTGTAAAACTTTAATTAAATAAAAAGGATATGGATTTCCCCCAGCAGAAATCTTTTATTAAACAACATTACAGTCAGTATATCTCATGTATTGATTGGCGTAGTAATTATATATATATAGGATACTGATAAGATATTAAAAAAAAAACGAGGCCCGATATTATTTTTACGAAAGAGATGGCTAACAAGTACAATTTTAACAAAAATAAAACCGACTTTAAGGTTCGACTCGATTTCTCTTGGATGCCATCATCAGATCTTAGTGTTCTTTTCAGGAATTATCAAAATCGGTAAATAAACTAGAAAGTTATCCGCGAACACACTTCGAGGTCGAATTGAGAAACCTCCTCCTTTTTTTGAAGTCGGTTAAAAAGCAGACGACATAAAGGAAAGGACTATAGTTCGTCACTTAAGATTATTGAGTTGACATTTGTACTCTTTTTTTCGTTTATAGGTAGGTATAATATTATTTAACTGGTATTTTTTGACACTCCACTATTGTGTATACAATTAAATCCTGAGATAAGAGAATACTTGACATAAGCACTTACAATTTAGTTGATGTAAAACTATTATTGTACAAATTCAGAAAATCCCAGTGCCGCTCATATTTTCTGTAACAAATCAAAAAGGTATTCAGTATCAAGTCAAAAATGTGTCTTAACGTCTAATTTATCTTGTAGATACTCAAGATTCGCTACCGGCACGTTAAATTTATATCTAGGTCTATTATTTTAACTAGACGTGCGTGGAGGAAGATTAAAATGTACGCATTAAGTTCTGGATGTTTGTTTTGGACTGTATTAACAGCTAACAGAACGTTTTAAACACATGTTTACAATGGGAAGCTAAATTGGCATCGAATTCAACTATGATAGTTTGGATCAATGCATATTCTTTGTGTTTTGTGTCATGTTCTATTTAATTTATGTTGTTTTTGTTAACAAATAGCGTAAGAGTTAGAATTCATTAGCAATATGTACTTGGTGTATGAATATTATTAGCTTGAACTTACTACCTAAGTGGATGATTGTTTTTTCAATACGTCTTATTGAGTTTTGACTGAAATCGTGTGAGGTTTCGATCAAGCCATTTAATGGTAACTAAGTCTTTTTTTTTTTAAATAAGGAATAGTTACCATTAAATGGCTTGCTAAAAGTAAATTTAAAAAAGTATTACACCTTCTACAAATCAACAATGAAAGGTCCTTTTTTCTAAATGAACATAAAATATAACTAAATACTTTGGCATAAAAAGTAATTAGCCCAAAACAAAATGGAAAAGAAATAGGTTTATTCATTTTTTATACGTATGGAGTGCAGGAAATCAGCAAAATTAAAGTCCGTCACATCTCTTCTGATAGTTCTAACATTATTTATTGCTCTGTCGCTTATTACTAATAATATAAACTCTTATAGGTGTCCGTCGATGAATCTGGCTAGATCCCAAACGTTACACGTCGCTTTAGATGATCGATTGCTGTTATTCTAACGACATCTGTACTGTTCATGTCCATTGAATACAGCGGTATCATCCGCGCTTAGACCGTATCTCATTAGCGTGAAAATAGATTATTTGTTTAGTATATTGCTTTGAATCTTTGACAATTATATTGGAACGATTAGTAGACACCTTAATGGAGTTGATATCTTGGTCATAGTAATATGTTCTCTCCGTTTCTAGGACCAACATACCTCGGTGTCTTCGGATAGTGCCGTCTCAGACCTGTTTCCTTACTTCGACTTGCTAAAAGCTAAAAGTAATTACATTTCCAAGACAGCAAAAGATTTCAGAGATTTACTTTTGACAAACTGCTGGAATTAATTGATACGAGCAAAAAACCGTTTTTACCTGAGCCTGACCACTGACTGACTACTCTGCCTGATGGAAAGCATGAGTAGAATCCGAGGATAGTGGCTACCATACTAATTGTGAAATCAGACAATGCAATAACGCACCATAAAGATCAGTGATGTACCTCCGGTATTGCACTGAATTTATTGTAATTTTACCAGATCCCAGTTTTATAAAACCACTAGCAGACCCACGCAACCTCGTTTGCGTTTCCTATTGCACGTCGCGTGATAATTTTCCACCGTTCTTGAAACATTTTCCATTAGTGCTCCTATCTTATTGGTCTTAGCGTGATGATATATAGCCTATAGCCTTCCTCGATAAATGGGCTATCTAACACTGAAATAATTTTTCAAATCGGACCAGTAGTTCCTGAGATTAACGTGTTCAAACAAACAAACAAACTCTTCAGCTTTATATATTAGTATAGATATAGATTTCATAACTTTCAAGTGACATCGTATTTGGGTGAGAAAATTGCAAACCAGGCAGTAAAATAATGACATACCTATATGTGTTTCCCTAATAGTCTGAGTAAATTTTCAACATTACAACAATTTTCAGTCCTATCTCAAGATTCTCATTCATTCAGCTCTCGGAAATGGTTTAAATCACTTCGTCATTCATTATTCTCCATACGTTCGTACACACGTTTGGTACCGGGAAAACAGCTATAATTCCTTAAGTTTTTGCACTAAGTAAATCACTCGACGCTATGCGTGGCCAAGATACGCTCATCCGCATTTAATTAGGATACTTTCGCAGGAAAGTTGTATGAGATGCTGTGTATCATGTACCATTTTGGGCTTTTTTTGGCAAGCTTTATATCGATTTGCAGGCATGAACAATACATACATTGAATATTTTTCATAGGATAGGGGGTAAACAAGTAGATGGATTGTCTGATGGTAAGCGATCACCGCCGCCCTTGGAGACCCACAGGACCAGAGACGTCACAAGCACATTGCCGGCCTTTTAAAAAGACTATGGTCTCTTTTTGACAGTTTGAGGGTCGTATTGGTCCAGGAGTACCGCAGACGATAGTTTATTTCACAGTTTTGTTGTGCAAGCGTCCATATCTTCACAGGGGTCAGCGGTAAGTATTTAACGCCTACATATTTTTGTTACATTTAACTGCACGGACATTTAAGCGGTCACATCGTCTTGTCGCTAATGCTTTCTTGAATATTGTATGTTTGATCCAAACGTAAGAAATTTTTGAGTAGATCAGTGTCGCACAATTGAACTAGCTAAGATAAGATGCGCTCAAAGCCCAATTGCACGACGGGTAAGCAACGAAGCCGCGGTCAGTACTAGGATGGGTGACCGGCAAATCGAAGCCCGGTAGATCGTCCGGTGTGGACCCAGCTTTTGGGCAACTTAAAAACATCCAACTGTAAGATTACGTAGCCACATCGTTGTCTTGCCCGTCCCCAACCCGCACTTGGCCTGCGTGGGGACGTATGACCTTAAACCTCTCCCGATAGGAGACCCCAGCCCAGTAGTGGGACGTTATGGGTTGTTGATTGAAAATAAGATTTGAGGTTAAAGTGGAAGCTAGAAAAAGCCAATAAAACTAAACTGTATAACACTCTTAAAAAAATTCAATGACTTGAAGCGTATACCATCACGCTGGTAAATGTTGAAGTCATTTTCCAAAATTAATCAACCATCGTATACTTAATAAATCCGTTATAAATAATCTATGTTTAGTAGTATTAAGAAGATCCCAAGCCATTGTTACGGCTTTATCAAAACAAAGTTTACCCACAGACAAACCTATGGTTCTACATATATAATAATATCGACTATTAGTCGGTAGTTTGCAGACAGCCTATTCACAGATCACTCTGTCGTATCGCGATTAACATGTCTTGAAACTTGGCAAACGTATCTGTACGTGAATTAGCTCTTATGTTAATGCGTTATGAGTGATTATTCATTGGCAATGTAGGTGTTTGTTTGTTGCAATAGGGTGAATGTTTATTTATTCTGTTTCTATCGGTGCGTGTGATGATTTGAATCGGAAATGTATTAATTACTTGGTTTGATGGAGCAATGTTTGAAAATTTTAGAGCTTGGGCTGTGGTACCCACTGGGCATAAATAAAACATTTCAGGCTTAAAAACGGTCCAGGATGAAAAGAATTTTAGCAAGACTTTTCACTATTTATTTATTTAAATCAACCTATAAGATTTACACATAAGAATCGTTGTTTTTATGGTATGGTATAAGTAATTGATAAGTGCCTCATAAGCACTGAGTAAGTCAGCTTAGAGTCGCTTCTGGAGGCATCCAGTCTCCAGTTTAAAGACATGCCGTATGTCGACCTTTAAGTGCTCAGCACAGGTTTTCCGAAAAGTCATTTTATCACTCTTGTTGAGGGTAAATTATGCCAGAATGGAACCTGACAGTTATGTAACTTTGTGTTAATATATACTATAACATTGAAAGCTAATTTCTATTCTAGATTGAAGTCTTTAATAGCGTAAAGCAAAGATACTGTCTTTTGATACCCCAAATGTAAGATACATGTACCTGTACAACGTAGATATATTTATATGTATATTTGAGACTTACAACAATTTTGAAGCGATTGGAACAATTATAATTTACTTAATATCCAAAAAACTTCTAAATTAAATATCGAGTTAATCATATTTGATTTGATAGTGATCAATGTAAGCGTACGCGATAGCACGTACTTTATTAAAGTGAAGCAGTAAAACCAGCTTGTAAATAGCTACAAAATCACTGAACCAATTTCGATAAGCCAACATTGTTTTAATTAGTTGGCAAGTCGTGTGAAGAGCGAAGATATTCGACGAGATATCTCGCATTGTGCGTGAGAGTGTGTATGCGCTTTCTACAACAATTAAGTTGCTCTAGCCTTTATAATCATGGCTATTTGTTGGTGAAAATATTTTGATTCGTGAATTCCTTTTTTAATAGCTTTGTGATGGTGTAGCTGTGAGTAAGTGGATAAAGAGAAGTGAAAATAGGTACCAAATATACGTAAGAGAAAGGAAATCGTTGCGGTTTAATGTTTATTTGAAGTCCTTGCTTGATTTGGCTGCCTCGTTGGCGTAGTTTTAGCGTATGTGACTGCTGAGCTTGAGGTCTTGGGTTCGATTTAATTAGGGTGATTTGGAAGATTCTCTATGCATAATAAGTATTTATTTACAAAAAAAAAAGTATTTATGAGTATTTATTTCAGTTGTCTAATACCCATATGCAAGCTCTGCTTAATTTGGAACTAAGTTAGTAAATAGTAGTTAGTTTTGGTGAAAACATCTTTTTGAGAAGACATATTAGTGTCTAAAAGTAGGTCGGATAAGGGTATCATAAAGAACAATATTCTTTTTAGATCACATGACTTTTATTACAGATAATTACAACCTAGATAAAACGTCATGTAATTTAAAAACATTATAAATATTATCCATGGATTGTGGTTATTTTCGAGTAATAAAAACCAGACAATGTATATATTATTAAAATATATTCAATGATGAGGAAAATTAAGGAGTGAATTTGAAATTCTTTCTTTTATTGAAGTATACAGATGAAGTTACAAGTTGTAGTAGTTGATAGGTAACTTGTTCATATGTCGCCTAATACATTCAATGAACGACTGTTTCCATTAACTGTTTGTGTAGTGTAAGGACCAATCAGAGACCATCGCAAATTATCAGCTCCACCGCCAGCAATCAGACGGCTCAGTGTGAGATGGTATCGCTTCCTGATTAGGCACACTCGCCATTGTTTACGTGCCTCCTGCGTAACACCTCATAGTCGCTAGGAAGTGTGTTCACTGGTTTTGTTACAAATACAATTATATGTAAAAGACATTCGACAGGCGAGTTGTGGCGTTATACAGGCTGTTACAAAACTCGTAGTCATATTTAAGAGCGGTTACGCTTTACGCTTACAGAAAAGTTTAAAATTTGATAAATTACTAAATTGAAAGCATATCTTTATAGTATAAAAAAAATACCAATCAAATTGAAAACCTCCTCCTTCTTCCGTTGTCTGTTTGTGTAGATCTTTTAACTACTCAACTGATTAAAGTTCTCAGCAATAGATGGAGTGATTCAAGAGTAAGGTTTATGTGCATTATATTTGCAATGTGCATATAATATATTGTTCGGAGGTCAGGTTAAGCAGTCCGTCCCGGTTGCTATCATAGAATAACAGCGTGAAGCTTTGTTGGAGGCCTCAGGGCGGCTTAAAAACATCCAACGGCAAGATTACGTGGCTATAACGTTGTCTTGCCAGTCCCCAACCCGCCCTCGACCAGGTTGGGGAAGAATGGCCTTAACTCTCTCTTGAGAGGAGACCCGCGCCTAGCAGTGAGACATTACGGGTTGTTGATGATGATATATTAGGTATAGTAAAGAAAACACGAGCATTTCAAAGACTTCCTTGCAAAGCCGGGCTAGGTAGCTAGTTTCTTATAACATACCAAAAAAAATTGGTAAAGCTAATAATAAGTTATAAACCATTTTGTAATTCGAAATAAGACTCCTGTGTATTTAAAATTTGAATCTATTGTAGTAAGAATAACAATGACATACATTTAGACCCATTATTATGAGTATTTAATAGCTTTAATGACATAACGACATCCTTATTCGTGCGTGCCATCTTTATCAGTCGATCTGTCTGTTCAATGATTTATCTAATAACATATTGTGTTGGTGGGATTATTAAAAAAACCAGCATTTAATGTTTCTCTTTTTAACATTGAAGGCTCTTTATTATTTACTAGCTGACCCACGCAACCTCGTTTGCGCCTTATATTGCCCGTAGCGAGAAAATTTCCCCCGTTTTTGAAACATTATTCATTGTTGCTCCGCTCCTATTAGTAGTAGCGTGATGATATATACCCTATAGCCTTCCTCGATAAATGGACTATCCAACACCAAAATAATTTTTCAAATCGGACCAGCGGTTTCTGAGATTAGCGTGTTCACACAAACAAACAAACTCTTCAGCTTTATATATTAGTATAGATTTTGCTACGCCTGTATTTGCTAGAAATATTGTATTATCTAGTTTTTAGTTTTTTACACTTTTTAATTAAGCTGCCTTGCTATCCTCTTCTTCTTTTAAGTATTTTGTGTCAAGGTTTAATTAATAAAAGTTTACTTAGTTTTTATGTGAGTGATACCACGGCCACACAAAAAACCGGTGTGAAACAGCGATTGCGCTGTGTTTCAGCAGTGAGTGAGGATACCAGA
The DNA here is from genome assembly GCA_905220595.1 of Spilosoma lubricipeda. Taxonomy (NCBI): domain Eukaryota; kingdom Metazoa; phylum Arthropoda; class Insecta; order Lepidoptera; family Erebidae; genus Spilosoma; species Spilosoma lubricipeda. Next base: position 16,389,374 of record HG992293.1, on the reverse strand, counting down.
GGCCCATAACCCAAACCCCCTCCCCCTATCTCCCCTCCCTATCCCCCAAAGGCCGGTAACGCTCTTGTGACGCCCCTGGTGTTTGCAGGCGTCCATGGGAGACGGTAATCGCTTACCATCAGGCAATAGGTCTGCTCGTTTGCCCGCTCATTCCAGAAAAAAAAATTGTATCAGTTTCATAACTTTTCTGTTAAATAACTACAGATTTCGTTTTCATAAGTTTTGGATAGAGAGGTATTTCAGATATATATAGGGTAATCAGTAATTTTCATCTGTTAGATAGTGTAATATTAGAGATAACTATCTGACACTTCATCAGGAACTGTTAAAAATTGAACATTTTGAACATTTGATCTGTTAGGCTATCAAATACCACAATAATATAAATTACTCTTATTATTGTCATTTGTTTATTATCCATGTAAAGCTGTAAAGGTTGTCTATAAGAGATAGTTATGAGTGATAAGACCGCTAAATGTCAGGTTTGTGTATTGTAGTTCTCTTTTTTTATGTCTGTTATGTGTGTACGATAAAGACACCACAATTATTTAGTGTTCTTCCCAGTAATAATAATGTTCCACATAATAACCCACTAAACAGAATGTGCAGGAACTATGATACCGTGTGCTCACAGTTCGATATCTTTCACGAAAGTCTCAATGCCTTCAGATCTTCTCTCATTCGTTATATCAAGCCTTAATTTTAATACATATCTCAGTTTTCTATATATATTTAGTTTGTAACGGTATTCCTACTTATGGTTAGTTTTTGTTTTCATCTTATAATTTTTAAATCTATGCCAAAACGAAGCACTGTCTACTGTTAAAGTTGTGTACAGTTGTAACTGGATTGCAGGTTTACTATAATGTATTATTAAGATTGCTCTTTGTATTTTTTCAATCTGTTATCTGTATCTGTACCTATTAAATAAAATAAAATCTATACTAATATATAAAGCTGAAGAGTTTGTTTGTTTGTTTGAACACACTAATCTCAGGAACCGCTGGTCCGATTTGAAAAATTATTTCATTGTTAGATAGCCCATTTATTGAGGAAGGCTGTAGGCTATATATCATCACGCTAAGACCAATAGGAGCGGAGCACCAATGAAAAATTTTTCAAAAACGGGGGAAAATTATCACGCTACGGGCAATAAGAGACGTAAACGAAGTTGCGTGGGTCAGCTAGTACCTATATAAAAAGTTTCTGTGAATTTTAAAGATGGCGAGTATAATGCGACTTGTTTATTTAAGTTTATTTCTACATTAATCTACAAAAAGAAAACATTGAACGTGATTACTGATGTGAATGCACGGTTGGCATAGTGGTTTACTGCGCCAAGTGTTGTGGGTTCATATCCCACATGGGACAAGACTTTGGGTGATCCACTAAATGATGTTCTGAAATTTGAGTGTTCTCCGTGTGCGTTTCAGGTAGGTATGTTTGTTAATCCTTCGCAACGCTGTATGTAAATTCTTAATGCGGGATTTATAACAAAAAAATAAATACCTAAAGCTCTCAGAAATATCTCTAATCCTATATTTAGTATTTTCATTTAAATTTACATTATACGGAAATCAAAAAGTCTCCTCTTGAATAGCAAACCAACTTAGGATAACAAAAAAACTTTAACCCACCTGAATCAAGACTACATAATTCTATTTATATCTCTTGACTAAAAAACTACCATTAGGTACATGTCATAAAGGCTCAATTAAACATTTTCTTTCGTTCCTTTCCATTTAACCCGTCACCTATGGTGGAAACAATGATGTTAAATTAAGCACAACCAGCCATGGGTCATTAGTTCCCAACGACTGTCAGGTGAGGGTTTGATTGATTCAGCGGTGCTCAACCAACCGGGTGATTGATATGTTAGTGACAAGATTGTGGACTTAATGGTACTTAAATTGATTCTACCTATAGCATATATAGCTATAGCAATGTGGTTTTAAATTTATTGTAGGTATAAGAATACAGGCAAAAGTCTCTTCAATTTGTAAATCATCATAATGACTTAATTATCTATAAATCTAACATTGGGTCTTTAACAGTCCTGCCCCTTAGCTAAGTTGCAATGCCTGCATTCGCTTATGGTTGACCACCGCTCTTGGATTCTGCTTATGCTTTCCATCAGGCGGCGTAGAGTCATTTCCTTAGCAGGAATATTTTGACCTTCAGGTTAGAGTGGTATAGTATACCATGCTGCCCTCGCGGGTTAGTAAAGAGTTTCTTTAAAGTTTTCGATTTAATTTTTTATTATTACTGTAATGCCTAATGTTAAAGTCGTAAATCAAACTCCTCAATACATTAACATCTGACATTTTAATCACCAATATTTACATCTTAAGTGTGAATATATCAATATTCACAACAAAAACAACTTACAAAAGGCATCTAAAGGCCATTAAGAATAAGTGGGTTCAAAACACGGCTGCATATTTCCGAGATTGCATCGCACAAAGGAACAGACAGGAAGGAAGAGGAACATTTCATCGGCGACGCGACAATCGCTATTATATGAGTGGTGCCAAAGAGCAGAGAGCGTGACGCCCCCTGCAGGCTCCTGTATCGAATTGTTGCTTTGCTACGAATCATTTAAACTTGAGTAAACTCTTAGTTAAAGACCTTTTATTCTGTAAATCCAGAATTTAAAACAAAATCTGTTAGTAGTGCGGGTAAACCTGCCTGTAAAGATGGCAGTCGGGAGTTCGATTTTAAAAATAATTGTGTGATTTATAGGATTACTTGTATTGTGTCGGTTTATGATTTATCTATAATGCGGATGTGTTTAGAAATAATAAAATATGTTTATTAGCGTCTCGTTGCCAAAGCACAGCCTCTGTCTAGATTAGAATCAGGCTACCGACTATAGAAAATCTGTCAAATTATTTATCTAATGTGTAGTGTTGTCTTAAGAGAAAGGATCTAATGTTATGTTTGGTCCATTTTCTATTATATCCATGTAAATGGCTGGACAGATTTGCATGAAATTAGGTACAAAAGTGACCTCGTTTTTCACTTATGCATGTAATTTGCTTATTTGTACGGGTTTGGAATACAGGTCTTGATAGAGGGCCAATGGAATCAGAACAATTGTCTATAAATTATTATCTATACATCTATACAAATAAATTAAATTGAAGTGTCTGTTTGTAATATTAAAATAACCGCTTTTTACTAAATGCATATGTATGTATATACTGTACATATACCAAAAATGTAGTTAAAAAAATTTTTGTCTGTCTGTCTGTCTGTCGGTCTGTCTGTCTGTCAGTCTGTCTGTTTGTTCCGGGTAATCTCTGGAAAGGCTGGACGGATTTTGACGGGACTTTCCCTAGCAGGTAGCTGATGATCCAGGGAGTAACTTAGGCTACTTTTCTTAGACTAAGTTTGTCCCGCGGCGTTACTCGCGGTACAATAATAACAGCGGGTAACACCGCGGGGTTCAGCTAGTCCATAATATATTCATGATCGTTTTGATATAGGTATAATAAGATAATCATATGTAGGTATGTATTTTTTTGTAATCTCTATCAGGGAATCATTGGTGACTAGCAAAATTTTCCGACGTCTTCTCCATAAAGTGATATGGCCTCATCAGTTCTTTTCCTACAAGCTAACTTATAAAATTTCTCATGTTATACCAATATTCTAAAACCAAACGATTGTCTAAACCTATTTATCAGGAACCTTGAACTTAAGTCCAATTGATCAGCGGTGGTGCCCCGGCGCCTCGTTACCAGGCTCAACCGACCAGAACCACTTACATATTTACTGAGGGAAGCCGTGATTGGATCAAATTGGTGATGCGTGGTGCGTGAGGTTCGAAGGCACGCTTCAGTGGTGCCGGGGCAAGGTGCCCACACTTCGAAAAGGTGCACTAAACCTTCACGTATTTGTTTTATATGATTCAAACTAGCTGAACCTCGCGGTGCTACCCGCGGATATTGTTGTGCCGCGAGTAACGCCGCGGGACAAAGTTAGTCTAAAAAAAGGTAGCCTAAGTTACTCCTCGGATCATCAACTACCTGCCAGTGAAAGTCCCGTCAAAATCCGTCTAGCCGTTTCAGAGATTACCCGGAACAAATAGACAGACAGATAGACAGACAGACAGACAGATAGACGAAAAAATTTTAAATTCATTTTAGATAAATATATCGTGTATACATACATACATGCATATATACATGCATTTAGTAAAAAGTGGTTGTTTTAATATTACAAACACACACTCCAATTTTATTTATTTGTATAGATAGATGATCTAATAAACTGCTTTCAATACAGGGTTAAATGACTAAGGAAGTTTGTTTTGTCATGCCCTGCGTGTGATCAAGGAAACGAAGACGTTACCAAGAACCTTGGAGATGTCTATTAGTTCAATGATCACACACTACACGGATAGATAGATGACAAACAGACGCATACTTATGTGTAAGTCCTATGTGTGTACCTACCTATTATTTCATACCTATACGGTTAAGGTAAGAGCTTGATATCAATGACAGCTGGAATTAAATTGTCTGTTTGCTGCCGAGTAAAGATATCTTTAAGTTCTTCGAAATAGATTTTTCATTCGTTACTTTAACTAAAATGCTTTTCTTCGGCCCTCAAACTCTCTGTGCTTTCTATTTTTACCCAACTACGGCAAAGTCAAAGGAGGTACATTACACTACATGGACTACGGCTTTTGAAACTTAGTAATGTATCATAGTCCATAACACTTTAACAACGCGTGACTACTGCTTTTGAAACTTGTTTCATGCTTTTTCAGCGTCGTTTTTGTCGTAGTTGGGTTTTAGTTTTTACTTTTTTTATAATAATCCGAACGTAAAATGTCAGCAACAATACAATGGTTGAAAAATAATATAAATATTGTGTTAGTTTAATGAGTTCAGTTTTTCCATTTCCTTTGAATTAGAAAAGTATGTTTCCAAGTCTATTAACTTCCTACATTAGCACATTATATGAACACGTTAGATAAGCATCGCCAGCTAAATATGGCCATTGTCACAGAATTGCGCAACACTCCATTTATCGACGTTCGTTCGCACTGCGAAACAATCGGTTTGTGACCATGCGAACTTCCCGCCACTATTTGCATATTGCTTTGTGGCGATCGCACAAAACAATATCTAACTTTACTTTTGTGTACCCTTCAAGCTTCAACTTTAGTGCGTAAAGGATAGAGTCTCTATCTCAGTAGATACAATTTGACTATATGCAAAAAGAAATTTGTATTAGATATTAATACAATTATACGTTTTGTGTCGGCAAAATGTTTTTAAGTAGGAATGTAGCTCTTACTTAGTTGATTTTAAGATTAGTGTTCAAATTGTTTTGAGTATGACAATTTATAGACTTAAGTTTGTTTCTGACAAAATAAAGATATGACATTAGATCGGTATTTAAGGTATTTCAATTATGTTTTCGATGTCAACGTTTTAAAGTGTGAAAAAGATTGTTTATACAAATTAGTCGCCTTATCGCAGAGACTATCTATTGCATATAGTCGTATGAGATAAATCTATCTGCCTATTTGTTTATATTTAAATTTCCTGAATCACGCTATATATATTTGGATGTTATTGGTCTCTTCTAGTTATAAAGTCCGACGTGTAAAAAATATCTGAAAAGATTTACTTACAATAAATATAATTACATTTTATTATTGCCTTTCTCTTAAACTGCATTTCTCAGATACATTAACTACAGAACTGTTCCGTACATAAACAAATGATTTGTCATTTAATGTGCCTACTTATGGAATGTATGAACACTTTTTTTGCCTGCACCTCTTCCTAATCCTAATAATATAATAATTCTAAATGTGAATGTAAGTTTGTTACTCTATGATTTAAAAACAACAGTTTGCAACACAATGGTGTTGCAAACTGTTGTTTTCGACACTTTAGAGTTAGAAGCTCGAAATAAGAATTAAAAAAAAAAAGTTGTAAATACGATAAGCGTGAACTATAAAAACATAGAGAATAAAAAGCAATGGAAACCTATGAGTCTATAAATATAGACCAAGAAAGGCCCTGATAGTTATTCAAGAACCTTATATGCTTTGGTTACGGTTAAGAGAGCATATCTAATTCCGAACGAGTAAAGTTATTAATGAAAGTAGATTACTTGAACGCACATTCCAGTAATGAGTATCGGTTACAATTGCAAAGTTTTATTGAGCTGCGATAAAAGTAAATCTTAGTTTACAATCTTAACAGCTTGCAATAGTAAACGATGCCGAACGCAGCCATCTCTTTGAACGGAGCAGCCATTTAGTCTGGCCATCATACCCAATAATATTTCACGTTCTGACTCACCTGTATAATTTATCGATAACATCTAGTAGTTCCCTTGAACTACACTATCTTGGTTTTAAAATCTCATGTTCTTAAAAAAATAACTTGGAATGACCAAAGACAGACGCTGGCATCAGAACTATCGCTCTTTAAAATTGATCTTATGTGGTTGATCAGTAGGTTTAATTTTGGGTTTAGTAACTCTGTGGACTTATGCTACTGTTTTGTTTTATATGTGTCTTATATTAAGTGTCAACATTTAGCACCTCTTTTGGACTCGTTAAAATTCATATTGAAGCAGATTTTTTTTCTCACGGTCAATGTATCTTGTCCATGTGTTTGATCTCTGACACCTGGACGTGGGGGGATGCCGATGACGATATTTCTACAACAGGTTTATACAGTAGTGACGTCACTGTGCTTTTTAATATCAAGCAGTTATTAAATCCTGTTCATATTATAAACACGAAAGTTTGTAAGTATGGATGAATGTTTGTTACTCTTTCGCGCAAAAATTACTGAACGGATTTGAAGGAAACTTTACAGTAATATAGCTTAAGCATCAGAATAACATATAGGCTAGTAGTACTAGTACAAAAATTCATTTACATTAAAATATATTTCTCACTAGTTTTTGCCCACGGCTCCGCCCGCGTATATGTCGGTTATCGCGGCAAATAGTAGCCTATGTGTTATTCTGATGTATAAGCTATATTACTATAAAGTTTCATCCAAATCCGTTCAGTAGTTTTTGCGTGAAAGAGTAACAAACATCCATCCAAACATCAATCCATCCTTACAAACTTTCGCATTTATAATATTAGTAGGATTTGATGCCACTTAATTTTGAAGAAATAAGTTTACCTCTAACATTAGATAAGTAGAGGCCACAATTTATTATAATTAATCATGGTTTATTTGAATTAAAGTCCGAGATTGTTTGTTTAAAGTATTTTTGACACAATTAAATAATTAACACAAATAATCTTCAAATTAGGTGCACCATTTCGCTTCAAGATCAAGAGGATGAGAGCTCTTGAAAGTTGACAACAGTATACTTCTTTATTTTCAAATGTACCAATCGTATTATGTAAAACAACACGCGCTGCAAATTGCGCTAATTCACTCATAGTTTCAGCTCAATTTCGACGTATCACCTTTTAGAATGAGGTAGACAGACTGCAGAAGTTACTTGAAAAATTATAACTTCATAATTGTATATTATGACAAGTATATTTTAAACAATATAAAACAACGGTCATGTCTCCTGAAGAACCAACGGTCGCTGGAGCCGAAAATCTGAAATGGAGTGCTAGAGTGGAAACAGAGAACTTAAAATTTTGAGACTTTATGTTATTTTAAGTACTCTTTTAACAAGCATTTTTAGAAATTGCCCCTTTTAGGACTATGGGAGATAAAAGGGATGAACGATTGTTAGGAAGATTGTATGTTACAAAGCTTAAATTACGAATTTAGAAGTAATCAAGCAACAAAGTGGCGGGCATTAGCTAGTGAGATGATATCAGACATGCGATTCAGAAATATTTGTTAAAAATCTTTAGGGAAAAAGTAAAACATATTATTATATGTATTTTTCTTTTCAATGTCTCTTTATGGGAGTACGAGATTATGGCGAGACCGGAATAGGACCGTTCGGTTATGGGTGCAGAAATCACCGAGGTCAAATGCTGGTAAACTTCCTCGAGGCTCAGGGGCTCTTTCTGATGAATTCCTTCTTCCAGAAGAGGCCCCACAGGAAGTGGACCTGGCTAAGCCCTGACAGCGCGACAAAGAACGAGATCGACTTCATAATTACAAACAAACGCCAAATATTCAGGGATGTCTCTGTGATCAACAGATTCAACACTGGAAGTGATCATCGACTCGTAAGAGGCACCCTGAATCTAAGCATCAAAAAAGAACGGGCGCGCTTGATGAAGTCGACTCTTAGACCAACTCTGCGTCAGGTCGAAGCTGGATGCGAAAGCTTTCAGTTGGAGCTTCAAAATCGGTTCGCCATGTTGGAAACCGTGCAGGACGTGAACGACGCCGCCGACTGTCTGGTGCGTGTCGTCCGCGATGTGGGTTATAAACACTTTCGACCAAAGAGCATTGGACGTAAGTCGAAGCTCAACAGCGAGACTCTTGATCTCATGAAGAAACGACGAGAAGTACTAAACGCCACACCCTCTGAGCGACAGGAACTGAACAGGCAGATAAAAAGGCTGGTCAGACAAGACGTTCGACAGTCGAATACTCGAGTGATCGAGGATGCGATTGCTCGGAACAAGGGCTCAAAAGTTTTTGCCAAGCCTAGGGCCTCCTGTTACCATCTGTCCAAGCTCAGAACAGCACAAGGCACCACCGTCACCTCTGAAACGGAGATTCTCGCTGAAGTCGAAAAGTTTTACGAGGATCTATATTCCTCACGAACCAGTCCACCAGAGACCCACAGCGCGGATGACCCGCGTGCTAGACTGACACGCCACCTCACAGACGAACTTCCCGACATCGATCTGGGTGAGATTAGAATGGCACTCGGACAACTACACAATAATAAAGCTCCGGGTGAAGACGGAATTACAACAGAGCTCCTTAAGGCTGGTGGAACTCCTCTGTTAGTAGAGCTCTTACAGCTATTTAATTCCGTCATTCATACCGGCGCTACACCGGAGGCATGGGGTAGGAGTACGGTAGTGCTTTTCTTCAAGAAAGGAGACAAAAGCCTACTGAAGAACTACCGCCCAATTTCACTCCTGACCCATGTATACAAGTTGTTTTCGAGGGTCATTACGAATCGTCTTGCCCAAAAACTCGATGACTTCCAGCCCGTGGAGCAGGCTGGGTTTCGAAAAGGCTTCAGTACCGTGGACCACATACACACACTCAGACAAATTATTGAGAAGACAGAGGAATATAATCAGCCTCTCTGTCTAGCATATGTGGACTACGAGAAAGCCTTCGATACCATTGAGACCTGGGCTGTTCTGGAATCCATGCGGAGGTGCCTGGTCGACTGCCGGTATATCGAGGTGTTGAGATGCCTTTATGAAGCTGCAACGATGACCGTCCAAGTACAAGAAAAGAGCACAAGACCAATCCAAGTACATCGAGGAGTAAGACAGGGAGATGTTTTATCTCCGAAACTGTTTACTAACGCCTTGGAAGACGTCTTCAAGACGCTCGATTGGAACGGACGGGGAATCAATATCAATGGCCGATTCCTCTCACACCTGCGGTTTGCAGACGACATAGTCATCCTGGCGGAGTCTCTGCAGGACATGGAAGTAATGCTTAACAGTCTGGACGATTCTTCAAGACGAGTGGGACTGGGGATGAACATAGAAAAGACGAAAATCATGCATAATCGGCATGTGTCTCCATGTCCCGTGACCGTAAATGGCATTACTATCGGGGTTGTGCAAGAATACATCTACCTTGGCCAAACTATCCAACTCGGCCGGCACAACTTCGATCGGGAGGCCGATAGAAGAATTCGTTTGGGCTGGGCGGCGTACGGGAAACTGCGTCACATCTTTGAGTCGCCAATACCGCAATCATTGAAGACCAAGGTCTTTAACCAGTGCGTCCTACCCGTGATGACATACGGAGCCGAGACGTGGACACTCACCATTGGACTGGTCCACAAATTTAAAGTGGCGCAGCGTGCGATGGAGCGTGCTATGTTGGGTGTTTCTCTGTATGATAGAATTCGAAACGAAGTTATTCGACAGAAAACTAAAGTAACCGACATCGCACAGAGAATCAGCACGCTGAAGTGGAAATGGGCTGGTCATGTCTCTAGACGTACCGACGGTCGGTGGAGCCGAAATGTGCTTGAGTGGAGACCGCGATTAGGCAAACGTAGTGTAGGGCGCCCTGCAGCACGGTGGACTGACGATTTGAAGAAGGTGGCTGGCGGCGGATGGATGCGGACTGCCCAAGACCGGGATGGTTGGCGCTCCTTGGGGGAGACCTACGTTCAGCAGTGGACGGCGATTGGTTGAGGAGAGTCTCTTTATATCACTGGTTTTAAGAAGTAACTTCTGTCTTGTGTCGGCACGAGTTGTCTCGGAGATCTTAAGTATTGTGGTCACAGATGATCCGTGGGAACGGCGGTTGTGGATACGAATCTTAGATTAAAATTAGCGTTTAGCATTCATTCGCAGGTAGCACTAACATGAATGTATGTCTACTGGCGAAATCATGCCGTAATGGTTGATTTTTAACTTCAGCAAGTGGACCATATTGGAATTGAAGTCGAAATTGTAACTCAAAGTTTTTTTTTTGACAGAATTATAATTTGATAATTTGGGCCGAAAGTTATGGAATACTATCACCTATAGTCACAGTATACCAATGTGTCTTGCCCGTGTTATATAGTAGGCCAAGGCTCACTATCTGGGGTATGTGTTCTGGGGTCCTATGTTCAGTAGTAGACTGTTAAGGCTGTTGATAATAATGATCTTAGCATACAGTTTTCTTTAAAATAAAAGTTGTCTGCTGGGAAATTTAATATCTTCATAGTTATAATATAACTAAGATCTATGGTCTGTATTACCATGGTATAACAAAATACTTCGCCAGGCAAGGCATTTTGAGATATAGTGACGAGACAAATAGAGCGAGATGACGTCATCATCACTATCGCTAGTTGTGGTTGGTCAATGACATTATATAATATCATTGTGGTTGGTTCATTTCGTGTTATGTTGTTATAACGTGGTAACTGGATAGTGACGTCACTTGTGTCGCTTTCGGGAGAATCCTATACCTTGTTTTCTTAGACCATGTGTATTACCACCTGCTTTCATCTACCTTTAAATGTATAAGTAAACTAGTAGTGGTTCAAGTTATCATCTCATAGTTAGTCGAATATCCAGAGCAACAGCAACAATTTAATCTCTTAATTCAGTGACTAACAATATGTCTACGAGGTCTAAATGTAAAGTGGACTCATTTTAAAAGGAACTGACAATTTTAAACTCTTTAGTCTAGTACCTAATGACTCGCTATTTTGTTAATCTTTGGTAAAATTCTCATCAGTCGTTATTATAATAGTGATAAAGTTGAAAATGCCTTACAGGAAAAAATTTAAGGTGCAGAAATGATTTTGTATGGTAATGTTGAAGAGTTACTTGATAGAAATTTGGGGTTGAGTCAGTCAGGTTTGTCTGGCAAGTCAATCTTGCCAGACAAACCTAGGCAAGGTTACATTTTATTGCCGTGGGTACAGTCAAAACAAGCATTTCCAAGAATAAAGAATAGAAGAGCACATTTATACCTTGAAAATAAGGCCACATTATGAGACTAATTTTATAATAGTTTCCTATCGAGATAAATGGCTCTATTTGTGTTAAGCCTATAAGTTTAATAAGTTAGTAAATGCGTAATGTCCTTTTTTGTTCCAGGTCGGGGGTAAACAAACAGAAAGTGATTTTGAAAAATCTATTGGATTTTTTAATACAGACAAGTACTCTGTTCTGCAATGCATGTTATAAACAAAACAGCAATAAATTGAACAAGCTATTACAAAAAAGAAGGCGCTTGCTATTTTCTTATAACATAATAAAATCTATGACCGAAGGAAAAATCTTACGAAATTAACATAAAAGTACACTTTCTATATATTATGTCTTGCAATATACTTATAACTACTAGATGCCAAGCAAATTAGAACTCTATATTGAAAGGAATAAAAAAGAAACATAATTGATGGTATGTCAAACAATAATCTTTGTCAAAATATAATGGGTGGTGGTGGAATTATGTCAAACGTCAAATTAGATGTCTGCCTTCCTGTCGGTCGCGTTTTGTGTTACAATAGAAATGCTATTAAATGGTAGCGGGTGTCTCTCACACCGTGACCAAAGCTTATAGAGAATAGATCCCTGAAACCGTACATAGAAAATACCTGAAGAAACACAAACTCGACTGGTGTGATAACATAAACCCGAAGCTCAGCATTTTTTTCTTTTCTTATCACTGAGGGAGTGAAATTATCGGTGCCCAACTGATTCTGATGGAGTGAAAGCTCTCATCAAGATACATTAGTTCGTGAGCACCTATGTCATAAAAGAAAGATGACCCTTTGAGTAACAGTGTAACTAAAGATGTAAAACAAAATTAAATACTGTCTTTTTCCCAATTTTATTCGTGGTTTTTTTTTTGCTATTCCCATTTACAGCAGCATGCCTAACTCTCACAATTCTTAGGAACATATTTGTATTCAGATAAAAAAAATGTTAAAGTAATGCAATCGTTGTGGGCACAACATCATCGCTAAACTGTTATGACAATTCATTTTGCTCTAAGTAATTAAAAGACCTGTGCTAAAACTGAAACTTGTCGAAACTGAAGTTTGAGTTGCTTTGAAACCTGATTCACGAAAAATATAACTCACTTGAATATTGTCACAGTACGGTGTAACATGCAACCATTAGTACTGGGAGGTTTTTCTACGACAAAGGCGCGTTATTGAATTCTATTGAGAAAAAAAAACATGACACTGAAATGATTACAGCACACGTCAGCAGCTGGGTCACTGCTGTCAACCCTTACATTATAGTGATGGGTTGATGATAAGAGTGTCTGGGAAGCTATGGAGTATGTGGTCAGTTTTCTGATTTCGTAACAAGAATACTCATTTCTAGAGGGTCACTTACTTTCAAAGTGACTGTGAAAGTAATTATTTCTAAAGTACCCACTGGATGGTTCCTTAAGAAACATTATTTTATAAAAATTATTACTTTTGACTCGAAACTTTGAGTAAAGACTGCCGAAACTAATACCAGTCCTGTTGACTGCGCCGTAATCGGGTTATAGTTATGTAAACATGCAGGAATTGATAAATCCACAGCTTTTCATCATCAGACAATGAGACAAAAGCTCTTTCCTCATCGTTTGGATCCACCAAGCGGCACTCGACCACTATGTGCTTTTCACAAAACAAAATAACACGACCTACTCTCAAATTCAAGGCAACAAGAAAGCAACGTACTTATCGTTCTTAAGTTTTCATTTATGAACTTTATGCATTCAGTTTGTAAAGGGACGGACTTAATGCCAAGGGTATTTGATTTTAGTGAACCTTCGCGTGGCGTACAAATCTTGTAAGGTGTGATCTACACAGGGGTTACATACCTAGTATCTATTTGTCAAATATACTCAGTTCACAACATATTTAAACTTTTACTTACACATATTCATAATCAAAACGTAACGTACAAAGACATAAATATGAACATACACATAGAAATAGAGATGGATAGACAAAAAACACTTTAATCGCACACCATATTACAGAGTTTAAAAAGAGTATGTAGTGTATCTCTTCCAGGCAACCTTTGCAATACTTTCCAGGCAACCAATATATATATACACATGCAGGTTGATATATATACACACATTTTTGTGTTTTTTAAGTTGTTTGTCCTGAAATGGGTCTTCGTACTTAAAAAAACAATGATTGCAATAATTTTCTCATAGCACATTCCCACAAAAAAGTTTTTATTAGAAATTCAAACGATGCCCCGCAAGTTCGAATGGTGCAATAGTAATAAATGTATGGTTTAACATATAAGTGGTGATGGGGACGCGTATGAACAAGAATCGAATTGTATTGTATTGTAATATGAATACAAATTATGTGTTTGATGGAATTTAAACAATACACGGATTTGGTCGAGTAAGTTTTGAGTTATACGGCTGATAAAACTATCGAGCATACATTTTGAGTTTGTGAATTAGGATGTATGTAAACAAACTTCAATGAAAAGGAAATAGGAGAAGAAGAAGGGAATGGTTTAATGATATTGACTTTGAAACAAAGAACGAAAGCAATTAAATTTATTTGATGACGTAGTTTGGTTGAACAGATAGATCTTAATCTGAAGAATAGTGATCTCTGCTGTTGAAGTCATGAACATGATTGACGTATAACGTACCTGAATATAAATTATCTATGTAATGTATATTTGGTAATATATGAGTAACACACTCATATCAGCATTTCAGCTTTAGTTTAGTATGGATATTATCAATATTACGATAAGACGACCTTCTGTCAGTTGTCTCGAGTAATTATCATTATTTATCTTAACCAAAACGTCTAACAGTTCAAAGGTAATGCAATTTTTAAGTTCGATTTCGACCGAGACCAAATAATTGTATGATAACAACGATATTGTTTTCTGTCTCAGTGTAGTTTCTTTACTACAAGTTCTAGTCAGTTTAAGATTACAAGTCCTTCCATAATGTGTCTTAAGATATATTATAACTAGCTGACCCACGCAACCTCGTTTGCGCCTTATATTTCCCGTAGCGTGAAAATTTCCCCCGTTTTTGAAGCATTCTTCATTGTTGCTCCGCTCCTGTTAGTAGTAGCGTGATGATATATATACCCTATAGCCTTCCTCGATAAATGGACTATCTAACACCGAAAGAATTTTTCAAATCGGACCAGCTGTTCCTGAGATTAGCGTGTTCAAACAAACAAACAAACTCTTCAACTTTATATATTAGTATAGATACTGTAAAGATCAGTCAGCGTCACCTAGATAACTAGTTTAAAGCTTAAAATTCTTCATGTTCACCGATCTTTCGAGGAGTGTGTATCAATCAGTATGTGGAATACATCGGGGCTGTCAATCAGTCGGACAATTATCGGTCGCCAGCGGACCATGGCTAACCACTACCTCATATTCAATACTACTAAGAACAACATTAATTTGAATGGTATATCCCTTCGGATATTTGAGGTTTTGGCTAACTGAGCTGGGGAATTTTAACATTAAATTGAATAACAAATTTATAACCTAACTTTTGGTGGAATACCATTGATTAACATTAATGGAACAAGAGAACAATTTTGCTTGATTGTGGAAGAGTGCATGACTCTGGTACAAATGAGTCAGAACTATTGGAATAATATGTTCTCATAGAAAACCGATGTCTTTGTGTGTTTGTGTGTGATTGAGTAATTTGATTAAACAAATGTGTTATTATGTATTATGACAAAAAAAAAAACAGTTTTATGACAATGTTTGTCTTGTGGGATTTAATTCTCAACCTGTGGCTAAGCATTCAAGATTGCTAACTATTAGTCCCTATTATACCTACGACTGCTCCTCTGCAAATACTATTAAATATTAGGTTCCTACTGAAGGTACTTTAAGAGAAATAAGTGAAGTGAAGTGTCTGTATATAACTACTCTAAGGTCTGATGTCCACGGTTCACAGAGCACCATTCATGTGCTGATGACGGGGAGTGACAAATTGATAGATGCGTACGAGTTTATTGAAATGTGTCGCGTCCTCTGTTAAACCTCCATTGTTACGTATGGGAATTTTGTTATTGATTGTATGTGGTTGGTAGAAATTTTTCTTTATGCTGTGAAGGTATTGCGATGATTAATGTTTAAGTATTGCAAACGTTTTTTTTTTATGTTTGGCCCTGCCAAAATGACTCTACTCTGCCTGATGGAAAGCATAAGCAGAATCCAAGAGTGTTGGCCACCATACTGCGAATGCAGATAATGCAACATGGTGCATGGTGCAACCCGCCATGGTAACCCACACCATGGCGGGCTAGTGATGCTTCTGTATCATTGGCCCTTCGGTCTCACACTCTCCAACGAAACACGACAGCATGATCGCTATCATTTTACGTTGATTTTCTGTGCTCAGGTAGTATCGCCCCGGTCGAGCCTACCGTGCTGAAATCAGCCTGACTCTACTACCTTGAAATGTGGCGGTAAGAGATCACTCGTACTAGTATAGTAGGCAGGTTCATATATAAAAAAAACTTGAGTTTTTGGATGTTGCATCTACCATTAGCCAGTCACAAGTGATGTAGAAACACCAATTCGAACTTAACTACTCATTTACTTTGGTAATTAAAGGAATAATTTTGTTTTAGTCGAACTGATTAAATTATATTTAAATTGAATATAGGTATTTGAATTGAAATTAAACAGAGATGAAAGAAACAGACGTGTGATGAAAATATGTCAATAATTGACCTGCTATTTCAAATAACTTTTTGTGATCCGTATTTCTTTCGAGAAAATGGTTATTTTCATTTGAACATTTACAAAAAGGTTACAAAGCCTTAAAGAAGGTTATAGGCTATATATCATCACGCTAAGACCAATAAGAGCGGAGCACCAATGGAGAATGTTTCAAAAACGGGGTAAAATTATCACGCTACGGGCAATAAGAGACGTAAACGAGGTTGCGTGTATCAGCTAGTCATTGTATAAGATTGCTCGCAAACAACCTTCACGTATCAAAACAATCTACATACATATGCATACACTTAGATAGACATCATAATCCATTCAAAATTTCGCAAAATGCATTACAATATTATATTTTATAGATATGAGCTACGACAGTGCAATCTATTGTCAGTTCACAATAAAATTGAACCGGTTGCGCAATTACAAAACACGTCACGATACTTCTATTGTACGAGTAAGAGCTCTTGCGTCACATAATTCCATTTGAGCAATAGTTAATGATTTGGTTGAGGTCAATGAGGGAGGTACCTTGGAGGTACTTCGATGTTGAGATAATGAAGTAAAAACTATCATATACCTTACATAATCCACTACTGGGTTTAGGTATCTTAGGTATCTTATCTTATATTGTACTGCGTTGGCAGTCAGTTTGGTATTCATCCGTTGCTGGATCTCCTATTTAAGCCTCTCATTAGAACCATGACCATGCTGGCCAGGTAGTGTACGGGTCGCGTACACAGCTTGTTGAATGATAGACTTTTCTTGATATGATGCTATTTATTATTTGCACACATAATGACTTACTAAACTAATGATATAATGTGGAATCACTGCCTCGTTGGTCTCGCGGTTAGCGTGTGCAACTGCTGATCGTGAGGTCTCGGGTTCGATTCGCGGGTCGGACCATATGTTTGCATGATCTACAAATATTTGTTTTTTTGGAGTTTGGGTGTTTTCTATGTATAATATGTATATATTTACAAAAAAAAATGTATATATGTATTTGTATCAGTTGTCTAGTACTCATAACACAAGCTCTGCTTAGCTTGGTACTAGATGGCGTTGTGTGACTCAGCATTCAGTAGTTTTTGCGTGAAAGAGTAACAAACATCCATCCATCCATACTTACAAACTTTCACGTTTACAATATTAATAAGATAATATCCGTGTGGTTACGAGTTAGGAATAAAGTGTGCCACCACCATTTTAAAATACCAAGGGAGTCGTGAGCCATCACTGCCA
Organism: Spilosoma lubricipeda; assembly: GCA_905220595.1. Taxonomy (NCBI): domain Eukaryota; kingdom Metazoa; phylum Arthropoda; class Insecta; order Lepidoptera; family Erebidae; genus Spilosoma; species Spilosoma lubricipeda. The sequence goes on along the minus strand of HG992293.1, from coordinate 16,371,802 downwards.
AAAGAATAAAAACATGATACAAGCCCCATACCAGCCTATTTAGCTACCTTGACACAGTAGGAAAACCTCTTTTCCTTCCCAAGAAATATTATGTCCAACAATGGACGATTAAAAGCTGTTAATTATCCACTAAGTTACTCCTGTGGCTTAAATATTATTTAAAACAGTAGTGTTTGCATCACATAACCATTACTCAAGCACATGTCGTACTGCGTATCTAATTAAACTTCTAGTAACATCGCTGTAAATCCACTAAAAATATTCAAAAGAATCGTCTATAGCCGGTAAGATGGCCCCGATGAACGTCGATACGGTGTAGTTAAGATCTCTATCTACCCCCGGTGTATTTTTAGATGTGGCCGTAATGCTAGCGGTGCGTGAACTGAACGTAATTGCGATTACTTTCGTTCAAAGGAAGGTGCTAGCGCCATCTGTTGGTGACAGGCAGTTTTAGTGATGTGTTGATCGATAATTTGTATTTAAAATGTTTTATTTAACAACAAACCAAACAACATAAGAATAAAATTGTGTTATTTGATGTTATTCACGGTACTAATCATTCATTTTATAATACACCAGGTTTGATAGCTCCACCCGTGTGTATATCGGTTATCGCGGTATTTCCTTATGTTCATTCTCCAGAAATAAAAGTATCTCCATTTCAAATTTCATTGCAATCGATGCAGCGGTATAACTGTGAAAGAGTAGCAACAGACAAACTTTCGAATTTATATAATAAGTATGGATGTTACATTATTATCTGAATATTGTTCGACTTTTTTATCGAATTGCAAGAAATCCTACGTCCAATAAAAAGTGAATTTGTACTTGACAAAATGTAATTGTCTTGGTTATTATTTTGCCGTTACACTAATGCTATTTTTATAAAGATATCAAATGTTTCTTTATCTGCCAATATACAACTTCCTAATAATTAGTATCATATCGTTATGAAAAAAGCACAACTCCAGCTTCTCCATGTACATAATTCTACAGCTTTTTTTTTGTTTCAGATGTCATCTACATCAACAACAACAGTCTTTAATCCAATAATGATGGTCAACATACTGCGAATGCAGACAATGCAACAATGCAGCATGGTGACTCACACCATGGCGGGCTAGTGATGCTTCTGCATCATTGGGCCTCCGGTCTCGCACTCACCAACGAAACACGACAGCACGATCGCTGTCATTTAACGTTGATTTTCTGTGCGAGGGTATTACCGCCCCGGTCGAGCAGGCCCAACCGTGCTGAAATCAGCGTGGCTCTACTACCTTGATGTTTCAAGTTTTCCTTTTTTTTATTAGTGCTGTTGTCCTACGGAGCTTGCTCCCTTATTCAGTTCTTACGACACCTATGTGATCAATCGGGGTGTTGACACTTAAAATTCCTTATCCATCACCAGAAAGTCTGAGAGTCTTTTTTGTATGTATGGCACTGTCAAATTACTCTACTTTTCCAACAGAATAGGTATTCTTTTGTTATGTGTGTTCTGCCTGATGGAAAGCATAAGCAGAATCCAAGAGTGGTAGTCACCATACTTGCAAAATTTCTTGCGAATGCAAGAATGCAGCATGACAACCCACTCCGTGGCGGGCTAGTGATGCTTCTGCACCATTGGGCTTCTGGTCTCACACTCACCAACAAAAAGCGGGGCTCCACTAACTCTATATTTATCGTTTGACGAGAAGTAACCTGATCTTTTTTAAGTAGAACTATTTTGAGTAAAACTTTATCGGCATCCATTTTGTTACTGATTTTGAGTTACAGATTATTTTAATTAAATCAATGATCTTTCGGCGGATATTAGTAATATCTAATCAGTCATCTAAGGTATGTTACTATTACGATTAGAATATACCGCTTCTTATATTAGGTTGTCAAACAATTTAATGGTTTTTGATATATAAATAAAAGCTTTTATTATCAGCTATTAAGTACATATCTTATATCTAATAATTTAATATGAGATTCTATTTTTTTATACAGGAATAACAGTGATGTGGATATCACATTACTTGTAATGTTATAAACTCACTAGCTGACCCGCTCAACTTCGTTTGCGTCTCTCTATAAAAGAAATAAATTTTTGCCATTTTCTCAACATTTTCGGTCGATACCCGGCTCCTACAGATCGTAGAGTGATGTTACATTGCTTAAAACCTTCCTCGCTAAATGGGCTTTCTAAAAAAAGAATTAGCAAAATCGGTTCAGCCGTTCACGCGTGATGTCGTGACCAAGGAAAATAGGGATAGATATATATTTGCAGTAATTGAAGGTCAATTGCCCTGAGTGGGGTCAAACCTGAAACCTTTTGTTCATAAGTCCAACACCGCAAGCATATTTTCAACAATCTATGAGAAGGACGCTATGAATACAGTCCACTTAGAAACATTTCCATCGACCTTAATTATATAACGTTTCAGTTGGTCAAAAAACAAAGCCTTATATGTATATTCCTAGCATTGCGAGTTTATCAATTTATTTCCTCCCAAAAACTGCTGAACAAATTTCTATAACATTCTAGTTTGAGGTAGTTACGTGATGTCGCTGTCGTACAGAAAGACGCAATATTTAATACAATTTTTATTATAGTACGAGTTCAGAGGAGCGGAGCTATCTGGGAACTAATCGTCGCCTGTAGTGATTACCTTCACGTAATTATTTCAAGCGGCTCACTGTCTTTGTGGAGAGTTAGAGCCGCTAGATGAGGCAGGGGAGCGTAGTTGACCGAGTATCGCAAGCGCGGTTGGTAATAAAAGTTTGTTCTTGATTTGAATTTCGAATTTTATAAATAGTAATCAAATTACTTTCGCTTTCAAAAGAGACGTAACTAGATAGTTTGTGAATTTATCCTACTAATATTATAAATGCGAAAGTTTGTAAGGATGTATGGATGTTTGTTACTCTTTCACGCAAAAACTACTGAACGGATTTAGATGAAACTTTATAGTAATATAGCCTATACACCAGAATACCACATAGGCTACTATTTGCCGCGATAACCGACATGTACGCGGGCGGAGCCGCGGGCAACAACTAGTATTAAATATAATAGTTATATATTTTATTCATAATTATAATTTACAGGTTATGTCATATGTAACCAATGCCCTTATACACAAGGTAACTTATCACTTCACTAATAACAAACAGTATGGATTTGCAGACACACGAATTTGAATGCGACTGGCTGCTCCAAATTACTGCAGTCCCCAACCAGTGACTAGAGTAGTTTCGTAAGTAAGCTTTTTTATAAGAAAAAAATCAGATGCTATCTTTTAGTCAGATAAACTTTTGATAGTAAAAAAAATGGGCAGAATCCTTTAGGTATAATTATACACAATGCGATAACCTCAAATAATATTCTGTCAAAAGGTGACGTATGAAGTCTTGAAGTACCATGACATTATGAGTAATATTTTTAGTTATGTATATTTAAATGGCAATTAAATTATGTGTAGTTATCTGGAAACCTGGGAATAATCTTGTCACTTCCAGTAACACACCACACCACGACTATTTCATTACGGTAATCGTAATTTTTACGTAATGGGACCCGCCATGAGCCACGATAGTATCACGATGATTGCCAACTGTTGGTTGATTACTAAATGTTGCGGCTTGCCTTACCCACGCTCTGAGCCAGCTGCCAATGCCTCAAATGTGATCGTATTTCTCAATTCTTGGTGTCCTCACACCATACAAGCTTCTAAAACTTCCATCTCAGAATATACAGAATAGTAACTTGCCATTAGCACTCATGTTTGTTTAGTACGTCATCAAGGAACCTGAGTAGTTTTGAGCTTGACAAAGTCCCTATATCCAAGGGAATCTCATTAAAAGTTTCTCCGTGTGTTGACGAATAAAGAATATTGAGTTTCACCATTCCTATTCACCCATTGGGCATCGTAAAAGGCGATTAAAGAAACAAACTATCAACACATTGCAAAGAAGGAAAATTTAAACAAATCCTATAACAACCCGCCTGACCACCACGGTATAGTAGGCCAAATCTTTCTTGCTAAGCACAGGCCTATGTTCATCAGAGAACTGCTTAAAGAATTATGATGTTGATGACTTCAAACACTTTATATAAACAGTGTAATTAGGACTGTTTATTAGAGAAAAAATGTTACTAAAGTATGTAATTAACCTTATACATCTCACATATGGCTGTCAGATCTCAAATTAAGCAGACCTTTAGTATAGTAACCAGATTAAATAAATATAAATATTTCGGACATCTATCACACAACGCCATCTAGTCCCAAGCTAAGCAGAGCTTGTGTAATGGGTACTAGACAACTTATATAAATACATTTATACTTTTTTTGTAAATACGTACATATTATACATAGAAAACACCCAAACTGAGTACCTGATCTGCGTAACTTGTGGCCCTGAAAGTTGACAAGGGAAAATTTTGTTTTGCTTCTTAAGGAAAGGTTTTTAGTAATAAAATATCTGAGTAATTTTCATCTGATGAAATGTTTAAGACAATGTACATATACTTATAGATATACTTGTGTCGTAACAGTGGTATAACCTTTTAACAGTTAAATAAAAATCGCATTCTAAGACCACAATTATAGCATCTACAATTATTTCTCTGTAATTCACGCTCCACACCGTATTTGCTCAGGTACTAAACAGCGATTATAACGTGTTTTATAGAATCTTTAATCAGCAGAAGATGAAAAGAGCACATGAGACCAGTTCAGGTCAGGATGTTGTGTCTTTTCTTCTAAAATCAGTTGCTTTCCTGACACCATCTCAACATGGAAATGAATTTCAGACAGATCTTTTTACTGTATTTTCTTTAAAGGCAGATACTTTAGCACAGAATTAGTACTATCTATATATCGATGATAGAGCCACACAAACAGACAAGGGATACCGCATACATTGGTTATGGTATGATTGCAACTACAGTAGTTAAAATAGGCCAGCGTACCCCAAGAAAGCGTAAAACCCGTGCGTATTGACATCAATATCATACACAAAGAAATAGTGACCTTACTACTATTAGAACAAAGCTCATTTTTCCTGTAGGTAACTATTTAACACCTCATACATACAAGTAAGTAATGAATTAATAGCCAACAAGTTGATACGAGCATACAGTAGCAGCTAAAGTACTTATTTACATAGTTCTAACCGACAGGTGTCTAGGAGATACTTAAAACGGACACAAAAATAAAAAGTGTCCCCCATTAAGAGGGCTACTAGTTGTATATACAATTTAACAGTAACCGTACAGGCAATAATAAATTCGTATCGTACGGTTCTCGTCTATCTGGTTTCGGCATCTTGAAAGTACTGCACGCGCGGACGTGTTGAACTGGTGGACAGGTGTGAACGAAAGTGTTACGATAGTAAATTAAATATTTAATCAATTCAAATAACAAACTAAGATACGATCGATTTTTTATGTATTGTAATAAGTTTTATAAACCGACCATACATTATAGACACGTAGTCTTTACATCATAAAAGTTGAGTAAGCAGTGCTATCCCTTTCATTTAAATGGTTGGCAGTCCACAACTGTGCGCTTTTCTAGAAACTTTCTACCTCGCATAACAAAACTGTGGAATGAACTGGCGCCTGCGGTATTCACGGATCAATACGACCTTCAAACCTTCAAAAAAAGCGTATATACTTAAGAGCAATGCACTTGTGACGCCTCTGAAGTTGCGATTGTCTATGGGCGGCAGTTATCGCTTACCATCAGGCGATACGTCTGCTCGTTTGCCCCCTATTCCATATTAAAAGTATTTCTTGATGATAATGCTGCTTTTCGAATGTAACTTAAAAAAATGAAGTAACTAAGTGCCCTGGGTAATTTAGCAGTTAGCAATATAATATTTATGATGATTTCTTAGGCCCTTCCATAACTTTTGTGTGTGCTAATAGTGCTAATAGATTAGTTATTGCGAAATCACTGATTAATTTTAATAAACCTTTCCAGATTAAAAGTGTTTTTAAACAGTAAAGATTTTAAATATGTTAAATAATTTGTCACATGACCTCAGCTGAATCAATTATAGAAACTATCATTTTGTCCTCTTTTTGTTTTGGTAGATCACTTTTGTCAACACCAGTACTGACCAAGTCGTCACATCACAACTCAGGTGTTCCGAGAAACAGCAATAATTCTGTATAAATTCCTCCATTCTTATATTAAATATGAATACAGCACTGATTTATGCGTCAAGCCGGTACACTTTAAAGCCGGCGACTGACATTTGACATCGAGCTCGTTATATCAATCGTTAACATTTATCGTTTTTATCTCGATCGTAGGAATCGACACCGTGTAGCGACAACTGTTAATTTTGCAAAATTGGTTACATTTTTGCAATTGTAACAGTAATCAGTTTGATCTTGCTTGAACGGTTGTCGGTATTGAATGGTTGATACAAAAACATTATAACTAGTAGTTATTATATTACCTCCCCTTTTTTAAGTACTTTACCACATTTAGAACAAGTAAAATTATTTATAAAAAATCTGATTGCGTCAGTATCTGCTATCTTTACTAAATTTAAGTTTTATTTTACATATTTTTTCTTTTGTTTTTTTTTCAAATTTTGATGTACCCAGTGTAATTCTCACAACCATGACCAACACTATTGACTCCACTCACATAAAAATCCGACAAGCGGTCGGCCGATCTAGGACGTGCCAAAAAAAATGCACACATACATTCACTCGAAAAACAAAGACCTCTACTAAGCGACACGACTGTTATCCTATGATAACAACCTGGCCCGACTGCTTAAAGTGACCTCAAATCACGGAGACGCTCATGCCACTAGCGGTCACTCATCCAGGTACTGACCGCACCGTCGTTGCTTACCCTCGGTGATTGTTTTTAATCACTGAGTGCAACTAGGCTATGAGCGTCTCTATTCATCTTACGGTAAAAGCTAAAGAACACAACAGCATTGAAAGATAAGGGAACCTTCAAATAAACACTGTACCAACTTGCCTGATCAGGACAGTATAGTAGACCTGTTAAAAAAATGACCATATTTGGCAGTGGACTTTCAAAGACTATTGATGAGGAATAGAAAGTAATTTGCCACTTCTCTATATTCTCCATACCTTTCATACAAGTTCTCCAGTTACGGGTACTTTTAACCGGACCCTTCTTCAACATATTTATCGCTGATCCTATATCCTTCTCTAAGTGCCAATGTATCTCTGTACCGAAATTTATTCCAATCAATTCAGCGATTAAGCCGTGAAAACTGACAGACGGACACATAGATAGACAAAGTTTCTTTCGAATTTATAATATTACTAGTTGTTGCCCGCGGCTCCGCCCACGTATATTTCGGTTATCGCGGCAAATAGTAGCCTATGTGTTATTCTGATGTATAATCTATATTACTGTAAAGTTTCATCCAAATCCGTTCAGTAGTTTTTGCGTGAAAGAGTAACAAACATCCATCCATCCTTACAAACTTTCGCATTTATAATATTAAGTAGGAGTAGGATTATGGATAATATGAATTTTCAAGAGTGCTTATTAGTAGTCTGTTAACTATTCAGTTATAATAGTAAAGATACAATCAAAATTTAATAAATATAATATTATAAATATAAATTAACGAAATGTTAATGAAACTAAAATTAAACAAGCGTTTTGATAGTCTTGAACGCATTGACCGAATAAGGCATACTGAACCAGCTGTTTCTGCATCACGTTTTTGAATTGCAGATTCGGTGATTGACTCCATTTATATGAGCTATATGTATCTTCGAGATAATGTCCGTTTTGGTGAATACATTTAGTTTTTATATATTTCTAGTATTTTTTTTAGAAGAACTATTATTTTGACGGGAATTAACGCGATCGCTTATTGAAAGGTATTACATACCTTTGATTTGCCTGACCGAGGTTGCAGTGGCCGTGGCTTCATCCACATCAGAGGTATGAAATAACTGATCGCGTTAATTCCTATCAAAATAATAATTATTATATCATGCAACGCGAAAGTTTAAAGTTAGTATGTGTATTAGATATAGATTTCAACTATTTTTGTTGCAAATATAAGGAAAATTAGAATAAAAACCTTCCTAGAGCTTCAACAAAGCTCTATTTTTTCTCTATTCGTTTTTAAATTATAAAATACTAAAATTTACTATTGGCTCCACTTATCTCGTTAAAAGGTTGTATACTTTGTTTTTTCTCAAGAATTTCATTATGTGGAGGAACGGGTCACGTGTCCCTCAAACACAAAGGGAGGATCCTCCGACCAGACGAGGCGATCATGCCTGGTAGGTCACTACCCAACTGTTGGTGTTGGGATGTTGTGCATATGTTAATCCGCACGAAAACTTCTATTGCGCGATTCAGAATTGGTAGTTTCTTGGTATTGTACGTTACTCCGTAGTTCAGTGTAACTTCTGTTGATTGCTGTAGTATATTTCTGTTGCGCTGTATGTGGAAGTCGTCACCATTAGAATCGGTTCACCAGTCGAGCCGTAAAAACGTAATCGACAGAAAGCGTTACTTTCTCATTTATAATAATGTATTAGAAAAGTAAGGATAAATGATTTTCACGGTATAAATCCTGCTAATATCTTACTAATATTATAATCCTACTAATATTATAATTGCGAAAGTTTGTAAGGATGGATGGATGTTTGTTACTCTTTCACGCAAAAACTACGGAACGGATTTGGATGAAACTTTACATTAATATAGCTTATACATCAGAATAATACATAGGCTACTATTTGCCGCGATAGCCGACATATACGCGGGCGGAGCCGAGGGCAACAACTAGTATATAATACTAGCTGTACCCGCTACCTCGTACACGTGATATTTGAATTTTCAACATTTTTTTCACCGTTTGAACCTTCCTTGGACGGTCAACTCAGGCTTTCCCGAGTTTTAGCGAGACAAACGCACAGCAATTGATTTTTATATACCTATAAGATTTGATTATAGAATTGCTAGGCGTAAGGCGACTTCTTAATGGTAATGGTTGATGAGAATGTTAATATATACGACCTCTGTTCCTATTAATATTCTTACAACACTTATTAAATAAGTTGTCAACATCTAAAATCGTCACTGATGGGTCTAAAATCAATAAACAAACAAGCTCTATAATAGACAACAGTGAGTCAAGAACTATTCATTTCAAACCCGACTCGCCCGATCAACCATCAAATACAGACATAAAATTTTATTGCCACACGAAAAAAAACCTCAACAAAAATACCCGTTTCGATAAAATTCGATAAAAATCGGTAAAGAAACGAACCACGTACAGGTGAAGTATTTCTGAGAAATACGGAGTATCTTAGAGTATAGAATATAAACTCACATTAGAATGAGGTGTTAGGAACTTGTTATTGATTTGAAAGTCAAACATGAGGGCATTGAGACGATCGAAGATTATTAATAAGTAGAAATGTTGTGTTGTCTACCTCATTCGGTTGTTTGGACTTTAAAGCAGATTAACAGTCCTTGTTCATTAGTATTGAAATACTTTACATCTATTCTATACATACAAATAAATAAAATTCGAGTGTCTGTTTTTAATATTAAAATAACACAACATTTTTTTACATTTTTGTCTGTCTGTCTGTCTGTCTGTTTGTTCCGGGTAATCTCTGGAACGGCTGGACTGACTTTGACGGCACTTCACTGGCAAAGAGCTGATGATCTAATCAATAACTTAGGCTACTTTGTTTAGACTAGCTTAGACCCGCGGCGTTTTGGGTATTGGAAATACAGCGCAAGCGCTATTTCACACCGGTTTTCTATGAGGCCGTGGTATCATTCCATTTCCATTCCATGCTCTTTAATGCCAAAGCGTGGTTCTTCTACAGTAGGCCTAATATGTACCTACATTTAAGCTTTGACTGACTTTTTTTGACCACCTATCCCCAAAAACCTCTTAGTTTTCTTTTTATCATTTAACAGACGTCTACTGCTGGCTTGGACCTCCTCCTTAGTTATACCACAACAACCAGTCGTGTCATAATCATCATCATCATCATCATCAACAATCCATAATGCTGTCGTGTGCTGTCCGCTAAACCTTGCCAACATTTGAGTTCTAGAAATTAAATATTTAAATTCTCGACTATCTTTAATCGTCTGTGTTGAAATGCATTGACTATTAAAATTATATATTAGATCAACATCTTGTCTTTATGTATTGTAAAATAATCTGTTAATTATGTGGTTTTGGTTTCATCTGTATAATCTACATCTTATAAATATATAATCTGATGTAGTTCAACTGATTTGCTTTTTTTATTTATAGTGAAAGAAATCTGTGCGTGTTTGCCGCAAAATGATTGAAAATTCCTTTAAATTATATTCAAATTATTTTTTATATAACCTATATATATATATAATGATATAATGATGAATGATGTGTGTGATGTGAATGATGAATATGAATGATATAATGAAATGAATCCCTATTTGCCTTGGTCACGACATCACGCGTGAAGGGCTGAACTGATTTTGCTAATTCTTTTTTGTTGGATAGCCCATTTAGCTAGAAAGGTTTTAAGCTATGTCACATCATTCTGCGACTAATAGGAACCGTTTATTGACTGAAACTGTTGGGAAAATGAGAAAAAAAATATTCTCATGTAGAGACGCAAACGACGTCGAGCGGGTCAGCTAGTTATTCATATAAAAGTATATATACTGCTTTAATTTTTTTTTCCTATCAACTATGAACACACCAGGCCTTATATTTTCCACGTCTTTCATTCTATCTCATGGTTGCCTGTAAGAGGTTGCCTTCAGGCGATGTGGCCGCCACTGGAACATATGATTATTCTGGCTCGATGACCTCTATATTATGATTTTCTACGTCTCTACTACGAGACATTCAAGGTTCAACGTTATTTTTAATTAAAGAAACTTTATTTAATAAACTCTTCTACATGAGTCTTCGTTCTCTTTAACAGATTGAGCTGAATTCAACTATTCTTGCAATCTTTCCTATTGCATTGTAATACGAACCTGCATACCTTAGTTTCAATGGCGATGGCCGATTATTCTGTGTTTATTAAGACCTTTCATCAAGGCCATCAGGGTCATTTCAAACTAATGAAAGTTCTGAAAGGTCTTGGCACAGGTGGTACTTACCTCCTTAGTTGTGGAAGGGCCGAGGTTGTAGTTAAAGACCGACAACACTAGTACCTCTTAAGTTGTATGTGATCATAGGTGATAGTTGATGGTCACTCGTGATGACCTGTCTCTCTGTTTACCCCCTAAACATAAACCTTGCGATTTTGTTTTCTCACTTTCAAATTCATTATGGGTTAATTTACATTGATGACGCATTTGTGCTTAATTTTAATATATTATGTAAATAAATAATGATTTATTTAATGTCTGAGCAGTTTCAACGGTAACAGGGTAAATGAACCGTACCATTTTTTTTAAAGATTCTCCAGAGAGAGAGAGTGAGAACTTCTCAAACATACATGATACGATGATATGAATGATAGAATTAATTCATTTATATTATTTTTTTAACTGAAGTGAACACTTATAAACAAAAACATAAGTACACTAAGAATAAACAAGTATTAACATAAGGTATTTGCGGCCAAACTTGGGAGCCCACAGCACAATAATTTACAATTTCTTGACTGTTAATAGCCAATAGGATTTTCTGTCCCCGAGCACGAAATTCAGGAACTCATTAGGGGTATAATTTTCACAGCTATAAACACCCCACGATAAATATCTACTGCCTAAAGGGTTGGATTTTTGAAGATGGATGTGCAAAGTTTCGAATGAGACAACTGCAAAATAATGTGTTATAAAATATGTTGACTTTTAAAGGCTGATACATTGTTTGTTGTTCGTTATTTCAAATATAAATTTATTGTTAAAATTTAAAATACTTAATTTATTAGGTCTTTTGTAAAGAACCGATTTCTAATCTGTGCTTTATTGCCTAGTAAATACTCACAAAACCTATTGTAACTTGTATATTCTAGTAGATTCTTTAGATTACTAAAGAATGTGAACCTCAATATATACATTTATATCTATCTATCTTATTGATCACCAAAACTTACTTGCAATCAATGGTACATTTCAATGGTCATCTGAATATTCACAGAATATTTAGTTGTATATGCACTTTAAAAATAAATAATTAAATTGAAATAAAATAAATATTTAAGATGAACTTCCATACAACAGACGTGATTTTTTTGCCGTTTTTAACTCGATATTAATAACAGAAATGGATAAATGGTAAGGTAAATGAAAACTAGGCCTTACTGTCTACAGGTTCTGTCTTTAGTATATCATATCGTGAAGCAACGACTTACTCAACCGATGTTCGTAAAATGTGAGAAAACTACATTCCTATTGACTCTTCACACTTCCGAGAACAGTTAAAACTACCTGACGGGGGGTTCCAGAGCCCTTCAACAGTAGCCATATCGGTTAACTACTAAACTTACTTTCTTACTACACCTTCGACAGATAAGTATCGTTGAACATCGAGATGCAGTTCGATTTCTGTGTAACTCGCGATACAATCGACTAACATCATTTACATAGTTTGGTATTACTAATTGGAGAGATGGTCATTAAAAAGTAATGGGACCGTCAATGTAAATATTTTTCGATCTATATCCTTTTAGAAATGTAGACGTCAAATAAATTTGTAAGACTATACACATAAAATTTCATGAAATGGAACCATTGGTTCCTGATGTAGAATGTTGGGGGTTATCTCGAATCGTAGTTTATACCCGGAATATATACGTGTCAATGCATAGAGAGTGGTAATGTTAATGTTAATGTTTCTTTTCCATGAGAGATCTATGTCCAGCAGTGGATCAATTGTTCGTTTTTTTTTAAGTGTCTGTTCTAAAATATTCTCTAACCACAGAACATACACGACCTTCGTACCTCCCGATTTCGACCTCTTCATTTCGAGCTGCTGCATTCTTTGTTTTGTTTTCCCATCCCTGCCCTGCGATATCTTACCTATCTCCCTATTCTATCGCTTCTCCTAACTCTAAACTTACCTTCTTCTTATGTCCCGTCTGTACAAATTTATTTCATAGAAGAAATTTGCCAAAACCTTTGGCAATCTTGCACGTTATACAGTAGTCAAAAAAAAACCGTCTCAGCAAACGTGTAGTGTAGGACGTCCACAGGCTAGGTGAAGTGATGATTTACGCAAGACGGCTGTCAGGAGCTGGATGCGAGAAGCCGAGGATCGAGATGGAGCGGCCTATGTCCAGCAGTGGACTGCGATAGGCTGATGATGATGTAGTGAAATTGGTAGCAAAATGTAGGGATGATCAGTTTTTCAATATCATAATTTTTTTATAGCAGACTTCGGCGAAGGTACAACGAAGGGTACAGCTTTGGCAGTCCATGTACGTATGTTCCACTGTTACGCCTAATCTGTCGAATCAATTTTAATGAATGAGGTGTCAATAGAATCATAATGATGGTCCAAGTGACATGCTATATAAATTTTATTTGAAAAATTACGTTGCCGAATTATCAATTTTAAACAGTTTCTCGTTGTCTTCTTGGCTTCTCGTTGTCTTGTTGTCTTATTTGCCAACTAAAAACACTTGAAACCTAGTTGAACGAACCCGGGATAGATAGACTTACAACATCTGTATTAAGTAAGTGAACATATTAAAAATAAACTGATATTATCTTATCAATAAGTCTATAAATATATTTGAAAAAGTCAATAATACCAATTAACCTACTTAAATTAGATTAATAGTATATTTATGTATCTAAAATACATAAAAGTCAATATTCCTTGATTTAAATTGACTTTTATAGCGATGTTGGTAACGCGTCTATAAATTTTGCATTAGCAACTCATTTGACATTAGATTATCGATTTCAAATATCATTAAAATTAGGATAATGATTTTTCGATTTCATCATAATTTACTATGACCAAAGCGATTCATGTGAAAATGATGAAACTGATCTCTGAAGAACCCTAAGTCTCCTAGGTTCACACAATACTAACTGCTGTGGTCAGCGTAGTATTACTTTTTTTAAATTTATGAGTCTGCCAAAGAGACTGTATTCTTCATGATGGAAAGCATGAGCATACACCAAAAGTAGTGGTTACCTTACTCATTGCGAATGCAGACAATGCATATTGTTGACCAACACTATGGCGACCTATTACAATGCCAAGATGCTGTTAGGCGCACACGGCGACTTTTCGTAGCGATGTAGCAGCGAGATTGTCGCGCTTTCGCATTGATACAGTCGCGATGCGGTTGCTAGCTGTGTGCCGTCGCACACATAACCACGATTCAGTCGCGCTTCTGTCGCGCTGCAAACATGATTCAGTAACCCACCGCGCCACCCTCCCTCCATACTTCCCCTGATGTCGTCCGACACGGTCGCGCTTAGCATCGCGTTGCAAACGCGACTAAAGCGCGTTAGTAGCGATGCAAAAAGTCGCCGTGGGAGAACGCCCTTAATGTGATGTGTTGTCACCAAGACACCTAAACCTTTAAACCGTGAGAGAGCCACACTTCGGCAGGAATGGGCCGGCTCGACCGGAGTGATACCACGGCCTCACAGAAAAAAGGTGTGAAATAGCGCTTGCGCTGTGTTTCACCGAGTGAGTGAGGATACCGGAGGCCCATACCTCTACCCCTCGGCGGCGGTAATCGCTTACCATCAGGTGATACGTCTGCTCATTTGCCCGCTGTACCATAAAAAAAACCTAATATTATAGAGATATATTATAAAGCTCCATTTGGAACTCGTTGCATGTAAACACTGGAAATAAAGCTTTCTATCCTCAGGAAACAGTATAAATAGTATTCAATAATGTATAATTCGTAAAGACATGCAACCTAATACTTTGAACGGAAAATACAATACAAAAAATAAAAACCCTTTTAATTCAATACAAAATTATTGGCAGCAGAAATAAAACAATAAAGCATATACGACCCAATATAAACTCCTGCGCATGACACTTTGACGTCGGAGATAAGAAATGTTAATGTAATCCAATCGATTTAATTCATAAGTGTAAATTATTGCATTTTCAGATATTAATATATAAATAATAACCCATAAACATTACAACATGACAATTGTCATTTAATGTAATTTAAAATGTGACGTAATGTTATTGGTTTGTAACGATTTTTGTTCGGAAAGTACGAGTATTATAAGAATTAAGTAGAATTTACAAAGTTATGGACGCAAAGTAAATTTGAGGGTTTATACCTAAGGGTATTTAATTTAATACGTTAATTGTAGCTTAAAAAATATTATAATATGGACAAATGTAGATAGTTCCAGACGTGTCACCTCTTATGGTAACAGTATAACTCCTAAAAGTCGTAGTTTTAATTTCGTAATCTATATTGTTCTTGAGTAAATACTTAATCAAATACAAAAATAATTTTCAAACCGATTTGTTTACATTCAAGGATTTGTGTTTTGTTGTTTAATGTTGATTTTTATGTATTGTATGTATTTTGTAATAATGTAATGTGGCTAAACTATCATACTGGATTGGGAGCCTGCGAGGATAGTGAATGTATCTAAATAAATCAATTGATCAAAGACTCTGGAAACTTTACTTCCAGTACAGTATTCAGAGATAATAGCTATTAAACAGACAAGCAGACAGAATCCCTTTGTATATTTTTATAGATTACTAGCTGTCCCGGCAAACGTCGTTTTGCCATAATTTTTTTTAAGGATGGGTGACCCTTACCATTTAGGGGGATGAAAAATAGATGTTGGCCGATTCTCAGACCTACTCAATATGCTCACAAAATTTCATGAGAATCGGTCAAGCCGTTACGGAGGAGTTTGACAACTAAAACTGTGACACGAGAATTTTATATATTAGATTAGATTTGTTCAATCATTTCATCATCATCATCATCAACAGTCCATTGCTGGACATAAGCCTCTCCTTAAAAAGGAGGTTTTAGGCTGCTATAACACGCTAACCAGACGGGGTGGTAGTAGTTTCCCTGTACACTTTGCAATTAACTCCTCGTCAATCGTAAAGAAACTGATCCGTTTAAGAAAGTGTTGCCTCGTATAGAGACCGATACGACCTCCAAATCTTCCAGAACAGATCGTATCTTCAATTCAAACACCGGTAAGGGATTTGTCACACTTGCATATACAGACGGCGTTATCACATACTTTGAGTTGACATGTCTATTTACTTGCACGATATCATTAAAAAGGCATAGCTTTTTTTTTGTGTTTGGCCCTGCCAAAATGACTCTACTCTGCCTGATGGAAAGCATAAGCAGAATCCAAGAGTGGAGGTCACCATACTGCGAATGCAGACAATGCAAAAATGCAGTATGGTGACCCACACCATGGCGGGCTAGTGATGCTTCTGCATCATTAGGCCTTAGGTCTCGCACACACCAACGAAACACGACAGCACGATCGCTGTTATTTTACGTTAATTTTCTGTGCGTGGGTAGTACCGCCCCGGTCGAGCTGTTCGTGTTGAAATCAACGTGACTCTACTACCTAAATGAGTACCACTTGCGATTGTATATGAAAATACCAGAAACTTAGTACTTATGCCAATAAAATCGATCAACAGACCACCCACACAGGTCTCAACATAAAACAAACTACAATATTACTTTATTCACGACATTAACATCTTCCAAATAATTAACCAAGAAACAGAGAAATTCCAAAAATCCCTTAATTATTTTAATAATTGACCTTAGGGCCATCAATTTGTAGAAGCCCATAAAATGGGACATATTCAAACATTGAGTTAAATTGCGACACGGTGCAAATTTAGTGCCGAAAGGGTTCATATAATTACGCCACAGCATTCCGGGACCGATCAGAAACAACGGAATTAAAATGAGTATAGTATAAGGGTGAGTTATGGGCAAAATATTGAGAATAGCGGGGAGGGCTGATGGGGGTGTTGTAATTATAATAATTATTATTATATAAGTGCAAGAGTACAAGAGTGCAAGAGACTGGTGAAATTTACATGCGTTTGCGCAATGAAAATGGAAATTGACTGCCTCGGTGGCGTAGTGGTAGCGTATGCGACTGCTGTGCTTGAGGACTCGGGTTCGATTCCCGGGTCGGATCAAATGTTTGTATGATCTGCAAATATTTGTTTCGGAGTTTGGATGTTTTCTATGTAGAATATGTAGGTAATTACAAAAAAAAAGTATTTATATCAGTTGTCTTAGTACTCATAACACAAGCTCTGCTTAGCTTGGCTAGATTGGATGGAGTTGTGCGTTAGATGTCCGAAATATAAATAAATAAATATTTTGGACATCTAACACACAACGCCATCTAGTCCCAAGCTAAGCAGAGCTTGTTTTATGGGTACTAGACAATTGATATAAATACATATATACTTTTTTTTGCATGTAACATACTATACATAGAAAACATCCAAACTCAGATCATACAAACATTTATTTTATTTATTAAAGAAGTAGTACATATTAGTTTCTATTGCGATTTTACTTATTTTTATTATAAATATTTACGAACAATAGTTGCCGACCCAAAATTTTTGACACATCGATTCTGACATCCTATACTTTTTGACAAATTAAACTTCACTTCAGTTGTTTTGTGTATGGTAATAATATTAATGTAAAATATTCATTACACGTTATTATAAAACGTTTTTATAATCATGTATCGTTGTTATATAGGTTATAACTATGAGAATAAAACTTCAAAGAAATGATAAAACAAACCTTACTATTTGGCCCGCGCAGCTTTTCCGCAGCATTTCTCGAAAGGAATTTTCATTGATTCTCGACTTCTATTCATTGTAGTGTGATAATATATAGAATGCCTCTATAATTGGACCATCCAATACTAATATTTCGATTGGTATAAACAGCTCCTGAGATTAACGCAAACACACAAACAAATGCTCAATAATATTAAGTATAGATTACAACATAATTTATATGCTCACTGACATTGCAATTAAAGCCATTCACGACCCATTCGACAATCAACACTTAACCCTAAAATCTTCAGTACTTTGAACGGAACATAAATCGAAGGCGGGGTGTTTTCTACCCCTGCACATAAATCTAGCGTCTGGACCACCCCTAATGGCATCTTTGTATCCTAGATGAGGGGGTGATCAAGATGCAAATGCTTTGTTATAGGAACGAGATAAGAATACATCCTTAGAATGACTATTACTACTATCTCTTGTTTTAAAGGGACGGAAAGTCATATGGTTTTAAATAATCATCACACATGAGTTTTAATGGTGTAAGGGACTGTAAAGGACAAACGAACAGACGGGTGAGCTGATGGATAGTAACCACCACCACTCAAGGGACTTCAAACATTAAACCTTATTTCTATTGGAAGGTCTATATCCAACAGTGAATTCGAGGCTGGTGATAAGTCCTCAAAAGCAATGAAAAAATATGTTTGTCACAGGTATCCTGTGATGTTAAGGTAACTTATAAAGTTCAGCTTAAAATCAGCCTCAGAGGATGGTGGTTTTCATTCTCACTTTTAAATTTTTCATATTTTCACAAATAAACATTTTTGACACAAAGCACTTTTTTATGCATGGCCGTGCCAAAATGACTACGTGCTAAGAGTGGTGGTCACCATACTCATTGCGAATGCAGACAATGCAACAATGCAGCATGGTGACCCACACTATAGCGGCATGGTGACCCACACTATAGCGGCCTAGTCATGCTTCTACATCATTGGACCTCCGGTCTCGCACTCACCAACGAAACACGACAGCACGAACGCTGTCATTTTACGTTGATTTTATGTGCGAGAGTCGTACCGCCCCGGTCGAGCCGGTCCTACCGTACTGAAATCAGCGTAGCTTCTTAACTATCTTCCAAATACATAGGGATATTGTAATTAGACTATAATTTAATATGCTTTATAATACGAAATTTTTTCACCATAATACCATTGAAGTGCACCAATTTTGCTGGATATCGCCTTTGTAGACACTCCTGCGTCGCGTAGGACAATTTTCATCTGGAAAATTAAAAGAAAATTAGAATTTTTAACTTTGAATTTTTTAAATTATTAAATTTTGTTAAATTTTGACGTTTTTGTCGAATAATTCGATAGCCCTCCCTCATATAGTTTATATTGTTACAGATTTGGATAGCTCTCATCTAGACCTATCTAAAAACATCCCTTTTACATAGTTTTGGCATATAGGTACTTAGAAAATTTTACATACAGTTTGGAATTTTTGGATTTTTGAATTTCTTTGAGGTTATCTTAAATTTCTTCGATAACCCTTTGTTTGATAATTATAATTTATATATATCTAGATAGGTCTCTTAAAGACCCGTCTACAGACACCCTATTTGTTCAGTTTGGACAAATAGAAGTTGGAAAAATTTTTACATAAAAAATTTTAATTGTTAAATTTGGAGGTTTTTGTCGAAAAATTCGGCAGCAGTTTATTTGGTAGTGACAATCTATACATATTTGGAGAGGTCTCGCCGAGACCCGTCGAAAGACACCTAAATTTTTAAGATCAGACGTATAGAAAACCAAAAAATCGCCCGCCCGCCCTCCCATATTTCACGGGGTATATAGGATTCGTTGACCAGGGGTCGTAAACCGGTGGTATCGATCAAGAAATTTTTACATTTTAATTTTAAAATTATTTATTTCTAGTTTAAATTCAATTTTTCAAATTTCGTATATTTTAATCTATTGACCGAGGCCTTTTACACCTCATAAATTTACAGACCGGCTCAAATTAGAGCTTAATTTTAATGTATCATCTGATTTATATTTTACTGTTTTAAATTTTTATTGACTAAAGTGACATTTACCCCCCTATACAGGGTCAGACACACACTGACTTCACCCCCCTATACAGGGTTGAATATAATACATATACACACGGACAATTTCCCCCAACACACACACAACACACTACACTACTAACTTCACCACCGCCAACATGGACATGTCCATTGAAATTGAAGTCCCCACCGAGTACTCGCTAAACCCCAAGCGACTTAGCTTTTCATCGTCATCGCCGTCGCCACACTCGCGCCCACCCAAGCAGAAAAATAGGACAGCCCGAGCTAGGGTCTGGCTTCAGAAAGCGAAGGCTTGCGTGAGCGAGTCCCGCAATCTGAAGCGAGACCTTAAGGAGGGGATCCTCAAAGCTGTGGACAACCTATACCAATTGGTCAAAGAGGCGGAATTGTCCAAGGCCGTTGGTGTGGCTGCAGCGACTGTAACCCCTGCACTGGAGGATGCAGCTGACAACGAAATCCTCAAGAAGGTAGAGAAAAATGAAAGAATATTGAAAGAAAACGCCATAATACTGACACAAATAAAAGAAAGAATGGAAAAGCAAGATGAGAGGGACAGAAAGGAAACAGAAACAGTGACCTATGCGGGGGTAGTGGCAGGCCGCTCTGAAACTCGGCTCCCGGAGAGGAAGACCCTGCACTCGGTGGTCGTTACGTCCAAGGACGAAATGGACACCGGGGAGCAGGTGATAGAGCGGCTGAGAAAAGTGGCAGATAAGGACGATGGATGGGTGAAGGTGGAAAAGATCAGGAAGGCCAAAGATAGAAAAGTCATAATTGGGTACAAGACAGAAGAGGACAGAGAAAAGGCCAAAAGGAGACTAGAAGAGAAAGGCAAGGATCTGGTGGTGGAGGACATAAAGAACAGGGATCCTCTGCTGATATTTTATAGTGTCCCAAAGAACATGGTGGATGAGGACTTGGTGAAGGCCGTCCGGTGCAGGAACCGGGAGATATTCCGGGACCTGACACCGGACCAGGATAGGCTGGCCGTCCTCTATAGGAGGCGAGCCAGGAATCCCCATATGTGCCACGTGGTGCTCAGGGTCTCCCCGGCAGTTTGGTCTCGTGCCCTAGACATGGGGAGACTGCACGTCGACCTGCAACCGATTAAGGTTGCGGACCAGTCTCCATTAGTGCAGTGCTCCCTGTGTCTAGGATACGGGCACAGTAGAAAGTTCTGTACCACAACAGAACCGAAATGCAGCCATTGTGGCGGGCCCCACCTAAGGGCCGAATGCCAGGGCGCTGCTAGTGGTGCAGAACCGGAATGCTGTAACTGCCAAGGGGAGAAGCTGAGCAGCACGGGGCACAACGCCTTCAGCGATGAGTGCCCCATCCGACAAAAGTGGGACTATCTTGCGAGGCTAACCACGGCATACTCCTGACACACTCACTCACACACGCACCACACAGAAACACACACATACAAACACAGATTTTTAAACTATATTGTAAAAATATACGGCAAAATCGGAACAAGCACATAAACACCAGACAAGTACACGCAACAAAAGACACAGCATATAATTCACTACCAAAATTATAACAATTATATATATTTAAGTCTATATATACATTGTATAACAGAGGGTGAATTATTGCAAACAATAAAAAACACACACAGACACGAACATCACATATAGACACACAATTCACACAATATAAACAACACACACACAAACACTAACATGTACACTAAACAGAATACACGTGTCACAAATGCCGTGGTCCCGCAGATAGGGAAACCACAAACAAAACGCAAATTGGAAAAACTAAATTAAACAAATCACAGAATAAGTTATACAAAACAATAATAATAATAATAGGTAAATTAGATAAACATAGAAAAAGTACAAATAAAAAGAAAAACAAAGTATTAATAACATAAATAGAAAACAAGCTTCGATAGCAATATAAATATAAACAGTATATATATAATAGAAAAATAAACTTTTAGAAAAAACACTATACTATAATAAACTAGAAGTGAAAAAAAAAATTTAAATTACACATTGAATTAAATATTTTGTTTTGAAATTGGAATTATTCAAAAGATAAGAAATAGATACCACAAATAAACAAGAAAAATAGAATTAAAGAAATTATACTAATTTAAAATCGTAGAAATAAATATTACATTGTATATATAAATTTGGTTTTATCGAGAGACGGATGGGAGGCACTTAGTGCGAAACATAATCACAAAGGAACAATAAATATAAATTGAGAACAAGGTCCTGTCGAAATTTTGGACGGGGGAAAGCTGAGTTATCCCTAGGGATAACAAAAAAAAAAAAAAAAAAAAAAAAAAAAAAATATGCTTTATAATCTTTTTTTTTTACCTGTGGAAACCCCTTCGGGCCGTCACCCCGCCGGGGTTTGCGGCGGGGCGGTGTGTCGGAATCGAACCGACTAAAGCCACACGGTGTGCCACTCTGCGCCTGAGACGGGAGGGATCCGGGAGCTGCTGTTATTAACATATTTGGACCAATACGCTTTATATTACGGTAACCTAAATTATAATTAGAGTAGAAGTTTCGTGAATGATATTAATTTACATATACACCTGTTTAAGTGCACCAGGCTTGTCAACTATTAGAAATGCATATTCAATTACAAATTCAAAAGCAAAACTATTACAAATCTAATCTAAAACATTTCATAGATAAACAATCAGTTTGTACTCCAAATAATTCGAACTCAGATCACATTCAAGACAAGCTACCTTCTTGTTATTAAGCAATAAATATTAACTCGATAATCTACTAAAATGCTGTCCCCATTTCTAACAAACTCATCGCGGCCACTCAAAAACCTCGCATACATTATTAAAGCTATAAACATGTGTATAAATTCGGTTTTACGATCTTCGGGGTCCGAAAGACCGATTTTTATCGGTAAATATCGATATTCGGTTCGGTAACGTGAACGTTTGGATTGAGATATTGTTTTGGTATTGGTTTAGTTTACGATTATTGCAGTTTTAGGGACGCTTGGATTTTAACGCGGCTTTGTCTGATACCACGTGTTGTTTTTATCGTTAAATGTTTTTATTGTATTTTGGTAATAAACAGTTTTTTTTTAATTTCACTTCGTTGACTTATAAAACGTAGAGGGTTGAGTAAGATATTATATTTAAGGGTCTAAGAATACGTATAATACAAGGTAGTGGAGCCACGCTGATTTCAGCACGAACGGGTCGGCTTGACCGGGGCGGTACCAACCTAAAATGACAGCAGACCGATGATGTAGAAGCATCGCAATAGTATGGGCCACTATGCTGCATTGTTACATTGCCTTTACTCCCAATGAGTTTGATCACCATAAAAACTAAAAAATATACTTACAGTAGATAGTAGCAACACAATTGTAGGTAAATCTTAAGTTTCACCTACCAATATGTGACATATGGAGGATATGTATATCTTTTAATAATTCACTAAATTTAATTGTAAAAAAATGCAATGTAAAATAATCTGTATAATATATGATTAACATTATCTGAATAGTAATAATTGTAGATAGATGGATATAATGATAATATTTTATTTGTTCACCAGAATTTACAAAGAATCAACATTAACAGCAAAATGCTGTAATGCTATATGTACTAAGGACGGCCTTATTACTTATAGCATTACTTCCAGGCAACCTTGGAAGGACAGGTTTCATTTGAAGCTGGTGCATAATTTTTAGGTACTAGTATTATATAAGGTCTTTCCCTATGAAACAATTGATTTCCATTACGAAAAAGTATAATAGAACCAATTTATATTCTTAAATAAATTCAAAATAATATTCAGAGTACCAGGTACGCACAAACATACTAACAAACATTCTTAATTCATACCGATGCACATAATATCAACGACACCACATCGTTATATTTATCGTTATCATTATTATCGGTCGTTATATCGTTATTAACGATCGAAGCAACAGAAATATAATCATTAATCGTGTTTATCGTTACCTGCGTTTATATAAATTAGGTTTTATGTTGATGTAGAGGCGATCAGATATCTAATATTGCAGTGAAAGTTATATGTGATTATTTGATCCTGTGATTTGTTATGTGACTGGTTATTTGTGTGGTAATATGTATTCAATTAATACGTTTTCATGAAATCAATTTGCCTACAAATTTATTAATAAGTATAAAATTTTATGAACGACAAAACATTGGGCCAGATCCTCTCTAAATAAGAGTTTTCGAGAATAGGTCTATGGTCCGGAGATCTGAAGGCAGGTTGCATTCCCTGGCCAAAAGTGGGAGGCCAGGTTAAGTTAAAGACATGAAGACCGCATGTGTACGATACCGTATGATGGGTGTGCGAGCTGGTCTAAGTAAGGCCTTGGTCTTACGGATATGTAAGAAATCTTTCAAGACTAAACGTGGTTTTAAATAGTTTTTAATCTTCTAACACGTTTTGTTCAAAAATGCTATCTTCCAGGATATCTTCTACATATAAATGTTAGGTATTAAAAATATTATTACACCATATATTAGTTTCTGAAGGAGCTTGAATTTATAATAAAGTGCAATTTGACTGGAGCAATACCACGGCTCAAAGCATGCAAGCAAGCAAGCATTGTTAGCAATTATTTTGTTGCTTTCGAGTCGGCGAGGTAAACGGGGTTTTAACACCCCATCCTCCCTTTAATCTGTATGGGAGCATTGAGAGGACAACATTGCAGTTGTGACTGTAGAATTGTATGCGTCTATTGGCGGTGGTAGTAACTTACCTTCAGGCGGCCCGACTGTTAATTTATCCCTAAATCATTGCATGAAATGAAATTTTCCCTGATTTTTGGCGTAGCAAGAATTTCTGTGGCGACGCTTCGCCTTACCGAAGTCACTGATGAAAATGATTGAGTAGTCGCGAATTCAAATAATTTTAAAAATTTTAAATTTTTTCTATACAAATAAATAAAATTGGAGTGTCTGTTTGTAATATTAAAATAACCGCTTTTTACTAAATGCATATGTATGTATACACGGTACATATACCAAAAATGTAGTTAAAAAAATTTTTGTCTGTCTGTCTGTCTGTCTGTCTGTCTGTCTGTCTATCTGTCTGTCTGTCTGTCTGTCTGTCTGTCTGTTTGTTCCGGGTAATCTCTGGAACGGCTGCACGGATTTTGACGGGACTTTCACTGGCAGGTAGCTAATGATCCGGGGAGTAACTTAGGCTACTTTTTTTAGACTAACTTTGTCCCGCGGCGTTACTCGCGGTACAACAATAGCCGCGGGTAACACCGGGGGGTTCAGCTAGTATTTAATATAAATGAATATTAATGTAATGAACAGTCATTTTATTTTATGGAACAAATAACTTATTCAAAACAATTTCGATGTTTCACATCTGCCAGGTGCCCCGTGACGGTTCACTTATTTTCTGTTTTAAGAAGATAACTCTTGCACCGGTATCAAATGTGTTTCTTTACAAACATACACATGAAACGGCCAACAAAGAACGCTAAGACTCAGAACAACAATTAGTGAATCACACAAAGTGTAATCTGATATGTGTGATTTGAACCCTCAACACCTCACCACAGTAGAAAGCGCGTCAATTCACGATGTATATGGATTTAGAGACTGTTATTACTATCTTTGTAATGACAATTAACTCAATCCACAGTATCAATGAACTAAGTCGTACATCGACACGATCAACATCCTTATTACGTGCACCGTTCTAAGCGTGTTGATTATTAATTAAAAATAATTACGATTACGACCATATTCAATGACTCTGGTGTTACAGCCATTAACACTTTAGGGAGGGTATCCATTGCGGGCATGATGTATCGATACTTTTAATTAGTTATGTCCTTTATGCACGCATCAAAGTCGTTTTCTTTTTGTTATGTGTAGATTTATGTATATTTCTTGAAGGTTTTTAATTTGCTAAATGAAGTTTTAAAAGCGTTATGGATGAATTAATTACTTATTTTTCTTGTAGTTTATCGTTTTCAATCGTTTTAAGGTCAATTTTTAAACAAATATTTACCACAAGTATGTAAAAATATGTTAATATTCTTTTTTGTACTCCTGATAACATGGAACCAAAATTAATTTTAAGTACATTGTTCGAAACCAAACGCAAGATTGCTATGGCAACACTGTGTGATTGTCTTTGGTTATGTCAAGGTCTTTTTCAATTTGGAACTTGTTTGGGAGATAAATGTCGGTTGGTGCCGTGTTTTAATTGTTGAAAATCATTGTATTTAGCTCTCGATTGAACTCGTTAATGATAAGTCCGCTGCTTGGAAGTGTTTGATAGTCGTTCGGAATGACCTTGTATAATCGAAGTTAGTACCGGGTGTTGTGTAAAGATTAGAAAATCTTCCTCGGCCTTCGTGGAAGGAATTGTACTTGTATGTAAACGTGATGTGTACGGTATGGCGAAGTCTTCGAATGGAGCCCCATCTACGGCATAGAAGAATACACATCATGGACAATAGTGAGTACTTTGTGATTAATATAAATTTTAACGGGGTGTTATAGCCTCTAGTTTGACCTGTTCACCGGTGATCGGTCTGTGAGTATTTAGCTTGTCTCTATGAGCCGGATAAGGCTAATCACAAGGTTCCTTCCACTCCAAGGGTCCAACAATGGTGGACTTTTAAACACACATAATTGAAATTTAAAAATCCGTGGAATAAACAAGCAAAAATATAGTC
Organism: Spilosoma lubricipeda; assembly: GCA_905220595.1. Lineage (NCBI taxonomy): Eukaryota > Metazoa > Arthropoda > Insecta > Lepidoptera > Erebidae > Spilosoma > Spilosoma lubricipeda. The sequence goes on along the minus strand of HG992293.1, from coordinate 16,345,257 downwards.
AATTGCTATTTATCAAACCATCATCTTTCGTTCAATTAGTTTTTCTAGCCCAGTTTTAGGCACTTCAGTTACTGAATTTTTCAGTTACTCGAAGTACCAAATATCTTGGTTAGTCCAAAATCTTCTATTGTCCATAATATCTTGGTTATATTTTTTTCTATTTTATTAACTCTCCTTCGAGTATAACTAATCATCTTGAGTATCACCAGTCCCCTGTGAACTCCATTCTTTCTTTCACAGCTAAACTCTAAATCCCTCACTTTTCTTACAAATCAAAGGTACACAAACATGTTCGAAATGTAGACGTGTGGTATTATAGCGGATATTGTAATAATGATTTCAATTGGCATGCGGATTGGTAATCGCACACTATGATGTCATAACTAGCGGATGAAACCATTACTTCTTGTGTAATCGTTTAGTTAAATGAAACGATAATAAATTCATATCAGTTTATATCCTCCTTTTTTTTATTTGTTTGACATGAAGAGGCATGTTTTGTGAAATAGTCTGGTAGTACAGCTCTTTATTTTTGTCTTGTTGGTTCTAGAAAGGGGTTTTCGAAAATATAATGTTTGGCATGGCTTGTCTATCTGATTAATTGGTTAGCTTAGATTTATACAGCAAAACTATAAATATTTTTTGTGAGGATCATGGAACCACGAAAACAAAATTAGATCTAATGAAACCATTGTACATGCTGTAGAAATTTACCTACATATCAAAATTCTTTAAAATTTCATCTGAAATAAGACAAGGAAAAATATAAAAATAATTTCCATATTATCGATAAATTTATCGATATTTAAACGAGTACATTATAAAGAGAGTTATCGATATCACCGCCATTCTCTGTCCAGTTCTAATTAAAGCATCGTTCCTGCACCAAATGTGTGTTTAATCAAGCGTGTTGCCGCTACACTTGTTTGTTCTGCAGTTGCGCCGGCGCAACTTTGGCTTATATCACTTTAAAGTTCAGAATTTAGTATGGAGACCTTATTGGTTAATATTTACATTTCATTTACTGAGGAATGTCTTATACATACTCAATAATTTATAAGTAGACGCTGATACCACACTACTGCAATGACTTACAAACGGTATCTATATATGATGTCCTTTTGAACGGTTTTAGTTAAGAACCGCCCATACCCCAAAAATGTATGTTCCACCATAGCGTCTAAACTACTGAACCCATTTTAATAACTGAGGTGTCAATGGATTCATAATTATGACCCGGATAACATTGGCTATACAAATTTTAATCAAAGTTTTACGTAGTCGGGTTTCTTAAGTTTTTCTTGTTAGTTTTGTAATTGTTTATTAAGAAATCGTTAATCCGTTACACTTTACTTTATGTGCTAAATATGGTTTTAGCCGACAAGTCTTCTTTCTTAATACTCTTATGAGGTACGTGGTAGTCAGATAGACTCATTCTTTAAATTCTCTTTTGAATGTTCAGTGCATCGCAATTATGAGAGTTTAAAGAGTTCAATCATCCTTCAAAAGTGTAAGACACCTTTGCGGTATCTAACTTCCCCTCAGATCAAATAAAAAAGTATCATGGTTCCACACGTGTGTTTAGTTTGAATTACGCTACTTTTTCTGCTTCAACAAGAACAAGGCCGTTCGTTATCTACCTTTTTTATTTGATCTGAGAACTCACCACAAAAAATCATAAAAACCACTCCTTTTTTAAATACTTTAGGCCGAATAATTTTAGGTTTCTTGCACTATCAAACAAAAGCTTCTAATTACAAAAGATGCGTCAAAACGTCTGTCACATTACAATAACGATCAAAAAACCACAGCACCATTTAGAGCCGCGAAACAAAAAATAAAAAGAATCTAATTCTTACAAATAGAGGAAGCACAAAACATTAAGTCATAAATCTTAATAGTATCGGACATAATTTAATCGGGACCTCTCGATTTTGGTATAATAAATAACAGATTTTTACATTTTATAAAAACGAAAACAAAACATTTAATACGCCGTATCGAGTATAAATCACTCGAAAGTGGCGTATTCGTCTTTGGTGGTATGCCATCTTAGACACTAAGAAAGAAAATACAACCTTATCATTAAGCGCATAAAGTTTAATATCCAAAAGTTTTTACACTTCCAAGATCTCAATGATCTGCCAAAAGAAAATTTACCTTTCCTTGCTAAAGTTAAGGTTGAAATTTCCTTGTGTTTAATATATGATTTCTCATATAAATCAATGAGTTTCGGTGTCTCCCTGATCCCCGATAACCGACTATTGATACGAGGACGGAGGTGTTTTGAGATCTCGTTCGTCACGCCGAATTATAAAATTAGTGGTATGTACAGAATTCAAGGTACCGCGAGTCTATGCAACGAGCACTAGACAGGTGAATATTTCAAATTACTTTAAATAATTTTAGACTTAATTATTTAAAACACTATGGTCGAAAATCAATCATCATAGATTTGTACTATTGATTATTGAATCATAGGTGATATATCATTAACCCTGTTCATCTCTGGGTATCGTAAGAAAAAATAAACCGAGCAAACTTCGAATGGCAATATTACTGCAATCCATCTATCCATCTGGGATGTATGTGCGGTTTATAATGCCTAAACTTCTATTCTAAGGAGAAAAATATGTATTATAGTGGCAACTAAAGATTGTTGACGACAAAATTGAGCTCCCCGCCGAAATCAGAATCTCTACAAAACACCTTATGTTCAAGTGTAAAGTTGGTTAACTTCTTTGGAATGAATTGGCAGAACAGACACAACCCCAGCACCCGACAGTGTATCATATACCTAAGTATGTTGTATATTATACATATATTTATTGTGCATTTTTTTAAATAATATATGTAGTGGTAGGTAAGGTCTCGTGTCTCGGAGAGCACGTTAAGCCGTTGGTCCCGGTTGTCATTTATGGCAATCGTTATTGGGAAGTCAGTATCCTCAAATATACTGACAAATAGTTCAACCTTCGAACTCAGTTTACCTTCACCTCAGGGTAGCAGAGGTCAGATGCCAGTCGCTCCGTGTAAAAACTGATATTCAGGTAAAACCGGTTGAACTAGTAGCCGACCCCAAAATCGTGGGATTAAAAAAGGCTAGGAAGATGATTATGATAATATATTTAGTGTAGGTTTATGTCTTAATTACAAAATCCAATCTGTTTGCACCTACCAGATCTTATTTCTACATCTCCTGTAGGACGACTGGCATTAAGTCCGCTTTTGTACAACATGTGCAATAAGTAATAAATAAATAAATATAATACATGATGAAATCTGGTAATAGTGATTGATAAACGTGCTTCCAAAAGTTTACAAAATAACAATCAATAATGAAAGAAGCTGATATATTTAATGACTACAAGTCCAATATTTGTAATATGCCACGATCTGTACAAGAAATCATCTCTCATTCAGTAAAAGTAAATAACATTAACGTTTATTATCAATTACTGCGATTTATTAACTTTCTGATTTCCTTAATAAGAGTTGTCATCAATATTTGTCGTGGAAAACATGGAAAAGTACAAACTCAAATCATGTAGATAGAAAGCAAACGTTTAGTAAAGCTTTCTTGGTAATGAGTATTCTCCGTACTTTAAATACTATTTTTAACCGACTTCAAAAAAGGGGAAAGTTCTCAATTCGATCGAATATTTTAAATTTTTTTATGAGTTGCGGATAACTTCGTCGTTTATGAACCGATTTTGATGATTCTTATTTTAATATCCCAACGGTGGTACCATAATAAAGACTCTTAGATCTGATGACGGCATCCAAGAGAAATCGATCGATTTTGTAGTTCTTTCGAAGTCGATTTTTAATTTTGTTAAAATTTTGCTTGTATGTAAGGAAGGATATACTATTTACCGCGATAACCGATAAACAAACGTAGGTTATAAGTATAAATTTTAACTTCTTAATTCAAGTGATTTTTGAACAGCAGAAGCTTTGAAAGATTTGTGAACAACTAGTTTTAATCACATACCTATCCGTGAGTCTACTAGTAAGGATGTTATATTTAGCTGGATTGTAAGTTTAAACTTACAATCCAGCTAAATATAACATCTAAACTAACAATAATAATGTGTAAAATTACATGAGGAATCTTTTGACTAGTTTCGGACTCTGCGGTATCATAGCCAAAAAATACAGCATAAAATTTTATTTGCCACGACTCATTTCAAATGCGGACAATGCAGCATGGTGACATACATCATAGCATCCTAGTGATGCCTTTGCATCATTGGCATCTGCATGTTAATACTGTTGTTGCATCTCTAAACTAAAGTTCTTCGGAATAATCTTCTATTTTCTTATTTTTGTTGAGGTATTTCCAAAATACTATTTTGTATTTATGTATTTGGATAACGTCTATTTTATGCGTGACATATTTAGTTTTAGTCGATTTTTCACATTTAGAACGTCGTTGGACAGGACAAAACTCATTCTAAGTGATTTTTAAATTGTTTTGAGAGTTTTTGAACAGCAGAATTAGCATCATTAACAACCTCAATTGACCATTTGTAGAATTTAAAGGAATAATAGTTTTTTTTTGTTCTAGAACGATGTTCTAAGAGATAATATTCAAAAAGAGTTCAATAACATAATAATACAAATAAATTCATTGAATCGACAGTGCGGCCGGCGCGGGCGCAGCGTAGGCGCTCGCAGGATGTCCAGTTAGTTCGCAATCAATTTTATTGCCGACTGGTATTTGCTGCTTATCTCTACACTGGAGGTAAAGCTCCGATGTGCTAAATTAATATTATTGTCACTTTAAGTGCTTACTTTTTTTTTTAATTTTAAAAGTAAGAATGCCTGTTGAGTGAGGTAATAGAAATCATAAATAATACGTACCTGGATGAGCAGGATGCACTTTTGAAAGAGATTAAAGAAGACATACCTGGTGTACCCAGTTTAAGATGAAGTTTACTGAAGATCTACTTCATAGATAACACCACATTGATAGCAAGGATTGTTTTTAGTAAATTAAATCAATTATAGTGATCAGTTTTATTCCAGTTAGTTAGTGAATTTCATAAATAAAACTAACTAGAATAAAATTGATAACAGGCACTGTTTTCTGTTCATATATTTGGGGAGTAGGTAAAGTATATTTGTAGAACATATATTTCTTAGATTTTACTTGATTTTTGATCTTCAAACATTATAACCTGCTGCCATTATTATGACATCAATATTTGTACAAAGCTGTTTAATGCATTCATCAAAATTACTAATTTTTATTTTCTTATACCGTGGGGGAGCCACGCTTCGGCTCGACCGGAGTGATACCACGGCCTCACAGAAAACACGTCCCTTTTCCCATCTCCCAAAGGTCGACAGCGCACTTGTGACTCCTCTGGTGTTGCGGCTGTCTATGGGTAGCGGTAATTGCTTACTATCAGGTGATACGTCTGCCCGTTTGCCACCTATTTAAAAAAAATAAACTGAATCTCAAGGATAGAAATATGGCTACTAGTGGAACAGTTTACCTAACTTAAAAAAGGATAGATACCTTTTTATCATATCACCAGCATTACTTTGTTTTTTTTTTTCAATTCTATTTGGTTAAATAGTTGTATCATTTATTTGTCCCGCAGTACACATCGCTAGATAACCTCCAAAATTATGAGTAAACAAGTGATGATGTGGATTGATTGAGGAAACCCGTCTGATGTCAAATTGTTATATGACACCGTCTGGTCTAATGGATGACTAATGTTACAATACATTCATGGAAGTGTGCTGTCTGCTATTGTACTTTGTATGGACATAAAACTATGACATATATCGTGACCAGAAGGCCGGCCTGTTTAGGCCGAATTATTATTGCCATTCAACGTGGCAATGCTGCCAGTCTTAGGTGTATTACAGTCTTAGCACTATTTTACCTGAAGATCTGACTTTTAAAAAGAGTGGCCATGAGTTCCTTCGCCAGTATTCTTCTCATAAAGCTCTACGCATTTTGGAAACTGGAAGTTATAGATCGACACAAGCGGGCAGCAGGATTTGTTGTTTTCGCCTAATTTACCTTGACAACACAGTACATGCTGTTGCGCCTGTTTGTGTCGATCTGTGATTTTTAACTGTAGCTTCAATTTAACGTTAGTAAATGTCACTTAGTGTCTTAATTATATAAATGTTTTTGAATTTGAATTTATTTATAGTGGCAGAGTTACACTTCGGCTTGCATAGGCCGGCTTGACCGGAGTGATACCGCGGTCACACAGGAAGCCGGTGTGAAATAGCACTTGCGCTGTGTTTCACTATATGAGTGAGGATACCTTCAAATATTAACATAAAATAAATAAACGAACTCAGAAGCCATCAGAAGCAATGGACTGATCGTAAGCGATATCGTATTGATTAGAGACATTTGCATCGTGTCTGTATGTTAATAAAATTATGTATTTAAAAAAAATAACCTTTGACTTCAGTTCGCCTTCGTCGCAGACGTCTGATGTCAGTCGCTCCATGGTTAGATGCATGTACCTATCCAGGTTCTTATGTTGTACTAGCCGACCCACGCAACCTCGTTTGCGTCTTCTATTGCCCGTAGCGTGATAATTTTCCCCCGTTTTCGAAGCATTTTTCATTGGTGCTCCGCTCCTATTGGTCCTAGCGTGATGATATATAGCCTTTAGCCTTCCTCGATAAATGGGCTTTCTAACACTGAAAGAATTTTTCAAATCGGACCAGCGGTTCCTGAGATTAGCGTGTTTAAACAAACAAACAAACTCTTCAGCTTTATATATTAGTATAGATTACCTACTAGTTTTGCTTTCTATTTCTATGTAGTCCGAAATCTACTCAGCTCTGAACCACTCTTAGGTTGGTGAAAAGGAAATGCTTACATCATTAATTCCACCTTATACAAAGTAAATGCAAGAAGTGACCAAAACGCCCTTCAAAAAAGAGCGTAGTCCTTCTTAAAACGATGTCAACGCACTTGTGAAGACCCATATCCCATAAAAAAGTGCTAATAAAAAAAAGTGATGTGTACCATATGTGCATTTACGGTACGGTTGGTCCACAAGTTTAAAGTTACTCAGCGTGCTATGGAGAGGGCTATGCTCGGCGTTACTCTGAGGGATAGGATAGCATCAGGAATGAGGTGATCAGGCAGAAAACCAAGGTTATAGACATAGGATTAGCATGCTGAAGTGGCAGTGGGCTGGCCATATTTGCTGGAGAACCGATAACCGTTGGGGTAAACTAGTTCTTGAGTGGAGACCGCGTCTCGGCAAACGTAGTGTAGGACGTCCGCAGGGCAGGTGGAGTGATGATTTGAGCAAGACGGCTGGCAGGAGCTGGATGCGAGAAGTCGAGTATCGAACTAAGTGGCGGGAAAAGTGGACTGCGATAGGCTGATGATGTGTACCATATTCTAAAATTATTTTAGTCATATAGTGGTATAAATAAAAAGGAAATAAATGACAGTACCTACAGAAAGGACACTCAAAATGGAATCATTGAGGTCCAAACATCTAACCCACTTCATACAAACATCGTTCCCATAACTCACGTTCCGCGCTTGCTAATTTATCAGCACTGCATAAATTTATGCGCGAGAGTTCTCGCCTTGCAATCGCCCAACATTTAGCTTTTTATCGACTGTTTGATTTAGGGTCTGCGGCCAAGCCAATCCCTCAAGTCGATATGTAGCCGACGTGACCGCATGGCACTATTCTAGAAAATTTGTAATATTTTAATATTCATTCACTTACAACTCGTATTTGAACGCTTGTTGTAAACAAAAGAGAGCAAATTATTCATAAAACAAATGTACAATCCTTAGAATCCTACTAATATGATAAACGTGAAAGTTTGTAAGTATGAATGCTTGAATGGATGGATGTTTGTTACTCTTTCACTCAAAAACTACAGAACGGTTTTGAATAATACTTTACAGTAATATAGCTTATACATCAGAATAACACATATGCTACTATTTGCCGCGATAGCCGACATATACGCGGGCGGAGCCGCGGGCAACAACTAGTAAAACAATAACTAAGTTGTAAGAACACGTATATGTATGTAGAAAGGTTATTTAATCATTAAGATCATTCAAAGGAGTATGCGAGTCTTTCTCCTGTGCTTCAAAATTAAAAAGTTGTAGTGATTTTCTTCTTAAATTATGTAGATCCAACAGATTTTATTTTGTGATGTTCTCCTAGATACATTGCGACAAAATGAAACCTTTGTCAAACTGTTGAACTACTAACGCATTTTAATTATAATGATTGACTTCTATGTTGTTGTTCATTTCCCGAGACTCTTAAAAGTTTCTAAACTGAATTGTTTTTCTTTTAAATATTGTGAAGAACAAATTTTACGAGTAATTACTATCAAGCTGATTTTTCGTGAGTGTCTGCATTTTCATAAGGGGCCCACCTCTTTACTTTATAAAACTTTCGATTGTGGTTTCTATTAGGGGTAGCAGAGATAAAAAAACTTTTGAGCGTAGAACCGCGAAAACGTACCAGGTAATTTGTAGGACAATGTAGCTGTTAAATTATACAAATATTAACTAAGCAACTAAAAAAATCAGCTGGTTAGTATTATTTTTGATGACTTCGTTATCAATAGATGTTGAAAAGATCAAGCCGTGCATTTACAAAAAATTTACTCGATAGTAAATAACTTCTAAAATTTAATGATTGACTCTATGATTTTTTCTAGATTTATTCGATAAAATATACCTACCAAAGGTCCCTCTATTCTTTAATATCCCTCTAATTCGTTAACAGTTAATCGGTTAAGCAAAAAAAAATCTTAATTATGACCCTTCTTAAAAAAATAAACAATATCGTTTAACGACCTCAGAATAATCCCATTCTATGTCGTCCGTACGTAGGAGTTACAACAAACCTTAAAATTATTACTCGCATATTGGGACTCGTGTCGTGCTGTTCGTGTGTTTGTTTGTTTGTCGTGTTGCTCGCTGTATTGGCAATTAATCTTGTGCTTTGGTTCTATGCGAAGGGGCTTTTTTCCTTTAGTAGTTGTCGTATAATATTGTCGGAGACACATTGTAAGCGCGTTGGCGCGTAACTATATTGCAGAAAAGTTTTGTAATTGACTTTTCTGACGGCAATATAACTGTGTAATATAAAATTTTTATTTTATTTTTGTGCTCATCTGCAATCAGTCTTAAACTAAAAGCTGACTTTGTTTCCAGTCATTGTGTCATGTTTAGGCGACTCCTCAGCAGGAGATGTCTAATTCGTCATAATCTGTGTAGCCGATAGTTACCGACACGGCAGATCATTTAGGTGATTTTCCAGCCGCGTTGTTTATTTCTTTCCAGTTAGTGTTAACTCTTCCTTCACAGTACTTATGTTTATAGCTTCAATGTATTATTTGGTGGTATTTTTTCAATTTTTATTTTAGCTATTTAAATAAATAATAAATATTTCGAACATTTAACACAACGCCATCTAGCTTGTACTTACTTGCATATAAACAAAGCAAAGCTTGTACTAGAAAGCTAGATTAACTGATAGAATATACATCTTAGCTAACATCTAAACTCCAACACAAATATTTGCAAATCATACAGCCAAGAAGACAAACCCAAAACTTCATGCATAGCAGATGTGTAGGCTACCACTGTGGCAACGAGGCAGTCATTTTGGCAGTAGTAGATGTTGCCGATTAAGGGCAACAGGTTTTTCACTGCTTACGACTAGTGTTTACTTATTTTCCACCTCAGTGGTTTAAAAATACAGCACAAAGAAGTAGACCAGTGCACAGTCAATGTCTGAAAGTATCATAGAGACAATGCTTAGTAACGTTTTTTTTTTTTTTTTTTTTTATGTTTGGCCCTGCCAAAATGACTCTACTCTGCCTGATGGAAAGCATAAGCAGAATCCAAGAGTGGTGGTCACCATACTGCGAATGCAGACAATGCAATATTGCAGCATGGTGACCCACACCATGGCGGGCTAGTGATGCTTCTGCATCATTGGGCCTCCGGTCTCGCACTCACTAACGAAACACGACAGCATGATCGCTGTCATTTTACGTTGATTTTCTGTGCGAGGGTAGTACTGCCCCGGTCGAGCCGGCCCGTTCGTGCTGAAATCAGCGTGGCTCTACTACCTTGAGTACGGTTGACATAAGTATACCATATTTTATTTTAACTGCCTCAGTAGCGCAGCGGTAGCGCATGCGACTGCTGTGCTTTAGGTTGCGGGTTCGATTCCCGGGTCGGGCCAAATATTTGTATGATCTGCAAATACTTTGGATACTTTGAATACTTTCGTTACGGAGTTTGGGTAGTATATATTCATTTATATCAGTTGTCTAGTACACATAATACAAACTCTGTTTAGTTTGAGACTATATGGCGTTGTGGGTTAGGTGTCCGAAAATCTTTAATATTAATTAATTTATTTAATAAACCGTGTTATGTAAGTTATACGATATTTTACCGCCAATCTCATATGTATAACATTTAAATGTACATAATTTATACAGCTAACAATTAATGTGTCGTTATCTCTATAAATATTCGAGAAATTATACCTGTTCCGAATAACTTTTTTTTATTGCGAAGTAAACAAATTGAACCACACCATATTGTTTTATTAGGACGCGTTCGCAATGAAAGAGTTCTTAATTTTGACTTAAACATTCACAGTGAAATTATATTTGTAACGAGTACGATTATTTTTTATTTGTGTCTTGCTTTAATTTATCTGTAACTAGTAGTTTCCCGTAGCTTCACCTGCGTTTAATACACAGCTGTGAGCATGGCACATTTCATCCGGTTTTATAGACAGAAAATGAATTTTCTTCAATTTTTTTGTAACAAGTGACAAATTCAAATTTTAAAAGATTATAAAAATCTGTCCAGCCTTTCATGAGTTATAAATGGTGTAACTAAACCGTCTTTCTTTTACATATTAGGATTTGTATCGTGTATTTAGATATATATAAGTATACATATCATCAATCTGATTACTATAGTATAGGATCAGCTTTGTTTGGGATCACACACATCATTATTATTATTTATTAGTTGCGCCCCGCGGTGTTACCCGCGGGTGTCACTGCTCTTTCCTCATTCCAAGGTAACACGACATTTTTCAGTTTAAAAAGTACTCAAAGTGCTATTCTAGACTATTATCTATAACTATGCCAAATTTTATTCACATCCGTTCAGCTCTTTTTGCGTGAGAGAGTAGGTAACAAACATCCGTCCTCAAAAGCTTTCGCATTTGTTCTATGGCAGTAGGATAATAGGTAAGTGTTGATAAATTACTGTTTTCTTTCTTAAAGAGACAATTACCGCATTAATCTGACACAAAGAACACCCAGACTGGGAACAATAATTTGTGGATCACACAAAGTGTTGTCCCAAGTGGGATTTGAACCAACAAAACTTGGCGCAGTAAAAGCATCGTGGCAACAACTTTAACCACTAGGCCAATTGTGTTGACATACCTTAAGTAATAGCTATTAAACTTTCAAGATTTACATATAAAATTAAATCTACAATGATGTTAATTTTAGTAATATTTGTAAGATAAGATAACTTTACATTTAACCGGCGTTTCGATCGAATTACGCCGACGACAGTCACGGGTGGTCGTAGTTTAGGATACAATATTTATATGGGAATTAATCCGACCCTCCGATAAAATATATATAGATACATATTTGTGCTGTATAAAATATAACACCATAGGGATCTAGTAGCTTAAGAAGATTGTCGCAAAAAATCACGATTCAGTCCTCATGACTGCATCGTGATTTTTCTCTCTCAACTATAAAAAACAGTTGTTTAAGCTCATCTGAAGATTTATTTAAAGGTTAAGGAAAGATGGGGTACTTCCAAACGTACTATTAACTAACTATTTAAACTAAACTTAGGTTTTTGCAAGAGAACACAGCCTTACAGATGCCATCAAGATGCAAAAGCGCTAAATACCGATCCAACTTTTAACACCGTTTTAATAAAATACTTTGCAACGGTAGCGTTACTCGCCATATCAGTGTTAAGATTTAAACGATATGATATCGGTAGTGTAGCCAGGCTACTAAATTTACCAGTATAACTTTACCATGTTCTAGTATTCTGATCTCATCTTAATTTTCCTAGCCTTTATTAATCCCAAGATTAATTGGGCTAATAGATCAACCGGTTTGACCTGATTGACAGTTTTTTACGGAACGACTGGCATCGGACCTCCGCCACCCTGAGGGTGAACTGAATTCAAAGATTAAGCTATTTCTTAGTATTTTTGAGGGCGCTGACTTCCCAATAACAATTGTCAAAGATGTTCTTGACAACCAGGACAAACGGCTTAAGATGCTCTTTGGGGAAAGAATGCTTTAATAACAACACTGGCAGACTATCTGCGAACTAGCTAGGAACGTTTAGGAAATCAGTTAAAACTCTAGTCAGTTTGAAAAATATGAGTTAAAACAAAATGTCCTAAAAAGTTCTGGTATTATGGTTACTCCACTTTGCTCAGTTCATTTAGAAAGTAAATGAATGCGCAAGCAATACATTCAAACCGTGAGTGCATCTCTGTGACATTTCAGTGTGCTCTTGCGCATCGACAGTGACAAGTGCTACCCAAATAATTGAGCTTGGGCGATCTGATACAGCATTTTACAGCGTCATGGAACTACCGTACTTTTTTAAATAATTTTCTTTCCAACAGTTACAATTATATCACTGTTAATAATGTCAAAATACGACACACAAATATAAGAAAAATAACTAAAGCAACAAACGCTGTGAGTTATGCACAAAAATTGAAATGGAAGTGGGCAGGACATGTTGCGAGGCAAACTGATCCTAGGTGGACCAAAAAAGTGACATTTTGGAAAGGCCCGCTAGGCAAAAGAGCACTCTGGGGTTCCTGTAGATTAATTTAATAAACTAGATTAGTATAGGTAAATATATGTAGTCAAAAATAGTCATAAATAGGATTTTTACATATTTTTTAAAATACATAGATATTAACGTTACATAGATTTTAGGTTATAGTTTTTTTTTTTCCTTAACATTATTAGTATAACTTAAGTAAGAACTAAGTTTCTATAAATAGCAGCAGCACATAAGTACCATAACAAACCAATGGTAGATACTGATATCTAACTGCATGAAATAAACCAAAAATATGTATCTAATAACATTATAAGACCGATACTAATATATGCAGCATTGTAAATTTACAGGAAATAAAAGGATTTTTATTTTTATTTTTATTTTATTTTATATTTTTATTTATTTATTAATGTCAGCGCGGCTAACAGTATCTCCTATATCGTGGTTAATCTTATTTTCTAATTAAAAGACAAAACACACAAAACGAATACAGGAATATATCCAGAATCACGAAAGACTTTCCATACATACGACATACGTGAAATGAACACACAGAATACTCAGACTCAGTACCACAATTTGTGAATCACATAGTCTTGTGTATGTATCAAACCCACTCAGCGTAGTACAAATCTTTTCTTTCTTTTTCAAATCTTTTTACCATTTAGGGGTATGAAAAATAGATGTTGGCCGATTCTCAGACCTACTCAATATGCTCACAAAATTTTATGAGAATCGGTCAAGCCGTTTCGGAGGAGTATGGCAACGAAAACTGTGACACGAGAATTTTATATATTAGATAAATCCTACCTATTCTGAAAGGGGTAAGCAGAGGAGATAGGAGTGATATTTCTTGCGGTCATGGTATCACCGAACCTGATTAGACCGACCCATTTGTACAAATCTAAATATGAAGTAAAAACTTAGGTAAGTACAAGGGGTTTCTGCTCATGACACTTTTCGTTGTAGCTTTCATATGTAGATTATATATCCTTCCTTATAAAAACATCTATTATAATTTAAAAAACAACCTTAAAATAAAAATAATGTAGTCACATCTATCTTCAAGTAAATCCAACACAATCAATCTTCACAACCTGTACCCATAAATCGGTCTTTGAACCAAATATACTTAAATTAATCGTATATAATCGATAGCCTACGCATTATATGGACCAACAGGACACTAACTTGTCATTTACAAACGATATATCGATTCTTATAATCGATTTGTAATCGTATTTACATAATCGCACAACGCTGGAAACACCTGCCACTAATACATTATGGACATAGATTATGTCAATAGAAGATGCGACGAATTAGTATTCCTTGAACATGTTGTAGACTAATAGTAGGTTTTTATATTTTATTTTATTTTCTAGTTTTGACTAACCGCGAATGATGTTTAATATAACTTATCTTTGAGATATTAAATAATGATATTGGTTCCACACTGAATTATGTTGTTGAATTTTAAATGATTTGACGAAAATGTGTGTATAAGTACACACACACTGTCAATTATAAGTACACACATTGGTAAAGCCACCTGTCGATGATGACAGGAGCACTGTTAGTTTGTTAAAGCATCCGCTAGGTGAGGCTGTCGGCACCCATTTCTACCCGCATCCTTGATCATTATTCCCGCATCGCACGCACACCGCAAGAAGAAATAGTTAAATTGTTCGCGAAGTGACGCCCGGATGCTTTGCTCACCGCTCGTCGAGTTCTACACCAGTTGTGGACTCCGCCACCGCGTCTTATATAGAAAATAGAACCGCAGTAAAATAGTTTAATAACGAACCCGCCTAATTCGCTGAGTGCAATCGTGCTTTGCCGGCAAGCTAGGCCGTTTTAGCTGTTTTATTCTACACCGAACACGCGTCGCCATCTTGATTCACGAGCCACATCACGGTACGAGGAGCCAGGCCGCCTGATCAGGCCGCCAGGTCTGAACAGCAGCTCAAGATCACCAAAGGTAAGCGTGCTTCCATATTTTCCTAGCCACCTAACCTATCCGGCAGCCGCAAAGTACTCAGCCCACACAGTTTTCAGGCAGTGCACAGTCACTGAAGATATACTCGCTCCCGCCTTATGTGTTAGCGCTCACTAATTCTTTGGCCAAGCCAGTTGGCGCTACCACACATATTATTATTTATATACCTATAAAACAGGAGAAGCTTATCCTACATCTCTTGTAATATTAATAACACTGTACGTAAATATAGATTTTATAGCAAACAAATTAGCTGTTCAATTAGTGCAAATATGAAAAGTTTTTTTTAAATGAAGTTGGATATTAGTTAAGTTATCCCTACACGTTGTTGCAAGGAATATGAAGTTCAAAGACGTGTCCTGTCTGCACCTCATGCATGTTCTTCACACATTAACCTGTTATCAGCCATCGAACAGCCATTTGGATAACTCGTCCAATAAATCGTCACGTACCTCCTATCGGTCACATTGACAGACCAACGGCAATATCTATTTATTATTAATCTAATTAAAATTCTCACATAATTACATTGAAAGTATCGAATTTCTTTTGATTATATTTAGTTAGAAAGCAGTTTAAGGGTATTGGGGTATTGCCCTGACAGGATTAGTGTCTACAGATTTGATGGTTAGTACTCCTGACTGTTAAGCCAGAGGTCGTGGGTTTGATTCCCAGCCAGGACAGATCTTTGTGTAATGAATATGATCATTTGGTCTGTATCCGTGTGTAATTTATTTACAATATATATATGTATATAGAAACATATGAGTATGTTTCATTATATAATTGTGGGTTCAGTATAATGTGGGTTCAAATCCAACACGGGACAACACTTTGTGTGATCCACAAATTGTTGTTCTGAGTCTGGGTGTTCTTTGTGTTAGTTTCATGTATGTCTGTAAAGTCCACCGCGACATAGGATGTATACTATGCTTATCAGCAGTCTCGCAGTCTGATTACCATGTGTGAGATGTGTGAAGAATATTGCATAAATATATATCTACACATCAAATAAATAAAAAAACTGGCCAAGTGCGAATCGGACTCGCGCACCGAGGGTTCCTTACGAACTTAGTTTAGTAGAGACAAATTTGGTTTCTTCGTTGGAAAACTGTTGTCCCCATATACATCAACATAGAGCACGATCAGTGTACCAACTGTAAATATGTTTAAAATCACGAAAAAAAAAACAAATTTACGATTTTAATTTTTTTTCTTTACTTATCTTATATGACATTGCTCCATTCCAAATTTTGTGATACTAATTCAACGGATAATTCATTGACGCGTTACTTACATTATGATACTCCGATAGTCAGCCGGATAACGGACTGATTCATCGGTTTTTGGTACGTGGTACGAAACCCTAAAAACGAAAAAATTGAGAGACTAAGTACTGTAATGTGCTATAAAGGTATAAAAGTACACCCACTTAATTCACCACAAATAATGCGACATAAATAATCGACTGTATGTTATTGAATGTATTTTTTACGCATATTAATCAATGGCTGATATACCGTACAATCGATTCAATTATTATTTAAAATGTGCAGGACAATAAGTGAATGGATGTTCCCTTATTTGTTACTTGACTTTTACTTATTCTATGTTAATGTCGTGGAAGATTAGTATGGAGACAGACTTAGTTTACTAAATTAGGAAAACCTCATTGATTTAATGTAATAAAAAAACATATGCCTCATTAATATCGACTTTTCAGATTATTTTGTTATAACATTTAGTGTTTATAAAGAGTGTAATATTACGAAGAGTTTTGGTTCATTTCCTATCACGCTAGCCACCTACCTGTTGAAAGAAAGTTGTAATCGGAGGTAAAAAAAATGAAATTATTATCTGTTACTATTGATGTAAGATTTCGTGCTATATCGATCTTCATCGCCATTGCGGCGGAGCAGCACATTCTCACATAAGACCGCAACTAAGTAATTCTATCAGTGTTTTTCAATGAATTAGTAAGATTCACATTTTCATATCAATAGCCTTTAACATAGGCCTCACTTAGATAAGAGGTTTAGGCCTATTGTACCAGGTTGATCCTTCTGATCTGCTTGGGTTATTTCAAGTTTTACCTCTCCTTACAGTGATATTATTATGCATAGTTTGCTCCCGTAATTGCCTCTTACAACACCCATGAGCTGAATAAGCGTGGTGTCACCACACAGGCAGTTGATTGTTTTAACCAATTGAGTATTTTATTCTGGTAAAGCATGATTAATTCAATTTATTGACTCAAAGAGGTGAGAATAAGTAGAATAATCTTTGCTATTGCAATGTACCAATTACTAATAAATATACGAATTGGACTTGTACAGTTCATCAGTGAAACTTATTTGCTCAATATACTCAAAGAAAAATTACATGAATTATTCAGTGTGAAACGCAATCTTAAAGAATAAAAGTCCTTCTCCATACTACACGGCGCAATCGGTCAGCGGTGCGGGCGGGCCGATCTAGCCGATCGGAGCACGCCGTGGGTCGCTACTGTGGGCGTGCACCCTTACAATGCACTGTGCGCACGCGCCTTAAATCATTTTGTACATGTTTGATATGAATGTTGGAAGATTTTGTTTCAATCAATTTTTATCACATTTTTGTTTATTTTAAATATTGTTAGAAGATTTTAACATGATTTGATTGTTTAGTTGGTTGATACTAGTTATTGATTGTTAGTCCAGTGGTGCTGACTGCTCAACTAAAGATCATGGGTTCGACTGTCAGCTCTATGGAGTTCACAATTTTGATTTGTCATTAATACGAACATTGTTGTGCGCCTTTAGAATAATTTGCAGATAATATAATCAGATTATACTTAGTGTGGGTGGACTCCCTACAAGGTGGTCCGACGACTAGGTGACGGTCGTGGAAAACCGCTGGATGCATGCACCACAGGACCGGTTGTTGTGGGGAGCCTTGCAAGTAAAAACTGAATTACTAAGTACGCCTATTGCTGCATCACGCAATAAACATTTTTCCTCCCATTCCTATATTTTTATCACAAGGATTTAATATCCATATTTAAAACATTAACATATCGGTAATTTTTTTAAGTACTTACGCCCTATTAGTTTTCAGTGTTTTCTTTATGAAATGACTTGCGTCTTTCCGCAGCGGCGTAAGGCCCACACACATATCTGCAGTATAATTTCCTACTATTAATATTTCTTCAATATGTAGCCAAGACGACAGCCTCCTAAATCATGCATTATAAACACATTAATGTTTTATAATTACCCTTCTTAATTATATGTGACGTGGTTATTAGTCAGCGTGCGCGGGCGCATTTATAACGAACTGGTATTTTAAACTCGTTCGTACATGGGCTCTATTGAGTATAATCGGTACATGGTGCGCTATTGATTTTAACAGACTTTATATATAAATCTCTAAGGAGATTGTAGAAGTATACTGCCTGCCTGACTGCCTCGTTAGTCTCGCAGTTGGCGTGTGCGACTGCTGATCATGAGGTCTCAGATCGATTCCCAGGTCGGACCAAATGTTTGTATGATCTACTACTTGTACCTGTATTTACAAAAAAAACTATATATGTATTTGTATCAGTTGTCTGTTGTTCTGCTTAGCTTGAGACTACATGGTGTTGTGTGTTAGATGTCCGAAAATATTTATTTATTTATTTATTTAAAGCAAGTTTAAGGTTCCACCGGGGAGGTACTATCCTTTCACAGAAAGTCAACCTAAAGTGACAGTATTCGTGCTGTAATGTTTCGTTGGGAGTGCGAGACCGGAGGCCCAATGACGCAGAAACATCTCAATAGGCCGAAATACTGTGACTCGCCGTGCTGCAGTGTTAGAAGAATAGAATCACTTTAGCAGGTTCATATAAAAAAAAATTGGTAGCAAAAAGTAATTCGTAACGCATTGAGAGATAACAACAGAGGAGGAGTATAGATGAGGTAACATACCATCATATCAACAGCCTTTAACAGTCCTTTGCTGATCGTAGGTTTCTTTTTGGCCAGGAGTTTCTGTGCCAGTATTCTTCACATAAGGCTCTACGCATTTTGAAAACTAGAAGTTATCAAGCAAGTTATCGATCGCCTGTTTGTGGCGATCGATAACTTGCCGTCAGTTCATTTTGGTGTTTTTACCTAATTTACTTTGACAAAGTATACGTTGTGGCGTATGTTTGTGTCAATCTATGATTTTTAACTGTAGCTTCAATTTAACGTTCGTAAAATTGAATTTGAAGTTTTTGGTAGACTGTCACACCCTGGTCTGACAGGTTGTTTCTATAGCTTTACATCACTTTAGATTCATATCATTTATTTGCTTTCCACAATGTTGTAATTAGGTGGTTTACATGTCACGCTTAAAAACTAGAAACAGTCGTGGACCCTGTAGGGCACAGCAAATCACAAGTCATATAACATAAATTAATTATTAGAATTAATCAACACAACAATATTAAGTTCATGAAAACAACAAAATAAAATAAAAAATAAGAAAGTCAATCAAATCAAAAAAAAAAATTAAAACACTTCAGACTTATAAAATAGAAAAACGATTTCAATAATAATTTCATTTAAAATAATAAGTTGGCATATTTTATATATATTATATTATATACTAAGTACTATATAATATTTCTTTATCATTCATGTACTCATTTATTGCGTAATATGCTTTATTTATAAGTATTTCTTTAATTCTATGTATAATTTGTATCTCATTTGTTTCATTTTTAATGGAATCAGGCAATTTATTAAATATTTTGATGGACATCACAAAGGGACTACTTGAATGTAACGTAATACGGGGCATAATTGAGCCCTTTATATACTTAGCAAAAAAGGAGATTCACGATATGTTTATAGGTCAAACAAATTATCGTCATTATCGAAAATATTTGAGGTAGTGACATGTTATGGGCGTATCCGGGAAGCGAAGCATTGGCGATATTTTAATGTACTTTTTTTGCTACCTAATTAGCGGATCAATTAAACAACTGGCATTCAATGTCAAACATGCTGATGAATTTGCTGGACTTTATAACGCTTAGATATGACATGACAAGTGAAATTATTAATTATTCAGTACAAGCTTGAAGTCTTGGGATCGAACCTCAGGAATCTCGAGGTCTCAGGCTCAGCAGGCTTTGAATATTTTTTTGTATCATATGTATTTGTATGATCTGCAAATATGTGTTTCGGAGTTTGGGTGTTTTCTATGTATAATATGTATGTATTTACAAAAAAAAAAGTATATAAGTATTCATATCAGTTGTCTAGTACCCATAACACAAGCTCTGCTTAGTTTGGGATTAGACAGCGTTGTGTGTTAGATGTCCGAAATATTTATTTATTATTATTATTCTCTTTATTATTATTATTATTATTTATGCATTTACAAAAAAAAAGGATATTTGGATTTAAAGGAGTTATCTAGTATCCTTAGTGCAAGCTCTGCTTAGCTTGGAACTAGATGGCGTTGTATGTCAAATGTCCGAAATATTTCTATTATTTAGAGTATCCATGTTGTAATATATTTTCCAGATATCGTTCAAGAGAAGGAGAGAATCAATACCCTCTTATCAGCTAGAGGAGCTTTTCTGGGAATATGTGTGATCATGCACTTGTAACTTTTAAGTTGCAAACACATAACCCATTAAGGTGATGGTAATCACACTAATCTCATACCATCACCGTTTACCAATCTGCTTGTTTACCCTCAGTTAAATAAAAAGAAGTTGTCACTTCTTATTCTTCACGTCAATCAATCGTTGATTAAATCTCAGCCAATAAGATCAGAACTTCTAGACCACATACCCTCTAGCCATATCTATCCTCTCTAAAGACACTACTATTACCCAAATAATTAACGCTTGAATTACATCACAAGTCGCGTGCTTTAAGCGGTCGCTATTAAGCGGTAGATAATGTTGGGTATTCACACATCACCTGCTCGATACGCTTGCGACGCTTAAACTGATGACGATACTATTATGGATACGCCTAAATAATTTAGGTGTATTAGACCTTAGACTTTATATGTATTGTGATTTGTATGCTTTTACATTGCTAATCTAAACAAAACGTCAGTTTCAAATTAGGATTTTATAAAAAATTCAAATGCTTAAGAGCTTTGGATCAACTGTGAATAGTAACATGAAATTTTATCCACTCTAGTTTATACAGCGATCCTTGATACGAACAAAATCAGAGCAATATTTTTTTTATTTTTAGTATTGTTGTACATCGTATTGTTTATCGTAATAATAGATTTGTAATGAGTAGCTACCAAATAAATCAATGATCATCTCAAAACTATTTTGTCTTGAATACTAAAATAATGAAATTTTCGTTTAATACAAAAAGCTGCATAAGTTGTTTTAAATAAGACTAAAAAACAAAAAATTGTAGATAATATCCACAAGTTTCTCAATGAGAAATGTATGTATGTATGTATTTAATTGTTCGAATGAGATCAAAAGGATAATCGATGTAATACCGACACAGTTATTTCTTTCGTATTTTATTACAACTATATCTTAAGAGATTGAGGAAAAACATATTTCTAGCAGAGGACAATTGAAGGCTGCTTCTGCTGCTGAGAATTTTAGATGCAAGATGCCTTGAACATTTCCAAGTCATCATTATCTTTATTACGTTCACTCCTAAAACTCCTCCAAAAATCAATCAATCATCCTTTTTGTGCAGATCATAGGTCACATAATACAGGTGTTATCAAATAAATTAGGATTAGCCATGTCCCACCCATTGGACATTTTTTTTTTTAAATGTATATTTGCTTGTCAAAGGGTAATGGCTAACATACTATTGCAAATGCAGCTTATTGACCCTCACTATGGCGGTCTATTGAGATTCTTCATCATCCCATCAGTCTCGCACTTTCTTTTTCATAAGTCATTTTAGATTATACCTTTATCAAAAGACCAGGTAAGATCCGCTCAGAGTAGTCTTAGACACACCTGAGTATAAGCAGTACGGAGTTCCTAAAGACGTGTGATGGATGCTTACTGATATAACATTAAATCTACCAATAATAAATATCAAAACTTTTCCAATCTGACCTCATCTATAACTTTCAAAGATATTTCAGACAAAAACAAATTAAACTATTCTTAAAGTGTTGTAAATTTTGGCCGCGCTAAAGTAGAGAGCATCAATGATAAAGTAAAGCGAATTCTTTCACGACTTATCCCTTTGAATATAAAAAGGTTTTACAGGAAAACTTTTAATCAGGGCCATCTGGACTACTATTTGTTCACGAATTATGTTATTTGAGAATCGTACAACTCACTTGAAGATTCATGAGGAATCAGTAATAAAGTATCAAGATTTTGCATCAGAAATGTTTCGCTGTTTTGTTTGGGTGTTGCTATTAGCTTGACTTATAAGTATATAGCCCAATCTTGGCAGTATATAACTTCATATCATTTGTTTGCGAGACCGAAGACCCAATGATACCGAAGCATCTCAATACTATCATAGTGTGGATCACCATGCTGCGTTTTCTGCATCAGCAATGAGTATGGTGACCACCACTTTTGAATTCTACTCATGCTTTCAATAAGGCAGAGGAGAGTCACTGTGGTAGGCACATCTATATTTGTTGTTTGGATTGAGTTTATTACTCTCCTCACTTAAAACTTTTCTAATTTTTTTATACTCTCGATTGTTGGCACTTGATAGAACTTGTTGTAATAAATTTTAGAATAAAACTTTTCTATTCACTTACATATGATGTCAGACACTCAAAAGATAGCTAAGTTCTGAAGTATCGGCTTCCTTCGACAACTTGGATTAACTTTGATTGATCTTTCGGTGTAGACAAATTTCTAGAATCACTTAGATTTTCAACTGACTACAGTAGGTGGCGCTACAACGAGTTTTAGTGTTTTGAGTTTTTTGTGTTTCAGTTATTTTAAAAAATTGAAATAACATTGAGTGATAACACTTCGAGATGTTCTGGATCCTTAGTTGAATCTCGGGGACATTGGGCTTAAAAATGAAAGCATAAATCACGATCTTTGGCCCTAATTAATTCATCGAGGCTTCGTTAGGGGAGTGTGCTATGGGGTTGAATTGTCTGAAAAAGTTTCACCTCTCCTGAACTCTTTCATTATCTTTTGGTAGTCACCTGCGTTGGGGTTTTTATGGGAAGACTTATTGGTTCGCTTGTTGTTTACATTAAATTGTTCGTGATTAATCGTTACAGAAAGTTATTTTCAAAAATATGAAAGTGTAACTTTTGATTGATCAATTGTGTATACTTATGTATATATATAAGTCAAGTTGTGTGTTCTAAATTTCTTATTCCAATTCTTAGAATGTAACTCATACGTGAATGGGAGTGAAATTATAGTATCTAAAAAAAGATTTTGTATGACCTGCCTAGCCGTGGGAATTTTGGTCATAGTTTCCTAGTTTCTTTCTTCCTTAATTCTTGCTTTTTAGTTTCGGTGACATGTAACATAAAAGTCTAATAGTTAAATTAGGACAAAATTTGCCATGCTCAGACAAAAATACTGAATGATTTATTTTAATTATTTAGATATTTTTTTTGCATTCGTTTTTCAAGCCTGGCTGCAAATAGAAAAAGACTGCTTTGTTTTTAAATAAGTTAATATTCTTCTAAAACTCATTACTCCTCTCTTCTCTCAAAGTGTGAAAATAGCTATTTTATAAGTTTATCCACAAATTATCAGTTCAAACCATGTCATTCTTAATATAGTACCTCAAATAGATTCAAGATTGGTAGCAGACCAATTCCCACACTACTCAAATGAACATAATTCAGACGAAATTAACTTGAAATATAACACCCGAGATTTTATGACCATTACAACTAATTTAGATAAAATCTTAGAATATTACACATTTTACACTTAAAAAGTTGTTAATATACTAAAAATTTCTCGTAAACCAACACTTATATCTCTTTGAAGAATAGCGCTTAGGTTTTTTTAATATAGCATAAACAGATTAATTTCAATCAATCGGAACGGATAATTATACTGAATAAAAAGTTAATCCAAATCTTGTCCACGAAGTATATTTGACGTCTATGGGAACTCATGAAATAACAAATCATCTCAGTTTTTGTGAACAAACTTTTAATAGAATCCTACCCTGGATTACCAATATAAAATTTACATTAACAACTTACTTTTACAAAGAAATATCAATCTTAAACATATAGTTTTAACGATGAAATTTTAAATAATCTAATTTAGTAAACGCAAACCCAGATTTGTAATTTCGTAACTGCAAGATTACTATAGATTTATAAACGATACTCTGTCTGGGTTGCCATAAGGTTCATTTTAGTTTATAAGTGACGATGGATATTGAAAAGTGACATTGTACAATAGATAAAGAATCGATGATCACAGCTTCGGAATTGATTTCAATCAGACGGACGGTAGGTGGCAACTGTATTACGATGACCATTGATGTAATGGGTTTCAGTGGGTAAGTTGCTCTAGACGGTTCAATTTAAATGTGCTTGTCTTTGCGGAAGAAAAACATAAACTTATAATTTAGGAATTTCCGTGTAATTTTTTAATTCTAAAAATATTGCAAGCCAGATTGAGGGTTTATAGGACTAAGGACGTATCGAACTAATGTAAACAAATTCTTATCCATTTCTAGCATTAGCCGTAGAGAGTTCCAAATCTAACAAAGTATAAAGAAATGAGTATAAATGAAAGTTTAATGAACTTTGCCAGATAGTTTACAGAATGAATCATACTGGCTGCTATGATGTACTGCTTCTCTTATCATACAGACAGTGCATATTGAGCCGTTGCAAACCAAATAAGAAATCACTCAAAATTTTCTGGGGTCTGTAAACAGTAAAAATTGATTATTTTAAGACTAACTATAGATGTAGGAAATTACAGAATCAAAGCTGATTACCGATATAAAGGTGGTATTTGTTTGCTGCAGTTGCTGGTAATCTAATATCAGATTCTTAAAAAAAAACAAAGTAAAAGTTTGTATATTGCATTCAAGTTAAATATAAATATTTAAAATTATGTTACTAAGTAGAGCAACATACTTATCATTACCAGTTACTGACAGTCAATCAATACTTCAATTTAATTAAGAATAGATTTCTGTTTTTTGCTTGTGGTTACTTTATGTAATACACAATGCATCAAGTTCAGTGACCTCAAAACGATTAATTACCAAACATGTGACAGTGGGCTTTCTATAAGCAAGATTTTACAATTATTTATTCCAAAAGACGTCGGTAATGCCCCGTCAAAGAAATTGAACATGGGGGAATTGCAAGCTTTACGTGGTGGTACATTATCGTACCAGGCATTTTCTTTCTACACCTGGATCTCTGGCTACTAATTCTGGAGACGGTTTTTGGTCGATTCAAATCCAATATATCTGTAGATGATATCCGGGGATTTCCTTACATTCTAAGAAAAGGGTGATTCCCCGGTATTTGATTATGTTTTTAATATTTGATTAGTATTTGACTAAGTCTAAACATATTGAGTTAGTAAAGATGCAACATAAACTCTTTCCAGGTTTATCCTACGTGGAAAAACAGGTGTTAATAATCTCTCTTGTTATTATTTACCATGGGTGTCATAAGAGCAGTGCAAAGGGAAAGAAAAAACTTCAAACATCCCCTATAACAACCGGTTTGGCCTGTGTGGTACAAAGCCAAAACCTCCTCTCCAAGGTGAGGCCCCAACCCACTAGGCCAGTAGTGGACTGTTAATGCTGTTCATGATGAGTGAAGTTATCGTAGTCTTTCCAGTTATCAGGGGTAGTGTTCTTATGGGGAAGAAAGCACTTATAATTCTTGAGTCGCATGTGACCGTATGCGATGATAGTCACGTTCCATCAGGTCATCCGTCTGCTTGTTTACCTCTTACACCAAAATAAAATCATACGAAACGGTTTCAGCAGGTACTCATTCTAAACTGTCAAACTGAACTGACAGTTTCAGAAATTGGCACTCTTAAATAAAAAAAAAAAATTGAGATTAATAGCATATATATAATTAATTTTAGTGTAGATACGTAAAACTCCTACTATTGAAACACAATAACTCTCATTTAACAAGTTAAGTGAACTACTACATTTGTGATTTTGCACGCGCATCTTAACATGACACTTTCGTCCATTTGACACTACAAACTGTTGGTACTTACAAATGCGTCGGCATCGCTTCATGCCGACTTAAAGGGCATTTTTTATCTTCAACATCAATTCCATCCCTCTCTAATGTTAGTATTTATTGATGTACGAATGAGATGGAACATCTCGCCAGTAACCCTTTTGATGTCGCCGCCCGCGGTCATTGCATCGCATAAGTTATTCGCTTGCTTTTTTTTCATATCGAAAACTAAGAAAAAAGCCGTAATGATTGTGTGTTGGTGTTTTCTTTTGGTAGCAATTTTTGGTAATCCAAGACGTCGGCTGGTACATCCTACGATTATACTTCTCAAACTTATATTTTGATACCCAATATCCAACTTAGATTTTATATCTTATGCGGTAAAGCTCATTTTTAAGTAGCTGTACTGTTGTGTTATATTTGTTTCGAAGATTACAAGGATCTAATTGATTTTGGCAGCAGATCGTCGGGGTCTGGAAATTGGCCGGTTCGCGTTTGTTTGTTTGTTTGTGCCATTGTTTAATGGTTACAAATGATTGAAATTACAAATGCCGTTTTCCAATTATCGGCTTCCGAATAAGAGATGCTGGGACTTAATTGAGTAACAATTTTGGAATGAGTTTTTGCTAATATGGTATGTTTAAATGATTATTCTCGTTTTGTATCTGTGTTGTTTGGATCTTCTTTGGATAAATTATGTATTTACTCATTTGTATATCACCATGGTAGTAAATCGCCGTACGGTTTTACTAATTTACCACGTTTGAAATTTGTGTGTTTGCGATTTCAGGTAACTTAACTTAACTCACAGTCTTCAATATGTCTCCATGTTCATGAAACAAATTAGCAGCAGTTATACTCTTTTAAAATTAAAAGGATGTTTTCTCGTTAGTTTATAAATGACAGACTTTTAAGGTAACTAACATAAATAAAGATACATATAGAGGTGAATTGGGACCTCAGTAAATTACTTCAAGAAAATACAACAAGTTATTTTTTTCTTTCTTTTATTTTTAAAAGACAACTCTACTACTAGGAACATTCTTGTGTTGTGGGAGACTTTACAAAGACAGTGCAGGAAATATATACCAAGAACCTCTAGACTCAGAACAACAATTTGTATATCATATCAAGTGTAGTCCTATGTGGAGTTTGAACCAACAATACTCAGCGCAGTAATAAGAGGCAAGGTGATCGCTTAACCACTACGCCATCTGTGCAGTTGTAATTACATGTGCTGTACAGTTATAATATCATTAACAAATTCATATTAAAACACATGATGTTATAACAGAGTTCCTATCAAAATACAGAATTCAATCCAAATTAAACACAAAATCTCGATGAATCATTCCAAACAAATCTTTGAGATAGACCCTTATCCTCATGATCGAGTCGATCCCTTCACCTTCGAGGGTCTCGAGTACAGCTGTAGAGTCCTCAAAACAATCTGTTGGAAAATGAGGAGAGAAAAACAAACCTTTGTCACGATTCATTCGATTGTTTGTTGCGTGTCAGTGTCACGTTAGCCATTATATTTTTATTTATTGTGTAGTAGTAATTTATTTGCCGTTCATGTTCATCCTGTGGGTGTTATGATAGCTGACTAAGGGAACACACTGAATCGTAGGAGAGCCACGCTTTGGCATGAATGAGCCGGCTCGACCGTGATAGGCCTGTGATAGCACGGCCTCACAGAAAACCGGTGTGAAATAGTGCTTGCGCTGATTTCACTGAGAGTGAGTGTAGAAACCGGAGGCTAATACCCCAATCCCTCCCCACATCCCTTTCCCCATTCCCGAAAGGTCGGTACCGCACTTGTGACGCCTCTGGTGTTGCGGGTGTCTATGGGCGGCGGTAATCGCTTACCATCAGATGATACGTCTGCTCGTTTGCCCACTATACCATAAAAATCTCTTCTTCATATTCCTAGCCTTATTATTCCCAAGGTTTAGGGTCGGCTACTAGTTCAATCGGTTTTACCTGAATATCAGTTTTTACACGGAGCGACTGGCATCGCACCTCCGTAACCCTGAGGGTGAACTGAATTCGAATTCAGTTCACCCTACACTGACGTGTAGTTGAGGGCACTGACTTCCCAATAACGATTGCCATAGATGTTAATGAGAACCGGGACCGACGGCTTAAAGTGATCCTCAGAGAGCACGTTATGTGCGGTCGACGAAACCATAAAAAAAAAAACACTACGAGGGAAACACTGCAAAGCCCTACCGTACCAACTCGTTTGACCAGCGTGGCATAGTCAGCCGATACTTCAGAAAGGATCTTTCTTTCGTTCTTTCCAACACTCGCATTAGAAATGTACATGCTGTGTTATGGGGGACTTTACAAACATATATGAAACGGACACAAAGAACGCTCGGACTCAGAACAACAGTTTGTAAATCCCACAAAGTGTTGGGGACACTACTTGGCCAACCATGTAGTTGACCTAATGTAGTGTTTGTCTAGTAATGGACTAATACATGATTTTAATTACATATCTCGTAACAGATAGCAATCACACAAAATACTGAAATGTGTCAACTCTGTATTGCCATTATATTATCCAATAGCAACCCAATTCCTATTAAAACACGCAATAAAGTCGAGTGCTAATCGGAAAATTGTACAAATCAACTGTTTGAAAATTTCCGAGACCAACAGTAGACAGTAACAACCCTTTCTGGAGATCTCGAGGGCCCTCCAAGACCCAACAGACGTTGTCCCCAGTTTGAGTGCTTTGCCTGTTTTGTTCCCCTTTTACTATCGACTTTGTGTTTTAACGTTTTAATTAATTATAGTTCTAAGAACCTTCTTTTATAGTAAATATTTTCTCGGTAAGCCACATGGTACTGTGTATAACAGGGAGACTTAAAAACAAACTAATTTAATCAATTTATCATTCATTACTATAATAATATATACATATTTGTTCTAGTGGTCATTATGTAGGTGAACCAAAAGTTGTAAGTTGATTTCACACTCAGGATATATAGATATACTTGCTTTTGCAAGCGGCTCCGCTCACACAGACTTTCATCCCCTGATTTACCCTCTTAAGGTTGAAATTTCAAAAAATCCTTTCTTAGTGCTCATTTACGTTATATAAATTTTGCATGTAGGTTACATGCAAAATTTCAGGATTCTAGATTCAGCGATATGGGCTATGCGTTGATCTCTGGGTATATCAGTCAGTTAGTCACCTTCCTCTTTTATATATAGATAACGAAAACGTATCTGTATTGTGAATGTAGTCCTCAAAATTTAGCTTGAATCTGTGACAGTCGTCATTAGTGTAATTTAATATTAATAGTAATATTGAATGACTCCGATCCGGTTGCTGGAACTACAAAATCTGTAATTTTCTCCGAAAACTTCTTGTATTATTTTTGAAGTAAACAAGTAAAGCGTTGACTCCACATAATCTCTAGGTAGAGAAGTAGAGACGTTCGACTTCAATCCTCACGAATTTCATAGTACTCTCGTATTAAAAATATAATCTTAATGGACTGCCCCTGCTAATACTAATTACGAAATAAAAAATTACAACGTCTTGTTATTGGTTCCGATTTGTGTACCGTCAGCAAAATAATATTTTTGACTTCTATTATTTAAATCTTTATTAAAAAGCTCAGGAAGGCGGTAGAATTGAAATTCTTTCTGGTATAGTTTGCGTTCCTTATCTATTCATGCCCTTAATGGTTTTTATACCACTACGACAGCTGCTGAGTGCGGCCAAGTAACTTGTAAGGCAACCACGCTGTTACCACCTTTAATTAAATGGTTACAAAAAATAATCGGTATATATATAAGTCAAGTTAATGTAGGAATCGTTTATCAAAAAACAAAAGTACATTTTTTCAAAACAAATCAGCAAGATTTTTTGTACACCATACTAATTTAGATTAGCACTTCCCATTTTGTTTTTTATTTGCATTTTTCCCAAATGCCAAACGCTGGTCTCTCGGGAGGTACTTAACGTGCCCGCCTCCGAACGGTACTTAATACCGTGAAATGGTGGCTTTCCAATCAGGTTTTATTTTTGTTTTTGCTACATTTTATTTTAAATGTTAATATTATAATTGTTATTGTTTTTGAGACTTGTTCCTAAAGAGGACTTCTCAGATTATTTGTTTTTGTTTCATTTATATGTCAGTGTGTAAACATATAAGCAACTACCGGGAAGTACGGGGATGTTTCTTCAAATTATAAAGGGATAGTTTCCCATGTTAACTGTACCATTCCATAGTAATTATAGAGTATTATGTTAATGCATATGATAGTATGTCATGCATTAACAAACTAAAACAAACCAGACATATAGGCGACGGTTTTTCATAGACTTTCTGGGTCCGACCTCATAAATATCACACGATTATCCTCACTGATATTGCAATATGCTGGCTATCGTCCCATGTATACACCGGCGTTTAAATTCGAAACATTCATATACAATTAACCCAACAATTTTAATTACTGATGTTGTCAATGAACAAAAGATAATTTACAAAAAAGAAGCACTCGAGCCACCGCGTCCGTATTTCCACATCGACTCCCGAAAGAATGACTCACAAAAAACAGTAAAACAATAATAAAAAAAAGTTTTTCAGCAAGTTAATGATGACGCAGGAAAACAATTCGGTTCGCCACTGAAAAGACTGAAAAATGAACGGAATCGTTTACTGGAAGAAAACCTTTGGAATAATACGGGATGGTGAAAAGAATGGCAGAGACAAAAGGGCAATTGAAGTCGAAAATAATGAAGAACAAACAATTAACACACAACGTTCCCGTGGCACTGGCCAGTGACGTAGGACCGGAGCTGGGAGCTACATTTCACTCACATTTAATAAAATATCTTGTTTGACTTCAAACACTGACTGTCCATTGGTAAAAAAAAAAACAGACTGCTTGTTTGAAACTAGTAATATAAAAGAAACGGGTGTTCTACCAACCGAACAACGTTTTTATTAATATTTTCTACAATAAAGTCTCTATACTATAAAATCTACCTGTTGTTTGAGTAACTTCGCGTGTTTGGTTCCAAAATATTCATACCTGTATTATGAAAACGAAACTCCTCTTAGCAATTCTTATTTATTTCTAAACTAGTTGTCAACCGCGGCTCTGCCCATGTATATGTCTGTAATCGCGATAAATAGTAGCGTATGTGTTATTCTTATGTATCAGCTATATTACTGTAAAGTTTCATCGAAATCCGTTCAGTAGTTTTTGCGTGAATAAGTTACAATATCCATCCATCCATACTTACAAACTTTCGCCATTATAATATTAGTATAGATATACATATTATAGAAAAAATACTCTCAAATTTTCTTGAGATAATTGATATTTATTCTTGGTGAGATTCTACTACTACTGCTATTCAGCATCACTAAATACCGTACAAATAGACTCGTCATAACTTTGATTACTATTACAGTAGTCACCTCCCGACCTAGGATATGAATCTTCGAGAAAAAAAACCTCATGTATTGTTTCGGCTTTACTTACCCTTTAAAGAGAAAGGGTTGTGCAATCCGCCCTAAGAAAATATTTCACTGGAATGGAAAAGAATGCGAAATTTTTTTGTTTCTGCTATTATATTTTTTTTATTTGTTTGTTTTAAATGTTTCATAATTGTTTCCCTTTGATCGGGATGGACGGCCCTGGAAGGTTGGTCATACTTTTAACTTTTTTACGAATAATTTCTTATTGTTTGAATATAAAACTTGAGGCTTTCATCTCATTGTATTAGAAAAAGCACGTGGACGGGCCGTTGAATAGATAATACCTTTATATTTGATCACAAGTACTGGATACCTAAATAAGGTAAAATAATACGCTCTCTTTTACACATACACAACTTATGTAAGAACACACACATTCGCAAAACACTCACACATGGTCACATGTTGGACATAGAGGGCATTCACAATTTTTTATTTAAATCTGTAATATATAAAATATCTAGCTGACTATCCTATCTCAGGCAAGCCAGCCAATTACACATTTAAAAATACATGAAAATCAGATATTTCAGAGGTCAGAATAGTTTCGGAGTTTATAGAGACTAATTGAAAGCAACGATAATAATACATATTAACAAATATACAAACATAACAATGTGTTCGGTTCTTGAGGCATGCAAAATATTTTATGATCTACTGTTCTAAAGTGCTGCTTCTTAAATATCTCCCAAAATGTAACACAGTCAAGCTGCCAGATCAGACCCTATGTATCAGCTACGAGACATAATACCACCATATATGGTGCTCGTAATATCAAGATCATTGAAACAATTTTTATAAATTTTAATAACATAAACAGAATCAAACTCACTTCATCACAGCGTCAAAAAAACTATCGAAACCAAAATGGCGTGTCAACTTTTAATATCACCTTGTAAACAGTAAAGACACTGGCCATCGCATTCGTGACTAACAATTTTAGTGAATACCAACCTAACCTCTACATACATTCACCAAAGGCTCTTCAGGATTCTGAACCTTGTGTCTTAAATAATAAGGAACATATAACTGATGATGTTAAGATTCCAGACGCAAAATTATGTTTGTAAATTAGAGAGATAGGATCTACCATGTAAGTATATTGTCTGATGACAGATAAGAAGTGTATATAGGGATTTTTGGAAACGCCGCTCCCGTCCCATAATTGGCCTAAAAAGTTTATCTCTTCAAGGAAATTATGGTCATTTATGGTAGGATATCGTCTCAGAAGCCACGTAAGGTACGTTTTCGGGTAGTTTCCATTAAATTATGGGTTCGTGACATTCAAAATAACTTATTTGTGTTTATATTGCCATGAGAATGTTGTAATTAGTGAGTCATAGAGTACAAATTGTTGGGCTACATCGTTTGATATGAATAATACGCACAGTTTTAAACGTGCAAATTTCTGAAACTGTCCATCTGATTGACAAAACTTTCTTTTCAATAGAGTTTCCATTGAGGACGATTATGATAAAAAATATAAACTTTTGTTTCCTCGCAGCAATTCTTTTTTCAAAATTACAGTTTACACATAAAAATGATAAGGTTTTATAGTGTGGGAGACTGGTGCTTAAGCTAGGCTCACAGCATGTAAGTTAGGACACCAGCCACACACATTATGATAATAAAAAGGCTAAAAAGGTTTTTTACTATACATTTCTTATGTAATCATAACTTTTCCAGGTTTAATTTACTCCCACTGTGCTATAGCATCTGGTACCCACCTTTGCTATCAAAACTTCAGCAGATGCGACCAAGATTGTCAGCAAACCATTTGTGATTCTTGTGTTGCAAATGTCCACAGACGATGGTGGTCACTTGTCGTTGCGTGATTCGTCTGCTTGTTTGCTTCCCTGTGACATTAAAGAAACGTGATTGAGCAAGGCATTTTCAATGTAAATATTTAATATATTCTTCTATTCTAAACACATATTACACACCAAAAACTCCTTACGCTTCAGACAATAACACAAACAACGAATGCAGGCAATGCATCTCAACAAAATTAAATTATAAATCGTCTCAGCCTCTTTTTAGTCGTGGATCCCTAAATCTCTTGAAATCGATACATCAGCTGCGATCGAAGTCGGCACATAAACAATGACTTTATGTAACATAATCCGATTCAGGAGCTTCGTAAAATAAGACATAAATAAACGAGTTATGGGCCAAGATATGAGGGGCACTGTTCACACAACATAAGTGTGATCACCGTGGATTCTTTTTAGTTTTATGTTTTGTGTATTAAAAATAACTTTGTGTGATTTGAATATGTAAGTAAATCGTAAGATGACGACGCGATTTGGAGTGTTTTAAACCATTTGTTTATGAGTTTTTCCAAGTAACTTCTAGGGTGATAGAATAAACTGTGTACCTTTTAATACCATTATATGATAAGAACCTGTTATGTTGACATCTCATCTGCTCTACCGTGAGTATAAAGAGTTTCTAACGCATGGATTTTGGTGGTTCGTACTTCAGTGACGGAAGCCCTCTCCTGGCTCAGCTCTCACCGAGGTCGATTTAGAAAAGTATAGTATTTATTAATTTTTCTATAACTTCCATCTTGTACTGCTTGTACACAAAAAGTAAATCTTAACCAAAGAATATTTAAAATAATTTTAATGAAATAACAACAACAAATCAGAAGAATCTATTAAGCTACAAAAAAAAGTTTACAAAATATTAAAATTTAAACGAATTAAAAAACCTTTATTAAAAAATCGCCATCCTTATTTCCCAGAATACAAAACAACATAAGAAAAGAAAATATAATTTACAACTTTCTAAAATCCGATCCACAATTTCCCATTATCTAGCCATTTCTTATGCGCACACGCATGCGATGTCTATCAGCGAGATGAAAGGTGACCGAGCAAGTAATACAGCTTGAATATTAAACACAACACATGTTTTGTCTATTAATATTACCCGACTGTTACAATGACCATAAAAATGTTGGATGTTGCAATTGCTGTGCGACTTGGCATTCATCTCAGGATAGGAGAAACAGCATCAACTCTTAATTGAGCTGGTGTTGGTTGCGTCAACTATGTAGAGCAAGTCATTCTTATGTATAAAGCCTTATATATAGGTATGTCTGATCAAGTAGATCTCACATTCGAATTTCATGTTTGAAATGCGATGTGTTCAGTAATTATAAACTTGTGTACTCATGATTGGAGAGGCCTATGTAGTGAAATGCAATAGGCTGATAATGACACTTACAGGTTTGTGACAGATTAAGAATACAGATTACCACAGCAATTCATCCCATGGGTGCTCTAAAAGATGTCCAAGGGAACAAACTACCCAGAACAATATTACTGCATAGAAGAGGAAAATTTCCGTGGGAGAGCCACGCTTCGGCATGAATTCCGGCTCGACCGGAGTGATACCAGAAAACCGGTGTGAAATAGTGCTTGCGCTGTGTTTCACCGAGTGAGTGAGGATACTGGAGGCCCATAACCCAAACCCCCTCCTCCTATCTCCCCTCCCCATCCCTCAATGGCTGATGGTTCTGGTGTTGCAGGTGTCCATGGGCGGCGGTAATCGTTTACCATCAGGCGATACGTCTGCTCGTTTGCCCGCCTATTCCATAAGAAAGGAACTTGAAATAAACTGTATATAAAACCCATCTGATCAACGTGGTATAGTAGGCAAAAACCTCTTTAATCAGAAGAGGTATTTGTTCAACAGATGACACTAACGGGTACTATACTTTAAAAGTTAGGTGTAGGGAAGCGATTACCGCCGCCCATGGACGCCCGAGACGTCACAAGTGCGTTACCGGCCTTTGGAGGAGGAGGATGGGACAAGGTGTTGGGGTGTGGGCCTCCGGTTTCCTCACTCACTCGGTGAAACACAGCGCAAGCGCTGTTTCACGCCGTTTTTCTGTGAGGCCGTGGTATCACTCCGGTCGAGCCGGCCTATTCATCCCGAAGCGTGGCTCTCCCACGGGTAAAGCTTACTACTATTTAGTAGCATGCGTTTTTTTAGAGTGGTTTTCTTTGTCATCAGGTGGTCTCTACGTGTTTTTTCTGTATGAGCCTACTAAAGTACCTCTACTCTGTGTGATGCAAAACATGAGCAGAATCTCACCCACTAACGAAATACGACAGCCCGAATGTCATCATTTTAGGCTGAACTTCTGTGAGAGGGTAGTACCGCCCCATTTGTGCTGAAATCAGCATGGCTATACTACCAAGTATATAGTTTCTCCTATATGATAAAAAATATTGATCACACAATTTTAACCCTTATCAACTGTATAACATAATTATAAGCTTTCGAATACTAACAATAACTAGGTCCCCATCCCACAAATATGTCATGTTATCTGGCGGCATCATCTCATATAGTAGAATATTAAATGTCTGCGCGTACACACTTTATTGATATTCTCGCAAACA
The DNA here is from genome assembly GCA_905220595.1 of Spilosoma lubricipeda. Lineage (NCBI taxonomy): Eukaryota > Metazoa > Arthropoda > Insecta > Lepidoptera > Erebidae > Spilosoma > Spilosoma lubricipeda. Next base: position 16,309,320 of record HG992293.1, on the reverse strand, counting down.
AAATGACACAGAACATGAAATATTAATTTTGTACCGATTGGAACAAGGTATCGTTATTGCAAGCCTTTTTTATGTGTATTGAGTTTGCAAGTTCGATTTATTATATGTTTGGTTGTGAGAAGGAATAAAGGTGTGAGAAGATAAAAACAGTGTTGCGATCTCTTCACATCAATTGAAAATATTTGCGCGATAAAGCAAAAATAAAGTACTGTTTTCTTATATTTGTTTTTTTTTTGTTATTTGACAAGAAATCTGCCAGTCTATCTGGGGTCAAAACTTAAAGAACTAAACTACTGAGACTAAAAGTATAATTTTTGGTTCCAATAAATAGAGTTCGATTCTGATTACTTCCTGATGCATAGACAGAGCGCGTTTCTCTCAAATTGTCATTTAAAAATGGTTTTCATTACTAACATTACAATATCAAGAAATATTTTATTTGTTAATAAATGTACTTAATTGTTTATTTTCTACATCTTACAAAGAGACTCAAACTTTGATATTAATAATTATAAAGAAAACTAGAATTGGTATATACCAATTCTGCGGCTGTCAATATTGACAGCTTCAAAAACAAACGTTTTAACGGAAAACGAAAATATGTATGGTTAAATAAGTGTGTTATTTAACTCAAAGAAAATTTACCAACATCTTCAAAATTTTCGCAATTTAAATTGCAAACCAATTCCAGTCTTATCTTCTATTGTTTCTTCAACAATAAGGCGGACTTTCGCTTGTCAATGAGTGGCAGGAACATTAGCATGCAGGCGGCAGTTGCAACCCGATATGACACGGCTCCAAGTTAGTGCTTTATGATTTTAGATTTTTCTGTTCAACGTCAAACTCGCCGCTGCGTGCACCTGTGCAGACTGAGAAACAATCAGAGAAGACACAATACTTCATACACGCAATCATGAGAATCAAATAATGTGTACAGTTATGCAGTTATGCTAAAAGTTGTCCGCAAAAAGTGGTTACAATCTTAGAGAAAAATATTGTGTAACTGACTTCGTGGCACTAACTTAAAAATAAATCAAGTTTAGTAAATCTTGGATCTTACGTCTGTTTAAACAACACCTAAACATTTGGGCAGCAGTTCGTTAAGCACAAGCACATCTGGCACTGCACAGGGCATTATAATTGCTTATTATGTCCTATAACCTCAAATAATGTATTTGTCCTGTGTATGTCAGAATAAATGTTTTTTCTTTCTTTCTTTCTTTCTTTCTTTCTTTCACAAGCCAACATTAGACAACCTGGTCGGATAATTCTGTCTTTCTGGTAAAAAATAGAACAGTGCTTTTCTCTCCTCTATTTTTACTCTTCTGAGAAGCTTTTATAAATGTTATTTGTATTAAAAACCAATATTTTATTTATAGTAAATTTGACAGTAACCATTTTCATATTTTAGAAAACTTGTACTACTAAATTGCTAAAAAACAATCGATTTTTCGAGCTCGTTTTTTTTTTTAATGGAAATGTAGGCAAACGAGCAGTCGTATCACCTGATAGTAAGAGATTTTCGCCGCGCATGGACATCCTCAGTACCAGAGACGTCACAAGCGCGTTGCCGGCCTTTGGGGGAGGGGATCCTCATGTACTCGGTGAAACACAGCGCAAGCGCTATTCCACAACGATTTTCTGTGAGGCCGTAATATCACTCCGGTCGTGCCAGCCCATTCATGTCCAAGCCTTGCTGTCCCACGGTAATACGGTTTTATGTTAGTGCCTAATCTATTCTTCACATAAGACTACAGGAGCACGATCTTACAATATCGTTGTCAGAGTTCATATGTATTCATTGTTTTTATATTATTTATTCTCAGGCTTCAAGTACAAATTAAGACATGAGATAGGCAGAGTGCGTGCTGTGATATGCTTTATGGTGGAGGGAGGTACATATTTATTGCAATCATTTTGCAGTGGAGGTTCTACGGGTTCTTATTGCGTTTTGTCCTTGAAATTACGAGGTTGATGATATAGTACTACAAATAGTGTAGTAATATGGTTAGGTAGTTATTTTTGGTAGTATGTTTTATACTAACGAGGCCGATGAAGAGGCCTGTGTCCAGCAGTCGACTGTTAAAAGATGTCGATGTGTTATGATGATAAATATAGACAAATATACATAAAGTGATTCGAGGGTCACGTTAAGCTGTCGGTTTCGGTTGTTATAATAGGATAATAGTCGTGAAGCTTACTTGGAGGCCTTTTGGCAGCTTAAAAACATCCAAAAGCAAGATTTCCGTAGCTACAACGTTGTTTTGGCAGTCCCCAACCCGCACTCGGCCAGCGTGGGGACGTATGGCCTTAACCCTCTCCTGAGAGGAGACCCGAGCCACGTGGGACAGTATGGGTTGTAAACGATATATAAATACAGACTCTTTTTAGTTGAAAAAATCTCACTTATTACACGTCTGATCCCAAACTGCCTCGTTGGTCTCGCGGTTGGCGTGTGCGACTGCTAATCATGAGGTCTCGGCTTCAATTCCCGGGTCGGACCAAATGTTTGTATGATCAAAAATTTTTGTTTCGGAGTTTAGGTGCTTTCTATGTATAATACGTGTATATTTACAAAAAAAGCATATATGTATTTGTATCAGTTGTCTACTACCCATAACACGAGCTTTGCTTAGCTTGGGACTAGATGCCGTGGTGTGTTAGATGTCCGAAATATTTTTTATTATTATTTATAACTAGTCCAAGCCTGAACTATGTAGGTATCCAGACATAGAAGAAGTAATCGTGCTCCTTGCCTAATTGTTTGGCTTAGGAAGGAAACAAACCCACGGTTTCCAATCCAAAAGACAATTTAGTATTAAATCTACCAACTGGTTAAGTACATTAGCAGGTAGTAGAGTTGCGCTGGTTTCTGTCACAGGAGACCAAACTAAAATGACAGCATTTGTACTGTCGTGTTTCCTTGTTGAGTGCGAGATTGAAGGCACAATGACGCAGATGCGTTTCAATAGACTGCCATAGTTTGGGTCACCATGCTGCAGTATTGCATTGTCTGCATTCGCAATGAGTATGGTGACCACTGCTATTGGATTATGCCCATGCTTTTATCAGATACAGTCACTTTAGCAGGCTCATATATAAAAGAAGCGCATTTGTGATTATGTTAATCCTGGAAAAAACACATATTTACTGTCTCAACTGTCCAGTTGCTACAAATACATCATATCCTAAACATACACCAGTAAAATTTATACTCCAACTTCTTAGAACTTTGCACTAATTATTTCATTCACAAATTACGGCCGTTTGAATTATAAATATGGTGAATATCATAGCCAGTTAATTGGATGTGCTGGATACAATTCAGATGGGTATTATTAGAGTTCTCATTACGATTGGCCTTTTTGGAAGATGTCCAGGATACTATGCTTTGTTTTCCTATATTGTAGATTCTTACAATGACATTGGCCGAAAATAAATTAAAACAAGTAATACATTTAAATGAAAATTATTATTATTAAACTGTCTATTTCTTTAATAGACCTCTGATACACTAGCTGTCCCGTGCACTAAACTTCACTAAAGGAATAATTTTCCTGTGTTTTTGCAACTTTTGAAGTGATATCTTCTTAAAGGGGGGTAAACCGCTTCGTTACGTAACGCGTTACGGTGCCAGTCGGTCGGGCTTCCCTTTCTCTCACGCATACGGTAGCGATAGACAGCCTCCTCTTCTCTCACTCTAATCCATAGCGCTAGCCATAAATAATTCAACTTAGATTGATTTAAGTTACCACTTCTGTCAGGCGTCCGCATACTGTTTTTTATACTTCGATCATTTTTATTGTAACGTGATGATAAATAGCCTTTCTTGATAACTGAGCTATCTAGCATTGAATGAATTATTAAAATCGGACCAGTGTTTACTGAGATTAGCGCGTTCAGCCAAGCAAAGAAACGAGCGAAATCCTTAGTTTTATAATTTTGTTAGAAAATCTCTTCCAACTGTTTATTTGTATTGTGCGTTGAGGGTTTAGTATTATTAATTTTTTAGTTATTATTTATTCTTTTGTTAACCGGTCACATCGCGCATCGCGTTCTATCAAACAAAACCAATATAAACCTGTCCGACCGGCATCTTATGGTAGGCCCAAATCTCTTTATAATGTGAGGCAGAAGAGGAGTGAAGTTCTAGCATTGGATTTTTAAAGTCTGTTTAAGTGATAAATGAAAGGAAGAAAAATATTTTTTTAAATACCTGGTAAATCAGCATTGAGCTTTCTGATTTAGAAAGCTTTTGCATTGTGTGTGTGTGTGTGTGCAACAATTGTGGATGTTCACACATAATACGCATATAATGTCGAGTGTCACTTCGCTGTGACTCATAATTAAATGACAAGGGTATTGGATCTCTTCCAACTTCCAACTGAATGAATTGCTTTAGGGTATACGCACATTATAGTGATATAGTGTTTATTTCTAGAGAATTACAGAAGAGAATGGACATAAGAGAGAAAGAGATAGAGAAATTAAATAATTTCACGCGGTTTTAAGGCTATTAGCTCAGTAATGACTAAGTTTATTAATTGTGAGTGTTTTTTTTTGTTTTTGTTTGGTCCTCCTTTTTTTATTTGTGTAGATATGCACAACTCTATTTATATTATTCTAAATTTTTTATCTATATTGGTAGTATATTTATATATAATATATTCATCTTATCTTAATTTGAAATCTACAGTCGTATTTAAATAGTTCTACAATGAAGGTGAAAAATGTAATAAAAAATAGTAATACTTATTTTACAAATAAAGGCTATTGAAATTTCAACACATTAGTTAGTTAAAATTCTTTGGTAGTCTCAAAAATATACTTATTAAATTTATTGTTAATCTTTGTGGATAGAAATTCCAGACTCTTTAAAAATATATAAAAAAAATGCAATAAATATTACTGCGTCGTTGGCGCAGTGGTAGCGTACGTGACTGCTGTTCTTGAGGTCTCGGGTTCGATTCCCGGGTCAGATCAAATGATTGTATGATCTGCAAATATTTGTTTCGGAGTTTGGGTGTTTTCTATCTATAAAATGTATGTACTTACAAAAATAAAAAAAGTATATAAGTATTTATATCAGTTGTCTAGTACCCATAATACAAGCTCTGCTTAGTTTGGGACTAGATGGCGTTGTGTGTTAGAAGTTCGAAAATATTTATTTATTTATTTATTTAATATTATTGTTTTCTATAATCGATACAGTGTGTTAAAGTCCTTAGCAATGCTTTAGTGAAATTTTGATATATAGATTTTTTTAACTTTATAATTATTAAAAATAGCTTTTGAAATATAAATATGCTGAATCATCATATTATGCCTTTGGTTGAAATAAAATTACATCTAAATATAATTTTAAAAAATGCATTTTTTTCTCTCATCACAAAGGAAGGTACAATACCTATATGTTTATATTACACTAGCTGACCCACGCAGCCTCGTTTGCGCCTTATATTGCCCGTAGCGTGAAAATTTTTTTTTGAAACATTTTTCATTGTTGCTCTGCTATTAGCTGCTGCCTATTAGTAGTAGCGTGATGATATATACCCTATAGCCTTCCCCGATAAATGGACTATCCAACACCGAAAAAATTTTTCAAATCGGACCAGCGGTTCCTGAGATTAGCGTGTTCAAACAAACAAACAAACAAACTCTTCAGCTTTATATATTAAGTATAGATTACACTAGCCGACCCACGCAACCTCGTTTGCGCCTTATATTGCCCGTAGCGTGTAAATTTCCCCCGTTTTTGAAACATTCTTCTTTGTTGCTCCGCTCCTATTAGTAGTAGCGTGATGATATATACCCTATAGCCTTCCTCGATAAATGGACTATCCAACACCGAAAGAATTTTTCAAATCGGACCAGCGGTTCCTGAGATTAGCGTGTTCAAACAAACAAACAAACAAACAAACTCTTCAGCTTTATATATTAGTATAGATTACAAAACACGTCTTTTTGTGAGAGACTGAAGTCTATACTAGATTCACCCCTCAATGTCCAGGCCCCATCATGAACATATACAATTTTACATGGAAACAATAAATAATGTCAATTAAATACACAAAGGAGAATGCAGTATGCATGTTTGTACGTGTGTGCTTGTATGAAAGTGTCCTTGTGTGTTCGTGGTGTGCGTGTGTAGCTGATGACCTATATCTTATTAACTGTAGATGTTTATCAATATTTATATTTTCGGGGGTCCACCTGAAGGCAAATGATCATGGCCGCCCATATACATTCGCAACTCAATAAGTCATAATGTTGTCTCTCTTTGAGTCTAAATAAAGTAAGATACCATCATCTTCCTAGCCTTTATTATTCCCATGATTTGGGGTTGGCTACTAGTTCATTCGGTTATACCTGAATATCAGTTTTTAGACGCAACTATTGGCATCGGAGTTCCGCAACCCTGAGTGTGATCTGAATTCGAAGGTTGAAATAACTGTTTGTATATTTGAGGACACTAACTTCCCAATAACGATTGCCATAGATATTCATGATGACAGGGACGTTAAGCCGTTGGGTTTAACGTCCGAGGTGCTCTCCGAGGCCCAGACGGGAATCACCGCCTTCTTCCACACTCCGGGCTACTATTAAGAATTTCTTATAAGAAAAACCTAACAGCAGTCCGACTCGGGAATCGAACCCGAGACCTCTTGATCTGCAGTCGCTTACGCTAACCACTAGACCAACGAGGCAGTCAAATAAAGTAAAGTAAGATATGTAAAGGAAAACCCTTTTACTGTTATCTAAAAGTTAGTAACGAAATTTTAGCTGTAGTAGTTGCGTCCTCCAAGGGAGTGCACTACGTTGGAAAACGGCACGGCAAAGAGAAGAAAATACCGAAATAAACCCTAAACCCTATATCAATACGTATGGTCAGTTCTTCAAGGCCTACTTCTTCTTTCTAAGGAGAAAAAAATAATTAGCAGTGGACTAATAAGGGTGTTGATGATGACGAGGAAGGGACATGCAAGAAATTAGCTGACTCTTTTATAAAAAAAAAGAAAGAAGAAAAATGGCAAGTATGTAATTAGAATCATTTTTTTTATAAGTACATTAGAATTAGTTATCGGCGGGTATATTCTTGAAATAATACTCAGAGCAGAAGATAGTGCCTAAACGATGCGTGACATCTGATTTCCATTTCGTCATTCCATAATCAACCTTTTTTATCCACATGTGTTGTAAAGTGTTAATGTCCATTTTGGCAAAGTAATAGTGGCCCTTGAAATAAAAAAACAAACATAAATAGAAATTAAGTTAGTAGGTAGTAACACCGCGCTGATTTCAGCACGGTTGTCCCGGCTCGACCGGGGTGGTACTACCTCGCAGAGAAAATCAACGTAAAATGACAGCGATTGTGCTATCGTGTTTCGTTGGTGAGTGCGAGACCGTAGGCCCAATGATACAGGAGCATTACTAGCCCGCCATTATGTGGGTCACCATGCTATATTGCTGCATTGTCTGCATTCGCAGTATGGTGACTACCAATCTTGGATTCTGCTTATGCTTTCCATCAGACCGATTAGAGTCAATTTGGCAGGACCAAACAAAAAAAAGTTATGTATGGTGTATATGTATGTATGGTATGAACAATGGTACAAGATGAGATGGATCAAATTTTTATAATATTAGCTTTACGTTAAATAATAATGATTTGTTAAACAAGGTCTGCAAAACAACAAGATGACCTCTGCACTCATCAAGGAATGTCATGACAATCTCCAGGCCATTGCAACCACAAACAAAATTACCCTGCAATAGATAAAAGGGCACAGTAACTCAATGAGTACTGACACTGCAGATGTATTGGCTAAAAGGGGATCAGAAACGACAGTTTGTGGACTGAAACCACAACTGCCTTTACCACAAGCCCAAATAAAAACATGGCTGCTCGTCAAAACGGAAGAAAAACACAAAACAGAATGGAAAAGCAATGCAATGAAGGATGCAGGCAAACAAAAAGTGCAGTTCCGGTGGCATCAAAAAGACTAGCCTGCAACCTCGTTAGACTAAAAAGGGATGATCTCAGGAAGGTCACAGGTATCCTGACAGGGCATTGTTCCCTGAACAAGCACCTATTCACTAATGGCGCAACAGACAGCCCTCTATGCAGGATACATGGAGGCAGAAGAAAGCCGCAGCACGTTCTCACAGAATGTAGAAGTGTGGCAGATCAACGTACTCACGTACAAAGGCCCAATCAAGAGGCTAAGTGCGGAAATGGTCCGGTAAAACAAAAAAACAAATGGGCTTCTCTCAAGGAACACCACAGATACCGGTCTGTTGCATTTTGCATCCATTTGCCACCAGCCTTCTTACGTAGTTCGTGCCACCATCTAACCAAAGAGCATCCGAAACTACGTTAGATAAGGAATGTGGTCACTTCAAATGCTTGTGTAGTCACTCTTAAATAGGATATTTTTTTTAACTCACCTTCGAATACATACATTTATCGTAATCATACTTTATCCCGACAGCTGTCAAAGTCGTAGCAAGAATAACACCTCTGCATCCAAAATCATTTACAACGTAAGTCGGTACCCACTTTTCATGCTCCATGACGTAACTTGTCAATTTAATCTAAATAAAAATGGAAAAAAACTTATCATTATATAATTTCAAAAGAGAAATTCACAACTTTCTTATTTATAAACAGGGGTATGAAAGATGGTATACAACCTTAACATTTTGTTTGCAGATCAATCCCATTTTTGTTTTTGTTTCTTTTTGATCGGTTAAATGATATATATAGATACTACAGAAATACTTTAATGTTATCATTTAAGTGAACTTATTACGGTCCACTTTTAATGAAGGTCTCTCAAGGAGCCCCAACTATTCCGGTCTAGGGCAGCCGCATCTATAATAATCGCTGCTAGGAATAATCTTCAAATTTTCATCGGACCATCGTGTCGCACGGCACCCAAAAATTTTACACTTTTATAATAAACTTTTAATAGTGCCTTCTCTTTTGTAAATTTAGGTTATTAAAGTTAAAGTTCAGCAAACATTTATGAAATATAAAATACTTACTTTAATATTACTTGTGTCTTTAACAACACTAATGTTCAAACTCAAATAGGTTTTGTCAGAAATATTATATACAGTTGCAAGAACAGTAATCGGAGCAGGGTTCATATAGGGTTTGGATAATTTCTTACAATCTTCCACACCTAAGAGAAGAGATTTGTATGGACCCTGAAATAATAACCAAAACTCAATCAAAATATCCGTGGGCATAGAGCACGTAGGACAACTGCACTGCAAATAAAAGGAAAACCTAAAACCAGCCATTGTGATTTAGTAGACCAGAACCTCCTCCGGAGAGGCCCATATCCGGTAGTGGACTGATAAAGGTTGTTGATGTTATTGATGAAACAATTAGCTAGCATGATGTTACTAAATCCATAATTAGTGGGTAAATCTACTCTTACCGAAGTAACCGGTGTCTTAGTATCAGCAAAACAAATACGTAAATTTAAAACGAAAGTTATGTAAATATTTAGCAAAACCTGCCAACCGACCATTATTACAGTTGTCTAAATCACAATAAATGGTTAAAAATCGAATGCTAATGACACTGATAGATTACAAACTATTTCCTAATGGTTTATATCTCGTTAGGGATATGCCTAGTTTCGATAAAAATATTAAAATTGGTTTATGTGTTTTGGTTAATATCAAAATAAGTGTGTGTTCTGTCGTTTTATTAGAACGAAAAAGTAATAAGACGTAAAATAAAACTATTAACGTTTTTAAGTTCTGTAATATTTATCAATATGAATGTTTTTATTGTAATAATTGATTTTACTATTTTATTTTTTTCCACAGCTTTGCCCGTGTGTGTCAGCAATCGCAAATATATGTAGCCTATGTCCTTTCCCGAGGTCCAATCAATATCTGTACTGTACGAAACTTATCCAAATCGGTTAAGTGGTTGGTCCATGAATGCGCAACAGACGTATAGACAGACAGAGATACTTTCGAATCTATGAATTTATGTGGGTCATTGTGGTACAATCTTCACTCCTTATTTTTAATTACTTATACTTATTTAGCTCCACGGTTTTTTCTCAATATTCAAATTAAGTACTTAATTTTAATCTTGTCATCACAAATTCTACATTCATCGCCGGTCTATCACCGTAAAAAGCTGGACGAAAGCCTTGTCAAGGATTACCAATTAATTCTACATTACCCACCACAGTTTGCTGAAAAAATAGTACAAAGAGTTATTATCACGTGTTTCATTACTCATAAGTAGTGGTTATTCTCTTTTATTTGATACCTTATATACTCAACTATCTTCAAGATAGTAGAGCGCAGTGATTTCAGCACGAACGGGCCAACTCGACCGAAGCGGTACTACCCTCGCACAGAAGATCAACTTAAAATGACTGCGTTCGTGCTGTCGTGTTTTGTTGGTGAGTGCGAGACCGGAGGCCCAACGATGCAAAAGCATCACAAGGCCGACATGGTGTAGGTCACCATGCTGCATTGTTGCATTGTTTGTATTCGCAATGAGTATGGTGACCACCACTCTTGGATTGTAGTTTTACTTTCCACCAGGCGGAGTAGAGTCATTTCACTGGTCCATATAAAAAAAATATGTTCATGTTTCCGAAATAAATTATTTGATTTGAATAAACTTGAATATGTTTTCTCATTATCAATGGCTCATTAGGAACGCTCGTTATGATTTGAGAACCTTCTATCGATGCAAATTATTGTTAGAACTGTTTTATATCGGTTAAGTATGTTCGCTCTATATTTTTGGTCAAATATTGCATTCATTTTTTTTATTTATTTACCAATGCACTTTGGTGATACTAAAAAATCTGAAAATTCGGTAAGTTAACTTTTAGTTCCTATTTGTTAGTTTAAATCATAAGTTGTAAGTCCCGTATAATGTGAGTAAATTATTAAATCGGCCGATTAGACACGGGCGGTACTACCTTCTCAAAGAAGATCAACTTTAAATAACAGTATTTGTGTTATTGTGTTTCATTGATGAGTGCGAGACCGAAGGCTTAATGATGCAGAAGCTTCACTAGGCCGCCATGGTGTGGGACACCATGCTGCATCGTTGCATTGCCTGCATTCGCAATGAGTATGGTGACTACCACTCTTGGATTTTGCGCATGCTGTCTATTAACCACCGTATAAATTTATTATTTAAGAATATTTGGTAATTTAAACCTCTTTTTATTCTAGGGTCCCTACAAATTAGTATTAACAAAAGTTGTGGCGTGCGAGAACCCATCCCGTCCGTACATAAACGATTCTCCCTTGTCTGTTACATTGACGATACACAATACCTCCAATAATTGTCTCCTGAATGGTAATGTTACTGTATTAAAGGATACTAAAAATGTGAAGGTAGGTGAACAGGATGGTGGCCAAATCCTCCATTATAATAAAATACCTTAGTCGAACTGTGAACTGTTAGAGTCTATAAATGAAGCTATTCAGGCACACTTGGTAGAGATGAAAAATCTAAATTATTTGCAGAAATAATGGGTATAAAATCTTTTTTGATAATCAGCGTGAGAGAATTGCAGAGTCTTAGTATGTCGATGGGTCGCCACACTGCATCAATTGTTACGTATACTATCATAACGTGACGGCACATGCCCTGGAGACGGTTTATTTCATAAACCATGAAATGATTATTTCACTATTTAGCTAGGTAATGTTTATGATACACATTTGGTTTACCGACACGAAAAAAATTTCTTTCAGCATAAATTGCGAAGTTTCATCGAGGATCACGGCAAATGGAAAACAAACTCTATCATAAACGATATTGGTTGTCATAGCATATTGCTCCATTATATTTGTATTACAGCAGGGATCAAGTACGACAGAAGAAGCTGTGTATTCTCAAAGGTAGTATGATATATAGCTTGATGTGGAATATAAACTTTTATTGTTCCTACCGAGGACAAATAATTGTATGGCAGAATAATTTGTCGTGTCTTTGTGAAACTTATCTATACTAAAGCTGAAGAGTTTGTTTGTTTGAATGCCCTAATCTCAGGAACTGCTGGTCCGATTTGAAAAATTATTTCATTCTTAGATAGCCCATTTATCGAGATAGGCTATATATCATCATGCTAATACCTATAGAAGCGCAGCATCAATAAATAATGTTTCTAAAACGGGAGAAAATTATCACGCTACGGGCAATAGGAGACGTAAACGGGGTTGTGTGGGTCTGCTAGTCTGTAATATGGCTATTTATGAATGTATTGTATAATGTACGCGGTGAACTCTGCCACGCTTCGTTGTGGTACATTGTGGATGTTTCCATGAAAAATGAGACAAAAATGCAAAAAATAAATAAAATCATATTTGAAAAGATTTATTTACAGTTACAAAATTTTAGTTATATCTTCGTTCAAACGTTTCAGTACTTTATTAATTTAAACCAAATAAACAATTGTACACATATAAATGTAGATGTCTTTGTTTGTCAGCGATCCAATATCCGTTGAACTTTATACCAGTATCTGGGCTTGCTTGCAATATAAAATTGAAAGTATTAATGTTAAGCCGTTACACTTACTTTGGATGGACCATTCAATCATTTCTACATTGTAGCGCAAATGACAACTACAATCAAAATAAAATATAAAAAAATATTAAAATTAACAAATTATTTTTTTATTACATTTGTTTCAGGGACAATATTTTATCGAGAAATTAGATCCAAATTATGTACAGCATCTGATCCTGTCCAATATGGAATATGCAAAGATGTTGTGGATATTCGGGAGCTATAACTCACAGAAGGAAACATTATTGTGTCTAGAATTTTACGTTTCAACCGAGCCAGCATAATTGCAGCATTAATTGTATCATCATATAAAGTAAAAAAACACTTCACGGACTTTCGTTATTTATTTAAGTTTTAAACACTAATTATTGTCGTACCACGAGTGAAGCCGCGGGGCGAAGCTAGTCTAAAAAAAAGTAACCTTGGTTACTCCCTGGATCATCAGCTACCTGACAGTGAAAGTCCCGTCGAAATCGGTCCAGCCGTTCACACAACCGCCAACACAAAGGTGGACCTAAAAGGGATTTAGATTTTTGTATTTGACCGTGTGGTGAGAAGGAAAAATTGAAACAAACGCTATACCAAACCGTCTGGGCAGCGTGGTGTTGCAGCCCAAAACCATCTTTTAAAGGCCTATGTCCAACTGTCCACTGTTCAAAACTTTTCATTATGATGATGAGCATCATAAATAAATAAATGTTTCGGGCATCTAACACACAACGCCATCTAGTCCCAAACTAAACAGAGCTTGTGTTATTGATACTAGACAACTGATATAAATACATTTACGCTTTTGTTTTGTAAATACATGCTATACACAGAAAACACCCAAACTCCGAAAGAAATATTTGCATCATACAAATATTTGGTCCTACCCGGGTATCGAACCCGAGACCTCAAGCACAACGATCGCATACGCTACCACTACGCTACCGAGGCAATCAAATGCAAGGAAAATAGAAAAAGGCAAGGATTTATTAGAAATTACAGTGAAACATAAACATAGCCTTACCGTGGGCTCGGCTGGAGTGATACCATGGCCTTACAAAAAAGCGATGTGAAACAGCGCTTGCCCTCTATTTCACCAAGTGAGTGAGGATACCGGAGGCCAATAACCTGTGGGGGACAGGTGTGTCATATCCCACCAACACAAAGGGAGGATTCTCCATTGTAACACTTTCTGTAATCTACGAATAATTTTTAGTCTGTCTGTTCTTTTGTCCCTTATACTTATGCGCGTTATTTCAAATTGAATAAAAAAATAAACTGAACAATCTTTATATACTCGTAATAATAATTATAAATCGCTTTATTGTACACCAGATAACTAAGTACATAACTTAAAGCTAGGTAGGTCGGTAGTACAACTGGCGGCCTTATTGCTCAACGGCAATCTCTTCCAGGCAACCGTGATCGTACATGAAGGTAAAACAGAAAATATATAAAGGTTGGGTTCTCTATCTTGAAAATCCTGAAATAAATCGTTGTCAAAGAATGAAGTATCTTTTTTTCTACTCGTTTTTTAGGATGCCAAAGTGTATTTACTCTGAGGTGATACCTCCCGGCCCGTTCGTGCTGTTATCAGCGTGGTTCTTCTATCTTGACTTACTTCAAGCTTTTGGGGAGTAGTTGTCATAAACGACGAAGTTATCCGCGAACACACATAAAAAAAATAAAAAAACATAGATACGGTGGAATTGAGAATCTCCTTCTTTTTTTAAGTCGGTAAAAACTATAGAAACGGTCGTTTAGGAATTACGCCAGTAAACTTTGAATAGAGGTTTGATTTGAACAGAGTAAGATATATTTTTTAAGCTGGTTGCAAATTAACTATTTTCACATTCTAATTACATCTCGTTTTACTATTTATTTTAAACAGACCACATGTAAGTAAATATCGGTTATGGATCCAGATTTTATTAAATTTTTCATTAACCTAGTAATCTGGCAGCCGGAGTTCAAAATATATAAACGCATTTGAATATTTTACGTATTTGAAGTAGTCTTTGCTTTATATCAGCATCAACAAGTGTATTATAAGCAGGCTGACTGGTCTTAACTACGTCTTCTATTGTAGATGCATAAAAATTCATAAAATAAGTAATGAAATGCACTCATTCATATTTATTATCTTAGAAAAAAATACAATTAAATAGGTTCGACCACGCTGTGAAATTCTAAACATAATATTGTTTCCTGCTGTTGATTGTAGCTGTCATGAATCCACATCATCTTTGCGTATTCCATTTTAGGTGTGATCAAATGCTGTACGTAATTGGGATCCAAATTATCGAAAGTATAATGGCCCTGGAACAAATGTTTAATTATTATTTTTACACTGCATGTCAATAATTTATTTAGAACTAGATGAACCCCGCGGTGTTACCCGTTGTTATCGTCGTACCGCGAGGAACGCTGCGGGACAAACTTAAGCTACTTTTTTTAGACTTACTTTGCGCCTAACTTTGTCACTGGCAGGCTGCCAGTGAAAGTCCCGTCAAAATCAGTCAGGCCCCTCCAGAGATTATCCGGAACAAACAGACAGACAGATACACGGATAAACAGACAAAACAATTTTTAAATACATTTTTGGTATATGTACCGTGTACACACATTTGCATTTAGTAAAAAACGGTTATTTTAATATTACATTATACATTATATTACATTATTATAACAGACACTCCAATTTTATTTATTTGTATAGATTATTCATCATCAAATGCGTCCACTGTTGGTTATAAGCCTTCCCAATGTTCACCACATTATGTAATCGTGAATAAAGTAGTATTGAAGTAGTTGAATCAGACAGATTCAACTACTTCTTGCAACCTTCATCAGGAAGTCGGACCAACTTGTGGAGGACAGATTATTCAACTAAAATCATTTCCAGAGCCAAGTTCTGTCATAGAATTAACAATCAGCCTATTCTTATACACAATAGTTTTCGATTGGTGTATACTAGAAGAGTTGTCTCGTATGGGTAGGTACAATACACCACTGAAAATACTATCCTATCCATGCAGTCAGGTATATGTCAACGTTACCTTATAAAACATACAGTTTCTCCTATCATACTTGATGCCGGCTGCAACACAGATGTAATGGAGCAGCAAGCTATGGCATCCAATATCGTTCATAATGAAGTTCGTTTTCCATTTGCCGTGTTCGTAGATGAAACTTCTCATTTTATTCTAAAAAAAATAATGTTTTTGTTTTTGTCAAGGTATCAAATATTTGTTTCGGAGTTTGGGTGTTTTCTATGTATAATATGTATGTATTCAAAAAAAAGTAAATAAGTATTCATATCAATTGTCTAGTACCCATAATACAAGCTCTGCTTAGTAAGGGACTAGATGGCGTTGTGTGTTAGATGTCCGAAATATTTCTTTATTATTATTTATTTATTAATGTCCAAAGCAGATGCTACTTTTCCTACTAAATCTTAACTTCGAATTGGAGTCAAGGTGGCTGGAATTGGATTATTTTCTCATATAGAGGAGAAACGAGTAGATGGATCACCGGATGGGAAGTTACTACCGCCGCCCATGGATATCCTCGACTCATGAAACTCAACGTCACTCATTTGGTGAAAAGCAATGAAAAAATTGTTCAAAACTAGTTCTCTTTGAATAGGATGGTATTACCCTCTAACGGAAGTCCAACCTAAAATGAAAACCAGACCCGAAACCCAGTGATCTAGAAGCTTCTCAATGTGTCGTGTGAAACTTGTGAGATATTAAATACAACTGTATTATAGTAACCATGATTGTGACGCATATGGCGTCTCAATCATGAGACGCCATATGCGTCTACATTATTATACAATACTCTTATACAATACAATACGATACAATACAAATACTCAGACTGTCGTAGTCTGAGTATTTGTATGTGTGTTTTTTTCCAGTTAACCTACCTTCATATTTCTAGTATCTCTCAAGACACTGAAGTTACCACTCAGCAGAACATGATTGGATGTATTGTGGAGCTTCAATGTAACAGATATAGGTGGATCCTTGACGTACGGGCGGGATGGTTTCTCACACGCACTAACTTTCACCAATATTATTCTGTAGGGTCCCTGGAATTACGAAGTTGTGTTACTTTCTAGAAACTTACTAAAGTTTCTTGCCACTCTTTGTTCCCACCAATTAGGGACAAAAGGATTTTGGATTTTTTTTTTCTGTATAGGGGAATTTAACTATAATGTACAAGCAGTTCTGATAATATTTTTTATATATTTAATGAACTCATGTTTACTAGAAAATTATTTCTACAAAAAAGAGAACAATATAGATTTAAATTAAATTATCGTAGTATTGTAGCGTGTCTCTACTACCAATTAAATAAATAATTACTCACAAATAAGAACTAAAATTGAGCAACTCACCGAAGTTTCAGATTTTTTTGCATCAACAAAGTGCATTGGTAAATAAAGAAGAAAAATAAAAGCAATATTTGACCAAAAATGTATAGCGAACATACTTAACTCCTGTAAAATAGTTTTAACAATAGTTCGTATTGATAGAAGGTTTTCAGGTCATAACTAGTGCGCCTAATGAGGCATTGATAATGAGAAAACGTAATAATTATGTAGATACGATAAAACGCATCGGGAGTCTAAATGAGATCACAGAGAATTTTGTGATTTAGAATACTTAAAAAAACGAAAAATTGAAGCACGCACTTGTGCTTCTTGAGTTGCAGATATCGATGGGTAGTATTTTATTGTCAGCTGACCCGTCATTATAGATCACAGGAACCGCTCTTAAAAATATTTTTAGTGACTTTGTATTTTACGTATATCTAATAAAAAAATGCACCTCAAAACTTGGTTTTAATATTACTATTATTATTTTCTTTATTTTTGGATTAGTCCCGCTGTGGATGTCTTTCGACTGATATGATAATGATTTACTTTTTAACGTTAAACAGAAGTAAAAGTGAATTATTAGAAGTTATTTTAGTGCGTGTAGTGACACGTTATAGAATAGGGAATGTATCACCAGTTACCGGGCGGTTAACTCAGTGATGCGGAATAATCTCAATGATTCGCAATAGTGTGGATCCTCATGCTACAGTTACAATTTTATTACTTTAGTGACCAACACTCCTGGATTTTGATCACCTTAATAGGCCGCCATAGAGTGCATGGTTCCTTCGGCAAGTATCTAAATAAGATCGGATCGATTTGGACTCAGCCCAGCATACGTTGGAAGACTTCCCCGCGTGGGAGTCTGAACGCAAAGTCCTAGTCGGCCATATCGAAGGAGATCTGTCCTCGCCAATAATCATTGCTGCCATGTTGGCGGGTAAGGAGGGCTGGGTCGCAGTGTTCTTTTTCTATGAGGCTGTAATGCTCCAGAAAGAGACCGCTTAAAGGGATTGGGATCGTGCGAGGGCCGATCCCGAGCGTAGACGACGTCGCCAGCGACACCCGCCTCTGGGGACTGGGTAGGGACCTCTGGTAGCTCATTAATTGATGCGGTCAGCGATAGGGGTGCGGCTTGGTTGCAAAACAGCGTTCAGGCTGCAACACATAGCGGTTGGGCAGACAGGTAGGGGACAGCCGAGGCTTCTCCCAGGATTGAGTTTCTCTAGACCCGGCATCATTCTGAAATAACATGGTCCAGGTCCTCCCCAGTGCAATAGTGGAATCACCACATACCTGGCTCCTCAGCCCTCGAGAAGCCGATGATCCAAAGGGATTTTCCACCTCGTCAAAAAAAAAACGGCAGTGTAACTCACAGTGAAAATTCTAACACATCAAGCAGAGTAGAGTCATTTTGGCAGGCTCATATAAAACAAACATACACTTACTAAAACATAAAGATAGAGATACATTCTATACTCTTACATAATGTACACTAATTTAAAATACAAAACATCTCATGTTCATGGCAAATATATTCTGCTAGTTTTCTCGAATAAATTCACTTGTAGTTTCACTTTAAGAGAGTGGTGATTGGCTCTTGGTGTCAAGAACAGTATAAACCGAGAAAAAGAGTAGACAAACCACAAAAGATTCATTTTTATCTTCTGCCTTTTGGTAAATAATGGTACAATGAAGTGAGTATTTATATGTATAGGTACTTATCTATAAGGAAAAGAAAGGAATTCTAATACTAGCTGACTACAATACCACATTTAACAACTTCGCATAACATGACGTGATATAAATGAATGAGCATCCGTTGCATTGATCAGCGATTCCCGATGCGGATTTAGAGGACGAAATCGACGCCAGCCCACGCGCCCAATATTTAATACGGTACATGACGTACAAATTACGGGTTAAAAGTTTAACTTAAAAATAGTTTTAGTGTGCAATTTTGTGGGTAAGTAACAAAATTTCTGAGTTACGATCAGCCAGTGTTTGCTCCTTGGGTTGGCTAGCATTAAATTTAAAAAAAAAACTGAAATCTACATTCTGTTTTATTTTCTGTTTTCATAAAGTGATTAGATTTAATAAACAAAGAAAAAATAAAATTAATGAGAAACTAAAACGTTTGTCTACTATTGCATTAAATAAATATTTAAAACATAATTATAAATTGTATCCATTCAATCACAAAAGCATATATTAACATTTTAGTCGCGATAACCGATATACACTCGGGCGGGGCCGGGGACAAAAGTTAATTCATGAATATCCTGTTTGATACAGCTCAGTTCATTAGTATCCTTAATAAATGTTGCCTTCAACAAACCATCTGAACAGCCAAATAAACACCGACTAAAAGGCTTATACCCAAACAATCATTTTAAACTGTCAATACTGTAAAAAGTTCGAAATTCAAACAGTGCAGGGTCGGGTGTAAGGAGCACCATAAATCATAATTAGAAGTCATCTAACTTTTCAACGGGTGCCGATAGCCAACATAATCCTTAAGGTACCAACCTAACGGCCTTTGACTCGGACGCCATATTTTATCGATACTGACAATTTGGCGCTAAAATGTTGCCAGAAAATATTTTATGATTTCAATATTTATATATTACTAGCTGTCCCGGCAAACGTCGTTTTGCCATAACTACTAATAAATTAAAAATTAATTTAAAAAACATTGTCCAGCGGACAAAATTGTGAATCTAAACCATTCCCAGATCTCCTTGAACACACACAAAAAATTTCATCAAAATTGGTCCAGTCGTTTGAGAGTAGTTCAGTGACATACACACTCACAGAAGAATTATATATATAAAGATTGATGTGTGACATCTTTCTCTTTTGCTTTTCTGCAGTTTGCGAGTTGCGAGAGTTATTTCTTAAAAAGAGATGAAATAATGTAAGGCGGAACTAAGAAACCTTGTGCGTGTGTGTGAAAATATGATTTTCCCAACTATTAAGTGAGAGAGCTTCTTCAATGAAAGAGTTGTTATTTCATTGTTATTTTTAAAATAATTTCAAGACTTTATTAGCACGATAATACGTATGCAGCATTTTTGCGCTCCAAAAAAAAGGAGCGTTTTGTATCGGTAATGCAGTTTCACGCGACAGTACGTGGGAGGGAACGATAACAAATGATAAGTATTCTTTTGAAAGCGAAAATAACTGAATTTGATATAAATAGTTTCGCGGTTAGCATGTTGGGTATTTTAGCTTTATGACATTTTTGAGGAGTTTAACATTTTTTTTTTCAGGAACCCTTACCCCGTATTTCATGTTTATTTATGTTTTAAATATTATAGTTGGAGTTTGGCTATTATTACGTTATCTTTATCATTAACAGCCTCAAATAACCACTGATAGACATGGTCCTTTCACACCACACTGGTCAGACCTGACTTACAATCCAACTAAAGTTCATTGAAATTGTTATTGACTTCAATACGAACTACATTCAAGCCCAACTCTAAACCAGTCGATAAACGAACTGATATCGTCCGATTATTTTAAGCCGTTTACATTATTTTGACAGCAATGACAAATTAAATGCCTCCCTGGCGGATGTCGAAGATTCATGGGGCGATGTTACAGGACTGGATTCCGGATTCAAATTAATAATGTTATTTTGAATCAATCCGGGAAAGTCATATAAGTTAAAAAAAAAAAATTAAGTATTTTTAACGGTAACATTTAGTGTGGGTAGTATAGTATAGTTCATTTTGTATCTAATGTTTTACAAAAATAAGTAACAAAATACAAGCATATGTAGATGCATACAAAAATTTATGATTATAAACTATTACTTTTTTATTATAATACATTTATATATTGTAACATTCAACTTAACGCAAGTTTTTAATGATTAAAAAAGCTATAGTTCGATTTAATAATATCATTTAAATATTGTATTATAATATGAAATTAAAACACTACATATAAAATGGCCTGATTCATCAACAACGCTATGCCTACCTATACCGGATATATATATAGGACTACGAACTTGAAATATTGTCAGCCAATTTATGTTTTTTTTTGTTCTAAACACCCACTCGAGAAGGATTTTTAGAATAATCACTATTAATCGTAAGGATAAAACGGTTTTATGAAAGTTTGATATTTCCAAAGTTATAAAAACAAAGCAATAGCGAAATGACGATACCTACAAGAACACGCATAAAAAAGAAAATAACAGCAACCAATATAATTATCTGACATCTATGTCTTTGAATTATTTCATACCATGCTCTCATTTATTGAAATAAGTGACTTATCTCCTTTCCCGAGATGTCTATAAATAATATTTCTCTCCAATAAATAATTTGAGACATACTAAATCAATAGATGGACGGCGTGTCGTTATAATTGCTGCTTAGCACCCGCCGCGCATCGCGTTGTGTTATTCTTATACGGACATAAATCGAAGCATATTGACTTAATTTTATTAGAAGTTATTTCTATAATGACTTAGCGCTAAGTCTTTGTTATTGAATGTTTTATCCGTCATTTTTTGAGACTGTGTATCTAGTTTTTGGCACTTTTTAGTAAGATTGATAGCCGATTGAGTAGTCGATAGTCGATTTCTTGAATTTTAGTAATGCATTAATGTAGTTATGTTTAAATTTTACATTAAGTCCCTTTAAAAATAATATTTCATTGGCAACATTCAATAATAATAAAGTTGGTTAAAAATAGTTATCTTACTACCTATTTTACATTGTTTTCGCTTGGAATTGTCCAAAGGTTGGCTGGTAGAAAGTGCCTACGGCATTAAGTCCATCTTTGTCACTGGTAATGTGCAGAAAGTATAAATAAACAAAATAGTTAAGTGCACAGAAACTTGTAATTTATTAATTATAATTTAATTTATTAATTACAGTTACTGCAAAATCGATATCTATTTATTTACCTGTGTAACTCGTGTACTTAAGTACATCGGCGAATTTAATGCCCCGGGCATTCTCTGCCAGCCAACCTTTGGGGGTATAGAGATCTAGTAGGTGCATCGAGATTATAATTGTCCACAACGAGATACAATTGGCATAAACTTAGAATTAGTACATGTCACCATATACATACATACATACACTCATAAATACATACATATAAACACACATGTATAGTCAATTCGCTTAGATACGGTTACTTTAATAGCGTCTCACGAGCGGCTTACGCCGTTATATGAATCAATATACCTATTCGTATTTCACAACAATAACCATAATTGCGTGCGGTGGTACCGACACTATCTTGACTTCCTCGTTGGCGCAGTGGTAGCGTATGCAACTGCTGTGCAAATCTTTGAATGACAAATACTTGTTTCGGAGTTTGGGCATTTTCTATGTATAATATGTATGTACTTATTTACAAAAAAAGTATCCATGTATTTATATCAGTTGTCTAGTACCAATAACAGAAGCTTTGATAGCTTGGGACTAGATGGCGTTGTGTGTTAGATTACGAAATATTAATTTATTTATCTAAGTGAAAGGACTATACATACATAGGCAATAGGGTAGTTGACTGTGTCGCTAATAAATACCGATGTCTCCTTCATTAACACGAATGTTACAAACATCACGAAAAATATAATTATTACAGCTTTTCTATTACAAAATTTATTGAAATAAACATTGAAATATTTTGCTCAATTGAATGGTCTAAAACAGTGACGTCACAAGTTAGTACTTAGTTCATTTTTCATACAAAGTTATCGTTTTGACAGATGATAAAAAGTAACTGATTTGACTAAGTTGTTAACTACCCTGTTCACACATTGAGGATCATAGACTATATTATAAAGATGTATACGAGAGATGACTCTGTCATCATAATTATTAATGTAACAAATATAATCATTACAGTTTTGTCACTAATCACTTAATGCGCAGAAATATTATGAAGCTGACGTTTTAATACCAATCCTACTTAGTATTATAAACGCAAAAGTTTATAAGTATGGATGGACTAATAACTACTGCAAAAACTACTGAACGGATTTAGATGAAACTTTACAGTAATATAATTTATACATCATACACGCAGTCGGAGCTGCGAGAAAAAACTATTGCTAAATAATTCACAAAAAATAAAATACAAAAAAATACATTTAATTTATACCTAAATGAGTTACTTACCTTAGATATTCACACGTCTCTTCTTTACTATTATCTTCCTTATTACTAGAAGGACATAAGAATATAGCATTACACTATAATAACCTAACCGTGATTCATTTAAAAACCAAATTAAAAAACCTAACCTAAAAATATAACACTAGGATATAGACATATTAGTTCTCCATTACAAAATTCAGTAGCCTCAACAAAAAATACGTTCATTTTTATTTATTTTATCAATAAGTAAAGAGAACATACTTGGAATGAATTATGAAACCGCAATTTGAACCTTTCCTGTATGTATATAGATTCCACTTCATTAGCACTCTTAAGATTGTCGATTTAAAAAGAATTTGATTAATAGTTGAAGCGGACAGTAGTAGCAGTGTTTTTTTTTTTTTTTTTAAAATTCGAACGTCCGGTGACTGGCCACCTTTGTACTCGATTCATTTATCAACGTTCTAAAGGATCAAATCGATTCGAAATTTTAATATCGATATTATTGTTCGATGCCATTGGAATTATTTTTATTTTGAGAATGAATGGTATTAGTAAGGGCATAGGAATGTATGAATGGACGTTGGTCTTTGGTAAAGGTGGAAGGGTCAGGAAGGTAGAAAGGTAAAAAAACACAGTACTCATGCTTGCATCCTTGTATTGTACTATAGTTTTAATTTCTCTTGCCAAGCCAATAAATCAACCAAGCAATTAAGGTCTCATATGAGAAAATGTGGAGTATATTGAGATTAAAAATAGATGAGAAGGAAAAGCAATGGCTAAAGCAAAAAAAAATATTTACCGCTTTTTGTTTTTTTTTATTAAAAGGTAACTCCCGCATTAGTAATATTCCTGTGGCGCGGGAGGCTTTACCACAGACAACAGACAGAAACAGACACAAAGAACACCCAGACTCAGAACAACAATTTGTGTATCACACAAAGTGTAGTCCCATGTGGGGATTGAACCCACTACACTTGGAACATTACAATACATATTACTAGCTGACCCACGCAACCTCGTTTGCGTCTCCTGTTGCCCGTAGCGTGATAATTTTTCCCCGTTTTTGTAACATTCTTCATTGGTACTTCGCTCCTGTACGTCTTAGCGTGATGGTATATAGCCCACAGCCTTCCACGCTAAATGGGCTATCTAACACTGAAAGAATTTTTCAAATCGGACCAGCTGTGCCTGAGATTAGCGCGTTCAAACAAACAAACAAACTCTTCAGCTTCATATATTAGTATTGAAGTATAGATTAGGAAATGTTATTATCACCTATGTTAGTTCTCAATATACTTATTTTTTATGGAATAGATGCAAACGAGCAGACGTATTACCTGGTGGTAAGCGATTACCGCCGCCCATGGACACCCGCAATACCAAAGGCGTCACCGTTGGGGGATGGGCCTCCGGTATCCTCACTCACTTGGGGAAACACAGCGTAAGCGCTATTTCACTACGCTTTTCTGCGAGGCCGTGGTATCACTCCGGTCGAGCCAGCCCATACATGCTGAAGCGTAGCTCTCCCACGGTGAAAAGAATTAAAGATATTCTCTCTATAAATAATTGAACAAGTAAACACAGCATCCGGACCAAGTCTGAACCGGCTACCTAAATTTACAAGGGGTATTGGCCACTAATAGCGATCGATCAATGTTGTACTTCCTCGAGATAAAAATGATTAGTCTCGCCTACAGATCGAGATAATCATTATTGGAGTGATAGACGCGATCGGTGGAAGCCGATCGGGTTGTTACCACTGCACGCTCAAATACAGGCTGTTGTTTTATAACCTGTTCAATATAAAAAGCCAGTAGTACATTATAAAATAAGATTGCTACGAGAAATTATTATATAATTTATGATGTAAATAATGTGTGTCACTTTTACTTTTTCAATTTTTCTGATTTAAGAGTGTTTTAATTCTGATAGCATTCATGTCTATGTTTAACTGAAACTGACTGCCAGGAAATAGTCCGTAGATAGTCGAAAATAATAACAAAAACAGAGGCTGTATATTCTCATACGCTTGTAGTAGAAACTATTTTGAAATCAAATCATATAAAAAAGTATCAAAGTACTAATTATTGTTATTACAAATACGATAAAATTCAAAAATGAAACGTCTACAATTCTGCATCCTGTATAATGCCACCGCCTAACTGAGAAGATCCCAGTGTCGCGATACTGTCTCCGTGATAGATAATCTTTGAAATCGAACAACGTTCGACGGGTACACAACACTTAATACCACATTAATTTATGGGGGCTTAAACTTCGTATAACTATATAAATTTTATACTTACGAAGGAACTTCGAGAGCTGTTGTTTTAATCTTAAAAAATAATCTTAAAAAAATAATAAAACCTTTTAAAATCCTTAATCAATGCATTAATTTGCATTACATACGATGTCTTTTTATTGAATACTAGCAGACCCACGCAACCTCGTTTGCGTCTCCTATTGCACGTCGCGTGATAATTTTCCCCCGTTTTTGAAACATTGTTCATTGGTTCTCCTCACCTATTGGTCTTAGCGTGATGAGATATATTCCTCGATAAATGGGCTATCTAACGCTGAAAGAATTTTTCAAATCCAACCAGTAGTTCCTGAGATTAGCGTGTTCAAAGAAACAAACAAACCAACAAACTCTTCAGCTTTATATATTAGTATAGATTGTGACTGTGCGATACAAAAATTGTTGTTTCGAGTCTAAGCGTTCTTTGTGTCCGATTCATGTATGTTTGTGAAGTCCTCTGCGCACAGGATATGCACACCGACGACTTTATAGTTAAAAATCTTTTTAGTTTCCATAAAAAATGTATATACTAAATGAAACCTCTTTTATTCTATTTTTAAAATTTAAAAATATAATAGGAATAACAATGCTAAAAACAAAATTTAAAGGCAAAATTGTTAGTAATTCATTACGGCAAGAAAAAATTAAATTGTTTTTATGCTGTTAATGAATTAAAATTGATTAGATCGTCTTTTTTTATTGAACTTGCTGTGCTCGCTTCAAAAGTCATGTTACGTCGCCATTTGAGCCGAGATGAAAAGTTACGAGCTGTAGGCATGTTAGAAAATGGTGCTATTCAAAGCGTCGTTGCTGAGACCTTACATACCAGCCAAAACGTGATATCTAGATTGTGGTCACGTTATCGCAGTACTGAGGATGTGGCTGAACACCAAAAGACAACCCAATGTCACGGCGTTGCTACTTGTGCAAAGGCTCCAGGAGGTCCACCAGCTGCTGGTAAGCGACCAAACCGTGCGAAGGAGGTTGCATGAAGTCAACCTTCATGCTCGAAGACCGCTACGTGCTCCAGCTCTGCGACGTGGCAATCGCGGTCGGCGGCTTTCGTGGGCTCGGGAGCATTTGTCTTGGAGTGATCAACACTGGTCATCGATGCTGTTCACCGATGAGTCCCTGTTTAGATTTCATCCGGACTCAAGAAGAACTCGTGTTTGGAGAACTCCAGGCAGAGTTAGCCGTCTTCGGCACCCTCATCAGGTCCACACTTACCGAGGGGGGACAATCATGGTGTGGGCAGGAATTCCTCTTGGTGGGCGAACCCAGTTCGTTTGGATTCAAGGCAGCATGACTGCACGAGAATATCTTGCAGAGGTAGTAGAGCCTGTGATTATCTCATACAGAATCCAAATGGACCTGGAGTTTCTATTCATGCACAATAATGCTCCTTCTCATACGATTCGACTGGTATCGACAGCTCTTCAAGATCATAATCGTCAAATACGTCATAAATCGTAAACCGCAATTTATCAAAGTTACAACGAACTACAAGAAGTGTTATATTATGTTACTTGCTGCTACTGAACCCTTCATGTGCGAGTTCGACTCGCATTTGGCCGCTTTTATTTGATCTAAGTTTAGTAGTCAAATATCATCATTTCATCGGTAGTCATTTAGTCGTAAAAAAATATTTATTAATCCAAGAAAAAAACGAAAACATCTTTATCCGGAACCACAACCAATTCAAGCGTATTACAGAATTGACACAATATTAATAGTTTTGCATAAGTTTACGTCAAAGCCTCTATTCAAATCAGATTTTTAAAAATTCAATCACTATATGGCTCTATGCAATTTTTACGCCTATTTTTCTGTATTAAATCTAAATAGGAAATCTAATGTAGCCTATAAAAATTTATCACTTACAAAACGGAACTCTAAGCCTTTGTAATATGATTGTAAGTTATTTGGTTGTTTTCATGGATGATGTTATGTTCTCCATAAGATGTGCTGTCCATCACAATCGATTTGTCCCGAAGCTAGTCGAAGCGACAAAAAAATGAAGATAGGCACCGTTCAATCAATATAATGACTTTATTTAACATTGACAATAAAATATCGCGGTTCTATTGTATGCTGAGTAGAGGAGGGTAGGAGCACCTGTTGGCAGTCGTGGAGCTTTTAAAGCAAGGCTTTATGAAAGTGTTTTCTTGCTTGATCTGACTTTTCACTTGAGACTTTTTGTTAACTTTAAACTTTTCTCTATACTTGTTTATTGATCTTAGCGGTTGACAGGATTGAAAAACAATATTGTGTGAATGAAAATTATATTGATTAATCTTTCCTGAGAGGCATTCACGTTTAGATATATATTTCGGAGATGTGTGGTTGTTTAAAAACAGACAGGAATTCATATCAAACGGTTACCTTTTGTGTTTTTCTCGGATTTACTAATTACATAAATTTACAGAAATCATTTTTAACTCACTACATTGTATTTTCCATTTCAATTGAAATCAATTTAAAATTTTAACAATAGAAAACTGAGTTCAAAAACTCGACCAAATTTAAATGAGGCGAGAAACGGCAGCTTTTAAATAAAAAAACAATCATCATAATTGGTTTTACTAGTCGAAATTTCTGGTAACATAAAAAAAAATACAGTCGAATTGAGAACCTCCTCCTTTTTGAAGTCGGTTTAAAATAAAAATGACACACGGAAATTGGTACTTCAACCTTATTTTGAAGTCATTCAAAGCAGATCCAGATGGACTAACATAAGCCGACAATACTGATCGACTCCCATAAAACATCGTATTGAGACATTCGTCACTCGCGAGACAATGGATTCGATTCCCGTCTGATGTCCGACAGATGACACGATTACTTCGTGACGTATCCATAATTTGATTTATTTGTACCTAGTATAGAGTGAATATATTAAATTACTTTACATGTAACTACTATAAATCAAGCTCCAAATACCTAAGAACAATTCGTAAAAAGATGTGGCACCAAAAGTAACATACACAGAATTTCGCCGTGTGGGGCCGGCATAGAATAGCCCCACCCCATCTCATCCCGTGGGTGTCGTAAAAGGCGACTAAGGGAAAAACGGCGCCGAAGACCAGGCTGCCGAGGAGATCCCAGCCCTTTTCAGGGCTCGCCGTCGCTCCCAGTACCCCTCTGTTTTGCAGAGGGGACAGGGGATGAGACGGTGCCAGGGAACCAAAGACGGAGCCGAACAACATCAGGCTGCCGAGGCGGGTCGGCCCTTGCTGACCCAGGGGCTGACGGGCTCTTGTGCCGTCGAGTCAAGGAAAAGACTTTAAAACCCGACAGCAAAGTCGTTAAAAGCAGTGGCTGCCGTCGCCTCGTACGCCGATGGGATCGGCCGACGGGGTGGTGGCGGCCGGGGGAAAGGCTCTGCGGGAGCGGGATCGAGCGGGGAGCTCTCCTGCCTCGCGAGCCGAGTACCCCGCGAGGAGGGGGGGCGCCGGCGAGCGCAGTTTGCTCGCGCTCCTGAGTCCGAGCCCTGCGGGAGCGGGTTCCCCCGACCGCTGCCCTGCGGGGCATGGGCGACGGGGCAACGGCGCCCCCGAATGAGAGTGGCCACGGGCGGTGGGCCGGGGGGCCTGCCGCCCCACGCTAAAGTGGCGGAATGCGCCCCTCTGTGTTCCTGGGGCGCATTCATACGAGGAGGACAGGCCCCGCCATCTGGGCGCGTGGACCGGAGGGTGGGGCCTCGACTGAGGCGAGCCCGACAACCAGGGCATCCCCAGCCGAGTCGCGGTGAGCAAACTATCCCGCGGCTCGGATTGGGCGAAGGAGGAACACCGTGGTGGTTTAGTAGGTAGTCTAGCCAGGCTCAAGTGGTCAGGAGTCCCACACGAAGCGAACCCCCTGCCCCCGCGGGGGGGGAGCGAAGCGCGTAAATGCATTCCACCACGTAAAAAAAAAAAAAAAAAAAAAAAACATACACAGAATTATATTATAAATTTAACTTTAAAACATTTTAATAAAATAATGTCTATTTACTACAATTTGAGTACAATCAACCTCAGATATAAGAATATTGAACAAAGATTTATACAACGTAAACAAAATATTCCAATCAAATATATTGATACCAAGCATATTTATAATGGTAAACACAGTTGATGAGATATATTTGTAACTTTTTGTTCTTGATTTAATTCATTTATTAGCTTTCAATTCATTCAACTTCTTCACAGTAAACTTTCTTCTTTCATAAACAGTATACATCATTTAGAAATGTTATAAAATTAATACTTTCATAAAGGTTGGGACTCAATGTGGCTTTGGATTTGGTATGTTACTGTCATTTCATAATGAATGCAAACTGCATAGAGTTTATTCACAGACACTTCTTTTTGAGCGTGACTGTATTTTTATAAAAAAAATTAATAGTGCACATAAAAAACAAATTACTATTTTACAGATGTATTCCATTATCATCAAAAAAATATCAATAAATGACTGACCATATTTATTTTGTATTAAATGCTATCAAGTTCAGTTTGAATAGAATATCTCCAATATCACTGTAGACATAATAATCTCAAAACAACCAATCCTACCTATATTTATCTTCGTCAAACCTCAGGATTGCAACTCGAGGGTTGAGTCCATTAACGTAAGTGACTCTCAGTTCGATGTGCAGACATTTTTTGTATGTCTACGTGATTGATAAAGAAAGGCTAGGGCGTATCCCTAGCCTCTCCTACATTCTTTGCTGCCAACTGTACATATTCACTGTGCAAAATAATTATGAGCTTTATGCAACGGATTTTAGGTGCATAATTTAGAGTTTTGAAAAATTCGAGTTTGTCACAAAACCAATTCACTCTTCTTCAAAAATGTTAAAAATGCCATTTTTTTCGAAATTACAAACAGACATTTCAGATTTATATATTTGTATAGATAATGCTAAGTTTTAATTTTTGAACTATTTATTACTGGATATTTATTACAAAGGATTATTAGTTACTTGGTAGTATAGTATATATATTTTCGTTGAATGTCTTAAATGTAATTGTATATGGAAGTCTGTCTTTCACAGATTCCTATAGCAATGAAAGGACACGGAGTGAGAAGAGGACTCCCATATCTACGGCTGTAAAATGTAAAATGTAAGGCTTTATGCTATACCTATCATATAGTGTAATCTAGAACAGTTTTTTAAACAACGCCATCTTGTCCCTATCTAAACCGAGCTTGTATTATGGGTACTAGACAACTGATATAAATACATGAATACTTTTTTGTGAATACATACATATTTTACATAAAAAACACGCAAACTCCAAAACAAATATTTGCAGATCATTCAAACATTTGGTCCGACCCGGGAATCGAACCCGAGACCTCAAGCACAGTCGCATACGCTACAACTGTGCCACCGAGGCAGATAACCTTGGATAAGATTGGAAAACGAATAACCACAGATAATGAAAAGAAGATCCTAACACAACCAGGGCCGTCTTTACCTAATCTGGGGCCCCCGGGCACATAAGAATTTGGGGCGCTTTTGGAAATTAAAAAAAGTGTATTATGCCAACCTTTTTTCTACTATGATAATTTTTATTATGAGTAATCGTAGTAGTGTAGTGAAGTAATAGTTTCTTTCTGGTTCTATGTTAAACAAAACAATCTATTTATTATTACGTGTTCAGGTTCGACGAATTTGAGATTTAAGCCTTCTGACATGTAAAAGAGATTTTATTATAAACACTAAAACACTCTTAAAACCACACAACTCAGACTAATAGTCCATAATGACTGCCGAGATCGCTCTGTTAATCACATATATCACTCAGATATTTGTCTCTCTGTAGCTCTAACTAAACTGCCTTCTCATACTAGATTCCGCTATAACTAGATCATACGGGAAAGTTCAACAGCCTCTTGAAGCGCCCAGTTGCGAAAAACGCTGTTGAATGTAAACAACCAACATAACAAACATAACAAACCAACAACAAGCAGTTCAATATGAACTGATCGGCATTATGTTTATACTCTTAAGTTTTATTATTCTCCTGCCTCATCAATCCAACTAGAACTTTCTCGGCTAAACCGAGTGCCGAGTCTTTTACTGGAATGTTTATTTTGCGTAAGATCGCATCGCTATTGTTACCACGCCAATTGCTTCTATATTTAGCCAGGTGGTGGATATGCACTGTTTTGAACTCGATTGTCGCTGAATCCTGAGGGTCACGTCGTTAATCCGGTTAATCACCTTGTACGGACCCTCCCAGTTGGTCTGTACTTTTGGGGCTTTTTTATGCATACGTGTCGGGCTTTCAGCCAAACTAGTGAACCTTTATCAAAACCGTTTGAGCGCCAGAAGTATCGGGTTTTCTCGTTCCGCTCGCGATGTCAACTGCAATTAGTTTCCAGTTTCCGTGTTATAGGTGCTGATTTCTTTGGTTTCGCACCTGTGGGCCATTTTACAGCAGCAGCAGTATACAAGTAGTAAATTTACGTGTGGAAACCCACACGTACTGTCACCCCACCGGGGTTTACGCGGGGTGGTGTGTCGGAATCGGACCGACGAAAACCACACGCTGTGCCATTCTACGCCTGAGATGGGAGGGATCCGGGATTTGCTGTTATTAATACATACGGACCCCTGCCAGCGCTTGCCCGTACTCAGCTCAGGGCTCAGGCTCATGCTCAGGGTGGCATGAGACGCTGATAGGCGCGCCTATGGGGCCCACTCGAAACTAATCTGCCGGCCGGTTCGCCGGCGGAGTGGAGGTTTTCCTCCCAGGCCTTCAGGCGAGATAGCCTCTTCGCAGAAGATTACAACCGCGGTAAAACTGCTATCGCTACTGGCCATGGAGCGAATGACGGCCGGTAGCTAGAGATCTCGTCCTATGACTGCAGTGAGGGCCCGACGCTGCAATGCCCTAGTGGGGCAAAGCGGGGTATACTAGAAGCGTAACAAATGTGAGTACGAATGGAAATGACGTCATTTCAACCCTCCGTCACGTCACCAAAATAAAACATTAGTCAATAATACAAGAGAATAGATGATGCGTTAACCAATTTTTCGGACATAGCGACATCTAGTGCGAAACTAAGCAGAGCTTGTACTATGTGTACTGAACAACTGATATAAATACGTAATAACTAAACTTTTTTGTAAATACACATAAATTATAAATAGAAAACATCAAAGCTCCGAAACAAATATTTGCAGATTTAACTGATTTAGTAACTAAATAAGGACTGTGTGATCAGAAGCTCCTAACTTGCTTTTAAGTTGCTTCTGAATTTTGAAGACTAAATTCAGCCAAATGCAATAAGCGCTTTAGGATTCGCTTAATTGTAGTAGTTGAGAAATCTTTAAATCATGAAATACTCAACGTTGCGATTATGTGCTTCATGTATGTAATTATGCTTTATCACTAATCTAATGTTATTTTTATTAATATTATAAATAGTGTAAGAAAATAACCAAATTAAGTGTTAGTGGACGAGGCACATTGCTCGCAAAAACGAAAGCCGATGGGGCCATAAAGTTCTTAAGAGATGACCGTATATTATACATGTTATTGCAGCGTTGGTGGGTAGGTCCCCCACAGGGTAATGCAGTAGTGCACCTGACGACCTTCAACTGTACGCTCATGCCAACGTTGAAGATTAGCAACAGCAATCGACAAGATAAACACAGATCTTCTATCGAAAACTGATATGCCAAGCTATAATAATCGGCAGCCGCCATCCGATGAACAGAGTCGATCTCGAGATGTTACCGAAGATAACCTTAAATTGTACCACTGTCCCTATTTGTTCAACGGTGAAAGACATAGGCATATATAAACATAGACATATCTGTACTGCAGTTTTACCTGGCGTGGTCAAGTTATATACCTATGTCAGAGGGTTATCAACATCCTGAGGACATTATACTGTTTGAAAAATTCCTGGTGAAAACTAAATCAACGAGTCAGTCGACTCTATATCCCTTTAATCGACTATGGCGACGTGTGCTACTGGTGTCAGAAATAATCTACGAATATATTCGAGATCGTTTAACATGTTAAGTGCAAAAGAAAGATTGGTCGTAACATTACGATTTGCCACTTGCAACAACTGAAAAGTCGTATCAAGATTTATCATAATTCAGTTCTTTAATTTTCTAACCCTTGCTGACAAAAATATCCCTGAAACACGGACTATTTATAAATGTCTGACACATTAATAAAAAGATGAGTGAGTACCAAACAAAAGTATATGTCCTCATGCACGGACAGTTGCGTGTCGATTGAAGTTATTAACTAAATGCGATTATACCTTCCTAAATGCGTTTCTAATTAGGTTGCAGTCAGTCAAAAACCATCGTTGCTTCTAAATTTAGACGCTAGTTTGCTAACTGCAGATTACTTTTGACTAAATTCATTGAAAACTGAACTGAACTAACTGAAATAAGATGACTAAATTCAGGAAAAGCGCTAAAGGCAGAGAAAATATAGAATTTAGGATTTAACGATCGTAAAGAAGGTGAAAGAGTCACAACTTTGTACGCTTTCATTTTTGAACCATAAAAAATATAAAAATTAAAAGCCTATTAATTATGTCTATTATTTCTTATCTAAATGTACCTACTACGTGTCTTTTTGTGAAAAAAGTGTTATGTGTATGAAAATTTATAACGAGAACATAATAATAAGTCTGAGAAAAAAATCTCGGTTCCTCGGGGCCCCCTTGAGAATGGAGGCCCTGGGCCCGTGCCCCGAGTGCCCTTATGGTAAAGACGGCACTGAACACAACGTTAATCCAGTCTTTTTTCTACCAACGAACGGTACTCTAGATTTTTCTTCACGAATGAACTTCAATCAGCTTGATACCGATTATAATCCGCTTTTGAATCTCCATCTAACAAAAGAGACAGCAACAATAGAACTTTTTTTAAAACCTATAATGTCAACTGCTATTGATTCCGACATTAAAAAATAGGTAAAAAACTCGTGGGAGTCGTATACAGGTATTGATACTGACTTTTGTCGGATCTTGTGAATCATATCGATTCTTTGGATTTTTTATTCGATATTTTGTTCGAATCGAGTCATATGTGAAATTGTTGCGTCGTGATTTCATTCAATTGGAAAGATTTGAGAGCAATTTTTTGTATGTCAACCCTGGGGTTATAAAGGTACATTTAAAACTGCTCATCAACTCCTCAATAGAACTTGGATTATGTCAAACATGATGTTTTTTATAAGAATGTTAAACAAGAAAATAGTCCTAGTGTTTATCAGGTGTAGCTTATAAGTTAGGAAAAAAATGATCAGGTCTGACGAAACTACTCTTTGAAAGGTCTGGTCAAGAACCTGCAAAATTAATCGCATATGGCAGACTGATCCCCAATTTGGCAAAGTAATGGTAATAAAACTGTTTATAAACCCAGTGACTATTTGTTATTTTCAATTAACAGCTTTTCAATAAATGCATATGAAAGTATACACTGTACTTACCCAAAAAATCTACTTTTTTCCGTCTGTCTGTTTGTTCCGGCTAGGCTAATCTCTAAAGGAGTACCTTATGCTACTTTTTTTACAAGCTTCGTTAGAAGTCACCCATGGTACGACGATAACGGCAGGTAACAATGCCGGACTCAGCTAGTTTTCTATAAACTTACAAACTGAAATAGGAATATTTAAAGCGGCCCGGCACATGTTCTGTCATGTATGGTTCCGTAGTTTATTATTATTCATCCATACTACATTACCGTGGAAGAGCCACGCTTCGGCTTGGATGGGCCGGCTCGACCGGAGTGATACGACGGCTCCACAGAAAACCAGTAATATATTTTTATCTAAGCAAATAAATAAAATTGGAGTGTCTGTTTGTAATATTAAAATAAGCTTTTTTTACTAAATGCATATGTATGATACACGGTACATATATCAAAAATGTACTTAAAAGATGTTTTGTCTGTCTGTCCGACCCTGTTCCGGGTAATCTCTGGAACGGTGGGACCGATTTTGACGGGACTATCACTGGCACGTAGCTGATGACCCAAGGAGTAACTTAGGTTACTTTTTTTAGACTTACTTTGTCCCGCGGCGTTACTCGCGGTACAACAGTAACCGCGGGTAAGGCCGCGGGGTTCAGCTAGTTACATATATTAAAGGTACAACTAAAACCGCGGGTAACACCGCGGGGCTCAGATCTCTGGCTAGTCACTTTTTTCTTAAAAACTCTTATAATCCTTATCTTCATTTTTAGTATACATATTTTGTAAATATCAATATCCATTATCATTTCATTGCAGACGATGAAAAATTACGTAAAATCAATATTGTATACAATCCTCTGTGATTATGGCATAGCTATAAAAGTTCAATCTTGAAAATTGTAGCCGTATTCTGTGTATTGCGATAACGTTTTGATATCTCAATAAAAATTGAAAAAGCATTCTGCATGCGGATCAATTTACAAATAGAACTTGCCTTGACCTGGGGCGGTGGATATTCACCAATTAAATACTCAACAGTATTCTCTTCTGGACCCTTTCGTAGAAGCATTGACCAGCCATTGATGAATGCTGATGAAGAAGGGTCCTCCTTTAATTAAAGGATCATCCAATTTTATGTTTGGATGTTAAGTGCTTTAGTTCGAACTTGAAAACGTTAATTACTAGTTTTTGCCCATGGCTGCGCCCACATGCATGTCGGTTATCGCGATAAAGAGTAGTCTATGTCCTTCCTTAATAATCAAAGTATCCCCATGCCAAAATTTTACTGAAATGGCTGCAGTGGTTTAGACGTAGTAGTAGCTTAAAGCGTAACACACAGATAGAGTTACTTTCGAATTTATAATATTAGTATGCGAATGCCGAATGCCGAATACAAGTATTCGTCAACATTCAAGTATAACTTATATATAACAGTCTTTTAAAATAAAACAATATTTTTAGTTTTAGCTTTTACCTTCGCTTCGCATATTATTACTGTCTTCATCTATCAAATTGGACAAATCTAGATTTAATTTTAGTTGGATAAGAAACATCTATTTAAAGTTTAAGATCATCCATTATGTTATTAATTCGATATCGTAAACATACCACAGAATAGTGCAACCGCCGTTGTGGCGGCGCGGCACGGTCGGCGAACGTGCGCAAGCGCTCTTTAATTTGTAAATTGTGCCGCCGCTAGCGCCATCTTGTAGTATCATTGACCACTATGCTACTGTGTACCTTTTTTGTAATTACGATTGGTTTATTGTTGATGATTTCAATTATCTTGAACGTGATGAAAATTATTTAATGCTGCGTTTTATGAAACCTGTGAAGACTTCCTAACAAGGAATGGAAAAATGTCTATAAATGTTTTCGTTTTCCATTTATTTTGGTATAAGGTGGTTTTCGTTTATGAGTTACTAGCTGACCCGTTGTTTTGCCATAAATATATCGGATCACCCTTATCATTTTGGGGGTATGAAAAATAGATGTAGGCTGATTCTGAGACCTATACGATAAGCTCACAATATTTCATAAAATCGGTCCAGCCGTTTCGTATGAGTTTGGTAACAAAAACCGCGACACGAGAATTTATTTATTAGACTAGCTGAACCCCGCAGTGTCACCCGCGGCTATTGTTGTACCGCGAGTAACGCCGCGGGACAAAGTTAGTCTAAAAAAAGTAGCCTAAGTTACTCCCCGAATCTTCAGCTACCTGCTAGTGAAAGTCCCATCAAAATCCGTCCAGCCGTTCCAGAGATTACCCGGAACAAACAGACAGACAGACAGACAGACAGACAAAAATTTTTTTAACTACATTTTTGGTATATGTACCGTGTATACATACATATGCATTTAGTAAAAAGCGGTTATTTTAATATTACAAACAGACACTCCAATTTTATTTATTTGTATAGATTACTGTTTTTAGAAGACAGCAAAGAAATTTGTTTGGATTTTTTTTTGAAATAAGGTATAGAGAAAGATGTATTAAAGTACATAATTTGAAATCACATACGGCTATTAACATCGACCACGAATTCGGATTTCCTATCCGAATAAACCTACTTATAAAATTTCTAAATATAAGAAGAAAAATAATTACAATTGGAAGAACCGATTAATTCTTAGACTTTAATTGGAAGTCAATAATAATTATATTCTATCCACTTGAAACAACGAAGTTATTTGTTCGGAATCGATAAAACAATTAGACCGTTTATAATAAGATTCATAAAGTATAATTACGATTGTTACAAGAACCGATGCGGCTCCTTTGATAAATACCAATGAATCGATTTGTGTGAAAAACCGATTACTTATAGAGGTGTATCTAATTGATTTTTTAACGGTGTTTATTTTCACGGAAGCCAATAGATTTTATGATTGGTGATAAAAAAGCAAGTCGAGAACCGGTTTTAATGTAATCAATCGTAAATATAATCGTTTGATTAGTTCACAAAGGTAGTTATAATTAAAAAGAAAGCATGGAATGTACGAAATAAATCTGTTTCCGTACTAGCTGAACCCCGTGGTATTACCTGTGGGACAAGGCTAGTCTAAAAAAAGTAGCCTAAGTTACCTGGTACTTGCCAGTGAAAGTCCCGTCAAAATCGGTCCAGTCGTTCCAGAGATTACCCGGAACAAACATGCAAACATACAAACAGGCAGACAGAGAGACAAAAATTTAAAAAAAGTTGTACATGTATCGTGTATACATGCATATGCATTTATTTAAAAGCGGTTATTTTAATATTACAAACAGACACTCCAATTTTATTTATTTGTATAGATGAGGATTTGTTTCTAGTGCTGGAGAATAGACGAACCAACGGGTTGGCTTAGGGTTTGCTGATTTTTTTTCTTCTCGGTGCTGTAATCCGTTACTACACAACATACAAACTGTTGTTATTAAACACAACTGTCAAAGTTAGCAACATATATAACTTTATTCGATCAAAAAATGGCCTTCGCTGAACTCAACCAACTAATTTAACGCAAGTTATTGATTCCACTCACTAGCATCACCTACAAAACACAATAAAAAACCCAAATCCAATATTCGTATTGCATATCATTACGACCAAATCAGTGTATTATTACCCCAACAATCAACATGCAACCTAATAGAAATTTCGTACAAATACACAAACAAATTACAACTCCATTCAACGATGATAAAATTGAATTTCGATCAACTCATTTCTGATTCAAAAAAATTATAAATGTGAAAGATAGAGAGGGATATGAATATAGTTTTGGATGAGAGGAAAAGTGAGGCCAGATATCCGTAAGACCGGTAGCCTGAACGCGTTGCAATTATAGTGATCTCGGTCTGAGGGCAATTTTCTCGTGTTTCTATCGTACTCCTAATTAGGTAGTTTTAGTAATCGAATCTTATGCGGTGGTCTCCTGTCATTATTTTGATTATTCCACAGTGCGATTCGCTAATAGAGAATGGAATTGTGAGATCCTTTTCATTTTTTTTATTCCTGACACCGGTATCTCTTTTAGCTTTCGAGCTGTGCTCTTGTGCTGTAAATACTTTGTACGGTAGATGATATTATAAACAAACCATGCTTTTTGTTATTTTTTTATGGAATAGCAAGCAAACAAGCAAACGTATAGCCTGATGGTATTCGATTACCGCCGCCCATGGACACCCGCAACGCCAGAGGCGTCACGAGTGCGTTGCCAGCCTTTGGGGATAGGGAGGGGGATGGGTGGACGGGTTGGAGTATGGGCTTCCGGTATCCTCACTCACTCTGTAAAACACAACGCAAGCGCTGTTTCACACCGGTTTTCTGTAAGAAAAAATAGTATGGTATGTTAAAAATAGTTTCCAAAAGAGGTTAATTCTGATAGTTTCAAAATTTGTAGAATTTAACCTTTTTTTCGTGTCTTCTCTTTCGAAATTGTGAAATGATGATAGGCTGGAGTCTGGAGTGATACTACGACCCATGACAGAATCAGTGTTAAGCATTGGATGGTATTAGTTATCGAGAAAGAATTTTTAGCACAAGTCTGGGGAAAGCCACACGCAGATATTGAGATATTTGATGGGGCTATTTCATTGCACTCTTGAATTATTAACCTTCATATTCGCAGATAGTCACGTATGTCTTGGTGACTTTCCAATAAAGAGAGTATAATTATTTGAAGGGTAGTCAATAATAACCCAAATTATTGCATAAGTACCTATATTTTATCACTAATTGTGCTGTTAACTGCTCGTGTAAAAGTTAACAGTCAAGTTAAAGAAATTCAGTCACCAGCTATATATCCACATCGTCCTACATATACCGTACAAGACGTATACTCGTATACCATAAAACTGTGACAGTTGATCGTACAAATCACGACACGGCTCGACCCGAGTGTCAACGTCCTGATACTCTGATGGTTAACCCTCCACACGTTTGTAAAAAACAATATTCAAACATTATGAGCCATCCGACATCACGCAAGCTCAAATCTTTTTCATCTAAAACAATGGTAAACACGACCGAACACACTTAAGATTAAAACGACCGATATGGTGTATTTTATTTAAATTTATGTCTTATTTCAAACTTCGTGGAATTTATTAATCGGCTAATATGAATTCCGTGTGTGTTTTATAACTTGAGAAATGATATCTGATGTGTTTTTATTTATTTTTAGTGTTCTTGTGTATTGGTTAATGATGAATGGATCCTGGATCCCTCGAATCGTTATTTTATTATTCTCATAACTACACCTTGTTGTCCTACTGATTTTTTTTTCTCTCGAATACAGTTTAAAAAAACCGCGTTAAAACATCAATACAAAAACCCAAGCATAGATTACTAGCCGACCCACGCAACCTCGTTTGCGTCTTCTATTGCCCGTAGCGTGATAATTTTCCCCCGTTTTCGAAACATTTTTCATTAGTGCTCCGCTCCTATTGGTCCGAGCGTGATGATATATAGCCTATAGCCTTCCTCGATAAATGAGCTATCTAACACTGAAAGAATTTTTCAAATCGTACCAGTGGTTCCTGAGATTAGCGTGTTCAAACAAACAAACAAACAAACTCTTCAGCTTTATATATTAGAATAGATAAAGAAATTCATTCAATTTATCAAGTATATGTAAATGCACGATTGGCCTAGTGGTTCAAACGTTCGCCACGCCGTTTTCTATTGCGACAAGTGCTGTGGGTTCAAATCCCATATGGGACAACACTTTGTGTGATCCACGAATTGTTGTTCTGAGTCTGGGTGTTCTTTGTGTCTGTTTCATGTATATTTGTAAAGTCCCCCGCGACACAGGATGTATAGTCCTAATGTGGGAGTTGTCTTTAAAAAAAAACAAAATATGGAGACAAATAAACATGGTTTACCTTATGATAAATGACCTCCGCTGCCTATATGGACATATTGAACATCAATGTGTTGCCCTTGAGTTTCTCTGCCATATTTGAAGAGTTGAGGCTATGT
Organism: Spilosoma lubricipeda; assembly: GCA_905220595.1. NCBI lineage: Eukaryota > Metazoa > Arthropoda > Insecta > Lepidoptera > Erebidae > Spilosoma > Spilosoma lubricipeda. Next base: position 16,268,530 of record HG992293.1, on the reverse strand, counting down.
CACTATTTCAGAGAAATGTAACGAAAGAATAGCTTAGTACCTATATTTTTAGTGTATATTGAACACAGTATGGCATCTCACGTTTAAAGAATGTTTTGTCGTGTAGGTAATTGTTTTGTTTTAAATAATAGAATACCTGTGGACTTGAAAAAGTTATAAAACTATTTAAACCGATCTCATGTCAAAGGCACGAATCCTTCAAAGAATTTTTCTAATTATTTTAAAACATTTAAACCGTCTCTTGTACATTTTATACCGAGTACCTCAGACGGACCGCCACCATAAAGGCAGTGTTCACTCATTTGTCAAACTGTGTGGATATTTATTTATCACAGACCCTCCACAAATAAGAAATACCTCACTGTTAACAAATCTATTTGCTTTTTATATACTTGAAACATAACTTTATATCGTAAAACATAAGGTCTGTAATGGATTGGAAATTGATAGTTTAGGAGCAAAATGTAAACCATTAAGTTGGTGACTTATTCGTTTGACAAAGTTAGGTTAGCTATTTTATCAAATAAAGATTTATCGTTATTTCTTAGCGTATAAGAACTATTATCTATTGAAATTATGAAGAATTAACTGTAAAAAATATAAAATGATTGAATATTTTTAAAATGTAAATAAATTTTCAATCTATTCATTGGTTGTTGAGACCGGGCCACTGTTGTTTAAGTGTTAATACATTTTTTAAATATTTTTAAACAATATTAATGACTTTTACATTACGGGTCATTAGACGTTAAAAATATTTTCGTACCATTTATAAATTTATGACTTTATTTTGTGATGATAAAATTAACAGACATCTTTTAAAGTGTCTAGTGCGTCGTTTAAAACGGGCACTATTAATAATTGTTTTTTTTTAGAATAAGTATGTAATACATTATTGATTGGTTAAGTTGGTAAAGATACTTACAGAGCCATAGGTCGTAAGTTCGACTCTAACTGGTTACAGATAATCTATACTAATATACAAAGCTGAAGAGTTTGTTTGTTTGTTTGAACACGCTAATCTCAGGAACCGCTGGTCCGATTTAAAAAAATATTTCACTGTTAGATAACCCATTTATCGAGGAAGGCTATAGGCTATATATCATCACGTTAAGACCTACAGGAGCGGAGGAACAATGAAGAATGTTACAAAAACGGGGGAAAATTATCACTACGGGCAAATAATAGACGCAAACAAGGTTGCGTGGGTCGGCTAGTTGTCTGATAAGCAGGATCAATGTAGATCAGGACCAAGGTAGTAGGATGACTTAGTGGCCTAGTGGTTTAAGTGGTCACCACGCCGCTTTCTACTGAGCCAAGTGTTGTTGGTTCAAATCCTACATAGGACAATACTTTGTGTGATCCACAAACACACTCTCACACTCACAAATAATTTGGCTTTCTATTGAAAAATTAATTTTCAAAATCGGTTCAGTAGATTAAGAGATTACTCTATTTAACTTCACAAACATTACCTCTTTATAATATAAGTATGTATAAATGACAAAGATAATACAAAAGTACACAAAATTAGTGACAGTTCGATATTAAATTAATGTGTAATAAATCTAAAACAAACTAACAAACAAGATACAGATATGTAATTATTTTTAAAGTTTTTGTCCACAGCTTTTGCCGTCCACCGCTGGACGTAGACACTTTCGTTATTCTCGACGACTTAAATTAAAAAAAAAGTACTTTGCTATTCAATAATCAATATCTAGGAGTTTTTATTCAATTCGTTTTAGATGTATCTTAGCTAAATAAACCTAAAAACCTAAATGCAGGGGCCATATTGATTACCACACTGCTGTATTTTTGAATAATATTGTTCAAACCATAACATTTAAATTATTAATCAATTGTGCACAATAGTTGTTCAGCTAATCGTGCACATAAAGCATAGACAAAGGGATAAAGAGCGAGCTGCTTGACCACACGAAGAGAGACCACAAACAATGTTGCATAGAAGTGATGTTCGCTGGAAAAGACAAATAATAAAATTTTGGGTTCAGACATGCTGTCTACAGTCAATCGTTGTCGACTGCCTCGTTGGTCTCGCGGTTGGCGTGAGCGACTGCTGATCATGAGGTCTCGGGTTCGATTCCCGAGTCGGACCAAACGTTTGTATGATCTACAAATATTTGTTTCGAAGTTTGGGTGTGTTCTATCTATAACATGTATGTATTTACAACAAAAAAAAAGTATATATGTATTTGTATCAGTTCTCTAGTACCCATAACACAAGCTCCGCTTACCTTGGGACTAGACGGCGTTATGTGTTTAGATGTCCGAAATATTTATTATTATTATTATTAATCTAGGTATAACTTGCAATCCGCAATTCAATCGTATAAGCAATATCTTCCCTACCATCTTACCAAACTCTTATCTCATACTGAATTCTCACTTTTCTCATTTAGTTATTAAGGTGTCCAATAAATAGCAACAGGTTTGCTTCTTTATGTAAGAGGGATTAAAATTACGATCGACTAAAAGTAGACTTAAATGTTGCTTTTTACTAACGAGAGGTTTATCTTCATCAACGGACTGTCAAAGTCTCTAGATGGGATGTCCAATGTAGGTGCTTGAAATATTCCTCTGATACCCGTTCGGGAATAGAATCTTAAGTATATTAATAGAAAGAATGAAAAGAACCAAAAAGCGTCTGTCGATTTCCGCAGGTTCAAAGGCATAGAGAGATTCTGTATCTCTACCTTGGTAAGTGACTTTATAGTCTCTTGAGTTCTCATACTCATTCTCATACTCAGATTCAGAGCTATGGACTAAGGTAACTCGGACTCGGGGGTCACAGAAAACTAATAATAACTAGTTCTTTTTTTTATGGTCTAGGGGCAAACGAGCACACGTATCGCCTGATAGTAAGAGATTATCGCCGCCCGCCGACACTCGCAACACCAGAGGCGTCACAAGTGCGTTGCCGGCCTTTGGGAATTGGGGAGCGGGAGGGGGGATCTATTAGGGTATGGGCCTCCTGTATCCTCACTCACTCGGTGAAACACAGCGCGCGCTATTTCACACCGGTTTTCTGTGAGGCCGTGGTATGACTCCAGTCGATCCGGTCCATCCATGCCGAAGCTTGGTTCTCCCACGGTTCTCTGAAAATCCGGTAAACTGGTTGCCAGGAAAGTACTTAACATCGGCTTTCTGTGACCCCGCGGTATCTTTCTGGTCTATTTTGAGTCGAATTTGTGTTCAGGACTTGTACCGTATGCCGTGTGGTGACAGAATAAGAAAACAGAGTTACACCACCCCTATTCACCTCATGGGTGTCTTTAGAGCCGACTAAGGGAATAAACTATGAAGGACAATATCACTGCAAAGGGAAGTAAAGCTTTTAACAAACTATACCAACCCCTCTGGTCAGCGTGTTATAATAAGCCAAAACCATCTTTTTAAGCACAGGCCTAGCTGGAAACTGTTACAAGCTGTTGGATGGGGTGTAAAACTTAATTCTATAAACAAGTTAGTTGGACCACATCCAGTGTATTATATCTGTGGTATTCATATGTCACTGCTCTATCGTATCTGCGTGGGTGTTTCATAGAACTCGCGAGCAGAGCAGCGGCATAAATAATATCTTGTCATGTGTGACGTATGTCTTAATCTGTATCATGATGTTCTTGAGTTGGAATTGGCAACATTGGAAATACTTAATGTGTTTTTGAGAACTGGCTACCTCACGTCGTCTATCCTTATTCATATGAGCTATAGGCACTACATATCCTACTTCCTACTAAAATTATAAATGCGAAAGTTTGTAAGGATGAATGGATGTTTGGATGTTTGTTACGCAAAAACTACTGAACGGATTTGGATGAAACTTTACAGTAATATAGCTTATACATCAGAATAACACATAGGCTAATATTTGCCGCTATAGCCGACATACACGCGGGCGGAGTCGCGGGCAACAACTAGTAACAAGATATTTTTTTACGAAAAATTCGGACTTCAAGAACTGGACCAAATTGAAATGGGACCACATGGAAAGCAGCAGCTCTCAAATAAAAAAGAATATTCATAATCGGTTCACCCAGTCGACAGTTCAGTAACAAACATAAAAAAAAACAGTCGAGTTGAAAACCTCTTCCTTTTTTGAAGTCGGTTGAAAACAAACTAAAGACCTAAGAAGATAGTACTGCTATCGTGAAAAAGCGTCTCACTAGGTCGCTATAGTGTAGACCACCATGCTACATTGTCCACAATTGCAATGAGGATGGTGACCAGTACTTTTGGATTTTACTCATGCTTTCCATCAGGCAGAGTAGAGTCATTGTGGCAGGCTCATACATAAAAAGGATACCGTGGTCATACCTTCCTGCTAGGATTAGTAAAAGCAGCCAGACGAAGACACCAACTGATTAATGCTGAAAATGCTTTTTTTATTTGCCCATACAAAAGCACACGAGTAGACAGTTGATCTGATGGCAAGTGACTATCACCGCCTATATGCTATTGCCCTTTGTGTGTTTAGAGAGATTTTTGTCTTTTACTGAAAGCTGAAAGAAATAATTGCTTGCCAGCGATTTATTTAGTATTTTTTAAGACAACTCTCGCTTTAGGAATACTATACTGTGTCATGGAGGACTTTTCAAATTTACATGAATTGCACAAAAAGGAATGACCACACTAAGAAAAACATATTGTGTTTTTAATTAATCTATACTACAAATAAATAAAATTGGAGTGTCTATTTGTAATATTAAAATAACTGCTTCTTACTAAATCTATACAAATAAATAAAATTACAGTGTCAAAATAACATTTTTTTTAAATGTTTGTCTGTCTGTTTGTTAGTTCCGGGTAATTACACCTCTGGAACGGCTGGATCGCTTTTGATGGGACTTTCACAGGGAGAAGATCTCACTCATCACTGATGATCTAAGGTGTAACTTAGGCTACTTTTTTAGACTAGCTTTGTCTCGCGTCTTTACCCGCGGGGTTCAGCTAGTGCATATATACCGTGGATAACGCTGCGGAGCATGCCCATTAATTAATATCCTTTTATTTTTTCAATTTTTCATCTCATTTTATTGCAACAGAAAGGACAACTGTTGCTCCAAAAAATTGCGAGTACTAATATTACGACTCACCCTTAACCTGACTACGTCACGAAGACAAGACGACGGGTTAATATAGTGTCAGTGTGAAACAAACGCTATCTCGAATTAAAATCGATCAACGCCATCTGGTCACGTTTCTGGAAATTCTGTTATTGTCATTCAATTTGACAACGTCAATCGTTATAGAAAATTATAAATTTATGAAAATAGTACAAGAGTCAGTGAAGATCGGCTTACATTCATCTGATAACCAGATCAAACTTGTTTTTTTTTTTAATTGTTTTAATTAAGAAATACATCTGTGATGGCTTCCCTATCAAGAAACTGTAATTACTATTTTCAAACATTAAATAAAATTTTCACACATTTTTTTCATCATTTTCATTCTATTGATAACCAACTAAATTTAATCCCAAATGTTAATGTTCTTTATCTATACATCTATACAACTAAATAAAATTGGAGTGTCTGTTTGTAATATTAAAATAACCGCTTTTTACTAAATGCATATGTATGTATACACGGTGCATATTCCAAAACTGTAGTTAAAAAAATTTTTGTCTGTCTGTCTGTTTGTCTGTTTGTTTGTTCCGGGTGATCTCTGGAACGGCTGGACGGACAGGACTTTCAATGGCAGGTAGCTGATGATCCAGGGAGTAACTTAGGCTACTTTTTTTAGACTAACTTTGTCTGCGGGACAAAGTTAGTCTCTAGCATTACTCGCGGTACAACAATAACCGCGGGTAACAGCGCGGAGTTCAGCTAGTAGGGAATATGCCTAAGTAGACTTACTTATTTAATTCTAAATAGCTTTCTGGCAACAGGTATGAACAGGTTAATCAATATAGGTAAATACACGAGCTAAAAACTAATAGAAATTGTAAGCAAAATAAAGGTTATTTAATAAGTAGTGTAATGGAATAGGCTTGATTGAGAAAAAAAGAAGAATCAATAAAATTATAATAAAGAAATAGTCATGACAGTTTTGCAATAGGCAACCCATCATAGATGTGTTCATTAATTAATACAATTAAAAGAAAAAGCGAGTTTGATCTGGTTATTAGATGGGTGTAAATCGATCTTCACCGGCTCTTACACCAAAAGTGATTGAGGAATTCAGCGTTTATGGTTTAAATCATCACAAAAAGCTTTTATAGCCCACTGGTTATGCATATGCCTCTCTCTGGTAAGAATATTTTGCCTGACTATACCATCAGAGTCATCTGCCAAAATGACTCTACTCTGCCTGATGGAAAGCATGAGCAGAATCCAAGATTGGTGGTCACCACCACACTGCGAATGCAGACAATGCAACAATACAGCATGGTGACCCACACCATGGCGGGCTAGTGATGTTTCTGCATCATTGGGCCTCCGGTCTCGCACTCACCAACGAAACACGACAGCATGATTGCTGTCATTTTACGTTGATCTTCTGTGCTCAGGTAGTACCGCCCCGGTCGAGCCGGCCCGTTCGTGCTGAAATCAGCGTGGCTCTACTACCTTGACATTGTTTCGATTTTTCTTCTCCTTTCGTGCTGTGGTCCTGCGTTGTTTGCTCCCGTAGTAGGCTCTTACGATGTCCTCGAGGTGAACAGATTTACTGACACTATGTTTTCTTAATCCGTCATAGCAATTTTAATACACAATCATATTTTAACAATTATTTTTACGGGAATTAACACCATCACTTATTAAAAGGTATTATATACCTCTGATTTGCCTGACGTTTCGCCCAGGTTTCACTGGCCGTGATCACAAGCTGACTGTGACCACGGCCTGTGTTACATACCTCTGTCGCCTGGTCGAAACGAAACGAGTTAATTTCCGTAAAAATAATTGTTAATATATCATGGAACGCGAATTATATAAATATTTAATTATCAATCTAAACAGCCATTCTCTTGAAATAACTGCTTGATTATTAGAAATTGTAGCCTTTATACCTCTTCAAGTTTGAAATTTGTTTTTTTTTGTATATTTTACTAGTATTTTACTGTAAATACAAATATTTCATACGTGAATTTATATGATTGTTTCTTGATCGAAATATTCTGTGTAATCAATACATCATCTTCATCTTCCTAGCCTTTATTATTCCCAAGTTTATGTAGGGTAGGTTACTAGTTCAACCGGTTTTACCCAAATATCAGTTTTTCCATGGAAGGACTGGCATCTAACTACCGCAACACTAAAGGGTGAATTGAATTCGAAGAATGAGCTAGTTGTCAGTGTATTTGAGGGCACCGGCTTCCCAATAACGATTGCCATATAACCATATAATAAATATTTCGGATATCAAACACACAACGCCATCTAGTCCCAAGCTAAGCAGAGCTTGTGTTATGGGTACTAGACAACTGATACATACATACTTTCTTTTTGTAAATACATACATATCATACATAGAAAACACCCAAACTCCGAAACAAATATTTGCAGATCATACAAACATTTAGTTCGACCCGGGAATCGAACCCAAGACCTCTAGCACAGCAGTTGCATACGCTGCCACTGCGCCACCGAGGCAGCTAAATATAACATGTTTATGACAACCGGGACCCACGGCTTAATGTGCTCTCCGAGGCACGGGCGGGAAACCCCGCCATCTAACATACCCTGGGTTGCTATTAAGAATTTCTTGTAAGAAAAGCTCAAAAGCAGTCCGATCCGGGAATCGAACCTGAGACCTCTTGATCGGCAGTCGCTATACGCTAACCACTGGACCAACGAGGCAATACAATAGGTATTATAATTACACATTGTGTAATTCATGCCTATACTATAAAAGCGAAACAAACTTTGACTGACTTTTTTTTAGTGCTTAAATAATTAAATATTATTGTAATTATACCATATTTTTTTTTATTTTTTTAGTTTAATTTACAATGGTAACTAAGATCTAATACACGGTTGATACTCGCCAAACGAAATTGTTTAACGGCGAGATGCGCTTTTTTATTAATTAGAATAATCTACGTTACCATATTATAATCATATACTATAACAAAAACAGAAACAAAAGCAACAAAGCAAAATACAGCAACTTGAGGCTTATCCCCAGCTGAGATTAGCGTGTTCAAACAAACAAACAAAGAAACAAACAAACAAACTCTTCAGCTTTATATATTAGTACTAGCCGACCCACGCGACCTCGTTTGCGCCTTATATTGCCCGTAGCGTGAAAATTTCCCCCGTTTTTGAAACATTCTTCATTGTTGCTCCGCTCCTTTTAGTAGTAGCGTGATGATATATACCCTATAGCCTTCCTCGATAAATGGACTATCCAACACCGAAAGAATTTTTCAAATCGGACCAGCGGTTCCTGAGATTAGCGTGTTCAAACAAACAAACAAAGAAACAAACAAACAAACTCTTCAGCTTTATATATTAGTACTAGCCGACCCACGCAACCTCGTTTGCGCCTTATATTGCCCGTAGCGTGAAAATTTCCCCCGTTTTTGAAACATTCTTCATTGTTGCTCCGCTCCTATTAGTAGTAGCGTGATGATATATACCCTATAGCCTTCCTCGATAAATGGACTATCCAACACCGAAAGAATTTTTCAAATCGGACCAGCGGTTCCTGAGATTAGCGTGTTCAAACAAACAAACAAAGAAACAAACAAACAAACTCTTCAGCTTTATATATTAGTACTAGCCGACCCACGCAACCTCGTTTGCGCCTTATATTGCCCGTAGCGTGAAAATTTCCCCCGTTTTTGAAACATTCTTCATTGTTGCTCCGCTCCTATTAGTAGTAGCGTGATGATATATACCCTATAGCCTTCCTCGATAAATGGACTATCCAATACTGCAAGAATTTTTCAAATCGGACCAGCGGTTCCTGAGATTAGCGTGTTCAAACAAACAAACAAACAAACTCTTCAGCTTTATATATTAGTATAGATATATTAATTTATAAACTGTCCCTCTGTCCTACTTTCTCGGCCAAACTACTGTACCGATTTCAATGAAATTTGGCATGGAGATACTTTGATTCTTGAAGAAGAACATAGGCTATTCTTTTCTGCGATAGCTGACACATTAAGCTATCATGTAATATGCAAGTACTTTTTATGACATCACTCAATATATATTTATCTATGTTGAAGTTGAAGTACCAATAATACAAGCTCTGCTAAGCCCAGGTGTTGAGCAATGTATTGTCAGCCTCAGGATATTATTAAAAAATAAAATAGTTTCCTCGAGAGTAATAATCACAACTGTTTTTATTAGAAATTAATGTATTAAAGTGACTCGGTTTACTACCGAAGCCTTTTATAATAATTACCTGATACTGAAAACTAAACTAACCATCTATAACTTAGGTACAGTTTTAAAAATTCACCAAATTATAAAAAAACTTGAAAGGTGTCAAGGGACACCCGGCTGGAACGAAGTCTAGATATCCTACTGCTAATAAAAATGCGCATAAAATACTCAAATTATTTTATAAATATTCAGACTGTACAAAATATACTATAAACCAATATATTTTCTGTAAATAAATGCAAAAAGCCGACATCACGTGGTATTCCCAGGCGGTCACCCATCTAAGTACTAACCACACCCGATGTTACTCAACTTCGGTGATCGGACGAGAACCGGTGTATTCAACATGGTATGGACGTTGGCAATTAATTTGTTATATTTAACGTTGAGTATCCAGCACTCTGACGTCAACTCAATGTTAATATAGCAAAAAGTGTCTTAAGCGCCATAAGGAACTTCGTTTCAATAACAACGTATTTCCAAAAAAAATAGTAACAACCTAACCAAAGAAATTGTACTTAATCTTAATTACAATTCTTAAAATATTCTAGTGTCGATATCGATAAAACGAAAGACCTCAACTATACAAATAAATAAAATTGGAGTGTCTATTTGTAATATTAAAATAACTGCTTCTTACTAAATCTATACAAACAAATAAAATTACAGTGTCAAAATAACATTTTTTTAAATGTTTGTCTGTCTGTTTGTTAGTTCCGGGTAATTACACCTCTGGAACGGCTGGACCGCTTTTGATGGGACTTTCACAGGGAGAAGATCTCACTCATCACTGATGATCTAAGGAGTAACTTAGGTTACTTTTTTAGACTAGCTTTGTCTCGCGGCGTTACCCGCGGGGTTCAGCTAGTGCATATATACCGTGGGTAACGCTACGGCGGATGCCAATTAATTAATATCCTTTTATTTCTTAAATTTTTCATCTCATTTTACTGCAACAGAAATGACAACTGTTGCTCCAAAAAATTACGAGTACTAATATTACGACTCGCAAACCCCTGAATACGTCACGAAGACAAGACGACGGGTTAATATAGTGTCAGTGTGAAACAAACGCTATCTCGAATTAAAATCGATCAACGCCATCTAGTCACGTTTCTGGAAATTCTGTTATTGTCATTCAATTTGACAACGTCAATCGTTATAGAAAATTATAAATTTATGAAAATAGAACAAGAGTCAGTGAAGATCGACTTACATTCATCTGATAACCAGATCAAATTTTTTTTTTTTTAAATTGTTTTAATTAAGAAACACATCTGTGATGGCTTCCCTATCAAGAAACTGTAATTACTATTTTCAAAATTAAATAAAATTTTCACACATTTTTTCATCATTTTCATTCTATTGATAACCAACTAAATTTAATCCCAAATGTTAATGTTCTTTATCTATACATCTATACAACTAAATAAAATTGGAGTATCTGTTTGTACATGTACAAAAATCTATACAAATAAATAAAATTGGAGTGTCTGTTTGTAATATTCAAATACCAATAAAAAATAAAAAGGCCGGCAACGCACCTGTGACGCCTCTGGTGTTGCGGGTGTCCATGGGCGGCGGTAATCACTTACCATCAGGTGATACGTCTGCTCGTTTGCCACATATTTAAATTTAAAAAAAAAAAAAAACCGCTTTTTACTTAATGCATATGTATGTATAACACGATACATATACCAAAAATGTAGTTAAAAAAATTTTTGTCTGTATGTCTGTCTGTCTGTCTGTTTGTTCCGGGTAATTTCTGGAACAGCTGGACGGATTTTGACGGGACTTTCACTGGCAGGTAGCTGATGATCCGGGGTGTAACTTAGTCTACTTTTTTTTTACTCACTTTGTCGCGCGGCGTTACTCGCGGTACAACAATAACCGCGGGTAACACCGCGGGGTTCAGCTAGTCAAATATAAAAATAAATCAAATTTAACGATTTACACATAAACACGTCCTCAAATCCCTTACCCAGAACTTTCGGAGAAATAACTTTCTCCGAAACCACCCCTAACCATTATCAATCATTAAAATCATAAAGCTTAATCAGGCTGAAACTAAAACACGTACAGAATAAATTCAAGGTATCCGATTTTCAATCCTCTCTGCCCGAGGTCCGCCTTCTCAGAAGTGAATGAACTCGGCTGCCTGATACGTTTCCTGATAGATCTCTGTGTCACGTACACACAAACAAACGTACTAAACGATTTAGTATAGTTGCTTGTTAGGTGCACTTTTTATTATAGTTTTTTTGAAGATAACTCTACTAAGAATGTATCCTGTACAGTGAATTTGTATTGTGTATATTCATATATTGTTAGTCCTTAAAATTATTCACGTACTTATTATATCCGACAATTTCATTAAAAAATCTTTCTCATGATGTGGCCTGTTAAAAATTTTAATGTCGGTTGATCTTCAAATGGCCTTATAGGGGTGCGATTTCCACCTAGAACAAATAATTATGACCATGATCATTTGTTCCGTATTTCGATGTAATTTTACCCATGACTAGCAGACCCACGCAACCTCGTTTGCGTCTCCTATTGCACGTAGCGTGATAATTTGCCCCCGTTTTTGTAATATTCTTCATTGGTGCTCCGCTCCTGTAGGTCGCAGCGTGATCATATATAGCCCATAGCCTTCCTCGATATATGGGCTATTTAACACTGAAAGGATTTTTCAAATCGGACTTGTAGTTCCTGAGATTAGCACATTCAAACAAACAAACAAACTCTTCAGCTTTATATATTAGTATAGATATGTATGTATTTGGATTATGGTCATGCTTTCCATCGGACAGAGTGGTCGCTTTAGCAGGCTCACACCTTTATAGAAATTTTGAAATATTCGTATCTATATGTATGTTTATCAGTAGGTCATCATAGTAAAGACTTAACTTAGTTTTGGGTCTAATCGCTGTTTATGTGAAGTGTGAAGTTCTTATTATCATCCAATAATCATAACAGCCCGTTTCTTAAAAATCTTTTATTTTTTCACGTCCAGAAACATTGGTAACTGTGTATCATCGGAATGTATTTTGTGATTGGATCTTTCCGATTGGGCGGCCATTGCTACTGAATAAATCGAAGTTACAAAATATTAAAACAAAGTCACTCAAAGACAGTTAGTTCGAAATTAGACTTTAATATTGGAGCATAAGAGCTTAGAATACAATACTGAACTGTACTACTTAATTTTGATAGTAAATATTTTTAAATTATTTTTCGGATGAACGCGCTGTGTTTGTTCGGCCATGAACGGAACGCGTCAATCGAATTCGAAATTTAAATTCAAATGTGTCAATTTAACACTTAATTTTGATATTGACATTCGATTAAGGTTTTTTAAATGATTGAATGATTATGAATTTTATTTTTGTTTATAGTATTAAAAATATATGTTGTTAATAAATTACACAGTCATTCATAGTACCTACAGACATTCCTCCATACAAATATTATAATTCAAAAGTGATTCTGTCTGTCTGTTCGCTTTCACGACTGAACCTATACCATCTTATATACTTTAAAATTAAGATAACTAAATCAAAACTCCTGGATTCTGCTCATGCTTTCATCAGACAAAGAGTCACTTTTTCGGGGTCATACATAAAAAAAAGTAGTCAAAAACATTTGCAACTGACGAGATTCATAAAAACGAAAACAAGATAAATACAAAACAAACCAATGCAAATATTTCAAACCAAAATCGAAAACACATCAGTGACATTACACTTTACTTCAAAAATGTAGTTAAGTTAAAAAAACGACTATTTTTTTCCCAATAACTTCGCAGCGGGTCGGCCATTCGTATTGTGAGTTGACAACAAAAAATAGGGACACCCAATGCTTTAACTGAAGAAGACATACATTAACTGGGCAATAATTATAATTCAAAGTGGACATTACCGTTTCTGATTGGCGCAAATCTATAAGATCAGCGATAACGAAATAAACTATCAATTCAAATATAGGTTCCTTGATGAATTGTAAATTATGTTTTTCGTTTCTCACTCTTAGAGGTACCTAACTAGATGCAAAATAAACCCTCTAAAATCAAAATGTTTTTTTTCTAATCGATTCACAATTGATAGTGTTCTGAGGTAGCAAACAACAGAAAAGAATTGGAGCAGCAAAATTGATAAATTAACGAAAACTATTTAAATTGTAGCTCAAACACATTCACAAAAATAACTACCATACATAAGTAAAATCTGTAGAGGCATACGAAAGATGAAAAATCTTAATAAAAAACAAAATAGATACAATTTCTTGTACTTTCATGACTTTTATCATAGTGTGTGTGTGTGTGTGCTTATTTTTTTAAACTTTAAATACTCATAATTATACACACTCAAATTTTAATATCTAACACTTTAAATATCGTAAAAGAATACAATTAACATGGTTATTTGATTAAGATACTTTTCTCCCATGACTTAAACCAACGACTAAAGGTCATTTAGGTAACGAACTGACGATTATTGCCTGAATGCAATATTGATGTTGCATTCGGTAATTTGTATTTTGCAATTTATTTTTAAATTTGCTTTAAAACTTACTGTTATTTGCAAACATAAGTTAGAGCGGGACAGCAACACTTTTATTACTTTCTTGTGTTAATCAGTAGGAATGTTGTAGTTCTCATGTTTATGTGTGAGTTTAATTGTTTTTATTGCTTAATTTGTTTGTGGGTTTTAGGATTCCGTAGGCTTAATAATAAAGCTTATACTTTCGTTACAGATTGTTAATATTTTATAGTTACCTATTTATAACACGACGATAAAGTGATTAACTATAATAAATCGTTTAAAAAAGAATATGAAATCTGAACATACTAGAATCAAACTGACTTGTTATTATTATCTTTATTAAGTTTCACCTCCTCTGTAAACTTAATAAAGAGATAGTGAAATAAGTATAAGTGAGTTTGATACCAGAATGTATTGCTACAAGTTCAACCAAGTGTCGACAACCGAGAGTATAAATTACATTGATACCTTAACATACGCAAGTACTGATAAACATGTTTTGTTAAAATAGGAATCTGCGGGATTGCTACCATGTATCTTTTTGTTTGTCAGTATCCGATATAGCCCCGAAATATCGGATACTGACAAACAAAAGATACATAGTAGCAATCCCGCAGATTCCTATTTTAATACTGACCACGAAGGTTTAAAACAAAGGTGTTTTGAGTTCAATTCCCGGTGTAAATTTAATTCTATAAAACCTGTAAAATGTAAATTTATTAATAAAAAAAACAATCAATTTTTGTGTTTCAATAATTTGTTTAAGAAAAATTACATTCTAAAATGATTTTTGATAAAATAAGTGTTCCTAAAAGTTAGTTTGGCCTTGGAAATTCTGATAAAAATTGTAGCTGTACTAGATTTGGCCGTGTTTCCGCCTGCGTTTATATCAGTGGTAAAGTATTGTGGTAAACAGAAGCCTATGTGACATATGTCATTCTGATATATAAGCTATTTAAATGTTAACTTTCATCTAGATCTGTTAAGTAGGAAGTTAAATAAATAATAAACTACGGAACCATACTTGAGAAAACATGTACCTGACCTGGTTAAATGTTGCTGTTTTAAGTCGTACGCTTATACAAAATAATTGTCACTGCAAAATATATGTCAAGTTCAAGTGTAGCCTAAGAGTTATTTTTTTTCATGTTTCTTTGAAAAGAAAACTCCAGCATTATATAATATAAATATAATATAATATAAAATACATAATATATCCTGTGTCGCGGGGGATTTTAAAAACATACATGATACGGCTCAGATCAAATAAAAAAATGTAGCTAACGCACGGCTTTGTTCTTGCTGAAGCAAAAAAAGTAGCGTAGTTCCAAGTAAGTACACGCGTTAACGCACTAACTATGCTTTAAACGACGCTACTATTCGTCAGTATTGTACAAGTATTGACAACTTGAACGATACTTTTGCTATGTTCCAAGGTGTACATACTTAAAATCGCATAGCCCAGGTTCCTTCAAGAGAGCGAGGCTTGAGGCTGCCTTCGGTTTGATTCTTGGTGGAAGCACTACATGAGTATGTATCATTATATTTCAAATTTTTCCAAGAACCCGCATATCCGAAGGGATTTTTCACCCTCTCACAAAGAAATATTTACATCTCATGATAACCCCTCCAATTAATTAGTAAAGGAATTGAAGAAGTCGTTGAAGATACCAGGTTGGGTCCAATACGGTAACTACTCTTATTATAAGACCACTACAGGTTTTATGTAACATAATTGCCCCCGTTTTTGAAACATTCTTCTTTGTTGCTCCGCTCCTATTAGTAGTAGCGTGATGATATATACCCTATAGCCTTCCTCGATAAATGGACTATCCAACACCGAAAGAATTTTTCAAATCGGACCAGCGGTTCCTGAGATTAGCGTGTTCAAACAAACAAACAAACAAACAAACAAACAAACTCTTCAGCTTTATATATTAGTAATCTATACTAGATAGATCTATACTAGATACTAGACTCGCTACTACTAATAGGAGCGGAGCAACAAAGAAGAATGTTTCAAAAACGGGGGAAATTTTCACGCTACGGACAATATAAGGCGCAAACGAGGTTGCGTGGGTCGGCTAGTAGTATATATTTAACGTTCATAGTACAAGCTCAGTTTCTTTTAAAGGTATTTACAAAGTTAAAACATATTTATTATTAAACTTCCCCATATTATATCTCGTAGCATGCTTCTTCTATGAGTTCAGCATTTATAATGTAAATAAAACATGTTATTCACTGTCTTTAACGGCATTACAGTAATTACATTTTTAATTAAACCCATAACAGGTTTCCAACTTTTTAACTATCACACATAAAATAAAAATAAGTACACCGTAATATAAAATGGCGATAATACAAAAATGGAATTATTGTAGGGTAGGGTGATATAAGGGAGGCCATTTAAAAAAGTTTGATTGAACCGGGAGGAACTTTTGATTGTATCCCGAAGATTCGGAATAAAAACAAGATATAAATAATGCTTGGGATAAACAAAGAAATAATGTATTGAGAAGTTATAATAATAAGGAAATCTGTTTGTTTTTCATGATTTAGGAATCTCTGCCATACTTTTAGGGGCGAGGTATCAGGTCGGATCCCTAGCCCCTAAAAGTATGGCAAAAGTAAACCTTTCTGATCAAAAAGTTTTGCATAGCCTAAAATTTTAGGTGATAATGTGTTATCCATTGTGACGTTACTAAAATATTCACAATGTGGAATACACCATTTAAAAGCTAAAGCCTTATCCCTAAGGAGAGACCTATGTAGGTACAGTACTAGACTATTAAGGCTGTTGATTTATTGAAATGTACACTCACTGAATAAAGTCTGCTATGGTAACTATAGAATATTGATAAAAATACACATTCATATGTTTTGGATATAAAACAAATGGTCCTTTACAATTATACATCATACAATTACTTTATACCGTGGGAGAGCCACGCTTCGGCATAAATGGGCCGGTTCGACCGGACTGATACCACGGCCTCACAGAAAACCGGTGTGAAATAACACTTGCGCTGTGATTCACTGAGTCAGTGAGGATACCCGAGGCCCATACCCCAACCCCTCTCAACCAAAAGGCACAAAAAGGCCGGCAACGCACTTGTGACGCCTCTGGTGTTTCGGGTGTCCATGGGCGGCGGTAATCGCTTACCATTAGGTGATACGTCTGTTCGTTTTCTTCTATACCATAAATAAAAAGTTAAAAAAAAGTTTTAGTCTATATAAATTGAGCCCAGGCCCCATCTTTAAGCAATCGGGATTACTTACTACTGTAAAATAGTTTTTAAATATGAATATTATAACGTCAGTAGATAATTTCTTAGGGTTTTTACCTTAAACAGACAATTTAGCATTCGGTAAAATAAACATACACAAATAACATTTCTCCGAAACCCCCAATTATCATAACCCATTCTCTTCCGAGCGAATAGGGCATAAAAATGAAAAGTTTGATTAAATAAATAATAAAGCGACAAATCGCCAGTCGCAGCGATTAGTCGCTACGTTTTTACGACATATCCGTCAGAGTTCGTTCGATGCCAATCTAACTTTGTCGAGACGTACCAACACGTTTATAGCATTTACATGTGCCGCTGTTATTGTTTCAATTACGACATTACGAGATAATCTAGAAAACCCCGTTCATGATTGTCAAAATAAAATTATATAAAGAAACGTAAAATATCGTATTCACATTCAAACCTTGTTTAGTATTTTCAATGGTTAATTTTTTCACCATACTCGTTACGAATGCAGATAATGCAACAATGCAGTATAGTGACCTACCCCATAGCGGCCTAAAGATGCTTTTACATCATCGGGACTCCTTTCTCGCACTCACCAACAAATGATGACAGCACAAACGCTGTTATTTTACGTTGATTTTCTGCACGAGGTTAGAACCGAGTCGAGTCGGCCCGTTCTTGCTGATATCAGCGTGGTTCTACTACCTTGAAATGTATGTCTCTTTCTAGGTAAGCAGGCAGTAAGCCAGTGAATTAATAGCCTTAATTTTCTAAGTCAATATTATCGATGTCACACACATGATAATTATTATTATTTATCCAGGGTAGGAACTGAATCCACGACCTGACAGTAGGAGTCACCCAGTCATGCCTACAAGGCCAGCAGACCTACTAGTTAAAATAATTTTTCGGACAATTTCCGAAATCTCTTATTTGAAATTCTCTCAGTAACACAGAACAAATACAACTTATTTTAAGTTTTTAATGAAAATATCCTTTGGTAAAGTTGATCTGAAGCACAGAATAATTCAGTGGCTTGTTCAAATCCCGCAGTGTGTAACCTCGCTTCACTGAAGTATATACTCCTATACAACAATAGGTATACTCCTCATCCTAAGCAGCTGAGAGGGATTATTGGACACAGTCTCCTTAATATAAAGGAATAATCAAGGGGATAGTTTTAATTCTATTGTTTTATGGCCTTGTTTAAAACGTTTTTTTATGTACGAACCTGCCAAAAGGACTCTACTCTGCCTGATGGAAAGTATAAGCAGGATCTAAGAGTGGTGGTAAACATTGCGAATGCAGACAATGCAACAATGCAGCGTGGTGACTCACACCATGGTGTCCTAGTGATGCTTCTGCAACATTGGGCCTACGGTTTTGCATTCACCAACGAAACACGACAGCACGAACGCTGTCATTTTACGTTGCTTTTCAGTGCGAAGGTGTAGTACTCTGTAGAGCCGTGAGTGCTGAAATCAGAATGGCTCTTATATCTTGAAATGCTTGGAACTATACTAACTATACATAGAACAAACACTATATAAACGCTTCTGGCCAGCCTAGTGTAGAAGATGAAAATTTGTTCCAAAGAAGAGATAATGATTACTTTTAGCAGCAAAAAAAGAAAAGAAAGACGAATCACTTAATGCAGCGTGACTACTTGATCACCGCCGTCTATGAGCCCCGGTAGCGAAAAAGTCTATGTCACTAGTGGATTGTCGCATTGAGTTGGTCTAATGATACAGGAACATCTCAATACGCCGCCAATGTGGGTCATCATGCTGAATTGTTGCATTGTGGTGTACCAGGCCGAAATCTTCTTTCGAAGGAGAAGCTTATGTCCAGCAGTGAACTGTCAAAAGCTGTTAATATTATTTAATTTCACTTCACTTGGTCTAAAGTATAAGATATTTGCTTAACACCGGTTTTTGGTGAAGCGGAGCCATGATTTTGGTCCTTCGAGCCGGCCCAAAATCAAGTGCCCAACATTTTCTCTTCTTTATATATACGAGTATGTAGAATAATCTAGCCAGATTATTAAATTTCAAAAGCTTTAACTCAAAGCTTAATTATATTGAACGACGCCTAAACATCATCCCCTGTATTATAATTTAATCAACAAATAACCGATCAGGGATGAAGCAAAATTAATTGACCGTTTAACGATTCCCCTAAATATCAAGTTTGTCGTCAAATTTCTTAGCTTCCGAATTAATTACTGACTCAATTTTTCGATCAAGGGTCGCATAGATTAAGAGTGAAGAAACGATATTAGGTTTTCGAGTACTTGTTGAAATACCTGCCCAATAATTTTGCTTATACTTTACCAATGTTAAATTCGAAGTGATTACAAGTTTTATATATATAATCGTGTCCTTCAATTTTACATTTATGTTTTGTATGTGATTTATTTTTCTAATCGTAATTTTTTTAGACAAATCTAAGTTTTTTCGAGGTAGTGAAATCTTTACAACAAGTTTAAACCTAAAAATCAGTGTCTTAATTAGAAATGTAGTTTTTCTAATTCTATTGACTTAAATGTTTGGAATTAATTTGTTACAAAAACAGAAAATAACATTAAAGTCACTAGGTTATTGTAAACAGGTATTTATGTGTTTTAAATTAAAACATATATAATGTATAACTTATGTATAATTGGTTAGTGTATCGTGATATACAATATATCAGTATGCCTAACAGTATTTCACAAAATTAAAAAAAACATTTCGTTGCACTATACGTTATTTTTAATTCCATTTTAGTATGTCATTCGCTTTAGAGGCAGAAAACATTTCAAGCAGTTACTTGTACATATAGATATGTGTGTCTGTGAATGTTTAGTCTTTGAACTCCTTGCCTTAATTTTATTTGACGTTTTGACAGTATCGCTCAGCCATCAAATAGAGACAGATATATTGGTAAACATTATAGTCAGAAAGAGATGACTTGGTTTTCGATCGGGATTAAGTTGTCAGCAGGTATGCCAAGCTATTTATGAAATATATATTAAAGAGAAGAACTATAGCGACAAATGTTTAGACATTTGTATTAACTACTAAATCACATTTAGAACGGCAAAACTAATTTGCAAAAATGGCCAGTGATATAGAATATATATTGAAAAGCACACAAATTCTTTAATATAGAAAGGCAATGAAAACAATCGAAGCTATGGGCCAGCAAATGTACTCGATACTAATTTTTATTATAAATGCAAATATGAGTTTTTTGTTTATCGCCGGAATCATAAGTGATTTCAATTGAGAAAATATTTTTTACCAAAGGAAAACTTACATTATTAGCTAGTGACATTAACTTTTTTCGGTGCAAAAATCCCTTCAAATACCACCTCCTGGTGGCATGTCGGACTACTTAATGGCCCGTATTCACTTTGATTAGTGCGAGTGTGTGTGAAAATACGTGTGGACCGCGAATTCGCTGTCTTCACGTATTTTCTACCAATCATTGATCACCTGCACTACGCACTTGCACTCGCACTAATCAAAGTGGATACAAGCCCTAACGTAAACATTTCTCGTTTAGCGACATTCGTTAATCAAAAAGGCCATAGAACGTAAATATAACCCCACATCCTTATCAAAACGGACATTATTTAAACAACAATGGTCCAACGAACTAAAAAACAGTACCAATTAGTATTAATACTATCCGTGCGATGATCGCCGCGGTCATAATTGACTACATGATCCTATATTCATACCAATGACTTTGGTCATCAATACCCTATTCATTAAATAACAACGCAACTCCTCGATAAACTACAACTATATAGATACCTTAAACTTGACGTTTAAGGTTGAAAATTCATCAACGTTGGTTTTCCAGTTAGGGTTGATACACACAACTGCTGTTAAGTCTTAATTATTAAATACGTTTGACATCCGTTCACGCGATATCGTGTCAATGACATTAGTGTGGCGACACCCTTATGAGTTAGTTATGATGCTGTGTTTGTTTTTGTGTTTAATTGGAGGTATTTTATTCAAACCAGTCAAAGGAAAACTTGAAACAAATCAGAATCCTGAGCGTTAGCGAGGGAATCAAAAGAGCACGGGGTGAAGAATCTTTGCACTCGAGTGCAACACGTAACTTTTCATCCCACCTCAGCGAGTAAATGACTAAATGTAAAAAAAGAAAATGGCGCGGGCAACGCAAAAGTAAAAAAAAGTACACTAAGAAGGTACACTGAGTTTTTAATAAATTAAAAAGGTTGTATGATAAATTCGGCACCATTGAGGCAGAACTAAATAGGTTTAATGATGTTTTGAAGTCACAAACTTAGTGCACATGATGTTCTACATTCAATTTACTTTATCCTCTAGCGGATAAAAACGGCTTTTGCACTCAGATACCGAAGGACAAAAATACTCTATCCGAGATGGGGGGATAAAAAGACCATTGATGCTAACCGTTAACCAGATCCCAAAGGAGAGTCTGCGACTTATTACACGCTTGTGTTTCTTAAGTTGTTGGTGTACAGTAGGGAACTCCCTCGGTGTGCAGCAAACGAGGTCTAGGCTTCGATACCCGCACCAAATGTTTGTATGATCTGCAAATATTTGTTTCGGAGTTTGGGTGTTTCTTTGTATGATTTATATGTGTTTACAAAAAAACAAACTCCACTTAGTTTGTAGTTAAATATGCGTCAGATGTCCGAAGTATTTATTTATTTTATTAGTGGTCTTCACTCCTTACCATTATTCCTGAGCAAGTTTTCTCCATATACCATAAACAAGGAGGATTTAATACCAGAAACTACGTTGTACTTTTATTTAATCTACTGTTATCTTTGACCTGTTTGTCTAGTCGTAATCTACTTTGATGATCTGACTTCTAATAAATAGGTCCTGGGTTCGACTCTTACCCAGGACAGACAATTGTGTTAATGCCATAATCAATGTTAAGATGTAGTAATTTTTCAGTTTTACAGATTGGGTTGCGACTCAAATAAAAAAACAGGAGTTATTAAAGACCTGTATAGCTACAAGTTGTGTCATTTAATTTGTTAGCTAATGACATTTTATAGTGACTGGGTTAATGCTAAACGTCTTTGTATAAATAAGGCAGATAATAACTTTATAAATCTTGTTTTAAATTTGTACCTACTTCCATCTACCATTTACCTACTTTTCTATTTTAGGTTGCCGTAGCTCAAAAGGAAAAAAACGGAACCCCTGTAGGATCACTTCGTTGTACGTCTGTCTATCAGTCAGTCAAGACCCTTTTTCTCAGGAACGCGTAGAGATATCAAGCTGAAATTCATATCAAATACTCAGGTCTGTCTCTTAAAGCTGTGAAAAAATCAAAGGAAATCGAGGGAATCAAAACCTGAACTCAGAACCTTGAAATCTGGTATGAAGCAACATCTTAAAGCTTAAGATTTTAAGATTTTTAGTTACATCATGTAAGGTTTGTACGGAACCCTCGGTGCGCGAGTCTGACTCGCACTTGGCCGGTTTTTTAGGAGTACATCATATACTTGAGGTCTATGCGAGCGAAGACTAAGCCAAAAGCTATTTAGCTTTTGGTCCTAAAAGAACAGTAGGTAAATCCCTTTGAGCACTTAATATGCTCGCCTGCTATGCGTGTGATGCCATTGTTCTTCGGTAGTGGATTGTAATTGACTGTTAATTAGTAGAAGCGTCTTACTAATTAATTTTAAATTACATAGGAATGTATCAATTGCTTTATTTTAGTATTGTTTTGTTTTCATTTGCTACCAAATATTTAGGAACTGCTAATGGTAAAGGAGTTTAAATTTCACTGTTTAGAGTAATAGTTTAATTTTTATCACAACCATTTTTCGTCAAACGAAGTGGAAGCATGTTACAAGAAACTGGAGAACTGTATGTTAATGGTGATATTAGTATGAACGGGCCGGCCCGACCCAGGCGATACTACCCTCTCAAAGAAGTCCAACCTAATTTTTTTTTTATGGGGATAGTGGACAAATGAGCAGACGGATCGATGAGCGATTACCGCTAGCCATACACCCGTAACACCAGAGTTGTCACAAGTGCGTTGTCGGCCTTTTAGGAAGGATTACGCTCTTTTCTTGAAGGTTCGAAGGTCGTACAGGCAATACTTTATTCCACAATTTTGATGTGCGAGGCAGAAAGTTTCTAGAAAAGGGCACATTTTGCCCTGACTATGATATGTGACATCCTTATTTTCCTATCGAATGTCTACAGGCACCTCCGCAGGTACCCGTAAAGTTATTATTTTCAAAATAGCGAACAATATGAGTGGAGTGAGCTCCGGCTTTTAATACATATAAAATTGAATCCCACACCATTGAAATTAGTGGATATCGTGGTTTCGTATTATAATGTAATTTATGATTTCTTTATGAGTACCATATGTAAAGAAAGAGGTTGTCAACATTTTGTGTTCACCTTAAATTAAGATAGTGCTGAATCAAGTAAAGGAATGTCTTCATAGCAGAACTAACAACGTAATAAATGATACTAATATTAATGTATGATGCCCATACAAATGTAACTAGCTACTCTTTGGCATTTAATTTAAAACAATATCCATTATGACCATTTCTATTTCTAGATATTTAGTGGGACATATAGTATAAAGTAGTGTTCTGTTTTCAAAAAAACAAATAGAGCTAGTGATTTAGGATTAATGGATATCTCAAGTATTAATTCATAATGACACTAAGACTATTTTAGCTGCAGGTGGCTGAGGTTAATGACATCTACTTGTCAATGTATTACATTTTAAATAAGTGAAAAAATAACATGCTTTAAACGACTTCAAAGGTTGACAACACATGACTCGGTGTACAGTCAGCCATTCAAGCGATGCCTGCGCCTACGCACCACGCAGGATTGTCACCAGCACGATTATATTTATTTATTTATATTGTTTATAGAAATTTGATCCTTTTGATATTAAATAAATATTTTTATACAAATTATATATTTTCTTGATTGTTTCACTATATGAATGTGAATCTTGTTATATACTTACAGTAAAGAAAAAGTAAATTGATATTATATCTTATATGAAACGTATGTCCGTTCAACAGGTGCCTTTCATTTTACAAACAATTAGCATATTTAAAAGAATTCACTAACTAATAGATTGCTTAGTAACAGTCGATGTTAATGTAAAAAAAAATGGCAGTCATAAGGACTGTCGATAAAAGTGAAAACTTATAACTTAGAATGTTATTTGTAAAATTAATGTGTAAAATTATAAATTTCATAATGTTTAAAGTTATCAACATCTAACATTAGCATGTCGGTGACGCTAACCCATAAGATTTTCCCCTACCAAAAAGTGCTGAACGCGGCAAAAGAATTTTTGGCTTCAAATAAACAAAAAATATTCATCAATACTTGACATTTTGGCAGATGATGTAAAAAATCAGGTATGTAGCAACTAAGAAAGTTTTTTTGAAAAAATTCACACCTAAAGGGGTGAAATAAGGGACAAACAATATTGTTTATAAGTTCATCTTTTTCAAGTGATTCGCACAAAATAAGGCACAATTAGGCGTGTGGAGCTGGTCATGGCTAGACTTTTGTACAATTTTATTTAACAACTAGCTGTCTAAAAAACGTTACCTAAGTTACTCCTTAGATCATCAGCTATCCGCCAGTGAAAGTCTCGTCAAAATCGGTTCAGGCATTCCAGAGAATACCCGGAACAAGAGACAGACAGCCAAAAATTATAAAAAAAAGTTGTTTTGGTACATGTATCGTGTATACATACATATGCATTTATTATAAATCTGTTATTTAAATATTACAAACAGACAAAACAGTTTTTATTTACCTACATCTAAAATTATTAATAAAATAATATATGGTTAGTGGCAGCCCTAGATATAAAGCGTGAACCAATACATCACGGGGCTTGTGTGCGATATTTTTGCTCTCAACTATACGCTTTGATTCAAATCCTTTTGTGTGCCAGTTCACAATACTTGACCAGTAACAAGCATTGCCTGAGTAGGTGCTGCGTACTTTTGTTTACATTTCACATTTTTTGTGATGAAGAAGTTAAAAATTCTTCAGTCTAACACGACAGATCATAGGTATTAATGCTAATCTATTATCTATGCAAATAAATAAAATTAGAGGGTCTGTTTGTAATATTAAAATAACAGCTTTTTACTCAATTCATATGTATGCATACACGGTACATACACCAAAAATGTAGTTAAAAAAAGTTTTGTCTGTCTGTCTGTTTGTTCCGGGTAATCTGTGGAACGGCTGAACCGATGTTGACCGGACTTTCACTGGCAGGTAGCTAATGATCCAGGGAGTAATTTAGGCTAGCTTTGTCCCGCGGCGTTACCAGCAGTTGTTGTTGTACCGCGGGTAACACCGCGGGGCTCAGCTAGTAAGCTAATATAACTAATGCTGTATATACCCCACGCTACTAATTGTAGGGCTACAAGAGCAATGTAATCATACAATATACGTATATATTTAATACAAAAAACCATTGAAACTCCGGCACAAACATTTGCGGATCATATACATATTTTGCCCGACCTGAGAATCGAACCAGAGACCTCAAGCACAGCAGTCGCTTACACTGCAGCTGCACCATCGAGAGAATCAAATGATTTATTGGAGTTGAGGCAGTAATATGGTACAAAAGATAACTGATTTTTTCATTGAAATCTACAAAATTAAAAATAGTAGTTTAGGTTTGATTAAAAGTGCATTTTCACACTAATACATAAAAGCGAAAGTTTTTGAGTGAGAACGGACAGAAACTTTACAGTAATGTAGCTTATACATCAGAATAACACATACGCTACTATTTGCCGCGATAACCGACATAAACGCGGGCGGAGCCATGAGCAACAGCTGGTTAACATATAAGTGTAACTCGAATTGTTGGCGTGCGTATTGGTAATAAGCTAAATGCTGATCAGAATCGTTGAGCTGTATATAAATAGTACCTAAATTACCAAGCTTTGCTCGGTATTTTCATTTTGACAAATTTTTGAACCCCCTGTATACTAAATTTCATGAAATCATTAAAGGTGTTTCCGACATTCAGATTATATATACAACAATTACTTTTGTAAAGGTGTTGGATAGATAAATTATTAATTTTGAAAATATATATAAATATTGTTTTTTTTTATGGTATAGGGGGCAAACGAGTAGATTTATCACCTGATGGTAAGCGATTACCGCCGCCCATAGACACCTGCAATACCAGAGGCGTCACAAGTGCGTTACCGACCTTTGGGGGATGGGGAAATGGATGTGGGGAGAGGTTGGGGTACGGTCCTCCGGTATCCTCACTCACTCCGTGAAACACAACGCAGGCGCTATTTCACATCGGCTCTCCCACGGTAAATAACAAAAAAATACTTAACCATGAGAGAGCCTTACTTTGTTCACATATGGATGGACTTAACCGGAGTGAAAAATCACACAAATAAAACTCGTATAACTTTTGGTAACATATTAAAAATACAGGAGTACTTGTGCTTTTAGAATTGCAGCTGTCCATAGACCATTAAGAATCTTAACTTTAGACTAGTTCTAACACAACCACATACTATTCAAGGACAATACTAACTTAAAAGGCACTTAAGTCTCACTCATCGGAGTCGGATATAGACGTATAGTCGTGGCAATGACTCTCCACTCCATTGAGACGGCGTGCCCAAATAAAGCATGGTAACATAACCCTCGCACAGGAGGCTTTATTCGCTAGAGGTCATAAATCAATTGTGGCACAGCCTTTATTGTGGAAACGGATCTGTCACCGCCTCTAATCCTTTAAGAGTTTTCATATCGTTCTCTTTAACTATAGTATATGCAAGGTTTAAACATAAACTACCTGAATGACTTTATAAAGATAAAGTATGGTATATTTTTTTGATTTTTTTTAAAAATGAATCCTAACTAGATTGATTTATCGCCCCCTGAAAGCTCCGCACACAAAAGTTTATGAAAACCGTTAGAGCTGTTTCTGAAATTCAGTTCATATGTATATTATACAAGAATTGTACTTTGTTTTAAATCATATCATAGTTCCAAATAACAAGATTTGGAAGTAAATTTTTTGGGTTACTTATGAATCTATAAAAAAATGTTTGCCTGTTGTATTTGAGGATTTATCTTAAAACCTTTGAGGCCAAATAAAATTCATATTTATTACTTTAAAAGTTGTGTAATTAATTACATTCAGGTATCCTTTGTTCTTCCTTGTAAGTTTTTAATAAAAAAAAATACCTAAATTTTATCTGTATCGATTTTTTACCTACATTTATACATAAATACTAGCTGTCCCGGCAAACGTCGTTTTGCCATAACTACTAATAAATTAAAAATTAATTAAAAAGACATTGTCCAGCGGACAAAATTGTGAATCTAAACCATTCCCAGATCCCCTTGAACACACACAAAAAATTTCATCAAAATCGGTCCAGTCGTTTGAGAGTAGTTCAGTGACATACACACTCACAGAAGAATTATATATATAAAGATATTTACTATTTTTACCAATTGTAATACTAATTTACATTATAATTGGTGATGAAAGTGTGATTATGGACCTATAGTCAGATAGTCAAATTCTTCACTTAGTAAATTTATTCAAAAAGTTTTATAAGAAAATCAAAAAAGCAAAAGAAGTATACCTCCTAGAAAACTTCAAATACTCATGTCTAGTAATAAAACATATACATAAAACCTTTTGTAATTTTTACATATACTAAATATTAAAAACTATACTGTTTATGCCCCAGTCACAATTTCTCTTCACTGTATGTCAATCCTTTTATAATTTTATTAATTCAATCCATCACCATACAATTTGTATGGAGACACGATGACAGATTATTTCATGTGTTATTTGTTGATAAAGATATCTATTATTTATACTATTATTAATTATCAGTATAAATAATCTTAAAAGGCTTTTGTTTGGATAAGAATAGGTGGCATGCATGGGACATAATGTCTCTATCTCAAAAATTAATTCAGATAAATTATTCGACAAATGAGTAGACAGTTTTGATAAATTATATTGACATTTTAATTTGTAGCATGGTAATATATTTCCTTTTCGAAGTGAAGTAATGGAGGCTTGAATAGTGGCATACGCACCTTCACCACATACACATTCTGACTAACAGCTTCAAATACACAGCAAACACACCTCACACACATACACCCAGACCCATACATAAACATATCTAACTAAGCAAGCTTATTGTGTCCACCGTTGCACTGTAACAATTGTTTTTCTTGTCTTTGGAAAGTAACTGACTCCCAACACAGAGCTAACGCTATGTTGGGAGTCAGGGCTACACAGAGTTTTGTAATCCATTTTTTGGTACAATACCTTCAAGAAAAGAGCGTATTCCTACTTAAAAGGCCATCACCAGAGGCACTTGTGACACCTCTAGTGTTGCGGGTATCCATGGGCGGCGTTAATCGCTTACCAGCTGGCGAGGCGTCTGCTCGTTTACCCCCGATTTAATAAAATAAAATAGACAATTATTATTCTTATATAACTAAGTAATTACACCGTCTACAATATACCATCGATTTTTAGTCGAGTCTAATCCGATATACGCAGGACAACAGCACAAACAAAGGCCATGTATCAACCCCTAGAGGCAGGGTAGTATAGTAGCTCAAATCCTCCTTTCTAAGAAGGGGTCTATGTCCAGCAATGGGCTATTAACGATTGTTGATGTTAAATCTAACATATAGCCTCTTTAATAGTTTTCGTGAGGGTTACCACATGCAAAATATCTATAAAGTTACCGGTGTCAAAAAACATTTGTACCTCTAGTGATATTTTTACATATCCAATGCTGATCCAAAAGAAGTATGAATGCTTAAAGGGTTATGGTAAACTAATCATCCAGTTGTGTAACATAGAGGAGCTTGCAAAACATGATCTACTCTTACCGACTTATGTTGTACAGGAGTTAGGTAATTTATTAGCACATTAGGGGTCGTAGGCTCAACTTCCGCATAATGCAAATACTTATATTTGACTAGTTTTTGCACGTGGCTCCACCCGCAAGTATTTCGGTTATTTCTGTAATAAGTAGTCTATATTCTTCCTCAAAAATTAAAGTATCTCTAATTTCGTAAAAATCGGTGTAACGGTTTAGCCGCGAAAGCGCGACAAACAGACAGAGCTACTTTCAAATTTATTATATTAGTATGGTTTTACAAATGTACAAATTGTACAAATCTTTGGGTTATCATTAAAAAGTTTCGAGACAATTAAGTAACATTGATAAAAACAATTCAGTTACATTACCTACCTACCTACGACAAATATAAATGGTTGGAATGGACAGATGTAAGTAATTAACTTCAAGACCTTCAAAGAGTATTTTATGTATTTACAAGATTGTACTTTATTTATGACTCGTTAACTCTATCTCGATAAATTGATCTTAAAATGGTACAAGTTTACTTATAATTGAATGAAGTAATACTTTAATACTTTATTTAATGAGGATGAGGCATGGAAAGAAGTGTGCATCTTCGTACACACTTTTGCCCCAAAAGAAGGGATGGGCTAACGTTGAGAGTTAGTAGCGTTAGCGTCTAAAAACCTTGAAGTCGCTACGGTATTTAATTCAGATTTCGACGGGACTTTCACTGTTAGGTAAATGATGATATAGGGAGTAACTTAGGCTTATTTTTTAAGACTAGCTTAGCCCCGCGGCTTCACCCGCGGTACGGCAATAAGTGCGGGTAACACCGCGGGGTTCAGCAGTTATAAATATAGCATGGTGACTAAGATTACTGTTTTGCAGGTAATAAATACATGTGCTTGAATAGTTCTACATCAGATATTATTTATTAACACAATTACCAAAAAAATACTGACATATAACATTCCAATTATCTTTTTTCTGTCTAATTTTGACGTGTCTATTCGGCGTAGTGGTTAGTGATACTACCTGCTAATCTAGATGCCCTGGGTTCTAGTCACACTCAGGCCAAATAATTATGTAAAGCATTATGTCTATGTATTTTATTCATGTGGTGACTGATTAAGAATACAGAGTGATACCACCTTAACCAAGAGAACAAACTACGCAGGACAATAACACTACAAAAAGTAGTAGGTAGTTGGTTCCGTGGGAGAGCGACTCTTCGGCATGAATGGCCCGGCTCCACCGGAGTGATACTACGGCCTCACAGAAAACCGGTGTTAAATAACGCTTGCGCTGTGTTTCACCAAGTGAGTGAAGATACCGGAGGCCCATACCCCAACACCTCCCACGTCCTTTTCCCCATCCCTCAAAGGTCGGCAACGCACTTGTGACGCCTCTGGTGTTGCGGGTGTCTATGGGAGGCGATAATCGCTTACCATTAGGTGATACGTTGGCTCGTTTGCCACCTATACCATAAAAAGGCTAACTTGAAACCAACACTGCCAGTATGGTGGCATAGTACGTCTAATCCTCCTTTATAAGGAGAGGCTTATGGCCTGAATTGAAAGATTGTTGATGACGTATTTTACTTATAAGTAGCTAAACCCCGTGTTGTTACCCGCGGTTATTGCTGTACCACGGGTAACGCCGCGGGACAAACCTAATCTAAAACAAAGTAGTCTAAGTTACTTCCTGGATTCTCAACTACCTGCCAGTGAAAGTCTCGTCAAAATCCATCCAGCCGTTTTTTAAATACACTTTTGGTATTTGTACCGTGCATACATACATATGCATTTAGTAAAAAGCGGTTATTTTATTATTACAAATAGACTCTCCAATTTTATTTATCTGTATAAATATATATGTATTTCAAAATATACTAGCATGTTTATCAGTAGTCGGGTAACCATTGCGCAGGTTGTGCCTTGGTTGAAGATCTTCTGCAACTTTAAAAGAGGACAGCCTCAGACTGAACAACGTAAGCATAGATCATACTAATTAGCTAGACAGCAGACATCTCCATCCAAACGTTCCCATCCCCAAAACCGATAATTTACCAAGATGACCCCGGTAGACAAAGAACATGGTATTCATGTGACCTGATATGCTTATGAGTCATTAATTATAACAATCGACGCCTGGACAGTCTCGCGGCCATTAAGAGCAATCTAATCTTGTTAGTTTAATCCAATGCCGTTCTACCCACGCTGAGGAAGTCAATCATCACCGACTTCGTTTGTTCAGCTTCGAATTATGTGAGTGTTAATTTTCATGTCATTCTGGATAATTTTATGATGGTTTTGCTCAATTGTTGGGAAGATAAGGGCCGTATTTACATCTCGTTTGAAACGGGTCCAAGTAGCCATGTAAATTGCTGTACTGATGATGAAAAAATCATTTATTTATGCCAAAACCTTTGAATGGAGATCTATGTCCAGTTAGTGAACCAATAAACGCTATTGATAAATGTGATTTATTGTCGATTCTGGTAGGACAGATAGCCAACATTTTTTCAAGATTATATTCTAAGTCCCATATTTCCACTTCCATTTAACCGTTTTATCATGACAGAGTAACAAATTTCCATTTATACTTCTTTACTTAAAGTACATAGTAGTTAGATTGGTGATGCTGTTAATCGTCTACAATGAATAAGGAAGGCTCTATTCACTTTTTATATTGATGAGTTGTTAATCTTAAAATGAGCGGGATTAGAAGTTGGCTGTCTCAAACATGATGTCTCGAAGCTCTAAATTCATTTAATTATGTTTGAGCGCACATCAAGCAGATGTACGAATTGCTTTAACCTCAGATCTCCGCTTAGGACTTTACAAATAAAAAGTATCTGTTTCATTGATAAAATTTCGGTTCAGAAGTAAAGTTGTAATATACTTGATCTGCTGTTAGTGCTTTGTATTTTTAAAAATAAAAGGAAAATCATACCTGTTCTATTAAGATGACCCACCGTTGTAAATGCCATTTATTGAATCTATCGTTATATCGATTATCATCATCGACAATCCCATAATTTAATAGTCCACATAGCTGGACATAAGCCTCTCCGTACAATGGAGGATTTAGCCTATTATGCTATATAATTATGTTATTATTTTAGATTTCTTTGAATAAGCGCTGTGTTTCACCGAGTGGCAGAGGATACCGAAACTCCATACCCCCCTGCCCCTTCCCCCATCCCCCAAAGGCCGGCAACGCACTTGTAATGCCTTCGGTGTTGCGAGTCTCCATGGGTGGCAGTAATCGCTTACCATCAGGCGATACGTCTGCGCGTTTATGCTCTATTCCATAAAAAAAATATAATTTGTTGCTGAAATAACAACTCAACAATTTTAAGACACTTAATGGACTACATTGCACTTATGTGTCTTAAGTTACAGGTACTATTAGATGGTGGTAGCCATTTACTATCAGATGATAGTCTGTTCGTTTGTCCACTACTATCGAAAACAATAATACGAAGATACCACAAAATTTTTAATGTCCCCCCATTGTTATTTAGAACTATTCAAGTTTTTAACCCATTAATGGAACAATTAACTTATAATCTACACTCACAATAACCAATTACATAAAAAAATAAGTTAACAGTGTCAACGGAAGCGGTCTTACAGACCAATTTCCTTTCGCTGCGGTCTTTTGTACCCAAATGCGTAGTTACCATACAATGGTGGACCAAATTGGGATGTGACGGGTTGATCTCTATAATGTATCGAAAATTTGAATGTTGACGGTTGGCTTTAGGAAAAGAATGGGAGATAAATGACCTATTGATAATAAATTGTTGGTATAATGAGGTATCAGATGGGGTATTTGAATATTTGAATCTTAATCTGGGAGCACTCGTGTCAGTCGAATAGATAACCTGTTCAATGAGAAGTTTTAGAATTTATACATGCATTAGTATATACCTATATCTGTGAAGGGGTAGGCAGAGATCTCTTAAAATACATATTGTGCTACTGAACTATCGTGTGCGTGTGAAAGTAGTTAAGCCTAATAATGTCAACTTTTTGGGACTGACCTTTGGGAAAAATCGGACTATTGCTTGTATAATTATATTGATACAATTGAATAGCAATTTATTGTGAATATTAACACTAAGTAGGAATAGTAATAGTAAGAATAAATAATAGTAGTAAAATAATAGTAATAGTAAAAATAGTAAGTATACGAAAAAAAACACGCAGGTTTGCTTAATATGTTTATGTATTGTGTTATAGATAAACATCTAGACACATATCAAGTAATATTAGTCACCACACTTTTTTTTAAGGGCATTTCCCTCATTACGAATATTCATCAAGTGTCGCGTGGCACTTTACAAATATACATGAAACGGACTCAAAGTGCACCCAGACTCAAGACAACAAATTGTGGAACATAGTGTTGTTTCATGTGGGATTTGAACCCACGACACTTAGAAAGCGACGTGGGGGTGCCTAATCTACCAGCTCAACCGTTCAGTCAAATTATTAGTCCTGCTTGATTCCTTAACTACCAGAGTAACAGTTTCATCAAATCTCTGTCTCTCCAGCAGTCACTAGCCAACCACGACTTATATCAATCAAAACCACCAGAATTCATAATGATAGTACACCATTTTGTGACCCCTGAGTTTATTTCGTCCTTTCTTCTCAGGTCTAGTCCAGTTAGGAAAGGCCGAACTCATCTGCTCAAAAGAAGTTTAACTTAAAAAAGTCTTCATATAACCTAATTGCACAATAAATTATTTCATTTCATCTCATTTCATTTGTGCACCGATGTATTAAATTGATATTGCTACATCACGTTTCAAGCTATTATAATCGAATTTTCTTTGGAACACTAAAACAATTGACCTTACTAAATAGTAGTGAAACTTATGAGGTTGGTCTTTAGTTCTGTTGATATGCTAAACTAGACTTTAAAGTTATTAGTTGTAGATTAGATATTTTTAATTAAATTTAATCTCCGTAAATATTTCTACCTAAGAATCTATGGAGTGTGCTCTGCTCCCAGTTCCAAGGGCGGCATCACTCTTGCAGACGTGCAAAGGAGGTGGTGATCTCCTTTTTAAAAATCAACCATCTGCTCATATACAATTCATCAGCCTTGGGTAAATAGTCTGAAATATAAAGTATATAACTACCCATTTTAAATAGGTTACCTTAATAACGTTGTCTCGTACCTGTGGCACGCAGAAGACCTATTTAAAGTATCTAATTCTTTCAGTGATTTTCATTTATTTAATGAAGTTGCCGAAGCTACCCTCCTAATTCAAGTGGGAGGAAGACTGGAAGGTCGCCAGACCTATTGTGACTCTTGAGTTTCAAGCGTCCATGAGCGATGGTGGGCACTTACCATCAGTCGACCCGACTATAAAAACGGTTCTTAAAAGGATTTTTTTTCAATTCACTTAAATAATAATTTAATCATGTCACATTATTAAAACAAAAGAAAGTAACCGTCTGGCTCAAAATCCTTGCGAAATGCAAACAAACTTGTACATTGTAAGAACTAATTTATTGAACGACACCTGTGATCCATCAAGAGTGTCTCAAAAGTATCTTGAACTCATAAAATATATTTATTTCTAGAGCGCCATCAATAAGGTATGTTATAAGAAATATTGCAATCAACCGTGCCGCTCTCCATACGAATTATCGAACATCATTCAAGCAATCATTCCTTGTAAAAGTAATTGTACACATCATACAAACGTATCAAATGTATTCAACTGCTATTAAAATCGAATTATTGATAGCCAACTTAAGAAAACCCCTCCGTTGATAACTAAAGATGGTGATCTTGATGAATATTGGAGTTCTAATCGAAATGGTCACAAAAGGAACAGGGCTTTCTTTTTCGTTTCACAGATGGCGGTAGTGTAGTATGCGCAAGAGTTGCGACTCGTATTTTAAGGTGTGTAGTGACATCTATCGTACAGTAGCGAGAAAATATTATATTTTTTTCTGTCTAAAATTCTTTACCTTCTTATTTAATACGTCAAATACATCATAAATTCCATATATTAATAACAAATTAAATTTGACACCTATGTAATTCTTAGGCAGTACAATGATACTGCCTAAGAATTACATAGGTGTCAAATATAATTCATTCAGTAAGATTTATTTTCTTTATTACTAGCTTTTACCCGCGACTCCGTCCTCCGTCGGTGCCAGTGGTCTTCCTCAAAAATCAATATATCTTCATGCCAAATTTCATTGAAATCGCTGCAGCAGTTTAGTCGTGAAAGCGTAATAAACAGACAGATTTACTTTCGAATTTGTAATATTAAATGAGTATGGATAGGTATGCATTTAAATATTAATGGGTCTGTGGTAGTTTGAATACCATACATTATTTTATTATGACGAAATACATTGTCATTTGGCTCAATATTAGAAAAGTTGGACGTAAGGTGCATTTATATAGGTTCATTTAAATGATGAAAGACAGTTGCGTGTAGCTGAGACGAGACTACAATTCGATAAAAACTAAACATGGAAGAAGAAGTGACTCGTTGAGTAATGTGAACCAGATTTAGTACAGATAGCAGATATAAAAAAAAAATATTAAAAAAAGGAAAAACTAAAATCCAACAACGACAGATTTATACTTTTTAAGCGTCGTTTTTTGTCTTAGTAGTAGTAGTAGTTCTAATAAGTAGTTTTTTTAAGTATAGCCCTCTATACTATAAAAACAAATACTTATTAGAACTGGACAAATGCGTCTTGATCCTCCACTGGTTATATACTATACTAGCTGAACCCCGCGGTGTTACCCGCGGTTATTGTGTACCGCGAGTAACGCCGCGGGACAAAGTTAGTCTAAAGAAAGTAGCCTAAGTTACTCCCCGGATCATCAGCTGCCTGCCAGTGAAAGTCCCGTCGAAATCCGTCCAGCTGTTCCAGAGATTACCCGGAACAAACAGACAGACAGACAGACAGACAGACAGACAGACAGACAGACAGACAAAAATTTTTTTAACTACAGTTTTGGTATATGTACCGTGTATACATTCATATGCATTTAGTAAAAAGCGGTTATTTTAATATTACAAACAGACACTCCAATTTTATTTAGTTGTATAGATGTATAGATGACGTGTCACTGCATCTAATGTGGCGCCCTCCAGCAATCATAAAGTACTGTGTTAAAAAATTCACTTGAGATAAATATGCTATGTTTGGTATCATTGAAAAGGCATTAATATATCCTACTAATATTATAAATGCGAAAGTTTGTAAGGATGGATGGATGTTTGGATAGATGTTTGTTACTCTTTCACGCAAAAACTATTGAACGGATTTGGATGAAACTTTACAGTAATATAGCTTATACATCAGAATAACACATAGGCTACTATTTGCCGCGATAAACGACATATACGCGGGCGGAGCCGCGGGCAACAACTAATATCTTAATATTTAAAAAATAAATAAATAAATATAAGCATTTGCTCGTGAATTTGTCCGTATTTTTTCGATTGCCCTTGTAAACGAGCAGACGTATCACATGATAAGCGATTACTGGTAAGCGATTACTGCCGCCCATGGACACCTGCAACATCATAGGCGTCACTTTGGGGTGGGGTAAGGGATGTGGGGAGAGGTATCCTCCTATCCTGTCCGGTGTCCTCACTCACTCGGTGAAACACAGCGCAAGCGCTATTACATACTGGTTTTCTGTCATCATCAGTCCGGTCGAGCCGGTCCATTCCTGCCGAAGCGTGGTTCTTCCACGATCAAGGTTGAGGAGGTATAAGGGAACAGATGAACATACATAGTCTGTCAAAATCATAACAGTCTGAAATAAGTTGACATCATACAAAAGAAAACCAGTTTACTTGGGCTGAATTATTTTTCTGCTGTGGTAGGCAGAGTACACGAGTCTTGTCACTTTTGGTCATTTCACAGTTATTAAGTAACCTTAGTTCGTATGGTGACGGATTAACAACTCGGTGTCACCAACACTATTCATCCCGTGGCTGCGTGGGTATCATAATAGGCGACGAAAATAGCAAACTAAGAAGGACAATCATCATCATCATCAACAACCCATAACGTCCCACTACTGGGCTCGGGTCTCCTCTCAGGAGAGGGTTAAGTCCATACGTCCCCACGCTGGCCAAGTGCGGGTTGGGGACTGGTGAGACAACGTTGTGGCTATGTCATCTTGCCGTTGGATATTTTTAAGCGGCCCAAATTCACGACTGTTATCCAACGATAACAGCCGGGACCGACTGCTTAACGTGACCTCCGAACTATCACCAAAGAACAAGAAGAAATGTGCCAAGTTATTATTGTGACATAATGAAAAGTAACTAACATCAGATAAGTAGCAATAAATTAAACACTCAAAATACTGCGATGTCAACATTTAAAAAGTAGCAAAATAAAACCAAAATAAGTACCTATCATATAGCTTAGAACGAGCGTGAAAATGTTAAGATAGAATTATCTTCTTACTTATTCTACTATACTTCTAAACAAATTAGTTCCATAAAATAACCATATTCGTGCAATACTTTGCATTAAAATCAAATTTAAATAACTTTACTGTTTTAGATTATTAACCTTATAATACATAAATAGTTAGTCGCGTTGAAATCCTTCAATCGGCGTGTCAACGACCGTCAACGCTGACCCTCCATGGAGAGACAGATTCACGATTGAACATTTAAACGTACATAATTATGACTCATGTAGACATAAAGATTTAAATGTTAAATTTAAGACTCCCACGGATGCTGTAATAAAGATAATTTTAAATACAAAGCAGAGAGTAATCGCGAAACGAACATCAACTCATGACGAGATCGAAATCGCCTGCGCTTGCGCTCAAAAACTGGTTTTTCATTTATCTGATCGATTGTAGGGGCGTGGTTTCAGATCGGTAGGATTTATACCTGTTACGCTCACACTTGTTATTTGTACAGTTTATTAAGTGTGCACGAAAAGGACAGCATACGTTACGCCCGATCGATCTCATTGAGGCGCTCGCGGCTATGTATTTTCTCGGAACAGAAAAGTGGACACTGGTTTGTTTTAGAATTATACATATGTAAGAAGCCGGTTACCAAACAATTCATGCAGCAAAATTGAGGTGGAATTTTTTTGATAATTTTATGACATTTTGACAAAATTTGTTTTATGACACCAGTTGGAATAAATCGCTACTGGTTCTTGCTCAAGAAAGTGATTATGTAAATAGATTTAAATATTTGATAAAATTATACTTAGAAGAATGCAGTGAGGAAATTATGAGGATTGCGTTGATCTCAAAGGAGATGCCCCAGTGATGTAGAGTCGGGTTTTTGCCAAATTTTTATTGTGACCAGTACTCTTCGGTGTAAGTATTATGCCCATAATTGTGTTATGAAACGATGTTGGCTTGATAACTGGAAAGGTTAAACATTTTTGTGTCCAAGAAGGTGTAGTTTATCGTAAAGGTTTTACGTTGTTATAATCTCTACTCTATGATTTTTAGGTACATTTAAGACAGTAATTGTATAGTGCTTAAGTAACTTGCGGTTATTATTGATGATTTTTTACTAAAAAAACTTTTGTTGGATAATTGGTATTCCACCACTGTGCTTTTCAATATATTTTCTACAACAGACAACGAATCTATAGAACAAATTATCACATGCTGTATTTCTGGACTGATACGATCTTTAAACCTCCAAAAAAGAGGAATCTCAAATCAAAGGCCGGTAACGCGCTTGTGACTCCTTTAAATCGGCTGACCCGACTAGGTATTACTTTCTCTCTCACTAAAATCACGAGACCCTTGATAAAAAATGTCTACCTAAACCTGAAACTTTCCCTTAAACATCTGAAGCTCAGGATTTACAAGCCTACTACTCCAGAGACTACAAACAGATTGGGTCCACAATTACACTCCATTTTATTTCCATCTTATTTTCGTTCGTTCTTAAACCTTCGAATTCAGTTCACCCTCAGGGTTGCAGAGGTCCGATGCCAGTCGCTCCGTGGAAAAACTGATATTCAGGTAAAACCGGTTGAACTAGTAACCGCCCCAAATCTGGGGAATAATAAAGACTAGGAAGATGATTTTTGTTCGTTCTACGCTGTGCTTTTCAGTCTGTAGGTTTCACTTCATAGTCTTCTGGCTCCTCTGAATCTAATCTGAGAAGGATAGTGACTTGAAAGTAACACCAGAGCTTGAAATGTTAAATATCAATAGGTTATCATGGAGAGGAAATGCAATCGGCACGAACGAGTCGTAGTGAAGAGAGTTTTACGTCTTAAATATGATGGGTAAAAAAGTAAAGCACGACCAAAGAAAAGATGGATGGAATGTTATGATAGGAACGTTAAAAGTGGTCAGGAGGTCTTTCTATAACAGCTGTTCCCGAATCCCTTCCGTCTCAGGCGTAAAGTAGCACTTCGTGAGGTTTTAGTCGGTTCGATTCCGATACACCGCCGCGCCGCAAGCCCCGGCGGGGTGGCGGCCCGAGGGGGTTTCCACACGTTAATAAAAAAATAAAAGGTACGTTAAAAGTGGGAGTAAAAGGAAAATTGACATATAGAAGAGAAGAATGAGATATTTAATTCAATAACAGCAAGCAATTAATGTTAGTACTATATAAAATCACAGAGTCTTCACATAAAGATGATCTTTATGTGAAGGCTCTGTGATTTCCTACTCTATGTGTAGCTGAAGACCTTTCAATCATTATCCGTTAACGCCATATAATTATTTAGATATGCGCACGCGGTGATCCTGCGTTCGCTTCAGGCGTCACGATCGTTTTTTGTCCCTTTCGCACACAAAAAACAGACCGTGTTTTAATTGCTCCAAATAATTTTAGTTAGATGTTAATGTGCAGATCAAATCGGTTCATTAATCTTAAATATTTCAAATGTTGCGCTAATTATTATTGTTTCATATTTTTTTAGCTGTAGCGTTAGGTACTTATGTTTTTTTACGTTTCTTATTAATCCTCCATTTGCGGCCTCGTAGGGGCAACACGTGTGGTTCAATTTTTATTAAATTTCTGAAGGTAATAAGCTGTTTATCTACTTCCCCTAGAACATAGGTTCTACATTCTAGAAATAAGCTCACTTGTACATATTCCACTATTTTAATCAAACTTACACCTGACCGGTTTCGCCTTATTCAATATATTTTCTTTGCATGCATAGCGAGAATGCCATAAGGCGAAACCGGTCAGGTGTAAATTTGATTAAAATAGTGGAATAAGTGCAAGTGAGTTTATTTTTAGAATGTAATACAACAAGTTCAATCAAGTACCGACATTTGAGAGTATAAAAAAACATAGGTTCTATTCCCATATTGAGATGCGCACGAAAATTTGTTATGTTTTTGGGTGTAATTTATCAGTGACATGTACCTATGTGTTACTTTATACATAAGGTGGCTAGCTGGAGTTGCAAGTGATAGAAATTCGATGTACGATAGCCTGAAAATGAAATAGTATATTTTAGTAATTTCGTTTATATAGTAGAGTTCGTGGCTAATTTGAGATCAAAGGTTCTAATACTAACTCTCTGAATTGAACTCAATAGTCGTAGCAACAAGTCGTCACCTAATAGCCCGGAACTATCAACAACCAACACGTGCATACAGAATTCAGTTCAAAAATACATTATCTAAAATCTTTCGGCTCATGTCCTCCATCATTACTCTCCTCGGTCGGGTGGCGCCGCGTGTAATTTTTATGGTTGTGCCACATCCACATCTGAAAGTTCGGATTAATGATCCGCCGCGTCTAGTCATACGGTTCCGCCGAATGCCGTAAAAACGCTATGCGCAATTCAGTTTTGGTATGAACGTAAGAAAAATTGGATGCGTTTTTTTTGCAAGCAGAGTTAAACATGCAGACCTTAAAAATAATAAAAAGTATTTTATTTTTTTATATAAAAAAAGTAAGATTCAAGAATTTTAACTCTAAGGTATAAAACCTTTAGAGATAGGTATTTATAGTTATACCTTAAAGTGTCTTCTGTGATTTTGTTAGGTATATACTAGTATGAGATTTCAAATAATAAATAAATAAATAATAAATATTTCGGACATCTATCACACAACGCCATCTAGTACCAAGCTAAGCAGAGCTTGTGTTATGGGTACTATACAATTGATACAAATACATATATACTTTTTTTTTGTAAATACACACATACATACATAATGGCTATAAGATATTGTTTAAAGTTATTATTATTGCACTAAATTTTAATTCTTCCTTTACTCATCTCATATCTCTCTCTCTCTCTCATAAGATTACACTTACAAATGGATCCAATAGATATTAATAAAAATATTATTCATATTTTTCTTTAATATGACTGAAATGACAGCAGTAGGTATTTGATTAATTTAAAAGGAAGTATATGAAACTAAATCGGTAAATAGGACAAAAAATGGAAAGGTAAAAAAATACTACAAGGGTGCAGGGCCTCGTTTAACTAGAAAATTTCAAGGTTTACTCAAATCCATACATACATAGGTATTTGAGCAATATTTTAAGTAATCTGCAACGTTCTGCAAAGCTTGTATTTAAATAAATTTCTAATACCGCATCCAAAACCACCTACCTCCTAGCAATCCGACCTTTAATTGCTCCCATCTTGATACGGCTGGTATATCGAGCGGGAAAATGGGTTTTTCGCTGTGGTAAATGCTAGCAACTTTGTACTCAGCATTATCGGATTTGTACCAGTGTTACCAGCTCTGTACCAGTGTTGTTATGTCATTGCGTGACAAAGTTGCTAGATGTGATTCGATATTTGAAAATATTGTTGTGAATGACATAAATTGTCTTGTTTATAGTTTATAAGTTTGAGTTGTATTTGCCATGATATGACCTTCTTGTTTTGTTCAGAAGATTACTTTTAAATTAAGAACAATTGTTTTTTTTTTCATTTCGACTATATTTTATGTCGATTTTAGTTTTTTTGAGCCTGTTATCTATTAGTGTTTTTTCTAATCACAAGATGGACACAAGAGTATGCTATGAAGTCTGTTGTTTTAATTTCCTCAAAATCGAAATCATGTGACTTATCTTGAATTAGTCGCTCTTTAAATTAGTTGCCTGTTTTGATCTGTTGCTGTCTATACGTAAAGCCTATAGAGACGAATAGGTAAGCAAAGACAATCATAGTTCTGTTCCCCATTCGAGAACCAGATAACCCTTCCTCTTGCTACTTTACCTTATTAGTTAGGTTCACCTTCATTTAACATTTGATTATGAATACATACCCAAGAATAAATATTATAATAATAAAATCCTGATGTGAATCTTCTTAGATGCTGATTGCCACTAGTATGATGTTCATAGGTATTTAGCAGCGTAGTTAGAAAAACAACTTTTGCACTGATTATTTTCTAGTTTTAATCTAAACAAATAAACAATATTTCACTAAACTTATTTATAAGTGTATACGGTACTTAAGTCAAAATGTTTTTTTGTCTGTCTGTTTCGGCTAATCCCTGGAACGGCTGGGGAAATTTAGTCAAGACTTCCACTGAAAGATAGCTGATATTCTAAGGAACAATTAAGACTAATTTTATTTTTATTTTTTTCTACTTAATTCTCTAAATAATACTCTATATTTATACTACTCTGTGGCAAAAAATGAAAATAGCCCTCAGCTACTCATCCGAAGTTTATAGACGAGCGTATCGAACTGAATGCTAAAAAAACTGTGTTATTAAATGTTCATTATGCTGCGAAAAAAAATACACAGACCAACAAAGTAAAAACACTTCTAACACAACTAAGTAAAGTTCACTATAGCTGCAGAAATGTATATGTCATCTATTCTACATAAAGAACGAACATATTTACAGTCGTGTCAAGAGAAATTAAGTCTTATTACAAGGGAACAAAATTGGGCATAGTGGTATCCGGTTTGTCAAATAAAAGCCTCTATCGTCGATATAGTAAGTAACTAATGATTTTGAGTTGAACTCATTTTTATTGAAGTAGGTACATTATTATTACAATTAGTAATCTATACTTTCATACTAATATATTAAGCTGAGGAGTCTGTTTATTTGTTTGTT
This sequence comes from Spilosoma lubricipeda, assembly GCA_905220595.1. Taxonomy (NCBI): domain Eukaryota; kingdom Metazoa; phylum Arthropoda; class Insecta; order Lepidoptera; family Erebidae; genus Spilosoma; species Spilosoma lubricipeda. The sequence goes on along the minus strand of HG992293.1, from coordinate 16,225,371 downwards.
TAAACGCGCTAATCTCAGGAACTACTGGTCCGATTTGAAAATTCTTTCAGTGTTAGATAGCCCATTTGTCGAGGAAGGCTATAGGCTATATAGCATCCCGCTAAGATCAATAGGAGCGGAACGCCATGAAAGAATGCTACAAAAACGGGGGAAAATTATCACGCTACGGGCAATAGGAGACGCAAAAGAGGGTACGTGGGTCGGCTAGTACTGTTATATCTGGGTTTCTGAATATTTTTTACCACCATGTGGTTTAAAAAATGGCTTGAAGACAATCGGTCTATTGCTTTTAAAATATAGATTGAAATCTTCGACCATATTTATGATCGAAGATTGAAATCATTGTTCTAAGTGACAGTTGTCTTATCACTAGTGTCATTTGAAAGATTACGGGGTGCAGGCCTATATTTTAACTAGCCGGCCCACACAACATCGTTTGCGTCTCCTATTGACCGTGGCGTGATAAGTTTCGCCCGTTTTTGTAACATTCTTCATTGTTGCTCCGCTTCTGTATCTGCTGTCTTAGCGTGATGATATATAGTCTATAGCCTTTCTCGATAAATGGGCTATCTAACACTGAAAGAATTTTTCAAATCGGACCAGCGGTTTCTGAGATTAGCGTGTTCAAACAAACAAACGTACTCTTCCGCTTTATATATTAGTATAGATTTATAGTCATTCATAAAAGGATTTTTTTTTAAATAATTTTTGCAATATTTTTATTATTAATGCTCATTTTGGTCGTACCGTAATGTGATATAGCTTATAGTCTTTGTAGATAACTGGGCTATCTAACACTGAAAGTTTTTTTTTAATCAAACTAGTACTTTCTGAGATTAACGCGTTTAACCGAACACACTCTTCGACTTTGTAATGTTAGTATAGATTTACCATCTTATTGTTCAAAACACCCATCAAAATACATTATTAGTATACAACACCTCATAATGATTTCCTTTGCTATTAATCTATATTTGGTTCTAAGATTTGCAAGTACGTATTACAAAATTCATGACGACAGCTCTCAGGAAGGCCCCTTCATCAAATCTCCAAGTTCAATTCCGCTAACCTGTTTAAATATGAGTAAGTGTTACCAAATCAGACTCAGTTGAACTAACTTGTAACATTATGTCCTTGCTGGCGTTCCTATGAGAATTAGATGGTAATATGCCTCCTTTGCATGGGGTTTAGTTGCTTGCGCAAGAGTAAACTATTTTTTTATATGGAACAGAGGAACGAGCATACGTATCGCCTGATGGTAAGTGATTAACGCCGCCCATGGACACCCGCTACACCAGAGGCGTCACAAGTGAGTAGCCGACTATTGGGGTATGGAGTAAGGGATCTGGGGAGGGGTTAGGGTATGGGCCTCTGGTATAAGGTATCCGGTATCCGGTAATATAATCCTCACTCACTCAGTGTAACACAGCGCAAGCGCTATTTCACACTCTCCCACGGATAAAATGTAGACAATTCTATCTCACAACATACGAAAATTATAATATTTGATATCGAGGATGGTTATTTTAAATTTGGTTATATTTTTGGAAGATATGTACGTCTGTATAGCTGAAAGGTTGGCTAGCGTGAGTTGAAAATTATCTGTTTTCCTATTCAAGCTACTCGCTCCAGTAACTCTTCTCTGTCCAAAGGCGGTTTCTATCGAATTGTCACCACCTGTTGTGCAAGGTGCAATTGTCATGGCACAGCATGACATTGTACGTGTACGGAGGTACCCTGGAGACATGCATGTTGATATAGCTCATTGAATTTCGAATGTCTCAGAAGCTGGTTAATATTTAAGTGGATATGGCGACGATGATTGGTGAATTTAGCTTTAGTTCGGAATAGGTAAATTACTTTTTATTAAAAAAAACATGTTGTAGTTATGATTGCCATTTTTGTGTTGTGTGAAAGGTTTTGTGTGATGATAAAAAGTCTATGAAGATTTGATAATGAATATTTTTTTCGTATATTCCTATGAATATTAATAAAATATCTTATTTAGGTTGCGTAGTCTCAGATCTTCATCAACCGAGGATAAACGTTTTTAGCGTTTTACCCTTAATAATCTACAGTTTACAGGAATTTGTTTGCTAAATATTCTAATTTTTTTATTTCATTTTAATTTTCATACCAAAAAAATACCTTGAAAAATTTGTAATATTTGTTTGAAACCTCAAAAATGGTCTCGAGAAAAATATTTCACGAGAAATTCTGTTGTCGATTCACATCAAAGACCATCAGTTTTTTCGTGAAAAAAATATAACAAACACAGAACACACAGCAGACAACCTTTTCTTACCGCAAAAAAGTTTTCCGTGGGCCAAGCGGGCATTTTTCCCGCGTACAAACGGACCGCAGCGTTTAAAATACAGAAAAAAAAAGTTACCACCACTCCCAGCCACCGACAAAAGAGGATTTTTTATTCTATATTCCAAATATTAAAGGACATCGTTAGCGGTAACCATTTGTTAAATATCTGAAATATTTTCGTGAACATTTAGGGCCGGATTGTTTTTTTTTCTCTTGAGCGGCACGCGAGCGAGTTGTCTTGTTTAAGTAGGGTGTTTAAAAAATAAAGTTTTTTTCCGTCCAGTTATTGTTTTGTGAGCTGGCAACCTTTCACCGCAAAGGGTGTTATAAGTTCTTGAAAGCAAAGTTTTAATATTTTTTTTGGATAGAACGCTTTGTTGTACAGTTGAAGATTATTTTGTTTTATTTATAGGTGTAGGAGTATTGCGAAGTAATTTTTGTAAATGGAATTGTAGATTTAAAATAAAAAGGGTTTGTTGAAATTTCCTCAAAATCAAAGGACTTTAAGGTGTTGAAGAAATTATGCAGAAACTATTACTTCAAAGGAGTTTCCAAATTTTTGATCATCTCACACAGTAAGTAATGTTAAAAAAAATATTTAAAATAAGACTAAAACAAGGTTATACCTCTTCACAAATAGAGCTATCTGGTTAGGACGCGATACATAATAGGATAATTATTCATCTTATTAAGGCTTGTACACAATGAAATGAAAATGCATATTATTATTTTTATAAAAATGATGATTGTTATTCACTCTACGGGTATAGATTTTATACCAATTCTAGCAATAAAGAGCTGGTTATCAGGAGATCTCACTCGGTTAATCAAAGGTTGATGACGAAAGGTGAACCCACGAAATTATCATTAGTTAAACGAATGACGTTCACATTCATCTGTTTCAGTTTAGAGTCTTTTTTTGTGGTTAAGATGGTAATCCCTTATGGTTTTTGGCTCTTTGAACGAAGGTACCAGAAGTAAGCGGTGTTTTTACTCAAAACCATCTCAATTCAAGGGAAGGAAGGATTCGAGCTCCATTTTATCTAAACTGTGGAGATCTCATTATTTCAAATCCTCTCAGAATGTGTACATATGTTCGATCGCTTCCATATAACCTCCACAACTCGATCTTGTTGTTACTAGACGACGAGCAAGTAACCAAGGACCAGGAAATAAGACCAGATTCAAGACGCCTAATAGGGACTTATATCCTTTGATGGTTCCCCAAATTTACCACCATGGTTAAACAGACGTTTACTTTGGGGTCTAGGTAGCTTTAAATTCGAATGGTGTTATATCTTTTTAAAAATATATCTAAATTTGATTAACCGAGTTACAACTGTTTAGATGAGCACTGGACATTGCTGCGTAATATTTTCTATAATATTTTATTACATAGATATAAAACACTCCTGACCAAATAAGCACTATGCCTCCACCCTAACCGAACACAGAAACGCCGATGTATTTCCATGGTCACAATGCTGTACCTAATTTGAATACCATGCTTATGGGACAATCGGCAGACTAAAAAATATGAACAATAAGCTTGGTCACGTCAGCGAGCTCGCTATGGTTGGCACGATGCTGTTTAGTTATCTTAATGGTGTATCTCTCGTATTGGGGGAGATCATGTCTTTTTATAGTATTGTTGTTTATAGACAAGAGTACTTTATTTTATATGTTTGAAGTATCTCTTGGCGCATGTCGATATACTACACACGAATTACCTCCTACCCGCTTCATTAATAGCCTTTAATAGTCTAATATATTGTTTTAAACTTTCATGGTCAGTAACATTAAAATAGGAATCTGCGGGATTGCTACCATGTACCTTTTTGTTTGTGAATATCCGATATAGAACAGTTACGAGTAAATAGTGAGTTAGTGAACAGTGGTACCGGGGACGATCGTAATAAAAGACTACGAAAGAGGGTAGACCGATATGTCTGCCAATAACAGCCCACCCGCAAGATCTTCAGTTACTCCGTGATCATGGCGCTTGCAACAGCGCCGAAATATCGGATACTCCCAAACAAAAAGGTACATAGTAGCAATCCCGCAGATTCCTATTTTAATAGTCCAGTACAGGTCATAGAGAGACAGGAGAGGAGAGTACATTCTACGGTGGGAGAGCCACGAATGGGCCGGCTCGACCGGGGTGATACCACGGCCTCACAGATAACCGGTGTAAAATAGCGCTTTCGTTGTGTTTCACCAAGTGAGTGAGGATACTGGAGGCCCATAACCCAACCCCTTCCCCCATCTTCCCCCCCATCCCCCAAAGGTCGGCAACACACTTGTGACGCCTCTGGTATTGCAGGTGTCCATGGGCGACGGTAATTGCTTACCATCAGGCCGATACGTTTGCTCGTTTGTCCGACAATTACATAAAAATAAAATAAAGGAAAGGGTAATTTATTTGGCAGTGCATGTAAATTACTAAACCGATTTTAATGAATGAGGTGTCAATAGATTCGTAATAATTGCCCGCGTGACATAGGCTATATAATTTATTTTTTTTACCTTTACAATTTTTACATTTTCGTTTTAGTGTTTTTGAACTATTCCTTGTTTTTATTTATTTCAAATAGGTATGGTTTAAAACATTGTACAAGGCTGACATAATTTCACAGACATTTTCTTCCAGTCTTTGGATAATGCGGAGCTGCGTTTGCTAGTGTTCAGCTGATGTGACCATAACTAATTTAGTGGCTCAGAACTGAGGCATATACAGAAATCACAATATTAATTCATGTAAGTATCGTTTGTCAAAAGTATTAATAAAGATAAAAAATATAAACTGCGTCGATTGATCAGTCGTATAACACTATTATCACATTGAAAGTAGGACTTGCAGTTCAGTATATGAATAATAAAATTATTGAAAATATCACTAAAACAAAATTTAGTTTAGTGACGGCCCTGGGACTAATGTAATAAATAATGTAGAGGGACAAATATGAAAATAAGTCCTCTACCGCACAGGTATCGGCATTCGCACAACTCATTTGCCTACCGTTTGTAGTAAGGTTAGCAAAATCACTTTGTACAAAATTCCTGGTTGAATTAGCGTTATTATAACGTACAATACTACAGGTATATTATTTTAGGTATTTTTTGGTCTTCATTTGACTTGAGAAACGGAGAACGAGGTTGCACGAAAAAGTTGGCATTAGTGCTGCCTTTAATACCATTTACTGATGTTAATTCATTTGTTGAAAAGCTGGGATATATTTTTTGCACATCTGACACAAGGCTCAAACTAAACAGAGCCTGTATTATAGATTTTTTTGAAGTGAAATTTCTTTACCGGCGTTGTGCACTTTTTTGGGAAGGGTGAAAATATTAAACTCGCGTCAGGATACTTGACCTGATCGCATATTCGTAAGACTGAGGCGTGGCAGGAGTAGGAGAGGAAGTAATATCCCCCACTTTCCACTGCGCGGCGAAATTGTATGCCTGCTCCTGCTGTTTCGTTTAAGCGGCGCCGGGCGCTTGTGCAAGTGTGTGTGTTTGTACTACAGCTTGCTACGCGCAAGCACTGACAGCTGATGGCTCAACTGTCTGTATACTTGTAAAATTCGTGTATATCAAGTGTTTAAAATATGGGAATTGTAATATAAATGGTCATCTTTGTGTATGATAGCGCTATAAATTAATATTGTATTTTACCAAATAAATTAAACTACTTATATACTGATAATAGGTCTTTACCTATGAAATTGCCGTTTTGTTTGCAATAAGTGAAAGTACTTATTTTTTTTAACTTTTTTATTTCTGTTGTTCGAAGTAATCACACATGCAATCGACGCATCTTTGCCAACGCATTGGCAGGTTATTGATGCCCTTCTTGTAAAAATCAGCTGGATGGGAGGCAACAAAGTCTTCAAAGGCATTTTGTACTGCCTCTCGGGAATTGAATTTTTTACCCACTAAAAACACAGTGGAGACTGTCTGTTGGACCTATTATTTAAAGCAATTCTTGCAAAATTTCCATTCCAAAATATCAAACATGCACAACGTTTATGTTCAAGTTTTCTGTTCTGCCGGCACTCCTGGAGTACAACCCGTTTTTTTACATGTAACTAATCTATACTTTTTTTTTAAATACCTACATTTTAAAGATAGAAAGCACTCAAACTCTTAATCAAATGATTTAATACTTGCCTAAACGGTTATCAGCAGCACTGAAGTTAGTTACTTTTTCACGCAAAAAGAACTTGTCGGATTTGAATGAAACTTTACAGTAATATAGCTTATACATCAGAATAACACATAAGCTACTATTTGCCATGACAACCGACATATGCGCGGGCGGAGCCGCGGGCAACAGCTAATAATATATATTTATGTGCATCTACATGTGTCTATTTTTTTTTTAGTCGCATTTTAAAATAACTCTTGTCAATTATTCCTTATGATTTGTTACATCGTATTAACAGAAAATATAGTTTTTAATAAAAGATGCAAGTTATGTTTAAAACCTAGTAAACCAATATTGGATAGACGTAGAAAAAGGCCAAATGAAACAATTAAAATAAATTTATTATCAATTAGTCATTTAACTGACTTTATATTCTGACCGTACATAAACGATTCAATACAATAAACAATCAAAGATTATCTTTTTTCTCTTAACCATATTTACAAGATGTATTGGTCCGTAAGTAGCTGACCAAGTCTCGGAAGAATCTCTAAGTGGAACTGCCACCCTATTTGTGGACATATCGAGTTAGTATTGATTTTTATTATCCTGGTCTTTTATGGTATCGAGAATATTGTAACTTGAAAAATAAATGACCAATCATGGTTTGGTTTTATTGCTTATGTTTGAATTAAGTCTGAATGGATTCTTTTATAAGTATTTCGAAATCGATTCAGGATTGTCTTTACCCGACTGCGCTAGAAAGAGATTTATGTTTTTTATGTAAATACTAGCTGAAACCGCGGATAACGCCGAAAAAAAGTAACTTAAGTTACTCCTTATATCATCAGCTACCTGTCAGTGAGAATCCGTTCAAAATCGTTTCAGCCAGATATTAGCTGGTATAAACAGACAGACAGACATATAAATAGACAGACAGACAGACAAAATTTGTAAAAAAAATATTTTGGTATATGTACCGTGTATACATACATAATATGCCTTTAGTAAAAAGCGGTTAAATTAATATTACAAACAGACATTCCAATTTTATTTATTTGTTTTGGTGTATAGATAAGTGTGTAGATTTTATTAAACACGCTTGGTGTTGAATTTTGCCTTTGGAGGTGTCGTTAGATTCATTTTAATTGACAGTGTCACTGGGTACATCAAAATCCATAATTCCATATTAATACTATTGAAGATACTTTGAGAAAGCAAAATAGGCTAATATTTACCATGCTAACCGACATAGATGCAAGTGGAGCCGCGAGCGCAAGCGAGGTAAATGTTTTTTTTTTTTTTTTTTTTCTCTTTATTTTTTTTAAGGGACTTTTACCCCATTAGGGTATGCCAGTCCCATGAGGCCTTAACTTAAACAAATATCAATTTACATATTATATGCTAGACTGTACAATTTAATAGCTTTTTTTGATGTCGGTATAGCCAAAACACTTTGAATTATACCGACATCCAAACAATTCAGGTTTAACTGTGTCATTATTACATCTCTTAAAGATTGATTCTTGACACATTCCATCAACAAATGTTGAACATCGTCCACAATGTTACATATGTCACACTTTGGTGAGTTAGCTCTACGCATTAAATATTCAAATTTTTTAGATGGAACGTGTCCCGAACGCAATCTATGAGCTATTGTAACACACGATCTACTTATTTCTAAGTTACCGAACCACGGTATATGAGGAGGTTCGGACTGAATAGTCTTGTACCAAATTCCTTTTATTTTAGACTGTTCATCAAAATATTCTTTCCATTCATTGTAGCACCTAACTTTGAATTTATATAATAGCTCGGAGTAATGCGGTTTAATGTTAATATTATCCCCTTCTTTAATTGCTAATTTGGCTAATCGGTCCGCCTCCTCGTTGCCCTTTATATTGATGTGCGATGGTATCCATTGCAATTTAAGATTTTTTGACGCACTGATTTCACGTACCTTTTTAATTATAACATAGGCTATCGATACACCTCTGTACCCAGAGGCGCATCGAGCCAAATGCTGTAAGGCACTTTTACTGTCTGTAAAAATTACAAAGTTTTGGCCACTTAAATCATTTATCCGATTTAGCGCTTCTGAAATTGCAACTAATTCCGTCGTCATAATTGAGACATGTGAGCAAATTTTGTACATAGCTGAGCCATTTGGATAGTGATACGCTGCTCCAATACCATCAGAACTTTTAGAGCCATCTGTATAAAAATGTAGCCATCCTTCATATTTAACATTTAGTTCATGCACTACGTCTAATCTTAATGAATTAGATTCGTAATTACGCTTTGATGTTTCAATACAATTCAAATTAATACTAATAATATCATCTAAATCTATATAAGACATCCAGGTATCAAGACAAAACATTTCAAGTGGATAGGATGAGCTTATTTCAATATCCTTAACATCAGTATGAGCAGATAGAAGTAAAGGTTTCTTTTTAGTTCGCCAGTATCTACTATTTGATATCAAGTGAAGATCGTTCAATAGCTCAATAGTTGGGTTATCAGTGCAAGATATTGCTTTCGAATAGTATTTAAAAGATAAATATGTTCTTCGCACGAAAAGCGGTTGTATGCATAATTCACTTTCCATAGCATATACTGGCGTACTTTTAATAAAACCACCTATGATTCTTAAGGCTTGGTTTTGTATTTTGTCAATTTTATACAGATGGGTCCTAGCACAACTACCATAAAGAAAACATCCGTAGTCAAATCTGCTTCGTATTAGGGAAATATAAATAGTTCGTAAATGTTTAGTGTGAATTCCCCAGGTAGGTCCCGCCAAAACTTTAAGCAAGTTTAGAAATTTTGAAGTTTTCTGAGATATTTCATTGATATGCTTTTGCCATAAAAGAGATCTGTCAAGCCATAAGCCCAAATATTTAAAGCATTCCACAGACATCAAAGGTTTCTTATCAATTTCTACGGAAATTTGCCTTTTAATGCGTCCGCGACTAAAAATGCAAATTTTAGAATTTATAGCTGATATTTCTAATCCAATGTTGTCTAGACCAGATACCATTGAGTTTAAAGCTGATTGTAATTTTGCCTGGCATACGTGTATGTCTTTACTACTAACAAAAATAGCAAAATCATTAGCATATTGTGTAAACAGCACCTCATTAATTTGATGGCAAACCTTGTATGTAGCAATATTAAATAATAAAGGAGCCAAAGGATCCCCTTGAGCTAAACCCCTGTGTGTGTATCTTGTATAATGAATTTGGATCTCACTCTGATCTAAATTTATACTTTTTAATGTTAACTGTCTGTCACTCAAAAAGGACCAAATATATCTGCATATGCTTTTTCCTACATACAAGTCATCGAGAGTGCTAGTCAACTTGTCAACTAAAATATTATTATAGGCATCTGTTATATCAAGAAAACAAGCGACTGTAGGTATATGCTTCGAAAAACCTTGTTGCACGTAAGTAACAAATCTTGTGACGCAGTCTAAACAGGAGTGAGCTTTTCTGAATCCAGATGTATACGGGGATAGGATTTTTTTGTTTTCAATAAACCATTCTAGTCTAGCTACCAACATATTGTGGAAAATTTTACACAGACACGTTAAAAGCGATATTGGACGGAGCTTTCCCTCACCGCTGGTATTATTCATAGCTTTCGGAATTGGAACAATTAATATGGTTCGCCATTGTTTAGGTATGTATCCCGATTGGAAGATTGCATTATATACATTAAGTAAATATCTTAGTGCAACTAGGGGAAGATTATAAATCATTGAATAGATGATCCCATCACTACCCGGAGCAGTGTCTTTTCTTTTTATGCATTTCTTAACCTCTTGTAATGTAAAAGGCGATTCCAGTATAGCATTACTTGATGCAAAAGATGGTGATTTATTCCTGACTGAATCAGGCGCAAGGTTGTATAATAACTCCTTCTGCTTATCCTCAGATGGAATAGAGCGAGATGGTTGACAATATCCCTTGCTCCATCTCATCTTTTGCCACATATCTGAGACAGAAGTAGTGCTTTCGATATTGCTACAAAATAATTTAAAATGCCTAGATTTGGCTTGTTTTATTAATAGACGAGCTTTTTCAACTTTATTTTGAAACTTCACTAAGTTATCCGGCGAAGGGTTCCTCCTGAAAGAACTCAGCGCCAATCTACGTTCAGCAACTGCTTCAGAAAGTGATGGGTTCCAATATTCTTTAGGTCTAAATTTGCTTGTGGGATTTGTACATAGTTTTTTGAATGGAATATTACGTTCAGCGGCTAGGTTTATTTGATTTTCCAAATAATCATACATAGTTTGAATGTCTTTTGTAAGAAAATAATTACTGTAAAAAGTTGAGAATGTCGTATCTAGATCTGATTTATATGATTTCCAATTTGCCAGTTTAAAATTTAGTTTTTTGGTAAAACTCGGCATGTCTCGATAATTTAATGATATTTTAATTAGAAGATGGTCACTGCCGAGATTTTCATTTAATACGTGCCACTTAGTCATCAACGCTATATCTGAGGATGCAAAACTAATATCGGGAGAGGTTTTTTGTATTGTTCCATTGACTAATTTAATCCTGGTAGGATCACCGTTATTGAGAGAGATGAAATTACCATCCAATGATGAATCTAATAACTGCGTGCCCCTGTTGTCATTTCTATACGACCAATTTGTATGATGTCCGTTAAAGTCCCCTAGAATCAGAGATTTTCTTGATATTCGTGAGAACAAACTATCCCAGTCACCCGGATCCGTACGTATTGATGATGGACAATAAACACAGATAATATTCTCTAAAACTTTACAGTTCAATAATTTAATTTGAATAGCTTCTATCCCGGTATTATTAAAGATAATGGGACATACCTGAATATTAAAGGACTTATGAATTATAATGGCCACTCCTCCATATCCATCATGTCTATCATTTCTATAGATATTATATCCACTTATGTTAACAAAATCCGTATTTGAATCCAGCCAAGTCTCACATATTGCAGCGATGTGTATTTTTTTCCCTATTAAGAAGCAGTTCAAAATCAGCTAGTTTAGGCTTTAGACTTTGTGAATTCCATTGAATAATATTTACAACAAAATCTTTAAATGAGCTATCCATCAAATAATGTGAAAATTTTTTTAAGTAATTGCTCGCAGTTAAGGAAATTACAAATATATGATTTTAACTCGTGGACTACCATTTCAAATATTGATACAATCTTATCTTCTAATTTAGCTTTTGAAAAAAATATCTCCTTTATTTTAACAAATATATATCTTATTTTAAACCCTTTTTGCAATTTCTCTTCATTATTGCCAGTTTCACATCTTTGTAGAGGTTCATTACTCATACTTTCTTGTATCATATGTATGGGACACGATTCGGTATTTTGATTTTTCTTACTCTTTTTAATAGTGGATTTCGATCTAAGGCTCATATTCCCTTCGTCTTCTTCTCTTTCGCAAAAATCTTCTATCAGGTCGTCTTGTGAATTTTCTACTGTATATTCTAAGTTACTAAATCTGTTTTGCCTAAGCGGGGGGAACGACTTCTCGATGTTGTTATTAAGATTAAATATTTTCTTTACGTTCCTATATTTGGATGGCCCATTAGTTTTTAGTAGAAAATCCAAGGCGTTCTTATAATTTAAATTTTCTTCAGTCATTATATAACGTATTTTCTTCTCTTTCAAGAAAATAGGACATGTCTTATCAAGTGACATATGTGGGCCCTTACAGTTAAGACACTTAAATGTCTGAGTTTCACAATTGAAATTCTTTTCCACATTTAGGGCAAAGTATTTTATTATATGGACAATATTTCCTTATATGACCAAATTTCCAACATGCAGAACACTGCATAACTGAAAACATATACTTTTCAACTCCGAATCTACAGCCAAAGGCATATACATAAGGTGGAATCACCGCGCTTTTAAAGCATATTCGAATAGTCTCGCTGTCAACCCATTTACTTTCCAAATTCATTCTTCTCATTCTTTTAACAGACAATATTTCAACTGAACTGCTTAAAGATCCTAGGATTTCTTCTTCGCTCATTTCTAAATCCACCCCTCTAATAATGCCATAAGATACCATACTTTCATCTGCGAAGTTCACTCGAATATCTAAATCTTTAAGTTTCTGACTACTAATTACGCTTTCTGCCTGCTGCTTGTTATTTAAGCGAATAGATACCTTAAATGGGTTTTTGAATTTAACGTTTATTATTCCTTCAATTTTTTCACTGTACAATAATTTTGCCAGGGCCATTTGTTTTGGTAATATTTTTAGTGAGGTTAAAATTATTTCAAAACTACCCTCAGGTTCCGCACTTTCTTGACTAATACGCGTAGAATTTGTATCAGGCATATCAAGTGAATCACTCCTCAAGAATCTCTTTGATTTCCTCTTCGTAACCGTTTTAAATCCCTCTTCGCTACTCTCTTCACTCTTGTCCCGTTGCCTTTTCTCAGTACTTAAACGCGAGACGCTGTGCCGAGCGCTTGTATCTATCCGCTTTACACGTATCGCGTGCGGTTTAATTAATTGTTATTTATTAATAATAGTATAACAGTATGATCGACAATAGTATGGATGAAGAGGATTCGGAAGAAAGTGATTCTATAGTTATTAATAATTGTGAAAGGGAGTTGCAAAATATGTCAAAGACGGATAGTACTTTGTTACTGATTAATCCAAGTTTAAGAGGTAAATGTAAAAATCATTTCATGTAATAAATTTTGAAGCAAATTAGAAGCATTGCTGGGCTAAATGTATATAGCTTTCTTTCAGTCAACCATTGGGTGGTCCAGAGAAGACAGTATGGTTCATTTTGGCTTTAACAAACTAAGTAATTTCTCAAAAATATAATATATAAAGCTGATTTAAGCTTGAACGGGCCAGCTCGACCGGGACGGTACTACTCTCTCACAGAAGTACAACCTAAAATTACAGAATTCGTGGAGTACTCACCAAGAGTGCTAGACCGGAGGCCCAATGATGTAGAAGCATCTCAATAGGCTGCCATAATGTGGTTCACGATGCTGCATTGTCTGCATTCGGTGGTCATTTGGATTCCACTCTTACTTTCCATCAGGTAGAGTACAGTCATTTATATAATAATATATCATACACTAGTCTAATACATATAAGATTATAATGATTTATCTATGTATGTAGTAAAGTGTGTTTAATTAGAAATTGTTTTTGATTTTAACATTCATGTGGAATTAAAGTTATTATGATCAACAAAATGTATGTAAATCTATTCTTTGCCTATTCATTGAAATTGGGAAAATGAAGGAAAATGACGATGATGTCTCTTAGTAGTCTGGACAATGCTAGCCTGCCTAGGTGTCATTAATGGTATGTGTAGGTGGCTACTTACCACCAGGTGACCCTAGTGACCCTTTTGCTCCTTGGACAATCATTTGCTATAAATAAAGAAAGGAAATTGTAATCCTATTTCTCATGATTCATACTAAATTGAATACTTAATAAGATATTTTAAGCCGTTTTGATCGACACAAAATTAAAATCGCATCACACAGCGGATCAGAAATCGCCATTTTAATTATAAACAACCTCTTCGCTCATCAAACCGATACAAAAAGAAACGATCAAAAAAATCAAAATCGTAAAGAGTAATATCAAACTTAACTTATAATTGGTTGTTCATTTAGACGTACTGACAGAATTATAACCTTCATTGACTAATTTTGCTACTCAAAAATAAGCTCTATTCGTGTTAATAAGACAGTTGAAAATACTAATTAGGTTGTATGTATATAAGGTTGAGAATATACGGATGTAATATTTTATAAGTCATGGTTGTATCAGAACCGAAGAGCCGTCTTCCAGACCGATGACGTTTGACGTATATTCTGACATCCCCTTTACTGTATAGTCTAAATTATAAAATGTAGCGAGTCGTTCACTTTTGCGTGCAACTGATTCAATTGAACATTTGTTTTGTCATTGAAGTTATGAACAATTAAACTTAAATTATGGTTAATTGATAAAGCTTCGCAAATTTCGATAAAGAGCTCTACTATTTCAGGAAAGTTCACAATTATTTTCTGGCAATAATCAGGTTGTCTTAAATTTATTCTTATTATGACATAGGGCAGATGTGAATAAAGGAATGAATAGCCTGTTGGTAAGTTCCAACTGCCACCTGTATGCCTACAACTCAAAAGTCACAAGTACTTTTCCGTCATTAAGTTCCTCTCCCTAGAATAATGAGGAGAAAAACTGTTTGGGTTATTTTATCTACATTTACTCTATAAGAAGTCATGAAATAACTTCATAACACTATACTAGATATAAATAGCCAAATATAAAGTTTCCAATAAACGGCGTCGTTTATGAATTGTACCACACTCAAAAAGTATTGCAACTCGATGGGCAAATAAAACACAAGAAACCAACTCGTACAGCTTTGAATAACTTAGAACCAATATGGAGGAACGTTTTGTACGCATCACAGAATATTCTCTCCATGTCTTGTTATTGACTGGGTAACTTCTAAAGCTTTAACTATATATAATTGAAATTAAAATGTCGGTTTGTCATATCAAATTTACGGTTTTTGAGTAAATGCATATGGTACTATTATGGTGTTAACACAAAAAACAATTTTTAAAATGGTTGCCTGTCTGTTTGGCTAAACTCTCGAAGGGTTAGACCAATTTTGAAACAAATTCACTGGCCAATATTATGAATTGAACCCGAGACCTCAAGCACACCAACCGCATAAAGCTACCACTGCGCCAGCGAGGCAGTCAAAAGGTTGTTAGATCCCAAATACCACGTCAAAAGTTTTTTTACCAATTGTAAATCATAAATACTTGCTACATTCCACACCTTGCGGTTCACAAAAAGATCGGTGCGTACCTGTTCTGATCCGATTATTTTGATTCATCTTAATTGTGTACCGGTTTGTAAACAGTTTTGTCATTTCTATGTGAACTAATGCATGTTTAAATGTTTTTATGTCAAACATGTTGAAGTTTTTTATGTATGGGCACGCCAAAGTGTCTCTACTCTGCCTGATGGAAACATAAGCAAAATCCAAGAGTGGTAGTCACCATATTCGTTGCGAATGCAGACAATGCAACATTGCAGCATGGTGACCCACACCATGGCGGGCTAGTAATGCTTCTGCATCATTGGGCCTCCGGTTTCGCACTCACCAACGAAACACGACAGCACGATCGCTGTCATTTTACGTTGATTTTCTGTGCGAGGGTAGTCTCGCCTCGGTCGAGCCGGCCTGTTCGTACTGAAATCAGCGTGACTCTGCCTCTTTGTAAGACAGAATACGTTATGTATAACTAAATTTTTTGTTTCTCTTAAACTAAAGGTATAACATTTCTAACAGCCTGGCTGCCTTACAAATTACCTTGCCGAACGGAGCAGTTTGCTTAGCGGTAAAAAAAAATCTCTAAACTGATCAAAAACAAAAACTATTCCATCACAGTATCTATTACAGTTTTGCCGTTTTAGGAAAATATTTGTTTATTTAAATCACTATTTTTAATAGTGATTTAAATAAACGTGCGTGAATAAATTTACAACCATTAAAAGGCTATATATAGTGAGTCAACCTTAAAACATATAGAGTATATATACATATATACTGTTGCGGATTTTTAAATAGGAACAATTCGTATTTACAATGTTTTTGTGAAACTTTAACGGAATCTCAAAAGGGGTAATATATTAGTTTAGATTCTATTTTAAAAAGATAATGTAATTCTAAAATTCTAGAATCAAACTCACACACTCTTCCTAGCAATAAGTACAAGTGGGTTTAATTATAGAATGTGTTGCAACAAGTTCTATTAAGGTCCAACAATCGAGACCATAAATTACATAATTAAAATACTACGGTATAAACTCACCCTTATTCTCATCATTAATATAATATAAAAAATATATATATTAATCTCTCTAATAAAAATGGCGTAAATAATTTTTTGGACATTCACTCCAAAATAACATGTCTGCAACTCAAAACATATTACTAATATTAATCAATAATATATAACTTATAATTAAATAAGATTTTGGAGTTCAAGTTTAATATAGATTGATGATTTAATAATAAGATACGCTACGTTTATAAATATACGTTCGTCTGTCTGTCAGTCATACGTCTAGAGCGTGTCAATGTATTCGAAATGGTTGAGCTTTTTGAACTGTCGATGTGGTTTGTTTTAAACTGCAGTGGGTGGCTCTCTGAATCCAGAATTTATAGATCTTTAATATTTTGTTAAATCTTGCAAAAAAAAAAAAACAAATGGAGATGACCTAAATTAAGTTGACATGAAGTTTGTTGTGTATGTTATGAAGAAGAGTGGCTTTTAAAAAAAAAATTTTTTGCCCTGCCTTGTGTTTTGGGTAAGTTTTATTCTTTTAATATAATCACATACATCATCACATAACATCAGCAGTTTTTATAGTCCACTGCTGGATCATTTTTGCTGGATTTTCGAGGTAGTAGAGCCACGCCAATTTCAGCACGGTTGGGCGGGCTCGATCGGGGCGGTATTATCCTCGCTCAGAAGATCATCGTAAAATGACAGCGTTCGTGCTGTCGTGTTTCGTTGGTGAATGCGAGACCCGAGGTCCAATGATGCAGAAGCATCACTAGGCTCCCATAGTGGTTGTCACCATGCTGCATTTTTGCATTGTCTGTAATGAGTATGGTGACCCTTCTGCTTATGCTTTCCATCAGGCAGAGTAAAGGCATTTTGACAGGCCCATACATAATAAAGAAAATTAGGCTGTCCTTAGAATGGAGGTTTTGGGCTTACTATTATATTTTTTAAATATGATGTTGAGGGTGTAACTCCTAACCTGATGGAAAGCTTGAGCAGAATCCAAGAGTAGTGGTCACCATACTCAATGCGAATGCAGACAATGCAGCATGACAACTCACACTATGGTGACCTCCGTTCTCAAATGTTTCGATCAAGTTTTCCTTCGCTTTTTTTTTTTTTTTTTTTATAATGAGCTGCTAAAATGACTCTGCCCTGCCTGATGGAAAGCATGGGTAGAATCCAAGTGTGGTGGTCACCATCTTCATTGCGAATAAGCACAAAGCAACATGGTGACCCGCACTATGGCGGCTTGGTGAGATGCTTTTTCACGCCCCACTTAAAGGACCCGGGATCATAGTGGGAAGGAAACTCGAACACATCGCTTTGTGTGATGTTGTCCTGCATAATTTGCTTCATCAGTCACCTCTTGCGGCATCCATGGAATGAATGGAATTGATGGCACTCTACATTCTTAATACGTCAGCACACCGTGAAGTTATTACACGGAGCCTCCCTTATAGTTTAAAACCAGGCGTTTATAACTTATAAGTAAGATTGTCTAACATGAATGAAAACCTGTTATCTATTATTTCTTATTTTGTGATAGCAAATTATAGAACTGCTGACTGTTGTAACTCAAGTTTATAAAGTCATTGGTAAGTAAATTCATCCTCATTATCTAAAACTTCTAAGCAGTCACTTTTCAGAAACAGGTAAAAAAATGGATAAAAAAACATTTGTATTAAGAATTAAACACCCTTGCTGTATCAATTTATTTATTAATTAATTACCAACAAACTCTGTATTTTGAAATGTATCTATTTTTAAATCATTAACAGTATGTTATTAAAACTACATTAGGATAGAAGTAAATATCAAAATGTAACAAGAGTGCATGCTTTAATATTTTATAAATTTTCTATCGAAATAAAAAGCACTAAGTCAAATTTTATGTATTCTAGAAAAACAAAATAACATGTTGGTATATCCTTCCAAATTTATTTGATCCATACCTCATAAATGACAGTTAACTTAATCTCGATGTATTTCAATTTATAAACAATCATGTATCACTATAACCCGGCTACGTAAACACTTCAGATAATATTTAAAGAGTCTTTGTCACCTGAGCCATTATTACGAATCTATTGACACCTCATTCATTAAAATCGGTTCAGTATTTTAGGCAGTACCTACGTAAACATACATACAGAGATAAATTGTTAACTTATTAACTTTGCCATAGTCGGGTAAAAATAATCATATTGCTACCGATTTGCAGCGCCTGTCACTGACGCGACGCAGATAGTCGCTTCACCTGTGGATAGAGAGACCCTCGCTGAATCTAGTTTGGCATGTAGAAATACCTTTACAAGTGAAGAAACCGTTAGTTTTTTAGAATTGTGTAATCTGACCAAAAAAAAATTCATTTAATCAATTGTAATGTTTCTAATACGGTATGGTATAGTATATATACTATAACGGTAATGATAAAAATTATAAACTTTAAAATATATATATTTTAGTTTCAATAAAATTAAATAGATTGTATAGCTTTTGAAAATCTGTATATCCCTAAAATAAATAGCAAAAAAAATACAGGAATGCTAACGTCAAAATCAAAAAAATCATTTATTTTTGTAATGTTCTAAATCAATACCTAAAACTTGTTACAAATGTTGCAATATTAATAAAAATGTGTAATAAATAAGAAACAATAACATCTATGATACAAACAAAATCAAAAACGAGAGAAATAATATAAGGGCAGGGCTGTCAAACGCGCACACCGGGCGGGGCGAACAGTATGATTGACAGCCCTTGACAGCGGTTAAACACAGGTCGAATCGCGAAACATTTTTTTATTCCTTTTTTTTCGAAAACGTCAGGGTTGTTCTCGCATTTTATCTTTAGGTTCCGTACGAGTTTTTTATGAAATAGGGGCAAACGAGCAGACGTATCGCCTGACGGTAAGCGATTACCCCCGCCCATGGACACCCACAACACCGGAGGCGTCATAAGTCCGTTTAAGTAAATGATTTTAATATTAGTGTTTACATCAACAGTCTTTGCTTGTTTCTGGACAGTTCTGGACATAAAGGCCTGTATTCACTTTAATTAGTGCAAGTGCAGGTTATTAAAGGACAGCGAATTCGCGGTCCACACGTATTTTCTACCAATCATTGATCACCTGCACTACGCACTTGCACTCGCACTAAGCAAAGTAAATACAGGCCTCAGAACTCTCCTTCGAAGGGAGGGTTTGGGCTACTGGTTGGGCTTAGGTACATAGTTAGCTTCCTTAGTTACCTTTTACGTTATTCACGAACTGAAATGGGGGTGGTGACTGTATGTCTTATTAATCCGTCTACACAGAGACTGTTTAATGTTATTATTATATGTCAATATTTTTCTACGATTTTTAAATAAAGCCTTGGTGTGTGTGTGACTGACTTATGTGTAGAAAGCAGTTTTGTGTAGTCTCGTCAATAATAAACAAGTGAGGAAAAATGAAGCCTTGTGACCTTCCAATATCAAAGTTGGTGCCAAAGCCTTATTAGCTGGTCTAAATATTTGCAGAAACGTTAGAAATTCCATTTTGAAGGTATTCACAGTTACCTAAGAGGGACATCTTGGTTAGATTGCACTGCTTATAATGGAAATGTCGATTTTTATGTTTTTACTGAGATTGACTTCACAAAAACTTTTGTAAATGAAAATATTGTGAGTTCCAGTATTACTCAACAAGAAACTACATTAATTTCTTAGAAAGATCCGCAATATTACGCAAAAATGCACAGATTCATAAATAACGTTGTTCTAAATCCATGATATTGGATTTTACTGCATTTTAAATCCACGATTTTTGCCCGTTTTATTTCCGATGACTAAGGAACCCTAATAATTCGTTTCACATAGCTCACATCTCTTCGATACGATCCAACACACGTAGCTGGATATGATACGGTTTATAATTTTATAACAAAATGCTTCGACTTTTTTTCGATCTTTGATGAGTAGGGATTAAGATTAACAATTAAAAAAACCGACGTATGTTTGTGTGAAATTTCTTGAGTTCGAAATGATAGGTGGGTTTTTAATGTTGGTTTCGGTTGTCAATGAAGGATTTTTTAGAGGATGTAAATGTTCAGGTGATTATTGAGTTGTTTTTAGACCATCCAGTATCCAATTATAATTATAGTTTTAAATTGTTTACAAGACGATAACCTCGAAGGGTAAAGAAGACCAAGTTTTGTTCTATTGTCGACACAGAGATCCATGTTGCCCTACACTAGTGTCCAGGGCAGGGGAGTAGTCTCCAGACAAGAACTAGTGGCGAGCTATCACTCACGGAATGGCTCCAAATAGGGATCCCTATCGTCAGAACTGAGGATTACGATACAACGAGAAGAATAAATTCCAATAAAAATAAGAATTAAAAAAAAAGAAATTAAAAAAAAGAAACTTGAAAATGTCAATTTCTACTTTGTTATAGCTTTCTACACTTCTTCTCCATATACACTTTAATTATGCCAAATTTCATACTCCTCCGTTTGCATAATTTTCGTAAAAACAGGTAGAAAGTTTTTAACAATTATTTTTTATGGGAATTAACGCGTAAAAGGTATTACATACCTCTATTTCATAGACCACACTCTATGTGTGGTATGTGACGGTACATGGCGAAACAAATTTATCAATAATATCGAAATTGTGCGGGTGGATGAGGAACTTCTGCTTCACGGATTCGACGACGGAGGGCGTGCACCGCTGAGCCAGTTAGCCTGTGACCACGGCCAGTGCAACCTGGTCGAAACGTCAGACAAATCAGAATCCTTTTAATAAGTGATCGCGTTAATTCCCGTAAAAAGTTAGTAGTAGTACAAAGTTTTTGCTTTACGTTTATTATACAGATTAAAGTCACATAAACTCGATTAAACCAAGTGATAGTACTGGAAATATTATTCCACAAGATATTCAAACCCATATCGATCTAAAGAGAGTACATTTACATTGAGATCGCCACAGGACAATAAAACAAAAGTGGCTCACTCGCGATATGAAATGATATTCCTTGAAACACTTCCGATCCTATTTACTACTGACGACTAATCGGGGTCGTGTCGTGTCTTCAAACAAGACGAGTTTGTTCACGGTTAACTCTTTATTCAATTGTATTTTTTAGAAACGTCTGAATTTATTTATTTATTTAATCTTCCTGCAATTATATTGCGTAAGGCGGACTTAATGCCATAGGCATTATCTTTCAGTCGACCTTTGGGTGATGCAGACTTGTGTGTAGTAGGTGTATTATTGAAGTAAGTGAGAATTATTTTTCAGTTTACGTGCAGCTGTTATTATTATAACATAATTATCTACATACATATATATTTAAGATATGGGAAAAATACATACATATATAAACAATTATAAATGGAGAGATTAAGTATCGCGATGACTCCGTCAACAAGTCTCTATAGTGATGGCGCCTCTAATCTTGAAAGTTGATCGGCTGATATACGACCTAATATCAAAGGTGAGGATATTTTAGAGGGTAGATATAGACTCTTGAACTAAAAGGTTCAGGTCTTCCTCCCTGTGCGGGGCAGTCAAAACTTGGAACTCACCAAACAGCGCACATATTCCATCGACATTATGATTCCGGGTCCTTTAAGCGGAGCGTGGGCTATCATAGTGTGAGTCTATTTATGCTTTCTATAGGTTTCTATGGGACATAATAAAGTGACTTTGGCAGGCATATTAAAAACATTTTTAAGCAGAGAAACATCCTAACGATCTTAATTGTCACAATGACACAACTAAAATGACACATGTAATTAAGTAAATATAAATGCGTTCACAGCTGTCGATATTAACTAATGATAGTTAGGATCCTAGTACCATCTTAAAGTAGGAAATGAGGTTAAAAGAACAGAGATAAAAGACAGAATACAGAATGCCATGGTTATTCCTGTTTACATCCTTGCGATAATACGATGTAATTTGTTTCTTAGGTATGGCCTTATTCATCTTTTCATTTTATTTTCAGATACGTAATGAAAATCTTCTTTCATTTCTCTATGAGACATAAACAAAGATATAGGCTATCAAACATCCAAAGTTAATTATTAGAGTTTTTATTATATTACATTTTCAAATAGTTTTCCGTACATTATACCTAATATTATAGCTTATTTTTAATACCATTAAAAACTAATTATAAACTAGAATAGTTCAATATCATTGTTCATACAAAAGCGTTAGTCTTAATTAATTCCTTCGGTGTTATGTTAACGCATCGTATCGTCGCCTAAAAATGAGTCTCCGCAATTTTTGATATTAAAATTTTCAATAATACCTAATGGATGTCTTGGTGAGATCGAGTCGAAAGCTCTCCATATTGAATGCGCCCCCGTTTTTTATAATGCAGCCCTTTGTATTCAATGCTTTTGTCTTATTATTGGAGTGTTTGATGTCGCCCCATTCTCTCCAGTGTCATAATTATGTCATAAGAAATATTGGTCCTTCGAGCCATATCACTTTGGTTTTGATTAGTTCTCAAGGACTTTGAATTTGAGAGATGAGTTGAAAATGCTTTTTAATAACATTTTTGCTTTCTTTTAATAACCATAATCTGTTTTATTCGGTCTGTTGTTCTATCTATTGAATTAAAAATAAAAGATCTTCTTTTGTTCTGCAATATTTTTGGAAGTGGACTCTCAGTTTAAGAAAAAATAACCATGAAATAATGAAAATTGAACACTACTAAATATGTTTATTCAAATATTTTGTATAATAATAATGATAATGCATTTTAATTTAACGAGAATTTATAGAGTGAATATTAAAAGAGTGGTATGGAAAAATATACATGAGTTTTGTTTGCAAATTTTATTGAAATTTGTTTGAAAGCATATTCTACTAACATTTTCCTTACTTAATTAAACACAAAATATTTAAGAAAATTTATAACATATTTATAATCCCTCAATACTGATTAAAATTACGTAATATTATTTTACGAATCACAGAAACGTTAAACCAAAATATTCCGCATAAAAAATATTTTTGATGAAACTGTATTAAAACTAAATCGCCATATAAAGAAAATAATAAAAACGAAACTCACACAGATATTCAGCCACCCATATCAAATAAAACCTTATATCTATAATAAAATAAATATAAACGTAATATGAATTACTTTATTAAAAACCCTAAAAAATAAAACAGACTCAAAGATAGACTGAGAAACCAATATGTCTGCTATAAACAAATTGCGGTACAAGCTAACCCTCGAACGCCCATAAAAATACATACCCGGGTCGAAAAGACCGACCGCAATAAAGAAACGCGATAAACCGTGCAAAAAAATTGCGGGACATGAATTCATTGGTATGACATTTGGGCTCAACGAATGGTCACGGATATAGCTTACGAAATATCCTCTAGACATATTTTCTTCTTATAGTTTTTATGGGATCGGCCCCCATCTTTTATTGGTCGTCGGGAATCTTGTCAATCCTATTAACTTGGTCGTTTTTACCCGCCAGCTTTTTAGGGTTATGACGTATATTGAAAGTTGGAATTGTTAATTTGTGGCGTTTGATGGCATCGGGGTGGTTTGATTAAAATTCTTCGTTTTCATTTGAGGTAGGAATTCGGGGAAATGTATTGATTTCTGTTTGGGGTAGTTTTGATGAATTGGTTTACAATATGTAAGATATTAATGGTTAGTTATACGTATGTTGCGGGTGTAGACGGTGCCTTTGTAGTCAAACATTTTAGATGGGGCTGGGGATTTTAGAATTAGAGCAGTCCAATATGGAATAGCGTCATTCATAAACATTGAAAATCACCGCGTAGATGTATGTGTTGTAAACTACTCTATATAAGCAGTTTGGGTACACTTCCAAGGGATGACTGATATTTCAAGTAAATATTGAAGGCGATAACCGCTTATCATAGTCCGAGAGATAGTCTACAGAACAATGAGTTCCTAATCAATTATATTATAGATCTTATAATGTTCTCTACTGCGAAAATCCCGAATAACCTTAAATATTTAAATTCAGATCATACAGCTAACACCTCACCCTCTAGTTCCGGTCCTCTGCTTACCCCCTAGGTGTAGTGTCGTGAAAATGTACACAAAATGATCGCAACGCGTAGTTATCTGCGACGAGCGACCACCACCGATATGTTTTGTAGCTCCGCACGCGCCGAGGACACGGCGCTTGGACGCGTGACAGCCTTTAGAACTGCGTAGACCTGGCAACAGAACAATATTTCTAATCTATATTTTGTATCGAAGAGGATATTAATTTATAAATTTGATCAGCAATTCTTTGTTTTAACTACAAAGGTTTTATAAGATTTTTCAGGAATTCCAAGACCCATACCTTAACAAAACACAGTTACTCATTTAAGTGTATGTATGTAATTTGTGACATTTTATTATTAACTTCTAATTAAAAATACATGTGCAGAGTCAAGATTTATTCACGAATAAATCTCGTGTTAGTAGTTATAAAATCATCTCAAATGCAAAAACAAGTATGGACTTAGACTAGCCCTTAGGAATTATCTGCCAGATCGTCGATCAATATTTCAGTCGAGAGAAATAGAAGAAAATAATATCAACCTTTAAATGTCAAGAATTTTCCTAAAAATAGTATCATTTACATCACTTTTGCGAGAACAAAAATCAATAAGCAAACTTAAAATTTCCAATGAAACAATATAAATTTATCACTGAGAAAAAAAAAAATGGTTTCCTTTTAATTAAAAGGAACGTCTATTCATTCGTATATCTATGATCCCACCATACCATGTGGCTAGCCGAAATTTAGATGTCACAAGTAGCTTTCCAGCTAATGTCCGAGGCTAGTTGTTTGTTACTGCCGGACTGCGGTGCGGGCAAGATTGAAGATAGCAGCAAATTATACGCCACGTAGTGTGCAAGCGTAATGGTTGTATTACTTCGTGGAACCTATTTGCATCTCTGTATGGACTTTTGATTGATGATAAAGATGGAATGATAAGTATGAACGTTATTTGGATTATGTTTCGTTGTTGTTAATTTTATACTTAAGAGTTTAAATAGAGAATGAAAAGAAAACTTTGGATTTACATCAGGATATTTTTTAATCAATCACACTGCTAAACCTAAAATCGTTATATATTTCCAAATATATACATGTTATATATACATTTACACCAATAAACAGAACAAAATGATTCTGCTATCGCCCAATATTTATTCCAGGTGAGAATCGAAACTATGACCTATGGTGTAGGTGTTAGAATTTTAAACCACTCGAAAACATAAAAAACATAACTGATTATGACGGATTTATTAACATACTAGTTGTTGCCCGCGGCTCCACCCCCGTGTAGTGTATGTCGGTTATCGCGGCAAATAGCAGCCTACGTGTTATTCTGATGTATAAGCTATATTACTGTAACATTTTATCCAAATCTGTTCAGTAGTTTTTGTGTGTAAGAGTAACAAACATCCATCCATCCATACTTACAAACTTTCGCGTAGTTTTTTACCTAGAAAATTTAACACCAGAACAGAGTATTACAACTGTTGAAGAGCCATGATTTGACACTATGATCGGTTGCACCTTAGTTATATCATAGTGTTACGGAAAACAGACTGTACGTATTTGACTGCACTTAAGGCTTAGTGGTTAAGCGGTAATCACGCCGCTTCCTACTACGCCAAGTATTGTGGGTTCAAATCCTAGAAAGGGATAGCACTTTGTGTGATCCACAAATTGTCCATTGTGACCGTTACATGTATGTTTGTAAAGTCCTCCGTGACACAGAATTTATTCCAAGTGCGGGAGTTGCCTTTTTTAAAAAAAAAAAAGAAAGTAAAGCTTTTCTTGAACCGAGTAAGTGAGGTTACTTGAAACCCACTCCACCTCTTCTTCTCTTTCTCTGGGGACTTAATTTGCAGGTGCCTATAGGTGACGGTAGTCACTTACCATAACCCATCTTTTGGGTTGACCCCTTTACCATTAAAAAGCAAGAGACAAATATAGTCGGTTTAGAAAAAAAGAGAGATAGACAGATTATCAAATACAGTCAGTGTACAAACCCGCGACAAAGCTTCACAAATGACGCGAGCGATCAACAAACCACACTTGTTATTCAATAACCGTCCCCAGCGATATCAATTTATCACAGGTTCAATGAAGGCGAAACTATATTTCATTGGAATACAGCCTGACATTGAATCTCTGATCATATCTCTGAATAGATTATAAAGCAGTTCCTTTCATTATAGTTTCTACCTTAATTCAAAAGCTTTAAAGTTGGATTTCACGGTTATGTAAATTTCGAGTTATGACGTTTTGTTGTAGAAGTGAGTTCTGCATATTGACGTCATCCAAAAGGGAGTAGGCAGTCGAATGCAAAACGGTTGAACCATGGATTTGGCATATGTTATAGGGTGGTAACTATTGTCTTACACACGGTACAATAAGTTTAACACTCTGGAATTTATTAAAACAGATTCGAAAAAGGCCTTGTTTCAATTCCTATGCTTCTAAAAGATTACTTTTTTAAGACACTAACTTATTTCTATTGTATTGAAACAAAAATTATATGCAACCCAATATTAGACTTGAATCATTTTCAAGTCTAGAGTCTAGTCTAGTCAAGAAACCTTAATATCATCATGTTTATTTCTTTCTTTCTTATATGAAATGAAATGAAATGATATATATTTGCGAACGTATAGTTCTGCATATTGGTTAACCTATCCGTAAGACCATCTACAGCTTAACTTAAAGACTAGAGTAGAAATATATGTACTAAAATCTAAAAAATATCTCTCACATACATAATGAAAGGCTTTTTCAATATTTTCCACCCTTCGAAGTATCTTAACAATCCACTGCTGCTATATTTGACAGTTCCACCGATTGATATCGACCTCTCCTTAGTGAGGAGGTTTTGGCATACTGTGGTATACAGTGGCTAAATAGGTAGGTATAGGGTTTGTTTTAAGTTATTCTTCTATTTGGGATGCTGTTCTCCTACGTAGTTTGCTAGTCGGTTTTATGATACCCAACGGGATGAATAAGCGGGATGACATTCCGTATTCTTAATTCATCACAACACGGAAAATTCACATGCTTTCATCAAGCTGCTGCGATGAATCTACGAACGAACGATTTATTTATTTTAATAGTTTCTAAAATGTTGAAACTAATCGTCCGTGTGTATCCCGCCTAATCTATATGTCTTAGCTGATTCGGGTGGCTGTATTTCATATCGGAACTAGTGAGCATGCTACTAATTGCCGTCGGCCGTGCGTACTGCGACAATTCCATTTGTCTGTCTGTTCGTACAAACCCTTTGATTGAGCCGGTTATGGGAGGTGTTGTTTGGTATCGTTATTGTTTTGTCTATGTGTTGTGTTAGATTATTGATTTGAAGTGTGGTTTATGGAGTTTTGAACTTTATTGAGGTTCTGTTTAACAGTTATCTTCACCGATTGTTAAAAATTCTGAATAAATCTGTTTTTCATTATTTATTCTGCGAGTGACAGCTCGCCACTTGTTCATGTCATGAGTAGTATGCAGGCCAGCCACCTTTCGAGGTTATCGCCTGCCCTCCTCGCAATATGACTGAATTTTTCGAGGATTCCACTGAAAATTAGCTTAATAGCTCTCAGTCTCTGGCTTCCTGCTTCTTTTAAAGATATTTTTTATTAGGTTTAGTGTTGCCTTTTATAAATAAAAGTATTAAACTTCCCAAGGAAATCAAAATGGCACCTAGTCGTGACTCATTCAGGGTCAAGGTACCGGCTCCCCTGGCAGGAATCATGGCGGAGTCATCACAAAGATGATTTCTAATATATATTGATATGTATGTGTATGCATGTATCTTATATATAACTGGATATGTGTATCTTAATATGACAATTTGTATGGACATTTAGATAACGTATTTCTTTTGCTTGTTTTTCTTTTTCAAATTTGTTTCTTAATTTTTAATTGTCTATTTAGAACCCGTAACCAATGTGCAGTGCACCTTTTTAAACTATTTCCGCACCACCCAACGGTAGACTGGTAGAGAATGCCTGTGGCATTAAGTCCGCCATGGTAGGTTCTGTGCATAAAGTTGTTAAATAAAAAAAAAACTTCTAAGGTGATAAGATGAACGTGACACTGGAGTTAATTAGTCTCTCAAGCCATCCGAATAGTAAAAAAATATTTCCAAAAGAAATTTAACCCTAAAAGAAATCACCAAATACTGTTTAAAATTTTACATTGCGTTGTTTTTCAGACGTTTTGATTGTGAGTATACTGACACATCACAACACCGACAACCTTGAAGATGAGAGTCTGCACGTACAAAGAATGAAAGCTGAAAGATGATGATAATGATGAGTAAATTGAGGATCCTTTGGTATCTATAAAACTGAGGTCTCCTTATAGTAATAGGGTAGTTGACACCTTAGTCAAATCAGTTACTTTTTATCATCTGTCAAAACGATAACTTTGTATTAGAAATGTACTAAAAAGTGGCTTGTGACGTCACTGTTTTAAATTAATTGAGCAATATATTTCAATGTTTATTAAATTAAAATTTGTAATAGAAATGAAAACCTGTAATAATTATATTTTCCGAGATGTTTTGTAATGAAGGAGACATCGGTATTTATTTGGGATACAGTTATCTACCCTATTCTAAAGGTAGTAGAGTCACACTCATTTTAGCACGAAAGCAACTTAAGTTGACAGCATGCTGTCATGTTTCGAAACTGCAAGCACAATAATGCAGGAGTATCACTAGGCCGCCATGGTGTGGATTACCATGGCGGCGTTTATTTAGAAACTTAATTTATTAAGATGACAACCACTCCTGAATTCTGCTTATTCTTTTTTTAGGCAAAGTTGAATCACTTTGTCAGGCCCATACGTAAAAAAAACAGAACATTCTCTTGCCCAAAACCAACAAGGCCTTAGGATACCATTCGTCCCAATTTCACCCTACCTTAAACCCTAAGAAGTACCTAAACCTACATAATTAATGTTCTAGAATGATGTTCCATTCAAGTACTTGATTGATTTACAGTGTAGCTGTCTACAGAACGTCCGCTGTATTGTACGAACGCCATTTCCCTGGACCTGTCGCGTCTAATTGCGACTATAATTCATGTCTAATAATAATCTTGTGTTATTATCGGATTGTTCAGGTGGACCCATTGTTTCCCAGTTTTATGATACATTTTGAACCTTACTGTATTGATTATATGAACTAATTCACTGTTGATCTAAAACAAACATGGGTACAATAAAATTGTAATACAAATATCGTTTAGTGTACTCGCTCAATGTGAGCTGATACATTATTTAGTATAAGGATCTCTCAAACATCTATATTGAATATGATAGGTGGAGGGTTTAAAGTTAAACTAAAGAATGAACATTCGGCTGGTGAGCATCAATATATTGGATGATATAAAAATTCCCGCGATTGGCTATCGTTCCGGACCGGGACGGTAGTCACATGCCACGGGAGGGAGCAAAATACAAAGAAATTATTTATGCTATCTTACTTACACATATTGCCAACATCATGAGAAGAATTATGCCAACACGTATTAGAGTGGAGATACGACGATGGACCGACAATATGAGGAACATGACTGACAGATCATTGAGCTCTCTCTGGGAGGCTTTTTTGCAGCAGTGGACAAAATAGGCTGAAGTAAAGTATATTGTGTATTCCAGTGAATTATCAAATATAAGATAAACCGTTGGCCAGCAATATTCATATTTTATTCAGCTATGCTGTATTTATTTATGTCATCCTTGTTTCTTGTATTTTCGATAAATGATCTAATAAAAAATAAATAAATTTTAATACAAATAATTTAATCTAATACAATCAGTTTTGACTTTGTAAACGTAATAAATCTTAAAGTTATACCCACAAGAATGTGTGTACATAGTTTCATGATGAGCGGTTACGTAG
The DNA here is from genome assembly GCA_905220595.1 of Spilosoma lubricipeda. Taxonomy (NCBI): domain Eukaryota; kingdom Metazoa; phylum Arthropoda; class Insecta; order Lepidoptera; family Erebidae; genus Spilosoma; species Spilosoma lubricipeda. Next base: position 16,195,076 of record HG992293.1, on the reverse strand, counting down.
TATTCGCGTAGCAAACAAACTTACATTTACAGTAGGCAATAGATATATCCAAACATTACTTATAATAAGGAACAACAAGTATCATTATCATTTTTCTTGACGTTTCCTAATGTCAAAGTTGACCCTTTTTTCCCATTGCATTTTGATCAAAACATTGATAATAATCTATTTTAGATAATATCGTCATACGAAACAAATATCTATATTTAGTTTCCGATTCAGTACTCAATACTGACTATTCTCCTCTCTAATCTATTCCTGACTTAATGATCTACAGTGTTTCATTTCCCATTAACTATTACTACTGGGGGTTGTCCTAATGTTCGATTATGTGTGAGACAATGGCCTATGTTGATGGCTTATTGATAATGTTCGGAGTGTACCACGTGATTAGTTGCTCTCAATAGACGCTGTGTCCAATGTTTGTCGCTAAGTGATATTTAGTTACAATTAGGTACTCCTACATAAGTATATAAGTAACAGAATTTCATAGAGTATTCCTTCTGATATTAATAAAACTGATAAGTTTGTGTTTGTTTGATCGAAAGCGTTAATCTCTAGAGCTACTGGTTTAAATTTTAAAAGTGGCCAGTTTCTTAGCTGAAACTAGTCTCAGTAACCAATCTCAACTCAACAGTTTGTTCTCATTTATGTTTCATGCAGAAACGTAATTAAGAACAGACTGTTTGAATTGAGATGGGTTACTAAGACTAGTTTCAACTGATCAGAGATCAACGGATACTTGAGAAGCCTTTTAAAATACGGGCCTATGATCTAATGTCCTTTAAGTGGGGAATGAAAAAGCATCTCATTAAGCCAACATTGTGTGGGTCACCATTGCCCACATTCGCAATGAATAGGGTGGTGACCACCATTCTGGATTCTACTCATACTTACCATCACGCAGAGTATAGTCATTTTGGCAGCTTTTACTCTAAAAAAACTTTTGTTATTGGTACTGTTTGTTTAAAAAAAAAGTACATGAAAGAAAACAGAATAAAGACGTAACTATAAAAGTCTTCTTTTCTCTAACTTGAGCAATCTTTTTTTACAATCCAATTAAAGCTCATCTCGTTTAGCGGCCGTCTGTTTTGCAGTGTGTGGTCCAGCGATGTCCCGAAGCAGCAGAGGCCTAGAGTGATTGACCAGCTTTGGTTGTTTAGCAGCCAGTTCATTCATCATGGTTTGCAGTTGGTGACAATAGACATCTGCCGTAATCGTTTGACCAGACTTTAGACTTAGATATTTGCTTCAAAACAGTTTTATCACTCACGACAAAGCCTACAGCCAAATGTGAAGTGGTTCCAGTTCCGCTTCCACAATAGCCTTTAATTTATTTTTCATTATTCACTTTGGTGTCCGATCGTCCACGGGCCTTGTTATGAAGGTCAAAATTTCCCGAACGAGAACGGTGGAACCAAGAAAGTATCTGTTTTCTTTGCGATACCACTCACTTTGTTAATCCTTCGAGATGTTTCTGCAGCACAAGTGCCACGGTAGAACTTGTACTCGTACATAAACTGATATTTCAAGTTGTTCATTCTATGAGATGAGCAAAGCTAAAGATAAAACTAATGAGGAAAGAAGCAAATGAATGACTCTTTTCGAAATTCAAATATACCAGCTAAATAGATTAATATCTTTGACTTTAGAGTTCTTAACAAAAGGGGGATTTATTTAAGATCAAATTGCCTATTTTATACGTAAGAACCTAATATTTCTAACGACATACATATTTAAGAAAAATTACAAGCAGAAACAGAACAAACGATGGTATTTATCACACAAATATTTGACCTGGATGGGAATCCCAATGATGCAGAAGCATCACTAGCCCGCCATGGTGTGGGTCACCATGCTGCATCGTTGCATTGTCTGCATTCGCAGTATGGTGACCACCACTCTTGGATTCTACTCATGCTTTCCATCAGGCAGAGTAGAGTCATTTTGGCAGGGTCAAACATAAAAAAAAAAAAAAAAAAAAAAAAAAAAAATCCAACCCAAGACCTCTACTAGCCACTAGCCTAAAGACCAACAAGCTATTGCTGATTCAAATTAATAATAATTTCACATAATGAACCTAAACCCATAATTACAAATTACGTAACACATCAACCATACATTAGGCTGTTTACAATCTCGCGACAGTCGCGACTAATAAGACCGTCCGCGACAATCGTGTCGTCCGCCTCTAATATTGAAATTGTGATTTACGACAACTATAAATCTGTTTCGTGTCCACTTGTCCGGCTTACAAACGTCGGATAATCGCATGACGGATTTGCGTTATGTCTGAATGTGTGATTGTGCCTTTACTGTACATTGGGGATTGAATTGTCTGTTTACAGTTCTAATATTTAAGTATATTAAAAAAATTATATGTACTCATGTTTATATTAATTTAAAGATGGCTTGGTTTAGATCCGTTTGGGCCGTGGTCGAGTAGAAAGGCAACGTGTATTGGGCCGTGGTCGAGTAGAGAGGCAACGTATCTATACTAATATATAAAGCTGAAGAGTTTGTTTGTTGAAAAATTCTTTCAGTGTTGGATAGTCCATTTATCGAGGAAGGCTATAGGGTATAAATCATCACGCTACTACTAATAGGAGCGGAGCAACAATGAAGAATGTTTCAAAAACGGGGGAAATTTTCACGCTACGGGCAATATAAGGCGCAAACGAGGTTGCGTGGGTCAGCTAGTATCATCTAAAGTCGAAGTTTGAATTGAGAAAATGGCTAATACCATACACTTTTTATTTATAGAATTAACGATTTTCAAAAGTTGGCAATCTAAATTAAATTTTGTCGTAAATATATTCTCGTTCATCATTTTAATTGATAAATATGTTTGGTCATATTATTTGTTTCTTAATATAATTTAAATTTGCACATCAATATTGACGAAATGTGTGTTTTAATATCATCATTATCTCTATACACACCACACATTCGTATTTTTTTAAATTTCTATATCTCGCCTATCACCTGACAGTCTATACTAGTATACTCTATTTTCGCTCAAACCCGCTTACCACTACATCATCAAACAAGCCATACGTATAAAAGTACTTAAACCTTTAAACTTCACCAGATTGTCAATATCAATGCAACTAAAATTTATGTCCAACATATATGCTCAGCGTTGGACATAAGGTGAGAGACACGATCACGTTGTAACCGTTGTGAAACCTTCTGCATATTTTACCAAGGTTCCCCATAGTGTGGAGAGGGAGTTTCTGTCTGTCTTTTGATACAACAGCAACGCACTTGTGACGCCTCTGGTGTTGCGGGAGTTCATGGACGGCGGTAATCGCTTACCATCAAGCGGAACATCTGCTCGTTTGCTCCCTATTTATATATATATATATATAAATCTAAGCTACTTAGTAAACAATAATACCAACACACCACGTAACCGGGGAAACGACAATAAAACCAATAGCTTACATTCATAGCAACCAACACTTCCCTTTTTTTTTTTTTTTTTAACGTGTGGAAACCCCCTCGGGCCGTCACCCCGCCGGGGTTTGCGGCGGGGCGGTGTGTCGGAATCGAACCGACTAAAACCACACGGTGTGCCACTCTGCGCCTGAGACGGGAGGGATCGGGGAACTGCTGTTATTAACACATCCGGACCCCTCCCAGCGCTTGCCCGCACAGAAGCGGGCACCGTCAGCTGGTATGACTTTCTGAATTTAGACGACGTACGGCACACGCGTAACGTCGCCCCCTCGCGGGTGACCACTAAAGCGGATGGAGAGGAAAACCCGTCCCCACCATCCGCGGCCACACTCAGGGCGGCATGAGGCGCTGGTAGGCGCGCCTCCGCCGCCCGGTTCGCCGGCGGCGGATCGGGTCCGAGTGGATATCATCCTCCCGGGCCTTCTCCGCCGCCTCCTTCTGCGAAATTACGTCTTCGCAGAAGGCTGCGACCGCGGTAAAACTGCTGTCGCTACCGGCCATGCAGCGAATGATGGCCGGTAGCGAGAGATCTCCTCCGATGAACCAACACTTCCCTTTTTTTTTTTTTTTTTTTTTTTTTTTTTTTTTTTTTTTTTTTTTTTTTTTTTTTTTTTTTTTTTTTTAACGTGTGGAAACCCCCTCGGGCCGTCACCCCGCCGGGGTTTGCGGCGGCGGGGCGGTGTGTCGGAATCGAACCGACTAAAACCACACGGTGTGCCAACTCTGCGCCTGAGAGAGGGAGAGGTCCGGGTACTGCTGTATTACGACCTCCGGACCCCTCCCGGCGCCAGCCCGCACAGATGCGGGCACCCTCCTCCAATTCCTCTCCGTTTAGGCGACGTACGGCACACACGTCACGTCGCCTCCTCGCGGGCGGCCACTATAGCGGATGGAAGGGCAAACCCGTCCCGACCATCCGCGGCCACACTCAGGGCGGCATGAGGCGCTGGTGAGCGCGCCTCCGCTGCCCGGTTCGCCGGCGACGGATCAGGTCCGAGAGGAGGTCATCCTCCCGGGCCTTCTCCGCCGCCTCCTTCTGCGAGATGACGTGTTCGCAGAAGGTGGCGACCGCGGTAAAATTGCTGTCGCTACCGGCCATGGAGCGGATGACGGCCGGTAGCGAGAGATCCCCTCCGATGACTGCAGTGAGGGCCCGGCGCTGCGACGCCCATGCGGGGCATGCCGCCAGCGTGTGCTGGGCCGAGTCCTCGCTGCAGTCGCAGTGGTGGCAGGCGGGACTCAGTTCCCTCCGTGCGACCGAGTGCAGGTACTTCCCGAAGCATCCGTGTCCGGAAAGCACCTGCGTCAGCCGGAAGGAAAGAGTCCCGTGCTGCCGCCCTGCCCACTCGTGGATGACCGGCTGGAGAGCCTCCACGGCGGCGAAGCCAGCGCGTGGAGTCTCCAGCCGGAACGACCAGCGAGCCATCGTGGCTCGACGGGCGGCTTCACGCCACTCGCGTACCTCCTCGGGCGGGGGGCGAATGCCACACTCCGCCCGGAAAGAAGCCACCCGTCGATAAACTTCGGCGAGCACTTCCGCCTCCAAATCCCACGGGGGTGTCCCGGCCAACGCGCACGCCGCCTCGGTCGACACCGTGCGGTATCCGCGTATGGCTCTGACCGCCAATACCCTCTGAGGCCGCCAGAGGCGAGCCTTGTTGAGGGCGGTCAGAGCCGCCACCCACACCGGTGCGCCGTACAGCGCCATCGACCGGACCACCCCCGTGTACAGGAGTCGCGTTGCGACGCTGGCTCCGCCCAAGTTGGGCAATAATCGCCCAAGGGCGGAGGCAGCGTCGACCAGCTTCGGACCAAGCTGTCGGAAGTGCTCGTCGAAGAGCCACCTACCGTCGAGGATCAGGCCCAGATACTTCATCTGGGACCGAACCGGTACGAGGACCGAGTTGACCTCTATCGAGGCGCCGGGGGGTGGACCACGACGGGGCCCATGGAACAACAGGGCCTCCGTCTTGTCCAGGGCCACCCGCAAGCCCAGCGCCTCGATGCGCTCGACCACCAGAGAAACACCCCCGGTGGCCAGGCGCGCCGCCTCCTGGAAGTTTGCCCCCCGAGCTGTGACCAAAGTGTCATCGGCGTAACAAATTACGCCCAGCCCGGGGGGGAGACGTTCCCGCAGAACCCAGTCGTACCCCACATTCCACAGGAGTGGTCCGAGGACAGACCCCTGTGGAACGCCGCACGACATGGGCCGCCGTCTCAAGACGCCCTCTCGGTCCTCGTACATGACGGTACGCTCCCTCAGATAGTCTGCCACCAGCCGCCTCAGGTACTCTGGCACCCCATGATACTGGAGTGCTTCCCCGATGCAGCTGAATGGCAGACTATTGAATGCGTTGGCGATGTCTAACGACACCGCCAACAGCACGCCGCCACAGCTCACCGCCTCTTCGGTCACGGCCCTAAGGCGCACCACGGCATCGACCGTCGAACGCCCCTCTCGGAACCCGAATTGGGCGTCCGACAGGTCGGGCCCCACCTCGCTGAGATGCTGGACGATGCGGGCAGAGAGAATCCTCTCAAAAAGTTTGCCCGCCCCGTCCAGCAACACGATGGGCCTATAGGCCGTGACCGAATCGGCAGGCCGTCCCGGCTTCCTTAATAGGACCAGCTTCCCGCCTTTCCAGCACTCAGGGAAGCGACCGGACGCCAGGCTGGCGTCCAGCACCTCCCTGAGGCGGTCCGACATATGGTCGAGGGTTCGGGCCAGAACTCGGGCAGGTACCCCGTCCGGCCCGGGGGCGGTGTTCTTCGAACGGATTCTCAGAACCGCCGCCCCTACCTCCGATTCCCTCACGGGCGGAACCTCGCCCCCGTCGTCCCTGGCCGGGTAGGCCATCGACGGGGGCGTGTGCTCCGCCCGTTGCGGGAATAGGCCCTCGACCACTTCCTGCAGGAAGCTGGGCTGGAGAGTCTCGGTAAGGGGGGGGCCCGGCGTGCGGAGCTTTTGACGCACCGCACGATAAGGGCGACCCCAGGGGTCACGATCGAGACTCTCCAGCATTTCCTCTCTTTTCACCTCTTTGGCGCGGCAAATGGCCAGCTTCAGAGTTTTCCGCGCCTCGCGGTACTCCTCGTGAAGCTGGTCCCCGCCACCATCTCCACGGTGACGTCGCCTGCTGCGGGTGTAGGACCTCCGGGCACGAGTACACGCCGCACGGAGGTCCGCCAACTCCCGGGACCACCAGTAGACCTCCTTCCGAGGAGGCCGACGAGTCCGGATGCGGGGCATGGCCGTATCGCAAATCTGCGCAAGCGCATCGCGAAAACGGCCAGCCCCCACGTCCACGTCGACCTCCCCGGCCGGAGCCCGCGGAGACAGCCACGATTGAACGATGGCCGCCTCCTCCAGCAGGTCCCTGTCGAGCTTGGCGACAGCCCACCGCGGAAAGTGGGACATTTGCCGCGCCACGTGACCCCTACTGGGGCCCTGGGACCGGGAGAGCTCGAATCGGATGTACAAATGATCCGAGAGCGTCTCGACCTCTTCCAGGACACACCAGTTCCTTACCCGTGCGGCGACAGCGGGGGTAGCGAACGAGAGGTCCACTATCGACCCCCCCTGCTGTCGCACGCACGTGTTGGTGGAGCCTCTGTTCAGCAAACAGAGGCCCACCGAAGCCGCCCACTCCACTACGGCTTCGCCCCTGGCGTCCGTCCCGGGAGACCCCCACGCAATGGACTTTGCGTTGAAGTCCCCCAGCACGAGGACGTGCCCAGACCCTAGTCGCCGTATCGAGGCCTCCAAGTTGTTGAGGAAGACCTCGAAGTCGCTCAGACTCCGATTAGGGGAGAAGTATACACCGTATACGGTGATACCCCCCCAGTCGGCGGCAACATATCCCGTACCCCTGTCTCTTAGCGACAAGGGCGGGGAATGAGCCGCCGCGGAGCCGACGACTGCCACGGAGCCATCCCAGTCACCCATCCAATTTGGACGGGAGGGGACATAATATGGCTCCGCGACCACGGCAACACCTATAGACCACTGCGCCACGGTTTGCAGGAAGAGATCCTGCGCCGCGGCGCAGTGGTTCAGGTTCGTCTGGACCAGGAGGCTGGAGACTTGATCCATTACTGGATCGTCGTCTCTACAGCCTCCTCCATGGGCGTCGACGCGGACGCGATTGCTACGCCGGAGGCAGCCTGGGTCGACTGGCTATCCCCCGACGTCTGCCGAGAAGCGCGGGGAGGCTTGCAGCCCCCCTGCCCCATCTGGTGATTGGCGGGCTTATTGCCCGCCGCACACATGGGGCAGTGAGGGGCCGCAGAGCATTCCGCCGCCTTGTGCCCCGGTCGACCGCAGCGGAAACAAAGACCGCTGCAGTCGAAGCAACTTTCGCACTTAGTGCGAGTGTGTCCTCCGGCAAGGCATTTGTAACACCTCATCGGTCTCGCGGCCAGCACTGTGACTCTGGCACATACGAAACCGACGAGGATCTTGCCGGCGTCGCCCAACAATTTGGCCGACGCCACGGGACAACACACCCACACGGCGCTAAGCCCTCCTGGACCGGGGCGGATGGTGCCGACCCTAACGCTGTCCGCGCTGCAGCCCGTCCTCTCCTGTACTGCAGCGCGGACATCCTCGGCCGTCACTGAATCGTCCAGGCCCGAAATGCGCAAATCTGCGCACTTTACAGGCCTGGCGATTTTGACACCATCCGTGGCTGCGAAAATACCTCGCAGCTTCTCGGCAAACGCGTCCGCTGTCTTGGCGCCTTCAGCCCCCGGGAACTCGAGTACTCGAGCTCCCGTCTGGGCGAGGCGCAGTTTCACTCCTGCCGTCCCGAAATCAGCGGCGAGACTATCCCGGGCCCTCTTGAAGACGGCCGCATACGATAGTCCGCCGCTTGCCGCCTCCGGCGACACGGTGACAACAACAGCCGCGGTTTTGGGCGGCTGCAACTTCCGCGGCTTCTTCTTGGCCGCTGTCACCGGCGACGACGGCGGGCCAGAGGCCGCCTTTTGGGCAGCCTTCTTGGCCCGCTTTCGGGACTTCTTGGACCCGCCAACCACCTGCCAACCCTCATTGGAGGGGGCGGAAGTGGAGGGTCCAAGTGCAGTCGTTGGAGTGGGGAGCGGAGGAAACTCCGCTCCAGCCCTTGTAGCTGTCTTAGGCCCCGGCTTCGAGGCAGCCGCCTTGGCCTTAGCCCCCTGTCGCGGCTTGTGGGCCGCCGCAGGAGCCGGGCCCGACGTCGCCGAAGCATAAGTCACCCGACCACCAGCCACGGGGAGCGGGGCCGGCGCCGAGGCGACATAAGGCCTCGCGGTCGCGAGCGGCGGCCGCAAGATAGGGGCCGGAGGCAGCCTCGCCTCCAGGCCGGCCAGTCGGCCGTCTACTAAATTCCCCACCGCGATGAGGATCTGCTGCACTAGGGCGTCAGATTCCTCAAGAACGGTGGGGACCGACCGCGAAGCAGACGGCGCCGGCAGCGACGCAGGCGGAGCCGCCCGCGACGCAGACGGCGCCGGCCGCGACGCAGACGGGGCCGGCCGCGACGCAGACGGCACCGCCCGCGGCGCAGACGGAGCCGGAGCCGGAGCCGGAGCCGGAGCCGGCCGCGACGCAGATGAGGCCGGTGTCGGGGCCTTACGCTCAGGACGTTCCGCCCGGAATTGGGCGAACTGAGCGCTTAGCTCCGCCACCTGCCCCGTTAGTGCGTCGTTGGCCGCCTGGAGACGAGCCACGTCCCCTATCAGCGCCTGGACGACTCCGCCCAGTGCGGAGGAGGAGCCCTTAAGGGCCCTTACAAAAGAGCCCTTAAGGTTTACGGACTTTGTGGCCACCTTGTTAATGATGGCCACTGCCGCCTGCGCCCTCTCCTGCAGACAGGCCGGTGTTTGGGGCACTGCGTCCCCATCCACCGGTTCCCCGATCTGCAGCAGGAGACCAGAGATCTCCTCCTCCGCCTGAATCTCGCCGTCCGCCCTGACACGACGATATGATTCCGCCTTGCAGAAGACGGAACCCGACGCGCCAGGGACAGGTGTTCGAGGCCTCCCCCTATGGCTGCTTGCCATTTTTGGCGGCAGCATTTCATTGCTGTCGCTCTCCCTATCTATGGAGCGCACGCGTTTGCGGCTGTCGTTCGCGTCCAAGTCCATGGACTCCAATGCATCAGCATTGGAGCTCCCACCCGCGCCATCCGACGAGTGGGTGGACCTGGAACGCGTACGCTCCGAGGTTCTTCGGCTCCCAGCAGTCCGACTAACTGCTGGGAGCCCCGCCGCCATAGGCGTCCCGGACGCGGACTCCTCCTCGGTAGAGGAGTCGTCCGCCCTCCGGAACTGCCCCTTGGCGTTCCGCCTTCCCTTCCTCTTACTATTGAAATCGTGTCCTGTAGAATTGCCAGTAGTTGTTAGATTAGATCGGTCCGTTTGTTTTATAGTTTTATTTGAGTCATCTGCCATAACATAACCCACGAGTAGGGGAGAACTAAAAGTCCACCCGGGCAGAGATCCCCAATACCCGGGCAAGCGTAAATTTGTGCCCAACCGAGGGGTCCGCAGGTCCCTGGCTGGGGGTGTGCTTGCGACTGAACTACCCATCAGTCATGCATCCCCTGGTCACACACCAGAACACGGGATTCGGGGTAATTTTTTATAGAGGTTTTCTTCCTCGCGGTCCGGGCGGTTAAGCCAAGACCCACGGTCCCAGTCGAGTCAGACACTGACCTAACTCGACGTACCTACTGGGATTACGTTGTAGCGGCGAGGGCAACACAGGACTAACTCCTATGTTGCCCGCTCGGAGGCAGGGTGAGTGCTCACCGAGCTCGCCCTCTAGTCGCACTCCAATACGCTTTCTGCTAAAGCAGAGAGACGTTTGGAGTGCCCATCTCGGCAGTCTCGACAGACTCCGTCTGGTATCCCATTTAGTCTGGAGTCTCCTTCTGGGCCTATCCGGCATGAGTGGCTCTACCGGCATAGCCCCAGAGATCATCGACCCACGCAAGCCCCACCACGACGACAACGTAGGGATACATTGGGGGGAACCAACACTTCCCTCCCTCAACGATACAACATTCAATCAATTTAAACTAAGCAACGAAAACCATCTTCCAATCCGGCTGGTCACCGTGGAAGATCAAGACCAAAACCCTCTAAAGAAGACATCTGAAACTTCTTCAACAATAAGAAAGGACACACAAATCCAAGAAATACTCAACTCAACTAAAAACAGCTGGTACCTGCTGGCCACAAATAGCTCAAGATAGAGACACATGGAATTCTTTAGAGGAGGCCTTCACCTTCACTTGAGGAGGGGTTCATGCAAACAAACTTCTATATAATAACTATACTTTAACACATACTAAAAAAATAAAAAAATAAAAACATAAAAAAAAAAAAAAAAAAAATTGTCATCACTATTTTTTATTTACTTTTACTTACTTTTTTCTTTCAAATATGCATGTTTGTAATTGTAATGTATGTACCATACTTTGCATGAAATAAAAGGTTTATTATTATTATTATTATTATTTTATATATATAAAAACGATACAGTGGTAAAAAGTTTTAGTGTATGAAAATTTGGAGGAACAAAGTTATCTGGTTGATAATGATTTGAAGATCAGATCAGAAGCCAACTGTATTTAGATAAAATAAATAGTTAGAACTTTGCTGGGTGGACTGGATGATCGGTATTCTTATTGATAAACTTTCGAAAAATTATGAACTTTTAGAAAATATATCCCGAAACAACAATTCTTAAAGTTATTATATACTAACCGACCCACGCAACCTCGTTTGTATCTCCTATTGCCCGTAGCTTGATAATTTTCCCCCGTTTTCGAAACATTTTTCACTGATACTCCGCTCCTATTAGTCCGAGCGTGATGATAGCCTATAGTTTTCCTCGATAAATTTACTATCCAACACTGAAAGAATTTTTCAAATCGGAACAGCGGTTCCTGAAAATAGCGCGTTCAAACAAACAAACAAACTCTTCAGCTTTATATATTAGTATAGATTATATAATCTACATCTCGGAAACGGCTTGAACGATTTTCATGAAATTTAGTATAGAGGGGGTTTCGGGGACGATAAATCGATCTAGTTATGACTCATCTTTAGAAAATTTATCAAAGAAATATATATATATTTCTTTGGTATTTTTCGATTTATTATTCGAAGGTTTATTATTCGATATCGAGCGAAGTTCGATCATCCAGATACTCCATAATGCGAACAAAACTGCTACCAAAACCAAGTAATCTATTAAATAATCATATGGTATCGTTTGCAGACCCTATCCTCACACGTGTTCCCAATGCTCCAAAATAGAAATTTCTCCAATTAATCAATCCCATATTCCATATTAACCTAACAGTTAGCACAAACCGCACTATTTATATCACAGCCACGCGCGCTCTGACCAATCACCGGGCTGCGATAGGAGCCCGTTTGAATTTCGAATTGCTACACACACATATTTAACTTTACCGTTACAAAAGCCTCTATTTTAAGTCTCAAGTGCGTTATTACATTGAGTTACGGTTCATTATTGTTTGTTTTTTAAGTTCGTTGTTTATAAGGTTCCCTGGGAAATGAGTATTGCCATTGATTTATGCATTTGTTCGATGAATTATTCTCGACTGTGTGTCGTCGGTTCGCACTCGGATAACTTAGTTTAACTCGATGTTTATATGTAGTTATGTATGTCATGTCAATATGTTTATCATATTTAATTGAAACAAAATTGCAGTGGTTGGTTTATATTACTTCGTACCTAGCTACCTAGCTAGCTACTAACATTCAGTCAACATTTTCTTTTTAAAATAGTTAAGTTTGAAATATTTTTCATAAAATTAAGATTTATAATTATAAGTAGAAATGAATTAGACCGGTGGGGAGTAGCCATAACGTCTTTTTAACAATGCAGAACAGTCTGCCTTTTTTGCGGAGGGAAATCTTCACACATTCACAATTTAGACTTACATAATAAAATAAGAACTCACACATAACAATTTAAACAAAATATTCTCAATTTCACACACAAAATGAGTGTATGTGACACTCATTTTGTGTCATAACAGAGAAATGCATAGGCTCATTTGGACTTATACTTATACTTGACAGAGGGGAACGCTCCATATTACAAAACAAAGACACTTAATGTATATAATTTTTTGCGACATCTAATACACAACGTCATCTAGTCCCAAGCTGAGCAGAACCTGTGTTATGGGTACTAGTAGACAACTGAAAATAATAGATATATACTTTTTTTCGTAAATACATACATATTATACATAGAAAACAGCCAAACAGGTGGCGCAGTGGCAGCTTATGCGACTGCGAGGTTCCGGGTTCGATTTCCGGGTCGGACCAAAAGTTTGAATGATATGCAATTTTTTTTTCGGAGTTTGTTTATTTTTACCCCACTACGGCAAAACCAAAGGAGGGTTATGATTTTGACAGGCTATGTATGTATGTAAATAGTTCCTTATCTACTTATTAGAACTGGACAAATGAGGTGTCGTTTGAAACGTCTTTTTTTTTTTTTTTTTTTTTTTTTTTTTTTTTTATGATCAAGCTACCAAAATGACTCTACTCTGCCTGATGGAAAGCATAAGTAGAATCCAAAAGTGGTGGTCACTATCCTCAATGCGAACGTGGACAGAGCAGCATAGTGACCCACACTATGGCGGCCTAGTAAGATGCTTTTTCACGCCCCGCTTAAAGGACCCGGGATCATAATGGGATGGGAACACGTGCGGTGGCAGTGAGTTCCATGTTTTAATCGCTCGGCACAAGAAAGAAGAACCGAAACGTTGCGTTCGAGAGCGTATGTCTTCTTGATCGTCCGTTGGTTATAGGCTATATGAAGTGTCACTGAATCTAATATGGCGCCAGGACTGTATTAAAAAATAAAATTGAAATAAATATGCTGTATTTGGTATCATTTGAAAGATCGTTTTTTGTATATTTCAAATATATACATATATATTTAGCATTTTCTCGTGACTTTGTCCGTATTTATTAGACAGTTTTGATATTTCTATGGTACCTATTTAAAATATACTTTGCAAAGAAATTAATATTATAGAGTCACCAAAACATTTTAAATAAAAAAAAGTAAAAACTAAAACCCAACTACGACAAAAAACGACTCTGAAAAAGTATGAAACAAGTTTCAAAAGCTGTAGTCACGCGTTGTTAATGTGTTATGGTAGATACATTTTACGTATATAATATGTATGTATTTACAAAAAAAGGTATATGTATTTATATCAGTTGTGTAGTAACCATAACACAAGCTAAGTAGATAGCTTGTGACTGAATGGCGGTGTGTGTTAAACGTCCGAAATATTTATTTTGTTGATATATTTACGTGTTGTCTATGAACTTATTTAGGATTAAAAGAAAGTAAAACACTAGTTTCCAAGGCTCCAATTCTGTCATTGCGCACAGAATTTATACGTTGATTATTTTAGAAAATGAACATATCTCTGTCACGCGTCCAATGTGAGTTCCCGAGATAGCGGTTGACAGATGGAGTAATGCTCTCGTGTATACGAAATCTTGCTTTTCTTACGATTTATGTTCCGTATTGTGGATATTTCATGTTGATTTGAGGAAATGGATTATTCAAATGTTATTATTGCTGTCGCTGTATCTAGGACTATGTTGCATACATGAATTATTTATTTAAAGATTTCTTCGTTCAATTGCTTAATATGAGTATCAGTCAGTTCTGTTGAAACAGGAGCCGTCTTATTTCTGTAGTAGTTCTGGGAGGAAATAGAAACATAAAATTCCTACCGTTCGTTTCTTCTTATCATCATCAACTATCGCAGTCTCCTGCTCGACATAGACCTCACCAATCAAGTTTCTAATCAGATTTTTTCCCCCGCTTTTGTAACATTCTTCATTAGTGCTCCGCTCCTGTAGGTCTTAGCGTGATGATATATAGCCGATAGCCTCCCCTCATAAATGGGCTATCTAACACTGACAGAATTTTTCAAATTGGACCAGTAGTACCTGAGAGAACAAACAAACTTGACTGTGCCTGATGGAAAGCTTGAGCAGATTCCAAGAGTAGTGGTCACCATCCTCAATGCGAATAAGGACATTGTAGCATGGTGACCCACACTATGGCCGCCTAGTGAGATGCTTTTTCACGCCCCGCTTTAATAACCCGGGAGTGTAGTGGGAGGGAAACACGTGCGCTGGAAGTGAGTTCCAGGTTTTGACCGCTTGGCACAGAAAGGAGGAACCGAAGCGATGAGTACGAGATTATTAAATTTTTTTATTAGCTTTCTGCACTCTTCCTACATCCTTCCTTACTGCATCTCCGTACGCATAATTTAAAATGGGTAAAAAGTTTTTACTTTACTTATTATTATTTAGACTAAATAATATTAAAGGTTTTTTAATTAATACTTTTTATGCAGATTTATAGGATTATACTTTGAGTTTCAATATATTTTAACACCCACAAACTTTGAAGTAGGTATTTTAAAATCACTCGACTCCGGTGTAACTTGGCATTAGTTTTACTCCGCATTGGGGGCGTTAAAAGTAGTTAGCGATATGATGAGCCAACACAAGTAACGGTTAAGTATGCCTTGTCAAAGTCAAACGCTTCATATAAGTACTTAGTGAAAAGTGGTCGCAGTCTACACGGGTGATACATACGACGAAATAAGGTGAACTGTTTTGGGGTATAAATTTCTAAAATGTAACAAATATTAAAAAAACTGAAGAATTTATTTGTTTGTTTTGTCGAACGCATTAATCTCTGGAACTGTTGGTATGATTTAAAAAAAAATGAATATTGGATATCCAATTTATCAGTGAAGCCTATATACGACTATAATTACACTGAGACTTACGAGCAAAGTATTAATGAAAATTTTTGCAAAAACTGTGGCAATTTTTTTTTAAAGTTTCCATTGCGTAAACAGTAAAAATTTAGCAAAAATAAAGTATGAAATATACAAAAATCTCTGTCACGGACCGATTTTGATGAAATTTTGCGTGCATATCGAGTAGGTCAGAGAATCGGCCAATATTTATTTTTAATACCCCTAAATAATAAGGTTGACCCACCCCTATTTTTTTTATATTTTAATGGCAAAACAACGTTTGCCGGGTCAGCTAGTAGTATTTTAAAAATGAAGATATTGTTTGATTTAACCTGTAAATCTTTATAAGTGCTTGATAACTCATTTATTAAGAAAGTCTACGGACATATCACGGACGGATATATTATCACGCTAAGACAAAAAAGAGCCGTGCAGCAGTGAAAAGTGTAGTTAACACGATGACAATTAATTCGTTTTAAAATACGTAGGCGAAGTTGACCAGCTCAGTTAGGAAATAATAATTTTTGCTGCCTCTACAGATTTCTTATGTAACATTACTCGACAACAGTGAAGCTAAATAAAAGTATATGACATGTAGATGTATGTATGTTTCTTTATTCCACCTTCTCACCTAAACTATTGAACCGTTTTTCATGCATGAGGTGTCAATAGATTCGTAATAATAGCCCGGGTGACATAGACTTTTATATGCATGGCTCTGCCAAAATGACTTCACTCGGCCTGATAGAAAGCATATGCAGAATCCAAGAGTGGTGGTAACCATACTCGTTGCGAATGCAGACAATGCAACAAATTTAACAGAGAATTTTTTTACCTATCAAAAATATTTATATAGTCGAGTTATAGTTTTGTAAATGTTTTCTTGTTATTTTTTTTTTCATATAATGTTGTTAGTAGGAATATCTCTGACAGTAGTTGTTGCATTCAACATCATATTTGAAAGTCTCTCACAAGAATTCGTCGTACAAACATTATCATACGAAAGCCGATACGACACATCTAAACGGGGTTAGACACCCCGAAACTACCCTTATCGCGGCAGCCACTTACACTAGTTTTAATTAGTCTCGCATTTTGTGCCAGTCGAAAATTAATCAAATTATGTATGTTTCAAGCAAGGAATTTGGATGGTTTGATGTATTAATGCGCACGACTAGAGAATACTACAAAACAATACAACACGAAAAAAGTGAAAAAATATGATTTAAATGTCAAACCATCGCTTGCCGTGTTGATGTAAAATAAAATTGCATTGTTGTTTTTATAAACATGTGGGAATAAATCTATTATATTTTAAAAAGTAAGTACCTACATTTAAAATAATGTATCAGAAGTCGAAAAAAATGAGTGTTTTTTTTTAGATTTTCTTGGGATCCCATCATCAGATCCTCTGATATGGTGGCAATGGGACTACATGGTGGCTAACCCTTTTGAATACAAAAATAATTTTCCAAACCGTTCCACAATTGCCGGAGTAATCAGTGTGCACATATAAAAAAAAATGCCACTCAACTTGAGAACCTCCTCGTTTTAGAAGTCGGTTAAATAAATAACTTAAAGATCACCTTAATATTTTAGATTTTTTTTGTAACTCATCTGTCCTTTTGAAACGTCGCTAGTCTAAAGTGTCTCAAATTAGATATCTATTTATCTAATTTCATACCTTTGAACGAGCAATTCTTGTACAAATATAATCTGAAACTGGGAAACGGCTCAAACGATTTTAATGAAATTTAGTATGCAGGAGATTTCGGGGTCAATAAATAGATCTAGCCAGGATTCATTTTTAGAAAATTGACTTTAAAAATCGGTTAATATTAACTAATTATTTAGATGGTAACTATGTACTGGTATCAAAACCACTTATAAACTTACTCACTTTTAAACTTTCGCGTTCCATGATATATTAACAATTATTTTTACGGGAATTAACGCGATCACTTATTAAAAGGTATTACATACCTCTGATATGCTTTACGTTTCGACCAGGTTGCACTGGCCGTGGTCACAGGCTGACTGAGAGTCAGCCTTTTAATAAGTGATCGCGTTAATTTCCCTAAAAATAATAGTTAATATACTTATAAATTTAGTTAAATATTCACGTTGCCTAGCACATAAATAACAGACTGACTGTTTATTAGCCAAGGATAGGAATCCACTACCTCTGTCACAGTAGTCATGGCAACCTAATAAATTGTCATGTGAACTTTAATAACGCGATCCAGAACCCATTACAATTTATCGCCTGGCTATTATAACATAACACCATCCATTCTCAAGGTGTCTAAACGCTTTCGCAGTATCGAAAGGGGGGAGGGGTGACAACATAATGCCACCACATGTCAAATTGTTCTAGGTTACTTCATATAGCTTTTATATATGACATACGTGTGCAAATGTCTGCTGACGGAGGCTTTCATTATTTTCAGGATGTATTTCATATTATGTTTGTAGTTTTGACTGATGTGCGAACTAATATTGTTAGTCTGTTAATGTTGGGTGTATATATACATCTGTTCAAATAAATAAAATTGGAGTATCTGTTTGTAATATTAAAATAACCGATTTTTACTAAATGTATGTAACACGGTACATATACCAAAAATGTATTTTCTCATAATTATTGTCTGTCTGTCGGTCTGTCTGTTAGTTCCGTGTAATCTCTAGAACGGGTGGACCGATTTTGACGGGATTTTCACTGATAGGTAGCTGATGATATGAGGAGTAACTTAGGCTACTTCTTTAAACTAGCTTTGTCCCGTGGTGTTACTCGCGGTATGACGATAACCGCGGGTAACACCGCGGGGTTCAGCTACTACTTAATATAAGTATTTCAGTATTTATAAGATACAAGCTGATCTGTCGAACTCCAATCCGCCATATTTACGTATTCGTTTCAGCTTTCCACAGGCAATGTACAGTCACGTACAAAATTTGAAATTGACTTTTGCCGTTATCAATGTTTCTTGTACACAACACATAAACACGAATTATTTAATTTGGTGCAGCCGATCGGAAGTTATGCGAGTACATACATTTAAGCGATTCATTTTTTTATAATAGAAGATTAAATATAATCTTAAGATAATATAATTTATAAATTTTAAACATTTCAATCACTTGAAATGTTTTTTTCACTAGTTATGGGATGATTTGATGGTTTCGACTGATGAGATTACAAAGTTTCCATAGAAACGGTATCTATTTTATAGAACATAATTTGATCACTTGTGATTTCATTTAGTAAAGTAGTAAAGATCAGTTCTATATATTATATAGAGTTGATCTTTACTAAATTCACAAATGAAATCAGTCTACTCAGTCAGTACCTGAGCAAGCTAGGTTTGATGATGATGATGATGATTCGCGGGCTTGGTTTCCGCAACTCGACGACTTGGTGCGCCTATTTTGCGTAGTGGGTCGGCGCTAGTGGTGCCAACCCAATTCTTCTAGGAAGCCTAGCAGACCCTTTGCGTTGCCGACGACTTCCTGAAGTGACCTCGGCGATCCGAGGTGTCTTGCCCGGTATTTCGCCACCTCAGGACATGTCAGGATGACATGGGCGGCCGTTTCGTCTTCCTCCATGCATGCTCTGCATAGAGGGCTGTCCGTTACACCTAGAGTGAAAAGATGTTTGTTTAATAGTGCATGACCAGTTATTGCTCCGATCAAGAGTCGAAGCGGCGGCCTCTTAAGTTGTTTCAGCTTCCGTGACAATCCGGGGTTGATCGTCGGGAGGGCCTCTCTGGTCTGCCTGCAGGTACAAAGGTTGGACCAATATATCTGATGTTCTACCTCGGTGTTCTGTTGCAGTGTCCGTCGCAGCCAAGCAGTTGGCAACGGCAGTATTGGTTCTGGGCCGATTGCCCTTGTCTCCGATCCGCCTTTTGCCAGTGCGTCAGCTGAGTCGTTCCCGCGTGAGTTGCTATGACCCTTGATCCACTGGAGAGTTATACTAGTTATAGTACTTACCTCTGTCAGGGCTCTGTGGCATTCGTAGATTAGCCCTGAGGTAGTCACATGGCTCTGTAGGGCTTGTAAGACTGATCGGCTGTCGGAAAGTATGCGGATGGGGTATTCCGTTACCTTTCTGGAGATGATCGCATGTGCTGCCGTTATTATGCCCATACACTCTGCCTGGAAGACTGTGTTGTGGGCTCCTAATGGTGTCGAGATGTGTATGTTTAGGTCCTCAGAGAATACTCCCGAGCCAGTGCCTGACCTTGTTTTGGATCCGTCCGTGAAGATTCTTAACTCCCTTGGGTTAAGTCCTTCTTGGGGATTCTCGTGCAGTTGTATTTTGTAATTTTTGTCAAAGACGAATTGCCTGGGTATCGTGTCAGTTACCGCTTCCATGAGCGGTTCCTTAATTATCGCCTCGTATAAGATCTCGGTGTGTGGTACCCTAGGCAGTCTCCAGAGATTTTGTTTCTTTAGCCGCACTGCTGGAGCTAAAGCCTCCTGCCTTATGAAAAGGTGGAGTGGTGGTAGACCTAAGATGGCTTCCAGAGCTGCAGTTGGTGTAGTCCTCATACAGCTTGTAGCCGCCAGGCAGGCCAATCTCTGGAGTCGTTGTAGTTTAGTTTCGGCAGTGGATAGTTTGGTCCGTGGCCACCAGACTATCGCGCCGTAACTTACCATTGGTCGGATGACTGTCTCGTAGAGCCACAAAGTGGTCTTGGGGTTTAGTCCCCAAGTTTTACCTACCATTCTGCGGCACTGCCAGAATACGACTGTTGCTTTTTCAATTTTGTTGTTGAGGTGTGCGCTCCAGTTAAGTCTGTGGTCGAATATTACCCCTAGATACTTTACCTCAGACGAGAGTTGGAGCTCTGTATTGAACAACTTGGGGAGTCGGTAATTTCCCAGGTTCCGTTTGTTGGTGAACAGCAGCAAGCTAGGTTTAAAAAACGTATTATTGTTGATCACTGTTCACTGTGCACCTTAAATGGGTTAAAGGCGTACGCACTGAACCTGCACGCGTTTTATTTACACACATGCTTAACCCCGCGGTGTTACCCGCGGTTATTGTTGTACCGCGAGAAACGCCGCGGGACAATGTTAGTCAAAAAAAATAGTCTAAGTTACTCATTGGATCATCAGCTACCTGCCAGTGAAAGTCCCGTCAAAATCCGTCCAGCCGTTCCAGAGATTATTCGGAACAAACAGACAGACAGACAGACCGACAGACAGACAAAAATTTTTTTAACTACATTTTTGGTACATGTACCGTGTATACATACAAATGCATTTAGTAAAAAGCGGTTATTTTAATATTACAAACAGACACTCCAATTTTGTTTATTTGTATAGATAAACACATGTAAATTATATTAAGAACAAAAAGTCCTTAAAATAGACAGTTAGTGCGACAATAAAAAAAATGGTTTCACAAAATACAAAAATAAAACACAGAATTTCGAAGTTCTTCCAAGAATTACAAACACAAGAATAAACATTTACATCTTTTCCTAAGAACGCTCTTGCTCTCTGGTACCTCTGGTGTTGCGGGTGTCCATGGGCGGCTGTAATCGCTTACCATCAGGCGACACGTCTACTTCATCATCATCAACAACCCATAACGTCCCACTGTTGGGCTCGGGTTTCCTCTCAGGATAGGGTTAAGGCCATACGTCTCCACGCTGGCCAAGTGCGGGTTGAAGACTGGATACGTCTACTTGTTTACCCCTTATTCCATAAAAACTTCTTGAGCGCAGTGGTATACCTTACTTAGCATCTTTTTTAGCAAGAACAAAGAAGTCCTCATTTTCACACCAAAAAAAAACAGCTAAAACTCCATACACAAAGACGTCTATCTATACAGTAGCTGAAACTACCCACCTATAGATTTTCAAGTGCAGTTAATAACGACTTAGCACCCCTCCACACCCCTCCCAAGCCCCCGTCGTCTGTCAAACATATGACAAGCACAGATTTCGCTTTGTACTTGTCAAAAATATCGCAAACAAAAGATACGGGTATGAGTAAATGAAGTGAGCTGATATATCTGGTAGAGATGTGGAATGTCGACGGATTTGGTCGTAGAGAATGTTAGAAATGGCATCGATAGTTGTGATAAGTATCAAGATCACTTAGGTACTATAACTATTAGTGAAGTCAATCCTAGTTTAAAATGTGTGTACTGTAATCTAACGTAACCTTATTATGTTGTCCCTGTGTATTTAAGTTTTGTAATATAAATAGCATACGCATGCTTCGTCACAAGAGGTCACTAAATGTTGCTTAAAAGACATTGTTATTTCATGTAATTCAACTGAAATTGTTCTTATGAGAAATAAAGATTTTATAAACCTAAATGTGACAAGTAAATGAATTAATTTATTGAGACGACAGTTTGATTTTCATCATCATTATTACCACACGGGTCAGATAGGTTGGTTAATGGTTTAATACTGCTTTTAGAATAGCTTCTAAAAGCAGTATTAAAGCATTAACCAACCTATCGAATGTAAAACAAAATAGACGTCTGCTAAAAGATGGCTTTACCTGTCAGTATGTTTTAAACCGAAAAGCTTTTTTTAGTTTAGAAGATATAATAAATTGAGTATTATGGCTTGAATTGCTAGAACATTTCCAATAAAATCGTTTTATCAAAATGTTTTTGGTAAAATTTATATAGCATATGCCACTTGGGCCATTATTTCGAATTTATTGACAGCTCATTCAATAAAATTTTAATGTTTAAACGCCTGCCAAAACCTTTTGAATTAACCTTCTTTTTGACTTGACTGTAGATGAGTTAAAAGTAGAAAATTCTCGTCTATTTTATACTCTTACAAAAGATCTTACTGTAACATCGGTAGTATGAAAATTTAAACTACATCTGGGTAGTAATTCCCGCTCACTATATTGCGTACATTTAGTATTTCTTATTCGCTTCTTCATTCTTATCGATGTGCTCCCACCACTACCCCACAATATGTAGGCACACAATATAATATAAGTGACGTATCGCGCACCAACACCCGTGCGGGAAGTATGCAAAGAAGTTGCCTCTACGCCGCCCCACCAGTCTTGATCGTTGACGAAACGCCTCGAGGCATACAACTTCTGACAGCTCATTTTGAGGCAAGATATTTTAGATTGCACGGGTTTTGATTTTTGTCGCGTTAGAACTGTGTCTGATTAAATGGTTGATGTGTGTAATTTTGAGGGTTGGGGTTATTTGAAATTGCTAAAGTTGAATTTTAAATTTTTGTTGGGTTTTATTGTTAGCTGGATTAAAATATTTTAAGAAAAGTCTTTGAAAGGATTCCTTACTGAAAGTCAAGTATTTTTAACGAAATTCATTAAATTTCACTAAATGTTGAATGTAAGTGGACAAAATAATTCGTAAAAAGGAATTAACTATAATTAATCGTGCGACGACTGTTAGTTATTAAATACGTGATGTATAACCATATCTCTATAAATAAAATCTTGTTTATATTTATCTTTATATTATATAGGAATGGCACAGTGAGTCTACTGTGCTTGATGGAAAGCATGAGCACAATCAAATCTAACAATTAAGTATTCATATAATATACTTGCATTTCTGTACATGAATTATGTTTGAAAAACATATTGAAGTTGTTTAACATAGCATAATAATATAATCTAAGAGCAAACAATAGAAAGTCTTATATAATAACAGGAATCAAGAGATCCTGCAACATGATATACAAAAATGTATTTGACACTACAACTACAATTTATTTTCAAAGTTGTCTACACACTCAAATATCAAGAATATTTTCACTACATACATATCGACAGTAGCTCCAACAATAATAGTTCCGTATCCCATTTGAATATTAGAACATCCATCTACTGAAGATTTTGCTGCCTCCCTACCCCCTAACTCACACACGCTCACGTATCCGTAGAAAGAAGTACGAATGTGTGCGTACGTATGTACGATTTAATAGATTTTTCTGTCGTGGCTTCGTATTGTTTGGGAAAATTAATCAGTGATTCTCGAATACGGTTTGTAGTTCTGGAATATTGTGGAGGTAGATAATACATATTTGTAAGTATCAAGAAATATTGCCTTAGGTGGTATGGTACCCGTCCCGCTTTTTATTTAATGAAGGAAATATAATAGTTTTGGATGTCTATGTATGTATGTTCCACCATAGCGTTTAAACTATTAAACCAGAACCAATTTCAGTGAAATTCACTTCAATAATCGACATACGATGAGTTTCAGTTAAGAATTAGACTGTATTTATGACAATTTTTACTGGAAATATAGCGTTGGCAGAAACACCAAATAATATTAAAATAAAAAATAGAGTTTTCATCTTTTTTCTTAAATGCGCGGCTAAGACCAAAATAACCAGATTTTATTAATCGATTGAAAATTTGTTATAAAGTTTTATAATCGTTAATTCTCATTTGTTTTTTAATATTGACTGCTTAGATGACTGCCTCATTGGTCTCGCGGTTGGCTTGTGCGACTGTTGCTTTGTATGATCTACAAATATTTGTTTCGGAGTTTGGATGTTTTCTATGTATATATGTGTATTTGTATCAGTTGTCTTGTCTTAGTACCCATAACACAAGTTCTGCTTAGTTTGGGACTAGATGGCGTTGTGTGTTAGATGTCCCAAATATTTATTATTATTATTTATTACTCTATCTGAAGTTGTTGACAAATACAGGGCAAGATAGCGGATTTCCAATCCTACTCTCATTTGAAACGCATTGTACACGCGGGCAGAGAGTTCAAAATCTAGAAGGCCATATAAATCATCAGAAGTTTATACGCAGTCAGGTTATAGATCTTACAAGTACAATTTTAACAAAAATAAAACCGACTTCAAGGTTCGACTCGATTTCTCTTGGATGCCATCATCAGATAATAATGTCCTTGTCATTGTACCACCGTTGGGACATCTCCTTTTCATTAAAAAAAGAATCATCAAAATGGGTTCATAAACGACAAAGTTATCCGCGAACACACAAAAAAAAAGTATGTATATACCTCCTCCTTTTTTTTAAGTCGATTAAAAACTGTTCTTATAAGGAATAGTTGTCATCATTTTTTCGTCCAAATTTTAAAAGATATATTTTGCGTATAGGTTTCAGTAATTTGATTATTTCAAGTAGTATTTTGTGTTTCTCTGTATCAGATTGTATGATATCATACAATGGGGAGAAAATGCTAACCCTGTGTGCCTTATGGAACATTGTCGACACCTGCTACCTGATATCTTGTATAATATCTACCTGTGTATGACTATATACTAGATAAGTGTATATAAATATATCTTTGTTGTTTGAACTTAATTTGAATGTTTTTTTTACATCTTAAACTAACATCAATTCTAATAAGGCATTAAATAAATAAAACTGTAAATTTAAAGTTCTTAGAAGGCATATAAAATCGAATGTTATGTATTTAACTAGCTGACCCACGCAACCTTGTTTGCGTCTTATATTGCCCGTAGCGTGAAAATTTCCCCCGTTTTTGAAACATTCTTCATTGTTGCTCCGCTCCTATTAGTAGTAGCGTGATGATATATACCCTATAGCCTTCCTCGATAAATGGACTATCCAACACCGAAGGAATTTTTCAAATCGGACCAGCGGTTCCTGAGATTAGCGTGTTCAAACAAACAAACAAACAAACAAACTCTTCAGCTTTATATATTAGTATAGATATAGATTAGGTACGTGAAACAATCGTAATTAATTTGGATAAAAAGGCTAGTGGATAAAACTAAAGATAGGCTACTTTTTATCACAAATAAAGGACTTATATTCATGAAAATAAATATACTGTATTGTATTATCTATCTATACTAATATATAAAGCTGAAGAATTTGTTTGTTTGTTTGAACACGCTAATCTCAGGAACCGCTGGTCGGATTTGAAAAATTCTTTCGGTGTTGGATAGTCCATTTATCGAGGAAGGCTATAGGGTATATATCGTCACGCTACTACATTAGGAGCGGAGCAACAATGAAGAATGTTTAAAAAACGGGGGAAATTTTCACGCTACGGGCAATATAAGGCGCAAACGAGGTTGCGTGGGTCAGCTAGTAATATATAAAGCTGAAGAGTTTGTTTGTTTGTTTGAACGTGCTAATCTCAGGAACTACTGGTCCGATTTAAAAAATTATTTCAGTGTAAGATAGGCCATTTATCGAGGAAGGCTATAAGCTATATATCATCACGCTAAGACCAATAGGAGCGAAGCACAAATGAAGAATGTTGCAAAAACGGGCGGAAATTATTACGCTATGGGCAATAGGATGCGTGGGTCAGCTAGTATTGCATATGGACAAATAGCGGTGATAGAGTTTGTGACATCGATTTCAAACACACAAAAAGATAGGCACTAGTTATTTTTCCTTCCATCTCTAAATACAATACATAGCAAACTATATACTGAACTGTTTAAAATAGATCTCTATTACCAAAGTCTTAGAGTAGATATTAAACTCGACACCTGCAAAAAAACTCGAACATCAAAACATCAGATCTTCAACATCTCCCGAACAATGAACAAGAGAATATTTCACCCCTTCGTTCATCCCCTAAGTGGTTGTATATCTTCGCCGTTATTGTAAACATATTTCAGCCGATTCAGCCATATCGCAGTATTTGAAGGCATTTATATTCATTCGCCATAACTTAACTGGTAAGTCGCGGGATTTTCGATTTTTATGTCTGCCGTTTAGGGAATCTGTGTTTTGTATGTTTCGGAAAGTTCTTTACTGTGTACTCAAGAAATTGTTAAGAAAACAATCTAAGAAATAACAAGTGAGAACTTCATGAATAGATCTCATTTAAATCTAATATATAAAATTCTCGTGTCACAGTGTTAGTTACCATACTCCTCCGAAATGACTGGACCGATTTTTATGAAATTTTATATGCATATTCAGTAGGTCTGAGAATCGGTTAACATCTATTTTTCATGTTTTTTTTTTTACTGAAAAACAACGTTTGCCGGAGCAGCTAGTTCAATATATAAAATTCTCGTGTCGTAATGTTTGTTACCAAACTCCTCCGAAACAGAGGAACTGATGTTTATGAAATTATGTTTGCATATCGGGCAGGTCTGAGAATCGGCTAACATCTATTTTGCATACCCCTATTATTATTATTTTTGGCCGGGTCAGCTAGTAATATTATAGTTATTACATAACCTTATGATAGTTTCTTATCTCTTAACAGCTGTAGCATGTCATGTTCCTCAAAGTTTATATTATATATCCTCTTCTCAGCAACAAAATGTCCACTGCTGGACATAATCTGGACATTTTGTATACTACGTGCACTATACTACGAATTATTTATTGTTGACTTGGTTTTTAAATTAATAAAAGATATAGTTATAAAAAATTGCAGTCCCTATGACTGCCGAAGTGAAAACTTATAAAATAACTTAAAATATTATTTGTAAAATTGATGTGTGATATTAGAAATTTCATAATGTTTAAATTAAAATTATCAACATCAAACATTATCATGTTGGTGAGGCGGTGAAGCGAACTCTTAAGATTATCCTCTACTAAAAAGTGCGAAGTTTTGTGACGTCAGTTTGTGTCGGTGACGCAAACTCATAAGTTTCTTCCCTACCAAAGTGCTCAATACGGGCTAAAGAAGTTTTATCTTCAAAAAATCACTTACTTAATAAATACCTACATATAAACAAAAACGATAACAAACTTAAAACTCTGAAATATACATTGTCAGAAACTACAAAATAGTTTCACAACATTTTAAAAAACCAAACGAAAAATCTATCAATACTACCATAGACAATATAGATATATATTTTTTATATTTTGATACAACGTATGCAAAGTGTTGGCCTGCAATCCTTCACACTTCTTTGTGTGGCTCTCTTTGTCGCATCTTTGTTGTATCAAACGGGCAGCGTGACAAATGGAACGACAGAGACATCGGCCCCGCTGCAATATCCGTTTCCGTACGTTCTGGAAAATATTCCAGCATTGAGAATGGAGTAGAGATAGATCTGTGACGAAATAAAAAAAAAATGAGTATAGTGGATTTGATGGAGCTATATGATTTTTAATTTATGGTTTTGAAAGTTTTCTTTCAGGTGTGTAATATTTTGCATATTTAACTTGTGATGTTTTTATGTTTGAATTACGTTTATGTTTCAATTAAGTTAGGTTTACTAAGAGTGAGTTATAAATAGTAAGCATGACCTTACATTCTGTCTTTTTGATTTAAGGAAAATTCTACTATCTTAGATCATGAATTACATATATGCGAGATGTTGGAATAAGTGGAAGCGAAAAGTGGAAGATAAAAGCTTAGGTACCTCAATAGGCCTCCATAGTATGGGTCACCATGCTGCATTGAGCAATGAGTATGGTGACCACTACTCTTAAATTCAGCTCATGCTTTCCATCAGGCAGAGTAAAGCCATTTTGGAAGGCTCGTATTTAAAAAAATAAACAAAAAAGATAAATTAACGTAAAATAACCTATAAGTAAATAACGTTCATGATGTAGCATTACGTCACATTAAGTCATTCATTCACTTCATTTTCAACAATTCTGAATCTGACTTAATTCTATCCAGTAGATTATTTTTTACATAAATTAAAAAAATAATTCTATTTTTAAATCGTGAATAACTATTATACCAATATGAAAACACATTTTTTATAATATTTCAACATCCAACAAATACCTAAGCCTTATTTTTTAAAACAAAAATTATTGGTGATTCAACTCCACAGATATTTTAAAACTTTGGACTCTTTATCAAAAGCAACGGAAGCATTTCATCGCGACGGGGCAACTTTGCATTAAAAAATATATATATTTTATGAGGTACTTTATATCGACAACGCATTGCATACTTTATGAATACCGTTTATTGCCTTGTACGGCGTTCGTCATATTCGGTAGGAGGGTGGCATTTAAATTTGCCGATTTATATTATAATCGATGGTGTAAATGAGATTATGGAAACTGGAGTGTGTGGGAATATATTTAAACGGCTTTTGGCGAATATGTCATTTAATGTGATCGGTTTTGCGATACTACATACTAACACAACATTAGAGCAAACTAGAGTTATTAATGTAACGTTTCGAAAGTACCAGAAAAGACCTAATTGAAATAAAATCTAGTTGATTTTTGTATATATTTTTATATTATTTTACTCAGATATACGGTAAAAAAGGTTTAAAAATCCTACTAATATTATAAATGCAAATGTTAGTATGGATGTTTATTACTCTTTCAGCAAAAACTACTGAATGGATTTAGATGAAACTTTACAGTGATGTAGTTTATGTATCAGAATAATACATAGGGTATTATTTACCGCGATTACATAGTAAAGCAAGGTGTAGCTAAAAAAATGGATTTTATATTCCTTTGGTGATTTCTTATGAGTGGGTTCTATGGGTTGGTAAACCAGAGGCGTGATGAGCAAGATAATATTTCGTGCATCTGAGTGTTTGTTTATCTATACAAATGAATAAAATTGGAGTGTCTGTTTGTAATATTAAAATAACCGCTTTTTACTAAACGCATATGTATGTATACACGGTACATAAACCAAAAATGTAGTTTAAAATAATTTTGTCTGTCTGTCTGTCTGTTTGTTCCGGGTAATCTCTGGAACAGCGGACCGATTTTGACGGGACTTTCACTGGCAGGTATCTGATGATTCAGTGAGTAACTTAGGTTAGTTTTTTAGGATAACTTTTTCCCGTGGCGTCACTCTCGATACAACATAACCGCGGGTAACACCGCGGGGTTCAGCTAGTTTAGAAATAATTAAGTAAGTGGTATATATATAACTTACCATCGGGTGATTCTGTTCGCTTGGCCCCTATTCCATAAAAAAAAGAAAAAAAAGGTTAGTAACATAATGTGTGTGTGAGTGAGTTAATTTATGTATATTAAATAGTTTAACAGCGACTCACTGCTACCCAGATAGATATTGGAAATAAAGAAAAAAAAATAGAAATAAGAATGTCATAATTTTAATACACTTCTGTTTTCTTCTTTTGCGATAACAGACATCAAATAAGTGTACTTATGTCTTTATTGTTTTTTTTTCTCTTTCCAATTTTTTTACTGAATGAAAAATCAATGGTTTCCATTTATATCTGCATTAAACCACAAACAAAAAAAATTCTACGCCTGTCATATTGTAGGAAAAAACTATTGGTATTAAACATTATGGATCATGTCTTCAAAAAAAACCATTCACCAAATTATATTATATTATAAAGTCCGTATAAACTCATTGAAAATATTAAAAAAATCGTTAAAAATATAAAAAGTTCATGTTGAGTGATATTCTTAGGTTCAACCAGTACGTTTCACCATAAAATTGACAATAACCATATTAAGGCCATCAAACGTGGCTCGGACAATATAGCAGATCAAGATTATGAACCAAAAGAGAACATGTAATTGCTGTTTGTTTCAATGTTTTAATAAAGGTAGCACTGGATTTTATTAAAAGGGTTCAGTACAACTATTTTGATGCAATTTCTGTGACCTGTTTCAGAGACATAATTGAAAACATGATATTTGCAATTTAAGCCAAATTTATGGTCTCCTGGTTAGGTATACTGTGTGCTAAGCTTCTGTTACTACTTGCTAATACTTCTGTTAGCTTTTTTTGATGTTTGACCAGTTCAAACATCTTTTATCATTTTAGTCTTGTCCTTATGTGTCCTTATTGATGTAAGCTTGGGTTCTAGGGAGTTGTTTTCTTTAGATTTGCCGATACTTTTTGCATTTAGATCTTTAAAAATGTTAGCTCATCCAAAGATTCATGTATCTATATTTTTCCACCTTACCTCATCTTACTTAATCATAAGATCTGTGATGAGATGAGATTATAAAAATAAGTTGTTTGTTCTTGTTTCTATGATCTGTGGTGCCTACCAGCGCTCATAAACACCGACAGTTCATAAGTTATAAGCATTTGCAGTAAGAATTTGCTTTGCTTTTCTTGAAAGTTAGGACATCTTATTTATCGTTTGCATGTACGTATATTTTACATTATGATATTTTATTATATTGATCATAAAAAAAACAACATTTTTGTCATTAAATATATTGAAAAAAAAAGTAGTTGGATTATTTATTTTCTTACAGAACCCTAAATGTCGGCCATTACTCATACCAGTTTCGTCACTCATCGTTCGGGATATGATTACGTTTTATACCTTATTCTATAGAAACGGCCATATTGTCATATTGTTGTGTGATGGTAGATAACAGCCGCTGCTTTAGGCAATTCCACTCTGTAATGTTATTTATGAACAGTTAAATGTTCTTATTATTGTAGATAGGTAATGGTGTGTTCACATTTGCGTTTATTATTTTATTATCAGCCGCTGGTATTTTGCCAGTACATTCTTGCTTAAGACATGCTAAGGAATGAAAACTAAGGCAGTAATGGAACAGTTTCACTAGTGGAAAATCGCTCCTTATGTGTGGGCATTGCAGTATCTTGATCCACACTGTGGCAGCCTAGTGAGATGCTTTTTCACGCCTCATTTTTATTAAAAGACCCCGGATCATAGGGGCAGGGAAACACGTGCACCGGTAGCGAGTTCCAGGTTGTAACTGACCTACAAACACACTGATTTATGACATTCGGGAAGTCCCAGGCGAAATAAAACTGTTTTTTGGAACTCGCAAAGAAATTAGTCAGAAGAAAACTGGAAGACTTAGAAATATGCAGTACTAGTTGATGCCCTTGGCTGCGGCCGCGTGTATGTCGGTTATCGCGGCGAATAGTAGCCTATGTGTTATTATGATTTACTAGCTGGCCCACGCAACCTCGTTTGCGCCTTACATTGCCCGTAGCGTGAAAATTTCTCCCGTTTTTTAAAACATTCTTCATTGTTGCTCCGCTCCCATTAATAGTAGCGTGATGATATAATACCCTATAGCCTTCTTCGATAAATGGACTATCCAACACCGAAAGAATTTTTCAAATCAGACCAGCGGTTCCTGAGATTAGCCCGTTCAAACAAACAAACAAACTCTTCAGGTTTATTATATTAGTATAGATTAGCTATATTACTGTACAGTTACATCCTAATCCGGTTAGTAGTTTTTGTGTGAAAGAGTTACAAACATCCATCCATCCATACTTACAAACGTTCGCGTTTATAATATTAGTAAGAAGTATAGATGAGCTGGCAGTGAATTATTTAAAAAGGTTACAAATAGATAGTTACTTCTTTAGTGTTGCTGGATAATAACTTTTGGAAATCAATACTTAATATTATAAATTCGAAAGTAACTCTGTCTGTCTGTTAGTCTACAACGCTTTCACAGATAAACCGCTGCACCGTGAAAAATGATTCTTAAGAAAGGACATAGGCTACTCTTTACTGCGATAACACTAGGTAGGATAACACTAAGTACACTAACAAAAGTCACAAAACTGAATAAAACACACAATATTTCGCCAAAACAACTCAAAATACTTTTCCTACTAAATTTACGAACCAATCTCACCGCAAAAAACACTAGAAAAAATACGATTTGTTTTTTCCCAAAGCTGCATTCAACCTGTGTCTGTCTCATCCATATTCCATGCGATGCATATGCATGCATGCATTGTAATCCCGATACGATTCTTTGATCTGTGGAAGTGGGTTCGAATGGGACTAATATGCCGTTATGTGACTATTGTCAACCCTTGTTATTTGTTGGGCTTGTTTTTTGTGATATCTATTCTCTTGTTATTTTTTAAATTATGATAATTGAAGTGTTTGTGTAGTAGTGGTTGCTTATCCTCGCTGTTAAGTCAGAGGTCGTGAGTTTGAGTTCTAACTAGAAAAAGTAGTTGTGTAAAGACTTCTGTTTGGATGATATTTATTTATTGAATTTATATGCTTAGAGATCGATAGAGAATATCAGCTGTATATTTTTTTAAATACTTAATGGTTTATTGTAGTAATAAGTATCGTTTGTGAGATAACTGAAGCTAACATAAATAAATAAATATTTCGGACATCTAACACACAACGCCATCTAGTCTCAAACTAAGCAAAGCTTGTATTATGGGTTACTAGACAACTGATATAAATACTTATGTACTTTTTTTTTGTAAATACATACATAGTATAGATAGAAAACACTCAAAATCCGAAACAAATATTTTCAGAACATACAAACATTTGATCCGACCCGGGAATCGAACCCGAGACCTCAAGAACAGCAGTCGCGTACGCTTACCACTGCGCCACCGAGTAGATACTCATTAGCTTTAAAACATAATATATTTACATAGTACTCAATATCTTGTCTATGGTATGACTACTTTTGGGGGGAGAATTCAGAGGCCGATAGTACGTTTATGACTCTTGACTCAGAGGTCTTCATGGCCACCGATAGTTACTTATTAGTGGACACGTCCCGACTCTATAATTAATTGTTTTCACTATTCCTGAGGGTTACAAAAGTAGCTTTCTTCATCAACGGCTTCTTATAATTCACTTCTGAACACAAGCCTCTCATTAGTCAGAAGATTTTGGCCTGAGTTTAAATACTCTTTGTTTAAAAGAAAATATGATAAAAATTGCCTCTCATATTATAAGTAGATGCAACACCACTTAAACCAGTGTTCTCCATTCTGTGACAATACTCGCAATTGTCCCTAACCCTTTGATCTCTGATTACTAATGATGATCAGAGCTGCGTATTCAATCACTGAAGCATATTCATGAGTGAATGATGAATGAAGTAGATGAATGATTTGACTTATGAATTTGTAATTGGTATAGCATGCGGAATGAAAAACATTTGTTTGTTTTTAATTTGAGTTTTGTTTTTTTTTTATATTTGTCTATTGGTTTATAGTATTCATAGTTTGTGACTACTTGATATTATTTTTTAGATAATTATTTTTATTTATTTATTTATTTAAACTTGATGCACATTTTGCACAAAGGCGAACTTAATGCTGGGGGGCATTCTCTGCCAGTCAACCTTAAAGTGATGTGGAATTATGAAGTGGTAGGTGCGCAACAGAATATAGTATAATATGACATATAAATTTGATACGTTGGTATGGGATAAAACTAATATACACAAATCACTACTGGACTTTGTACATAAATACATGGAAGTAATACCTACACAATACATAACTATAGATATACATAAATATAATACATAATTACTCAGTCAGAGAACTATCGTTGAGACTTTTTTGCCAATTTACTCTGAAGTAGGTTAGATAGGTTAGATTATCGATTAGATATTATTATAGAGATGGCTAGGAAATGTACAGACTTTAAGTGTACCTTTTTAAATACAGCCTACATACAGTCCCACATCTGGACTCGAGCTAAGGTAATAACGAGAGAAATCATATCGAGAAATAATAACGAGAGAGATATAATAGATTATGTACGTACATAAATTATTATACCACATTTTGTCGTATACCTCTCTTATCTATTAATATTCAAAAGATAACAGAAATAAGTTAAACAAAGCATACAGGTTTAATATTGTACTTTTTAATAGACAAATAACAGCTAATTTCAATTTATTACACGAAAATACTCATTCAAATTTTAGGTCCACGAAATTAAAAAAAAAATCCTGTTCTCCGAAAAAGCCAATATTTGTTACGGCGATTTTAATTTAAAAAAAGTTTGTTAATCTAAGTATAAAGAGTACAACCACAAAGAGAGTGGATCAAAACGATGAAAAATTATTGAAAGGGGGTACCGACTGAAGGATGGGGGGAAGGGGGGAATCGACTGTTTGAAATATACATCGATAAATTTACTGTTCGTTCAAGAATAATCACCTCTAGGCATACGTGATAAGGTCCAAAGTTACTGATAATTTTGATTTTGGTATGTGAGTTAAAATTCCGCGATGGGGTGGTCGTGTAATAATCGTGATTTTTTAATCAAATTTCATCTGTACAAGGGAAGTGGGGGCTATATTTTTTCATTATTTAATTTTCGGTCGGTCGCGGGTTTTTTGTGAACACTCCTTGAAGCGACAGCTATGTTTGAACTGTGGTTTCTAACGATAGTGTACTGTTACACCGTAGCAAATTCGTGTAAATTTAAATTTAAAAAAAGCGGCTACGTGCGAGTCGAACTTACCCATAAAGGGTTCCGTAGCAGCAAGTAACATCATATAAAAGTTCTTGTAGGTCTTTGTAACTTTGATCGATGTTTTAATAATATTGCATGCAATGCATTTTTTAAAATTAAGTTATTGACAATTTAACATTATAATTAGATACCTAAATGATGGGATTTACATCTAACTATATTGGCTTGTGGCAGCCTTTCAAGCTATTATATAATCCAGTTTGACAAGAGATTTCCAACAATATTATCAATCTGTGTGCCTCCTCGCATAGTTGGACAAGGTGGTAATATCGTCCTGTATCCAGCGTTCTGCATGAATGATAGTATTCAATGTCATTGATTCAAAGATAAATTACGGTTTACGATTTATGACGTATTAAAAAAATTACTTACTAGATCTCGTTTAAACCAATTTCGCTGAAAGTTTGCATGGTAATGTACATCATATATTTTTTTAGTTTTATCATTCTCTTATTTTAGAAGTTACAGGGACACACACACACACACATTTTACCACTTTGGAAGTGTATCACGCGCAAACTATTCAGTTAAGAAAAAAATGATGTTAGAAACTTCAATATCATTTTCGAAGACCTATCCATAGATATACAAAAAGTAAGGGTTTGACGTAAAAAAAAATTTTGAATTTCAGTTCTAAGTGTGGGGAACCCTCAAAATTTATTGTTTTTTTTTTCTATTTTTGTGTGAAAATCAGAATACATCTAATTACCAAGTTTTAACAGTCTTAGCCTTTTGCACTTCTCCTCCGGACAAACATTATCTGTGCCAATTTTTATTATTCCGTTCGCATATTTATGTATAGATCACATTAGTCATTGATATAAGAGACAACCTTTTTTGACTGTCTTCAAAAAAGAGAGTTAAGGTCACCTAATGGTAAGTGATTACCACCACCTATGGGCCTCTGCAAGTCAGGGTATAACAGTAATATTAAACGACTGCTGAAACTATATCGTTTCAAAAGCTCAAGGAAAAGCAACTAATGATTGCTACCGCGCAGGTAGAACTGGCCCTTTGTGACGAAGCATGATTCTACCACAAAAGATTTTGAACCTTCATGATTTAAGATTACTACTACTAAAATTTAAACTGTCACACTCCATAATAAATGATTTTTTTTTTTTTTTTTTATGTTTGACCCTGCCATGTTGACTCTACTCTGCCTGATGGAAAGCATAAGCAGAATCCAAGAGTGATGGTCACCATACTGCGAACGCAGACAATGCAACAATGCAGCATGGTGACCCACACCATGGCGGGCTAGTGATGCTTTCGCATCATTGGGCCTCCGGTCTCGCACTCACCAACGAAACACAACAGCATGATCGCTGTCATTTTACGTTGATTTTCTGTGCGAGGGTAGTACCGCCCGTTCGTGCTGAAATCAGCGTGGCTCTACTACCTTGAAAATTATTTATAAGGGAATTGATGCGATAAATAAAAATAAAATAAAATAAATATTTCGGACATCTATCACACAACGCCATCTTGTCCCAAGCTAAGCAGAGTTTGTGTTATGGGTACTAGACAACTGATACAAATACATAGATACTTTTTTTGTTGTAAACACATACATATTATACATTGAAAACACCCAAACTCCGAAACAAACATTCAGTCCGACCCGGGAATCGAACCCGAGACCTCACGATCAGCAGTCGCACACGCCAACCACGGCATGGAACCTTGTTGTTGTTGTTGGAAATTAAATCAAAGGTGTTAATTTCCCCTTGATTTTAACAACTTTCAGGGATCACAGATATATCAATATTTAATATTGATTTAAATTTATTAAATTAACACTGTCTGGAAATAGTAATTAGAGAATTACATTTTGTCATTAGATTGTTTTAACTGATACGTCAGCTGCGAAAAAATAATTAACCAAATAAGTTATCACTGGTAATGAATATCTAGAACTTCTCCAAAATGCTTTATTACTGACTCACAGTTACTCGGTCACCCTAAAACCCACCAATTGTAAGGAATATTAGGACTGATATGAGAATAGAGGATAGTCAAAATAAAAACAGTAACGACTTCCTTCAAAGAGTACGTTGGAGAAGGTGTAAGCAGTGATTATCCACTCTTGATACCAATTCATAGCTTGCAAATATTATGTTAATTCATAGGGATAAGTGCGCAGACAGGTGACTTGATAGTAAGTGCCAACCACCGCCCATTTCCACTTACGGCTCTCGAGTCACAAGTGAACAGAGACAGAGGGGACCTATCCCTAGACACAGAGGTAGAAGAAGTATTGAGTACCCTTAAGTAAGAAACGACTAATTGCTTATAAGCAATTTGCTGCGAGGCCGCAGTAACACCCTCAGCTCTGGCCCTCTCTCCAGCAGATGTAAGTTTTCATCCGTTATTCTTACCAAGTTAGATATATATATTTAAATAATATTTAATAATACGGACATCTGACATACAAAGCCATCTAGTCTCAAACTAGAACTAGAAGCATACTACTACTACATGCACAGCAGTCACATGCGCTCATACTGCGTATGTATATAAGAACGTTCACGTCAGAGTGCTAATGATAACTTTCCACACAATAACCCACTCAAACACTCAGTATAGATAGATAACCAGCTAACACTAATCCTCAAACACCAATTAGAGCAACAAAACCTCGGAAAATCACTAAAAAAGCACGAGAATTTTCCCTAGTATCAATTACGGGCACAGTGAGGTGAATTTAAAATCACTTGTCGATATGCAAATGCGAACCTGGTTCAATGAGGTCCCGGGGTGTCCCGGGACGGGACGCCGACATCGATAGGATTTCTTTTTTACGGTGCTGTTACGGGATGGTTTTCCGATGAGCGAACATTAGGAAAGTTGCTCTACTACATAATTTTGTTCCTACTGGCATATAGTAATATATTTTAAAAACATATTTAAAATTTAAGTTCACAATGTTTCACACCATTCACTAGCTTCTTCTACGAATGGTTAGTGATCCTGAATGTTAGGTCACAAAGTGTTGAGTTCGATTCCTAACCAAGACAAACAACTGTGTGACAAGAATTTTCATTTGTTATGTTGTTGTTGTATTGTTATGTTGGAAGATAGATGTAAAATATATACGAGTATATTGCGTGAGTTACTAATAAACCAGTCTGTCGCTATCCACCGCCTTTTATTGACGCTCCATTGGGACGAGGATAATTATTGGATATAGACTCACGTGTGTGTGTTACATTTTTTGCATTAACTTTGTGATTTTTTTAAATTTAAATTTAATGTTGTGATTATCTATACTAACATACAAAGCTAGAGAGTATATTTGTTTGTTTGCTCGAACGCGCTAATCTCAGAAATTACTAGTCTGATTTGTAAAATTCTTTCTCTTTCACAACTAAAATTCGTTAGATAGCCCATTTATCAAGGATAGTTATGAGCTATAGTATATCATTACGATAAGACCAATAGCAGCAGAGTAGAGCACCAATAAATAATTGTTCAATAACGCGGGAAAATTAACACACTACGGACGAGGTTAGGTGACGCAAACGGGGTTGCGTGGGTCAGCTAATAATGTATATTTAATGGAATGTAATGTGTTTTATTTAATAAAGAAATGTGTAGATAAATTATAACTGTATTAAAATACCAAACATATACTTCTTCAAACTACAAACTATACAAAACATTATCAAAAAACCCAAGTAGCAGAGTAACTTTCCAGCCACTTAATCGACACCAAAGTTCGAACATATATTTATAGGTCCGCTAAAACCATCGGAACGTGTGGGCTCAAGTGGGCCCCTCACACTTGTCTTCCGTCTCATTTCCACACTGGTCCGGCTGTATGATGATGTCCTTGTTTAACGGCCCATTGAAGGGTATCGAATGTTTAACGCAACAGGTAGTATCGGCTTCAGGAATAGGGTTGGCAGTTTGATTGGTTTTAATACATCGGGAGTTTAGGCAAATTATTGATGTAAATTCACCTTGTCAGAGTGACTGCTGAAAATTCGTAAGTCAAAAAATTATGGTTACAACCGTTTCCGATAAAACCTTCAAAATGATTTATTAAAATCAATATTTATCTTTTAAGGAAAGGCAAGTAAATGATTTTACAGTGTTTTTTTGATACTTTTGTTCCGAGGCAATACTCCACCATGCCTGAATGTGACTTGTTCTAGCATTAAGTTATCTATTATATACGTCTATATCTATACCAAAATTAAATAAAATTGAAGTGTCTGTTCGTAATATTAAAATAATCGCTTTTTACTAAATGCATATGTATTTATACACGGTACTTATACCAAATGTTTTTTTTTTTCAATCTTTCTGTCTGTCTATCTGTACTCTCTATTCTGTTCTGTTGTATTTGTTCTGGATAATCTCCGGAATGGCTGGACAGATTTTGACACTGGCAGATAGCTAACTGAGGCTACTTTCCTTTAGACTAGCTTTGCTCCGCGATGTTACCCGCATTTGTAAAGTTACAACATTAACCGCGGGTAAGACTGCGGGACTCAGCTAGTATATACTATTATAGGACGATATTGCCCGAAAAATTGCTTAACATAGCTCGCAGAAATGAGGACGCCGTGTGTGGACGTGTGGGCGCGTAGCCGAAGACGCGGCGTTGGTAGGCCTTTTTTACCTTTGGAATCCCCTTCAGGCCGTCACTCCGCCGAGGTTTGCGGCGGGACGGTCTGTCACTCCAACAAACCACACGGTATGCCACCCTGCGCCTGAGACGGGAGGCATCCGGGAACTGCTGTACCCGGCAGTTCCCGGATTCCTCCCGTCTCAAGGCCTGGTTCAAGGTGTTGCAGCAATGGGAAAGCAGCCGTTGGATGCGGGCAGCATAGGACCGGTTACAGTGGAGAAATTTGGGGGCGATCTATACCCATCAGTGGACTTTTTTTGCAGACATGATTATCGTCTATAGGCGAAGATAGTCGCTTACTATGAGTTGTCCGTAAGCTCATTCAACCACTACACCATAAAAAGTTCTTTTTTGTTTTTGGCAACTCCGAATCATTATAATATCTACGATAAGTTTTTGTAAATTAATAAAAAATAAATAATAAAATTGTTTGACGCAGTGACAACCCTATATCGACTTATCGTTTTTCAGCAGCGGCGGGCCGTTCGACGTCCCGTTTCGGAAGCCCGATATTGATAGCTTAACAGGTGTGAACTGTGCACCGGGCTTTTTGTATTACGAGACTTTTATGGGCAAAAGGTTAGGCAAAGTTGGGATGACTTGCGACCTTTTAATATAAAAGAGATTTGTCGTTATAAAGAAAGGATTTTGAATTAATAGTTAAGAAGTTTACGTCTTTTGGTTCTGTTAGGATATTCAACGACTATACGGTGTGTCTAGTGGTTTAAGTGGCTGCCAAGCCGCTTTCGACTGCTACAAGTGTTGTGGGTTCAAATCCCACATGGGACAACACTTTGAGTAATCCACAAATTGTTGTTCTGAGTCTGGGTGTTCTGTGTGTCCGTTTCATGTATGTTTGTAAAGTCCTCCACCACACAGGATATATATATTCCTAAGGTGGGAGTTGTTTTTTTTTTTAAGTTAGATTAATATGTATCTTTCATAGTCTTGAGCTTATAAGTGGTTCACTATTATTTTGAAGAATGTTTTAAACTACATTTGTCACTACCAAGCGATGAATTGACAGAAATTGATGAATAATATATTTATTTCTTTAAATCTAGTACCTATATATTATTTATAATTGCATAACATATTTAATTTGAACTTCGTTCTGTTAATCCTAGACTACTAAAAACGGACCCACTAGATTTAGCTTGCTGCTACTCTGAGTATATCGGTTATCACTGTAAAAAGTAGCCTATGTCTTTCTTCAAGAACCAAAGTATCTTCATGCCAAATTTCATTGAAATTGGTGCAGCAGTTTGGACTAAACCCACCCACACGCCCACCGCTGTAACTCCTGTACACCAGGATCAACAGCAGTGACCCACGAACACACCGAGTTATGACACTCGGGAAGTCCCAGGAAAAAATATTAACTGTCTTGGAACCCGCAACGAAATTAATCAGAAGAAAAACAGGAGGAGTTGGAAATATGATAAGTCCACTTCCCTCCTTAGCAAAGCGGGAGACAAAATGAAGTCAAAATAGGCAGACACCTTTTTTTAAACCGGGAAGCACCACGGATAAAGTATTAGGGGTCCTAAGTGAGCTATATTTGATTACTATAGTATGTATGGCAGAATCGCCTAAACGCACGGAAATTCACCGCAGTTGACACAAGATCCCCATAGTATACCGCCCCAGATGACATTTGTAAGCTATTTAGCATTGTGTTACGTTCATTGTACCAAAGACTACACTCCCAGAGAACATGATGAGTCGATTGTTCACAGCTAGTATCGGGTGTTGAGCATTGACACAATGGTGAATCGACTAATTTAAATGAGTGTAGTTTGCTCTTAAAGTTACCGTGGCCCGTAAGAAATTGAGCGACACAGTGATCTACCTCGAGCCATGTCCTCGACATCCGTTCGCGAACAGATGGAAAGAACTGGTAGAGGTGGCGCCCCTTAGATGATTCGTCCCATCGTTGTTGCCATTCATCCATTAGGTCGTCATAGACATTGGATTGCTGTTGAAACAATCTTATGATTTTATCGCGGTCTCGTACGCCCAAAAAATCGCATTCCATGTTTTGTTTTGTAGAATAGTACATGGCTGCACGTCTTTGCACCTCGAGATCGACCGGAAGAACACCCGCCAATACCGGTAATGCCTCAGTACTAACCGTCCTATATGCTTTGCATAAGAAGATTAATGCAAGTCGTTGGCCTTGTAGCAGTTTGCGACGGACAGCACCTACAGTCGCTCTATCGGCCCATACGGGAGCACCATAGCAAACAGCACCCAAATAAGTAGCTCCATATATGATTTTTAATGTATTAAATGAAAGACCCCATGTGGCAGTTGATATTCTCGTCAGAGCAAAGAAACTTTTTTTAGACTTTTCATTAACTGTTCTAATATGTTCGATAAATGAAAAATTTCTTTCTAAAACTAGTGCAGCAGTTATGAAAGAGTAACAGACAGACACAGTTTGCTTCAACTTTTGCCTAACAATACTTTTTCGAAGACTGAAGGAGGACAATCCTTTTCCCAACACCAGTTATTTCAGTCTTTAGTCTTTAAGAGTACAAGTACAATTTTAACAAAAATGAACCCGACTTCAAGGTTCGACTCGATTTCTCGTGGATACCATCAACAGATATTAATGTCCTTATCATGGTACCACCGTCGGGACATCTCCTTTCCGTTAAAAAAAGAATTATTAAAATCTATTCATAAACGAAGAAGTTATCCACGAACACACATAAAAAAAATACGGTCGAATTGAGAAACCTCCTCCTTTTTTTGAAGTCGGTTAAAAATCACCTATAAATGCTAAAAGCTTGCCATGAACATATGGGCCAAGCGATGGTCACTAATTACATAAATAATCTCAAATGTTGAAAACATCCGTTATCTGCTGTCGAAGCCTATCCCATCAAATGTTAACCCTTCAACCGCTATACCCAATAAATTGACTCAACATGCCCTGACCCAATCACTCGATACGAACCTCTAACCCTACATAAATTATGCTCTTGACCTTGAACAAAGTGAGGTTCCCTTATAAGTACCTTCTTGAACCCAGAAACTTTCAGTAAATTGGTTTGTTTATAGATAGTACGTGGTCAGTTTAGTTAATAATTTATTCAGAATTCTTCAACAGGTGTTGGTATGGAGGGTTAGAAAAGTAGGATAACTTGCTTGAATAAGAAAGTTAGAAAAGATGTATTATGTAGATGATAGCAGGTAGGTTGTAGTTTTTATTCAAATTAAATTTAAAAAAAGTATTTCAGCAGTGGACTATCATATTTGATGATGATGATGATGAAAATTGAGCAAACTATGATTCTGGAATACATTATGTCATGTAGTTATCTACGCATAGACTCAGCACGTAGCCCGAAGTGCCATCAACTACCGAAATCAGTCATTTTGCATCAGATCCGCCACCTGTATTATCGACTTTGGGATTTGCCTGAATTGGATTTATTTAATACAATTCCAACTGTTTTAACGCGTGTTTGTTCTAAACGCTGGTTTGAATCGGTTCTCTGACTATTCTTTAAGTTGTTATTTCTTTTTTTTGCTGTATCTATACTTAATATATAAAGCTGAAGAGTTTTTTTGTTTATTTGAATACGATAATCTCAGGAACCGCTGGTCATATTTGAAAAATTCTCAGTGTTGGATAGTACATTTATCGGGGAAGGTTATAAGCTATATATCATCACGCTAAGACCAGTAGGACCGATGGAGAATGTTTCAAAAA
Source organism: Spilosoma lubricipeda (assembly GCA_905220595.1). Lineage (NCBI taxonomy): Eukaryota > Metazoa > Arthropoda > Insecta > Lepidoptera > Erebidae > Spilosoma > Spilosoma lubricipeda. The sequence continues at coordinate 16,152,272 of HG992293.1, read as the reverse complement.
CGGGGTAAAATTATCTCATCGGGACTGCATAATGAAAACATGAGCAGAATCCAAGAGTGGTGGTCACTATATTCATTGTGAATGCAGACAATGCAACAATGCAGCATGGTGACCCACACCATAATGGCCTAGTGATGCTTCTGCATCATGGGGCCTGCGATCTCGCACTCACCACTGAAACACGACAGCACGAACGCTGTCATTTTACGGTTCTCAGAAGTACGTTTTGTCTTTTAAAAACTGTAAAACGATATATTCTTAATAAAAAAAAGGTATTAAACTTTTCTTGTCCTAAAGTCTGTTAGTAAGTATACATATTAATAATAATGTTCCGTTGTCCAAACGTATTCTTCAATAGCCTAGAAACGCCTGAAGGACGTGATTTCTCACGGTATTACCTTCAACCATATACAATCATTACTTCAAAATATATCATTATTTGAATCATTATTTTACTCATATAAGGCTGTACGCCGTACCAATCATCGATTGGCTATGCTCTATCGATTTTATAGTTGATTTAGAAACTGGTACTTTTACAAGTCGGAGTGATTTCCTATGAAATCTATAAGTTAGTTGTTCGGTGGTCTATCGTAGGCCTAAGGCTGTTTCTATTAAACTAAGTAGGTACAGCAGCGTGCATAAGTATATAGTACCCGTTTTTCTTTTGTAATTTTCTAAAAATGTATCCTAGCTAAATCGGTTTAACGATTAGATAATTATATACAAGAATTACTCGTTTAAAGGTTTTTTTATGTTTAGCCCTACCAAAATGACTCTACTCTGCCTGGTGAAAAGCATAAGCAGAATCCAAAAGTGGTGGTCACCATACTCATTGCAAAAGCATGCAATGCAGCACGGTGACCAACACCGTGGCGGGCTACTGATGCCTCTGCATCATTGGGCCTCCAGTCTCGCACTCACCAACGAAACACGACAGCACTGCTGATGTAATTTTACGTTGACCTTCTGTGCGAGGGTAGTACTGCCCCGGTCGAGCCAGCCCAACCGTGCTGAAATCAGCGTGACTCTACTACCAGCATTTTGTCGTCTGCGGTATCTTAGGGCCATTACGATTGGAAGTCGTTCAAGACAAGAAGGTATGAATGCTCAAGGGACCCGTGACTTTTAAGTTGCTCGTCTGTTTAAATTCATTTGATGTTTCCAGACCTCGAATATTAAGAAATATGTTTTCGTTTACTAATTGCAGTCGGATGTCGGTTGTTTTTAACCGACTACAAAAAAGGAGGAGTTTCTATAAGTGGTGTATATATATATACTAGTTGTTGCCCGCGGCTCCGCCCACATATATGTCGGTATAAGCTATATTACTGTAAAATTTCATCCAAATTCGTTTAGTAATTTTTGCGTGAAAGAGTAACAAACATCCATCCATCCATCCATCCATACTTACAAACTTTCGCGTTTATAATATAAGTATGTGTTTGCTGATAACTTCGTCGTAAAAGTAAGTAAGTAAAATTTTAACAAGAATAAAACCGACTTCTAGGTTCGACACGATTTCTCTTGGATCATCAGATCTTAGTGTCCTTATCATGGTACCAAACCGTTAGAATATCTCCTTTCCATTAAAAAAAGAATCATCAAAATCAGTCATTAAACAACGAAGTTATAAGCGAACCCAAATAAAAAAAAAAGAAAACATATAGTTCGAATTGAGAACCTCCTCCTTTTTTTAAGTCGGTTAAAATGAAGTTATGAAAAAAAGAACAATATTTTTGTTCAAAATTATTTATTGAAATACGTAGTACGTTGACCCTTTAATAAATTTATAATAATACACGATCTGCCAAGTGCAGGGCTGTCAAATCAAAATACTTTGATCTTCGTACATACATAGTATATGTAAATATATATAGTAGTATAGTGGCTATTGTGAAACTGAGCGAACAGATAACTTTGAGCTTTAGCTATGTGCTGCCACATATCGCCTTTGAGCAGACCTCTGTGAGAAATATCGCCCTGGGCTCTGAGGTGTAGACTCTCTATATTATAGAATTGAACTAAATGTTTTTAACTTTACAGGAAATTATACCTTTTACTAATTGTCGTACCAACAATGATCCTACATGTGAAGACATAAAAACATGGTTCAGTGAAATTATCGATGTTACCTACCTATTTAAGTAGCTTCATGTAGTAGTAGCTAATTAGTAGGTAAGTACTTAGCTTCTAGAAATGTCAGAATTTTATATTTTTTAATTTTAAAAATAGATTATTAGTTTTTCTTTTTGTTTTTCATTTTGTTGTTTTCCTAAATTTTTTCTTTTGATCTCGTATATGTATAACTTTTTTATTTTTCCTTAACTTAAGTTGCTGTTTTCTACTTTTCATACAAATTTGTGTTGTGTATATATTTAATTAGAGTAGCACATATATTAATTATTTTGTGTGTGTTTATTCCGTAAAAACTAAATAATTTTTGTATCACCAAGTGAGGATGTCGATTACTAAGCTTCCTTCTCTCTGATTTTGGGGTGGGACAAATCAAAGAGCGCAACAAACTTGAGTAACAGCTGTCCATAGGCGTCATGAGTTACACTGACTTCATAGTCAGTGTAACTCATGACGCCCAGGTGATCATTCACCTAATTAAAATCTACTAAGATTTATTTAAGAGTTACTTTCTTAAAACCTTTACATATCAACTAACTTTACCTAACAATAAAGTATTTTTTTAGAAGTGAGGACACAAAGCTCAGAGGACGCACAGAAGATCAGCGTAAAATGACAGCGATCATGCTGTCGTGTTTCGTTGGTGAGTGCGAGACCGGTGGCCCAATGATGTAGAAGCATCACTAGCCCGCCATGTTGTGTGGGTCACCATGCTGCATTGTTGCATTGTCTGCATTCGCAGTATGATGACCACCACTCTTGGATTCTGCTCATGCTTTCCATCAGGCAGAGTAGAGTCATTTTGGCAGGGCCAAACATAAAAAAATAAAAAAGCAAATGACTGCTTGGGTGGCGCAATGGTAGTGTAAGCGACAACTGTAATTGAGGTCTCGGGTTCGAGTACCTTGTCGGATCAAATGTTTGTTTGATCTGAAAATAATTGTTTCGGAGTTTGGGTGTTTTCTATCTGTTATAAATATATTTCCACAAAAAAGCGCGGTTGTTAGATATTCGAGATGTTATTATTATTTCTCAGAAGCATTTCACACAGCGGAAGATTTTTTCAACCAGAAGATTTCTTCTTACTACGTTCCTTCTACATTGCTTCTTTATTGAACCAAAGAGTATACACATAAGTTCCATCCTTAAAAATACATATTTCGTAGAGTCAGAAAGTGTGTCTTGTTGCACATCTTTATATATATAATTCTTCTGTGAGTGTGTATGTCACTGAACTACTCTCAACGGACTGGACCGATTTTGATGAAATTTTTAGTGAGTGTTCAAGAGGATCTGGGAATGGTTTAGATTCAGAATTTTGTCCGCTGGACAATGTTTTTTAATTAATTTTTAATTTATTAGTAGTTATGGCAAAACGACGTTTGCCGGGACAGCTAGTTACAATATAACACACTTTCTGACTCTATAATATCACTAACACTTACATCAAAAAATAATTAAATCAATTTAACGTTTGCCAATTCTATTATTTATATGGTCTATGCTCGTTTGATCTCACTATTATGCTAAGTGATGTGTGGCTAACTTCTTTGTAGAGAGCGCGGACATTGGGCGATAGTTCGTCTAACTTGTTACTTTAGCTTCGTCTATTAAATACGATAACTTTAGTACAAGAGATGAACTATAGTAATTATATTAACCACACACTTCTACCTGAAGAGGAGGAAAATTTAAAACAAACCCTGTACCAACCCGTGTGGCAAGCATGGTACACGTAGGACACAACCTTCTTACTAAGGATAGTGTTATATCTAGCAGTGGACTGTTAAAGGCTGTTGATGTAGTTATGACGTCTACCTGGTCTTAGAGTAGACAGAGTCTGTACTATACCAGGCTGCTGATAAACATCTAAATGTACATAAATCTCATGTCACCTTGTTGATGAACTCCGAAACCGTATGGCCGATTTTCAGTTTTTTTTAATTAATTTTGGAGTGCCGATGAACTCTTGAATTATTTAACCGATTATCAAGTTTTTTACATGTGAATTTCAATGTCTTGCTTAAGATAAGAGGTAGTATCACGCTTAGACTAAAATAGGAGCTCAGCATGTTTGAAAAGCGACGCATTCATAGTTGCGTGGGTCACTTAGTACTTATAGATTTCTAAAAACATACATATTACCTATAATTTATAAATAAAATATGCAGAAATAATATTTAAATCCATTATTTATACAATTACTTGTTAACTCACGTTACATAGAATGTAACTTCCTGAGAAGAGCGAGACACCAGACTCCACCTCTAACTCCTCCTGTTTTTTCTTCTGATTAATTTCGTTGTGAGTTCCAAGACAGTTATTTTTTTCCTGGGATTTCCAAAGTGTCATAACTCGGTGTGTTCGTGAGTCACTGCTGTTGATCCTGGTGTACAGGAGTTACAGTGGTGGGCGTGTGGGCGGGATTAGTCCCAATATACAATTACTTGTGCTGGGCGAGAATTGAACTCACAACCTAGTAATACTCACAATCCAAAAGGTACCAACAGTCCAGTTAAGTATACTGTTAGAGTCTAACACAGTCTTGACATGACTGTTGGTGCCTAGCAGTTAGAGCAATACTAATACGTAGTACAAGAAAGTCCATAAAGATTTTGACCTTGATCACTTTACCATTAAAGTGTCAAAATTACCTTTTAAATACTAAAGAGATAGTTATTTTGTAACCTAAGACAGTTGAATATATCGACATAAACCAGGGCCGAAATGAAAGCGCCAGGACCGCATTGCAGAGTGTTGTATACGAACAATTAGAGCTCTTTGTCCGATATTCAATAGTGCCGAGTGCCGCCCTGTAATAACGCCTCTAGTGTTTTGAATACGACGTTGATATAATATGGATACGAAGACTCGCTGTTAAGCTTCCCTACAAATATTTAAATTCCATTTTGTCTTTTTTTGAGGAGTGATCTAAGTCCATCAGTTGACTGTTAAAGTGTGTTGGTGATGGAATAGGAGGACAATTGAGTTACGTTTTCGATTTTTTTAAATTATGTTTCGGAACTTAAACATTCAGTTGTCAATTTGAAGAGTGTCTAGTCAGTTAAAAAATATTATGATTAGTAATAATTACTTAATAATTACTAAAATAATAACTTCGTTTGCGTCTCCTATTGCCCGTAGCGTGATAACTTTCCCCGTTTTTTAAACATTCTTCATTGGGGCTCCGCTCCTATTGGTCTTAGCGTGATGATATACAGCCTACAGCCTTCTTCATTAAATGGGCTATGTTACACTAAAATATTTTTTCAAATCGGACCAGTGGTTCCTGAGACTAGCGCGTTCAAATAAACAAACAAAAAGCAAACTCTTCAGCTTTATAATATTAAGTATAGATTAATGTTTGAAACATTTATTTATTTAAAGCTAGTAACAGATTAATTACACTTTTTCACTGAACAAATGATTGCATTGATCTCATACGATTTTATGTCAGGTGGGACTCGAACCCACGACTTTCAGTTTAGCAGCCATGGTCATTATTTGACCAACAGGTCAGCCAATAATAATTATAATTATTGTGTTTTACTTACTACAATTATTTAACAACCTCTCTACATTTACTTTAATAGATAAAAAGTATAATTAATAATATTCTACTTGACATAAAATTGAAAGCGGAGTCCCGCATCAAATCCATACTATTCTTTCTATAGCTACTGTAGATGGACAGTGGCCTCTGGCGAATCTAAGCTTTCGCACAATTTCCTATCGTTGCAGGCAGTGGCTGCAACCTTTCTGCCTTGTCGAATTGCACTTCTGCTCGAATATACCTGTGTGCAGTATACACAGTGGGTGCTTCTATTATAACCTCTCTTACTTGTATAGATATATAAATATTTTAGAGTTATTAATAACCAAGTGTGCCATAAGTATTGTGTTTCTTTCAGATTCACCCTTATTTTTATCGTCCAGTGGTCAATATTAATTTAATTTCTTTTTTTATTAATTTGATTATTTTTCGCTTTCTGCACTCCTCCTCCATAATATAAACTTTAGCTGTGAGAAATTTCATACCTCTCCGTTCGCATAATTTTCTTATAAAGTGGTACATTGTTTTTTCTTCACGTACCTACAAATATATACCTATTGATTTTCTTATTATCAATTCACTTTTTAACTTAGAAACATGAAACTTTACTAAAAAAACGAGTAGATACGTATTTAAGCGTCTTTAGATATTCTACCCCAAAGAGGATGAAATAGGAGTTATTTTTCGTATATAAGTTATTCTGGAAGTTCGTCATTTTTGAAGTTAGTAGTCTGAAACTTTGTCTTCAGGCTTTTAAATTACAAATACATGAATACTAAACTAAATCAGCATTTAGGAGAGGTCTACTTGTAAGAGGTTAAAATATATACATATAATCAACTCATACGTGAGCAAAGCCGCCGGCAACACCTAGTAATCAATATATCTCCATGTGAAATTTTATTGAAATCGGTGTTGTGGTTTAGCTGTGAAAGCGAGACAAATAGACAGAGCAACTTTAAAATTTATAATAAAAGTATGAATTAATATTTCACTATACTATACTAAATTCTATTCACATAGATAGTTATAGCTCTTGAAATGTAGATATACATAAGCGTGGTAGTCGCATACTACGAAACAAAGAAAACATTTATCTAATATTTACACAGAAGGACGTCTATTTACTACTCGTATATCTCAGATATAAAGAGTAGGTGTATACATCTGTATACATCCACTATGACAAATACTCCTATCCAGAATTATTATAACTGATAAAACGTTTCATCTCAACGCGAATCATCTCAAAAATGATACTCAAATAAACATACTATATAAAATATGTAGGCGTCGTGTGTGGCCATTAAAACCGCGTATCTGCGGCTCCTGGTGCGACGTAGCGATTTATTTTAACACATTTTGTTTATAAATGATATAATGCGATACTGCGAGCGTTACGCCACACAAAACCGTCTTTGTAACGAGGCCTTCGGTATTTCTATAGAGTTGATAGCACCGGAAATTGATTTTGAAGTACTGCTTTTAAGGGGAATTCCTGTCATCACCGTACAAATAAAGTTTTTAAAGCTTTAATGAAGAAGAAACAATTGTTTTGATCACAAATGATGTTAAGTATAATAAACAAATTCATTTAAAACAAAATTAAGTTAAATTAAGTGTTTGGAGACATGACTCATACTAATATAGCATAAAGAGTTAAGGAAATATTTATGCTTACTAAATCAAAATACTAAGCCCAAAACATCTTAGTATAATTATAAAAATACATATATTATTTTACCACATTCACACGACGCTAACTAATCTCAAACTAATCAGAGTTTGTATGCTGGGACAGTCAAAATTCATATTAAGTTTTTAGTTCAAGTAGGCTTATGCACCTACTTTTGTAACGTTATAATATAAACTCTGGACAGACAGACTAGACAACTGATGTACCTAAACCATACACATGTCATTATTTTCGTAATTACAAACATTGAAAACACCAATATTCCGTTTCCAAGTTTACAATTCATAGGAAAATTTGGTACGACCCGGGACCTGAGACCTCACCTCAAGCGCAGCAGTCGCATACGCCCTCTACACCACTGAAGCAGTATAAATAAAAGGAATGGGTATTTTTACAATGAAGGAGCAAACGGGTATCTATTCGGAAAGTACCTACAACTGTTTACAAGCCGGTACTGTCTTTGAGGTAGTTTGTCTTAAGGCTTTATCCTACCAAATATATATTTACCAGCCTGTATTGCAACTCAATTTCTACTTACATTAAATATTTCACAGGGCACCCAACACCTCTATATAGATCCTCACATATGGGGTGCTAAGAACGCTCACGTACATTTTCTAGCACTCCGTTTTATGTAGGGCATTTATTCTTAGAGTACACCCCTGTCTCCGGGGTGGTTCGGCTACCCTGTTGTGTACCACACTTTATCATAGCGTATTGATGTTTTATTTGAACTGGTTTCATTTGTATTTGTGTAATCAGTTTGGTTATAGTTTGGTTAAGGTTAATAACAAAATACAAATATAAATACACTCGAAAAACATAACTTCTGAGAGAGTTCTGAAGTGGAGTCCACGTCTCGGAAAACGTAGCTGTAGGAAGCCCACGGGCTACGTGGAGTAACGATTTGGGCAAGATGGTAGGTAGGAACTGGATACAAGAGGCCCAAAACCGATCAGAGTGGGGTAGGGGAAGACTCCTATATCCAGTAGGGGCCTAAAATCTTCCGATGAAACACAACAGTGCTTTTGTCGTATTTTGATAAAAATAAAATAATTATCTGTTCTAAATGTGCTACCGAAATTTTTATTTTCAGATGTTATTTCAAGTTAAAAAGTTAACATTTGAGAACTGTGCTAGTAATACGTTGTAGGTAATTGTCTTTTTATTGTTTTAATGCTACTAGTGGTTGTTGTTGTATATTTCCAACAAACCAGTCGGTAACACCGCGGGACGAAGCTAGTCAAAAATAAAAAATTGACTAATTACTCCTTATCGGTCCAGCTGATCCAGAGATTGGCCGGAACAAACAACCAGACAAAAGTTTTGAAAATTGCTTTTTGATGAAAGTACCGTTTATACTTTCATTAGCATATACTAAAAAAAAAAAAATTACAGAGAATTCAAGTTTTATTTATATGTATAGTTTTTTTTTTATCAATCCTATAAGTTTAACTTAGCAGATATAATCATTAACAAATAAACATTAGTCTTAAACTGAAAAACGATTTACGTATGATTCTCATAAAACTATTACATTAAGTACAGACAAATCAACGTTTTCATAACATTTCAAAGTCTGAAGTATTTAAAACAAACGAACAAAAACATGAAAGTTTTATGTAATAACATTTTAGTTTATCTAGTTTAACTGAAATTCCTAGCATCTGTCTAGAAAATAACCTTAGAAAATCGTTACATATGTTTTAATATAAATATTCTTACATTCAGTCTAGAGAAGTTATAAAATTTAAATTAGGGATAGTACTGGTGGTTCAGTGGTTTGTGATTCTGACTGCTGAGACATTGGTCACGTTTGTGTTTTTGAATATATTGGATAAAACAAAACGATGTTTTTCCAAGATGTCGGAAAATTTAAGCCGCACATTTTCTTAGACTAACATAGTATATTTTTCGTTAAGAATCGGTGCTAAACCTGCCCCGGTTACTAGTTATTTTAAAAATTTTAACGTTAAATAAAAACTAATAGAAAGCTATTATTATCAAAAGAAAGCCTTTGTCAGCAATTTTCATATTTATTAAAAAAACCGTTTCACTGGATGTTCATATACTTATGTCACCATAAACAATCGAGAGTGTCCACACGTTAGTCACAATGTCGCGGAAATTTGTTTTAATTCTAAATAACGGATGTTTCTATCGAAAATAATAATTATGGAACCACGAGTTTCATGCATATTTTTAGTTTATTGTTTTCTGCATTGCCGGAACTAGATAGTTGTTTTACTATTCACTTCCCGACTTCTTAACCAGATGTTGAAATCAGTAGTAGAAATTAAATTAATAAAATGTTGGTTGAATTTTGACCAATGGACGATAAAAATAAGGGTGAATCTGAAAGAAACACAATACTTATGGCAAGGTACCAAGGTGCCAAATTATATATATATATAAAGTCTAATTTTGATAGACAAAATTACAATTAGAAATAGGTTTACATTGATTCCCAAGATCTGTTGACGAAGTTAGTTAAAAGAGAAGAGAAAAGTTAAATCAAATTTAGAAGGATTGATTCCCTCCTCTGTACTCCAAAAATAATAATTTTCGTAGAAAATACATCCTGACATATCAACAAGAAACACACAGCAAACACTCAATCACATTTGTCTAATACAACAATATATTCCTCCTTTTCTATAGACGGAGCAATTTTAACCCTTACGCTGCGAAGGGAGTACTCTCTTACCCCGCGCAGGGTACTTTCATACCCCACACGAAGGTGGCGATTTATCAAAGTATTTCTCACCTAATAAATAACGCACATATTCGCTTTATATTTGTATGAAACAAGTAATATTTTAACTGGAGGCTTAGATTCTGATGGTGTTGTGTTTTGGGAATGGAACTTTTAATAGCGCATTATAGGCCCTTCTTGTACGTTACTTAATTGGATTTTAGTACCAGTAGCTAGGAAGTAGTACATAAAATTACTTTTATCTGTTTAAGAAAATAATGTTATGTCTAAATATACAATTAGTAATTGCCTTGCTACTACATTCAACGTGATTGAATTTAAATTATTTTTCCTGTGATAACACTGCTATGTGTCATATAATCAAAAAAAAATTTGTTTTGTAATATACATTTATATATATTAGCAAAATATTTTAGCAGAATTATGCTGTTCTGTTTCCTCTCAAATAATCATGTGTGATTGACAGGCGACAACGCAAATAAATGTGAACTGAGTTAATATAAAACTGCACTAAAGATCATGAAGTAGAAAGGTTTTTTTTCAAATTTCACCATAAAAAATACACTTGAACACTTGAAAATGAACAGATTAAAAGTAGTGAAGCTATTTCAGCACGAACAAGTCGGTTAAAGCAGGGTTATAATACCCTATCATCACTTAAAATGACAGCATCCGTACTGTCGTATTTCGTTTTTGAGTGCAAGTCTGGAAGCCCAATGATGCTCTCACCAGGCTGCTGTCTGTTATTGTCTGCATTCACTATAATAATGGTGACCACGATTCTGCTCATGCAATCCATCAGACAGTGTAGTCACAATAGTCGACCCTTAAAAAAAAACAAATATAAAGCAAAAAATTATAAGAAGTTTTTAATAAATGTTCACGTTCATCTATTTTTCGAGAACTCATAAGCTCATAACGTTCCAAATAGACCTTTGGTATTAACCAAAACTAGAGTATTAGAGTATTAACTCGTTATACTCTTCCTTCCTAGCTTCATATCTATACCACCTTTCAATTCTATTCTTTTATATTCTGTCATTATAGAATGTGCTAAACATTAGATGCATATTTTTACAGTCTCGCTATAAAAATGACGAACGCTGTATTTTTCTTTCTTCTCACCCTTTTTTCAGAAAATCCAATAGCACTCCAGTGTATTAAGTCTATTGAAGATTTATATGAACAAAAACTGCTACCCGCTATTTTAGTATTATCCCGAACAGAGCATATCTTGGCGACATTTTTGCATACCTCGGGGGAGAAAAAAATATTTATCTTAAACCAACAAACGTAAATGGACCCGCAATCGAGAATCTTTTATCATAGTATAGAGCTTATTTTATATTGGTCTTTGTGTTTGGTCGCATGCCATTCGGTATTATGTCGTAAATCATAATATTGGAATATTTTTTGAGGTATGATATGAAGTTGGTACATTGTACCCTTATTGAAAGTTACTGTGACAAATGATGCGGCATTTTAGGGTTTCTACTTTTCGTATATTGAATTTGAGATTGCGTTTGACAATTTAATATTGTAATAAATGGAGATAGGTATAGTTTTCTGCAACATTATATTGTAAGTCCAAGCTTAAAGAACAACAAGTTAGACAGCTTTGACATCTTAGTTCAAAGAAACCATAGCTAACTTCTCCTTCCTTTTTAACCGACTTCAAAAAAAAGAGGAGGTTTCTCAATTCGACTGTATTTTTTTATTTTTTTTTATGTTTGTTCGCGGATAACTTCGTCGTTTATGAACCCATTTTGATAATTCTTTTTTTAATGTAAAGGAGATGTCCCAACTGTGATACCATGATAAGGACATTAATATCTGATAATGGCATCTAAGAGAAATCGAGTCAAAACTTGAAGTCGGTTTTATTTTTTTGTTAAAATTGTACTTGGACCTATTTTCTTTTCATCTCTAATTTTAAGTCTGATAATGTAAGCAGCAGAGAGATAGTAGTACTTTTTATCATTTAATTAGATTTGATTAAAATAAACTTATTATTTTTTATTCCACTGCGAAAGAAGAAGGGTTATGTTTTTCGAGTGTATGTATACATGTATATTTCTTTGGCACGCCTAAGACTAGAGCCTAAATGGCGTAATTGTCGTATTTTTATGTGAGTGGTGTAAATAGATTCGCCTTAGTCGTGAGAGTGACACAAAAACAAAATTAAGGCTTTTCGGCGCCATAACTTAATCTAAAAAATATTGTGTTGTCAAAATAAAGATCAAAATAAAGAATGTTTAACGGTGATTACGAATATATATAAAACTTATAGGTATGTTTTAGTTGCAAAAACCGAATTTACGTAGAAATGTTGATGCAATCGGGTTTTTTATTTTAATAATTTTATTCTTAGAAAATAAGAATCGAGCAATTATTCAATTGCACTCAAAGTAAGTATTTGATATATTTTTTTATGTCATAATTGATGAAGGATGCTCAATGCTAAGTTATCATACTAAATATGCAATATAATATTTAAATTTAATTGGCAAATAATTATTGTTGAAACTAATCAAGTCCCAATGTTTTTCAATTAATATATCATCATCAAGAGCCTCTAACAGTCCACTGCTGGTCTAAGGACACTCGTTAGAAGGAAGATTTTGGCCTACTATGCTACGCTGGCTAGACGGCTAAGTTCAAGGTTTATTTCAAGTTTTCCTCCTCAAAATATAACTTACTAAAACACATGTCAATTACCATATCACCAACCACTAACACAACTTTTAACTACACAACAAAAACACCATAATTCTATTAAATGAACACCAAGAAACGAGATAAAAAGCAAGTAAACCCTCTTACATCGAATACCCATTGTTAGGAAAGACAAACGATTGTAAATTCAGTGGAGAGTGTTAAATCAAGCGTATAATTAGCTCAAATATTTGGCCAAGGTTCCTAACAAAGAAAACATTGGTAAGACCTGCGATCGTCGCGGGAAAATCGGACCGATAAAATGACGCTCTGTATCGTTAACTGAATATATATTTATACCTAGCACACTTAGTAAGGCCCGTGTGTATGTAAGTTGTTGCGCTAAAGAGCAGCTTATGCCCTTCCTCAAGAATCAAAGTATCTCCATTACAAATTTCATTGAATCGTAACAGACAGACAAAGAGATAAAAAGACAGAATTACTTCTGAAACTATGATAGAATGGATGTTTGTAGAGCTTCAAACTCTCATTTATTTCCGTAATAGTGCATTAATAGTATAGTATTGATAAAGTAAATTCAGGCGCTCATAGCCCAGTTGCGCTCGGTTGTTATCGTAGGATAACACTCGTGTAGCTTAATTAGTAGAACGGCAAGATCACGTAGCCACAACGTTGTCTTGCCAGTCCCCAACCCGCACTTGGCGTGGGGACGTATGGCCTTAGCCCTCTCTTGAGAGGAGACCCAGCAGTGGGACATTATGGGTTGTTGATGATGATGAAGTAATTTCATGGCTTACTCATGATAAGTGACTTTTACCGCCTATGAGCACATGCTACCGAAGAGTTACAAGTGCGTTGCCGCCGTCATAATTTACACATAAAATTAAGAGATATAGAAATTCGAACTCCGGTAATCGTACTCACTAATGAGTAACAATTATACAATATAAAAATACAAGCCCCTAGTTAAACTTTAAAATAGTTCCTTATTTAGTATACAAATGAACTGACTTGACTATATAACTAATTCCTAGTACCACACTTCTAAGTACTGGCAGTTATTTCTAATTTTACCTTTACGACTTTGTGGCAATAACACATTTACAATAAATTTTGTAATATAATAACATTTCACAATTAAAAAAGCAACATTTTAGTGGCTATCGTAACAAGAGGGGTAGCCAAAGATACCCCATGTTTGTTCGGCGCCCCGCCGTTCAGAATCCGCCTTCTACAAGATGCCACAACGTTTGCCTAATGATTTGTAAGTTAATACTGCGTGTCTACAATCTATTGACACAAAAAACACCTACTTATCCATTCTAACATCGTCATCAGCACTGCTAACTACTGAGTCCACTGGTTAGACATAGGCATAGATCTACTTAGAAAGATTTTAACCCAAAACTGATATTGGTGCTGCTTAGGGAAGACCTTCGTTCAACAGGGGACGGCGATAAATATATTCATTTGATGTCTATGGGAGTGGGAGAGCCATGCTTCGGTATGCATGGGCCTGCTCGACCGGAATGGAACCACGGCCTCACAGAAAACCGGTGTCAAACAACGCCTGCACTGTTTATCATCGAGTGAGTGAGGATACCGGAGGATCATACCCCAACCCCTCCCCATGTGACGCCTCTGCTGTTGCGGGTGTCCATGGGCGGCGGTAATCGCTCACCATCAGGCGATACGTCTACTCGTTTGCCCCCTATTATATAAAAAAAAAATGATACTAATACAGATAACACACTCAACCTTGTCTTAATTTCTTTTTGATCAAGCTTAGCAGCTAAGTGTGATGTTAACTGTCCTATCCTATTAGGCACGTCAGCAAAGCAAAACACACATGACATTAAAAATAATAATAAAAAAATTGATCGTTTTGAGACTTAATCGTGAGCAATAACGTCACATGAGGATTGTTGATAAAAATACTTGGTGGTTATTTAAATAAGAGGTATATTTGCAAACGCGTCACTCGATGGAAAACGGCTACCGTCAGCCATGAACGCAACTTAGTAACTACAATGTGTTATCTTCCTTCGAGAGTTTTAAAGGTCACATCGGTCCGAGCATACCAAAGGTGACAATTAATTCCACAAATACTCTTAAAATCTTCTGGAATGACGCATGGTGATCGAATGCCAATAATATTATCTTCTTTAGTCCTTTTCAAGCTTTGTCCAGACAGTTGATTTCTTTTATAAAGAAAGAAGTTTGGTATTTGTGTAAGCAAAATGAATACGAAAATAAAGATACCGCAAGACTCTAATGAGAAATTATCAACAGCATCTCCAAAAGATATATTTCAACGCTATTGGATAGCTCACAAATCAAAAACACTTCAACTGGCCACAAATAAAAGTCAAGCTTATTTACTTTTGTAAATAACTACTACATCGTAAACTATAGTGATGTTTACATAAACCAATCGATAGTTTATGCATAATAAATGTGTTGCTGCTTCAGCGAAGAGCAAAGGGTCCCAGTTCAGACATGCTTCGAGAAAGATTAAACATTTCGCGGGAACACTATTAATCAGATCGCCGATTGCACTGACTAAACAGCAATTAGAGATGTAGACTTAAGAAGTCTTATCGATGTCGATACAATGAACTAAGAAAAATCATAAGCATTACAGTACTTCTATGGTCATAGGTTACAATCTATACTAATACATAAAGCTGAAGGGTTTGTTTGTTTGAACGTGTCAATCTCAGGAACTGCTGGCCCGATTTGAAAAGTTCTTTCAGTGTTGGATAGTACATTTATCGAAAATGGCTATAAGCTATACATCATCACGCTAAGACCAAGAGAGCGGAGAATCAATTACTAAAATTATTACGCTACGGGCAATTGGAGACGCAAACGAGGTTGCTGTGGGTCAACTAGTTTACTACTATATCTAATGTATGATCCTTAAGTGTAATGAGTTCGGTCGGTAAAAACAGTTTATTTGTAGTATTTTTCTCCTACTATGAGTCAGAGTAGATTTGGAGTCATGAGTTTCAAATATCCAATCATTACTTAATAAAATGATGACTAAACGGATAGTTAATTAGCTTAATCATTATGCTTCAATTCTTTTTTTTTAAAGTAAAACTTATTTATTAATTTTATGGACAATGTCCCATCACTAGTTCAAAACCCAAAGGGATCACGCCGCCTCTCGGTTAGTGTGAACTAAATGAATCATTAATAATGCAAAGTTAACGTGATCCTTACCGCAGACATCGATTTCGATGCGCGCACGCCCCCTCACTAGCGTTTAGTTCTGTACATAATTTATAAAGTATTGGTCCTGATTGCAGGTGTTAATGTGTTAACACCTACACTGGGTTCGCTTAATATTTTATTAATACAGTGCTAAGCAAAGTTATAACTAAGAATAACTAATAGTGTACGAAATCAAAATCAAATTTAAAAGAAAAAGTAGTGAAAAGATTTTTGAATAAAAGTCGGGTTGTTTCTCAAATAATTTAGTTACTTGTTGTGGAATATCCGGTACTTTTAGTTGGTTGTATTTAAATAAACAATACGTACGTATTTTTTGGATTACAGATAAGTCTCGGTGAAGCCGGAAGGAAAAAAGTTCAAAAATATTTTAATTTAATACACACAGCTACCTGTTAAACATTTCAAACGAACTGAATCAAAAAAAATTACAATAATAATAAATGAATAACACCCTACCACCAACTACATGGATAAAAAAAAGAATAGGTACGTATGTGAAAAACTTCTAACTAAATAAAAATACAATACAAATTATTGCTCACCCAATAAGGAGTGATATTAAACTTGATCCAACTTTTCCTTCCCAGGTAAAAATAAAACAATTACGAGCAAAGGATACACAATAAGAACAAATATAAATTAAGCAAGCTTAAAACGATTACGTCGCAAATTCTGTTCGACAGAATCCTGAAAGCATGTTCTACAAGAAATGCCGCCATGCCAAAATTGCCCCTTAACAAACAGAGCATTACACAAACATATCAATAAATAACATAATTTCGTCACAAACAAAGACACAATGCGGTACTGACCGCCACCCTACAGTTGACAGCCGCCATTTTGAAAAGGGCTCGGACATGACATCCCAACAATTCCAGGGCTGCCACAACGACAAATATTTATCGAGGTACATTCTTGGGTTCTTTTTTTAAATAAATGTAAAAGGGGTTTGAACTTCGAATACTAATTGAGAGAAGATGGATTTGTGTCGGTTTGAACCCATACGATGCGGTTGTGCTAAATGCGGGGTAATTGGGTATCGATGGTTGTGTGGAATGTGTGGTTTACCGTTCACCTGAAAGTATCTGAGAGGGGCTTGCAAATTCCGAAGGAAGTCTACATTTTGTGGTGGTCATTGTTGTCTTTTTTAACTGAAACTGTACTACTTAAAAGAGAGTATACATGAACTAAAAGTAATAAATCCAGCTATGCACTTAAATATGTATATCTATTATATAGATTCTCGTGTTCCACTTAAACTAACCAGAGCCGATGGTTGAAAAGAGTTAAAAAGTTACGTGGATTAGCTAGTATTTTAAGTGAGTATTAGGTTTTTATAATTGCAAAAGAAGTCAGTTCTTTTTCACTTCTTAAGATATAACATTATGATTATGCGACACAATTTTGTTGCAAATTAATACGCGTACCAACCCTGTCAGTCATCAGCAGATGACAATCGTTCAAAAACCGGACGCCTAAGAGCCGTGTGACGTGACGTTCAATATCCCTACAGCCATTAGTTAAATAGCTGTCTTATCTTGAATCGAAATAGGACATCGAGACGACGTCGTCAAACCGTTGGGGCAGCTTTTGGAGGAGTGACCACCAACTGCTTACAATATACAAGTCGAAGTAGGAAGTTGGTTGAATACAATATATAATACATTCCGTACACTTGAATTCATGACTTGCTTTCAAAGACATTAGTATCATTAGGGAAGCATATCAAACGTAAACAAAAATTTTGACAATGATCACTATATTTTTACTAACTTTTAAACTTTCGCGTTCCATGATATATTAACAATTATTTTTACGGGAATTAACGCGATCACTTATTAAAAGGTATTACATACACTATATTTTTGTTAATATTCGTTAGACAAAGCTCGAAGGACCATTGTATCTTGGGCGGTGTATTTAATTATAGTGAAATAACACAGTAGAAGAAAATATCAGTGGTGGCTAAGAGGTTAAGAACTGTCTAGGAAAAACAAGTTGAACTATTAGCTAAATCTTCTTCCTATTAATGTGTCCTTATCTGTTAATGCATCGGGCTTTTGTAACACCTTGACTTTGCGAAGGCGGACCAAATTGTTGTTTACATTTTTTTAAATGTTTATTTAAATATTATATGTTCTCATTTCATAAGTCTATTGTATTGAGTATGTACTATTTGGATCAACTTTTTGCAACCTGCTTTAACTTAGAATTAGTGCCAATTATACTAAACTTTATTTGTTCGTCGACTTTTCAAACCCAAAAACAGTCGTCACAATCCACAAACATGTCTGGACCACCTGCACTTGTAACCCTACATCGCCGATAAGGGTCCGCTGCCTATCCGAAAAGCTTTGTCAATGACAAATAGTTTGCGCTCCATCCCGTCTGGCATTTTGACAATAAATAAGATATATCAAGGAAATGTATCCCACTCGCGGATTTCGAGTTATAAATGACATGCAATGGACAAGAGCATGGAAGGGTTGAGGATTATACGTGTGGTTTCTATGATTGATCGTTGTTTGTATTTTTAGTTGTGATTAGTCTACTTTGAATCAATATTACTTGCGGGGTCAAACAAGCACATGGGTCACGTGATCAGTAATGACTATCACCGCTCATGGTCCTACCAGAAATGAGGTGATCCGGCAGGGAATAATAATAATTATAAATTTCTTTATTGTAAACCAGATAACTATATAAGTGAATTAATGCTAGGTCAATACAATTGGCGGCCTTATAGCTCAACGTGCAATCTCCTCCAGGCAACCGTAAATCAAGAACCAAGGTCATCGACATAGCCCACAGAATTAGAAAGCTGAAGTGACAGAGGGCTAGCCATATAATAACTGTTGGTATAAACGTGTTCTTGAATGAAGACCACGTCTGGACAAACATAGTGTACGTAGGTAGGCCAGTAACGACTTGCGTAAGATGGCTGTCAGTAACTGGATGCGAGTAGCCGAGGATCGAACCAAGTGGCGGGAAATTGGAGAGCCCTATGTCCAGCAGAGAACTGCTACAGACTGATGTTTATGATGACAGCACATGGAGAATCAAGAACGAAGCCACCCTTTCAATATCCAAAAAAATATTTATGACTGAAGATTCTATAGAAGAAGATAGAAGAATAAATTTTAAAAAAGCCCTAATAAATCGAGTGTATCGGGCTAACTAACTGTCGAACTGTGTTTACGAATCATACTTCATACTAATATTATAAAGGTGTAAATAAGTTTGTTTGTTACGCTTTCACGGGAAAACTACTTAACCGATCATAGTGAAACTATGTACACATATTCTTGGAAGTATTAGAAGTAAAATAGAACACTTTTTATTAAATGCAAGCGAAGCCGCGGGCGAACGTAAGTTTGTAATATTGATAAATGACAGTTCAGCATTTATGTAATTTACTTATTGTACAAACTAATATTACAAATTCACAAGTAAAATTTCAACAAAAATAAAACCGACTTCAAGGTTCGACTCGATTTCTCTTGAATACCATCATCAGATCTCAGTGTCCTTATCATGGTACCACCGTTGGGATATCTCCTTTCCATTAAAAAGAGAATCATCGAAATCGTTTCAGAAACGACAAAGTTATACGCGAATAAACATAAAAAAAGAAATGTACGTCGTCGGTCGAATCGAGAACCTCCTCCTTTTATTGAAGTCGGTCTTCCTGTCTATTACACTTTCAGGGTCAAGGAAAACTTTTTATTCTTATTTAACATTTATTCATCTACGTATCAGAGTAACATAGATAAATAGCAACACTCCACTCAGTCAACAAACACGAGCTCGAACTCTCAATCCAACATCGAAAATAGAGAAATCCTTCCGGAATACTCAAAATTTCCTTTCGCCATTATTCATATGTGTGCCATTACCATGGGGTGTTAATACATGGTGACTTTTTGGCACCATCGTTCATGGCCACCCTTCCTTTCTATAATGTCCGCTTCTCAGTAAGCTAATGTGAGATTTTGAATGTTTTGTATTGGCGTAAAGGGTTTTGTCATTATTTTCGTACGTTATAGAATTAAATGAATAAATAAATAATGCTTTAGACAATTTTAGTTGTTTTTTGGTAATTATAAAAAAAATGCAGTAAATAAGACTCTGAAATATTAGTAATAATTTAGATTTTTAGTTATATTAGTACACTAACTGACTCAGGCAACTTCGTGTTGAACTGACTTACGCAATCATGCTCGATTCGTATTGGCCGGAGCGTGTTGTTCTATCCTATCTTAGGTACACCAGCAAAACACACATTTACAAAAAATGTTGAAATCAGTTTAATAATCTCCGAGTTCATATGTGAGTGGGCAACAACATGACACGAGAATTATATATACCTAATTGATTTTATAATTATTGTACTGAAGATTAGAGTCTTAGATTGATAGGCGTTGCTGAAACTCCAATGCAATGAGTCTTTATATAGACATTCTAGTTTTAACTTAGTCATCAGTCATCAACAACCCTTAACGTCTCACTGCTGGGCTCGGGTCTCCTCTCAAGAGAGGGTTAAGGCCATACGTCCCCACGCTGGTCAAGTGCGGGTTAGGGACTGGCAAGACAACGTTGTAGCTACGTAATCTTGCCGTTGAATGTTTTTAAGCCGCCCAAAGACCTCCAACTAAGCTTCACGACTGTTATCCTACGATAACAGCCGGGACCGACTGCTTAACGTGAACTCCGAATCACGGAGACGCTCAGGTATTATGCCACCAGCGGTCACCCATCCAGGTACTGACCGCGCCGCCGTTGCTTACCCTCGGTGATTGTTTCTAATCACTGAGTGCAACTGGGCTATGGGCTTTAACTTAGTACCATAGTTAATATATTTTAAACTTTTAATTTATTTAAATGTAAGTAGACTAGCAACTTAAGTCAGTAATGTACCTAACGTTTCGAAAGTGCCTGAAAAGGTCTACTTGAAATAATCGCTATTTGATTTTCATTTAGTACGCATCAGCGTATTTAGACTTTTGCTTTCTTTAGAGTTTAAGTTTTAACACCTTCCCGTAATAAGTATTACGTGTTGAATTGTCTCTCGTTTCAACCATTCAGCCTAAGAGTACGATCAGTATAACCTATTATCTTTAGAATGGGTGGGTATATGATCGTGAATGACCAAACCAAAAGAATATATTAACAGCTAATTATTCCTAAAATTATTTAAAGATTCCGGACATCTAAGTATAAAATTGTTTATACTTAGTTATTTATTTTCGCATTTGTCTTAAAACCCAACAAAATATTATAAAAGTAATGATGAAGGTAAATCTTTTTAGTTTGGTTTTATTTACTTTTTAATTTTATTAAGTTAATTTTTATATAAATTAAGTAAGGTAAGCTCAAGCAAAATCCAACAGTGAGGTCTGCGAAAGCAGACAATGCAGTAATATAGTATGTAGTAGTAATAAAGTATGGGGTCCCATACTATGGCGGCTTAGTAAGATGCTTTTTCACGACCCGGAATCATAGTTGATTTAATCACTCATTTTATTCTACTTCATCATAGACTGGTAGAAAATACATGTAGTATTAAGGCTAGTTCTGAACATTTTTGTATCTAAAATATTATTGTATTTTTTTTAAAGAAAAAAAAATACAATGAAATGTAATTGACTTTTTATAACTTTATAATTGGAAATCATCCATTGCATTAGTAACATATTTTAAATAAAATTCACTAAAAAAGAAGAACAAAGCAATTTTCGTTTAATTTACTCACTGAACTAAGGACATTCAGCAGAATGTCTAATGCCAAACTTGAAATCATTAATAACACACATTATTACAAAAAAAAAACTGAGCAAAGTAATTCCATTCTCCGATATTTGACGTAAATATATGATTGTTATGACGTCGGCCCGCACGTCACCCCACATGCAAATTGGGGTGACCCTAGATAGATGTCTCCAAAGCATGTTATTTATGGCAAGCTATGATATTGTCAAGGAGAGAGGATTACTGAGACTCTATTGGGGTATACTGTTTCTTTTCTCTAGATAAGTTAATTTTTTTTCAGGACTTTTCTTGAGTTGTCTTAGTTGTTTCAAAGCGTCCCGCGATATTACAGATGGTTATGTTTTCTTTTGAATCGGATATTGTTCACTGTTTTATTGGTTTTTATTCTATTCCTTTCTAAAATAAACGTAGCTTAAGTTACTCACTGAAGGTCCCGTCAAAATTGGTCCAGCCGTTCCAGAGATATTTGACCTAGTGGTTTCATATAGTGGTAGTAGGGTCATATCCTATATGGCACAACACTTTGAATGATCCACAAATTGTTGTCCTGAGTCTGGGTGTCCTTTGTGCCCGTTTCATGTATGTTTGTTGAGTCCCCCGCGATACAGAATGTACATTAGTCATTACTAATTCAGGAGTTATTGTTTATAAAGAAAAAAAAATTGAATTCCTTATGTGCCAGTTTTATTACAAATAAAGTGCAATACATTATAACTCAAACTTAAAATGCACCCCATGAGTTTTCAAAAAGTTCAAGCTATACTAACAAGACAAATGTTTAGTAAAAAGGACCTTATATTTAAAACCCATACATAACCACATAACCCTACTAAAAAAATGAAGTTAAAACCACGTTCATCAATCCCGCTATCTCCAACCTGGTTGACCGTCCTAAGTCCAAGGCTGTCGTCCATCCATTTATCAACCGGCGATTACCAACCCTTGCCTCGAGGATTTCGCAAAGAGAAAAATGAACGCCAATCGCTCGTTCGCAATTGGGTAAATAAATGAATGGGGTTTAAGACAATTGACTATTACACTTGGTTTTGGAACTTATCTATTTATCAATCTATAAAGTGTCTGTTTGCAGTTTCAAATTAACAACGTTTCACTAAATGCATAAGAACGTATTTACTTACATCAAAAAATTTTTTTTTAACATTTTCATTTTCTATCTGTCCGTCTATCTCTATGTGTTAGTCTGTATGTCTATTTGTTCCAGCTAATCCATAGAATAATTATAATTGGTAGATAGCTAATGATACGAGGAGTAATTTATACTACTTTTTAACCGACTTCAAAAAAGGAGGAGGTTCTCAATTCGATTGTACCTCAGAACTTTCTACTGGTTAAACCAATTTCTTTCTTTTTTTATTTGAAAACTGCTGCTTCCCATGTGGTCTCATTTACAGTTCTTGAAGTAGGGTTTTCTTGTTAGTATTTTTGTTTATTTAAGAAGTTTCGCCCCGTGGCTACACTAAAATTTCTCTTTAAAAGTGTTACTCATAGACTTTAAAAAGCTGATTGTACACATGTACAGATGAGTCAGTATTTGGCACGTGTATCGAATACGCCGCGTGTTGGGATTATCCCGGACAGTGGCCGGACATCGAACGGGCCCGGTCGAGCGGACAATTGCAGTAGTAAAGCATAATATACACTACACAAGGATTTATTTCATAACTTAATAAGTTAAACAACAGTGAGCAAAGCTTACATGATTTAGAAGGCTAGCACTGGATGACTGTATTGTAAAACATGGTACATACGAATTTAAATTCTAGAAAAAATATTATAAAGTCGACATCAAAGTCTTAAAATCACAATTGTGCGATAGTTTTACGGCAGCACTAGTTACATTGAATAGCATTTTTGTCAGTCACACAGAATAATCATACACTAAAAAATCAAATTAACAATATTCACACACGATGGCAGAAAAGTACAAAAAATGTAAAGAAGGTAACGTAACTGCAACAACGTCAAACAGCGACTATATAAATTCCAAAAGGCTTCGATAATACAAATATGTGGATCAAAATTAGGGTTTAAGTGTTTAGTTTATTGCTAAAGTAATCACTTAACAAAAAACAAAAAAGTAGATAAGCCACAGCTAACATTAACAAACAGGGTGACAAAAATTATAGGTGAGCGGTAATTATGTCTGTAAGTATATAATGATATTCTAATCTAAATCTCTAAATCGGCTTTAACGATTTTCATGAAATTCACTATGTAGAGGGTTTCGAGGGCGATAAATCAAGATCGCAAGAGAGATTGCTCGACATCGAGAGCTAGATGCTAGGATTAATTTTTAGAAAATTTACTAAAACAAATAAAAACACCGAGCAAAGCTTGGTCATCCAGGAACTTTACGTAGAAAGGGGTACAAAATAAGTGCTTCACGTATTCATAAATAGATCATATTAAGGAGTAGCTGAGTCCCCGCGGTTCCAACCGCGGTTATTGTCGTACGACGGGTAAGGCCGCGGGACAAAGTAAGTATTAAAAAGTATCCTTAGTTACTCCTAGTGAAAGTCCTACTCTGCCAGTGAAAGTCCCGTCAAAATCGGTCCAGCTTTTCTAGAGATTATCCGGAACAAATAGACAGACAGACCGACAGACAGACATTTAGATAAAAATTGTAAAAAAAAAAGGTTTTGGTACATGTACCATTTATATACATATGCATTTATTAAAAAACAGTTATTTTAATATTACAAACAGACACTCGAATTGTATTTATTTATATAGATGGTTTATTGCACTGTGTAAACTATCCTTAACATTATTCGAAATTCGAATTCAAACCAATGAACGAGCAATGCATTCCCTGTGCTAAAATCATCTTTTTATTTTAATACGCGATTTTGAACCTTATCAATAATAGAAATAGAAGTTATTTGAGGTGTAATAAATGTTGGTCATAAATACAGAATTGATATTGTGAGGTATTGGGCCGTGTTGTCACACATGCTGTTCGTATTAAACGATTGACTGGCTGAAGGTTATTCTCGATATACTGTGGTACTATTTTTGAAGTACTAGTTCTTACCCACAGCTCCGCCTGTATGTATGTCGTTTATAATGTTAAATAGTAGCCTATGTATTTCTCCAATGTCTGATGTATCTATATAACGAAATACATTTAAATCGGTTCAGCGGTTTAACCATAAAAGCGTCTATAAAAGCCGTAACAGACATGAGAACCGTCCACTAGACGATCGAATTTAAAATATTATTATGAAGGTGTTCTTCAATTGAAAAGCGGGGGGGGAGGGGGTATAATCAAGCAGACAAATTGCAGGGTAAATGACTACCGTCACCTAATGACATCTGACAGAGAAATGAGAGCCTGGCCTTAGAGTAGTTCGACAAATCTGAGTTGTTAATTTATCTATACTAATATATAAAGCTGAAGAGTTTGTTTGTTTGTTTGAACACGCTAATCTCAGGAACCGCTGGTCCGATTTGAAAAATTCTTTCGGTGTTGGATAGTCCATTTATCGAGGAAGGCTATAGGGTATATATCATCACGCTACGACTAATAGGAGCGGAGCAACAATGAAGAATGTTTGAAAAACGGGGGAAATTTTCACGCTACGGGAAATATAAGACGCAAACGAGGTTGCGTGGGTCGGCTAGTACTAATATATAAAGCTGAAGAGTTTGTTTGTTTGAACACGCTAATCTCCGGAACAGCTGGTCCGATTTGAAAAATTATTTCAGTGTTAGATAGCCCATTTATCGAGGAAGGCTATAGGCTTTATATCATCACGCTAAGACCTACAGGAGCCGAGCAACAATGAAGAGTGTTACAAAAACGGGGGAAAATTATCATGCTACGGGCAATGGGAGAGGTTGCGTGGGTCGGCTAGTGAATTATATAAGTCTAGAAACTGAGTAACAGGAAACAGTTTAGAAATATAATTTATTCATTAATGGTAACACATTCTCTATCACCTGAAACTATGAGAACAAAAAACAAATCTGTAAAAAAATAAGTAGTTTACCCAATTATCGCCAATGCCACTTATAATTGCACTCTCGACTTGAGTGCACAGACAATGGTCACATAAGTGGCGTGGCGTGGCGTGAATAGTGGCCACTGCATCGCTCCATTAGCGATTATTGTACTAGTTTTGTACTAACAAACTGGATGACCACAGATATCAGACAACTGGATGGAACTGATTTAAATTTCAAGCGATTGGCGATTAGCTATTAGCGATCTTAACTGTTAAGTTGAAGGTTATGGGTTTGATTCCTTCCCTGTGTAAATATTAGTTATTAGCACGTTCATTGGTTTTGTGTTTGGGTGTAACTTATATATAGCTAATCATCATTATCTATCATTAACAATGTAGATATTCAAAAATAGGGGCATATAAATGTTTCTTTAGAAATAAATATATATCCTGGCTAATAGTGGTGATAGGTGAGAGTTAGCGTACTAAAAATAGATCAACAGATTTGTTTTAATTATTTCCAAATATTTAATTTGTATTATGAATTAAACTATAAGACATATTGTAATGAAAGCAACATAGATACTATAAAAGAATGTTCATCCATACTTATTATTACAAATTCGAAAGTACCTCTATCTGTCTGTTACGCATTCGCAGCTAAGCCGCTCAACCGATTTGGATGAATTTCTGTATAGAGATAGATTGAACATTAAAGAATGGCATAATTTACTTTTTGTCACAATAAACTACATACACGCGAGCGGAGCCGTGGGTAAAAACTAGTAATAAATAAATAATTAAGTAAAAAGTAAGAAATAATTGTATTTGATTTTGCTAGAAGGTTGTTGGTTCTTAGCACGTAGTCATTCTCTTTAAGTAGTACTATATCTATACAACTAAATAAAATTGGAGTGTCTGTTTGTAATATTAAAATAACCGCTTTTTACTAAATGCATATGTATGTATACACGGTACAAAGACCAAAAATGTAGTTAAAAATTTTTTTTCTCGGTCTGTCTGTCTGTCTGTTTGTTCCGGGTAATCTCTGGAACGGCTGGACGGATTTTGACGGGACTTTCACTGGCAGGTAGCTGATGATCCGGGGAGTAACTTAGGCTACTCTTTTTAGACTAACTTTGCCACGCGGCGTTACTCGCGGTACAACAATAACCGCGGGTAATACCGCGGGGTTCAGCTAGTAAAAAATAAATTTGAAACCTCTGTCATATCTAGTGACTTTACATCCACACAAAAGGACACAGCCCTGCCAAATTCTTTGTTCATATTTACTTTGACTATTATTTATTGCTATCGTATCGACTGCGCTCAGTGACAGTGCCAAGTGCGCTATTACTTTGGCGAATGAAGCCTCTTCCTGCTAGACTTTATCTCTTTGTCTTGTAACAAAATTAAACTTTGAGTTTTTGGTACTGAGTGCCAATTTTGTTTTCATATTGAAATTAGTTTGGCAGATTTTTGGCAGTAAAATTTTTAATGGTTTTATTTTCATTTATTAATTGAAAATCTAACTAATATTATCTGGTTTGAATGCTAATAAAAATATGAAAGTAATGAATACTAATACAATATAATGAAAATCGTTCTGAATCAGCAAATAAAATAATAGTTCACTGCTGGTCATAAGTCTGGATGGTCATGGTCATGGTGGATCATGAAAGGTAATTAGTTGTAAGTGGAGTTACTGGTAAATTGTCAATGCCTCAAATAACCATAATATTTTAGGAAATTATAACTTTATTATGTGTCATATAATGCCCTGCCTTATTTTAAAAAACATAGCTATAACGTTATCTCACAAGATTTAAATACTGATAATATAGCCACATTGATATCAGCACGAACGGGCCGCCTCGACCGAGACGGTACAACCCTTTCACAGAAGATCAACCTTAAATGACACCATTCGTGCTGTCGAGTTTGGTTGGTGAGTGCGAGACCGGAGGTCCAATGATGCAGGAGCATCTCGATTGGCCGACATAGTGTGGGTCGAAATGCTATATATTGTCTGCATTCGCAATGAGTATGGTGACGACTGCTCTTGATTTCTATTCATGCTTTCCGTTAATCAGAATAAAGCAGATTCATATTATATGTAAAAAAAAAGATTTTATTTTCATTCATTATCATGATGCCTATCGCAATCCACCGCTAGACATACCTATATAGACCTCGATTTTTTATTTTCGACATAAATTATAAAAAAGAGAAACTAAATAGATTAGCAAAGTATTTACTAATTTTCAGCTCTTGGTCCTTCGAGCAAGCATTTTATGCACATCTTATCTTTTAAGTGCAACTGCGCCTAAAGTGTAATCAGTTTCCCAGAGTTATGCAGTTGTTGAAACTACGATGCTGTTTGTCTTTCTTAGCTTTACATTTTAAGACACGATGCACACATTGTTTTATGTTTAGTGTGTGCTGCATTGATGCTGGGTCGTTCAGAGTATAGCACTAGAGTTTATTAATTTTATAAAATAGGTAAAATTGGATTTATGGTTGTCATGTTGTTAACTTGAATCTATGGCCGAGTTCAGTACTCAACCTATTAATTTATATTTATGTCTATATTATGTTTTCTCAATGTCAATATTTATACTGTCTACAATTGCATAGAGCTCGATAGATGTTGCTGTATCAATTTTTTAGATCACGGTATGGTTTGGTTACCGACAGCATTATGAAAAACACAAAGAGTTCATATTATGGGTTTCTGATCAGAATACACTGTGATTTATTATAAGTCCTAGTAGTCACAAGTTCACAACTAGTTCAAACTACTAGTCTAGTTCAAGTCCTAATGCGGGTGTTGTCTTTTTAAAGAAAATAACTCGGTAACTTCTCAAGGCCAATCCGTCAAATCACTTCATTGTATCGACTATCTAAGAGCAAAAGAGTAGCAAAGATATTCAGAACTTGTAGATTCTGATATAATACAAAAGCGATATTCTCAGTACCCTAATAGGAGCGATGGACTTATAAGGGTACTTACAGAGTGCGGTGATGCAATCGCCGCTCTAAGGCCACCTTAGACACCATACTTTATCCGTACTCACAATTAGTTGCTGCGAGATGGCAGGTAAAACTATACGACAGGGTATGGCGTGGAGTTGGAACTGCACACTAGAAATTAGATAGTATGGTAGACTGCACTTTCGTAGGCATAATTAGGAAATAAATATATCAAAATAAGCCACAACAATTAGTGAAATTGTTTTGCCAACATCATTACAACCTTAAATAGAGAATACTGTTCTAAATACCAAAACCACACTAAAAAGATATCGAATTTCACATAAAGAAGGCTGTTGTAAAGCATTTACAACTACATAATTGTTAGGTTTTATACATATGTAATTTGTTATGAACTGCATATCATATCAATATCTTATTTAAAGTTAATATTGTATAAAAAAGTATCCAAATTACGTCATCAACCCTAACCAAAAAATATAAGCAATGTCGTCTCTACGTGTTCTCTGTGCCAATCCCCGGCGCCGTAGCACAAGTCGTTAGTAACAAACTCCACACATTTGTGTCACCGGATACAATCCCATTATAATTTTAAATTTTAGCCTCATTTATTTACGTTTGCACCCAATGTGGCGCCCGCGCAATCTTTGATGCGTCTTTGATATCGCCCACCACTTTCAGGGAAAGTTGGACACTTTTATTTTTTAATAAGTTCGGTGGTTGACTCGATTTAGTTAGGGACGGAAATATTGCTGGGGTTTTTACGAAGAATGTTATTTTTGTTGGATCATTGATGGATTCCTGATTAATACAACTTTGCCTGGCCGATTTCAGCCGCGGTGGTCAGTCTCAACGCAGACTAACAAACTAAGCAGGAAATTTTAAGCAATAAGGAGATTCAGGCGTTGGACCGACGGCTTTACCTACATGTTCTCTGAGGCACTGGTTACGACCTCGATTCTCAAATTCCAGGTTGTTATTAAGCATTTCTTTTATCGGAAAACTTTTTTTTCACGAGTCGGAAACCGAACCTGCCACCTTGTGATCGGCAGTCGCTTACGCCAACCGCTAGACCAACGAGGCAGTCAAATTTAAATAAGTGTTACTTTCCTCTAATAATGAAGAAAAAAATTAAATGATTTAAAGGATTATAATGAATGAATGAAGATTTGACTACATTACGTAAAAATCAAAGACAATAAAACATTACAAACAATTTGTTTGCCTATAAAATTAAATATTATGAACTACGAAATAAATTGTTTTATCAGATGCTTAGGCAAATGCATAAATGATATTTACAACTGTATAATTAATTACTGGCAGAATACTGTATTATACAATGTCTAAATAGATTTGAACAAAAACATTTTTTGTATTTTGAATGGAATATAATGAGAAACAGGAATATTTTGCACGTTTGCGCGTACCTATGCAGGTCCTCAATCACACCGTAATGTAACATAAAATAAAAACATCATTAGCCCGCGGTGCGCTCTCTAAATTATGAAATAATACGCCAAGCGCAGGTGTGACCTCCGCTCCTATTGTACATTACTTTTTTCTCTTATTTTTAGGGTTCAGTGGTAAATTGTATAAAAAATATCGTATAAATGTAAATATTGACGGTGAAATTAAAATGGATTTGTGTTTTTCGTTTATTAACTTTACTTGTGGTCAGTTTTCTTCTCAGAGTTTCGTACTTGTTAATATATGTACGTATATATATAGAGAAAGGAATGCCATATATCCCTCTAAAACAAATTGAGCCAGGTGATGGGCCTGGACGGACATGACAGATGAGGACCGACGAGGCAAGGTGATCATGCTTAGCCTCCCAATACGGTTGATGTTGAAAAGTTGAGTTTACACTTATTGGTGTGTCTTCCTTGGGTGATGCCGAAGTGTGTTTCTGTTTTTTGTTGATTCTGGAAGACAATATGC
Organism: Spilosoma lubricipeda; assembly: GCA_905220595.1. NCBI lineage: Eukaryota > Metazoa > Arthropoda > Insecta > Lepidoptera > Erebidae > Spilosoma > Spilosoma lubricipeda. Next base: position 16,121,580 of record HG992293.1, on the reverse strand, counting down.
CTCCATGACAGGAATATTTTGTTATTACTTATCATTTAATAACATACAACTTATAGTTTAAGATTAATATACAAAATCAAATTATGTACGGAACCTGTTTCCTTGAAATCCCACTCAGACATGCCTGGTGCACAGTTTATTTGTAAATTTTCACATTATTTTATATTTTTCTAAAGTTTCACGTACGATTCCGTTCCCCTGGTGGGAATTTCTGTTGGCACACAAATAATAACCGCTGACTTCTCGCTTGCATATCTTCATTTAGATATCATTGTTATACATTATTGTGCTGTATAATGAAAAGTTTCTATTTAAAACAGAAAACCTCTAACCTGGAAATGAATAAACGTTTTCAACAAAATTCAACCAAATAGGTGTGTGCTTAATTCCATGTAATCTTTAAATTCCATCGATCTTAACTTAAGCCTGCATATGTTAATTATTATTTTTGTTAAACTCCATGATGGGCTAAAATTTAATAATGCACATATCAATTTTTTTTTCCTTGGTGTCTTACTGAACTTTACTTAAGTTTTTACCTCTTGATCATGCGTCGCTAAATAGGTAGGTAACATCTTCACTGAAACAGGCAGGGGGCCTGATCCTATCCTTCCATCTAAGGGAGAGGGAGACTCAAAGCAATGCACTTTTGGCTGTTGAGTTACAGGTATACGACGTTAATTACCTGCTTACACCATTTCCTGAAAACTAGAGCAGTTAGTGTGGTCAAGGTCAAGTCAGTCAATTCCTGTCATTAACATTAAATTTGTTTCACACAGGAATCAACTGACATATTCTGCTTTGAGCGCAGTCTGCATATGAAAAAGATGACAACCTGATAAAAACATTTAATTTGTTTTGTGTGATTAAGGTATAAAACCAAAATTAGTGAATTAATTATAATTAAAAATTATTAAAATCCAAAGCCAAAAGGGGCGATACACCTGAGCTTGGAGGAGGAATGGGACGAATGGCACAGAAACACTAATTAAATATAAGTGGAAATATTTTAATAAGTTTACGTGGGCACGCCGGTCTCTGTTTAAAACAAATATTATGTCCGCTTGCACTGTACGTTAACGCTGGGCCACGAAAATAGCGACAAGTAATTTTAAGAAATATCGTTCTCCACGTTTCTTATGTCTGTGATCTGTTACTAAACATTTAAAGGTGAAAAAGAGAATAAATCACAGCAAATACATTATCTATAAGAATAAAAAGAAACACTGTGAAGATACACAGTGAAAAATTCACCAGCCAATGGGTTAGTGTATTCTGTAGTTTATTAACTGTCAGTATAGAGAAACAGATGTAAGTTCAACGGGAATAAAAAGATTAATACAATGACATAAACGATTTAGTACCTATTGTGTATCTGACGATAGTACTCGTGTTGAATTTCAAACCTAAGTATAGATAAAATGTAAAAAAATATATAGTTAAGTACTTTACTACACAAAATTGTTTGACATACAAGACTTATTGTTTATTAAATCGCTACCGCTTACGCTTAATTTTTGGCTGCAACACAAGCGTTGAATTTTAATATCATTACTTGTGCTGCGTTTTTAATTTTATAAAAGCAGAATGTTTCTTTTGTTAGAGTTACTTGTATTTTGTATTCGGTGCCCACCTGTTTATGTTGCGTACTTTATTTAGGATTTACCAGTAATATAAGTCCAATACGTACTTTTTCATTTTTAGTCCTATGTTTGACTTTTTTACAAACACATGTAGCTTAAAAAGCCTTATGTTTGAATAAAGTTATTGAATAAAAGCTTAATTACTTCGTTGTGTTACACTTTTTAGAGTAATATTATTGTTAAGTTTGTCTAATGTGCCTATTCTTAAATAAAAAAAAACTTGCCTCACTATAGATGCCTTGCCTACCTACCTAATATTATTATTTTTTATGGGATAGGGGGGGAGGGGGCAAAATCTGACTTTTTTTTCTTTGTCCGTATTCTTCTCATGAGGCTCTACGCATTTTGGAAACTGGAAGTTACTGATCGACATATGCAGGCAGTAGATTTTGGTATTTTCGCCTAATTTACCTCGACAGTACAGCACATGCTGTGGCGTCTGTTTGTGTCGATCTATGATTTTTAACTGTAGCTTCAATTTAACGTTCATAAATGTCACTTAGTATCTCAATTAAATAAATGATACTGAATTTGGAATTTCTTGAATTTCGGCGGGGAATTCGGACTATAAGCGATTACCGCCGCCCATGGACACCTAATCACCCAACACACAAGACCCGAGGTGTCACAAGTTGCTGGCTTTTATCTAATAGTAAGTAATTGTTCCAATTGTAGAAATAATTACAAGGTAATATATATCTTGGTCAATTGACATCACAAATTTCCATGAAACTATTAATTTTCTGTCATTTCATTCACTCCAGCTTCTTTTTCAGCCTATGAAACGTAAAAACCAGGCAATTTTTTTACTTGCTCTTCGATTCTGTCAAAGTCAAATTTTAAATACTGTTAAGTTAAATGTTTTAATAAAACGTAACTCTGTGATGGAATGACTTAAATTAAACGATCTTCAATGAAATTCTGAAGCTACCCCTTTCGACTTATTTCTTTAGCACCGATCACTAATTAACTCTTTCCCCAGTTCCCTTTCTCTATCAGTGACATTAGCAATTTTTACCAATAAACCAGTAATTGCTGTTACCGAATCCTCATTTCTCACTCAATCAACATCTTCAGTGGTTTATGACTTTCGTACCCCGGCACTTCAAGCGCTTCTAGCAAATTTATTCTTATATAACGTCTAACTTTATTAAAAAGGGCTCGCTATTGCAGCGCTGTAAAGTCACGAGCATTCCATCGAGGAGTTGGAATCAAAAATTTAAATTGCTAACATTCTTCACTCGTTCACTCTTTATTGGTGTTCTGATGCTCATTGGAATTGCGGTTCTTAATTTTATACGTGACTCTGCTTCGACTGATTAAAGTCTCTTGTTAAGAAATGTTCTCCTTAGTAATGTGAAATGTCTCAAATACTCTTGATAGCGATGATACCTAAATTTTTTGATTATTTTATAAAATTTTCTGTTAAACAATGTATATAGGAATCAACTAATTTGTTTTGGACTCGATGATCGGCCTTTAAGACGTCTGTTTTGCAAGTTGAGGTAAATATGTTTGGGGTAATGATAACGCTTGAAAATATCAAACACCTTTTGATAGCACACACACTCGAAAAATCTTTACCTTTACATAACATGTTTTACATTAAAAAAAACAATGCAACATTAAATTAACCTGGACTTTAAGAGGAAAATATATTTAAATCTCAATACGTTCTTTAATTTAACCGAGTCCACAAATCAAGGGGAACTTCGGAAAACTTTTTAATTTAACCGTTCACTTTTTTTCAAAGGTTGAGGAGGACAATAGGATAAATTTGTCCGTTTCTATCTGTTAGGGTAAGAGAGGGTTAAAAGAACGATTTTCCCCATTCTATTTAAACAGATTTACACAATGCCCTGGGCATCCAATGGCTTCCAAGACGATATTTTGATATCTTTATTGGGATCGTGCAATATAATAAAATATGTTTGTGAAAAATAGTGGCAATTTGAATAGCTAGAGGGTCGAGGGTCGAGAAATAATGACCACGAAACAGATCTGATCAGTGAATAGTGTCTTGTTTTGTTTGAGTGTGTGATATTTATTCGTTACTTTCTAGGTTTATAAATAAAAAATTAAAAATAAAGTTATGTCTGGTTTGTGAAAGTACATAAATCGTTTAAAGACTATAAATTACTTGTTGTTGCCGGTGTCTCCGCTCACCTGTATGTTGGTTATCGCCGCAAATAGTAGCCTATCTGTTATTCTAATGTACGAGCTATATTACTGCACAGTTTCATCCAAATCCGTTAAGTAGTTTTAGAAAGAGTAACAAACATCCATCCATCCATCCATACTTGCAAACTTTCGCGTTTATAATATTAGTAGGATGACATGCATGCAGGTCATTATTATTAACAACTACTGATAAAATATAATTTTAAATATTATAATTATGAAACAATGTTCGTTAAACATTTTTTGTTAAATAGATATAAATGTGTATGTCAACAAAACTATTGTAAAAATAATGAACAGAAACACATCCAATTTCTAAACAAAAAATAGATAGGTTTGGTATTGTATATTTGTAAAATACAGATATGGTATAACCTTAAAAGTACACATAAATATGTTGTCATTTGCAAACCTTAAATCGAAACGTTGTTGAATTGAAAGGAAAGAACCACAAATGTTTGATATTCAACAATTAAATAAAAAAATGATTTATTTTACTTTTTTTTCAAATTTTCCATCTGTTTAAAGTCATAAAACCATGGACTCTCACAAATATTTTAAAATCAAAATGAGCTATATCGATCCAGGTATTTTTAAGTCAAATAATAATAATAATAATAAATAAATAAATATTTCGGACATCTAACACACAACGCCATCTAGTCCCAAACTAAGCAGAGCTTGTATTATGGGTACTAGACAACTGATATAAATACTTATATATTTTTTTTTGTAAATACATACATATCATACATAGAAAACACCCAAACTCCGAAACAAATATTTGCAGATCATACAAACATTTGATCCGACCCGGGAATCGAACCCGAGACCTCAAGAACAGCAGTCGCGTACGCTACCACTGCGCTACCGAGGCAGTTAAATAGAACAACAATCCATTTAAATCTAAAAAAAAAACATATTTTGGAGCAATTATGTAAAGACCGACCCGTGTAAAAAAATATCATTCTATGTATACAAGCCAATTATAATATTGTGACTTCAATCAAATAATAAATGGAATTATTAAAAAAAAGGATTAATCAACACTTTATTTTTAAATATCATTATTTTCAGTATAAGTGATGATTTTGGTTTGAACATAAATTTATTATCAGATTCGTTGTAATATTTTAAATTAAAAGAAGGTCATATACTTTAACCACTAGTTTACTGTCACACCGATTAAACAGGCTCTACCATTTTATGCCTCCAATTCATAGAGCCAAACTATAAATAAGGACACCCCATTGAGGAGTATCTTCGATAAATAAAGTGGACGTTGTGAAAAAAAATCCGAAAAATCCTCGAAATATCCGACCGCTAACAGAGTGACTTCCGAACTCGGATATTTATGGACAGAAGGGGTGTTTTATTGCCCGCTGTTCCATTTTAGCCCACTTGCCCCCGGCCATCCGCACTTTATAGTGGTGAATCTACACCGAAGTGTATTTACTCGTATGTTCTTCGTTCATACATTTTTTAAATTGGATTAATGATAGGTAGGTACACTATACATTTTTTTTAGTATCTAAAATGAACGCTTCTGTTAAGGTTCATATTACTCATAAGTACATAGTTCTCTTTACTTGTGCCACTAACAAAGCAAACAAGTCAATGGCCTGTGCTATGTAGCCATCGTTTATATAGCATATTATTGGAAAAATACTAATATAAGGATATTGATTGAACTTCAACTTCATCCACCCTATTTACGACTAAAGTCAATCCGCCAAGTAATACCATTGATGCAAATATAGATGGGTAATGAATGAACAAGTAAACGTACAGGTATTTAAATATGTGGAGTTTAAAATTAATGCAGGTCTTGTAACGTAATACGATTCACACTTTGATCAATGTTAGAAGTTGTCTAAACCTGAATATAATAATGCGTGAAGCAACAACTGTGTATCCCTTTTTACGCTAATTATGCACACGAAGGACTATGAAATTTGGCACAGTTTAAATTTATATGTGGAAAAAGTGTACAGCTAAAAAAATAATTCAAAATAATTAAATTGTGGTCGATTTCGACTACGGTTCGAGCACTAGGTGTAATAATTTCCAAAGATATCTAAATATTATAAAAATGAATCGCTGAAATATATGTACACGCATAACTTCTGATTGGCTGCACCAAGTTAAATTATTCTTTTTAACCGACTTCAAAAAAGGAGGAGGTTTCTCAATTCGACCGTATATTTCTTAATTTTTTTTTGTGCTCCGGGGGTAACTAGGTCGTTTATGAACCGATTTTGATGATTCTTTTTTTAATGGAAAAAAGATGTCCCAACCGTAGTACCATGATGAGGACATCAATATCTGATGATGGCATCTAAGAGAAATCAAGTCGAACCCTGAAGTCGGTTTTATTTTTGTTAAAATTGTACTTGTTCTTAATGTGTTCGTTATTGTTAGAATGAAGTTTGTGTACAAGAAAAGTTATTGATGTAATTGATGTAAAAAAAAAAAAAAAGATTTGTGGTATAGTAACGGGAAAAGTCTTTTTTTGTCCGCGAATGTGCACTGCCTGTTCACATCGGTGTGATATACGCCTTCGTTTTCGACATTCAGTAAAAATAAGTTTATTTTATCAGTATATTTATTCGTAATAGTACCTTCCCCAGCTGATAAGACGAGCGTATTGTGTGCTGGAACTACTCTGGTTTTGGCAGGTCATTTCTTTTTTATTCTTTTTATTGCGATATTACACTAAGCAGAAAATAGTAGACGAATAGTTTTGGAGGTAAAGTAGGTGTGTTTTCATCGCTACTGGATATTTAGATTTTCATCTTTAACCCATTTTCGTTATAAAGAAACTTATTAACTAATTTTATTAATGAATAACGTTTTATAGTTAAAAGTCAAACGGCAAATTCTGTAGTGAACATGTTATACTACCTACCTATACTACCTACTCACTAAAACATTGAGTTTTAAAGTTTGTTTGTTCCAATTTAAAACATACTACTTATAACATTTTCAAACTTCATGTAAATTGTTAAATATATAATGTTTTAAATAAAATCTTTTTTTATACACATTGTACCTCTATTATGATATAAAATGTATATAGATATGCTTCAATAAAAACTTGCCAAAGCACCATTTATCTAACACAAATATCTACGCTAATACACAAATATAAATCCACCCCGATCCCAAAGGGGTTGATAACACTTACTCCGTCGATAGCCAACGATTTGCTACCCCTAAATTGGCCGGAAAGAAGACGTGACCGTATATCCGGACAGTGTACGGCTATAAAAAATATCTTTGAATCAGTTTGTTGATTGTTTTCGGGATGAGTTTCACTTGGAAATTTGTTTTGATGGAAGCCGTGGAAAACTAAAGAACTTTATCGAATATTAAATTCCCCGTCCCAATAAAAACCCATCTATCGATCAAATCATATCATATGCGGTCCTAACTTCTAGACCGCACTGGCACACCGCAGATGAGATGGAAGGACCATAAGAGGAAGGTGGCGGGCTGAAATTGGATACAAGCTACCCAAAATAGAACGAAGTGGAGGGGGTTAAAAGAGGCCTACACCAAATTGGTTGAAGAAGGCTTGAGGTGATGATGATGATAACTTCTAGACAGTTGAGAAGTTTGGCCTACTGTGGTTACGTCATAGATCCATGCTAGATGAATGACCTGAAATTCTACCAGCTACCTTCAGTTGGTGTAGATTGACTACGACCTATTTAGTTTATGTTTAAGGAAGTAGAGGTGATTTCAGCACGGACGGGCTGTCTCGACCGAGGTGGTACTACCTTCTCACTGAAGACTAACCTAAAATGACAGCATTGGTGACTATGGTGACCACTAACTATTCTTGGATTATGCTCATGGTTTCCATCAGGTAGAGTAGAATCACTTTGACAGGCTATATAAACGAAAGAATGATCAGAATGAAAGTGCAAAAGGACGATTGATCAATAGCTTCTTTTACTCGTTTAAAATACGATCTTTAAGTTTTTTGAAATATAGAAAATAAAGCCTAATGTTGCAGTCAACCTCAACATCCCTCAAAGTCCATCTAAATCAATAGCCATAAAATATAACCCTCTCCACAATCAATTTAAGCAACAGGGCGATCCCGGACTTATAAGTTTTCTTCCGGCTAATGTTGTTAGTCTGACCACGAAGCCCACGATCTCACTCCCACGGGTGAGATTTAGCAATAAATTGGGCAAGTTAAGTGATTCCCCCTTTCAATCTTTCAATGCCTCTGTGGTTATTTTTTACGAGCGGCCGTTTTTTCTTTCATAATTTAGAGGGTGGATTCGATTTAGGTTGATGTAACAATGTTTGTTAACTTTACGTACCTAATCATTCTTGCGCATAATGCTTTTTAAAAGATTCATATTATATTTTATCTAACCGTGGCGAAGCTAAAAAGATGAGTTATATTTTTGGCGGAATAATTAAGTTTGTTTGTACGTTCCACAGTAACGCATATGAACTGTTTATAGAATAAATTTGATGTCAATAGATTTGTAATAATAGCCTGAGTGGCATAGGTTATATAAATTTTATCAAAAGTTTAACGTGGTCGGGTTAAAGCTTTTTAAAATTTTTCTTGTCTGTAAAAACTTTAGGGATATATTTTCTCAACACAACAACAGAACTATAATACTGTCTTTCTTAATGCATTATCTTATTGAAACAAACACAGATACTTACACTAACTTTTAAACTTTCGCGTTCCATGATATATTATTATACAATGTCTGTGACCACGGCCAGTGCAACCTGGTCGAAACGTCAGGCAAATCAGAGGTATGTAATACCTTTTAATAAGTGATCGCGTTAATTCCCGTAAACATAATTGTATAATAATGAACACAGATACATTGGTTGCACTGTAGTCGGGTAGTAAATAATGACAAATTTTAATAAAAAATCAGACTTCATGAAAGAGAAAAGAAATAAAAAAGAATCATCAAAATCGGTTCACTCCTTCAAAGGATATGAGGTAAAAACTAAAAAGTACAGTCAGATTGATAAACTCCTCCTTGCATGTCAAAAACTGAACCTCAAAACATTTCAGACCCAATGTCAGGTGACACAATCCCCCGAAAAGGTCAAAGAACCAGATGTTTCCGAATCAAAACGGTGCCTAAATATTGTAAAACATTTAATGTACCAGTCAACTAGACTGATAATGTTTCATCATTGTTACCATCCCATAATAGCGTGGCCAGTGACCCAGATAAGTGCGAAACCCAATATCTAGTGTTGTCCCACAGAAGAAGCATCGAGGTGGTATTGTACCAGACCCATTGAGTATGTGAATACAGTCACCGATGTGTGACCGACTCGGAGGCTGCCTTGTTCTTGTTTTATTGAATGGACGCAGATTGCTATTATGTGCTCGTTTTGGTTATAGCTGATGTTTTTTTTTTCTTCATTAGAATAATTGATTAATGTTCCTTTTAGACTAATTGAATTAACTGCCTTGAACTGAAATGCTGTCTTTTTTGTTATGCCTTCTTTCACAACCACACTAATGCATGTGCTTACACTCACTACTGAGTCACTTTTACCGACTTTAAAAAAGGAGAAAATGATCTGATACTGAACTATTTTAATATTCATATATTATTAAATTAAAAGAGTAGCGTTCGGTCTCATTAAAATTAAAAAAAAAAAACAATAAAGCAAAAGTAACAAAGATAATTACAATACATCACCACGTAGGAACATTGAAGTCGATATTTCAATATGACTATTGTCTTTAGGTTAATTATATATTTCAAGAGTCTCTATTTTATCTTAGGTAAATAATAATACTCAATTTTCACATACGGCATAGAACTCATTAAAAAAGTTTTAAGAGCGTATAACCTGAAAATTCCGTCTTTTCTCTAGGCTTGCTCAGACTCGTATCATGCTTACCATCTATTTACAACATTATGGAATGCATATAAATGAATATAAATATAATAAATCTTTAACGTAAAATATCAACCTGTATATGAACGGGTCACGACAATTGTACGAATGTCACGTGACACGCGAGCATTGTCCACGCACCGCCATTGTGACGGCTGCGTCTTTGTGATGGCCGCGCTTGGCCGCCCTCACATCGGAGATGCGCAACTACCGTCGAATGTGGTTAATTTCACCGTTCGACTTATCGGCTAAGAGTTTTTTAGTTCTATATACAGGACATTTGTACTAATAATTATAATTTGATAAGTTATAGGGTGCTCCTATCACGGTAAAGAGTTCTATGCCCTGTGTTATTGAAACCAGTTCAGCGGTTTAGCCGTGAAATCGTATTTACCAACTTATAATATTAGTATGGAAATATGGACTAGTATTGAACAAAACAAGTATCACTTTTGGATTTCGTAATATGTCGTTCAAAGTAAATTCTACGCATTAATTGTTCTATAAATAATAATATAATTCCCAAATAAAAGAATAGTAAATCTAGAGGAAAGACAAAATATTCCAGTAATTTATTCAGAAAAGCTTTATGCTCATTTGAAATTCAAGTACCTTTAGACTTATATTCCTTTAAAAATCGAAGTAAAACAATATCATCCCTGATAAAAAAATCATGGCAACCGAGGGATTAAAACGAAAAGAAAAATTAACATCAAAGACAAACAGTCGTTCGACTAGAGATCTCGAAAATGGCCATCAATAATTAATCAGCCATCTCGTCTCGAAATTAGCCACCATTTGAGGGTTAAACAGAATCTTGTGTAAAGAAAAAGTGTATTTTTTGAGCAAAGCAACCCTGAGGGAAATTTTATATAGGAACTCTGACGGTCTCGATCGACTGGGGATACATAGATCTAGAAATGCTAGATGTGGTACTGTATATGGACTTAGTATTGTTAGTTACTTTTATAAGCGTAGTTTTTAATATTTATATTATTGATATTAGGTGTTATTTTTTATGTTATATATCATCCTAAGCATACAAGTTACATATTAACATCGAGAAATAAATCCCGTGTTTGAATTTGTATCACTTTAAGGTTCAAAGTAGTTTTTTGTAAGAGGATATTTTTGACTCATAGACTCACTCCGAAAGTATTAATTAGTGATTTTTGTTTCCAGAACAGAAGTTCCACATATCCAGTTCTAAATTAAGTCTATTGACTTTGTATAAAATGATAAAATATCGCCATCATATCATTTACGTATACTTCATATATGTGATTTTTAATAATTATATTAGGAGTATACTTAGGATATCTCAAATAATTATAAATAAAACTTTATTGTAATATTTTGTTTAAAATTATATGTTTGTGTTCCTTGCATACCTACAAGAAACCTATTTCTGTACAAGTGTACAGAAATAGGTTTCCTGTAATCCAGAAAAAGCGTATCATCGAAATATAGACAAATTTTGTACACTAAAAAAACTAAAAAAGAAACGAACAGTAATTGGATGAACGACATTTTTCTCTATATCTCTTCTAAATTACTTTACCTACTTGTTGCCGAATCTGTCACTTCCAGTTTCTCTCTATAATCCAACTACAGACCCTTCGCGATGAATTAATGAAAAATGAAATCGACTTGGCAAATTTAATTTTTTCCCGGCCGTGGAGCGAGTTTGACTGGCTGATCAGTGCTCCGTGACGAAACGATTTCAATGCTTTTTAATATTGATTGCGTGTTTGATCTTGGTTAATTTGATTACCTATGTAATTTGGCCGGATTGGAGTTACTTGACGTGGAAAATGAGAAGAGATGTCGTTAGATACAAATGGATTTTTTCAACAGGAGTTTTTTAACGCTGCATTTTTCAGTAATATATTTTAGTTGGGTTCTAAACGTGGAAGTTGTGAATAAAATTAAGTATCATCGTATAGCATAAACAGTTTTACCAATTACTGATAATATCTCTAATATAGTATTTTGAACTCATCTGCTAGAGAACTACCGATTTCGATTTCATTTCGATTTCATTTTCATCATTTCCCGGAGGGTGGGCAGAGGCAATTGATCTCCACTTACTACGGATCTAACACACCTTTTTTGGTTCATCCACGTTCATTAATTGCCGGATGCATGCTCGTGGGTTTCTGGTGCTCTTTACCATTGCCTTTTTACAGAACATCACTAATTTGGTTCTAAACTAATCTAAGCTTCCATACTCCGTGATGCCACTGAAATTTCTTGTAAGAAAAACCCATCAATATTATTGAGCCTGCCGAAAAAACCTTTTGTTTATACTTACTAATTACTAAACCTTAATTATTATTTACTTTTTTTAAATATTTGATAAATAATCTCCAAATGTATAGGAATTGTAACAGATGGTAGGAAGCTCAAAGTTCCGTTAATAGTGGTGCATTAACGCATCGTCGCCCTGAGGCAGAAAAAAAAATTAAGCAGTCATTAATTCGAAGTATAAAATTCTCCCCCTCCCTCCTATGGGAACGGGGCGATTAATCTGTGCTTAATGTCACCCCCAAAAAAATATAAAAAGTAGCTAATCAACAGATTGGCAGTATTTTGCCCGAGGGTGTGTAAAGTGAAATGTTTCTAAGTTTTTTTTCATAGATTGAGTGTTTTGGGTTATGGACAAAAATGAATAACAGTTTTATAGAATCTTGCTTATTTTTGAATTTCAAGAAAAGGTTTCACTTTAATCAATATTGATCAATTGCATCACATTTAAGTTAAGATTTCTTAGGTAAAACGAGGCAAACCCTAAAATATTAAGGAAAATTATGGGATGTAAGATAATTATTGGTGTTTCGAAACTAGGTATAATTTGAACTGATAAGTGTTTATTGTGATGAAACAAGTAAAATTTTAACAAAAATAAAACCGACTTCAAGGTTTGACTCGATTTCTCTTGGATGCCATCACCAGATTATCATGGTACCACCGTTGGGATATCTCCTTTCCATTAAAAAAAGAATCACCAAAATCGGTTCATAAACGACGAAGTTATCCGCGAATGCACAAAAAAAAATCTACGGTCGAATTGAGAAACCGCCTCCTTTTTGAAGTCGGTTAAAAAAGAACGGAAAGTTTAAAAATCTCTTAGAACAGGGTTCATAAATTGTATGAATTTTGGCGAATCTGATAAATGAATCATCATCATCATCAGCCTATCGCAATGCACTCTTGGACTTACAGTTCTTCAATTGAACAGATTTTATAAGTAAATAAATAATTTTCTGATAAAGTTTGAGAAATTTATCTGCAATATAACACTATTTAACGGATAAAAGTTACTGGTATATTATCGGTTTTATAATCAGGTTACGATACGACTTCACGGTTGGCCCAGTTGTTTAAGCGGTATCCGATTTCTACTGCGCCAAGTGTTGTGAGTTCGAATCCCACATGGGACAACATTTTGTGTGATTCACAAATAATTGTTCTGAGTCTGGGTGTTGTGTATCCGTTTCATGTATTTTTGTAAAGTCCCCCGCGATACAGGATATATATTCTTAATACGGGAGTTGTATGTGCATTCGTCAAAACACAGGTTCAGATGCGTGTTAGCTTGTGAACATCATATCCTACTAATATTAGAAATGTGTGTGTGTGTGTGAGAGAATGCATAGATGTTTGTTATTATTTTACGATTTAGATGAAACTGTATTGTACAGTACTTAAACACCACAAGAACACAGGCTATTATTTACTGCGGTAAAGAACATACATACGTGCGTTCGTTCGTATACATATGCGTGTGCGGGCATAATTATGACGTGTGTGAAACCTGACCATCGGTTAAGTACTTTACACTGTAAATAAGAGCACAAACAAACTCATATTCGCCTGAATAATAATATACGTAGTTTGAATTAAGACAGCAATTCACACTTTGCCGGTCACAAATCGAAATTAAAACCGAATATTAGCTGAAATGAATCCGAATTGGTACAAAAAACTTGGGAAACTTCATCCCCTGTCCCAAGCGTCGTTTTCTACCAATTTTTATTTATGTTAGTATTTTTAAAGGTTAATTCACGAGATGGATTTTTAAGGGTGGCATTGGGGGTAGATGTGAATGCGATCGTCTTTTGAAATGTGATTTCGAGATTCTTGTTTGCAATCGTCGAAAATGTTACCTTAAATATTTCAGATATTAAAAAGATGAGATAATATTTGAATGGAGTTTGGTGAAAAGGTTTTAAAGGTGACTGGCTTGCTGGTCCAGTGTCGAGTTATTCTAACTGTTAAGTTAGACTTTGTGGGTTCAATTCTCGTCCAGGTCAAATAGTAATGTGAGAAGTTCGTGTGTTATGTGTTTGTCAGTCTGGTTACAAGAACCGAACGGCCATTTTAACGTTTCTACGAGTAGATAGTGTGTGAATCGCTAGCTAAGCTTAAATGAAAAATCATGCTAAAATTACAATGTACTAGCTTTGCCCCGCGGTGTTACCCGTGGTCATTGCACAACAACCGCGGCTAATGCAACAGTAGGGCGAAGCTACTCTAAAAAGTCATCATCATGTGACAGGGAAAGTCCCGTCAAAATCGGTCCAGCTGTTTCAGAGATTAGCAGACACTAACAAACGGACAGCCAGACAAAACAAAAAAAATGATTTTTTTGTTGTAAAATTTGTATATAGTTTTATATTCATTTAATGAAAAGCCGTTAATTTAAAATTGCAAACAGACATTTAATTTTATTAATGTATACATTGTATATGTATTTGTGTATATTCAAATCAATGGAAACTTTACACCTTTAATGTGTTACAGTGATTTAGTCCCACTATAAAATAATATGCTTTAATAAGTCGCGAACGTAGTCCAATTCTTTCTAAGTATATACAAAAAAAAAGTAGAAGAAAATATCAATTGAAAGCGCTGTGATTATGAGCGACCGTTAATTTTTATTGACAGCATCACCGTTCAATGAAGGAACAATGGAGATATCCTCAAAGGAAGCATTAACATTAATCCTGAAACGAACGGCCGAACTGAATAAATCGAGCATGAAAAAGAACATAAAAATTAACAAAAAAACAATAGAATTAACATAGAAAACATCTGCGACGGAATTACTATGGGATGGGCCTTACCATGGGTAAGAGAAACGTTATAGTTAATAACTCAGGCTTTTATGTAATAAGTGTAGTTGATAATAATAAGAAATGTATATATATATTTTTTTTTTTGCCCTTTGTAATCTTGTCTAACTTTCCTTCATTTTTTTAGAAAAAATAGACGTAATTAGAAAGAGGAAGTCGCTGGGGCTTTGAATCTGAATTTCATAAGTAAGTCAGTGAAAAACGTTTCAAATTTTGTCTGGTAGTAAAAATAATTTGAATCGGGCATTTAGTGAAGTTATCATTCCTACTAACCTACCGACTAAGGAAAACGAGTTGTACTATTTTTCCCTTTTAACCCATAATTTAATTAGTTTAATCATTCAGTATCTGCTAAACTACTACAGTCATTGACAAAACTACAAAGAGTATCGACTATCTGACTATTGAAATATTAAAACAAGCAGTAGGGGCTGTAGGCCGAACCGCATTGATTCCTCTGTCTCACTCCCCGAGGAAAAGAATTTATCTCGTGAGCGGTAATGAACATTAAAAATAAAATGGCGATCCGCCCCCTATTTTGTAAAGAGTGATATCAAGGGTTTTGTTTTATCATACTAAGATTTAGATTCTATTTAATAGTGTACAAATTATGATCAATGTATAAGTTTTGATCTAACTAGCATATTTTTTTTTGTTTTTCAATATTTCTGATGAAGTTTCAGGTGGACTGAACGGAGGAGTGAGTGTGACGATACATTAAACCGAGAGTTGGAGATTTGAATCCTGCAAGAACCAAAATGTGTGGTATTCCATAATTGAACCAATTTGCTATACCGAATTTGAAAGATTTAAAAGTAATTTGTTTATATTGCTAACTACTAAAGGGAAATTAATTTGTTGTCTTCTCAAATGGAACTAAAAAGTACTATTATATCTCCGTGATTTTTCTTGCACCTAATAATTATTGATGATATATTTTTTAAATATTTTCATGTAAATTTTAATAAACAGTAGCTTATCAGCATTTTTTTCTTCTAATTTAATAACGACAGGTAGGTAAGTATGTATGTTGCCGTGGTAGTCGAGAGAGTAAGTAAGTCAAAGGTGGCCATATTTTTACTGCTTAAACCTCCGCAGACTACAGACTTTTAATCAGCCGATAGTTTGCCGTAGTTTGTAGGCAGTTATTGGCCTATACCGAATTGTTATGTTTGCGCACACTCATACATCTTCATACTGATTAAGAAACCAAACAAACTATCGGCCGATCGAAAGTCTGCAGTTTGCGGGGCTTCTGATATGGACTGTATGTAAAACGAGCTTCTTCCTATCTAGGAATTAGATGAATTAAGTACAGTAAGAATAAATCACCTTTTCTAACTTGCTGCCCTCTCGATTACCACAGCAGTATTTTAGTGTGAAGTTATGTCTTAATTTTAAAATGATCAATAAATATGTGACTTCGTAGTCAAATACAATATTCAAATTTTTCTAAGTATTAAATGTCTAAAATTTCAATAAATTAATGACAGTTTGTGAACACTTTTAATGTCAATACCTATATTCAAATTCAAGTGAAGCAGATACCTACGCAATACGTATATACAAGTGAATTTGAAATCTTAGGGTGACTTTTAATTAGGGGTGACTGATATAAGATTTAACGATGGAATTAATGGATTTTTCCCGACTTCGCAGAAGCTAATTGTGCGTTTTACGACAGATCATTAGGCTTTATACGTTGCTGTCATTTATTGAATTGATTATTTTCTGGTTAGGTGAGTTTTGACGTCATTAATGGGTATTCAGAAGGTGTCCTAATACATTTTTTATCTTGAAAATATTATCGTTATTGTTCCATAGTTGGGGAATCTTTTTAGATACTACATGAGGGAGAGCCACGCTTCGACATGAATGGGCCGGCTCGACCGGAGTGATACCACAGCCTCGCAGAAAATCGGTGTGAAATAGCGCTCGCGTTGTGTTTTACCGAGTGAGTGAGGATACCGGAGGCCTATCCCCCAACCCCTCCCCACGTCCCTCTCCCTATCCCCCAAAGGTCGGCAAAGCACTTGTGACGCCTCTGGTTTTGCGAGTGTCCATGGGCGGCAGTAATCGCTTACCATCAGTCGTTTACTTACGTCTGCTCGTTTGCCCGCTATTCCAAAAAAACTGTCCGATCTCAGTTTAGATATTGTTACTAAACTGTATTTAAAACGTTTTTCTTAATTTACGAGTATATGTACCGAGCTGGACCGACGGCTTACGTGCTTTCTGAGGCATTATATTGATAGTGGCAATCAATGCAATAAAAAATGTAAAACACATTTTTTTCTCTCAAACAAAGAAAAACAAAAGATCTCAAAATAAACTTAGTTACATTAGATACATATGACATCGTTCCTCCCTAAGGGTGTAAATGTAATATTTTCCAATAACACGTAATCGGCCGATGTCATTACTGTCTTCGCTAACATATATTAATAAGTTCCTACCCTCACAAGGGTAGTTAATGAGGGGTGGTATTGATGTTCGCCTCCTGATTATTGGTGACTGTTTGGATATTGTGCAAATACTACATTTTAATATAACAACACAAGATAGACACTGAAGAGATATTAGTGTTGAAATTCAAACAAAGTAGAAGTACATATCTATCAGTCATTTGGTAACAAAATCACTTTTTTTGTGTGAGCCTACAAAAGTGACTCTACTGTCTGATGCAAAGCATAAGCAGAACCTAAGAGTAGTGGTCACAAAACACACTGCGAATGCAGGCAATGTAACAATGCAGCATGGTGACCCACGAGACTCACTATTGAGATACTTCTACATCATTAGGCCTCAAGCCATGCACTCATCAACGAAACACGACATGAACGAACGCTGTCATTGTAAGTTGATCTTTTCTGTGCGTGAGTAGTACCGCCCCGGTCGAGCCGGCCCTTTCATACTGAAATCAACTTGGATCTACTACCTTTTAAATATGTAACCATATGTTTAAAAACAAACACTATACCTACACATTCCGACTATAGAAAAACAAGTAATGGTAAACAATATTTTATACCTAGCCCTGGCTGGATATTGAATCCACGACAACATTGCACAAAACACATAGCGAAAATTATATCGTATATAGTAGTATCGGTATGTATATTTATTTGGCACACTCATAATCAACCAAACCTACACTATTCTCAAAATTTCTAGGATGTCTGGGTGGTTACCTGTGTAGTCTAAGTCTAAACAGTTTGATGTATTTTGCCGTTTGATTTGTCTTAATTTGTCAGAGTGACACTGCACTACAGGTTTTTTTTATTTTGAACTACCTGAACCCGGTATTACCCGCGGTCACTGTCGTACCACGAGTAACGCCGCGGGGCGCAGCTAGTCTAAGAACAGTAGCCTAAGTTACTCCTTATATCATCAGCTCAGTGAAAGTCCCGTCAACAAACAGACAGACATACAAATTTTTTTTTTATTTTTTTTGTTTTATGTGTATATACATATGCATTTAGTAAAAAGCGGTTATTTTAATATTACAAACAGACACACCAATTTCATCTATACAAATAAATAAAATTGGAGTGTCTGTTTGTAATATTAAAATAACCGCTTTTTACTAAATGCATATGTATGTATACACGGTACACATGCCAAAAATGTAGTTAAAAAAATTTTTGTCTGTCTGTCTGTCTGTCGGTCTGTCTGTCTGTCTGTCTGTCTGTCTGTCTGTTTGTTCCGGGTAATCTCTGGAACGGCTGGACGGATTTTGACGGAACTTTCACTAGCAGGTGGCTGATGATCCGGGAAGTAACTTAGGCTACTTTTTTTAGACTAACTTTGTCCCGCGGCGTTACTCGCGGTACAACAATAGCCGCGGGTAACACCGCGGGGTTCAGCTAGTTTATTTATATAGATGTACAGATATTAATAATTAACTTATTATCAACTGTGAATATTACTAACTTATCTTCCAAGATATTTCGCAGGCTATCCAACTCCGATAGTCAAAAACAAAGCCATCTATTCGTGTATTATTTCTCAAGATTAACAACAGTAATCATAGCTCCATGGGTGCCATAAAACGGCATCGATGGTAAAGAAATACCATTAGCGACGTGTGGCGCGAACAGATAAGTAATAAGTACGAACATACATACAAACAGGCTTTGTTTGATTAAAGATATGTGGTGCTAGAAGAGACATGAAATAAATGAGATTAAAAATTCAAATAAACACGTTTTACAGTATCCTTCTAAAAAATTCCAGTAATCACTTCCCCTCTACATTCTAAGGAAGGAATGTTATACTGATTTTTATACAATTTCTTTCTTTTAGGGTAGTTGGCTGTATCGTAAATAAATACTGATGTCTCCTTCATTAAAACGAATATTACAAAACATCTCGGGAAATGTAATTATCACAGCTTTTCATTTCTATAACAAATTTTAATTTAATAAACGTTGAAATATATTGCTCAATTGAGCAGTCTAAAACTGTGACGTCACAAGCCACTATTTAGTACATTTCTAATACAAAGTTATCGTTTTGACAAATGATAAAAAGTAACTGATTTGACTAAGGTGTCAACAAACCTATTGTGATAATTATATTTTTTTGATGCTTTAGCTACTAAGTTGTCTCTACGCTGCCGAGTGGTGGTCACTATCCTCATTGCGTATGCGGAAGATGCAGCATGGTAAACCACATCCACCCACGTAGAGCATCTTACTTACTAGGCCGAATTGCTTACACTATGGCGACTTAGTAAGAAGCTTTTTCAAGTCCCGCTTGAAGGAATCGGGATCATAGCGGTAGGAAAACTCTTTCAGTGGTAGTAAGTCTACTGTGGGAGGCCCACGATTCAGCATGAATGGGCCGATTTGACCGGAGTGATACACAGCCTCACAGAAAACCGGTGTGAAATAGCGCTTGCGTTGTGTTTCATCGAGTGAGTTAGGATATCGCAGGCCCATACCCTAACCATCATCATTTCTCCATCCCCCAAAGGTCGGCAACACACTTGTGACTCCTTTGGTGTTGCCAGTGTCCATGTGCTGCGGTAATCGCTTACCATCAGGTTATACGTCTGCTCGTTTGCCCCTATACCATGAAAAAAAAAAACACAAACGATAACTTTCAAAACCAGAATGTGTTGTCGTGTTGAGATTCGCAATGTATGAAGACACCTAATGCTAATTCAAAATCTCAGCAAATTATAGGTATATAGGTTCTTAGTTCTTTTCATGAGCACGTTAATTCATTTAAGCATAAATAATTCAATAAGATTATTTTATATTTATATTTGAAATTCTCCGAATATGAATGATTTTTTGTCTTGGATTTTTTGTTTTATATTTTTTTTAAGTTTAAAATTTCTTAGTCATATTTTTTTTTGGATCATAGTTTTTAACACAAGCCAATTAATTCTAAATTACTTGCACCATCCAGTACAAAAACAAACACCATCCAACAAGGGTAATAACAACAGTATGCTTCATAAACCACCGGAAACTGTACAAACGATTACCGCTGAAATTCAGTTACCCTACTTATACAATAAGGCTTATTTTCGTCTGTGGCGATTCGCAGTAATTTCTAATAAGATAATAGCTCGTCTTTTCGATATGTGAACGTAATGATCGGAGACGATGAGAATTGATGGGCCATTGCGGTTTTGGGGCACTTTTTGCCACTACAGGGATATAGGGAAAACTGGCTGTATTGTGTATTGAGATGGAACACTTACTTTGGTGAAAATTCCATGAATTGCCACTAAAAAGTGCTAGCAGCTAAGTAATAATCGAGTAGGTTATTGAATTTGAAAGTTAAGCCATTTTGCCAGGTCCATCTATGAAGGGTTATCAGTTACCAGTTTGAATCAAAATGCTTCCAATTTGAAGTCAATAATTTTATACCCAAACAGACAAAAATGACAATCTAATAATAAGGGCAAGATTACCGTAAATCGGGTAAATTACATTTTTAAATCAACATACATGTCTAAATACTTCTTAATAGTATATATTTAAGTTATAAATAAATTATACCCAGATCACACTGTGGTCGTACTCATCACATAGTTATTCGTCCTGGATGGGAATCGAACTCGTGAACTTTGGTTTAGTAGTCTGGGTCGTCAACAACTATACCAGTAAAGTCTTTGAACCAAAAAATACAAACATACATTTCAATTGCTTGATATTTCAATCCAGTTGCATAGTCCGTTCTATTAATTATCGTTAATCATACTTATCCTAATCTATAAATATGAATGTTAGTTTGTTTGTTACGCTTTCACAGGAAACCTACTTAACCGATCATCATGAAACTTTCTACACATGTTCTTGAAGATTTCAGAAGTAACATAAAATCCTTTTTTATTAAATGCAAGCGAAGCCTCGGCTATACATAATTCATTAAAGGTGATAGTTTAAAAGTAAGTAAAGTAATAATTTTAAGGCTTTATAATTCTGAGTGTTATAGTATTCCTTTGCATAATATATACTCTCTCAAAATAATTAAAGACATATTCAATTAAACAGTGTATTTTGAGAGCAACGAGCTCGTATAGAGAAAATCCCTGTACGGATTGCGCTGCAGATCTGTTAATGTGTATAGAAGGATTAGTGTTTGGTTTTAGTTACGGCTGGGGACACAACAGCTGATGTTTACTAGCATTTATTCTAGGAGTTAAGATTATATTGAGAGCTCTTTCAGATAATGCTACGACTCGTTTTCGATCTAACAGCGGCGGCGTCATCTAACATAATTGATAAGGTCTTCGTCTTTGAGGTTACACTGATTACTCCGTTACGGCTCGAAGAAGGCGTGTGTTTTTAGTCGATTCTAATCCGATATAACTATCTCAACGAACGCTTGGTATATGAAAAAAATTCAACGCCATAAAAGATATTATAATATTAATTGAGTTCTTTCGATAACATTTTTTTTCGATTTAACAATATTTTTAGTAACGAATGAGGTCCATCACAGCAGGTCAGATGAACATGCTTGACGATTTGTGAAATTACAGTTATTCTACAAAATTTGTATCTATTTAGGAACGTTCATGGTATATTTATCATATTAATCTTTGTCTTAATGTGTGTTTGAAAGTAACATGAATTTTAATTTCACAATTTTCATAAAGCCAATATTTTGTATTTATTAAGAACTGTCATGTAATCAATTTTTTAATAAAATTGTGAAATTGGACTGAATGCGGACAAATTGAGAACCACAATGCATACTGAATAGCTACATCGGCCGATCAGATCTTTTATTTTATGCTTCTTATTATTAATCTAACATATTTCTTTTCACGGAGGTTTTGACGAAACGATGAAATATGTTGTCATCTATCTTTGTTATTGTACGTGTAAGTGTACTTGAAAAATGTCTAAGAAATACCTACTAATGTAGGAACATTAGCAATTTTCCTATAGTATACTCTCGGCCTTATAACATTATTCCGTCCAGTGCTGAATATACGCCAACATTTTTCGTCCGAGGCTTATGGCTTTTAGATTTCGCAATGTTTCCTAAATATAAATAATTTGTGCCACTACGTCGTTAAAACAGTATTTGTAGGAATTATTTTTGTGTGTACTCTCAGCTTAGTTAAATATTATATCTTTTTTTATTTATTTGCTTTCGACTGACGGCACCCGTAAGAGAATAATGTTTTTCGATATATTTGATATATATTTCGACTAGCAGCGCCCCGCGGTGTTACCCGTAGGCGAGACCTATATCCACTTCTGGATGTATTTCGGCTGAGATAATATTGATGATGAAAATATTAAATAAATAAATATTTTCGAACATCTAACGCACAACGCCATCTTGTCCCAAGCTAAGCAGAGCTTAAATTATGGATAGTACACATGGATAAGATACATATATACTTTTTTTAGTAAATACACACATATTATACATAGAAAACACCCAAACTCCGAAACAAATATTTACAGATCATACAAATATTCTACCCGGGAATCGAACCCTAGACTTCAAGTACAGCAGTCGCTACCACCGTGCCACCGAATATTTGAATACATATGTATGTATAATATATATATTTTTTTTGGTATACTCTGTAGTCTAAGCGGCTTGTTGCATGGACATATCATGACATCAACAACCTTTTCATCCCCACTTCTCGGAAAGAGTGTTTTTGCTTTTCGATATCGGAGTGCAAAACCTATTTTTATCCGCTAGAGGATAAAGTAAATTGAATTTAGAACACCGTGTTTACTAAGTTATTCACTTCTACCTTCATGGTGCCGAATTTATAATACAACCTTTTTTAATTAGTTCAAAACTACTTCATACTCCTTCTTAGTGTACTTTTTTTAATTGGCTTTGCCCACGGCCTTTTCTTTTCAAGCTATATATAAATGCTTTTTTACATTTAGTCATTTCGTCGCTGAGGTGGGATAAAAAGTTACGTGTTGCACTCGAGTGCAAACATTTTTCACCTCGATCAGCAATTGATTTTAATATATGTATAGGATTATGTTTATGAAGATTGGTTAAATCGTTAAGTAATTACGTAAATTGTTTTAATGTATATTATACAGATGATCTATACACTGTATTGATATATATATTTTAAATGCTTCTTGTTTCTGTTGGCATGCATAGTTTAGTTTGCTTCCTTATCCGTGTCTTTACGACAGCTAACTACGAGTCAAATAGTGGTGAATACATTTCGTTTCTTAAATTCGACTTAATATTACATGTAAAAAAAAAGAAAGGGCACCCGAAACACAACGCCACCTAGCTTCAAACTAACTAGAGCTTATACTCTACATAATATGTAATAAACAAGTTAGTAAGTTGTATGTATGTAAAATGTATTTCCAAATGAATAGGGTTCACTTAAAATCACTTTGAATGGTCCTCTGACATGATCTTCTTACTGAAATCATTCTTTATTGAGAAAGAGGATCGATGGGGCCCCATTACCGTTTGATATCCCATAACCATTAAATAAGTCAAGAACTAAGTAACACCATTACTAAAAACCCATAAGAGAAGGAACATAACGTGTAACCGAACATAATCTTATTTATTGAGGGGGGATGTCCACTGAGGGGGGATGTCCACAAATGGGATTCGATGAGCCAAAGGAGCACTTAACGCTTTGATGTCCACCCGGCACATTCTCCCCTTTATTTTATGAGGGATGTGGATAAAGTGGATGAGAGATAGCGGGTAGCTGAGCGGTTTGGAAATTAGTTTAAAAATTCTTTCTTAACTTTAAAGTGTTTTTAAGAATAATAGGAATAAGGAAAATAGTAGAGCAAATCTTGTCTGATTTACTTTTTTTATTTTTGAAAACACGAAATACATTTTAGGGCCTCTCTTTTTATTTTCAGTCTGAGTTCGACCCTGGGGGTATAGCACTTCATCAACGTATGATCTTATACGATTTAGAGCCAGATTGGTTTTACTATTGCATAGTCTTGATGAAATCATTTCAATGCGTCTGTGGTTTTCTTGGGGGACATATTTAACTCAAGTAGTCCAAGTGAACTTTGTATAAAAATTGTAAACACATACTCGCTGATTCTTTACTAATGTGTCACCAACCTTATTATCACGTGTGGTCGCCCAGAAATTTCTTTCTTTGATTATATGTCTCGCATTACACTCATTTTGCCACTAATATATGATTTAGGGGTGGCAGGGCTCTGGCTAAGAGATATGGTTTATTAAAGAAGTACTGCTGTTGTCACTATCGCTGTTTTGGGTCGTAATATGGACGAAAACAGGTGCAATGCGTTAATTTCACTTAGTGACTCTGTTGGATTATAACTCACAATTATATATGAGGATATGTAACAGATAACAGGCTACCGAAAAGATAAATCTATACTAATATATTAAGCTGAAGAGTTTGTTTGTTTGTTTGAACGCGCTAATCTCAGCAACCGCTGGTCGGACTTGAAAAATTATTTCAGTGTTGGATAGTACATTTATCGACGAAGGCTATAAGCTATACATCTTAGACCAATAGAAGCGGAGCACCAATGAACAATGTTGCGAAAACGGGGGGAAATTATTACGCTACGGCCACTAGGAGACGTAAACGAAGTTGCGTGGGTCAGCTAGTACATAATAATTCAAGGGTAAATATAAGTCACAGAACCAATAACTGATGAGATAAACGGCTTCTTGAGTGTAGACTGTGTCTCCGCAAACGTAGTGTAGTCCTTCACTACGTTTACGATTGCGGTCCACAGGTCAGGAGGAGTGATGATTTGCGCAAGATGGCTGGCAGGAGCTCGACGCAAGAAGTCGAGGATCGAACCAAGTGGTGTACAATTTGAGAGTCCTTTGTCCAGGAGTGTACTGCGATATGCTGATGATGAGGATAGAACTGGATTACATGAGCAATCAAGAGATAGAAGTGCTCTGCGCACCTAAGTGTGTCCCGCACTCAAGAAACAGTTGCGAGTTTGGTTTGAAATAAATTCATTTACTCGATGGAAAACAACAAAAAACAAATTAATAAATAAATAAATATTTCGGACATCTAACATACAACGCCATCTAGTCCCGAACTAAGCAGAGCTTGTATTATGGGGTACTAGACAACTGATATGAATACTTAAATACTTTTTTTTTTGTAAATACATACATATTAAACATAGAAAACACCCAAACTCCGAAACAAATATTTGCAGATCATACAAACATTTGCTCCGACCCGGGAATCGAACCCGAGACCTCAAGAACAGCAGTCGCGTACGCTACCACTGTGACACCGAGGCAGTCAAGACATAATAAAATGAAAATTAAATGAAATCATTTATTCTGCAATTACATGCAAAAGTGTTGACGTAACCATCAACACTTTTGCATGTTTTTTGTATGTATGTATGTATAAGTCTGCAAAAGTGACTCTACTATACCTTATGGAAAGCATAAGCAGAATCCAAAAGTGTTGGTCACCATACTCATTGGGAATACAGACAATGCAACTATGCAGCATGGTGACCCACACCATGGCGGCCTAGTAAAATGCTTCTGCATCCTCGGGCCTCCGGTCTTGCACTCACCAATGAAACACGACAGCACGAACGCTGTCATTTTACGCCGATCTTCTGTGCGAGGGTAGTACCGCCCCGGTCTAGCCGACCCAATCGTGCTGAGATCAGCGTGGCTCTACTATCTTTTATTCTAGTTTGGCCTTTCCTAACTGGACTAGCCCTAAGAAGAAAATACGAACCAAACTCAGGGATCATGGTCTCTTTTGAAGTCCAGACAATCTTCATTAAATGCAAAGAACATTCTATCAGTAAAAAAAACGAATAAATGTCAAAAACGTTTACCAAATTTTGAATTCTTGCTTTGTTTCAAGTAACCATGGGGGACAGTAGTTACTTTCCATATCCCGTGTAATCATTTGCTTTTATTCCAAAGAAAAAAACAAATATCTGACGATAGTTAGTATCACTATCTAACATCGTCTCTGCAAATCAACAGCCAATTTTCAATATCTAAATGCATAGTACTAAAAGTAGTAGTTGGACAGCGGGTGCCAATCACATCGTAACGAGAATTCCTTGGTGAGATGGTTATTGGGAGGGGTGGGGAGAGGGCCTGAGATTGAAGACACCTCCGTCAAGCAATCGAACTCGGTGTTTAATTAAATACAAATCAAATTATTTAGCAAGACGCTTTACTTCAAATGTAAGTGCATAGAGCTGTTTACTGACTATTATTATTATTTATTAAGTATGTTTGATATCCATATGTGTGTTGTCGTTATAAGTAACGTTAAGAAACATATTTATGTTTAATTTGTCTTAAGAAAAATTATATCATAAAAAAACCTAATTTTCAGTTATGTTTTCTTTTTAATGCAAAATATGAAACATTACGAAAAATAAACTGCCGTACAAACGATTTAAAAAGTTTAAATCAAAGGTTTTCTTCAAAAATACCTTGGAAAACTGAATATATATATACCTATACGTACTTATAGCAAAATCTATAAATCTTTGTCGATCTACGACTCCCCATGTATGTATTTAGAAATAATAAGTTTATCATCATTCATGTAATCATAGCATATTCTTTGCCTAGTTTGGGGTTAGATAGCCGTAATGTTATTATTATTTTAAAGAGCCTTGTAAGAAGAAAAGACAAACCAACTCACTATTATTTTTCATGTAAACACCATGTCTTCTATATAAGTAGTGACTATTATCAGCTCTGTATAAGTCTTTGGTTAAAGCGACCAGAAGAGCTTGCTTCAATCAACCGTCACTCGACACTACTGAGGCATCTGCATCTTCGATTTACTGACGACACCCAATGTAGAGAGAAATTTATACGGCAGGTATAAGCTGGTATACCTATGTAACATTAAAATTGAACCGGATGTTCCAAAACTTTTTTTTTATGGTATATGGGGCTAACGAGTAGACGCATCACCTGATGGTAAGCGACTATAGGCGCCACGCTTCGGCATGAATTGACCGACCGGAGCGATACCACGGCCTCACAGAAAACCGGTGTGAAACAGCGCTTGCGCTGTGTTTCACCGAGTGAGTGAGAATACCGGAGGCCCATACCCCAACTCCTCCCCATCCTCTAAAGGCCGGCAACGCACTTGCTCGCCTCAGGTAGCGGAAATCGCTTACCATCAGGTGATACGTATGCTCGTTTGCCTCTTATTCCATAAAAAAAACATCAATACACATCATGTATTATACCACAAAAGAAATATATACAAGACTAAAACTAGAAAAGGTTTAAGAGTTTCCAGTCGTCCAAATTTCTAACAAAGTTATAATAATATATATGCAAGTCTGGCGGTATTGAAAACGCAAAACAGCTCAAGAAATTAATTGAGCCGAAGCAAACGTTTCAAACAAAATTATGAACAGCAATTTTGGATCTTAACCAACAAATGTTAAGGTTCATTCGATCGTGTAATGTGAATTGCATACAAAATTCTTAAGTTTTCAGTTCGTTCTTTACCGTTTGAATTTGCCCTTTTCTTACGCTTCAATCATGATTCAGTTGTTGGTCTGATTTTAAATTTCTTCTCCATGTAGCATAAAATAATTGGTGGATAACTTTTATTTATCTATCGTATGTAGATACAGAAATGATATCATAATTCGACAGTATAACTTGAACACTGTGACAGTTGTCACTGGTGTCATTTTGGAACTTGTGAGGGGTATTCTTTATCTGAGCTTGTGAGGCACATTTCTGAACGTGTCTCTCGAAACACTTGACATTGGCGGAATCTCTGCATTGACTCTACACGCGAGATAGAGTCCATAGACAACTAATAATAATAATACATTTTAGTTTTGAATGTATATATTTATATATTGATTTGCAAAATAACTGGCACATAAAGGATGAAAATATAGGTGACAGAAAAAAAATCAATAGTTCAATGTTACTTTGTCGGTTCCGTCACAGACATCAAGCTTTATATCCATACACAAACAGCATAGTATAAAACAAGCTCTGTTTAGTTCGAAGCGAGATGGCGTTGTGTGTGAAATTTCCAAATATTTATAACTTATTATCTTCCTAGCCTTTATTATTCCCAAGATTTAAGGTCGGCTACTAGTTCAACCGGTTTTACTTGAATATCAGTTTTTACACGGAGCGACTGGCATCGGGCCTCCGCAACCCTGAGGTTGAACTGGATTCGAAAGTTGAACTAGTTGTCAGTATATTTGAGGACGCTGGTTATAATGATTTGATAAAATCAGTAAAAAAATATTTTTCAAAATGATCTCTCGATGTTGTTTTTTCTGTGTTTGATGCCTCAGATTTTTTTAATTATAAATCTTTATAGATTCAGGAAAGTAAACTTAATGTTCAGTTCTATTTTAATGCATTTATTTAACTTTGAGTCACTTCTAATGTTTATTAGTTATTATATATATTTATTATTTATGAAAACAGTTAGTATTTATTTTAGGGTCTGTAATACTAATTAATAAAGGAGACTCAAAAAGTCTCAATTGACTTGTGACTTTTTAGTCGCAATGATCTATGGGTGATGGTAGTCACTTACTACTAGATCACCCACCAAGAGTTCACTGTTGGAAATGAGCCTCTTCTAAGATAAAAGCTTTTGGCCTACTATAACCATGCTAGCCAGAGGGGTTGTATATAGTTTTTTAACCGACTTAAAAAAAGGAGGATTTAACTTCAATTCGACTTTATATATTTGTTCTTTTTTTCTTTTTTTTAATGTGTGTTCACTGATAACTTCGTCGTTTATGAACCGATTTTGATGATTCTTTTTTTAATGGAAAGGAATTATTCCAACGGTGGTACCATGATAAGGACACTAAGATCTGATGACGGCATTTAAGAGAAATCGATCGATTTGGTCATTCTTGAAATCGTTTTTTTATTTTGTTATTTTTTTTTCTTTTCAGTGATGATGTCCTGCATAGTTTGTTTAAAAAAATGTTATTCCGAGTCTGGATGTTCTTCGTGTCCATCATCATCGTCATGTCAGCCGAAATATGTAAACTGCTTTATAAAAGCCTCCCCAAGCCAAGGCTTCCCATAACAACCGCTCCTGTGCTGCCTGCATCCTGCGGTTTCCTGCGACCTTCACCGGGTCGATGAACCATCTTGTAGGGGGCCAAATCCACGCTCTCCAAATACGTAGTCGCCACTCCAGAACTCCACCTGTCCTATTCCTAATACTGAGCTTTAAAAAAACAAATCATTTACATTTTTACTAACTTTTTTAAGTTGTTTACTATTAATTATTGGATCTTCTAAAATATTTACCTACGAAGCAAGGAAACACATTTCCCACAAACCCATGTACACAGTATCTACATCGATGGTATTAAAGTATATGTCTGAAATAGACGAAGAACCGCATTAAGGAGTTAGCCCCGGGCACTGCTTCTTTTTAAATGAAGAGGAAAATTTTAATTTCCTATCGCGTACCGACGCTAGGGATGTGACAACGTTAAATGAATTTATCGATGTTTTATACGAGTTGGGCACTTTTATTTTAGATACTTTAACATTCGATATAGTCTATACTTCTTTCGATGATATCTCTATGAAGTACAGAAAATAATGAAAAGATATAAGTAATTGCATTGACACAATTAATTAAATATTAGAAAAACAGAGTATAACCTACTTTAATAAGAATACAGCAAAAAGAAATGTGTAGCTACATGTGTATGGAGATTTAACATAATCTTAATTATTTGCTAGACTTTAAATGATATTGCTTTTTCGAAGATTCCCTGACGTCTTCAAGCCCCGCAACGTATTTTTCAAATACTTGCAAGTAATACTCGGTTAAATTTCAGTGACAATTTGAATGTAGCCTAAGATATGATCACTTAATTCTATTCTGTACTGTTATATAAAACGAATAAAACTGTACAATTAATTAATATATATATTTATATAACGTTTATATTCAGCACATGATATTATAGATATATAGATAGATACATAGAAAATAATCTTACTTTAACATTTTTCACTACTTTTAAAATTGCGTCGACACCGTAATCAGTCGTGCAAAACAGTGTCAATTAGTTACCCACTTTTCTTTATTCAAATCATAAACACTGAATTCCAGAAGGTACTAATACAAAATTTATCACGACACTCGACCATGCAACAATCAATTTGACATCAATATAGAATAATTGAATAACTGCGATATGTCGGCGATCGGGCGGTGACACATACGACACTGATGACATATAGTCATTCTGTGGCGATGATGTCACGCAATTGGCACAAAATTGATCCAATACGTGCACAATCAATTTGTGCATATAGTAATAGTGTCGTGTTTTATTGGCATTTATTGTCTTTTAATTGTATGGCGCCGTGTTGTTTTTGGTGATGATGTACATGGTCATGTGAACTGGTAGATATCGGTGGTAATGAACATGTCATTGATGAGGAGCAAGTGATTGAATTTGTCTGTTTGTAATCGATTGCAACAAATATTCTGTCTTGTGTGAGCTCATTTAGTAATTAATTCATTTCAAATTTAAAAAGGTATATTTCTCGTTCAGTCTATGAATTTTAGAAGAACTATACAAACAATAAGATAGTCAATTTACAATTTATCAAAGTATAGGGGCATTAAAGTCTGTATTTTTACAGTTTTTTTTTTAAATTTCTTGATATACAAAATGAAATGAAATATATGTATTTCAGTTAAAGTCAGGTATTGATTGACATAATTTTAATAAATTCAGATCTCTTTCACCTGGATTGGTTTAATAAAGTAATTAGTTTATTGCGTGCATGACAAAAAGCATTTATAATTAGTGTCGATAATAAAATAAGCATTCGGGTATTGTAAAAGAAAAAAACAGGAAAACACAATTTGTTTCTGTACATTTATTCTTAATCATTTCTTTCACATAAATATTTCGATAAAAATAAGCTCAACACTATAACTCCGTCGTTAAAAATATTGCTGTTTGAACGCAGAGTTCGCTTAGCGTTTTAATAAATTTGGAAAATTAAAGATTCATATCTGATTCGCTTCACTAGTTACACACCAAACTCCTCCCCAGAGAAGGAAATTCACTGTATTTAAAAATGTTACGTAGTCAATCTAAAATATGTACATACTTTATAAGTCTTAGTAGGGAGTTTTTATTGGTTCTTCTGAAAGTATATCGTGGCCTATCTCTTAACTAATCCGTCGGCTTAGCGATTAGTATTCTGACTACCAACCCAGAAGTTGTAAGTTCGATTCACAGATAATCGCCATTTTTTCTGTACTTTTCTTCTCATCCATTTGGATAAAAACTGTTTCCTGTGAGAAGAGTTGACTGATAAAATGCGACTTCGAGAACTGCACCAAATTAAAATAAGACCACATGGGAAGCACCAGCTTAAAAAAAAAAGAATCATCAAAATCGGCTCACCCAGTCGAAAGTTATGAGGTAACAAACTTAGAAAAATACAGTCTAATTGAGAACCTTCTCTTTTTTTGAAGTCAGTTGAAAATAAAATAATTTAAGATAAGATTTTTGCCAGTTTGTTTTTTAATAAGATTAGAACCTTTCTATACGGTATTTTTATTGAGAAAAACCCCCTTTCAATGGACAGGCAATACATGATTGAAGGCTGTTGCAACATTAATTATCTCCCCCCTTATAATAAGAAAATAATTTTAGAATACAGGTCATAAATCAATCCAACTGAATATTTTAAGAAGTCTATTAATAAGATAAAGAAAACCACCCTTAAAAAGTTTATTAACTCTAAATAATAATCAGATTAAATCTACACACGGCTATAATATCTAACGAGCATTTTTTTCATATTGCTTGTTTGAAGCGTGTTTTTCCACCTACCCCCAGCCACTGTATCAAGTAGTCTATTTCGAGATGAAAATTAAGATAAAAAAACAAACATCTCAATCCACCCTAAGTTCGTTAGTATTCTTAATGAAAAATCGATTTCAAAATGGCGACTTGCTGAAGGTGCGATCGTTTTAGGGTTCAGCTTATAAATTTGTAATAATATAAATTTTTCAATTTACAATATTAGGCAATACCTGTATACTCTTAAATTTTAACGTATTTTGGAATGGTTAGTCAAAATATTGTGATTAAAAACATATTTTATTATTTTGAATAGTTCTAGAAATAAATCTTTTTTTTTTTAAGAACTTGTAATAAATCTGAATTAGTATATATTTCCCCATTTTTACCTTCCGTCTCATCACTTTGATCAGTTTTTGCACCTTTCTCAAATGTATCCGTGATGTTTGATAATATCATTTAGAAAATCAGTAGCTTGTCCGAATCCTCTATTAAAACAGCACTATAAACATTGTAAAGCCAAATTACTCTAGAATTAAAGTTGCCTTAACCTAGGTATGTATATGTTTGTATAATTCTGTATTTACTACCAATTTTTTTTGTAGTGTACATTGAATGAGATCACTTCTTCACGCATTGCAAGTCAATTGACCTTGTGTAATTGAGCCCAGTATAATATACCCAATATGACATTCAACACCGCATAATAGTTAACACCAATCGAAATAAATTTAAGAATGGTGATTTACTACTTTTAGTTTGTATCACGCTTAAGTCACGCCTTTTGTGTCTGTTGTCTTGAGATGTAGATATCGTAGCAGTACCAACAGTTATCCGGGTGACTTGATTGTAACTATTCACATCAATTAAATCACAAAGATTCAGACTTTATACTGTATTTAAAATAATATAATTTCTTTATTATCAGCCTATCGCAGTCCACTATATAAACTTGATATAAACCATTTGGGCCAAACCTCGGCTACTGACATTAAATTCCTGTCTAAATTATCATTACGTTTGACATAAACACTACATTTGACAAGACACAGTTTTCACTCGTGAACCTATGGTAAGCCATACCGTATTAAAGTATAATTTGTGTGTCCCAAAATACAACAATTATATCTGACAAAACATATATATCTAAACAAATAAATAAATTGGGGTGTCTGTTTGTAATATTAAAATAACAGCTTTTTAATCAATGCATATGTATGTATACACGATACATATACCAAAAATGTAGTTAAAAAATTAGTTGTCTGTCTGTCTGCCTGTCTGTCTGTTTGTTCCGGGTAATCTCTGGAACGGCTGGAGGGATTTGGACGGGACTTTCACAGGTAGGTAGCTGATGATCCAGGGAGTAACTTAGGCTACTTTTTTTTAGACTAACTTTGTCCCGCGGCATTACTCGCGGTACAACAATAACCGCGGGTAACTACGCGGGGTTCAGCTAGTCAATAATATAAATACAGTATATATATTTCGTTATACAGAACCCATTTAAATATTAAAACTCGCACTCACTCGTTTTTTTTATTTACAAAGGAATCGAACTCCCATCTCTTGATTACGTCTTCATTTGATATTTATTTTTAATTAAGAAAAAACGGGAACGTAAAGCGTCATAGCTAATTATTTTCTTGGTTATCTTAGTGAATGATTTATTCATAGCTCCTCCGTGGTCCAGATCTTTTTTATTCGTTTACGGATAGATAGCCGTGGGGTGGACTTGATTAATTTAATTATAAATTATTTTTGAACGATAACGGAAAAATATTAGATAAGTTTGGTGCGAAAATTATTTTTCGACGATTTATTGCGGTTCTTCGTAACATTTCAAGATTTGGTACCGATATTCCACTTGTAGAGAGTTTTAATTAATTTTTTTTGGTACCTGTTAGTAGTTAAAAATCATACATAGACAACTGTATAACGTAATTATGTAGTCTTGTGTTGGCCCAGTGATCGAAAATCAACCATCATTCTTTTTTTTCTTAATGCACTCTTCCTGCATACAAAGATGCATCGATAGTGCACCTTAAATTCAAGCTGTCATTGTGTACGAATTTAGTAACATTTATTTATGTATAAGTATTTTATCTATACATCTAGACAAATGAATAAAATTGGAGTGTCTGTTTGTAATATTAAAATAAGCGCTTTTTATTAAATGCATATGCATGTATACATGGTACATATACGAAAAATGTATTTTTTACAATTTTTGTGTGTCTGTCTGTCTGTCTGTTTGTGCCGGGTAATCGCTGGAACGGCTGGACCGATTTTGACGGGACTTTTTTTAGACTAACTTTGTCCCGCGGCGTTAATCGCGGAACAACAATAACCGCGGGGTTCAGCTAGTATATAATATATACATACATACATAGATATATATCATATAATAATATATTTATTAGTATTTATAATGTATGTATTGTATTCGTATATTTGTTCATAAATTTTTGTTTGAAGTTAAGTATTACCTTTTCGTTTACTGCTTCATCTATAAACTATGTGCACCTACCTTATAAAATTTCTCCAACGCCCTAAAATTGACCACCGAGGCAGTCAATCCTCACCTAGGCAGTTCTGTCTCTTAAGTTAACGTCTGTACACCTATGCTGAAAAAAAACATATTCACATCTACGTTGTAAATGAAGCTATAAAGTGAAGTGTTGCAGCAACTGTCATACACTATTTATAGTGCGCTGAGGTCCCCCGATAGGCGACTAGGCATTAATTAAAACGACAAAACAAAATAACAGTTGCCTTCACTTGCAGTCAGAATTCACACTATTCCAATGCGAGAATTAATTAAATACTGGCTGTGGACATTGATTTAGAATTTTACTAGATGCGACCGTTCAGAATTTAAAAGCAACCATTTTCATCTTCAAATAATGTATGAGTAAGACGAAACAGTAGAAGATTTTTTGTTTGTTGTCAACAACAATTTTTCGAGAAAATTATTTGCACTTGGTTTTAAACGAATTTATCGTACGGGAGTTTATTGTCATAATTCGAATGCCCAAAGTATAGTTTAGATAGGAAAGGCGAAAAAATTTGCAGTTCAGAATCCAAATTCTGAAATTGTTTAAAAAAGTACTTACCTGATTTCTTCGCTATACTGTTTGTTAATGCAGAGGACAGTGTCTTTATTTTGACTTAGCTCTCAGTAAATAGATTTAGCGATTTTGGCTGCAAACCAAAATTATGTGATGAGTGAAAATTTTTCGTTTCTGGGTGTAAGCTCACATATTGACTGCCTCGTTGGTCTCGCGGTTGGCGTGAGCGACTGCTGATCATGAGGTCTCGGGTTCGATTCCCGGGTCGGACCAAATGTTTGTATGATCTACAAATCTTTGTTTCGGAGTTTGGGTGTGTTCTATCTATAATATGTATGTATTTTAAAAAAAAAGTATATATGTATTTGTATCAGTAAAGTTGTCTAGTACCCCATAACACAAGCTCTGCTTATCTTGGGACTAGATGGCGTTGTGTGTTTAGATGTCCGAAATATTTATTATTATTTATTTAATATTGTTTCTTACTCACCACCTCTTTCGTAAGCAGGACTATTACTACAGTGCCTATATCTATACTAATATAGCTGAAGAGTTTAAAAACGGGGGAAATTATCAGGCTATGAGCAATAGTAGACGCAAACGAGGTTGCGTGGGTCGGCTAGTAAGAAATAAAATTAATGTAGGTTAAAAAACAAAAACACGCTTATAAAAGTCAGTAACAAAGAAATATACACACAGGTGAGGCTAAAAAAAGCGTGTAATTTTGACACGCTTTTTATAAGTTTTATAAAGTTTTATAAGTGAAAATTCTATAGGTGCGTTGAGCATTATTTGAGTAAACAAAAATCATGGATCTTGCCTTATCGTGACCGAACGCTTTCTATAAGCTACTAGCCGACCCACGCAACCTCGTTTGCGTCTTCTATTGCCCGTAGCGTGATAATTTTCCCCCGTTTTCGAATCATTTTTCATTGGTGCTCCGCTCCTATTGGTCCTAGCGTGATGATATATAGCCTTCCTCGATAAATGGGCTATCTAACACTGAAAGAATTTTTCAAATCGGACCAGCGGTTCCTGAGATTAGCCTGTTCAAACAAATAAACAAATTCTTCAGCTTTATATATTAGTATAGATAGATAGATGGGTATATATGCACGTAGTTATACCTTTGTGCTTAATTAGGTCACTATCTCTTCTTTGCAAATCAAAAATAATTCAAAAATAATAATTCAATAGCTCGACGATACAGTTACTACCGCTTTTTTTTAATGTCACCCTCTTGAATCGTGTGTCTCATCTAGGGTATGTATATCTTAGTCGTAGGCGAGTAGACAGCGCGGGCCATAAATTGAGGTGTGCTGTCAATTGCACCCGTTCGCCAATAGTTGCGGTTCGACGCCGGGCCGTGCACATGCGGTCGCTGTACCAATGTTACACTTTTTTAAAGAGCTTTTTTAATGTTTGTATATTTTGTTTTCTTTGTTAGTTTTTGTTTAATATGGTAGTGATAAGTTAGTTGTATTGTTACAAATAACTTCTAATAACGGTTTATACAATCAAACGATGAAACTATGAACAGAGAAAATTATGGGATAAATATTGTGTAATAGTAACGCCAATTATTTCAAAAGTAAAATTATTTTCTGTGACAATGACATTGAAATGCCCTTTAATTTAATTAATCAAATAAATTAACAGACTGTTCGATCTTAATCGCACTTACGAGTATAATAATCTATATCTACACTAATATCATAAACGCGAAAGTTTGTTTGGATGGATGTTTGTTACTTCTTCACGCAAAAACTACAGAACGGATTTGGATGAAACTTTACAGTAGTATAGCTTATACATCAGAATAACACATAGGCTACTATTGCCACGGGCAACAGCTAGTAATTTATATTGCAAAAACGGAGGGAAATTATTCCTCTTGAGATCATCCTGATACGTAAGAAGTTAAAATTTTCATAAAAACAAAATATGAAATAAAAGAACTCCTTTAAAGGTTCTAAATATTTGCCTACGACAGCATAATGTCTATATTTTAAGGTCACTTATCATCACGCTACGAGCCATAGGAGACGCAGAGCAAATTGCGTGGGTCAGCTACTTAAAAGACAAAATGCAACATGATCCTTCCATGTGGGTATATCGACCTAATAACAACGCGGAACAGTAGGTACACTTTGTATTAAACTTACAACAATATACTAATTCATTTGGGTAGCTTCCAACAGGCCTCGGTAGCGCAGTAGGCAGCGCGTAAGTCTCATAATCTTAAGGTCGTGAGTTCGATCCTCACCCGGGGCAAAATTTTTATGTTTTTTTCAAACTACCAGAATTTTATTTTTATTTATATTTCCGATTACAAATTTTAATAGAAAAGTAAAATAACGAATTAAGTATTGAGTGGGTATACTAGATTTACGAGTGATAAGCGCTTTTCATTTCTATAATTTTTAAATAAATTAGTTGTGAAAAACAATTTCTTTTCTTACACTGATTTCTAAATAGCTAATATGAGTTCAACAGCTCGCATACTGTTTACCTTACATGTAATACGAACACTATTGTACCTGAAAATCTGACTTTGAAAAGAGTGGCCATGAGTTTCTTTGTCAGTATTCTTCTCATGAGGCTCTACGCATTTTGGAAACTGGAAGTTATGGATCGACACAGGCAGGCAGTAGATTTTTTTATTTTCGCCCAATTTACCTCGACAATACAGCACATGCTGTAGCGTCTGTTTGTGTCGATCTATGATTTTTAACTACAGCTTCAATTTAACGTTCATAAATATCACTTTGTGTCTTAATTGAATAAATGATTTTGAATTTGAATTTGAATTTGAATTTGAGTCTATAATAATGTAAAAGTTAGGTAAATATTTATTTTTTCTCAACCCCCGCATTAGGAATATACATCCCGAGTCGTGAGGGACTTTACAAACATACATGAGACGGGCACAAAGAACCCCCAGATTCAGAACAACAATTTGTAGATCACACAAAGTGTTGTCTTTTGTGAGATTTGATTTGAACCCTCAACACTTGAAGCAGTAGGAAATGGCGTGGCGTCCGCTTAAACCACAAAGCCAAAGCCAAAAAGAAAAACAAGTATCACAATCATTGAACTAATATTATTCCTCAATGATCTGAATGGTGGTGATTCTCTTCTTGTCATCACTAAACTTTCATTATCATCCATCATAACATCAACAAACACTAACATTCACTAAAATTTGTTACTGGATTATTTACTCCAGCATCATCCGCTTACAGTCCATTTTTCGATATCTCACATCTCAACTGTCACTGTGATTAGTATTGTTTGTACCAAATACACATTAATCAGAAAAACGCGCTTGTTTATACCTTGAAAAAGTAAAATTTACTTCTAAAATTAGTTAAATTACTCAACTTAGAACCTATTTTTCTTTTGCTATTTTTGTGTTGAACGTTTAAAACGTGTAACGTGTGCCGTAAAACTTGACAGGTCAGACTAAATTTAGACGTCGTCAAAATAAATTCCGACTAAATTACCTACGTAATTATTTTCTATAAATTTTACAATTGTGTTGTAATTTCGTTAAATAAACTATTTTTCTTTGTTTTTTCTTTCAATTAGAGTTTACTTTTTTTTACCTAATAAAGAAGCGTGTACCTCTGATTAACTTTTAGTCGGTACTGAACTAAATATAGTAAAATCTGAGATATGAGATATTAAAAAATGGACTGTAACCTGATGAAATTAAAGTATATAATTCAACAACAAATTTTAGTGACTTTTAATTTAGTGATGGCAGCAAGAGAATCACCACCAATATGTATTTTAAATTTTACTGACTAATGCATTGTTTTGTAAACACATTATCACATCAACAGCTTATATAACTTAACTAGTGTTACCCGTGGTTATCGTCGTACCACAAGTAACGCCGCGGGACAAAGTTAGTCTAAAAAAAGTAACCTAAGCTACTCCCTGGATCATCAGCTACCTGCCAGTGAAAGTCCCGTCAAAATCGGTCCAGCCGTTCCAGAGATTCAACTGACAGACATAGATTTTTTTAAATTCATTTTTGGTACATGTATCATGTATACATACATATGCATTTAGTAAAAAGCGGATATTTTAATATTACAAACAGACACACCAATTTTATTTATTTGTATAGATTTCTGGAGATAGGCGTCTTAGAATGGAGGTTTTGGTCGATTATATCGCGCTAGCCATACGTGTTCTTTTCATTCTCTTTGCAATTCCCTTGCTGGGCAGTTAGCTCCTTTCCTCAGCTGTAACGACTCAAGCGGAATGAATACAAGTGATTCCACTCTGTTTTAATTCCGTCACCTTGTGCTGACACCAAATTCTTCAAAGCATCCTTGAACCATACCAAAGTTCCCATAAAAGTAGACCATTAGAAATAGTCAGCAATCGAATTATTTAGCTCTAAATCAATTGATATGACTCATTCACCATTCATTCACATCTATGAACAACGCTAAATAATAATTGCTGTGAGAACATGAAACTTTTTATATGTGACCCAGATATGTTTAATGATTGTTATTGGCTGTTTTGGGACGCTAGTTTGAACTCAAAAATATATAGATCTAATTTATTTTCAACTAAATATCATGGGAAATACTGACTAGAACGAATGGTTGCTATGGCGTGCGAACTAATGCGATTATGTGGTTTATTGCACTATGTTCCCCTGGGATCATCCAGGTGAACGTAGTACTAGGGGAATCCAGGAGAATACCCAGACAAACATACTTTATTCACCCGAGTGATTAATATCACCTGGGTAAATGAATTAGAGTTTTTGGTGTCCTCATTACACCTTGGAATAATTTATCCAGGTCAAATAATTAAGCAGAGGCCTTTGTTCACTTTGTATTAGAATAAACTGATTATTTTGATATATCGTGTTTCTACAATTAAAAATATCAATTTTCCATGCAATTCTTTATCACATAGTTTTATTCCCTTAGAGATAAAAGTTTAAAAAACCTTTTCGTGCTAGATATTTACAACGCAAAAATTATTAAAATTTTAAGTTCGTAGTCCAAATAAACAAGCTCTTAAATAAATTTCATATATATAAAAATATAGATTATGGAAGATGGTGAAAAGCTCGCAGTCTGAAATTTTGGGGTGGGGGGGTCACTTATTATCAATTTATCATTCATCAATCAATAATTTTAAGTCGAGTAAATAATTAGACTTTATTATTGCACAATACATAATTGTATTGCATACATTAAAAGCAAATTGTTTTTATTAGTTAATATATTAGAATAATATTTGAGACGTCTGGGACAATCTCTGGGTGAATACTTAGAGGTGCTAGCTGCGTGGGGGATAGGAGGGGGGATACAAAGGGCCTGTCTTCCAGCACCCTCAGAGTGTTGCACTGTGTTCGACGGGATTTTCACTAGCAGGTAGCTGATAATCCAGGGAATAACTTAGACTACTTTCTTTTGACCAACTTTATCCCGCGGCGTTATTCGCGGTACAACATTAACCGCGGGTAACACCGCGGGGTACAGCTAGTTATAATTATATTTCGAAAGTCATCTTCAAAACATTCACGAAACACATCAATATCACACAACAAAAATCTAGAACGATCAAGACAATTAC
Organism: Spilosoma lubricipeda; assembly: GCA_905220595.1. Classification (NCBI taxonomy): domain Eukaryota; kingdom Metazoa; phylum Arthropoda; class Insecta; order Lepidoptera; family Erebidae; genus Spilosoma; species Spilosoma lubricipeda. The sequence goes on along the minus strand of HG992293.1, from coordinate 16,080,724 downwards.
TCGAATCAGGTTCCCTCATTCAGCACCAATCGATTCATTGAGTAACGGGTAGCGGGTTCAATTATACGATCACCGCTATATTTAGACGTTCAATATTCACTTGATCATCATCTACTGGATCTAATAATAGAAAATGCATCAGGACCACGACAGTACCGCGTGCTTTGTTTATTGATAGTGGGCACGAGGTGCGTTCTTGGTTAGGGACTTTTTCGTTTGGTAAAAAAATATTTGTAATATTTAACGACTACAAGTGTGAAAGTTTTATTGACACTTATTTATCGTTTGGAACTCAAACGAGCAGAAGGCTCATAAGACACTAAGTAACTACCCATGGACACCTGTTACTTAAGTCATAAGTTGCGTTGCAAATCCCTTTCTCTGCGTAATCAGAGAAAACAAGGATTAGGCCCGGTAATCGTAAACTAAGCCGACAAAATGCAATAAAACAATTTTCAAACACCGGTTATCTGTAGTGTAATATCACTCCGATTAGCTAGCCAGTGTTAAATAAGAAGCTAAAGAATAGTAAATAGTTCACTACACGTATGGCTTGGTACTTTAAGCACTATTCCGTTTACCACTGCACTGAGTGACGCGGGTTCAAACCCATCCACAAAGTGTTATTCTGAGTCTGGTCGTCCTTTTATGTACGTTAGCAAAGTCCGCTGGTACACGGGATATATTCCTAAGGCGGGGATCAAAGAAAATAGGTTACTTTAAGAAAATACCGGCAAGCAATTTATATATGTTAGGTTTCTTTGTGATATTTTAAGCACCGTTTACACAGATCATCTTCATTTTTAACTACTTGTTGCCCACGGCTCCGCCCGCGTGTATGCCGGTTATCGCGGCAAATAGAAGCCTATGTGTTATTCTGATGTATATATAAGCTATATTACTGTAAAGTTTCATCCAAATCCGTTCAGTAGTTTTTGCTTGAAAGAGTAACCAACATCCATCCATCCATCCATACTTACAAACTTTCGCGTTTATAATATTAGTATGGATCTATTGACGCTTAATAAAATTATACTTAGCTTAATTATAATTATGCTTAGTAAATAATTATGTATAGTCATTTGATTATCGCGTTGAATTTTATTTCATAAGAAATCAGATGACTGTACAGACTCCCTCAAGAGGAACACACCTTATGAAATCGATAACGATCAACATAACACTTGTTACAACAATGAGTGCTCGTAACAAATCACAAATCGTAACATACCGAACCTCCTCACAATTACAATTCTCGTAAATTATGCCAACATGTGATTAAGTTAGTACTTTTTTGTGATATACGAGATAAACAAACAAATGGGTCACCTGGTGTTAAGTGGCTACCGCCGCCATGGATACCTTCTAGTTAATAGTACTGGACCAAATTGAAACGTGCCACTCGAGAAACCCCAGATTTCAAATAAAAAAAAAAGAATCATATAAATCGGTACACCCAGTCGAAAGTTCTGAGGTAACAAACATAAAAAATATAGTCGAATGGACACCCTCCTCCTTTTTTGAAGTAGGTTAATGAGTTGAGACTAAGGATCTGTGTCACTTCCCGTTCTCTTATTCGACGAGGATTGTCACACCGATAGTTTTGTTTGTTAGTTTTCTATTAACGTTCATGTTTCTAGAATGGCTTAGCGGCAGTTCACATCAATCACATCACAGATGAAGTCGTGACAATACCTAAGTAAAGTACTGTGGTAACTGTGGTTCGAAGCACTTTCTTAATATGTATTATAAGATCAATTCAAGTATCATTCCTAAAATAAAGAAACCAATACAGTATACAAATAGATTACTCGGATTCGATTTCCAGATCGAAACATGTTTATTTGATCCGCAAATATTTGTTTCGGAGTTTGGGTGTTTTCTATGTATAATGTGTAAGTATTTACAAAAAGTATGTATTATGTATTTATATCAGTTGTCTAGTACCCATAATAAAAGCTCTGCTTCGCTTGGGACTAGATAATGTTGTGTTTCAGATGTCCGATGTCCAATGTGGTTTTGTATTAATGTGTATCTGATCAGTTACCTATTATTCGTAGAAGAGTCATGTTTTAGCTTAAACATTTCGTGGAACTGGCGTCATCGTCACCGAACGATACAATTCACAAGTTACTTAGTTTTCACTTCTATGGGCAGTCCTCAAAGACTGTCCTGCATTTTTTTGTTGATTTTACGTTCGTTACCGGAGGTTTAGTCCCCCATATCTCTGAGGAGGCCTATTTTTACAATCAGTTGATGCATATTCTCGATGGACTCCTAAACTACTTATATATTAAAAAAATATCAACAATCTCAATGGCAGTAAATTGTGTGTGTATGCCGTTGAATTACCAGAAGTGTTATAAATTTGTTAGCCTAGATAGGCTTTCTTTTTTTTTATTCTTTTTTTTATGGAGTAGGGGCAAACGAGCATACGTATCGCCTGATGGTAACATGGCAACACCAGAGGCGTCACAAGTGCGTTGCCTGCCTTTGCAGGATGGGAAGGGGGATATGGGTTCTTGTATTTTAATAACATTAACCATTTTTACACGAGTGTACGCGCCTATATCGAGACACGGTACAATATTTACCTACAAAACTAGATTTAAGTTCTTTATTTTTTAAAATAGACTTTCTTATTGTTCCGTACATCAGTGTAATTACGAACTAAGGATGGAAATGTCTCCATTCCTAGCCACAATAAAAGACAAAAGTACTGCTAGCAGAACTGCACTGCAAAGACATGGAAAACTTGATTCAAACCGTATGGTACTGTAGGCCAAAACGTCCTTTCCTTAGGAGATACCTATGTCTGGCACTACACTAAGAAGGCTCTTTATCATATACATGTGTTCCCGGAGTCCTTAGTGAAGTTAATTGCTCATTGATCAAGAAGCGCCAAAAGTCTGTGGGGCTTCACGGAGACATCTTTCTTAGGGACCCGGATCACTATTGAAATAACACTGAATTTTATTCGGTTCTATTTAACTCCACCTTTGCCTTTATAAGCCGTTTAGAGAAATTACTCGTAACTATCTTATCTTGTTTCCAGCAAAAAAAATTGAAAGGAGATGTAAATAAAAAGATATAGTACCTTATCAGTACTTTAATTTCTCGAAACGGCTTGTATTAGCGGTTTCGCGAAATTACTAGTTTGATTTTCAAAAAAGAAAAAATCAACTATCTCATCTTGTTTCCAGCATTTAAAGGAGATGTAAATAAAAAGGTAAATTTATAACAAAAACCTGTTTATTATATCAGCTGAACATTATTCATTCGACTACATTTAAGTTATTGGTCAACTATTAACATAGCAATTTGGTTGCAACCTATTAAATATTCATCATGATCATCGTCATCATCAGCCCGTTGCAGTCCACTGCTGGACATAGGCCTTTTTTTTTACATGTGAAAACCCCTTCGGGCCGTCACCCCGCCGGGGTTTGCGGTGGGCCGGTGTGTCGGAATCGAACCGACTAAAACCACAGGGTGTGCCACTCTGCGCCTGAGACGGAAGGAATCCGGAAAGCTGTTGTTAAGATCTTCGGACCCCTCCCAGAGCTGGACATAGGCCACCTCAGAGGCTGGTCTGTTGCTTTCTGCATTAATCCAATCCGGTAATACCTAATAGAGGTACATAAATACACTATTCCGTGTGGTGACAAATAATGAATACTAAGTAATACCACCCCTATCCACCCTGCGGGTCTAGGGGATTATGCAGGACAACAGCACACTGTAAAGATAACCTGAAACAAGAAGTAAAATTTTAACAAAAATAAAACCGACTTCAAGGTTCGACTCGATTTCTCTTGGATGCCATCATCAGATATCATGGTACCACTGTTGGGATATTTGAATCATCAAAATCAGTTCATAAACGGCGAAGTAATCCGCGAACAAACATAAAAAAAGATATAAATATACGGTCGAAGTCGGTTAAAAACTGTACCAACAGGTCAGCGATGTATAGTCGCTCCAAAATCTCCTTACCAAAGAGAGCACTTTGTCCATCAGTGGGCAACTTTTGTGTGGGTGTTAAAGTTTATTGATGATGCAAAGATTTAATACTAGAAAAATATGAAACAAAATAAATACCTGTCTAAAAAAATATATCCAAATAAAACGTCGCTGTTCAAATGTATAGTTATATAAATACTAGCTGAACCCCGCGGTGTTACCCGCGGTTATTGTTGAACCGCGAGTAACGCCGCGGGACAAACTTAGTCTAAAAAAAAAGTAGCCTAAGTTACTCCTTGGATCATCAGCTACCTGCCAGTGAAAGTCAAAATCCGTCCAGCGGTTCCAGAGATTACCCGGAACAAACAGACAGACAGACAGACAGACAGATAGACAAAAAATTTTTTACATTTTTGGTATGTGTCGTGTCGTTACATATGCATTGATTAAAAAGCTGTTATTTTAAGGCGTATAGTAGCCTCAATAACCTTGAGCGTCTGGGCGAAGCTAAACGCATACTATCACATCTGCACCGCACACATTCATATCTCCGTACCGCACGCGCTACTTCAAAACGATGATCAAAGATTAGGGAGCGGGACAGACATGCGCGTTTGGCCGGCGTTTTTGCCTAAACTTCAAAACATAATGATTAAAAATGGTTATAATGTTAACATAAAAAACAAAATATTTTGAAAAGTTTTAGTAAGATTTATAATTAAAACATTTTATCATCGGTAGGTACTAAGTACAAAAAAAAGCGGCCATATGAGAGTCGGACTAGAAGTTTCAGGCTCAGCATTTAAATAAATAGTTTAATCAAATTACCGATCAAACTATATTTGATACTATCTGAACCCCGTAGTGTTACCCGCGGTAACTCCCTGGATCATCAGCTACCTGCCAGTGAAAGTCCTGTCAAAATCCGTCCAGCCGTTCCAGAGATTACCCGACAAGCAGACAGACAGACAAATTTTTTTAACTATATTTTTGGTATATGTACCGTGTATACATACATATGCATTTAGTATAATCGGTTATTTTAATATTACAAACAGACACTTCAATTTTATTTATTTGTATAGAAGAGAGTAAAAAATCTGATAAACTATTTATTCAGCTTATATACTTTTTTAATAAAAGAAATCATATTACTGAATCTGAAAGTAGCATTTTTAATTTAAAAAAAACAGAAAGTGCGTGTCAGGTCATCCATAGAATAGGGTTCCCTAGTCACCAATGTCCACAAATTGAAATAAAATCGTCTCCTACAGATAACTATCATGATTTTATTTTTAACTAGCTGAACCCCGCGGTGTTACCCGCGGTTTTCGTACCGCGAGTAACGCCGCGGGACAAAGTTAGTCTAAAAAAAGTAGCCTAAGTTACTCCCTGGATCATCAGCCACCTGCCAGTTAAGGTCCCGTCAAAATCCGTCCAGCCGTTCCAGAGATTACCCGGAACAAACAAACAGACAGACAGACAAAGAAATAAAATACGTTTTTGGTATATGTACCGTGTAAACATACATATGCATTTAGTAAAAACGGTTATTTTAATATTACAAACAGACACTCCAATTTTATTTATTTGTATAGATAATATTTTACATGTTCTACATTGGCGCAGTGGTACCTTACGCGACTGCTGTACGTCTCTCGGACTCGGGTTCGATTCCCCTGTTGAACCAAATGTTTGTATGATATGTAAATATTTGTTTCGGAGTTTGGGTGTTCTTTATCTATACAAATAAATAAAATTGGAGTGTCTGTTTGTAATATTAAAATAACCGCTTTTTACTAAATGCATATGTATGTATACACGGTACATATACGAAAAATGTAGTTAATAAATTTTTTGTCTGTCTGTCTGTCTGTCTGTTTGTTCTGGGTAATCTCTGGAACGGCTGGACGGATTTTGACGGGACTTTCACTGGCAGGTAGCTGATGATCCGGGGAGTAACTTAGGCTACTTTTTTTAGACTAACTTTGTCCCGCGGCGTTACTCGCGGTTCAACAATAACCGCGGGTAAAACCGCGGGGTTCGGCTAGTGTTTAATATGTATTTATTTACAAAAATAGCTTAAAACTATTGTCAGTCAAAAGTATTGTCCGAAATATTTATTACTGGCTGAACCCCGCGGTGTTACCCGCGTTTGTAGTTGTAGCCGCGTGCAACGCTGCGGCGTCAAAGCTTGTCTAAAAAAAGTAGCCTAAGTTACTCCTTATATCATCAGCTATCTGCTAGTGAAAGTCGCATCAAAATCGGTCCAGCCGTTCCAGAACAAATAGACAGACAGACACAAAAACTTAAAAATAGATGACTTTAGAGGTTTGCATTGAGCTTTATTAGCGAGCGAGCGAACGAGGCGATAAACATCTATTTTGAAATAAGCACAATGTACAATGCAAGCAAAAAAAAAAATTATAAATTCACAAAAACAATAGTCCACAAAACATCAATAAAGCGTCCAAGCGCACGATTACTTTCAGTCCATTACAGCGAGTTAGTCTCTAATGCACACTAACCCAGAAAGTACGTAAACACTTGCAAAAAGCAAATGTATACGCATAGTTAGTCGATAGCGCGAGCGGAGCAGCGAACGACACAGCCTTCCCCTCTGAATGCCAACGCACGACTGCCGCCTGCGCCCGCACAGAGACCCGCTACACTTTTAACTTTGGAAATCTCAATATTTAACATTTCCTTTACAAAATATTGATTGATTTAAATATAAGTAATGGCTAATTTATAGCAAATTTAACCACAAATTTTTCTATATAAAAATATTTTTTAGCTTCAAAGCCGTTTAAAAGCAGTAAGCAAATAAGCGAACAAAATAGCGTGTTGTTATATATTTTTTTATGACAATACTATTTATAGTACTTTAAAAAATTTTTAGCCACATTCTTGAACATGAATTGACAGTAAACATACATTTTTTTCCAATCTTTTGATGCAGTCGTTAATGAGGTGTAGTCTTTGGAATGCAACCTTTTTTACGCATCTAAAGGGAGGTAGGCCCTTAATATTACAAACAGACACTCCAATTTTATTTATTTGTATAGATTATATTTTTGCGCATTTCCAACAATGAACAAATAACATTTCAATCTCAACTTCTAACACGTTCACTTAACTGTGCAGGTGATAATGACTGTTAATGTTTTAGTGCTCGTCTTGTGAACATCTATATAAAATACGTGGAAATGTGAATACCATAATATCACAGTACCTTTACTTTATTTTACATTTTCAGTTGTGCTTGTCAACACAAATTTTTTAAAACTTTTTCTTTTTAGCGACATCTATACAACTATATAAATACTATTTACTACAATTGTTCAAAAATATTGATTTGCTTCCTTAGTTCATTCCTTGTTACACAAGATGGCGCTATAGTAAAAAGATCTGAGTAAGATTATATGTTGTATTACATTAAGACAGATGATAGTAAAACATCAACCGTTAATCAATATACACAAAAAAAAACAAATTTCGTACAAAGACATGTTCTTCTGTGTTAAAAACCATTTATGCATTAATGGTTTCAGTAGCGACATCTGTGGATATTTATTCAAAACTTTAACTTTACTTCGATTATTAACATTGTTATAAAGTACAACAAATAGATGTCACTAAATACTTTAATCATTCATTCTTTTTGTATATACAATGGATTTAGCTGTTGCCCGTGGCAGCGCCAGCGTGTATATTGGTTTTAGCGGCAAATAGTAGCCTGTGTTAATCCAGGGTGACAGCTTCCTGCATACAAAATTGGTCCAGTCGTTTACTCGTGAAGCAGTAACAAACATTCACACGCATAAACTTTCATCTATATATATTTGTGTGATGATGTTAATAGATATTTATACTGATATTTGTGACATATATAACCATGGTCACCTCATCTCAAGCTAGGAACAGTCTGTATAATGTTAACTAGATTTTTAATAAGTTAACAATTCTTAATGTAGTACAATTTGCCTAGGTAGAGAATCGAATGGATTTTTTTATATATTTAGCCCTTCCAAAATGACTCTACTCTGCCTGATGGAAAGCATAAGCAGATTCCAAGAGTGGTGGTCACCATACTGCGAATGCAGAAAATGCAACAATGCAGCATGGTGACCCAGACTATGGCGGGCTAGTGATGCTTCTGCATCATTGGGCCTCCGGTCTCGCACTCACCAACGAAACACGACAGCATGATCGCTGTCATTTGACGTTGATTTTCTGAGCAAGGGTAGTACCGCCGCGGTCGAGCCGGCCCAAACGTGCTGGAATCAGCGTGGCTCTACTACCACTAAATGGATTTCATTTGATTGACTCTGGCTTATTATTACTAACTTATACACAAAAAAGGTCAGTCATTAAAAAAAAAACACAAAAACCTTGTAATAACCTGATTGAGTTAATAAAAGCATTAATTTATACAATGTAGTATTTCATAGAGTCAATTCCTATTTTTTATGTTGACCGCAGATCTGAGTTATGTTGTCTAAGTTGTCTTGGTTGCCTTCAGTCTTAAAGTCATAGATATTAATGGTACCGTAAGACGGTTCCTCTAATGCCATAATAGAGCCACAGAAAAATAAATCACGATTATAACAGACTAGCTGACCCACGCAACCTCGTTTGCGTCTCCTATTGCTCGTAGCTTGATAATTTTACCCCGTTTTCGAAACATTCTCCCTTGAAGCTCCGCTCCTATTGGTCTTAGCTTGATGATATGCAGCCTATAACCTTCCTTGATAAATGTACTATCCAATCGGACCAGCGGTTCCTGAGATGAGCGTGTTCAAACAAACAAACTCTTCAGCTTTATATATTAGTACAGATGGGTGTGGTAAGAACAAAATAAAGGATCAAACTATGTAGATATAACATTACTATAAAAAGAAGGACAACTTGAAATAGATTGCATACCAACCCGTCTGGAAAGCGCGTTATAGTAGACAAAAACCTGCTTTCATAGGAGATATCTATATCTTGTTGTGGACTGTTAAAGGATATTGTAGTGTGGATGAAAGTTACCAGCTGTTACCATGCATGAGAATTTTTTTTATGGTATAGGAGTGAAATACGCAGACGTATCAACTGATGGTTTAGCGATAACCGCCGCTCATAATCACCCGCAACAACAGAGGCGTTACAAGTGCGTTGCCAACCTTTGGGGGATGAGGAAAGGGATGTGGGGATAGGTTGGGTATGGGTCCGGTATCCTCACTTGAAATACTTTGTTCGTTTGGGACTGGTTCAATACCCACACGGGACAACACTTTGTGTGAGCCACAAATTATTGTTCTGAGTTTAGGTGTTCTTTGTGTATGCATATTCCTAATGCGGAAAGTTTTCTTTTTTAAGTATGTAAAATGTAAAGTATAATATACTTTAAATTTTATATACTTTTATAAATTCTTTTTTAATTTCCTTTACTATCCTTTTCTAATACACCAGGCACTATCTTATACTGTTCTTCCTTGCTTTTCTTTCCATTTGTTGCCTGTAAAGTACCTACCACACGCGCAAGTATCACCACAGTTTTGCCTGCGCAGGTCGGTTTGTATACAGGATCTCATCTACCTAGAATTAAAATTTAGTAAATTTACCAAGTACGGTAATAAACGGTATATTCGGCTCACCGTGGGAGAGCTTCGCTTCGACATGCATGAGCCGACTAGACCGGAGTGATACCACGGCCTCACAGAAAACCGGTGTGAAACAGCACTTGCGCTGTGGTGAGTGAGGATACCGGAAGCCCATACCCCAACAACTCCCCCATCCCCAAAGACCGGCAACGTACTTGTGATGCCTCTGGTTTTGCGGGTGTCCATGGGTGGCGGTAATCACTTACCATCAGGTGATACGTCTGCTCGTTTGTCCGATATTCCATAAAAAATGACTAAAACTAAAACTCAGAAGTGGTAAATCTCATATAACTTTAATTAATATTTTCTAAGAGGTACATTATTAATTTAAATCTATTTACAAACTTATATACTAATGAATACAATAAAAAATTGTACTAAGGTACATACATGCATTGGTTGTTTTTTTTTTATTCGAGCTGTAAGAAGCTTTTGTTCAGACCTAGTTTAAGGCTTGATATATATTTTTAAATGTTAATAAACAATAGAACATTTCATTTTGTTCATAAAAAAATTGCTTTATAAAAACCTACTCTAATTTGATTATATATTACTCCTGTATGTACCTACTGGTATAAATCTCATGGAAATGTGCATAGTATTTTCTGAGATCAGCATATGTATATTAAAAATATTATACAAGTCAAGATAAATATTGTGTACATATGATTATTATCACATTCAAACTCGTTACAAATATGCAAGTAATATTTTCATTTTCTAATACAAACAAACATACATACAAACATAAAGGTAATACAACATATAAAGTCCATAACCAGCTGTCAATTTAATATAGCTACAATTAAAAATACCATGGAGGGTGCTAACAAGGCATGGTTTAAAGGAAATTGAGGAGTCTTACTTGAGCAATTGCGTCCTAATACTTATGTTCAATACTGTATACCTACATCAAAAATGTCTGATTTTTTTTTAAACAAACTCTTTGGAAAAAATAGTAGAGAAATCTATTAGAACGAAAAGGTTAATCTGGACACTTTACATATATTAATTTCTTAAAATGTAAAATAATACGAATGTAAGAGATTAGTCATAGTTACCGGCTCCGATCTTGAGCGCTGATCTTTAGAGTAGGGGAGCTTTTAATCAATCCTGAATTATAACTAATTTGTCTTCCATATATTTCATACATAGTGTATGACACTCACGGACCATGTGGCGTGATGACTTGCGCAAGATGGCTGACAGGAGCTGGATGCAAGAAGCCCATAAATCAAAGTGGCGTGAAATGGATTCTTACATTTCACGCCACTTTGGCTTCTCCCTATGTCCAGCAGTGGAATGCAATGGGCAGATAGTTAGAATCAATAAGAAGTAACGCATTAAAAGTATTAGAGAAAGTAGATTAGGAAATCGTGACCTATCAAGAGGTCAAATAGATTACAGGAAATAAAAAGAAGTGGCGATTGCTCTGCCGACTAGGGTCTGGCCCTTAAATCGAAAGAGAATGATACACAGAGCGAACCCTACTCTGCCGACGAGCGCTCAAGATCAGTGCCGGTACCTATATTTATGTACAATATAAAAATATGTATTTCACATTATAAGAGATGGTCCCTATTTCACCTCCACAGCAAATTAGTCTGAACAAATCTTTTTTTTTCATTTAAAAGTCCGGATGACGAAGTCACAAAGCCTCAGGCCTGGTATGCCCTATTGCGGTCCAGGCCTTTTGATTGGCACATCATGAGTATTTCCCATTGTGACTGTTTTGGCGACTCCAGGTGTTGGTAGACTTGGAGCCGAAGCTGGGAGGAACCCCAGTAGGTGTGAGGGGTGGGCTCAAAGGCAGCAAGTTCGTCGCAGGGTGGTACACCTTCGCAGACATCGTTGTGTCATCTGTAAAGGAAAGAAATTGGTATTATAATTGTGTATATAAATGGTGATAAGTTCTCACGCTGATTAGCAAAATTACATCTGCCCAACATCCTCAGTTGGGCCTCGATCTGCTAAGCATGATCACATTGCTTGAAAGAAGTTCTTGGAAGACTTAGACTTTACGACACTGTAACAGTCTACAGTGAGATACTCAATCGCCTAAAAAATGTCTATTATATATAATCCTCGCTGAACTATGTAAGCAATATTTACATCTTTTAAATTGTGTGTTCTGCTAGAGTGCCTAAGACAGGATAGTTAGAATAACACTTACACCAATATGAGCCAAGCATGATTGACAAGAGACGTCGACTAAGTTACGCGGGTCAGCTAGTACTTCTGTTAATATTATTGGCAATTTTCTTTATATAGAATAGAGGGCAAGCAAACAGACATATTGCCTGATGGCAAGTGATTTAAATCATCAAACTTTTACTGCAACCAAATCGGCCAAAAATTGTAAAGGGACTTCCCCGGTATCGACTACGGCGCGCACACGGGATTTTTCGGGATTTCAAATGCTACAGAATAACAAGACATATTCTAAAAGGTATCAAATATTTTAGAAATCATTTCGCGCATGCTATTCAAATGCAATGCGAAGCGATAAGTATCCTATTTCAGATAGTGTACTTATTTGGAAAGAATTAGAATACTTTATTGAGTAGCTAAGTTTTTACGTTCCTTGTTATTTTTTTAACACAACAAAAAGTTGTATTTTTTAAACTGACTTGACAGAATTGTTGAATAATCTTTTAATTGTAACGATTAAATTAAACCAAAATACGTTGTTTTCATTTAATAAATAACTGACCATGAAAGTAATGAAAAAGACAAGAAAGTAACAAAAAACAAAAAAATGTTATTTAAGTCAAATAAATGCGGTTTAAATAAATTTAATCCGTTTTTTAATCATTGTTTTTGTCAACCCTGCCTGTAGGTAAGCGATTAACGCCGCCCATGGACACCTGCAACACCAGAGGCGTCACAAGTGCGTTGTCAGCCTTTGGGGGATGGGGAGGGGGTATTCTCACTCACTCGGTGAAATACTACTACTACTAAATTTACACCGGTTTTCTATGAGGCCGTGGTATCACTCCGGTCGAGCCGCACCATGCATGCATAAGCGAGGCTCTTCCACTGCAATCTATACGATTATATAGATAAATTACATCCAGACACAGAAGAAATAACCATGTTAATCACATAAATACTTATCCTGGGTGAAAATCGAATTAACGACCTCTTACTCTGAAGACAGGAGTACTATTCCACACATCGACAACAAACGAACTCTTCAGCTTTATATATTAGTATAGATCTCTGTTAAACCCTTATTTATAAACAGTCTTGATACTTACTGCTCGAGAACGACCGACTGTATGAGTATTTGGAATGTTGATCCTTGTTTGGTGGCATTTTGGAATCTGTAACAATATAAAATATATATTTATTAATATGATCGCTCACTTTTGTTATCACGATTAAGACCATGGAAATACTATGCTATGGGACATTATAGGTCGGATCGATTTATAGTGATATACTACCATGGATGCTATAGACCCACAGACAACCTTCATTGCCTTCCTCCTAATGTTGGTACCTCCTTAATAAGTATTGGAAACGCCATATTCCTATCCATAGATTGTCACTATACCTTAGATATAGTAAGAGGCAAATAAGGGAACAATTCACGCAGGACAACATCACTGCAATATGAAATACCAATCCATATGGCCCGCGTGGTATAGTAAACTAAAACTTCTTTTATCTAACAATGGATTGACGTTGTCAAATTAAGAGTTAAATCGGTTTATGGTGATGATGTTGAAAAAAACTTGTATTTCTTCTTCTTTTGATGAAATGGCAACCAGCCGGATCTCTTGAATCAGCTATTTCTGTCAATGTTAAATGTTTATAGTCTTCAAATCATAAGTCTTCAAGTCTTTAAGTCTTCGTCGTGATGAAATTAATGTTAAAAAATATATAAAATACTAGCTGTCCCGGCAAACGTCGTTTTGCCATAACTACTAATAAATTAAAAATTAATTAAAAAAACATTGTCCAGCGGACAAAACTGTGTATCTAAACCATTCCCAGATCCCCTTGAACACACACAAAAAATTTCATCAAAATCGGTCCAGTCGTTTGAGAGTAGTTCAGTGACATACACACTCACAGAATAATTACATATATAACTGACCCATGCATAAAGATATGGATGAAATGAATTGGGGACCGTCTTTCGAAAAAACAAAAAACTATCTCCCTTGTATTTCTTAAGTTATACTCGTAAGTGTCCATTGTCAATTATCATCAGTCAACAAGTCTGCTGGTTTCCCACTTATTACGTCATCATCAATACCCTTTAACCGTCCACTACTGGACATAGCTCTTTGCTCCCCTAGTCGGCTCTTAGGACACCTATGTGATGAATTCTGTATTTTTTATCGGTCACTACATGAATGCCTACTTATCGCAGCACGAGTCTATCCTGCTTTTAAGATATTGATTGCACTTAAATAAACGTTTTAGTGCACAAGTAAGTTCCTTATCAAGTAGAGTGTTGTTGTTGCATTATCTAGTTAACTGATAAGTTAGGTTAGTACCAGTTGAACCCCGCGGTGTTACCCGCGGTTATCGTCGTACCGCGAGTAACGCCGCGGAACAAAGTTAGTCTAAAAAATTGCCTAAGTTACTTCCTGGATCATCAGCTACCTGTCAGTGAAAGTCCCGTCAAAATCCGTCCAGCCGTTCCAGAGATTACCCGGAACAAACACCAATACAGACAGACAACAATTTTTTTAACTACATTTTTAGTTTATGTACCGTGTATACATACATATGCATTTAGTAAAAAGCGGTAGTATTTTAATATTACAAACAGACACTCCAATTTTATTTATTTGTATAGATATACATATATTGCATTTAGTAAAAAGCGATTATTTTAATATTATAAACAGACTGTCGACTGTCTGTCCAATTTTATTTATTTGTTTAGATATCATAGTAGTAAATAAGTGAGTAATAGAGACTACACTAGAGATTATTGAACTAATACTGAATTGCGTTCAAAAGCAACTATTAGAATGTTATCAGGTATTTGACCACAAATTCTGTGAAAGTCGACGGTATAATAGTAATGCAAAAGTACAGAATTGTAATAACATATTGTGTGAAACAAATATCATATTTTTGATGCGCAATAACATTAAAACATTTGACAATAAATATAAGTAGAATACCTACATACGTTTTGTAAGAGATTGGGCGCCAATTAAATTAAACATGTTCACAATCTTGGTTGTAAAAAATATATGCCGAATAGTATTTAATCAAGTAAAAGACCATACGTAGGTTTGGATGGGGAGTAAATATATATTATGTAAGTTGTCATCTAAATGGTCACGTGCCGACTGAAGAGTTTGTGTGTTTAGACGCGCTTATCTCAGAAACCGCTGGTCCGATTTGAAAAATTATTTCAGTGTTAGATAGCCCATTTATCGAGGAATGCTATAGGCTATATATCATCACGCTAATACTACTTTTAATGTAGCCTAAATTAAAACCTACAAAGCATTTTTCTTTCTTTCTTTCCTAAGATAAATAAATAAGAAATCCTCCCCTGTAGCGTAACAAGACTGTATTATGATATCACAGACAATCTTAGCTATTAATAATAAATGATGGTATTTATCTTATAGACGAGGCATCGGTACCATACATCTTAGGAATTGTTAAGACCCTTACACATTATGCGTCAGGTCCTCTAACTTTGATGTAAAAGTTAGTTTGTTTTGTTGCATTCATGTCTTAACTGCTCAACCGATTTGCATCCATTTTTTCATAAAGTAGTCAGAACTACAAAAAAATATTTCAGCTATTTTTAATCCAAGAAAATTACACTATTGATTATCACACTAAAGGTGAAAGTTTGTGAGTGTGTATGTTTGTTACTTTTTCACGCAAACACTACTGCATGATTTGGATGAAACTTTACAGTAATATTTTTTTTTTTTTTTTTTTTTTTTTTATGTTTGACCCTGCCATAATGACTCTACTCTGCCTGATGGAAAGCATAAGCAGAATCCAAGAGTGATGGTCACCATACTGCGAACGCAGACAATGCAACAATGCAGCATGGTGACCCACACCATGGCGGGCTAGTGATGCTTTCGCATCATTGGGCCTCCGGTCTCGCACTCACCAACGAAACACGACAGCATGATCGCTGTCATTTACGTTGATTTTCTGTGCGAGGGTAGTACCGCCCCGGTCGAGCCGGCCCGTTCGTGCTGAAATCAGCGTGGCTCTACTACCTTGATATATATCAAGGTATATTATATTAGGTATAGGTATAGGTATAGTATAATATATTGCTATATATCAGAATAATACATGGGCTACTATTTGCCACGATAACCGACATAAATGCGGGCGCAGCTGCGGGCAACAGCTAGTTAATTTATATTTATTTTTTAAGTGAAACATGTTGTCAAATATTTTGTAGCCTAGTAGTAAGCCTTTCGTTTATGGGTTCGATTCCCACTCAGTACCAAAATTGTTTGTTGAGAACGATAATTATTTTCTTCTGTATCGATGAGTAGTTTTTTTTTGAAAATGTGTTTTTATTAATATGTTATCAGTTATTCTGGTAACTATAATACAGGTTCTGTCTAAGCCTTTAAAGGATCAGTAGGCTGTATTTTAACAATATGTGTGTCAACCCATCATTACTAAGAGTTTAAAAAATATACATAATATAAACAAGAACATCCTGTATCATACTAATGTGTAAGCTCCCTAATGTTACATTTATTAACCAATTTTTCCCTTGAACGATTCAGTCTTAATGCCACGATATAACGATAATGCATAGCAATACTGTATTGATGATATAACTCAATATCAAAATGACATAAAACACATCTTCCTGCTGAGCAAAAAACACCTTTACTTAGTTCACTTAAAGTTGATAATACAATCCATCAAAATTTCATAAAGTTAAGTTCGATACTTTCATACAGTGTTATCAAATTTTCGTATATTGATACACATGTCGTAAGTTCCAACAAAGAAGTAAAACATTTTAAGCTTTATCTCATTACGATAAAGTTGAATGTTGATTGTAGAATTGTTTTATTTAAGATCTGGGATTATTGCGAGTAGCCTTGTCTGAGCAGATTTATTTCGTACGAAAAGAAAAAGACGTACAAAGGCTGGTGGGGGAGGGGGTAGATATTTGTAAAATTGATTATCTCTGACGTTCTTTTGATAGCATCCCTTTGATTATGAGACACCCGATCGGTTTTAATTGAATTCTTTAAGAAAGGGATTTAATGCTTTGATTTTTGAGGCTTTTAGCGATTATCTTTGTATCTGTAAAAGAGTTTGATGGCTAATAATAACGGTGGGTTCCATTGAAGAATTTTTTTATTCATTTTTTGTGTATATATTATATATAGAAAGCTCTCAAACTCTTTCCAAAAACCCAATAATTTTCCTATCATAAAAACATTTTCCGACCCGGAAATCGAACCTGAGACCTAAAGCGTCGCACTACCGCGCCACCGACTTAGTTTAGCACATTATTCCACTACTCAGTTTACAACGACATTTAACGGCTATTTATGTCACAGTTGGTTTTTCTTCACAATTCATACACGGCCATTCTAAACATTTACACCACATTTTGTAGGGTAGGCTGCATTTATATAAGATAGCAACCGTATCGGAACGCCGCTTTCACACTGTGCGCACTGTGTTGAAAGTTCTCTATAGTTGGAACAGCCCGCTGTTTCTAACGA
Organism: Spilosoma lubricipeda; assembly: GCA_905220595.1. Taxonomy (NCBI): domain Eukaryota; kingdom Metazoa; phylum Arthropoda; class Insecta; order Lepidoptera; family Erebidae; genus Spilosoma; species Spilosoma lubricipeda. The sequence continues at coordinate 16,063,398 of HG992293.1, read as the reverse complement.
TGATATTACATAGATACGACAAAATAGCAATTAAATTTAATTATTAGATTTAAAAGGGGGTAAGAAATTCCGGTAACAATGGAAGTACTACCCCCTGAAGGATGTCACAGAGTAAAAAACTTTAGAGTAGCTGACACGCGCTCTCGAACTAAACGTTTAACTCACCCATCTTGTGCCGAGCAGTTCAGACCTGGAACTTATTCCCCTTCCTCTAAAATCCCGGGTCCTTTAAGTTAGGCGTGAAAAAGCACCTCTCTAGGTCGTCATAGTGTATGGATTCTACGCATGCTTTCCGTCAGTCAAAGTAGAGTTATTTTGCTGGATACATTTTTTTAGTTATAGCTTTGATTTTTTAATAAATCAAAGTATCTATCGGATACTTTCATTCATTGTTTTAAAATGCTTTAAACAGTCACTTAATACTCTGATAACTACTTATCCATAATATTAGTCTTATCAAATTTGCTACTTACGCAAAATCTATTTGATGATTTTCACTTCTGTTTGATACAGTTTAAATATTCGATCAAAGACAAGAAGTCTCTGAATTTTATGATATTTATAACGATAGAACAATATAGTGAGTAATTGCAAAAACCCTAAATCATTTCTTGATAGTGAGATAACTAATCACATGATTTGTGATAACAGATAAATTGCTTCAAATGTAATGGACAAAAACAACAATTATCAAATTATATTATGATATAAATATGACAAAGATTAATTAGTAAACTAGTATATTAGCATTAATTTAATTTTAGGATTTGTGAAACACGGTGCAAAGCTTAGGGTGTTAAAGATAACACATATAAGGAAGTTTAAAATTAATAAAAATACATTTACATCTTGGGGGAGGATCGAAAGATACGAGAAGCAAACCACGCAATACCACATCACTGTAAAGAGCAGAAAATTTTGAACAAATTTTATACCAAGCTGTCTAGCCAGTGAAGTATACTAGAGTCATGTCCAGCAGTGGACTGTAAAAGACCGTTGACAATGATAATAAAATACATTATTGTTCCAAAGTTACAAAACCTTTAAGGGTAAATTATCAAAAGTTTTATACATACTTAAATCAGATAGCGAACTAAAACCGTACATGATAAACACAAAAATATTATAGATAAGAATCGAAGTTTGTTTGATCGTTTATTTGCTGGTATTTACGCATTACCGACAATCTTCTTGAAGTTTCTACTACTACTTTTCACAACGAATAATTATCCGATTCATAAAAACATTCATGCAAAAGAATGCTAGTTATTTATGAATGACCGTCAAATAACTAGACAATTGTAAATGTTTTTTATTCAATCATAGATTTTAAAAACGGAAATACAGTTTTGTGCGAGGCCAACAATTAAACAAAACGACCTAGGCTTGCTTATAATTAAGTTTATAACTTGATATTGCAGATATTACTTCTGCATTCATCGTCCTAGTTTTTAATATTCCAAATATTATTTGGGGTCGGCTACTATTGCATTATCAATCGTGAAAGGTGTACATATACAATCAAACTGCTGTACATTTGTGCTATCTGGTTCATCAATCCAATTTATGTTGCACTTTAGAACACACAATTTACCTTGGTTGATTATAATCTATACTAATATGTAAAGCTGAAGAGTTTGTTTGTTTGTTTGTTTGTTTGTTTGAACACGCTAATCTCAGGAACCGCTGGTCCGATTCGAAAAATTCTTTCGGTGTTGGATAGTCCATTTATCGAGGAAGGCTATAGAGTATATATCATCACGCTACTACTAATAGGAGCGGAGCAACAATGCAGAATGTTTCAAAAACAGGGGAAATTTTCACGCTACGGGCAATATAAGGCGCAAACGAGGTTGCGTGGGTCAGTTAGTCGATTTGTATAATAATGTCATGTTTATTTTGTAAACTAAAATAACTTAAATTTAAACACACTTAATTCGTAACAAGAAGAACTTCCACAATGTGAAAATATTTTTGAACATTCATTTTTTATACAAGTAATTTACCTGCCAAAGTGACTCCGCTCAGCCTGATGTTAAGCTCAAACAAAATCCAACAGTGGGGGACACCATACTCACTGCGAAAGCAAACAATGCAGAATGGCGTCCCACACTATGGCGGCTTACTGAGATGCTTTTTCACACCCCGCTTAAAGGACTCGGGATCCTAGTTATAGATTAGATTAGATAACTTAGTCTATAGTCGTTGGGAAATGGCCAAGAGTGTGACGTACTTGTCTTATCCTCATATGTCCAACGTTCTCACCACATTGTTCGCACTAGATGCATGTTCTGCACGTATTTATTTATTTACCTACATTGCATCGGCGACAGCCATTTTGTTATCAACTAAAGCGTCGGCATGTTTGCTTGAATCGCAACCGAGATGTTTGATTGTTCACAAATTCATATTGTATGTTATATTTTAGTGTTCGCTAACGAATACAATATAATGCATTCATGTGTTTTCCCAATGAAAGATAGATAGAGGTATATTGAATCTCCAATATTTCAGTTAATAATCTTAGTGCCACTTACCTAATAGAGGCAGGCCTTAGGGTTCAACAATTTATTTTACACTATTGTAAGTGCGTGTGTTTCTATGTGTGTTACTTCTTCACGCTCAATATAATTGAATAAATATTTCGAACTTTTTTGAAGCTATTGCTATTAAGCACTTTAATCCCGAAAAAAATTGAAATCAAAAAAAAGACCGAATCATCGTGCACAGTGCATGTTCTAGGTGGGATTCGAATTCACGACCTATGGCTTAGGATGCTGAGCCTAAACATCTGTATCTGGTAGTCCTATGAAAAAATAAAGAGAGAAGTGTCAAGTCATTCATGAAACATCAAAAGTATTTTTTATTTCTTGAACAAAATATAAAAATATTGCCATTACTATCAATTAGATAACATAAAGTAATCGATTTAGTTCATATCTATAACGATAGCGTATAAATTACTTTTTTATAATTTTCCAATTGAAAAACGATTTTTAAAACTTTTATTTATTTTCTATTAAATCAGGGCCGGCTATTCATAATAATCTATAATTATTTGTTATTTATATTATTGAAAAACTACACTCAATATGCGTATAAAATAAACAAAACTATTTTTTTTTCGTTAGAATCAAATGGTAAGTCCTGATTCATCGTAGAGTGTCAGTATTTACTAATAAATATATCACTGCCTCGTTGGTCTAGCGGTTGGCGTGTGCGACTGCTGATCGTGAGGTCTCGGGTTCGATTCCCGGGTCGGACCAAATGTTTGTATGATCTACAAATATTTGTTTCGAAGTTTGGGTGTTTTCTATGTATAATATGTATGTATTTACAAAAAAAATGTATATATGTATTTGAATCAGTTGTCTAGTACCCATAACACAAGCTCTGCTTAGCTTGGGACTAGATGGCGTTGTGTGTTAGATGTCCGAAATATTTATTTATTTATTTATTTATTTATTTATTATTTATTTATATCTACAGAAATGTTATTTTGAAACTGATAAATTGCACCTGAAAAATGACTGATAAAATATCACTTCTTAATGCGACATGAATGAAATAGTAGCCGTACGTTCTTTATTTGATATCACGGCTAGATTGTTTCAAAAATAAACGCATTTAAAATTATCTAAGCTTTATGAAATACTCAGAGTATTTTAATTTCTCTCGTAAGTATAACTGAAGCAATCTCCTTTTTAAATAGAGGCCAAGCAGTGTACTATTAAAGCCTATTTATTGATGATAGAAATACTACAAGAGTTCTTGATTTCTTTTATAAAAGGCTGCCAAAATGACTCTATTCTGTCTGATGGTAAGCATGAGTAGAATCTAAGAGTAATGGTGCATGGTGACCACCATGCACCACTACTCCATCCATACCATGGTGATTGCGAATAAAGACAAAGCAACAATGCAGCATGATGACCCACACTGTGGCGGCCAATAATAGGCCGCAATGCTGAAGGCATCATTGGGCCTTCGGTTCATCTTGTTTAACACCACTTCATTATAATCCTCAGCCAATATGTAATATGATGTACACGGATAAGACGTACTTGGCGGAGTCCCCCTTAGGTTCTCCGCAACAGCCTGTGCTGCCCGATTCCACTTCTGGCTTTTGTTTTCATGGGATAGGAGGCAAACGAGCAGATAGATCGCCTGATGGTAAGCGGTCACCTTCACCCATGGACACCCGCAACCTTCACCAGAGTACTTTTGCTTTGAGTTAACTCTATTTCTTCTATACCTAACTCCACTAACATTCTCAACGATATATCTTTAGGAATATTTGTATTAAAATAGACTATCTCCAATTGCAATAACCGAGTTGCGGATAAAACAGGAATTCCCGAACTTTAAAAATATTTAAAAAGGTAATAATATTATACTGTTTTATAGTATGTTGTAATTGTTAAGACATACACACCGACCAAGAGATAGCAAGTTGTATCCCCACCCAGTATTGAATGTAAGCTAACTAGTATAACTGGCATTCAGTGTATGTTGTATAAGGTTGACTAAAATGCCAGTGCGATTAATACTTCATTCATTTTGCCTTGACCTAGTTGACCTATAGAATAGATTCTGTATAAACCTAGAGATTTCTGATGACTTAAGATTCTAAGAATTATAAGAAAAAGTCGATAGTTTAAAAAACTTTTAAATTTATTTTCAAACTCAATGGGAATATGGGTTTCTTTTGGATTGGGCTGCTCATTTTACATGCAGGTTATTTTCAATGTTTATTCATTTCCTTTTTGACGTGACCCTTAATTTAACTTATTTATATATTTTTTCGTACCCAATACAATAATTGTGATTCAAATTATAATAGATAGACGATAATCCCTGAGTTTGATTCATCCTTTTCAGTTTCTTTAGCTAGATTTGTTAAAAGAATCATTGTAATCGATCCAGCATGTGCGATGCTGTGACCAAGAAAAACAGGATTAAACCATACTAATGTCATAAATTCGAAAGTAACTCTGTGTGATTGTTTGTTACGCATTCACTGCTAAATCACCGATTTCAGTGAAAGTAATTCTTGAAAGGACATAGGCTACTCTTTTCTGTGGTAATGTGATCGACCTTCACGCGGGTTATTTAAAAAGTTAGTTTTTATATACTAACAGTACTAACAGAATACAACATTTAATTTTCATTCACCCAAAGTACAATTATCAATTTGTCATCAAGAAAAACTACGTTACATGACTTTTTTGTCATCTATACTTTAGTTATCTAGCATGTGGCGTAGGACATAAAGTCCTCCAAATATCTGAATGTTACAAGACAAACACCGAACACTAAACCTTTTAACAGACGATATTTAACCTTATCAGTTACTGCGCTGTTGAAAATGATAACCACTTACACGTACATTACGGGATTCCCCCAAACTATGTTATACATAAGTCAAGGCCAAGAGTAATGGTCACCACACTCACTGTAAATGCAGATAAAGCAAACAACATGCTGTTAAACACGACAGCACGAAATCCGGCATTTCGGTTGGTCTTCTGTGATAGGAATACAGCCCCGATCGAGCTGGTCCATTCGTGCTGAAATCAGCGTGGCTCTACTACCTCGATTTACATACGTTTTCACAATTGTCATTAAGCATATTGTCATTGTAAGATATTAAAAATTCAACGTTGACAATAAATGTGATAATATTGTAAAAACTAATTGCACCCCTCGGTGGTTGCTATACCTTGCTCATCCCACGAAAATACTGCATTTTTTAGGATAAATGTAGCCTATATGCTATTAGACCATAATCTATCTCTATGCTAAATTTTAGCCAAATCTGTTCAGCCAGTTTTGCGTGAGAGAGTAACAAACATCTACACATCCATTCTCATTAACTTTCGCATTTTAATATTACTAGCTTTTGCATGGGCTCTTGTTGTCATAAGTATGATTTATATATATAATTATAATAAATAAATAATTATATATAATGTAAAGTTTCATTTAAATCTGTATAGTAGATTAGCGTGAGAGAGTAACAAATATTCATACATCCATCCTCACAAAGTTCCGCTTTTACAATATAACTTGGATAAGATTGCCTTTTAAAGTTAAAGCGGTATTATGTTAATCTTAAAATAGGTAGTTTGCTATTTGAATACCTGTTATGTCATGTCTGAGATCGAGAATAGATCGAATCTAATTAAAAACAAATTTTTACTCAAAGAATTGACCTTCAACGTTTGTTAAATGTTATTTCATAGACGGCAGAACTTTCGTGTCTATTTTGTTCCATACATTATGTAGCTTAGTGCAGGACATGATAATTCTATTTATGTAAAGGACGTTACCGATTTCTTATCTAATCTTAATTATCCGACAACGTACAGTGCACTTTACATAAGACTATAATAATAAAGCAGTAAAACATTTTATTTAAAATTCAGAAATACGTCACTACACAAATGCTAATGTTAAATTTAGGCATTCCAAGTATTTCCCCCAAAATTTAAAAAGAATTCGTAACGCGGGGAAGTCCCTGTATAATTAAAATTAAAAGAAACTTACGTTGTGTTACTACAATAATAACCTTCACACAAAATTTGGTGATTCAAAATGATATCTGTAACAATAATAATTAATTATAATTTATACAGTCAAAGTGTATTAAAAATATCAGTCACATTTTATAGAAACTGTGCAATTTTTTCCATCTGTATACTCAAATTCATCCAAATCGGTTCAGTGGTTTGGGCCGTAAAAGCTTACAGGCCGACTTACTTTCTAATTTATAATATTAGTATCTATTTTCTAGTTTCTCTTCAGATTTAATTATCTAATCCCAAGTACAACAACATTTTTATAGAGAGTTTGAATGTTTTACCTTGCTATTTAGTCCATTGTTATCAACTTTTGCATCCATTATACCTATGCGTCGTTTAGAAAGAAAGTAAATTATATTTTCCAAGCATTAATAGATTACATGGCAAGTAATTTTAGTCTCAATCGGAGTTATTCACCGACCACATAGAAAACCGGTGTTTAAGTTGCTTGATTGCTTGCTTGCGTTGCTTTTCACAACGTAAATGAGGCCACAAGATCCCTATATCCCACAGGACACTTTAATTATAATAATACAATTCATTTAAAAAAGGTGTTATTTTTTTCATTTTTAGAGAGTTCTAGGAAATGCACACAAAGAACACCCAGACTCAGAACAACAATTTGTGGATCACACAAAGTTTTGTCCCATGTGGGGCTTGAAGCCACATCACACAGCGCAGTAGAAAACGATGGGGCAACCGCTTAAACTTACTACACTATCCGGGTCCATATCCTTTTGAACGTTTATCTATACTAATATATAAAGCTGAAGAGTTTGTTTGTTTGTTTGAACGCGCTAATCTCAGGAATCGCTGATCCGATTTGAAAAATTCTTTCAGGGTTTGGATAGTACATTTATCGAGGAAGGCTATAGGCTATATATCATGATGCTAAAACTAATAGGAGCGGAGCAACGATGAAAAATGTTTCAAAAACGGGGGAAAATTATCACGCTACGAGCAATAGGAGACGCAAACGAGGTTGCGTGGGTCGGCTAGTCGTGATATATCTAAGTATGTATATATTTTGGATAAATGTTTTCCTCATCAAACTTATTTAGATTGCGCAATGCCTCCAAATGTAACATGGTGTAATAATAACATTTTGACGAAACTAGTTTTTTTTTGTACAAGTCAATAACCGACCTGGTATGTAACAAGGATATTTAAAAACTATACGTGTCTAAATGACTTGACCTGAATGACTAATTCATCAACATATAAACCGTTGGGGCTACAAGCTTAAAATTTTAGCAGCCAATGCTTATTATGATATAAACAGCCATAAAGAAAATAATTTTTGGAAATTTTACCCCTAAAATAAGGAGTTGCGTGAGTCTCGATGTACGAGAGCGTCATTAAAGCGGCCTCGCGGAAGTTAGAAGTGTGTCGGAACAAGTGTGTATTCTTTACAAGACCCAGGTTCGCTCGTGCGTGGAGTACTGTTCTCATCTATGCGATGGTGCCGCATAGTATTTCTTTGACGCTCTCGATCGGTTGCAGCGGCGAGCAGTCCGTCGGTCAGTCGGTAGTCCAAAAGCCACCGAGTTCCTTGACTTCTGCGGCTGCGAAGAGGTATCACCTCTATGGCATTCCTCTATCGCCTGTATCATGGGGAGTGTTCTAAAGAGCTCTTCCAACTGATCCCCCTTCTCCATTCCTCTACAAGACAACACGCAGGCCTTCGCAGTCACCCTTTTAGAATAGAAGACATACGCTCTCGAACACAACGTTTCGGTTATTCCTTCTTGTGCCGAGCGATTAAAAAATGGAACTCACTTCCACCGCACGTGTTCCCTTTCCATTATGATCCCGGGTCCTTTAAGCGGGGCGTGAAAAAGCATCTTACTAGGCCACCATAGTGTGGGTCACTATGCTGCTTTGTCCACGTTCGCATTGAGGATAGTGACCACCACATTTGGATTCTACTTTTGCTTTTCATCAAGTAGAGTAACTTTGGTAGCTTGATCATAAAAAAATAAAATAAGGAGTAAACTGAGAATTACTCTTATCCTAAAAATTTGTATACCTGAGTCGGAGGATATAGGATAGTGTCGTATTAAGAATTAAGGGTGTGTTGACGGATTAGGAAGACAGAGTATCGCTATTCCCATTTATTCTGTAAGATACAATTAAAGTGCAAACTACGCAGCACAACTTCACTGCAAAGAGGCGGAAAACTTAAAACATGTCCTATAAATAAATAAATATTTCAGACATCTAACACAACGCCATCTAGTCCCAAACTAATCAGAGCTTGGGTACTAGACTATTGATACAAATACATATATAACTTCTTTTTAAATATATATTATTATACATAGAAAACACCCAAACTCCGAAACAAATATTAGCAGATCATACAAACATTTAGTGAGACCCGGGAATCGAACCCCAGATCTCAAGTGCAGCAGTCGCTGCCACTACGCCACCGAGGCGGTTTGTTTGTTTGTTATAGGGTTTCTTTAAAGGTGCCGACTGACCTATTATTATATATACTAAAATATAAGCTGCAGAGTTTGTTTGTTTGTTTGAACACGCTAAACTCAGGAACCGCTGGGACAATTTGAAAAAAAATATCAGTGTTGGATAGAACATTTATCGAGGAGGGCTATATGCTATATATCATCACGCTTAGACCAATAGGAGCGGAGGACCAATGAACAATGTTTCAAAAGCGAAGGAACATTTTCACGCCGGCATACGTGTTATATTTGTTATATTACGTCTGACAGCGTGGTAAAATAGTAAACGACCTCCTGTCTAAGGAGAGGCTTATGTTCATCAATAATAATAAATAAATAAATATTTCGGACATCTAAACACACAACGCCATCTAGTCCCAAGATAAGCAGAGCTTGTGTTATGGGGTACTAGACAACTGATACAAATACATATATACTTTTTTTGTAAATACATACATATTATAAATAGAACACACCCAAACTCCAACAACAAAGATTTGTAGATCATACAAACATTTGATCCGACCCGGGAATCGAACCCGAGACCTCATGATCTGCAGTCCCTCACGCCAACCGCGAGACCAACGAGGCAGTCAATGGATTATTAAATGTTGATGAAAACATAATTATGTGTTGCAAACAATGATTATTAATTATATATTATTTTTGGGAAACTTTGAAAAATATGTTTGTCTAAAACTCCCTTATTCCCACCATTTTTAACGTTTAAATTAAATAGACAATTCTGTCTAATCGTTCTCATGTCCATTTACTTTTAATATACTACAAGATATACATGTTACACTTCTTATTGAAACTGGCTTTTGCCTTCGGCTCCGCCCGCGTATAGATCGGATATCGCGGTAATCATTTTTCGAGTTAATGACAGTCACAAGTTACATGGCGTTCTATTGGGAAAATAATTATCAATATCGGTTCAGTACTTTCAGAGAGAACCCCCTACAATCTCACAAACTTTACCTCTTTATAGATAAACAAAATTTACCTACCCCTTAATGTGTTAACTAGCATGTACAATTAGAACATACATTTGAGTAAATATAATCCTTTCCTTCTAACAATATTAAGAAACACAAACTAAAAAAAGAAAAGAAAGATAACAATCTTAGATATTTTTAATTTCAACATCGAAGGACATTAAAAGATAGCGTGGGGTGGGTCGCCAGCCTTCCACGTAGACCCACCAATGATCCTAAATTAACGTCGCGAGGGGACTAATCGACCATTTTTTTCCCGCCTGATTACGAAAGGCTAATATTGAACCCCCTACCCCATTGGCTCAAACAAATGTTAACCCTTTATTCCTACTTTCCCCTTTCGAAAAAAACCCATAAAATATATCTAATTAAAAAATATCCCCGTCTAAGGTCTGACGCTCATAAAGAATGTCAATTAAGGCTGCGACGTTTTTTTCTTCAGTAAGTATAATTTTTTTTCGTAATAATTCCTGTCGTACCGCGGCCGCGCAAGGGTTAAGATAGCAAAATTAGTATCGGTATGAAATATTGAGTAATTTAATATTTGTTGGCCCTTTCTCCCTTCAGTGCTTCGGTTTGATGTTCCTTTTTTATCAAATTTAATATAAGGGTGGTACAAACACAAAAATTTGATTGGGTAAATAAAATATTACCATTTAGGAATGTTTCTTGTGTATGTTAAAGAGTTAAGCTTATGACTTCTGCATCACAATTTGTAACTAGAAGAGAGCACAAACATTAACAAGAAAAGTTTAAAAACTGTGACCCGACTACGTAAATATTTTTGATAAAATATATAGCTATGCTACTTGTCACCCGGTTTAGTAGTTTAGACGTCAGGGTGGGCACATACTTATATACATGGACTGCCAAAAATATTGCCTTTCCAGGCATATATAGGCATTTTCTTCGTCGCAGTCGAGTAAAAATAAGTTATAAGCGTTTCTCACATTGAAAAGAAACTGAAATTCGATAATCTAAGCAAATGGCGTAGTTGTGCATTTGACTACGATACAGGGGTAGAGGATTCGATTCTTATTTCATTTTATGCTATAGGTAGCAAAAGAGTAAATGAGTAAACTAGTCAATAGACAAGAATCTTAAGTTGTAAGAGGGTATAGTTTCATTGTGTTATGCTTAAATTAAGTCTAGAAACTACCATGTAATACACGTGTCTCATAATATTATAATATTAGTATTATCTATATAATATATATAAAATGTTTCCTTCATGTTTCGCAACAGAGATAAGCAAGTGATATCAAAATGACCTACAAATTGACAAACCAGATATCTATGTGAGTTTGTTTACACGCCTAAACTACTGAACCAATTAAGAACATTCTTTCACCAATAGAAAGGTACTATTTCAGTGAGTTATATAAGCTATTTTTAACGTGACAACCGGTATACCCGCGAGTACAGCCGCTAACAAAAGCTGGTGTTTAACATTCTGCAATTTTTTTTTATTTCTGAAGTGATTTTTAAAGAAGATTTAATACTAACATCGTTAGGAGTTTTGTTAGTCTTATAATGTTATTACGACTCAACCGTAAAACGTATTACTTATCTCATACGGCCGTCTGACTACCAATTTGGCCAGAGCCTGTACAATAAAATTGTAATGTACTTTGCAAATGTTTGATTAAAGTAAGAAAAAACGGATAACTGATAAATATAATACGTTGTCCATTTACGACTTGATAAGGAAATTTATCCAAATAAAGAATGTAAAATCATTATATACATAAAAAATCCTTTGTCTCCGGATACCGGATAATATACGGATCATTGTGATTTTCGTCGGTTCGATTCATACATACATATTCATCGTGAGGAAATGATCCAAGAGGGTTTCCTCACCGTAAAAACATAAAAAATTGAACCATGTTTTCCAGTCTCAGACTTAATGCTCTCAGCTATTATCTCATGCTATTATGAAATTTATTGATGATATTTTTTTATGTACAATATGTATGTATTTGCAAAAAAGTATATAAATATTCTATCAATCAATCCAGCTGTTATTGTACAAGCTGTGCTTTGTTTGAAGCTTTGCGTCAGATATCTTAAATATTTATTTATTATTATTTATTTATTTTGATAACGTTAGCATTACAGGGTTAAAAGTTTTAAAATAGAATAAGGATATCTTTAGATTAAATTTCAGGAAAAGAGTTTATAAAATAAGAAGTAATAAATATTTTGAAGTAACCTTTTTATCGAAACGAGGTGTGTTTGTCGTGCACTAATTCAATCTACGACACGAAAAATATCGTTGAGATTAGTCGCCGGTGAAAAAAAGTCACCGGAACAAGATGAACAGTCGAGTGTTTACTTTAAGCAAGGGTTCCGCATGTATATTTTTATTTTTGGAGAGAGATAATAAGTTATTAAGTAAAATAATACCATCATTAATGAAATAATGATGCGGGTAATGTTATTTGTTGAACCACTCTACCTCAGAAAACCCATGCGTGATTGCCTTAAAACGCATTGTCTGAATTTATTACAACTCTTCAGTAACTTTGATCTGTATCTATCATATTTACACAAAATAGTTATAATTTTATATACATAAATTTACAATGTATTTACACAATAAGGAATAGTTTACAATATATATACAAAGACAAATAAAACTGTGGTCAACTTGAGGTGATCACCAGCGATATATGTCTAGCCCTCTGTCCCATTAATTTTTGGTTAGTAATTTATAAACCTGGAATGACTTTTTTACAACCAGACAGTGGAAAAATATAACCTGGTTCTGGTTGGCTTTATGGCTGAACATCGATTTGGACGTGGAGATACCACCTGAGCTCCACAATCCAAGTGTTCATTATGCATGTTCATGAGTAAGATCGCAGAGAGGCGCGCAAGAATAGTCACCCATTCATAGAATGTCCTGGCTAGGATTATTAAACTTTGCAACGTATTAGCCTTATTGATCACTTAGACACGAGCTAATATAGCACCCAATACCTGCCATAACTGCCTCGTTGGTCTCGCGGTTGGCTTGTGCAACTTCTGATCGTGAGGTCTCGGGTTCGAATCCCGGGTCGAACCAAATGTTTGTATGATCTTCAATTATTTGTTTTGGATTTTGGTTTTTTCTATGTATATTATGTATGTATTTACAAAAAGTATATATATATGTGTATCAGTTGTCTAGTACCCATAACACAAGTTCTGCTTAGCTTGGGACTAGATGGCGTTGTGTGATAGATGTCTGAAATATTTATTAGTATTTTTATTTACCTTTAAAGGGGCAATTCTTGCATAAATATATATCATTTGAATCTGGGAAACAGCTTTAACTATTTTTAGGATTAATTTTTAGAATATTTACCAAAAAAATATTAAACAATGCTCGGTCATCTAATTACTAACATAAATACAAAGTAACAAATATCATAACAATAATGATATGATTTACTGATATGACACAAAGTCATTGCTCATCTCACTTAGTTGTTATTATATATACTGTGTACAATTCAGTAAGATTATTAAATTGATAAAATATATTTATATTGTTTCTATTTACGTTCTTGATTCTAGTATTATCATACTACGTTAGTAGGTATAGGTTATAGGTAGGTCTTTACCTGAACTAAAGTTAAAAGTTATAACAACAGAGTGTCAATGTACCATGAGTAAGAATTTTTGTGATACACCAATATCTAGTATTTTTTTGATGGAGATATTCAATTAAACTAAATGATAACTAGACGCAAGTAAATAAAGTTCAAAATTTATCTGTATAATTTTAAGGCTGAATATTGTCGTAATGTGAATGTGTGTTGGTTTTCGAGATGATTTATTCCTGTGCCAACGGTACCCTAAAAACTTGGTCGAAACCGGGAGAACCCGTGAAAAATCTTTATTAAATCCCTCTTGAGCTTAATAAGTTCATTTGGCAAGTGAAAAAAAAAATTTTTTTTCGCCTTTTTTGTAAATTAGTAAACATTTTCGGCGATTTGTATAGCTTTACTTCGGGGGTAATTAGTGATTGTCTGTAGGGGGTGTAAAAGGGGCGTATGGGGTGGCCTATTGGCGAATTAAATTATTTTTTCCGTTTAACTAATGAAGGGGAACGAAATAAATGTGGATTTAGAGATAAATTCGTGTTAGTTAAAGTTAAGACACGGTAATAAATTTGTATTTTTTTTATTTCGTAGGCAATTTAGAAAGCTCCCTTAAATTGGGTATCTTGAGACTGTCAGTTGACACTCGAAGAATATAGAAATAGGTTCATTTTTTGAACAGTAAAACATTTTTTCAGTAAACTTGTCCTAAACTAAATTGTTCTTCTTTTAAATGTACTCTATCTGAATTTAAATTTATGGTAAATATTAGTTTTTAAATTTAATTTTACAATAAGTAAATCCATATTTATATTACACATTATTATAATTTCGAAAAAACTCTGTCTGTCTATTACGCTTTCATGGCTATACCGCTGAACCTATTTGGACGAATTTGGGTATAGACAAAGATTGAAACTTGGAGAAGTACTACTACATAGGCTACTATTTGTCGTGATAAACACATCGTACACGCGAGTGGAAAGGCGGGCAATAGCCATTGTAGTTATAAATATGGAAATCTAACCACTGGCCAAACCATTAAAATATCTCAAAGAGTTAGTCTATGTAAATTATGAACATTTGAAATACAAAAGAAATTAAAATAATGCAAAAAATATTCTAAAACCCAGTACTGTATATTGTGATGTGTATGACCTTAGTTAGCGAAGCGTTCGGCCGACAATGAAATGTCTAAAATAACCTACTAAATGAGAAGGCAATGACCTGACCCAGAATGATTCATTAAACAAAATCATACAACACACGATTTCTGCTTAATGCAAACGACTGTTTCTTGGAAATTATCTGCTCATAATTGTCTCTAAGACATTTAACATCTAACTGGATTATATAACTAGGTACGATTTTAAGCATATTAACTTTTTAATTGTTTTTTTTTATGTGTTGAAAACGAGGATACTCATAGAATAAACATTATTTTCTTTTTGTACACCATAATCAACAACACCCAATACTTCACTGTTGGACATAGGTCTCTCCTTAGAAAGAGGGCCTACTATGACATGCTAACGAGACGGCTTAGTATAGGGTTTGTTTCAACTTTTCCTGCTCCTTACAATGATGTTGTCTTGTGTAGTTTGGTTCTTTCTTACGACACACATGGCACAACGCACTACGAATTTTTATTCCGTCACCATACATATGTTTTTCATAATTATTTAATTATGATGTAAGGTAATATGTAATTTGAGGAAATAGATATAGTTATATTATATATAATTATAAAGATAAAAATAAAGCGGTTTTATACTTTGACAGTCGTTAAGGACAATATAATGTACTTAATTCAGATGACGATGTAGTTTAATTGTATTAATGGAATATTCACATTGAAATTAACTCCAGAACTCTTTTCATAAGACAAAAAAATATAATAGCGATGGGAGGGGGTTGGAGTATGGTCCTCCGCTATCCTCACTCACTCACACACAGCGCAGGCGTTGTTTCATACCGGTTTTCTGTGAGGCCGTGGTATCACTCTGGTCGAGCCGGCCATGCATGCCGAAGCGTGGCTCTACCACGGTGAGAACCAGGTCTCTCTTTAGAAAGGAGGTTATATTCTCTAACAATACAATAGTAAAAATGGCCATGACTTTAACTTCAACGATACGTCATTTAAAACCTTGTCAAGGCGTTCCTTCGCTTCCGTAACCTAAATACAAAGACATCCTTGAACCAATTATACTAATTACATATTTGTAATTCCTAATTACTTCGGAATAACCAATCTTTGTTTTACTATTTATTTATAATTATTCGTAGTAAGTTATTTGTCATAGACTTAGATATGATTTTTTTAAATGGAATTCCCAAGTGTCAATGTCAAAATTATCTGTCACTAGTGGTTGTATTTAGTGTCACTACATGACAACTCCAGTGTACTGAGTATCCATTCCAATATTATAAATTCGAAATTAACTCAATTTGTTTTTTATGCTTTCACGGTTAAACCGCTGCACCGATTTCAATGAAATTCGATTGAGATGTCCGTGTGGTGTCTGATTCAGAATACAGTGTAATCTATACATCCCATGTGTGTCGTCGTAAAGCCAATTAGGGAAGCAAATTCGGGAAAACATCACTACAAAAAGAAAAAAACACCTCATACCAATCCGTCCGGCATGCGTAGTATAGTAGGCCAATGGAGGCATTGGCCTTGGATTTCTGAATAGAAGTATATTTCTAGTGTAGTGGTCTGTATTAGTGAAGTCAAAAAAAGTATTTAACAATTATTATACTAGTTGTTGCCCGCAGCTCCGTCCGCGTGTATGTCGGTTATAGCGGCAAATAGTAGCCTATGTGTTATTCTGATGTATAAGCTATATTACTGTGAAGTTTCATCCAAATCCGTTCAGTAGTTTTCGCGTGAAAGAGTAACAAATATCCATCCATCCATCCATCCATCCATACTTACAAACTTTCGCGTTTATAATATTAGTACGATGCTCAAACATCTGAAACATGGATGTCTGATCCCAAGCTAAGCATAGTGTACAACGGTCACCAAACTACTAATTAACATACTTACATATTTATAAATATGTACATACGTATTTACTACATATTATATAACAATATCCTCCACCGCGGCTGTCTGTCTGTTTGCGATAAACACAAAAGCTACTGCACTGATTTTTATGCAGTTACTAGTTGTTGCCCGCGGCTCCGCAAGCGTGAATGTCGGTTATAGCGGCAAATAGTAGCCTATGTGTTATTCTGATGTATAAGCTATATTACTGTGAAGTTTCATCCAAGTCCGTTTAGTAGTTTTCGCGTGAAAGAGTAACAAATATCCATCCATCCATCCATCCATACTTACAAACTTTCGCGTTTATAATATTAGTAGGATGCTCAAACATCTGAAACATGGATGTCTGATCTAGCAAGCATAGTGTACAACGGTCACCAAACTACTAATTAACATACTTACATATTTATAAATATGTACATACGTATTTACTACATATTATAAAACAATATCCTCCGCCGCGTCTGTCTGTCTGTTTGCGATAAACACAAAAGCTACTGCACTGATTTTTATGCAGTTATTACTTATGGTTAGAGTGATTCTTGACGAAGGTTTTCGTGTATAATTCGTAAAATTTTTGTTGAAGACGTTGGAAAACATAATGCCGCACATAAGCCGCAGCCAAGGGAAACATAAGCTATATAATATTTTCTGAAATTGCATATAGACACAGAATAAGCGATCGTACTCATCACACAAAGATTTGATCTTCTTGGTAATCGTACCCACAACCTCTGGATTAGCAGTTATATCAAGAACCACTAGAATAACAGGTCTATCATTAATTAAGAAATTAGAGCACATAATCAAAAGTAGAACTGATAAAACATTAATGTAAGTTCGCTGTACGCTCAGAAACTTATCACCGGCACAAAAAAATGATAAAAATATCTCAATCAATCTTATGTTATTTATATCTTTTAATAAAGATATAATTAATTAATAAAATTAATTATCGATCACAATGCTTTCCAAGAAGTGATTACTTTTTCCTGTTTTTTAACGAGACACAAATTTCATAATACCACTTATTACTATGCTCAGTAATATTACATTCCTAAAACCATTTTGAAATTGGAAAAATATTAAAATCTATTTATTTTATCATCACCATCATCTTATCATATTATTATTATCATTAACTAATGTGATAAAGACTGATATTACACATTAAATACGGGAGAACAGGTAAACGACCGCCACCAATGGACATCTGCACCACAAAATGCAACGCTGCGTGACACAGGAGGGTGGAGGTCTTCTGGTAACTTTATATAGTCGATGAAAAGCCGAAAGCAACTACAGAATTGTTGGAAATCTGTGTTATGGTGGAACTGGCCTGCCTTTAGCCAAGATGGAAGTGTTTTGACAACGTGACTTAGCAATGAGATGACGCCATTCTCATATATTTGACAGTTTTCTAATAACGTTTACGTTTTTAGAATGTGAGGTACGTCCTCCATAGCGCAAGCCTTGGGTGTCAGGTGAGTCCAACAGTCACCCTATCAGAAGCAGACCGGGGTGGTGGTGCGAGCTTCATAAAGTGCTTGCGCTCCTTTTCTAAATAGAAAAAGAGCATCAGGATTCCTACACAGGAGGGGGCAATCTACAAACCGAGGTACATCGGGGTTCCAGGGATTTCCTTTCGAGGGTGCACCTGGTTCCCCGGTTTCTAGTACACGAGACGGTGTGCGGTTTTTAGTCGGTTCGAGTCCGACATAGCCACAAGTCATCAGAGGGGAATTTCACACAAAAAAAAAAATAGGTGGAGGGGGAGCTGCATCTGTTGAAGCATGAGCCACATTATGGACATTAACAGTCTTTTATAATCAAATGTTTGACATAGGACTCTCCTTAACAAGAAAGTTTTGGCTTAAAACATCACACTTGTCAGATTGCTTGGTATGCAATTTGTTTGAAGTTTTCTTTCTCTTTCTAGGGATGTTGTCCGAATTATCTTAATCACCTCTTACGATATCCACGGAATGAATAAAGGTAGTGACACTCTTTTGGGGAGGAGAGGAGGAGAGAATTGGCCCACATTGGGTGTTTTCTATCTATAATTTGTATGTATTTACAAAAAAAAAGTATATAAGTATTTATATCTTGTGTCAACTACGGTGAATTTCCGTGCGTTTAGGCGATTCTGCCATACATACTATAGTAATCAAAAATAGCTCACTTAGGACCCATAATATTTCATCCGTGGTGCTTTCCGGTTTTAAAAAAGGTGTTTGCCTATTTTGACTTCATTTTGTCTCCCGCTTTGCTAGGAGGGAAGTGGACTTATCATATTTCCATTCCATTCCAATCCATTCTGTTATTTCTTCTGATTAACTTCGTTGCGGGTTCCAAGACAGTTATTTTTTTTCCTGGGACTTCCCGAGTGTCATAAGTCGGTTTGTTTGTGGGTCACTGCTGTTGATCCTGGTGTACAGGAGTTACAGTGGTGGGCGTGTGGACGGGATTAGTCCCTATATCAGTCGTCTAGTACCCATAATACAAGCTCTGCTTAGACCTGGGACCAGATGGCGTTATGTGTTAAATGTCCAAAATATTTTTTATTACCATTTATTATTACATTAGGAAATATCTACTTCAATGCTTACATAACTTCCTTTATATATTTATTACCGATAATATTGTCTCTGTTATCTTCTAAAAGTGATTAAGATAACTTTTGTGCAAAGTACTAATGTGTTACTAATTTCTTAGCTGTCTAGTATTCTTAGATATGATAATATTGCTGTTTAATTTATGACTTACGGTCAAACCAATAGCTGGCAATATTCCAAGGTCTTTGTAACGCTGGTTTTTACAATTTCCTGTGTACCATCTGTGGTATACTGCTTATTTTGCGTCGTGATATGCGAAATCATTGATTATTTTAGACACTAATAAATAAACTTACTCTTTTACATGCGGTTTCGAGATTCTAACAACAGACCCGCAGTTTTGCATCCATTTGCCTATTCACATATTTGTTTAAAGATTGTTAGTATTACGAAATTGATTTTTTTATTTTTTGAAGACTTAAAGACTTAAAGAAGGGTATCAATGATACAAAGTATTTAAAAAAATTGGATATAGAGGATCTCTTTCACATTGTGTATTTTTCAGGAAAGTAAACTTAGATTAAATTTTCTCGTAACTGTTTCAAAACAGTTAGTGATAAAATACGGAACCCGAAACTACGCATTGTCTGATACACAGTTTGCTAGATTTTCTAAAATGACGTGTCATTATTGTACGTTTTTACATATTTATCTTAGTTATTCATAAATACCGCTAGTAATACCGTTATCGATATTAGGTACCGAAATACTACCGTTATTATGTGTGTGGGTGATATCAACATGTATCAATATCTACATAGACATATCGTACTTGCGGTAGTCTGACGACATTCACCTTGAAACAGTACTGACCCACATTGTGGTTCGGAGCGTGACGTTTACTGATTGGGGTGTAATTAATAGTGCGCAATATTGAAGCCCAATGAAGCAGAAGCACATCAATACGCCGCCATATTGTGGGACTCCGCAAGAATGCAGCATGTTGCTGTGTGTGCATTCGCAATCAATGCACCATGTCTGTATGATATAGATACATATTATGGGTAGAAAAAAAAACTGCCTTGTTGGTCTTGACGTATGCGACTGACGATTGGGTCTGGGGTTCGTAGGCCGGGTCGAGCCAAAAGTGCTAATGAGTTTTTCTGATTTTGGAAATACTTAATAAGACCTCATAGTTTAGAAGTTGGGGTCTGAACCTCTGTATCTCGGAGAGCACGTAAAGCTGTCGGTCCTGCGCCTGATATCTCCCCGGTCGTGTTGGATAACCGTCCAATCGGGTACGAGAGAGAGAAGGAACAGAGAGTGCACCTGTGGTTGCACACACACTTGTGCTCTATTTTATCTGCTGCGTAGCTGGCTGGTCTCCATTGAGACTGGTTGCAGTGGCCGTTATTAGGTAGAATAATAACATGTGTAGGAAATATG
This sequence comes from Spilosoma lubricipeda, assembly GCA_905220595.1. NCBI lineage: Eukaryota > Metazoa > Arthropoda > Insecta > Lepidoptera > Erebidae > Spilosoma > Spilosoma lubricipeda. The sequence goes on along the minus strand of HG992293.1, from coordinate 16,042,708 downwards.
TGTGCAAACATTGGTGAACTATCAGTGCCTTCTAATTGTATAAGGGCAGAGATATCATTCAAGGTACGTGACTACCTCCATGTATGGACACCTGCAATTCAACAGTCTAATGTTTATTTGACCTTCAGGTAGAAGCATAGTATACTATTATCTTGGCCGAATCCGCTAGTTAAGAATTTTGTCCTACAACTGGCTTATAAAAATCTATATAAATATTATAAATTCGAAAGTAACTCGTCGAGATTCTTTGATTCTTAAGGAAGGATATAGACTACTATTTACTTATGGTACCGAGGGTTAAAGTTAATATATACTCGTAAATACATATATATAAAAAACGGCCTTGAATAAATAGGATGTACTGCTTCTAATTTTTTGATGCTTTTACTTCACGTATGACTTAGATGCACTGTGTGTCAGTGTTGGGAGTTCAAACACTACATGGGACGCTTTTTGTGATTCACAAATCGTTGTTCTGAGTATGGGTGTTCTTTGTGTCCATTTTATATATGATTGGAAAGTCCTCCGCGATACATTAATGTTCCTTGTCTTTAAAATAAGAACAAATGATCGTGCTCAACACTTAATATTTGTGAGAATCTACGACTTCTTGCTCAGCAGACAGGTTCACTTATAACTGAACCTATGGGCTTATTTATTACTTACTAGTTGTGGCCCGCGGCTCCGCCCGCGTATATGTCGGTTATCGCGGCAAATAGTAGCCTATGTGTTATTCTGATGTATAAGCTATATTACTATAAAGTTTCATCCAAATCCGTTCAGTAGTTTTTGCGTGAAAGAGTAACAAACATCCATCCAAACATCCATCAATCCTTACAAACTTTCGCATTTATAATATTAGTAGGAAGTAGGATAGTTGGACTACTAGCAGACCCGCTCAGCTAAGTTTGCGCCTCTCCCAACATTTTCGGTCGATACCCGGCTCCTATTGGTCGTAGAGTGATGTTACATAGCCTTAAACCTTCCTCGCAAAATGGGCTATCCAACAAAAAAAGAATTAGCAAAATCGGTTCAGCTGTTCACGCGTGATGTCGTGACCAAGGCAAATAGGGATTCATTTATATATATATATACAGGGTGTAAAAAGTATACATTATATATTTTGTAACATTACGTTTAAACCTTTTAAATACTTTCCGATCTCTTAATATATTAGATATAACAGCAGAATCATCAAAATGTTGTTTTATTTGCCCAGTACCACAGTGCAAACGCACTTGTAATAATTACAAATTATTCATTCCTAATCAGCATACCACTCTTTATTGTGACTCAGACAATTAGGAGCTTTCTACCTGCTGTACAATGATTCACTGTAGTACAACCTTTGTTTGTGTTCTTCGAAAGAATGCGACAAAAACCCACAGTGCATTCTCGTCGGTCTTTCGGAAACGGTTCATTTTGTTTTCATTTGTAAATATCATTGTAGTTAAATGCACTTTGAGTGGGTTTCTATGAATCAAAATGAGAAAAAAAGTGTACAAATATTGGAATTACCTTATCCCTAATAAAAGATCCTTAAGGACAGACCGCATGTCTTTTACTTAGGAAATAATAAGAGCCTATGAAGTCTTCATTGTTCGTCTATTCGCAGACATAAGTAGAGAAAACACAAAGCACAAAGCAATGCCGACAGAAGTAAAAATTATAAACAAACAGTTCTTTATTTTTTATTGAATAGGCAGGCAAACGAGCAGACGTATCGCCTGATGGTAAGCGATTAACGCCGCCCGCCAACACCTGCAAACACCAGAGGCGTCACAAGTGCGTTGCCGGCCTTTGGGGGATACAGAGGGGTGATAGGGGGAGGGGGTTTGGGCTATAGGCCTTCGGTACCCTCACTCACTCGGTGAAACACATCGCAAGCACTATTTCACACCGATAACAGTTGTTATTTATGGATTTTTAAATTTGTCTTAAATTTAATTTTGACGAACTGTTGTGTAGGGTAGTGAGTTTATAATTACAAATAGTAGTTGGCTCAAGCGTTAACGCGTCACTTTATCATATAAGTTTTCACTCAAATCAAAAAAAATACCAATCAAAATGAAAACTTCCAAAAGGCTCCTCCTTTTGGAAGTCGGTTAAAAATAGAATCTGATGCCGCCTCGGTGGCGCAGTGGTAACGTATGCGACTGCTTGAGGTCTCGAGTTCGATGCCCGGTTTAGACCAAGTGTTTGCATGATCTGCAAATATTTGTTTTGGATTTTGGGTGTTTTCTATGTTTAATATGTATGTATCAGTTGTCTACTACCCAAAATACATGCTCTGGTTATTTTTTTACTAGATGGCGTTTTATGTTAGAAGTCCAAAATGTTTATTTATATTTTTTCTCAAACAGAATAAAAATCTGTGACACATTTAAAAACAATAATTGAAACCTGTGGACCTCTAATTTTGTGATCCCAAAAAATTTATTTCATTTCGATTTTTGGTTCACAAGTACTTAAAACATAAACTATTTAAATCAAGTAAAATAATATTTTCTTTCGATGACAAAAGTACCTAATATTACACCTAGATATTACCTAGGTGTATATGTAAGATTGTGTTTTATCTACCACAACTGATCCAATATTATTTAAACGCAAATTTAGAACACGGTTTTGTCATGAATCTAACTTGTCTAATTTTTGATCGATCTAAATAGCCATAGACAAACGTTACAGTCATATTTTCGACCACAAAAACTGCTAAGCCGTCATTTAAAGCATCTCTACCATATAACATACTAATGAAATCGATTCCTCACGATTAAACGTGATAGACTCGATATTATTCTGTAGACACTACACTGTGGAATGTCGATTCTAAGTAAGATTACAATTGGTAATTCTCACACGTGCTAAGAATTGTTTTTGTATAGTATGCAATTGTTTGGCGCATTGTATTTTAATTGCTGCCTTTGTGTATTTGGATTTCAATACGATTCTTAACATTTAGAGGTGCCTAGCTTTTGACTGTGGCTCTACGATAAAGAGAAACCTATGTCTTGGTCTTGGCATGGAGATACTTAGTCTAAGTATCTCCATGCCAAATTTCATTGAAATCGTTGTAGCGATTTAGCCGTTCAAAGCGTAACAGCCAAACAGTGTTAAAAAGACAAAAAATATAAAAGAAAGATTCATATGTTAGAATGTAGTAGGTACAATAGAACGTTATTACATTATAATACGTTTCTTATATTCTACCTTACTTTTGAATTAACAATATTACAGTATTAGTACTACTATGGATGTTACAATCTATAAAGGTACATGAAAACCGAAATGTATGTACCCGCATAACTTCCGATCGGCTGCACGAAATTAAATAATGCTTTTTTTATGTGTTCATTATTGTTAGAATAAGGTTTGTATGCAAGAAAATTTAACAGATAACAAGAACAGTCAATTATTTGTCCGCGACTGTACACTGCCTGTGGGAAGGTGAGACAGATAAGTTCGAACGTCGTAAGGTACGAAGTTCACCGGGTCGATGTTAAATGTCTTTCAATCTGACTTATTTGATTAATTTAAAGTTTTTATTTACATAGACGTGATTTTCAGGCAAGTAGGGCAAAATAAAATCACTTTACTGGAAACCAGTGATTATTATAGCCTATTTATACTTGCAATTTAAGAGTTATAAGTTTGTAGCTGCCTTTTGAGTCCGTCCCTTATAAAATAAAGAATTGAGGCTTTTGCTTTTCTAAAATCACCTACTCAACGAAACCATTTTTCTTGTTAGAGTTTCTTCGAATAGCAATTGACACCCAGAATCAAAATTTCCCAATTACGTTGGTTGGTTGTGTAAAAAATTGTAAAAATACTACTTAGCATAATAAATGTCAGATACTTATATCAAAATTTAAATAAAAACAAATTACTCATTAACTCGGTTATTAAAACAAAACTGTGTTTTTTGTTTTGACTATGTTTGCAAAATATATCGGATTGTTATTCGTCGATTATTCGATTATTCGACAACCATGCGTGAAACATAATGTTGTAAATCTACTTACATTCTACATGTATGAATCATTGTCCAAAAGGCCCACAACACCTTTCGCCAAATCATTCATAGTGCTAAAACTTTCACTCCATACTGACCCATCGTTATTGATTATGAAATGTGCTGACTCAAATCCTTAAAATTTCATATACCTATGTTAACAAGTCACATCATTTTAAGTCTAGGTAAAAACCGTCTATCAAAATTAGAATGGTTTTATAATTTTTATAAATTACAAATCAATGTATAAAAAGGTTTGATTCAATATTTCTACGCTACAAAATTATTAAATTATGTTCCACCTCTCACTTTAATGAAAGTAAGTAACAATTATTCTAAGAAATATGTAGTCAGTATTTTTGTCCAGCGGCTTTAAAATATCAGTGGACAATGATAGGTTGAACAATAACGGCTAATAATAATAAAAAATATTTCGGACATCTAACACACAACTCCATCTAGTCCTAAGCTAAGCACAGCTTGTGTTATGTGTACTAGACAAATAAAAACTAAATACATATTTACATTTTTTTTTGTAAATATGTACATATTATACATGGAAAACACCCAAACTCCAAAACAAATATTTGTAGATCATACAAACATTTGGTTCGACTCGGGAATCGAACCCGAGACCTCATGATCAGTCGCACACGCCAACCGCTAGACCAACGAGGCTAATTCTACATTAGTTTTATTAACCACGGCTCTAGATGCTTGTATAGATATTGTAGCATAGTAGAAGATTTATTCAATCACTTGATGGTCCCATACAATATTCTCAATCATCATCATCATCATCAGCCTATCGCAGTCCACTGCTGGACATAGGCCTCTCCAATTTCGCGCCACTTGGTTCGATCGATATTCTCAATAGTTTTAAATAATTGGTGGACTATAACCAAAGTGGTTTAAAACTAAGAACTGCCACACCACTTATCAATCAGATTAACATTGATATGTTTTAAATAAATATACAAACGCAGTTGCGTATTCTAGTTTTTGAGTGCAAAATAAATATATTTATCTGCCTAAAGGTCTAACAGTCAAGTAGCAACATTAAATTTTGATACGTTATCTACCTAACCTCGATACAAAAAAAATATAGTAAATACTCAATACTACAGAAGATGGTTTCTTGATAGAGGCTATGTTTTGACAACGCTAATTCTTTGATGACCTACCTACCTGAATCCGCCTTCTCTTAGATAACATCCATCAAGTCTTCAAGTTTATGTTTTAACATAAATACTTATGTGTTAATGCGAATCTTAGATGTATCTCGGCATCGTTATCTAACCTGTTGTCAAGTAGGTGAAGTAAGTTTTAAATGTTCTTGGCAAAGGAGTCCATGATCTATTTATATGTAATCTGTTATTGGACATTATAAGCTGCAGAGATGATTCTAATCACTTTAATAACATCAAAAACATGTAAAAATATGTTAAGGTCTCGCAACGCAGTTCAGCTGTAAAAAGATGTAAAATGAATGTAAACTAAGTCAGTTAATTTGGTACCTACCTATGTCCGGGAAAAACTGTCCACAGCACTTACCTAACAATATTTCATGGTAACTGTATATTCTTTAATTTTTTTATAAATTCACTGTCTTAGCAGACGCACACAGATTGCAAGCGTTTCCTTGATATTTGAAGAAGCATACAACAATTTGTTTGGTAAATTCATTTGATATTTAGGAAAAAGGGATTAAGAGAAGCTTTTATTTTTATTAAGGTATAGGATAATTAAGAAATATAATTATATACAAGTGATTGTAAAGCTAACGTCGGCTATGAAGATTGTGTAGGTAAGCAAATCCTGGTAGATTACTCCATCCTTCTAGCCAAGTATGACTATTAGTATGACTTATTAAGAATATAAAGTGTTCCTTTACATTATTACCTACGCATGACAAAAGCACTGCAAATAGAAGCAATCGGTTTTACAGAAGGAAAAACCCTAAAAGAAACTTTATACTACCCAGTCTAGCAATCTCTATTCTAAGATCAGGCTTATTTCCATCTACGAGTAGTTAACTATTAATGGTTCTTGATATATTCTACATCACCTGCTTCGTTGGTCTTGCAGTTGGCGTATGCGACTGCTGATCGTGAGGTCTCGGGTTCGATTCCCGAGTCGGACCAAATGTTTGTATCATCTACAAATATTTGTTTCGGAGTTTGGGTGTTTTCTATGTATAATATGTATGTATTTACAAAAAAAAAAGTATTTATGTATTTGTATCAGTTGTCTAGTACCTATAACACAAGCTCTGCTTAGCTTGGGACTAGATGGCGTTGTGTGATAGATGTCCGAAATATTTATTTATTTACCTTGCATCATATAAATGTTCTTAACAACTGTACTAATCTGACACTTCATAGATTACATATGATATAATTTCATGTTATAATATTTTTAATTGTAGTAGGTAGCAGTTTATTTAGCAGAAAACCCTGATTTTCAAGGAAATTAAAATAGTTTTTACATATCCAAATAACACTTTAAAATAAAAATAACTTGGAAAAACGTCGGTCATCTCAGAATTGTTACGTGAATTCCCATGGTATTAGATTAGTTTACATTTAAATTTTAATTAGCCGAACCACTCAACCTCGTTTGCGTCTTTTATTGCCCGTTGCGTGATAATTTCCCCCCGTTTTCGAAACATTTTTCATTGGTGCTCCGCTCCTATTGATCCTAGCGTAATGTTACATAGCTTATAGCCTTCCTCCATAAATGTACTATCTAACATTGAACGAATTTTTCAAATCGGACCAGTAGTTCCTGAGATTAGCGCGTTCAAACAAACAAACAAACTCTTCAGTTTTATATATTAGTATAGATGGTAATGGTAGGTATATATAATAACTAGCAGACCTACGCAACCTCGTTTGCGTCTCTTATTGCCCGTCCCGTGATAATTTTCCCCCGTTTTCGAAACATTTTTCATTGGTGCTCCGCTCCTATTGACCCTAGCGTAATGTTATATAGCTTATAGCCTTCCTCCATAAATGTACTATCCAACATTGAACGAATTTTTCAAATCGGACCAGTAGTTTCTGAGATTAGCGTGTTCAAACAAACAAACAAACAAACAAACTCTTCAGCTTTATATATTAGTATAGATTTTCAAATCGGACCAGTAGCTCCTGAGATTAGCATGTTCAAACAAACAAACAAACAAACAAACTCTTCAGCTTTATATATTAGTATAGATAAAATAATAATATAATAGGTAATATTCTGCTACAACATTACCAGGCTTAGTGGAATAGTACCTGTCAGGTAAGAGCTTGCTTTGTTAACTTGTTATATTAATTCAATACTAATCTTGTTATATATTATTTGCTAAGTTGCCACTTAGTGGTCAAAATATGACCAGATTCCTGTTGAACAACTCGTGGCAATTAAGTATACCCGTACTTGTCAAGCTTCTGTTTCAATAAGTATAGTTGTGTTGTTGTCACATTATCCTAGGCAGAATACAGTATGGTTTTATTCGTTTCTTTTTTGACAAAAATAAAAAGATTGGCAAAAAGAAAACACGTCACAAGTGCGTTGCTGACTTTTAAAATGGGAGTATGCTCTTTTTCGTTCTTTTTTTTATTAAATAAGCGATTTCCGTCGCCCAAGGAGAGCCGCTAAAAAAATTTGGTTCATTATCATAGCACAGGTAATGCCTAGTTGGAGATCGGACTGCCCAATGCAACATATGTCAAGTTATTGTTATTATATTTATTTAGTTATTGCATAAAGCCACAGCACGAAATTCCCATACTAGACCGATATCGAAATGATTTAGTAAATTATTTACCTATTTTATAGAGGAAAATAATGATTCCTTTACCGCAATGTTATTATATGCATTTATTTCATATTCCCTTAATAATAAACACGCCTGTCATTCATGACTAATTTACAAAATTTTAATATATTTACATGAAAAGCGACTCTATTGGGAACGGAATAATGTTCAAACTTGTCAACAAGGGAATGTGTGACATTTAAAAAATAAGTGGATACACTGTACTTTTATAGTATTACACTCGTACTTTCGAAGTCGCAAGTAATTGTAATGAGATTAAGACCTTATTGTATGAATGGTTAAAGTCGACTATAGCATATCTTGCTTTTACACTTTTGCAGTTCGCAGCCTTGTAACGTAAAGCACGTACAGGCAAAACCAAAAAACCAACTTATTTTACAGATCTTCGCGTGCAAAATAAAAGATTTACTTTCTAAATCAAAACTTGATAAATTAAAGGATTGTAGAGTACTTATTTGTTTTTTCTTCCGATGTAATCTAGTTAAAGTATATTGAACTTTGCTGCTTTTCGTCAAGGTTGAAATTTGAGCCAAGACAAAGTAAGAATTACTTTCATTCATGAATCGTTCCACTTAATCTCCTATATACTCGCCGGAAAGTCCATTTATTCAACTATGTTCTACCGATGTTACATACAGTTCAAATTATTTTATGAGGCCCAATGATGCAGAAGGATCACTAGGCCACCACTGTGTGGGTCACCATGCTGTATTGCTGCATTGACTGCATTCGCAATAAATATGGTGAGCACCACTCTTGGATTCTGCTTATTTGCTTTCCATCAGGCAGAGTAGAGTAATTTTGGCAGGGCCATAAATAAAAATGACTTGATGTTTGTTATGGTGTGCAAATAAAAAAAAAAATCTGTTCTATTCTATTATATTTTAACAGTATTTTGAAGTGAAAACTTGTATAGTACCGTTGTGCACTTTAGGTAAATTTGTTTTGGCATGGGTGAAAAACGTTAGCTCGCGTCAGGATACGTGACCTGATCGTAAGAAGACGGCACAGACGGTGACAGCTGATGCTTCGACTGTCTAATATGACGTGACATGGTAATATGTTTATACATCAAAATAAGCATTTTTTACTTCTTTTTATCGCGCATTTTATTGAAAGAGCAAAGAGGTTCATTTCAGGTGAGCTTAAACAACTGTTTATTTACAGTTTAGAGTTTTTTTTCTGGTTTATCACTACTCAACAGTTTAAATACACTTTTCCAGCTAAATAGTATACTTTGTAAGCAAAATTATATACTAATAACTACTTTAGAACTTCTAATTCTAATGAAGGGAATATCCAACAAAATGTAAATAGTTTGTTAAGCCCATACAGAAAAGGCAAGTGTTTGTTACCTGACAATACTAATAGAAAAAAAAACCAAAAAGATTTAAAATAGGTTTGAAGAAGCTGGCCGAAAATATGTTAACGCCCTACTCATAAAGAGCGGGTGTTCATGGTGTGTTATAAGTTTATCACTATGTCTGTCTGTGTATCTCTCTACCTATGGCATCATAACTCCTATTTAGATAGACCGATCGGAATGCGTTTTTACAAGTTTTTTATTAACTTGCAATGTATGTATGTTTGGGTGGAATCTTGCAACTCAATTTTGAAGCAGATAACTTGAACCGATTTTGCTGAAATTTTGCAAGCATATGTATACCGCGTGACAATACAATGACATGGAGCTGATCTGATGCGATCGGCTGATCAGAGTGGAGCTGGAAGGTGGCCATAGGAACTCAGTAAAGAGACGTCGCAACATCATCGAGTTAGGACTCGTTTGATTCGCCTCGAGGCATTCCAGTGAAAGCTTGTTTTAAAAAAGCTCTTTAAATTAACTTATTTTACTTTATGCTACAAAATAAATGTGATATCAACAAAAAACATCGAATTTACTAAAATCACGTACACTTCAACACAAAGCTTAAAACTGTTTTGTTATCGCTGACTAATACTTAATTAAGATTGTATCAGAACTGCTAAAGAGCATTTACAAAGATTGTAGACTATTTTTTCAATTGACTGAATAGTTTGCAAAATGAAAATGATCATTTCTGTTAGCCAAATGACTTTTGACTCTTACAAAAACCATCACTCCGAGATTTGAAATATTTCGGTCGTAAAAGTGTACGCGCTTTGTACACTTGATACATATGTCAATTTCAATTTGACAAAAGTACAAAATCTGTGATAGTTAAAATATGTCTCCTTTTACTTTCAGTGTTAACATTTGTTCAAGAGTCACAGTACCAAAATAGCTATGAATAAGATCACAAATACTAACTAAAACTAAGAAACAATTAGTCAGCTTCTGTTTAATAGTGCAAATTTCCTAAAGTATAATTCCTCAATTAATTCATTTCAATACTATAAATTTAAAAGTAACTCTATATGTGTATCTGCTCTACGGCTAACACCTCTGTACCAATTTTAATGTAATTTGGTATACAGATACTTTGAAATCGATGGTACGTAATATGTACTAAATACATCATTACGATATAAGCACTTAAAGGAAAAATAATGTGGATATTTAAACTTAAAACAGCAAATAACTAAAAAGAAACCAAACTGCAAGAACACAATTTAAAAGTAATGCCCTATAAAGATGTAAACAGTACGAGGTCGAATCGAAACATGGCCCACTGAACGCTTTCAAAAAGTTTTTAAACAAATTTATAATTCCTAATTAAAACATGTAACTCGACATGTAAATGTACTCGATTCTACTATAATTACTTTTTTCGCCAAATTCGGCCATTCTGTTATTTCTTTGAAATAGCTATTAAAGATATTTTGGTTTTTTATACCTAAGGAATAAAATTATAACTTAAATGACCATCTAGCTATTTGGACGATAAGAAGCACTTAAATAAATAAGAAATAAAAATACAATATACGCGCGAAAAAACATAACCTTTCCTTGAAACTCACGAAAAACTGTAAAAATACTAAACATCTAAATAGCAAACATAAAATATCCCCCGCAAAGATTAAAAATAAAACAAACAAAAAAACTTACAGTGAGGCAAGGAGGTAAGCAACGAAATCCAAAACTGGAAAGAACACCACAAATATTGACACAAAAAATAGAAAAATAAACAATTCAAATAATATTTCTTAAATTTTAAATTGATTTAGTAAAGACGTTCGATGAGCAACTGGACGTTTTGCGGACTGATAGCTGCGCTCACTTCGATACAGAAGCAATCATTACTCCCAATCGAATATGAACCTTAGATCTATGAGCACAAGGTTAAATTTCTGAAACGAACTCAAAATTGTTCTACCGCGTGAAACTGTCCGAGCTGGTATTGAGGTCAGCGACGTCTTTTTTCTGTGATACAAATTCGCGGAACGAGAGAGTAATTGAAATTTGTTTAAGAACGAAAGAGAGAGGGCATTTCCTTGTTGTCATAGAGAAATTGGTTAAGCGTGGTCAGTAATTTAGTGCTGTCAAATAGATCCTTGTAGCTGTACACCACACAACTTGTAGTGATACTTTTAGCGGCTGCTTATTGTCTATGGCTTTCAATAGACATATAGTTAGGTATAGGCCGAAATTCGTTTTACATTCGGTTCCACCGAATTTCAACAGCTCGAGACAAATTTCGCCATTCAGCCGATATTCGATTCAAATGCTGAACATTCGACATTTGAAAAAATGACAATAATCATATTTATGTTTCTACTTCTGATGCTATCTACTTTTGCTGCTAGTTCCTTAGTACAGAACAGTAGCATGTCCAGAACTTTCTGTGAATGTCTATATTGTTGGATGGGGAGGAATAATTGGGTAGAGGAATGATAGGACTAGGTGGGTAGGTGTCAAAACATCAAGACATACAGCAATTACTTTAATATTCTATCATTTTAAATAGTTAGAGTTTCCATACAAATACATCTAATTTCTATAATAAATTCTTTAAAACTACACAACGAGTGTTGGTGCAAGTGTGTGTGCGGATCTTAGTTATATAAGAGTCACCACCTACCAGCTGTACACTACAACACAAAATGCCGCAACTGGAGAGTATTGAAGCTGGCCAAAAATAATTAGAGGAGCGCTTCAGCAAGAGAATGCAGCAAATTGAGTCACAACTGCATTGAACGGGCCCCTCGAAGGATACAGATTCTAGAGTTGCCGAAGAGTTCAGAACTTTTCGGGAACTTATAGATAGATAGAAAACTCTTTATTTGTACACCGTTTTACATATTTACAAGGGACATATATACATTTACAAGAGAATTTATATACAGTATGTTGGGCCTGTTGCGGAGGCAGATAAGTCAATGTTCTCAATAATCATTTTGTAGCGCGGATTCAACAATGTTGTTAGGCTGTAGTTATAAGCTTCTTTTTAACTTAATCTAACCATCGAGTGGAATAATTTTATTCTTTTAGGGCATGGCAATTAAAGCTTGTTTTTAAAAGTTTTTTGATTTAATTTATATTAGTCTTCTTCGATGCCAAGAAAACGCCTATCTAGCCCATGTTATAGCTAGTGTTCATATTAGATCAAAATACTTGAACTTCTTCTTGGACCAAGTACTCGGAAAGTATGGTGATGTTGGGTAATACTTGTGATATCCATGACCAGGTAGAGCTGACCTCTTTCATGATTTCTTCAAATTACTGGAATAAGCAAAGAGTTTTTTTAGAGGATCTCACTGTCTCTTTAACATTTTTTAAAGTTTATTGTGTCTGCTATTATCTGATAAGTAAAACGAAATAGTCTTTTTTTGTTCATGTAACCTCTCAACCGTATAAAAAGTGCTATTCCAATGTGTGCTGACTAACCGATGCGAAAACAAGTTAAGACTTGTTGTATGCAAGAAAGCACTGTGAAAGGAATTTTGCCGAATTTTGAATTTTTACCGAATGTTCGGACGAAGTTCATATTCAGTTAAAACAATATTCGGCACGTCGCTAAATATAATTGTTAAAAAGAATAAAGTCTCTTTGGTTTAAAAGCTTGGTGATATATATCAAAGTTAAAGACTTGACTATCTTGTAAATAGTAGAGAAGTCTTTTTTATGAAGATATAAGGATTTGAGTAAGGCCAGTATGGCATATTAGACCAAAACCTCTTTTCTAAGACGAGTTCTATGTCCAGCAGTGGACTGTTAAAGGCTCTTGATAATGATGATAATTATCTGAAATATGAAACTAAACTTTCAATAATATATATTCAAAGTTTAAAGTCTAGTGAACATACAGTTTTTGAAGGAAAAATAGACATAATAGAGTAGTGCTTGCATGTTTTTATCGACTTTGAAAATTGAATTTTCAATTTTAACTGTATCACATTTAATGTATACGCACACAACTGTTACTTAATATCTTCGCGTTAATAGTGAACAGGGTTCTATAATTCTACTTATGTAATTTAATCTTGGATTGGTTCAAAGACGATTGGAATTTGGATGTCTTGATAACAACAGTTCCCGGATCCCATCCTACTTCAGGCGCAGAATGGCACACTGTGTGGTTTTAGTTGGACAGATTCCGATGTACCTTTCAGCACAAACCTCAATGATGATACCGGAACCTGAGGTAAAAAAATATGAGTTTTCTACGTTTCCACACGTACAGAATAATTATGATTTTATATACATATTATGTATATTATTATTTACCAGCTGCGCCCTACGGCATTGCGTTAACAACAATCGCGGATAGCGCTGTGTGACGAACCTAGTCTAAAAAAGTAGCTTTAGTTACTCCTTGTATTATCAGATATTTGCCAGTAAAAGTCTGTTCAAAATCAGTCCAGCCGTTTCAGAGGTAAATCAACAAACAAACAGACAGATAAAAAAAAAGAAATGTTTTTTTGATATATGATCTGAATTTCGAGTCTTAGGAATGCCTTCCCCCCTTATTGTCAGCAAAGTCAACACTTACTGGTCACTTACAATAATTTGGACAGTTAGTACTTTGCTACTTCATTTAAAAGTTGACATTTTAGTAAATTCACTAATAAAATCATTAATTTTAACCGTCTACTCATTAAAACCGACTATGTCAATCCACCAGTGGATCAAACTGTGATATTTCATCTTATTTTTATGCTCCACTGGTGAATATAATAGCATCCATGTAGTTTTGCAAGATCTAACGTTATTGTTTACACAGGAAATCAGTGAGATGAACACTGCAAAACAAATAAATATCGCCAAAAAACAACTGTATGTATATCCACCATGTTTTATCGGAAACTTCAAGTCAATCACGTGGTTTTACTCTACTGCGGTGGTACCAACATGAATGAGGTTTTGCTCATCATAACTCCGTTGTAACCTACGGTTTAACTATGAGGAAAGCATCTAATTATTGTTCAAGATTAAGGCTGAGCGTTGCTGGTTCAGATGAATGAATAGAGTTGCTCAAGATAAACGTAGGCGTGTTTATTTTCTTCTACACAAACACTTTTAAATATACGGTAGCTCGTTTACATACCATTAATATAAAATTATTAGCACAATACCTGTCTATTAATTTAGGAATAAATTTCTATTTATTTTAGTGAAAATAGCTCACTCCGTTGGACAAATAGTCGATGCCTAAAGTGTGACCTTTTGTGGCGGGGTCAACTAGCATTTTTGTTTACGTTCGGATACATTGGTTGATATATTTTATGTTTGCATACATAGTGCTGAACAAATTAATGTACAAAGACTTTTAAAGTACATAGACTTAAGAAATGCTTAACTGACTATTGTGTTTTAAAATTACGATGCAACAGTGTGATGCATTAATCAAAATACCATCCGCTAATTAGGGTTTTTTAGGAAATTCAATAATTAAGGCTGGCAATATTCCGTAGAACGACTGCAGCGCTGGCTGGACTGTTGCAGATTAGGTTGTACTTTTATATGTTGTATGGTTAGGGCGGTCAGACAAGTTGTTGCATCCAAACAAGTATCAACAGTTCATCATTCGCAACAAAAGAAAGAAGAAGAATTTCAGAAGTGTTTAATTGAGTACCTACTTTATACAGACGTTTATTGGTACATAATAAACAAACATGGGTAAGCAATCTAATCAAAAAAATATACATACTGTCATCGAAAATAATACCAATGACCCGGATTTTTTAAATTAAATGGTTTTAAGTTAAATGTTTATTTAACAAAAAATTAACCTTAACATCCCCTATGAAATAAATACTCTTCAGTTCTTCATTTTGTCATGGTACAGATCTTTTTGATTTACATTGACTAGATACTAGAAGTACGCCCTTTTGACATTGTCATTCAGGAAATGAGTGGTGATATTATAATGGACAATTCTTCGTAATTTCAAGAGGTCAAAATATTATAATTTCACTTTCAGTTTTGTAAAATCTATTCACATGAAAATAGTGTTACTAAAGAACATAATATATTTGATGGTAGGACTCGTTTTTAAAAACGTAATTTTGAAGATATCGACGTTCAAATATTTTGTGCCTAGATTATCAGAATTTGTTACATATAAGTTGAATTTCAGTAGCACATATATGGATACGTTTGTTAAAGTCGAATTTTCTTTATTTTTGAATTGGACGTTATACCACTTTGTTGTTTATACGTGTCTTCTATGGTTTAATTTTTCTCTAATGGCCAAAATGTGCCAATGTTACCACTTTTATATTCAATGCAAGACAGGGGAAGAAGAATAATTCATATAGTGTTTTGACCATAGGAATCAAGTAGTGATGAATCAGCATTTTGCCTGCAATCCTGCATAACTTATCTTATATATATATACTGCAGTATTATCAGTTTTTCGTATAAATCTTTGATTTAAAAATAATCAAAAATATAGATTTAGTTAGTACATAATACATAATATTTTTTTATATAAAGAGGCGTTATTATCAGTAGGCCACATGAACCAAGCACAGAGGAATGGGATATTTACTTTCATAAAACTGGGACCCAAGCCAACCAGCTGCTCGCAGACTTTCTAGCTTGTTCGTTATACACCCTGGTGTAAGGCCAGGTGCCCGGTGCCAGGTGAGAAGTCAACTTCTCCCATGCGGAAAGCAAGACTCCAGAAATCGAAAATGTTGTCTCTGAAGAAAAAACATTCAAAGCTGTTGTTTTCCATATTAAGGAATTCTGATTTCATTGTTCTGGTTTTCTTAGTACTCTTTGCTCTCATGTCATCTCTCGAGGGGTGAGGGGGAACAATTGATTGGTTTTACAATGTTTGGAGATCGACATCTCATTCGTCTTGAAGATTTGCTTTCTCCGTGGTGTAATGCTACTGTCGGTGTCCCGTAAAGTGGCGTTTAATCTCCGTTACTCTGCGCAATAATTTGTTTTAATTTTACCCTCTCTAAACGTCCTCAGACACTCAAAACTCCTGGACCATCGTAGATACTACGAGGAAATAACTAGCCCAAGAAAAATGAAGAAAAATAAGCGAATAAAGAAAATAAAAATGTGGCATTAACAAAATTAGTTCTTACATAGCAATATGTAAAGAAAATGCCACCTAGAAAGTTTACATATGGAAAATAATGTAAAATATGTCGCGCGCCTACGATATACTGGAGCACCTCAATCCAGCAGACGTATCACCTGATGGTAAGCAACACCAGAGGCGTCACAAGTGTGTTGCCGATCTTTGGTGGATGGGGAAATAGATGAGGGGAGGAATTGGGATAAGGGCCTCCGGTATCCTCACTCACTCTGTGAAGCACAGGGCAAGCACTATTTCACACCGGTTTTCTGTGAGGCCGTGGTATCACTCCGGTCGAGCCGGTTCATTCATGCCGAAGCGTGGCTCTCCCACGTTATAATGTATGACTCCAGTCGAACCATTTTTGCTGAATTGATCAGCTTCCCGGCTTTTATTATGTCCTAGATTATTTAAGGTCGACTATTACTCCAACCGGTTTCACCCGAATGAGAGTTTTTACATGAAGCTACCGGTATCGGGTCTCAGCAATCCTGAGATCAAACTGAATTCGAAGGTAGAACTAGTTGTCAGTATATTTATTTCACAATAACAATAAAATTGCTATAGATGTTCATGACAACCGGGACCGACGGCTTAACGTGCTCTCCGAGGCACGGTGGGCATTTAATATTGTACTGAAGTATGGTTCCACAATTGGAATGGGTTTTACCCAAATGACAGCTTTTACACGAAGCTACAGGTATCGGACCTCATCAATCCTGGGATCAAACTGAATTCGAAAGTTACTAGTTGTCAGTGTGTTTAAAGCATTGACTTTACAATAACGATTGCCATAGATGTTCATGACAACCAGGACGAGGCACGGTGGGCATTTGTGCTTAAGTATGGTTCTGCAATTAGAATTAAATGAATTTAAAAAAAATTACACAACATTACACAGTTTACACAATAAGCAATCAAACTGCGTATAACAAAGTTGCTAGGTATTACATTTACTTGTATTAAAGTTGCTAGGTATTACATTTAGTTGTACAACACTTAAATTATTGTTTTTTTATGTTCTTTTGTGTATCTAATTATATTTTTAACGTCACTTGTCTTACGACATATTTTAAAAAACTATGTATTCTATTTCCCAAATATGTACTTGCTGTAATATGATTCAACATGTACAGTTATGTACGTTGTACTGTGTAATACAGAGATAATTTACAATTGAGCAATATTGTGTATCCTACCAAAAGTGATAGACAATAAATTTACCTTTAGTTGAGTGCGTTGCGTAGTAATATGACATTAAGTCATATTATTACGCAACCATTTACCACTGCTGAAAACGGCCATCCCCAAAAGCGTTAACCATCCCATTATTGAACAGTCATTGCAAGCAACTTTGCTCAAATCCTCGGTCCATTTAAGGGCACCTTAGTTCTCATTCGCTGTCTGCGTCTCAAGACCGACGCACTTCTAATTCAGAGTACTGATTCTTGGTTCCTACAGTTCTCTGACAAACAGTTTTCGTATCCTGGCTAGCTGGATGTCGTAGTCGTAAAGTTGCAATTTATATCATTTGAATAGTAAAAATGCCAAGAATTAAAGTTCACAATTCTTTAACCAAAAATAATTTAAACAAGATACACCCTTTTTCTTTCTTTATACTGTGTGGGAGGAGGGAAATTAAATGAAATAGAGCAGGCACAATAGGAGCAAAGCTATAAGAATAACCGAAGTTAACTTACTTCTGACTCGAAAATACCTACAACGATTCGAAAAGAAAAGAACCCATGACCTTTGAACATAAAATTTTCTTAAATTATTTATCTAGCAAAACGCTGCTTTGTTGTGAAATCTTTAAAAGTCTATGAATATCTCCACCATAATTTAACAAGCTAAAATTAAAAAAACCCCTACGCAAGCATTTTTTCGAGTATTCATACGCCAAAAATGCCTTACATCATTTTGGAAAAGAGCTGATATTCTTACACTACCGATACTAACCAAACACAGCTAAATTCCATCGCAAGGAAACTAGCTTTCAAATGAGAAAAAAACCGCATCAAAATCGGTCCATCCGTTTGAGAGCTACGATGTCCCAGACAGACACACACACAGCCAGACAGACATCGACGTCAAACTTATGACACCCCTCTTTTTGCGTTGGGGGTTAAAAAACAACTTTGTAATGTAAAGAAAACCACTTTTTAATCATGAAAGAATAGATCGAAATCAATAAATATGTTATTGCGTCATGAGCTAAAAAGGCAACATTACATTTCACTGAAAATGTAATGTTTATGTAAATAGATTACCATATGCTTTAAATTGTGCACTATTTACTACTAATAAGCAATACTTTTAATTTAAGTGACTGATATATTTATCTTTGTTCGTACTATAATCTTATAGGGTAGTTACACACTTATGAGTTTGTTATATATTTATGATTTCATATATATCAATAATTTTGGTGAAAACTAAAACAAAGCCGTCTAGTCCCCAGGGCATATCAGGTCAATACCTCCGTTCTAAGGGTGTGTTCATGCAAGACAAAGCTGTGGCTACGATATTTTGTCGTTGGATGTTTATTAGCTTCCCAAAAGCCTCCAACTAAGCTTCACGACTGATATGATATGATAATAACCGGGACCGACTGCTTAACATGACCTCCGAATCACGGAGATACTCATGGTAACATGCCATCAGGTACTGGCCGCGCCGTCATCGCTTACTCTCGGTGATTGTTTCTAATCACCGAGTGCAACTGGGCTATGACCGCTTCGAAGGGTGTGTAACAGCGCTTTATTATAGCCTGTTGATGATTTTATATTTAAACTAGCGTTTGTGCTCGACTCCGCTCGCGTGTATGTCGGTTAACGCTATAAAGTGTAGCCTATACCCTTCCCCCATCTTCAAGCCAAATATCATTCAATTCGGTACAGCAGTCTAGCCGTGAAAGCGTACTAGGTACTTTGCGATAACCGCCAACCACGTCACATGGGTGCTACCGTTCGATATTCCATCATTATCGAGAATCGATGACGTTATTTGCGTCCATATCTTAAGTGTGTACTGTACCTAAAAAATCTTACTGATAAGATACTTGTGTATGATACGGAAGAGACCACAAAAGGTATATAATCTGATTACAATCAATGGCCTTCTCACTTTGCAATTAGCGCAGAAATCAAACTGACGTGTGTTTTGCTATATTTAGAAAGTTTTAGTGAATATTCGTTAGTATTTCTAAAACATTGACAACTGACGAATATCTATCGTTAAATAATGCACGACCCGGGAGGACAAGCGGTACGTAGCAAAAATGTTCTAGGTGAGTACAATACCCTATATAATACCCAATAACCATCACCTGGGAGGAGACCCGGCAGTGGCACGTTATGGTGGTTGGTGATATTAAAACTCGGAACTGTATCCTCGAAGGGAGAATGCCCTTGTGCACCTGTTGCACCTGTGGTTGGCGAACAGGTGCAATAGTTTCCTCCCCTTTATTCTTTCTCTCACATTTATGGGCATAAAATAGAGATGTTTAGACACTGTTTTTTTTTTAAACCTTTCATTGATGAATCAACGTCTATCATCAAGAATCACTCATAAATATAGAAATAGAGATTTAGATTAAAGTAGATGAATCGCATCATAATCAACAGTTTTTAAAAATCCATGGTTCGAACCTCTCCTTAGAAATGAGGTTTTGGCATTTTATACCATGTTAGTCAGACGGGTTACTCTGGGGTTTATTTCAAGTTTTCCTTCTCTTAGCAAGTGATGGGTCCGACGTGGTTTGCTCCCTTAGTGGCCTCTTACGACACAATGACATATATTCAGCATTATGAACGGTTGTCGAGGACATGGCTCGAGGTAGATCACTATGTCGCTCAATTTCTTACAGGCCACGGTAACTTTAAAAGCAAACTACACTCTTTTAAATTAGTCGATTCACCATTGTGTCAATGCTCAACACCTGATAATAGCTGTGAACAGTCGGCTCATCATGTACTCTGGGAGTGTAGTCTTTGGTACAATGAACGTAACACAATGCTAAATAGCTTACAAATGACATCTGGGGCGGTATACTATGGGGATCTTGTGTCAACTACGGTGAATTTCCGTGCGTTTAGGCGATTCTGCCATACATACTATAGTAATCAAATATAGCTCACTTAGGACCCATAATATTTCATCCGTGGTGCTTCCCGGTTTTAAAAAAGGTGTTTGCCTATTTTGACTTCATTTTGTCTCTCACTTTGCTAAGGAGGGAAGTGGACTTATCATATATCCAACTCCTCCTGTTTTTCCTTCTGATTAATTTCGTTGCGGGTCCCAAGACAATAATTTTTTTCCTGAGACTTCCTGAGTGTCATAACTCGGTGTGTTCGTGGGTCACTGCTATTGATCCTGGTGTATAGGAGTTATAGTGGTGGGCGTGTGGGCGGGATTAGTCCCAACAAAAATATTCAGCATTACAGGCAGACTTATTATGTGTAAATACAATTTGTATGACCTGTGATGTCTGTACAAATTATGGTGATTAATAGGTCTAGTAAGAAGGGAGGGATACCTGCATTTGTACCATTGCTGTAAACAAATAGAGGTCAAATGAGGTAACAAAATATATATTCAGATCCGTGATTGATGAATCAGAGTAAAAAACCAAGTGACATAAACAAAGTAACGTTATCTGATTAAACCATTATGAATGTAATGGATGCGTGCTATTAAAAGTTAGTACTAATTAGTAGGTATATAGACAATAGACACCCTTATATGAATAATATGTACCGTGCGAAATATAATTTATCGTGCCTTCGATTGTTCTGTCATGACGTAACGAACTAAGCCGACTCTCAACAACTGAGAAAAAAAAAGTTTAAAAACGTATATAATCTGACTACGTAAAAACCTTTAATAAAGTATTAGCCACTACAGTATAATATACATACACGGACTGCCAAAAAGCATCACCCTTCCCCTTGTCTTCACTATTATCCGAATAAAAGAATGCAGTCATCTAAACTAACTTAATCCATCTAATAAAGGGCTTAAGTAAAGAAGTGAACTGCTAAAGGCTATTTATATGTTTAACTAGCTGAACCCCGCGGTGTTACCCGCGGTTATTGTTGTACCGCGAGTAACGCCGCGGGACAAAGTTAGTCTAAAACATGTAGCCTAAGTTACTCCCCAGATCATCAGCTACCTGCTAGTGAAACTCCCGTCAAAATCGGTCCAGCCGTTCCAGAGATTACCCGGAACAAACAGAAAGACAGACAGACAGACAGACAGACCGACAGACAGACAAAAATTTTTTTAACTACTTTTTTGGCATATGTACCGTGTATACATACATACGCATTTAGTAAAAAGCGGTTATTTTAATATTACAAACAGACACTCCAATTTTATTTATTTGTATAGATGATGTGATAAACTTCCACATAACCATTTATTTTGAAAATAAAACTTCTTAATTGGTCAACCTATTCCAAAAATCAATCGGGAAGTAGTGCAATTAACAGACAAAAATGAAAACATATTATTACATAAGTACAACGCTAACATTATTTTTTTTTATTCATGAGCCTACAAGTTATCGTGGGAGAGCCACGCTTCGGCATGAATGGGCCGGCTCGACCGGAGTGATACCACGGCCTCATAGAAAACCGGTGTGAAATAGTGCTTGCGCTGTGTTTCACCGAGTGAGTGAGGATACCGTAGGCCCATAATCCAAACACCCTCCCCTGTCCATGGGTGGCGGTAATTGATTACCATCAGGCGATACGTCTGCTCGTTTGCCCGCGACCTCCATAAAAAAAGTAACTCTACTCTGCCTGATGGAAAGAATGAGCATAATCCAAGAGAAGTGATATTTTTTTTTAATAGCTAAGCCAATGGCAACTTTCATTTTATTTAACTGTATATTTGAAAATATAACATGTTTATTTCGAGAATGTCCACTCGAAGGACGCCAATACACGTATGTCTATTAAATTGCATACGACCATGGGCTATGGTGGTCACTTAGCCGCAAGTGATCTTTTTTTTCATAATGATACTCACTTAACATCAAGTCATGACACGACGTGACGTGTTATGGTGATACTAAGTGAGTGTCTCATTGCCAAAAAAATCATCTTGATCAACGTGTCCTGTGCTTTAAACAGTTCACACAGCTATGTAGTAAGAAATCATTACAATGACTACTTCAGAGATAATTATCTATCCATTTTAATTGTCGGGGATTCCCTTTATGATGTAAAAGACAATGTTTAGTCAGTAGTAATTGTCAGAAGGTTAGGACTTCCCTGCAACGGTTTATTTAAGTTACAGGTATGGAACACAATTGAAATATTACTCACAGTTCATCCGTTTTAGCATCATCTACTGACTGTCTTGGTGGAAATCATGTTTGGAAGATCTGCAAATATTTATTTCGGAGTTTGGGTGTTTTTCATGTATAATATTTAGGTTTATCCATTGTCTTGTACTTATAGAACAAGCTGTGCTCAGTTTGGGACTAGAAGCCGTTGTGCGTCACATGTTAGAAATATATTGTTACTATTATAATTCCCTAAGGACCGGTCCGGCTCCTCGTCCACTTAACCTGGGTTGAAGAGAAGTGCTTCTCTCTTAACAGGTGTCCATAGGCAGTGGCAATCATTTGACGCCAGGTATATCTGTTTATTTGCCCCTATAGTTAAAAAAACTTGAGAGATGTCAAGGGACATCCGGATGGAACGAAGTTATAGTTATAGTTTGTACCTCAGTAGTCGATACTTTAGTATATATATATACATGTATATCTATTGTATATATATAAATATGTATAAGGAACGTCGTTCCAATGTTATAGCAAAAAGTGTCGTTACAACTTTTATGTCGTTACACTTATTCCGTCTAGCCCCCTTTCGCAACGCTCAGTAAGGAACATCGTTCCAAAACTTGAACTTGTAATATACAACCGCTTACCGCTTTGTCAATACAGATAAGTGAGCTTGTATCTTTATATCCATGTGGTAACAGGTAATAGGTATATAATATAAGCGACAAAGGGAGCAAATTACGCAGGATCAGTCACTGCAAAGAAACTTGAAGCAAAACCTTATATCAATCTACCTGATAGCGTGATAGTAGAATAAAGCCTCTTTATGAAGGAGGGACCTATGCTCAGCAGTGGGCTGTTGATTGATGTTCTGTTTATTTGTGTTATTATTTACTAGTTGTTGTCCTCGACTCCGCCCGCGTGTATGTCGGTTAAGCAAATAATAACCTATGTGTTATTCTGATGTATTATCTATATTACTGTAAAACTTAATCCAAATCTGTTCAGTAGTTTTTGCATGAAGAAGTAACAAACATCGATCCATCCATCCATCCATACTTACAAACTTTCGCGTTTATAATATTAGTATAGATCATCAGTAAAAAAATAAGTTAATGATTGAGCGGATAGCGTAGTGACCTACACATTGACCTCGCCGCTTTCTACTAATCTGAGTGTTATGAGTTCAAACGTCACATGGGAAAACACTTTGTGTTTAAACAAATTCTTGTTCTAAATCTGAGTGTTCTTTGTGTTCGATTCATGTGTGTTTGTAATGTACCTCGCGACACAGGAATATTCCTAGTGCGGTAGTCGTTTATAAGAAAAAAAAGATATTCTTAAAAGCAGTCTTTCTTGTTACTGTTAGACATCGTAGAAAATACTATATGTACGTACTATAAATCTAATCCATATGACTCTTCATCATACATTTTCTTTTCCAGGACTACAAGCAAAGGTGTTCCAAGAAGCTACACAGTTAGAAGACCCTTTGCCACCGCCACAGCCCTCGTCTCCCATTACAAAGGATCCCATATCTCCGCCATTTAGTTTAGCAGGATTAAACAGTGAACAACATACTGAAAGAAAGAAAAACAACCAATTAGTTAAAAAATGTAGAAAGTCTTACAGCTAGAAACAAACCATGTTATTGTGCACTGACTTAATGCTTAGTAGTACTCTGTAATGATCGGACGTTATTTAAGGATCAAAAGAAAAAGTTTGGCTGTTGACAACCTCTATGTTTTTAGAAGGAAGTTTGGCTCTAGTAGGAAGCTATTTTGATCCAAAGTCTATGAAAAATGACAAAAATATATCGAATAATTATCTTTAAAAAAATATAACTAATTTCAACATCAATACATTGATAAATTAGTAATACCTATACTGTATTCTTTAATTCTCCTCTTTTATGGGTAGTATTTTTACTTTAAATTTAGATAAGGCTAATTGCCAAGTTAGTGTCCTCTCAGAGAAAAAAAAAGTATTTTCCAAATCGTTTCATTAAGTAAGGAGTTCTGAGGAAGCAAATTTCAAAAATATACTACCGAGAACCTATTTTTTTCTGGAGTAGAAAAAGTGAAAACCAAGGCTTGGTATTACTACGAAATACCAGCTCGATTTAAGAAATGAATAACAAAAAGTTTAGATGATCTGAGATTTATATAATACATAAATGAATTGTAATGTAAATTATCTTTTAAGAGATCATTGTGCCGCAAAAAATTGTACCCACTGAGGAGTATGAAATTAGCCACAGTTCAAGTTGATGCGGAGGACAAATACAGTTAGCATAAAAGATAGTTTGTATAAAATCATTACTGAGCACTATCTAAAACAAAAAAAAATACTACAGCGTAATAGATCAACCTAAAACATGAAATACGAAAGTAAATAATTGTGTTAATGTTATTTCATGTGATGTCGCATTGGTAATCGATCGAAAAGAAATTTTGCACCCAGTGATACAAAGAAAAGCAATAGGGTTTCTTTTTTCAGCCAGAGAAAAGACGCTTCTATTTACGGGAGAACGAAAATGTTACATAATTCTTCAAAAAGGTTATATTATTTCAAATACATGTATTAAAAATACTAAAATATATGGCTTTTTACTTACCTACTTTGTTATTCTTCATGTTCCTCGTTTTGTTCAAGTTGATTTTAGAAACTGTCTTGGAACAGAGCATAACAACGGCTGAAGCTCTTTAGTTTGTCAAGAATAGTTGTAGTATCGATGGAATAGGAATATCAGTATTATCTTATAATGAAAAAACATCAGTTTTAGTCATTGTATACATAAAAGGAGAGGCTAACTCTTCTCCTTTCTAAGAATACCCTTGCATAAACTTTAATCTGATCAAATTAGGATAGATTAATATAAGGCTATGTTCAGACGATGAGCGCTCAACGCGCGTTTTGCTAACGCGCGTTTACAACTACATGTAATTTCATTCTAGGAGTACACATGCTAACGCGCGTTTCTAGAATGAAATTACATGTAATTGTAAACGCGCGTTAGCAAAACGCGCGTTGAGCGCTCGTCATCTGGACATGACCTTGGACTAAGACAAAGTCAAAATTACGTACAGAATGGGATAGAGATGGTTCTACTTATTTCATGTGGCTATTTAACATCGAAGCCGAAGCTGAGGATCGAACCAAGTGGCCATTTGGCAGGCACAAACATAAGAAAGAAACTACTACTTATATGTTACCAGGGTAGAAAGTAACCCGTTTAAATATCCTTCTAAAAATTTAAAAGCTAACCTTAAGACACCCTAACATACGCAGTATCCTACTAATATTATAAATGCGAAAGTTTGTAAGGATGGATGGATGTTTGGATGTTTGTTACTCTCATTGACTGCCTCGTTGGTCTCGCGGTTGGCGTGAGCGACTGCTGATCATGAGGTCTCGGGTTCGATTCCCGGGTCGGACCAAATGTTTGTATGATCTACAAATATTTGTTTCGGAGTTTGGGTGTGGTTCTATCTATAATATATATGTATTTACAAAAAAAAAAGTATATATGTATTTGTATCAGTTGTCTAGTACCCCATAACACAAGCTCTGCTTATCTTGGGACTAGATGGCGTTGTGTGTTTAGATGTCCGAAATATTTGTCCGAAATATTTACTCTTTCACGCAAAAACTACTGAACGGATTTGGATGAAACTTTACAGTAATATAGCTTATACATCAGAATAACACATAGGCTACTATTTGCCGCGATAACCGACATATACGCGGGCGGAGCCGCGGTCAACAACTAGTAAAGTCATAATTTCAGTTATTAATTTTGAAACACTTTCTGCAGCGCAAAGCATTGGCGGTCCTTAACTACGTAGGCATTTTCTTCCAGCCAACATTTGGGTAGTGCAGAGTTGTATTTTATATTAAACTAGTTGTTGCCCACGGCTCCGCCCGCGTATATGTCGGCAAATAGTAGCCTATGTGTTATTCTGATGTATAAGCTATACAAATAAATAAATAATAAAGTTTCATCCAAATCCGTTCAGTAGTTTTTGCGTGAAAGAGTAACAAACATCCAAACATCCATCCATCCTTACAAACTTTCGCATTTATAATATTAGTAGGATTATAAATATTTAATCTCAGTGATATAAAAAAGAGATTAGTGCTTGAAATCAACGTAACTCTATTCACAAGTAAACATGTAAATAATAATTTAAAATCTATACAAATAAATAAAATTGGAGTGTCTGTTTGTAATATTAAAATAACCACTTTTTACTTAATGCATATGTATGTATACACGATACATATACCAAAAATGTAGTTAAAAATTTTTTTGTCTGTCTGTCTGTTTGTTCCGGGTAATCTCTAGAACGGCTGGACGGATTTTGACGGGACTTTCACTAGCAGGTAGGTGATGATCCGGGGAGTAACTTAGGCTACTTTTTTTAGAATAACTTTATCCCGCGTCGTTACTCGCGGTACAACAATAACCGCGGGTAACACCGCGGGGTTCAGCTAGTAATGAATAAATTGTGTAGATATTATTTCCGATACCATGTCCCTGAGCACCTGACGATATGCATAGCTGCACTACCGCATACCTATCACACTATTTGATAAGGAAATGGTTTATAATCAAGTGAGGATCAAAATCTTCTTTAATTATGTG
This sequence comes from Spilosoma lubricipeda, assembly GCA_905220595.1. Taxonomy (NCBI): domain Eukaryota; kingdom Metazoa; phylum Arthropoda; class Insecta; order Lepidoptera; family Erebidae; genus Spilosoma; species Spilosoma lubricipeda. Next base: position 16,015,462 of record HG992293.1, on the reverse strand, counting down.
TTTGGAATGCTTGGTATGTCCTGTTACACTGACTCATATTTTGGATATGAGTCATGTAATATCTAGACATCACGGGTTCAAAATGTTAAAAATAAAACCTAAACCTGATCTGGTGCTATGAAATGTTTGTAAAATTACGTCATTTTCCTCTCTCTATCTGCTAATTTCCACTAAAAATTTACCAATCAAATATTCTAACAGAGTTCAGAAAACTAAAACTTCGCTTAAAGAAACTTTTCAGATAGTTTGTTTAAAAGAAATATGTTTTGTTTTTTTAAATATGTGCACATGTAAATGTGTAACTAAAGATTAACATAAATTACATGCACACTAAGTTTAACGATATTTACAAGAATAACTACTATGTTCGAAAATGTAATCATAATAAAAGAAATAATTGTAACTGGGTGAATGAGCGCTTGAAAAACATGTCTAAAAAGCGTGATGAGTTGTATCATATATGGTTAAAAGATAAAAATAACCCAGAAAAGAGATTATTATATAACAGGTATAGAAATAAAACTAATAAATATACACATTATTTAAGAAATAAAAAAAAATATGTCAGAAGTATCTCAAAATTTCAAAAATACAAAAAAGGTTTGGTCTATTATAAATAATTTAACAGGTAAACTAACACAACGCATTGACGATTGTCTTTTGAAAACATTTAACATAAGTCCCGCGAAATTAACAAACCGATTTGCTAACGAATTTGACAGTAGCAAGAAAATTGGTAATTTCTGCAACAACGCCTTATTAGATAATACTTCTTACTTGCCAGTACCTGACAGATCAATAAGAATAAGGCCGGCAAGTGAGTTAGAGGTTAAACAAATTATCCGGCAGATACCCTGTAAAAAAAGTCCGGGCTACGACGGTATCCGTTCGAAAGATATTAAGTTCGCTTCGGACAGATTGATACCAGTCATTACCCACCTAATAAATTGCTGTTTGAAGACAACTATTTACCCCGACCTATTAAAAATTGGAGTGATAAGACCTATTTATAAGAAAGGTAAACATGACGATTTTAACAACTACCGTCCTATAACTATTCTGTCATCTATTAATCTTAATATATATAAATCTCGTGTCACAATGTTTGTCCTCAATGGACTGCTAAACCACTTAACCGATTATAATAAAATTCGCACACCATGTGCAGTTCGATCCAACTTGAGAGATAGGATAGTTTAAATCTCAAATTAAAGGGTCACCCATCCTTAAAAAAAATTTATGGCACAACGACGTTTGCCGGGGCAGCTAGTAAGATTATAGAAAGATACTAAGTAATCAAATTAATATGTTTCTACAGGGAAACAACATTCTCAGCAAAAATCAGTTTGGCTTTCAAAAAAATAAAAGTACGACTCAACTCCTATATATATAATAATAACTTCACTAATGAAATCAATAGACATTTAAATGATAGAATGCATGTTTTGACATTATTTATAGATTTTAGCAAAGCATTTGATATGCTTAATTATAATATACTATTTGATAGGTTGTCGAGGAACGGTGTACAGGGACCGATGTTGGAACTTCTTAAAGTCTATCACACACATAGATATACCACCGTAAAAATACAAAACCATTTTAGTACAAAAATATTAACCACCAAAGGGACAGCTCAAGGGTCCATAATTGGACCTACAGAATATTTACTATATGTGAACGACATGAACAACATTGTGCTCTCAAGCTCGATATATCAATTCGCGGATGATACATGTTTGTTGGTGGCTCATAAAAACATTAAAGAAGCACAAAAATCACTACAGTCTGACTTCGACCAACTGTGTAAGTGGGCGCATGACACGGGTCTGGTAATAAATGCACAAAAAACAAAAGTTGTCCATATACATTCATCAAATAATAAAGCAAGTACTATACCTGTGGTAATTGCACACGAACACGACTGTCTGCATAGGGCAACCAGCAATTGCAGGTGCTCATCACTAGAAGTAGTTCACCAACACATGTACATTGGGCTTGTCATTGACAGCCGACTTAGCTGGCGACCTCACAAAGATTACGTTTGCAATAAATTAAGAAGCCTCATTGGCAAATTTTGTATATTAAAAAATAAACTTCCATATAAAGTACTGAGAATGTTATATGTAGCACTAGCTGAGTCGGTTGTCAGTTACGGGCTCAGTAGCTATGGGAGAACATACAAAACATACATGAACGATATCTATCATTTACAATTAAGACTACTTAAAATAATAGTGCCAAAACAGGTTAGACAGAGGTGTAAAGGTGATGAGCTTTTCAAATATTGTAATGTTATGAATGTTTTCAAAAGATACGAATTTAACACACTATCATTAAATTGTAAACCTGAATTGTTGATTGAAAGGACCAGACCAAATAACCTAAGAAAAATTGTACATAAAAACAAATATCTACTCCCTAAAACTAATAACTTGTACGGTGAAAGAGTAGAAGATTATTTAATTCCTACTCTGTTAAATAAAATGCCAGAGGAGATACAATCTTCCTATGTAAAGAAAGAACAACGTGTTTTCCAAAATAAAATAAGAAAACACTATCTGCCGACGGACGGAGGCGGAAAAAATGGTTAGTAACATAATGTGTGTGTGAGTGAGTTAATTTATGTATATTAAATAGTTTAAAGCGACTCGCTGCTACCCAGATAGACCCTGCGAGGTCTTCGTGGTGCAGTTTTTATCACTGTATCTGTAAATGTATATGTATTGGAAATAAAGAAAAAAAAAAAAAAAAATACAAAAAAAAAATTGAGAGAGGGTTTAGAACCTGTGCTATACCTGTTCTATTATAGCTTTATGTTCAAAGGGAGGGAGTTGTAAATATGAGGACATAGGACGTCATATTTAAAACTTCATGACATGTATAAATCTAGAATCTAGATCCTACATGCAGCATGCAAGCATACATGTCAGAAAATTGTTAATATGTGGACCAGAACGAGACGATACTTTGGTGCTCGGAGGGCCTTGGCTAGATGAGATTGATACTCTATCAGCTGTTCACTATTTTTTCGTGTAGGACATAATGGTTAAATTTATTAATAGAAATGTAATATTCAATACTTTCTACTAGTGGAAACTATAATTAACGTTTGAATATTTAAAAGTCTTCCAGATTTATTTGTTTAAGTTTATTTATAAATTGTAAGTCACCACTTATTTTATACACCGTGTACCACATATAGAAGTGTTTCATTATAACCAGTATTAAAATCAAATGTTCTTTATTTAGTTTGTAATATTTATTGATTATTACTTGACATGCATATGAGTAACTTATTATAAAAAATCTTGAAAGAAAAAAGATTAATACTTTACTTTCTAAAAGAATGATTAGAACAAGTATTAAGTTTAATAATCGAATTCGTGTAAATATAAATGTTAGTATTTTATACCTACAAAACAACTTGTGAGAATATTTCGTTAGGTTGTAAACAACTTAAGTTATTCCTTTAAAACATAGTTGTGAAATGATTCATTCCTCGTGTATTTTTTTTTTGCTTTTTCATTTAATACATTAACATATATTAGTAATAGTGTTTAAAAATAATACTATAACATGAGTTAGTACGGTTATAATAAAATATTATAATTTACGCGAAGCGCACGTGTAGACAATTTAAAAATACAAAATTGTACAGACCTAGAGACTGTTAAGGATGCTCAAGAAATTAGCTTAGCACCATATGCATCAGAAATTTCCCCCCAAGTATGATCATTTCTTGTACTAGTTAATTTCATGATTGAAGAAACCCAAAACAGTGAAGTCCAGAACTGCATTTGGAAGAGTTATCTTCTTTTTAGCCATTTTTGTCGACATGTTACTGACGAACTTTTTATTTTTGCTTGGTTTCCTTATATACTTCAACTGAATTTGAACAACTTCACCATTTGGCGTCAAAGGCCGTGGAGGCTGCAAAGGCTCCAATAAGCGAGTAGCTTCTTGGAACACCTTCGCTTTCAGTTTTAAACCTGAAAATATATAAAGAAACAAATATCTATATATATACAAATAAATAAAATTGGAGTGTCTGTTTGTAATATTAAATTAACCGCTTTTTACTAAATGTATATGTATGTATACACGGTACATATACCAAAAATGTAGTTGAAAATATTTTTGTCTGTCTGTCTGTCTGTCTGTTTGTTCGGGGTAATCTCTGGAACGTCTGCACGGATTTTGACGGGACTTTCACTGGCAGGTAGCTGATGATCCAGGGAGTAACTTAGGCTACTTTTTTTAAAATAACTTTGTCCCGCGGCGTTACTCGCGGTACTATGACAACCGCGGGTTCAGCTAGTTATAGAATAAACTAACTGATAATTACTTTATGGCTTAGTGGTTAAAGCGGTCGTCACGTCGTGTTCTACTGCACTGAGTGTTGGGTTCAAATCCCGAATGGAACAACACTTTTGTGTGCTCTACAAATTGTTGTTCTGAGTGGGAATGTTCTTTGTATCTGTTTCATGTATGTTTATAAAGTCCTAATAAGGGAGTTATGAGTCTTTAAAAAAAAACTTTTGAAATTACATAGATAATAAAGGCCAGTTTCAACACTGATAATCGTAGTGAAAGACTATTCTGAACACACACATTTATCTTCATATGACTGCCTCGGTGGCGCATTGGTAGCTTACGCGACTGCTGTTCTTGAGGTCTCGGGTTCGATTCCCGGGTCGGACTAAATGTTTGTATGATCTGCAAATATTTGTTTCGGAGTTTGGGTGTTTTCTATGTATAATATGTATGTATTTACAAAAAAAAAAGTATATAAGTATTTATATCAGTTGTCTAGTACCCATAATGCAAGCTCTGCTTAGTTTGGGACTAGATGGCGTTGTGTGTTAGACTCCGAAATATTTATTATTTATTATATATATATTTCCGCTGTCACAATTATCATAAACAGAAATATATGTCAAATAGGCATATATACTATTACATTTATTAACAACTTTATTAATAGTCTTATATAATAAATATTTACACATATTTCGTACATCTGACCCACAATACCGATAGTAGAGCCACGTTGATTTCAGCACGGTTGGGTCGGTTCGACCGGAGCGGTACTACCGTCGCACAGAAATCACGACACAGCACACGCGACAGTGTTCATGCTGTCGTGTTTCGTTGGTGAGTGTGAGACCGGAGGCCCAATAATGCAGAAGCATCACCAGGCCTATGTCCAGCAGTGGACTGTGATAGGCTGATGATGATGATGATCACCAGGCCGAGATACTGTGGGTCACCATGCTGCATTGTTGCATTGTCTGTAGGAGCAATGAGTATGGTGACCACCACTCTTGGACTCTGCTTATGTTTTCCATCAAGCAGAGTAGAGACATTTTGGCAGGCCATATATATATATATATATATATATATATATATATATGTAAAACTTCTAACCCCAAACTGACTACGGCGTCGTTGCTTACCCTCGTTGAGTGTTTCTAATCATTGAGTGCAATTGGGCTATGAGCGCTTTCACTGGGCTATGAGTGAATGGAAAATGCGAACCCCATAATAGGCGAAAGTTAACTATAAATGACACATATCTGGTCGTTAATCAAATTGATGTCCATGTACAAATGAAATTATGAAGTGTTTAAAAGGATTTGAATTGACTGGAGTAATTTGCTAATTCTTTAGCGATACTTGGTTTCCGTAATTCTTTTGAAGAATGTTAAACAATGTTTTTGAATTATTAACCGACTTCAAAAAATGAGGAGGTTGTCAATTGGCCTTTTTATTTTGTTTTTGACCTCATAATTTTCGACTGGGTGAACCGATTTTGATGATTTTTTATTCGAAAACTGGTACTTCTCGTGTGGTCCTGGTTTAAATTTGGTCCAGTTTCAAGAACTTTCGAGTCGGTTCTTTTTTTGTTAAAATTTGTAGTTTATACTTCACATAGTGTTATACCATAAGGTTTTAAAGCCACGCTGATTTCAGCACGGTTGTGCCGTTTGGTCGGGGCGGTACTACCCTCGCATAGAAGATCAACATAAAATGACAGTGTTCGTGCTGTCGTGTTTCGTTGGTGAGTGCGAGACCGGATTCCCAATGCAGAAGCTTCACTAGACCGCCATGGTGTGAGTCACCATGCTGCATTGTTGCATTGTCTGCATTCGCAATGAGTATATGGTGACAACCACTCTTGGATTCTGCTTTTGCTTTCCATCAGGCAGAGTAGAGTCATTTTGGCAAGGCCATACATAAAAATAATAATACAGGAAAACCAAATAACTATGTAATAGTGCGCAAATAATCATAATAATAAGTAAGCGTCTTTCCTTATTAGTTTATAATATGACAAGGAAAACATGGAGCAGGGAGTCACTTTATTATTACTAATATATCTACATTCGAAGTATCTGTTTGTAATTATAAACTAACAGTGGTACTTACATCAAAAAATTATTAAATATAAAAAATGTAAGTCTGTTTTGCCCGGATTTTATCAGCAAGATATGTACCGATTTGGACGGGACTTTCGCTGGATAAAGCTGATGTCACCAGGAGTAATAAAGGCTACTTTTAGTTTAGAAAAAAATGGGGTTACACGAAAAACAAGTTAAAATAAATGAAATAATGATCAGTATGCATGTATTGGTGATAGATACCAATGCTAATGCAATATTCATAGTTTAGTCACGCCAATATATATAAAAGAATAACTATTTTCCATAGGTCATGCGTAAACGGCTGGACCTATTATGCTATTTTTTCTAATATTACACGCAACTTTCTTAAGTCTTTCTTTCACAAAAACCTTCTCTTGACTAAAATAAACACAACAAAAGAAGGAGTTATCGAAATGAATCCAGCTATTCACGCATGATACCATGACCAAGTGAAATATATACATAATATGGATATCCCTCTCTATATCTCTATATTTAAATGAGTACGTAAAACATTCGATTAAGTTATTATAGTATTTATGAAGGGTGTAATCATTATTATCATCAACAACAGATGTTAGCGTTCATATGCTGGCATTAAGGGCGTAATACGTAATGCGTAATACGTAATTTTTCCAAGATTCTTAGACGCAAAGGGCGGTATTGCACTTGTTTCTCTTGTTATTTGTGGAGGGCGAAATTCACTTGGCTGCTTATTCCATTAATATATATATACATATATATATCACCTTCAAACACAAACTAAAAGAATGGTCTTCTGAATTGATTTTTAAAACACAATGTAATAAATATTCCTTGAAATAGATACGAACCCGGGAGCTTTCTCTTGCGTGTGATTCGTCCATTATTGAACATGATTGTCAATCCTCTTTCTCAATCCAAGGTTCTAAGTTTATCACAATACTACTAAATTGTTCTTTGTATATTTATAAATTTAATACGTCGGTCCGTTCGGTATCCTTTCTGAGTATGAGTAATATGTTTGTGTCGTATCAAAAGCGTTCAGGATTTAGGTTGGTGTCGAGTTTTCCTGTATGACTAGCGAGCAACAGAAATCTATGTGTTGAACGAAACCGCTGAACAATATAGATATTAACATACATATGTTTTAGGTTATTTATAAATAGTTATATTGTAATGTTTATTTATATTAGTAAAGAAATTTTGCTGGAAGTTTTACCGATACTAACCTCGTCAATAATATTTTTTCTTTTTATAAATGTAGTCATAATCATTACCACATTATCAGCTTTTGGCTTATGTCTGGAAATAAATATTTTCTTACAAGTGAGGATTCGAGCTTCTTCCACCCTTGGCCGAACAATAAAAACTTGAAAAAATCCCTATACCAACCTTTACCTATATATTTTCTTTTTTATTTTACATTTTATGGAATACCAAACGGCATAGAAACACTAGATCCTAAAGTTAATAACTGCAGAGCTATTGACAGGCGTTCGCAAATAGGTTTGAAACATGAGGAAATACATGTACCGTGTATTTGTTAATACGAAAGTAAAAATTGACTTTGGTAATCTAAGAATAGTATTCTTAGTACAAAATTGAATACATTATATCATCACATCATATTAAGGGTCTTAGTTCACTTTTGTAAATAGGCCTCTCCTTTGAAAGAAGGTTTTAGGTTACTGTATATACGAATCAAATGTATATAGAAAAAAATCTATAAAATATATAAGAACATATAGTTTAACTTGAGATAAACGTAATTTGGTCTCGCGATTGGCGTGTGCGACTGCTGATCATGAGGTCTCGGGTTCGATTCCGGGTCGGACCAAATGTTTGTATGATATACAGATGTTTGTTTCGGAGTTTGGGTGTTTTCTAAGACAACTAACAGTACTTTACCTCGGCACTTTGAAACGTCAAATGTTGGTGGTTTAAATCACAGTGGGTGTGCTTTGAATTTTGTTAAGTCTAATATATAACTGAGTTTCCAACATTTAACCCTGAGTTCACATTTTTTTTATTTAAAAGACAACTTGCACTAAAATGTAAACCGTATTCACTTGAGGCTTTTTAAAGATACTTATAATAGACCCAAACGATACTCAGATTCAAAACATAGTATATAGATAGACTAAGTGGTTCGTGGTGGATTGGTTCATTCGAACACACTATACAAAGTGGATCAAATTAAACTATACGCTCTCCTGTCGAGTTGTATATTATTAAAAAGTTTAAAAACTATTACTCGATTACGTAGATACATTAAATAAAAAGATTGTATCTATACTAATATATAAAGCTGAAGAGTTTGTTTGTTTGTTTGTTTGTTTGAACACGCTAATCTCAGGAACCGCTGCTCTGATTTGAAAAATTCTTACGGTGTTGGATAGTCCATTTATCGAGGAAGGAATACTAATAGGAGCGGAGCAGCAATGAAGAATGTATCAAAAACGGGGGAAAATTATCATGCGACGGGCAATAGGAGACGCAAACGACGTTGCGTGGGTCTGCTAGTAGTCTATACCACACGAGTCATTATTAAGAATCTAATGACACCGGCCCTCCCAGTAAAGTCCAAACAGGACACGTCAAAATTTACGCTAGCTTGAAAAACGTCCACAGAGGACGTCATGATTTTTACAAATTTGAGCTCAATTTAACTGTTTTGTATTGTTTTGTTTTTATCATATAACTCAACGTAAAATGACAGTGTTCGTGCTGTCGTGTTTCGTTGGTGAGTGCGAGACCGGAGGCCCAATGATGCAGAAGCATCACTAGCCCGCCATGGTGTGGGTCACCATGCTGCATTGTTGCATTGTTTCCATTTGCAATGAGTATGGTGACCAACACTCTTGGATTCTGCTTATGCTTTCCATCAGGCAGAGTAGTGTCATTTTGGCAGGGTCAAACATAAAAAAAAAACATTGTAACACTTTATTATAATGGCCTAAATAGAAATCATGATTTTATTAAAATACTAGCTGAACCCCGCGGTGTTACCCGCGGCTATTGTTGTACCGCGAGTAACGCCGCGGGACAAAGTTAGTCTAAAAAAAAGTAGCCTAAGTTACTCCCCGGATCATCAGCTACCTGCCAGTGAAAGTCCCGTCAAAATCTGTCCAGCCGTTCCAGAGATTACCCGGAACAAACAGACAGACAGACAGACAGACAGACAGACAGACAAAACATTTTTTAACTACATTTTTGGCATATGTATCGTGTATATATACATATGCATTGATTAAAAAGCTGTTATTTTAATATTACAAACAGACACTCCGATTTTATTTATTTGTATAGATGTATAGATTACTACATCGTCAAAACTACACCTAGTAAATAGACTGCCAAAAATATTACCTATATTCCTGTTCGCTTGATAGTAGTCGAATAAAAACAAAAATGCAAACTAAGTAAATGAACACGTGGACTTATTACGTATATGGCCTCAAAATTACGAAGATACTTTATACGTGGAAGTTTTTGCGTTAACTTATTGTATTGCATCACATTTACCCAAATTACAAGTTTTAACTTGAATTAAAAATTACATTAGAACTCTAAGTCGGGTAATCTAAAAATGCGCAACATGTATTGTATGTTATCGTGAAATTTCGTTCAATGTCATATTAGTAATACATGCGAAAATCCCAATGTTTGTAAATAAACAGATAAAAAGTAGTCTGAGATAGCAAAAAAACTATGTCTGGGTAATGAAATCAGTGAAACCGATGATTGGTTACTAAAAAACAAGGGAAGTCCGATTCTAGATAAACTAAAATAGGCTAAAAAGCCCTTCGTGTACTTCCTTTGGGCCCACACCATGACATCATCATTTGGCCAATTCTTATACTATCAATCAGTGAGTTGCAAATTGAAGATAAAAAATATATGACCCGCTTAGATATAGTCGTTATCTTGATGGATAGCTTATTGATTTTGATACTTAATTAAATAAAAGCCAATGAAATCACCAAATAATTGTGTTATCAAAATCAACCAGGTAACAATATGACAATCAAACAAATAAAAATAACAAAAATAAAACCGACTTCAAGGTGTGACTCGATTTCTCTTGGATGCCATCATCAAATCCTAGTGTCCTTATCATGGTACCACCGTTGAGATATCTTCTTTTTATTAAAAAAAGAATCATCAAAATCGGTTCATAAACGAAGAATCCGCGAACACGCATAAAAAAAAATACGGTCGAATTGAGAAACCTCCTGCTTTTTTTTTTAGTCGGTTAAAACATATGACACTCACTATTTTTTTAAAAGACAATTTCTGCGTTGGGAAGATTTTCTGCGTCTAGGGGAACTTTAAAAACATACATAAAACGAACAAAAAGAATGCCCAGAATCAGGAGAAATGTATTAGAGGCTCACACAAAGTGTTATCCCACGTATTATCATATATTCAAGTCTCATAGTTAAGAGAAAGAAAGTTGTAAACGCTGTTTATTTCTTTAAAAGGAGCATCAATGGAGTTTCTTGCACTTTGAACTGGCGACTAGAATCACTCGATTTTTTAATATAGACTATTCATAAGTGCGTGTAAAATAAGTGCCTATTTGAATAAAATCTTTTTGACTTTGACTTTGTATTTTGAACTTACAACAGCGTTTTCAATAGCTAGCAGCTTGACAAGCGCTTAAACCATTACGTCACTCGTGTAATCAAAATATTGTATTACATTTTAGGCAAAAATAACGTATTTCATTATTTCTAATAATGAAATACATTTATTAGGCATACTCTCAAATGACACAAGAAAAATAAGACATATTTTAACACTACTAAACAACAAACAAACATACTACAAAACAAAGAACACAGTGTGTGACTAAAGGGCCACAGCTTAGCTTATGCTATGGTCCTGAAAGTGACCACAGCGCTGATTTAATCAATTTAATAGGTCAGCATGTATGTACCTTTATGCCCTCAATTGGACAGTTGTATCTATTTTTAGTAGCTATTGGCATCAAGTAGTGAAATCAATGAGAGTCAATTTATATTACTGTCCTAATACCCTTTCTAATCATGACAACACACATACTAACTAGAAGAATCTTACTTTGATAAATACGGCTCTTTCCGACTAAAGTTACTAAAATTTTAAGAAAATAATAACGATTTCAAGAACTGGACCAATTTGTAACGGGACCACACGGGAAGCACCAGCTTTCAAATAAATAAACAACCATCAAAATTAGTTGACTCAGTCGAAAGAGCTGAAGTAACAAACATAAAAAAAACAGTCGAATTGATGACATCCTCCTTTTTTAAGTGGATTAAAAATATATTTTACTAATTGTTGCCCGCGACCCCAACCGCGTATATGTCGGTTATCACGGCAAATAGTAGCCTATGTTTTTCTAATGTCTAAGCTATATTACTGAAAAGTTTTATCCAAATCCGTTCAGTAGTTTTTTGCGTGAAAGAGTAACAAACATCCATCCATCCATCCATACTTACAAACTTTCGCGTTTATAATATTAGTAAGATAGATTCTGCAGTGTTATTTATAAACAGTGAGGATTTTACTGACATTACAAAATCTTTATTTACGTATTTATTGTTATATTAGCTGAACCCCGCGGGGTTACCCGCGGTTATCGTCGTACCGCGAGTTACGCCACGGGCCAAAGTAAGTCTAAAAAAGTAGCCTAAGTTACTTCCTGGATTATCAGCTACCCACCTGTGAAAGGCCCGTCAAAATCCGTCCAGCCGTTCCAAATATTACCCGGAACTAACAGACAGAAAGACAATTTTTTTTAAAATACTTTTTTGGTATATGTACCGTGTATACATACATATATATTTATTAAAAAGCGGTTATTTAAATATTACAAACAGACACTCCAATATAATTTTAAATTCATCAATTGCTTTGATAGATAACATTAAATCGATTTCGTGGTCATCTTCTACTCCGATGCACCAACAGGAATGGGATCTTCTTTGTCCATACACTGGTGTAACTTGTGGTGTTACCATTTGGAATGCATCAAGTATGGTGCGTTCCTCATTAGCAGTCAGGACCATCAGACGACCGTATGTGAGATGTGTAAGGATATAATGTTATTATTAATATGTATATTGCCAAAATTCAGAAAAAGTTAGAGAGTCACCCATTAGTTAGCTATTTAAACCATACTAATATTATTAATTCGAAAATAACTCTGTCCGTCTGTCTGTTACGCTCTCGCCATACCAATTTGAAAGAAATTTGCCTTAGAGATACTTTAATTCTTGGGGTCCCTCCCCAAGTAAAGGAAAGCTACTCTTTACGGCGATAAACGACCTACACACGGGTGGAGCCGCGGGCAATAGCTAGTATTAATATCATAAACAGCCTTTAGTAGTCCACTGTTAGACATAAACTTCTCCTTCGAAGGAGAGTACACAGCGCTTTAATTTTATTGTGCAATACTAACACACTAATCGTGTACCGTTAAGATCGTAGTGTAATTGCTATGGTATTTCACTAAAATCTGACTAAGGACTATTTACGAGTACTTCACCGCCTCCTCATCATTACTCTTTTCAGGAATATCAGCGTGACGATACATTAAATTCATTAAATTTAATTTGTAATTGTGGTTTCAGTTTTCAATGAAATTAATTGTCAATATCGTTTAAAGTGCACAAAATTAATAAATTACGAAGTTAATGAGTAATACTTGAATGAGTAGATTGATATTATGTACAAGAGCTTGCCCTTCTTGCATGGGGAAAACCACACGCAGTCGGTTTACGGTGCTCGTTTGCGTCTCCTATTGCCCGTAGCGTGATAATTTTCCCCCGTTTTTGTAGCAATGTTCATTGTTGCTCCGCTACTGTAGGTCTTAGCGTGATGATATATAGCCTTTAGCCTTCCTCGATAAATGGGCTATCTAACACTGAAATAATTTTTCAAATCGGACCAGCGGTTCCTGAGATTAGCCTGTACAAACAAACAAACAAACTCTTCAGCTTTATATATTAGTATAGATATATAGATAACTTGTCAATGTATCATTCTTGCACAAAGATTTATAATTAACTCTTGCAAACTAAATTTTATCAGTGACACTCATGTGTTAATTAATATTTAAATTATTATTATCTTCATATTGAGGATGATGATTCATGAAACTAATGACTTAGTGCCAGGGGCTATGGTTCCTTACAACCATTGATGCCCTATTTTAGCACCTATATCTACTAGCATTTATTATTCCCAAGATTATTTGGGATTGGCTATTAGTTCTACTGGTTAAGCAACAACAGCGTTAAAGGTGTGTTATGTTGTCATATACTTGAACACGTTTTAGAAACTGAACCCTGTGTGATAATTAGTTATTATGCCTGCCTCGTTGGTCTCGCGGTTGGCGTGTGCGACTGAAGATCATGAGGTCTCGGGTTCGATTCCCGGGTCGGATCAAATGTTTGTATGATATCTACAAATATTTGTTTCGGAGTTTGGGTGTTTTCTATGGATTATATGTATGTATTTACAAAAGAAAAGTATATATGTATTTGTATCAGTTGTCTAGTACCCATAACACAAGCTCTACTTAGCTTGAGACTAGATTATTACTGAGGGCATCAAATCACTTTGTAAATTAAAAAAAAAAAATTATCGAACCCTCGCGTGTCCGAAATATTTTTTATTATTATTTAAATTATTTTGGGATCGATATTTTATTTTTTATTTACAAAATTATTTTATTGGCTCAAGTCTACATGTTTAAACGGCATTTTTTCATTTTTTTTTATATATTTTATAATTTTCCATAAATTTTCACGAATTAATATATATTGCTACAAAGTGCTCTTTCTTAGTATGAAATTTCTGTAAAAAATACACATTTTTATAAAAAACGCTTCATGATAATAGGATCTATATATAACCAAAAATATCCTATCCTGCTTAGTTTTATGAAATTTAAATGAATTTACTAAAATCTTTAAAAAAATCTAATTAGACAACTAAAATGGCCGGAAATGCCTTAACAGTGTCTATTATTCCATATACCATCTTCAAGTTAAATTCCCATATCTGGTAACTACATTACAAGTTTCTCCAACTGACCACATAGATTTACACAAAGGGCTTCACGGAGAACTTCTTCAAGCATAGCGTCATAATCTTGTACGGAACCACTGTCCGGCTACTCCAGAACTTACCCATAACTTGAGTGGACCGTATTAAGTTCTAGCAAGTTTGTTACACATACCGATTTTCACACAATAGGCCTTCGAACAGTGAATGAGAAGTGATATAGCGGTTAATATGAAAGGGGTGTTAACTAACGTATTGTACACTTAATTAAGAAGCGTTTCAGGGTTAAAATTCGACCTTATTTCGATTCTTACCTGTGTCTTTCTGGTGCAAAATGATTGCTAGACTGACAATACCTCATAATTGGTAAAGCTTGCAGCTTCCTCTAACATAGGACTTTTATTCTGAGCGGGAAGCCCCTCCGATAACGCCTATCGGTGAAGTTGTTATGTCGGACTTTAACCGACTGAAAATCGAACGCCATCTCTCAGGGGAACTAGGTGTACCCTAGGTAGAAAATGCTTAGAAGAGCCTAGACAAGGCTGGGCCCTGTAACTTGTAGATAATCCTCTCGTATTCCTTGATAGATGTGGCGTCTATTAAGGGCAGATCTGAAAATACCTGGGTCCTTTTCAGAGTAGGACACCAGGTGTAAATAATATTCAGAGAAGAAATATATCTCCAATGTACTTTCCTTTCCAAGTAATAGCTATCATTAGAGTCTTATTATCAAGTCCCAATTGCATTTTAACCCTCTTCTCGCCAAAAGAATTTTTCAACACAAATTGGGTGTTAAATTGGTCCGCGACGTGACACTCGAGTATTGAGGGGTTGATTAACAAACCCTTCTTCAGTTAAAAAGACAAGTTATTTTCAACTTGTCTTTTTCAAAATGTGATGTAATTATACGAGATAACCGATTGAATTATCTTCGCTAAATAGTAATGAGGTAAGAAATAAAAGTTAAGAAGGAAAAATACTCTATTAGTCCGATACTCTGTGGTTGATTAAAATGGATAACATTTTTACATATCATTTTTATCACGCATCGTTTTTAAATTAAATTGGCCATGCTTTTCAACTGATATATTATTAAATATGCCATACAATTTGAGTCCTATAAATACGTATGTTAATTTATAGTTAGCAAGTTTTCGAATTCTTAACAATGCTTTTTCTGGTGTAAATGGAAATTATGGGTTTCCTAAATTTCAAGGTTAATTTTAATAGTTTTTTGTTCATTTTCTTAGAAGACAATATATTAAGACATATAAAAGTATTTTAAATTAATGAAAAATTTACTTTTATATGAAACATACATATATGACATAACATAACATATCTATTAATATAATTATTGTTTACATATTTTTTAACTTGAAATTATTAGTTTCAAATAATAAAAACAGTAAATAATAACATAAATATTATATCCTGTTATTATTATTTACCAACTTTTAATGTTAATTTTTAAAAATTAAGTACCTAATGTTTCTGATTGAATTTCAAATAGTCGTTTTAGTTGCGTCAATACGCGTCCATATACTTACACCGACTACAATAGCAAACTTTCACAATAGTACCTTTAGTCGCTTAATTTGAGTAGGCGTTGACGGGTTGATACGTTTTTAGTTACACTTAAACATTGGGAGAGAAAATGGACTAACGTCCTGCTTTTTAGTCTTACAAAACAGTAGTTATGTAGTATAACCTGATTTAGATCAAATACTGTAGCTATAGGAGAGTCATGCTTGGGGACATGAGGGTCGACTTGAATAGAGTGATACCATGGCTTCAAAGAAAATTAGCATTACCAGTTATTTCCGAGCGGAGCGCTCATCAGTTAGTCGATGTTACCAGGGGACACCCTTTCAATTCTGAGGGCATTCAAATGGTGGCAACGGCGGTTTTCGTAAGATGTTATAGTACGTGGGAAGCGGTAATTACTTGAAACTAGCTGACCCATCAGACACCGTTTTTGTACAGGTAATAATTTGTAAAACAAGAAAAAAATATAAACCGACTGTGATTTGTTTTTTTTTTAATTTATATACCTAATCTATATCACTCAGGACATTATTACAAAGCTATTGAAACACCTTTCATTAAAATCGTATTAATATTTTACCTATAAACAACCATATGTGGGTAAATAGACTGCCAAAGCTTCCTCTTCCATTTAACTTCAAAAAATAGCGTCGAAATCTTTTCATTAAAAACCTTAATGCATTTTATGGTATTTTCTGACAAAACGATCCTTGATGCAGATATTGGCGTTAGAGTAGATAATAAAATTAAATTGTAGTACCTAAGTCAGTATATTATATACTCTTCAATTTCTTTCTACATCTTCTGTCGCTCGTCACAGTAGTAAATTTTTAGGGTTTTATTTTACGACAAACCACCCCCATTGAGACTGTTAGTAAACCCTTAGTATTTTACACCTGTCGAATCACGGCTTCATGGGTTTTTATAGACTTTTTATGATGCTGGTGGGAAGTTATTGGGAGGGATATGTTTTATGAGAAATCGGTAAACAAATAATTAATCGAATTATGTGTATCTGAAATCTATCGCGGAATTACCGTTGTCCAGAAAAATTCTACAGAATTATTTGTAAAATGGATCCTTTGAGTTTGTGGAGCAACGGGTGTCATATCAATCCAACACAAAGAGAGGATCCTCCGACCAGGTTAGATGATCATGCCTGACGAGCCACGGCCCAACGGTTGATTTTGGGTAGTTGTATGTATGCTAATCGACGCGAGAACATTTATATCGCAATTCAGTATTAGTAGTTGCTTCATATAGTTCGTTACTTTGTACTTTGGTGTATCTCCGGTAGATGCCGCTGTAGTGTGTTTTTGTTGTCAAATGTGGAAGTAAGTCGCGACAAGGTATTGCTTTGGATTTCAACTTAATAATTTTCATCAAATAATTATACAAATTGTCACAAAAGATTTGACATAAATATTATTATCAAAATGTTTTGCACAATAAATAGACGTATCTCGCTGCCTACCAAAGTAACATAAAAGCTTGATGATACAGCTCAGCATTTTACGAGGCAGTCAAACCGTAGTAATGTTTGAGGTCTTCGCATGCACATCTTCGCGTTATGGGCCGATGCACTACCTTCTATTGCTTCTTTGTTTCATGGGAATGCCACCTTGAAACTCTCAAATCGAGGTAATAAAAAAACGAAATCAAAACTGGATTATTGTAAGTATTTTCAACTTGACTATCAAGAGTAGGCAGTGACTTAAGATTTTGAAACTAATGCCGTAACATTTTACAGACAATTTTGAAAGGTGAGCCAGCCACGCTGATTTCAGCACGGTTGTGCCGGCTCGATTAGGGTGGTCGTCCTCGCACAGAAGATCAAAATAAAATGACAGCGATCGTGCTGTCGTGTTTCGTTGGTGAGTGCGAAACCGGAGGGCCAATGATGCAGAAGCATCACTAGCCCGCCATGGTGTGGGTCAACAAGCTGCATTGTTGCATTGTCTGCATTCGCAGTAGTGTGACCACCACTTTCCATCAGGCAGAGAAGAGTCATTTGGGAGGGCCAAACAAATGTTTTTCTGGAGCTTGAAATTATTTTATAAACTGAAATGAATTTTATATTAATTGTTTTGCTCATAATTTTAAAGTAAAAAGTTACTTATCACGTGTGAATTGAGACTTTTAAGTTTGGGGGTGATATTTTTATGGTAAAGGGAGCAAACAAATGCAAAACTCCGTGAAGTCAAGAGTCGTTGCAACTATTTTAATCAAAATGAGAGGGTCAGTCCTTGGTAACTTCATTCACTCATTTTTAAACCGAGTACCTAATTGAAGAGCAAGAAACATAATCATTTTCATTTGTGCCTGAATTTCAGTGCATAGCAATACTCTTTTAAACTGATATAAAGAAGTGGTAAAAAACAGACAAGCAAATGCTGGATTAGAATGAACAAATATTTTTGCTTGCGTAAAATGGATTTTTATAGTCTGGAAACTGTTCCAGTATATACATACAGTTGACTATATATTGTGGTTTAATGTAGGTATATAGTGACCGCAAATAGAAAACTGAGATTTTCAATCTATGCTTGCTAGCTCTTGAATAGCTTCTTAAAGTCTGCACGTTTGTCCCTTATATATCAAACATTGAACTAAAACACTAACATTGCATCTTAAACGACATCAAAAACTTAATATTTAATATAATTTGATTTATAAAAAATGATTTCACCAATCATTTAACATTCTCTATCAAATTTGTCGTAAGTAAAGGGCAAGATAAAATATTTTAGTACGCCTATTTTCCGGCAGTAAAGTGTGGTCAATCCAGTTGACGCATATAGGGGGTTGTCCCGTTTTTATGCCGTCATAACTGGGCACCCTACTTCCGTAAAGGTAGGGTGTATTGCTCACAAATTGTCCATCTACATTTTACGAGGTACTGCGTCGATACTGAATAAATGTTGGATTGTTACTATGATTTTTGTTGTGGTTGATGAGAATTTGGAGATTTTGTTGAACAGGTTACGCCATGCCAAACATGAGAGATTTTCTACTGACATATTAAAGTTTTCCTAGAGATGTTAATTAAGATATATTTAAAACTAGCTGTGCCCATTGCCATTGTGATATTTGGATTTTCAATTTTATTTCTAATTTTTACCGTTTAAACCTTCCCTAGACTATGACAAACATTTAAAAACCTCAACCAGCTAAATCGGTCCAGCCGTTCTTGAGTTTTGGCGAAACAAACGAACAGCAATTGATGTTTATTTATAAGAACATTATGATAGTCATAACTTGAGACATCACAAGGATCACAATCTATACCATATTGTTTTGTTATATCTGAATGAATGAATAAATGAATGAATGCATGAAACATTTAACATTTAAACATTTTTGTTTAAATGTTAAAAGTTTCATTCATTCATTACTTGAGACATCACAAGGATCACAATCTATACCATATTGTTTTGTTATATCTTTATTACGAAGATACGTTCTCTTCTGATATGTTCAGTTTCTCCTAAATATGTTGAATGAAAGAATGGACATTATCAATCATCTATCTCTAGTTAAACCTGGATATAGTCTATACATTTTTTTCAATGTGATTGATACAATAATTTTATTAACATGCAGGATCAATTTTAGAATAACTCTTAGTGTTTCTTTTTTATTGACCCTGACAAAATTCCTCCACCCTGTCTTATGGAAAGCATAAGCAGAATCCAAGAGTGATGGTCACCATACTTACTGCGATTGCCGACAATGCAACAATGCAGCATGGTGATCAACACCATGGCGGCCTAGTGATGCTTCTGCTTCATTGGGCCTCCTAGTTGTCATCACTACACCCCTTTCTGTATAAGCCTCCCAAAGTGACTACTCTGCCTGATGGAAAGCATGAGCAGAATTTAAGAGGTCACCAAACTCATTCTGAACGCAGAATGTTCTTTTTAAAGTAAATTCTAATCGTTTTTTTTCGGGATAAAACTGGACATTGAAAACGGCCTTTAAAAACGGCCACTTTAGGAGGTCAGGGAAGTTGGTATGCTTTGATATGCATCATTTTTATGAAATAAACTCCAAACCGACTGCCTCAGTGGCGTAATGGTAGCGTGGCGTAATGGCGTAGTGTTAGCGTAAATGGTGCCTCAGTGGCGACTGCTGTTCTTGAAATCTCGGCTTCGATTCGCCGATCGGACCAAATGTGTGTATGATCTGCAAGCGTTTGTTTCGGAGTTTGAATGTATTCTGTGTATTTTATATCATATGTATGTTGTTACAAAAAAGGTTATTTATTTATATTACTTGTCTAGTACCCATAACACAAATTCAGCTTGTTTGAGACTAGATGTCGTTGTGTGATAGATGTCCGAAATATTTATTTATGATCGTATTTACTTACGATATAACTATTGCATTTTGATATTATGATGTAACGGTATCATTGAACATTAAACATAGATAGACATGCTCACGGTGTATCCTCGTTTGCAGTAAGTAGAGACAATAGAACCTACATAAATAAATCCAGAAATACGGCTCTTGTTTTTCCACAATCAACAGAATTTTGCCAAAAAACGTCTATAACAAAATCAAGGCTTCTAGTAAAATCACCAATCTCTACAAGAATGACCAAAGCCTCTCACATTCCTCTCACGTCTCATCCAGATTCGTCATGCTCTATAATACGACTGATGTCTCTATCCTTCAAACTCTACCTCGCATTCGTCACTTTTATACCTTTATATTTACCTAGGCACGCGTAAAAGCCGATACATAGAACTTCAAATCGTTAGAGACGGCAAAATTTAAAAAAAAGATCTTTTTACAACATCTTTAGTACTCAAATATAAATACTGATGTAATAGTTTCAAAAATGTCTTCATATCTGTCTTATTGGCTGACTTATTGACTGGCATGTTTTAGTACTTCGTGTGTTATGAGCAGCCGTTATTTCGTAATACGTACGAAATAACGAACGTACAAGACAGTAGTTGATATTATAATTACTCTTTGATTTTCTAGAATTTAATCATATCTTCACTCTTGGAATTTACTCACACTTTTCTCCAAGCAGATCATTTTTGGTAGCTAATACTAAAAAAACAAAACCAAAATTTTTTGCTTATGTTTTTTTAAGTTCGCATTTTCTTGACTTATTAATAAAGCGTGATTTTAGCTTATATAAACTGTAGTCACAAATAATTTTTGAAGGCTCTGTCTATAAATTCGGAAGCCTCTTGCAATAACAGCCAAAAGTATCACGTATAAGACATTCGCAGGCAACGCGCGGGATGTATGCCTTATTGTGACGGTTCGTGACTCTTCCCAACGGATTTTTACGAGTACGGCGATATGTGGTCACCGATGTCACTCTAATGAAGCCTTTTTACGACTTTGGCCCAATGTTGGCCATGCAGTTGCGTATATGAAGCTTGTTGGCTTAATAAATGCCTCTAGTGACTGGTGACTGATGAATGTGATGTCTTGAATTGTTGCTGGAAACATAAAACTAATGAGAAGCAACTGTAACACACGTATATGTGATATAGGTCATAAACTTCTGTGATTCAGACATGTTTGTTCAAATATTGTACCCTATGTTTTTGTATTTTATGTTCACTTTCGACTAATGAAAAAAATAATGAAATTTAGTAAATTAAATGTATATAGTTTTTAACTAGCTGAATTGGAAGGTTGAACTTGTTGTTTAAATATTTGAGGACACTGACTTCCCAGTGACGTTTGCCATAGATGTTTATAACAACCAGGATCAATTGCATAACGTGGTCTCCTAGGCACGGGCGTAAAACACCGTAGAAATTCCATACTCCAGGCTGTTATTAGGATTTTTAAGAAAATCTCAACAACGCCTTTGACCTGCCGGTCCCGGGAATCAAACCCGTGACCGTCAGATGCATACACTTACCGATAGACCACCAGGCAGTCATTGATTGATCATTACAAAAGAACGAAAAAGAAAGATAACAGAATTAAAATATATCGTAAGAGACCAAACAAACATTTAGATGAAATAAATCCGAGCGTCACTTAGCGCCCCATCCACTTTCCATATCTAACCGCGATGCAGCGCTATTACGCACAGATCAGACATGCTGATCTAAAGAAAGACATCAATAACACTCCCCTACACGTCACAATATCACATTCGGTATACATCAAGTATTGAACATTAGCTGAACGGAAACATACGGGCGGGTAGGGTTAGGATAGGCGCGCTGCATTTTTTAGTATATACTAAACTAATTATACGATTTTTCGGACATACATTGAAATGAAACAAATTTGAAACCAGTGAAATAACTATAAGGAATTTAGGAATTTATTGCAAAAAGGCCTTAAATTGTTTTGCTTTCACTACTTAACTATGATTATATCATCACACATATTGTAAGGAAAACAAGTGTTACTGAACAGGTGAGCAGTATTCGTCCCGGGAAAGTTATGATTCTGATTAACGAGGCAGTGGAAAGAGAAGAAAAGTCTTATAGTAACGACTAAACTGCCTATAAAATATCTAAAGCATAATATATAAGCAGCTGATGTCGTTGATAGTTAAGTGAACCATTAAAATCACACATGACATCCCTTCATATGCCAAAATCAAATTTAAGACGTATTTTCTTGCCGTATATTTTCAAGTACTGAGAAACTCTTTTTATTCTTGCTGCATTCGATTGCCAACCCTAACCTCCAAGTATTAAGTTCACTTTTACTTTAATGTCCTTTACGTCATTTTTGGAAGAGAATATATCGAAAAGAAATTGTAAAATAAAATCAAAACGCGATTCGTTTGCTCTCAATTTGTTAAAGAACGCGGTGTTATGCGCCCCCGGCGGTTGTATGGAGAGTACGAACATGTGTATTCGTACATGAATTCTCTTTTATAAGTGTTTGCCCTTAAGAGAGATTGAATTGGGTGTCTTTTCGTTACCATATTGAGGAAATTGGATCGTGTTATGTTACCGGATTGGATGATTCGGTGAGGTAACATGTGTTTCTGCCTTAGGTGATTTCTTTTATTGGTGTTGGTATTGTGCAAATTGATATATATTGTGCTGTAGAGAAGTATTCTTCAAGAAACAATATTAATTTAAAATAAGTGATTTCAATATTTTAACATATAATAATACCTGAGGCACATCAGACGGCCATCCGATTTCAAAACCCACGAACTATATTATATTAAGTATTTAAGAATATATATTATATATACTTCGGGTAATTTATCTATAAGTATTTTCAGGAACTAGCCGTCCGAAGAACTCAAAATGATGAAGATCTTTGAATGTCTGACATATATTAGACTGTGTGTCTACCAAAACATTGGTCAAACCTAGCCTAAACTCCCGTCCAAATCACTACAATCCAATGCTGTTAAATCAAAAGTCTAGTTTAAAAAAATCTGTTCTACAAATTGCAATTATATAAATATATGTTCTATACCTACTAGTTAGGGGCTGCTCAGGAAATTGTTCATACCAAAGACAACCCTTAATTTTTTAAAACAATATTTTACTATCAAGTTCAGTATAAACCGATTCTGCTTCAAAAACTCTTCAACGTTCACAATGTCCAGGACTGAAGGACTTCATAACAAACTCAGGTATCAAACAACGCTTCGGTTCGCGCGCAGAATAATAATGTCTGTGATATATATTCAGACTAATATGACGTGCCTTTGCCTCCGTCACTGGTGACATTGATTTGCTTCTTTTAAATTGTGGATGGTATATGCGAGAGGTAGACAGTTTCAGTATGTTAGAAGGGTTTCTTTTGTTGATCTTTTACTTAGAAACACAAAAAAAATATCTATACTAATATATAAAGGTGAAGAGTTTGTTTCTTTGAACACGCTAATCTCAGGAACCGCTGGTCCGATTTGAAAAATTATTTCGGTGTTGGATAGTCCATTTATCGAGGAAGGCTATAGGGTATATATCATCACGCTACTACTAATAGGAGCGGAGCAACAATGAAGAATGTTTCAAAAACGAGGGAAATTTTCACGCTATGGGCAATATAAGGCGCAATCGAGGTTGCGTGGGTCTGCTATTATAATACATAATTCGACTGCACGATTGGCCTGGTGGTTTACGCGGTCGTCGAGCCGCTTTCCATTGCACCAAGTATTGTGGGTTCAAATCCCACATGGGACAACACTTTGTGTGATCCACAAATTGTAGTTCTCAGTCTGGGTGTTCTTTGTACCCGTTTCATATGTGTTTGTAAAGTCCCTCGAGACATAGGATGTATATTCCTAATGCTTGAGTTGGGTAAACAAAATTGATCTTTTTCTTCGAAACTGTTGAGAAAAGAACGTAGGTACTTTCACTTCGAACGATAGAAAAGGCTAATAGTCACTTTTCATCAGGGTTCGTCTGTTCGTTTAAATCTTGCCTCATAAAAGATGAGGTTTACGCAATGTGTTAAGGTTTAAGTAGTTTAGTTCACTCCGATTGTTTGTAGGAATATTACCATTTTCAAACGAGATAAAGAAAGATGACAAAGTTGGCTATAATTAGTGCATTATGGATACCTACAATATATGTGTAATGGGAAACTGAGACTTTAGTATCTTGCAGAGAAAAGAAGAGCCATCCGCTCTGTGATCAAAATACTGCTTGTTGATTATTCGTCTCTACTTGTAGTATGGATTGCTCTTTCAACAGTTATCAATTTTTAAGTTTTGATTATAAATAACTAAAGACGCCCATAAGCACTAGGCACCTGTAAACTTTACTGCAATTACTTAACATCAGTGTAGCGGTTTAGTTGTTAGGTTAACGAAAGTAACTAGTTACTTTCGAGTTTAGATATATTAAGCCTGCATTATGGTAGCCTCTGTTGTATGGTAGTGACTTAAAATAGTATTGAAATATTTTTCAATATTCTGATGGGTGCATACAACATAAAGTGGACCACTCCTAATACAGATAAATGTAGTGAAGGAGAGGGATTTTTGATGGCAGCGCGAGGGACGAAACTATTTATATTGAATTTGTTATGTTATACAATTTATTATTTCGCGTTTGCCAAACGATTTACCGCATACGTCACCGGCTTGTTTGTTTATTCAGGTAGTGGCGTTTGAAGGGTAACTGTGCATTTATGTACCTATTTTTGATATTTTATTATCTGCTTAGGAATGGTAGGCTCCTGTAGGACATATGCTATGGAAAAATGAAATAAAATACTAAGTGACTATTCGACCAGTAGTAGTGATGATAAGGTTACGAACAATGACGAAGGTAAAATTAAAAATACATAACTGTTTTCAATGTAATACATCTCTGTCTACTGCTTATCTTCACGTATGTGTTCTATACACACACGGACGGTCCCATCGTCGCTTACATCTGAACTGGGTGTGGTAGATTCGATCTTCAATAAAGTCAAAGTCAAAGTCAAAAATATTTTATTGAAATAGGCACTTTTTTACAGGCACTTATGAATACTCAATATTAATCAATCGAGTGATTCTAGTCGCCAGTTCCAAGTGCAGCCTACCCTTAATGGAGAAGAATCTGGCAAGAAACTCCAGAAACTGGCAGAAATCTGGCAACAAGAAGTGTATAGAATATATTTCTTATCAGTTACTTTAAAAAAAGCATACAAACAAAATAGTTTATTAAACTTTCTGCCTCGCACAACAAAACTGTGGAATGAACTGTCGCCTGCGGTATTCCGGGACCAATACGACCTTCAAACCTTCAAGAAAAGAGCGTACTCCTTAAAAGGCCGGCAACGCACTTGTGATGCCTCTGGTATTGCGGGTGTCCATGGGCGGTGGTAATCGCTTACATCTGGTGATACGTCTGCTCATTTACCCCCTATTCAATAAATAAATAAAAAAAAATATTTTTGTGTTTTACAACGTTCTGGTAGGATTCTGTTCTGGAGTGTGGACCGCGGCAAACTTAGTGTGAAAAGCCTTTTGTAAGATGATTAGCAGAAGCAAGGTGCGAAGCAGTCCAAAATTGAACAGGTTGGCTTGCAATGAAAGAGGTCTATATTCAAAAGTGAGCTGCAATAAGCTGATGATGAATGAAGATAATTTTCTAGAAAAGAAAACTGTCTAGGTGCTTTTGTTATCTAAAACTAAAATCGATTGAGAAATCTATACTAAAATATAAAACTGAAGAGTTTTTTTGCTTGTTTGTTTGAACGCGCTAATCTGAGGAAGTACTGATCCGATTTGAAAAAATCTCTTAGTGTTAGATAGCCCATTTATCGAGGAAGGCTATAGGCTATGTATCATTACGCTAAGACCTACAGGAGCTGAGCATCAATGAAGAATGTTACAAAAACGGGGGATTGTGTGTGGGTTTTATTCATCATAAAACTAAGAGAACATAAACTTAGTATTCCGTTTAAAAGTCATCTCGTAAAATCTTCAACTTTCCGTTCCGGATGTAGTCGGAGTTCGGAATTCAAATTCGAAAAATACGCTCCTTTCCCCTTCCGGCGTTTGATTCCTTCAGTGATACGTCGTTTCCTCTACGCTGTATTTGTAGCTACACTTCTGTTAATGTCTCTGATTTCAATACTCTACGCACAATAAATATAATTATATGTAGTCTTGCCATAAATATTATTACAACATTTTTTTTTAAATTTAACAACATATAACTGTGTGTTAGTTTATACATTAATATAATAACAATAAAAGTATATGAAACTAATTAAAAAGATCACCCTGAAACGACAGCGACACACCCAGCGAGGCCCAATGATGCAGAAGCCTCTCACTTAGTACCGTCAGGCCACCGTAGTGTGAGTCATTCACAATGAGTGTGGTGACCACTACTTTTGGAATCTACTCATGCTTTTCATCGGGCCGAGTAAAGTCACTTTGTCAAACTCATATATAAATTATTTTTATTCACGACCGCAACAGTATTAAATGACAGATGGCGTTGTACAATTCACCTGAATCGCGCTATTGTTTGTTTAGCTCCAGTAGTATAAGATACTTTGGTTTGTCTATAAAAATATACTAGATCTAGCTAGATCAGATTACAGTTGTGGCTTCATTTCTCGGACCATTCTAATATATCGTTATAGGTGAACCAGGTTACATTAACGCTAGTCGTAACAATTTTTTCTTTCCTTCACTCTTTTGATCATCTCTTTTTGTGTGAGTACTATGTAGATTTTCAGATATTTTCTAGCAAAACAGAGGAGTTTCCCTATCAATAGCCCGGTACACAGCCATTTGTAACAAATAACTATTTAGCTCCATACATACTTCGTGTAATGTTACTATACTTTTTACTCAAGTAAATATTGTATTCAATACAGTGTCATCAACGGGAGTGCTCACACATATAACTGTTTGCATATACGCCTTTCTCAACGCGACATTGCTTTGGAAAATTGTAAAATTATATCGAACATAAATCCACGCTGAGAACAATGTGCCCCTTATGTTATCGATATTTAAGGATCTTAGGCGAGATGTTATTTAGACGTACGACTGAATTATTGTATTAAGAAAATTTAAAAAAAAAATGTGGCTAAAGAATAGTGAAATTAAAATAATTAGTTTAATAGGTACTATGTATGTGTGGAAGATTGATTTTCAATTTGGATGCATTTGGATGAAAAATTACCTAAAAATAGTTTACTGCTAAAAAAAGATGTTAATCTTATGACGAGAAACTGAAACCTTTTAAATAATAGGCGCACGTATACAGAAATTTATAAACCGGTGCATAAATGTTAATTTACATGGTAATAAACACTAAAAACTACCACGAGACACGCTTCGGCATGAATGGGCCGCCTCGACCGGAGTGACACCACGGCCTCGCAGAAAACCGATGTGAAATAGCGCTTGCACTGTGATTCACCGAGTAAGAGAGGATACCAGAGGCCCATACCCCTACCCACATCCCTTTTCCCATCCCCCTAATTCGGGGACGCACTTGTGAGGCTTTTGGCGGTGTCAATGGGCGGCGGTAATCGCTTACCATCAGGTGATACGTCTGCTCGTTTGCCAGCTAAAGCATAAAAAAATGCGGGTGTTGTTTTTTTTAAATACATAGCTTCTCCACTAGGCACACACTAGTGTCACTGGGACAAACAAACATGAAACGAACGCAAAGAGCACCCAGACTCAGAACAACAATTTGTGGATCACACAAAGTGTTCTCCCATGTGGGTTTGAAACCAATAACATGCAAAGACTAGGAAGTGGCTAGGCGCTGAACCAACTATGCTATCAGTGCAGTCATATTTCAGTCAGTTAATAATCAAAAGCACTTAAAACTTAGATTTTGGTAATACGTACGAGTACCACGATTTCGAGTCGAGTCTACTCGGACAGTGTGATACTACTACTTTACTCATAGCCCATGTTTCAGTATTTTATCCGAGGGAGTGAGGTTACAAATAGCTAATTTTGTAATACATTTAACCGACTTCGAAGAAGGCAGAGGCTCTCTAGGCCTAGTGCAGAAGCATCACTAGTGTTGGTCACCATGCTGCATTGTTTGCATTCCTAATGAGTATGGTGACTGTCACTCTTGGATTCGAGTCGAGATAGAAATCTCGAGTTCGATTCCTGGGTCGGACCAAATGTTTGTATGATCTGCAAATATTTGTTTCGGAGTTTGGGTGTTTTCTATGTATATATGTATGTTTTTACAAAAAAAGTATATATGTATTTCTATCACTTGTCAAGTACCCATAGTACACGCTCTGATTAGTTTGGGAATAGATGGCGCTGTGTGTTTTCGGACATCTATGTCCGAAAAATATTTTTTGTAATTATCTTTTATTTTATTATTATACACGGTTTTATTTGATCTGTATCCTTTTATTTTTGTTTGTTTTATTTATTTGTATTTGTATTTTTTTTAATATAACTTGGCTACGTATCTTGTGTTCGAAATAATGTATTATTATTATTGTTATTTGTGGACTTAACAAAATGCTGTATGTATATAGCATAGTTATTCATCCTCTTCTTTTTTAATGTAAGTTTTTATCGATATTTACAGTCAATCAACCTCCATACATATATTAAAGTCTACAAAGTTCATTCTTTTCAATTACAACGGAACCCCAAAAGAAAAATACAATTTTCAATAACGAAACCGCCAATATCCCCTTATAGACGCTTCGCAGGTTATTATTAAATGTTGCATGTATTAAAATTTACAACAGATACCACCCCCACTTATTGTGATGTCGATTTTATTGAGGATCTAACGCTACCGTGTTCATGGATTGTAAATTTTTATATCTTGGATTGATATTGTAATGGCAATACTGTGTTTTTTGTTTTCGATTCTTAATTTGAAAAAAGTATTCGTTACTCAAACTTTTTCGGTATTTTTATAGGAATCTAAACGCATTTGTTGTTTTTTATGTTTTCAAAACTCGTTTGCTTGTAATTCCCATTTTTAGAAAGTTTAAATATTTTTCAGTTGAGTTTGAGTGTCTGTTTGTAATATTAAAATAACGCGTATACACGGTATATATACCTAAAATGTAGTTAAAAACATTTTTGTCCGTCTGTCTGTCTGTTTGTTCCGGGAAATCTCTGGAACGTCTGGACCGATTTTGACGGGACTTTCACTAGCAGGTAGCTGGCTACTTTTTTTAAACTAACTTTATCTCGCCATGGCGTCGCCTAACCGTGGGTAACACCGCGGGGTTCAGCTAGTATAAAATATAGAGCGCCCTAAATCGTCAATCTACCTTATTAGACGTTCACACGAAAACACTACAGAATATCTGCACAAACTTACAAATATATTTATTTTTATTGCTATTCTATGCTATTTATTGCTATCCATCCGAACGACTGTCTCCTCACTACCAATTCTATACAAAAAAAACGTCCCAATAAAGAACAAACTCACAAACAAAGTCACAAATTGCTTTTATCTCTTATCTATCAAATAAAATCCATATCCAATTTCAGTAAAATAACGTTGTTAACACGTTTTCTTATCTCAGAGAGCGATTGTCGAACGAAGATTGAACCAATTTAACAAAAGCAATGCATGAATACGTAAACCCTTACTTATGTTACTCCCGATTTGTCGGGACAATTTGTAGGCTACAGATAAATTGGGAACAAGAAAAATTGTTATACAATTTTCCCTATTGAATTTTGCTTTTCATGTAAATGGCTACATGTTAACAACTGCCCATGATTTTCATAAGTAAAAGATACTAGCTGACCCGGCGAACTTCGTACCGTCATATTTACTAATCTGTCTCAGCTTCCCACAGGCAGTGTACAGTCGCGGACAAAAAAAAATCCCGTTATCTTTTTAGTTTTCTTATATACATCCCTATCCTAACATTAACGAATAAATAAAAATATCATAAATTAATTTGGTGCAGCCGAAAGAAGATCGGAAGGCTTTTACTACCTTGTCCTAACAATAACGAACACATAAAGAAAAGAATTATTGAATTTGGTGTAGCCGATCGGAAGTTATGCTCGTACATACATTTCGACGTGTCATTTTTATACTCGTATATATGTATAGTCGTATATATATATATAGAATTTGTTCTTCGTGTATCATTTTGATACACGCAAGTAAAGAAATGGTGTTCATTTAACTTGTAAGTAGGTTCATTATAGCGATAAAATTGTTAATGACTATAAAAAGGAAATAAATTACATCTATTGTGATTAGGATTTAAAAAAATCTTTAGTTTTATTTAAAAAAATTTAGAGTTAGAATTTATACAGATACTGTATGAATCGTCCCGATTTATTGGCAACAATCAAATCAGTTGTTAAGGGTTCATGCGTGTGTCTTTTTTGTTCGATACATTATCTACTAAGGGATCGATGGAGGGTGCTTTAAGGGGAAGATCTCTAAATGGCTAACACGAATATGCTAATATCGTTGTATTTCTTGTTCGCTTTGTAGATTGAGTGGAAATGTTTTGTGGTAAAAAATAATGCTAGATTTTGAAAACGATGCTAAAAGAATAATGATTTATCTAGAATTCTTTCTTTCAAAAGTATCTGTAATACCTTTGAACGAGCAATTCTTGTATTTATATTAGACTGAATCTGGAAAACGGCTATAACAATGTTTATGAAATTTTGTATGCAGGGGGTTTTGACGGCGATAAATTGATCTGGATAGGATTTCTTTTTAGAAATTTTACAAAAAAAAAAATTTACTGAGCAAAGCTCGGTCATTTAGCTAAAGGTTAATAATTTGTTTTAAAATTATTATTGGCATTATGAAATAAAATTTTCACGTTTTTAAATTTTCTATGTTAAACTAGCTGACCCGGGAACTACGTACCGCCATGTTTACATATCTGTCTCAGCTTCCCACTGGCAGTGTACAGTCGCGGACAAAAAAAAACTTTTCCCCTTAAATGTTTAGTTTTCTATCGATATATATGATCGATACGATTCGATCGGATGTTATGCGCGTAGGTACATTCATTTCTGCCATTCACTCTCGACTCTCGAACTCGGTATTTGGCTTAAGGTTATTAAAAATGCATCCAGTTTAGATTGACAAATAACAGATTAACATCGTAACTTGTGGAGGATCCTAAGATCTAATTTGGATCAGACAATTGATATTGGCAATTTCTAATCAACATGAGAACCTTTATTGCCAGTTGAAGATTTGCTTCTATACGGTGACTAATCATGCTGCTATATAATAGTTCACTGCCTGAATGATGTAAGTAGATACATTATAGCAAGTGTGATGGAAAGTGGTCAACGTTGTCTACAAAATTTTAAAACGATTGAGATATTTTAGATTAGACGTATGGTATTATAAGCCAAGACTGTAATTGTGGAAAGATTTTACAATTTCATACTGCCACTACCGGAGTTACACCTCGGTCTCACGGGAAACTATGTGAACCAAATATATGTCTGACTTTACCAACTATACTTACACTAGCCGAACCACGCAACCTCGTTTGCGTCACCTATTGCCCGTAGCGTGATATTTTTCCCCCGTTTTCGAAACGTTTTTCATTGCTGCTCCGTTTCTATTAGTTCGAGCGTGATGATACATAATCTATAGCCTTCCTCGATAAATGTAGTATCCAACACTGAAAGAATTTTTCAAATCGGACCAGCGGTTCCTGAGATTAGCGTGTTCAAACAAACAAACAAACTCTTCAGCTTTATATATTAGTATAGATAAGTATACATTAACAATAAGTTATCAATTCGCTTGCCGTCTACACCATTCAAAAGCAAACAGTAAAATCACGGAATGATATATCGCATTAATTATATTCATCACTCAGCAACATTAACTGATTAATATTTCATAATGCCTAAGCGCGGATCGCTAAACGTAGTGTGTCAATTTGAACACAAATCCGATTCGCATCCATTACCGATCGCGGCATTAGCGTTAGCGCATTAATTAACAATTAGCTGGGCGAGCGTCAACGCGTCCACGCGTCCACACCACACGCGCTCTGAAGGGTAACAGGGTGAGGTCTCACTGAGAGCGATTAAAAAAAACAAACACATACAGTAGAACATACAATCTGCTCATTTTAGAAGTCGGTTAAAAAGGGTTAAGGTTGATTATTAAGGCAAAAACAGTTAGTTTAAATCATTCAATCAGCACATTTGGGCGTAATCGTGTAGTCGCGCTTGTTTATGTGCACTGAACCAGCGTCAAAGAAAACCGTAGCTTTTAATAATCACTTCCATTTTCACGTTCCATTTATGAGTCTAGAATAATGACTGGTCTGAATAATATAATAATATTTACAACATTAATTAAGAATATAATGGGATGACAGAGACCTATGAACTGCCTTACGCTTTGACGCGTTACAGTAAATAAATGAGCATATAAAAGTTTCTGTTTGCTATGCCAGATTTTACAATAACTAACACACATTGAAATTGAATATAACAAAAAAAAAATAACAAAAACAATCTGAAATCAAGACCTGGTCCAAATTGAAATGGGACCACTCGAGAAGCACCAGCATTCAAATAAAAAAGTATCATCAAAATCTATTCACCCAGTCAAAGTTCTCAGGTAACAAACATAAAAATAAAATACAGTCAAATTGAGAACCTCCTCCTTTTTTAAAGTCGGTTATAAATACTATTCACTGTAATAGTACTACTTAGGCTTTCTTTACATCGCTCACAGTGGGACAGTGTCGTCACTTTGACGTTTCGGACGCGTAATGAAGTTTGTGGCGTGAGGTTGTCAACGCAACGCGGCGCTGACAGGGACAGCGACACTGGACACCACCCGGATACCATATTGTGTCCAGCTGGAGAGATTAGTTGTTAAAAATGGATAAATCATGCGATGGTTTATTTGGCAAAAGGGTGACCAAAAAACTAGGAGGCTAAAAGTACAGGACTTCTAGTATGTCCAAACTCTTAAAATTCTCCTCTTTTAGTCACTGCCACTGACTTGAATTTATTTGTAAAAAAAAAGTAGTAGAGTCACGCTGATTCCAGCACGAATACTCGACCGGGGCGATACTACCCTCGCACAGAAAATTAACGTAAAGTGACAGCGTTCGTGCTGTCGTGTTTCGGGCCGATAATGCAGAAGCATCACTAGCCCAGCATGGTATGGATCACCATGCTGCACTGTTTGCATTCCTAATGAGTATGGTGACTATCACTCTTGGATTCCGCTTATGCTTTCCATCAGGCAGAGTAGTCATTTTGGCTGGGTCATACATAAAAAAAACTTACACACAGCGCCATCTAGCCTCAAACTAAGCAGAGCTTGTACTGTGAAAACTATAGTGACTAATAGAATGCTTATATACTTTTTTGTAAATATATATTATACATAGAAAAAAACCCAAACTCTGAATAAATATTTGGTCCTACTTGGGAATTTAACCCGAGACCTCAAGAACAGCTGCACAGGCTACTACTGTAGTCAAACTACTTGCAACAAATTTAAAGTAAGCTTAAAAACTAACCCTGCGATTCTCTTCGATATTTTATCAACTTTAAATCATTCATCCGGCTTTAAAATCCGCACACATTTTATCGCAATCATTTCTTAGGAAAGCCGCAGTCGACAGTTCGGCTCATCGATCGACTCGGAGCAAATAGATCGTGACAAATTTTACACTCGCATGCTTGACGTTGTTTTATGGCTGTCTTAATTCTTTTAGTGGTGCAAGTTATAAACTTTTACAACCAGCTATCAAAACGTTAATATACTCTGTCAAATTTTTAATTTTCGATAAATAAAATTACATGTTTGCTTGACACAGTCGCTGGCTTATTAAAAGATCGAAAAAAAAAAAAATTGTTATTCTCGTTCTACACAGTTATTATTTTGAATTCCCACAAGTATCGAACAACGATTACAAATTCGATTAAAATTTAATAAAAGGTAGTCTTCTAGAATAGTAAATTCATTTAAGAGATTTCGTTAGTTGTAGTTTTTATAACAAAAATTGGGCTTTTATAACAATATGTGATACTTATAGGTAAATACTTAAATAAAAAAACACGTATTTAATTTCCCTGTTGACTGGACGGAATGTATTGTCACTAACGTCTATCACATGGACCACTCACATACTCTTCCCACTGTCGAAGTTTAAAGACCTTTTTAAAAATGTATTCCGATTGTAAATGCAAATAAAAAGTTTTATTTTATTGGATGTGGTAGCTTTAGAGTCTTTTAATTTTAAATAACCCGTTAATAACAACTCAAGTCGATTTAACTCCTAAAGTATTTCGTTTATTGCATTTTTATAGTGACTGTTATGTTTTTGGAATATAAATTTTATAACAAATTAATATTAAGTGATGTTAAATGATGTGAAATGATCATAAGCTGCCTGCGATAAAAAGATTGTTGTATAGTGCAAAGTAATCTCGGACCATTTGCCATTTTTATAAATTCTAACTACGATATCAACTTTCTTAATGAGTACAGTAGTTTCTTATGCCTTTTAATACTCATAAATGTAGTAACAGTAAAACATTTAAAATATAAATTTAGTATCTCATTCGTAATTGAAAACACTTTATTTCACTGGCACTGAGTTTTGTAGTGCACAGGTAATGAAGGGAAATTCATTATTTATTTTTATTTTAACCAATATAAATACAAGAGGTGTACGGAACCTTTTTTCTCCTTCCGGGAAGGGTCATAAATAAAACTACCACATTCCATACATTCGTACCTCGCACAATTGCAGATGATATACAACCCCGCTCAGCTCTTATTGAGACGCGAACGGATGAAATATTGGATGCGGGCATTACCCGGATCCGACTTTGATCCAGTGATAAATATGGTGCGAATGTGACGGTCTCAAGTGCCCCCCGTGCCAACGTATCGGGAATTTTAAACGAGTGTGTTTTTTAGGGTTATTTTGAATAGGTTTTTTTAAAGAGTTACTCCGTCAATTAAATATTAGTATGCATTCTTGTGGATGGTGGCAGCATAAGTCTTGGTTGTTTTTGTGGAGAAGTCAGCCAGAGTTTAGCAGTGGATATTTATCAACTGAGATAAGGATGATGCATTGTTCAGTATTTAAACATCACTATTTAACGTTTAGATACAATAGTTAAATCTCGAATCACATGTTATATTTTTTTTTTGGAAGACTAATCCCGCATTAGAAAAGAAAACATCCTATGTCAAGGGGGATCTTACGATCATACATGAAAAGGACACAAAGAACACTCAGACCCAGAACAAACATTTGTGGATCGCTGAAACGATTGTCCCTTATGGGAATTGAACCAACAACACTTGACGATGTAAAAAGCGGTTTAGCGACCGTTCGAACCACTAGTCTAGTATATGCATAGAATAAGGAATAAGTGGCATTATGTTGTACATTATGCTTGTAATAAATTTAAAAGATGCACTCGGTCTCAATTTCATACAAATCATTTCTCAAACCATTAAGATCACCAAATGTGCCGTGACAACCATACTTTAAAAAACGTACGATAAAAACATTTTTTTTTTTAAAGTCCTAAAGATATATTTTTAATTCTGTAACAACATGCTGTATAGTCTCTGTTTCATCGAGTACACTTCTGACCAAACAAAAACTTTCACTACATTTGGATACACGCCAAAAGGATAAACAGAAGTGTATTGGTACTACGAAGCAATTGGTACTTTGCATTCTCCAAGGCGTTCTGTTATCAATAATATTCCACCTACGTATCGCACCTTACTACGTCATCAACATCAACAGTTTTTAATAGACTGCCTTACATAGGCCTCAAAAAGGAGGTTTCGTACCACTCTGGTCAGATTAAATGGTTTTTGGATTTTATTTCAACTTTTCCTTCCATTTTCAATAATCACCCTTAGTCGGCTTAATCTGTCACCACACGTTCCAATTAATTATCCAGCCTAGATTTTCTACAAGTAAACTCTTTGAAAACATCTATACTAATATTATAAAAGCGAAAATTTGTAAGTATGGATGGATGGATGTTTGTTACTCTTTCACGGAAAAACTACTGAACGGATTTGGATGAAACTTTACAGTAATATAGCTTATACATCAGAATAACACATAAGCTACTATTTACCGCGATAACCGACATCTACGCGGGCGGAGCCGCGGGTAATCACTAACACGCGGGTAAGTGATAAAAATACAAAAAGATCAGCAATTAATCAATCAGCATTCAATTTGTACATACGGACCGGACCGCGAGACCGGAGGCCCAATGATGCGAAAGTATCACTAGCCCGCCATGGTGTGGGTCACCATGCTGCATTGTTGCATTGTCTGCGTTCGCAGTATGGTGACCATCACTCTTGGATTCTGCTTATGCTTTCCATCAGGCAGAGTAGAGTCATTATGGCAGGGTCAAATATAAAAAAAAGAAAAATAAAATAGAAGGACAACAAAAACTGAACCACATATACCTATACAAATTTGCGGTGGTATATTCTTAATCTTGTGATGGTGTGACAACACTGGGACCCTCGTTTTTAATATCCTCTGTATAATAAATAGGTTAACATTCCCTTTATGAAGGAAAAACCTATTAACGAACGGCAAATGTATCAGGGGTCCTATTTTGTGGATGCTCTGCATTTTTTATGATAGAGATTTTTTCGAATGCGACATTTTAGAATTATCACTAACGATGAGTTTTAATGTTAATATAAAGAAACCACTAGATTAAGATGCCAAGTTAATTATAGCTTTTCATCATATTTTAGACTAGCTTTAAGTAGCCTATGTCCTTTCTCAAGAATAAAAGTATCTCAATGCCAAATTTTATTGAAATTGATGCATTGTTTATCCATGAAAGCGTGACAGGCAGCGTACTTTGTAATAACCTTTAGTTATATATTAATATTCATAAAAAAATTGAACCTATTGGAAATATTAGCTAATATACTAACGAAACGAAAGAAGGTTTACAAATAGTTGTCATCTTTTTATGACTATACCATAAATAAAATTAATAAAATTATTTAAGGGAATAAAATAAATTTGAGACAAATGTATTTCATTAAAGACTGTTGACAAATATATGGAGGTGACATTTTAAAACTTAGTTCTATTGCGTGTGGCACAGCCATGGCCTCCCAGAATATTGTGTAAACACCCCAAAGCGAAATGCGACAAAATAAAATATCTATTACTATTAAGGATAATGACGAGCCTTCTTAAACATGACTTAATATCAGTTGGGAAAAATATTACGCTCATCAGCGGAGCTCAGTGTACCTTTTTTAAAAGAGGATATTTATTTCGTGTGCGATATTTTTTGTCGATGTCATTAATTGGTAATGATGGCGAATGATGTTGGTAATACTATTACTTTTGTTTTTTTTTATATCGTCATAGCGAAGGGATCATCTGTTTGCCTGTTTTGAATTTAGAATGTGTAGGTATATGAAATATGTTTTTTATGGAAGCTATTATTTTCCGTGAAGAGAAATTTCGTCGTGTGGACATTACTAACATGTGTGTACTCGAATAGTGATCACAATATCAAAGACATGGTCATGCAGTAATTGTATTCATAATTATGATCTCTTGTATTTACGATATTTACACCTTAACGGTTTTAAGACGAACAGGTTGTAAATCTTTACAACCTGTTCGACTGAAAACCGCGGTACTCTAGCATGTGATTTAAAAAAATCTAGTTAATTTTTCTTTTCTTTTCAATTTTAAGCATCTTGAGATATCTCGTACGGTACACTGACGCTTACAATTAACGAAAAAAATCAAGTGAAATTCAGTGAAATACTGTTCTTTGAAATAGTAAAATATGTGATTAGAAATTACAGTTCCCAACTCATTTTTTTTTGTTATTTCTGCCGCTTCTTTGATTGATATAGAATCTACACCAATCTGAATATAGGTAATTAGGTATACATATATTTTCATTTTATTCTCCTAATTAGTAACTAGTAATTAGTACTTCAGCAAAATATTTTGTAAGACAGAATAGATTAAAATAATTACGTATAACTACTAAGTAATTGCTTTAGCTAATGTATATGTTACTGTCAGATTGTGGAAACCGTTAGATTATAATATATCTCGCGAGATTGCAAACAGTCGAAAGATTGTGAAATGGTATCGACAAATCGCAAGTCGCACGCTGATTGGTTGAACAACATATGTCCAGCGCCGCCATATTTGTTTGTCAATTCGTCTATGTTGCCTAATTTAAAGTAATTTTGTGATTGTAAATTGATTTCATGTTGAAAATACCTCACAGCTTTAAGATTAGTTATATAAAATTGTTGTGACAGTAAAATTAATTTGTGATTAATGATCGTGTTCAAAAAAGTTCTAACCTAACCTAACTTTATAGCTATGGAACGGCCTACTGTAAAACCGATCAATCAGGGACAGTTGATGATTAGACGCGCGTAAGCAGTATATCACTGTTGACAATTTATTGATAGTTTGCAATCTCGCTAGGTAGATTATAATCTAACGGTTTTTACAATCTTACGGTGACATATACATTATTAAAAAAAATATTTTAAATCTAATTGATATCTGAAAGGTAAGATGTTTAATATATTAGGTACCTATTAATAATTATCAAAGCGTAGATTACTTTATTTTTAACTAGTTGTTGCCCGCGGCTCCGCCCGCGTATATGTCGGTTATCGCGGCAAATAGTAGCCTATGTGTTATTCTGATGTATAAGCTATATTACTGTAAAGTTTCATCCAAATCCGTTCAGTAGTTTTTGCGTGAAAGAGTAACAAACATCCATCCAAATTTCCATCCATCCTTATAAACTTTCGCATTTATAATATTAGTAGGATGTAAACATGGCATAATATTATTTTACAAGAACTAGTATAAAAGTGATGAATTTAAAAAGCTAATATTACAATTTACATATTACTTAGAAATGAGAAAATGTTTCAAAAACTATAGTAGTATGAGTCTGAGTTTTAACAAATTAAAAAAGATTGTATAATAAATTCGACCCCATGGAGGTAGAAGTACATAGGTTTAATGATGTTTTGAATTTACAAACTTAGTGCACACGATGTTCTAAATTCAATTTACTTTATCCTCTAGCGGATAAAAGCGGGTTTTTCATTCAGAAATCAAAGGGCAAAAAGTACTCTTTTCAAGATGGGGGGATTGAAAACAAACGTATACAAACTGTCATAATTATTACCCTTCTTTTTAACTTCGCTTTAGTCGGCTAAAAAAGATTGCCAATGTAGCAGTTTAGCTTAGTTAGAATATATATTCAATAAATGATAACTGCTTTAAGAAACGATACGATTATAGATGAAATAAACATCTAAAATTTTAGATACTTATATCGATTAACTACTCTATAGGTGTATCCATTATCTGTCTCATTGATAGGTATGACACTGTTGCTATAAAGATCTTAACAAAAAAAACTTGCACACCATAGGCCCTGGATAAAAAATCCTCAAAAAAAAAAGAAATTAAGCCCCGGTCTACACCAACGCTGCAGGGATGAAAGAGAAAAAAATAAAAGTAGCCGCTAACGACAATAGTTCGGAAACAATCGTTTGTCATCCGTCTGTATTACGCTGACTGTATCTTTACGCCTCAATAGTAACTGTACCGTCAGCAAAACTGTTACTATAATCTTTTTTTGTATTGTTTTAATGTTTTTAGAAAGGTATATAATCTGATGGTAAGTGACGTCCGACACGCATGGCCGTTTGTAACTGAAGAGTCACAATTTTTTTTTTTTTTTTTTTTATTATTATTAGTAATACATTTTATTAACAATACTTTCTTAAAAACTAATCTCGCCAAACTTTTGCGGTACCATAGGGAAGCAAATGAGCTTACAGTGTTATACCCGTGAACTTTTTCTTCAAAACATAACTACGTAATAGATGTCATTGTAAGAAAGTCCCTTTCCCCACCAACCCCCAAAGGTCGGCAACGCACTTGGTACGCCTCTGCTGTTGCGGCTGTCCACGGGCGGCAGTAGTCGCTTACCATCAGGTGATACGTCTGCTCCTTTGTCCCCCTATACCATAAAATAATAAATATGAAAACATATCCAGTTACAGTAACTATTTCATCTATATAATATGTATAGTTCTTCTTTTAAGTAAAAAAATACTTGTATTAGCGAGCTCTCTCACTCTTCTGCAGTAATACAAAATTCGTATAGATACGAAAGTATTACTTGAAGTAAATGTCCACATATTTTTATCTTCTTTTCGGTTATATGCTTAATTGCTAAAGGTTTCGTCCGTTTTAAAGTGTTTATTGATCTCAGCCACCAGCTGTCTTCACACTTTTAGGTCTTCGGCTTATGGGATAACACAGAGACAAGTCTTCTAATCGTATTTATTCAATAAAATTAAGATATACCTATTTCAGAAAATAATACTCTCTCTCAATTTGAAGTCCCTTAAGGCCCTTGTCGATTGAGCTCTATTTTCTGCGATCGCTTTGACCTTTTGATAGACCATGACTGCCACTTTCTCCTTAACTTGCTGTATATATGTATGTTAATTTATGCCTTCCTTGAATTCTTTATGGTTTAAAGAAATTGTTGTGTCTTATCAAGTGGCCAATTATTTTCTGCTATCAGTAGTACAACAAATAAATAATGCCTACAGTTATAAATGTTTTATTCTTGCTGTATGATTTTATTATTTTCTGACCGTATAAGGGAAAAGACATGGGTAAACTCACATCATTATCGAGTGTTCGCCGAACGTATCTTAATCGACGGGGAAAACATTGTACTGTGGTTAACTGGACCCCTACCATTGGTATTTTTTATTGATTAATTTATTATCTCAGCGAAGCATACAAGATATGTAATATCAACTAATCGTGTCATGAAAGTTTACATACAAATTATTATTATTTAAAAATAATTTTCTTTGAGATGAACCATTGTTATGAAATATGATGCTGAATGTTACTTAGTTATGTTTATTAAAAAGAAATCGAGACTTAGCATACTATAACGGTGGATTAGCCAGGACGGCGGCAAAGCAAACACGTTATTGAAGCACTAACTCACAATACTCTCTAATATAACCAAGTATAACGTCTAGAATATGAATGCGTGAAATTACTCGAACGAAGGTATTTTATAGTACTTTACAGGCTTGACCCAATTTAATACTAAATTCAGATATTTAGTAGATAACATCAAACATTGTGTATCATAAATATTCTAATGATTATTAGCATACAATTATTATTTGATAATATAGGATTGTGTAACATATAATGATATAATATATTATATGCCTAGTAATTATTAAGATCTAGGCGTTTATACGAGGTTGGAATCATTACTTATGACAATACAGTAACTTAAAGAATATAAAGAACATCTAAACTCAATCTAACCAAAATGTGTAATTATATATTTCTTTAGAGTAGATAATCTATATATCTTGATACTTTGAATTGGTTTCATCAGTTAGTTATTCTACAGTCACGTTTATAAGGACTATAACGGAATCACGATTGCCATTGATGTTCATTACAACTGGGACCGACGGCTTAACATCCATAGTAAAAAAAAGCTAACACTAATCCGGGCCCGACCCGAGAATCGAACCCGAGATCTCGGCATTCATATATGTCAACAATAGACTAATAAAGCCGTCAACTATTCACAAGTTTATCACACTAAAAATATTCTGTAAGCGAGTTTTTGGGCTGAACTCGTAGTAGTGACCACAGTTAACC
Organism: Spilosoma lubricipeda; assembly: GCA_905220595.1. NCBI lineage: Eukaryota > Metazoa > Arthropoda > Insecta > Lepidoptera > Erebidae > Spilosoma > Spilosoma lubricipeda. The sequence continues at coordinate 15,973,289 of HG992293.1, read as the reverse complement.
CCTAACAATCTCTGGTACATTATTTATAGAGTAAACTTTGTTATTGTTTTTCGTTATAAGTGGTATCATAATTTATAATATAACAATAACAGTTGAACAAAACTTTGTATCTAAGAACTTATGTTTTTGCTTGATCGGTAATTTAATGTTACTTCGGGATACGGATTTGTTTGGTTGCGAGTGCTTTTCGATATAAATCAACAGAATTAAGTGTCCGAGTTTTAAGGTAGAATTAAGAAAGAATTTATGGATGAAGGATGATTTTATCAATTAGTTTTTTGGTTTACCTAGTCATTAGTGATCTAGTAAAGATCACTGAGTAAAGAGACATAGTTTGATTCCCCATTAGAAAAACAATGGGTGCCGAATAAAATTGTCTATAGATAAATAAATAAATGAGTATATCGGCTGACCAATGCAACTTCGTGTTCGTCTCTTTTCAATCATTCTCGGCTTCTGTAGTCTAAGCGTGATGTTAACTATCTTATTGAAAAGTCATATAAAGAAGAATGTAAAAAAGAGGTCAAGAGGAGGAGGTTTCGGAGGTAATCGTGAGCAATGACGTGAAACGAGAATTGTATGTAATAGATTTAAGCATATTCTTACCAGGTAACAACAAGTCTTATGGTGATTCACAAATACTTTTTCTTTATTGTGTAATAAATGAGTAAAAAGCGTAAAAAATAAATAAATATTTCTGATACATCTGATACACAATAACATCTTTTGCCATAAAACTAAGCAGAGCTTGTACTAGGACATTTATATTAACTGATAGAATACTTACATTCTTTACCTGTAAATACATACGTATTATACATAGAAAATATTCAAACTCCAAAACAAATATTTGAAGATCATACAAACATTTGGCCCGACCCAAGAATCGAACCCGAGACCTCAAGCATAGCAGTCGTATAAGTTACCGCTGCGCCACCGAGGCTGTTAAATATTGTCTGATCTTTTTAAAGGTTTTCAAAACTACCAGCATTTACAGCTTACAAAATGTTAATTACTATTCTTTTTTTTTATATCTACAGTTATATATTCTTCAAAAATAACTTCATTACCAACTAAAAATAAACGCATTAAGACCAACCCTTCGACAACCATCATACAATTAAATCAAAAACACACGCGGCATCGTTTATTAAAATTGACAGGCACCACACCTGCGTCGAAGGGTTAACGTACACAAATTGATTCGTATACACTGTGTTATTAAAACATTACACGGTTAAATGTTGCCTTTTGTTGTTGGTGGGGGTAGCAACAGAGGGTTAATAGTGTTAATAATGGTCTTTGCCGATTTGATTCATTATTGTTTTGGACAATTATGATCAAATAGACGTATTACCTCATAGTTGTCAGGTAGGTTTTATTTGGACTGGTAAACTACTTAGTGAAGCTACTTTTTCTTTGACTATTCTTACTTAAATAAGAAGCAAATACATACTAATATTATAAATTTGAAAGTATCTGTGACTATAATAATAATAATAATAATAATCTTTATTTATTCAGACAGAGTCCATAGTGTTAGTATACAATTTCTCTTAACCTATATTAGTATTTTACAATGATACTGTTTTAATTGAATTTAATTTAATTTAGTAACGTTTTCAGAAAGCTTTTCATAATCTTTGAATCATACTTATCGGCTATGACCCTCAGGATGCTATTACTGCTGTCCCGCACTCTCCTCAGTAGGGAGGCAGTTCGCTTACGTAGTATTGCATGAAAGCCATCAACTCTCGCTTCCATAAACATTGTAGAAGCACTACAGTAACGAGGCAACTTCAACAGCATCCTGAAGGCATTATTGTACTGAACGCGTAATGTGTTCAGAGACTTCTGGGTATAGTTCACCCATAAGCTGCTCGTGTAAAACGTCTGACAGTATGCTTTAAAAAGGGTTATTTTGACTTCATCGCTACAGCGGGCGAACCTACGGGTCAACATATTACCCTTAATCGCCACTGCCCTGCGTTCCCTATCAATGTCTTTCTGATCATCAAGGTCTTCCATAAGATAGTGTCCAAGGTATTTGAATTCATGAACCCTCTTCAGTTCAACTTCATTTAGTTTTAGAGGTGGCACTCTTGATGGACAACTACCGCGTGACCTAAATATCATATAAACACTCTTCTGGCTGTTATAAATCAAACCATGTCTACTCCCATATTTTTCGCAGATTACCAATAGCCTCCTCAATGCACCGACAGTTGGACTCAGCAACACCATGTCGTCTGCATAACTAAAATTGTTCATGCAGACATTGTCAACAAAACAACCTATTTGGGTGCCGCTGAGTTCATCTATCAGCTCATTCACATAAAGATTAAATAACCTAGGAGAGCTTAACCCTCCTTGTCTCACTCCGCACTCCAAGCGGTACGTATCAGAGTAGGCATCAGCCCACCTAACACAGTTTATCTGGTTAGCATACCAGAACTGAAACATATTTTGAACCTGTGCATGCACACTTGTTTCTCTGAGCTTCTGCCAAAGAACATCGTAAGACACTAAGTCAAAAGCCTTCGATAAGTCCAGAAAGCATGCATACACAGGTGTACTCCTCTCAGTGTAGTACTGCACAGTGTGCTTGAGACTGAGTATCGCACTTTCAGTAGATAGTCCTGGACGAAAACCGAACTGTGCATCATGTATCTTCAGATGCTTAGCAAGTTCCCAATCAAGCACACTGTCCAGCACCTTGGCTATCACCGTAGCCAGTGATATAGGCCGGTAGTTGCTTTTCTTAGATAAGTCACCTGTTTTGTTCTTAACGATGGGTACAATAATCGTTCGCATAAGTTCTGCAGGCAGGTATGTATGATTGAGGCACAGGGAGAAGAACATTGCAAGCACTGGTGCTAGATGAGCACCAGCGAATTTTAGATGTTCTATACTTAGCCCGTCATGCCCTGGCGACTTACCCGTCGACATGCCACATATAATGCGACGTACGTGGTTGGCGGACACAGTAAACATATCACCAGACATGTCGGGCCCCGTGTTCGCGTTTATACTCAGAATAGAGTGATCGAGAGGTGATTTTACAGTGAAATATTCTCTGAATAATTCAGCTATGCCCCTGTTATCATTAACACATTCAACACTCACAGGGAGGCCAGGCTTAGGACTCAACTTGTTTGTTGCCTTCCAAAACTCAGAAAAATTATTTGATGCTCGATATTCAGCAATAATGTCCATCTTAATCTGTTCTTTATTATCTTGACACCACTTCAATTTTCTTTTAAATGTTTTTCTGCTTTCACACATTTCATCGTAAACAATACCCATGCGTGGCCTATCTTGAGAGACCCAGTGTAAAAATTTAAGCCTGGCCTCACTGTGAGCTTCACGCACATACCTGTTCCAGCCCGTTACATGACGGTTACTATTACAAATATTACTTTTATGACTTAGTATTGCGGATTCTGTTAGAGCGCCTATTATATCACTGTAAAGTTTATCCAATCTATGTTTGTGTTCAGTACAATTGCAAACATTAGAACAACAGTTTTTGAAATCACCAGGAAAGTCTATTAATTTTAATTTTTCGTGACATAGTTTATTATATTTGTGTATTTCATCATTTGTTCTTTTACCCCATATGATTTTATTTATAATGTTACTACACAAATTCGATTTTTTACAAATAATTTTATTCAACTGGCACTCAACAACTAGCGGCAGATGATCTGACCAAAACGTATCATATTTAACAAATATGTTGGTAATTGTTTGTCTAGCCGAATGACTAGCCACGCAGTGGTCAAGCCACCGTGTACAGCCATGTACATCACTGATAAACGTGTAATTATTGGAACTACTGCCTAAACGGTACGTCTGTTACACTTTCACAGCTAAACTGCAACGCTGATTTGACTGACATTTGACGTGGAAATACATTGATTCCTGAAGAAGGATATAAGCAACCCTTTACCGAGATAACAATATATACATACATATAGCCGACCCACGCAACCTCGTTTGCGCCTTATATTGCCCGTAGCGTGAAAATTTCCCCCGTTTTTGAAACATTCTTCGTTGTTGCTCCGCTCCTATTAGTAGTAGCGTGATGATATATACCCTATAGCCTTCCTCGATAAATGGACTATCCAACATCGAAAGAATTTTTCAAATCGGACCAGCGGTTCCTGAGATTAGCGTGTTCAAACAAACAAACAAATAAACAAACAAACTCTTCAGTGTTATATATTAGTATAGATATATACAATAATAAAGCTAGTATTTTTTGTTTCTCACTGTTGTGACACTCTTGGCAGGGCGATCGTAGATGAGTCTTCAACATCAGTGATAAAGGCCAACATAATCCTTGTTACGATATCACGTTATCTCTATCTCTTGACAAACTGTCAGATCAAACAAGTCATTTCCTACTCAGGATTTCGCATAGTCGGTCACACGCATAAGTGATCTGCAGGTGAAACACCTCGTCTCGCAGGGGACACGGGGAGGCTGGTTCGAAGCGGTTTGCTTCCTGCCAGCGGTGTCTGTATCGCTGCTTCTGAAATGAAGCAGGTCCTGTAGTAGTAACTATCTTTTTCGTGTGAAAGGGGATCGATGCGCCCTTCATGCCCAACCAGATGAGACCCCAAACAAGGGAAGTATAGTATTGTCAATTTTTCAAAATGTACATTAAGCACTCTTATTGGTCTGCGATGTCTTATAGACAACTACAGTGAGTGAAAGAATTAGGAGGTATGAAGGTCTCCAGTAGCCTAAATTAGTCAGTATTAGACTGGATAGAATAGAAATCAGGTAGTCGATTTTTTTTAAAAAAGAACATTATAATAATATATTCGTGGCACATAGCCATGGTGCCGGTTATCTAAATACTACATTGCAGTACGCATTTGACTGCACGGTTGGCCTCGTAACGCCGCTTTATACTGTTGTGGGTTCAATCCCACATGGGACAACACTTTGTGTGATCCACAAATTGTAGTTCTGAGTCTGGGTGTTCTTTGTAAATATTTCTTATGTGTTTGTGAAGTCCACTACGACACAGAATGTTTATTCCTAATGCGGGAGTTTTCTTTTTTTAAACGAAACGAACAAATGCAGCATTCAATGGAACATTCATTCAATGTTTTGATTCTCTAGTCATAATTATCTAATACTAAGGTCAGTCTATTTAAATTTATTTCCCATTATTATGAACCCTTATCCCAAAACTATTTGTATAGCTAAATTATAATTTTTCGACTAATACGACCTAAGCAAACATATAAATAATGTAATTAGTGAGAATTAGTGACTCGTAATAATATAATAATATCGTGGGCTATGGCCCTCCAAACAATATGAAGGATAAATATTTATTAAAGGTCTTGAAAGTGTCCACTACTGGGTCAAAAACGGGATGCTGGAAGAACGGACCAAATGGATGTGGTTGTCACTAATTGTGGTAACGTATTTTTTTGCAAGACTTGCAGAATCAAAGAAATGATTTTGACGCGCAATATTATTTGTAAGTTTTTAGTTCGTCTAGTGAGTCTAAAGTCGGAGATAGAGTTCTCTCTAAAAGCAATAGTTTTTCAATGAATGTGATTGATTATATTATTAAAAAAGTGTAATCGATTTAGTCATAGAAACCAAATCAACCACTATAAGTAGCAGGATCGTATTAGAAACACTGAGCTGTGTTCCAAAAGTAAAGTCGCGGATGTGGACAAGAAGACTGCCAGATTGAAATGGGGTTGGGCCGGACACGTATGTCGGATGAATCCGGACCGGTGAGCTACGGTCGTCAAACGCTAGGTAGACGCCGACGACGAGGAAGGCCCCGTAAAAGATGACGCAATGATCTTGACGCCTATCACAGAGACTGGCCGGAACTGGATTTGGATAGAGAGAAGTGGCTTGTTGCAGGGGAGGCCTTTGCCCAGCCACAGCCTAGAGTCCACATAGAACTATTTGATACAGTAGGCCAAACTATTTTGTCTCAGGAGAGGCTTTTGCCAGCATTGAACTATTGAAGACTATTAAATTAAATAGAATTTGATCTTTCTATTCAATCAACCTGAATAAAAACTTACTCTTTTCTCTGATTTTCATTTTAAACCAGCAATAAATCATGTCATTTTTATGTTAAAACAAACATCTTTTTCTCTACTTATATCTCAACTCAACTCAACTTATATCACACAAATATATAAAAAATAGTACACAATTTATCGCCTCTAATCCCCCATTTATCAACAACAGCTTTAACTAGTCTATTAGATGACATACACTTCTCTTTAGAATAGAGACTCTGGCTTACTATCAGACAGTGACAGGATGAAAAATTTCATTCAGATCTCAATAAATACAAAGACAACTTCATTAGGAATATATAGGCACAGGACTTTACAAACATACAAAAAACGTACACGAAGAACACCCAGGCTACACCAGAACTACAATTTGTGGATCGCACACATTACTTTCTCATATATAGTTTGAACCCAAAACACTTAGTGCAGCTTGACGACTCCGACATCTGTGTAGTAAAATTTTACCATATCCAAAACCTACATTCTAATACTCGATGTACGTACCGGTGGTCAGTTGCGCTAATATATGTAACCCTCGGGGCGCCCTCCAACACAACTGTCATACCCTGTTTTATTATTTAACTACGCACTACCACGATGTTTGCTTACAGTACACGGCGATGAAATTGGCTGACTTCGGTATTGAGTTCTAAACGTTATTTCATTGACCCAAATAAATGTAGTTTATCTTTTAAAATTATACTTTGTGTTGATTCTAACATGATAACAAACTATTTTTAACCGACTTCAAAAAAAAAGAGGAGGTTACTCAATTCGACCGTATATGTATATATACTTTTTTATGTGTGTGTTCGCGGATAACTCCGTCGTTTATGAACCGATTTTGATGATTTTTTTTTAATGGAAAGGAGATATTCCAACGTTGGTATCATGATATGGACACTAAGATCTGATGATGGCATCCAAGAGATATCGAGTTAAACCTTGAAGACTTTACAAACATACCTACATGAAATGAACTAATATTTTCAGATTTCTATAATCGCTAACGTATAACTGCCTCGTCGGTCTATCGGTGGAGGTATGCGAATGCCGATCAAGAGGTCTCGGGTTCGAATCCCCGAGATTTTTAAGTTTTTCTGATTATAGAAATACTTAATAACAGCTCGGAATTTGGAACTTGGGGTCTAAATCACCGTGCATCGGAGAGCACGTAAGGCTGTCGTTTCTGCGCCTGGTTTCTTCATGGTCTTACGGATAACTGTCATATCGGATTATGAGAGTGAGGGAACAGAGAGTGCACCTGTGTTTGCGCACACACTTGTGCACTGTGTTATCAGCTGCGTAGTTGGCTGGTCTTCATTGACACTGGCCGCTGTGGCCGTAATCGGTTAGACTTTTGTCAGTGTCGGTTCCAACATAAAACTACGATTGAAACCTAGAAGATTTATAGTTAGACGTAGCTTGATTTAATTCCAAGCTATATTTAAGCCAATAGTTCTAAACTAAAACCATAATCACAAATTTAACAAACAAGTATTTAAAAGGTTTCGATCGCGTGTATCACTAAGTTAACCCATTACTGTTAACGACCGATACATAATTGCTTCGCAGTAAAGGGTTGAACTGATAGATGCGTGATTGGGCCGTGCCTTTAGAATTAACTAAATTGCCTACTTTGTTATTTAAATACTGGAAACCACGTCATTGTGACCTTGCGTATTTTGTACTGAGTTAACTCACTCACAATCACTAGCTTAAGCCTTTGTTTACAGCACTTACACGTAACAGTGATGATTAAAACCCTGCTCGAAGGACCATTATAGATAACCATTGATGAAAAACGGAGGAGGTTTCTCAATTCGACCGTATATATTTTTTTTATTCTTTTTTTTATGTGTGATCGCGGGTAACTTCGTTGTTTATGAACTGATTTTGATGATTCATTTTTTAATTGAAAGGAGATGTCCCAACGGTGGTACCATTATAAGGACATTAATATCTGATGATGGCATCCAAGAGAAATCGAGTCGAACCTTGAAGTCGGTTTTATTTATGTTAAAATTGTTATTGTGTTGTAATCACTTTACAGTCCTTAAATATTTCTGGATCTATGTGTCAAATGGCTATGAAACTGACTAAAGTCTTTAGCATGCTTAATATTTAAAACGTCCTAAGTGCAGCATGCTTAAAGGAGTAAAGAGAAGAGAAAAATCTTTGTAGTTTAGAAAGTTTAAAGAGATTTATCGGGTAAATGGGTCATGATTCAAGTTTGTCGAAAATACATACATGTATGAATGAATGTATACTACAAACAAGCCAGCCTGTATATACATACGCCCCTACTTTGCCGCATTATTTCGTAATATACTTTATTTCTTTTCACTGATAATTGCTATTCCCAAAAGACCCAAGACACACTACAACAACCTAGATATACCTAATAAATATTCTAATAGTCGTTACTCACGCACCCTGTTTAGTATTTCGACTGAATAAACGAACTAATATCAATATTAGCTATTTTACTTTATATCAATGAGACCTCGCGACACTTTGTAAATATTCATTCAGAACATAACGAAATTATATGGAATGATATATGTATCAATAGAAGTAGCCCAAGCGTGGTTAACTGTATTATTTTTTTTGGATCTTGTATAAGGTTTTTGAAGAATGACTAATGAGGGACAATTAAGATCACCCTTCTAGTTAAACACATAATGATATTAACCCACTTCTTACTAAACTAACAAGCGTTAAGATCATTGGAATTGATTAACAAGTACCTTGTAATTCCTATAGTTGTAATACTTATGTCTAAATATTCTTATGTTGTTTTTATTCTGGACCGTTATTCATGTTGAAATTTGTAGGAAACCTAAAACCACGAATAGAAACGTATGCGACTGCTGTGCTTGAGGTCTCGGGTTCGATTCCAGGGTAGGAACAAATATTTGTATGATCTGCAAATATTTGTTTCGGAGTTTGGGTGTTTTCTATGTATAATATGTATGTTTTTACAAAAAGTGTATTTAAGTATTTATATCACTTGTCTAGTACCCATAACACAAGCTCTGCTTAGCTTGGGACTAGGTGACATTGTGTGTTAAACGTCCGATATATTTATTTATTTTATTTATCTTCATCGAGTCGATTGTTTTCCAATTGCTTATGACTTTATGCTAGCTTTGATATTGTGTCTTGGATCTCTTGATCAGAAAGTCATCTTTACACACACTATCAAACCTGAAAAACCTTTTAAATCGATAAAGATGAAAAAATATTACCCGTTACAATAACAAAAAGCTACTAAGATAAACTTCAAAAATTACACAAATATAAGTACGTATGTATTTTCCGTCTGTACCTTCTCGTATTTAGAATTGTCTAATCCATTTTACTCTACATCCATGACCATACTAACAAGGTCCCTAGACAAAACTAGTAATGCGACCCCACGTCGCCTATAAAGAATATTTAATAAGTGTAGTCAACAGATCATTCTGCATTATAATATGTTACTGACACGCAATAGTCAACTGTTAATTGTCATTGTAAATATGAAACCGAAAATTTTCACATTTACTGAAAGCAATTTCTTATATTTTAATATTTTATCAACTATAATTTTCAACAGTTCATGAATTGTAAATTTGAATATATAATTATATACAAGCTATAGTTAATTTTCTATTTATTTTTTTAGAGACATTGCTGCTAGATACTAAAATTCTGCCGCAGGAGGAGTGTCTTAAATCTGTCTGCAATTATATATTGCTGCTTATTGTAGTTATTATATAGCAAACTATCCAACTCGGCCGGCACAACTTCGATCGGGAGGCCGATAGAAGAATTCGTTTGGGCTGGGCGGCGTACGGGAAGCTACGTCACATCTTTGAGTCGCCAATACCACAATCATTGAAGACTTTAATCAGTGCGTATTACCCGTGATGACATACGGAGCCGAGACATGGACACTCACCATTGGACTGGTCTACAAATTTAATGTGGCTCAGCGTGCGGTGGAGCGTGCTATGTTGGGTGTTTCTCTGTCTGATAGAATTCGAAACGAGGTTATTTGACAGAAAACCAGACTAACTGACATCCCACGGAGAATCAGCACGCTGAAGTGAAAAATGGCTGGTCATGTCTCTAGACGTACCGACGGTCGGTGGAGCCGAAATGTGCTTGCGTGGAGACCGCGTTTAGGCAAACGTAGTGTAGGGCGCCCTGCTGCACGGTGGACTGACGATTTAAAGAAGGTGGCTGGCAGCGGATGACAAGCGGCAGCCCAAGACTGGGATAGTTGGCGCTCCTTGGGGGAGACCTACGTTCAGCAGTGGACGGCGATTGGTTCTAGTGAAGATTATTGTAGTTATCTTTATTAGACTGATACAAGCCCCGTAATTAGAAGTTGGAGATAGGCATAGCAATTAGTCACATTTCTTACTTACTTATTTTTACAACTCTCGCGTTAGAAATAAATACGCTGTGTCGCGGGGGACTTTCCGAACACAAAGAACACCCAGACTCAGAACAACAGTTTGTGGATCACACAAAGTGTTGTCCCGTGTGGGATTTGAACCCACAACACTTGGAGCAGTATAATCCACTAATCCAACCGTATAGTCAGAAGTGTAGTTCATTCATAAGAGAAGTCGAGGATTGAACCAAGTGACGTGCACTAGACCCAGCAGTAGATTGCGATAATATGATGATTATGATAAGAGAAAGGTGAAAGCTATGTATGGCATTTTCAATGTTCAATGATGGGTATTTTTTTTTATTTATTTCCAATGCACATACATTTACAGATACAGTGATGAAAACTGCACCACGAAGACCTCGCAGGGTCTATCTGGGTCTGTTCGTAACTTTTAATAAAAAACTGTATATAACGTAATCTGATAGACTTTGAATACCCTTATATTTTGATAACTATTTAAGGAAAAAACACTAAAGAATGGACATTGTATCCTTTTAATGCATTGGGAGAGTACTTCAAATTGGAGAAGTGATCATGGCTACTGGATTGCGGCCCAACGTTAGATGTTGAGAAATGAAATGATACATTTTGCAACATACATTTGATCATAACAATTCTTTTAAGGAGTACCTTCTACCATAACAATTGTGTACCGTAAATCATATTATTGGCAGGCAATACAGGAAGAAGATATATAAATATATACTAATCGTTACGAAAACTTTTAATATCGCGATACAGGATCACTATTTATAACTTCTCTGTGTTCAGTGTGTCTTCGTTGGCCACTGAAGAAGTTTTTTCTTTTGTTTTATGTGGGTGCCACAATAGTATTATTCTGGCATTATCTTAACACAAATCAATAAACAAAAACACCACAGAGTGAAGCAGGCAGTATATCAACTCCGGTCCACCCTCGAAATCGAACGCAGGCTCTTCATAAGAATTGATGTGGTACATAAATCAGGGAACGACATCCTTCTGTTGGTACGTACTACGCCCAAACACTCGACTAATAGGGATTTATGATACTGGGTTGTGTACACAGATGGACTTTTTTTCTGGGGATTAAATTTGTGATTAATATCTAGACATTTATATATATTACAGATTTATTTCGTGTACATTCTCCCCCGTGGGAGAGCCATGAATGGGCCGGCTCGACTGGAGTGATACCACGGCCTCACAGAAAACCGGTGTTAAATAGTGCTTGCGTTGTGTTTCACCGAGTGAGTGAGATACCGGAGGCCCATAACCCAAACCCCCTCCCCCTATCTCCCCTCCCTATCCCCCAAAGGCCAGCAACGCACTTGTGACGCCTCTGGTGTTTGCAGGTGTCCATGGGCGACGGTAATTGCTTATCATCAGGCGATACGTCTGCTCGTTTGCCCGCTTATTCCATGAAAAAAAAAAGTTGAAAAAGATTTGAGAAAATAAATTTAGCCGTGTTTAACCAACAAGTCTAACCCTCTATGCATATATGTTTCAAAAACATTAAATTTTTAAGTTATCTATACTAATATATAAAGCTGAAGAGTTTGTTTGTTTGTTTGTTTGAACACGCTAATCTCAGGAACCGCTGGTCCAATTTGAAAAATTCTTTCGGTGTTGGATAGTCCATTTATCGAGGAAGGCTTTAGGGTATATATCATCATGCTACTACTAATAGGAACGGAGCAACAGTGAAGAATGTTTAAAAAACGGGGGAAATTTTCACGCTACGGGCAATATATGGCGCAAACGAGGTTGCGTGGGTCAGCTAGTCTTTTTTATATGCCTCACACCAAGTGAGGCTACAGGAAGCAATAAAGGACGGCAACAGACTTATGACTAGTTGTGAATCTTGAATTGCAAGTGTCAATGTGCGCCAGGAGCTACTTGTGATCAGGTAACCCATCTGAAGCTGGCCACCTCATACCATGGAAGAAACACAAGAATCCAGGTAACAGTGAATTGAAATACAGTATAAACAATCTAACATGCACACATCAGAATATTTGTAAGTACAGGAGGTTTCATTACACTCCTTTGCAAGCAGTTGTGTAAGAATACGATTTCCTCGCATAGTGTGTACGCTCACAACATCGGACGAATGAAGCATTAGTGAGAGGCCTTTTTACCTATCACACGCATTTTTCGATGCTCGATCTACTAATGGACGAGTTTGATCACACGTACAACGTAGCACTGGCGTTTGAGTTTTATTTCAACAAACAAAATAAATGCCAATAATTAGAAATGTATTTTAGAAACGTATGTCATAAAAATTTGAGTCAAGTCATGCGAAATGTCAGTTTATTTTATTATTTTTGCTTGTTCTAACTTATTGGTACATTTTTAAAGAAATTATAATAAATAAATAATTGTAGTTTTGTTAAAATAAACTACATTTTTTTAGTTTTAGTTATGTACATAGGTTTGTGTGTATGTAATGAAGATTGTATACAGATTAAAACTAGAATATATTTTCATTCATTAAAGTCTCAAAAAAAAAACAAATTACGTAATCCGTAAATAAATCACATTGTTTTGCCATTATCACTTACTACGTTTCCCATCAGCCCAACCGCTGTATACCGATTTTGACAGCCCATATCGTTGTGAAAAATGTGCCGATATATATCAGACAATTACAAAGGTGTTAACTGAAAAAACTCGCTTTTGCCATCACCCTGTGGCTTTCGACAGATTTTGATTTCTTTTTTTTTGTAACGCGAACACGTCAATTTATGTTGAACCAGGATTTATTGGTGTATTTCTTTTTTTTTCTATTTTTACAATGGACAAAAAATCTCTCGGCCTATAGGAAAAACTCAAAAAAATGATTTTCCATTGACTCTCACATGTTATTTTCTGCGTACAGGCAAGACTGAATATATTAGTATCACAATAATCTATACATCTATACAAATAAATAAAATTGGAGTGTCTGTTTGTAATATTAAAATAACAGCTTTTTAATCAATGCATATGTATATATACACGATACATATACCAAAAATGTATTAAAAAAAATTTTGTCTGTCTGTCTGTTTGTTCCGGGTAATCTATGGAACGGCTGGACAGATTTTGACGGGACTTTCACTGGCAGGTAGCTGATGATCCAGGGAGTAACTTAGGCTACTTTTTTTAGACTAACTTTGTACCGCGGCGGGTTACTCGCGGTACAACAATAACCGCGGGTAACACCGCGGGGTTTAGCTAGTTATAATACTAAAAACATTCATCGCTTAAATAAGAGGGTGCTCATGGTAAGTGCCTACCACTTTCCAAGGAAACATACAACACAGAGATACGAATAATAATAGTTTACTTAATAACTAATAGGTATATGTGACAGATACAACGTTTTAAGGCTTAAAAGTATGTACTACTATAGAAACTCTATCTTCATAACTAGGTTTACTAACCTGTATTCCTGTAGTCAGTCCCCTCCTTCCCCTCATTGTTAGATACAAGCCTAGATATGTAACATATTCCACCAAAAATATTTTCATACAAAATCTTGCCAAGAGCTCTGCATGTGTCTTAACCTGTGAAAAAGATATCAGATCTCACGTGGAGCCAAGCTTCTGAATCTACAGGCATTTCTTTTTGTAAGTTCTTTAAGGTAATATTTTTTTTGTCTGGGATTTTTTTCATGTACATCTTCTTTCTTATTTCAAAAAAGTCCGTATGCCAAAAATAAAACCTCTAGCATAAAAATTTGTGAAAGTCTCATACAAACTTCCACCTTTCACCTTTTTAGCTTCCAATTTTGGAATTGGGGCAAAAGAAATAGGTGTAATTTTTTTTTGTTGTCTGTATACTAAACTTAGTTTACGTTTCAAATTTCAGCTTTCTAGCACTTCAGGAAGTACACTAACAGTTTTGATGATCATTAGCGTGTCAGTGACGAAATCGATGTTTTTTAGATATTAATAAAATCTAAAGCATCAAAGCTATGCAATTGCAATTTTGTATGTTTAATGAGTCTATTATTGACATCATATCCTCAGAATTTGCACTATCTGGTATATCGGAAACCAAAGTTATGAGGGTTCATAAAAACGACGAAACACTTCAAGAAAAAGTACAATTTTAACAAAAATAAAACCAACTTCAAGGTTCGACTCGATTTCTCTTGGATGCCATTATCAGATATTAATGTACTTATCACGGTACCACCGTTGGGACATCTCCTTTCCATTAAAAAAAAAAATTAAAAATCGGTTCATAAACGACAAAGTTATCCGCGAACACACATAAAAAAAGTATATATACGGTTGAATTGAGAAACCTCCTCCTTTTTTTTAAGTCGGTTAAAAAGTAGGTAGTGCCCTTGCGCTTCGCTTGGCTCGTCTTGGCTGGGCACGACTGTGCCCCCAGATTATAGTAAGATTTACAAGAAAACACAATAAAAATGCGCCAGTGTATCTGTCTGTGCATCAGATGTGTGGGGCTTCTTAATTCTTCTACATACTATACAAGTACGTATCTAAGAAAGCAATTCACAATCCAACCAGTAATTTTCTTGAAGAAACTATCCCCTAGGTAAACCGAAAATCAATAGTGCCAATTCGATACCACCCCTATGATTAACCCTGGCATATTGCCCGTGAACACGCTAAACAGGAATCAACCATAATCTATACTGATCAATCATTGACTAGAATTTGGCCATGGGGTACCTTTGGGAGACTGACTAACGTCGTATTCGTTTGTTGTCTAATTAACTTTTTTAATTATTATTCTTTTACTAACGGCAGACATTAATTTTAAAATTTTACTAAATTTATAAGTATATACTAGTTTTTGCCTCGCGGCTCAATCGCATGTGTGTCGTTTATCGCGGTAAAAAGAAGACTATGTCCTACTTTAAGAAGGAAAGTATCTGCATTCCAAATTTCATTGAAATCAGTGCAGCAGTTTAGCCGCAAAGGAGTAACAGACAGACAGAGTTACTTTGGAATTAAAAGGATTAGTATTGATGGAATTTCACAATGATTGTTGCAAAATAAATCTACCGTATGAATCTGTAAAGATCGAAGATTTACAGTGTTCTTTGACGAGTAGGCAGTTTTTTTAAAAGCCTTACAGTGATATTTTTATCCGTCATTTTTCTTCCACTACTTATGTAATTAAAACAAACATAATACACTCGTTACATAGCTATGAGCCTACGTGTACAGTTGTAACTAAATGTGTCGATACATTTTGTCACCGCAGGGTTCTAAACCTAAAACCGGACAGTCGTATAGCTGTCGTGTACACGGTGCCGCCGGTGAAATCGTCCGTGACACCCTCCGCCGTGGTAACACCCTGCGCCAATTAGAATTAGGGTGATTTTGTAAACCACGATCTTGTTTACAAATTTTGAGAAATACTTGTGTTGTTGATTGGTGAATTTGCAAAGTTTGGAACAATTACTATTACTGGGTTGTTCCCAGTCCTCATGGTTTCAATTATGTTTTTATTTTAATTATTAAAGCGGCAGCAAATATTAATCGGCGGCGCAGTGGTAGCGTATGTGACTGCTGTGTTTGAGGTGTCGAGTTCGATTCCCGGGGAATAAATGTTAGTATGATGTGAATATACTTGTTTCGGAGTTTGAGTGTGTTCTATGTATAGAATATGTAATAAAAAGTATACACATATTTATATCAGTTGTCTAGTACCCATAATACGCACTCTGCTTAGTTAGATGACTGAAATATTTATTTATATATGACTTTTTGCATCCAGCATCCATCTTTTTTTGTTCCTTGGCGGTGTTCTTTGGTGTTCCTTTCAGTCCACGGCTGGACAAAGGCCTCTCGTCTTTGTCCAGCGTGGACTGGTGGACCGTGGACTGCATCGGGCTGAAGATGATGATGATAATTAATTTCACTACATTTTCTACTTGATCTAAACACACTTGTCCCATCGATGAATAATGCTTATTCAAAGATCCACACGTATATTCACGTTGGGGTAGGAGAAGGGGTGTGTCTCTTCATACCACCTAGTGTATTGAAAAAGACTTAGCCGGAGTCAGCCTCAGCCATCATGGCCATGTAGGAAACCAGTGGTCAATTTTTCTTTCTTTGCTTTTCAGCGAGTTACTGAAGACCCAACCTTCCATAATTGGGCTGCCTCCTCTTCCTCCATACTAACTCACTGTTTTGGCACACAGACTTGGAACTCTATATTTTCAGCTGTCCATACTAATAAACTACGCAGGACAACATAACCTCACTGCAAAGAGACGGAAAACTAGAAACAATCCCTATACTAACCCGTCTGGCTAACATGGTTTAGTACATATACCGGAGATCCATAACCCAAACCCCCTCCCCATATCTCCCCTCCCTATCCCCCAAACGCCGGCAACGCATTTGTGTCGCCTCTGGTGTTTGCAGGTGTCCATGGAAGTCGGCCTCCTGGTTTAGGAGAGGCCTATGCCCCTTAGTGGACTGAGGAGAGAGCTGTTGTTGATACTTATAGTAATTTGAGACACCTAACATTTTGATCTCAAGCGATATTAGACTCATCATGCGTTTGTCCCGAATGAAAGTCGAACGAACCTTACAGTCAATTTTATTACCCACTGAATCAACATACCGGTAACACAAATACAAAATTTAATCGTAAGTAGTATTATAATACTCAAAATCAATTTGAATAATATGAAGTATTTCCTTAGTGTAAATAAAACCATTTCATTATTTTTAACACAAGGCCTATAAAAGTCATTGACCTTACAATGGGGCCTATCTGAAAAATAAGGACGAGTTCAGACAGGGGAACGCTAAATATAAATATATTTATAGGCTCTCTTTGAGCTACGCGACACATCAACGATGAGGAATAATTATTCAAATGTAATAGAGCAATATTCCAGACTATGTACAGACGGCAAAAAAAAAAACATTTCTTTGTCTGGTGTTGGTACTGAAATACAAAACGTCAAGCGAAAGTCTTGTGTATTCACTACTAAAAAAGTTTAATATTTCTGTCATTTAGTAAGGTTTTAATGAAAACCATGAGTGAAATACAAAAACACCTACTGTACAAGACTGTGGACCTAAATCTGTAAATCAAACTCTAAAGAGAACTTTCATTGCAATTGGACAAATAATACCTTAACAGGGGAAAGCCTTTAAGGATTAGATGGACAAATCGGAATAAAAACAGAAAAGTATAGGAATATTGCTATGCAATTTTAGCAAATTAAATGAAACTCGAGCATGCTAGATTCACATACCTGTAATTTGAATTAGCCATAACCACCAATCACAACAGGCGATAGAAAAGAATTTAGGTAGAGTACTGGTGAACAGAGATACTGCTTCCAACAACCTGAATCTGGTGTGACCAGAAAATTTGTCTAATGATGGTATTGTTTTCTTGTTTTTTGAGGAACACATCATCGCTACTAACTAAAATTCTAACGTAAAAGGAAATCCACACTTCTTCAGCTACTTGATTGAACTGGTCATAATCGCATCTGCAAATGAACTGCTACACTAGATGTCATGAATTCAATACCCACACAGTACAAATATTGTGTGATGAGCACCATAATTTTGTTATGTATCTCAGTATAATTTATGTGTAAAATATATTATTATGTATTTATTAATATGTAAGTACGATCATCAGCAGTCTTGTTACCATAGCATGAATTCTAGTTTAAGATCGGACAGTCGTATGTGAGATGTAGATAGTGCAAGATATAATAATAATAATTCTTTTATAAAAATATTAATATATAAAATCTATTTTTTTGCTATCTGTACAAGGTAGAACATTACCGAGGCTGATCTCTGAGCTAAAATATGATTATCGCTCGCCACATTACTGACAAATGAGATACAAGCAGACGTACCTTCGATATCATCATTTGTAGTTGTTTGTGCCGCTTTATTTGCGTTTAGTTAAGTTGTTGGGTCCTGATGTGAGCTTATTTAACAACAGACTGACAACTCATTATATAATATTGTTTAGTGACCAGAGGTCGTGGGTTAGAATAACATGAGGACGAGTGTCTGGATGTAATTTGTATATATATGCGCTTAGTAACATCTATACTAATATTATAAAGCTGAAGAGTTTGTTTTTTTGTTTGAACGCGCTAATCTCTGGAATCGCTAGTCTGATTTGAAACAATCTTTCAGTGATGGATAATACATTATAGAGGAAGGCTATAGGCTATATATCATCGCGCTAAGACTAATAGGAGCGGAGCACCAATGGATAATGTTTCAAAAACGGGGGAAAATTATCACGCTACGAGCAATAGGAGAGGTTGCGTGGGTCAGCTATTAATATATATGTATGTTTATTACTCAAACCATGATGCAAATTGAATGCACCAAATTAAGAGCACATACTTAAGAACTTGTTTTTTACTTTGCATAGGAGATCCATCTGTATAATTATCTACACGGTATCGCCAATCATCTGTACGACCCTCGACGCTTACGGCGAAAAGGAAAAATGCGCAGTTGAAGAGTATTCAATCTTTCAACCGACATAATTATCGTCAGATATCCATGCTCAAGTTTCACGTGGATGTCGAGCAAATGGAAGTGATTTGGACGTAGTATAAGTTTATACGTAAGCGTAGTTGAATTTCTTAAAATATCGTAGTAAAATAGAGAGTTTAAAAACTATTTTTATATTCCGAAATGAAATGATATTGTTATCATTTCGTTCAATACATTTAAATACCTTCAATAAAACATAAAGATAAAGGTTGTTTTTTTCTCTACAAGCTACGAGTACGCAAAATTTATCAACAACAATCGGTTGTGTTGTCAATAAACGTTTAGCAATTTTAAGATTGGAATCAGTTTTGTAGATAAAATATTTTATACAACAAAATAAAGTGTTTAACTATAACCCAACTACGTAAAAACTTTTAGTAAAATTTATAGAGCCTTTGTCACTAGGGTCATTATTATTAATATATTGACAACTCATTCATTAAAATCAGTTCAAGAGTTTAATAAATAAACATACACAGAATGCGAAAAATTACCTCTCTTGTCTGTAGTCGGGTGATAAAGCAACATCTAATAATGAACTGTGTATTTTCATTTTTCAGTCTCTTCTATTCATCTTACATCGAACCCCACCACCCTTAGGCGGTACGGGGATGGCAGCAGGGTGGTTTGTCTCTTGAAAAAGTCTCAATAACTCGCCAGCGCGGAACGCGAATGACATCGTTAGTGAGAGTGGCTGAAGAAAAGGCGAACTATCTACTCTCTATGATACCTATCGGTATGATATACAGGCTGTTCAAATAGACACATACGAGCGGTATCAGAGGTCTTTAATGTTGATCTAAAACTGAAGATTTTAAATAGAAAGTTTTACAACTATCCTGTATACAAAACATTATACTGACCCACTTTATATCATACCTTTAAAGTGTTATTTATTTTAAGCATATTGTATACATTGATGGTATTTCACTGTTTTGTTAGGTTTGTTTTGGTTGGTTCTGATAAATTGAGCAATATCACTAGTAAAACTCCTGAGTGAATATAATTAAGTAATTCTCAAAGTAGTATTTTTAAGTTTTTTAAGACTTAGATGTTACCGTGGATTTTCCAAAACATAAGTTATTTTGATTTTGGAACAAAGTTCCTTATGAGGCGTTGCGGAGTGGTCCCTAGCCGGCAAAAAAGTCCGTAACGTTAAATCAAATAAGGGTAAGATTTAAAAAAAAATGTAAAGCGCCATCTGTATACCCTAAACTAATCTGTAAGTTGCATATATTATTATATTTTATAATAAGGAACTTCGTTCCTATCTGGTGTCCCACGACACCACGCGATTGTTTTTATAACTTTAGTATTAAACACTCGATATCATAAAAAAACTGGTTACTTACGCTCTAGCCTGATAACTGTACCTTTTTATATACAGCTAACTTTTGTGAAGTTCTACTCATGTATACGTCAATTGACACGGTATAAAGTAATGGATGTATTTCCTCTAAAGTCAAAGTATCTCTATGTTAACTCGCACTTTGATACTGGTTTGTTCATAAAAATATATCAGGTAAAGGTAAAAGAATGAACATCCTGTATTTCCAAGTATTGGCTAGATCTGAATAACGGTGTCGCGTAAAAAGTCGCGACTGTGTTCATTTCGCGGACTTCCCGATCCTGCATTACCAGTGCAAATTACACCTTAACATTAGTGTCTTACGGTTATAAACTGCCTGACAAGGGCAGCGTGACCCATGTTATTAAAGGGACACTTGAGTCGGTTGCGTGATCACGCATCACTTGCTTGCAAGTACTGAATGTAATTATTTTTGGATTATTCTGTTGTTAATATCGGTAGTTCTTTTCGTAAATATGAGGCTGATCCCATTGTTAAGTAAATAACTTCTGTAACTAAGATTTATGAAAAAAAATCTTTAAGAAAGTGACGGCCGATGACGGACGGATTAGGGTGCTCTATATGGCATGGTCGTTAAATAAAGCCAACATTCATAATCTGGAGTGTTATTCAAATATATATATATATATAATAAATCAATTATCTGTGGTCAAGTGACAGGAAGAGCGTGGGAGGTTATTGCCGGAAGACTGTCATGGCGTTTTGGGTAACACAGCCAGCGCGAGGAACATAAAACGAATAATATTAATATTAAAAAACTAGATAATAAGATAATATTAAATTATATTTCTTGTGAGAAAAACACAATAGCTTTTTTTGATCCGACTTGTGTATCGAATCTGAGACCTCTTGATCGACAATCGCATTCTTTAGTGTCAAGACCAAAGAGACAGTTAAAAAGCAGCTATTAAAACAAATATAATATTAAACCTGCTAAAGCCTATTATAGCAGAATAAATATAAAGTACGAAAAAATATTACATTCCTATTATTCGAATACTATTTTATTTATCAGTGCAGTTGTCTTCCAAATCGTCTATTGTACCCCATAAATATTCCCATAAAGCAATCTTAACAATCAACTGCAGATTATTGCATGTGATACCAAAACGCTGAATTTTATTCGAACCTTAATTCCGATTTCTGTCTGTCAGCCAAACATGAAATATTAATCTAGGTCTAAGATTTATATTTAGGTACAGAACTAGAGAGATAAGCAAGTAGGTCTGCAGGGTCACGATATGGCCTTCCGTTTGTGCAGATGTATGTTCAGTTTGAGATACCTATAGAAAGGCAAACCTCATAGTATTTTTTTTATAGATGACCCTGCCATAGTGACTCTACTCTGCCTGATGGAAAGCATGAGCACAATCCAAGAGTAGTAGTCACCATACTCATTGCGAATACTGACAATACTAGCCATCCCATCGCACTTTTTTATGATAGGTGGCTAACGAGCAGACGTATCGCCTGATATGTCGCCTGATGGGTCGGCTAGTCTATCTATATATATAAAAACTAGCCGACCCACGCAACCTCGTTTGCGTCTCCTATTGCCCGTAGCGTGATAATTTTCCCCCGTTTTTGTAACATTCTTCATTGTTGCTCCGCTCCTGTAGGTCTTAGCGTGATGATATATAGCTTCCTCGATAAATGGGCTATCTAACACTGAAAGATTTTTTCTTCAGCTTTATATAGCTATGAATCGCCGAAATGTAGGTATGTACGCGCATAACTTCCGATCGTCTGCACCAAATTCAATAATAATTTTTTTATGTGTTCGTTATTGTTAGAACAAGGTTTGCGTACAAGAAAAATTCAAAGGTAACGGGAACACACTTTTTTTTTTGTCACATCTTGAAGCTGAGACAGATATGTAAATATGGCGGTACAAAGTTTGCCAGGTCAGCTAGTAATGTATATTTCAACATCGACAAATAAGCTTAATTTTTCTTGCTCGTAAGTAAACTCACATTAATGCCATTGTTCTACTAACACATTAGCAGCAGTACCTGCTTATCAAGGTAGACTTGCAAATACGCGTTTCCGTGCGATTGCATTATAAATTAAAATAGGGGACAACATGTGTTGTTTGCAATGTTGCGACATTAATTAGAACAGAATGAATTCATATACATTTTATAGCGTTTATAGCTAATTAAGGCACAATCATGCATTAACGGATCATGATTAGTTGTCTACTTAAAAATGTGTCGTAGCCAAAAGTGAAGTCTATCGTAGCTAAAATGCTACGACGTAGACACTGCGTCGATGATAGTACAATTTTCTACGGCACAAAAAGTTATTCCCACATTCTTTTAGCTCTCTTATAGCTGATATGTTACATCGTAGAACTTAACGAAGAATTAAAATGGTTTCTATCTTAAAATAAAAAATAAATTACAACGTTTGTAGCTTGAAAATTGATGAAAACATTTTTTTAAGTTTACCTAGTAATAAATTTAAAAGCTTTTCAAAAATAAGGTTTTACTGGAATGCCTCGTACCGAATCAAACGAGTTCAAACTCGATGATGTTGCGACGTTTTTTTACAGAGTTCCTATGGCCACCTTCCAGCTCCAGCATCAGATCAGCTCCATGTCATTATAATATTGTATTGTCACGCTGTATACATATGCTTGCAAAATTTTAGCAAAGTCGGTTGAAGATATCTGCTTCAAAATTGAGTTGCAAGATTTCACCCAAACATACAAGCATACATGCATTGCAAGCTTGTAAAAAGTTAGTAAAACAGGAAATTTTAAACGAAAATTTTCCAAATGAACTAAATGTGTACAATCATTGAACTAAAACAAAGCAAGTATCGGTTGTATCGGGTCGCAATCGACACGGTGACACGCGACCACGCTGGCATGCAATAATATCGACTAAATGCACCTCTGTTGCAGCGAATTGATTTAGTACAGCGAGTCAAGGGTTAAGTTGTAATAGATGGAGATGGATTATTTTTAACCGATTTCAAATAAAGGAGGGATTTATCATTTCCACTGTATTTTTTACGTTTGTTACCTCTAAAGTGCCGACTGGATGAACCGCTTTCGATGATTATTTTTATTTGAAAGCTGGTGCTTCCCGTGAAATAGGACCTATTTCGATTTGATCTAGTTCTTGAAGTCGGTTTTTATTTTTGTTGAAATTTAGTACTATTATTATTATTTTATAAGCTATCTTTTATTCGCGTTATTATAAATGAAATAATGATCTTGACTACTAAGCCAGAGGTCGTTGGTTCGATTTCTACCCAGTGAAATAATTATTTGTTGAGCAAGATCACGTGTTCTGTGTCTGGGTGCAATTTACCTGAATTTCGTATGTATGCAATTTCATTATTATAGTACACGTTCGGCCTAGTACGAATGTACAAACATTTATTTTAATACTAGATGACTATATTACAACCAAACCAATTATAATATACTAAATGTTTTACAAAACATAGTTGTAACTACCATTTT
This sequence comes from Spilosoma lubricipeda, assembly GCA_905220595.1. Taxonomy (NCBI): domain Eukaryota; kingdom Metazoa; phylum Arthropoda; class Insecta; order Lepidoptera; family Erebidae; genus Spilosoma; species Spilosoma lubricipeda. The sequence goes on along the minus strand of HG992293.1, from coordinate 15,949,414 downwards.
GTAATAAATTTTAAAATTCCATTCTGCGTTTATTTAATATTAAATGAAATGTGACAAAATTGACATCATTATTTCTCATACGAGTAATACTATGAACAGTTAGTTGGGTTGTTTATTGGTATTTCCAGAGGTAATTAGAAGGTAGTATACCTTCGAACTACATTATAATAGGTCTTTACCTATGAAATTGCCGTTTTGTATGCAATAGGTGAAAGTACTTATTTTTTCAAACTTTTTTATTTCTGTTATTCGAAATAATCACCCATGCAATCGACGCATCTTTGCCAACGAATTGGCAGTTTATTGATCTCGCCCGTCTTGTAAAAATCAGCTGGACGGGAGGCAACAAACTCTTCAAAGGCATTTTGTACTGTCTCTCGCTAAGCTTTTGTTTTCCATGACACATCATTGTATTTACAAGAAATAATGCTATCAAAATAGATATAAAGTGCCTACTTTTGAATTTTAACTTTCAATCGAATAAGTTCTACCCCTTAGCCGAGTTCTAATCACGTGACTTAGCATGGAGAGCCGTTATTTCCATATACTTGTAAGTTTTTTGTTTGTCGAATGCAACTTGGCTAACAAGTTAGGTTGATGACCTTAGCAGTCAGAGTCACTAACCACCAGATCTAGAGACCAGTCAAGTATGGTACTTAATACCTGCTGCGAGCGCGTTAATTCCTTGTAAAAATAATAAACAGAAACTCTCTCCATACAATGAAGCTTCGTGGTAGAATCAGTGATATCCAAAGAATGTCTCCGCTTGCATTCATATTGTCTTATCTAATATTGGTGGGAAGTGCACGTCAAGAGAACATAGAATTTATTGCAAGAATATGGTTCCGAGGTTTCATGAGTCAGACTTTACTGCTAGTATTTCGGCAAATGATAGATTGAAAGTTTGATAGTAGTTTTAAAATCGTGACGAGTTAAGCATATTTAAAATTTTAATAGCAGTTACTTTTATGGCAGTAAATTCGCGCAGTATAAGGTTATTTTAGGTATTATTCTGTACTGGCGAAGACTTGCGTAAGTGTCGATAGTGGCAACTACTGATACACAGTAACATACGATCAAATATTTTTTAATATACTTTTACTTCCACCTACCACCAAGTTAATGCTTGTACAGGCTTTGGTTTTCCCTACTATTGATTACTGTGATACTACCTCGGTCTGAAAGCAGATCTACTCAACAAACTTGACCGACTTCTCAACAACTGCATTCGGTTCATCTTCAACCTGCGCAAGTACGACCATGTCTCTGCCTGTCGAACTCAATTGTCATGGTTACCTGTACGTCAGCGCCGTAACCTGCGGGCCCTGACTACGCTTCATTCCCTACTTAACAATCCTACAGCCCCCACTTATCTTACCTCGCAGCTTAAAATGCTATGTTCCAACCATGACAGAGATCTGCGCTCCACTAAAAATCTTCTACTCTTATGTCCAACACACACTTCTTCTCTTGTCCATTCTTCTTTTACAGTCCAGTCTATTTTATTATGGAAGGCGCTCCCACTTGAGATCAGTAAACTAACGAACCGTGATACATTCAAGGCCAAAGTCAGAGAACTTTACAAGAAGCAACAAGGAGAAATATCTTCGTAATCTCTAAATCTCAAATATAACTTTATACCTATGTGAGTTCTATATATGTATTGTATAAATATTTAATTGTGCATTTATCGTTTTAGTTTAATTGGTATCATAGTGTTCATTGATTGTGTTGTCATGCACCTGCCACGTTACTTTCTAAACCATCCAAAGGTTGACTGTTAGAAAATGCCATTCGGCATTAAGTCCGCCCAATGCAATATGTAATGCAGGAAGTGTTAATAAATAAATAAATAAAAAGTGGCTGCCCACACGATAGGTACTTCAAAATATGAGTACACTGGTGTAATCCAACGTCTTATTAGTTAATTGCATTAAAAGTTTACATAAAATCACATACACATACATCACATACGATTAGTTAGATAAACTTAGATAAAGAGCGAATTTTTTTTTTTTTTTTTTTTTATATATTTTGCCCTACCAAAAGGACTCTACTCTGCCTGATGGAAAGCTTGAGCAGAATCCAAGAGTGTTGGTCGCCATACTGCGAATGCAGACAATGCAACAATGCAGCATGGTGATCCACACCATGGCGGGCTAGTGATGCTTCTGCATCATTGGGCCTCCGGTCTCGCACTCACCAACGAAACACGACAGCATGATCGCTGTCATTTTACGCTGATATTCTGTGCGAGGGTAGTACCGCCCCGGTCGAGCCGGCCCGTTCGTGCTGAAATCAGCGTGACTCTACTACCTAGTAATATACTAATAGGTTAGCACAGCACCTTGTGCGGTATTTTTCAGTAAAATAATGCCCGCCGCCATTACTAGTGGTGACTCCTATTAGTCTGCTTGGGGTTACCCGCTCTTTTATTAGTAACATTTAATATTGCTCATTGAATCGACTAAATCTGAACCACAATTACTTGTGATTTTAGATGAATGAGTCAAAGGTATTCTAACACACATGTTACGCAGAGTATATATTTTCAAGATGATTATGTATATATTTTTATTACTGTAAAAATATATACAGATAGTAAATGAGTAATCAAGCCATCACATAAAAGGGTTAATGCCACACAGGAACATCAGCAACTCAAAAGACTGAACCATAATGTCATCCTTTAAGTACTTCTCACAAAACCAGGTACTTAGACTCACTTGAAGAATAGTATCAGAACTATTTTACATACGTTTTCTGTGAGGTCATGGTTTCACTTTGGTCGACCTATCCTATACATGCAGAAGAACGATACATTCTGAATACCTTACTGATATAACAATAACCTAATAAAACACAAAAAATAAGAAATAGGCTGAATAAATTAGACTTTAAAGAGATTTTCAACATTCGATCCTGAAGTTCACATTAATACTTGTAATTTGAACACGCTAACTCTAATTTAATTAATTTATTCTTTCAGAAAAACTGTTTAAACAGTCCTGAAATTTATTCCCATCAGCGAAGGTAAATAGTATCCCAACTTCTTATACAGCAAACATTAGAAGAAAAACTCCGAACAATAATTCGGCGACAATCAAATTCCCTTCGGACAGAATATGTGACCGTAACTAGAGTAACAAATGTAAGGGGTAGGGGGTTGCAATATTTATCTACCCCCGGATAGTAGTCAGGTTTTATTGGGCCGCTGGTCACTTCGGAATTTGTGCTATTTATTTATTGTGTCGTGGCGAGCTGTGACATATGGAACGGGTACACGAACACAAAAGTGTTTTGAGATTGTTGGATAAAGTTTTTAATATTATCAAATGTCTTAACGTTCATATTGAAATACAAATATTGTACCTTTATAATGAAGTCAGTTAGAAACTATTATTGTAATTTTCGTGAGGTGTTAAAGATTGTTATAGTTTTTTTATCCAGCGTGGTATCTTTTGAAAGGTGTGGGACATGCGAATGACATGAATGATCTTGATAATTTCTGCACTTGGTACCAATTAAGCAGTAGCAGTTTACCTGAATAATTATAAAAAAAATCATCATCATCATCATCGCAGCCTTTAACTTGTCCGTCTTCGGACGTAGGCCTCCTCTCCCAACTTCCATTTCTCACGATCCCGTGCCATCGCCATCCAGTTCACTCCCGCTTGTCCCCGAATATCGTCGACCCATCTTTTTGGTGGTCTTCCTCTACCTCGGGTGTTTGCTCGGGGTCTCCACTCAAGCACTCTTCGAGCCCACCGACTGTACTCCAGTCTAGCAATGTGTCCTGCCCATCTCCATTTCCGGCGTTCTATTTCTTGCACGACATCTACGACTTTAGTCTTTTCTCTGATCCACTCGTTTCTCTTTTTGTGCATCAGAGTTATGCCAAGCATCGACCTCTCCATTGCTCTCTGTGCTACTCGTAGTTTCTCAGCAGACTTTTCAGTCAAAGTCGTAGTTTCCATGCCATATGTGAATACAGGGAGGACACATTGGTTAAATACCCTGGTTTTTAAGTATAGCGCAATTCTCTTAGAGCGAAAAATTTGGCTATTCGCTCCGAAAGCTGTCCAAGCCTGAGCGATCCTCCTTTCCACTTCGACCACCTGGTTCTCCAGATCCAGAGTTATCTTATGGCCAAGGTAGATGTAGTGGTCGACTCTTTCTACTGGCAGGTGATGACCATCTGCCTCAGGGATATTTGTGAGAATTTTTGTTTTTCTCTCGTTCATTTTCAGACCAATTTTTGCTGACTCTCTCCGTAGGTCTTCCATCATGGAGAGCATATCATCGACGTTATCAGCCACCAATGCGATGTCATCTGCGAATCTCAAGTTGTTGAGTCTCTCTCCGTCGATCATTATGCCCTTGCTGCTCCATTCTAGTCTCTTGAAGATGTTCTCGAGTGCGGCATTGAACAGTTTAGGCGATATTGTGTCTCCCTGCCGCACTCCTCTTTCGAGTTTGAAAGGCTCTGTCAATTTATGGAGACTAACCGAAGACGTACTATGCAGCTGTAGGTGTTTAATTAGCTGTATGTACCTTTCGTCTATTCGGCAGTCAACGAGGGCCTTTTCAACTGCCCAGTTTTCAACCGAGTCGAAGGCTTTTTCGTAGTCGACGAAGGTAATTATTAGTGGCTTTCTATACTCATGGCATTTTTCGATGGTAGTCTTCAACGCCTGCAGATGGTCGCTGGTACTGAAGCCGGATCGGAAACCTGCCTGCTCTCTAGGTTGGTACTCGTCTAGCTTCTTATTCAATCTATTCAAGATAACTCTACTGAACAGTTTGTACACCTGGGACAGAAGGCTAATGGGGCGGTAGTTAGCCAATTTCCGGATGTCTCCCTTTTTGTGTAGGAGAATAATTACTGCCTTGTTCCAGTCATCAGGCACGGACGCTGTCAATATGCACTCTGTGAACAATAATGCAAGTGCTCTCCATAGAGGGTCTGGTCCCATTTTGAGCATCTCCGGCACAATGTCATCCTGTCCAGGAGATCGTCTATTCTTAAGTTGTCTCAGTGCCAGATGCAACTCCTCAGTAGTCACGTCGGGAATATCCTCGGAACCGACATTGGTGACAGGAGGCCTCGGCGTTGGCGGCAAATCTGTATTAGTTTCAGGCGCTGTTACTTTACTTTTATACAGGTTCTCGTAGAACGTTCTTGTAACCTTTAGCAGTTGCTCTCTGTTCGTGATGATGTTGTGTCCATCGTCAAACAAGTCCGAGTCATATTATTCCGGATGTGATTAGGGCTCATGCTGAACAATACAAGTCCTACGTAACTGACCAAATCCATAACATCAACCGACTAAAATCACTGTCAATAGATGACCTAAACGAACACCTGATCCGGATTATGGCAGAGGCGCTTAGGCACGTAACACCTGACATGACCAACTATAGACCTAAAAGACTAACTGAAATTACTCTTAGACTTATGGACCAACGCCATCAAATGCGCACAGAAAACAAAACGGACACTCAAGAATACAAAATTCTGAATAATAACATCCGCCAGGGTATCAGGCAAGATCTTTTGCAATACCAAGAAAATCGCATTGAAAAAGCAATTGAAATGAACACCAGTCGAAGAATACTGCGCACCGAATTGTCAAATGGCAGGAAAGAGATCTTCCAGTTGTTTGACGATAAAAAAAATACCTAAAAATATTTCAAATGTAAAACAGTAGAATGCTTAAGTATTGATGCTCGAAAATATTTCTTACTAATCTATAATAGTCACTAAAATATAATGATAAACACCAAAAGACGTAAAAAATCAGCTACACAAATTGTATGTAAAGTTCAATTTACATGATTTATTTTTCTAGCACCAATATAGCATAAACCACTATTCTTTAGGTTTTAAATATATAAAAATTAAAAAAATGTTTTTAAATTTCCCTAACACTTTTGTGCCCGCCAGTCCACAGGAGTATATTAAACGTCGCAGGAGGCGGACAGCGCTCGCCAGCATTTGGTTTTTATACACCAATACTTTGCCGCATTCCTTCCTACTTTTGTATATTGGATGCTGGAGACTAATTTGCAATAGATGCGCCAACTCTTTGAATAATGAAAGGTTTTTATAAACAGATAATCAGAAAAATAATCGCATTTTAAAACCATCTACTTTATGATATAATGAAACAAACGGGTAGATAGGTCTCTTGATGATAAGCAGTTTTTGCCGTCATCCACCTTGAATCATAAATTTTGACTCCGGTTTGCAAAACCGTAAGTACTGCTTTCTTTGCCATGGTAAAAAAAAACGTTTTTCCACTAACTGTGCCAGTTGTGCAGTAAAGATCCCGTCCGAATTCATCCAGTCGTTCCAGAGCTTAGCCAGAACAACAGAGATGCGAATAAGACTACATACCGTCAATAAATCTCTCTTAATGTTGTCTCACCCTTGTATTGATTTCTACCATTTAGGGAACGAATTCATATTTATTAGTTGGTCTATTAACATGCTTAGAACTTGGGTCTCAGTGAATGACAGTGTGGAGAAGTAGACGTGATGAAAACTAAACATTTTTTTTCGAATGTTATCTCGTGTCAACATCTAGTATGTTATAACTTATTTGCCTTTCACAACAGTGAGTAACTAGGCTGAAGCTGGCTATGTCATTTAAGTGGGTCATGGAAGTAATTTTGTGAATTAGGCATTTTTATTGCTGAAATGGTTAACTCGTTATAATTGCAAGCTCTATTCTAGTCTAAAATCACATTTCCTATTTATTTACTAAAAGTCTGCAATTTAAAATTTAAATCAAGTTTACTAGTAGGGTACCTAAGACATCTTTCTTAAAAAAAAAAACAACTTCAAGAATGAAATGGAACCACACGCAAAGCACCTGATTTCCGTCCCAGTCGAAAGTTCTGAGGTAACAATCAAATAAAAATATTGGAATTGAAAACCTCCTCTTTTTTGTAAGGTAGGTTAAAAATCAATTTTTCAAAAATAGAAACACACTGTCCATTTATTTCGTTTATGAATAAAGCCATTACCAATTTAAATAAATAATGCCACTGATTAATTCAGCTGTCAGCATCATTCGAATATCAAAACAAACAGTTATTGGCGGTAAACTTTCAAAATGGCGGTGCAAATGTGCGGAATAAAATCATCATTAATTCGTGTTCGCGACGTAGGTAATGTGCCACTTGTTATTGGCAACAACCTGTATAGTAAGGATGCCGAATTAATCGACTGTAATATCGAGCTATACAACTCTGAAAGAATAACAATAATTATGTTTAGATATATCTTTGTAAATGTTGGTGTCGTTTTGACTTCAAACACTCTTGCTATATAATTTTATTCATGAAAAAATCATAAATAAAGATTGTATGGTAGCTCCCTCAAATAATTAAAGAAATACAGTATTTTTTTTTTCACCAAAACCTTGTATTACCTTTTTTTAATATGTATATAGGCCTGCCAAAGTGCTTGACTCTACTCTGCTTGACTTTATTTTCGTTCTAACAGAAGAATCTTTAGGGTTCTTCTTTTTTTCTCTTAAAATATTTATATATTATATTTTATGCTTAACGAAACTATCTATCAAGTAGTTAATGATGACAATTTGAATTATAGCAAATGGTAAACACAAAAACAATCTAAAATTTATGTTTTACAGTTAAAAACTCATAATTACTGTTATTATAACCGGTACAGTAGTTTTGCATTCTAACGTGTAACTCTTACAATCAAATTATTTAAAGATTTACCTTAACTTATTCCTTTAGTTGCTCGTATCGAAAACGATATTTCATATTGACATCACTATGACTCCGATAGCACCATAATGACAACTGCGGCAATACAATACAGTTCACGTTAATTATTCAACCAATATTGTAATTGTATTGTGCGGTCATCGTTCGGTATTAATACAGTTTAATGCGTTTAAATTGCATTATTATTTAACACTTATTGTAATAATTATAACAGAATTAGTTGAAGGAATACAGTTCGTTAAAATTTTAAAAAAATGTTGATTTATTAAGGACTTTTAATCATCATAAAAAAATATAACTTCATGTACGATAATGCAAAAGAAAAGTGTTTTTTATAACTATAAATAATTTAAATGTAAATAGACACAAAGCGTCTTTTTTTACCTCGTAATTTAAATTATACACATTATTGTAGACAGATTCTTACTAGTCCTGTCCTGTCTCATCTAAGACTTGTACATTATTAGCTTTTTCGCATATATGCATATTCGCGGGGATATGTCGGTTACCGCTCCGATAAAAGTAGTCTATGTCCTTCTACCAACCTACCTCTATACATTCATCCCAATCGTTTTAGCGGCTTAGCCGGGCATGCGTAACAGACAAACAGACACAGTTAATTTCGTTTTCATAGTATCAGTATGGATCTAAAACGTGTTTAGTATTGTGTCAGCGTGTATGTGTGTTTAAATAGTAGTCTGTAAGTGTGTGTTGTGAATGGGTGTCTCAATAAAACCGATCACTTTTTACAATAGTTTTTGCCTTTTTTTATTAAATATTTATTAATGGTGTTAACAAAAATATATCTGCGACAAAACAGTCCCCAGTCTGTGTCATCTAGTCGCAAGTGTGCATATACTCGGAGACTGTCAAGCGTTGTCGTCCCACGTGCATTACAAGAAGTCCGCCCCGAGCGGTTCAGAGTACAGTCAGCTTCGAAAATGCTGGCAGTTTTAAATTACATTTACTCTTAGGAATAGAAACTTGAACTATAATTTTATATTAATACTCTCAAGGTAAAATACAACTTATTTTTTTTCCCAGAAGATTACTTTTAATGTGCCTACTTAAATAATCTATTGTTACTAAAAAAAGTTCTTAATCACAACAAAAATATACTTACAACCTTTAGTGAACCAACGAACTTGGTTAAAATTTTTACTGATTCTAGAAATAGATCTAGATAAAGCTCTTCATCTTTGTAATAGTGGCCCTTACTTGATAGTAACTCTTAAATATCTACTTTTAAACTGGACGATAATATCCTTTAATATGACAATAATTATCTTTCTTTATTGGAGAACGAGGATAATTAATATTAATTCTTAGATATTAAGTATATTTAGATACTGAGTCAAAGAGACCAAGACATAAGCGAACTTTGCCGTATCAGTAGTTTATCATCAATCACAAACGGTTCAACAGAGAAAATAGCATTAAACTTCTCATTGACCGTTTCTAAATAGAGTAAAGCTTAATACACTTATTTCATTTTGGCTGACGTTAGTCGGATATTACAGCAAAACTAAATCACATTCGTTTTATCCCCAAGAACATACTGCGCTGTGGTTGACTGTACCTCAGCCGGGGCACAATGCAAACAATAGAGCGGGCCAGGAGCGCACAAATCTTAATCTTAGCATTCATTATGGCGGTGAAACGAACCTGAATTTATTCTAGGTAACCTCGCACCGACACGGTTTATGAACAACCGGTAGCTTCACTCGACCTATTCGTAATATTTGAATATAGATTTTTTAGATTCCCAAAGCAAAAAGTGTGATAACACAGCTGTGATATATTTTACTTACCATCTACTACCATAAATCAGATTAAAATTAAAAATTAATGCATAAGCCATACAAACCTAGTATTCCTAGAAAGTTGTATCTGAATTTTTCGTTTGTACGTTACTTGACTCAATTTTAAGAACAAGTTATGGAAAAAAAAACATTGAAATTTGAGTGTTTTTGTGAATGAGTACTGATATGAAAATTGCACTATGTACCATTTTTAGTAGTACAGAAAATTTTAGTTAGTTACCCTATTTTCATCAAAAAAAGTAGTGCTGCCGAGGTATAAAGAAATGATTTTCACCCGAACAATAGCGAATAAAATCTGATTTTCTTTTCAATAAGATACTTAAATAGATAATAGCATAATACGCTCCATTATTCAAGTTTGAATCTGTACCAAGTCTACATAACAGTGTTCACTGATGTATGTATGTGCCTGTGTGTATGTCGGTTATCGCGGCAAATAGTAGCCTATGTGTTATTCTGATGTATAAGCTATGTTACTGTAAAATTTCATCCAAACCCGTTCAGTAGTTTTTGCGTGAAAGAGTAACAAACATCCACACATACTAACAAACGTTCGCATTTCTAATATTAAGCAGGATAACGCTAGCTTTTATTACTCCACACTACCTCCTGCAAAATCCGATACCCATCAAGTAATAATAAACAACAGCCAAACTAGTCTGAGAATCGAACTCGCTTCTTCCGTCCCGTTAACCGCTACACATCACATCCTCATTCCCTCTACAATTTTTTACACAATACACCTGAAGCGGCAATCGTTTTTCTTGGTAATGAAGGAGAATATTACCCGATAGCCCTCAGGCCTTTTTAATTTTCCACAAGATCACCTACGGGGTGAACTTTTTTGGTGTCTTAATAAGAGATGCTGGGTTTTTACATCGATTAAGAGTTATGATCGTGGATAAGGCGGGGGTAGTTTTGCGTGGATGGTTGTTTTTGAGGAATTGTTTGAATAATTTGTGGTGTAATTTATTTTTTGAGCATTAGACTTGTGAATAAGTATGTATATAGGTAGTACCTATCTATGTATATATTAATGTAGGTAACAGAACTGTTTATAAAGTTTGTTTATCAATTAATTAAGATTTGATAGCAAAGTAGCTTAGTAGAACATAGCCTTATACAGAATATTGAGCCGAAAACAAATAATTTTGTTTGATAGGAATATGAAGATTTTCCTGTCAAGATTAGGAAAGAATTGGCTAAGAGACTTACGGTAAACCCATACCATTCATAGTCTTATAAAATCGAAAGTAACTATGGCTGTCTGTTACGCTGTCACGGCTATGCTGCAGTACTGTTTTTAATTCAATTTGCAATAGAAATATTTAGATTCTTGAGGAAAGACATAGGTTACTCATTTCCGTGATAATAGATATACAACAACATCATCAGCTATAGGATAATATTTTTATCCAAACAGTTTATATTGAAACGTTGATTTGAAGTTGACTTATCTTGCTCTAAAAGAAATTTTACATAATTAATGAACTAATAAATGAAGTTTGTAAAGATGTTTTTGACATAGTTGTTATCATATGCATACTACAACTATGAAATATGACAATACTGGTCACCCAAATTAAATTTTATTTTAATACGCTGATTTGAAGTTGGCTCACTTGGATATGTTATAAATGAAATTTGTGAAGATATTCTTAACATTGTTCTTATCACATGCATACTACAACAGTTAAATATAAGCCTAACATAATGTTAACACAGCAGTTTCTACTAGTAGTGCCTATCTAAAAACTAGCACTCATTCTGACATACTATCTATAACTACATATAATATATACACCAATACATTTATGCCATCAACATAAATTATATATCATTTTCATACACAATATTGCTCAGAACACTTTTACAAGAAATCAATACTTTTATAGCTCTCATTAATATCATAATCCAAATAAGATGAGGCCATCAATATACTGTGCTCAAGCAGGTCCCATAATATTTTATTATGATATAAAAATAATGTGTCCGCGCCTTTATGAGTATATCTCGTAATTATTATTATAAGTTACAACCTCGTTGGTTGTTCGTTGGCGGTAATAGCGGTTTTAGTTCCTTTTGATTGGATTGGTTGATGTGTCTTGTAACTAAGGCTGTCTGGGGAGGTCTGGGGTTTAAGCTGTATGAGTTATGTTGGTAGCACTTTATGTTTAGCAAATATTTTTATCTGTGAGTATTCTTGTCTATTGATGTTTAGAGACTTTCATTTTACACATATAAAAATGTTCTTCTTTAATGGAGGAATTATTATTCCGCTATTAAACGATTTTCTATGAGAATTGTTCTTAGAGATATAAAGTTTTTTTTTTAAAAATAGAAGTGGCAAACGAACAGATGGATAACTCTTTAGAATCATAAACATGCTTTCCTGTTCTTCGATTGCCGTCTTTCCAGGACGAATAGAGGACGTGGTATTACTCTGGTTGAGCTAACCTATTTAGACCGAAGCATGAATCTTCAATGGTATATATATAATCAATATCGAAGTCTTTATATATTGGGTTGTGATAAGCCTTTGTAGGTCTATTCTCAAGAACCAGAATGTAACATTTTATAAAACAAAAAACTGTAGACGAGGAAAAAACTATAGACACGAGTACGTAACTTTGTTTTGTTTAAATATCCTTCATAATTTGTACGAAAGAAATTGAAACAATGTACAAAATTCGAGTAGATTTACTTTACTTATTTTCTACGTACTGCTCAAATAGAAAAAAACCCTACAATTTACCTAACATAGTACGAAGCTCAATAGCCCAACATAACACAGTAGTAACTGATCGATATAGAAATGGGAGCGAAAATTGCTCCGGTACAGTCGGACGCATTTTCTTTTACGACGCCACACTACTGTTTACGTGTTTCGCGAAGATACGGACGATAGCCACGATGTGCGAATATTGATTTGGTTTTGGATGTGCTGTGTAACCTTGAAAATGATAAAATAATTATGTGTAACTTCGTCTGTTACATCAAGTTAAAAACCATTTTAATATATTGGCAATAAAAACAAATATAAACAAATATTTTTGTTCATAGATATTGAAAAAAAGACAAGGAACACATACATTCACCATCAGTCAAATAATTGGCGATTGCTTGTGTCTTCTCTGACAAAAGATACAAATACGATAAGAGGTCACGTGGTCGAATTGAATCCTATATGATCACCTAACATCCATGCTAAAATTACAATTTAAAAAGTAACTGTTTCCGTCTGTCTGTGAGACTTTTACAGCTAAACCGCTGCACCGATTTCCATGAAATTTTCCATTGTGATATTTAGATTTTTGAGATAATGGCTAGAAACTATGTTTTGTTTACAATTTGCTACTAGCTCTAGTCTATACTAGATAACCTTATGTTTTTCTTTAAATAACCAAACTGTGTATCAATCAGGATTTTGATGGACCCGTTGCTAGTTGTTAGTGACCATAATTGCAACAGTAAAAAGTAGAATTCTATAAGTTTATTGATCAACAGTGGAGTTAGTATAAAACAGGCTCTACCTAGTTGGGCTACAGACGACCGGGGGACTTTACAAACGTACGAGAAACGAACACAAAGAACGCCCAGACTCAGAACGAAAGTTTGTAGTCACGCGAAGTGTTATCTCATGTTGGGTTTGTAGGCATAATGCAGAACAAAGCAGCGTGGCGACCGCTTAAGCTTTTATGCCAACCTTGCAGTCGAGCAGTTTGAAGTTATTATAAGATGAATAAAAAAAATACCCTATCAAATTCTTCCAACATCGCCTCAGCCGAAGTTAATAGCGATCTCGTAATAGCGGTTTGCTAGTTGTTGCCCCATAAAGACATACCGTAGTTATTGGCCTCCCTTCGTCCATACCCACCGGTACGTACGATTAGCCGTGGTGAAAAATCAATTTGGAACTTGGTTTGTTGTCGAAGGCGTGCGAGTTCGCCATTACGACTGTAGATAAGTGGTGACGAGGATTAGCTGTATATTGGGGCAGCTGTAATTGGTTCGGTTTACTTATGTCTACGGATTCATGACATGATAGTCGTAAAGAGAGTTTGTATTGACTTTTTTTATGTTATTGAAGAAAGATTACTGCTAGACACCATTTACCCATGCTATATAAGTTCGCTGTCGGTCTCTGAGATAAGAGTACCTTTTCATGAAGACTCTAAAGATACAAAAATAATATAGCCGTCAGTATTGGTATTATAGTGAACATTTTACTGAAGTTAATATAGGTGGACATTGAAATACGTAGTTAAGTTTTTTTTAAATCAAATTCGAATATAACATACCTTCATTTTGATTGGTTAGAGGTACGTGAAAAATCTGACATCAGTCTATTTACAGAACTTTGATTCTACCTAGTACTTAGATAAATAAATATTTTTCAAACATCTTACACTCAGTTGTCTAATACCCATAATGCAACCTCTGTTTAGCTTGGGACTAAGATGGTGTTGTGTGTTAGATGTCCGTCCGAAACTCCGTCTAGTCCCAAGCTAATTTGTTTTTCGTTTGTATATAATTGTGTTTTGTTTGTAATTGTGTTATGGAAACTAGACCACTAATATAAATACACTAGCTGAACCCCGCGGTGTTACCCGTGGTTATTGTTGTACCGCGAGTAACGCCGCGGGGCAAAGTTAGTCTAAAAAAGTAGCCTAAGTTACTCCCCGGATCAACAGCTACCTGCCAGTGAAAGTCCCGTCAAAATCCGTCCAGCCGTTCCAGAGATTACCCGGAACAAACAGACAGACAGACAGACAGACAGACAGACAAAAATTTTTTTAACTACGGTTTTGGTATATGTACCGTGTATACATACATATGCATTTAGTAAAAAGCGGTTATTTTAATATTACAAACAGACACTCCAATTTTATTTAGTTGTATAGATTATACACTTTTTTTTTGTTAATACATACATATCATACATAGAAGACACCTAAACTCCGAAACAAGTATTTGCAGATATACAAATATTTGATCCGACTCGGGAATCGAACTCGAGACCTCAAGCATAGCAGTCGTATATACTACAGAGGCCGTCAAGTACTTGAGTTGTGGAGGTCCAATTACAGTTCATCCGCGTAAAAAATTGAAGTTTAACTACATAATAGTAGACTCATAATATGGGAAAACGGCTTCACTAACAATGTTACATAAATGTTGTCTCATTATCATCAACCTGTCCAACTCCACTGATGTACATAGGCCTTTCTGATTGCACGCCACTTGGTTAGATCCTCAGCTTCTCGCATCCAGCTCCTGCGAGCCGTCTTGCACAGATCATCACTCAATTTGGCATTCTACATACGCCGAGACACAGTCTCCACTCAAGTTATTAGCCTATTGCCACTTCCGCTTGCTTATCCTGGCAAACTTTCTTTATTTCTATTAGGCCTTTTCAGGTACTTTCTAAACGTTACATCAGCGACTCTACTTTAGCGGTTACAAAGTGTCATTCCTATGGAGAAGAACTGGAAAGACATTACATTAGTTAGTTTTTTTGAAAATTGATTGATTTATATTTACAACATTTCATTATTTTATTTAAACTGTTCATACATGTAAAAGGATTCAGTACTAATTCCCAAAATCAATCTATTATAAAAACGAATAGAATTCCCTACACGATAATTATGGTTATTTCCTTTTTAAACTTTAAGTGTATAAATGCATCGATTTATTTAAATAAATAATAAATAAATATTTCGGACACCTAACACACAACGCCATCTAGTCCCAAGCTAAGCAGAGCTTGTGTTATGGGTACTAGACAACTGATATAAATACATATGTACTTTTTTTTGTAAATACATACATTTTATACATAGAAGTTTGTATAGGTAGTATTTGTATCGGTATCGCTTCATAGAATGATATTTTACAGCGTATATAATAATTGATATCATTGATATAGGCTGTCTTTTACATAAAATCTTTAGCTAGCGTTTCAACGGCAACTTGGCCTGCATATTAACCTCAGTGTTAAATATATTCCAAATAACCTATTCCTATTATCAAGATCATTAGCATAGAAAAGATTTTCTAATTCTAATTCATTGCTAGTCCATTTGTCCATACTTGAAAGTTGGTAATAAGTAATTAACAAGCATCATGGGTCGTGTTTCGAATATTTTTAGTCTCTGTACTAACAATCCGTTGGTGATAAGGAAAGTTTGTGGTTGGGCGCTAAAATGAAGCTTACATAAAAGCAAACATGTATATACCCGACTGTACCAAAACAAGGTTTATGTTTTTCAAGTATATGAAGGTACATTCGCAAATATAATTGAATGGAGCATTCTGAACAGCTTGATATCCATCATTGCTTAGAAGGTATCTTTGGATTCAAATGTGGGTGTTTATTATTGAAAATAAATTTAAAGTTTAATCTTAGAAGAGAACAGAAATGATCGACCGGAGTGATACGATGGCCTTAGGGAAACTAGTCTGAAGCAATTATTTCGCTGCATTTCACCGAATAAGTGAGTTTACCGCTTCTCTAACCTCCCTAACAACAAACTCGTGAGGAGGTTATCGGTGGTCTTAGATGGCGCAAACTGTCTTCTGGTCTACTTTGTATATGTCTTGGAAAGTTTCGTAGATGGTAAGGATAACTTAACTTTAGGCGTGTATGAGTGTGATACATTTTGAACCGGTTGATCGAACAGGTTCAATATGTCAACACGAAAAGGTCAAAGTAAGTTTTTGAGGTATTATCTATAAAGGTTGTATTTTTCTGGAGATGCAACAGAAGAAAATAAAGTGAGAATGTAGTGAAAAGAAAAGTGCCAACTGTCAAAGTGATAGAAATAGAAGGCTTAAAGAGTAACTTATGTCAATTAGTTATTGGAGTAGTAGGTACCTATTCGAAAGTAACATTTTAGTTGCCCTAACGGTTGCAACAAGACGACCCTTTGACATCGACTAACGTATTTAAATTCATAGTCTTATGAAGTTAGCCAGGACAGGGGGTGGTAGGAGGTGAGGCAGGGGTGGTTTCGCGAGAGGGGAGGGGCTTGAGGCGTGACTGTACACTTTTTGGCTTCGGTTAAGTCGAATCGCCACTAACCACTCATATGGAAAGGTACATAACTTAAAAAACTGTGATATCAAGAGAATGGATACTTTTAGATTACTGACTGTTCAGGGTTTCTTTAACTTTTTAACTTCAATTATAGTAAATTTTACCCTACGTGATCCTGTTCCAAATGTTTTTATAGCAAAATATCTGATCCGAACTCGACAATCACAGTAGATTTTATTTTTACATGCTTGATGAAATATTGAAGTCTTTATTAAATATAACATACAATATAGTTAATTATCATCTAATATTATAATTAGATTATAATGAACTACACACAGAAATTGAAATAACCAAAGTTATAGTTTAAACTATACACTATAAAAATATAAAGTAGAATTATAAATAAACTGTGGTTATTTCAATTTCTGTGAGCAGCCTTAAATTTGCGTGTCCAATATTCTCTCTACATAGCAGTTACAATTCATTCAACGATAAAATCTCAAAAAGTACTCTCTCAGTCTTACAACCTTTTCCCATTCCCCCACTATCTGAGAAGGAGTTAAAATGCTATAGTTCGTGCTGCGGCATAAATTAACAGCGAAACTCGGCAAGGAGCCGCCGCGCATATTATCACCATTTTGTTTAAGATTAACGAAATATACCTTCTCGTTATTCAAAGCTGATTAGCTCGATTTGATGGCTTCAAGTTTATCTACAGTAAGTGGTTACTTAAGGAAGCTGTGACAGAAATCAGACTGAATAGGAACTAGGAACCGAATATACCAAATTTGACTCGTTGGCGTAGTGAAAGCGTATGCAACTGCCGAGCATGATGTTTCGGATTCGATATCCGGGCGGGACCAAAAGTGATCTGAAAATATTTGTTTCGGAGTTTGGGTTGGAGTTATAATAATATACATATATGTACTTACAAAAATAAAGTATTTATGGATTTATCAGTTGTCTAGTACTAATAGCACAGGTACTTTTTAGTTTGGAGCTTTTTGGATGGCGTTGTGTGTTAAATGCCAGAAAATGTAAGAAATAGAATATCATAGCTAGAGCATATAAAACAGCATCTAGTACTGAGTAATAAAATGTTTGCACGGATAGCGTAGTTGTAAAAGCGATTGTTTTAAACTGCACGGAGTTGTGAGTTCGAGCCCCACATAGGACAGAAACTTGTGATATTAATAAATTGTTATTTTAACGACGGATGTTCTTCGTATGTGTTTCATAGATGTATGAATTATGGTTAGTGCGGGAGTTATGGTTTTTTTTTAAATGTAGTATGTGGATGCTGATTATGGTCATACAACAACATGGTATTATTAAGTATTATTTATTACATAATATAGTAGCCTGTTATTATAACCATAATTAAAAAAACAATGACAATATTTACATACAAGCGTTAAAAAATTCTACATCTTATTATTTACATAAGTATTATCAGTTTCAATACTAAAACATACAAAAAACTTGGATTTTAGTTTATGATGGTAAGCCATACTGCTAGGCAGTGCCAGGCTAGAATTCATTTGAATATAACTAGAATAGAAACTAAGTTTTCAGCTAATTAGCTTTCAATTAACTTTTTGGCTATTCTACCTAAAATTAATCCGAAAACTGGTAGATAAAGGACCATTTCCATTATCCAATAGTCTGTTATACAAACGATATTGACCACCACGAGATTCTGTTTTCCCAACTCAATTACCCACATTGGGAAACGATAAGCTTCATAACACTAATACGTACAACGGCCAGAGAATACAAAAATATTCCAATCAAGCTACTGTTACACATAATTGCTAGTATAGGGGATAGACACACTGGATGTTAAGCCGCTAGCGGTAAGTTACTCTGCCATTATCTATTGTAGACTGTGAATTTTACTATTGAGGCAAGATCCTAGAAAAATATGAGCCACAATTGTCTTATTTATTTCAAGTCTATGAGGGCAGATATACTACCAAATGGTTAGTAACTACTCCTACCTATAAACCCCTCAAACTCAAGCATTTCCATCTTCTCATTTATTCTTTAATGTTTTCCCTCTTTGAGTCCTTCTCCGGAGAACAGAGGAATTTTTTTTAGGATAATGAAATAAAAGAATTGCATTGGACTGCTCGATTTAGTATTAGATCCTTGACACTAAACTCAATCTGTTAGATTTATGAAAAGTAGTGTGGGATCAGACTGTTGTGTGTAAGGTGTAATTAATACTGTGAGAGAGCCATGCTTCGGCATGCATAGACCGGCTCAACCGGAGCTGCGTTGTGTTTCACCGAATGAGTGAGGATACCGGAGGCCAATATCCCAACCCCTCCCCCATCCCTTTCCTCACCCCCCAAATACCGGCAACGCACTCGTGACGCCTATGGTGTTGCGGGTGGCCATGGACGGCGGTAATTGCTTACCTTCAGGCGATACGTCTGCTCGTTTGCCCCCTATTCCATAAAAATTTAAACTCGAGGGATAAAATTTAAGTAATCTTTGAATTACACTATCCAATTCCTAGATAACTACAGAATATTATAAAAGCGATCAATAACTTGCTACATTTTTCACTATTTTGGTATAAACTATGTGTTTGGTATTAACTGCAGCGTCAGTTATATATTGGTTCAGCCATTCCAGAGATTACCCTGAACTGTTTGTTCAGGGTAATCAGGGGACAGACAGACAAAATTTTTAAAAATTGTTATTTTTGTACATGTATCGTATACACATACATATACATTTATTTAAAAGAGGTTATTATAATATTACAAACAGACTCTCCAATTTTATTTATTTGTATAGATAAAAAAACGCCAGATATTCGCTAGCCGATGTGAATGGGCCCTTACATGCTGGCTATTGCTACCACCATTGCTATTACTGTCCGCTCGTAAAGCCAAACTATCGATAAAACTGCTGGTCCCCTATTGGTATAGGTTTTAATTGGTTTGGTGTGGATGTAACATGTTTGGGGAACTATAACAGTAATCTCCGTTTTGTATAAATTTGTTAAGAGAACTGGCGATTGGTTTGTTCAAGTTTGATTGTTTTATCATTTGTAACAGAGATGGCAACGACGCATACATTGTGACTGATATTATTCTTCTGGTCTTTATCATTATCAATTTATTTACTAGTAGCGGGCCTGACCTTGTTTCATTTATTAGGTTCTATTAGATTTTACCGGAGATTTCGTCGGTATATATCTTACTTATCGCGGTAATGAGTAGCCTGTGATCTTCCTCGAGAATTAAAGTATCTCCCTGCCAAATATCATTGAAATCGGTGTAGCTGTTTAGCCTTGAAAGCGTAACAGATAGATACTTTCGAAAATGTACGAGAATACTTCTCAGTACCATTATCGGTGTTCTTAAACTCCTTCCAAAATCATTGTCCTACAATTAAATAAATATGTGTATGTGCCTACAACTTTTAACGTTCTCGAATTTAAAACCTTTCTCTTAAATAATGAATAAATAAATGAATAAATATTTCGGACATCTAACACACAACGCCGTCTAGTCCCAAGCTAAGTAGAGCTTGTGTTATGGGTACTAGACAACTGATACAAATACATATATACTTTCTTTTGTAAATACATACATATTATACATAGAAAACACCCAAACTCCGAAACAAATATTTGTAGATCATACAAAACATTTGGTCCGACCCGGGAATCGAACCTCATGAACATCAGTCGCACACGCCAACCGCGAGACCAACGAGGCAGATGTAATAACGTACTTCAGTTCCAGTTTAAAGAGATAAACCTACACCTATACAAGATTAATACATACAAATTCACAACATGGCCAACGGCTATCCAACAAAGCTGTTAACATTATCAATATCGCTCCATCAAAATGGCACCGAGGATAAACTATCGGAGCTATTGTCCGGGGTTCGAGTGCCGACCTTTGGACGCCCCCTAAAACCAATTGCCCGTAAAATCGGCTAACCAAGTGGAAAATATATCCGACCGGAACTGGATAATAGTGCCTTTTTCGTTAATACACCGGGAGGATCGGATATGGATGGACACTGGGTATGTGGAGTTCGGAATATTTAAAAGAAATAAAATTTTCGACTTTTTTTATAATAATCTTACTTAGTACAATTCAATCAGCCTATCATGCAATAGATTGATGTCATTTCTTTGGTAATAATAACAAAACTCTTCTACATAAAATAAAACGAAAGTATTTTCATGAAACTAATTAATCTCACATTGATTTAGGTAAAAAAAGGTTTTAAAGGTATTAAGGTAAAAATAGTCTATGTATTATTATACGAGTATTATGATAACGATGTAGTTATGTTATTGTAAAATATAATCTATTGAGTAGTTTTAACGTGTAAGTGAAAGAACTTTATTATATCAGTAGGCCATGCTTGATCACATATGAACCGACTTGACCTGAGTGGAAGATACCATAGCCTGACAGAAAACCCGTACTAAGAAATTATTTTTTCGCTTTCTACCGAATGTGTGAGACTTCATGATGGAGAGGCACTGCATAAGAGATTCGAAGTCTGTCTTCTGAGTATAAACGAAAAAATGAAAAAACTTGAGAGGTGTCAAGGGACACCCGGATGGAACAAAGTTTATATATATATCACCCATCCAAGTTCTAACCAGGCCCGATGTTGCTTAACTTCGGTGATCGGACGAGAACCGGTGTATTCAACATAGTATGGATGTTGGCATTTAGTTTGTTATATTTAACGTTGAGTATCCAGAACTATGACGTAAACTCAGTGTTAATATAGCAAAAGTGTCGTGACACTTTTTCCGTCTAACCCCCTTTCGCAACGCGCCATGAGGAACTTCGTTCCAAAACACAATTAAAAGGAATAAAATAAAAATAAAAGTCAGTAACAAACAAATATATAGGTGAAGTTAATAAAAACGTAGTAAAGAAAAAAAATGTTCCAAGTCCATACACATGTAACTTAAACCAATAAGGAGGTCGACCTTGCTCTTTAGTGTTATTGTGGCCTGTGCCTGATGCTTGAATACCATGGAACAGTTCATCGTCAGCGACCACGCCTATTTAGGACATAGGGCCTTAAGCTTGAGACTCAGTTGACCTGTAGGTACAACTTAGTTTCTCACATACCATTGTTTATTCAGGAATTAAAGTAATAAATAGATCAATTTTTGAATACCCAGGATGCTCTAACCGTGTTGACTAACTCTGTGGTTCATGAACAGTCGTGATATAAAAGGGATGAGAAGTTGTAATTAAATTCGTTATTTTAAAACTGAGAAATATTTAAATAAGAAAAAGTTACGAGAGCGAAGCCGCGGGTAATAGTTAGTTATATGTAAAGGGCAGCATTTAAAACAAATACAGGAATTAAATTAAATTAAATTCATAAAAATAATATCATAACACTTCCGCACTATTCGTCACGCGCTTAGCTATCGGTCTCTTTATCTTGTCCCGAGAGGAAAAAAGCTGCGTCCCAGAACAAGTTCCTGACCATAAATTCATTAGACACCGTCGACATTTTTTTAAACTCACGTCCGAGTTGTCTGTAGTACAATTAGAAGCGGCAGTTCCAAATATTTTCTAGTGATATTATGTTTTAGAATTTTATTAAAATTTCGAAGTCGCTAGAGGTTGTGGAAGAACGAGTGTCATGTCCCTCCAACACAAAGGGAGGATCCTCCGACCAGGCGAGGTGATCATGCCTGGCGGGCCATTGCCCAACGGTTGACGTCGGGAAGCTGTATATCGTATCGCCATCGCGCAATAAGATTTCGAGAAATCTTATTGCGCGATTCAGGATTGGTACTGTTGTGTACTCCGTGTCATGACGTCACACTTATGTCGGTGTATTTCTGATCGATGACGCTGTAGCATATTGCTGTTGCGCTGTATGTGGAGCCACAAGGTCAAGAATGTTATTGAATACTACTTATTTTAGATAGAGATAAGAACAGGTGTGTTTTCATTCAGAGTCTGGAGTTTGGTTTTCCAGTATACATCAGAAATGTATTTTAAAATGGATATCATTTTCAATTGCACTTTTGTTATCATTTCATAATTTAAACCTAACACAGACTTATTAGACATAAACCAAGTAATCAGTAATGAATTACTTACCCGGGTCTAATTATTCCAAGTCTGTGTCGTGGAGCGAGATGCGAGCGGCTAAAACTCCCACTATATCATAATTTATTTATTCTGATGACCTCGCCGAGTGCGACCCTGTTTTTTCACCGGCTAATATATATATTTAAAAAAATATACCTAATTATGTCTCCGTCCCCTTATTGTTTTACTCATTTGCAATATGGCGTTCATTTTTTTATCTTTTATTCTGTTTAATGTCTTTTTTCGGGGTAATTAAAATTATTATAGGTATTTATTGCTACAGACGGCCATTTGGCGTGTTTGTGCGTTCTCCTAATCGTTTCATGTTTACATTAATTAGCAATGCTTTAGGAGTGTTCCCGGGTTTATTGCCGATAATAAATTTTAAGGTTTCCACTCTGTTATTTGATATTTTTTGTGTTCTTCTCGAGAATACTCGTAATATGTTATATGAAAATGTATTAAAATACAGTAACAGTTGTGCTTTAGCCTGACGCTTTAGAGATCATTTTCTTAAATCTAAGTGCTTATTTGCAAATTTTATAATAGTGTTGTTTCATGTGAGTGCCATAAATTCCATAAAATGTCTTAAAATAAATAATAAATAATATTTCGGACATCTAACACACAACGCCATCTAGTACCAAACTAAGCAGAGCTTGTATTATGGGTACTAGACAACTGATATGAATACTTATATACTTTTTTTTTGTAAATACATACATAATATACATAGAAAACAGCCTAACTCCGAAACAAATATTTGCAGATCATACAAACATTTGGTCCGACCGAAAATAATATCATAGAATCATTCAATAGTCATAATTTGCTTTTACCTCACTTTACAGATAGTCATTTCTGTTATTTTTACAAGATTTGACATTTTGAACTAAAAATTTTGACAAATTTTCTGTAATATCTATAATACGTGAAACGTGAATACGTAATATATTAATACGATCAAAACTTTTGTACCGCTTTTAACGAAGAGATTTAGCGAACTAATTCGTATGAAATTTGGCGCAGTTAAATTTCAAATATAGAAGGAGTCCAGAAAAGTGAAAGAATTACAAAAACCGAATTACGATCGAATTTCGTCTTCACAACTCGATCAACATCGGTTCTAAGTGAGAATGTGTTATGATTACGGACGAACGGGTTCATTTTTTACAAAAGCATCACACTCAAGCAATCATCTGCTTATAAATCCGACCTTTTAGCCTTTATTCCATTGCCACTTGATTCAATATTCAACATTTTAGGTATATAAATATCACTTAAACTGAAATTGAAGGCACCGAGCCAGAACAACATTTAATAACTTGCTAAATTTCTGAGTGCAATATCTAAGTTGCCAACATATATAGTAGCGAAGTCAGGGGTGTCAGGTGAACTCTCTCAATTAATAAAGCAATAATTGACCGCCTCTGGCTGTTATTGGGAGCTATCACAACATTTGGGTCACGAGTCTGCATCCTAACGTATACGGGGATATAGAATTTTGATACTTGATAGTAAATAGTGTTGTACTATTTCAATAAATAAATAAATATTTCAGACATCTAAACACACAACGCCCTCTAGTCCCAAGCTAAGCAGAGCTTGTGTTATGGATACTAGACAACTGATACAAATACATATTTACCTTTTTTTGACTGATACAAATACATACATATTATAGATAGAACACACCCAAACTCCGAAACAAATATTTGTAGATCATACAAACATTTGGTCCGACCCGAGAATCGAACCCGAGACCTCATGATCAGCAGTCGCTCACGCCAGCCGCGAGACCAGTCAAAGCAAAGTATGTTTGTGAAAAAATATCTAAATGTGTTCAACCGTGTTCTACCTACTGTACAACTACTGTGCTGTATGTGCAAGACTTTACCTAGAAATGTCGATAGAAAAAAAAAGGGAAATACATGTATTGTGAGAACACGAAACACACATAGTATTCGAGATAAAACATATGTATCAATTGTAAGAGCATTTGTCTTCCAAGTTTTCGCTATCACAGTGTAATGCTAGACATATGCCTCTCCAATTGCACACCACTCGTTTCGATCCTTGGTCACTAGCGTCCAGCTCCTGCCAGGCCTCTTAAATAAATCATTACTACACCTGACCTGTGGACATCCTACACTACCGTTTACGCGGTCTCCACTCAAGAACCCGTTCACCTCTACGGTTATCAGTTCCGCGGCTAATATAGACGGCACACTACTACTTTAGCTTGCTAATACTACGCTTACAGTGTGCTATTATTTAGGCTTCCCTAAGTATCAAAATCACACGATCGCAGTAAAACACACGAGTCAGTCAGTAATAGCCTTTGGGTGCAATCATACCGAGCGACCGCCTCTACTTTGTGCTGTTTGCTTACAATATAACGTTCGTTATCAATTACACTATTCATTTATACTAATAACACTACTATTGCTTCTTAATGTTGCTATTTAATGGAGAATAAATATCTTTGAAATGGAAGATAGCGTTCATTTTGGTACGGGATAAGAATGTACTATAGTAACGGAAGACGTAGTGGTTTGAACGGTCGACACGCCTCTCTCTACTGCGCTAAGTATTGTGGGTTTAAATTTCACACGGTGTCAAATGCGCTCGGTGGTTATTTCTAATCACCGAGAGCAACTGGGATATTTATTAGCGCCTCTTTCGATCATTGGAAATATTTAAATTAAGTGTTTCATTTAGGAATTCAATTAGTGATAGGTTTTTATCATCTGCAAGTTAATATTGAAGTCTCCACTTGAAATCATCAGTACATTATCATATTTTTCGCCAAACCTTATTTCTCTTTAACGTTTAAATTAACGTTTAAATATCAACATGTCGAAGACACGGTGACGCGAACTTAAAATATTTACCCCTACCAAAAAGTGCTCAACGCAGCCAAAGAAGTTTAGTGACGTCATCATGTCGGTGACGCAAACTCATAAGATTTTACCCTACTGAATAGTGCTCCACGCACCTTAAGAAGTTTTTACTTAATTACTACTACTATTTTTTCTGCAATGGGTCAATCATCATATTTTCCAGCTCCGTTCACAAGATCGTTTTTTAAGAGAAATTATAAAAATAAAATATGTGTGAACATATGAATTACAATCGGTAAAGTTAGTAAAAGTATTTGCCGCGATAACCGACATACACGTGGATGGAGCCGCGATCAACAACTAGTATATTATAAATTTCAATGTCACTCTTTCTGTCTCTTACGCTTTAGGGCTAAACTGCTGCACCGATAATGTGGGAGAGCCACGCTTCGGTATGAATGGGCCGGCTCTACCGAAGTGATACCACGGCCTCACAGAAAACCAGGGTGAAACAGCGCTTGCACTGTGTTTCACCGAGTGAGTGAGGATACCGGAGGCCCATACCCCAACCTCTCCCCACATCCTTTTCCCCATCCCCCAATGGTCGGTATCGCACTTGCGATGCCTCTGGTGTTGCGATGATACGTCTGCTCGTTTGCCACCTATACTATGACTGCCTCGTTGGTCTCGCGGTTGGCGAGTGCGACTACTGATCATGAGGTCTCGGGTTCGATACCCGGGTCGGACCAACTGTTTGTATGATCTACAAATATTTTTTTCGGAGTTTGGGTGTTTTCTATATATGTACGTATTTACAAAAAAAGTATATATGTATTTGTATCAGTTGTCTAGTACCCATAACACAAGCTCTGCTTAGCCTGGGACTAGATGGCGTTGTGTGATAGATGTCCGAAATATTTATTATTTATTATTATTATTATACCATAAAAAAAATTTGAATCTTAACAGTTTTTTTTCAATCCTCTCAACCAAGAATCAAAATAAAAAAATATTTCAATACTTATCTCTCATCGGAAGAGAACAATAAATTTAAACTTTTAAAGTGTAACTGACCGAAAATGAAGTCAAACAGAAAAGGGCTTTTTGAGAAAGAAATAATCTGTAATCTGCTCAGTGAGGCTTTACGAAGGGTTCGCGAAATGCTAACTGAATCGTGAGAAACGATTAAAAATGTTATCTTAAAAAATGGTCGCTGTACCATCGCGCACTGATTTCATTAGCGGTGAAGGGTTTATGGGACAGGGCACAATAGAACTAAAGACTTGTACTAAAGTCTTCAACTGGGTGACATATTACTTAAATTTTACTCTTTTTGATTGATCTCAAGGGAATTCTTCTTAATAGTCTAGATACTGAACTGTCACTACTTAATTTATTGCAGTGGAAAATACGTATCTATCTATTTTTTGTTAAGTATCGCCCTGCCTGATGGAGAATGACTCTATTCTGCTTGATAGAAAGCATAAGCAGAATCCACGAGTGGTGGTCACCATACTCATTGTAAACGGAAACAATGCAACAGTGCAGCATGGTGACCCACACCGTAGCGGCCTAGTGATGCTTCTGCATTGAGCCTCCGGTCTCGCACTCAACAACGAAAGACGATAGCACGAACGCTGAAATTTTACGTTGATTTCCTGTATGAGAACACTTGAAACCAGCAATTCTTGTTTATGCATAGGTATATATAATCAGAATCAGAGCTCGGTCATTCAAGTACTTATATAGAAGCAAAAAAAACTTTTTCATCCCACCCTCTCGGAAACAGTATTTTTGCTCTTCGATATCTGAGTGTAAAAGTCGTTTTTGTATTAAGATTTCGATTAAGTAAAATTGAATTTAGAACATTGCGTGCACTAAAGTTGTGAGTTCAAAACATTAAACCTATTTAGTTTTAACTCCATGGTGCCGAATTTAGCATGCGATCTTTTTTAATTTGTTTAGAACTCAGACTCGGAACCTTCTTGGGATATTTTTTTTTGATTTGCTTTCCCTGCGCCTTTTTCTTTTCACGTCATTTAGTCATTTCCTCGCTGAGGTGGAATGAAAAGTTACGTGTTGCACTCGAGTGCAAAGATTTTTCAAACTTGTGCTCTTTTGATTCCCTCGCTGACGCTCAGGGTTCTAATTTTTAATCTTTTGCTTGCTCGGTCATCAAAATGGAGAACGCGGTTAAAAAGCAACTTTGCGCTCTTGTATAACAAATAACTATTAAAATCTCAAATGAAATCAAAAAATTTAAATGTCTAAATTACTCCTTCTTTTCACCACCAACCTTGTGGATTGATGTGACAGCATCGAGTTCCTTCAAATTGTCTTCATTCTATTTTATAGCTGACTTCGGTTAAACCAAAAAGGAGGGTAATAGTTTTGACAATCTATGTACGTATTTTTGTAAATTGCACCGTAGCGCCTACATTACAGAACTGGTTTTAATGAATGAGGTGTCATTGGCTTCGTAATAATGGCCCGAGTGACATAGGCTAAAATTACAGAGTCGGGTTATTATTAAGTAAGATTGAAGTGACTGAGTGAGTAAAGTAAGTTAGTTATTTAACTCATTTTTATCAATAGATTGTCACACTACAACATACTAAGGATCTTGTGATTTAAGAACTTACACTGCGAAATCGAATTTTAGATTTAAAATGTACCATTCGCATTATCAAAGTCTGTTTTTAATAATCTATAACTAGTTTTAAGTAGAGATAGGTTATGGAAAATGTCTGAATTTTTTACGACTAAAAATAGTCAAAAGAAAAAAACATAATCCTATCTATACAACTAAATAAAATTGGAGTGTCTGTTTGTAATATTAAAATAACCGCTTTTTACTAAATGCATATGTATGTATACACGAGTACATATACCAAAACTGTGGTTAAAAAATTTCTGTCTGTCTGTCTGTCTGTTTGTTCCGGGTAATCTCTGGAACGGCTGGACCGATTTTGGTGGAGCTTTCACTAGCAGGTAGCTGATGATCCAGGGAGTAACTTAGATTACTTTTTTAGACTAACTTTGTCCCGCGGTGTTACTCGCAGTACAACAATAACCGCGGGTAACACCGCGGGATTCAGCTAGTATATCAATAAAAGTATTGAATCAGTCATTTTTAAAAGAAATAAAAATAAATATGGTATCTCCAGTTTTATCTAGAGAAAGATGATTGAAAACGGGAGTTAATACTCGAAGAATGGTAAATACAGATTATCTTATAGATATACCTAATATTTTTTTTTCCATTTCAGCTTACTTTTACAGTCACCGGATTAAACCGAAAATGCAATCCTTAAATACAAATATGTAAATGTTCTCTCCCGTTATATTTGATTAAGAAGCCAACTCCCTCCAGGACCATTCCAAGGGGTACCCAACAGGCATAACTAATATCAAATTATGAGCTCAGTATAAAGACTTCATAATTTAAAATATTCACAAAAGAGTGAATTAACGTGTAGACATAAATAAAAATTAAGGGTCGGTCAGGTAAAGGGGGTACACCCTTAGCCCTTCTAAATATAATTAAGTATAACCCAATAAGCCTTCTCGACAACAAAAACAAAAACCTACGAAATTTTATTATCATTATTTGCATATTAAAATAATTATAATTATACAGCGGAGTTAAGAGGGCGGTTTCCTGGCTGGAAATCCCTTCTGGATATAAAGATGGTTATTTGGTTTAAAGCTGAACTGTATTAATCTTAATAACTCCTGGGTTTTGTGGTGATCAAATGGCTTAATGAATCTAGCTCCTTAGTTTAGAGGTTATTTGTTTAAAACGTTTTTATTTTTCTGTAGAAAGTACAAATAAATAGCATTTATGATCAATAAATATAATGGGTATATTATAGCTTAGCTAAAGTCCCGTGCAATATATTAACATCTTAGTTTAAAGTCTTAGCTTCGTTTCAAACGAAGCGGTGACTTATCGTTGCAGAGCAGTCATCTACATTATTGTGAAGAAAAATCTTTGCATTCCGTTTTGAATCCTACTTCCTACTAATATTATAAATGCGAAAGTTTGTAAGGATGGATGGATGTTTGTTACTCTTTCACGCAAAAACTACTGAACGGATTTGGATGAAACTTTACAGTAATATGGCTTATACATCAGAATAACACATTGGCTACTATTTGCCGCGATAACCGACATATACGCGGGCGGAGCCGCGGGCAACAACTAGTATATAATATGGTGCACAGAACATTTTTAGAATACTCAAAATGTATATGTAGAAGTACAATAAGTTAGTTATTTCAATAATGTATATTTGAATAAAAAGTCAAACAACTTAATGAGCCTTTTTCAGAACCCTGATCAGTGCATTCTTCCTTTGATTTGGAAAGATATAACACAAGTGCATATGTAAACACTTTTGAAATTTTTTTTTGTTACTCTTTCGTAGAAATGGAGTCCTTTTTTTCTTTAGACGGCAAAAGTAGACTAAACAGGCAATCCACTAACACCTTTAAAGCTGATGTACAAGTAAATACATAAAAAGAGCGGTCAACTTGAATTGACCCCGCAAAATAATATTAATCATCGTGTTAAGGGGGAACACCTCAACCCTTTTCTTGTCGTCAAAATTGATCTGTAGGTACCCTATTCCCCACGGTGTGAGGGGGTTATGTGTAATTTTTCATAATTTCACGCGACCTGCGCCCACCGGCGAACACAAAGAAATCAGAGGGACCTTACAGGGTTTCTGCATAAATTACATTATAATATAAATTAATATGATTACAACATGTGAGCGATCGCGGGATATATGCCAAAGGTTCCTTTGACAGTTTAAAAAAAACTTATGTTCAATCAAACATATTATTAATAACATTAAATTCATGTATTTGGATCATAAATTTAGGAATTATGTACAAATTACACTATCTTCTCTTTATTTAAAAATTAATTGATGTACATCAGTATTACTAAAACTAGAGGATAACTGGACCTATTTGGATTTTGTCTTTAACTATATTTAGAAATCCGTGTAAGGTTTGAACGGTAAGAAAATGTGAAAAAAGCAACTATTTTTAAAAGACGCAGATAAAGATTCGTGGGTCAGCTAGTCTTCACTAAATATCACTCATTACCAATAAAACACTAGATACAACAGTTCTTAAAAGCATTTAGAATGAATTAAAAAATCGATGTAACTAGCTTTTGCACGCGGCTTCGCTCACGCAGACTTTCATCCCCTAATATACCCCCTTAGGAGTGGAATTTCCAAAATTCTTTGCTTACTTACGTTACATAAAAAACCTACATACAAAATTTCAGGATTCTAGGTTCAGCGGTTTGGGCTGTGAGTTGATCTCTGGGTATGTCAGTCAGTCGCCTTTCTCTTTTATATATATAGATATATAGATTGTACTTATAAATATTAAATTATAAAGATATTGAATAAAAACACAATAAACATATTCGTTGATCGCGTACTTGTATTATAACTTTTATATATATGTATAAGTTATAATACAATACTTATACAATAACTTTGGACACTCAAACACGGACTAAATCTTTGGTTTTACTTCTCTGACGTTTTAACCCAAAAGTGTTCTTTGGCGACAAATTTTCAGGAATTTCAGCCTTTATATCATAAATTTTAAGTTTAAATTTCCTCGGTATTAAGTAGAATAAAATGTAAAACTAAGAGACCGGAAAAGTTGGTCCATGAATTACAAACTGAATTCATGAATGGGTGAAAAGGAAATATATTGGCTTAGATATGAATAATATAACTTATCGACTTATGTTTAAGTATTTTGCAATTTTAGATGGTTCAACTGATGTGATATAACGTTGTCACAGAATAACCTTTTTTATTTTCACCCACTAAGTTGATACAATCGAAGTGTGCCAATACATGTGTCTTTTGAGTCAATAATACGTTCTGGGACCTAATAAAACTGTGCTTTTAAGTAAACCATCAACCATCTCTCATGAAGTAAAATGAAATTTATTTGCATAGAACGAGTTAGTACCAGGTGTCACATTGGTATTTCTTTATCATGTCAAATTCTACTTTATAATTAGGGTTTTAAAATATATTTTAATCTACTACTACTTATCTACTTAAATAAATTTTGGCTTGAATGAGTCCGGACCAATTCAAATAGACATCACTATTATGGTACAAATACTTCAAAATATTAAATCCTCAATTCTTTCTTTTGTGTTCTGTAAAAACTCATTCACACGTGTTTTGATAAAATATTTTACTTGATTTTCTTTAAACAAAAATGTTGTTGACAAATTCTTTTCGAACTAACTGGAAAAATATTCTGAAACATAGAAGAAACAAATCAAAACATTTCTCTTTCCCAAGTCGATCGTTGTGCCAAAGGGTAGAAGCCCCAGTTTTCGGCAATCGGATAATAATATATATATTTTCGCTCCATATTCCTTGGAAGTGCTCTGAATATGATATAGTGCTTATAAATCGGTCGCGACTGCCCTCAAGGGTGTATTTACTTCGACAGGGGTAAGTTCCAACCCCTGAATTTGCAACAATATTATTTTTCGATAGTTTTTACTTTTTGTTTGTTATGTTGTTTGTTTCCCTAGTCACTTCTGTTTATGACAGAGGAAGTATTCAAATCAGTGGTAGCTAGTGTTTTAGGTGGATCAAAATCTTCCTAAG
The DNA here is from genome assembly GCA_905220595.1 of Spilosoma lubricipeda. Classification (NCBI taxonomy): domain Eukaryota; kingdom Metazoa; phylum Arthropoda; class Insecta; order Lepidoptera; family Erebidae; genus Spilosoma; species Spilosoma lubricipeda. The sequence continues at coordinate 15,917,155 of HG992293.1, read as the reverse complement.
AGACAGCTGTAGTTGATAAAGAGCACTCAAATATTAGATTTTTAATTGTGAGGATGGTCTCCAACCGGCCGTGGTTCACGGTTGATGTTGGGATGTTTTACTTATATACTAAGCGGCGCTAGAACTTCTATATCGCGATTCAGGATTAGTGGCTACTTCGTACAGTTCATTACTCCGTTGTTCGCCACATAAAGTACAATATTTTTTGTAAATTAATGCCATAAAAATTTAAAAATATTATCTTTATGTGATTAAAGTCCACCCCCTTTGCGAGATAAACATCAGTATAATGTATGTATGATTGATTGTATGGATGGAAGTGTTTAAGCAGTGACTCAACCACTAATTATTGCACTTAGTGTAGAGATTAAATTTCATTTCACGTCACGAAACAACTCCGAAAGATATAAGAAAAGATTTTAAATAAAAGCTTTGTAGCTAACCTTTCTTGACTACTAAACTTGCTACAGAATCAAAAATATGTTGCATAACTCAGGAAGAAGGGTATAGCAGTGCCAAGTAAAGTATAAAATATGATCGTCTCGATATGCGCGGTACACTGGCTGTCAATAAAATTCGCCAAATAAATCAGCCTCCGCGCCTTCGTGGGGAGTAATATAGTGATACTTTTTGTGTAAGAATGTGTACAAGATATATTCTACTTTTCCTTTCGTAGTTCCCTTAGATATTGGAGTTCATTTTGAGTATAATAATATTTCTTGAAATAAATTTAAAATATTCTTCTTTAAAGACAACTACTTCATAAAGAATATATTCCGTTTCGCTGGGGATTTAATAAATATACATGAATCGGACACAAAGTACACCCAGATTTAGAACAACAAGTTGTGAATCACATAAAGTGTTACCCCATGTGGGATTTGAACCCTCGACACTGAATCGGAGTAAAAAGCGAGTGCTTAAACCACTACGCCATTCGTGCGGTCGAAATTTCTGTGAATATCAACACTTTTAATCCATAACGTCCAACCTTAACAACCCATAACGTCCCGCTCCTGGGCTCGGGTCTCCTCTCAGGAGAAGGTTAAGGTCATACGTCCCCACGCTGACCGACTGCGGGTCGAGGACTGGCAAGACAACGTTGTCGCTACGTAATCTTGCCGTTGGATATTTTTTAGCCGCCCAAAGGCTTCCAACAAAGTTTCACGACTGTTATCCTATGATAACAACCAAGACCGACTGCTCATGCCACTATCAGTCACCCATCCAGGTACTGACTGCGCCATCGTAGCTTACCTTCAGCAGTAATCCTTCATTAATTTCCGTTAATTTTGTTCAGTACAGTCTTACTTCCAAAGTACTTATCTAATACCTACCCTTAAACGAGTTTTTCTTGTATTATATAATCTGAATCTCAGAAACGTCATGAAATTTAGCACACAGGGGGTTTCAGGGGCGATAAAACGACCTAGCTAGGATTAATTAAAAAAAAATCTAAACAAAAACACCGAGCCAAGCTTGGTCATCCAGGTAATTCATGTAGCCTAAGTTGCTCCTCAGATCATCAGCTCTCTGCTGTCCCAAGTGAAAGTCCTGTCAAAATCGGTGCAGCTGTTTCAGAGATTACCCGGAACGAACAGACAGACAGACAGACAAATATTTTAATAATGTTATTTGGTACATGTATTTACACTTTTATTTATTTTTATAGATGTTTATACCTAAAAGTATCTCACATCCTATCAACAACCTCTAAAGATACACTGCTGGAAATAGGTCTCTCCTTTGAGCGAAGGTTTTCGCCTCCTAAACCATCCTGGCCGAACGGGTTGGCATTTCAAGATTTCCCGCTCCTTGCAGTGAAGTTGTCATGCATATTTTGCTCCCTCAGTCGCTTCTTACGATCCATAGGCGTGGCGACATTTTTAGTTCGTCACCACACAGTGTACTGATATACCTAGATACTAAATCTTGTCCAGTTAAAATATATAAACTCTTTTTCTAGGAAAGGCTGTTGTCCAGTCGTGAATATTGAAAGCTGTTGATGGAGAATTTCTAAAGTTTTATTATAAAAAGTTACCATAAAAGAAAATTTGAGTTACCCTTTGTTGCTACTAACAAGATGACATATTAAGGCCTCTCTTTGTTTTACCACAAAACAATCTTTACTGAAGCCATTAAGAATACTTCTCAACTCTCAAAGGGCAATTTTTGTTAAAACAACATTAAAACAAAACAGTAGCGTTCATTATGTGTTGGTTAATAAACAATAACCTGTGTATTACTGGTTGATATTAAATAACTCAATTCGTTTCTAATTTGTCGACAATTGTTCCCGACAAAGGCATACTCCGAACGAGTGAGCGCGAGTATGAAGGAAGTCGGCTGCCAGGGGGCGCTAGTGATGGGAAACTTTGAGATGTCGATAAATATGTTAACTATTATTTTGATAGCAATATCATTTTAAAAGTTTCGTTATTCAGATAAAACTAAGCTCTGGTGTGTTCTAAGACACTTGGCGTAGCAGACAAATAACCTTCATCCACGACACAGAGATTTTCAACATATCAAAGCCATTTTTAAAACATCGTTCACAGCAATACACTGGCACTCAGCGATAATATAGAAATCATTTGTGTGAGTTATTATCAAACGCATTTCATAGTCTGCTACTTGATATCTCCAGGCCTATGGACTTCTCTTTAGAAAGGAGGTTTTGTCGTAATATACCACGATGGTCAGATTGTACACGGTTTCTGTCAAGTTTTCCTGATTTTTTAACCAATTTAAAAAAAAGGAGGAGGTTTCTTAATTCGACCGTATATATATAGACTAGCCGACCCACGCAACCTCGTTTGCGCCTTATATTGCCCGTAGTGTGAAAATTTCCCCCGTTTTTGAAACATTCTTCATTGTTGCTCCGCTCCTATTAGTAGTAGCGTAATGATATATACCCTATAGCCTTCCTCGATAAATGGACTATCCAACACCGAAAGAATTTTTCAAATCGGACCAGCGGTTCCTGAGATTAGCGTGTTCAAACAAACTCTTCAGCTTTATATATTAGTATAGATACATTTTTTTTATTTGTGTTCGCGTATAACTTCGTCGTTTATGAACCGATTTTGATGATTATTTTTTAATGGAAAGGAGATGTCCCAATGGTGGTACCATGATCTAAAATCTAAATCTCTTTAAAATCTAGGTTCTAAACAAACAAGGTAGGTATATCCAGTAGTTCTTAGACGTTGAATTATCGATAATCTACTTCTATTGTGTCCCATCCCGTACCCAACAAAGCAAACGCCATTGCCAGTGGCGTTGTCGGGCGGCGCACCGATGCGTTTATAATATTTCATTTATTCGTAATAAATTATAATCGCGAGCATTTGCGCCGAGATGTGGAGACTTAATTTTGTTACAGCCGATGTTTATCCGACAACTTACTACATAGTATATACTGTCATAAGTAATTTATTTTAATGAATAATCTTAAAGATTACTCTTGACGAATAATGTCTTGCGCCTTTGTTACACCAGTTATAGGTACTGTACTCTGAGTAACACAATCTGGGTACTACTTACCTCCTGAGTCTATAGACATAGTTATCCTTGTTTCCACACCCTTTCTTTTTTTATGTATGGCCTTCGAAAATGACTCTACTCTGCCTGATGGAAAGAGAAAAATGCAGACAATGCAAAAATGCAGCATAGTGACCCACACCATGGTGGCCTAGTGATTTTTCTTCATCATTTCTGTTTTCCATAAGTTGATTTTGTAACTCTTGTATCTTAGACAAAAATATAGATATCTCTATGCCTTTTTCATATTTGAATTGAAAGAATCTTTGCTGCACAATATTTATGCTCGTCTCTGTTTTTTGTTACTAATTGTATGTTAGTCTAACTGGTAAGACATAGAATGTGGGAATAATATGCAACATAGCGGCATGGTTATAGCCCATCTATTATTGATTACGGTACTAAACTTTGTACTCACAGCAATCAATTCAAATAGGTCAAATTATTCATTCCCCAATTTAGGGATGATATTTTTAATACACAATTTAATGAAAATAAACTGAAAGTAAAGTAAAAATGATTACAGTTTTATAACCAACTAGCTGAGTTCGGCGGTTCTTTCTGTACCTTTACAACCGAGGGAAACGCCGCGGGGCAAAGCTAGTCGAATAAAGGTAGCCTAAGTTACTCCTTATAACATTATTACCGTCAAAATCGGTTCGTCCCAGAGATTAGCCGGAACAAACAGAAAGACAGACCGACAGGACAGACAAAAATTGTTAAAAAGTTATTTTGGTATATGTACCGTGTATACATACATTATGCATTTAGTAAAAAATGGTTATTTTAATATTACAAACAGACACTTCAATTTTCCCTATCCCTATTCTCCACCTGCGTCTATGTCGGTTATCACAGTTAAAAGTAGCCTATGTCCTTCCTCAAGAATCAAAGTATTTCCATGCCAAATTGCATTAAAAACGGTATAGTGGTTTAGCCGTATAAGGTTACATACAGACTTACGGATTTATGATATTACTAAAACAGATTTTAAATGGTCGTCTCTTCATTAAGTGATTAAAAATAATATAACTTATGGTAGGTTATTAGATACATATTTTTTACTTGAGTTTTCGGAGTTAGCTACCTGTGATAACTGGGAAACCATCAGAACTAATGCCTTAAGAGGCTCACATTAGATGGCTGTATCAAGAGTTGGATGCAGAGTTCTTCTTGACGCTGCCTTTAGAACTTTTAAGTAATAAAATGAAGTCGGAGAATGTGAGTATAGTACGCAATATATCAATCAGTTTATTGGCCATCTATTTTCGATTACTGTACTTAATTCTGTAGACTTAGGAATCTACTTAAAAACGTTGAAATAAGACCGACAAGCCCGCAAATAAAAAGAACTGATACACTTGTTATATAAGTACATATGCCACGAAAGCTATTCATCAAAGCTTCATGTTAAAATAAAACACTTCAGAATCTAAACACGTATATTTCGGAGTGCATCGAAGTAGAGTTGGTTCCGACCATTTTTCCAAGGCTTCCTGCTTCCCCCGGACACTGGGCTATAACTCTTGGTATTGTTCTCAACATTCTCAAGGAACCTGTACCGAACTTCGCGCTAACGGAGCTTTTGTTGGCAAGAATTATTGCCACAGAAACGGATAAGTCGTGCCACAGTTATTGTCTGACGATTTTTCGTGTGATAAATTGTTTGTGATTATTCATGAAGTTGAATCAGTGTTTGGTGCTTATTGTAATTATTATAATGATAATCTTCAGGGTTACCGTGGAAGTACTTAGCAAAAGTTCATACACAACCTTAATAATTATTGAGATATGTACGAACTTGTACTAAGATTTCATTTGAGTTAAATAAGAAATTAGAACTAAGTATCTCGTTATGAAATTTCTCTGTGTTGCATGCCTTTTAAGCCATCGTACCCAGTTGTCATGAACCTCTATTGCAACCGTTATCGGGAAGATAGTATCCTAAAATATACTGATATCTAGTTCCCCCTCAAGTTTGCAGAGGTCAGATGCCAGTTGCTCCGTGTGAAAATTAAACTTCAGGTAAAACCGGTTGAACTAGAAAGATTTACAGATAAAGAAAAATTTTATTTTAAAGATTATTTGGCCGATACGGAAACATCTTTAAAAAAATGTAAAGGCTGGGAAAAACAGTTCGAATGAGATTAAAACAAAAGTACACCAAACATTTGCATTCATAATATGAACAACTAACATGTGGTAGGTATTAGGTGATACTATTGTGCGATTGGCAATCTTATTGAAATTCACAATAAAGTCGAAAATTGCGTCTAATCAGAAACATGAGAGAAATAAATATTATGGTAATAATTTTATTAAATCTCATATTACTAAAGATTTCAAAAACTTCAACACAAATTTTTCAAACAGCGTAACAACATTTATCAATGAATTGTCCTCGAGTTTAGGAATGGTGTGCGTTCTTCCCTAAAGAGCGCAAAAACAGAATTAGCTGTAAGCACATGCATCAAACTGTCTTGCAGAACGTGACATATTTATGGATGTTTTTTACCTGTATTTTTGGAGTTACCTGTGATAACTAGGAACCTTTAGAATAAATTCTTATTTGTTTAATACTAATGAATCATTGTTATAACAGTAATATCTGCTTACGAATTGGTAGATTCTCAACCTAGGCTCATATTAGACGACCTGATCAAAGCCCTAATGAAAAGGTAGCTCTCTATGCATGGCCTTTAAAGTGAGAAGGTTCCTATCTTTGGGACCCTAACCTAGAGTATTAGAAGGAGGTATGCTATTTTATTATGTATTTTTTTATTAGGTAAAATATTTAAAAAGCAATAAAATGTGTTTATAATAACCTCAGACATTTCATACACATCCATTCTGATTTCATACTAGTCAAAGCCTGTTCTACTGTAACCGCACTACTAACAAACGTATTTATATATTTCAAAATATATACATATAGATAAATTATACCCGGATACAGAGCAAATGATGTGCTCATCACTCGATAATTTACCCTGAGTGGGAGTTGAGTCCAAGACCTCTGGCTTAGACAACACTACACCAAACTTAGCCACCACTAGAATAACATAGCTTATAACTTGTAACTAATGGAACAACAATCTATCTATGTAAACTAAAGCTCACCATATAACTATCTTAACTAACCTAACTTACGTCTAGCTCTCCTGAAAATTCGCATGTGCATGAAGATTAGGGGAAAATACGACGACATGGAATCTTGAAACAGATAATGCAATCAGAAGAACTATACTGGACCTACCGGGGTTGAACTCATATTATGACGAATCCATTCAAAATAAAATAAGTAACAGATAACTGAAGAACCAGTAGTCGAATTTTTTGTTTTTGTAATCTATACAAATAAATAAAATTGGAGTGTCTGTTTGTAATATTAAAATAACAGCTTTTAAATCAATGCATGTGTATTTATACACGATACATATACCAAAAATGTAGTTAAAAAAATTTTTGTCTGTCTGTCTGTTTGTTCCGGGTAATCTCTGGAACGGCTGGACGGATTTTGACGGGACTTTCACTGGCAGGTAGCTGATGATCCGGGGAGTAACTTAGGCTACTTTTTTTAGACTAACTTTGTCCAGCGGCGTTACTCGCGGCACAACAATAACCGCGGGTAACACTGCGGGGTTCAGCTAGTTTAACATATTTGTCATTCGTTCAGCTGTGAACGGCGATAGATTGATACATCTGGTATCCTAAAAGATCTTTTTATTATATTGATTTCATCAAATTATATAACAATTATTGGCTTATAAAATTTAATCTTCTGGTGGTTTTAATATTTAGAAATCCAATAACACTCTTACAATTAAGAAAAGCCAACGACACCTCCCAAAACGGAATTCATAACGCCATTAAGGTTACATATTAAAGAAACGTAATGAAAACATTCTTCATGGTCCTAATACTATGCAAAACTGTATCGTGAAAATCTGAAAGGCTTGATTTCCTTTTATAAAAGGTACGGACCCTTCCCTTCCCAAATTGTTGCCTCATGTTACTTATATTCTTACAACAAATATATCTTACGGCTGTATATCACTCGTTGATACGCCGCAATAAATAATTGTGAATGCGCCCTGTCTGCGCACTCACACAAAACAATTAATTTATTTGTATATTTAAGGACAGTGTAGATATGTGTGTACGCAAATCGATCGGTGTGGAAAATATTTCGTGTAAACACATATGCGTAAGTAAAGAGGCTTCTTAGTACATATTGTTTATTGACCCTTTAACAAGAGTGGCCATGAGTTTCTTTGAGAGTATTCTTCTCCTAAGACTCTACGCGTTTTGGAAACTGCAAGTTATAGATCGACACAAGCGTGCAGTAGATTTTAGTGTTTCCACCTAATTTACCTTGACAATCTAGTACATACTGTAGCGTCTGTTTGTATCAATCTATGGTTTTTAACTGTAGCTTCAATTTCACGCTTATAAATGTCAGTTAGTGTCTTAATTTAAATAAATGAATTTGAATGAAATTCTTGCCGGTGACTTCGTTCGCACACGTTTACTTAACAACTTCTTTAATGAGTAATAAAAAGTTTGAAACATACTTTTATTCCCTATTTTACACTCAAAATCCTTATTTAGTAGATGCCTTCGTCATACGAAGAAAACGTGTTCGAAATTTTAATCTTCTACCGTTGCTACATCAGTCAATCACTTTTGCCTTTCATCTACCTATAGAGAAGAATGTGAAATATCTATATATTTTTTTTGTTATATTTTGTATTCTCGACAATACAGCTTCAATTTAACGTTCACATATGTCCCAGAACTGACAACCGCTGGAGTAAGCGCGTTCTGGAGTGGAGACCGCGTCTTGACAAACGTAGTGTGGGACGCCCTCTGGCCAGATGGCGGGACGACTTGCATAGGGGGGCTGGCAGCGACTGGATGCAAAAAGCAACACACCAGGTTCTGTGGTGTTCCTTGGGGGAGGCCTATGTCCAGCAGTGGACTGCTACGGGCTGATGATGATGATGATGAAATGTCACTTAGTGTCTTAATTGAATCAATAAATTTGAATTTGTGAAAATCATAACATTTGATCAGTCTATCGCAGTTTACATCAAGACTACTTATAGTGCATAACATTGATTGCCACGAAGTTAACAAGTTGTGCGAAAATAGCTATATAGTTCTAGTTATGGTAAATTTCGAATGGTCAACGTAGAAAAATAACATTGAACGTAAAAACGGTTGAGCCTATGTCCAGCAGTGGACTGCTACGGGCTGATGATGATGATGATGAAATGTCACTTAGTGTCTTAATTGAATCAATAAATTTGAATTTGTGAAAATCATAACATTTGATCAGTCTATCGCAGTTTACATCAAGACTACTTATAGTGCATAACATTGATTGCCACGAAGTTAACAAGTTGTGCGAAAATAGCTATATAGTTCTAGTTATGGTAAATTTCGAATGGTCAACGTAGAAAAGTAACATTGAACGTAAAAACGGTTGAAACCAAGCGTTTAGAAATACTGGATATTCAAAGATTATTATAGTAACTTTCAAAATACATTTAAGTACTCATTTTTTAACATGCACTCACTTCAATATACTTCGGGGTCAAGTAACTTCACTCACGTGGTGAAAAGTAAGGAAAAAATTGCTCTAAAAAATTCACACTGATTTCAGTACGGTTGGGCCGTTTAGACCGGAGCGGTACTACCCTCTCATAGAAGTTGCAGAAGTAGATAAATAGGTCGCCATGGTGTGGTTCCATCATATTGAATCGTAAAAGCACTGGGTTTCTATGCTGCCGCACTCCGGGCGGGCCTGGTACATTTATATACCGATCTACTCTATCCACAAAATCAATATACTGCAACTATAATCTATGAAACTACATTCCTTAATTATCTTATTATTAAAATCCAGTCTATTTCTCGTGCAAACCGAATATTGTAACAAAAATAAAATACTCTACTGCCTCGTAGCTGAAATTTTCTCGTTTATTGAAAATGCTGAACAGAGTATGTATGCACAAAATGAATTTTAAGTGAAGAGCGATGTAGCTTTTTGTGTAAAAGATATCTAGAATATGAACTAGAATTAAGTACATATTTGAAGGTTTTATTACTTTCTTCTGTATTTTTAACCGACTTCAAAAACAGGAGGAGGTTTTTCAATTTGACCGTATTTTTTTATTTGTGTTCGCGTATAACTTCGTCGTTTATGAACCAACTTTGATTATTCTTTTTTTAATGGAAAGGAAATATTCCAACGGTGATACCATGATAAGGACACTAAGATCTGATGATGGCATCCAAGAGAAATCGAGCCAAACCTTGAAGTCGGTTTTATTTTACTTGTTCTGTTTTTACATACGTAATAGTGAGATTTAAACAACTTCATTCGATGGTATGAGTCTCTCATAATGGGATCCCTAGAGTCGACGCGGTCAATGGTGTATAAAATTATAAAATTCAGTCAATTAATATTACAAGTATACTTATAATATAGTTACAATAAATTCGCAGCGAATTACAGTTTTCAAAGATTCATTAAATTGGGAAATATTCTATAGTAGTTTTTCCCATTTAAATTCTAATTCTTGGAGTGAAATCGAAAATCATAATAAAACTTTGTTTATTAACCATACAATTAACTTAAATACAGTTTAAGTATGTATTATTTAAGTTTACATATTTTCATTCAAGTCTTCATAAACCACATCGTCTTCGAACACTTAACGCCATCTAGTGTCGAGTAGCTAACTGGAAAAATAAATTTTCTTTGGGATTGTACGCTAATACGCTTATAATGTATTGTTTATAAGAAAAAGATTTTGTTCCCTTTAAGAATTTAACGAAATGCTAATTAATGCTACGTTTAATTTTGTTTTCTACGATTTTATAACTACTTACAATAAATCAGTGTCCGATAAAATAGGTAATGAAGTTATTTGACTGAGTCGCAGAGTAATCAACATCCCCAAAAGAATTATTACATTGAATTGGAAGTGAGCCGGTCAAGTCTCCAGACAAACTGATGATTGCTGAAGTCGCAATGTGCTAGACTAGAGATTGGGAAGGTACCCTGCAATACGATGTTCTCATGATTTGAAAAAGTAGCTGATACCAAATGGATACGGACTGTCCAAAGTAGGGATGGTAGGCACTCATTGAGATAGACTTTCAGTCAGCAGTTTACGGTGATAGGTTGATTTCTGGAGCTACAAAGAAGCAAAGCACTACTAAAGTCTTAGCTATCGTTTTTATGATTTGTATTATTTTGTAACTTTGTAGATGCAATAATTGCATTAAACCTAAATGAACTCACACTATACTATATTACTTTCATATTTAATAACTTTAAACGACTAATTCTTGAGTATATATATATTATCTAAATCACGGAAACGGCTTCACCGATTTTCACGAAATTTAGTATGCACGAGGTTTCAGGGGCGATAAATCGTCGGTCATCTAGGTATGTGGAACTCTACAGTTAAATAAATTCTTGTAATTTATTTTTACAAGATTTTGCTGTCTATGTCCTTCCTCAAGAATCAAAAAGAATATCCATGTGATTGTTTTTGTTTTTTATTAAATAGGGGGCAAACGAGCAGTGATTTTGACGGGACTTTCACTGATAAGTAGCTGATGATATAGAGAGTTACTTAACGCGGTGTTACCCGTGGTACTTAAATAACCGCGGGTAACACCGCGGGGTTCAGCTAGTATAAAATACAAATCTTACTTATCTTCCGGAAATCTCATACATTGGAATTCTAGTCAAAAATATCACTTCATAACACCTTGAATAAAAACCTAACTTAAAATAAGCCTCATTTACCTACTAATCATAATTTATTTTAAAATTAAATTCATATTACTCTTAAATGAACTAAAAATCACTAAAAAATGTTTATATTTTGTGAAAAGACGTTCTAAATGTAAAAGATAGACTGAAATTACACTCTATTTTAAGTGTGAAATATGTAATTTCAGTCTATCTTTGATCTAACTACATAGGTACATACAAAAATATGATTTTGAAAATCGCTTCACCAAAATAAAGGAATATAAGATAATTTTGGAGAAATTCCAATTTAGTATCGCGCCATTACTGACTTTAGAAAAAAACAAAGTGTATTAATCCGTGTGTGTTCTCCTATTGTCGGTGAGAGAAAGCTAACTCTCTTACCCCTTTCAAAATCCCTCTCATTAAGTAATGAAGCAGTCCAGCCATAAATATTACTTCCTTGGCCCATTCTACTACACAATTTTCGTTTTAACCCGCGGCGACAACTCTTTATTATTATTTATATTAATAACTCCGCTTTACTACTATGTTACGTCTAATGGATTCTTTAGGTGTATTTATATTTAATTTATACCTTATTAGTTTAATGTTAAGGTATGCTATTACTTACATTCATTGACTTTAGGTAATAGAATCTGCGTTAATTTATTTGAACTATTCTCTCTCTAACTTAAAATATGTTAAAAGAAAACTGAATTATTTTCATGTTACATGTTCCTTTCTGTTTTTATTGTATACTAGCTGAACGCCGCGGTGTTACCCGCGGTAGTCTAAAAAAAGTAGCCTAAGTTACTCCCTGGATCATCAGCTACCTGCCTGTGAAAGCCCCGTCAAAATCCGTCCAGCTGTTCCAGAGATTACCCGGAGCAAACAGATTAACAGGCAGACATAACATTTTCTAGCTACATTTTTGGTATATGTACCGTGTATAATACATATGCATTTAGTAAAAAAATGCTATTTTAATATTACAAACAGACACTCCAATTTTATTTATTTGCATAGATTTTGTTATAGTATACATTTCTAAAAGAACTTCTTGCTTGTTTGAAGGCAGAAGATAAACGATAAACTATTCATCGAAATGTAATTTTTTTTATTAATTAAAAACATGTTCTTGTAACAAACAGAAGTAAATAAGTTTCAAATGGGTATCTGTTTTATAATTGTACATAATTTATGACTATAATTACTTGTGGTAAGTATGTTATACCCGTGTAAAAATGGGTGAAGAATATGAAGTGGCTCTTATCAACCCGTGATTACAGTAAGAAATAACTAACTTAAAATATGCGATTGAAGCATCAGCTCATTAGACTAGCGTGGTATAGAAGACTGATAACTCCATTCTAATGAGAGGATTATTTCCTGCAGGTAACTGTTGTAAAAGCATCTAGAAGATAGCCACTACGAAGACGATGTACCTATCAAACTTAGTAAGTTCAAGGGGTGGTATTCTTAACAAACCTGTTTTCTATCTTCTATAGATATTACACACAAAATTTCCAATAAGTGAGGTAGGCGTGTGTGCTGCCCCGCCCATTACGTATCGGTTACTGGTATCGGTTCGAGTCTGCGCAGTTAAGATATTGGCTTACGAGAATACCGCCCTACGTCTTTGCTAAGGGCTTTTTCTACATTATTTTTCAAAGAATGAACAGGTTTTTAAATAAAGAAAAACGTTTGTCTTTAGACTTACCAACACTGCTTTAAGTATTTGTCCACGGCACGTCGTTGTTGCACGTCTCAATGAAGACTCCTTTTTTGTCGGGCCCTGCCAAAATGACTCTACTCTGCCTGATGGAAAGCATAAGCAGAATCCAAGAGTGTTGGTCACCATACTTATTGCAAATGTAGAAAATGCATCAATGCAGCATGGTGACCCATACCATGGTGGTTGAGTGATGCTTGTGCATATTTAGCCTCTGGTCTTGCACTCACCAACGAAGCCCGACAGCACGATCGCTGTCATTTTACGTTGATTTTCTGGGGTAATATCACTCTGTTCGACCCGGCCCGTTCGTGCTGAAATCAGCATGGCTCTACTACCTATTACCCGTCGGCCATGACCGTCTAAATTTTATATTTCTATCTTACTAATAACAATTTATTACTTATTTTTTTAAGTGGATTGAGGTCTTTTCATTCCTTATAGAGTCAAAGCAAAAGGTTGCAAAAGTATAAAACAGACATAACGATCAAAGCTCCAGGTAAAGAACATAGTTGAATATCTTCGTTAATAGGGTACTTGACATCTTAGTCAAATCAGTTACTTTTTATCATATGTCAAAACGATAGCTTTGTATGAAAAAGTACTAAAAGCTAACTTGTGACGTCACTGTTTTAGACTACTCAATTGAGCAATATATTTGAATGTTTATTAGATTAAAATTTGTATTTGAAATGAAAAGCTGTTATAATTATATCTTCTGAGATGTTTTGTAATATTCGTTTTAATGAAGGAGACATAGGTAATATTTATTTACGATACATTCAACTACCCTATTTTATACTTGCGTATGTTAACTATGTAATATTTTAAATAGACACGAAAATGGGTTAAGGTTCTATATTCAAACCTCAAATCGATTGACGTAACATGAAATTTTGACAGCAGGACAAAATCATACTCATCATCTTAAAACCCAAAATACTACCTCCGAAGAATACCTACAGAACTGAATTGATTGATAAAATCTCTATAAATACAATTATCATTTGCGATATTTCCGAATCTTCTAACCGTCAAGAAAAATTTATACTCCGTCCAACCGGCAACTAGCTTGTGACTCCACAGTTACCTACAGCAATTATTAGAGGGCGAGAGTCGCGATTAAATGATTTGAACCCATTATTAAAAAAAAAAAATCTTGAGCTAAAATTTATTCATGGAACTAAAAGCTTGTTTTCTAATTGAAATGAAAACCAAAACACAAAACTATACCTATCAAGTCTGAAGATTGCAATTGTTGCTATACAGCATCAAGTATCGAACAAGGCGTGGTCCATTGATAGCTATCAATATGTCGAAAGCCACGCCCCGTTAAAAAAAAAGCATCGACACGCGCATGCCTGATCGGATTGGTTCCAAGTTTCAATGGTTATGACTTTGAACTGGATGGAAATTTCTCCGAACTTTTGAAAGCACTTTTATGGGAAGTTCTTATGTAAAATTCACGTTTTATGATGACGTATTTGAGTCGCTAATTAAGCATTTCTCTGAGCATACCTACTTTGATATCGTTACACCAGAGTTTAAGAAATATATATTTTTATGATTCGTTTTGATTTTATTTTATAATTTGGCTCACCAATAACTGAATATTAATAGATGTTAGTACATTAAATGAACTTATACCAGTATGAAAATTTCTAATAGGTAAGTATATCATACACTACAAACCTATTTGTCAACATAATCATCTAAAGAATCTGACATATTTTTGATGTTCTGACGAAAAAACGGGTTTCTGAGGCATTCTACTGAAAGGCAATTTAATTGAAAGATTATGCATGTAAGTACCTCATTTCTAATCATGTTAACTACAATTTGGGCAAGTTTCTACATCGAATTATTTTAACACATCATAGTTTTTAAATAGTAGAGAAATTAGTAGAACTAAAGCTTACAGAGTTTGGTAATTGTGACTTCAAGGGTATTCGTGAACTGATAACCAGATCAGCCAATAAATTTTGTAGACCTGAAAAGGCTTCCAATTTTTCTGCTAACATTATTAAATCTAATAATCTAAAAAAAAAATATCTATTTGTTTAATCAACTGAGAATGGAGAAACCAATAAGCATACATACTTTGTTTTAAATCTAGAACCGTTACTCGATTACATACTTAACTCTATTTCCATCCAAAAACACCATTACTAGTATCTTCAACTGTATTTTATGGCTCTATAAATATATATGTGGGGCTGTAGGCGTATGTGTGCAGGCGTGCCGGCCTCGCACGGTTGGCTATCGGAAACCAATCAATAACCAATAACCGGCACCGCCCGCTGCCAAACGCGGCAGGGCGGGTTCGATGGTCATCTTTTAACAGCACATTTTATGGGAAAAAACTCATCCAGTAAACATACATTTCTATGTTGTTTTATTTGATATTTTACTCAATTTTGAGATGGGAAAGAATATTCATACAGATATGTGGAAAAAAGCTGTCGCAGTGAGAAAAATAAGGAAAATTTTTAGTTGAATGATTGAGTTGTGTGAATTATAATAATAATAATAAATATTTCGGACATCTATCACACAACGCCATCTAGTCCCAAGCTAAGCAGAGCTTGTGTTATGGGTACTAGACAACTGATACAAATACATATATATATTTTTTTTGTAAATACATACATATTATACATAGAAAACACCCAAACTCCGAAACAAATATTTTTAGATCATACAAACATTTGTTCCGACCCGGGAATCGAACCCGAGACCTCACGATCAGCAGTCGCACACGCCAACCGCGAGACCAACGAGGTAGTCTATTATCATTGGTTTTAGTCCAGATATTATTTTTATACAACAAAAATGGTAAGAATGAAATGTAAAATAGTAGTACCATAGAGTTTATACATTTATGTATATTACCTAAAATATTTACAATAATAAAGATGTAAGAAGATAATCTACACTAATATTATAAAGAGGAAAGATTTGTACCTATTTTTGTATGTTTGTAATGAATAGGCTCAAAAAGTAATGGGCCGATTTAAAAAATTTTTTCACCAATAGAATGCTACATTCTTCCAATTTGACATAGGCTACATTTCATTTTGAAAAAAATTAGGGATCCTTGGTAAAATTTGAACAATGTAACCGAAGGTGTAGAAAAATGAGTCTTAAAATGTCTTTCGTCGAATGCGCTGCCGAAACTATTAGCGATAGAACAAAATAATGCATAACAATATTAAAGAACATCATAATGTCTACAAAAAACTCCGCGGTAGCATATGTCCAACTATTGTAGTTATGTCACTACAACAACTTTTTTCATTTTAAACATTAATGAAAATGCTAACCAAATCCAAACCATGGTATTTATGTGTTTATATTAATCCTTATCCAAATAAATTATTTTATGGTCAAGACCATTTAACTACCTATAAAATAGTTTTTAAATTATTTAAATTGGACTTTCCATTCAAGAGATATTACGAATTAATCAGGTATAAGCGTGGGCGTCATGTCTGCCTGGTATACGAACACCGTACAATCGGCGCTAACACATGCACAGCGGCCGTAGTACATTGTCACCAACTTATCAGATTGCGTTTTCCTATTACTAATACGATAGCATTATTAGCGTAATATGTGTAGTAATTAAAGAATAGTAGAATTTTTTAAAGATTATGTTGCCAAGATCGACAGTGTAATGACGAAGGGCCTTAATAAAAGCACCCGTAACCGGCAAGTGGATTATTACCTAGCCTTAATGAATGTCAAAGAAGCACGTGCTGTACGTCAGGATAATGGCGAATAGGGTTTTTTAATTTCTGTTACCCTAGATGGGAGTTAGGAGCGAGTGTGTGTGTGTGTGTGTAAGGCTATTGGATATAATCTATACATCTATACAAATAAATAAAATTGGAGTGTGTGTTTGTAATATAAAAATAACCGTTTTTTACTAAATGCATATGTATGTATACACGGTACATATACCAAAAATGTGGTTAAAATTTTTTTGTCTGTCTGTCTGTCTGTCTGTCTGTCTGTTTGTACCGGGTAATCTCTGGAACGGCTGGACGGATTTTGACGGGACTTTCACTGGCAGGTAGCTGATGATCCGGGGAGTAACTTAGGCTACTTTTTTTAGACTAACTTTGTCCGCGGCGTTACTAGCGGCACAACAATAACCGCGGGTAACACCGCGGGGTTCAGCTAGTTATTTATAAGTATCAAAGTTAAACTATTGCTTTAAAATTAATATAGGTATTACCTTCCTAAGTTTTTATTAACATCACTAACAAATAATGAATAACCTTACATACAAGTATATATATATCTATACTACCTAATATATAAAGCTGAAGAGTTTGTTTGTTTGTTTCGCCTGGAACCGCTGGTCCGATTTGAAAAATTCTTTCAATGTTAGATAGCCCATTTATCGAGGAAGGCTATAGGCTATATATCATCACCGCAAGCTATAGACTTACAGGAGCGGAGCAACAATGAAGAATGTTACAAAAACTGGGGAAAATTATCTCGCTACGAGCAATAGGAGACGCAAACGAGGTTGCATGGGTCGGCTAGTATATATTTATATAAAAAGATCTGTGCTTTCCTAGAACAGTTGATAATAAAGGCTAGGCACGTAATACTATGCCCGTGGCATTAATGTTCATTTGTCGGCTTATTATTATTGTCTCTCTGCAAAGAATTGTCTCAAAAGGGTTAATTAGTATGGACGAAGAATTGAATTAAACAGTCACTATATATTAATATGGATATGCCTTATTATTATTGGACGTTAATTATTTTCATTTCAAAATTTGTTTTATTTAAGGTATTTAATATTCTAGTAGTATTTTAGTAAAAATAATTTTAATGGTAAGCCGCTTACAAGCGTATAAAGCGTGTACTTCCTCCACAAATAGGCTTTGGCATCTAAATAACTACACTGTTAAACAAGCACTTAACTCTAATCTTGAGTGGCTCGACCTGAGTGATACCACAGCCTCACTGAAAACCGGTGTGAAAACCCCTCCTTCATCCCGATCCCCATCCCCCAAAGGTCGGCAACATGCTAGTGACGCCTCTGGTGTCACCGCCTGCGCTTGCCTATGGGTTGCGATAATCGCTTACCATCAGGTAATACGTCTGCTTGTTTGCCCCCTATTCTTATAATTTATTATAATTATGAAAGTGATGAGAATGCATTATTTATGCATTCTCATCTATTGTCACTAAAATTATTGAATTTATTTAATGGTTTAATTTTCTTATATGGTTATTAACAGCCAAAACAAAACATAATAGGTACAAAACAAGAAAAAAAATACGAGTAATAGAACACATTCAGGTAGACTCAGAAAACACTAAAACACTAAACTTGACGCATTTAGAATGCGTGTCCATACGAATCCAACAGGCGTCCGATGGATAACACAATGAGACGACGACAGATCGCGTCTAAAAAAGAATAAAAACGAAAAACATCGCGAAAAAAAGCGCCAGTCGACGGAGAAAATATCTCTCATCTTGTAATTATTTTTATCCTTTAAGAAAAATAAAGAGGGGTATAGATAAAGGCGGACAAATAATCAGTCGGTCTAATTCATTCATCGCTTTTGTTTGGACTGGCTTGTATTATGCCTAATTTTTAATTTAAAATTTCGTTTATTATTGCGTCATTGCATGGTTTTGACACATGATGATTCTTTGAGAATTTGACTAAGATTTTGTTTTGATATGACTTATATCGGAATGTTATCTATACAAATAAATAAAATTGGAGTGTCTGTTTGTAATATTAAAATAACCGCTTTTTACTAAATGCATATGTATGTATACACGGTACGTAGTAGTGTAGTAAGAAAATTTTTGTCTCTCTGTCTGTTTGTTCCGGATCTCTGGAACGGCTGGACTAATTTTGACGGGACTTTCACTGGCAGGTAGCTGATGATCCAGGGAGTAACTTAAGCTATTTTTAGACTAACTTTGTCGCGCGGCGTTACTCGCGTTACAACAATAACCGCGGGTAACACCGCGGGGTTCAGCTAGTCTTCTATAAATATGGTGACCACTACTCTTGAATTCTGTGCATGCTCTCTATCAAGCAGAATAGAGTCAGTTTGGAAGGGCCTATTTAAAAAATCATATGTACGTTTATGAACAAGTCTTATTAAAAAAAGTTTGTCCGAGTAACCATTTGTTAGTATCAATAGTTCTCTTTTTAATGGCTTAGGGGGCAAACGAGCAGACGTGTCACTTGATGGTAAGCGATTACCGCTGCCTATGGACACCCGCAACACCAAAGGCGTCACAAGTGCTTTGCCAACCTTTGGGGGATGGGGAAAGGTATGTGGGGAGGAGTTAGGTTATGGCTCTCCGGTATCCTCACTCACTGGGTGAAACATAGTGTAAGTGCTATTTCACACCGGTTTTCTGTAAGGCCGTGATCCCGTCCGCCCGTTCATGCCGAAAGGTGGCTCTCCCACATAGATGTTTAGACTACCAAAAAGGACACAATGTTTCTCTGTAGCATGTAGTATTAAGAAAACAGCAAATACACTTATTTTGAAAGTACTAAATTCTCATTAATACGAATCAGATGTCATTCAAAATACGTTACGAGAAAAACTTACTTACTACTTACTTACTTATTGTACTTTTGTGTATTTTTTCCATTTCTTCTTCGATCGTTTCAGTAACTCGATGAACGATGAACAGTAACTTTGCTTTCAATTTAAAACGTTGCATAATTTTTTAACACCATTACTTAGCCTTTAACGAAAATGTATGCAATACAGCTCCTAATAACTGTCGGCACTTCATTTACTGAACACTTTCCTTCCTAAATGAAAACATAAATAATTGAGCAGACTTAATACACTAATAATGGCTTATAACAATAATTAGTTCGGCGATTTTGGCCCGATCCCCCGGGGGTCAAGCGGACCGATTGTCCTTTGAAGGGTTGATTAAGATGACCGGGGGCCAGTTCGATTAGAGATTATTATGCAGATGCGGTACTATTCTGAAGTAACTAAATAATATTTTATTGAGAAGTTAAAACATTAAGAAATACAACGCCGTGCACTCTTGGCAGCTAATGAGCGCTAACCGTCAGTCCTGAAACAGGCACGTCCTTGACGTTTTACGCTCATTCAGCTTTTATACCGTGATATTTTAGTATTTATCACTGTTAATAAAAATTAAATTAAAAAAGTTTAATTGTCATTATTTTAACAGTCACGACTTGAGTTATTTAACACAAGGTAGTCTAATCTCAAACTACACCAACCAGACTACTAAACAAATAAATTTACGAACATAGGAGCCCGGAGTAAGAAAGATAGTGATGACGTCGGTCCTGGTTGGCCTGAACATCTATGCTAATCGTTATTGGGAAGTCAGGGCCTTTAAATATAATGACAACTAGTGCAATCTTCAAATTCAGTACGCCCTCAGGATTGCGGAGGTCCAGGTCGTTCCGTGGAAAACAACAATAAAGGCTAGGAAGGAAATAGAACAAACGATTAGCTGGCAATATATTGACTTGTATTGGAAAAGTTTCGGAGGAACCTATATCCAGTAGTGGACGTTTTAGGATGAGATGATGATACTGAAAATTTATTTATCATAATTGTGAATCCGATCAAAATATGAACTCAAGTTTAACAGTCACGAAGAATAACCACTGAATGAATATGATTGTTAATTTAATATTACTACAACTAGTGGTCGCTAAATTATCGAAATTCGATCATAATTTATTTAAGTATTTTTGTTATTTTTTAGCTTTATAATATCCTCCTCCATACAAACTTTATCTGTGACAAATTTTTATCAAATGGGGTACAAGGTTTTGCTTCACGTAATAATATGCATATTATTGTTGATTATATTACCAGATAACATTTTTACAATCTCATTCGAAGGTAAATAAAAAGAGTATTTTTAGCTAAAAATATAATGTGTTTAAAATATACTTGTCTGTCTGTTTACAATGACTTGATCTATGATCTGTCCGTAATGGGCAGAGTAAGAAAGGGTAGGTACCAACTTTAATGCGGGTAGACGTACCTGCCTTGTGGATTATCAGAACTCCGCTATTTGTCCTCTCCTTTTTAAAAGTGTTAATTAGATGACCCTTTGATGTATTTCAAAATGTTTTTCATGGGAATTGTACCATGTGTCTAACGGTATATTTTATTAGTCATTTTTACAAGCTTTCTATGAACTTGCAATGTATGTGTGCTTGTTCGGGTGGAATCTATTTTGAAACAGATATCTTCAACCGATTTTGCTGAAATTTTGCAAGCACGTATTGTATATAGCGTGACAATTTAATATTATAATGACATTGAGCTGATCTGATGCTGGAGCTGAAAGGTGGCCATAGGAACTCTGTAAAGAAACATCGTAACATCATCAAGTTTGGACTCGTTTGATTCGTTTTGAGAAATTCCAGTAAAAGCTTTTTTTAAAGAGCTTCTTAATTCAGTTTATTTATTTATTTGTTAAAAAATGGTATCTTTACATTATAGTAAAATAAAAAAGACAATATTATTGTATTTATGCTAATTAGTAAGCTTTTACCATTGTACCTTGTATACCTTGTATTTGATGTGCTATTAAGATACCAATCGTCTCGGTTCCTCATGGATTTATTTTTTACATTTTGTGCTGAAAATAAGGTCAGGTAAGGTGGTCGGATGATGCTACATATATGTTTAAAAGAAATATATGTCTTTCTTCTACACATTGTTTCAATATAAATATTAGATGTGTAAATCGAAGCTCATCGTTATCCTTGAAATGTTCGTGGAATAGACTCAATTTAAATTTAGTATTTTTCTATGTATGTTCTTCTGTATGATTTTATTGGTTATAAGATATGAAATATATCTAAAATTAGTAGGATTATATATCTACTAAACTGATTGACACTAACTTTCAGTTATTGCAAAGCATGAAAATAGTTATTCCTAACAATCATACAACAAAAACAACTACTGCTATTGTTTCGGGCTTCACTTTTGTAGCAAGAAAACTCCAAATCGTAATTCTTACTTGGTTTATATCCGTTAAACAGTTTACATTAAATTTTTAGATGTTTCATGCAAGGCGTCGAATGGATAAGTAATAATGAATTAGTGGGAGGTACTTGTGAAAAAACTATACGTAGACTAAAAATGAACGCAGGCGTCAACAGCTATTTTTAGTAAATTGAAATGAGGTATCGATTTTAAAGTGGTCACAATAAGGTATTTTAGTCTGTGCAATTCATCAAACTTTTAGAATAAGGATGTAAAACTCTATTTACTTGTTTCAGTAACTATTAAGGGATTTATTAGCACATCAACGCACTACCTTTTTGACATCCGTTTTATTTCATTGTGTCAATATTTAGAAGTTACATTACAATAACGTATAGTACTACCAAAATCTTAAATATATACAATACTCACAAGAAAGCCCTTCGTTAATGCATGCATAGGTACTCAAGCAGCCCTCTATCTTAGGTGACCCTTTTGGTTTAGTACCGGACCCGTTATCGTAGATATCCCTACGAACTGACCGACAGGCGGTACGGACTTCATTAGTTTATTTAATTCTTAATTTGATTATATTTTGTAATTATGTTTATAAATGTTATTGTGATGAAGTCTTATTTTATGTGTTTAATATGTATTAATGTTGCAAAAATATTTAAAAAAAATTGGGGGCTGCTGCGGGGTAAAAAAAGTGTCAAGATTTGATAATTATAATTTTAAATATTATTTCGAGTATTCTCATTATCTTACAGTAACAATTAATAGTCCAGTATAATTTATTTAAATAACAACATTTTGTTTCATTAAAATGTGTTTCTGACGTGTGTAAAACGTTGGATTTAAATTTATCAAGCTACAAATTTAAAGTAAATTATTTTCAGCTGTTTGTAGACAATCAAAAATGTTGTCTATTAGGAAAAACGAAACGTTATTATCTTTAGCTAGATGAATGACGACACATATTTACAATGCTAAGTAATAAGGATAGTGTGAATTTAATTTGATGTGATGAACGCTTTTAAAATAATTGGTATAATTGTTCACCAAACCCTTGTCTGGTTTCCATCAATTCCCGGGCCGCTAGAAAAATTCGCTAGAAACATTGAAAAGAAAAAAAATTGATTCCATATATGAATGAAATCATCAACCATCCATGAAAAAAAATAGCACGTACGATGTTTCACTTTACTGAATAAGGCGAGTAATTTTCTACGACACAAACTACTATTAACCAGAAAACAAATAATAAATTCAGAATTCATCCCTGACCACCCAATGGGCCGTACAGGACCGTATTTAATTGCGATTCGGCAAACTGTCCGGTAGTGGACGAGTGGAAACAATTTAATGTGAAAACTAGCCCTGTGTGGACTGCCCCTTATACTTAAGCAACGTTAGGTAACAGAGGGTAAGACATGCATTGTCTTTTATAAGTTTACATTACAATAGAACACCATTTTCTGCTGCTGATTTATATGAAAAAGCATTGAGCTAAAATGGTGATCCCGGACCAGCTGACCGGAGAGATTATGAAGGCAATGGGTCCATCTGGAATAGATGCTTTACACAAAATATGCAATGACATCTGGCATACTGGGGAATGGCCGGCCGACTGGACTAAGTCGATGATTCTCCCGCTTCATAAAAAGGGCTCTACTGCGAAATGTGATAATTATAGAACTCTAGCTTTAGTCTCTCATGCTAGCAAAGTGTTGTTACACATAATTAACAACAGGATCCGACACTTTTTAGACTGGCAAATACCACAGGAGCAAGCCGGTTTCGTCAGAGGCAAAGGAACTCGCGAACAAATTCTGAATATTCGCCAACTGATTGAGAAGTCATACGAGTTCAATACTCCTCTCATACTGTGCTTCATCGACTACAGCAAAGCCTTTGATTGCGTTGTCTGGTCGGACCTTTGGAGAGTGCTGAGGGAGATGGGAGTGCCCGAGCACCTGGTGGCACTTGTTGAGACCCTATACCTGGGCAACCAAGGAATCGTGAAAATTGACAAGACAGCATCGGAGCCCTTTAATTTCGAAAAGGGTGTTAGGCAGGGCTGCATACTCTCACCCATTTTATTCAACATATATGGAGAGTATATCATCAGGCGGGCATGTGAGGATTGGAACGGTGGAGTAACCATAGGGGGTACCACAATCTCCAACCTAAGATACGCGGATGATACCACCCTTCTGGCATGTAGTGAAGCTGAAATGATCGATATCCTGGACAGAATAGAGCGAGCTAGCCTAGAAATGGGTCTCAAAATCAACCACACTAAAACTAAACTCATGGTGGTTGATCGTGGCAATAAACTTCAATTCACGGGTGCTCTCAAACTCGAAAGGGTTGAGGACTTCGTTTATCTTGGGACTAATATAACCAGCAATGGTTCGTGCGAAAAGGAAGTCAGAAGACGCATTGGAATGGCCAAAAGTGCAATGACCCAGCTACAAGGAATATGGAGAGATCGTAACATCTCCCGTATACCCAAAATTAAACTGGTAAAGACCATGGTATTCTCCATATTCAGCTACGGGGCCGAGACATGGACCTTGAGGAAAGCTGACCGCGACCGCATCGATGCTTTTGAAATGTGGTGCTGGAGGCGAATGCTTCGGATCCAGTGGACGGCATTCCGCACAAATGTTTCAATTTTGCACGAACTGAACATTAGGACCCGACTCTCTTCTATATGCCTGCAGAGGGTGCTGAACTTTTTTGGTCACATTGCCAGGAAAGAGGGAAACAACCTAGAGCAACTTATGATAATCGGGAAAGTTGACGGCAAAAGACAGAGAGGACGTAATCCAATAAGGTGGACTGACCAGATCCGGACGGCCTTGGACACCAAACTACATGTTGCTCTTCATTCGGCCAAGGAGAGGAACGAGTGGCGAGCGGCTGTACGGCAAAAGATCATACCACTCCTGGGGAATCACGACCCTCAGTAGTGAGGTTAACGACGCGAGGAGGAAAATGGTGATCTGTTCTGGCTCATATTTTTATGCAATTGCTACCGTCTGATGTACAATAATATTGTTCTTACGGTTTCAGTGTGTGTGTGTGTGTGTACATTTTTCGTGAGCCATTAATTAATCATTTTTAATTCATTTCGTTTCAAATTAGACGGATCTAATAAGTCGTAGGTCATAGATTTGATACCCATCTAGAATAGATTTTGTACATCAATCATATACAAACAAGCACGTTCACATACACACTCATACAAAACATATATAGACGTACAAACTACCATTGGATAGTAGTTTTTAAACACACTTAACAATAGGGCATGTCGAGATCTGATCGTGCACAAATTCAGAGTTGGGAGCATACATAGTAGCATAGCAAAATGTCCAATGTTGTTTTGTTTTGTAACACCTAATGTACAGCTGTAATGTATAAGAAAAGCAATATTTTTTTAATATAAACCACAAGCTCTGTCTAGTTTGGGATCAGACAGCCGAGTGTTAGACGTCTGAAGTTGTTATTGCTATATTTTAATAATTACTTGTTTGGAAATTAGTATAAAGATTACATACTTAGTATTAGGGTTTATCCATACAAAACTATCGTATCGTTAGGCTATTACGTACACGGAATTACAGTGGGAACAAATAAGTCTCGGGGCGGGTCGGGGTTCGATTACTAGTTCTGTATATGTTGACTTTTGACTGCTTGCTTTAATGGGTGTCCGGCTCAAATGGTTTACCACTTATTGGTGGGGTGTGACAAATGGGGTATCACTGATTAGTTGCTATGTTTTTGTTTCTAAGTAGTTCGATGTAATTTGTATTTAATTTTATAGTTAAGACTTTGGGGATTCCTCTTAAAGTTTAACAACGCGAGTGGGAAATTCTCTGTATTTTGCAAAAATTGCAGATTTTTTTGACAAGTGGTATGAGAGAGAACTTTCTTAAAGTACTCTGTGTGTATTAGAAAATTCTAAAAATATTTACCGATCATATCCAATACGATTGCTATGCCAAATGCTTGTTCGTGTTCAATTCCACATTGAAATATGTATATTTACCAGCTTTACCCTGCGACTAGACCCGCATGTATGTGTATAAATAAATGTATATCCTTTTTTAAGAATCCAGTGAATCCAGTTTAGCCGTGAGAATAGACAGAGTTAATTTCAAATTTAAAATATTAGTATGGATACAAAAGTATTATGTTAGTTCGTTTACTCTTCAACACCTATAGAATTATTAAAATGATGCTATGACTCCTTGTTACTCAACCAAGTCGTGTGATAAAAGAACTATAGACTCTTAATGCACAAAGCAGTCAGCCATAATTGCACATTCATTATCGGGTACAACTCCAATTTAAGTCTGTTAATCAACAATACAACACAAAGGGATCAAAATAAAAGGGGTTCTGTTTGTTAAATCAAGGCTTCAGATAAAAAAAAGACAATCTTTGTCCCCCTTTTGTCCCTTTTATTTTTTCTTAATTTCAACTTGATCCCAATCAGGAGTAAATTATAATGGTGAGCTGACTAGAAGAATGTCCCTGTTGTATTGTCTTGGAGGCTGTTTTTTTTCTTCGGTCTTTTGGAATCATCGGTAACTTTATAGAGTGGTTAGTTAATATTTTTTTAAATATTATTTAGAAAATAGAAGCTTACAGGCAATAGTCACTTAGACTTATCGATTCGACTTATATATATTGTTATAGAAGTTGTAACCGTTTTCTACTGCACTGAGAATAATTATTTAGTTTAAAAATAAACATCGTAATTTCATGATAAGTCATCCCACGCAGTAAAATAATTTCCAAAAAATATTGGTCAAGTGCGAGTCGGACTCGCGTAGGAAGGATCCCGTACCATTATCTATACGTTTCAAGTATCTACCTGTTGCCGTTATAGATGTCACGTATATTATAATCGCGTTTGTTGTATGGGAGCCCCCTTAAATATTAATTTTATTCTGCTTTTTAGTATTCGATGTTATAGTGGCAACAGAAATAAATCATCTCTGAAAATTTTAACTGTCTAACAATCACGGTTCATGAGATACAGCCTGGTAACCGACGGATCAAAGTCTTAGTAATAGGGTTCCGTATCCAAGGGGTAAAATGGTAGCCTTTAATTTTTTTCTAAAATAAAATCGATATAGTGTGAACTCAGTGCCAATTTATGTATTCCTATTAGCAGAAACATTGTCACACCAAAATTATTTCAAATCACACTCTGCCTAGCTCGAAGAAAATAAATAAATATCAAAAAAATTGTACGCCGCGACTTCGTTTCCTCGCTTGAAGTTAAATTAACTTTTTTTCGCCTTTTTTGTTTATCGGCAGCCATCTTAACCCCTTCCCTCTGTTATATCGGCTACAGAATTGTCAAAGATGAACGCTATGAATGTCGGTCTAAAATTGAATTTGTTATCGAGATGCCAATTTCGGGTTAACGATTCGATTACGCAGCGAAAAGTATTCTCTTTTCAAATGTTTGCATGTTTAATGTTTTGAATTCAAAAACAAAATGGCACCCGTGGTGGCGAGAATTTCCGTTTCGTTTAAAATGTCAGTTAGGTTGTGTTTCATAACTTGAAACAGAGGTTTTTAGGAAGTTTCCTTATTTGACTCTTTTCTTTTAAAGATTCTTAACCGGTCACTTAATCTGTTTGAATAAACACTCAATCAGAACAAAAGCTTTTATTAAATAAATAATTCTTGAAATAACTATTTTAAAAGGAAGGAAATTTAAATTTGACTTCATTTGGTGCATATATTTTTATAACAATTAGGATATAGTAACTTAATTACAAATACGTATACTGTTATTTTATGTAACAAAGATGCTAGTTTCAAATAAGATATGTGTTTTAAATATAAAAGTGTAACATACAGTCATCAAAAAAGAAAATTGCCAACATTTTAATACTAATTATGGTGTAAGAATTTTTTATGAATTAATATATATATAATAATAAGAATTAATTATGGTGTAAGATTTTAGAATGTAATGTAAGGGGAACAGTCATGCGTACTTAAGAGTCAGACGAGTTTATAATTGTCGATTAAAGTATAAAACCTCTGCAATATCTATATCTGTATATAAATTGAACAGTCTTAATAAAAGAGTTATGCTTGGAGCTTAGTAGCACGCAGAAGAGTATGAAGAATTTCATTACAGGTCCCAAGATGTTTAACTTTTCCTGACTCTGACTGTGTGTGTCATTACGAGTTGTATTCATTGGGTACTGCCGTTAATGATAGAATTCAGGAGTTACATTAGTGGGAGAGGTTAGTATGCATCTTACGCAGTTCACAAGAAAAACATCTTTGGTTTCATTTCACTTAACATTAATATAGTGTTGAACTTACGTAAGGTACAAAAGGACTCTACACCACGGAGCAAATACACCAACAAACCTATTGATAAAACTCTCCATTTAAACCCTTAAACATGAGCACATTTAAAAAATCCCGTTCCATTTCACACAGTGGAGATAACAAAACGCGACACTTGTATTAATTAGCCGTATGCAAGTGTCAACTTGACGCGAGGGCGACATCCGCTAATTGAAGTCCTCATGACGGATCGTGGAGAAGAATAAAATATAGTTTTTGTGGTTATCTGTGGTACTTTATCGTATTTTAATGTGTTTGAATTTAACGATCGGCGGTACCACTATGGGCCTATTACTATTATTACTGGCACTATTATTTATTGGCACAAATAATCCAGCTAGTAGAGTGGAACCACTGTTAAATACTAAGGTATTTATATAATTTAGTAAGCCAAATTAAATAAATTAAAAAATACAGTCCAGTTCGAAATTATGTATTGTCGAGACACAAACAGCATAACCTTTTTCTGTCTTAAATTCAGTTGAACAATTTCTATTACTTTATTTAAATTCTCCGCCATTTAACCCGCGGAAACAATGATAAAATTCAAAATTTGTCGCGCCAAAAATTATGCCGAAACATTTGCGGAGAGAATACAGGCTTATTACTCAAAAACGCCAATCCCCGATCCGGTTTTTGGAAGACGTCAACTATTCGACCGCTCAACGTCTTATCCGAGGAGAATTTGAATAATTTTTACATTTAAAATCATTCCCTACGACAACATCCAAAGGGTAACCACTCTGAATCGCGACCATTGCCACGAGATAAGGAGAAAACTCGATGTGTGGTCCAAGCTACAGGTAGCAGCGAGAGTATCAACTCGTAGAGATATTTGCAAAAAACCACACGGAGAGTGTGAACTTAATAATTAATTCAGAAATAAATGTATCAATATATTAAGTTTGGTAAATATAATAAAAACGGTATGAGATAGATGGAAAAACATGTAACATAGAATCTTTAAATTATGTTTAATAAACCAATGTTTATTAATTGGAATTAATAACAATCATTAAAAAATAGCAAAATTTTGCACAAATATACTATCAGATTATTTTATATTTAATTTTATCTAAATCTCAAAACCCATAAACAACCCTTAAAAAAATATATTAGAGTCCAATCTTCATTTATTAAAGCCTCTCTTTATGTATGTCCAGTTTTACATTGCTGCTTATTATGTGGCACAATGCTATTATCCATATTATAGTAGGATGACAATACTTATGGAGAGCACCTTTATTCTAGAGTCAGTCAGTACCATGGGCCCTGGTACGCAAAATACGTAAATATGGTTGACAAATGTCCAACTAATTCCAAGTTAAACTTGTAAAGTTACCTTGATATTGATTCTAACCAAACTCTTCTTAATTAACTTATCTCTTATGACTTGCACCGCCAAACAAATAAATTCTGAGTGATTCTTTTAATACGGATTTTAAGCAGATTTTCTGTGGAATAAGTAAAAACGAATCCGTCACTCCCTCTAAAGGTTTAACTCTGGTCCGTGAATATTTATAAGTTTTTCTATTATTTTATATTAAGCGTCTTCGGGGATTTCTTGAGCTTTCATTTTAATCGCTCTATAGATTAATTCTAATTTCACTTATTTAAATAAAACTCTTCACAAATATTTCCTTTTATTGCAATGCCATTTTGGACTGACGAATTAAAACCGTTTTAGTTCTGTTTGGCTTTTATCTACTCCTACCCAGTTTCAATATAGTACAGTTGATAGTAACTACTCAATCAATGTAGTTTTTGAATAGCATTAAATATCAAGCATTGGGCTGACATGTGAAACTTGTTTTTTTAATTGCAATTAGAATTTACTTTTAAAGCAACTCTGTTTAACTGTTTATTACACTTATACGGCGAAACTGCAAATTTACACTATATTTTCCATTCTACGGAGATACACTTATTCTTAAAGAGCAATTTACTATATACCATGATTACCCACATAATAGTTATTAACCAGAAATAGTAAAAAAGAAAGAAGACATCTTAATTTCACCGTAGTACTGCTATACATATTTGCAATTTTGAATACGATTCTGGTGAGTTTTGGTGAGTTTCCATCCCCATCCAATTTACAAAACATCACAACATTACTTAGACAAATAAAGCAGCCTACACGCTACACGTAACATTGTCAGCAAAATCTGACACTAGCTGGATAGAGATAATAATGACATCGCAACTAGCGCATGATATTTAGCGACTGCCTCCGCGGACTGAAAACCTTTTAATAACAAATGAACTCAAAATTGGAACATGTCAAACGATATTATTAGGTGGATGTTTTCGAGAGTGTTTTAGTGTGACTTAATATCATAGTAGTGTGATGTATAACTTTTAGTTAAGGAACTGTTTACTACGAGTAGATGAGTTAATTTAAGTTGAACTAGTTTGTTGATTTTATTAATGTAATGGATACTCAAATCATTTATTCCCGATTGTTCAGAAGCATTTCAATAAGCTGCCATAATTTACGTCACCACGCTGCATTACTCCATAGTCTGCATTTGCAATTAGCATAGTGACCACTATTTTTGGGATTTACACATGCTTACTATCAGGCAGACTTGAGACGCTTTGGAAAGCTGCAATATAAAAAAAATATTATGGAACTACCTGGTACAGGACAACGTTACTTTTCAAATATTCTATTCACAATATCCTCTTCTAAATTTTTTTTTTTCATTATTGATTTATTTGTGCAATGTATTGCGTAAAGGTGAACTGAATTCCAAGATTCAACTAGTGGACAATTTATTTGAGGGTACTGACTTCCCAATGACAATTAACCTTACCAAAAAAAAAACTAAAAACTTTCATTTGCTGAAACCACTTAAAATTATACACGGTGGTAGTAGCAACTCTTTGAAAGTACAGAGGGTACTACGACTAAATAATGACTCTAGTGCGCGTGTGATTACGTATTATAGCACGCCACTAGTTTTGTTTGCAACGGTACTGCAACATTCATATATCAACGTGTGTAGTCGTCCTTATTTTTACCCGCACATTATTATGATTAGAATTGGAAAAAATAGTGTATGTTTAATATAAATAAAATCAATACAAAGCCGCTGGATGCGGGAAGCAAGGGGCCGATTGTTGGCTGACCTTTCACTGAGACGATGATAATGAAAAGAAAAGTTATTGTTAACTTTGAATATGGTCAGAATTATTGCTAAACCTATTTGCCTAGTGGTTATTGATTCTTGAGTGGGTTCGATTTTCATTAATTTACTGTCATAATGATGATGAGTTAGGATTATTAATCCATTTTAGTTGTTAATATTCTCTGACCACGGTCCCAAACGTATGAACATACAAGTCACCTTTTATAATCATAATAATAATAAATAGTCATAATAACTTCAACGGATACAACGATTATTATAAATGTAAAAGTTTGTATGGATGGTATGGATGTTTTATATTCTTTTATGCAAAAACTGCTGAACAGATTTATATGAAACTTTAGAGTGATATAATTTATGCCTCTGTATAATGTTAGAAATGAATAATGATAGAAAAGCAGACTAAAGCTATTGTTGTAATTAAAATAAAAAAAAATAACAAAAATAAAACTGACTTTAAGGTTTGCCTCGACTTCTCTTGGATGCTCATCATCATCATCAGATCTCAGCGTCCTTGTACCACCTTTAGAATATCCCCTTTCCATTAAAAAAAGATTCATCAAAATCAGTTCATAAACGACGAATTGAGAACCTCTTCCTTTTTTTGGAATCGGTTAAAAAGCCTTTACTTATAGTGTGGAAGTTTCTCTACAAAGACGAATGAATATTTTAAATAATTGGACAGTTATTATTTAACCGCTACTCAGCAGTAATGCCGAAGCAAGTTAAGTACTAAGTGATTTCGTGAGTAAAATAATATCTTCAATAAGGGACGACCTCCACTAAAGTCACAATAAATCCGTTCTGTGAAATGGCGAGCGTGATAATTGCAATTATAATTAGCAACGTTAACGTGACAGCGTAATGCGTTATACAGTTGTGAAAATTTGATAACTTTACAAATTTGTAGGTAGCAGTAGGCCTGTGGGAAATCTCGGGGACTCATTATTGTTTCTAGCGCGGCCCGGAGAGGATGCGTTGACGGAACTCTAATGTTACCTTTAGCTGATCGAGCTACGAAACACTTGGATACGGCACTTTCCAATATATTGGAATTACTTATTAATATTGGTCATAAAATTTTTGAAGTTACGGTTGAAACCATTTTCTACTGCGCACAGTGTTGTGGGTTCAAGTCCCACATGGGACAACATTTTGTGTGATTCACAAATCGTTGTTCTGAGTCCGAGTGTTCTTTGTGCCCGTTTCAAGTATGTTTGTAAATTCCCCCGCGACACAGGATGTATATACCTAATGCGGGAGTTTTCTTTGAGCAACATTTTTGTAACATTATTCATTGGTGCTCTGCTCCCGTAAGTCTTGGCGTGATGACATACAGCCTATAGTGTTCCTCAATAAATGGGCTTTCCAACACTGAAATTTTTTTTCAAATCAGACCAGCGGTTCCTGAGATTAGCGCGTTCAAACAAACAAACAAACTCTTTAGCTTTGTATATTAGTATAGATTTATATATTGCAGATATCTACTTTTAAAAGAGTAACTTATGTAGTTTCTTGCCTATTCTTCTTCGTAGGAATGACATTTTGGAACTGTGCAACTATAGTCATTTGTGTAAGTCTGTTTAGTCTTGTCGAAAGTGCCTAAAAAGGCCTAGTTAACAACAAAAACTGTTTGATTTTCATTACTACAGTGCACTACTATGTAATGAAACCAACCCCAACTAATATAAATTACTAGTCGTGCTTCACGCAATTTGAATTTTCTCACCAATTAATGTGAAAGTAACATCACTAATTAAGAGAAATTATTAAAAAAAATTGACTTCTAAACCAAATTAAAAGTAATAAGAAATTCCCGCTTTTTGTCTCCTGATCACCAGATTAGTCTCAGACGATATGTGCTTCCATATTAAGTGACAAACAAGTGAAACTTTTACTACAAAACAGTTATTAAAATAAAATAATAAAAAAAAAACTTAACAAAAACAAGGGTACCCAAGAATATGAAGACTTGTTTTTCAACTACCATCTACGGCGTAGCACAAATTCTACGGTTTAGTAGCTCTACGCAAGAACGTACCTCGGTCGAGTTGGGCACCACGAGAGCCCTTAAGTGACAAGTTGCAGATGGATTTTTGCTGTTACCAACAATCCCTAATTGAGTGTACTATCGTAATATCTGTGTCAGCAGTACGTATGTATGTTCTAACTCATTAGGCTGTCTTCTTATCGCAGTAATGGGGTATTATAGCCCCTTAAGGGTTCTATTTAAAAGGTTTCTAGAAAAGTTGGGAAATAATTAGGCTGAGCTATTATTTAGTTGAGTGGGTAAAGATGTTTGTTTGTGAAAGTTACATATAGGAATTTATTACAATTAAGATTCATCTTAGTATAATTTTAAATCAAGCTATTATATTCAATCATATTTCCTTTTCGAGGTTTTATATAATTAAGTAATATTATTAAATAAATCAAATGAAACTACGATTAGTCTCTTCTTAGTCTATCATGTTTTTTTTTATATGTGTCTTAGTAGACCTTACATGTAGGTTTTAAATAAAAATAATTAAATCTTTATGTCTTGTTTCTCTTCAATTATCCAAATGCGTTCGGGATATACAACTAAGTGCGTTTGTTATATTCAAGTATTACTAATTAACTTTGTGTATATGATACAATTTTTTCTCCAATCTGTAATAAATAGAACACAATTAAAGTATAAAATAATGGCACTTATCAACAACAATTGCATAACAAGACCATCTAAACTTCGAACATTAAATTCAAATAAACACAAATAAAAAATAACAGTACAACTTCAAAGAGAATTGCCATAAAAATTGTGAATTATTATCTTAGATAAATAATATTGTATTTTATTGCTCTGGTAACACCTTGTGTCTCTTAAACAGGCAAACTTTTAAACATTAATAGGGAGTTCTGGAGTTTGGTGGGATTAATAAAATGCGACTGCCACACTTCTTAATTAATAGCACTTTCTAAAGAAAACAATATCATTTTATTAGCATAACCTGTTAAGAGGTGTTTACAATTGATAAACCCACGGTCTAATAATTATAATTGGTAGTAATTAATAATTCGTATTTGAAAATTGACCAAGTCAGACTTTAGGCTTCAATATATTATCCTAAGTTTTAAAAGTAAATGATATTTTAAGTTGTTATTAGATATTTTAGGTTTAACAACCTAAAATATCTAATAACAACTAAACAAACTAAATAAATTTCAGGACTGACCATTAAACATGGCACGCATTTAGTTCTCACTTCTTTTGTCGTTGAAATATAAATTCTCTCTCATTTCACGTTTATGTTTTGATGGGATATAGATTTTACTAATTCGGTGAAATTATTAAATTCGGTATTGTGATGAGTGTTTGCACAGTTCGCTTATGTAAGGTATGATAACGATTGGCAGAACACCTTCAGTGAAATTAGAATAATGTATTAGCTTCTTAATTAATTAAAATTGTAGAAAAAGTAAGCAGAACTGAGTTCTAATACACGATTTTTAAACCAAATAACCACCCAATTTAGCTAGGGATTCAATTATTTAATTTTATTATTGTCAAATATTCCGATACGCCTCTTTTACGTGTTCTTGTTACCTTGTTTCAAAATGCAGAACTGCAGCGTCGACTCCATCATATCTGTAGTCTCCCTAACCGGAGCCCTAAATAAACTCAGTGATGACAAGTTTAACAAAGTTCAGAGTGGAGCCGTTAACGGTGATAAACTTTTTTGTTAGCTTCCCAGTGTCTTTCCATTGATACATGGAGGCTATTATAAACACTTGCCACTTGAGATATACCGTGTTTTGTAGTTGTCTTCAGTAGGTTAACAAAACTCAGCTTTTGGATCCTTCTACATGGGTCCCATTCCTCATTGCGGAGCGTCGTTAATACTTCAAGTTATTTTCCGGGAAATTGCACTCTATTTGTTACACTTTTCGACATTGTACAGGTTCTGAAGATGCATCTGATCTGAGGTTACTAATTTGTTTATATAAAGTATCGCGCTTTAACAGAACAAAAATAAATTAATCAACTCTTAGATATTAGTGTGCGTGACAGCTACGTCTTACAGTCATCCACGTCATTCTTATTTCTTAGTGTGCGTGCAATGATGATACTAGTTGTTGAAAATTTTCTTTAAAACAGGAAAAATTAGAATAGCTTTGAATTTATTTTTAATTTAGATAAATATATTCTAAAAAGCAATAGGTACATTAGAGCTTAAAAAATAATTCAATTTGCCTAAATGTCTAAAAAAATCCTTTGTTTTATAGCTTCAACTATCCATCCAGGCATATATGTAATCAAAACTTATAGTATTTGTGTTATTGTGTTTTGTCATTAAAACAACGCTGGACACTTTATATGTAATATTTGTAATTGATTTAATATGTTTTACAATTTTAATACATATTCACTAACTCGTGGTACCATGATACTCTGAAAATCGCGATGACAGTCCTCCGGCCAAAACCTCCCAGGCTCTTGACCACAGATAATTAATCTTATCTAATTCTTCTACAATATTAATTTTTCCTAGATACTTTCAATCATGAAACCACAAATAATGAGGTGTCAAGCCCAAGATAATGCCGAATATATAAACTAGGACGGTAAGTAGATACAGTCTGAGCTTGTGCCTACAGGGCCTCTCAATGAAATAAAACACCTGATAGAATAAGGCATCGAACTATATTTACTTCAATTACAAAAGGACACCGTTTATTGAATACCAGAGAGTCTAAACACCGACTATAAATTTCTTCCGTAGCGTCATGCCGTTACATTAGTATAAAGTAAAGTACTTGAAGACTACGTAAACACCGTAAAAGTCTAATACAAACATCTTTATTTCTACAAATAGAATCATATTTTTAACCCCAGACGCAAAAAGAGGGGTGTTATAAGTTTAACGTCTATATCTGTCTGTGTGTGTGCGTGTGTGTATTTGTGGCATCGTAGTTTTCAAACAGATAGACCTATTTCGATGCGGTTTTATTCATTTCAAAGCCAGTTTCCTTGCCAGTGGTCCAGCAGTGTAAGAGCATCACCTCTATTCCAAAATGATGTAAGACATTTTTGGCGTATGATTACTCGATTAAGTGCTTGCGTAGGGTGTCTTTGATTTTTTAATATTATCTTGTTTTATAATAGTTTATTTGCTATATATTTTCAAATTTTCTGATTCTAAAAACTGCACACAAAAACAAATTGTTTCTTTGATAATTCTACAGTGACGTAGTTTGCAAGCATTCGTATCGAAACCATTCAGCTCAGTTTAAAAACAACAAGTAGACATCAGCGTCTAACTTTGGTACTAACAGGATACAACTGTCAAATATATTTCATAGCAAAAACGACGGCTCCAAACAAACCAACGGACACATTTCAAAATTATTCAAATTACGTAAATCAAAGTTGGACGTTGATACAACTATAATTGTGAATTAACATAAAACAACACTTAAGATTCGTCGCGAAGCCATCTTGAACTTTATTAGAAGATATCCCCGTGATAACTTTGAGAAATATAAATAAAATGACAATAGAATAATTACCTAACACAAACATTGGAGGGTTGGGGTCTGGTTAACCCTTTCTTGTGCTTTTGTTTTCCACCAGACGATATCGTGTTTTTGTGTGTGTATATTGTATTATTGTAACGAGATTTTATTCACTTTAATTATATGAACACATGTTACGATATTCCTATTATTTTTTAACCATATACAGTGTATAATTTTGATCACATACTTTATATGTTCTGATATAATATGCAATGAGATTCCTCCAAAGACAAAACATTTCAAAAACTTACTTAACACCATTATTGTGCATAAAAATTTCGACTGAGCCGTCGAAATACCGTTTGGATTTACGATCTGTGAAAAATTTCAAAATGTGTGTTTGAATTGATGTATTCCTAAATATAAAATACTGAAGGTAATTAGAGCGAACTGGTAGATAAAATCTATTGTAATCTAGGAAGCGTAAATAAATAAAATGGAATTCCGATGTAGAAAATAACAATATTTTAAAAAATAAAATATTTATACTGTACAAACCAATTAGGTTTGGATCTTGCTTTAGCTAATGGGATTTTTTCATTTTTATACATGTTTAGAAATTCAGCGATAAGCCGCCACAGTGTGGGTCACCATGCTGCAATGTTGCATTGTCTGCATTCGCAATGAGTATGGTAACCACCACACTTGGATTCTGCTTATGTTTTCCATCAGAAAGAGGAATCACTTTGGCAGGCTCATACAAAAAAAAAAAACAATAATCACTAACTCTCATAAACTCACTGGGTAGCAAAAGAAGAAAAAAATTGCTTCAAATTCAGTATTGAATACTATAGGTATTCGCTCATATTAATATATTACAACTACTTTAATAAATATAGTTAAGTGAAAATAAAAAAGGCAAATACGATTTGATAGTGAACGGAATTAAAACTTAACAAAAATGATATCATGCTTTATCATACGTCCCTCATATTTAAACCAAATTTATTGAAATTACTAAAAATGACTATCATTAAATGAAGCCTAAATCTAGATTCCCAAACACACAAAAGTTCGATTTCATTATCAAATCGCCGATCGCATACTCTTAACTTAGTATGTATGGATGGAAAATATTAAATTTGTATTACCTATTTTGTAAGAAAACTTAAAAAAACATTTTTTTATTTATTCTTATAAAAAAATGTAAGACTAAACAATGTTTTGTATTTCACACTGAAATTAACGAGATATGCTATATTGTAACGTCCATGCCATAATCGATCTTAGATTCCTTGTTTTATGGTACATTTTTGTTTGCGGTGGTCAACTGCACAGTGTTGGGGTCTCGCCTAGGTGGCAATAAAGTGTTGTTATGCAAATAATGATACTGTGGGTATCGCCTCCTTACAATCAATATTTTAATATCCATAGATACCCCACGGAGAGGGGCTCAGTTAATTCCCTTACTTTATTAACAAGATATTGGTATCTGGAAGGTTTTCTTACTATGGCTCAAGAATAAGGAGCCTTCTCTAACTCATTTCAGATACTTTAAGTAACAATAAGCAAAATAACATGAGAGCTAAAATGGAAGGTGCTGGAAATAAATACAAATTTATGTGAATGCTATCAAAAATCGTTGCTTTTACAAAAACCGAAAACGGGCTTCCTTCGTAAAAGTGTGTTTTTTTCTAATAGCTTTTAAGGTCATATTGGCATGGAAATCTGCCATCACTTACCTTCAAAGTAAATCAACCTCTACATATATCATAAGTACTCATTTTAGTAATAATAAATATTTCAGACATATAACACACAACGCCATCTAGTTCCAAACTAAGCATAGCTTATATTATGGGTGCTAGATAAGTGATATAATTACATATGTCCTTTTATCTATTCAAGGTGGATATAAAGAAGATCGTGGACTATTTAAATGTATTGGTTTACTATGGGATTGTTTAAATTATCCGAAAACTAATATATCCAAAAACCAAAATTTCGTACGTCATATAGATATATATTGTACATAGAAAACATCCAAACTCCAAAACAAACATCTGCAGATCATACAAACATTTGGTCCGTCGAACCTCAGAACCTCAAGCAATGCAGTCACATATGCTAAAACTGCGCCACCGAGGCAGTCATAAATAATGAATCAAAAATAAGACTAAACGAATAAAATAAACAAGTTACAAAGACGCCTATACATATATAGCAGTAGACTATTAAAGGTTATTCTTGATAATGA
Organism: Spilosoma lubricipeda; assembly: GCA_905220595.1. NCBI lineage: Eukaryota > Metazoa > Arthropoda > Insecta > Lepidoptera > Erebidae > Spilosoma > Spilosoma lubricipeda. The sequence continues at coordinate 15,877,785 of HG992293.1, read as the reverse complement.
TGGGATAAAAAAACCGCAGAGTTTACCATTCGATAGATAAACAAAAGATGAAAGCTACCAGTTAACTGTGTAGTTATTCACAGTGGTCATGAGATGCGGCTGGTCATTCCGAGTCTTTCAGCGCGCTGGACAAATGTTGACCGACTCTGAGTTAATACCAATGGTGGACCGTTTGTGTGGGAGAGTGCACTTGAGTGCTTCAAGCAGAAGTCTTAGGTTATTTCTTTGGTAGTGATTGATTTGAACTATAAATGTATAGTCCTTTTTAAGCATAATCATACTTAAAAAGGTTTCACTTAAAACGGAACTTTCAATGGAAATTAATTAAATGTGGGTCTTTATCACAGACCGATATCAATGACATCATATTTTCCTTAAAAAATTAGGCCTTTTTTTTAGTAGAAATTTAAATTAATGCCAACCTATCCGTTGTCATTAAGGGTAATATTTTCATTATCTCTTTATTGATTAATAATTATAATCATATCATCATCAACAAACCGTAATGTCCCACAGCTGGGCTCAGGTCTTCTCTCAGGAGAGGGTTAAGGCCATACGTCTTCACGCTGACCGAGTGCGGGTTGGGGACTAGCAAGACAATGTTATGGCTAAGTAATCTTGTAGTTGAATGTTTTTAAGCCGCCTTAGGGCCTCCAACTAAGCTTCACGACTGTTATACTAAGATAGCAACCGCGACCGAATGCTTAACGTGGCCTCTAAATCACGGAGACGCCAGCGGTCACCCAGATTGCACCGTTGTTGCTTACCCTTGGTAATTGTTTCCAATCACCGAGTGCAACTGAGCTATAAGCGCCTCCTCTAATCATATCGTAACGTTCAAACAGTTGTATTAATGTTAAGCCTTAGTAGAATTAAAAAATATTAAGAAATTATTATTTAGAATATTTTTAATATATGAAGCTGTAGAGTTTGTTTGTTTGTTTGTTTGAACACGCTAATCTCAGGAACTACTGGTCCGATTTGAAAAATTATTTCAGTGTTAGATAGCCCATTTATCGAGGAAGGCTATAGGCTATATATCATCACGCTAAGACCAATAGTATAGGAGCACCAATGAAAAATGATTCGAAAACGGGGGAAAATTATCACGCGACGGGCAACAGAAGACGCAAACGAGGTTGCGTGGGTCGGCTAGTTTAGAATATTTAAGTTTGAAATTAAAACGTACAACTACATCTCCATTGGTTAATCACTAGCTTTTGTCCGCAGCTCTGCCCGCGTGTATGTCCATTATCGCGGTTAAGAGTACCCTTTATCCTATTATATCCTTCTTGAGCAATCAAGAACCAAAGTATCTCCATGCCAAATTACATTGAAATTATTGCAGCAGCTTAGTCGTGAAAGCGTAACTTACTTTTTGAATAAAAATTGATCACTTAAATTTATGTACGCGCATAACTTTCGACCGACTGCAGCAAATCTTTTATGTGTTTGTTATTGTCAGGACAGGGTTTGTATAGAAGACAATTAAACGAAAACTGGAAGTGTTATACTTTCGAACTCCGCCACTGTACGCGCTCCGTTAGAAATTGAGGCGGGCTTAAATACTAAAACATATACTTATATTTCTATTTTGAAATTTAGACTAAAATTACGAATAGTATAGCGGTGCAAAGTTCCCCAGGTCAGCTAGTTATAATACTAGCATGAATTAGATTCTTAAAGACAAAATTATTACATCTTCTAATCATATAATCATATCATAAACCTTAAACCGATTCAATAGACTGACTTATATCTTATAATTATAAGACACCTTGACTAATAGACTGACACATCTAATGCTACATTATTTTAGAACTACACAGTGACTTGCCTCAGTAACTTTCCATCCAATCTAAACGAGCCTCTCCCATCCCGAGCATGTAATGATGTCCTATTGACTTGCCGGTCCGAGCATTGAAAGAAACGTCTTCCGGTCAGTGTAAGCACAGCCTAATAGGGCGCATTCACAACATTCAAAGGCACGATTCCTAGTTTCGGTTTCATTTGAAAAGAAGCAATGAGTGGACACTATTAATGGAATACTTCTGTGAGTTTTACAGATTGAGGGATTATGACAAAGCAGCGCAAAGAGATGTAAATAATATCTAAGAATAATGTGCATACAATATTTAGTAAAGGAAATTTCAATTCATAAAACTAAGGAAGCATAGCGGGCAAACGAGCAGACGTATCGTTTGATGGTAAGCGATCACCGCCTCCCATGGACACCTGCAAACACTAGAGGCGTCACAAGTGCGTTATCGGTCTTTGGGGGATGGGGAGGGGAGATGGGAAGGGGTTTTGGGTTTGGGCCTTCGGTATCCTCACTCACTCGGTGAAACACAGCGCAAGCAGTATTTCACACCGGTTTTCTGTGAGGCCGTGGTATCACTCCGGTCGAGCCGGCCCATTCATGCCGAAGCGTGGCTCTCCCATGGTTCGATGCAATATATTACTGCACGATTAGCCTAGTGGTTTTAAGGAAGTAAAGTGTTATGGGTTCAATTCCCATGTAGGACAACATTGTGTGTGATCTATAAATTGGTGTTCTGAGTCTGGGTGTTCTTTGTATCCGTTTAATGTATGTTTTTAAATGCTCGGGGAAGCAGGATTTATTCCTAATACCGGAGTTTAAAAAAATGTATTGCTTATTCCTTTATGTCTACGAAATTATTTCACTACATACTTATTTACTTACTTTTTAAAATAATTTAATAAAACAGACCTAAATTTTAATGAATCAAAAAAATCAAAGCTATACCTTTTATTTACTATTTATATTAACTAGCTTTTAAACACGGCTTCGCTCGCACTTAATAAAAAGGATCCTAAATCACTTCTTATACCTCCAAGAATATGTGAACAAAGTTTCATGGTGATCGGTTAAGTAGTTTATCGTGTGAAAGCGTAAAAAAACAAACTTACATTCACATTTATAAAATTAGTATGATTACAGGCCTTGAATATTCATGTTAAATGCTAAAGTTTGGTTTAGTCAAAATCAAATCAATTTAATTTCAATGACTCCAGTTGTGTGGTACCAAAATGTCATTCCTATAGAGAAGAAAAAACTTCACTATGATATAGTACTTAATATTTTTGGCCACTATTGGTTTGGTCTTGCATTGACTGTACTGTGACCACAATAAAAAGGCTGTATAGCCGCGATTTGCTTCCAATTTCCTCATGTAATAATGCGAGTGGTCGATGCAAACAAGACCGCAGGCTTAGCCCAGTACCCTTAGACAAGCAGAACTTGTTCAATATGAGCTAATGTAAGTTTGAGTCAACAACAAACGGATGATGGAGACGAGGCGCGGCGCTGGAAACTTTCGATACGCGCTATTGTAGAACGCAAATATTGACGTTCTAGGCTTAGTTCTGATGATGTTGCAAACTATATTGATATATGTTCGTAACTGTTTATGTGTTCAAACTTCGTATATTATACTAACTTTTGCCCGCGGTTTGACCTGCATCCTATGTCCTTCCTCAAAATTAAGGTCCATGCCAAATTTCAGTTAAAAGTGCCGAGGGTTAGCCCTGAAAGCGTGTTTCTTATGATCAATCTACCAAAATGAATCTACTCTGCGTGATGGAAAGTATAAGTAGAATTCAAAAGTGGTGGTCACTATTTTCGATGTGAACGTGGACAGAGCAGCATAGTGACCCACACTATGACGATTTAGTATGATGCTTTTTCACGCCCCGCTTAAAGGACCCGGGATCATAATGGAAAGGGAACACGTGCGGTGGTAGTAAGTTCCATGTTTTAATCGCTCGGCACAAGAAGGAAGAACCGAAACCTTGCGTTCGAGAGCGTATGTCTTCCACTCTAAAAGTGTGACTGCGAAGGCCAGCACGTGTTGTCCTTTTGATGAAGGAAAGTTAATAGAAAGATAGAGAAGCAAAGCTACTTTCGAATCCATATTTATATTATAAAGTCGAAAACAATTCTGTGTAACGACTGACAGACAGACAGACACACAGAGTTACTTTTGAATTTATAATATTAGTATTGAAGTATGGATATTGGAAACTTTGTGAGGATGTATAAATAAATTACAACTATTGGTATAGCATAGAGATTGGATTGCACGAATCGCTTTTTAGTTTAAGTGATCATCTCACCGCCTTTTACTGTGTGTCGTGGGTTCTATACCCACATTGAACTACAGTGAGTAGTCTAGAAACTACTAACTACGTTCTGAGTGATATCCGTGACAAAGTACATTTATTCCTGCGTAAGTAAAATAAGACTAAGTTATACATAGATTTACAAGTTATATATAGTATCTAAAAACACATAGGCTACTTTCATCAAGTGTATAAATCGTCGAGGATCAGGCCCAGATACCTCATCTGGGCCCGAACCGGTACGAGGACCGAGTTGACCACTATGGAGGCGCCGGGGGGCGGCCTACGAAGGGGCCCATGGAACAATAGGGCCTCCGTCTCGTCCAGGGCCTCCCGTAAGCCCAACGCCTTGATGCGCCCGACCACCAGAGAAACACCAATGGTGGCCAGGCGCTTACCACTTGAAAATGAGTGTAGTTCAAAAAAGAGGAGGGACCTCACTCAAAAGAATACAGCCAAAATCAAACCAATATTTTTAATAAATATTTTTGGACAACTAAGCACACAACGCCATCTAGTCCCAAGATAAGCAGAGCTTGTGTTATGGGGTACTAGACAGCTGATACAAATACATATATATACTTTTTTTTTTTTTTGTAAATACATACATATTATAGATAGAACACACCCAAACTCCGAAACAAATATTTGTAGATCATACAAACATTTGGTCCGACCCGGGAATCGAACCCGAGACCTCATGATCAGCAGTCGCTCACGCCAACCGCTAGACCAACGAGGCAGTGAAACCAATCCTTGCAGAGATGCTCTTTGTGGAGGTTTTAACAAGACAGCAGATGTATCATGTTGTGTGATTGTAATAGGACAAGACAAGTGTCTTTGTGAGTACACACTTAGTGAAAACCAAAGTAAGGAATTGTTATCACTGGAACAAAGCCTTTTTGCCTAAATCTGGCTCTCAACCATCAGCATTTCATTATCTTATTATTAAATTACAATGCGATGTAGAATTTTCCACGTAGACATGTTAGACCAAGCCCGCATTGACGTCTTGTCCAAACATGTTACAATTCATACATAATCCTTAATTAGCCCCAAGAACTTCTCTGGATTGATTAGAGATCAAACAATAACCCTTGCGGTGCTAAGCAACTATGTCCAACTTGTTCATTTTCAGGTTAAGTGCAGTGACCAAGATATAATGTTCAAAATGTGGATAAATCCACAACAAATAAGAATTAACTTAACAATGAATTAAGGAGAGGCGATAAATTATGTCAAATGAATTTCACCTCTATATGACTTATCTATTCACATATTGGTTATTGTAACTAAAGAAACTGAATTCTAATTCGTATAAGGCTTTTAAAATTTGGGTTTATAATGCATCTTACTTACTCGTTGGTTGAGCTGTCAAAGTTTAAACTTTCATTTAGCTTATCATTCTCTTCTTAACCTATCCTGGAGTAGCATATTTTTCATAATGATTTTTGTAAATACTAATTTTCACTTATAAAAATGTTGGTACCACGAGTGTGGTGACAATTACTCTAGGAATTTGTTCATACTTTCTATCAGGCAGAGTAGTTCAGTACTAATATATCTATGTAAAAAATGATGACAAACCGAAAAGGGGAAAATGATTGCCACCCTATTTTCAAGACAGGTCCAATGAGCAAAGGTAGCCATATTTGCTCGCAAGTTCGTGACTATTGACACAACCGATTTGTGCCCCACCATTACACTAAACATGTTAGAGGAGTTATTAGCACACAATCTAATTGTTGTTTGTTGAGGTGAACGTGCTAATATGTTGAGGTGTGTAGACAGTACTTGTATAATTTCGTAATGTAATAACGAGAATTGTCCTGTATCAGAAAGTATATCATGGTTTCAATAGTTTGGAAGAATACTATTTTAAGACTATAATATTTTTTTTATATTTCGGACACCTAACACACAGCACCATCTAGTCCCAAGCTAAGCAGAGCTTGTGTTATGGGTACTAAACAACTGATATAATTACATATAATATACTGTTTTTTTTTGTAAATACGTACATATTATACATAGAAAACATCCAAACTCCGAAACAATTTTTTGCAGATCATACAAACATTTGGTCCGACCCGGGATTCGAACCCGAGACCTCAAGCACAGCAGTCGCATACGCTACCACGACGCCACCGCAGTTTAATAGTACTAAAAATGTAAATTACAGTCGATAGAATGTAACCATAAAATTTACAACTATTTCTTCTAAAATAAAAATTTATGTTAGTAATGTTTACTAAACGCCTAGACTGGTTTTGATGCTTTTTTTATCTTTTTTTTTATTGAATATGAAAACATACGTTGCAGGTGAGACGTATCACCTGATGGTAAACGATTACCGCCGCCTATGGACACCCGCAACACCAGAGGCGTCACAAGTGCGTTGCCGGCCTTTTTAGAAGGAGTATACTCTTTTCTCGAAGGTTATAACTTTTAAAGGTCGTATTCGCAACAGTTCATTCCACAGTTTCTTTTTCTTTAAACTTATTATAAATGAAACGCTTGAGTCACAGACAAGAAGTGAAGTACTTTATTAGTAAAACATACAGTACCATACTACATACTTTACACTAGATGGCGCTACCAGTTTGCAACGTGTGATATTGTCGATACAAAAATAGAAATAAAATAACACCCCCACTTATCGCAATATTCACTAAACAATATTATATAAGACTATTCTATACAAACTATGCCAAGAAGCAACATAAATCTGTAATGTTTAGCTGAACATAAACTTTTAGTTAAAATGTCAGCAGGCATATCAGCTGTTGGCAAATACAGTACTTTAACAATTTTGTCTTTAACTAGATCACGACAAAAATGGTATTTAATATCAACATGCTTTGTACGTTTATGAAAGACTGGATTTTCACACAGCTTTTGTGCGCCCTGGTTATCATTGAACAGACTGATTGTGTACATCTTATTGGTTATTTCATATTGTAATCTCTTTAGGTATAATGCTTCTCTACATGCCTCAGATATACCAATATACTCTGATTCGGTGCTAGAAAGGGCTACACATTTCTGTTTTTTACATTCCCATGATATTACACCATCACATAACAAAAAACACATCCCAGTATATGATCTCCTATCTACAGAATTGGAGGCCCAATCAGCATCTACATAACCTGTTATTTCTGAATTACCTGCTTTACAATATTTTATTCCATAACATTTAGTTCGTTTTAAATATTTTAATACTCTCTTTGCATATTCCCAGTGCTCCTTTGTGTGGCAATTATTAAATTGACTTAAAAAACTTATAGAGTAACTAATATCTGGCCTAGTTAAGACTGAGAGGTACATCAAACTACCAATCAGTTGTTGATAGGGTACATGACTATTTACATCAACTTGACCTTTATTTATATTTACTTTAACCTCCATTGGAGTATCAACAGTCTTACAATCACTTAAATTAAATTTGCTCAAAAGCTGATCAATATAAGTTTCCTGACTCAAAGTTACATATCTTTTATCTTTAGAGAATGTTACATTCATTCCAAGGCATAGTTTAACTTCACCTAAGTCCTTAATGCTAAACTTATTAGATAAAATCTGTTTCAACTTATTAGTTTCAAAATTATCATTAGAAAATATAAAAAAATCATCGACATAGACCGTGACAATGGTTTTACATTTGTTTATATCTTTAATATACATACATGGCTCTATTTTTGATCTTTGGTAACCATTACTGATCAAACAGTTATCAACCTTTTTGTTCCAAGCTCTAGAGGCCTGCTTTAGTCCATAAATGGCCTTTTTAAGTTTTAATACTTTGGAAACTGAACAATCACTGCTGTAACAATCTGGCATTCTCATATAAATAGTTTCCTCTAAATCACCATTTAAGAATGCAGTCTTTACATCTAAATGGTTTACATTTAAACCTAACTTTACAGACAATGCAAATAATAGTCTAAGAGTTGTATGTCTCACCACAGGCGAAAAGGTTTCCGTATAGTCTACGCCCTGTTTTTGGGTGAAGCCCTTTGCGACTAGACGAGCACGGTAACGGATATTGTTTTCTCTATCATACTTTTTTCGCAAAACCCACTTACACTGCACTATAGTACCATCTTTTGGTACATCTACAAGTTCCCACGCACTATTTTTCTCAAACGACTGTAACTCATCCTGCACTGCCGCTAACCACTGTGCTTTCTCAGGACCTTTCAAGGCCTCTTGCAATGATATCTCACCCGTGAAAATGTTGTCATCTTCTATACAAGCACTTGCAAATCCATATCTGTCTGGCTTCTGCCTACGCCGAGGACCACTTGTCATGTTGACATTGTTGAGTGTAAAGGAGTCTTCACTGTCTGTGGTACCAGATTCAGAGCTATCTAATGTTTCATTTTCACAAGGTACATACAGTCCATCGCTGTCATCTGTGTTCAAGCTCTCTGATTGATCAAGTGAATCTTCCTGAAGTGTCAAATCTTCTTCCCCCACTGGAACTAAATTCTCTTCATCTAAACAATTTTCTTGTACCTCCATAACATTCTCTGTCTCTATCTTCTCCAATATTACAACATCTCGACTGGTAGTGATGACATTAGACTTCGGGTTGTAAATTCTGTACCCTTTGACATCATTGGAATAGCCGACAAGGATACATTTTTCAGATTTTCTGTCCCACTTTAATCTTTTTTGTTTCGGCACGTGTACCATGATTGTACTTCCGAAAACACGTAAATGACTTACATCAGGCTTTCTGCCTGTCCATATTTCGTAGGGAGTTTTATAATCCAATGATGTGGTCACAGTCCTGTTCTGTAAGTACACTGCAGTGTGTGCCGCCTCTGCCCAAAACCTTTTCTCGAGACCTGCATCGAACAATAGACACTTGGCTTTCTCAACAATAGTACGATTGTATCGTTCTGAGAGACCATTCTGCTCAGGTGTGTATGGGTTTGTTTTGTGATGTACTATTCCATGCGACATCAAAAAATCATCAAACTTGCTGTTGCAGAATTCTGTCCCATTGTCACTTCTCAAGATCTTTATGCTGCAATTCAGTTGATTCTCTACCTCTGCTTTATACTGTTGAAAGCATTTTAATGCCTCATCTTTCGTTTTCAAAAAATAAATGTATGTCATACGACTAAAATCATCTATGAACAGCATAAAGTATCTAGAGCCACCTATAGATTGGTTTTCCATTGGGCCACATAGATCAGTATGCACAATATGTAGCAACTTAGCGCTTCTACTACCTTCTTTGGGAAAAGGTAAGCGACTCAGCTTGCCCTCGCAGCATGCTATACATGATGACTTTGATATATCAGTCTTATTATCAAGTTTCAATCCATTTACAGCATCTTGCATCTTGTTCAAATACTGGCTGTTGACATGACCTAGACGTCGATGCCAAACTTCACTGGACACCATCACTGCAGCTGATGAACAATAATCATGCATGTTTAGTTTATACACCCCATTCAACAGACTTGCTGTGGCCACCAGTACTCCTGCTTGGTTGAAAATCTGACAACCATCATTGTTAAATGATACTTTGTTTCCTTTGGATATAAGTCGACTAACAGACAACAGATTTGTAGTCAACTTCGGCACATATAATACACCTTCTACTGTAATATCGTATTCACAGGTGCGCGTCTTTGTCGTTATCTGCACATCTCCACTACATAATACAGGTACTTTATCTTTGTTTGCCACGACAATTTCCTTGATCATAAGATCATGCGATACATTTGATAACCACTTTTCGTTCGCGGTAAGATGAACGCTCGCCCCGGAGTCAATATACCAATCACTTTTGCAAAATTCACCATTCAGAAACACGGCGCTAAACGCATTACTGCTTGTACGTTCATTTTTATTTATATTCGACAAATTTTTGTTTGAATATGTACACTGGTTGCGGTAATGCCCTGTTTGTTTGCATTTATAGCAAGTTATGACTTTTGGTTTTGACTTTGCAATCTGAGCGTTGTCTTTGGTCGCAGCGTTACCAACATTCCGGTTCTTCTTATAACTCGCAAACGCGCCACTGGAATTAAAAGCGCCACTATCGCCGCCGTTTCCGCTTTCCTCTATGTCCAACAACTTGGTTTTAATGGCGTCTGCTGTCAATGGTATGCCGCAATGCTCGATCGCCATTATCATAGGGGAGTATTTTTCTGTTAATCCCGCTAACAAAAGCGATGCGACCCACTCATCGTTAATGTTAAAACCCGTACCACTCAATTTTTGACTCGTATCAATTATTTGTGTCACGTAGGTAGTCATTGACACGCTATTTTCGAGTCGTATGGAAATTAAACTCCTCAGTAAACTGATTCTCCTCGTGAATCCTGAGTCGTCAAATAAGTTCTTCAATTTATTCCACAGCTCATAGGTAGTTTGTACACTTTTTATGTGCACGTACAGAGACGAATCTATTGTCAGAATAAGCTTGGCTCTGGTTTTCGCGTCACCTGCTGCTCCTATTTCTCCTGGGACAGTTTCCGACTTGATGCAATCAGTCATTCCCTCCAGAACTAAGAAATTCTCAGCCGCGAAAGCCCACTCATTATAGTTCTCCCGCCCTTTCAATTTAGGCACACTGACAAGGTAGTTCGTCGTCATTTTCACAGTCACAGCGTTAATAACAGTTTATCTCAATCTGCAAAGTCTATTTCCAGTTCAAGAAAATTGCGAGAAAACAAAAAAAAAAACTGGGCCCATAACCTATTATAAATGAAACGCTTGAGTCACAGACAAGAAGTGAAGTACTTTATTAGTAAAACATACAGTACCATACTACATACTTTACACTAGATGGCGCTACCAGTTTGCAACGTGTGATATTGTCGATACAAAAATAGAAATAAAATAACAAAACTAGTATATAATAACGATTTTAAATCTACGGTTGTACTTGTTGAATGGCAGTGCAATCTTAGTTTTTTGTATTATTTAAGTCAGCTAAACCCCAAGTGGAAAGTTTAACAGGACATTATTTCACGTCTTCAATTTTATAACTAAAATAATAAAGTAAAATGGACAAACTGTTCCACGGACCGACTGGCATAACTGAATCTGAAGTTTCAACTAGTTGCCAGTATATATGAGCGCAATGACTTCCCAATAACGATTGCCATAGAGACAAAGATGTTTATGACAACCGGGATCGATTCCTTTTCTTTATGGAATGGGCGGGCAAACGAGCAGACGTATCGCCTGATGGTAAGCGATTACCGCCGCCCATGGACACCTGCAAACACCAAAGGCGTCACATGTGCCTTGCCGGCCTTTGGGGGATAGGGAGGGGAGATAAGGGAGGGGGTTTGGGTTATGGGCCTCCGGTATCCTCACTCACTCGGTGAAACACAGCGCAAGCACACACCGGTTTTCTGTGAGGCCGTGGCATCACTCCGGTCGAGAAGGCCCATTCATGCCTAAGCATGGCTTTCCCACGGTTCTTAGCATGCTCTCCAAGGCACGAGCTGGAATCAGCGCCATCTGCCATACTCCGGGCTGCTATTAAGAATTTCTTGTAAGAAAAACCCAATAGCAGTCCGACCCGGGAATCGAACCCGAGACCTCTTGATCTGCCGTCGCTTACGCTAACCACTAGATCATAATGGCAAAGTATAATAACAAACCAACGGCAATAATTCCCAGAAATGCTTGATAACATTGATTAATCAAATAAAAAGCTTTTATATATAAATATGTGTGGTAGTGGATGAATCGCGCTAGTCTATCAGTACCATTAAAATAACGCGAGGACAGTCCGCTCGTATTTCGATGGATACACCCAAATTTCCATCAAATATATGGCTCTGTTTGAGGCATGAGATAAAAGCGAGTTAGTGATCATCATGCTTAAAGTAATTCATCTGTGTGTTAGTGGTTCAGTAGGCTAAACTTCCCTTTCTCGCAGTAATAGATAACTAAATTATGTTGATGATAATGCTTTAAATATTCGAAAATTAAATTAAACACTGTCACAAAATCAACTTCAAAAGTATTAGTAAGAGCAGCTTATTTTGCTACAAATTTTAATTTACTTTTATGATAATATTAGAAAAGGTAAAAGAGACCAGATTCCACGTCATCCATCCATGCACTGTATCAACTAGGTGTATATATAATACACAACCAGAAGCCGCGTATCTGATAGTCTGCCGATAAGGAGAGATAGCAGAAGATTGAACATCTCTACGTAACCACGACCGCCAAGAGCGACACGAGAGAAATAAAGAAAGAAAGAAAAATAAGGTCCAAGTGTAACTATATTGTGTTTTAGTGATTTAAACGCTACCGCTTGTCCCCCGTACCCGTGATCGCATGCGACCGCGCCTACAATTTCATATAGACCAACACGAAATGCAAATATGGGACATAAAGGTAATATATCGTGATAACGTTGTGTGGTAATTAATAAAATATGTCCTCTCCACATAGCCCACTAGTGGGCGCGGATTGAGGGCGGTCATATTAGTTTTGATTGTTTTGTGACATGATTTGTGTGAATGCGACCTTAATGGTTTATTTCTTCTTTTAACACTAACTTGTACCTGCCGTTTCACTAGCTATTAATTTCTCTGGATGAAAACTATTCCATGTCGCATCAGTCTCCTGCTAACCAAAATAAGTGTGTGTAAAATATTATCCACAAACAAATGAACACGTTTTTCAGTACCCAAATGGTAAAACTCTGTCTGTCCACCACCGTCTCATGAACCATGATAGTTAGACAGTTGAAATTTTTAGAGATGACGTATATCTGTAGCCGCTATAACAACATACACTAAAAAAAGAATTAAATAAATATTCAGGAGGACTCTCATACAACAAACTGCCTCGTTGGTCTCGCGGTTGGCGTGTGTGACTGCTGATCATGAGGTCTCGGGTTCGATTCCTGGGTCGGACCAAATGTTTGTATGATCTACAAATATTTGTTTCCGAGTTTGGGTGTTTTCTATGTATAATATTAATGTATTTACAAAACAAAAGTATATATGTATTTGTATCAGTTGCCTAGTACCCATAACACAAGCTCTGCTTAGCTTGGGACTAGATGGCTATGTGTGTTAGATGTCCTAAATATTCATATTTATATTTAAACGTGTTTTATGACGTCTTTATAGAAAATGGTACGGAAACCTTCGTGCGCGAGTCCGACTCACACTTGGCCGGTTCTTTTAATATGAAATTTTTACTCATTATTACCTTTACTGTTCTTTTTGTCTCCACTTTCTTCCTTTCTATATAAAAAAGTCTTTTAATATAGAAATCATAAGTTATTTTATCATTCCAACTACATTTATAACTTACTAGTTGATACCCGCGGTTCCACCCGCGTATATGTCGGTTATCGCGGCAAATAGTAGCCTATGTGTTATTCTGATGTATAAGCTATATTACTGTAAAGTTTCATCCAAATCCGTTCTGTGGTTTTTGCGTGAAAGAGTAAAAAACATTTATCCATCCATCCATACTTACAAACTTTGCATTTATAATTTTAGTTTGATAAAAAAAATTAGGTACTCGAAAAAAAAAGTGAGTTGTTGGATTTTATTTATTGTACTATTTAGAAAAGTAAATGTGGAGTTTTGTCACATCCAAAGTAATAATAATTGTTCTATTAGGAATTAATATTCCCGAATTAACCAAAAACAGTGAAACACGAAAAATATCTCATCTTAGATGACTTTGTTGCACTTTTAGGTAAAATGATTATTAGTTACATGACCACGAGTGTGTCAAAGTGGCTATTATGCCTGATGGAAAATATAGCAAAAGCAGAATCCAAGAGTAGTAGTCACCATACTTATTGCGAATGCAATAATGCAGGTAGTGACCCACACTATAGCGACCTATTGAGTTGATCCTGTATCTACTGTACTATTGGTATTAGTGATAAAGAAATAACGACCTAAATTTTATTACCAAGATGGTACAGCACTCTTTTTGAGGTACAAATCTCCCCTTCAGGTTTTTTTAAATAGTTTATGTAATTTTACACAGCTAAATAAGTAATCTATTAGGTTAGGAACAAATTTAGGTGAACGTCAATCATTTAAAAGTTAATTTTGCAAAATATGGGTTTGTACCAAACCCATCAGAACATTATCTACCCCACAGGGGTCCTTGCGTGATGACACAAATCTATTTAATTACACAACCTAACATACATATATAACGCCAGACCATAATCAAAAAGTGATTTATAAAACTAAAAGGTCAAGTATCAAAACGACACTATCAACTGTACTGAGGATATTAAAATTCCCGAGTCACATAACATTTATATAGATTATGTTACAGTCAAATTAGGAATTCGTCAATTATAATATTTATTAAAATCCTCGCGTAGAAATTCTATTGTTCTCAGTACATTTTTTTTAATGGCCTCGGTTGGCAAACTAGCAGACGTATCACCTGATGGTGAGCGATTACAGCCGCCCATGGACACTCGCAACACCAGAGTCGTCACAAGTGCGTTGCCGGCTTTTGAGGGGCTGGGGGGGGATGAGGGGGTATGGGCCTACGGTATCCTCAATCACTCGGTGAAACACAGCGCAAGCACTGTTTCACATCGGTTTTCTGTGATGCCGCGATAGGGTTTCTCTCCTTCATCGTTATCATCAGTCTATTGCAGTCCACTGCAGGACATAGGCCTCTCTCATTGCAAGCCCCTCTGTTCAATTTTGGGCTACACGCATCCAGTTCCTGGCAGCTATCATGCTCAAGTCATCACTCCACCTGGCCTAGCGGTGTGACCAAAACTCTTCTTCATCAGCGGTGGTCAGTGATGCAATAAATATGACCAACCTACTGCCACTTCAACTTGCTAAAATGATGGGCTACGTCGATAACCTTAGTTCTCTCCTTAATACCTATTAATAAATTTCACGAATTTCAAGCACGACTCATCATATACTTGTTTGTGCTAGGTAAAAATTGAGCCTCGGACTGCGTGCAACACTTATCATTACAGAACAGTCAAAGTTTTCTGTGTATTTTACAAGAGAAACAGTTTTTCCATCGCACAGAATAATAGATTACTGTAGAAAAGTAAATAAAAATCGCAACAAATATCTTTAAAATAGAACTCTGCGGGATTGCTACCATGTACCTTTTTGTTTGTGAGGATCCGATATTTCTGCGCTGTTGCAAGCGCCATGATCACGGAGTAACTGTCCGTGTTCAGTGTGATCAGTTACTCCGTGATCATGGGATACTCCTGCAGATTTCCGTTTTAAAGTTACTGACCATGAAAGTTTAAAGCAATAAATATCTTTAACTCTTATTCATCAGGGCTAGTTTTCATTATGTTTTTGTTTTGACTGTAACATATACTCGTTAAAATGAACCGAGTACTGATATTAATAACGAGGATCGCATGCGTGCGGTCAATTAGCAGCTTACATCCTCTGTGTCATGTTCTATTTGATTTAAATATAGAATATTATTTTAATTAGCACGCAGGTTTGAATCTAATACATTCTATGAATCTAAAATTAATATGAATTTTGAAGTACCTTCTTACAAAAAGAGAAAAGAAGAGTATCTACTTCTCCAGAAGAGTTCAGTGTGGTCCAAATCGGTGAATTTATCATGTTTCATTCTTCTTCTTCAAGTGCGGCTCCTACTGGAGGTTGGCCGTCAGCTCGTTTGCACCATACCCTACATGGGGGGATACACGAAGGGCGCGTGTGGGACTCCCGACGAATCAGTCTACCCACTAAATCCCGGCCACCACGGCAGTCAGGAGGAGCTAAAGGACCGGATCGGCGGCTTCTGGAAACCTCCCTGCCGTGTTTTCTCGGACTTTGTAAATTCAGTTACCACGAAAAAGTCTTTTCATTTTTCGGGTTATATTGTCGGGGTCGCCTTCTATTAGAAAAACTAAGCAATTATTTTTTTAAAACAATATAGATTAAAAGATCTCTTTTTGAAATCAAATCATCTAAAACCATCGATGGTTATATCACATAATATTATGTCGTCGATGACATAATATTATGTTAATAGCCATAAATAAGTCACAAGGTAATTTCATACTAAAAAGAAATATAATCTGCCACTCATCGGACGCACAGGTCAAGCCAATAAGGTGTGGTCACACTTTATTCATGTGTAGTATAGCTTGACTACTTTATATAGAGGACTCGGAGTGCAAAGAGGACATACAATTCAATAATTATTTTTGAAAAAAACCTTTAAGTTAGAGTAATTTTTTTTTGTGGAACGAAATCCTTATTGAGCCTTGCCTACCTTGGGTACCCTAGCCGGCAAAAAGCATCCGTAATGTTAAATCTTACGTCAGTAAGATTTAACGGTGTCTCGGTGTCGCAATGATAGCATGAATGAATGAATTACTCTACATCGTGTTTTGATAGTATTTTTTTAATAATGTACCTATAAATATTGTCAAAAGTGGTAACTGAAACAAATATAAATCTTCTGACGACAGGTTGCATGCTGTGTGTAAGATGTTAAAGTTTTTTTATTACATTAACCAACAAGAAAACATTTCAAAATTATAGCCCGATTAAGTTTAAACTTTTGATAAAATTCATAGCCACTTGGGAAATTATAAGAAATCTATTGACACCTCATTCATTATGGTTTAGTAGTTTAGGCACAACGGTGAACCATACATACCCTACTATTTGTAGTAGTCGGGCAAATAAAAACAAATCTATGAAATGGGGACGAGCATCGCATTTTAACTACTCAGCCTATACGCCTGAATGTCAAAATATGTACATTTAAATCTATTAGGAAAATTAAAAGAATCGCCTCACGCCATGAGATAAGGATCTATATTACAATAAAATCCCAGTTTAGGGCACACCTCCATGATAAATATATATTCCATACAATCGTTTAATACGAATGACATGGAGTATTACTATCATTAGTTTATATTTTTACCTCTAAGTGATTACAAAGGGTTGTTTTGTCATTGTTTTTTAATAGATTATTGTTACATTAGGTACAGATTTCTGAATCGTTTTATATTTCAGATAACTAACGCACAATGCCATCTAGTTTTCAAACAAAGCAGAGCTTGTACTATGAAAGCTAGATTGACTGATAGAAGTACTTCTTAAACTTTTTTTTTGTGAGATCGTTTTTTTGTTTTTTCGAAAGATGGTCCCCAATTTATCTCATTAATCTTTATATATATAATTCTTCTGTGAGTGTGTATGTCACTGAACTACTCTCAAACGACTGGACCAATTTTGATGCATTTTTTTGTGTGTGTTCAAGGGGATCTGGTAATGGTTTAGATTCACAATTTTGTCCGCTGGACAATGTTTTTTTAATTAATTTTTAATTTATTAGTAGTTTTGGCAAAACGACGTTTGCCGGGACAGCTAGTATTTTATATATTTTTAACATTAATTTCATCACGATGAAGTCTTAAAGACTTATGATTGGAAGACTATAAACACTAGACATTGGAAGAAATAGCTGTTTCGAGAGATCCTACTGGTTGCCATTACATCAAAGAAGAAGAAGAAGAACTTTTTTGTAATTACATACACATCATACATAGAAAACACCCAAACTACGAAACAAATATTTGTAGATCATACAAATATTTAGTTTGACCCAGGATTTGAACCTGAGACCTCATACACAGCAGTTGCATACACTATCACAGCGCCATCGAGGAGTTTTCTGTCAAATGATAAAACTAGCGCAGATAGTGACTCCAACTGCTGAAATGAAGATCATGGGTTTGATTCCCACCAAGGACAGATAATTGTATGATGAGCGCGATCATTTGTTTAGTGTCTGAGTGTTACAATCAAACTAATCAAAAGAAAGATTTAGAAAGATACTAATTGACTGCACGGCTGGCCTAGTGGCTTAAGTGGTCGCCCCGCCGCTTTCTACTATACCAAGTGTTGTGGGTTCAAATCCCACATGGGACAACACTTTATGTGATGGACAAATTGTTGTTCTGAGTCGGGTGTTCTTTGTGTTCGTTTCATGTATGTTTGTATAGTCATCCGCGACGCAGGATGTATATTCCTAATGAAAAAGTGGTCTTTACAAAAAAAATAACAATTTCCCGTAAATGCAATCAAAATGGATCAAAGCGAAATGTGACAAAAAACAGCTAGTTTATTAAGTTTCTAGAAATGTATAAAGAATTGAGTGTTAAAACCGACGCGATAGAGACTCTTATTCAGAAAATGAGTGGCAAGAGTCTTCAATACTTTATGCATTCTTCGACCTAGGTATCTCTAAAAAGTCTATATATATATATATATATATATATATATAAGTGGGTTTGGAACTTTTTGTGTTTTAAGAGTTTCACAAATCAACTTAAAACTTTCATATAGATAAGTACAATAATTGAACTTATATTTATTTACTTAATCCCAAAAGCAATCAGTAACGGAATGCAATTTCGATGATAGACATACTGAACTTGTTTTCCATAACATGAAATTTTTTCGTGAAATCCAAGGGGAGGCGACGTCTACCCACTACAGCTACAACAACGCATTCATTCCAGATCTCGATATGATACAGAAGGTAATAAAATATATATTTAACCATTTTTTTTTTAAACTAATTTCTTACTGTTTTTACTTCTTTTTTTCATGTTTTTATTGATCTTGTTTTTATTTTTATTTTTAATTCTGTTACTTTTTGATTTCGTGTGTATCTCAGGAGAGGGCGTTGATACCTGTGACACAGTTTTATTACTTATGCAGGTATCATCAGTCACTAACTTTCTATGTAAATATGTTATTAATTCCAAAATAAAGAATTATTATTATTAAAAAATTGTTATTATTAAAATTCGAGTATAATTCTGTCTGTATTTTTGTATATTATGCTTTTATGGAATTTGGCATGGAGATACTTTGATTCTTAGGGAAGGACGTCAACTACTTTTTAAAACTGATAAACTCAAGTAGAGTCGCGGGTAAAAGCAAGTAAATGATTGGTATGTTGTAAAAGCCGAGTAAGGAATCTAACTATGCAGGTCAACAACACAGCAATGAGAAAATGAAAATTCAACTGTGACTTTACGTTTCGTACTCCTTTAAGTTAGCGGTTTTCACAGATTGCCTTCAAACAGTGGTTTTTGTAGCAACTCAAAATATGGTCTTGTAAAATTATGTCACTTAAACTCTTCCGCCAGGATAGAGTCTCTGTAGACGCGGTATCGTTCCTGGAGGGACCTGAAATAATATAGTCCGGGTCCTCCCCAGAGCAGGGCGCCTGGAATCACCACATACCTTGCTCCGCAGTCCCCGAGGAGCTGGAGATCCGAATAGATAGAAAAAGGTCACTTAACTTACTTAGTTTAGTTTTTTAAATTAAACTCCTAAAAAGACGCATATCATTTGTATCTTAATTACATAGATATTAATAGGAACGTCAATCTTACTTTGTAAGAAAATTCACATTCATACTAATACAGTTAATTTTTATTTAAAAGTAACTCTGTCTTTGACAGCTTACTTGTTTTCACGATATAGATGAAATTTACATTAAAGATCATTTTGTTCTTGAGGAAGGAGGCTATTCCTCAGCACGATAACGGACATACACGCAAACGGAATAGGGGTAAAGGCAGTATGAAATAAAACATCCAACTCACAGCAGTGATACTCTGTTACGTTAGACCAATCACAAATGTAGGTTTAAACGATTTTATTGTCGATTTATGAGCTCACTTATTAAAGTTTTATCAATATTCACATTTTGAAACAATGAGTATTAAATATGCAACTGCCTAATCTACACTTTCATAGCTCCTGGATTCAAATGCTTTTGTTTTGTGCAAGTCTCGCCCGTCAAGTTATGTAGTTTTCGTTTCTTTTGGTGCAAGCTGTCTGTTCTTTGCACCAATTTTGTAGAGACCTAATCACTATCTATGGAGTTTGGATGAGTACAATGTAATGTTAGTCCCTGCCCAAGAGATTTTCTCCAATGTTGTTTCGGAAAAAAATATTCAGATGTACTATTTGGACTAAAGAAAAACAGGATGTGCGTTTCTAGAATACGTGTGAACATAATTAGAGATGTACATATTTTGGGGGAATCATATGAAATATCCCCTTTATTCGTAGAGTGGTAAAGACCTTCAGTATCTTGCTTCAATGCTTACCTACGATACGATTTATTTACTATCACTAACTTATGCCTGCGGCTTTACCCGCGTGTATATCGGTTATCGCGGTTAAGACTAGCCGTTAGAATCTCTCAAGAATCAAAGTACCTACATTCCAAATTTTATTGCAATTAGTGCAGTGGTTTAGCCGTGACAGAACAGACATACAGAGTTACTTTCGAGTTTATAATCTATACCAATAATGTACTGTGGCAGCTGAGGAGTTTGTTTGTTTGAATGCGCTAATCTCAGGAACCGCTGGTCTGATTTGAAAAATTATTTCAGTGTTAAATAGCCCATTTATCGAGGAAGGCTATAAGCTATATATCATCACGCTAAGACCCACAGGAGCGTAGCAGCAATGAAGAATGTTCATGTAAAAAAAACGGGTCAAAAATTATCACGATACGGGCAATAGAAGACGCAAACGAGGTTGCGTAGGTCAGCTAGTATTATATACAGTAGTAAATATGTGGATTAAATCTGAATAAAAGAATACTGTATTGTAAGTATGCAGGGTCTAGAGAATCATTACTTCTTGTACCCACAAAAATACAAATAAAAGCCTATGCCATTATTCAATGAATCCACGTCAATAACATGAGACACATTTACAGACAACGACATAAATTTGCATTCTATAAAATATTTACAAACGTCCCGCGTAAACGTGACTTCCTGAACGAACTTATCTTGACATCTGCTTAAACAAAATGAGTTCTATATCCTTGTGAAAAGCTTTAAACTCGCAGCTGTAGATTAAAGTTTTGTTTTAAAATACCAATACCGTTCGTTCCCCAAACTGTATCATGCATTACAAAGACGACATATCAGATATCAGTGTCCTTTTCGCGCCAAAATAACCTCAAATGTCATTGCAATACAATTTAAAGTTAGAATTTTTTTGCCGTTGTTTTACAAATGTTTTATAATTTAAAATTCAAAGAAACAATATCGGGCGTGCATAGAAATTCGGTATCATCAGGATATTTTATGAGTGTAGTGGGAAATACGACAATTTGAAAAGTATTTTTTTTGTTTTAAAGTATAACTGAGAGGAATTGATAGCATTTCAACGAACGTCGTTTTTTAATCATGTATGAGTGTAGGATGCCAAAGCAGGTAATTTATTCTCGACTGTCTTTAGTTATGAAGTACCAACTATGCAAGTAAATGGAACTTTGTAACAATAGAAATGTTAGTTTGTAATTATAAAAATATTTTTATGGGACAGTTCAGCAAAAAACAAGTTAACTGCAATTAAAATAGAATACCATTATATTAGTAATATTTATTTATTTGTAATTTTTTTTTCTTTTTTTTTTTAATTTATTTTACTTCAAATTGAGAATTGTTTTGATTGATTTTAATTGTAATTTTTTTCTTATTATAATTGTTATTATTTGATTTTAATATCTGAATTATTTTTTGGTTTTATTATTATTTGATTTATCTCATTGTGATGACTTTTGCTAACAATAGAATAAGGTTTACTGTATCTAACAAAATGGACACAAAGTGGTCTGAATAAATGATTATTATTATTATTATTATAAAAAGACAAATTAAATTAATTATTTCGTGACTAGAGGATTTCCTGTTCCCTTCCTGAACATGAGCGGGGTCCTCAGAATAAATCTTGAATTGTCAGTGTTGTACACAGATATATAAACTATTTTAATTACAAAATGAATTTATTAGTGAATTATGGTATATGGTTTCTGTTAACCTTAAACTTACAAGCAAAATTATTACATTAGAAAAGGTCAACTCACCCTGCAAAATCGACACACGCTTTCAAATAAGTACTTGTAACACATGAAAAAGGGTCCCCCTAAGCGATAACAACCCGAACTGTTGTCCAAATCGCAGGAATCTATTGAATAACATCCAATAAAGGGGGCTGACCCTCGCAAATGTTACAATATGTTAAGCAATCCTTGACTCTCAAGATTCTTGTCTGATTTGTATTTGAAAAGGTATTTGTAAAAGAAGTATGTTTTATTATTTATTTTTTTACGAATGGCAAATAAACAAGTGTTCTGGAGTGGAGACCGCGTCTTGGCAAACGTGGTATATAGCGCCCTTTGGCCAAATTGTGGTATGACTCGTATAGTGTATGCGTCTATTCAGTCACCTCATTCATGCTCTCACTCACTCGCCCAATAGCTCATTCATTCATAGAGACGAACAGTCTCGTACGTATCACCACTGGAGTAACGCTGGAGGCGTTGGCGAGAGCAGGCGTGTTGGTAAGTCTATGTAATATACATCCCTCTAATGGCGGATGCTACAAATTGTACAGGAGGACTGGCAACGACTGGATGTTAACAGCAACAGACCAGACTCTGAGGTGTGCCTTGGGAGAGGCCTAAGTACGTCTAACAGTGAAATGCAACGGGCTGATGATGATGTTGAAACAAACATATTAGCCGCTAGGTGATAGGTACGTAATGTAAGTTTTATTATAGTGTAGGAGCCAAACGAGTCAGGGGAGGTGTTTTCGACTCCGGTAATTTCATTAATTCAGTGACATGTGAAGAAAAAATTGGGGAACATATTATTGACTAGGTATAGCAAGCATTATGCCTAGACCTTAAAATCATCTGACCTTCATGTTGAATAATTTTCACAACACCAAATAATTATGTTTGCAATAAACTATATCCAGTTTTAGCTAGCGATAGATTGAAAACTGTCTAAATTTACATTTGAAAGAGTATTGGTTCTTTTTTGACAGACAAAACTTATCAATAAAGTCAAAATGACTCTGCAGTTGAATGATGAAAAGTATTGCACTGTTTGTATTGAAAAATCTTTAGCTTTAGCTAGAGATAGGCCATTTTGTCATAAATCGAGAGTTGACCCTTTAGGTATCCATAAAGTACCTTGATTTGTTAATAAGGACGGATAAAATAAAAAAACTGTACTTGCTTATCAAAGTCTTAAAAAACATGGATGTAAAAAAAAATAATACAGATTTTATTTTACATATAAAATCTGGCGTTTTCTTTAGGACGTTGCCAGAGTATAAGCACAGGTATAATAGCTCTTAAGTAAGCTGAATAAGGTATGTTTTTAATTGTTTTACTCGTGCTTCAGGTTGAGTATTAAGTGCACTAGATGCTGAAGAATTGAATAGGAACACCCTCCATTGACAGCTGTCACTATTGTTAAAAAAAGCGTGGCGCAGGAAAGTGTAGCTTTTAATGATTGCAGTTGCTAAATGTAAGCCTTAAGTGGTCGAATGAGATATTAAAAACGATATTCTGATGATAGAAGAGAAGAATATGGATCTGTCTATACGCAATGTACAAGATGAATATGTAAATAATTGGATATAATGCAATGAAATGTATGTTAACGTTTATTTAATTAAAAACGTACTACAGTGCCATCTATTGAAAGTCCACAGAACTATGGTGTTACTCATTATTATGATTCTATAACTCGCAATGAAAATTCACGCACCAATTAGTGTTGTGTATTTATATACTTTAATCAACGAGTTACTATCAATCCTGGTATTATAATGAGATTAACTTAATTCTAAATAAATGTGTTGCCACCCAAAATAAGAAATAAAAACAATACTTGATGGATGTGGCAAACAGCAAACCACAATCCAACTAAGTAACACAGGTTGACTAATTTTTTGTACAGCCTATGTCACAAATCAGCGCTGTGGTCACTTTCAGGACCGCAGCATAAGCTGAGCTGTGGCCTTTTGGTCACACAGCTAGACATTTCACTGCTTTTATTTTGTTTGTTTTGTATATTGTTTGTTGTTATTTACTCTAAGTTAAATGTCTTATCTTTCTCTTTTACATGTATGTTATGTGTGACTAATAAATGTATTCTATTCTATTCTATTCTATTCTACTAAGAAAATTATTACAAATCTCTTGATACCTTATCCATTAAAATCGGTGAAGTAGTTTAGGCGCTACAGTGGAACATACTAAAATACACAGAGATTCCAAGAACTATTAACCTTCTTATTAGCTTCGGCAAATTCAAGTAAAAATAAACTTTCCAGGTTTACTACCTACAAATAGAAGCTAATAAAAGCATCTCTTCGAAATCAAACTTAATTCCAATGTATGTATATCCTTCAACATTAATATCACTGAACTATTCAGGTCATCGTGGAATTAAAGTTAATAACCCAGGAGCAAATAAATCGGAGGGGGAATGCAATTTCCTCGTCCGACCGGCCAATATGTCTCCCAACATATCTGAGAGCGCGCAAATGAATAAAAATCAACATCGCACCGCCAACACTTTATTATCACTGGTATAGAGAGAAATAAACTATGTGGACATTCTTTTTAACCGACTTCAGAAAGAAGGGAAAGATTCTCAATTAATATTTTTTTCTTTTATTTTTATTTAAAACTAGGTGAACCCGCGGTTATCGTCGTACCGCGAGTAACGCCGCGGGACAAAGTTAGTCTAAAAAAAGTACCATAAGTTACTCCCTGGATACTCCCAGCTACCTGCCAGTGAAAGTCCCGTCAAAATCGGTCCAGCCGTTCCAGAGATTACCCGGAAAAGACAGACAGACAGACAAAAACATTTTTATCTACGTTTTTGGTATATGTACCGTGTATACATACATATGCATTTAGTAAAAAGCGGTTATTTTAATACTACAAACAGACACTCCAATTTTATTTATTAGTATAGGTGACACCTCCCGCATTGGCCATATACATTCTGTGCAACAGAGGACTTTACATACATACATGAAATTTATACAAAGAACTTCTAGACTTATAACAAGAAAAGTTGTCCCATGTGAGATTTGAACTAACAATATTTGGTGCAATAGAAAGCGGCGTGCCGATCGCTTAAACCACTAGGCAGTCGAGTTAATTTTTTTTTAAGTTTGTCTCCTCAGAATAAAATATAACAGATTCGCGTGTGCGTGGCTTGCACGTTTAGTGGTTTATCTGCTTATTGCTACCAGTTTTATATAAGTAATGTCTTGATCTGAATCGTTTCTTCATAATATTTTTGTATTCTGCGCAATTTTTTCTGAATAGGTAAATTATAGTATTTTAGCTACCATTAAAATATGGTCCCTATTCGCATGACATACTAACTAAATGTTAATAATAATAATCACTTTATTGTACACCAGATTACTTCCAAAGGTAACTTAATGCTATGAGGTACAATTGGCAGCCTTATCGCCCAAAGGCAAACTCTAAAAGTCAACCTTAAGATATTAGTTCAAATATGGTGTCTTTACATTTTTATAACTATAACTAACTATTCATAAGGTAACATACACCTTTTATCAGTAACCTCCAATCGTTGTTGTTTGATAAATATTTGCAATTATCTATACTTAAATCTATACTAATACATAAAGTTGAAGAGTTCGTTTGTTTGCTTGTTTGTTTGAACGCGCTACCTAATCGTAGGAACCGCTGCTCCGATTTGATAAATTCTTTTAGTCTTGAATAGGACATTTATCGAAGAAAATTATAGGCTATATATCGTCGGGGCAAACGAGGTTGCGTGGGTCAGCTAGTTATATATAAATTGCATCATTGAATACTGTACATACTGATGATAAATCTGAAGTATATTTATCCGTGTTGTAGTACAAACAGAGAAATAGACATACTCTTTATTGTACACAAAGCGAAAGATAACAATTTATTTACATCTGCTTATTGTGTAATGTATTATCAGTCATCAACAACCCATAACGTCCCACTGCTGGACTCGGGTCTCCTCTAAGAGAGGGTTAAGGCCATACTTCCCCACGCTGGCCGAGTGCGGGTTGAGGACGACAAGACAACGTTGTGGCTACGTAATCTTGGCGTTGGATGTTTCTAAGCCGCCCAAAGGTCTCACGACTGTTATCATACGATAACAGCCTGCCAGCATGCAATCACCAAGTGCAACTGAGCTATGAGGTAATAATGTATGATTAATAAATATCGCAATCTAAAGTGAATAAAGAGATATAATAACTATTTGCACCCGCTGCTTAAAATTATGGAAATCGAAAAGTATGAAACTTGCCACAGTTAAAGTTTATGTGAAAGAGGATGCACTCCTCTTTCACATAAACTTTAACGCCAAAAAATAATGAAATGAATCATGACCGAATTTCCCGACAACCAACACTGGGTAACCTTTAGTTTGTTATAAATTTAATACAAGCTAAATTCAGTTAGGACCTACCCCGTTTTGATAGTAACCATTGTATTTGTTTTAATAAAAAAAAAAGTAATGTTTTTGTATGGACTAGGGGGCAAACGAGCACACGTATCACCTGATAGTAAGCTATTACCGCCGCCCATGGACACCCGCAACACCAGAGGCGTCACAAGTGCGTTGCCGGCATTTGGGGCAAGCAAGCGCTATTTCACACTGGTTTTCTGTGAGGCCGTGGTATACCTCCGGTCAAGCCGGCCCATTCATGCCGAAGCGTGGCTCTCCCACGGTCAAATTAAAAATATATGTACGGTTCAGTGTGTGTTTGACACAACACACTGAACCGTATATATTTTTATAGTATTTTCAAAGCACTAAAAGCCTAAGTTAATTTTCTACGCACAGTCCATTGTACAAAAGATCGCAGAACAAAGATAACAGACAATAATCAAGTTAAGGTCTGCATTGTACCATCATAAGTAAAGGTCGGCCCAGATTAAATTTATGCCCCCCTAAAATAATTAATTCCCTTTAACTTCATTAAGAAACCCGCATAGGTGTAATTACAATGAGCTAAGGAATCTTAATAGTCGAACTGAAAGTGATACACACGGGTTCTAAGGTTGGTCAACATTTGCCCAGACAAAAATTGAGCAAGTATCCATGTTCCGTCATCTTAATAACAACTATTACTACTATTTACTAACTATACTTTTATTTCAAGTCCCTTACTTATACCGAGAAACAAAAAAAATAACTTGGCATTGTGTGTTCGATTTCCAAAATATTTATTTATTATTATTACAAGCCCAATGATATCTAAACGAACTTAGTTTAAGTCCAATTGTAACTTCGAGTGATGTGTAGCATATTAAAAACTTAAGGCTAGTTTTGTTAACCGACTTCAAAAAAAGGAGGTTTCTCAATTCGACCGTACATATATATATATATATATATATATATATATATATATATATTTTATGTGTTCGCGGATAACTTCGTCGTTTATGAACCGATTTTGATGATTCTTTTTTTAATGGAAAGGAGATGTTCCGACGGTAGTACCATGATAAAGATATTAACATCTGATCATGGCATGCAAGAGAAATCGAGTCGAACCTTGAAGTCAGTTTTATTTTTCTTAAAATTGTACTTGTAATTTGTGTAGTTCATTTTTGGTGTTTTTAAAGATATTTGTCTTCTAATTTCCTAATGTAAATGTTCTACTAACACTGTTTTAAATGTATTTAGCCTATCTGGAATCCCTTACAAACTTGAGTTTTGCAATATAAATCACATTTATCATTTGAATAACATTATTATCAAGTAAATACAAGTCAAGTGTGTTTTATTTATAAAATAATCAATGTTTAAAGGTGAAATGTCTGTTGGAAAATAACTTATCAAATACAAATTTGCGGAGTATATATATATATATATATCGACATGATTGATTTGAAAAGCGAAGCATTTCATGTAAAAACCTGAGAAAATTAGATGAAATAGATGCGAATGTTGATGGCGTACTAAGGTACAGGAGAGGCCTATTGATTGAATGACATTATTTGTAATGTATTTAAAAATTAAAAGTAACAGACTATATAATTATAATTGATGGTGTATCACCATAATTTCAGATAACCTAAACAATACAATAAACTCTTAAAAAAGATGCTCTCACTCAAGTTTAATGTTGAAGTTTAATCAGTTACCAAAGTTAGTAATTTAAATGTTTTCGTGATACCAACATAAAAGGAAAATCAGCTAGACTTTATAACCGTTTGTCCCACGAATAATACAACCGCGCCTTATTCAAGATCACATAATAGGATGGATATATGGGTTACTGTCGGTCAGCCCGTCATGCCACAACAATGAAACATAATATTGTCTTATTGTGCTACCGTGATCCTTGTACAAAGGCTTCTGCAATAAGGCTTTCAATAAGACGCTCAACTGTTCATGAATTGGGATAATATTAGTTTATGAGGAAAGGTATTTTGGCATACAGATGAGGGATATTGTGGGCATAATTTTTTGCATGGAATGGACTTAGTTTTGCATAACGTGACATCGTCATGTAACGAGGGGGTTATTATAATGTTCGTGGTGAAGAAATTTTAAGTATGGTAGTTGACAATTACAAGAATTGAATGACCAAAGAATTGAATATACTACCATGCCTGCATAAGTTTAGACAATAGAATTATACATCCTACACTAGAATATATAGCAACAAGTTCCATCAACTACCGACAATCGAGAGTATAAATTAGTAAAATTGTAGTGTATGCTTGTATTGCCACTTCTTAGGAAAAAAAATAAAATGTAGCAGAGCCACGCTAAATTCAGAAAGAATGGATTGACTTGCGGTCGGAACTGACGGTACTGACCGTATCACAGAAGATCAACCTAAAATGACAGCACTCGTGCTGTCGGATTTAGTTGGTGAGTGCGATACAGGACGCCCAACGTTTCATAAGTTTCCGAATAGGCCGCTATAGTGTGGGTCACCATGCTGCATTGTAGCATTATCTGCATTCGCAATGAGTTCAAGATAGTAGATTTCAGCTCAACCGGGGCGGTACTACCCTCGCACAGAAAATCAACGTAAAATGACAGCGATAATGCTGTCGTGTTTCGTTGGTGAGTGCGAGACCGGAGGCCCAATGATGCAGTAGCATCACTAGCCCGCCATGGTGTGGATCAATATGCTGCATTGTTGCATTGTCTGCATTTGCAGTATGGTGACCACCACTCTTGGATTCTGCTTATGCTTACCAACAGGATTGGGACTAATCCCACCCACACGCCCACCGCTGTAACTCCTGTACACCAGGATCAACAGCAGTGACCCACGAACACACCGAGTTATGACACTCGGGAAGTCCCAGGAAAAAATATTAACTGTCTTGGAACCCGCAACGAAATTAATCAGAAGAAAAACAGGAGGAGTTACCAACAGGATGGGACTAATCCCATCCTGTTTACAACCAAACATTTAAATAAAAAGTTTGTAGGTAATTCAAATACGAGTCAAATACTGAAAATATAATTTAAATCTGTGCTCAGTTTGATTAAAAAATTACAGTGTATAAGATTGAAATCCATATATATTGTATTATGCATAAAATTAAAAGCTTTTAATTAAAAAACTTAGATAAAAGGATCACAATACTAGATTCATGGTAAAACATGCTATTGCAATGCAATGGAGTTTATTAGAAAAAACTTCATCGGAAAGCTGAGAAAAACCAACTTATCCCTGAACAACATTGCGAAAACTATAAAATGTATAGACCTTATTCAACTGTACATAGGAGTGAATATTGCAAAGCACTTATTTTTCATTGTAAGGTATAACGTTGCAACTCCCTAGTTAATATTGACTCGTCAACACTGGATTTCGTTTCAAACTTTTCTCATTTCGGATCGAGTCAAACCTTTACTTAAACTATAAACGGTACAATCCTTTTTTGGACATGGTTACAGCCATTAGTGTGTGTGATTCACAAACGTTTTTAAAATTCTGTTTCCTAAAAAGTATCTAAAGTTTTAGTCAAGACATAATATGATGATATTTCATGAAACTTACATCCATCCAGCTCTTATACCATTAGTAAACCAAAGCAGTTCTTTTAACAGTCGTGTTGGTAACGATCTGGGTGATATCATGTTTGTTAATCTTTGACTAATATTAACCTTTAAATGGCCTTTAAATTAATACGTGAATCAATTTGTACTCTTTTTATAAAAACTATGCGGACGTGGGAGCATGAAATTTGGTATAGTTAAAATTTATACGGTGAGGGAGTGTAGAAAGCGAAAAATAATAATATTAAATGAATTATGATCGAATTTTGACCACTGGGCGACCACCCACAATTTAAACAAAATTTCTAACGAATTCCGTCATCGCAATGTCAAATGTCAATGTCAAAAGTAGTTAGGATATTGTTGCTGCTGAATATTGAAGTTTGAACAACTTGGGTGTCACTTCTCATGTAATCGTGAAGATAGTAGGTTGATTTAACGAATACCTACAGTATTTCTGATAATAAAATCTTAAACAATCTCACAGAGAAAATAACGCCACTTCAAAAGTAGCCACTGAAAACAAATAAAGAAATTGATTTTAAATTATCTCAATTATCATGTGTACGTTATGAAATACTAAAGCAAATTTATGATTACGAGAAAGCACTTAGTGGCGCAATAACTTTGAACTGGCTACAGATAATCTCCTTGTTATCTATTCTCTACATATATAAAGAATTATATTTTAGCCATAAGTTAGTTTTACACTGATTTTCGAACCTACGGTTGCAAGTGTGCATTAAGTACATTATGAGTTTCAAAGATAAGGTCGTAATGGTTACGGGCTCCGGTTCAGGAATAGGCAAGGCAACGGCGATACTCTTCGCTAAAGAAGGAGCACATGTTGTTATAGTAAGTTTAACTGAAGAAAAAGCCATTCAAACGGGAGAAATCTGTAAGCAATATGGAAACAAAGTGCTTGTGATCAAAACTGACGTCTCAAAGGATGATGAAGCGAAGAATGCAATAGATAAAACAATCGCTGAATTTGGAAAACTTGACATTTTGATTAACAATGCTGGCTTAGGCAGACCAGAAAGCTTATTTACCATAATGGATAGCCTTGATATAAACATAAACGTCAACTTTCGTTCGATAGTAGTTATGACTACTTTAGCCATGCCACATTTGATTGAGACGAAGGGTTCTATTGTCAACGTATCAAGTATTTTAACTAAATATTTACGACGCGATTTACAGTTTTATAATTACGCTTCAGCCAAAGCTGCTGTTGACTGTTTTACTCGTCTTATCGCCAAGGATCTTGGCGAATACGGTGTTCGAGTCAATTGTATTAGACCAGGACCTGTGTACACGAATCTATTGAAAGCTCAAGGATCACCATATACAACTGATGATTTTAAAGATTTGACTGCTCTGAGGAGGTGTTCAGATCCTGAAGAGATTGGAGACTTCATTCTTTATTTGTCTAGTGATAAGGCTAAGAGTATTACTGGCAGTGTGATTGACATTGATGCTGGTATGAAACTTGTTTAATTTGAAAATAAATAAACCAGTTAAATGTGTTGCGTGTTATTTTATATCTTTGGCTTTTACTGTATTAACCAGAATCTCACGATCAATGTTATTATTAAATTTAACGTTATAGATCGTCATTTTAACAAGAATAACTGGTTTTGATCAAGTTTTACAAAAATCTATTTATATGTTTACATCTATATACATAAATAAATCGCCGAAATCTATATACGCGCATAACTTCCAATCGGCTGAACCGAATAAAAAAAATATTTTTTAATTTGTTCGTTGTTATTAGGACAAAGTTCATCTACAAAAAAATCGAAAAATAACGGGAAAGGTACTTTTTGCCTGCGACGGAAAGCTGATACAGATATGTATATATGGTGATACGAAGTTTCCTGGGTTTTACTTTCAATCAATAATATAAAGTCTTTTGTCAATGAAGATAGTTGTGAAAAACATCTGTAGGCAATGCGATTGCGGACTTGGTTGCCAATCACTTGAAGAGGAGGTTATTTTTCAACCCACTTTTTTCTGTTTACATAGCTATGATGTATTTTTTTAGGAATAGGCGGGCAAACGAGCAGACGTATCGCCTGATGGTAAGCGATTACCGTCCCCCATGGACACCTGCATTTGATGTTAACGCCAATCAAATTTCGATTTTTGTCCTTTATTTACTTATTTCGGTGTTTAATGTCTACAGAGGCTACTTAATGCTAAAATCATTGTCTCTTAATCTATACAAAAAAATAAAATTGGTGTGTCTGTTTGTAATATTAAAATAACCGCTTTTTACTTAATGCATATGTATGTATACACGGTACATATACCAAAAATGTAGTGAAAAAATTTTTTTTGTCTGTCTGTCTGTCTGTTTGTTCCGGGTAATCTCAGGAACGGCTGGACGGATTTTAACGGGACTTTCACTGGCAGGTAGCTGATGATCCAAGGAGTAACATAGGCTACTTTTTTTAGACTAACTTTGTCCCGCGGCGATACTCGCGGTACAACAATAACCGCGGGTAACACCGCACAGCAAGTCTGCAAGCAGGTGGAATAATTCGAAACAAGTTGGAAAGTCCACCTTAAGTGGTGCTCTTATAATATTTAACACGTTTCTATGATACGCCGTATATATATGTATGTTACGGGCGACGTGATGAACTAAGCCCAGGAACGTCGGGCAAAGATTAATGATTAATTTGTCACTTTGACCGGCCATTATTAATAATGCCCGACGGCCCGTGCTCCATGTAGGAAGTCAGTGTTTGAGATAGCTTGAATTTATCACTTGGACCGGGCAGTATGAATAATTCCCTACTTGTGTGTTAAGTTAGGTTTATTCTTTGTTAACTTTTCATGAAAATTATATAAGTTTAATTTCATTTAATAAACAAAAACATTACAGTTCGCCTATTTTATTACTTTGCCCAAGATAGGATGGGCATTACTTATAATGGCCGGGAAAAATGAATAATGGTGCAGTTTTAATCACATTGCTCAAATGAGGCGGGCATTCTAAATACAGACCGGCCATTCAAATTTTATCAAATTACCAGTAACATATACAACTATAAATCGCATATTTCGCAGTCAAATAACTTTGTTCACAACAGGAAAATTATATTTTTGAAAGTAAAAGAAAGTGTGACATAGGCAGTGTTTAGGGGAAATACAGATTTGATGTGGCATTTATGTATATTTTTTTAGATAACAGAATCCAACAGTTTAGTAAAAATAGTAAGTAGTAAATCATAACTTATAAGTAATTAGAGATCCTGACTTTGTCACCCACCTATCAAGAAATTCTCGCTAAACGAAATTCACACTAAAAGTTTTTCTAACGCAGTGTCGAAGAAACATTGCAACAAATTAATTAAAACATTATAATTAATAAAACACATTTCAAATTATAAATCAAATTAGTATTTATTAGTAAAGGCAAAATATAATATTATTCACAAGTTAATGTTATAGATTATTTTTAATATGTTAATCCTTATTTGCACCATCTTACAGTATGTACATTAGTCACTGTTTACATACTGCAATACAACATAACACTCTTAAATATTATAGAAGACTCATACCACAATCAATGGGGTACGTGGAGCCTGTAATGCTTTTCGCCTTGTCACTAGCCAAATACAAAATTAAATCCGCAATCTCTTCTGGATCTGAAGATCTATTTATAGGTGTTGCTTTGGCGTAATCATCAAAGTTGCCATCAATTCCTGCATTCACTAAAATGTTGGTATAAACTGGCCCTGGATTAACAGCATTCACTCTCACACCTTTAGGTGCAAGTTCCAGAGCAGATACACGAGTAAAACAGTCGACACCAGCCTTCGTGACAGCATACACAGGGTAGCGTACCGCTGAATTTGTCATCCTGCTAAATATACTTGACATATTTACAATACATCCCTTGGTCTCAATTAAATGTGGTGTAGCAATACTCGTCATGAGAATCACTGAACGAAGATTTACAGCTAAAACCATGTCACAGGAGTCCATTATATTGCCAGATAATAAGTTATCTTCTCTTGTAATGCCAGCGTTGTTTACCAAAATATCCAATTTCCCGAATTCTTTAATGGTCATTTCAATTGCGTTTCTGGCGTCTTCATCTTTGGATACATCTGTTTTTACAACTAAAGCTCTTCCATATTTCTTACATTTCTCTGCTGTTTTCTTGGCTGCTTCTTCATTCCAATCAACAATTACCACATTGGCTCCTTTTTTAGCAAAAAGTACTGCAGTTGCCTCTCCCATCCCCGATCCAGACCCAGTGATTAACGCAACTTTATTGTTAAAACTCATTTTAGCCACATTCAATCTTGTTAAATATTTTATCTCGACTGATTGAACGACAAGTCTTAATACAATGAATACGTTTCCGCTACTGATGTACGAGCGATAAAGTAGTTATGTGGGTGGCCTTCTAGAGTGGCCGATAATTAATTCTGATTACACTTTACTGCATATAATGTAGGACTTTGTTTCTTGGAGATCGTTGCTCATTATTTGCATGTATATTAATATAGATGCATTTTACACGTTAAATTGACTTTTGTATTTACAACCTAAGACACATATTTATATAAATATTTTATAGAAGGGAATACAATAGGCTCTGCAATGCTTATTTTAAATTGTTTATGTGTGCAATCACCATATGACTATGTAATTTTCTTGAGTATTTAATATGACAATGAAGAATGATAAAGAAGTCAAGGTCAAAAATGCATTTACGGTAAAATGCATTACATTAAACTTAAATGCTTACATAATTAAATGGTGATGAGGTCCTATTTTTATTTTATTTATTTATTTATTCAAACTTCCTGCAAACATATTGCACAAGGCGGACTCTATTTTTCATACCCCTTAATGATAAGGGTGACCCACTACTAAAGTATTTGTATATATATGTTTATTTTATTATTATGGCGATACAACGTATTTTTTGTCCCAACCCGCACTTGGCCAGCGTGGGGACCATTGGCCTTTATCCTCTCCTGAGAGGAGACCTCGCCAGCAGTGAGACCTTATGGGTTTTTGATGAAGACAACGTTAACCGGGTCAGCTAGCATGTAATAAAAATCTTTGGAACAGATATTTTACACCCATTTTACAATAATATATACTCTTGACTGAGTAAGTAACCATTTTTGTCTATCTGTCTCTTCTGCCTTACCCGCGGTTTTTGTTGTACTTCTTTATACAATTATTTAATTTAATATCTTTTATTCATTTAGTTAATGTACTTACATGTATTTTATTGTACTTCATTTTCTACGGAATTATCAGTAGTAATAAAAAAATATTTTGAAAACCTTGGTGCACCCTTTTTACTCATTGAGTTTATTTAGTAGAAATGACTTATATTATATATATACATATATATAATTTTAAATTGGTTTTTGAAGCAATAAAAACTCAAAATTTTAATTTAAATTTTTTTCTTTAAGCGATACTGATTTAGTGGCAATGGCATTTCTTGTAAATTATAATCATGTGAATTCGTGTGGTCTCCAAATCTATACAAGTATAAACTTAAAACATTAAAACCCCTTATAACTAAAGAAGTGTTTCTTAAGGTACTTTTATATAACAAAAAAAATAATATGTAATATTTCAAATACAATCCATGGCATCAAACTCAATTTTTCTTCAATTTTAACACCTCCTCAAGTTTGAATTTATTTCAACAAGTTGCAGTCCATTATCTATGTCATATGTACATCCCGTTACACTCTTTGCTTTGTCACTTGCCAGATACACAACTAATTCTGCAATCTCCAGAGGTTCCGAACACTTCTTCAGGGCTGTTTTTGCTCCTAAATCATCGTAACTGCCATCAACCTTTGAATTCTTTATTAAATTTGTACGTACAGGCCCAGGGTTAATAGCGTTCACTCTCACACCAGATGGTGCGAGTTCTAAAGCAGATACACGAGTAAAACAATCCAAACCAGCCTTGGATACGGCATACAGAGGGTATCGAGTCGCCAAACTTACTATCTTGCTGAATATACTTGACGTGTTGACTATACACCCTTTAGTCTTTATTAAGTGGGGCGTAGCCAAACTAGTCATTAAAATAACTGCACGAAGATTCGTATTTAAAACCTCATCACAGATATCCATTATATTTCCAGATAGTAAGCTCCCCTGTCTGGCAATGCCAGCATTATTTACCAATACATCAAGTCGTCCAAAAACACCGATCGTCTGTTCCATTGCTCTTTTAGCTTCATCATCTTTTGAGATATCAGTTTTGAGAACAAGTACTTTGTGTCCAAATCTTTTACAATTATCTCCAGTTTTCTTGGCATTTTCTCCGTCAATATCCAACAAGACAACATCAGCACCTTTTTCAGCGAAAAGTAACGCTGTGGCCTCTCCAATGCCTGAGCCTGATCCAGTGATCAAAACAACTTTATTTTTGAAATTCATATTGATTGACTTGATTGTCTTGATTATTAATTGTTTTCAAAATGTATTAAATATCTTAGAAATTATCGTTCACTCCTTGCACGAGTTAAATCGGTAATGGGAAGAATCATATAAAATGTAAAACGTTATCAACAGAGATACTAACATTATGCGTAATTTACAAATCTATATCTATACTTCTATACTACGAGTATATTATCTATACTAATATATAAAGCTGAAGAGTTTGTTTGTTTGTTTGTTTGTTTGTTTGTTTGTTTGTTTGTTTGAACACGCTAATCTCAGGAACCGCTGGTCCGATTTGAAAAATTCTTTCGGTGTTGGATAGTCCATTTATCGAGGAAGGCTATAGGATATATATCATCACGCTACTACTAATAGGAGCGGAGCAACAATGAAGAATGTTTCAAAAACGGGGGAAATTTTCACGCTACGGGCAATATAAGGCGCAAACGAGGTTGCGTGGGTCGGCTAGTTAGTATGTAAAGAGGTAAAGTTGATGCGTTTGTAAGTTTGTGACGTTGTAGGGGTAATCTCTGAATCTACTGAACCGATTTTGAAAATTATTTTACTAATAGAAGGCTAAGTTATTTTTGAGTGACATAGGATATATAATAACTCGAAAACTGTAAAGACTTTTTCGTGGTATTGAATTTGCAAAGTAAGTCGGAGAATAAAATATTCAGCTCAACGAAGTGGGCACGGATCAGCTAGTTGATAATAAAGATAAAGATGATAAAGATGGTTTGTCTCAAGAAAGTTGTAACTTTTAATACAGGTATATATTTTTGTAGTGCTAAATCAAAAGTAGTAATTGATGTTACAGGTAATATTTTGTAAGAGCGCAATGACGAGCGTGCCTCACCTAATATTGTATCTATTAAAACCCAATCACTTGAAATAATCCGAGGAAACTGACAGTGGGTATATATTCTTTTAATTTTACTGGTCTATTGAAAGCTATTAGGTAATCCATTGCCGCGACACCTGTTTCAGTGGACAATGTAACATAAGTCTTTAATTACTCCCAAAAAAAAAAAAGAAACTTTCATTATTCGAAAAAAAAATTTGTTCTGTGTATATATGTTATCTCTGTTTGGTTCTATATTTTTTCATGCTCTGTTTCTGTCTGGAACAATCTCAAAATCTGGCAAATGTCATATGCCGTTTTATAAATTCCTAACCTTACCCATCCCAGTATCATGAGAATAATATCTCCAACTCATCACTTGCATTCAATCTGGATCTACAAAGGCTTCTCTTTTTCTGCCCATTGTAAGTTTGTTCATACATTAAAATAATAAATTTATTTTTATGCATCTTATGCTTTATATATAGTCCATTCGCTTAGATATAGTCACTGATCGCGCGGCAGCTGCCATTAAATCAAAGGGCCTGCCTGCGGCGTACACCCACAAGTAAGTATTATTTGTCAGTTTTCGCCGTTCCATGAATTATTATATTCGTATTTCGCAACAATAATCACAATTGCGTCGGATGTACCGACACTATCTAAAGGCATTGACTTTACTTGGAAAGTATTACTATCAGTAGGTCCTGTACTATTTTAATGACATATTGATAACTTTGATGCATGCTTTCGCTTGTACGATTTGTTCACGTTCGAGAGATAATGAGTTAGTCTCATTAATAGCTTGTCAGTAAGTATTACTATTCATTTATATGAGATGTACACAAACACTGAAATATAAAAAGACATTTCCCACGTCCATTTCATTTTATTATTTCATTATTTCCTCGCTATCGCAGTGGTTGTGTATGCGACTGCTGTGCATGAAGTCTCAGGTTCGATTCCCGGGTCAGATCAAATGTTTGTATGATCCATCTTATATGTATATATTATTTATGTATCAATGTCACTTGTCTAATACCCACAGTATAAGCTCTGCATACTTAGGGACTAAATAGTATTGTGTTAGATGTCAGAAAATTTAATTTATTTCTACATCTTTTAAAAAAGGACATTTTTGTAAGCTTCAAAAACTCGAAACGTTCTGCACCAATTAAATTTAGTTTTACATGACTTACAGTCCATTTAAAATTTTATGTTAAATAGTTTTCGCGTCAGGTTTTTTGTGAATATTTTTACATATATACTTTTATAATATACTTTTAGATGTGATTGAGTTTCGAAATGTTCCCATGCGTCAGACATTTCACTTAAGAACGAGGCTGATTCGATGTCTCTTCAAAACTGGCAAAGAATTAAAGCAAATAAAAAACAAAAGAATTTAATTCGAGAGTAAATTGAACACAAAGGATTTAAAATAAAAGTTGCAAAATTTGTTTGAACCCATTGTTTATTTCATATAAAAACATGAATTTCTAATACAATGGTACGGCAATACATGCACATTATAGTACAAGATCCCAGTTAGCTCAGACTTACGTCAATTAAGAAGAGATGAAAGTTTTAGGGTCGGTAGTCTATCATATAATCAGAAAGGAATGGATACTCACTAAGGTGAAAGTGAGGTCGTTTTACAGTTAGCAGGTATGAAAAAAACCATTCAAAATTACGTCATTTTAGAAAGCCTGAATTTTACATAATATCATTAAATAAAATATTTTAAAATATAATCCAAGCTGCCAGACACGATCTGAGGGGGCTTTGACTTCCCCAGACTCGTTTAAAGTTTATAGGCACTAGCACCTCGGCTATATTTATGGCATACATATGCGTCATGTGTATTCATACCTTTCAGCAATATAGGCTAAAAACTAACAACACACTAACTCATAACTATTCTAAAATATTTTCCTATGAACCACACAAATCTGACGGGTCAAATGTCTATTTGGCCCATCAGCTTTGATGTCTATCAATCAAAGAAGACTCGTTAAAAGATTCGCTATGCTAGGAAGCGCGAGAGCATTAGAGCATTATTTGAGCGCATAAGGACAGATGAGATGCACTTCGACGCCTGAATTTATATCTCTTACTACTCCTGGTAACTCCGAGTTAGTGTGTTGTTAATTTTTCTATATCGTTGAGTTATTTATTTATATTTATTTAATTTATTTCCACCTTTCATACCTGCTAACTGTAAAACGGTCCCACTTTCAGCTTGGTGAGTATTCATTCCTTTCTGAGCACATTATGTTAAACTACCGACCCTAAAAATCTCATCTTTCCTAAAATGACGTAATTCTGGGCTGACTGGGATCTCATTCTATTATATTTGAAATGCAATAATGTAATTAGAAACACCTAGGTACTAACAAACATTTTAGAAGTTATAACTTTTTTAAACAAGTTGCATTCCATTATCTATGTCATATGTACAACCTGTTATACTCTTTGCTTTGTCACTTGCCAGATACACAATTAATTCTGCAATCTCCAGAGGTTCCGAACACTTCTTTAGGGCTGTTTTTGCTGCTACATCATCGTAAGTGCCATCAAATTTTGCGTTCTTTAATATATTTGTAAGAACAGGCCCAGGATTAACAGCGTTCACTCTCACACCAAATGGTGCAAGTTCTAGAGCAGATACACGAGTAAAGCAATCTATTCCAGCCTTGGATACAGCATACGTTGGATACGCAGCCCCAGAACTTATCACTTTGCTAAATATACTTGACGTGTTGACTATACATCCTTTGGTCTTTATTAAATGCGGAGTAGCCAAACTAGTCACAAGAATCACAGAACGAAGATTCGTTTTCAAAACCTCATCATAAGCATTCATTATGTTACCAGATAGTAAGCTCCCCTGTCTGGCAATGCCAGCATTGTTAACCAAAATATCAAGTTGTCCAAAAACAGCGATTGCCTGTTCCATGGCTCTTTTTGCTTCATCGTCTTTCGAGATATCTGTTTTGAGAACAAGCACTTTGTGTCCAAATTGTTTACAATTATCTCCAGTTTTCCTGACATTTTCTTCGTCAATATCCAACAAGACAACATCGGCACCTTTTTCAGCAAAAAGTAATGCTGTGGCCTCTCCAATGCCTGAGCCTGATCCAGTTATGAGAACTATTTTATTTTTAAAACTCATGTTGATAGATTTTATTATCTTGATTTTCAAAGGTTTTTAAAATATATTATTTCAATTCGAAATTATCGTTCACACCTTACACGAGCTAACTCGGTTATAAAAAAGACATAAAAATATAAAACGTTCAAAGCTAGCTTATCAACAGAGATATTATATCTAATTTAATTTTCAAATGGATGATAAAGATGTGTTTCGCACTTTTAAAGATGATGTACTTTTATTAAAATCAAATCATTTATTTTGCAAACATGAGTATACAAATTCAGATATAAGTGTATTACAAATGAGCAGCTACATTTAAGGCATGCAAAAATATCAGTCATTTAATACAATAAACATTTGTTAACAAAATAAAGCTTAATTTTTACAGTCGAACCAATTATTATTAAGATAAAGAACAAATTAAGTTATTAAGATAAACAAATTTTTGACTTCACGGTTGACCAACCAACAAACCACTAGTTTCAGCGTTCGCCACGCCGCTTGCTACTACGCGAAGTGTCGTGGGTTCAAATTGTATGCAGAACGCGGATGTTCTTTGTGTCCGTTTCATGTATGTTTGTAAGTCCCACGCGACACAGGACGTTTATTCCTAATGCGGGAGTTGCCTTTAAAAAAAAAGTATGTCTGAAAAGAGAATGGTAGATCCTGTACCGCTAGTGACATGTGATGACTGTCTTGAAATTTGCGTCGTTTATAAAGTGAATCATCCTGAATGTTTTTATGTTATATTTTTAACTAATTGCAAAGAGTGAATAAGTTCTTCTGAAAAAATGTTATGAATGCGAGTAAAAGGTGTAACTAGCGGGCGATGTCATGTCAAATATGAACAAAAACATTTTGTTCCAATGTCAATTTTATTGCTGATTATTAGACACTATCGTCTTTGGCTACATTTTCAATTCAATATAAAGGATTCGTATGCTTGTTGTGAACTACTAAAGTTGTTAGTAGTTCACCTCACACATACATACACAAATTACATAAAGTATACGATATCTCTTTAACCGTCACGTTGTACTCGTATATCATTTGTAACGGTAATATCTCTGTCGATAAGCTATTTATGAATGTTTTGTTTTAATGTACTCTTCCATATGCTAAGTAGCTCTTGTAACGTGTAAACGATTATCTCAAATTAATTCAAATTAGCCTTAGTGTTTCAGTAACGGACAGTAAAATCACTCAAAATGAGTTTCCAAAATAAAGTTGTTTTGATCACCGGATCAGGATCGGGCATGGGACAGGCAGCAGCATTACTCTTTGCAGAAAGTGGTGCAAATGTTGTCATACTTGATATTAACGAAGAAAGTGCTAACAAAGCTGCTGAAAAATGTAAACAGTTTGGACACAAAGTGATAGTTATCAAAACGGACCTCTCGAAAGACGATGAAGTTAGACATGCCATAGAACAAACAATT
This sequence comes from Spilosoma lubricipeda, assembly GCA_905220595.1. Taxonomy (NCBI): domain Eukaryota; kingdom Metazoa; phylum Arthropoda; class Insecta; order Lepidoptera; family Erebidae; genus Spilosoma; species Spilosoma lubricipeda. The sequence goes on along the minus strand of HG992293.1, from coordinate 15,835,837 downwards.
ACTATTTTTGGAAAACTTGATGTATTAGTTAATAACGCTGGCATTGCCAGACAGGAGAACTTACTATCTGGAAATATAATGGATACCTGTGATGAGGTTTTGAATACGAATCTTCGTGCAGTTATTCTCATGACTAGTTTGGCTACGCCTCACTTGATAAAGACCAAGGGTTGTATAGTCAACACGTCAAGTATATTTAGCAAAGTGACGAGTTTGGGGGCTTACTATCCTGTATATGCCGTATCCAAAGCTGGTGTGGATTGTTTCACTCGTGTATCAGCATTGGAGCTCGCGCCATCTGGGGTGAGAGTGAATGCTGTTAACCCTGGACCTGTGCGTACAAACATAATAAAGAATTCTAAATTGGATGGTACTTATGACGATTTTGGGGCAAAAACAGCTCTAAAGAGATGTTCCGAACCGCAGGAAATTGCAGAATTGATTGTTTACCTGGCAAGTGATAAAGCAAAAAGTATAACAGGCTGTACATATGGTATAGATAATGGAGCGCAACTCGTTTGAAATAAGTCACAACTTTAACAACATATTATTATTAATCGAAAAACTAGATGCTTATATTTTTGTGTTCATACAAAAAATAAAAGATAAGCTTTTATTAGAGTGCCGTGTTAATTTTTAAACCCCTGACCTATCCAGGTTACCTGGTGAATAGTGACTGCAGCCGCTCATTACCACCTGCGACTGTATAAAGATCAGTTCGGAAATACCTAACGCAGAAGATCATGCGTGTAAAAAAAGTGTCTTGAAAAGCACACAGTGGTAGAGCGTCAATTATCCAAGTGATGGCAATGCAAAGATGATCTGTTTGCTAATTCTTTGCCTCCCAAGCTAATAAACAATGCCTACTAATATTATAAGTGCTTTAGTGCCCGTTTTTTGCGTTTTTAAGGGAAAACCGATATTAACAAAATTTTTCAATGGAAATACTTTGATAAGATGACCTACTTTTTATCTCGATAACCGACATACACACAGACGAAGTCACTAATAAAATCTATAAAATACACAGCTGGTTTTTGATCAGCAGCCTGATTAAACTCTACTTAGTTTTGAGTGTCTGTCTATATGGCGTGTTTTAAACTATTATTGTTTCATTGCATTTAAAAAAAAAACAGTATCTCAAGACCTTATAAATTGTTAGTTTTATAAACTTTATTTCGTAGGAGTACCTATCTTTTAGATACTCAAAATGTGAAAACGTGTGTTGCTACAACTTTTTCCACAGGAGACCATGACGCCTTCCATTTATTAGTTCATAAAATGAACAATTTGCTAAAGTGCCGTGATAATCATGAGCATATATATATCATATAATAAGAGCATCTTTCGTTATCATAATAAGCCTAACGGGACCTAATTAGAACTTGATTTAATTAACTTTGTGGCGTTAACCATTAGATTCACAAAAACATGCAAATGTGTGTTGCTACTACTTCCCACTTAGGATATACTAATAATAAAGATATCTATAAATCTTTATAATCATTTTTATAAGTATTACTATAATACTGCAGGTATAATTAAAAATACTGTTAACATTTATATTAAAAAATCTCGTGTTCGCATTATTAACTAGACTTGAGGAATACTCTCATCTGAAGACAACTTTGAGTGCACAATCACATTCCATCTAAGAAATACAACAACTATCTTACATTTTTGTATGATCTTAAATACGACCCGTATCCATAAAAAGTCACAAAATATTTACAGATATTAAGATTTTGGTGTGGTCTTTGCACCCAATAAAATGTGTAAATAACTGCATAATCATTGAACTCAATCACATCGGACCTCCTCCGTTACAACTGATCTGTCATTGCAGTTATATTTCGGTAGACAAAAGATAAAACTGTCCCTAACCTAGGCATTATTGACAAACTGGGAGGGGTCCGGATTTGTTAATAACAGCAGTTCCCGGATCCCTCCCGTCTCAGGCGCAGAGTGGCACACCGTGTGATGTCGGTTTGATACCGACACACCGCACCGCCGCAAAGCCCGGCGGGGTGACGGCCCGAGGGGTCTTCCACGTTTTCCATTTTAAAAAACGAAAAAAAGGCATTATTGAAAAAGATCTAAATAAGAGTCAATTGTCAAAGAATGACGCTATAATGTTATACAAAGAAATGAACAGACCGCATTGTCTGCATATCCGGGGGCGATAAGTGATTCAATTACAGCGGATGCTGCAAGTACTTGCTCAGAAGCAATCTATACTAATATATAAAGATGAAGAGTTTGTTTGTTTGTTTGAATACGCTAATATGAAGAACAGCTGGTCCGAACGAACAAACAAATAAACTCTTTAGCTTTATATATAAGTATAGATATAAGTAGCAAAAGTACTAGAAGTACAACAAAAGTAATAAAAAGAAAAGTCACTCCTTAAAACATCAGGTATCTGCCAGTGAAAATTCCGTCAAAATCGATCCAGTTGTTTTAGAGAATAGCTGGAATAAGCAGACAGATAGACAAAAATTTTTAAAAATGTTTTTTTAAGCACCTACGTATCTTAAATAATTGTATATGCATTTAATGAATAGCTGTTTATGAATTGAAAGTATCAATCTCAGATAAATTTAAATTAAAAAAAAATATCGGAGGTATAAACAGATTTCGTTAGGTTTCCACTCTCTCTCTCTTCTTTCTACCATTGTTAGAAGTTCATTGACACTGCATAAGTGGCAAGAAGATTTAGCACATTCATCTAACGCCTATTACCAAGCTCGTTCCTTATCAAGGCCATACTGCGCCCACTCAATGCATTCGCAAAACCACTTGGTCTCGGTGGAAGTTTTTGATCGCCTTCTAAGTTCCAGTATTTTTATTTATTTATTTAATACATCATTCACTTGTGGTGCATTGGCAGACTTAGGCCCGTATTTTAAAAGGCGTCTCAGTCGTGAATCTAGTTTCAAAACTAGTTTTAAGAAGAGATTTTATTATAGAACGTCTCTTGAGACAAGATTCACTGATCGTTAATCAGGTGAGTAAAGATCAATGAACAGCTTATTTTAGAACGATACTTATGTCAAAATCTCCTCTCAGGAATAGATTTTGACAGATGTGATCTCTGTTCAGTTGAGACAAGTTCAATCTAGTCTCAAGTGGTAATTTCTAAAGGCCTTTATGGGGAAATTAACGTATTTTATGATGATTTTTCTGAATAACAACGAAAGATTCACTTTACCTTGCTTTATTTACGAAAGAATTACATATCATACACATTTCAATTCACTTTAATTAACATTAAATTGAAATTCAATTCACTTTAAATACACATTTAACCACTTGTTTCAACTAATATCACTCACAACCTTTTGGTTTATGACAAAAATATCACATTATTTTAAAAAAAACAACCAAAACAACAATTCAACATGACAAGCATTGATAACAATTTGGACGTTCCGTTATAGGTAATATCTAGCCATTTGATTTTAATATTTATAATATTTAATTTAGGGCAAGTTGCTCCTTATTCTTATGTTTACATTGATACACTAGCCAATAATGTATTATGTACAAACCAATAACTAATAATATTTAAATTATATTTGTTAATTATATTTTGTTTAATATAATTTGCTGCGTGACACAGAACAATATTTTAGATAATGCAGAAGCGTAATTGAGAACAGACTGTTGAGTTGAGATTGGTTACTGAGACTAGTTTCAGCTGAGTAGAACTCAAAACGCATTCTATTAATAAGAGGGACGCTTGAGATTTGATTGGAACTTAAAACTCGTTTCAGCTGATCGTAGTTCAACGGATACTTGAGACGCCTTTTAAAATACGGGCCTTAATGCCTGAGGCATTCTCTACCAGTCAACCATTGGGCGATGCAGAGAAAACGGAAAGTAGGTGTGCTTTTTGATAAATAATTGTATTAAAATAAACAGGTTTTAATCGCCTTCCAAAAGGACGAGGTTCTCAACTTGATTGGTATTTTTTGTGTTATTGAATCAAGGTCAGTGGCAATAAATGTATAAGTCATGATAAATCAGGTGTCTTTGGGAAACAGTATTTTATCTTAGACTAGCTGAGCCCCGCGGTGTTACCCGCGGTCATTGTTGTACCGCGAGTAACGCCGCGGGGCAAAGTTAGTCTAAAAAAAGTAGCCTAAGTTACTCCCTGGATCATCAGCTACCTACCAGTGAAAGTCCCGTCAAAATCCGTCCAGCCGTTCCAGAGATTACCCGGAACAAACAGACAGACAGACAGACAGACAAAAATTTTTTTAACAACATTTTTGGTATATGTATCATGTATACATACATATGCACTGATTAAAAAGCTGTTATTTTAATATTACAAACAGACACTCCAATTTTATTTATTTGTATAGATGAAAGATCCATAAGTGTCGTACAGATTAAAGTAGGTAATAAATGTATAAAGCATTACACAAACAAACCCAAAGCTTTATTCATTTTAAAACTTTTAGCTAGGGCAGAAACTAGTTTTTTTCTAAATTTGGATCTATTATTTACATTCATTATTAATGACTTTGTACAAATAGATCTTCAGAGAATAGGCGTTTTTCATTGACAGATACCTGACACCGACTCCAAAAGTGACAATTATATCCACAAGAATAAGTATTTCTTTTTTACTCTTTAGTGTACTTTTGTTTCGGAATATTTTATTTGAAGTCGGTTTTTTTAATTTTGTTTATTAAGGGTTTTAGCACTAGAAATGAGAACCATTATGTAGACTTAAGGGAAGTTATATGTATGATCATCTTAGAATAAGTGAATGCAATGAATTGTTAAGCATAAACACGGGTCTGTTGATATCGCGTTAAAGTTTCTGGAACACCTTACGACATTCGATGTAGTAAAGTGGTCACATAGTAATACGAGACGTCAGCAAGCTCCAGGAATTCAATTAAGTATGTGTGTGTTTTTATTTTTTGCTGCATACCAATAAAATTACCATGGTTCCAGGGTACGAGTATGAATACTCAGTTCAATAATTTTCACTTTAGAAAAGTATATCTGACCCAAATAGTCTAGTGGTGAGCGTAAGCGATCAAGAGGTCTCGGGTTCGAAACCCGGATCGGACTGCTGTTGGGTTTTTCTTACAAGAAATTCTTAATAGCAGGGCGGAGTATGGAAGATGGTGGTGTTTCCCGCCCGTGCACATTTGGCCGTCAATCCCGGTTGTCATGAACATCTGTGGCAATCGTTGGAAGTCAGTGCCTTCAAATATATTGACAAATAGTTCAACCTTCGAATTCAATTCACCCTCAGGGTTGCGGAGGTCCAATGCCAGCCGCTTAGTGTAAAAACTGACATTCAGGTAAAACTGGTTGAACTACCCTAAATCTTGGGAATATAGGGCTAGGAAGATGATATCTGACCCAATGAAACACCATGATAAGTAGTATTCTTCATGGCACTTGATTCAATACTTCCATTAATGATACTTTTATAACAGAAATTGTATTTTACCATAGATGTTTGCATTTAATTGTGGTGCAATTCTTTATGTGGTCACTGCCAGTAGCTCACCAACGCTGCGGTTAAAATTCTTACTAAGAACTATCTCTCACATGATTCATATACCCATGATACACCTGTATTCAGAACAACAAATATTTCCATAGCTCTTGATTCATTTGAAATTAGTAATACAGAATACTGATAGGTCATCAAAAAAAATGGGGATTTCATTTAATTTGGAGACCTATTCAAACTAACAGAAAGTTATAAGTGTAGAAATTTACCAAATTCTCGCGTCTGTTGAACAAGAAATTTTTCAAATCCTATTTTTTTTCTACGAAAAGGTAACTCCGGCATTAGGAATATACATCCTGTATCGCGGGATACATTACAATCATATATGAAACGGACACAAGGAACAGCAACCACCAATTCATGTGGGATTTGAACGTACAACACTTAGAGCAGTAGAAGGCGGCGTGTCGGCTGCTTCAAGAACTAGACCAATCGTGCAATGGAAGAAGCATTCGATAGAAAAACTACATTTAATAAACTGTATGGGCTCCAAAACCATGGTAAAGCAAATACTATTAACAACAACTTCATTCATGCTTTGATTGGAAATCCCATCTACAAACTCATTGTCATGACGTAATTTTTCCATAGTAACAGTAGTAGCACGGGGAACCACAACTGTGGCTTTGCGGTTTTCTCTAAATAAGTAATATTTTCCGTAAAAACTCATATAAGGAAATAACATTACATTATTAATAAGCTTAAAGTACAGTCATTAAACGTTTGTACCAAATGCAGCAATAGGTTGACATCAAAATGGTGACGTCACTAAATTACTTTTTCAGACATTTATTTGGCAGGGCCGGATAGAATTATGTGACTATTCTCATCTTACCCTGAATCATCATCATCATCAGCCTATCGCAGTCCACTGCTGGACATAGGCCTCTCCAATTTCGCGCCACTTGGTTCGATCCTCGGCTCTCTCTCTCTCTCTTACCCTGAATGATTTTTCTGAATAGGTTGAAAATGAGCATTTTAATCTAAGAAAATATAATTCAGGTCAGTTTCTGTTTTAAAGACTAACTAAACTTATGTCACCTATTTCGCTTTACTAAGAAGTACAGTAGAAAATGAAATTTGCCGTTAATGGCGTGGTGTACATTTATTACATTCAAAATTTAAATAAAGAGAATTCTGAAATTTAAATCAACTCACAGTACATTTTAATTCGATTGCACTTAAAAAAGATTTCATGTTTTGCAAGTATATAATGTACATCATGTACCTATGTAAATTTTCTTGTAGTCTAAACGGTTACAAGATTTTTGACTTCGGAGGTATCGTTGCACTCATCTTGATTGGTATATAAGGATGCAAATCTGTACTTGTGTTACATAGTATACCCTATATATAGTGTATATTATATACTATATAAACACTAGTTGCCAGTTGGATATAAATGATATTGACAAAAATAAAATCGACTTCAGGATTTGACTCGATTTCTCTTGGATGCCATCATCAGATCTAAGTGTCCTTATCATGGTACCACCGTTGGGATATCTCCTTTCCATTAAAAAAAGAATCATCAAAATCGGTTTATAAACGGCGTTAATCGCGAATCCACATTAAAAAAAGAAAAAAATACGGTTGAATTGAGAAACCTCCTCCTTTTTTTAAAGTCGGTTATATATATTATTTTTTTTACTTTTTTTTATGTGTGTTCGTGAATAACGTAGTTTATGAACCGATTTTGATTATTCTTTTTTTAATGGAAAGGAGATATCCCAACGGTGGTACCATGATAAGGACACTAAGATCTGATGATGGCATCAGTCGAACCTTGAAGTCGGTTTTATTTTTGTTAAAATTGTACTTGTGTTTCTTCTTTTTGATGTTTGTTGTTGTTATACCATATTTTATTTTCTTTTTATTTAGGTACTTATTTTATTATTTTTGTTTCCAATTAACGTACCTAAATCTTATATTTGGTGTGTTGCGTTTTGTCTGCGCGTGTTTTCTTATTTCCGCAGCTGTTAGCGCAAATATCAAGGGCCAGCTGAAAACCAGAGCTATGCTTCAGTACAGTAAGAGATGCAAATTCGTTGATGCGCTTTTATCCTCCTATTTCCACCGTCAAGGGGTGGATTTTGGACTTCAGTAACTTTACTTACTTTAAGGAGAAAAGCAAGAAAATAATTCCTTAAGATCAGTTTTCTGTAAGCCGTGTTACCGCTAGGGTCAAACCAGCCCATGATTTTTGTATAGTGCAAAAAATAATCCTGAAAGTAGTTTAAAATAGTCATTTGAATAAAATTCTTTTAAAGTTAGGTACATTATGTCATTAGACTTTTAGTTGCAAAATATCTAATGATTTTTGTAGATTAGGATTATCATTCCATATAGTAATTGCACAACAATAATCCACTGTTGCCTAAAATACGTCAAAATATACTATACAAATTAGGACTTCAGATACATATAAAAGATTAATCAAATTCATTTCGGTTAGCTACAGATTAAAATAAAATATGTGAAATAATATTTTATAGTTATCATTTCCATCAGATAATGCACAATGTTAAAGTTTAAAGTTAAAAAAACATGAAATGAATGAACTGTGGTGGATTAAGAGTAAAAAATGTCACTATCCGAATTCCATGGCATGGGTGTCGACAGGCAACCAAGAGAGGATAAGAAAAAAGGAAAACTTGAAAGTTACCCGCACTACACCAACTGGGATATCGCATTCTAAATTTCTTTTAAGGAGAAACCTTTATTTATCAGTGTACTGTTAAGCTATTGAAAATAATGAAAATGACTGGAATTGTTTAACTTTCGGTTTTTAAGATACTAAAAACAACTAACCAGTTAAAACATTGGGTTTCTCCGTGGAAATCAAAAACAAAATGATTAAATTTTTCAAATAAGCAATAAATTGTTGATACAGAAACACGTGCTGACGATGGTAACAGACACGCTTAGTGACGATAATAAACCAGCACCCGGTCATGTTTCGACATGTTCTATGCTGTCGCGTGCCGTGTGAATAAACTGAGGTACTTCATTGAGTAAAATGTGATGACGAGTCTGAATTATATAGTTGTGTAACATGGTGTTAACCTATACGTAAGGGATAGAAAACGTTTGATTAATTTACTTGTTTATTTACTTTCTTCCTGTAAATACGCATCATTTACCTACTTATTTAATTATTTTATACCACAGGCATTTTCTAACTGTTAATGTTTAGGATATTCAAACATAGTGGTAGGGTAAATCTCGACAATTATAATCGTATTAAAATAAATAGTCAATATACAATTAATAAAATTTTAGCGTTGTTTTTATTATGACACCTCATTTGTCCAGTTCTAATGAGTAGTTAAGGAGCTGTGAGGGAACAAATGAACATACATACATACATAGCCTGTTGAAATCATAACCCTCCCATGGCTTTGTCGTAGTCCGGTAAAAGGTAGCCTTAGTTACTCTTTATATCCTCAACTATCCGCCAAAGGAAGTCCCGTCAAAATCGGTCCAGCAGAAAATTGTGCGCCTGCAACTTAATTTAAACACGTATTATAAAATGAAATACCTTGAATTTCGATAACCGCCTAACTAGATACAAATCCAATAAATTGTCCTACATTAGAATTAAACAGTGCCCCAGATAAGATAAAAATTGTGAATTTGAAATAGATATTACACACTTGTATTATAAGTACAAATGTAACTATATTTTAATAATTGTTAGATTTATTATTAGACTGGCTTTTTCCAACTACAAAAACAATACCTGGCGTTGGAAAGATATCTTTTGCGGTTAGCGTCTTCATCGAAAGCTCAAAAGGGTTTGACTACCGCTCGACCTCAACGTGGGACAGCATAATAAACCAAGGTTGTAGAAAACTGATAAAAAGAATTCTGTTCTATAAATGAATATGAAAAAGGAGGAAGTTCTCAATTCGATTGTATTTTTTTCTGTATGTCTGTTCGCAATAAACTCAAAAGATACTGCACGGATTTTATGCGTTTTATAAATAAATAAATAAAATAAATAAATATTTCGGACATCTATTACACAACGCCATCTAGTCCCAAGCTAAGCAGAGCTTGTGTTATGGGTACTAGACAACTGATACAAATACATATATACTTTTTTTTTTGTAAATACATACATATTATACATAGAAAACACCCAAACTCCGAAACAAATATTTGTAGATCATACAAACATTTGGTCCGACCCGGGAATCGAACCCGAGACCTCACGATCAGCAGTCGCACACGCCAACCGCGAGACCAACGAGGCAGTCAGTTTTGTACTTCGATCAATAATACTATTTATGATCGAAGGTTTTGTACCTTGCGGAAGGTTTCTAGCGATATTTGTTGAACACGTCGGAAAAAATTAAGCCGCTCTCCTCAGAGAACACTTAGGCTATCTTATATTTTCCAACATTGAATCCGTGTAAACCCGGAGCCGGTTGCTAATCTATACTAATATATTTAAACAAACATACAAACTTCAGCTTTAGCTGAAGGGTTTATTTGTTTGTTGTACGCACTAATCTCAGGACCCGATAGTCCAGTTTAAAAAAAAAACAGTGTTGGATAGTACATTTATCGAGGAAGGCTTCCTCGAAAAATAATCACACTAAGACCAATAGGAGCGGAGCACCAATGAAAAATGTTTCAAAAACAGGAGAAAATTATCACGCTACGGGCGATGGGAGATGCATTCGAGGTTGCGTGGGTCAGCTAACTTATTAGCCGCGACTTAAACGTTCTTAGCGTTCTCAAACATAAAACATTGAAATAGCAAAACAATAAATAGTTCTAGGCTTTAAAATTGGAATTAGACTGCAGGTTAACATTCATACTACCCCAAACATATTCAAAAAATAATAAAAAAATGTAGGTTTGCCTGAAAAGCATTAAGCCGAACGCCTTAGAACTTCATCGTTCGTTTACTTTAATTTAGTAGGTAGGTAACTCGTAATTGACCTTTATTTAAGGGATTTTAATTACTTTCAACAGACATACAAAAATACATTAATTACGGTATTAAACAATATAGGCAATATTAATAGGCCTTTACAAATTGTACTAAAAGAATTTGTTGTATGTTAAAACAAATATGTCAACTGAAAAAATAAATATAGGTAGATACATTCGGTTTAACTTATTTTTATTTTAAATTACTTGTAATTAACATTTTACATTTCGATAAAAAACTATCACATTATTAAAATTATCAAAAAGAGGCACTACAAACTGAAGTTATTTTCTATTTTTTTTTTTACTTTTCAGTAATTACTTAAGCATTCAGTCATTATTTAGAATTATTAATGTATATTAAATATCAAAACTAATATTATGATCCCTTATGTCAATGGCATCATTTTATTTATATCCCACTTTCAACAGCACACAATATATTACGGAAATGCATATATCTATTTAACAAAATAATTAATTAATTTGGAAAATAACAGTTACTAGCTACAAAATGATTCATTATACAAAAAATTTAAAAGCGCTTAACTAAGGTATCCCTTTTCTAGTTTTCCATAATACGATTCTACTTTAAAGTTGAAGCCAAGCCATGAGTATGTATCGAATGACCTTCATCCGCCTGCCAACTATATAACCGCGCGAACGTTCTGGCGCTTCGTCAGTACCGTGAATACAGCACACGATTAAGTACCGCTTCAAAATGAGTTTCGAAAATAAAGTTGTGATGGTGACCGGTGCCGGGTCGGGCATAGGAGAAGCCACAGCTATAGTATTTGCCAAAGAAGGAGCAAATGTAGTTATACTCGACGTCAATGAAGAAACTGCCAAACAAGCCGGCGAAAAATGCAAACAATTTGGAAAGAGAGTGCTAGTGCTTAAAACGGATGTTTCTAAAGACGACGAAGCGAAGGCCGCGTTTGAAAAAACGATCGCGGAGTTCGGACAATTAGACGTTTTGGTCAATAATGCAGGCATTGGCAGATCAGAAACTTTATTCAATTTTATGGAAACATGTGATTTGGTACTGAATGTTAATCTTCGTTCTGTGCTCCTCATGACTAGTTTAGCTATTCCTCATTTAATTAAAACAAAAGGTTCTATCGTTAACGTGTCAAGCATATTCAGTACATTAACAAGGCGAGGACTTGTTTATTATAACTACGCTATTGCCAAGGCTGGAGTGAACTGCTTCACACGTCTGACAGCTAAGGATCTGGCACCTTACGGAGTGAGAGTGAACGCTGTTAGGCCCGGGCCTGTGTACACGAACATTTTGGCAAATCAAGGATTAGATATAACTTTTGATGATTTCGTAGACACAACTGCTTTAAAGAGGTGTTCGAAGCCTGAGGAAGTAGGTGACCTGATTGCGTATTTGGCCAGTGATAAGGCGAAGAGTATAACGGGCAGTATAGTCGACATCGATGCGGGAATGGACCTTGTATAGAATTTTATTGATTTGTTATTGCCTTACAATTGTGTCTTTCAAAATGTTTAACGTGTTTTATGATCACAAAGGTTGGTAAATTGTTAGCATTTCTTTTTTATTGATGTCGACTTTAAACAAGTTTTGTACATCGTATTAAGTTTTACTTATATTAAGGTTGTAATGTATTTTAAGGTAGATCTACAAAAATTGAAATATTATTGATTAATAAAGTTCGTTTTTTAAACCTAACATTTCTTTCAACCATGAAAAGTCAACTGATTAAGACGTAAGTATATAATAAGTTATGATTAGCAAACAGTCAATCGTCATAATGTAATAAATAGGTAAGTGGATAAAGCATAATATTTTATAGTTTTCAAATGCAGTACAACAGAAAGTGTTTGCTTTCTGTCTCACTCCTCAGTCAGCTGCGCGGCCGGCGTAAACACGTGGTGTAAGGTTGCACAGTGTATCAAATAAATACTTTTACTGATGTTGCAGTCATAAAAATGCGTGACAAAATCGAAATCTGCATTTTTAATCAACTTTTATGTATATTTGTATGTAAAGGAATCTATACTTACTTATTATCACACTAATATATAAAGGCGAAAGTTTGTGAGTGTGTATGTTTGTTACTTCTTCACGCAAAAACTTCTGAACGGATTTGGATGAAACTTTACAGTAATATAGCTTATATCTCAGAATAAAACATAGGCTACTATTTGCCGCGATAACCGACATACACGCGGGCGGAGTTACGGACAACAACTAGAACTCAATAATTTTATAAATTATAAATAAATGATCTAAGGAGTAACTTAGACTTCTGAAATATTAGACTTCATTTTTTTATTTGAAATTTTAGATAGTTTAACCACTGTGTGTCGTTCCAATTCTTATTACAGCGCAGTGTGGTTATATTTAGATATCGGGGACTAGTTTCTTATGGGAAACGTTCGCACGTTGCAGCAAACAAAACAAGACATAACAAGGTATAGTATGTGTATGAAATAGTAGCCATAATACTATAAAATTACAACAGAATCAACTGAAAAATAATACAGTTGACATTCAGCATGAAATTATCATCTTTTGTCTGTTTGATTGCTTGATATAATCTAATTTTTACCATAGTTAAATGTAAAGATAATTTTGTCAACCTCAAGAGGAGTACTACTTTCTGAAGAGTGCAGAGTATCTATAGAACTGCTACTGAAAAATCATAATATAACTATTTCTGTAAGCCGTACCTTCTGCAGCATCAAAAAAAATATAAGAATTGAATTGCCTATTTACTTGTATTTTTGTAACCAACTTGTATTTTTTTTTGTTTTTGTTATTTTGGATTTAATTTTTTTCATTTTATTGTTTTAGAATGTATAATTGCTTCTTGGTTACCCAGGAAAAGCAAACATAAATATACATATAAACAAAAAACAAGGGTAACTTCTTCTGACGCAGTAGTGGTAGACAAGACAACAATGCGGAACTTAAAATTATGTTACTTAAAGTTAAATGACCCTACTTGTGAGTAGTAAGTTAAATTACATAAGTAAATACTTTTTTACTTGGACTTATTATACTTTCAACCCCTGCAGCTTTCTTCTGATTGATTTGATTGCGGGTTTCAGGATCGCTTAATTTTTACCTGGGACTTACCGATTGTCTTAACTCGGTGTGTTCATGGGTCACTGCAGTTAATCCTGGTATACAGAAGTTACAGTTGTGGGCGTGTGGGCGGGATTTGTATCAAATGAAATACTTTTCCAATCGTTCTACTCCAATTCGATCAGAAAACAGCTGTGCATACTTCCACCGTAAAGTCAACATAACCTTGATAAACGTCCTATTAAACTGTCAACCTTGACTTGAAGTCGTCTGGTCTAATTTTGTTTATGAACTAGCTAAACCCCGCGGTGTTACCCGCGGTGATTATCGTACCGCGGGGAACGCCGCGGGGCGAAAATAATCTAAAATAGTAGCCTAGTTACTCCCTAGATCATCTTTCTGCTTCTGCCAGTGAAAGTCTTGTCATAATCGGTCCAGCCGTTCCAGAGATTACCTGACACAAACAGACAGACAGACAAAAATTGTTAAAAATGTTATTTTGGTACATCCGTGTATTATATATTTGCATTTATTAAAAAGCGGTTATTTTAATATTAAAAACAGACACTCCAATTTTATTTATCGTTTCTGTGTATAATATGTAAGTATTTGCAAAAAAAAGTATATATTTATTTGTATCAGTTATCTTAGTACCCATAACACAAGCTCTGCTTAGCTCGGGACTAGATGGCGTTGTGTGTTAGATGTCCGAAATATTTATTTATTATTATTATTTATTTGTATAGATGTCATGATGACCGCTATTTTTATTAGATCGGAGTATTAGTATAATGGAGTGTTTTTATTTTTCCACGCAGTTGTATACAAATATAGACAAGCTGTAAGAAACAGAATTCGAAAATAATATTATGGTAAACGTTTACCTTTAATAGATATTTATGTAAAAAATAAGCATAATAACTGGACCCATCTCCTAAATCATGGCCGTCTGATTTCAAATAAGCGGAGTCTGTAATGTGATTACCAACTTTTTTTATGGAATAGGGCGCAAACGAGCAGACGTATCGCCTGATGGTAAGCGATTACCGCCGCCCATGGACACCCACAACACCAGAGGCGTCACAAGTGCGTGCCGGTCTTTGGGGGATGGGGTAAGGGAGATAGCGGGAGGGATTCAGTATCGGTTTTGACTGTCTCGGTGGTGCAGTGGTAGCGTATGCGACTACTGTTCTTGAGGTCTCGGGTTCGATTCCCGGGTCGGACCAAATGTTTGTATGATCTGCAAATATTTGGTTCGGAGTTTGGATGTTTAATATATATGTATTTACAAAAAAAAAGTACATATATGTAATTATATCAGTGTCTAGTACTCATAATACAAGCTTGGCTTAGTTTAGGACTAGATGGCGTTGTGTGTGTGTGTAAACATACTTGCATGCGTTAACGCGTGTTGACTTGTAACTACGCTACTTTTTTTGCTTCAACAAGAACAAAACCGTGCGTTATCTACCTATTTTTATTTGATCTGAGACTCATACTACTTCTCTTTTAAAACTGACTGTACAGAGCAATGATTATTATCACTGTACCAGTCGCATTCTGTTGTTTAGTAAACATCCGTTGTGAATTGCGATTGTCAAGTAATTCAATACCTGGGGACATCGAGCCTTGTGTTTTTTTCCCCTGAATCATAAACAATGACAATATAAGACACGGGTACTCAAAGTACCTACTTACTTAGAATTAAAGGACGCTTCCAAAACCTAACCAAGGTTAAATAAGGGGGACAAAACCTGTTTGAAACTAAACGGACCAGATGCCAAGGTTAGCAGATGGCTGTTCAAGGTTTCGAGAGAAAAAGACAACGAAATAATATCAATATGTAGTTATAATATTTAAACTGTACATCTTCTTGAACAGATAATTAAAATGAAATTCTGAAGGAAGGACATAGGATGGGTATTCTCTACAGTGATAATCGACATACATGAGAGCAGAGTCGCGGTTAAAAGCTAGTACCTATAGTTATAAAATCTACAGAAATAAATAAAATTGGAGTGTCTGTTTGTAATATTAAAATAACCACTTTTTACTTAATGCATATGTATGTATAAACGGTACATATACCAAAAATGTAGTTAATTTTTTTTGTCTGTCTGTCTGTTTACTTGTTCCTGGTAATCTCTGGAACGGCTCGACCGATTTTGACGGGACTTTCACTGGCAGGTAGCTAATGATCCAAGTAGTAACTTATGGTTTATGTTGGCTATGGCTTTTTCCCGCGGCGTTACTTGTGGTACAACAATAACCGCGGGTAACACCGCGGCGTTCAGCTAGTTACAAATAAACAATGAAATGATTGATTCTGCAATTAGGTTACATAAACACTTTTGCAAGTTAAACTTTTTTGAGCAGATGAGTTCAGCCTTTCCTAACTGGACTAGCCCTGAGAAGAAAGGACGAAACAAATTCAGGGATCACAGTCTCTTTTAAAATCCGGACAATATTCACAAATGTAAAAAACATTATTTCATTTAAAAAAAAAAGCGAACAGAGTAGCAAATGTACAGAGACTTGACACATTTTTTTTATTTTTTTTTCTAACCATAAAATGCAGTGTTGTAATCAAATGAGACAAGCAATTAGCTGTTATAAACTTAAAGATTTTAGTATACTGTTGCGTGTAATGTGTATTTCAAGGTGTAGTAACCGATGATTATAATAAAAACATTCAAAGGTAATCGATTGATAAAATATTTTAAGATTGATATCTTTATATTTAATCTATGTATGAGTCCAATTCCAAGGACCTTAACTACTTATAAGCAACATAACTGTAGAATTGTAACATAATATAGTTTAATCTATACATACAAATAAATAAAATTGGAGTGTCCGTTTGTAATATTAAAATAACCGCTTTTTACTAAATGCATATGTATGTATACACGGCACATATACCAAAAATGTAATTTAATTTTTTTATGTCTGTGTGTCTGTTTGTTCCGGGTAATCTCTGGAACGATTTTGACGGGACTTTTACTGACAGGTAGCTGATGATCCAGTCAGTAACTTAGGCTGCTTTTTTTAGACTAGCTTTGTCCCGCAGCGTTACTTGCGGTACGACGATAACCGAGGGTAACACGGGGTTCAGCTAGTTGAATGATATAATCCTTTTTTAGGTAATACATACATATTATACTTAGCAAACACCAAAACTCCATTTACATTCAAATATTTGGTTCAAATCGAACTCCAGACCTCAGGCCAACTGTTGCATACGCTACCATTGCGCCACGGAGGCAGTCACATTATTATTTTATTAAATACTTTGATTTACGACTGTAAAGCGGAAATAATAAGAAGCAAACTAAAAAACATGAATACGTTTTCTTGTGTTGGTAACAAATATTTGAATAGTTTGTTGCTATGTTAGAGGCCCCCGAACGGGTTATTGAATGATCTAGTCCACGTCACGATCTAACGAAGGCCGTTGAAATATGCTTGTATGATTAACTAGCTGAACCCCGCGGTGTTATTCGCGGTTATTGTCGTATCGCGGGTAATGCCGCGGGGTGAACTTAGTATAAAAAGCCTTTGTTACTCCTTATATCATCAGCTACCTATCAGTGAAAGTCCCGTCAAATTTGGTACAGTCGTTCCAGATATTAGCGGGAACAAAAAGACACACAGACGTATAAAAATTGTAAAAAAAATTTTTTGATATAACTATGTATGTACCGTGTAACGTGCATTTAGTAAAAAGCGGTTATTTTAATATCACAAACAGACTCTCCAATTTTAGTTATTTGTATAGATGAAAAGTTTGTTCCATTTGTTGTATTGTATAGTGGTGCGTCATTTGTTGTCATTCAAGGATTCAGACCAGACATATTCGATTGTGTTATCTATGCGAATAAATAAAAATGGAGTGTCTGTTTGTAATATTAAAATAACCGCTTTTTACTTAATGCATATGCATGTATACACAGTACATTTACCAAAAATGTAGTGTAAAAAAATTGTATGTCTGTCTGTCTGTTTGTTCCGGGTAATCTCTGGAACGGCTGGACCGATTTTGACGGGACTTTCACCGGCAGGTGATGATCCGGGGAGTAACTTAGGCTACTTTTTTTAGACTAACTTTGTTCCGTGGGTAACACCGCGGGGTTCAGCTAGTTCATAGATAAGTATGAACTCATTTATCTTGTTTCATTATTAGTTCTACGATAATACAATGCTTAAACCAATATACTTATTTATAATAATTACTTATAGATTGAGTGCCTCAGTGGCGCAGTGACGGCGTATGCGACTACTGTGCTTGTAGTCTTAAGTTCAATTCCCAGGTCGGACCAAATGTTTGTCTAATCTGAAAATATTTGTTTCAAACTTAAGGTGTTTTCTCGGTATAATTTGTATGTATTTAAAAAAAGTATAAATGTATTTATATCAGTTGTACACATAATACAAGCCCTACTTAGTTTGGGACTAGAAGACGTTGTATGGTAGACGTCCAAAATATTCATTTCATTAAGCCTCCGGTCAAAAAATAAATAAAGATAGATTAAAATTAGAGAAATAATAGTGAAGGAAAGATGGTTTGTGTGAAAGATTCCGTAAATAAGGTCTGCTCATCTATTCATCAAGGTAGTAGAGGCACGTTGATCTTAGCAGAAATGGGCCGGCTCGACCGGGGCGGTACTACCCTCGCACTGAAGATCAACGTAAAATTACAGCGATCATGCTGTCGTGTTTCGTTGGTGAGTGCGAGACCGGAGGCACAATGCTGCGTTGTTGCATTGTCTGCATTTGGTGGCCACCACTCTTGGATTCTGCTTATGCTTTCCATCAGGCAGGGTAGAGTCATTTTGGCAGGGCCAAACATAAAAAAAAATAAAAAAATAAGAAAATGATAGAAAATTCCTTATGAAATAATCGAATGCAATTTCAAATGGCTCTATTTGTTTTTTTTTCATTCAATAAGTCATACACCATAATTATTGAACGTTAAATTAATACTAAAACGTTAAGTAATAAATAAAGAAACTTCAAAATAGAAAAGAAACATTTTGTCAATTGAAGAATCATGGGTAGACGAAAGCCATGCGTAAAAATTTTTTTTTTCATAATATACAATTTATAATAATAAACAGAGCTACGTATATAGACACATGTAGTTTACGGGCAAGAGACGTAAACATGTTTAAAAAGTATTACTCCGACTGATGGAAAGCATGAGCAGAATTCAAGAATTGTGGTCACCATACTCATTAAAGACAATGCAAAAATGCAGCACGGTGACACACACCATGGCGGCCTAGTGATGTTTTTGCATTTTTTGACGTTTTTGATCTTTCGGTCTTGCACTCACCAACGAAACACGACAGCACGTACGCTGTCATTTTACGTTGATCTTCTGTGCTCAGGTAGTACCGCCCCGGTCGAGCCGGCACAACCGTGCTGAAATCAGCGTGGATCCACTTTGTCTACAGGGTAGTTATCATAATCATTTCGAATGCAGACAACATAACAATGCACCATGGTGACCCACACTGTTGCGGCCTATTGAGATGCATCTGTAATTCTGCATCATTATTCCCGCGGTCAAAAACAGAAAAATTGGGAATAAACAAAATTTAGACAAAAATTGGGGCAATAATAGGTAAGGAAAGATTGATTATGTGTATTGTATACCCAGGTAGTGCAAATTGCAACACAGTGGATCCGTTAACATAGATCATTATGTAGTATCATCTGTACCTGTGTTTCACAATAAAACCATTTAAATTTGTCCTTTGACAAACCATATAACAAGCAAGACTTAAGTAAAATATAGCCGGTACAATGGACGCCTGTCGTAATACTTACAGCAATAGTACGTAACTAACAATGGTGGCGTTAAATTTTTATTTATCGATTTTCATATATATTAACAATTATTTGTACGGGAATTAACGCACTTACTTATTAAAAGGTATTACATGCCTCTGATTTGCCTGAAGTTTGAACCAGGTTGCAATGGCCGTGGTCACAGGCTGACTCACGTCGACGGCTGACGAGTCAGCCTGTGACCACGGCCCGTAAAAATAATTTTTAATCGTTTTAACTAATATTTTTGAAGGTATATTAGATACAGAGGAAATATTACATATAAAAACTGCTCTAAATAAAACATTGGAGAGTGGTGAAATTGCTGACCTGATCATTTTCCTGGCAAGTGATAAGGCAAAGAGTATAACCGGATCGGACTACGTTATAGACAATGGATTTTTATTAATGTAATAAATAGGCTAAATTTTTGATTGTATAAATAATAGAGATTGTATAAATATGATAGAAAAATATTTGCATGCATAAAGTTGTACGTGTATCTATTATGTATTTCAAGTTTGTATTTTAGAACATTTATACACATAGAACATAAAACATTTATATATTTTAGAACATTTTTATATCTCTTTAAATAATCGGGTTTACTGCTGCATGCTTTATTGCTAGGTGTAAAAACGAGAAAACTATAAAATTACGTGATATTATCGTATTACATTTATACTAATAAAAATGCATTTCTTTTTATTTGGTTCATAAATGTCAGCCATATTTTTTTGGCGAGTGTGTGAAAAGGTGTTCAGTTTCTTGTACGCAAAAAAATCATTTCTAATAATGGATTTAAAAAAAAATACTTTTTAATTAAAACGGTTGCCTTTTTATTTACTAGTATGGATTACAGTCTACTCCTTAGTAAAGACCTCTCCCATTGCTCGCATTCTCCGAACTCTGATTGGTTTTAGGCTTCTCGCCTCCAGCTCATCCCAGTTATCTTGCGGAAATTGTCACTCCACCTGGCCAGTTAACAAATATATGGTGATGATGATGAAGCATCTATACTCGTATTTAAACCCTTGTAGTATATACAGATGGTAATTTAGAACTAGGTATGTAACTACGGCTAACAATCTCGTTACATTTCATATCTTTTATGTTGATTATTTGAAGATATATGCACCGATAAGACACATTTTGCAACTGATAATTTGTTGGCGACAGAAAAATATGTGCATATGATTGTGTTAAACTATCCCTCTTTCCTTCACGACAGCTTAAGAGACCTCGCTCAAACCTGTAGTATTAAGTATCACAGATCGTTTACAAATATACCGTGACGCGATTATTATCGATTATTATGTACGAACATAATAACGCAATTTTATAGACAATCTCTAAACTAATATTCTTATCTACAACCTCTTGCTTGAACAATAAACAAGTCAGATCCAAACAACAGTCTTTGTAATGTCTCATGCTTTAATTAAGTCATGTTGGTGTACAATACAGCTTATGTCATAAAAATGAACATGATCGATATCTATGAAGTGATAACATTGACATTACAATAATAAGATGCCATTATCGACGACATAGTCTGAACCAGTGATGCTCTTAGCCTTATCACTAGCTAGATAAACAATGAGGTCAGCGATCTCCTCACACTCTACTATTTTCTTAAGTGCAGTCTGTTCCTTTAAAGCATCAGCTCCGACAGGTAAACCATCAAATATATTTGTTTCTGTAGGTCCGGGGCTTACAGAATTTACTCGAACTCCGTGCTTTGCAAGTTCAAGTGCGCAAGCTCTCGTGAAGTGGTTCAAAGCTGCTTTAGATGTCCTGTATGCGATGCAATTTGGTCTTAAAACTCTAATTCCGGCTACGCTGGATACATTCACAATGTTACCTTTTGATTGGATAAGATACGGAACAGCGTTTCGCGTGATGCGTGCCGGTGCTCTTATATTTACATTCATTACCTCATCGAATGTATCCAAGAATAATTCTGACTGAATATCAGCCTCTCTCAATATGCCTGCGTTATTGACGAGAACGTCTAATTTACCGAATTTGTCAATGACTTGTTTGACAATCCCATCTGTTTCTTCGTCTTTAGTTACATCTGCCTTGATAGTAAGAACTTGAGAGCCATATGTGGTGCACTTTTGAGCAACTTCCTTTAGTTTAACAACATTTCGCCCAACGATAGCCACTGAAGCTCCTTCTTTCGCAAAGAGTGCAGCAATAGCAGCACCAATCCCGGCACTGCCTCCCGTGACTAACACTATTTTATTTTTGAACATCTTTTAGTGAACGTCTGCTTTCCGATAGAATCTTATCAAGACTGTTAACGTAGCAACTGAAATAAATGAGCGTACAATAGGTAGTAAAGATATACACCGTTATCTCAAAGTGTCTGGAAAGAGAAGCAACTACTACTAGACGGAGAGCTGATTACGAATTTTGATAAGGTTCTTTAGGCAAGCTACAATTTCGTGATTAGTGAATCCAGTCCTGGGAGTCTTTTAGCGACTTAGCGGTTATTTCGCTAAGTTGCGCAGCATATAACATTTGCAAAAAAAACTTCAAAATATATGTTTTAAGCAACTTGAATCTTTTTTATCTCCTAATTTATTATTTCCAGAATTAAAAAATAACTTTTATTAAATTCCCAAAAATCATTCTTCAAGCACTCTGAAATTTATATAACTATTCAGTTCAATAATACCTGCAACACTATTTAATATTTTTTTTGTGAAACTTTTTCAACCAATCACAAAAGTTCATAAAGATTATAAAACATATCAGCATGTTTTAGAAATTTATAGAAAAAAAATTTTTAATTTTGTAATAAACTTTATAATTTGTGTACTACTTTTATACTCAGAAAACAAATATTCATTAGTCGTGTGACACTATGAATATTCATTGATTTTTCGGCCTTATTTATTCTAATACAAGTTTTCGCCCGCGGCTTCACCCACATAAATATCGGCTATCGCGGCAAAAAGTAGCCTTTGTTCTTCTCCAAGGTCCACTCTATTTTGGATACCAAAATTCATCCTAATCACTTCAGCGTTTTAACCGCAATAGCGTAATTTATAATATTAGTTTGTTTGAACTCAAAAAGAGGTTTCAATCTCAATTTAAAAGAAATCAATACTTTCACTATCCACGTAGCCGATCCATCATTGGTTTAATGAACTAAGCCAGTATGTTGTCAGTTTACACATTTCACATACATCCTCAAAGAAAATGTCCTAACTAGGATTTACATTATGATCCAGTCTCTTTTCCTAGTTTTATTTGGATTCAGTCTAATGTGTAATATTGCAAAGAATTTTAGCTGATTCTTTTATTTTCACCAGCTGCCTGGTTTTTGCCTCCTTAAGGTTTTAAATGGTAAAAGAAAGAAGGTTGATTTTGAAAAACAGGATGACAGGCTAGATGTAGTGGTTCTGGAAAGAATACTGCTAGTTTAGATTTGTAGAGGTGTATATTTATTGATTACGCCTGTTGATAATTTTTTAGCAACTTGTAAACCACAATGTTCGTAGTATCATCGTAATCGTGTCAAATAAAAGTCGGCGTGAAGTTGTATTTACTTAAAGTTAATGATTATATTCTTAGCTATATGATTGATTGATTGAGAGTTACGCTGTCCTTTCCCTCTCTTTGGACTTCACATAACCCTAGGATATGCTCCATAATTTTTTCCACTTCCACCTCCAATTATGCCAGATCAGTCAGTCGGTTGTGATAGCCTCCCGATTCTTCGCACATCCTGCCTTACCCTTTACCGTAGACATCATGTTGATCAGGAATTAAAATAATAAGAATCATCAAAATCTGTACACTCAGTAACAAGTTATGATGTAACACACACACACAAAACACAGTCGAATCGAGGAACTCTTTCTTTTTAAAGTAGAGTAAAATAAAACAAATAAAAATACGAGTGTTTGTTGAATGCTTAACCTAGATTTAGATTAGTCTAGATTATACTTGTTTATGTTAAATCTTTAAATTATAAAGAACAACTATTTAAAGACTCTTCTCTTTATCTCGCGCATTTTGTGTATTTGTATTTATTATCTTAACGTTTTATTCAACTCTTATCAAGAAATGTTGTTTTAATAACTTTGTACCTAAAAAACATGACATAACAGCATGATTCTATAACGACGAAATTCATTTAACACTTTATAAAAATGATTTAAAAAAAAATGTTACACTTGATTTAATTTAAGTTTTAATTCTAAGGTTGTCTTAAAGATCCAGTACGGCCATCCTTTGGTACTAAATTTCTGATACTTGTATGTATGAGAGTAAAATACTCTTGTAAATGTGATGTAGGTACAATTAGAAAGTTTTCCATCTATTTACAACATACATCGTTGTCTGAAATATCGCTCTTTATTTAAATATAGTACATCTAATCAAACTTTAGTTTAAAGAAAGACATTAACTGAATAGGTAAACGCAGCAGTACATTATATATTATAATGAAATACCTGAACGCAACGTAGTAAGTGACGCTGATTTCAGGTCGAATGGACGGGCTCGACTTGGGCGGCACTACCCTCGCACAGAAAATAAACGTAAAATTACAGCGATTTTGCTGTCGTGTTTCGTTGGTGAGTGCGAGACTGGAGGCCCAATGATGCAGATGCATCACTAGCCCGCCATGGTGTGTGTCACCATGCTGCATTTTTGCATTGTATGCAGTCGCAATGAGTATGGTGACCTACACTTTAGGATTCTGCTTATGCTTTCCATCATGCAGAGTAGAATCATTTTAGCAGGGTCAAACATAAAAAAAGCCAAAATCATAGATATTGTATTATGCGCTGTATGATTCTGATAACTGTACTGTGCAATTATACCACCAGTATAAGCAGAGCTAAATATCGTTAATAGTGCATGATGAAAAACTACCACCTACGGAACACCTAAATAATTACAATCACACACTAGTATGCACATACAATAATCACACTCTAACCTTAATAAGTGATAAGAAATATAAACTCACTAAAGAGTGCAAAATAACTACACAGGTATAAAGAAGATTTCATCACTTTTGTTCAGTTGAATCTCAATTATTGTGGTTGCAGCATGTTTTCCAACAAAGTGGTATTAATCACAGGAGCTAGTGCGGGGATTGGTGCTGCTACAGCAGAATGTTTCGCCAAAGAAGGTGCTAACCTTGCAATCGTTGGCAGAAATGAAACTAAACTTAACAGCATTGCCCAACGCTGCGAGAAACTAGGAGCAGAAGTATATATCATCAAGGCAGACATAGCAGTAGATGATGAGGCAAATGTGATTATACAACAAACCATCCATAAATATGGCAAACTTGATGTGCTTATCAATAATGCAGGAATTTATAAACCGACAGATATTGAAAGCAATATGGTTGAAATATATGACGAAACTATGAAAACGAACTTACGCGCTGTTGTTCTTATTACCAGTTTGGCTATCCCCTATCTCAAGCTAAGTAAAGGAAACATCATCAATGTTTCAAGTGTAGACTCAATGAACGTAAAGTATCCAGGGCTATGTGCGTATGGCATTTCTAAAGCTGGCATTGACTATTTTACCAAATCTTTGGCCAAAGAGCTTGGATCATCTGGAGTAAGAGTAAATGCTATCAATCCTGGACCTGTTAATACAGAAATGATAGAAGGATGTGAAGCAGAATTTATTGATTTAACAGTTTTAGGACGAATGTCAGAAGCTACAGAAATAGGTGATTTAATGCTATTTATTGCGAGTGATAAAGCCAAAAGTATAACAGGATCGTGTTATGTAATAGATAATGGTTATTTGTTATAATGTTTAAAATAAATGTTTAAGTCTATAAATTCAGTGTTTGTTTGTTTTACACCAATATATATTTTGACGAGCTAATCATATTATTTAACCTACGAGTTAATAAAATTGATAGGTTAAATTATTAACTTTTATTCACAACATAGCTCTCTATGGGAAGAAGCTAAGTCCATAAAAAGAGCGGTAAAACATTAGGAGAGATCTTGCACTTGAAGTAAAAGCATCACATCTATAGAATTAATTAAATCAATTGTAATTCAAAGATTTATAACAAACAACAAAAAATATCAGAATACTTATACGCACGTATACGCAATCCTACCATATCCTCTGCAGTACCTCTAAGGTTAAACCAATAGTACCTGGACGACCAAGCTATGCTCGGTATTGTTTATTACTAGCTGACCCACGCAACCTCGTTTACATCTCCTATTGCCCGTAGCGTAATAATTTTCTCCGCTCCGCTCCTGTAGGTCTTAGCGTGATGATATATATCCTAAAGCCTTTCTCTATAAATGGGCTATCTAACACTGAAAGAATTTTTCAAATCGGACCAGTGGTTCCTGAGATTAGCGTGTTCAAACAAACAAACAAACTCTTCAGCTTTATATATTAGTATAGATTATTAGCCGACCCACGCAACCTCGATTACGTATCCTATTTCCAGTAGCGTAATCATTTTGCCCCGGTTTTGTAACATTCTTCATTGGTGCTCCACTCCTATTGGTCTTGGCGTGGCCTTCCTCGATAAATGGGCTAACTAACTGAAAGAATTTTTCTAATCAGACCCGTAGTTCCTGAGAGTAGCGCGTTCAAGCAAACAAACAAACAAACTCTTCAGCTTTATATATTAATACTAGCTGACCCACGCAACCTCGTTTGCGTCTCCTATTGCCCATAGCGTAACAGTTTTCCTCCGTTTTTGAAACATTCTTCATTGGTACTCCGCTCCTATTAGTCTTAGTGATAATATATAATCTATAGCCATCCTCGATAAATGTACTATCCAACACCGAAATAATTTTTCAAATCGGAAACGGTTCCTGAGATTAGCGCGTTCATACAAACAAACTCTTATGCTTTATAATATTATTATACATTATAGTATTTAATTAATGTTACTATTAATAAAAATAATTATATTTCTATCATCTGCCACACAACGCTATTTAGTCCCAAACCAAGCAGAGCTTGTACGATGGGTACTATGACTTTTTAATATTATGTTCAATTATTTAGGGTCTATGATTGCTCATCGTAGGCCAGATCCCATTGGGTATATTGATCATAATTTTCAAAACCAACGAACAAGGTCAGTGGGAGTAGTAAAACTGTACACTGTGAAGGAGCTTGGGTATGAAGTACCTACCACACAAAAATGAGAAATGAGAGTTGGATATGAGCCTGCTGGAGCTCGTCGAGACCAGGATTACGTTTCTCCCGTGGTTGAAAAAGTTGTACAAATATATATTTTCGATTTTAATAAAGTAGCTCTATACCAAAGAAAACATTACTATCAAATTGAGAATTTCTTTCAAAATGAAATATTGATAATAAGCGCATAGAAACCACCAAAAATCACGATGACGCTAATCGTTAATGATGAACGTATGTACATAATAATCAGGCGGTGCCAGATCTTATCGATGTTATATATATTTATATAAATTATTCAATACAAATAAATACAATTGGATGGATAATTGATTTAATGAGGAGTAACTAAGGCTACTTTTTTTAGACTAGCTTTGCCCCGCGGTAATTATCTGCGATGGTAAAGATACAACAATAACCATGGGTAACACCGTTCAAGCCAACTAAGAAAAACGTAGATTAAATAGCAAAGAAAATTAAACAACAAATCGGATCATCAACTTTTTTATAAAAGTCCACTCCCTCACAATTTATGGATCACACAAAGTATTCTCCATGTGAGATTTGGATCCACAATATTCAGCGCAGTAGAAAGCGGCATGGCGACCATTTAAACCACTAGGTCACTCATGCAGTCAAAGTTAGTCAGTCACCATCAGTCTATTGCAGTCTATTGCTGGACTTAGGTCTCTCCAAAAATCATCGTGTTGATTCCAATTCAAAAACATTTAAAATTATCAAAGTAGACTTATGCCGTTATCGATTTCATATGAACTTCCAGTTACACTTTTTGCCTTGTCGCTTGCTAAAAATACTATCAGCTCTGCAATCTCTTCAGGATCTGAACATCTTTTCAAGGCCGTAATATCACCAAAATTTTTGATATCTAAATCTAAGTTGTTATTTATGAGAATATTTGTATTTACAGGACCAGGGTTCACAGAGTTCACTCTAACTCCTGATGATGCCAGCTCGAGAGCAGTCAAACGAGTAAAATAGTCCACACCAGCTTTAGCCACACCATAAGAAGGGTAGGCTCTTGCGTATTTGGAGTATTTAGAAGCAATACTAGATGTATTAACTATGCAACCTTTACTTGCAATGAGATGGGAAGTAGCCAGGCTGGTCATGAGTACCACTCCACGAAGATTCGTTTTCAATACTTCATCAAATGTATTCATTAGTGTATTATCTAGTAGCTTTTCTTCCCTGATGATGCCAGCGTTATTAATTAGGACATCGAGACGTCCAAACTCGTCAATAATCTGCTCGATTGCTGCTTTAGCTTCTTCGTCTTTGGATACGTCTGCTTTTATGACTAACACTCGCTTTCCAAAAGCCTTACACTTTTCGGCGACGTTTTGGGCATTGGCTTCATTGTAGTCGAGTATGACGACATCGGCTCCTTCTTTGGCAAAGTGTATCACAGTAGCTTCTCCAATACCCGTACCAGATCCGGTCACAAGAACAACTTTGTTTTCAAATTGCATTATGTAACAAAAACTTTAGTTGTTTTCTAATGTACGCAACTGGCGACTGACTATATGGACAGTAAATATATTTATGCTGGGGTATTTGTAAGACGTTGGCTGAACTTGTGACGTCTGTGTGACTGATTAGGCGATAATAATTATTTGAACCGAACAATGTATTGATAACAAAAAGATAATTATATTATTTATGTATTGTATATTGTCAGCAAGTCGATTAAACTGAAAGTTATCAAACGAGGTTACAATTTCAACCCTTGTTGTTAACCCAACCAAATTCTTGATTACTATCTACTGAAATACAAATTTTATTAAATTACATATTCAAATAACCAGATTTAAGATACATATAGGCATTCTTTCAGCCATCAATGTTTTTTTTAGTTCTTTTCGTTTGTATTTTTTTATAGCGATATACTATCATATTTGTCGTCTGTGTCTCTAAAAGGATTAATTTACAGATCTCAATATTGTGTGAATATTACTTTAAGACTGTATGAAATAAAAAGTGATATGGTCTATTTATAACATGAATATGAAAATTTCGATGTATGTATGGTACGTAAGTTGTTATGTATGTGTACACAGATTCTTAACGTAGATTTTAAGTTTTTAATTCGTAACTGTATTTGGAGAACACAGCACAGTCCATAAAGACAGAGACTAAATAGATAGGAACAGGTATTCAAAACTGATTAAAGATGTTTCGTTGTTAAATTAGTCTGTCATCTCAATCGATTATTCTTACCATTATGTTGTACACACCTCTAACCTCAAACCGACTAACCAAATGCAGGTTTTCCAATAATTTGACTTGATAAATCGTTGCACTGACGGACTTATTAGTAGGTGCATTTTGTATACCTTTGTATACCTATGCGAATAAATATTAAACATGTTAAATTGTTTAGTTTTTTATTCGCATACACATTTCAACCAAAATACAACACACCTAATAAATAAACATGAAACACAATTAAATTTATACACATTATAGGTGTTACTAAATACATATATTTATTAATATTATAATACTAGCTGACCCACGCAACCTCGTTTGCGTCTCCTATTGCCCGTAGCGTGATAATTTTCCCTCGGTTTTGTAACATTATTCATTGTAGCTCCGCTCATTTTGGTCTTCGCGTGATGATATATAGCCTATAGCCTTCCTGGATAAAAGTACTATCCAACACTGAAAGAATTTTTCATATCGGACCAGCTGTTGTCGAGATTAGCGTATTCAAACAAACAAACAAATTCTTCAGCTTCATGTATTAGTATGGATATAGATTCCATAGTTACCAATATTAGCACTTATCAATCATGAGGAAGTTTTATCTTTTCTGTTATGATGTGTGTCACGGAGTCGTTTCTATCAGGCGCTATAGAAATATTCAGTTAGATAACTGAATCTATCTATCTACGAGTATATCTATGGTTCAATTTACATAAATAAATGAATCGCCGAAATGTATGTACGCCAATGATGTACGCACATAACTTACGTTCGACTGCACCAATATAAAAAGTTCTTTTTTTATGTGTTCGTTATCATTAGGTCAAGGTTTGGATACAAAAAAATTGTGTGTGTCAGCTCCGACGCACGACTGGAGTTTACTGACAAAAAAGTACTGGATATTATTAGCAATAAACTCCACTTGGAAAAATACACTGAGGAGTCATTTACAGTCTGCCACAGGCTTGGGCCACTTAGTAAAGATCATCACCGGCCCATCCTAGTAAGGTTCCGCAGCATGGAGCTCAGGTCATCTGTATGGAGAGCCAAAACTGCACTTAAGGGCTCATCCACTTCAATCCGTGAATTCCTGACTAAAGCGAGGCAGACCGTATTTGCTAAAGCCAGGGTTCACTTTGGTACTTGTGCGTGCTGGACACAGGATGGCACGATAGTTATTAAGGTATCAGAAGGCAAGCGGCTCAAAGTCAGTACTATCGAAGAGTAAACTCCAATAAACTCCAATAAAAATACATATATTTGATATTAGGTACTATTATAGGAGAGCGACGAGTGAGTAGTACAGTGGAAGTAATTACTCTTCAAAATTAACTTAGAGGTGGCTTTGTGAACTACAACACTGTAGGACATGCAGATGTACCTTCCTGTCTTGGGTAGGCAGAAAGAACACATCACCGTTTAACCTTTGACCCGCGCTCGCCGATTACGGGTGCTCTAGTACACCGCGGAGCTGGCCGAGTGCGTGTTGGGCCCCGTCGCGTCGCTCTGCCGCCGCGCACTCGCCCACTCACAGGGGCCTCGTCCTCGGCGCCGGCTGCTCCTGGCCGTGTGTCCTTTTTAACAAACCCTTCCCTTATACCTTCTACAAGAATATATATTCAGTTTTAGGGATACATTTGGAATACTTCTTTTGTACACGAACTGAATTAAGTTCACATCTTTAATACGTGACATGTAAAAAATGTTGAAATTACTTCAAAGTGACTAAAGAACACGACCTGTCATATATAAAAATCTTCCCAATGACCGCTAAGTGAAAATTAATTAATGGAGTATTTTAGTAATGTAGTTTGTGATATGATTTTTTTCTGTCACACATTCTCTGCTTAATGTACAATACACAACAGTAACTGTAAATGGATCTCCCTGCGTGTTTGAGTGTGTGCATATTATGTCTTGTTGTAACTTCATAGTAGCTAACTAGCTCTTGGTACGTGCGCACCAAAAAAGTAACGAGGTCATTCATCAGTAGATTTTACCTCTCATATTTTTCTCATACCGGGCGCCTTATATATGAAAATCGATTCTTAAGGAGTAAACTCCAAAAAAACAATTAAAAGATAACGGGAAAAGTCTTTCTTTTTTGTTCGCCACTGTAGGTACACTGCCTGTGGTAAACTGATACAGATATGTTAATATGGTATGGCAGTAAGTAGTTCACAGGGTCAACTAGCAGCTTTTCTTCCAATAACAAATAGACAAAAGAATAATCAAAATCGGTTCATAAACGACGAAGTTATCACACACATAAAAAAATATAAAAACGGTCGAATGAGAACCTCCTCCTTTTTTGTAGCCGGTTAATAAATTAATGAGTAATAGGAAAATACTTACAAAGAAAAACATAAGTAACTGTAAGGTTTTTGTAAGGTTTAATTTAATAAATTCATTTCCCAGAAAGAAAGATTGAGAAAAAAAAAGTTAGAAAATTAATTCAATTTATATTATTTATATATATAAATTCAAGTTTAATAAATTGAAATTATTGCTAGTCGGAAATGAAAAAATAATGCACAAAAAAGTTAAGCGTTTTTCCATTTTACAAAATTAAACAGATTTTGAAGGTTTTTAATGAAACTACATATCTAGACGTCTTCGAGTCTCCCAGAAAACCAAAAGATCCTTTTAATTGATTATGTTTTTAATGTGTGTATGAGTAAATCCAAGGTCAAGGGCGATTGTTATTTGATTAATCAACCAGGATTTCCTTGAGATTCAAGCCTTACGCATCTATTCTGAGTATCTTCTATAGTTCAAAAGTCAATAAAAAACATCTCAGAATCTCGTGGTAGGTTGTAAACTTTATTCGCCATACATTTTAGTTAAATAAATGATACTTAGCTAACGGATACGGATTTCTCAAGGTCAATATCATTAGCGGACTTTTGGGCCGACTGTTGTTAAGCATTGAATAGCAATAGTCTGTTAAGCATTGAATAGCAAAAAACAAATGACATTATCTACAAATGCAATAAACCTCAATTCGTAGAACTGTATTTAAGAATGTCTAGTGAGCATACATAGTAAAAGTATTAAAAAAGTAACTAAGTAAGAACTACTCGTTATAAGTTGTAAAGGAACTCATTGAATATTGATTCTTCTATTTACTAGAACTAACAGGTCAGGTCAGGTACAATTTAGTGGAGAAATAAATTACACAGACTGTCTCAGAGGTGCAGTGGTAGTAGATACGGTAAAAAGGTATATTTGTATTTATATTAGTTATCTACTACCGCTATTAAATATAAGGTCTGCTTAGTGTGGGATTAGATGGTGTTGTGTGTTAGATGTCCGAAGGTATTTATGTACTAGTGGTTTCCCGCGGTTCCGCACGCGGATATTTCGGTTATCGCGGGAAATAGTAGCATATGTGTTATTCTGATATATAAGCTATAATATTGTCAAGTGTCATCCAAATCCGTTCAGTAGTTTTTTGCGTGAAAGACTAACAAACATTCATCCATCCATCCGTACTTACAAACTTTCGCGTTTATAATTAATATTATAATTAATCTATACTAATCTATACTAATGTATAGGTAAGTATAGATTTACAGAGATTGGGATCAAAATAGTACATAACATTTTGTTCCTTTTTGAAAAAGTTTACATTATCTTATTTTTTAGCTTCGCCTTGACATTTCAAATGTTCTTCGTTAAGGTATCCAGGTGTTAAAAATTGGTTAAAAAGAAACGTTGATCACTGTTCACAGCTCTTTCCTTTCTACTTACCTCAATCTTCTAACATTCCTATATTCAAATTTAAGGTTTAAGATAAAAAAAAAACATTAACACAGTCTGTAACTAATTTTGTATAACTAATTTTATTAGAAAATAATACTCTCACTTTCCAAATATACTATACAAAAGTCTTTAGTTATTAGTATTCGTTTAATAGCCAAGAAAATATTACATAAGACTTATACCGTTATCAAGCGCATATGAACTTCCAGTAACACTGTTAGCCTTTTCGCTAGCTAAAAACACTATTACATTTGCAACCTCTTCAGGATGTGCACATTTCTTTAAGGCTGTAGTTTCACCTACTTTAGCTGCATCTACGTCTAAGTTACAATTAATGTGTATATTTGTAAGTACAGGTCCAGGGCTCACAGCATTCACTCTAACTCCTGACGGTGCCAATTCGTAAGCTGCTTCTCTAGTGAAATGTTCCAAGCCAGCTTTAGCTATACCATAACAAGGAAAGCCTCTCAAGGAGTTCAAAGATTTAGTAACAATACTTGATGTATTCACAACAGCTCCTTTGCTCTTGATCAGGTAGGGAGTAGCTAAACTGGTCATTAGGATAGCTGCCCGAAGATTTACACTTAATACTTCATCTATATGATTCATTATAGTACCATCTATCAGCAATCCTCCTCTGACGATACCAGCGTTATTGACTAGAACATCTAAACGTCCGAATTCATTTATAGTCTTCTCAACCGCAGCTTTAGCTTCATCATCTTTAGATACATCGGCTTTTATGACCAAAACTCGTTGCCCGAACTCCTTGACTTTTTCAGCAACTTTTCTGGCGTTGGTTTCATTGTAGTCGACTATGGCTACATCTGCTCCTTCCTTAGCAAATTGCAGTACTGCAGCTTCTCCAATTCCTGATCCAGAGCCGGTGACAAGAACGACTTTATTTTTAAATTGCATTGTTTTGTATAAACTGGTCTGTTAATTGATGAAACGTTAGTGACTGAATCTCGACTACACTAACCAAGTTTTTATTTGTCAAAGTATTTATAAGAGTACAGGTGACCTTGAGTTCTCCGTCGTGCTATGGCGAGCGATAAGATTATTAGGATCTAACAATGTATTGATAACACATAGACAAATCCTATAGCGTCGTTTAAATAAAATTTAATAAAATTACTTAGTTTACGAGATGAAGTTTAGCTTGCAATTATAAATTATCAAATATTGTAATTGGTGCATTTTATTCTTACACTAGCCGACCCACGCAACCTCGTTTGCGCCTTATATTGCCCGTAGCGTGAAAATTTCCCCCGTTTTTGAAACATTCTTCATTGTTGCTCCGCTCCTATTAGTAGTAGCGTGGACTATCCAACACCGAAAGAATTTTTCAAATCGGACCAGCGGTTCCTGAGATTAGCGTGTTCAAACAGACAAACAAACAAACAAACAAACTCTTCAGCTTTATATATTAGTATAGATAAGACTTGTTTCAACAGTAAGTAATTAATTTCTTTCCACTCTCTAATTTATATTTAACTATTAGAAAGAAAAACTTACGCACCAATAGGAGACTTAATGAGTTCTTTTGGTTTGAATACATTTATAAAGAATGTGTTTGTACTATGTTGAATAATTTGTATTTATGGTAAAATTATTTGTTTTAAGCATTAAGTGTTAAACATTTAAGTAAATTAGAAATACCCATACTAAACTCTAAAATTCAACAGTACGTCTGTCTGTCAGTTACGCTTTCAAAGCTAAACTTACGCCGATTTCAATGATATTTGGCAAGGAAATACTTTAATTCTTGAGGTAGGACATGGGCTACTCGGTACCGCGATAATCACTAAAAACAGGGGGGGGGAGCCGCGTACAAATCTAGTATTTCTATACTTTTATATGTGCAAGTAACAAATGTTTAAACAATAGCGAATTGAAATTAGTAACCTTCGGATGAACGAAGTAACGAAGGTCATTAAAGCGTACATATGTAGTTAAATATGACGCACTTATATCTCTTATGTCACAAATATCCGCAGGTAACTATAGCCGCTGACCACCATGTAACACGTGAGCTCATTATCCATACTAATGTTATAAATTCGCACCTCCGTCGGTATCTTACATTTTCACGGACAAATGGCTGCACCGATTTTAATAAAATTTAACATGGAGATACTTTGATTGTTGAGGAAAGACATATGGATCAGTTAAATACGATAAACGGAGCCGTTGCCAATAGCTAGTGTACTATAAAATGATCCCTAACAATAAGACATAGAAGAAAATAAAATTAAATATTTAGGAAGTAAACAAAATACAATTCATAGTTTCAAGTATATCCTACTTCACACTTATATTATTTAGGCGATAGTCTGTGAGTGTGTATGTTTGTTACTTCTTCACGCAAAAACTACAGGATAGATTTGGATGAAACTTTACAGTAATATAGCTTATACATCAGAATAACACATATGCTACTATTTGCCGCGATAACCGACATATATGCGGGCGGAGCCGCGGGCAACAACTAGTACATAATAAATACCTTCGGACATCTAACACACAACACCATCTGATCCCACACTAATCAGACCTTATATTGAATAGCGGTAGTAGATAACTGATATAAATACAAATATACCTACTTTTTTACCGTATGTAGTACCACTGCACCTCTGAGACAGTCTGTGTAATTTATTTCTCCACTAAATTGTACCAAGTACCTGAGACCTGTTAGTTGTAGCGGGCGGAGCCGCGGTCAAGAACTAGTACCTACTAAAAGTATAATTAATTAAAACTGCTGACCCACGCAACTTCATCTTTGTCTCTCTTCAATCAAATTCGGCTTTTATTGGTCTAATCATGATATTAACTATTTTATCTTATGTACGCCAGTAAAAAACACATTCAAAGTACATATATAGTTTCGTAGTTCAACGT
The DNA here is from genome assembly GCA_905220595.1 of Spilosoma lubricipeda. Lineage (NCBI taxonomy): Eukaryota > Metazoa > Arthropoda > Insecta > Lepidoptera > Erebidae > Spilosoma > Spilosoma lubricipeda. Next base: position 15,800,387 of record HG992293.1, on the reverse strand, counting down.
GACACGACAATTATGTATTACTAGCTGACCCACGCAACCTCGTTTGCTTCTCCTATTGCCCGTGGCGTGATAATTTTCCCCCGGTTTGAAACATTTTTTATTGGTGCTCCGCTCCTATTGGTCTTAGCGTGATGATATATAGCCTATAGCCATCCTCGATAAATGTACTATGCAACACTGAAGGAATTTTTCAAATCCGACCAGCAGTTCCTGAGAGTAGCGCGTTCAAACAAACAAACAAAGAAACAAACAAACTCTTCAGTTTATATATTAGTATAGACTAGCCGACCCACGCAACGTCGTTTGCGTCTCCTATTGCCCGTGGCGTGATAATTTTCCCCCGTTTTTGAAACATTATCCATTGGTGCTCCGCTTCTATTGGTCTTAGCGTGATGATATATAACCTATAATCTTCCTCGATAAATGTACTATCCAACACTGAAGGAATTTTTCAAATCGGACCAGCGGTTCCTGAGATTAGCGCGTTCAAATAAACAAACAAACAAACTCTTCAGCTTTTTATATTAGTATAGATAATTGACATTAAGACACGACTTCTGGGGGCTATTATCTTCTTTCTCTTTCCAACAAATTTATATGGGATCGAGGCTCTTTTGCCAGTTTTTTTCCACATTTAAAACAAAGTTGAAATGGAATGAAATCATTGTGCAATAGTGATATGAGATGATAATTCTATTCGGCTTTAGTTAACTGCTCAACTAATATGAAGCTATCTAATCATAAGGTATTGCTACCTCTATTCATAGATTGTAGATTATATCGCTATCATTAAAATACACCAATATATGTAGTTTTCATTAACTTTTCATATTACGTCCATATATACCCATTCCGTGGGAGAGCCACGGCTCGGCAAGCATGGGTCTACTCGACCTCGATGGGAGCCTCACAGAAAACCGGTGTGAAACAGCGCCTGCGATGTGTTTCACCGAGTGAGTGAAAATATCGGAGGCCCATACCCCAATCCCTCTCCCCATCCCCCAAAAACCGGCAACGCACTTGTGACGCCTCTGGTGTTGCGGGTGTCCATGGGGGGGACCAACCACTGAACTATACGCTAAGGCGAATTTACTTTCGGTTAGACAACTAGTCAACAACAACTATGATCCGCATTTAAACAATCGTAACAAATCTAATGATTTTAGTAAACAATCCTTCAAAACTATGACGAGGTCGAAATGCAAAGAAAAATTGACAAAGTGGCTTCTTCCACTTAACTATGTACGCATAGAGATGTTGCACAGGATCATATCGTAGGCAAGTAAATAGAAACAGAACACACATCCAAACATTCACACACGCACACACAAACATTTCACATGCACAACACACACAAAAATCTCTAAAATATTTATTGTTCCTTCCTAAAATTACGTTGCGGGGCGACGGTAATCGTTTTCCCATTTTTTATACATTTAAATATAACTAAATATATATCCGCGACACAAGCCTTGAGCTTAGTGCGGTAACCGTCGATTAAGTTTGAACCTGTGAATTGTTTTTGTACAAATAAATAAATAAATAAATAAATAAATTATCTAATGATGTGTGGGTATGTAATAATTTAACAAGTCGAGTGTGAAGTGGGTATATATTTGTTTGTTCTTAAACAATGAATCAAAATTCTTCATACAAATGTTGATAGCCATAAAACATTTACATATCTGCGCTAAGTGTTCCGTTTCCAAGTCACAAATGTGACAAGTAAAATTTTAACAAAAATAAAACCGACTTCAAGGTTTGACAAGATTTCTCTAGGATGGCATCATCAAATCTTAGTGTTCTTATCATGGTATCACAGTTGGAATATCTCCTTTACAATAAAAAAATATCATCAAAATCGGTTCATAAACTACGAAGTTATCCTCGAACACACCTAAAAATATATACGGTCTAATTGAGAACCTCCTCCTTTTGTTGAAGTCGGTTAAAAACTCTTTCTATGAACCACAAATTGTTGCTATAAATATGGGTGTTCCTTGTGTTCCTTTCGCGTATGTTTATAAAGTCACCCGCGACGCAATACGTAATATATCTAATTCGGAAACTGTCTTTAAATAAACAAAAATGAGAAAAAAAAACCATTCTTCTGTAGACAAAATCGAAATTCTCAATTTCAGCATAGAGTTACAAACGTTTACAATGCACATTCATATGTCTATGATTTTATCGAAACTATTTCGATCAATTAAACTTACCCTATTTCAGTTCACTGCTGGATTAACACCTTTCCTAAGGTACCTACTCTAATGTATCCGGTCCAACCTTCCACATTTCCATTCAGTTCATCCTAGCTTCACACTTCTGGTAATCAATTAAGTTCAGTGACATAATCAGTCATCGACATTTCGGCAGTTGTAGAAAGACCATTGATACTGTTACGTTGCTGTTCATTTTGCGAGCTATTTTCTTTCGTCGTATGATATATTCCATGAGAACAATATTTGACGAAGCTAAGAACACTTCTACTTATTCATGCCAAATAGAATTTCGAAATTGACACCTTCAAACACTTTCGTCATATCTGTTCAAATTGTACAATGTTTTTCTTTTCAACCCTTTTATATAACTTGGAGAAACAAATTGTATACAGCTAATTCAACTCATTGTGCTTATATTTACGTAACGAAAACCTATTATTCTGGTTCTGAGCAGTTTGCATTCATTTTTATGTCAAGTTGTTACATCGTCGTTGCTTACTCTGTTGCCACTCTGGCATAAGTGAGCACCAGCGACTAAGAGACCGACTGAAGATCTGAATATAAAACATAATACGTTAGATAGTAACTACAATACATTCAGCACAAAAGGGTGGACTTAAACGCCGTAGAGAATCAACGTGCAGTATTAAACCAGATGGTTCTTCAGTATTTGAGAATAAACTAGGCAAAGCAGACAACTAGTAGATTTCTTGATTTGACATTAAATGATTTCAAAGTGAACTCAGGAAGAATTTACCCGAATGTTGCTATATGTAGAATACTAGCAGACCCACGCAACCTCGTTTGCGTCTCTCATTGCCCGTCGCGTCATATTTTTCCCCGTTTTTGAAACATTTTTCATTGGTGCTCCGCTCCTATTAGTCTTAGCGTGATGATAGGTAGCCTATAGCCTTCCTCGATAAATGGACTATCTAACACTGAAAGAATTTTTCAAATCGGACCAGTAGTTCCTGAGATTAGCGTGTTCAAACAAACAAACATACTCTTCAGCTTTATATATTAGTACTAGCTGTCCCGGCAAACGTCGTTTTGCCATAACTACTAATAAATTAAAAATTAATTAAAAAAACATTGTCCAGCGGACAAAATTGTGAATCTAAACCATTCCCAGATCCCCTTGAACACACACAAAAAATTTCATCAAAATCGGTCCAGTCGTTTGAGAGAAGTTCAGTGACATACACACTCACAGAAGAATTATATATATAAAGATAGATGTTGGCCAAAAGTAATCTACACTTAAGGCTCGTATCTTAGTTAAACCCGTTATCAGTAAGTGATGTTGTTGTCATATTTAATTTTAATTAAAGTTTTATTTAACTGCCTCGGTGGTGTAGCGATAGCGTATGCGACTGCTGTGCTTGTCTCGGGTTCGATTCCCGGATCGGACCAAATGTTTATATGATCTGTAAATATTTGTATCGGAGTTTAGATGTTTTCTATGTATTATATGTATGTATTTACAAATATGTAATTATATCAATTGTTTAGTACCAATAACACAAGCTATGATAAGTTTGGGACTAGATGGCGTTGTGTGTTAGATGTCCGAAATATCTTTTTTTATTATTTATATTTTTTTTAAAGGGTCTTTGCCGACCTGCCTAATAATTATGATCACTTTTAGACCAATAGGTGCCGAACATGTTTGAAAAGAGACATAGTTTGAAATTATTGTAGCGAGGCTCAGCCAGTAACTTGCTAAGTTATTTTCGTTATAAAAATGTAGTCCTAAATACTAATGCTTACGGATATAATCTTAATTTAATAGGTTTCTGATATGAGAGTTAAACCAGGCATTTATTCTACTTGTTTGAGAACTAACTACAAGCAACTAGAAGATTCCCCTTATATAACATTAAAATCTTTCAAAGTGCACTCACGGAGAATTATCTGAATATTGCTAGATCACTTAAGGCTGGAATCTTAGTAAAAACGGTTATGGGTAAATGGTGCTGTTGTCATCCGGGCGCTAATAACCGACGTAAATATCGCGCTTAATATTAAATGACTACAACGATAGAGGCTCGCTGTAAGAGCGTTTTCACATTATCCGATCCGATATCGTCGCGGGTGCTGATACGATATCGGATGAAGTAAAATGTATGTACATGTCGGCTCCGATACCCGATATCGAGCCGGACAATATGAAAGACGGATACATATTTCATACATTTAACTTCCTCCGATATCGTATCCGATGTCGGATCGGATAATGTGAAGTGAAAACGCTCTAAGGATGAGAGTACATTGTTTTTTTATCGTGTTGTATCTTAATAGATTAGCTCACTGATATGCTAGAGTCGAGAAAGAATTCTTAATTCAAAACTGCCTAAAGATATTTGTCTGTCTGTCTACACTTCCAAGTCAGTGCCTTTTTTCTGGGTATAATTACACTTTTAATTGAATAACAAAAAAAGCTCAATAAAAATCAGCTCTTTTAATTAAGAACTCTGTTTAAACAGATAAAGAGAAATACACGTCTTAGACTTTTTAACTCTTCCTTTTTGCGTCAATCTTCAAACAGACTATAATTTTAAACAAATTTCCACCAAACTAGTTAGTAATTATAATACATAAACTCGAATATTACACGCTACAAAGAGGAACAATTCATAACACTAAAATTATAAAGCAAAATGAACTCAAGCTCCAAAAACATAATAATGTAAGCGGCGCTTAAGCCAAGGCGATACGAAGACGCTGGAGATAGTACTTGGGGGTCATCGCAAACAAATGAGGGGTGTAAATCCTACCCACCTCCACCCCTTTGCTGGTAGGTGTACCCCCTACAGGTACCACTTGCTCAACCCTTTCTTGGCTAACATATGGGTTGTATTACTTGAATTAGTGTAAAGTGTGGATATGATATAATTATGTTTACCTAGAACAAAGGAAATTTTCATATGCTAAATATACATGTAGTAAATCAAAGTAAGTATGCTTAATATAATATATTTTTTACATAATTTTACTCAAACTTCATGATTAAGTATGACATTTCCTCGCAACAAATAAACTGACATAGAATAATCTCTGTTAGTTCATTCCAGTTAATCTCTGGAACAGCTGAACCATGTGCAATCAGGAATTAGTTTGAAATATCAGATTTAATATAAATGCTTATGGAAATAAGAGATTTTCTTTAAATTTTAGGCTAAACTAATGTTACTAGCTTAAAAATCTGCTTTAGAAATTTGCATTTTTTTTTTCATTTAATGTAATGAACTGGCACATATTGAAATAGGAATCTGCGGGATTGCTACAATGTACCTTTTTGTTTGTGAGTATCCGATATTTCGGCGCTGTTGCAAGCGCCATGATCACGGAGTAACTGAAGATCTTGCGGGTGGGCTGTTATTGGCAGACATATCGGTCTACCCTCTTTCGTAGTCTTTTATTACGATCGTCCCCGGTACCATATATATATATATTTATTTATCACGTACCTTTTTGTTTGGATACTCACAAACAAAAAGTTACATGGTAGCAATCCCGCAGATTCCTATTTTAATGTTACTGACCATGAAAGTTTAAAACAATATAACTGCCACATAGTTCACCTGCCGGAGTTGTGATTTCTTTCTTTTGTTTTTAGTAAATTTTAAAGTCTTTTTAAAGTCCTATCCATGTCCAATGAATCCTTGGTTTACCTCTCTGTACAGGCACACGCGGTTAAGACAACTGAAGTGTTTCGGACGTCGCGCCGGATTTATCGCCGGACGGTATTGGTTCCGTTTTGTGTGTACCCGTACCTAATGCTTTACATAATGCTTGATGGCTTTGAGAATCTCATTTGTACGTATATGTACCAACATAAGAGAATTACAGAGTTCTTATGTTGGTGTTTGTGTGAACTGCTCATGAACGTGATACAAAATTATTATTAAATAAATACTGCATCTCTCTCCAATATCTTTGAAAGTTTTTTTGTAATAATATACTTTCAATTGTCAGCACTTGATGGAACTTATAAATCAAAATTAACAAATATTCCGGACATCAAACACACAACGCCATCTAGTCCCAAGCTAAGCAGAGTTTATGGGTACTAGACGACTGATATAAATACAAATTTTTTTTTTTTGTAAATACATACGTATTACACATAGAAAATACCCAAACTCCAAAACAAATATTTGCAGATCATACAAACATTTGGTCGGACCCGGGAATCGAACCCGAGACCTCAAGCACGGCAGTCGTATACACTACGACTGCGCAACTGAGGCACTTATTGCAGTACATTCTTTTCTTCTTGCAATACATTATCAATTGTTGATAATGCCATATGGCGGAACCGGTCTGGTGTAATTTAAAATTAAAATGATGAAATAAGTACAAGTGAGTTTGATTTTAGAATCCTTGCGAGTTATTCCAGAATTGTTCCGGACAAGTTTTAGTTACACTAGCATTTAGATGTTCGAAGGAAAATGAAAAGATTCAGATAAGATGTAGAAAAATCACATTTTAAAACCAAAAATTTGTAAACTTACATAAAACCTAGTCTTTAGTTCAACTTTTGACATAATACTATAAATTAAAGATCTCTGGTTCATCAAGGTGCTATTGTCAGGCCTAAACGACTTTGAAAATCGTATAGGCCTGAAAAGAGCGTACCTGAGCGTAACGGGAGTACGCTCTTTTCAGGCTGAGGTTGCCCCTAAGAAGTAAAAACTCGTCATCTTGAGTTGATTAGTGACCACGGATGACCCCTCTGCATTTTGTAAATATAATGTAAATATCATATGCAAGACGACTTTACTCTTAAATCATCAAAAAAAATATGCGACCTTGCCAAACCAAGTTCAAGGCCATCATCAATCAATACATTTAGTAAAATCGTAACTGGTCGCCGTCCGTACATGAAAGATTTCAAAAAAAATCCATAAAGGGGACCTTAATGAACGCAATAGAACCCAAAGCAACGATTTTTATATGTTTTCGCTCTTTATCTGTATGTCTGTTTGTCTGTACGTTTGTGCACGCTAATCTCAGAAACGGCTCAACCGTTTTGGAAGCGTTTTTCACTAATGCGTTGCGGATGGCTCCACTTAACATTTAGTGTTCATTTTATTGCAATCGGTTTATAGATAAAGAAAACTTAAATATATAAAAGAATAATTACCGCGATAGTGACCGCGAGTAACGCGGGCGGAGCTGCAGGCATAAGGCTAGTTTATAGTAAACTATCTGACAGGCGCAACCTCGTTTGCGTCTCGCGTTTTTTAAACATTGGTCTTATCATGATGATATATAGCCTGTTGCCTTCCTCGATAAATGGGCTATCTCGTGGCTATCTCATACTGAAATATTTTTTCAAATCGTACCTGTAGTTCTTGAGATGAGCGCGTTAAATCAAACAAACTCACAAACTCTTCAACTTTATTAGTATGTATAGATAACAATATTTAGCAGACTGACACATTTTATCAAAAAAGATTATTATCGAATGGTTTTTATCATGACATTGAAAAGCTGTTGTATTCTTTAAGTCGATATCTATGATGATATATAAGTGAATTTAGAGGCTCTGATAACTAGAATTATTGGGGGTCATATTAGACAACACTATCTCGTCATAAAATGACTGCCTCGTTGGTCTCGCGGTTGGCGTGAGCGACTGCTGAACATGAGGTTTCGGGTTCGATTCCCGGGTCGGACCAAATGTTTGTATGATCTACAAATATTTGTTTCGGAGTTTGGGTGTGTACAAAAAAACAAAAGAAAAGTATGTATGTATTAGTATCAGTTGTCTAGTACCCATAACACAAGCTCTGCTTAGCTTGGGACTAGATGGCGTTGTTTGTTTAGATGTCCGAAATATTTATTTATTTAAAACCGGCTGATACTAACACAACTAAGCTCATGTCGTAGATTTTAAGTAAGGAATGCTAAGTTTAGTGAGATGAATTATTTTTCCCATAAATACTTCATCTCCTTTTAGTATTTTGCATTAGGCTTGCAGTAATTCTATACGGAATTGTAATACTCATTCTCTGTGGTAGAAAATTTATTTGTCTTGAGGGCATTGAATTGTCGTTTAGTTCTTAAGTTCTTTAAAACTAGAACGAACATTCTGATCCTATGAGCTAAGTGTTCTAACCCCAAATTATCCAAAAACATGAGTAACGTATATTTAAGTAAATTCAGGCTTATTTTCAGAGCTGTTGCAATATAAAAATATAAAAATCTTGCAATTTTGAGTAATAACGGTGCATGATTGGCGCAAAACGAGCATCTGTGGAGTTTCTTCTCCATTAAGGGTAGGCTGCACTTGGAACTGGCGACTAGAATCACTCGATTTTTTAATATAGACTATTCATAATTACCTGTAAAAAAAAGTGCCTATTTGAATAAAATCTTTTTGACTTATACTTTGAGCCTCCGGCTACGGAAGCAAGATATTCAACAAGTTTTTAATATATTATTATAAATTATTGTATTTCATTAATACATATATTTTGGTTGCAAAGTCGAGGCGCTAAACTAATGCATTTTTTTTAAATACAACTCTCGCCATAGTAATATGTTATCCTGTGTCGCGGAGGGCTTTACAAACATACATGAAACGGATACAAAGAACACCCAGACTCAGAACAACAATTTGTGGATCACACAAAGTGTTGCCCAATGTAAGATTTGAATCCACAACACTTGGCGAAGAGGCAAGCGTCGTGACGATCGTTAAAACCACTAGCCGAACCATGTAGTCAAGCAAATAAATATAGTGCTAAAAATATCAATCTCAGTTCAAGATTAATACATAAAAATACAAGTTCCAATTACTAATAATAGCAAAGAAAAACAACAACGCATCGTCTCAAAATTCATCTCACAACCCAATACTGAGTTAGATCAATCATTGTAATTACGTCCCCGTTTCCCCAAGAATGGGCGACAAATACTACAATTTTTTATCATATAACGTTCGTTGGCCCAATTCCCAAGTCGGGCCCGCAAAAGTAATAGATAGCTGCTATGAAACAATTCTAACGGTAATTGGGGTAGACGCCTCGTGAGGTCCTCTGACACTCTTGACATATGACGATATTGTGTAAATTGTATACCCATATTTCGTACGTGACAGAAACTGGTGGTGTCACCCTATTTTGGATTTGAAGATGGGCGTATTGTATTTGTTGGATTGTTATATTTATTTGTGATAATCTGTCGCTTTCTTTATTTTTTAAAGACAACTCCTGTACTAAAAACATGCTGCCGGGGATGTAATAAACAGGTATAAAACGAACACACCCAACACCTAGACTCAGAGCGACAGTTTGTGTATCATAGATGATCACAAGTTTTTTTTTCCGGGAATTGAACCCATAAAACTCAGCGTAATCGGAACTCCATGATTGCCGTACTTATGTGTTTGAAAATATGTCAGAAAATTAATCAGCAACTGTTTATCTATTTCGTTCTACCTAGTTTAGAATCAAACGACCTACACTCGGTCTAAGAGTTTAAAAAGACTAAAGAATTAGAAATGCTGCCATAGCCTTATATCTTTTACTGTGTATATATTAATCCTAAATGTGTCAACAAACTTGGATAACTAAATTTAGTCACAAATGAAACGCCAACCAAACTTATCGAAATGACGTAATCAAATTAGGTGCGAAAATATCTCCATCAGTCAGAAACACACGAATATCCCACACAATGCACGTAGCAGTCTAATGCCCGCGACACACGCGAATAAATATTGTTTGTCGTATCATAAATAAGGGCCGAGACAGACGGGACACACGTCACCTTTTGATACATTTCCACTGTCGTTATTAATGACAAGTCATCGGTGCTGTCCCACAGGGCAAGGCCAGGGTTGTCCACAACATCTAATTGCATCCGTATGTTAATAAGAGAAATGTGTGATACAGTTATTGTTTTAAGTTTACTGTATGTAGTCTTTCAAAGTCCTTAAAAATTACTTTTTATTGACTGTATGTAGCTTAAATAAATAATTTTAACTTTAAGTTGGTATCAACCAATCACCGTCCACTGTTGAACGAAGGTCTACCCTAAGGAGTACCAATTAGCCGGTTTTTGGGCAGTCCGCATCAATCCGCTGCCAGCAACTTTCTTCAAATCATCGGTCCATCGTGCCGCAGGGAATTTATGTTATCTTTTATTTTTTCACTAACAAAAACGAATACATAACAAGAATTATTTAATTTGGTGCAGCCGATCAGAAGTTACGCGCATACATACATTTGGGCTATTTATTTATATATATTTAGATCGGTATTCTGTGAGACTATGGTATCAAATCGGCGGTCGAGCTGGAGCATATTTACCGAAGCATGGCCCTCACAATTTATTATTTGTACCTTAACAATAATATTTTTTCTTAACAGTCAGTTAACCAACGTGAATTTGTAAACATCTATTGTTCTCATCGTCTTAGCATAGCCCTGCCAAGAATAATTATAATCATACGACATGAGAGTAACACTTTTCTTTGGCTAATTGCTTACAATGGAACAAGTGATAATTTTAACTATTTTCAGGTTTTAAATGAGTCCTCAAATCTCATAACAAGAATACTTTGACCAATTTCTTTCACTGGACAGCCCTAGCGTTTCTTTGAGACCTGCCCAGCATAATAATAGATCAGGGTGGCATCGCCAGTTTGCCACCCTTTAATACCGTGTGAGAGTTTCGGTAAATTTATCAATAGTATTATATCGCGAGCACCGAGCACTCGCCACTCCTTTATATTTTATTCAGACTACGCAATTCTCACATTGATCTGTTGAGGAAGTCCAAATATATCTTGCTGCTGTAGGTACTTGTGAGACATTTTTTTTTTGTGGGATGGGGAGGGGGTGGGATAAGGTATTGGAGTATGGTCCTCCGGAATCCTAACTCACTCGGTGAAACACAGCGCAGGCGCTGTTTCACACCGGTTTTCTGTGAGACCGTGGTATCACTCCGGTCGAGCCGCCCCATTCATGCCGAAGCGTGGCTCTCCCACGCAACAGTCTTAATATAAAGATATTTTTGACCCAAATATCAACGTAAATATCTAGAAAATATGTAGGTACTAGTACTAGAAAAGACAAACAATTAAATATAGAAAATAATAAGTTAAAATTAGAATGGCATATTAAAGTTTATGGACTATACGGCCATGGGGACAAATGTTTATGCAGGATCCATATTTATATCGAATCGAACCAAGCGGCGTGCAATAAGAGAAGCTAATGTCGAGCAATTAATTGCGATAGACCGTTGATGATGATACAGAATCAGTCTTCACAGCCGGAATTTTGGAATAGGTACAAAGTCAAATCAGTACCTACCTATAATCGGAAGAGACCAACGAACCGTTATTGTATACATCCAGGCAAGTATGCTTCTAGATCACTTAAAAAACACAAGTCATCCTTTCATCAATCACACAAATTATATCTCAACATGTAAAACTTTATAGTGGAATCAAAGAGTTCAAAGTAACAAAAGGAGAAAGGTTCGTTTTAACGTAAACAGCGATACAAGATTCTTAATCACACTTCGACTCAGAGCGCCCACTCATTCACTGCCAAGAGCAATACACAAACCTTTAAAACATACAAAATATTAAATTACACAAGAAAATTCAAGTACGAAATCTTGTAGAATGGAATTTATCGCCTCCTATACATTGTTTTATTTATAAGAAAGTATGGGCCGTGCTCAGGGAGATGAAATTACGTGATACCATTCCGAATCAAAGTGATATACTGCTACGGAATGCGTCTATGTGGCATGTGGGCACAATCAGTAACCTGTGTGTGAGTTTTGTTTTCACTTCACTTACGTCAATTTACAACAAGTACAAACATGGCAATCCATTGGTATTAATTTGTAGCATTATTCCATAAATATTTAATTAGATAAATATAAATGAAATGGAATGAAATGAAATCATTTATTCTGCAATAAGGTTATATAAACACTTTTGCAAGTTAAACTTTTTTTTAGCAGATGAGTTCAGCCTTTCCTAACTGGACTAGCCCTGAGAAGAAAGGACGAAACAAACTCAGGGATCATTTGGGAAATTTGGGTCTGGATAGCCATACGTTCGTGTTGTGCCCAAGTTTCATCCATCACAGTTGCCTGTCCTTGGACCGGTTCGACACATGTCATATGATCACAACAATTAAGTTTACATGGTTTTGACATGACTTCAAAAATAACGTTTTAATTTTGATTTTTCCAATCTGAATTGATAATTCTGGAAACTGTCATCATCATCATCAGCCTATCGCAGTCCACTGCTGGACGTAGGCATCTCCAATTGCGCGCCACATGGTTTGATCCTTAGCTTTTGCATCCAGCTCCTGCCAGCCATCTTGCGTCATCACTTTAGTTATATTAAATTAGTATAAAAAAAACTAATGAGAACATTATATTTTTCTTTATTCCTGAATCCTACTGAAAAATCACCCTACGTTTTACTCTATTATGTGGTTGGATAAACCACAGAACAAAAGAAATTCTCCTCTTCTGTGGGATAAACTGTATCGATTTTAAAAAGTACAAAGAAGGTAGGAATATTTGTGTAACATATATATTTTTTAAGGAAGATTACAGATACACATTAGCAATCACACTACAACAGACCTAGGGAATTACATTGAATTGTGAAGTGCACCTATAGCTTCCTCATTTTTGCAATAGCCGAAATCAGGAAACAAAAAACAATGTAATGATAAAAATCTGCTGGGATCAACAGAAGTATTGAACCCAGGAATATCAATTGTATTATTTGAAGAGTAACTAAACGTGATTTGTTTTTGAAAATGATCTTTAGATAGTTTCTTCATAATTTCAAAGTGGGAATGAAATCCTGGCACTTGCGTCAATGTAACTTTACGCCTCGTCACGTAATCAATCAAAAACCCGATACAAATATCATCATTTAGCTTTAGCGTACCACACACGTCGTTGAATGCGTTTATAGCAACTATACTATACGTTTTCAGAGCTAAGCCCTTGCTAATACAAAAACCGGCTCTTCCATTAGCAAACCAAAACACGTTATCATAGACTCCCCGTCGCGTATAATTTAAATAACTGTACACCAACCGCATAGGACTGAAAGAAGACCTTTTTCCCAAATACCAATCCTGATTATAATTGTATTCTTGCAAGACAGCAACCAAGCGTGGCACATTGACATAATTATCGTCATCAAAATGGCAAAACCATTTTTTATCAATTCCTGCGTAGTATGTGAGTTCCATTTCCATTTTACAATTTAACCCGACCCTGTTCCGTTGCGAGGAGCAGTTTGTATGTATCACGTGTCCATTCGTTTGGTTTTGTAATTTCATATCCTCTTCATCCGTAAAGAACCAAGTTTGTTCCTTCGCTAACTGAAACCATGTCTTCAATATTATCGGAAGTCGTGTGGACGCCAGATTCTTCGATGTTTTCACACTTATAAAAATATCATCCAGAGTTAACTTTTCCATGTCAGCAATTAGTGATAAATTTATAGAAACTGTTTTCTTTTGCGATGCAAGGATGAAGGTAGTCTGGTAAGACAATATTAGGAAAAATCCAAACACAAATAATCCTAACATTGCCAGTTTAAGTTTCCTGTATCTAAGACTACGTATTCTTGAACGAGCCATTGAATTGAATAAATAATGCTTATGTTTACATTCAGACAATATTTCTTAACTGAGCATTGTCATGATAAGCTTTGTCAAGTTCTCGTGTGTAAGGAAAACGAGGGCTGACTTGATAAAAGTCAGTATTTAGATATCGATGGAAAAATCCCATATCCTATTAATGCACGCTTTAGTGTATACACAACCATTTATCACTTTAAATCATAATAACAGTATTTGGAGTAAGTTACACAGTCAAAATATCAGAAATGTAGAAAATTATTGTCATCTTCATAGATGTAAAGAATTTATTTTTTTAACAAGAACATAAACATGTTTGAACTATTTTTCTCATTGGTTTTTGGTATTACCATAGATATAGGGTATTACAGTACAAGTATTAAATAGGTAATACTCATTCATTTTATACGTATATTGACCTGACATAAGCAAACATAAAAATAACTTTTTCCCACGATTTAGGTGTAGGTATGTCTATGGCCTTCTCCAAATTCCAATGTATCTGTTTACCATAATTCATTCAAATTTGTTCAGCGATATAGCCTTGAAATCGTTTTAGACAGACAGGCAGAGTTACTTTAGAATTTGTAACATTAGTATGGATGCATACTTGGAAGTTTAACGACCGTAGGCCGTGACATTACTGCAGTTCATAGTGCGTTAATTTGTCAAACTAAAAGTTCTCACCATCATCAAAAGCCTATAACAGTCCCCTGCTGGATATAGTGCTGTCCTCAGTATCACGCTGTCAGATGGGTTGTTTTTATAGGCTTTTTTCCCTTCTTAACAAGGCACGGCTCTGTCGGCCTGAAAGGGTTTTAGCGGTCAGAACCATACGCTCATACCGCACGGTATCGACCGAGGCGGCGTGCGCCATGGCCGGAACACCTGCGTGAGATTTGGAGAGATTGCACGCTGAAATTTATCGACGGGTGGCTGAATTACGATGATACCGAAGAGGTACGCAAGTGGCATGAAGCCGCCCGTCGAGCCACGATGGCTAGAGGCTCTCCAGCCGGTCATTCTCGAGTGGGCAGGGTGGCAGTACGGAACCCTTTCCTTCCGACTGACGCAGGTCCTTTCCGGGCACGGTTGCTTCGGGAAGTACCTGCACTCGGGCCCTCACTGCAGTCATCGGAGGAGATCTTTGGCTACCGGCCGTCACACGTTCCATGGCCGGTGGCAGTAGCAGTTTTACCGCGGTCGCAGCCTTCTACGAAGATGTAATTTCGCAGAAGGCGGAGAAGGCTTGGGAGCCACCGGCAAACCGGGTGGCGCATAAGTGCGGGCTGGCGCTGCTAGGGGTCCGGATGTGTTAATGTCAGCAGTTCCCGGATTCCTCCCTCCTCAGGCGCAGAGTGACACACCGTGTGGTTATAGTCGGTTCGATTCCGACACACCGCCCCACCGCAAACCCCGGTAGAGTGAAGGCACGAGGGGGTTTTCATACGTATAAAACAAGAAAAAAAGGGTTTTGTTTCCTTTTCTTTGCAGTGATTTTTCCAGCAGTGTTTTGATTTCTTAGTCGGCTTTTACGACACCCATTTGATGACTATGAGTGCTGACACTGTATTCTGAATCCATCAATAAGTAAGGTCAAGATTTCAAACAAAAGTTTGATTTGTAAAAAATAAGATTTACTTGCGAAAACTTTTGTATTGAACTGTTGGTAAACATCCAATGACATATATATTTCAGTTCACTATTCTCTTTGCTGGAAAGTAAATAAAATATACATTTGGAACAAAGTGTTTATTTCCAATACAATTACTGATATTATAAATTACAAATTTTGTAGCTGAAGTTTATCAGTTTTATTTTTATATTTTGTTTGAGACGTAAAGTGATATGTTTTATTGGTTTTATTTGTACAATAATCAACATACGGATATAACTTGCAATGTAACGACAAAAATCGGCTAGGGTCATAAACAGTTTCGAGTGCAGGAATATTAAGAATATTTCTAGATTTATAACTGAAGGAAATTTGATTACGAATTTCCCTCACTGGAATTTTTTTTAATGACTCAATGTGTGAGTGAAATTCTCTCACTTGGGTTAACCTAACAGGTTTCTTTAATGTTACATATTGCACTATAAGTCCAACACAAACGTCGTCTGAAGCCCCAACAGTGCGACACAGCTGTCTAAAACCACCACGACCTGCAACAGGGAACATTCTTCTTGCTAAACTTCTACTTATACAGAACCCAGCACCGCCCGTCGCAAACGAAATGAATAAAGTAGCACTTTTCCTGGCAGTATCATTTGAAACCAAATACTTTTTTGGTAGATTAACCTTAGGTTTAAATTTAGATCTCTTTCCGAGATACCAATAATATGTGTAATCGTACTTCCGTAAAAAGCTTACCAAACGAAATACATTGACGTAGTTGTCGTCATCAAAGTGGCAAAACCACTTTTTACCACTCTTTATATAGTGGTTATATTCGAATTCCATTTTACAGTTCAAACCCCGTCGATCATGCCATGGAGAACACTTTGTATTTACTATGTGTCCGTTTGTTCGCTTTTGGAGAATATAACTTGTTGTGTCTGTAAAAAACCACGTCTGTTGCTTAGCAAGTTGGAACCAGGTCTTCAAAATGATAGGCAATCTTGTAGTTTCAAAACGTTTTGATGTCTTCACACTGATGAATATTTCATCTAATTTTAAATCAGATTCGTGATTTCTTCTAAGGGCTGTAGTACGTGGAGTCGTATGTGCTACTTTTGTATTAAAATCATAGATAGACAACAAGAAGGAACTAGCAGTAACAAGCAAAAATGGAACTATAATCTTAAAATACTTCAAATGTTCCATGTCGAAGCCAAAAGAATAATAAATGATGAATTTCTTGAGAGAGGCCTGTGAGAGTCCGGCAGTGGACGTATTTCGTCTGAGATGATGATGATAAATTCACATAAAATGCATAAGATTTTGGTATCTCTTCCTCGTCATTTCTTCAATATCTAAATACTTTGTACTTGGACAGTAAATTGCTAACAACAGCTTGCAACACGTGAGACAAAACGCATCTTAAAAATGCTTATAATTATTACTTCAAAATGCAAGTTTAAAATTCTTTTACTTTAAGCCATTCAGCTCAAATCATGGCAAATAACAATCCTTGGACATAATATTAAGATCTCTTATCAACAGAAGACCATGATGGCATCTCACACTGTCATGTTTGTAACAGATTAATTATTGTCTTAGACAACTTGTCAATAAATAAAATATGACATGAAGTCTTGATTTATGTATAGTTCATTCTTTTAGATAGTGTCGGTACAATTGTGGTTAATATTGTGAAATACGAATGCATTAATACATACAACGACGTAAACTGACAAATCTTACTTGCTTGTGTACGCTGCAGGCGGGCCCTTTGAGTTTGTTGCAGCTTGCCACACGTGCGACGGTGGCGCGATAAAGGTGACCGTATGTAAGCGAAAGGACTATATATTGAGGTGTATACTTATGTAATGATACCAAATGATACAGCTATGGTTTAAAATATTCGATTGGAATTTAATGAGGTATTAGAACAAGAACTTCAACAGCAACATCATCTCAGCCTAGTGAACTGACTAAAACACAATAATACTCCCTTATTCAATTCCAAGTAGGTTCTCCACTTGCTTGGTTGTGACACGAAAAAATAATTCATTGGGTGTTTTCTATGTATAATATGTATGTATTTACAAAAAAAAAAAAGTATATATGTATTCATATCAGTTGTCTAGTACCCATAACACAAGCTCTGCTTAGCTTGGGACTAGATCGCGTTGTGTGTTAGATGTCTGAAATATTTATTTTATTTTATTGAAATCAGGCAGTTAGTGTTAACGATTAAAATACACGTTAAAATTTTGAAATAGTTGAACAATTTTTGTAAACCATCGTAATAAACTGAAATGTGAAAGAACTAATTAAAAAAATGTATAAGACATGTGTTCTCATCTTCATTCAATAATATTTTCCAAGAGCTTAGCAGTAACGAAACGTTGCAAAATACCGCGAGAGCCAATTCTAAGCAGCTGTCAAATTTCAAGTTCAGATATTGTGTTTCGTCAAAACAAGTTGTTTATTAATTATTTACGATGGATAGCCGTTTATATGAGATTAAATTGCCTAACCATAAAATATTCCAAGACTTAGAAGGCAACTTGAGTGATAATTCAAGTGGTAAATTGCGTAATTTGATCGAATTAAAGGACGATGTTTTCTATGCTTGGAGTCCTAAAGACAATTGTTTATTGTGTTTAAACTTGAAACGATTGGACGAAGTTGGAGATGAAACCCCGTATCAGGTATATATTACATATTTAAATACTAAATCTAAGCTGGTTCTCTTCACCCGGCGTGTATGTTGTTAAATCAGAATTTTAAGGTTATGTTATTGTCATGAATAATTTGAAAGTTCTTTTTTTATAAGGGTTTCAAACCTATGGTCTCTGGTATTGTAACAATTCTTATTTGTTTTATTTGGTAATATGTATAAACTT
The DNA here is from genome assembly GCA_905220595.1 of Spilosoma lubricipeda. Lineage (NCBI taxonomy): Eukaryota > Metazoa > Arthropoda > Insecta > Lepidoptera > Erebidae > Spilosoma > Spilosoma lubricipeda. The sequence continues at coordinate 15,782,002 of HG992293.1, read as the reverse complement.
TGATTCAATTTATTCCTTCGTAGATTACATCAAAACGGAATATTCTGCAAAAATAAATTATAATAATCAGTTCATATCTTACTATTGCTAAATCCTATGCATTTTTTCAAAATCAGTAATAAACACAATTTTTCACAATCAAAGTCATACTTACCTGAGCTGATGCTTACGGGAAACTGTGATGTTGTGGTTATACGAAGAGGGGAAATGAACTTTAAATTATTTACATTGTCCTTGATTACAATTAAGTTAACTGATCATTGTTAATCATATAAATTCTTACTTTATAAAATAACTAGCTGTCCTGGCAAACGTCGTTTTGCCATAACTAGTAATAAATTAAAAATTAATTAAAAAAACATTGTCCAGCGGACAAAATTGTGAATCTAAACCATTCCCAGATCCCCTTGAACACACACAAAAAATTTCATCAAAATCGGTCCAGTAGTTTGAGAGTAGTTCAGTGACATACACACTCACAGAAGAATTATATATATAAAGATATTATTTATGTGTATTACTATGTATAAAATAAATGTAATTTATAATATATCCTACTAACTAATATAAATGTGAAAGTATGTGAGAATGTATGGATGTTTGTTTCTGGTTCATGCAAAAACTGATATACATCGTAATGACACATAGACATTTGGTGAGATAACCAGAGCCATGGGCTTAATCTAATTTTAACCTTATGTGTTATAGATATATGTTTAAACATGTTTTAAATTAAAATATAAAATTGCCAGAAAGAATTTTCATTTGGCAACACGTCCGCCCTTTGTACAATATATTTAGGACATTTCGTGTACTTACTTGTAAATGTATACTGTGATGCAAATTGTCAACTCACATATATATACAGTAAATATATCAACTTCACATGGCATGTGATGAGGATTAGGTTCTCCAATTTCTAACTCCATTCACAAGCGTTATTGACAAATGCCTTTAAAGTTGTTTTACAGTTAATTCCCATTAGACATGTGTTTCACATTGATTCTCTTTTTAAAATATCGACTCTCTTGTATTATTGACTAATATTCTCTTTTCACCATGTGAGTTAGCGATGACAGATTTCCTTCTCAAACTAGTAAGTTTAGTTTATATTTGTAAGTTTTAACCAATTTAATAAAAAGGAGGATGTCCTCAATTTGAATGTATTTTTATGTTTTTTACTTCAAAACTTTGGACTGTGGGAAACGATTTTGATAATTCTTTTTTTATTTGAAACCTGGTGCTTTTCCTGATGTCCCATTTCAATTCAGTCCTGTTCTTGAAGGTGGTTTTTTTTGTTGTTAAAATTTTCTATTATCTGCTAACTGTGCCTGCTACTTCTTACTCATGCCATTTGGATTTTCAAGTTATTTTTAATTTTTCACAATTAAAACCTTCCCTGCACTATGACAAACATTTCAAAGCCAAAATTAGCTAAATCAGCGCAGCTGTACTCAAGTTTTAGCGACACAAATGAACAGCAATTGATTTTTATAAATAAGATTAATGGTTAAGTTAGTAAAATGGTTAGGTGAGCTTACATAACATATCTGATGGGGCCTGCTTCAGTGCGGGCAAGCGCTGAGAGGGGTCTGGATGTGTTAATAACAGCAGTTCCCGGATCCCTCCCGTCTCAGGCGCAGAGTGGCACACCGTGTGGTTTTAGTCGGTTCGATTCTGACCTGCCGCAAACCCCGGCGGGGTGACAGCCCGATGCGGTTTCCACAGTTAAAAAAGAAAAAACTCTTACATTTTTTATGGAGTTTCGTCTTGTGAAAGATAGATCTATAGTGGACAAAATCATTAGTTTTTAACCAACAATGGCAATGCGAAAAGGAAGGGTTATAGTTTTGGCAGACTATGTGTATGTAGTTTCACTATAATGCCTGATCCTATTTTGATGAATGAGGTGTCAATAAATTTGTAATAATGGCCGGGATGACATAGGCTTTCTATTTCGTTTGTACATAGTCAGATTGTAGTCTATTTAACTTTTTCATGTATACAAAGAAGTTTTGCTCCTTAGACTTTAATTCATACTTAATGAAGACATAATTGACTGGCGTATAATGGAGGGTATGTGACCGCTGCCCTGAGGTTTTGGGTTCAATTCTTGGGTAGGACTGTGTATGATCTGCAAATATAGGTCTTTTCTATGTACAGTCTGTGTGTAATTACAAAAAAAAAATAATATGTATTATCTATATTATCACTTAATATAACTTACATACTTCACACTTGTCTTGGGTGTTGAAATTATGTTAAAGACTAGCTGCTCCGCGGCTGAGACTCGGGCAAATGCTAGTATTAATTTATTGTTAACAATTTTTGTTTTTCTTTTTCAGGTAAGTCACTGCAATCAGTACTATATATATTACTGGGTGTCCCTCTAATCTAATCTCGTCTGGGTCAGAATGCTGCATTGTCCTTATTCGCATTGAGGATGGTGATGACCACTCTTGGATTATGCTCATGCTTTCCATCAGGCAGGGCAGAGTCATTTCGGCAGCAAATACGTAACAAAACAATAGGTAATAAAAGAATTCAGGTTTGTATTTGTTTTCATACTACATCACTATCTTTTATTAAAGGTGTACTTGTACTATTCTTTAGGTAGGTGCAGTTTATTTGCTGGTCGTCACTTATTGAAGCAGAAATGTGCTGTTCAGAACAATGGATGTCTCCTTGATTTGAAGCATATATTTTTGGTTTTGAATATCATTCATTTAAAAAGATGATTTTCAATTCAGTTTTCATATGAATTTATTTATTTATTTAGCAATAACGTTATAAGGACACTTTTACATGTTAATCTTTTTGATCAGATGAGTTCGGCCTTTCGTAACTGAACTAGCCCTGAGAAGAAAGGACGATAGACTGTTGATTTTGTAATCTGTCTTTGTTAGAAGTCGAGCTTACTTACGAGTGTTTTAATCACAGATATTCTTAGCGATCTTGCCATTAGTCGTTATATTTCATACTAGCTGAACCCCGCGGTATTACCCGCGGTTATTATCGTACCGCGGTTAATGCCGCGGGACAAAGTTAGTCTAAAAAAAAGTAGCCTATGTTACTCCCGTAAAGTCCCGTCAAAATCGGTCCAGCCGTTCCAGAGATTACCCTGAACAAACAAACAGACAGAAAATAATTGAAAAACTTGTTATTTTGGTACATGTATCGTGTAGTTACATACATACATGCATATGCTTTTATTTAAAAAGCGGTTATTTTACTATTACAAACAGACACTCCAATTTTATTTATTTGTATGGAAGACATTAGACAAGTAGTCGCCCATTGGTTGAAATTCGACAGAAATGCTTTGTTATTAACTTTTCTTTTCTCATAATTTTCGATTAAAGATGACCGTTGGACCTATCGGGCGTCGTCAAATAAACTAGATTTCTTCTTTGCATTGCTTTCATCTTCTGCTTCTTTACCTTATAGAAACTACTAATATATTCTAATCATTTTGTATGTTCTGTTTTACATAAACCTGTTTATCTTAAACTATCATTGCACATTATTTTTGTCTTATGGCAAGTCGCGATGTATAGTGAACCACTATAAAACAAACCAGTTTTAAGGCGCTTCTCCACCGAAATTGTTGGCAATTTTAGTGTTCCCAACTGTTTGCAACTCTTCAGAAAATCGCCAGCTTTTGTTTTAATTGTGTCTACACCGATTCGCCAACAATTCGAAAAACATTTGAACTAAGCGTCTCCACAGAGCCAATAAATATTTGTAACAAGCGTATTATATATTATACGAAACACGGTTCCCAACTTCTTGAAAATTTTTGTTGCCAACACTAGGAAACTACAGAAACTTTTGACAACACAAAAGTTGACAACTTTTGTTCGGTAGAGACTCGGCTTTAGATAGCTTTCTACACTCAGTGTATAACTACATACAAAGACATTCCTTCATGTATTAATGTATGGATATATAAACGTATACTTCCCTGTCACAAAATGGCTACCGAAACTACAGCAGAAAAACAATCAATTAACCAAAAGTGATGAATAGAACAACAAAACAATAAACATGTTACGAAAAGCCATTGAAAAGAGCTTTCGAATTCTCGATCCTACCGTCATTAATCTCACTTGAACGTTACCACGGAATTAATTATCCTCTGACCATACGATTTAATGGGCATCCTGAGGGACCCTGAGGTTTCCGATTAAATCACTACATCTCATTGGCCGATTTATGGTGACCGAAGTGGCTAAGATTTAGTGGGCTTCGTATCGTCTGAATTATTAGAGGGTAGTATTGGAAATAATAAAATCAGACAAGCTCTAATCTTAGCACATAAACACATGACGTTTAGAAAAGTTTAAAAAAGATTCTTACAGTCAAGTAGTAGAATCCATCAGTATCGAAAAAACTTACAATTTTAGGGAAATCTCATTTCGAAATAAAAATCTAAAATTGTCTGAAAGTAAAACCTAATTAACAAAAAAAAATTAAAATGCATTTTATTAACTTTTAAACTTTTGAGTTTCATGATATAATAATTGTTATTTTTACGGGAATTAACACCAGGCAAATCAGAGGTATGTAATACCTTAAAATAAGTGATCGCGTTAATTCCCGTATAAATAATAATTATCGTGTATTGCCCGTGGTCCACCTCTGTATTTTTTTCCCATGGTACACCTGGGTGTACCACAGGAAATTGTCTTTTCCCGTAGTATACCCGGGTGAACCACGAGAAATTATTTTTTCCCATAGTTCATATTATAAAATGCATTTTTCGTTATTTTTAATTCAATGTTACTCATTCTTTTAAAATGTAATCTAGGTCAATCAAGTCTTTAAATTCCTCATAAAACTCTCTTAATAATAATGATAATAAATTAATAAATATTTCGGACATCTAACACACAAAGCCATCTAGTCCCAAGCTAAACAGAGCTTGTGTTATGGGTACTAGACAACTGATACAAATACATATATACTTTTTTTTGTAAATACATACATATTATACATTAGAAAACACCCAAACTCCGAAACAAATATGTGTAGATCATACAACCAGTTGGTCCGACCCGGGAATCGAACCCGAGACCTCATGATCATCAGTCTCAGCCTACCGCGAGACCAACGAGGCATTCGTTATATATATAACGACTGCCTCGTTGGTCTATGTACCTATATATATAAAATTCCTACAAGAATACAGCACACCGTTAATCGTAATCTATACAATGGCAAACAAAACTACGGTAATAAAAATAAGTGATATTATATATCTAATAGAAGTTATTTAGGTTTTTAGTGACATTTTCACCTTTCATAAAGAAAAAAATACCCGGTTGATAAAAAAATTACACCAATGATAGCCTTAGAACAAGTTGGTGTTCGCAGTTGACTCTTACCTAGATGAAGAGCAATACTTGACCCGAAGCTTCGCAATTGTGTCACATCACGTAAGTACACGTCCCAAAACATACATATATTTACAACACAGTCTTTCTGACCGGATTTATCGTTCAACATCCGGCCTTCGGACCGAGTAGCCCTTTGCCCGGCCCGATTGTTAATCTCAACTTAGGTGTACTTTTCACCTTGGCCGTTCGGAGCCAAGACGGTCTTAAATCGCCGGGAATGTTCAGTTACGGGGTGGTCTCTGTGCAGTATTTAATATGGGAATGGATTCCTTATTGCCACTGTGATTCTGGAATATATACATTTGAAATAAAATGTGGAAATTCGTTCAGCTAAATAGAGTCTCTTGGAGGAAATATTTGGAACACATGTTATGTTAATGTTTGTACTTTAATCAAAAAGTTATTCAATTGATTAATTATGTAATAACAAAACCCAAATCTGACCTTGTAAATACAAAAGGGTCAATATTACCGTCCAGACAGAATAGTATAACATTTTAATTAAACCCATGTAAAGTGACCCACTTAGACCTTCGATTTAATCAGTTACTCAATAGGTAATTTCAGGGGTAGTACACCTGGGTGGGACTATTAACTGGACCCGCCTTCCAAACATAAATGTGTAAAGCAAATATTGTCACAATTACGCGATAGCATCAGCCTGTAAACACACGGCCGAAGAGTGGTACCCTTCGGCGTATATCTCCAGGCTTGGAGCCTCGTGTAGCAATTGTGGCCGCGGTACAAGTCATAAGTTAACAGTCACTAAATACATATATGTTGAGTCAAACGTAAACACGTCTTAACAGATCATCAACAAACGCTACCACGTTATCATAAATTAGAACTTTAGCTATTTTTTAATTAATGATTTAGTTAACTTCATTTAGTAGGCACTAAATGAAGTGTGTAGAGAGTAGAACGACTCTGTAGTGTCAAAATTTACATGTTTTATTTATATTCATTAAATTAAGTACTTCTAGTTGCAAAACAATATTATTTAAAAAATTTAAGGTAACTCCCAGAACGTCAACATTATATCTTTCATCGTTAACAGAACAACGAAATTAAAAATATACACATTGATAAGAGGTCGTTATTACTACCTATGTTACAAATTATCTAATATTTTTATATTATCTCTCTTTATTAATCTTTTTATTTAGTGCCGATACTCATTATTTAGTAAAAATTAAAAAGCTCCCGTTTTTCCACCTACATCCGCTAGAAGTGCATAACTTGTATATACTAAGACATTTTCCTCCGTACCTTAAGATCGTTTTATTACCAACCCGGATGGACTTCTGGGATGGATGGTGGGGAATGTAAATTTACTGTACGGAACCGGACGCGAGGAGGTGAGCATCGGATTGTTTTGTTTTTGGTCGGGCCGCATTAAGAACGACCGCTGATTACACCGAATGGAAATTGGCCCTCTCTCTCTACACGGCAATTTGTTTTTAAGTGGTAATATAGATTGCCTTAGTATTAAATACGGGTTGCTTTATGTTAATAGTGCATGTCAATGTATCTCAGTACACGGTCAGATATAAGGCGGTATGTATTCCAATTTAATTTAAAAAATATACAGGTACTTATTATAATTAGAATCGAAACAGTAAACGCAAGGATGACCAGTTTCGATCCAACATACTCACTTTAACTGGGCAAAAGCTCAAATAAAGGATTAGTAATAGTAAAGGGTTTTACACTAATTGATCCTCGTCATTTAAAAGCAGAGACTAAAAGTTAGATTATTTTCGATGCTTGATGATATGTCTTTACATCTATCAGTCAATATACGCAAATTGGTTGTATAGAACGTCCGGACAGACTTGAAATTGGTTTCCTTTTAAATAGGAATGCCTTGATAAACTAGAATTAAGGAATATTTATGGGTATGAGTATTCTTTGAGTATACTTGGACTTTAGTTTTTTTTCTATGGGAGGAAAGAAGTTTTTTACGTACGAAGTTTTTGGTTACGTGCGTATGTTAAGTGTTGGTCCGCTCCGAAATTTACGTTACACTTCGGTATGAAAGCCCAATTCCATAAGTACTTCAAACAATTTTCAAGCGATTGCCAACTTTGTTGCTTACGAAACAAGGTTGTTATGTTGTTGTGTTTATATTTAAAGATTTCGGGTAGGTTTAAGACAATCGCGTGTTCGCCGGCATTTCGCCTCGGCCTTTGTTCAGACGTGTTAGATCGATGTGCCTAATGTATGTGGATTGAACTGCACCGTGGGTTTAATTTGCCGCCTGTCCATTTGTTCCGATTCGCTCTTATTTATTGTGTACTGAAGATTGGTTTGTAATTAATGGTTTGTGTTGTTTCTACTGAATGTTTCTTGTGTCGTCGCTGGCAGCTTGTCGCCTACCTCTATACGAGTTTTAAGATCTTTTTAATTGAAATCGTTACTAGTATAGAAACTCTGGTTATGTAAACTTGTATATATAATTGGTCTAGGATACTCATCTGTGTATGTAAGGTAACTAGATTCCACTTTTTTGTGGAACTGGAATGGTAATTAAGTGAACGCAAATTAATAGGCACTAATTTCAACTTTTGAAGGTTTTTGATCTTTGATGGATAAAATATATTAGATTGTTCAGATTCGAAATTTTTGACGGATAATTTCGTAACTCACCCGATCTGATGGAGATTTCTCTATAAAAAAAGTTTATATTACAGTCAATTTTCCTTTTCCATTAAAACACCCGCATGACTTTCTTATTTCCCACCTTTCCTGTGTTAAAACTATTTTAACTAGTTAAGTTACATGTTTTCTGAAATGCTAACGCATTTGAGGTTTGAGAAAACACATTCCCAAAACGCCCGGTGACGATTTATGTTATCCCCAAACAACAGGTTGTAGGTACTGTACGAAACAAGGTTTCTTTAATAAAACAACGAGCTAACTTACACAAGATCCTCTAAAACTAATCTAACTACCCTCAGTAAATCTATTAAACATATATCGATAGTCCGGATTAGGCGAAGTTGCTTGAGGCAGCTTTGTTCCCGATCGGATTCACCTTTGGGCATCTTCGGGACCCTTCGGTGCTATGGGACAGGTGCGGGCTCTTGTAAGGATTTTAATTAATAATGTCTCGATAGTGTGGTGTTAGGTACCTGATTAATTTAGGGAGTGTGGGTAGTTTTAGATTGTTCGGTTTGCGGTATATTTAATGCAGGCACTTCACAAGGCGTATTTGAATAAATATTGGAGCTGTTTATTGTAGATGTTAGCTGTATAATAAATCCTAGTTGGTATTTATGAATACATAAAATACGAAACGTTCTAAATAATACTTGTTCTGCAGTATTGAATTTTGATAGTATTTTCAAAGTGGACCACCTCTTTATAAGCTATACAAATGATCTAGAGCATAATTGCACAGTGTCGTGCAAGAACCCTTTGCATTTAATTTATTACTATTAGATACTACTCGTAGTAAATGTTCATTAGATGTTGAAGCTTTCATACAGATGTATAATATTTTTTAAGATGTTTTATAAATTAACTAGCTGACCCACGCAACCTCGTTTGCGTTCCTATTGCCCGTAGCATGATAATTTTCCCCCGTTTTTGTAACATTCTTCATTGGTGCTCCGCTTTTATTGGTTTTAACGTGATGATATATATAGCCTATAAATGTATCTTCGGTAAATGTACTATCCAACACTGAAAGAATTTTTCAAATCGGACCTGTGGTTCTTGAGATTAGTGCGTTCAAACAAACAAACAAACTCCTCAGCTTTATAATATTAGTATATAGAAATATATAAAGCTCATAGCCCAGTTGCACTCGCTGATTAGAAAGAATTGAAAGCTGATTTAGAAAGGGTAAGCAACGATGGCGTGGTCAGAATCTGGATAGATGAACGTTGGTAGCATTATACCATGAGCATCTCCGTCGTAGAGCTGTCGATCCCGTTTGTTATCCTAGAATAACAGTCGTGAAGCTTAGTTGGAGGCCTTTGGGCGGCTTAAAAACATACAACTACAAGATTTCGTAGCCACAATGTAGTATTGACAGTCCCCAACCCGCATTCGGCCAGCATGGTGACGTATGGTCTTAACCATCTTTTGAGAGGACACCCGAGCCCAGTAGTGGGACAATGGGTTGTTAATGCCAATATTTTTACGGTCTTAGTAGCTTTACTTACTTATTTATTTGTCTGTTTTTGTAAACCATTATTAGCATTTTTGTGAACATATATACGTTATTAAAATTTATTTTTATTGGTTTATGTTTTATTTATTTGGAATTGCGACAACACTCCATTAGGTTCATGATAACTTACCGAAGTGCTCGCTCACATAACGGCCCGTCATATTATAGCCATCTAAATTTCACTTAAACCAAAGGGAATATCGACATACAATGGTCTTAATAACACACAAGAAGATAAACAAGTCCCATAGAGACGATATATCTTGGGGCCGAACCCTAACGAACATTCTGGAATTAACTGCACATTGCTGACGTCATAAGTTATTAGTTGTATCTCATGTGTATTGTCTGATGTGCCAATAGTTGGATTAATTTGTACGGACAGCGATATTTAAGGGTTTCGCTAACTTTGATTAAGCTGATAGCAAGTTTGTGTTTGAATTGCCATGTTTAATATATAAAATGTTATCGGGGTAATTTTAATTGTCAAGGAATAAGTAGTAAATTAAGGTACCAGGTTTTACGTATTTTTCGTCCAGGCAGGTATGAGCCGTTGACCGTTCGTCAGCCTTATTCGTCATCGTTTTTATTCCCGTATATGACATATAGAATTCAAAAGTTTTGTTTTGGGTATTTTGCTACTTAGAGTAAGAAACTAACTGGCAATTCTTTTGTTTTCTTATATAATTTTCTTTTGCTCGCTACGTCCAACAAGATCTAAACAATTGTTTTAGAACGACGGTGCAATACACGCATATAGAAGAATATTGTTCTCGTATTTCCGAATAAATTATTATCATTCGTTTCGTAACTAATCAAAATAATACGTTAAATTGTAAGCAGTATGTTACAGTTCATAATCTTTCAACTGTTTACAATCTCGCGAGATAGAATACAATTTCACTGTAACATCTATAATTCTCATTTTTATCGTCATTGTTGCTTACTATGAACGCCGAAACTGTCTAACCGATTTTCACGTTTATTTTTTTATATGTCACATGCTGGCATCCTTAAGATAAGATAGTTGCCATCACTAACCAAGACCAATAGGAGCCAAGCAAGTCTAAAAAGAAACAAAGTTTCATGATGCAACCAATGATATTATTATGTAGTACTAAACACAACAAAAATCTTGGAACTCGACTCCAAAAAGAATTTATGTATATAGATGATGTTTTATTTTCCTCTCGTCTTTTGAATTTCTTTAACTACCTACACAATCTGACGACTTTTAAAGTTAATTCATGTACAAACGAGGACGCCATTAAGTAACTAAAGTACAGCTGCAATCTGCAGCACATTTACAATTCTTCTTTAAAACAAGATCTCCTAATAATAATTAGTAATAAAACTTTAAAACATCCGTGAGTGTCTCAAGGCGCTTCTCTAAGATCCTCCCGGCCACCCCTTAGGGGGGAATGGGGTGGTAGTAGTCCGTACATGGCGAGCGTGAATATGTAAGCCCACGGGTGTTCATTAACTCGGCATGTTAAGCCGATGATCGTAGATAGTGTTTGTGGCTGTCCATTGAAAATGATTGAGAAAGCACGTCTTAGAATATTCAATGGGATTGCATGAAATTTAACGTTTTAAAAGTAGTTCTTTTAGAAATCAAAGAAAGTGTTGATTATAAATTTTAAATTTTTATTTTATTGTCTTTATTTTTAAATTTATTTATATTTGATTATAAATTATATTTTATTTTCTATCTTTTTACTGAAGAGGTTTAAACAGGAATTGACTAAGTTTAATGTTATTGTTATCAGATATTTTAGACAAGAATATAAAAACAGAAAACAGTTAAATGCAATTAAAATAACTCCTGTTCTGCCTGAAAAATAAATCTCAAAGTTATTTGACTCTTAAATAAATCTCATGCCTCATGATTGCAAATGGATGCTTTAATACTTTATAGTAGTAGTAAATAACAACAGTACTTTAGAAGTCAGAATTTATGAACAACCTGTAATGTGTTGCTTAACGAAACCTCCGAATCACGGAGTCGCTCATGGTATCGTGCCACCAGCGATCACCCATCTAGGTGTTGGCCGTGTCGTCGGTACTTACCCTCGGTGATTGTTTCTAATCACCGAGTGCAACTGGGCGCCGATGATACGTTATGGTCGTCACATTTAATTTTTTCTTTGTGTTTTTACTTATAATTCTACAATTACGGGCAGCTAATAATGAATAAATAAAAATGGAAATAAATTATTTCGATTTTGGCTAATTTTCAAATTATTATGGTGTGGTGGAAAAATATTACATGGGCCAATATGCAAAGTAAGGACCTTGCATATTGGCCCATGTAATTTTTTTCCAATACATCCTATTTTGTTTTGTGATTGTGAAATACTCACTGGAGTACCTACCTATTTTTAAATCTAACTACTGTAGCTTTACTAAAGCCAAACATTTGCATGATAGTTTTATATTAGATCTCTATCCAGTAGTAACAGTTCCATATGTGAATATCGCGCTGATCAATACGCTTCTTCAAAATAATTGATCGAGAAGTAATTAAAACACGCATAATGAATATTTATTTAAAATCCGACACAGTTGAGGGTAGGGCGAGACTAAGAGCGCGTTCACCTCGCCACTCGACATTTACACGAACAAATCCAAAATGGCGTCATGTAAAACGTACATCGGAGTGAGCACTTGAAACTCGTTCTTTTCCCGCCTCGGAGTGTCGTTGCCGACATTAAATCTTAATAAATCCCTTCATGCATCACGATGGCAGGTCCTTTGATTTTTCACTCGGCAAACCACGTCTGCCGTATCAAAGAAAATCACAACTCTTTTCAATGCGCGTCGATATAATGTTCACAAAGACCACCTTAATTGATCCCCCCGCGCCCCATTCCGCTTTTCAAATAAATAAAACCGGTCAGGTGTGAGTTGGACCAACTTTGAAGGTTCCAGGTCTATTAAAAATTGGCGCTTTTTGTAATGGTTTATTTGAATATAGTCATTTAAATTTATATGTACGTGAGTACAATTGATGTGTGTGAATTTTATTATTAATTACTTACTCTACTTAACGGGGAGGAAAAATTTGCGATTGGCTAGTTTGTAAATAGTCTATACTTCTATACTAATATTATAAACGCGAGTTTGTAAGTATGGATGAATGAATGGATGGATGGATGGATGTTTGTTACTCTTTCACGCAAAAACTACTGAACGGATTTTAATGAAACTTACAATAATATAGCTTATACATCAGAATAACACATAGGCTACTATTTGCTGCGATAACCGATATACACGCGGGCGGAGCCGCGGGCAACGAATAGTACTACATAAATATGATAATAAGATTTGCTGAAGGTAGCAGAAAACCGTTGTTATTGAGAGCCTTGGGAGGGGCCTATGTCCGGTATATCTAAATGATGATGACGAAAGCAAAACTTCAGAGTACCTAAAAATTGTAAATAAATATTTTCAATAAATTAAATTGATACATCTCTAAATGTTCACTTGTCGTAAAGCCGTAAAGACGTTTAACGTAGAAACAAATTAAATACACCTACTTAATAACCGTTTCGGAGAAAATATATTCAATTAAATATTTCCTAATAACTATTTTCTTTGAAACACGTGTGATAATCGAATCTGACTTTAAAGTGCACATTTGTCACTAGTTCCTCAACCTGAAATCAACCAATCTATATATGAGTTGTTGTTACTCGCGATTCGCCACAAGCATATACTCGTAATGTATCTCTGCACCTTTAACTTTTCTACATGACGGTACCCAAAAGTAGTTCCCAAGAGAGATGAGAACTGCTGCGATAATTTCAATGGAGTGGACACTGTACCTTCAATTTACTAGTACAAATAAGCAGGACTCGGTCCTTTAAGCCCCCACCAACCGCTATAGGCGACGCTTTTAAAAGGACCTCGCCTATTGTGTTCAACCCTCAATCGCAGTCTCGATTATCGAAAAGAAAACACTCTCATCTATATTTTAAATAATGATCAGGGTATAAGAGACCCTTGGATAGGGGAAACGGTTGTGATGTATTGTACGACACGGGCCAATAAAGGTTTTGTGTAGTTGTCACCGATTACAATAGGTTCGATGTTGTTGACGACTTGTCTTTAATATAATTATGAAAACAACCTGAGATACACGAACAATTGAATGATACCAAAATAAACAGCTGATAAAAATACGTCATATGCTGGTATTTGGGAATAATTTATTTTTATGGAATATGGAGAAAACGAGCAGACGTATCACCTGATGGTAAGCGATTACCGCCGTCCATGGACACCTGCAACACCAGAGGTATCATAAGTGCCAGAAAATACCAAAATAATAATAGTAGAATGCTTTTAAATGATGTTCAAAAAGGTGCAGAAAGAGCTCAGGTAATGAACCCCATACATCATTAACTGCAGTATAAGAGTGTGACACAAACAATCACGTTCTAGTTTCGCAAAAGGGACTGGTTGATAGTACGTAGTGGATTCGTTACAGCGAGACTTGTAGTGGAACCCATTGTGACTCGAGCACGTCTGCGCTGTTGTGTCCGAGATGTGGATAATTGCCCCTGCTGCCTACTCTACTCGGGGATTAAATATACTAGATGCGATTGGTGTTCTGTTCTCTAATAGAATAACTGAGCTCTAAATGACTTGTGGGTGAAAATCTTTTTTACTCAAAACACACATAATATATATTAATATATACCTATATTTAAATATAGACCCTGCTGCCTCTACTCGGGATTAATCCCAGAGTAGGCAGCAGAGGCAATTATCCACATATCCACGCCCGTAAATATATAAACCTATATATCTTTATATATATAATTCTTCTGTGAGTGTGTATGTCACTGAACTACTCTCAAACGACTGGACCGATTTTGATGAAATTTTTTGTGTGTTGAACAGGGGGATCTGGGAATGGTTTAGATTCACAATTTTGTCCGCTGGACAATGTTTTTTAATTTATTAGTAGTTATGGCAAAACGACGTTTGCCATGTCAGCTAGTATATATATATATACAGTCGAATTGAGAACCTCTTCCTTTTTCGAAGTCGGTTAAAAAAACATGTAAGATTTTTTTTAATAAATAAATTAGTTTTTACCCGCGGCTTCACCCGCGTGTATATCGGTTATCACGGTATAGCGTAGCCTATGGCCTCCCTCAAAGATCAAAGGTGCCGAGCAGTGGTTTAGCCGTGAAATCATATCAGACAGAGTAACTTTTAAATTACTAATGCTTTGCATGGTTTTTTTTAAAGACGATTTTCTGGATAACACACAAATTACTTTTACGCGGTGTTTCCCGCGGTTATTGTCGTACCGCGAGTAACGCCGCGGGACAAAGTTAGTCTAAAAAAAGTAGCCTAAGTTACTCCCTGGATCATCAGCTACCTGCCAGTGAAAGTCCCGTCAAAATCCGTCCAGCCGTTCCAGAGATTACCCGGAACAAACAGACAGACAGACAGACAAAATTTTTTTTAACTACATTTTTGGTATATGTACCGTGTGTACATATGCATTGAGTAAAAAGCGGTTATTTTAATATTACAAACAGACACTCCAATTTTATTTATTTGTATAGATGATCCATAATTAGAAACTACACATAAGGAAGCCTATTGTTACCGATCATTCATTATCACCATAATTACGGACATAAATAGTTCGGCCCCCCACGCAAAGTTTCAAAGACATCCTTAATATTCTAACCTCTTTTCTAATTTAATTTTAATAACCGCTATAACCACTTTACGATATGCTCTTCAAACATGGTTATAAACTGTAGTTTATTCTCGAGAGGCTCTGAAGGTCATCTAACTTGAAGATATGGAAGGTCCCATTCATTAATTTTACGTCCCTACCCCTTCCAGTAACATACGGTTCCTTTAATAAACCGCGACCAGTGTCTCACCCTGTTTATATGCATATAATAGCGTCCCAAATCTTCTTATTGTTCAAGAATATGTTCCTGGAGACACAACGCCTTTAACAGGTAATGACATTATTTATTACCACTAAAGGAACATCGCGGTGGAAAGACAAAGAGTTCAAATAGTTCGGAGGTTGAAGGGCTCTTGTTAAGGCATGTTATGATAGTTGGGGAACTATGTGAATTATGGGGCACCTTCATTGATTCGACCCTTGTACAAAGAGGCCACATACCACGTTTTATGCATATCATCAAAATAAACTTTATTTGTAGACTGTTTAGTTTCGAAGAATTTCATTGTTGTTCTAAGTGTGTTTGAAACTTTACAATTATTTCACCTTTGTTGACATGCGTGATGAATATGATTGTTTAAATGTCATAAATGTGATTGTAAGATTGTATACTTTCGGCTCTTTCTTCCTGTGCCTAGCAGTTAAACTCTAACAGCTGACGTGTTTCCCTTCCACTATGTTTAATGTATGTATTATCTTCCCGGTATGGACCCAGCTCCTTCAAACGGGCACAATTAAAGCATCTCTCGGGGCCGCCACAGTATGGGTCATCATGCTGCATTGTCTTCTTTCTCAATAATAATGGTGGCGACCATTCATTTGGATTCTACTCATGCTTTCCATCAGGCAGGAGTCATTATAGCAGATATCCAAAAAAGTTAATAACACAACACACAAATATAAATTATCTTTACCTGCAGCTGCATAGTTGTTTCTGTAGATTTTGTCAATTGATGGTCGCGAAGTAAAAGTAATTGAATGTTCTATTCCAGACTATAATCTATATCTGTGTGTCAAATTTATCCAGATCTTTTCAGCTATTCTGGTGTGATTGAGTAATAAACAACCCTCAAAACTTTCACGTGTAATATATTAGCAAAATTTCTGACGAGAGTTCATTTAGTGTTGTCAACCTGAGTTTTTACATAACAGTGAGTTTCGGTTCCCACAATCGATGAACACCTTGGCTCAACATTATGATGATACTAATAAAATCAAATTGGAACACCGAAGTGCCGTCGGAGGGAGGGCCCACCATCTTCAAGTCAACAATGGGTTTCCGACTTGTTCTTTGCGTTGCACCGTTATTAAAATCTCGTGAAACAATCGACTCGAAAGCGCACTTCCGCGGGTTGTGTACAGACTTGTTGACAGATCGAGGTAGTTTTGAGCTTAGTTTTTCAGACATATTTTATTATAAACGCCTCTGCTAGTTGTTACATTGGTTCTAAAGGAATTTTTATGTTATATATATAAATGAAAAGTGTATTTTAATGGAGTTAAAAGCAGAAATTTTTTATTTGACTGTTATTGTTGTCTTGTTAAAATATAGGTTTTACCGTTTGTGACCGTATTCGGTGTACTGAAGCCCAAACCTACCACAACTAAGGTCATTTTTATATTGAACTAAGAATATATTCTTTGTAAGACAGGCCAAATTGATGCACTGAAGTATATAGGTGGTAACCCTAAACGTTTATCACACCGACGAACACGAGTCCAGTCTATTTTTAATTTTCTTTCAATACTAATTTAGTTTTTTTATGGATATCAATCATTTTGAGTTGATGTAATCTGTACTAGCAGTGAATGCATGGAGTATTAATCCCGGACCCACCGATGGTGACTCCGAACGGATCATTAAAGGATAATTATCATGCCACTTCACAGGAAACTGAAGGGTTCTCTCGGAAATCTGATTCTTTCTTTATTTCTTTCCCGGGAGGCAAATTATTTTTAGAAAATTTTCCACCTCCGTTCGTAGGTAGTGTGGTGGAACAGATGGTGGGAGATAAATCAATGATGTCTGTGTGATAAAAAAGCGACGACTACGTATTGGGTAATTTGTAATACAATTTTGAATTTACTTTTTGTAATCAAGGTTTTTTCTTACTTAGTAAACGTACGTTAGAATCTTTACTGTCTTTAAATTGTAGTTATTGGAAAGAAGACCTTTCCTTATTTATAAATCCAAGCAGCCAAATTCATAATATTTGCTTTATTAGCGTCAAAATGTTTGTCTTCCACAAGTGCTTTTAATGTTGCAAGCGCAGAATAAATGTTTTCTTTAATTTTAAGTAACGATAACTAAAGATATCTACAATAATGAATATATTTGCAACGTTTTCAAATTTTTTACTATCGGAACCTTGCTTGGAATTAAAATCATTAGCGGATCATATTTTGGCTTCTGCGGACAACTGGTATGTATGTGGTAGCATTGTAAGCATGTAAAGAATAAAACTACCATATAACGAGGTAGAGCAGCAAAAATATATCATTGAAGAAATAGGTATAAGGTGAATATGAAATCGGTTTATACGTGCTAAGGAGGCGGAACCATCGTCTCACGCCTGATGCGTCAGGTCCCAATCCGGAACGGTCCGAAACCGAAGTCTTGCATCTTTAATGAACATCCAACCACATCTATTGTTGCACTATTTAACAACTACATAACACACCCGACTGGGATTTCGTAGCAAATTAAACCCACGATTGTATAGAAAATAATACTGTGAAAACTCTTTGTCCATTACACACGGGCGGTCAGTGCAAATAAAACTATTGTTAGACGGAGTATTAATTAATGTGAATAGTAAATTAATATGACCTCGGCTTCTCAGCCCGGCCGTGGGATGTTTGACTTGTACGTATCGAGAGTGACCTGTGGGGTGGTAGGGTGTTGTTGTAGACGCACCTCACAACCATTCTTTTAAGTTAAGATCACATACATGGTATATATGTAATGTGAGTTTATTTAACTATTTAACAAGCATCCGTTCATGGTAATGACCTCTCTAATCATATTCACTGTCTCTTCGAGCTGCTGCGTTCTTCTTCCTTCGTCCCTTAATAATGATGTCAGTTTTTGCTTTATTTACTAGTAAAGTAGTAAACTTTTAAATTAAATAAATTATTTATAGATGAAATGAGAACCAACTCTGCTAGCGGAATAACTTGTTACATCAACTGCTGTGTATTAAGTTCTACGAACTAAAAAAACCAAACTCTTTCGTACACAATGAAATAGTTCTTGTAACATGTACTCAGACGACAAATATAAATGCAGTGCCATGTTATCGCTAGATATTTCTCCATAATTAAAAAGTAGGGAATTGCTCTCGACGCGAGGAACTCGAATCGGGAGATTTTAATTATGTTAGTGAACAGGCGTTTTGTCCAACCCGGGGCTACGAAGTTTTTTTTCTGCGATATCCTCTACAGTTTTTTCCACGATGTGAAGTAAGCACTAAATAGAGAATACAAAAAAAAAAAACAGGGTATGGAGATGGTGAGTATCCCTTTAGTGGTAAAATTTTCTGTTACTAAATCCTGCATGCTTATTTAAATTAATCTATTATTTAAGATCATAGAACTAGATATGACAAGATATTGTAGGTACAACTAACCAAGACAGTGTCACAATGCATGATCTTATAATAGGCTACGATCTCTCTAATGATCCGCTGATGTGTAGCTCTTAAATATTCCCCTTTCCCAAATATAAGCAATTCAATACACCTAAATAAAAAACTATACTAAATACGTCAACATTTCTAGATACCTATATGATATAAAATTCTTGTGACTTTAAACAAAGTCGGTATCTTACTATGTACTCACTTAAAATAAACATGATTTACAATAAATCAACAAAAACAAATGTTTGGCAAACAAAATATAATTTATTATTTCAATGCAACAAATACCGTCTGAGTTTATTAAACCATACAAAAGTTTGTAACAAAATCTCATTTCGCTCAAACAAACATTTGAATATAACATGTGTAACGTGTATTTGATTGCGAAACTTGATGTTAGTTTTCATTAACAATCACAGTGTACCGTTTACAGCATCAAACAAACAATGAATTTTGATTCAGAAACATTTGTTCTATAATGTACGTACGGGTGAAATGTTAGGCATGTCCCGGGGTACGTGTTTGCCATCGTCCAAAACTCGGACCTCTCGCGCGTAAAATTACTATCAGCTACACCTTAGGTAAATATGTCAGCAAGAAATTCGCTTTGAACCCTTTCAGCCCTTTGTTGTTCAACTAAAACTATTCTCAGTTAATCCCTGGATAAACAGTGCTTGTTAATAAATTAACGCGTTATTAATATATGTTACTTGTGACCCTATGGTTGGCAGGTGTCCCTGCAGGGTACGTTTTCTATTCTGTTTCATTTTACAACAAAGGTTTTAAGTTAAGAAACAGTAATTTTGGGTCAACTGTAAATATTGTAGCCATTCCGCTTTTTGTGTTGTTAATAAATTACGATATGGCCGGGTGATGTGTTTGTTCTGCACTCATTATGTCGAGATATCTTTGTGAAAGGTTTTACTTGGTCAAAGACAAATCTGTGGGGGCTTTGAAAATATAGCATGTCTTTGGTCCGATGTCTTCTGTCATACTAAAGTACAAAAATGAGCCTAAAGTACCAAGTGTTTAGATCTTAATTTCCAAATCACGATATAAGTTAATAATTTTCTACCTTCTTAATGATTAAAGTTAAGTAAGATATACCAAATGGATATACTGCTGAATCATTTACTGAATTAGTAAATATCTTAAAATATTATCTCTAGACACATAAACTGTCGACGAAAGAAATACGTAAGTTTTGGCCATTATATTATTGCAATAAACATTCGTTTCATTTATTTCTTTTCCAAGCCACAGAAACGATAGTCCAATAATAACGCCATAATTAACGACGTCACCAGAGCCCTCATATTGCATCGCCGAAAAATAATCCTGCGAATCTTTTCATCCTCAAATGTATCCTAAGCTAATAAATAGAAGGAGAAAAACTCGGTCAGAGGGTGGAAGGGAGATATCTAAGTGAGTGCTTTACGTCATATCCGAAATCCCGGTAAAGTGAGTCCGGTAAAGCTGGCGATGTTCGATGGCCCTCACTCCTCGCGATCTCTGTAATAGCAATAGCTTTGTGTTAAAGCTGCCAGACCATCTTATTGTTTGGTACAGGGGATGGATACTCGGTCACAGGATTACTTAGACTACCATTTTTCTTTGTTTTTATAGTTGTTGATTTTTATTACGTTCTATTATTCCTTCGGAAAAGGCGTCATTGGACTTTCTTTCGTAATATATTATACAAAAAATTAATAAAAGTACTTGTAATTTTGAAGCAAGCGTACTTAATTTGATTTAAGTAAATTTATTTATTATTGTTATTAAATGACTAATCGTACGAAACTACATAAACTTATTTAGGTATTTTAAATACATTGCATTTGGGCGGACTAAGTGCTATATATGTATTTTCTTTTAGGTAATCTTTGGGTGATACAGCTGTAATTACTTTTTAGATCTAGGTGAAATCTCTGTAGGTAGGCTCTATTGGTACTATTGTCTCTTGCCACTTTTAATTCTAAATTTAATTGGAGAATTAGTAAAAAAATGCAAATTAAAACTCGTTTTAATAGATATATGTTCGTCACAATCAATATTAAATGCCCGCGCAACTCCTATATCTTATATCACAGAGTTGTATCGGCGTGGCTTAGCGCTTTTTCATCAATCCTGCTTTATTACGGCGGATTCGCTTTTGTCTACGGCCGGATGTCGGTCATTTAGTCTGACCGTGCCAGTCTCTATTACACCCATCCGATTTCATTCGTATCTGTCGTACGGAACCGCCCGGAATCTGTCTTCGGACGTCATCTGCCGTTTACTTTCCGACGAATTCCTTTTTTTCCTCTATTCTTTTTAAGGCACTTGATGTATAATGGCTCGCCATTGTCAGTTTGTTTTCTGTTTGGCAATTTTTAACAGGATTACACGCCGACCCCTGGCTTGATCACGTCTTTGCAGCTGCCCGTCTATTTATGAGGTAATATTTTATGGAATATTGAGTAAAGTGGCCTTTAATCTACTAATATAATGGGATTTAGTGGAAATATTGCCGCTTCAATTGTGTTTCCGTAGTCCATTGTCCGAAATGGTTTAGTGGCCGTCTTGAGATTATTGTCAGCACGTAAGTATCGCCGGATGTTAACCTATAAGTATGAATTGTTTTTCGTATTTCTTATTATATAATTTCTTTTTCAATATATGTATTTAGATGACTTCAATGTTGTCTTAGTGTTTAAATACCACATTCAATAGACCTCTATTTATTTCGATTATTTTTAATAATCATAAATTCAGAAGAATCATAAATTACATACAATACTTAGTAGAGTTTTGTAGCTTCATATTTAATTATAGCCGGATTGTTAACTTCTACATTTTGGTTTGAAGAAATAAACTGCACTGCAACAACGCTGTTGGCTTAGTGGTTTAAGTGGTCGCCACACCACTTTTTACTGCGCAAAGTGCTATGGGTTCAAATCTCACAGAGAACACCACTTGGTGTGATCCGCGAATTGTTTTTCTGCTTCTGGGTGGTCTTTGTGTCCGTTTCATGTATGTTTGTAAAGTCCCCAGCGACACAGCATGTATATTCCTAACGCGGGAGTTGCCTTTAAAGAAAAAGCTTCGTTCTCTCTTTCAATTGTTCTAGTGTCCTTTACATCTAAAAACTATTGAAAAATTTTACCTACCCACACAGTACTCGTGTCACCCTGATAGCCAACCCTGGCAAGGTTCCCAATGAAATGGGATTAAATCATGTGACATTAGCGTCGTCGTTCATAGCACTAAATAATCTTCCTTTTATTAAACTCGAGATAAATGATTATACAGTCGGCTGTCCCCTTGTTTGTATCGTAACGTGTAGTGGAGGGGGTGGAATTTTTCTTGCCGAATTCCATTTTTATGAGGTTCTAGAATGATGGAAGCCTGAATTGTTGTTTAACCGTTAGTCAGGAAGCACATTTTTAGTACTCTATAGATAGTATAGATGAAAAATATCATTTCTTTATCAATGACAGATGACGTTTTCGTACCTTCTTTCACTTGAGCTCGATGACAAAACCATGTGAGAAACAAAAATAAATGGCTTTTAAAACTCATTAGAGTTAGATTTTTAATTAAGATTTATAAACCTACGTAATATAAATTCCCAGTAGATATCGCTAAAAGATAGACTGGTACTAAACGACACATTTTGCACACTACATTTTTACATTAATTGGACTTTATTTTTGTAGTAGAATTAGAAAAGATCTGTGATGTGATCTGTGGTCAAGGGACAGGAAGAGCGGGGGAGGTTATGGCCGGAAGACTGTCATTGCGTTTTGGGTAACACAGCCAGCACGAGGAACTAAAACGATTAATACTAATATTAAAATTAAAAACTAGAAAAAAGTTTAAACCAAGTTTACAACGTTGTTTCAATAACGATATTAAAAATTACAATTTTTTTTGATGGATTTTAAGAATTAGATTGGAAAATTGAGAGTAGGTATATTGACTGTTAGTAGAAAAAGAATATTGGTTTTCAGATCGCTCGGGCGTTGTAATCAATGGCTTGAATAAGTCTGGGTGCATACCTATAACTTAAACTATACTTTTAATAAATATAGGAACACCATTCTAAATTAAACACAGAAACGTTGCTTAAAGTACACTAAATACCTACCTTTAATTTATCGTCCTATTTCATATAACATTCAGAATGGCCATGTGAATCATCTCGACACTCTCCTGGCTCGCGTGTCCATTATATCGGTGACGCGGCTTTAGTTTTGAGTAATTGTGCTCCGGACAGCCCGTAAGACCGGATCAGATAATATATGACCTCGGATCTTTCCATTCATTGTACTGTCATTTGTCGTGGTTCAATATTGTTCAAGATAAAGGTTTTTGTTAGTATGAGTTTTGAGTGTTATACTGTATTTCACTTAAGGTATAGTTTATTGCTTTTAGACTTTAGTAATTATTGTGAATATTAATTAACAGCCTTTAACAGTCTACTACTGGTCATAGATTTCTCCTTAGAAAGAACGTTTTGGAATACCATACCACCATGGCCTGACTAGTTGGGATAGGATTTGCTTTAAGTGTCTTAAGTCTCTTTGCAGTGATGTTAGTATTAGCTCCCTTAGTCGCAAGTAGAAGTCTTTTACGAGATGACAAATAGATAGAATGGATATTAGGTAGTAGAGCCACGCTGATTTCAGCACGGTTCGGTCGGCTCGACCGGTTCTACCCTCACACAAAAGATCAGCGTAAAATGACAGCGTTCGTGCTGTTGTGTTTCGTTGGTGAGTGCGAAACCCTGAGGCCCAATGACGCAAAAGCATCACCAGGTCGCCTTGGTGTGGGTCACCAGGTCGCCTTGGTGTGGGTCACCATGCTGCATTTGTACGTATGGTGACCACCACTCTTGAATTCTGCTTATGCTTTCCATCAGGCAGAGTAGAGTCATTTTGGCAGAGCCAAACTTAAAAAAGAGGTGAGTATCGAAATTTATTTTGTGTCCGAGAATTCGAAATGTATCAGAAAAATGTTACTAAACTGTAAGTTAAAACTGTAACCTTCATTGAAGATAACTCTTCATAACTATTCACTACGTTATGTGCTAGAATTGCTTCTATAGTAACAGTCAATCGATGGTATCTATTTTAGTGTCAATCCATAGCTATAAAGATCTATGGTATCAATTTATTTATCTTATCGAAAATAGAAAACGATAATTTCAAGTTCTTGTGCAATCGATGTTATGGACTGCTTAAATAGTTTGAAACTTATCAATAGAGATGACGTGTAAAGGACTGTCACTGTGACTGATACTGAAACTGTATTTTTGGTATCATAGATTTGATAATACTAGAAACAGTTAATCTTAGCCTATTCTAGGATGCTTCCGTTCAAACAAAACTAAGTAATTCTCTCACCCCTACATCTCATGTTCTTATACATTGTTGTATTACTATTCTGCACAAGAGATACTGAGGTGATCCCAGTACCACTCACACGTTGCATCTCATAGAAGGATCGAGTGCGGTTTGTTAATCAAATATATCATCCATCGCTTAGTAGTTATTTCTTTTTGTGGTCATTTGACATTCACTTCTCGTATACGCGAAGCAGTGAATGTCAAAGTTTGTTTTACACTCCCTTCAAATAACTGTAGGTACACATTAGAGAAGGACTTATATATAAAAGAGAGCACAATTACTATTATATTAGTGTAATTTTAAAATTGAGTTACAAGTAACAAAAAAATGTTTTTACCTCGCCGTATTAAATACAAGATCTTTTACCTTACCCTACCAACTTTAGTATGGACAACTGAAAAAAATTCAGCGCATGGTTTTGATTTAATTAACATAACTTGTAAATCATTTAAAAAATAACGAAATAGTACACCAATTCATGATTTATATTAAAAGATTTAAAAATCAACGCACTATGATGGTCATAGTGAGATACTTTCTTTAGGAAAAAGTAATAATTAATAAATAAGTTTAGTTCGCATATACAATATACCATAACATATTCAACCAGCCGAGGAAATTTGAAAAACTTAGTAAAGTAACGCTAGTTTGTTACAAAACAATACATTTAATGTAATCTTTGAGAATCTTTTGTAAATGTTGCGTATTGTCACATACACAAATAGGGAAAGATATTTGATTAGCCGCTACTGACCGCTAGAGGGCGCGGTATTGGGGTGGGGGATGTTGTAGTATTTTGTTATATTTATTTATAGTATAGAGCAATACTTTTGAGGCAGAAACACAATATGAAATAAGAAGTATCAGTATATTTTAAAACATGCGTAACTTATTTTAATATTTTTTTTTTTCTGGAGAATAGATGTTTTTGCATGTGAAGGTTTATTTTTTCGTTGTTTTTTAGCAAATGAATAAGGTTTAGGGTAACTTTAAAACGCGTTGATTATTAGTCATACACATACGTCTATGAATTTAGAATTGAAATAAAATCCTGCATTTCTAAGACACCCGTCTTGTGCTGTAACTTTTAAGCTCGTGTAAGATTCTATGATATTTGGTTCTAGCTTAGCACATGATATTTCAAAGCATTTAAATAATAGCTAATTCAAACATTCATTTAAATTGTCCAAACCTATTACTTAACAGTAACACCATATCACTATATAACTTCATGAATATTCAAAGTATGATAATGGTGACAGAAAACTATTATCGACACAATTCAATTACATTCTAATAACCATAAAAGGTAGAATTAAATCCCATGACAATTGACCGATACTATCTGTCGTGTCACGAACAGATATTAATAGTGAATATTAGATATTGTGCTTCTTATATCACACGGGACGATAACGACGCGATTCTAATACATATTTCACTAACTCAACTGGTCTTAATCTGACTAAGTCCTATTGGTGGAAAAGTCTGTCCTTATGTTTCAGGTTCGTGTGCCATTGTCGTTAACTAAACGGCTTCAAAATTTTGACTACACGGTTGGCTAGGCGGTCGCCATGCCGCTTGCCAAATCGCAAAATATTTGGGTTCAATTCCTTCTGTGATCCAAAAATTGTGTTCTGAGTTTAGGTGTTCATTGTGTGTCCGTTTCATGTATGTGTAAGTCCCCTGCGACAGAGGATACATTTTCCTAATGCGGTAGTTGTCTTAAAAAAACAGTTAAAAATTAATGTAGTATTTTTTTACTAATAATGTACATGACTTAGATCGCTACATCCTTGTATCAAAAGCTGCTATCAGTAGATAGCAGCACATATTCCGGTAGGAATATGTCCCTATTAATATTTACCAGTAAGATAAATTTCTTCTGCTTATTGTGTTTTCATTTCCTTAGCGTTTCGGGTAGTTCAGATTCCCCCTTATTGTATACATTTATGCTCATTGCATATTGTTGTAGTATCGTATAGTTTAAAACGTATAAAAGTGAATCACCCTAATCGATGAATTGTTGAAGGCGTAACTCGTTACAGTAACTATCTATTATTTCACCCATAGGTAGAATATGTAATTTACCACTTAACTTTATGTATTGTGTATGCTAGTTGATTAATTCATTGATTAAGGTTTGGCCGTTAACGTAATGGTGAAATGAGCTGGTTTGTGGGTAGGGTCCGTACCCTGTCCCCTGGCTATTCTGAAAGTGTAATGATCTGACTGAAAGATCTTGCGACATGGCGTTATTTTTTTATTGAGTTCCTTCAAGACATCGAGGTATTTGCATGTATAGGAAACCAGTAGCAACGTGTGTACTACTTATAAGAATAGCGTTCTTTTGCGTCAATTACTGCCTCGTTGGTCTCGCGGTCGTCGTGTGCGACTGCTGGTCATGAGGTCTCGGGTTCGATTCCCGGGTCGGACCAAATGTTTGTATGGTCTACAAATATTTGTTTCGGAGTTTGGGTGTTTTCTATGTATAATATGTATGTATTTACAAAAAAAAAGTATATATGTATTTGTATCAGTTGTCTAGGACCCATAACACAAGCTCTGCTTAGCTTGGGACTAGATGGCGTTGTGTGTTAAATGTCCGAATTATTTATTATTATTTATTTATTATTATTAATACATCTGGTAAGGGCTCATTGCTTTCTAAATATTTACCTCAGTAAATGAATGGATCAGGCTTGACGGTAAATAAATTGTCTGATAAATAACGTATCTAAGTAATATTTTTTAATAATTTTAACTACATACTTTGTTCTACTCACTTCAATATAGAAGACTAAAACTTCCTTTCTAAAGAGAGGGTTATGTCCAATGGCCTGCCAAAATGACTTTACTCTGCCCTGAAAGCATAAGAAGAGTGTAAGAGTGGTGGTCACCATGCTCATTGCTCGTACAGACAATGCAACAATGTAGCATGATGACCCACAATATGCCTAGTGATGCATCTACCAACGAAACACGATAGCATGAACGCTGTCATTTTATGCTGATCTTCTGTGCGCGGATAGTACCCCCGGTCGAGCCGGCCCAACCGTGTTAAAATCAGCGTGCCTCTACTACCTAATTTATGATGATCGTTTATGTTGTACATACAGTCATTTGTTTTGCTTTTTCTATGACTAATAAACGTTTTTACTTTATTTCTTACTCACTTTTGTAAAACGTGCACTTTTAATCAACCCGTTACAAGTCGCTTCACTCGTTATTTAGTCTCTTTCGGAGCAATACTAGTCCGACTTCTAAAAAATAACTATATTTCTTTAACCATTACTATGAATACCACTCGCATAACTTATTATTTTAATGTCGTGATAAATAGATATCATTAATTAAGCAAGTTACTCTATCCGTATGACATACTCGCATAATTTATAACACCATGTATCTATACCCTATAAGCAATTTTCATTAAGGCTACCATCAATTAATAGGAAGCGAGTTGACACGAGGGCGTGGCACACATTGGCTATAGCTAGTAATTAGCTATGCTACCTTAACCGTCTAATTGACGATAACGACTTGTTTACCCCCATGTCTTTTAACAGGAGTGGTTATTACTGGTCATTAGGTATGGTCAGACTTTGATAAATTAATAATTATTAACATCTTCAATACTTGTACATATTAGACTTCTCCGATGTTGTCTCCCGCTCTGCTAAAGAGGAAAGTGGACTTATCATATTTCCAACTCCTCCAGTTTTTTATTAATTTGATTAATTTCGTTGCGGGTTCCAAGACAGTTCATTTTTTCCTGGGACTTCCCGAGTGTTATAACTCGGTGTGTTCGTGGTCTGCTGTTGATCCTGGTGTACAGGAGTTACAGTGATGGGCGGGATTAGTCCCAATTCTCCGATTTTGTCTCCCGCTCTGCTAAGGAGGAAAGTGGACTTATCATATTTCCAACTCCTCCAGTTTTTCTTCTGATTAATTTCGTTGCGGGTTCTAAGACAGTTCATTTTTTCCTAGGACTTCCCGAGTGTTATAACTCGGTGTGTTCGTAGTCTGCTGTCGATCCTGGTGTACAGGAGTTACAGTGGTGGGCGGGATTAGTCCCAATTTTTTGTGTGGTGATGAATTAAGAATACAGAATATCGACACCCCTATTTATCTGGGTATTGCAAACATCACAGGACAATGTAGCTGCAACGAGAAGGAAAACAAGAAACAAATCCAATTCCAACTCGTCCGGCAAGCGTGATATAACTCAAAACCTCCTTTTAAGGTAAGGCTTATATCCAACAGTGGACTGTTAAAGGCTGTTGATGAAATTAATGATGATTGAGCTTCAAGGTTTCTCACTGACGGAGTGGCGGCAAAGAGACTAATTCAGAAACAATTTATGCAACGAAATAACACTCTCCCTCCCACTAAATATATTTAAAAAGAAACTACAGAATCATATTTTAAATAATTCTTAAGATTAAAAATGTAAATCACTTGTCGTTCCTAACTTGGGCCATACAACTTTGAACGCAGCGAACTCACATCTCAACACATGCCGTTACTGAATAACATCTATTATTTTTTTTGTAAATACCCACCTATATTGGGTTAATAGTTTTATAAAATAATAAATTTGAGAAAATAAAGATCTTTAAAACGAAATAAAACCAATGGTCTCTTGTCTCTTTCTTTGCATAAAATACAGTTGTATTCAGAAGAACTTTAGGTTGAATTTAAATTGTTGCTGATTTAGTCTCTTTGCCGTTACTCCGTCCGTCGGCGCTTGGTGATTATTTTGTCCCGCTCTTAATATTGTACTTATTCATATTATATTTATTCACTTGTACTTATTCCACTATTTTATTTTACACCTGACCGGTTTCGCCTTATGGCATTCTCAAAGGTTATGGTATATCTATACTAATATATAAAGCTGAAGAGTTTGTTTGTTTGTTTGTTTGTTTGTTTGTTTGTTTGTTTGTTTGTTTGTTTGTTTGTTTGAACACGCTAATCTCAGGAACTACTGGTCCGATTTAAAAAATTCTTTCACTATTAGATAGCCTATTTATCGAGGAAGGCTATAGGCTATATATCATCACGCTAAGACCAATAGGAGAGGAGCACCAATGAAAAATGTTTCAAAAACGGGGGAGAATTATAACGCGACGGGCAATAGAAGACGCAAACGAGGTTGCGTGGGTCTGCTAGTAAGTATATATAACCTTTATAACCATAAGGCGAAACCGGTCAGGTGTAAAATAAAATAGTGGAATAAGTACAAGTGAGTTTTATTCTAGAATGTATTACAACAAGTACCATCAAGTGCCGACAATCGAGAGTATAAATTATATTGCTAAACATATCTACCCCTTGCATTGTAGGTAAGCAGCTTAGAGCTTAGAAGAAGAATTGACGATGTCTATTTTGAGAGATAACTCATGTTTAGCCTGTTGGTCTGTAGATGATCCTGACTGAAGAGCCAGAAGTGAATAGAGTACGATCTAAGACAAATAATTTTGTGTTTTTTAATGTATGGCCGTGCCAAAATGACAACTCTGCCTGATGGAAAGCATAAGCAGAATCTAAGAGTGGTGGTCACCATACTCATAGCTAATTCATACAATGCTGTATGGTGACCCACAGTATGGTGGCCTAGTGATTGGCCTGTATTATTTAGAATTATTTATCACCAGTTTGAATTTATGTTTGGTATTAAATATGGTTGGAGAAATTATTATCTGCAATAGTATATATTACCCACCTGGTACCTTCAGACGTCAGAAAAATACGCTTTAGTCTGGAAATAATATGGATTTAAAAATGGTTTAGTTATTTTTCGGATGCGTTAATGCTATATCTTCTCAGTTAGGAGTATAACTAAAGGACATGGGATACCTCGTTCTCCAAAAACGTTGTCGCATACATATTTTACACACCAATACACACATTCCTACATACAATTTTAGGTTCACCTATTTGCAGAGCTACAAGTAAGACATTACTATTATTATTAATTATGATTATTACGCCAAAAAACTGCATGGTACGTACAAACATCGCACATGATTCCGTTGCATATTAGATTTAATGGCGCGCTCCGAATGTTTTAATCACAATTTAAGGGTGATGCGCACTACGCGAACGCATAAGTTCAGAAACAAGTGAAATATGTTACATGTACAATAGGATTTCTGAGTATATTCTATTAAACGTGTTTTCCAATAGATTTCCCTCTATACTACACCTGTATCTCACAAAACAATTCTTTGCATTTTGTCTTTATTGAGTTACCAACAAAATTATTTGCAAGAAAAGTGTATTAGACTAGTACAACGATTACTAATAGACAAGAACCGCAATATGCTGCACATATATTGTCCAATTTTACAAATACAAACAGTTTTTAACCGACTTACAAAAATAAGGTGGTTCTATGATACACTGATGTATTTTTGTTGCAGTAGCATAATATCTGAAAGCTGGTGTTATTTTTTGAAACTATACGAGTCCATATAAATAAAACCAAATCATTGCAATATTCAAAATTACTTCTTTCACATAACACGTACCTAAGCATATTATTGCACAAACTGTAAAGCTTATCTTATTTGTTTAAATAAATGAATTGATGATTTTTTGTAAATGTCCTGACCCCTACTTTAATTAAATGTCCATCCAATATTTAAATCTTAATCAGAACTAACTATCGTTTTTTACCATTATTTTACAAAAATATTGTCTATATAAATTTTATACATTCCCGGTATTGCGACCAAACCTTAATCAACGCTCTCACTGAACCGAGGCAGGAGCGCTCAAAGCGAATAAAGATATCTATATTCATTAAAATTTAAAACGCGAGCGGGTTATAAGATTCAAAAGGAGGGTGTATAGAGGACTTGGGGTATATACATGCATAGTTTACATAACATCGCTAATTTATATGTACGTAACAGGTAAAATTGTGGTAAACGTGTTTTTCAATAGGTTTTTTGTTTTATAAACAAGGATTTGCAGCAAAAGCACAATAGCGGTTTATGAATGTTTTTAAATTCACTGGCTAATGACTTACGGACGTATTTAACATAACACATACACATAACATATCTCTTGTTAAAACTGAAGATAGGTTATTGGAAACAGACATTAAACGTTGAATCTAAAGAAGCGTTTACAAGCCGCTTGAATCTATAGCCTCAGTAGCAAACAAAAAGTATAAGTAGTTTTTCACTTATCTGTAGTACAGAGCACTTAATCGATAGGTACTGCTTTTTAAGTAGGACTCAATAATCCTCTTTACCAAACATCTCTGATGTCTTTCTACATGATATCCGGATCGTCAACGCGGACCCTTATAAAATATATAGTTTTTCCACTTACAAATCATACGTTAGGTTAGCTTTATTAGCTTTGTAAAGCTACGTATTTGACTATCTACGAATGAACATAATGCGAACTGTAATGACAATGTAACTAATGATATCAGTTAAAGGAGATATCAGAAACAGACAGATTTGTGTAAATAAAAACCTGGTCCTAAGCCCGTGTCAATTGAGTTTTTCAGTTGAATCCATTTTTGGTTCTTAACGTATATACTTTCAGGATCAATCGATTTTGAATTCTAACACACTATATTTTTATACAAACGCATATATTTCTACGGTTTCACCCCTTTGCAGCTTGTGACTGTGCTTTAAAATTCAAGTGCTTTCAACAAAAAGCCTTATCGAGTCCCAATATTCAAATTGGACCAATTTCCAATTCGACAGCATGAATCCAAACGGGGGTCTACCACAAAAACCGTCGACAATAACAATTACGATTCGGAATCACGCACCCGTCATTACGCGAACATTCTATCTTGAGACGCAACGCAACGCCTCCCAAACCCTTTAACGTCTAATCGTGAATTATATACGGTAATAAAATTCTTTAATCAAAGAAAACAACCGAGCGCCCATTAAGGCGTGAACACGTCGCCACCTAGAGTCGTTACAGCGAATATTTACATACATGTGTCATTACATTACACCCCTACCTATTCACCCCCCCACCATAATTAAGAGTATAACGGAATCTTAGCGTCTTATTACGCGAACGTAACGATATCCTTTCAGAAAATTGTAACAGTGTCGTTATATTCCCCCACCTTGCCCCTTTTTAAATGATCGCCTCCGTTTGCCACTCAAAAGTTTACAGAAATGTCCTCACAGGGAAGCTAAGAGCACACACGAAACTTAAATGTGAAATATCCTCTAATGAATCAGACAATATTTTAAGGCGTGGGAGGCAATAAAAACACCCTCCCACCCGCTAATGTACACCAACACTTTGTCTCTGCTTAGGGAAGGGGCGATTTGAGTAAATAAGTATCGATGCGGACAAGAGATAGGCGCTGTGGCCGCTTGGTTATCGATAGTTGTAAATTTTAAACGAGCATCCATAAACATCGTTACATAATATAGATGTTTTAAAGTATTCCTACAGAAATTCATTTTATCTAAAATAACAGTGAGCTGAATAAAATTAATTTTCTTCATTATTATATCCCGTAAACAAATTCTAAAACAGAAGTCAGAAATTGTAGAGCATCTTCACATAAAGTATTATGATTGAAGGAATCCGTTGTTAGAAATAAATAGACAATCTATTTATGCTTACAAAGGACAATGGCAGGTTTGTATGGGACTTTTGTACCGCTTGGCGTATGTCATGGTAGGGCTTGTTTTAGTATTTATTTGACTGCCAATATCATCAACATAACATTTTAAATTCCTAGATTTTTACAACATTGCGTTAAAACGTTAATTTAATTTTTAGATTACAACGAAATATATGGATCACAAATGAGTTGTCATTATTCTTAAAAAGATGGCGTAATATGTATTATATTTGTGAAATCAAAATCATTCGTCTATGAGTTTCGTGGTCCGTAAATACAATGTTGCTTTTTTATTACATTTACCGGTAGGCTCATAGATAAATATATATTCAAATATTGAATCGTTTTTTATATAATATATATTGTAAAATAATGTGAAATATTTTCGACAATCTGACACACACTGCTATATAGTTAGCAGTGTGCTATATAGTTTTCAGACTAAGTAGAGTCTATCATGGCGTGTAACAACTATAACAACTTTATGAGCAGAATTAATATTACTTAACATAGTTCTAAAAATATAATAAATACATTAAAATAATGCGGGTGATTCAAATAATAAACGGTATAAATATCATAAGCATAACTATTCATAACATATTGCCAGTGGTACAGGATCTACCATTCTTTCAGATTTTATTCCATGTTTTATCTTTTAACAAAGATATTTTTCAATGTAACAGAGTCCCACCTAAAACGTAATATTTTATAGCCAATTAAAATTATCGATATAGCTACATCACCAATGCTTTGGTCATACTCAGTTTTTGCCACAACGGGGGTTAAAATTATGTCAAGATGCCGATTTTGTAACTTCTTTGGATACAATACATTTCCAGCTGTGAACACTGTGATTCCTATATTAAGAATAAGTAAAGGGAATATAGCGTTTTTATTGAAATGTGTAGAAAAAGGTCTGTAAGGAAAACCATAAGGGCATTGACCGACCTTTCTCATTTTTAACTAAGACAAATCGTTGTGTGATGTGCATCATCATTTGATCTGGGTGTATGTGTTCTCTATGATATGTGTATTTGAAGATTACTTCATCTATCTGACCGGGTGTCGAGTGTTATGGATTTAATCTCGAACTTGTTAGATTTAACTGAAATTAAATATACGACAAACACTTCTCTAATCGTGTTCTTGCCATACAATCTCAAAAGGAAGTTGTAAGTACAGATAACAAACATAGCAAATATTTGTGAAATTCTATAAACTTTGCAATAATTTTCGTTTTTTCGATTACGTTCGTGTTGTAGCGCACAATTTTTATATACAGTACGTCGGCACTCGCCTCTGAATCCGTTTTGCTAGAGGATGATTTCTCATAATGTGCTACTCCGTGCAATCTTTTTGTTTATGTTTGGGCCCGCCAAAATGACTTTACTCTGCCTGATGGAAAGCAAAAACAGAATACAAGAGTGGTGGTCACCATACTCATTGCGAATGCAGACAATGCAACAATGCAGCATGGTGACCCACACCATGGTGACCTTGTGAATGCTTTTGCATCGTTGGGCCTCCGGTCTCGCACTTACCAACGAAACACGACTGCACGAACGCTGTCATTTTATGTTGATTTTCTATGCGGGGGTAATACCGTCCAGGTCGAGCCGGCCCGTTCGTGCTGTACTCTTTATCGAGAGAAACTAAGAACTGACGCAAACATTCAGTTCTATTGAGAGTATTAACTTCGTTGTGTTAAAAATATAATTTTACTATTTAGGTGTTTCGGAAATTAGCGACTGCCTTCAGAGCTTATTACCACCCAGTAAACCGAAATTTCTCAGTTACAAATTCAGCAATTTGTTTTACCTAATATGATTTGTTTTGACGAATATATCAGATTCGGTTTGGTTATCAGTTGTTTTGATAATGTTAATTGAAAATGTAACTTCTGTATTTTCTGTGAATATTACTAACTGAGAAACTTTATAATTATTTTAATTTATTATTATAATTTAAATACATATATCATAATATTTGAAGCAAGGCTCAAATACCTAATAAAACTGTTTCCCACATTCCATCACATAAGATGTTGTACGTAGACTCCCGAGAGGGCGTTTTGTGGTTACACTTGCGAGTGACTCGGCCTACAAGTGTTCATATGGAAGTTTGTTTCATTAATACATTTATGGTGTACTGCTAGACAATTTGTACAACAAGTGCGCCAGCAAAACATACTTGTTGGCTACTTGTAACTGCGAATGGAAATTTCACTTTCTTTGTAAACAAGCCAATTTTATTGTTAAGCTTTCAGTCTTAACTACTCAACTGATCATACGTCACCTATTCGCGGTTGGTGTCTGTCCTGTGTCTGAGACCTCTCCCTTCCTTCTGCGTCCTCGAAGTATTCGATTGCGTTAAACCCTTGTCGCTTCAGCCATGGAGCGTTTAAGGCCCGGTTGCCAGAGATTCTCTCTACATGTACTTCAGTCGAGTGAAGACCATAATACCAACGTATACTGAACTGAGTCCTCTCTGCGGTCGCAGTAGATACAGAATGGACTTGCTTCCCTCCAGGCGACCTGTCCCCACGCGTAACATAAATGCGTAAGTTGCTGCTAATATCCCTGAAAGGGTTAACAAGAATCGTAGTGTAAACCGTAACACGTAATTTTAAGACTAAATCTGCCTTAAACGATAAATATTGCTCTCAGGTTCTCCTCCCTATGTAGCCATGTGTACTAAACATAAACAACCGCTGCCAGTTTGAGACGCGATGATTTATTGATTCCAGCCGACCACTCTGGGATCGTTGCGAGTTCGCGATTAGATCCACGGCCGTTTTCATTATCATCTCACTAATTGGGTTAGGGAATATATGTGCGTAACGGCAATAAACATTAGTATGTATGTGTCGTACCACAGGTTTTTTTGTAGAAGTGGATAATTGTGGTATCGGTTGTAGAGGAAATGTTTTGTATAATACGTATTTGATTGTTGCCAATATCAATCTGAATTGATCTTCGTTTGCTTCTAGAAATAATGATTTTCTAATGATATAATTGAAAACATTCTCTCAGTTTGTAAAGAAAATGCTTTGCTGTAAGGAAAGTTGATGAAACTATCCTAGTAACGTTTGCGTACCGTAGACCGCTACGAAACGCCGCGCCGTAGCGTTAGTAGCGTAGTGGGGTCGAAATACTGGTATACGATTCAAACCTTCTGGAGCTGATACTGCAGTCTCAGTTTCATTCCGTTCACCTATCTTAGACTCGACTAATCCTTACGCAAAAATTTTAAATTAATATTTAAATTAATCCTTTTCTTTTTTCGTCAAAAAGTGTAGTAGCGTACGTGACTGCTGTGCTTGAGGTCTCGGGTTCGATGCCCGGGTCGGACCAAATATTTGTATGATCTACAAATTTTTGTTTCGGAGTTTGGGTGTTTTCTATGTATAATATGTAGGTATTTACAAAAAAAAAAGTATATATGTATTTATATCAGTTGTCTAGTACCCATAACACAAGCTCTGCTTAGCTTGGGACTAGATGGCGTTGTGTTTTAGATGTGCGAAATATTTATAATAACTTAAGTGTCTCATAGAAACATACCAAAGCCTTCGCAAATTGAACTCAAACCGCGTTTAAATGACATTAACTTTATGAAAAAAAAAACATTTAAATTTAAACGCAATTGTTTTAAAACATCAATAAAGTAACATCCCCGCATACTGCATCGCCATCCCATTAAAATCGTGAAGCGATCAAAGATACCAATTAGGCACTGTCAAAGAGCAAGCGATATCACGCGCGATCAACAAGAGCACCCGCGCTTTTTGAACGTGTTTACTGCGGATCGCGATCGTAAACTACGTTAAGTGTTCAGTGTGGACACGAAAACAGCGGTATGAAATCGTTTTTTTTTTCTTTCATTCATAGACGTGTAGGACTAAGTGGGTATCTAATTCTGTATTTGGTTTCTTTTCTTATCAATACCCTGATTACTGCCTCTGTCAGATTTTACAACATGCATTTATTTTCTTTAAAGTATTACAGCAGATACCTATTACAAATCAAGCTTTACATTTTATATTACCGTAAATTATAAAATTGGAACTACCGATAAATAATAAATATTAGAAGCCATCAGTAAACACATACACGGTGTTGTGTTAAGTAAATATACGATGGTCCTCTAACCCTTCATCTCTTCCCAATTTAATCATTTGAACTTCAATAAACCCAATGGTTTGGTTAACAATTATTTTTACTTAAGACTTATTTTAATCAAGACAATTGTGTTGATTAAAAACAAGTGTATAACAACGCGACATACAATGCGACAGCACAGTATGTTATTGGTATTGATATGAGAAACTTGAACTTAATACATTATCGCTCGTTTCTTGGCCTCATCGACCCTTGCACTCCAGGTGCCTCATTAGGTTCAACAAAAGTATCAGTTCAAAGCAATACCACACGGTGGTGTTGGTATGTTTGATTGCACCACATTTTATTGCTAGACCATTAGTTATTGGTGTGATTTTTAACCGCATCGCTGAAGGGGCTTTAAATTGGTACTGGTTTTTAAAGAGGGGATTATGAATAGTTTTATGATTCTTTAGAAACCATCATATTTAGCTACGTACTAAGTAGCAGTAGGTACTATGAATTCAGTTTATTTTTAGTTTGATTTAGGTTATTGTTTAGTTTGATGAGATGGCAACCAGCTTACCAGCTATTTCAGCCAATGTCAAGTATTATAATCATTAAATCTTAAGTCTTCAAGTCTCAAGTCATGTGGGTGACATGAAATGGGGACCGTCTTTTGAAAAAACAAAAAAACGATCTCCAGTTGAATTTGTAGTTGCAAATACTGGACTGGTTTACACTTTCTTTACAAAGGTGACAAATGTTTTAGAGTATTTATCAAATTCTTAATTTATGGAACTTTATAATACTCTTTTTAGTAGGTCTTCTTGATTATGCCTGGCTGATCGTGAAGGAAGCTTGTACCTATATACAAGAATGTGTTCAAGAAAATTCATGCGAGATGCCAAATTAGTAGTAAATCGTAATGATAGTGTAGTATGTCTTTGTTATTCAGTTGTATGTGTATATGTGACATAAAGACGGCGGCAAAGTCAACACTTTTTAGTAGCACAACCTTATAATATATTCTCCAATGCACATTTAGTAGAACGGTCGGAATATGAATGCCCCTGAATTATTCGAACTTAATGTATTTTATAGCATTTGACAGGCTTGACCCAATTTAATACTAAATTCACATATTTAGTAGATAATATCAAATATTGTTTATCATAATTATTCTAATGATTATTTGCATCCAATTATTATTTGATAATATACGATTGTGGAACATTACAGATTTATTAAGCCGGAAGTAGGAGTAGTATGATGAAATATAAGTCGCAACGGAAGGCGCTAAGATATGAGTATGAATCAACTATTTACTTGATTATAAAATCACAAATTGAATTATAAGGTATACATAATATTGTATGCCCATGTATTGTATGTATGTAATTATTAATATTTAGCGAACTACGCGTTTATGAGAGGTTGGAATCGTTACTTATAACACATAATTGCGAATTCGCGACGCATCGCAAATATCTGCGATCTCGCACGAATGCACCGCAAGAACTTCTGATCAGCCCCCTAGTCAAGTTGCAAGCATTCTTCTTTCTGCATTCGTTAACGCCTAAATTCTCGTGTGTCATTGGCTAATACTTTGTTTAATATTAATTGGTCTACGATTAGCCAATGACACACGAGAATGTAGGCGTTAACGATTGCAGAACAAGGAACGCTTGCAACTTGGCTAGGGAGGCTGATTCGCATCGTGCGACGCCGAACGGCATCGCAGTTGTGTGTGT
Organism: Spilosoma lubricipeda; assembly: GCA_905220595.1. Classification (NCBI taxonomy): domain Eukaryota; kingdom Metazoa; phylum Arthropoda; class Insecta; order Lepidoptera; family Erebidae; genus Spilosoma; species Spilosoma lubricipeda. The sequence continues at coordinate 15,743,178 of HG992293.1, read as the reverse complement.
GAGCCCTTCAATATAAAACGTTAAAAACCTTTTACATAGGCAAAGCCAATGATTGCGAGAAAAAAAATTGATAGGTGGTGTCGATAGATTCATAATGATAACTCGACTGACATAGGTTGTATAAATTTTATCAAAAGTTTTTATTTAGTAGGTTTATAGTGTTCAAAGCATTTTCTTGTGACGAGTACGTTAATTCGCTTATCGGTAGACTATTCAGGTATTAAATATAAAAAAAATTAAAACCTATGTAAACAAGGACAAAGACTTCTATCAGGAATAACCTAGAAATTATAAGTAGGAATAATATAACAATAATTCATACCCAGTTCGTAAACCAAGTTATGATGATCGTGTTTAGTTTTGATTATTATGCATATCGGTAGTGTTACAAATACATTTTTATGGTAAGCCCGACAACTGCTCTACCATGCTGCGTGTTTGGGTACTTGGTAATGATTCAGTAAATATGGAAGTAGGGCTTGAAAGTATAGATATAAGTAATCAAGGCGACTAGCCATATAAATATTTCAAAACATGTAGGTAGTTTTAAAAACTCAAATCTATAAATTCTCATTCTTATCTCAAAATCGGTTTAAAACATCGCAATAAAACTACAAAACTCCTTAAAATTACGTGAAGAAAATATTCGGGCACGCGATAAGTACATAAAAGCTTAAAGTTTAAACCTCCGGGCCCCCCCGCTATTAAAGAGTAGACCGCCAAAGTGTCACAACTCAGTGTAATTAATATTTTAATTGGGCATTTTGTGCGCTGTTACTTAGCTGATATTGCTCGATAAATTCGGTGACGCTAATAATGTCTAACCCCCTTGTTGAGTGCTTCTGGGTTTTGGATTTTGTGTGTACGAACAACTGAACATAAAATTTTAAGATTTTGAAATGAAATCCTACTGCCGTGCTTCTTGACGCGCGCATAGCGTTTATTTTATAAACTGACTAGCTGTTCCCCGCGGCTCTGCACACGTTTATGTCGATTCTCGCCGCAAATAGTAGCCTGAATGTTATTCTGATGTATAAGATATATTAATGTAAGGTTTCATCCGAATCCCTTCAGTAGTTTTTGCGTGAAAGAGCTACAAACACACATCCTTACAAACTTTTGCATTTATAATACTCGTATTAGTAGGATTTAATACCAAAACAATAGCTAAATATCTAAGACTTGTAATCAGATGATTTTAAAGAAACTATTCAGTGCACTGCCGAAGAGAACTCATTTCTGATTACTCGTTAGCTAAGTTCGTGACTTATGCGTTCGATAAGAATACTTGCATAATCCTTCATAGTCATTTAATATCAGACGCATATTAAAAAAATAAAAAGTACTTTATTTTATTACGACTCAGGAATAACAAGTGTGTTATAATGCTACGAACCATTCTAACTTAGGTCATCTTGATGGTGTAATATTACAATTATTGTTGATGTTTAATATTCAATCGAGCCAGAATGTCTAATCCGAAACTTCAAAATTTATATTTCAAATCTGTTCTATATCAAGCAAAAAGGGTATTAGTTGAAATAAACACAAAAATTTTGGAGATTTTAGAACATAAAATCAAATTTCCCTAACTGTAATTATTAGTGATGTGTGGACTTAAACGTACAATGCAACGAGTACATCTATATTAACTACTCGTTGAAATCGACTAGACCTACTTGATTTAATACCAAAACAAGCCACCACTACCACAGTTGACTAAACACATCATCCCTCTAAATATTAAGTGTTAATAATGTCGCTGACACCCCCACCCCGACACCCTCTGAGATCAAAAATTCACCGGATTTCGCGTAGCAAAGGGTTGTTTTACTTCGACGATTTTCAAACTCGTTACCCCTAATATCGGATATTGGGATGATATTAATCTTAGCTTTTGTAAAGTAACGGATTTCTTCAAGCAAATCGAGCAAACAGATTTAAATGTTAACCCCCTTAGGGGAACGCCGATATCTTAAAAGGATATTCAAACAAATTAACAATGGCATTTAATTTTAACGCTTTTTACTCATTTTTAGGACGGGGCTATTGATTTTAAGCACCAGGAAACGACAAGCATGCATGCAGCGATTGATGGTGTGTCAGGATCGTAGTGAGGATCCATTGTATCAGTCTATACCCCTACCCCTCTGGGAAACAAGCGTTGCTATAAGTAATGCTTATGATTTAGTGATTATTCGATTCCTTCCCAGGACAAATAATTGTGTGATGAGAAGAATTTTTCTTCTAGGTTAAATCTAGATAATCTGTAAAATGTACGTATAAGTTGTTTATCACCCGCCTGGTTACCATAGTAAGTAGCAGCTTTGTCTAGTTTGTCTAGTTAACAAGTAAAATTTTAACAACAAAAAAAGAACCGACTTCAAGAACAAGCAAATTGAAATGGGACCACACGGAAAGCACCAGACGCCCCTACGAATTTCGAAGGTTCCTCTCGATTTCTTTTGGATGCTATCATCAGATCTTAGTGTCCACATCATGGTGCCACCGTTGCAATATCTCCTTTCCATTAAAAAAAAATCATTAAAATCGATTCATAAATGACGAAGTTATCTGCGACAACACATCTATACAAATAAATAAAATTGGAGTGTCTGTTTGTAATATTAAAATAACCGCTTTTTACCTAATGCATATGTATGTATACACGATACATATACCCTATTTTTTTAGACTAACTTTGTCCCGCGGCGTTACTCGCGGTACGACAATAACCGCGGGTAACACCGCGGGGTTCAGCTAGTAAAATAATATAAATATACAGTCAAATCAGAACCTCCTCCTTTTTTGAAGTCGGTTAAAAAAGACCTGTCTACAATTGTTTGTATTATTTATCACTAGCTGTTGCCCGCGGCTCGGTCCACGTGTATGTCGGTTATCGTGGCAAATAGTAGCCTATGTATTATTCTGATGTATAAGCTATATTGTTGTAAAGTTTTATCCAAATCCGTTAACTAGTTTTTGCGTGAAAGAGTAACAAACACACACAAATCCTTTCAAACTTTCGCACTTATAATATTATTAGGATTATTTAATAGATTAATAATAACTTTTTCATTTTCATTTCAGGTATGCTTCATTATAATTTATGTTTACAACATAAATAGAAACAATGACTAGAAGGTTTGTTCCTGATGTTATGTTATTTAAATACGTTAGGTAAAATATATGCTTTTGTAGTTTTTAATCTATTCTGCTAAGCTAGGCATACATAATGCAAAGTAAAACATCTTGGACCTGTGACGAAATTATAACCAAATTTGATTCTATTCGCCCTATTTTATAACTAGATTAAAAGCAAATGCATGGGATATTTAAGGACTTTCTTTCCCTTCAATTTCTTCGCATAAATTATCAGCAAAAAACTACAAACTGGCTTCTGAACTTAATTTTACAATGTTACTTTTTTTTAGGTGAAGGTAGCAAACGACCGTATGATTTTTTTTTTGGGAAGAGGCAGATTTATCACTCTGTGGTCTTAAATCTAGAGGTTTATGTAAACATCATACGCGGTTTTTCCTAAATTCCTGGACCTCATAAATATTTTTCTTTTAAATATGAAACGCAGCTCACTCCCACTCTCCTCTCTTTCTCCTACCAATACACACCCACAATCAACATTAATATTCATCCACCCCCTTCTACCCACTAATGAACACAATCAATATATAATGCAATCAAAACACGTAATTAAAATTGCTCCCGAGACATTTGCATATGAAAACCTCTATAATTGATCATTCGTAGCACCCCAATAAGACAATGTTGGGGGTGAAAACTGGAGGCTAAACAAATTAGACTTCGGAAAACAGATAGAAAATAATACTCATATCTATTCGGTTTTAAAATCTATACAAATAAATAAAATTGGAGTGTCTGTTTGTAATATTAAAATAACCGCTTTTTACTAAATGCATATGTATGTAAACACGATACATATACCAAAAATGTAGTTAAATTTTTTTTTGTCTGCCTGTCTGTTTGTTCCGGGTAATCTCTGAAACGGCTAGACTGATTTTGACGGGACTTTCACTGGCAGGTAGCTGATAATCCAGGAAGTAACTTAGGTTACTTTTTTTAGACTAACTTGTCCCGCGGCGTTACTCGCGGTACGACGATAACCGCGGGTAATACCGCGGGGATCAGCTAGTATAAAATAAAATTCATCCAAACATATTGTAATATTTTTTTGTAACCATCTTTGAACTATAATAAAGGAAATCGTCATTACTACATTCCACAGTCGTAAATATCAAGTGACTAGTTTCCCTAAAATGAAACGTATGCTGTGGCAGTAATACTCCATTATTCAAATTCTCGATTATATAAAGTTTTACGAGAAGTGTCGCTAAAAATCTATTATTAATTAATCAGCAATATAAAAAAATTAACGAATATCGTTATTACAGCCGCCTCAGTAATAAGTACCTAGTCTCGCCAGTCACCAAAAGGATTCGGTCGCTCATAACATAAACTAACAAACTAATTGAAAATGATGATCTCAAACCTCATTTAAATGAAAAAGTTTAAAAGAAAACCTAAAAAACACCCTTACAAAAGTCGTTTAGAAAAAAAACTGATAAAGCCAATAAAAGTTTGCGGTGAATTTCCATGCGTTTAGGCGATTCTGCCATACATACTATAGAAATCAAATATAGCTCACTTAGGACCTCTAATATTTTATCCGTGGTGCTTCCCGATTTAAAAAAGGTGTCTGCCTATTTTGACTTCATTTTGTCTTATCATATTTCCAACAGCTCCTGTTTTTTTCTTCTGCTTAATTTCGTTGCGGGTTCCAAGACAGTTAATTTTCTTCCTGGGACTTCCCGAGTGTCATAACTCGGTGTGTTCGTGGGTCACTGCTGTTGATCCTGGTGTACAGGAGTTATAATGGTGGGCGTGTGGGCGGGATTAGACCCATTAAAAAAATAACTAAATATTTAATTAGTTAAAAATTACTCACTATATTTACAACTATCCACACAGATACATAACCATAGCATATATTATCACAATGATCCCATACCAAATAAACATGTACAGAGATAAATACAGCAACGATGCGTGCAGTATATTAATTTTTCAACGAGTGCAGTGGTGTTCTTGAAAATGTCGCCGCTGGCGTCGCAGACAGTCGCGAGTGTTGTAGACGCGTCTGTCTGGCTTGAGAGCCATACAACTAGCGATTCAGAGCCGAGAGATAACTTTGATGTGTTTGAAAAGCGATATTTTCGATCAAGTAATCTATATCTATACAAATAAATAAAATTGGAGTGTCTGTTTGTAATATTAAAATAACCGCTTTTTACTAAATGCATAATTATGTATGTATATGCCAACAATGTATTTAAAAAAAATTTGTCTGTCAGTCTGTTTGTTCAGGGTAATCTCTAAAACGGCTGGACCGATTGTGACGGGATTTCCACTGGAAGGTAGCTGATTCAGCTAGTTCGATGATAAAAGTTATTAAACAAACGTTTTATTCCTTTGCGCTACCTATCGACTAAGATCTTAATAGAATCATAAGTCGATCTGGATTTGGTAGAAACTCAACTCTTAACAACAACAACTCAAATAGTTTGCGGGCAGTCAGCGGGTTTGTTGATATATTTGAGGGTTTTCATTCCTACCTACCTACGATATTATGTAAGTACTCACTTTATGTATTTAAAATTATTTAAATATGTTTATCTGCAGTCTAATTATAATGGCACAGGCTCTCTCTAGTTTAGGATCAGATAGAAGTATGTATAGTGTGTGAAGCTATAAATAACTGCAGTGTGCAAAAGAGCCTTTAAAATGAAACAAATAATTTATTGTTTACAGATAATTTTCATCAAATGATTCCTATTTGTTCCTTTCGTATAGGCCTTACGCTGATTTTGTAGCTTGTCAACAGAGAACGCACAAATATAGAAGCGCAATGAAACTAAAACATGTAATGGGAAACAGAAAGATGACGATAATTTGCGTTCTTTCAACGATTCCATCAAATGTAAATGGTATTTATAAAGCATTAAAATAACATGTTAGTAATTCTTAGAAATCAATAATATAATACATCAAAGTTATAATATATTGCCTAAACAAATTATAACGTTTTCCTGTTGTATGTTAATTTCCATTACTTAAAAATTACCTCGTACAAGAAAGCTTAGATAACTATCATTGATAACAAAAGATCAAAAGAACACAAACCCAAAACGATCGGCCGGACACGCGTCTACAATCTACATTTAATTAACTGGTCAAATCTAAACTCTAAAACATCAAAGGCCATCTAATACGCTCAGAGCAAAATCGTCCGCCATCGGCATTAGGGACCCTCGACAATTTGTGTCTTCATATGAGGTGAAATTTTCACCCACGTTCGTCCAATAGTCTATTAAAACCTTACTACCAATAAGACTCTATCCTTTGTTTATAATAAACACTTTCACTGTTTCCATCTCGCTTACACCTGAACGGTATTGTATAACCACATCCCTGTCTGGCGTTTGTTTTGTAGTAGCATTCTAGTGCATATCTAGGGTAGAAACAGTACGAAACACTCCCGAGGAACGTTAACGACGCACCCCGAGTATGCCTGAGGCCGATTCAATTACTACTGTCGTATTATTTCGACGAAAATATGTATGTGTTGTACGTTTGTTGCGGTGTATATTAAATTCTGTTTCGTGTTTATTGGTCACCGTCGGCGATGTTTGGATAAGGGTTGGATGCCCGTATATTGGTACAAATTGTTGCTACCTGCTTATATTAATTCTGACTTAACCAAATTTCTCGATATTTCAACTTGGAAGATGTTCTACAGCTATACTCAGTCAATTCTTGTTTTACTGTATCCGAGATCACTTACTTCTGTATAATACACATACATACCTATGGATCCCAGGCTCTCAAATCAAATCATTTATTAAACAAGTATGTAGCTTAATGCGTATTATGTATTTGGATTTATACTGTCAAAAGACAATGAAAACCTTCAAATTAAAATGGAAACTATAAAATACCTTTAGATAAAAATATAATATAATATCTAGTTAACATAAAAACTGTTCATTTTTTAACAATTTTAGATATCTGGCCGCTTTTTAAACTTACTTTAATAAACAATAATCACAAATTTCAACAAAAAGAAAAAAACCGACTTCTAGAATTGGAACAAATTAAAATGGGACCACTTTCTAGCTAGTTACTAGCTAATAAAAAAGTCGAAAGTTTTCGAAAGTTATGAGGTAACAAACAAAAAAAAGTAATGTCGAATTAATAACCTCCTCCTTTTTTGAAGCCAGTTAAAATATCACCTCAGTATTATAACACTTACTCATTTACTCTGAAGATTTAGATGTTACTGAAAATCTATCCAAAGCAATAATGCCATCATTTAATATCAACTAACGAACTAAAACTATCAATAGTTTAACTAATACCATAATATCCCTTAAATATTATCATTATTATGTAATTGTGAGGCAATATCGGGCAACTATAATAGGTTTTGATTAACCGTTGGAAGCCCGCAGGGTACCATCCTTGGTCCGATATCACCCTTATACAATCCGATAAGGTGTTATCGCCGGCCCTTGCCTATTTATGGGGAGTTAATAGTTACCCTACAATTTAAGGGCTGTTTCGATTTCCTTGATCGATTTTCTGTTAAGTGTTTAACAGAGTTTCGGGGCGTCACTTTGGCGAGGCTTCTGGTCTGTTTGTCAAATTTAAAATTAAAAGTGGTTTTAAGGCTGTGCGTGTTTAGATTTAATTTTTGATTAAAATGAGTGTTAGCATTAAAAATAGTTTTAAAATAATTTATTTCCTGATTTATTATAGTTTATTTACATTTACAATAGATCAAGAGAATCTATACAAATAGCGTGATCGTAGATGTAGAATGAAATTATATTACACAAAAACATAACACTGAAACCATTGACGGATTTTTTAAAACTGTTTTGTCAATCACAGTAACCTTTCACATAATTTTTTGAGTTAATAAAGAGTACCTTACTTAGTTTCGTGTCGGTTCTTCTTTATAGGTATGGCATTTTGGAACTGCTCAAATCAATATGACATTTCGATGGTGCCTAAAAATGCCTAGTTAAAAAGAATATTGTTTTGAGTTCTACGCAAGGCTGAGTTCATTTAAGCTTGAACTCAGGAAGTATAGAATTAAAATATGTACTTACAGCTCATAGTAACGATGATGATAGAACGTATTAAGGTCTGTTTTTAATTTAAAAGTTAATGAAACAGTAGTAAAAAAGGTAGTAGAGCCACGCTGATTTCAGCACGAACGGGCCGGCTCAACCGGGGCGGTACTAATCGGTAAAATGGTAAAATGACAGCGTTGGTGCTATCGTGTTTTGTTGGTGAGTGCGAGACCGGAGGCCCAAAGATGCAGAAACATCACTAGGCCGCCATGGTGTAGGTCACCATGCTGCATTGTTGCATTGTCTACATTCGCAATGAGTATGGTGACCACCACTCTTGGATTCTGCTTTTGCTTTTCACCAGCGGAGTAGAGTCATTTTGGCAGGCACATACTTAAAAGTAAAAATAGTTTACTATTCTTTTGCACTTTTAGAAATAGATAATGAATATTTTTTTCGCAAAAAGTTACTAATAATAATAAAATAAAATTAAAACTTTTATTTCTCTTACCAGGAAGGTATAATTTTGGTTGTATGAGATCTAAGTACAAACTACACAGTTTCTAAAAAAAATCCCTGGTGAGCTCTGGATTCCACACTAGGCTCGATGTCTGTGTGACAGATTAGAGATAGATAATATAGATTAATACACATTTGTCTATCCGTTACATACTACATTAATGTATGTAAATATTATTGTAAAGGTTTTGTCACGGAAGCAAATTTTTACGGCCCTCTTAATACCAAAATTCTAATTTATTCGACAGATACGAACCAATACAGGACACAATAAAGACAAAATGTAACAATTCATACAGTATTCAATAAACATCAATCAATCCGTCTCCATTTTCCGAGACAGAAGATCCAAGTGACACGTAGAAAATAATGGAACCAATCATTTCCGAAGCACTCACGCCTTGTCAAAGAACGATTGTCGACGATTGAACGATGGTCCCGTCAAAAGACCATTCGGTCGGCATACCATCCATCATAATTCCATTTCCTACACCCGACCAATTAAACGAAAACCTCACTCACTTCCCTCAACATCTGTAAAGTAGGAATTATCTGCAGAAATTCTTAGTGGTCGAAAGGTCAACGTGTACTGGACGGTGTCTGCACAAAATTATTTTCACTACTGGTCCAGTCTGACGTTTCGATCTGTTTCGAGATGGATTAATTTGATTATATCAGAACAGATGTTTCTATGAGGTATTGAATTGGTAGTATATTGCTTGTTTACCAAATTTAATGTTTATAATTTTGTTTTGTGATGCAGTTATTTTATTCTTAGAAACATAATTAAGATACTCACATACTGACCATAGCACGAAAAGTATCTAGAAACAAACGAGCTATCTTTTCTAAAGTTTATTAAAAATGTCGTAGCTTTTGGCAATTTTTAAACTTTAAGTTAAACTTGAACAGTTTATAAGGAAATTTAATCAAAAACTTATGGAAACAGCTTTCCTAACTGTATACTAAGTGCATGTGTATATTGCATAGTTTAATTCACGAGAACTGTTTGGTACATATTTTTTTACATATGTACATAAATATGTAAACGATTTTTAAAGAAAATCATCATCATCGAAACCTTTAACTTTACAAGAACCTTTCGAAAAATATTCTCATTTCTGAAATACAATCCCAAGATGATCTCAACCGTCTGGTATGTGGTATTGACTTATAAGAGCAGCTTGGAACGGATTGTTAGAAATTGCCTAGCTGTAGAATCTACCACCGGCATTTGAGATTGGAGTCGCCGGCGGAATTACTTGATAGAGATTTGAACGGTCAAAGCGCAATGATTACACTAACTTTATATATAAGTAAAGTAATTAAATTGATAACGTACTTTTGAATAGCTTGACACGGTGCAACCTAATATACAGTTTGATCTCACAACGTGCTTTTTCTGACATACATATGTCTTCGTCGGCGCCTCTTTTTCATCATGCTCGGCTGCTATTGGTTTCATCATGATGTTAACTAATAGGATACTTAAGTACTTAGGTACAAAACGCGTATGTCTAAAGAAATTGAAAATCGATTATATGTTTAGTTTCGGAGCTCATCGCAACGTAACAACAACCTGACACGAGAATTACAATACAAAAGATTTGTAGAAAGAAACAAAATCAAATAATCTGACATTCTGTATGTGTCAATATTTTCATTCTAGTGGTTTGTTTGTTTATTATCCATTTTTGAGAACCCGTAATACAGTCACCATTCCGTCAGTTTCTCTATTAAAACACTTTAAACATCGGCTTACTTCCCAGAACACTTTAGTATAAAATTAAGACACAAAATGTAGATGACACCTCGTGGTAACCTTCGATATACCTACGTATTCAACATACGAATCGTCCAACTGAACATAGCAACTGATTATAAACTGTTAAAGCCAATAAATACTCGTGAAAGTTTATGGGCCATTTTTGCTTGATCCTTGACGAATAAACAAGTACAATTTTAACAAAAATAAAACTGACTTCATGGTTCGACTTGATTTCTCTTGGATGCCATCATCAGATATTAATGATATTAATGACATCTCCTTTCCATAAAAAAAAGAATCATCAAAATCGGTTCATAAACGACGAAGTTATCTGCGAACACACATAAAAAAATATATTGGATCGAATTGAGAAACTTCCTACTTTTTTTGATGTCGGTTAATAAAGCACTGCTTGGTATCGAATACGTTTATTTATAGAACTGTATGCGCGGCGAGCGTATTGTGAGGCGTACATTGCCTTAGAACTTAACCTTAAATAACATGGTACTTATACACAGATACATACATACTGACATGTAGCTATGTGTATTAGTAGTAACCGCTACCCCCGCAAGACCAACTTTCTGTGGCTAATTGTTAAATCTAGCTCTTACTTGAACAGAATCTTGAAAACACCACTTCATAAAACCTCTCAGCGAAATCGTCTTACATCTTAACAGTGTGTTCACGCAGTATCGTCCAATCAGAGCTCAGAACAGATTACTAACTACAATTACGACTTAGCCGCTCAACAAGTTCACTTCGTAATGTTGTTGCTAAATGTTGACACTTGTCCAACTATAGTCGACGACAATAGCCGAAATGTAGATTGGTCAAAGTTTTATTGGACTATATGAAAGTATTTTTTTTATTAATAAAAAATATTATAGGTACTTTTTAATAGTAGCTAGGTTTTTTATTAGAATTTGCGTCTGTACATTTAACTAGTGAAATTGTATTTATAAACACCTTTTTATTTGATGATTAAAATTATGAACTGAAAAAACAAAAATTTTGATACTTGAATTATATTACATGCTCAAATGGTTTAGGTTTAAACTTAAATTATACTTGCTCAATCAAAAGGTAAGAGTACCGACAAAAAGCCAAGGCTCCAGAAGAAAGGCTTCAATTATCTATCTATATATAAAAGAGGAAGGTGGCTGACATACCATCAACGCACAGCCCAAACCGCTGAACCTAGAATCCTGAATTTTTGCATGTAGGTTCTTTATAAAACTTACGTGAGCACTAAGAAAGAATTTTGGAAATTCCACCCCTAAGGGCGTAAACCAGAGGATGAAAGTCTGCGTAAGCGAAACCGCGTGCAAAAGCTAGTTTACAATAAAGCTCAAGTAAAATGCTCAAGTAAATTGGAAAAGGTCATGCAATTAAAATTACTGTTTTTGAAGTTCTAAATTTTCGAAACTAACAAATAACACTTAAATGAATTCAATTAGCATACATAAACGAGAAAATACAAATAAAAATATTCTGATACAAAATTATACACATATGTGTTAGAGTAAATTTCGTTGCAATATCGCGTAAAATGCAAAGCCGAAACGTCTTAATCAAAAGACGAGCCCCTTAGAGAAAAATACAATAAATCACAAACATGCAAATCCCACTAATAACTTGCACAAAACCGAAAACCATTTCACCGTGCCAAAGCGGGCACGGCAGTAATCCAGGAATATTTTATACCACGCAATGTATAGGGGAGAAGGACTCCCGGGTGCTATTTCCATGTTGATGTTTAATAATTGATAATACCCCGCGAAAAACGCACAGTTCGTTTGTACCGCGGATGTATATGAAGCTGTTGTTACCGTTATTATTTATTTATTAATCCATTATTGCGAATTTTTGATACCTTTAACTTCTTTATTATGGATTCAGAATTCATTGCTTATGTAGCTTTTTTAGTGTAAATTCTCTAATTTTCTCTCACCTTTTCAATATTATTCCATTATAATACAGTCTTTTTATTTGAGTCTGGTTAATAAAGTAGATCGACTCTGCCTTAATAATAATCAATTATTTTGACTCGTTGTCTAAGATACTTTACTCTCAAAGAAGAATTAAGATAAGCATTATTAATTCCTCTTAGTATGAATAAAAAAAATGATAAATTAAAAAAAACTGTTACCTATAGTATTTTAATTAAATAGGGAAGTGTGGTTCAAAACCACATACTATAAATTAAATTTTCTAATCAGTCCTTCTTGCGTTACACATATGAAATACTAGCTCTTGCCCGCGGCTCCGCTTGCGTGTTTTTTGGTTATCGCGGAATAAAGTAGCCTGTGTCTTTCCTCAAGAATCAAAGTATATTCATACCAAATTCCATTAAAATCGGTTAAACGATTTACAGACAGATTTAGTATTTATAATATTATGGTATAGATCAGGCAATATCAACTGTTTTACAAGTGTTTTTTTTTTGTAAATATGAACTCAAAAATGATCACACTAAAAGACTGTCTACACACCAGTAGCTACTCTCTATATATCCCTTCTACCTGTTGTAGGTGGAAGGTATCACATTATCAGCCTCCTCGACTTGTAAACTGAGCGACTCAATCGATAATCATCTCGGTAACAAACAAAATTTTCGCGGAGAACGCACACATTATGTATAATTTTGATTGAAACGTGTGATACTCGTAAGGGTGATGTCAGAATGGGGATGAATATTGAATGAATATTATGATTGCCATAAAAAGAAACAATACGAGTTTCTTATTTATCTTAAGTATTTAAATCAAAAAGTAACTAAGGATTTAAAATGAGCCTTACTGCCTGCTAAGTACTTATCGTTGTTTTATATCGAGAAATTCAAATAATAGTCAGAATATTAAAGAGTAATTTTTATTATGATCGTCTTCTTTAATACACCTTGAAAGTAAAAAAATCAACATTGGATAACCAATGTTGATTTTTTTACTACAAACGAATTCATAAGAATTCGTTTTAATCCTAGTACCGCCTAAAAACTATCGTGACATACCAACGAATAGAGCAACTTGTAGGTGATCTCAGTGCTGTAAAGTTAAATAACTCCTTCGTATTAATCCTATCCACAGCCTTTATCAGTCCACTGCTAGACATAATACTAATATCTTCTTAAGATTGCTTTAAAATACATACTAGCTGATCCCGGCAAACGTTATTTTGCCATAAAAAATATTTAGGGATGGGTCACCCTTACCATTTAGGGGGATGAAAAATAGATGATGGCCGATTCTCATAGATACCGGATAAGCACAAAAAATTTCATCAAAATCAGTCAAGCCGTTTCGGAGGAGTATGGCAACGAAAACTGTTACACGAGAATTTTATATATTAGATAACTAGTTGTTGTTGTTGTTTGTATGTCGATTATCGCGGCAAATAGTAGCCTATGTGTTATTCTGATTATAAGCTATACTACGGTAAAGTTTCATCTAAATCCGATCAGTAGTTTTTGCGTGAAGAAGTAACAAACATGCACACTCACAAACTTTCGCCTTTATATATTAGTGTGATGTGACGTGATTATCCCACGCATAGGTTTCAGATCCATTTTTACAGATAGAGATTTCAATAATTAGCCAAGTAAATACTACATAGCGCTTATTGAGACTACATCCAACCGGTATAAAAATAATTTCTAACGGAACAACATCTTAATAACATCTAATACTTTTCCCCCAAAACATGTTTACACATTCCTAATTATATACCAGAATTCCTCTCTTCATCCAAGAGATATTTTCTCTCCTTATTATTTTTCTACCGGTAATAAAATAAATTATTTTCATTTCTTCATCACTAGGTAGTAATCCAGTGTCTACTGGCGTTGTAGAGAGTAGCGACCCAGTGGCGGCTATACAGTTTTATTTCACCGTCGTCGGTAATAATTCTATCTGCATATATATCGGGCGTGAGAGCAGGCCTGACATAGACTATTTATTCAGGGATACAGATACGTTAATCTTTTGGGACTTGCGTGGTGTTTCTGCCTACAATAGTCTGTCAAATATTGGCAACTGAGTAATTAGGCAAACTGTAAAGGGTACTTAATTATTTATACAGGAATTAAAACTATCATGTAGTCTTACTTATCTTCAAAGTTTGATGTTTCAAGTTCCGATTATATAGCGATGGACATTGTAAAAAACTTACAAGTATGATAGTTGTGAGTTTGTCAATTATGTACCGATCTGTCTAAAATCCGAAGAAACTAATTTACCTCCAATGACGAAAAATGTTGGAATAATAAATAAAAAATTGAAGCTGAAATTGTCTGAAAACCAGTTGTTTTCATCTTGCACTAAATATGTCCCACCCTATCTGCAAGTTTAGTAATCTTTGCTCCCTGGATAAGCGTGTCTCGCCGCAATTGAAATGTTTATAGATACAATAATGCCCCCGGATCAATCCCCCGCCTTGCAAAGGTGGTTGTTTAATTTATTTTTCCTAGATACCCTCTTGCCGGCGCTGCCTTATTTGCAAGACCTTATTTGTGTATCCTTGTTTGATGGTGGATGGGATAAATATTTTGATGTTCTTGCTTATTTGCTGTGTACAAGGTGAGTGTTTTTATGTTACGGTCTAATTTAGATAAAATATTTGAGAATATCTTCTATTTAGTTAAACAGAATTCTAGAAGCTAAAGGAATAAGCTACGCATCAATTTGTCTGTAGTTACTCGGTTCACTGGTCCCAGGTCTCCGTCTGGTTGCTACTTTACGAGATGATGAAGTGGGAAAACAATGTTAGATAACCACAAAGAAGGACAATACAATGCCTCTACTCACATAAGCGAATCCAAAATGGTCATGTTATTAATGGCAGCTGTTTTCTGTGACCGTGTTAGTATCGTTATGTTATAAAACAAAATATTGTAATGATAGTCACTGGAAATGTACGTTACCTATTTTTCACTATTCAACCATGAAGTATTTTTAAGAAAATACGTTTTTAAATTCAATTTAAATTATGTCTATACTAGTTGTTGCCCGCGGCTCCACCCGCGTATATGTCGGCTATCGCGGCAAATAGTAGCCTATCTGTTATTCTGATGTATAAGCTATATTACTGTAAAGTTTCATCCAAATCCGTTCAGTAGTTTTTGCATGAAAGAGTAACAAACATCCAAACATCCATCCATCCTTACAAACTTTCGCATTTATAATATTAGTAGGATAGTAGGATATATATTGTTGGCACTTGATGGAACTGGTTAAGATGCATTCTAGATTAAACACACTTGTACTTATTCTACTATATTAACTCACTTCAATTCTGACCGTTTTCATCCTACTACTAAAAATGTAGTAATGAATTGTTCAGTTAGTTCATCCTTTTTGTAATGTATAAATGAACCAAAACTAGTAGAAACAAGTGTGACGTCATTTTAAGTATTCAAAATGACGTCATAAAAGCTCTGGTCCTCAGATCTGAACATTCTCACCCCGAATAAATGCATCGTCATTAGGGCTTCATTAGTTATTCATCAGAACCTTCAACAAGTTGCGCGACGTGCCAATTTGATATGTATATTTAAGAACGTAGAGGCTATATTTTTCTAACGAGCTACATTTCTTTGTGTTCTCTGATGAATACGGTGTATTTTTGACGCCGTAGTAGATAAGAGAAATGTTGGACATGTACACATTACATAAAATATAATTACATTCCACTTTTGGTACTATTTATACTATATATATGTAAGCGTATAGTAGCCAACCCCAAATAATCTTGAGAATAATAAAGGCTAGAAATACTCGTATGAGTCAAATGTTATAGTATTTAGTGAAGTTTCCAAGAAGAGCTTCCTATATATACATAAATGTTAAACTTGAACCAACATCAATAAAATTATACATATTTAAGATGGCTTAAATTTATCTAATTACAATTTCTTCGTTATAATTAACAAGGTATCACGTTGCTTGTTTTCTCATTCATCTGTGGATTGTTCTCTGTTTAAAACATGACTACTCAAGAACCACTGTCCTGCTTAGCAGAGTGATCCCTAATCAATTATGTTTTGAGTTATTATCACCATGTACCTTTTTTGTCAGTTTTCTTCACCTGAGAATAGGCAAATTATTTGATCAAAATTAGTATAATAAATAAACCTAAAGTCAAAACAGCTAAGTGTCTTAATAACAGTATTTAACATTTTATTTTACCTAAGTACCGAGATATTAACCCATGACTAATCACTAAGCGGCCTTGTCACCCACGGCTGGCTCTGTTAACGGCTTCTTAACACTAGAATTACACTTATAGCGATGAAAGTCTAACACTTTAAAAATTTCAAGAGAAAAATTTGTCTTTCTAGAGACAAGAGTAACTGTTTATGTGAATAAAAGGTATTTAATACTTGAAAATGTAGCATACGAGAAGCTAGAGAAATGTTTATCACACGATCATTAACTAGCAATACCGCTAAATGACATTAACCGCATTGTAATGTGTATCTCGATCGGAAGTCCTAATGCAAGAATAGACGCTTCTTCAACAGCGAGTGCCAAACGGTTGCCCAACCAAACCAATTGGTTGAAATTGATGAAACTTTCAGTGCGAACCAATCGCAACGCAAGACGCTGTTGCCATATCGATCGAGGCATATCTGCCAGTAATAACCATCTAAAATTAAACAATTATTAAATTAGTTTTAATCGTAAATATTGGTTTGCATGTATTTTAAAACGAAACAAGTGTTTTGATATAGCGACAGTACCTTCTACAATAACACATAGTTCAGTTGAAGATAATAATTGGGTGATGATGATGTTTTAAAATGCAACTTCGTAAGCGAAGTTTATAGAAATAATATACATTTGCTTGCTACTACTGCAACCAAAGATCAACATCGTCATTAGTCCTTATTTATTCACTAGCTGAACCCCGCGGTTATTGTCGTACCGCGAGTAACGCCGCGGGACAAAGTTAGCCTAAAAAAAGTTGCCTAAGTGACTCCCTGGATCATCAGCTACCTGCCTGTGAAAGTCCCGTCAAAATCCGTCCAGCCGTTCCAGAGACTACCCGGAACAAACAGACACAGACAGACAGACACTCCAATTTTATTTATTTGTATAGATAGCAATAAGGCTTTATACATTGCATGTCAGATATTTTAATAAATCACACTACTTTTTGAGACTGATTCCACTTATATTTTTAACCTAAGTAGCAAGTGGATGATGTGACATAAAATATGTGTTATCAGGGCGAAAATCATTTAGTTTCACTAATTCTTGGTCCTGTATGATCTACATTAATAAAGACTCGGGAAAAAGCCAACAAAAACTGCAGCCTTGGAATATACGCTGAGGTACCGATATTATAATGTTACAGTTGAAAACATTTGCGTTATTAAAACATACAAGTGGCTTATTAGTGACGAACATGTACAGAATGAGGGTAGACCGATAAAAAAATTGTCGGGTTATAATAAAAGTGTACGCGAATAACTCCCATTAGTGAGTTACGAGATATGTCTACTGATGTGTAGGAGAAGAGAGAGAGGAGAGATTACGTATCTTATTTCCTTTCTGTTGTTGCTATTTAATTGTTATTGAGATGAAAATTTAGTAGATCAATTTCGAAAAGATATTTCAGAGCATCCTTTTTGAGAATATAATGTCATGTCATGATGTGGATTTGATTAACACAAAAAATAATTTAGTAGAAAAAATATGAGAGAAATCTTAAACACTAATTCTAATGTATGTCAAAATTGGGTGGTGGCCTGCGACAAGAGCATATACCGGAATATTTGTTGATGGATTATTACTTGATCATTGATGTAACAAGTAAAAGATTAATGGCCCAAAAGTGGGCTCAGTGCCAAACATGCCGTACAAGCTAACTAGGCCGCTTCACCTATAAAGCCACATGGCCTTGTTAACATCACATTGGAAGTTGCTATCCTGATTTTATACAATTATGTTACAACTTGATATTTTCTAGCAACATACACAAAACCCGACGCTCGCAATTATCCTTACACTCGATACACGTTATCACCGCAACGATACGTAATAAAACCCCAAGTATCATGTTTTTGCGTAACAAGCAGTCTAAATTACGACAATTATTCAATGTTGCTGTGTTATCGGCAGTTGTAAAATCGGGAGACAGTGGGAGACCCTCATTAAGGTGAGACGGAGGGGGGAAACCTCCACAATTTTGATAATGTCGACGGTGTAAAAAACGGCCGGGCAAAGTTGAATGATGTATTGGTAGGTTTGCCAGTGACACTGGCTTCTATCTCGAAAATGGTGAATGTGAATCGCTATTCTTGGAGTGAAACTTGGAAAAAGAAAAGAGTTTTGAAATGTCAAATGACTAAATACACGTCTTGATGAGTGCTGTTTTGAGTTTTTATTACTGCTGTCATTAGGTGGATAATTTATATCGTAATGACAAACTCATAAAGCCTTACAAACTAGAAGTATTTAGATGGTCAAAAAAATGTGTATGTCGTCAGAAGTTGTTGTCAATAGCTGGTCTATATAATTTTTAGTCAATAGACTTCTTTCTGTTCAGATTTCTACGTTAATTACTTCGTTTTTTTCTTACAATTCTCATTAATTGTATAGAAAATATGAAATAAGAAACAGACTACCCACTATTATAATCGGTATAGTTTTGACCTGCTAATCTCACACACAGACCCGACCCGTGTCATCGCTTGAACTACGAGTCTATGATCAAAGTGTTTGCTAATTGACCGGCTGCTTCGCATCACTACCGCTTGCAATGCCACTGACTTCTGCTTGTATTAACGATTGAACACTCAAAGGGTTGTTTGTGATCCGTTTTTGAGGGGTTAACTTTATGTTCAGACATATTTTGGGATGGTTTACCTTATTGTGTTAACTTAGACTCTTTGGTCTCAAATTGCGATTATTACGTCTTTTAAAAGTTAGTATTTTTAGAAACACATGAATGTACATATTACTAGAAAACATTAATGTGTTCTTGGTACGCTCTAGTGATAAAATATCTTAAATATGATTACTCGATTAAGTGCTTGCGAAGGGGTTTTACGATCTTAAACAAAATAAAGTGTAAACACAATTTATTTTGTACAACAGAACTTTTCGCGATTGTCACGATACTTTCTATTTCCCGACGTTTCAAACGGTTTATAAAATTCATTACTTACTTATCTTAATGTCCTCTAATCCCTTATCAGGGACATAGGGCTCTCAGAAGGGACCTCCATTTTTCCCGGTTTGTGCAGCAACCTCGAGATGGATCCAGCTGTAGCCGATAGCTGCAGCCTCTCTATCGACTGATCGCCTCCAAGTGTTTCGAGGACGGCCGCATTTTCGTTTGCCGTCCGCTTGCCACTTCAAGCTCTGCTTAGAGATATGATTGTCAGGTCTCCGCAACGCATGACCAATCCAACGCCACTTCCTAATCAGAATCTCCTCTCCTATGAGTTTCTGATCGGTTAACTCCCACAGTATTATATTTGTGATGGTTCGTGGCCACCATATACCCAGTATACGCCTTAGGCATTAGTTAATGAATACCTGTAGCCTGGCGGTGACCCCCTTTTCGACTTATAATGTCTCGCATCCGTACCGGAGAACCGACTTTACGTTCGAGTTGAAGATTTCGATCTCATAAAACTCATTACTGTACCCATGTGATCCATTGCCTTCTACATCAGCATTTCCCGCGTGCCTTAAGGATTTCTTAAAATATCAGCTTGTGTGTGTGCTTTAATGGTAGGAGAAACCAAAATACACGAGTTGATGTGCACATGAAAAGCCAACTTTTGACTGCTAAAACGTAAATAACCTGTAAGAGATAAATCCTACATAATATATGCGAATTTAGCCAAGCTAATTTATGGTAAAAAAAAATTGAAATCCCTAAAAATGTGTTCAATATTCTCTAGAAACCAATTATGCTACCAATCTAACTTCAATAACTTAATATCGTTAAATACTATAATTTTTTTCAAGCCCCCCACCTGTATCCCTCGCGGGCTTAATAAGGCGTCGGCCGTTTGACTCGACTTTTTACGCGACTACTGTGACTACACGTCAGGATTACATAGGATATATTTTTTAAGTTTTTATTCCAGTGCATAACAAATGAATTGAGGAATCACACCCAAGATAAACCTATAAAGGTTTTCTGGGTGTTTTATGTTTATTAATGTAGGTATACTGTTTTTCTTATTTAAATAAATTATATAAAAATACAAAATAATTCTACCAGACTGTTCTGAAGTTCCTTAATTGTAAATAAAAAAGACTTTGTGCAAAATTTACTGTTGGCGCCTGAAATTACATTGTTTTGTCTTCTGATCCATGCGCTATTTTCAGATCCACACTTACGTACTACGCAATCATCTACGAAATTTAAATAAGAAGAAAGATTCAATTTAAATAAAAGATCAAAACCATAATATTGATATTTCAATTACTAGGTGTACAATAGGAGTCTGGAAGAAATTAACCAATATCATATTCAATATAAAAATCGGTTGAATGGAGTTAAAATTGTTATTAATTTATTCCTATGAAAAAAAAAACGACAATGCATCTTGATATTTTATAGTTAAAGACATATTAGTAGTATGATGAATTTACACAAGATTTACGATACGGTATTCAAAACCTACAAGTGAAACAAAGTAAATTAAAACATCTATTAAATAACCTGACCAGGTGAAGGCATGTTTTACTTTTATTATCACAAGTGACAAATATTGACTGCAACTGCAATAAAAAAAAATAAGAGAGTTTATTGGCATTTAGACACACAAAACTACAGACAAAATGCTATGTCGGGATATAAATGGTTCTCACACCAATAAGCTTAATACATCCAACTCCTCGACATCAGCGTTGAGCCGCTACCCGCCAGTCTTGATCGCATCGCCTGGTCTCGGAGATTATTCACCTTCTGTTCGAGGAACATAACAATAGTTCCTCAACAGAACGTTTTAAAGTTAACTGTACGATATATCTAGAAAGACTGCACGTTAGGTCTAGTGGCTTTAGCGGTCGCCACGCCGCTTCATACAGCGCCAAGTGTTCTACGTTAAAATCTCACATGAGATAACACTTTGTATGATCTACAAATTGTTCTGAGTCTGGGTGTTCTTTGTGTCTGTTTTATGTATGTTTATAAAGTCCCCCGCGACACAGAATGTATTTTTCTAACACGGGAGTTGTCATAAAAAAAATCTTACACCGTCTGTATGGTAACCCTACAATCGATGGTCCTCGTAGCTCCGGAGCGAGCCCCACTTTTATGGTTTTCATTAATGAAGATAGCTTCGGGGCTGATCGTTCGAGTCCCTGTAAACCTTGATCATGGGGTGATTTTAATGCCTATTATTTTTTAAGATTGCAACTCGCTTGTTTATGGTGAAACGCATCTGGTGACGGAATACCATAACTAATATTACAACGTGACAAATTAGGTTGTAGTAATCTTATGAAATGAATCAGTCCTCAACTGCTTATTTGTTTTCTTTTTTGTTGTGGGAAAATACAAATTTTATTAATGGCTTTTTTTTGGATGTTGCGTGAACTATTATCTCCTGATGCTTTAAATAATAATGGCTATAGGTTTCGTGATCATTATAAGACAAATGTTATGGTCGGACAGAGGTCTCAGTATAGGGTGGTATCGAGATACTGAAACTACCATCAAATCAAACATTTTAAAAGAGTAACTAGTGGAGTTTATTGTTGTTTCTTGTCCATAGGAATGACTTTTTGGAACCACGCTACTAGAGTTGTGCAACCTGAGTCATATAACATTTCGAAAGTGCCTGAAAAGGCCTACTTGAAATAAAAGCTTTCTAATTACTATGAATTTAATTCCTTCCTAACGACTTTAGTACTTTCCTAATCTATGCATATCTAAATATAAGTTTTTAATGAGACATACATTTCCCTTATTGTGCATTAATCGTTCATACTCATTACCTACAAGACTTAAAGTATTACAGTAGATAATAATTAGTAAGAATATAGACAAAATATAAATACCTATATCAGATTAAATTTAGATCATAGAAAATAAAATGGCCGTCCATCCCGTAAATAAATACGCAACAGAAGTAAGAAAACGCGATCAAAATCCACGACACCACCCGAACAGTCGTTATCGTGCTTATTGTTGTTTTTAATGAAATGTGACCAAAATGATGGCCGCCGAAGCATTGTCCGTCGGATCGCTGGCCATTATCCCCCTTTTCCCTCTTAATATTGTGAAGGACCCGCAATAAAATTTGCTTCGCTATGTTTTGGATGTTGCGTGAAACTGATCGTGTGACAACTTTAGAATGGGAGAGATAAAGTTTGTGATGCGTTTTATGGCGGCATTCGACTCTTGATTGGGTTTTGTTTGTACCTATTACGAATCGTATTGTTGTTTTATGTTTTATTTACATTTGAAAACTGTGATATTACTTTAGACCGGAGCTTTCTCACGGTCTGAATTCGGTCCGGTGCGACGTAAGGTGTACACACTTCATCACAGTGGCTAAGAAGTGGGATAGATCTTCCGTGGTTTTATATAAAGAACCCCATACAAAAACGCATAAAATTAACATGCCAGGACCATATAATTATATTAATTTTATTTTCATTAAAATCGTAGCACTTACATGTTACATTAACAATTATTATTACGGGAATTAACGCAATACTTATTAAAAGGTATTACATACCTCTGATTTACCTGACGTTTCGACCAGGTTGCACTGACGATGGTCACAGGCTGACTGACTTTTACATGTTATTTACTTCAGAATGCTATGAAAAAAATATATTAAATTTGTTAATTACATGTCTCCTATCCATTTTGATATATATTTAAGATAAATTAAAATATATGGAATAATATAAGGTTATCACATAACGTTATAAGTAAAATATGAAAAAATAAACTCTTTAAATAGTAGATTCCTAAAGATGTCATGAATCAAAGAATCTCAACTTCTACGTTTGATTTACTGGCTCTATGGTCAAATCATCTCTTGGAACCCTTATAGAATCTTTGTTTGACATCAAGTACTGATTAATGACAATAATACAAAATGTATAATTTAATCTAAAGTCACTAGTATATGTGTATTATTCCACTGTAATAATATATTTAACTTATATTGCACAATTACACATATAAAACAGGAGTTAAAAATACAGCCAGCAATTACTCACAAATCTGTTTTCGAGTATCGAAAAAAAACAATGCAAATTCAAGGGGCAACGACCAAAAAACAAGCGAAGGAAATTAATAAAACACCCACTAAAGCGAAAACAGGCGGAAAAATAGAGTCGGGGGAGAGATAGAGAAAAAAAAATGTCAACCAGCAACGTGCTCTTCATTACTACGGAATGGAAACACCGGATGAATTGATCAATCAGAAATTTTATGGCCGAGAATCACTCAACGGAAAATAATTCCCCGGCCGTTCGTGCTTGGCTCATCGCCGCCGTTTTAATTTCGCCCTCTCGGGGAGATCGAGTGTCATCCAATCTATCTGACGACTTGAAAAAAAAATGCCATCATAGCCCCGCCCCGTCCCCTTTGAGGAGACTGTCTTAAACACCGCCGGGCGATTATATCCGCGACGGAAGCTTTGAATCGATTGTGTGGTGTTAAAGTACATGCTATGGACATCGAGTCTATTATAGTAATTCAAAATTAAAACTAACAATATCTTACCTAAATTGTGTATTGTATAGGTACACTAATATTATACTGTACCTGAGTTTTTTAAGTGTTATGTTCATCACTATCGATTCAATGTGTTAATGTGATATTTTTGTTTTTTTTTCTAAACTCTATAGCTACCACTGGGTACTGACAGAAACTGCAAATTTAATACCCTCCACTACTGAAAGAAGACCAATAAATGAATTTAATAAACTTAATATCTATTCTGAATGGATTTGTTTTGAACATTAAACTATATTATGTTCCCTATTCGGCCCGGATTTTTACAATAGCCAGTATTTAAAAACAAATTCGTTATAAATTCCTTCTAATTGTTGCATTAGCAAGACTTATTTGTAAGAATACAAAACAAATTCATGAAGAATATACTCGCCTTCTTCTTTTTCATATTAGACGACCCCACCATTTTCAGAGATAAGCCCCGTGCTAATTTTCTTTGTTGGCAATGTTATTCTCTAAAATAATGAAGTGAATTATTCAGGGGTTGTAACACCTAATGTCTATCGATGTCTACCTTGAACTGAACAAGTAATTTGACGAGTAATCGCTTTCCATCACGGGTGCTAATATCCCATTCTGTTTACAATCACTAATTAATCAAGATCAAACGAAAGTAGCAATTGTCGGCACATCCATCATTTAGGAAACTCTTAATCTTTTATGAAAGAAAAATATTACATAAAATTAGTATTTTTGTGCAATACTTAGAGAATTTTTTTGAGAATAAAAATTTTACCTGTTTAAACAACAAAGACCTAAAATTACTAACCTTATCTTAAAATGAAACTAAATACCTTACTACACCTAACCAATTTTTTTTTATTGTGTTGTTTTGTTCGTGCTTGATCAGTGAATTCTAGATTTAGGCTGCGTGCTGACCATTTCATTGAACATTCGGTAAATGTCCTTATTTTATAAAATTAAATGTATTTAAGAAGACAACAACTGATTTGACTATTTTTTAAATAAGAAACTAGATTTAAATTGAACTACTCTTCAAAAATAAGTCTTTTTTTTATGTTTGGCCCTACGAAAATGACTCTAAGAGTAGAGTCATTTTGGTTGGGCCAAACATTTCCATGAACAACAACAATTACTGCTGCGAATGCGGACAATGCCACAATACAGTATGGTGACCCACATCATGGCAGGCTAGTTCTTCTGCATCTTCTGCTTCTGCATCATTGGGCCTCCGGTCTCGCACTCACCAACGAAACACGACAGCATGGTCGCTGTCATTTTACGTTGATGTTCTGTGTGAGGGTACTACCGCCCCGTTCGTCCTGAAATCAGCGTGGCTCTACTACCTTGACACCTTGAAGTTTTTTTTATATGAGCCAGCCAAAGTTGCTAAACTTTGCCTAATAGAAAGCATGAGCAAAATCCAAGAGTAGTGGTCACCCTGCTCATTGCAAATGAAGACAATAGCATGGCGATCTACACTATGGCTTCCTATTGCGATGCTTCTGCATCATTCGGCCATCTATAAAATATCTATACAATGCTGTCTTCTTTCAAGTGAATTCTTAAGCTAAATCTAATTATTACCCAAATTATTTTAACTTTATTAAAGTAATATACATAACATCATATCCTGAATTCACTTCCCTATTCATTAACACAACATAAAAAATTCCGCGTCAGCTGTCTATCCAAAAAAAGAAATATTTTTGACGTCGTCCATCGCGCTTATTATCCGAAAATTTGAAAGATAATTTCGCAAAGGAACGGGAGGCATTAAAATAGCAATCAAACTGGCAATTTTGGGGTGAAGTGTAGGAATTTTAAATCGGAAAAACTCCTACCGATTTGTGATGCAAACGTGCGAAGAAAATGGCGGTGTATATCCGATTTGAATAAAGATCTGCTGTGGACAGGGACTCGTTTCGAATTCTTGAATAATTGAAAAGCGCGTTTTTTTTATTCGATTTGTTTTCGGAACGGTCAATTTGTTATGCGGCGTCTTGGAGTTGATGAGCGGGAATACTTTGATCTCGCTTTTCTGATTTGGGTTTGTGTTTAAAATTGGTGGCTGCAAAAATAAGTGACGTGTCCACTTTAAAGAAGGCTTTATATCTTACTTTAGTTTTTCCTTTGGATCTCATTCACTCGAATAATATTTTCAACCCTGTTAATTTTACAGGTTATATATTTTTTATTTACGTCTTGTAAAGATATCAGATTTCTTTTAAATAGTAATTTTACTTCATACAAAATTAAAAAAATAAAATAAAATGTAGTTAATAAGCGATTGTTCACTTATTAACTACATTTCAAATATTCTTTTTTTTTATGACGTTAGTCAAGATCATCAGTGCTTGGGCCCTATTTATTGGGCATAAAAAGAAAGAGGTAATTTAAAAAAAAACTCCACCTACTCATATCTTAATACACACTGATATTCCTCAGTATCTAAACAAGAATGTAACCTAATTTACTTTTAGAAACCAAATTTTAGGTAGTGACTTTTAGTAGGTAGAGCACCGTTTTGGAAAATCAGTCTTGCTCGAATTATAGTTAGCACGCTAGCATTTCCCCACAGCTAAATAATGTACTACAAAGTGTTAAATAAGGGTAACTAAGGCATTTTCCCTTCTAAAATTTTAAAATTAAAAAAAAAAGTTGGGAAAGCATACCTGAACCGAACACCAACTCCCCGTCATTACGGCGGCCCATTCAATTTTAACGAGATCGTATACGCCGTAAAATGCCTTTGATGTTAATCTATAACGCTCCTCGATCTACCGATAAATTACGAATAAACAAACAAAAGGAAGGAAAAAGCGTAAGACGGACCGTTTTTTGCCCTCCCTCCCTTCGGCATAATTTCATTATTTGCACCGAGCACATCACTTCAAAATATTCTCGATCTATATGACGGTAGCCGACGCCGTTATTAAGTACTACCTTTTTGTACTTCTCTCCTCTTTTTTAAATATTTTCTTACGTTTTTTTAACAAATTCAAAGGTTATGAATTTCTGAATTCAGGTCCTGTTACTGAACTTGATTCAAATTCACCAGAACTCATAATAACGATGCAGATATTCACAGTTAGTGTATACTAAATTAATTTCCAGAAATATTTTACCTTTATTTTTTTTAACAGTCCTTTTAATGGAAAACGATTAGTGGTTCATATTCCATTTCTTTAAAAAATCAGCACTGTTAATTGAACACCCCTTATTCATTAGATTAGAAAACTAAATAGGTGTTTGTCTTCCTACTCACCTAATTAAAAAAAAACTAAAATCGCATATCGTAATCCAGACATAGAACTGATGATAGTAGTCATTACACAATTGTTTGTTAAGCTTTTAAAAATACATAACATAACCTTAAGTAAAAAAAAAGACGATATTTTAATTACTATGAATCTTGAACCAGTTGTAATAAAACAAAAGACGCAATGTTCATATTCGAACCTACAGAACCACATCAGAAGACACCTGAAGTTTTTTTCTTCGTTTACACCCACACGAGGCGATGGCCCTTACATAATTTATATTAACAAGGTCCGCGATATTGAAGTACATCATTGGCGCTATTCGGCTGTTTCCGACGTTCTTGTTTTAAATTAAATTGTTCTCCCGCCTCTCCACCAGGTGTCCTACTACAGTGACGCGCGAAAAATTGAGGGTATTTGTACAAGATGTACTTGAAATTTTCATAATATGTTATTAAAGAATTAGATAATTTAGTACATGTATTTTTTTTTTAAATCTATACTAATATATAAAGCTGAAGAGCTTGTTTGTTTGTTTGAATACCGATCCGGGTCCGATTTCAGAAATTCTTTCAGTGTTAGATAGCCCATTTATCGAGGAGGGCTATAGGCTATATATCATCACGCTAAGACCTATAGGAGCGGAGCAACAATGAAGAATGTTACAAAAAGGGGGGAAAATTATCACGCTACGGGCAATAGGAGACGCAAACGAGGTTGCGTGGGTCGGCTAGTGAGTCTATAATCATGCATGCCAATGACAATATACAGTCACCGTACTGTTTAACGTATAATAGGGATCTACAAAGCTGTTTGACATTTAGTTGAAGAAAAATGCTGGTTAAAAACTCTAGGTGTCTTTACATGAATTTCGTCTGAAGAAGCCCAGCTTTTTTTAGTTGCCAACCTTGATTCGACATTTTTCTTGTTATCATACTATTTTACAAACCTCTGAAAGCCTTGCGTTAGCATATTTAATAGCTATTTGAAGCAAAGGTGCTATGTATAATAAAACAAGCTGACCCGACGTACTTCGTATCGCAACATTTTTCTTTTTTTATAAATGTTTTCTAAAATTCTGAAAATCTTGTTTTAGTAATTTTGTCCGTCTCCGCTTTCCAGAGGTAGTCTACAGTCACGGAAAAAACACAGTTATCTTTTAATTTCCTTCTATACAAACCTTGATGTAACAATAACGAACACATAAAAAAATAATTATCCAATTTAGTGCAGTCGATCGGAAGTTCTGCGCGTACATACATGTCGGAGATTCATTTTTATTTATATAGATTAAAAACGTTCATGTGTTATATACACAAATTTTTTCTTTACCATACCGATCCAAGTCAATTAAAATCAGAAAACGTTAAAAAAGAAACCGAAACAGAATATTTATTCTATCATATTAGCAGTATTTAAAACCTCTCAAGATTCCTATCAGAATTCATAACACGAAAATATTACGGAAAGTGAGACCTTTTAATAAACAATGTCTTATTATACCAAAGTCATATCGCATTTTGCTCCAGTCTAGCCAGACACGTTCGTTAATATGAAAATTAGCTGGAATGACGGTGTACTAGGAAATTGGCTAGATTATGTTGCAACTTTCTTTATTGAAATGGTCTTAAAGAAAATTTGCATGGTTTTATGTTGCAATGGAGTGGACTAGAAGGTAATTTTTAAAGTTTATTGATTTTGGTTATTCGTCCTGACTGTCAAGCAGGAGGTCGTGGGTTCGAAACTTACCTAGAATTTAAATGAAACATGATTTTTTCGTCGTTCATTATCATCATCAACAACGTTTAACAGTCAACTGCTGGAGAAAGGCCTCTCCTTCGAAAGGTTTGTTTCAAATTTTCCATCTCTTTGCCGTGATGTTGGGCTACGTAATTTAGTAACACTCCGTGACCACACAGACACTATCATTACAGAGATGTTCATTATATGTTTTAAGGAACATAATCGTCGCATAATTTAACTATTATTATATGTATGAACTAGCTTTTGCACGCGGCTTTGCTCACGCAGACTTTCACTCCCGGATGTACCCCCTTAGGGGTGGATTTTCCAAAATTCCTTTCTTAGTGCTCACTTACGTTATATAAAGAAACTACATGCAAAATTTCAGGATTCTAGGTTCAGCAGTTTGGGCTGTGCGTTGATCTCTGGGTATGTCAGTCAGTAAGTCACATTCCTCTTTTATGGATATATAGATGACACATTTAAAAGTTGAATGTATATTTGATACTCCATCATACCAAAACAATTAAACAGTCAGTAAGAGTCTGTATAGAGTTTGATGGAGAGACAAATTATAATGTAGAATGTATATCCTTAATTTAATTTAAAATAGCCTATGTGCATTCTACGAGTATATACCCAGTGGTCTTAATGCGACTATAATTCGTTTTTATATTGTTGTTAGCTTTTTGCACTCCTCCCCTATAGAAACTTTAACTGTGCAAAATCTCATTTTTGCATGATTTTCGTAAAAAAGAGTACAAAGTTTTTTTCTTCACGTATTAATATATACATATATATCGAAAGTAAAACTAAAAACAAATTTAATTATTAAAATAAACAAATAAAACTAAAGTTTTCAAAGTCGCGAACAAGTCCTAGTATTTTATTTTTGAAGACTTATTTGTCGATTGTTTTAAAGTAACTGTTGGCGTAAACCGTGACAGTTCTTGCATAAATTTTACCATCTTACTTGGACCCAAACTAAGTGGTATAAAAAGCTAAAACAGACCATCATCAAAGTCAAACAATACACCGCAACAAACGTAATTTTTCGCCAACTTGAACATAGAAGATATTATTTTTAATATCAAAAAAATAAACGGGAGAACCGTTCGCGGGATCGTTTCGGCCATCTTTCCATTACCGCAAATTACCGGAGAGGCCATGGCTAAATGACGTCACGTATTTAATTACCAAGTACACGATGACTCAAAAGTGTCGCTTTAGAATTGAAAGCTAATGTTAAGATACACATTGGGTTTGAGATTCGGAAGCCTAAATCATCTTGGTATCAACTTAGTTTTAAATCACTATATATATTTTTATTTGAGCCTGACTACACAGCCTGGTAGAACGCATAAGAAGAATTGAAGAATAGTTGTTACCATACTCATTTCGAATGCAACAACGTAGCAATACTACGGCGGCCTATTAAAATACTTCTGTATCATGGGGCCTCCGATTTCGTACTCAGCAATGAAACAAGAAAGCTCGAATGTCGAACGTCTTCTGTATGAGGGTCGTACAGCAGCATAGAGGGTAACATTTGTACCCTTTAAGAAACATAATAGCGTCCATCATAGTATTGTAGTGGAACTATGTACTGATATTAATGTTATCTTATATATAAAATTCTCGTGTCACAGTTTTCGTTCCCATGCTCCTCCGAAACGGCTTGACCGATTCTTATGAAATTTTGTGAGCATATTGAGTAGGTCTGAGATTCGGCCAACATCTATTTTTCATCCCCCTAAATGGTAAGGGTGACCCATCCTTAAAATTTTTTTATGGCAAAACGACGTTTGCCGGGGCAGGTAGTAATTTATAGGATTTTAAAAAGTCGTTATCAACTATATTTCTTCTCACTGGGCTCAATCATATTAAAGTTGGTGGTGATAGATCAGTGCACAATTATTCGTTATTATTCTGAATCTAATAAATATATAAGTTTATAAATCCTATACTTATCTTACAATCTTAATGTGCCTGCTTTATGATCAATTGTAATAAGCTGATTTCTCTTCATACCTTTTCTTTAAATTTGATCGGATCCAAAGGGGCAGTATACTGTTTCAAATAAAGAAGAAATTGACCATAAATATCGAAGCTTTGAGGCCTGAAACATAAAAAAGTAACAGAAACTTAAATAAAAACCTCTTTCTGTTTTGAAGTCGGTTTAAAAACAAAAAGCTATACATTTTCATCAGCAGTATATCACACAACAGCCGGAGGTCAATCGAGTCGGCCACTGTAATGTTTACTGATAAAAAGAAAACCAATTTGTATACCCGCCCCCTTACCGCCCGCCACAAAGAAGCGCTATCTAGCGATAAATTATCGAAATTATTGCATTAAAAATTCCATCTAGTAAGTCAAAGCGAACCATTATGGCCGCTCCGTACCTCTGCTCAAAAGAATAACGTGCTAAGTGTTTTTATTCAACGTATCTTTTGCGACTTTTTAGACGGTAGTATGTAATTTTTCTCAGTAAACGTTATGGGATACCGTTTTTCTTTCGAAATCTCCGCTAGATACTTTGATATATTTAAATTGTGGTACGGCTGTAGTTGTTTTGTTTTATTGATTAATGTTGCGTACTTATATCTAGTAATTTATATAAAAGAATAATTGAATAAACTTTCTTAAATAACATACCACTTTGTCTTTAGCTGAATAACTGAAGGGAATTTATTCTTCAATGAAGCAATAGCTATTATTTTCTAAGATAGCATTCTGTCTTGTTATATGAAGTAACGTCGTAATATCTTCTATACTCTGTACTGTGTATAATGTAAGATTTCGAGAGGCTTAGAAGAAACACAGTACACTCGTAATATGAACGCTTACTGTAGACTATCATCTTTTTTTATGGAATAGGTGGCAAACGAATAGACGTATCGCCTGATGGTAAGCGATTACCGCCGCCCATAGACACCCGCAACACCAGAGGCGTCACAAGTGCGTTGCCGGCCTTTGGGGAATGGGGAGGAGGATGGGGGAAGGTTTGAGTTATGGGCTGTCTCCTCCTCCTCCTCTGGGCGGTGTCCTCACTTACTTAGTGAAACACAGCGGTTTTCTGTGAGGCCGTGGTATCGCTCCAGTCGAACCTGCCCATTCATGCCGAAGGGCCGATGCCTCCCACTGTTGTATTATTCAAAGATTATTAGGGTGGGCTATTAGTTCAATTGGTTTTACCTGAATAGCAATTTTTTCACGGAACGACTGGCATCGGACCTCCGCAACACTGAGGGAGAACTGAATTCGAAAGTTAATCTAGTTGTCAGTATATTTCAGACACTGACTTCCAAATCACGATTGTCACCGGGGTTCATGACAACTGTAGACTATAGTAGTAGAGTAACTAAATATGTATTACTGGAAAGAGCAGAAAAAGATCGCAGAGTGACGGTGAATGCTGTCTGCTTCCACTCGTTCTTCTTGAAGATTATTAATCTGTACTAATATATAAAGCTGAAGAGTTTGTTTGTTTAAACAAGCTAATCTCAGGAAACGTTTGTCCGATTTGAAAAAATCTTTCAGTGTTAGATAGCCCATTTATCGAGGAAACTATAGGCTATATATCATCACGCTAAGACCTACAGGAACGGAGCAACAATGAAGAATGTCACAAAAAAGGGGAAAATTATCACGCTACGGGCAATAGGAGACGCAAACGAGGTTGCGTGGGTCGGCTAGTGAAATCATATGTCCAGTAGTGAATATATGAACTAAAAATAATCAAACGGCATAGAATAACATATTACTTTAATCTTCCCCAACTGGTTTACTATTTCTACTCGCAGTAAGGTGCCAAAAATCCTAGCAGTGTTTGCTATTAGAATAGCTAAATAAGTTTTTAATCCAAGCTAAAGTATTGGTCATATTCAGCGGACGGAGCGCCCGATAACCAAGGCTGGCAAGCCGCCAGTTTGGGTATAATGTGTATTAACTGTATATGGGGAATAAGGTTTGGCTGAAATATTAATAGCGATGTGTAGGTATTACATAGGTTATAGATTAAGGTGTCATAAAGTAATAACGAGTGAATTATCTTAATGTCATTGCATATATTTGAACAAAATTTATATTGCACGTAAAAGGAAAACATATTCTTTGTTGTTGTTTTTTTTTGTAAATATATCTGCCAAAGTGGCTCTACTCTGCCTGATGAAAAGCATTGAATCTAAGAGTTGTGGTCACCATAATCATTACCAATAATGCAGTATGCTGACCCACGCAACGCTTAAAGGACCCGGAATTGTAGTGGGGGAGAAACTAGTGCGCTGGTTGTATATTCCAAGGTTAGCTGGCTTCACATTATCAGAATTTCTCGGGAATATTTATTTTCTAGGCAAAAGAAGTAAAATGACATTGAACTAGAAAATCAAGGAATTGCATCTCTTGGCAACGTATATGTAGAATATTGCGTTGGTTACGAATAAGCAAATATTTTTTTTTGTTTTGTTGGTACTAGTCCCACCCACACGCCCACCACTGTAACTCCTATATACCAGGATCAACATCAGTGACCCACGATCATTCATACCGAGTTATGATACTCGGGATGTATGTACTGTGTAAATAAAAACAATTATAAGTTTTTAAAGTAAATCAGAACTTCTATTCTATAAAGTCTGTCTCTACCTCTGTTGAGTGATCCAAGTTGTTAATAACACTCCCTAAAACTTACTTGTGCACTAACTTGCTTTGCCTATAATATATTAAAAAGGTACCCAAATATTTACTACAACAACAAATTTTCAAACCTTAACTTCCTGACCGTCATAAAAATATTACAAAAGAAAACTCCCATTAACGCGTCTTAGGTCCACCTGTCCTCAGAACGACATCGAACCTCGAATAGTTACAAAACTCTTCACATAAATCAGCCAACTCCGGCATAACGTACTCTCCTTTGAGCCATTAGCATTTTTTATGCATAGGAATCGATCCGAAGACCGTCTAATGCCTCCCGCGATACATTAATATCTTAGTTTTTATGACTCTTCGGCAACAATCCATCTCATATCGCGAGGTATAACCACCTTCTTATTTTCGTACAAAATATAGCCTTAAAGTTTCCCAGATATGGTTTATTTTCCTTCGTTTCCCTGTGAGAGGGATGTGGGATCATGGGCGGATTAAGTCGCGTTTACAGTTTAGCTCAAAACTTATGCTATAATTGTGTTAGTGTACAAATATTTGGGATAAGATTATGTTGAGGTGTGTAAGTCTGATTACAGATTATATTGTGAGTTTGTTATTCATTTGTTCATACCTCCTTTTTACTGCACTCTAATCTATGAACTTCAGTCACTCAAGAAATGTCGAAAATACTAAATCGTTTGGTTTAAAAATAAATATTGACAGCGATTTTATTAATTAAAATGTTTTAAGTTTTAGACTTTAGCACTTACACTACACTCTTAGAGCTCATAATTAAGTAGTAGTCAGAGTTGAACGGATTAACACCACAAAAGATTTCCTAAAGAGGGAGTACTTTAGAAATAATGACAATACCTCGTACTCTTTATTTAAAGGTCTATATTGTCAATAGAATATTTTGTTTCAATTCTAAGTCTAAGAACCATGATTTATTCTCTTATAATAGAAGAAAAAGAATTATTAGTAAAAAGAACCCAATTTAAGAAACTACACAACGCAATAAACCTTACATTTATTAAAAAATAAACCAAAAGTTAATCAATAGTTGTGTTTTGAACACACCTTTATATAAATCGGGGTTGATAATAGGTGGCGCTGGTGATTTGCTCAGCGCTCGCAATTTTTCTTGCACGGCCACTTTGAGATTAAAAGTTTAGAAAATGAAATGTTCGGCGTGGCCGTTCGTTTGGCTCTTGCCTACGTATCGGAGGAATGCCCGCTTTTAAAAAGTTATACGATAAGAGTTCTAACTTTGTGTTTAAAGAAGCTGATGATATTAACACGATTTTATTAGCTTCACTTCTGTAAACAACTCTTAAGAAGTAAATATTTAACTAATTAGTTCTAATTATAGTTCTTATATCAAAATTTGTATGTTAGAGCTTAAGATTATGATGGTGCCAAGAAGTGGCTATTGTAGGCCCATTAGGCTAATGATGCAGAAGCATCACATGCTGCTTTCTTGCATTGTCAGCGTTCGCAATAAGTATTTTGAGCACCACTTTTGGTTTCTGCTTATGCACAACCCATACACACAAAAAAAGACCCTAGTAAACACTAAAACTATTAAGGTTTCGACTCTTATGATTCGTTTGTTTGAGTCTATTTAATATTACTGATAGAATGTCCTTCGGAACACCAGTAATCAACTCAAATAACTTTTATAGAATGCGTTAAGACACGGATTTTTGAAACGTTTAAAATAAGCTACATGTTTCACTAAAAGTGAAACAAAACAAGTGTTTACGAAAGTTTTGAAATGACAAGACGTAGACATCTACAGCACAGTCTACGCGGCTACGATCAGCTACAAATATCGTAGACCTTTTCAACACTGCCTGTGTCAAATAATTTAATGTAAACTAGCTGTGCCCGCTACTTCGTACACGTGACATTTGTATTTTCAAGTTATTTTTCACTGTTCAAACCTTCCCTGGACTACGACATCATTTCTAAACCAACATCAGCTAAATCGGCCCAGCCGTTCTCGAATTTTAGCGAAACAAACGAACAGCAATTGATTTTTATATATAAGAAGATTTACCTCTCATCTCTTACTAAACTGTAAAATACTTGTAAAATGATATTCCAACAAATTGCCATAACATTTTAACACTTATTTCTTGTTTCACCAACACAACTACTGCCATCTATTGGCGAGTAGCGTCATCAAGTTAATTACGTGTCGACTTAGGGTTATTTAATTCATAATAACTAGAGCTCTGCCTGCCTCTAATCGGTTTATGTTTAAACTTTAATGTAGAGTTTTGTAAATTATTTTACTAGCCATTACTTTCTATTAAATAGTCTTGTAAAACACTAACATTAAGCTGTTTTCTTCGGCATCGCGAAAATATCTGTTTAAAATTACAATGTTTAAATTATACTTTTATTGCACAAATCCATTGGGTCTTGCGGCCTACATTTGTTTAGTATCCTTGCGAATCACAATTACCTTGCGACAATTGTGATTTCAATAAAAGTGCAAGCATTTAAGTGTATTTTGAAATTACGTATGCTGCGTACCGCACGTTTACCAAAAAAGACAACAAAGTTTAAAAAAAAAAATTAACACATTTATGTAAATACGTAATTATGTAATAGGAGAGGCTTATGTCCAGCAGTGGACTGCAATAGGCTGATGATGATGATGATGATGATGATGTAAATACGTATCTTAAAAATAATCAGAAAAAATTATAAAAACAGAAAAGATCGAAACTTGTATAAAAGCAACATAAACTACAATAATTTTTTGTACATTAAGAGCCATATTATTACACATGCTGCCACAACTTGTAAAATATTTGCATAGCTTACTATCAGGCGTATATCTGTTTGTTTGCCCCCTATTTATATTGAAAAAAGAAAAAAATGATTTGTGAATAAACAAATAAATGAAACATTTAGTCCAGGCTCTACCGAAGTGATTTCACGGTCTTAAAGAAAACATTAAGCAGTTCTTTCGTTCCTTTAATCACGTGAGTGAAGCTACAGGAGTCTAATCTCCTCCCTCTCATGTAAGACTCCTGGTTTTGCAGGTGTCCATAGAATCACTTAACATCAAGTATCACGTCTGCTCGTTAACCATAACATAAAAAGTCTAAGTATTTTTCGACAGTCCTTGAAATACGAGCTATTATGATTTATTTCAATTATATTTACATTTTTCACGTGCCAGTTTCATCACAAATTTGGTCGCACGTTTGGCCTAGTGGTTTGGCGGTCACCACGCCGTTTCCTATTTCACCAAGTGTCCTGGGTTCAAATACCATATAGGACAACACTTTGTGTGAACCCAAATTGTTGTCCTGAGTCTGGGTGTTCTTTGTGTCCGTTCCATGTATGTTTGTAAAGTCCCCCGCGACACAGGATTTATTCCTAGTACGGTTTGTGTTAAAAACAAAGAAAAAAATTAAGTTGAATCTAAAATATATCATTCTCGTATCATGTTGTTGACCTCCGAAACTATTTAACCGATTGCTACGTTTTTTACCCGACTGCGTAAGAAGGAGGGTTATGTTTTTCGAGTGTATGTATGTATGTGTATTTCTTTGGCAGGCCCTAGAGCATAAACGGCTTGTCGTATTTTTATGTGAGTGATGTCAATAGATTCGTCTTCGTCATGAGAGTGGCACTGGGTACCTACATCAAAATAAACAAACAAAATAAAAAGTTAACAGTTCGTCAATGAATTTAATAAAGATGGCAGATATTGACGCAGTCGGTTGTTTTGTATTAGTTCTTTGTTATTTAAATATGTATTTTGCTGGCGTGCCTAAGATAGGATAGTTAATCACGCTTGGACCAATAGAAGCTGATAAAAAGATACGAACGACGAAGTTTCACACTTAAAATGTTCTAAAATGACACAGATCAATCTATATTTTAAGGACTATAAAAAAAGTGATGTACTCGTATATGATACACAATTAATAAATTCGTAAGGAAGCCACAATCCATGCATTAAATATGTTGTAAAACCGCGATCTAACTGAATTATATATGCAAATTCTCCAACCAGAAGTACAGTAAAAATAAAGGTCGGGGATTAGAGTGGGTTCGTATTAAAATTCCTGATACACATAACTAAGCCTCGTACAATTACACGAAGGTGCGTGATGGCCGTCTAAGGGTGGTGGGGGTTATTTCCCCATATTTAATAAAATAATAATATTATGTTTTAAAAAAATTAAAATATTCATCCCGCGTGCGGACGTGTATCGCTATCGGTGTCCGGGACAGATATGTATATTTTTTTTTTTCGCCGTTTCGTTCTACGTGACCAGGAATGCTGGCAAAGATTGCCATGGTGCATGTATTCAAATAATTGTTTGTGTTTTTTCGTTTTAATTCATCCACGGACGGAATTTAAATGATGCGTTTGTTTAAAAGATTTGCTAACGTTTAATTTGCGAGTTTCGTGTGTAAATCCTTTTCGGATTTCAAGATAAATTTGACCATATTTTACGTAAATGGGTCATTAATTAAAAGATGTTATATAAAAAAGTATGGTTATTGATTCGTATTTTTGGAGTAAACGACTTCCAGATAAAGTAAGATTTTAAGAAATAGTAAATAAATATGTTAAGAAATATCTATAAATTAGTTTTAATGCTTGGCGATCGTGTACTTCGTAAGTCCTCTGAATTATAAAGAAAATCTTATCATAGTAATATAACTGAACAATTTCCAAATAAATGAGTTTATATCCTACTAATGTCTTAATACTTATCTAATCTTATATGTTATCACATCACACTAGTTACACTAATACATAAAGGCGAAAGTTTGAAAGTGTGTTTGTTTGTTATTCTTCACGCAAAAACTACTGAATGGGTTTGGATGAAACTTTACAGTAATATAGCATAAACATCAGAAAACTCATAATAGTAATAACTACTATAAACTTTCATTAATAAATCAATTGCTACAGGAAAAAATATAGACTTCCCCCGTTTTAAAATCTTTTTTTTATTATTTGAAAAAAAAAACGGCCATATTTTAGGCGTGAAATTCGAAGCCATTATCGCATCGCGTAGGTCACCATTCGGAACTGTCGGAGGTTTTCGTCGTCTGAATTTATGCCCGCCCCGCTGTGACCGCAGCGTGCGAGTTGGGCATAAATGTGTGGTTCCACTGTTAGCGGTGGTTGGGTACCTTACTGAAATTTGATATACGCCGACTTAAGTTTACCGAGATTCTCAGGCCCTATCTTCTTTAGGTACACCCCAGTCTCTTGCAATAGACCTCCATCTGATGTGATACCGAGTAAAATATTACTTTTTAATCTATTTTTCAATGTTAATTAAATTACTAATACCTAAGAATGTAGAGAAAATCATTTGCAAATATTTTTTAATGTTAACGTAGCAATTTCTTGTAATTGAATAAGATACAGATATCGAACTAAACAGCAAACTACTCAGTAGTGTGCAAAGAAAAGGAAAAATTGACATAAATGCAAGTGTGGAATAGTGAACCAAAGCCTCTTTGCTAAGAGGCGTATATTGTGAAACGTTTATGGTAATAGGTATAGAAGTAATGGAGATCGGTATAGAACAAATAAGAGAACAATAGTAGTAGAGTTTGCAATTTTTCAACCAACCTATTCCACGCGGAGTAGATGAATTACTGTTAGAAGCTTATTTTAATTATTATTTTAAGCCTGCCAAAATGTTTCTACTCTGCCTGATGGAAAGCATAAGCATAATATATATAATAGGTGGTCACCATACTCATTGCGAATTTAGACAATGCAACATGGTGACGCACACCATGGCGGCCTAGTAATGCTTCTGCATCATTGGGCCTCTGGTCTCGCACTCACCAACGAAACACGAACGCTGTCATTGTACGTTGATATTCTATGATATGGTACATAATAAACCCCCAACTTATTATAAAATCTGTGACTCTCGCTTTCAGTGTGACCCCAGACGAACGTTTCCACGTGGGTCAAAGCGTCCCGGCTTCCGTTCGGTAGGGTTAACCCACTTTGATTCTTTTCGATAATCACCCGCTAATGCACTGTGGCCGTTTGGGTTTTTCAATGTTTTAAATAATGGCCTAAGAGGGTAAACGTCTATTGTATTTTATTTTACTGGATGAAGAATGTTCTTTCTTTGTTTTCGTGATTTACGCACTTATTTATAATAATAACAGTAGGATATATAAAACTAGCTGACCCACACAACCT
This sequence comes from Spilosoma lubricipeda, assembly GCA_905220595.1. Taxonomy (NCBI): domain Eukaryota; kingdom Metazoa; phylum Arthropoda; class Insecta; order Lepidoptera; family Erebidae; genus Spilosoma; species Spilosoma lubricipeda. The sequence continues at coordinate 15,703,158 of HG992293.1, read as the reverse complement.
CGTTTTTGTCTCCTATTGCCCGTAGCGTGATCATTTTCCCCCGTTTTTGTAACATTCTTCATTGGTAACAAACATAAAAATAAAAAATACAGTCGAATTGATAACCACCTTTTTTGAAGTCGATTAAAAATAAAGATGTAACAATTAATTTAAACAATTCGATCTGGATACTTTTAAACTGGAAAATATAAAATTAAGCTCTCAATTAATCAATTAATACTTTGGAGAAATAAATATTTGTTGGTTAAACGACTATCCACACCTGAGACAAGCCGCTACAAAATCAAAGCGCCCGCCTGATCGCCTGGCCATAAACAAGTATGATTTTTCAGTTTACGTCGTTGTGTGTATTATTGCGTTCTGGTGCACCGATACTATCTAAACGAATGGACTATACAAGTAGTACGTAATCACTATCCTTTAATACAATTCACTGCAAATGAAGTACCAATGACCGTTGATGAACTTATGCCCTAGTGATCGTAAAATATACAAACTAAACGCCTATGGCGGGCGGTACTTTGACCATAATAATAAAGCCCATTATAGTACATTGAACATTTTGAACAAGCCGGCTGGCAAGTTCGTACGACAGTTAATGTTGTGGAAACAGCAGCAATAGTTAGTGTCGCGATTAGACCGTTTATATTATTGTGTACTGACTATTGATTTAGATGTTTCGATATAGGAAGTTGGTGGGTTGTTTTGTATAATGTACCCGTGTCTTTCTTGATAGACATAGTAAGCCTTATAGTGTGTGTAATATAGCACAGAAAAGAAGATTATCAGCATAAAATATGTTTTATATTGTATATGATAATCGAAGGGATACTTGAAGTTGCAATGACCCAGAAGGTTAATTACAAAAGCATCTTAAGACAAATCACGATACGTTATTCTACTACATTAATATCTATCACATAAAATTATGAAAATCTCTTGTTAAATTGTAATGTTTTTTATATAGGAATAAAGTCTTATTCCCGTACTAGAGTGTTTAAATATATTTTTTTACGTATGTTACGTATATTTACTCTGCCTGATGAAAAGCATAAGCAGAATCCGAGAGTGATGGTCACCATACTCATTGCGAATGCAGACAATGCAACAATGCAGCATAATGATCCACACCATGGCGGCCTAGTGTTGCTTCTGCATCATTTGGATATAGTCTTACTGTTCTAAGTGCAATAAAGTCCCTTCGAAACAGTGCTTCTCTAGAACAGTTAATTATAATAGAAAGTGTTACTACTTAGTTAATGAAATGAGAATATATAAAACTAAAGCAATAAGACAGCAAACAGCTAATACGAGCGTCGTGCCAAGAGACGATCTCGATTCTATTTCACACTCTGCGATCAAGGCAACTTTTTCAATTTCCTTTAGAAATAGGAGCGAAGCGGACCGCGGGCGGCCGTCAAACGATAAATGATTATAACTATGACGTCGAGGAAACGAGCCGAGGCGCCGGTGTAATGAGAAATAAGGCGAAAAAAATCCACCAGCCAGGAAGCGAGAAAGCTTCCTACTTTATTTTTTGTTCCTTTTATTGATTAAAAAACTTCCCTAATCATATTTCTCGTTCGCCTTGGGAGAGATAGTTAGGTTATCGGATGTGCGAGGATTCTCTTGATTATATTTTTGTTTTCGTCATATCGGTCTTTGAAAGATTAATAGGGGTTCGCGACTTACTTTCGTGGAGAGATAAAGAACATCGAAGATATGCACTCGCTTTCTGTCTAATAAAACCACAAATGAAGTTTAAGGTAGCCATACCATACTCTTGTCATTTATTACCTAAATTAATTACCACCACTTATAAGTGCCTATTTCTTTTACTTTCTTAAACTTACAATATTATACAGACTTTCGATTTTTCTGGTTTATGCTTTCATCTGTCGTGCCGCTGTCCAAAATCACAAGTAATCAATACATTATATAATTTCGGTTACGAAATAATAGTTTTAGTAAAAACAATGGTTTTTATATTTACTTGCTATTTTCATATAGCTCGAGCTAGATTCGCGAACCACCGAAATAGATTCCTTCTAGCATAAAAATGCAGCCACTTTTTAATTTGTTTTGATGTGAAACATGTGTGAATCACCCAAAAGTTAGCAGTAACTTATTAGATTCCTCATAGGAAACATAATGAAAAGATACCTAATAGCGATCTCTAAATTGTAGAAATTCTTCGTAATGTTGACACGCTAAATTGCTTCTGTTAAAAATAAATCAAAATTCTCAATTGGCTGATGATAATGTTAAGGCTATAACTTTCTTTATTTCTCCAAAATATTTGTTTATAATAGCAAAGTATAGATAATTTAAATATTAAACAATAATTAAATATAGCATTTTAGCATATTCTTACCAGTTAATGAACAACTTAATACTACACCTAAGAAGTGTACTGTACCACAAATTTCATATCATCGTTTTGTTTCACAGAAACTCAATTTCACCTGTCCTCCCTCATTCACGGTGGAGCGCATCATGAGCAGTCCATGCGGCAGCAGGATCTGTGTGTGGGGCTCCAGGGGTGTCACTATCGCTGAACTGCCGTCCCGATGGGGACGGGCTGGATTCTTTGATTCCGGCAACAAAAATACATTATGCAAGTAAGTTATGGTGTTTTGAATAATTTTGCGTAAGTTTGTTGCTGTTTAGTAAGAAATTATTTTTAATGTCTCCAGTAAATGAAAATAATTTATATAAATTTGTGTTTATATATATATAGCATGAGCAGAATTACCATACTCACTGCGAAACAGATAATGCAACAATGCAGTATGGTGACCCACTCTGTGACGGCTTATTGAGGTGCTTCAGCATCATTGGGCCTCTGGTCTCGCACTAACATACAAAACACAACACCACGAATTGGTGTGTCATTTAGGTAGATCTTCTGTGAGATGGTAGTACCGCTCAGGTCGAGCAGACTCGTTTGTGCTGAAATCAGCGTGGCTCTACAACCAAATTTAAGAAAAAAAACAAAGTCGTGAGGTTAATGATTTAATGATCACTATAGACTAAAACGCAATCATCATCAATAGATGAGGAAGTAATAACTTCCTCTAAATTATAGTTTATCATCCCATTAAACTTTGAAACACCAGACAGTATACGACATAACACAAACAAAGGCCAATATATTGTAACAAATTTTAACGATAAAATGAAAGCTTAACCCCGTCTAGTGAAGAAACTAAACACCTGAAATCTAATAAAGCCTGATAAGTTCCTGAGAAAGCTGGCACGTAAGCATCGTGTATTTTCTACTATCACGGTAAATTTTGTAACCTATTAAGCTTCTCGAAGCGGCTATAATGTTAGCCTGAGGTAACGATTAAGTCATAGATTATTGTTTAGATTACAATTTAAGAAGACTGGACTGTTCTCTGTTGCATTTTTAAATTTACCTTACGGCTAGTTATTACAAGCAAAGAGTTCATGAGCGAAATTATTACATGTAAGTAAATCTTTTTTTTTTTCTTGTTTTAATATGTCTGAAAATAAATCTGAATAGTGACTTATTCACTTTGGCAAATATCAACTTCTTTAACAATCTTACAGCGTTACACATTTATAACACTTCAAAACTGCCAAATCTACTACTTTGGTACTGCTTACATTTATTTGTTTTACAAACGTATTAAATGTAAGCTTTATTTATAATTGTCTTTGTCCTATTTATATGACACACATCTCAAAAACATATAAATTGTTGTATGTAAATTTTTAATTGTTTAAACACACTGCATACGACAAGTATTTTCCTTTTTATTAGTAAAATACATAAATATTTTTATGACATGAGTGGCAGAATATTCAGTACCTATTTATGTTACTACAATCTGAATTCAAGACTATCCTTTAATGTAGCTTATAACAGATATCGAAACGTAGCTCCATCCAAGAGTACAAGTCTCCTTAGGCATAAAACAAACGCAGCTCAATTAGTTTTTAGTCTCAGTGTTTCGCGCGCCCGAGTCACCACTCTTTTGTACATGTTATTAGGCGGCTATATCTCGAAATTTGCATATTTCGGCAGTAAAATTAATTCGAAGATTTGCCCGCATCCACCATCCAGACTGGGGTATCAAGGGGTGGCTTTCGTAATGTTTTTGGATTTCTGCATTACAATATATACATACCGATACTTATTGTGGTTGAAGACGGGTAAAGCAGTTTTATACGAGTCGATGAGTTTCAATTAAGTTTCGATTGAGTTTATGATAAGTAGGTTTAAGAATCTCTTGATTTTTATTCAGAAGGGACAATGTATCGTGTTTTTGTGACCGTAATAAATAAGGGGAGGATTTTTATTATCCTTTCGGGGTCGACCTTGAAAGTAATAGGAGTTCTAGCCTTTATGAAAGGTCTAATAAAGAAGAAAATCCTTGATGTATAGATCTATGGACAAAAGAAAACAAGACCTATTCTTGATAGAAGCTTAAGACTCTCAATATGTTTCAAGAAAATTGCTTGAGCTCGATAGTTTCTTTAAATGTAAGACCGTAGTCTAAAACAGTATCTTTTTATCCATTTTACTTGAATTAATAAGGGGTCATTACTCTACCGATTTTCATTGGTTTCATCTATGTGTATAAAACTGTGGTGTAAAAAGACATCTTACTTTCAACTGAAATCAAACATATCAATAAATATAAAATGTCTGGTATAAAAATGTTTAAGCACATATAATTGACTACAGATTTTTATTTTACTCATCTCTTTCTTATTTCATATCGTTATGCATAAATATATGCATTGGCGGACTTAATGTCTAAGGCATTTTCTGCCAGTCGTCCGTAATTTACCTACGTCAATATACTTTTACGTGGAAGCACAAAATTTTATCAACTTTATTAATCATTCTAAACACCAGAACTATAATTTCAAATGCCAGAATTTTTTAAAATGATCCTCTAAACGAAACAATAATAAATAACATAATAATGCCATCCAGTTCGGAGCTAAGCAGAGCTTGTATTATGGGTACTAGACACTGATACGTAAACATATATACTTTTTTTTGTAAAACACAAAAACATACATATTATACATAGAAAACAAATATTTGTAGATCATCCAAACATTTGGTCCGACCCGGGACTCGAACCCGAAGTAGTCGAATAAATTTATATGTAACTAGTTGTTGCCCGCGGCTCCGCCCGCGTATATGTCGAATATCGCGGCAAATAGTAGCCTATGTGTTATTCTGATGTATTAGCTATATTACTGTAAAGTTTCATCCAAATCCGTTCAGTAGTTTTTGCGTGAAAGAGTAACAAACATCCAAACATCCATCCATCCTTACAAACTTTCGCATTTATAATATTAGTAGGATACACATTAATGCCTCCAAAATGCAGTCTAACCACCATCTTAAAAAACACACAACTTCTTCTTATCCAGACGATTAACCCTTTCAAAGACTTATGATAATCACAGTTAACAGTTCGCAGCTCGTTAGTATTAATCCTTACAACTAATATTAGCAATAAACGGGCCCCTTCACCTAATTATGCTAAGATGTTCTGCCGTCTTAACGGCGTGTCTGCACCCAGGATTTGAGTTTTATACTCAGCTTATACTCCAGTGTGCACTGTGCATGGATGATAGTGAAGCATTTTGAACGCATCAAACAATTTTAATGCATCGTAATACTATGCAGTTATTCTTGCACACATTCTAGTTCAAAGGTTAAGGGTTACACACGATTTTTCACAGTAGTTAACAGATAAAAATTGATATTTCTACGGTTATCGGGAATGTATGTCTCTACCCGAGACTTGAGAAATTCAAATCATCAATCTGAACAATTTTAATGCACAAATAAAAAAAACTACTTTAAGAACTTGACCAAATTTAAATGGGACCACACGAGATTCAACAGTTTTCAAATAAAAAAAATCATCAAAATCGGTTCACCTAGTCGAAAGTTAAGAGGTAACAAACATAAAAAATACAGTCGAATTGATAACCTCCTCCTTTTTGGAAGTTGGTTAAACATTATTTCGATACGACATAAGTTAAAATAGACGTCCATTATTTGATTGTACAATTTCAAGTTTTAAAATAAAGCTAATTTATGTAAATAACTACAAAGAAACCTAAATCATTTAATCCCCTATAAATAATTAGATGTCCATTATTGGCACAGACAGACGTCAAACATTCGATCCTGTTTAAACAAACGAACAAGTAGATCTCGCACGGGAATAGAACTCGCTACCAAGGAACTTTGTTTGTTACTTCCTGTGTAAAGGATTGATTCTATTTTGACGAAAGAGTTTCGAGGGACTGCGTAAATAAATTTACCGTCTGAGTTAGGGGATGGTTATTGCTATCGACGTTATAGAGCTGTGTGCCGAAGTACACAGGATTTTAGACATTGATTTTGTAACATTTTATGCACTTTTTAGTGACTAAAAAAGAAACTTATAGGCTATAGCCTCTAAATGTTCGCTATCTTGTAGCAGGCTTCGCTGTGGCATCAAGAGACGGCCGGGGTGCATCAGCAGGGGCTCTGAACGCGGGACATCACCGAGCTCGAGGACGGTTGTCCGAGGCATACACTTTAGCCGACCACCAAAGCTAAATCGTGCATCCACGAGTACAGTGGGTTTAGAATAGCCCCACCCCTAAGTACTACTTTACTGTGTGTGCAGAAACGGACTCCACGTGTCGCATCAATTGAACTTGCTCATTCCTAAACAACTTTAATAATCAAAGCTTAATATTATGAAAAACTACTGCAAAAGCCTTGAGTGATGGCACGAAAACATTTTTTTGTAATCTTTAAAACTTTTCTTGAAAGTTTGATGAGTATAAGAAATCATAATTATAAATTCTATATCGATATTTTAAATCGGAAAGTAATCAAAAGTTCAAAGCATTTAACCTCCAAGAGAGCATCGTAGACTAAATACAAAACGATAAGATACTATACACATACCCTTTTATCTAATATCGGGTCATCAAAGACAACAAATCCCAAACATTAAGCATCCCAAGATCGATGGATAGCGATACACAAGCACATAATCCTTCAACCACGTCTACCTACCCACAAACCGAACGATCCTGTAAGTCTCAATTACTGGGTAACCCTGATTTACCCGACGACCGATCCAATTTGTAAACAGGGCCCGATCGGAGAAAACTATCCTTCTGTTCCTCAAGCAAAAACCAACGTAATACCACAAAGATAAGATTTAAACTCCCAATGTAGATTCCAGAGATCACCTTCCAAGTCGATATTGTCTAGTCATGCGAGTGATGACCATGGATAATGTGTCCACATTAATTTATTCTCTAACAGAAAGCCACAAGGAATGTTTTCGGTTGGAGTATATTTGACACGGACCAACCTGAACCCCAATTATAGGCCACAAACTATTTTATCTAACACCCGTGTGACAACACTAATCTTATTAGAATCTATTGGAATCGAAATTGTGCTATGAAAGTATGGAATGAATATCGTTTTTATTTTGTTTTTAAGACAGCACAGTAGCACACAACCCAATGTTTAGTGATTGTTGTTTAGCTATACTACGATGTCATAAGCATTTGACACCCTCACCCATACATTTGACACTCGGTTCTGTTAAATATATCCCATCAAAAACATAAATGTGAAATGATAGCAAAGTTCAATATTATGAGATATGCCTTGGTTGTTCACTACAGCGACAAAAAAAAGTGAGATCTAAATGGGTACCAGGTTCAATAATCAGTCCTCAAACTTATTTATTTATCTATCTTTATTGTATACACAAATTAAATTAGTACAACAAAATCAGTTACATAGTATGTATATCAATTGGCGGTCTTATCGCTCACGGCGTTTTCTTCCAGACAACCATACGCAGACATTATGTGTTTCAGAATTTAAGGTAGCTTACACACAGGTAACAAGTTATAACACAAATATATAAGAATATCAGTAGGGATCCATATACTAATGTTATACACTATTCATACTACACACACGTACTCATACCTACACAAATACATACATACACTTAAATATATATTCGGTACAGTCCATATATACATCAACATAAAATATTTTATAACAACTTAAAATATAATTTCTTCTTAAAACTTAGGATAATATTATATTGAAGCCTAAAGTCTGACTTGGCCAGTTTCATATACGAATCATATAATAACCTTCGTAAGTTCTAAAACTGTAAGTTCTTATTTTATTCTTCCGAAATATTGGTTTGCTGGTAGAAACTAGCCATCGAATATAGGGCTCTTTCATGACTATGTTAGTAGGTACTTAATAATAATTCGAATAAGAAAACTGGCCAGTTCTGTTAGTTTGAACTTAGCTTGACACGCTACCGCGTGTCTAGATGTTAGATAATATTCAATGCTATAAAATTAACATACATTCAAAAAATTATATACAGACACAGAACAAATAATCATGCTCATCACACAATTATTTGTCCTGGATGGAACCGAACCTCTGAACTAACAATCAGAACCTCGAAAAGGGCATGAGGCTCGTCAAAATTATATTTTAACAAAGTAATTCTATAACAAAATTCATTTGTAACCTCTTCCATCCCATACAACCTCACGTCTCAACCGATTGGGATTGATTCTCTCGCGGCGTGATCCGGCCTTTTGGCTTAAACCAATTTGCCGGTTAATCCACGGTGCCCGTACGGACGCCTCTAATCTCTACAGCTTCCGTATTCTTTATCTTTAGGTCACGTTATATTGTTCAGCAAAGATTGTGGAGATGTTAGACCTTCGGAATTTTACCGGATTAAAATAGAAAGGTAGATTTTTCAACTTCAAGTTTTTGAGTAGGTATCTAGTATTCTTTATTACATAATATTATATTTTACATCTATAGAAGTTTGTAAACGAGTATACTAAAATTATAAGACGACCAATCTATACTTAATCTATACTAATATATAAAGCTGAAGAGTTTGTTTGTTTGTTTGAACGCGCTAATTTCAAGAACCGCTGGTCCGATTTGAAAAATTCTTTCAGTGTTGGATAGTACATTTGTCGAGGAAGGTTATAGGCTGTATATCATCATGCTTAGACCAATAGGAGCGGAGCACCAATGAAGAATGTTGCGAAAACGTGGGAAGTTATTACTCATGACTCAAGACTCATGGGAAAGTAGTACAACGTAAGGATATCTGATAAGGCTAAGGAAATAGGGTAGAGGGATGTTCCAAATCACGAATTAGATGTGGAGAAAAAACCAGGCACATTCACTCAAATAAAACAATAGTTTTATTATGCAGTTACTTCTTGTTTCCTTGGGAAGTCAATATGTGTTTTTTAATATATATAGGCCTGCCAAAGCGACTCTACTCTGCTTGATGGAAAAGCATGAGTAGAATTCAAGAGTGGTGGACACTATGACGACCTCATGCATCATTGTGCCACTAATTTACTTTAAACTAACAGAATATTGATTCAATACGAATGCATTGCGGTTCATACATTGTATCATCTTCTACTTTATAAAGTAAACCGAATCTAGTAACACTAAAAGCGGTATTACATAGCATTTACCTTCAAACAAAGCAAGTTATTACCACAACGACATTGCCACTTCCAATAACTAGTCTCTCCCCATATTTACCCTGGCTATCTGTGTCCACTTCATGTACAAACATCCCGAACAAACTGGACTACCAGTGTATTTGCATATCGGCCTCTTACATGTTTATTGAGGTGGCTACTAGATTATGTCGTTAAAGTTAGGACAAGACACTCACTTTGCCATGATTTGAGAATAGTTTGCGGTCGAATAAGCTATACGTAAATGTGGAGTAACATTTTTGGGTTTGAGTTTGATAGATTGTTATAAGCGGGATATTTACGATGTTTATTTTTGGGAAGGTGATCTCTGGATTGTCTGATATTTCGAAACTGTTGAAAGCATGGTATGATTACATGGTATATAATGACTTAGTGCTTGAATAACCGTCATTTTTTTATTGGTAGATTTTCTAAAAATGAGTCCGAGCTGCATCGACTTATTGTCCCCCAAACCCCCTGTATACTAAATTTCATGAAAATCATTGGAGCAATTTCGTAATTCATATCATCCGTAAAGATTATATACATTGAAGAATAATTCGTTTAAATGTAAATATTAGATTTATTGATTAAGTACAGTGTCTAGTAGTTAGTGTGGACCTTTATCAATACAATGATTCACTTCAACCAATCGCAGTCCACTGCTGAAGGTAGGTCCTCCCCCAAGGAGCGCCAACTATCCCGGTTTTGGGCAGTCCGCATCCATCCGTTGCCAGCCACCTTCTTTAAATCGTCAGTCCACCGTACCGCAGGGTGCCCTACACTACGTTTGTCTAATCGCGGTCTCCACTCAAGCACATTTCGGCTCCACCATCATCGGTACGTCTATAGACATGACCGGCCCATTTCCACTTCAGCGTACTGATTCTCCGTGTGATGTCGGTTACTCTAGTTTTTTGTCGAATAACCTCGTTTCGAATTCTATCAGATAGAGACATACAGAGAGAATACAATGACTGTCACGAAATATTTGGTGTGAATCCGTACCGTATCCGTGTGTGGTACCCGGTGTACGCGTTACTCTAATTCACTCACTTTCAAAACTAGAATATAAAAATATTATAGTCTACGATATACCTATATGTAAAGTATACAACTTTAACCGTAAAGGATTTAGTCTTGAGCTAATATTTTTCCACGCTCTATCAAAAAGCCAGTTCCCCTCAGAAAACATTCTAGCGTTAATTAAAATTAATTCACATATGTCTGCGCGATAAATGATTCACAATTATAATTGTAATAATCACTGGACCTAAGACCGTCCGAATAGCCAAAAAGCCGGGCTCGACCGTAGCCGTATTAATATTATCACATATCCGGACCGGACCGTGGTAGACTCACTGGAAGAATTTTTAATGTTATGCTTTAATTATTTTGCCGTTGCCCGCCCGCCACTCTAAGTTCCATTCACATTAGAGAATTCATTTTTGCTACAGCCGCGCCTACACGTTGAATTATTAAAGCTCTTGCCGAAAACTGAAATTGCTGAGATCACTGGCTGCCAGACTCGGTGTATTTATGAGTGCGTAAATTTTCTAGAGGTATTCTGTAACCGTTTGTACATTATGAAGGGCCCTAATTAACCGGCCCAGTTCGGGTGTGATTAATAATGGACACGGGCGATGGTGCGTAGTTCTAATGTTGTCTCGGATGCCTGAATTCGGTTAAAAATATGCCCAATATGTATATGAATCCGATTACCTGTTGAAACCAAAGAGTTGTATCATCTCTCGATCTACATGAAAGCTTTGAGTATGACCACAAAGCGAACAGTCTTGAGGATAACAAGATTGTTCGCTTGAGTGTTGTGTAAAACAATATCTTTTATTAGATGTGTTATGTGTATGTTTTGCTTTATATATATTATTACATGAAACAATAATATGTAATAATATCATCTATCAACACAACGCCTTACATACATACTCTTTTTTTTTAATTTACTTGTTTAAATAATATAACTACGACTATTTAACCGTCAATATTTTTCCCGTATTAAAATATAAATACGATCATCAACAACCCATAACGTCCCACTGCTGGGCTCGGGCCATGGCCTTAACCCTCTCCTGAAAGAAGTGTTAGGAGAGGGTTAAGGCCATATGTCACATACAAACGCCATACATAAATATAATAGTATAAGTATGTATATCTAACTTACGTGTGTGTCTATATCTCATTATAATTAAAAAAATTAACCCTATATTTTTTTAAATAAACACGAGCCATATGATTTTTTTAAAAGTGAAGTTAAAATTAAATGTTAGGTAGTGAAGCCGCATCACAAAGAAACAGAATAAACAAAAATGTAATATGATTAGAAACAAATTACATACGCGGCCACGATAAGTCCAGCAACGTGGGTTAACCAACCACCGGCAACTCGACACTCGGCCTTTGTCCTCCCACTTTCTTTGTATATTGTACCATTTCATGCAAAATTTAATTTCGTTTCCAAGACTCGTGCGGAATGATATTACAGGCGGACGCCACAGCCGTTTGTAATTTCCCTCCTCAAGTGTGTGGACATCGTGCCTTTTTCATCGCATTCCGTTTCGGTGGGTGGTCACGGCTCGGCCTGTGGCCGGTCCGGTCCCGTTACGTTTATTGCGGCGCACTGTTCGGAATTAAACAGTAGGATTGCAACTCGTTAATTGCTATACAGACCTACACTCAGGTGGTTTATTGGCCGCTCTTTTAGACCCAGGATTCCCGCCCGCTTACATGATTTTGCTTGTTAATCAACCGCTACCGTTCGCATGCTCTAAGTTTTTCTGTTACGTTTTACAGAATTTGACTGTGGGAATGTTAGAAATTAGTTGGTTTCTTTCATCTATAAAGAAAAACGAAATGAGTCCTAATATTAATAACAAATAAGTACCATGTCTGTAGTTTTTTTTTATATCTGGTTCATATGTAAAGAAGCACTATTTCCTTCATGGTGACGATGTCAGCATTCGTTTATACTGACTACAATAACCGTGTGAAAAGTATACAAACATATAAAACTGCAATCAAAAACCCACACAATAGCAAATTACTCCATACTAAACTCGTGGACAAAATTCCCCTTAAAGCAATAAAGCAACAAGTCCCACATATCCCTTTTCACGTCACGACCTACAATCCACAAACATGACAAGAGATTCAATAACCCTACTTGTAAGGAAGTTCACAAACTTAACCCTTTAAGAATCACCCCCAATTTGTTATCGATACCGGTAACACGGTCCAGTGAGCCAGAGGGTCCCTGAAGGGATAAAAAAGGGATTTCTTTTTGTGATCTACCCGCAAATCGGTGCGCAATAGGGGGCGATTAAGCTACTTACACTTCGACGTGAGAAAGAGCTTTTCGTTTTCTTGTATTTTTTGCGATGTTTGATCGGTTTCAGGGAGGAAATCCGATAGGATTGTGGTGTTTTATAAGTGTTGGGGGTTTAGGTTTGGATCTGTTTTAATTATTTTTATCGGTGTTTGCAATCTAAAAATCAAATGCTTTCATAATTGAGTTAGTGTTGAAATACAGAGCCCTTCTATTTTATGAATTGTACTAGCTGTGCCCGCTACTTTATACACGTGACATTAAATCATCAAAATTTGGTTTTCGCATACCTATATCGAGTCACCTGGTGGAAAGTGACTGCAGCTGCTTAGGAACATCTGCTACTGTGGAGCCACAAGCTCGTTGCCAGCCTTTGAGAAAGTCGTACGCTCTTCCCTTGAAGAACATATCTTAAAAAAAATACATAACTATATTATGTTTTCTTGATAACATATGTTTAGTTCAACATCTTGGGGCTGATATGATCATGGAGGTGGATAGCTGAAAGCTGTCAATGCCTAATTATAATTCCTCCTGCTACGGTTCATATACTTCACTTTCACGTGCAAAACAGACTAAGCTTGGTAAAAATTAACTGACGATGAAAGTCCGATGAAGATAAATTCTTTTTTAATTTTATCTTCTTTAGCCCTTACAGTTTTACTAAAATACTAATATTGTTGTAATTACAATTCAGTGAGGCTCTCCTTCGTCCGTATATAAGAATGTCACCTGCCGATTTTTAATATATTTAGCTTTTCGAATTTTAATCTCAGGAACAATGGAAACATGATAAGAATTTTAATGTAAAATACAGTGTTGATAAAAATAACTAATAAAAAAGAAATTGACATTTTACCTTGTACTAAATGCCTACCTAACAAAATAAGATTTCTTGATTGAAACTTGATCAATCGAAAGCAAATAGTAACTTTAAAACTTTCTATATTAAATTTAAGGGAAATAAAAACTGTTCGGCTTTGTACATTAAAAACTAATACATCTTTAACCTAAATCCTTAACCAACCAACGAGTGATACTCGACGTTTCTGCAAAGAAACTTGTAAAATATACAGCTAGCACGCGGAAAGTTGGACTAGATTTAGTGTTATTTCGCTTTAGACTAGCTTCTAAGTTACATTCGGAATATATCGGTACACCCCTTAAGTTGTAGAAACGTGAAAATGTAGCACGGTTTGGTCATCTTAGAATATATAGGTTTGAAGAAGTTTACTCAGCTTGTTGGCAATCGAAATTACTAAGGTCAATGTGTGCTCGGTTAATGTAAGTGAGACTAAAATTATAGGTAATAAAATTTTAACAAAAATAAAACCGACTTCAAGGTTTGACTCGATTTCTCGTGGATGCCATGATCAAATCTTAGTGTCTTTATCATGGTACCACCGTTGGAATATCTTCTTTCTATTAAAAAAAGAATCATCAAAATCGGTTCATAAACGACGAAGTTATCCGCGAATACAAATAAAAAAAAATGTATACGGTCGAATTGAGAAACCTCCTGCTTTTTTTGAAGTTGGTTAAAAAATGCTATGATACGCCTCTACTTTGTCTACTTATTCGGGGTTTGATGATCATAGCATTTGATAGTGCATATTGAGATTGATAGTACACATATATTTAATTGTTATTTGGGCATCGTCAAGAGCCCTAAACAGTAGAAAAGCTGAATATAGTCCTCTCCGTAGAAATTCAAAAGGCAAAATGTGAATGTTTAATATTACTCTCTCTTTCTCCCTCTCCTTTTTCCTCTCTCTGTGTGTGTGTACCTATTCGGTGTTAAAATTATGTTTGTATGAATGTATGTATTAAGGGTTTTTGTTAATTGAATAATGTATCATCAAATAATTAAAGTTTTGCGTTGATTAACCGAAGTTGGTTCAATTTATTAAGCGTCTCCCAGTCTGGGTGTCGAAACTAATTAGCTAAAGTCATAAATTGGTTAATTAGCTTTCAATATCTTTATACTAATACGTGAAGCAAAAACTTCGTACCCTCTTTTTACGAAAATTATGCAAAGGGGAAATATGACATTTGGCACAGTTAATGTTTATATGGAGAAGGATAGAAAACTAAAAAAATGGGAAATTCACCACTGGGCAAAAGAAATAACGCATTTAAGATAGCTTGTGGTAGTTATGTTAATGCATTATTTCTTTTCCTTACAAATTTTAAAGGAGACGTCAAAATAAATTATCTATTGTTATATGCGTTTTGCCGACTAGATATCGGTATCTTTATAATTTTTTAATGCAGCAACACTGCTAGTGTTTAACTGTGCTATCCTTCCCTACACTGAAAAATCGACATTGTATGTTCATATACTGTTCCAGACGCCTTATACTTAACCAGGGTTAATTATACACAAATATTGAACATCTTAAAACGTTCCATTTCCGTATATGTCAGGCATTTAGTTTATTTTGAATTCCAGTTGATTTTTTACTGATATTCACGACAGACAAACGTGGTACGTTACCAGATATATTTAAGCACGACAAACTTTTGTCATTCAACTTCACTATGTAAAACTAACGAGTCGCATAACTCGTCGGGTCCCCTTTTTTCTCTTAAATGTTATTTGGTCGATTTTTTAGCCAACTACACAAAACTATAATAATAATACATATAAATCCTTTGGTATGTACCTTGTAAGACATCAGACAATGCCCTATAGGTACCTTTTCCCAATCATGTTAACTCTTCATCCCATAGTTGCCTGGGCGGTGTGGCAAGTGGCGGCACTTGCCCGCATCATCATCAACAAACGATAACGTCCCATTGCTAGGCTCGGGTCTCCTCTCAGGAGAGGGTTAAGGCCATACGTCCCCACGCTGGCCAAGTGTGGCTTGCGGACTGGCAAGACAACGCTGTGTTGCCGTTCGATGTTTTTTGAGCCGCCCAAATGCCACCAACTAAGCTTGACGACTGTTATCCTTACGATAGCTGGGACCGACTGCTTAACGTGATCCCCGAATCACGGAGACGCTCAAGATACTTGTCCTTTCCATGGGCTAGTTTTAATTCCTTTCGAAATTACCTGGTGTACAATAAAGTTGTTATTATTATAAATACTATTTTATACACATCGTAGCACATACGATTTACCATATAATAGCAGATCAAAAGTCAACAGGCCACAACGGTTGTCCGAGTCTCAAGCGACGTAGGATTGTCGCAAAAGGTTGTGTCTGCAAGGTGTTGCGGGTTTGTGGGTACACTGGCCGTGACACAAGTGTCACTGTGGCTTGTCTGCGTCTTTCTTATGGTATTTGCGTAGGCATACAGATTGCGTTTCTGGTGTTAATATTAACCTGAACAGGAGTATTTAAGGAGATGATTATTTTTGTATGCGATTTAGTCAAGTAATCTACGATATTGCTATCTGTTCTATGTAATGATGCGATGATTCTCGAAAAATTAAGGAAGAGGTTTCTTCAAATTGTGTGAACTATTCAGTTAAATTTATTAACTATCTATCTTAATATAACAATAACGGTATACTTTATTCGGGTTTTGTTATTCGTAGAGTATATTATGACGTATAATTTTCTATTTCTTATCTTCGACCATACTATGTCGTTTAACCCATCAAATAACAGTTATTAACCTTTATTAACCTTAAAGAGTAGATACAAATATAATCAGTTATAAGTAAACTAACTTGGAAAACTAGCACATCATGGTGACATTTAGTCTGCAAAACGAACTATATATATTTATAAACAAAGCATAGAATTGTAGTAGTAACTACTATTCTAAGCTAGTTTTCGCATAGACTTAGAAGAATAGTATCTAAAATATCTTATCAAAATTCCCACTACAGTTCAATCAGATGAACGGCTGTGCATCTGCAGTACAGTGTGTACCTGTCATTTAGCAACAGGATTACGTACCAATTAAGGGAATTGGGTGAGAACTCGTTGAATAATCCAGTTAGCTATCGGTGGCTACATCACAGGGGGGCTCGAGGGTGTATCGATGCTCGGCCTTGCACCGTGCCTTGCCATGAGCCGAATTATTAATGGTAGGAATCAAATCAGGTGCAACAGTAACGTAAAATAATGTTTGAATCAAAAATTATGTTTGAATATATCTAAAGATACTTCTTTATCACAGTCAAAGCATCATCAACAGTCGTCCACTGCTGGACACAGGCCTGTCCTTTTTTATGGTATAGGAGGTAAAAGAGCAGATATATCACCTGAACAAAAGCAACACCAGAGGCCTCACGTCACGCCTCACTCAGTGCGTTGCCGACCTTTGGAATATAGGGAAAGGGATGTGGGGGAGGGGTTGGGTTATAGGCCTCCGGTACCCTCACTCATTCGGTGAAACACAGCGCAAGCGCTATTTCACACCGGTTTTCTGTGAGGCCGTGGTATCACTCCGGTCGAGCTGGCCCATTCATCCGGAAGCGTGGCTCGCACACGGTCAAAATGGTCTTTCGAAAAGCTCTGTTACATAATAGATAAACATAAGGCATTTCGATATTTAGCAATTATTGATAAAAAGTAAATTTGGGAGCCACATACATAGCACTGATGATTTTTTAAACGATGTCCAATATGGGAGCTTTTAAATGTGTACCAAGACCCATACAAATTAATAATAGATCTGATCTGTTTTCAAAGCCAAAACAGAAAAGTACATTCTCACAACTCACACAAACAATTCAATTATTCATTACAAAACGATACTACTACTATATTATCGTATTAGAAGTCTCCGTTTGTTTTATGATTCTATCCATCCATCCACTTCAAGGTAAATCATCAAACGTCATCGTTGCACTACATCCAGTCGGTTCATTAAAAGGGCAGTGAGGGTGGGCCTTATCCAATATTTATTAACTTATTTCAAAGAAAATCATATAATTAACACCATGGCATCACCCCTGGAGTTCACCCCACGAGAGCCTTCGTGAGAGGTAAAGACTAGTAAACAGACGCGACATTTGTGAGCACCTGTAGAAGAAGTTTTAACTGTTGATACCTATTGGATTAACAGATTGAATGTCTTAGTACTATTTAAGGATTACGTGGAATTTAAAGTAAACAATATGTTGTACTATAGTTAAGAAATACTGATTGTAATATCATACAATAGTTGGATTGGTTGAAACGAAAGCTTTAAAAAGTAATATTTATAGACCACTAACAGTATAAATATTACTTTTTAAAGCTTTCGTTAATATATTATAATTAATAATATAGTAGTAGTAGTAATAAAGATTAATAATCTATCTTAAAATCAATAATTATTATTATTTTTAGCTGTTTGCACTCCTCCTCCGTATAAACTTTAACAGTGAAAAATTTCATACTTCTCCGTTCGCTATACGTATTTATCTTTAATCTGTATATATGTAAAAATGAATTCCTATTTGCCTTGGTCACGATCTCACGCGTGAACGGCTGAACCGATTTTGCTAATTATTTTTGTTGGATAGCCCATTTAGCGAGGAAGGTTTTAGGCTATGTAACATCACTCTACGACCAATAAGAGCCGGCTATCGACCGAAAATGTTGGGAAAATGGGAAAAAATAATTTCGTATGGAGAGACGCAAACAAGGTGAGCGGGTCAGCTAGTATATGGATAAATTATTTCCAATTGAATAAAACTGTCACTGATTAATCTCAGATGGAAATAATAGCTATATGGATTTATCGCTCCCGAAACCCCCTGCATACTAAATTTGAAGAAAAAATATTTCAGTGTTGGATTTATCGAGGAAGGCTATAGGCTATACATCATCACGCTAAGACCAATAGAAGCGGAGCACCAACAAAGAATTTTACAAAAACGGGGGTAAATTATTACACTCCGGGCAAAAGGGGACGTAAACGATGTTGCGTGGATCAGCAGGTGCGCAATCATCTTATATATAAAATTCTCGTGTCAAGTGTTAGTTACCATCCTCCTCCGAAACGTCTTGACCGATTTATTAAATTTGCATATTCAGTGGGTCCGAGAATCGGCAGACATCTATTTTTCAAACCTCTAAATGTTTTTTTTATGGTAAAACAACGTTTGCCGGAGCAGCAAGTATATACATAAGAATTGGTCGTTTAAAGGTATAGCTAATTTTTCTTCTCCTCGAGCTTATAAAAAAGTATAGCGAATTTTTATGTCTTAAATATGCCATATTGTGGTCGTGTTTCACATTAGTAAAGCAAAAAATTAAAGGAACTACCTATCTCTAAAATTGACGTTCTTGAAACTTAAATATCCACAAGTTGTTCAAAATGTTTCTTATAACAACCGTAGTACTAGTTACCGAAAAAAAATAAGCTACATGTGCAACTTGCACATACACACAAGATTCTTTAAAATTTCGTTCAATGATCACAGATCAAATTACAAATTATTTTTCTATAATAAATAATAGAGTTATTCAATATCATTACTTTTACGAAAACGTTATAACGAAACTAAACATACCGTAAAAGTCCTACAATAAATCTGTTATAAATTTGAATTTCATTAAGTAGTAGTTTATATTATAATATAAATATTATATTTTAATGGCTTGGCGTGTATATATAACCAGTTATTAAATTCAGTACGTACATATTCACCTATGTTTATATTATGACAAAACTCATAATCCCTGCCAAATGCCAAACAAACCTATAAATAACTATAGCAAATAATTTATTAAATCAAATAAATATCAAAACACGTGTACTTGAAAACAGATACGTTTCTTTCAAATGTAATTGGGGTGCTAACCAATCAAGTCCACAATCTAACTCCGGAGTTCACGTCTGTGCAAATTATTTGCCAATTATCCATCTGTCGGATCTGTTCTCATCACTCTTAGCTCTCAATTAGTATTCAGCCTCACTCCTTACGTGTTCCAAAGTTAATGAGAGTGTGTGCTGGAGTCGTATTTTTGAAATTCACACCCTTTGAACAACACGGGGCATCGCAAAAATATGTTAATGTCAGCTCCGAGGCGGCTATGCGAGCAAAATTGATTAAGTCTTTCTAAGTAACTAAAGTATTTTTGGGTATGTTTAGTATGCTTGGTATACTGGATTGCTTGGATATGGCGCATACGTTATTAGTACATATTCTAACTAAAGAGATGCCACGCTGATGATGAGATTCCGAAATTGATTGAGAAATTGTTATGGTCAGATGTCGATTGTCATTTCGATGTAATAGGTATATTAGTAGTCGGATCTTTGGCAATTTAAAGTAGCTTCATTATTAGGCATATCTTTATAGTATTTAAGTATATTTAGAATAAATAAATAGTATTACTAGATGTTATTTTAGTAGCAGTTGAATATTCATCAACATCAAATATTTATTTGCAAATAAAACGTAAAATTCGGTATGTTAATGTTCATCCAAAAGCCTTTAAAATCTCTCCATGATTACACAATAGCAAATAAGCATCAGAAAACATACCTTTACAGATGATGTCAAAAAAAAACACAATCCACGAAACCAAACAAAATTCCATATTCATAACCCACCTCCATTGGCGTGTAATAAACGAAAGGACTCATAAAGTAGGCAGTACGGAACCCATCTACATTACAAATCGTGATGCTACAATGATCGGCATTGACGGCTGTGATGAGTGTAACAGGAACGACGCGTACGAGTTTGACGGGTTATTAGACAGAGTTATCGCACCGCATCTTGTCGTACGGGTTTTTACGATTCCATCATTGTTTTGGAGAGTAGAGTGTGTATTATCATTGTACAGAAAGGAAACAGTAGTTTAGGAAAGAAATGCTTTTAACCAAAGTGTTGTACTGAAGGCCGGAGGATTTTGTGTAAATATTCTAATGTTACATTATTAAGAATTACTATTGCATGTTTGAGATGTGTCAAAGTCAATGTAGGAAACATATTTTGATATAAAAGTTTGATGATCAAAGCGTACTATAACTTCTAGAGTTACACGATTAAATTAAATTCGTTTACAACTCATAAAATCAATGTCTTAGAAACATATTTTGTGACTCCTATTTACGGTCTTGCTTGGTCTTTCGAGTATAAATGGGCTCGCTCGAGCGTTGTGATAACAAGTGCTCATCATTTTGACTTCAAATTGCGAAAACCAAATCTTTAATCTCCTCAAGGTCAGATGATTAATCTCCTCGTTTACCCAAACGCTAAAATACCCATATATTTAAATAAATATGTATTATAAAATGCAAAAGTTTACAGTTAGTGTTCCACTTAATTTAAAGCCATACCGTTATGGAAGTCGCTACACTAAACACCAACCGTAAGTTGCTAATTCACTTCAAGGGTGTCTTCATCTCTTTACATTTGTATAATAAGTATGTTGATACAAATTCAATACCTAAAATTATAGTATTTCAAAACAGCAGACAACGGCAAAAATTTGTAGATCATGTATGAAGTTATAAAGCCCAACTGCACAGTAGTTATAAATAAACAAAACCTAATTTAGTTACCTTCTCTCCCTCTAGCACCTCACCAATATCCAATTCCAACAAAACATCTATTTTCTAATTTAATTTTGTACAAACAAAACTTAAATTTCTGTCCTATACATTTTGATTATGAGAACACCGATTCGGTTCGACATTTTCGTATAAGAGCCTGTAAAAACTCCATACGTTTTCGCCAAATTTTCTGCTACTCCACCTAAATTTGCTACTGTTCAAAACTGATCCTTATTCGTTTGTCTTAGAGATGAAATATCCCTGGAGTAGCAGTATCGTTATGTTTGCAAAGTGCCATAGAGACTGAATACACGCTTGAATTATTTAGATAGCAATCGTGGGTCCGTATTCTGATCGTTTTTCTCATCGGTATCGAATAGAAGCACTATTTCTGTCCCTGTCTCTGAGATAGAGTTAGAAAGGAATGAGGTTATCAAAGGTGGGGTCTGGTTTTTGTTTCGTTTATTCATAGCATGTGTCATGAAAGTGATGTCTAATACGTTTGGGGTTGAGCTGGCGTTTGAATGCTGGTTTGAATAATGTACCTGAGGCTGAGGACTTCAGGGGGAACCCTCCTTCGCGGAATATTTTTGGCAAATGACCGTACATGTAGCTTGCTTTAATTGTGAGGGTTCTTAAAGATTTGTTTAACGGGAAAAGAATTATTAGTTAGTATAAAGGCATAAATATTATTTTGCTTTCATTTAATCTTCAGCGCCATCACATGTTTGTGACTTTGTGTTAATATTTTTATTTATTATTCGACGAGCTTCTTCAGAAAAAGGAACGTAGTACGTTACTCTCTAGCAGTAGCACATTGGTATTAAAGAAAAACAAAGAAAAAAGTTGAAGCCAAAAATAGATCAGAACAATCTTTGAATCGAGTTGTATATCGTGTCAAAATTTGTGTTCGATCACTGCTAAGTTCAATGTGTCACTTGTATCCAAACAACCACAAAAGTTTTAAATAATCCAATCTGGAAGAAATCGCTTAGCGATAAGACCGCCAATTGTTACATTGACATATTTTGTATCTATGTTTTCTGTTGTATGTATGTAATTAAGACGAATAAATAAATAATAGTGCCAATCATGAAGAAAGGGACGTGAAGAGGTGATATCACAGGGTTAATATATCTAGTTTCTGATCTTATTATTCTTCTTATATCTTATTATATAATAGCACACGATTTTTCATTTTCATGAATTGAGGCTTATGATTTTGATTTTGTGAATCATGCCGTAGTGCATCATTAGTCACCATTCTCAAAAAAGTCTTGCCATTCCTTTCGTTTTTCATCACATATTTCCCACGTTGGTTGTCAATTTCGAATGCAGCTATATCTATATTGACAAAGTATGTGTCTAGCTTTTGTACATTCACTTCAAATTACAATTCGCAAAACAATATAAAACGAACAATCTTTGGCTACCCACATATTATACATGTAGAACTGTCGAATGATCGCAAGACATTTTTCCTTCGTACTGGCCAGTGGTGCCGGGCTTCGTAAATTAAAATGTGAATAATTAACACCGACCTACCCCCCTCCCCCTTTATCCACCATTCCACCCCTATAACCCCCCACCCTTCGTACAGTCACACGCCACCCAGATGTATTAGTTTTAAGCTCTCCGTTCGTATGAACGCGATTTAGGGTGAATTCAAAAAGGCAGATAGTTGACCCCTTTTGGTATTAAAATCGCTTGGACGTTTTCACCCCTATCCTGGCAAGAGTTCTTACGTGGTTTGGGGGTCTGTATGCGATTGTGATCTTTATTGTTTTGCTGATCATTAAATATGTGCTTTTTAATAGATAACATTGTTGTACAGCTTCTCTTGTAATTAATCATTGTACGTATGTAATAGTTTGAGGGACTTTCAATTAGGTTTTGAGAGGTCTTTTAAAATTTACGTAAATATAATAGTAATCTTTATTTCACAAGGTTTTACAAACACAGGTTGCTTCATAATTAGATACAAGTAAAAGAATTACTCTTAAGGTACTGATACTGTCTCCCAAACTCAGTAAATACTTGTATTTTGGGTGGCAGTTTTCAGTCATGTATTTGAATCTGAATTAAACACATTGTATACACATGACTATATGCAACAAAAATAAGATCATTAGTGGACCGTATGTTGGTGAGTGAATATATGTATTGGTGTGTGTGTGTGCGCGCGCGTGTGTGTGTGCGTGTGTGTGTTTGGTTTGGGTGTGGGGGGTGTGTGTGTGTGTGCTTGTATATGTTCATGTTTATGAGTGCAGTTTATGTGATATATGTCAGTAGTGTCTCAGTTTCATCGTAGTAAATATAGTATTATACGGTCGTTGCAATTCGATCTAATGATCGGCAAAACAAATAATCTTAGATATACAATCGCCACTCTCAAGTTACTTAGGTATCTAATTCCTAAAATAGTTATACTTATATTGTTGTGTCTAAATTTGAGTACGTCTATCACCAGAAGGTGCGACGTCACCAAAGCACATATCATACGGTGTTGACTTAATAATATTACTGTGATTTACGGCTTCTACCGATTACCGTTATCATCACAAGGACCTTAAGACAGTGATGTTATATAAACTCAATTCCAACCTACCTAAGTTATCATTGCTAAAACCACAGAACAAAAAGATATTTCTGTTTTGTGGCTAAAACTATACCCAATAATTTCTTTCATAATTGACTTATCCCTTTGTCATATTTAGGAAAGTCAATCATACATCGTACCTAATGGTGTTTTCAGTCGGTCAATTTAGTGAAAAAAAAGATTCTGAGTTTGTATTCCGCCTTAAGAAATTTACGGTCGGTATAAGACCCTAATGCTAATAATTTTCCTACTTAATATAGAAGCTGCCATTATCTTCACTCTCACACTCTCAATCAGTTCCAAATTCAAAAACAAACAACTTATAACGTGATCAGCGTACACGCAATCAGCGAGGTATAAAACACAAAGCCAATCAGAGTGTATAACTAATTCAATTTGCGAACGTGGCCGATGTGCGTCGGAAAAGCGCGAAGTACTCGCCGATTGTTAATATTGATCAGAATTATCCCGGATCGACGATTTACGCGAAACACCGGACTCCCACATCGCTGTACATTTAATTATTAAAAGGTAGACATCGATGTCTCTGTGCTGGAAGTGGCAAAGCAAATACGCTATTTATTTTATAGATTAAAAATACCTAATGTTTTATAGTTTTGCTATGGCCTTTGTATGAAAATTAACCTAGACTTTTTTTGAAGTATATCTTGACCTAATTGATAATTTCATTCCTTGAATGAAAAATTTAAAAGGAAATATCTATACACAAATTAAATATAAACAAAATCCTTTGCTATTCAGAATTTGCAGTCTTTTCCCTCAAGTTTTAAAAGTAAACTTTTAATGTAAGTTTATAGCGAAATGAGAAATTTAGCAGGCAGTTACATTACTATGTATGTTATGGTATATTCTATTGATATACATCTAAAGAATGTAACATTACATTATAATAAAAGGGGTATGCATGCAAGGGCAAGAAAAATCTATTTACCTAACGCAAGAATTTGAAGATTCCATGAAAAATTTAGAGTTTTTGAAACATACCATAATTTTACCTATCGAAGACAGGTAAAGTAAAACTCGGAAGATTCGGACGGACAAAGAAATGTGATAAAGTACCAATAAAGAATTAAAAATATACTCACATATCTATTCTCTTTACATGCGCGGTTCACCCCGCGAAAAATGTTGTTGTTTCCGTCAGAAGGTGAAAAGTCGACGTTTGGCGAATGGCGAAAGCCATTTTCGCCCCAAATATTTTATTGTGATCATTCCTTTCGGTACCTTTATTATTTACGCGCGCAATACTTACTGTGAATGTGTTTACATACTTAGTTTGTATATCAATAATAAAGATAGAAATACATTTAGAAAAAATATACTAAAATAAATATAATTATTGTAAACCAGCTCTGAACCATGCACCTTCTTTTTAATTATGTTTATTTCTTATGTGAAGTGATTGGTAATCTTTTAAAAATCAATAATTCTAACCTTAAAATAGTGTTTACTAAATATACATAAATAACGTCACACTTATTTCCCAAAAGGACATGTAGAGACACTTAATATCCACTTACCACACTCCTGGTACGCCTATTTTGCTCCGTCTACGATAGTCAATAGCTGCATGCATGCTCGCCGGTTCCTGGTGCTTTCACGAGGCTTTTCTTCAGATCATTTGGTCGGTACACGTTTACCGTGAACGACCTTTTCCAATACTTTCACATACATTCGCGAGTCTTTTATCATCCATCCTTTCTACATGGCATAACCACCGAATTAAGTATTAAGTACAATAATAAAAAAAAAATCACTATACATCATACTTCACTTGCATCACAAAAAGAGAAATGTTTATAGGTTAATCAAATATTTGATCTGAATAGGGTTGGTACCCGCAACCCTAACCATGGAATCCTACCCATGGAATGTAGAAACATCAGCCTTTGAATTACAATTGAAAGGGGTTAGATTCTAATGCTTCTAAGGATATACATATGTACATACATAAGTTTACAAAAATATTTTCTAATTGTAAGATATTATCTCGATTATAATATATTTTCTCCCTCTCTCTAACAGATTTTCTACTAGTTGCTGCCCGTGGCTCCGCCTGCGTATATGTCAGTTATCACGGCAAATAGTAGCCTATGTGTTACTCTGATGTATAAGCTATATTACTGTAAATTTTCATCCAAATCCGTTCATGATGGATGTTTGTTACTCTTTCACGCAAAAACTACTAAACGGATTTGGATGAAACTTTACAGTAATATAGCTTATACATCAGAATAACACATAGGCATCTATTTGCCGTGATAACCGACATATACACGGGCGGAGCCGCGGGTAACAACTAGTAAGCTATATTACTGAAAAGTTTGATCCAAATCCATTCAGTATTTTTTGCGTGAAAGAGTAACAAACATTTATCCATCCATCTATCCCTCCATCTTTCCATCCATCCATACTTACAAACTTTCGCGTTTGTAATATTAGCAAAATTTTCTTTCTCTCTAACATATTTTCTATTTAAATAAATGAACCGCTAATTGTGTTGCTTACCGCTCGAGATATTCGGTTATTATTTTTTAATATTTTAGGCACAAGGAAGGTTCTTATGGAGAGAAGAAGCATGAAATATGTGAAGAAAATAGGAAAACCAACATAGTTATCTTTTCCTATACAGGTAATAATTAAAACATCAAGAACGTCAGACGAATAACAGAACGAAGTCTATCAGGCCGCTAATACTAGTATAAATATTGTGCTGTGTGATGACATTGTATGCCGTATTCTGGAAGGAGGTTCGATATAGGAATAGACTCAAGAGGATTTCATTTGGAGAGTTTAACTTTATTCTTATGCGGCCATCCCCGGATACCACTTTGCAGATGGCATGTCAGACTGGAACCGAATAAAATCGCACGCCACCCGGGAACCCTTGAAAGGAAATCCCTTGAACTCCGGCGTACTTCAGGCCACCTACGGTTTGCACCTTACGGCCCTTGTAGAAGGCTCCCCTCCTGTGTGAAGCGTTACCCTATGATCTTCCAGTTAAAATTATATCCCTGCTTTCTGAGTGTCAATATTAACGTTCAAACCAAAACGTGGAATTGAAAACATTGAAACTAATTAGTCACATTAATAATGGACATTTTCTAGAACATGGAAAGAAAGTAAAATTTATGTTATGATACAGATAAGATAAAAATTATTATTATAGTAGGCCAAAACTTCCTTTCTACAGGAAGGGCCTATGCCCCAGCAGTCTGTTGTTGATATGATGTGGCCAAAACAGACAGACAGATAAAAAGTAAATCAATGACCCCTGCATTTAAAAAAATATAGCCATCCATTTCATATATATTTAAAAATAACAATGAACATTTTAATTAATATCTCGAATATAAATAACAGCGTAAAACATCTCATCCATAATTTATAAAAATAACTTGCAAGCTATAATCCCCAACATTAGATACGTATAAATAATAGATAGCATGTTACCACCCGGGACTCGAACGGAGCATGCATATTAAACGTCACGAGCAAAAATAGAATAAATTAATAATCCTATTTTTCTATTTGACTCCCCTATTTATTAGTTAGAGCGTACCACGGACACTCGATAGATTATCGCGTCGAGTTTAAAGTGAGTTAAGTCATCATGATCATTAACAACTTTTAATCGTTTGCAGCTCAACATAGGCCTCGCTGTCGAAAATAGGTTTTGGTGTAATTTTTGAAATAAATATTTCGGACATCTATCACACAACGCCATCTAGTCCCAAGCTAAGCAGAGCTTGTGTTATGGGTACTAGACAACTGATACAAATACATATATACTTTTTTTTTTGTTTTTTTTTTTGTAAATACATACATAGAAAACACCCAAACTCCGAAACAAATATTTGTAGATGATACAAACATTTGATCCGACCCGGGAATCGAACCCGAGACCTCACGATCAGCAGTCGCACACGTCAACCGCTAGACCAACGAGGCAGTCAAAATATAGTAATATACCACACTGGCCAGAAGGTTTATTATAGACTAGCTGAACCCCGCGGTGTTACCCGCGGTTATTGTTGTGCCGCGAGTAACGCCGCGGGACAAAGTTAGTCTAAAAAAAACTAGTTTAAGTTACTCCCTGAATCATCAGCTACCTGCCAGTGAAAGTCCCGTCAAAATCCATCCAGCCGTTCCAGAGATTACCCGGAACAAACAGACAGACAGACAAAAAAAATTTTAACCACATTTTTGGTATATGTACCGTGTATACATACATATGCATTTAGTAAAAAGCAGTTATTTTAATATTACAAACAGACACTCCAATTTTATTTATTTGTATAGATTTGGTTTCAAGTTTTCCTTGTCAATGCAGTGACATTGTCGTGTGTAATTTACTCCCTTAGTCGTAGTGGTGACACACTTACGGCCGTTTTCAATAACCTATCTATCTTTAGTTCTCCTTACTACAGTTAAACAAATCTATCTTTTTACTCTTACTTACGTTTCAATAACCTACCGGCAGATAGCATTTCCTATCGACGTTGTCTATCTATCTTTGGGAGGACGGATAGGCTACTAGAGATAGGAACTCGCATAGTAATCGGACTAACTTGTATTTCAATATAAGTTTCGAGTTACTCTCCGATAGGCGTAGCTAACTACAGTAACGTCATTTGCTTATCTGTCAACATCGGCCAGTTACGCGCCACCCGGCCGGATAGAATTTCGAAAATAATTAACTTTCCAAGTAAATATAAAATAAAGGAAGGTTTTAGTAGTGATGATAGCGACATGGAATTATTTGGAATTATTATCGATTATGATGAAAGCAGTGACAGTGATACTGAAGAAAACATACCTTTACAGAAGGAATATAAGCATAGTGTAAATTATATGACTATTGTATATAGATTTTAGACTAAATAAAATTGGTCTGAATCAATCAATAAATATGATAAAACCATATTCAAGTGTAAAATCCAAAAGGTAAGTTTTCAGTTATCGTTTTAAGTCTCAACTTTATACTTCAGTCAAATTTGATATAAATTGATAAACAAAACATTAAACTTTTCTATAATTTGACAATTACGAGCAATTGTATTATATTTTCTTCATTGAGTTTGGCTCAAGTGTAGGCTCATAATGGTGCTAGTATTGCCATGCGAATATCAAGTTTTAACAAAGGTCTTATTTTTCCAGAAATCACGGCATATCCACCCTCCATCAGATACTCTTGGCTCTAAAATTTTATGCATTGGGTACTATGTATGTTGCAGATTTCATCGGAGTATCTATAGCATCTGCTAGTCATATTGTCTTTGATGTATCTAGAGCCATAGCAAGATTGTGCCCAAACTTTGTTGTGTTACAAAATCACACTTGACAAGAGTTTTATAATATTGCTAGATTACCCAGAATACATGGTGTCATAGATGGCACCCTTATATTAATATCACCAAGTAAGTACCTTATCTCATATTGAACTATCTCATACTTCTATTTAGGTTCTGGTCTAACTTATTTTTTTTATGTTTTCATACTATTTGTACATACATATTAATACTGTTTTCGTATTATTTACAGACTCAAATATTAGAGAAGAATTTAGAAACAGGAAAGGAACATTCTCTTTCAATGTACAAGCTGTGTGTAATAGTTCATTAGTGTTTCTAAATGTTGTTGCCCGATGGCCAGGATCCACTCATGATACCATTATATTCAACCACTCTAATTTAAAAGGTCACTTATTTAGTTGTTTATTCTGTGAATAATAAGTTTTTAGAAACGGTTGTAGTCTAGTGATAAAGGCATTGGACTTGCGAAAAAAAGATTGTGGGATCAAATCCTGACCAGTAAGTACACTACCGACTTGAACCCACTCCTAACAAGCAATTTAGCTTAGTTGGAGTGGTTAACAGGTATACTAGTAATTTCAGTTGATAGTAATCCTTTTTAAAAAAGAAATTAAAAAAAATAAGTAATCCGTTCCTATTGCTTAAACAACTGATATATAATATTAAACTTGCAGATTATTGTGAACAAGGTGGACTTGGAAATAGCAGGCTGCTTGGTGATGTGATGCTTACCCTATCTGTTGACACCCCTACTCAACCCAAATATTCCATCAGAGCAATGTTATAATGAAGTTCACATTAAAACAAGAAATACTATAGAGAGGTTTGTTTTGTATACTAAATACTATAAGCAGGGTAAATGGTTTAAACACACTATTAATACCTACTGTAATTGCAGATGTATTGGAGTTTGGAAAAGAAGATTCCCCATGCTATCCTTAAAAATGAGGTTAAATTTAGAAAATATGCAAACCATTATTATTGCCGCTGCTGTGTTACATAATATTGCCAGGAACATGAATTTGGTAGAGATAGAGCCTGAAATATCAATTTCAGAAACAACCCAGGAGGAAAATGTAATTATTCATGACAATTCTCCAACTTTAAACATGTCAGAACGGCTATTGTTAATAAATAATTACTTTAATGTGTAAAATAAACAATAATTATTCATATTTTATGTATTTTTTATTTCCTTTCACAAATTTGAGATCACAATACAATATAACTAATCACTATATCACTATATATATCACTATGATCACAATATAATATAATGATAAAATGTTAATTAATTTAAATCCTTTTTTGATCTGGCTTTTTCTGATTCTAACTAGAGTTTAGCAATATTTAATTCCTTTTCTTCATTTTCTAATTCTAGTTTTCTATTTTCTAATTCTATTTTTCTTATTCTTAACCAATAAAAACTCTGTCAGATCATTTTCCCTCATTGTGCGGGCCTTACACTTTTCCTTTTCCATTCCTTACATGTTTCCGCTTGGCTGTTAAAAGTAATCAAAGTTATATGCTGCTCTTTTCCCTTCAGATTATTGAATTGACCCATTAATGAATTGGTGATAATATTTTTAATACATAGCATGGACTGGACACAAAAGACATGACGATCTCAGAGCTTGGCATGTAAACATTAATTTATTGACTATAGGTGTTGTAATATATATAGTTTCAGTATTGTATATCGTATATATTGTATTTGATGTTTGATAATGTTTCTGATCTTTCGAAAAACAAAATACGTAATATTTATTTTACGCTTAACGTACTAACAAACGTCAATTCCAATGTCCCATGCTCATGTCAAAACGTTTTATTACATTATTGAATGTGGTAAACAAATAAAAAAAATCAAGTTGATGTTGATTCACCATAAAATCTTTAAAAAAATACATACAACAAGTACTTTTAATAAAAAATTTAAATAGTTAATATTTGTTTTTAACATTAAAGATTTGCCCAGCAAAACACTAAACGTATCAAGAGGGAACAAGCTATCCTTCGTTGGTAAGAGATAGATAGCGCTTATCCTCGATTGTGAAACGCAAGTTATGGATAGATAAGATCAAGCTGCAAATCCGAGATAGCGATCTATCCTTAACTGGAGATAGGTTATTGAAAACGGCCGTTAAACATTCAGTGTTTTAAACCGTCACCATACGAATAAAGTGCTAGAGTGACAAAAGTAGATTTGGTCATGTACATTTTTCTTTGTATTTTTTGATTAGTTTGTAAAATTCAATACTCTGTCTTACTTAACTTATCAAAATGTTGTGCTATTAACTATTTCTATTTAGAAAGAAAGTGTGTGAATTAATCTGATCATTAAATTGGTATCAAGTTTGTTTAAAAGGACGTCTCATATAATAAAATTACCAACAGCAAATGAAATACTAAAGATGATTAGAATTGTCAGAATCTAGTACATTCTTGTCAAATTTTATATGCTTTGACATTCATTCATTTTTGAGGTAGTAGAGCCACGCTGATTTCAGCACGGTTGGGCCTGCTCGACCGGGGCGGTACTACCCTCGCATAGAAAATCAACGTAAAATGACAGCGCTCGTGTTGTCGTGTTTCGTTGGTGAGTGCGAGACCGGAGGCCCAACGATGCGAAAGCATCACAAGGCCGCCATGGTGTGGGTCACCGTGCTTCATTGTCTGCATTCGCAATGAGTATGGTGACCACCACTCTTGGATTCTGCTTTTGTTTTCCACCAGGCGGAGTAGAGTCATTTTGGCTGGCCCATACATAAAAAAAAACAACTGTCCACAACACTTCATTTTCGATGCTACTGCAGGCTTCTACTGCAGGCGCATAGTATAAGAAGTTAAAGAAACGATGTAACTGTAACATAAGGCCCAAATATGTAATGTGCTTTCTCACATAGACCTACCTACTGCTTCAGTCAGTACATTGTAACCTCTTTTAATCCCGTAAAAACACCTCCAATTCATTTATTAAACATAAATATGGCACAGGTTACATATAAATTTGAACAATAATAAATTAATATGTCGCGACAAATGGTAGGTGTCCACAACTCATCTATAAAGTGTCGTTAGGCCGGCCGCACACGTATAAAATTGCCACCGTATATTATATTCGGTTTGTTTAATTAAAGCGAGCACGGGAATTGAACCGGCGACCCCGGTGTACGACACGATTTTTTATCACATATGTAAATATTACATAAATTGTAGGACTTTTATTGACCTGTACCTTATTGGGTTCAGAATAAAATATCGTATTATTTGCGCTAAAATTTATGACATATGGGAATGAAAAATAAATGAAATTGATGACGTACATTGTGTATGTAAAATATCGTATCCTTACTGTTGTTTTTTTTATGTATGCTTAATACTCACTTTTCTTATACCAACATGTTATTATCAAAATTAGCTAGTAATAAAAATCATTACCAAGTACCTCTTATAAGCTTTATCACACTAACATTAAAAGTGAAAGAAGTGAAAATAAGTTTATTTGTGACACTTTTACGGGAAAACTACTTAACCGATCGGAATTTCAGAAAAAAATGATTTTAGTATTTGTTACAAGGACTTGATCTAAGAGTCAGTCTGAATGCATATAGGCACTTAAAGCGACATATTAGCCTCGACAAGACTGCCTTGGTAGCACAGTGGTAGTGAATGCGACTGCTGTGTTTGAGGTCTCGGGTTCAAATCCCGGGTCGGACCAAATGTTTGTGTGATCTACAAATATTTGTTTCGGAGTTTGGATGTTTCCTATGTATAGTATGTATGTATTTACAACGAAAGAAAAACAGTATAAATGTAATTATATCAGTTGTTTAGTACCCATAACACAAGCTCTGCGTTGCTTGGGACTAGAAGGCGTTGTGTGTTAGATGTCCGAAATATTTATTATTATTTATTTACAAAAAAAAAATAAAGTATATATATATGTATTTATATCAGTTTTTCAGATCAGATCACATTAGACTTTCACTCACAGGCAGGGAGTAACGTAGGCTACTTTTCTTAGACTAACTTTGTCCCGCAGCGTTACTCGCGGTATAACAATAACCGCGGGTAACACCGCGGGGTTCAGCTAGTTATTTAATAAAAAAAAACAGTAGAAGAGTATGACTGAGAGGATATTTGAGTTTTCTCGCAATTGAAAAACAATATAACGAAAACACCACCCCTCCTAGCCAAGTTGAAATTCTACAAACGTGAACATTATTAGAAAACTAAATGTATGGAAATGACGTCATCACAACGCTCAGGCACGTGCTCAAAACAAAAAATAAGCCAATAATACAAGACAATAGAAGTATTAGCGATTGTAAAAAGATATTCTGGACTGAGTCATTTTTTATGATAAAGAGAGCAAGACAGTAGACTAAAGGTCACCTGATTTAATCTCTGACTAATTTCTGCCCATAGACACCTACAACTGAAGGGACAAGAGTTAACTTCCTTTTGAATACTTCAAACATCATCGGTATGAAAACACAAGCTATTAGAGCCACGCTGATTTTAGCAGGAACGGACCGGCTCGACCAGGGAGGTACTACCCTCGCATAGAAAATCAGCGTAAATGACAGCGTTCGTGCTGTCGTGTTTCGTTGGTGAGTGCGAGAGCGCAGGCCCAATGATGCAGAAGCATCACTAGGCCGCCATGGTGTGGATCACCATGCTGCATTGTTGCATTGTCTGCATTCGCAATGAGTATAGTGACCACCACTTTTAGATTCTGCTTATGCTTTTCATCAGGCAGAGTAGAGTCATTTTGGCAGAGCCATTTATTTAAAAAAAGAACTAAAATTTGCTTCACAGTGGTTTTTTTTCCGAAGCCTCGGTATTACTCCGGTCGTATCAACCCATTCCTGCTCAAGCATGGCTCTACATACATGAACTTTAGAAGCGCTAGGAATCAATTCCAAATTTAATTATTAAAACTTTTTAATGTTGATTACACGTGGTCGAAGTAATTACTTTGACACTTTCTACAAATCACCCTTCGAACTATACAGAGATGTTTTATAAATGTATAAGATATAAACACCATAAATAAATTATCAAGAACAATGTACCTGATATTATAAAACATATTTTATGTATAGAATTTGTCAACAAAAAAGGAATCTTAATTTCTTGCATAACATTTAATTGTTAGTTACGAGGTGCTACATGTAGACCGTATAAATATAGAAACTGATACCTTTATATACATACGTATAAACTAATATACCCATACATGTACAGAGTTATTATTTACATTACTTTTGCACGCGTGTCCACCCGCGGGTATATCGGTTATCGCGGTAAATAGTAGTAATAAAGTTTCGTGTAAATCCGTTAAGTAGTTTTAGTGCGAAAGTGTAACAAACATCCATACATCCATCCTCACCAACTTTCGCATTTTTTGTTTATGCTGCCTGGTGGAAAGCGTGGTTAGAATCCAAGAGTGATGGTCACATGGTGACCCACAATATGGCGTGATGCGATATGGAGAGATGAGATGCTATGATTTATAATTTTAGTAGGATTCTTTAACAAGGCCTGTGTAATATTGTCGTATTTTAACATTGAAATTTAGTGTTTTCACTTATCTCAACCAAACGTGAAATAAAAATACTCGTTAATACATATTTCGTTAGACTTAGCAATCACTGTAAATGCTTTTACCAATGAATGAGTACCGAAAACAATTGAATAAAAGCTTCGAAAATAAAAGGTATTTTCATATATTTCCAATACAATTATGAGTAGACCCTTATTTCCATATCAAACACTCGATTCTTTTGTCCATTGGGAGTCCATAATATCGCCGACGCATTAATTTATCGGCGTTAGGATTCGACCAATCGTGCGCACACAGTGTTCAAATAATCGTAAATTCTAAAACGGACAAAATATAATAAATTGCCGATGAGATCTGTGCGTACACTTCAACAAAAAAGTATAACACACTTTGTAAAATCAAACGTAGACTTTATTTCCGAGTTGATAAAGGCTAATATTCGATGTGAAAATCTTTGCCTGCCCGCAACTGATCACCGATGAGTCTATATTTGCACTCTGAACCCTTTGTTGTCGGCTTTTTTCGGTTGTTTCCGAGTAAAGCCTGATAGAACACGTTTTTCAAATCATTAAACAGTGTGGCCGCGGCCGCGGTTGCGGGGGAAAAAGGAGGTTTGTACTCAAAAAAGGAATGGAAATAAAAATTTCGAAGCGTTGGCCCGTACGACGAAGTGATCGTTGTTCGCCACGATAATATTATAGCGCGATTGGGATGTGTTGATTGTTGCTAAACAGAACTGCTTTGTCGACACTTTTGTTGTCCGGTTTTTTCGTATTCAACGTTTTAATGTACCGATAAAGACCTTGATTTTAGACTACATGTACAGATATACAAATACGATATAAATTGAGTCTTAGGCAATTTTAAGCTTTCTAAGAATTAGCGACTACATCTACCGAACGAAAATTTAAAGAATCTGCTTACACTATTGCTAACTTTTATATTTAAAATAAATTTTTAATCAGTGTAAACATTACAGAAGTCATACTTGTAGTATTGTATTGAAAATGGATTAAACATTTCACTCTGAAGTAAATAATAATAAAAGAAGGAAATAGTGAAAAAAAAAAGTTAATCAAATATTATATAAGTGACTTCCGTACAGACCTGAGATCCAAGTTCTTCTGAAGGGCATAAATTGCTGAGTTGTACTTGCAATCGAATCGAACTTATATAATCGAGTTGTGTTGATTATAATCTCGCACAGGTTAACTATGATACATATGACTATGAGAATCTGTACTCAAATCTTTAGTAATTACCGTCACGCAAATCTGTTATGAATACTAGTACTCTTTTAAAAGTGCTATTTACAAGAAAAGTTTTACGACTTCAAGAACGACCAAATTGAAATGGGACCACATGGAAAGCACCAGCTTTCAAATAAAATAAAATAAATTACATTTGCACTAGTCGCACTAGTCGAGGGGAACCTTACCCTAGATTTCTCTTGGATGCCATCATTGGATCTTAGTGTCCTTATCATGGTACCACCGTTGGGATATCTCCTTTTCATTAAAAAAAAGTATCATCAAAATCGGTTCATAAACGACGAAGTTATCCGTGAACACACATAATATATATATATATATATATATATATATATATATATATATATATATATACGAGATAATAAAAATTACTCTATTACTAAGAGGTAAAAATGGCCAAGTATCAAAACAATTAATCCGAATAGTATACAGGTAATCCTTCTACATCGCATTCGACACAATTCTTCATGTGTTTTTCACTAAGCTACGCAGCAACAGATTTTTCCATACCATTATTTTGCACTACCTGAACCAGAACCAAAAAAGAACCAGTTTTCAAAGTGTGTAACAAGAATTGCAAAGTCATTAAAACAACACTAATTATCATTATTTCCTAGATATTCTCTTCAGTATTCAAATCAATTGAGTTTTATAATATTTTGCCGTAATAAAGAACATAAAACACGGTGCATTACTTTCTTATTAATCGACTTTGAAACAGAATTTTTTATCAATTAGACCGTTGTCTGTTTGACGATTGATCCATCAATTTCGGGACCATTTTCATTTGTGATAAGTTGTACTCTCAAGATTTTACTTTTGTCAAATAGATCTGATGATAGTATCCCAGGACTCTATGGGCCCGTACACCGTGTTCCAGTTTTATTTTGGATCCGTAGAGGTTTGGTAATCCCTCAACTTGCCTTAGGTAATATTATTTAATTCTTCATTGACTTTTAGGAAAGAGGTGATAACACTCTTAATTAATAAAACTAGTGGTCACTATTCTGGTCTGGTCAAAATTCGACTATAATTCATTTTATTTTCTTCACTCTTCCATATAAACTTTAACTGTGCCAAATTTCATAATCCTCCATTTGCACAATTTTCTTAAAAAGGGGTACATCGTTTTTGCTTCAAGTGTATATAAATAATACATCGATTTACTATCGCACTTACAAGATATTGTTTACTGTATACGACTTGAATAAAAAAATGGAAAAATATTATGACATCGGCTAGCTGTGCCCGTCATTAGCATTTCACACCTTGCTTCTTCTTACCTTTTGAATAATAGATCTTTCTGAGTAATTCCTAACTAAGACTTGGGTATATAAGTAAACTCTATCCTATGAGACATAAATATTGATGTATAACACCCAAAAAACTCAATAATCTTCTTTAATAATGATCATCTCTGTTACTTTTCTATAGAATTCTATACCTAAACCGTGACCACGAAAAATATGATTAAATTTTCCAAAATACTCGTAAGAGATTCGTTCTACTTGGATTACTTTCCCATCTATACCATAACTCAGAAAACAATACATTTAAAACGATACCCCCAAATTTAAAACCCCGAACAAGAAGAACAATATCTTCCGTAACATAAAATTCGAAAAAAAGTTTAATGGAACCGAAATCCTGGCGTCCAATAAAACATAAAAAACCCCAATATATTCTGCGAAATTGATATCGTATAGATGATCCTATTATATGCGGTGGTGTAAGCAAGGGTCCCTATTTTGCATATAGAAAAGAGATTTTTTTATAGAAAAAATGCAATGGACTCTGCGAACTCACAGCAAGATTTAATGGTGTGAAACTTCGGACTGGCCGTCGTGGGACTTTGTTATTCGCTTCCAAAATTTATGTACGTTCACGATTTCCTAGCTTCAGCTTTTCCTTTTTTGTTTTCGCTGACGGTAACGTTTGGTGGTCATTGGTTACACTTTTTGTCAGGTTGGGAATATAAAGCTTATGTTGTTATTCATTGAACTCTTGTTCAAATATACGTTTTATCAACCTATTCATAAGGTGCGACGTTTCATATAATCTTGTATGTCAAAAGCCTGTTCATAATTTCTTTGCGAACAGTGACTAGAAAAACTTTTCTTCAAGAATGATAATATAATTTAATCGTAGCTACAAAAGAGAATCATCGATCACAGCCAAAATGTCGTGGTATTCAATAAGAATCTGCATCAAACGATAGCTACAATCAATTCTCATTTGCAGACGTCGAAAAAATCAGCCGAGGAAAAGCCACAGATGGCGAACCATTTTTAATAGTCGCCAAGAACGAACAGTCACGAACAGACAAATCTACTGTAATTAATGACTATGAGGGTATTTTTTTTTCTCTCCGATACCAATAAAGGAGACATTACTGAAGGGACAAAACAAAACATAGCGCCCGGTGTCGAACGAAAGGAGAATTTATCATCTAGACGGCACCGGCAGTCGGCGCGCCCGCCAATGTCCATTTGGATAATGCCCAACGCGATTAAAAATATAAAAATACCCCCACCCGACCCCTGTGGGGAGTGGGGGGATTTGACGGAGGACATCGCGCTGAGGACACAAAAGGATTATAAATGAGAAGGAATTTTAGATAATATTTGTACGTTGGATGTGGATTGTAATGTCGGTAGATCGGCCGGCGCAGCGGTCGCCCCCACCCGACGGGAGATCCTTCCGCGATCCGCACCTAATGAGTGTTTGTATCAATTTGTTAGTATTGTATTTGAATATTTTTATACGTTCGTTACGATTTTAATCCCTTGTGGTTGTGGCAGACTGAATCGATCTTTTTTTTTCAATTCTCGGCCGTTTGATCGCCGGGTGCGTTTGTGTTGATTAAAGGCGTTGTTCGAGGTTTTAGGGACCCATGTCTCGACCGCATATTGTTTTTATTTTTCCACTTGTATGAAATAAAATGGAAGGGTATAATTATTGCTGCCCGTTCTTGCTTTCTCCTCACTGAGTTTTCGCCAATAGAGAAACGGTTCATTTAAAACTTTACGAATCCTAACTTAATCGTAATTTTCCGGCGAGCTATTAAAAAATTAATTAATCCTAATTACCGTGTGCGCATTTAAAAATACAATTCGCGTGTAGGACTTCAGATAGTATAAAGGGTCAGATAAACATGGAAAAAAATATAATTCGTATTCATAATTAATACATTTAAAAATGTATTATTTTCCAGGGCGTTTTTAGACGACGAAGGATGAATCCGAATGAGCGAGAAAAGAATAACACAGCGGCAGTGAGCGGGCGACACGGCGTGTTTTCAATTCATTATCTCGAAAACAAAAATTTCATTAGCCCCGAGATTTCCTTTTTAAATTTAATTATTCATATTTAAATTAAACAAAATATAATAGAGGTCCGCCAGAGAAAAAAGCGGCTTTATCGTATCATATTTTATTAACCGAATTTATAATTCTACGCCGATTCGAGTAAATCCCCTACAGTGGGGGGATGTAAGAGCGGTGAGGCGGGGGGACTCCCTGGGAAATATTTATGAATGCCAAGCAGAAAAATCCACAATAATATTTCAGGGTGGACGTCGGCCGCGGTCTTTACTTGCCAGCCCCTGATCTATTTAAAAAAAGGCCTGCCGGAAGGACAAAAGGGCTGCGGGGTGCTCGTAAAAAAAACTGGACACGTATAGAGGTTACCGGCCGTCCGGCCGCTTTGTCTGATTCTTATTTTTTACCGGATCGGATCCTTTGCGCCGTTTTTTATCGGTTTTTGTTCCGGAGACACTCCGGACTGGGTCGGAACCCCCGTTTGTTCTAATGTCGTCCCATTTGTAATTTTTACATTTCTCTGTGTATGTGTATTTTTTAGTTGGACTCCTAATGTTGGCCCCTTTCTTTGATATAATGTAAAAATTGTGTGATTTATGATCTCAGTGGACAGTGAACACTCAAAAATTTCCTTTAATGGTGCTTGACATTTTTTTACCAAGTTGCGTTTTTAAATCTCTTGAAACGAAAAATACATTTAACACAATCGAACAAGTTTCATTAGTTGATTGAGATTATTACTGGCCTGGCTTATGACAAACTTTTCAAAAGTTAATTTCTATCGCATTGTTTTTTTTTTACTTCGATAATATCATATCCTAAATGTATGTAATATCTATATATCTAATCACCGAAATGTATGTAGACATATAACTTCCAATCGACTGCATCACATTGGATAATTATTTTTGAAATTTATTTGTTATTCCCATTACAAGGTTTGTATAAGAAAAAGGCTGCACGAAGTGTGCTGGGTCAGCTACTTTATGATTATCTACGCAGGAGATATTATAGTGTACAAGTGTGTGCGCAAACACAGGTGCACTCTCTGTTCGCTCTCTCTCGTAATTCTATGGGACGGTTAACCGACACGACCGGGAAGAGATCAGGCACAGGATTGACAGCTTACGTGCTCTCCGAGGCAAGAGTGCCTCGGAGGCAAGAGTGTCTGAACTCGTGCACGTAAGCACGGGTTCAGACCCCAACTTCAAGCGGTTATTAAGTGTTTCTATAATCAGAAAACTCAATAACTCTTTTAGCCCGACTCGGGATTCGAACCCGAGTCCTCTTGATTGACAGTCACATACGTCAACCGCTAGACCAACGAGGCAGTTATGACCCTATAGAAAAGAATACAAATCATTAACCAACTAAAAACTTGACTGCGCGAATGGCATAGTGGTGTAAGCGATTGCCACACCGCCTTCTGTTTCTACTGTACAGTATTATGGGATCAAATCGTAAATGGGACAACACTTAGTGTGAACCACGAATTGTTGTTCTGGTCTGCTTATTCTTTGTGTATATATGTAAAGTCCTCCGCGACAAAGAATATATTCCTAATGCGGGAGTTGCTTTTCGGGGTTGTAGAGGCACGCTGATTTTAGCACGGTTGGGCCGGCTCGACCGGGGCGGTACTACCCTCGCACAGAACATCAACGTAAAATGACAGCGTTCGTGCTGTCATGTTTCGTTGGTGAGTGCGAGACCGGAGGCCCAATGATTCAGAAGCATCACAAGGCCGCAATAGTGTGAGTCACCATGCTGCATTGTTGCATTGTCTGCATTCGTAATGAGTATGGTGACCACCACTCTTGGATTATGGTTTTGCTTTCCACCAGGCGGAGTAGAATCATTTTGGCAGAACCATACATAAAAAACTAAGTATCGCTGTCGTTCAAAATTTCAACAAGTGATTTGGTTCTATATTTCAACTTGTTTCTCCATGGTTTCACCTCATGATGTTTTTAAAGAACACCTACTCATCAGTCATAAGTACAAACTGTGCATCATTGATTTAAGAAAACATATATTTTAACTCAAAACTGATACCACAATTATTAACCTACACACTGTCCTAAAACAGCACTCATTACTTTCATTTAATGTCTCTAACACTAACAAGCGTCTCAAACATAAAGTTTGTCCCCCGACTGAGATTTACAACACAGCATTCTCTGGCAGATTTTTCGGCTTTCTTGGAAGATACCTCTACAATAATGTGAATCAAGGATTGAATATTTACTCCTCTTCGAAGTTTCAATGCAAGCGTACTATTTCACACTGGCTCAAATCTTTAAACTATGAGGAGACTGAGAAGTTGCTTTATGTGCCTTCATAGTTACACATCACACAGATAAACGCATACGTATATACACCACACACACACGCACACACATACCCACCACACACGCATACGTACACACACACACACACACACACACACACACACATACACAATACGTTTTCACTAACATTTTGAATCACATTAAACTCTTTCGTTTATTCATCTCACATTTATAGAAGCCATTGATTCATGTTACTCTCTGGAGACCCTCTGTACCTACTTATCTGGAGTTAGGAGAGGCTGGTTATTCTGTCATACAGGTTCTACCTAGTACGGAAACCAGTCTCTCACACAGACCTCTATTTCTGTTTTTTCATTTTTTGTGTATACTTTGATGTAACAGATTTTTGTAATTTTTGTGTGAGAGAAGAAAATAAATTATTATTATTCTTGCATTTGTTGTTCTCGAAATCTAAATTTCGGTATTATAATGAAAACCACGGGCCTAGGCCAAGTGGAGTTCATTTGTGTGATGTGGGACTGAGGCTGTAATGTGTGATGTTGTGTCTTCCTGTAAAAACTTTCGAACAATGCGGCAAGTGTTTAGTATAGCGGCTTTTTGCATAGTAATGTATGTGTTAGTGGGGAGTTCAATCTGTCTTAGGAAGTGATGAAGATGTTTTGGTATAACTCCGGTGCTGGAGAGTACCAGAGGCACAATGTACACTTTAGCCATTTTCCAAATTCGAACTATTTCTTCTTTTAATTCTGTATACTTGTGTATCTTGTCAGTAATTGTTTTCTGTAAATTATGTGTGTTAGGAACTGCAATATCTATTAAGTATGTGTGTTTATTATGTTTATCTATAAGAGTTATGTCAGGTCTGTTATTGTGGATAGTTTTATCAGTTAATATGGCTCTATCGAAGTAAATCTTGTGAGTTTGATTCTCTATCACCGGTTTTGGAGAATATTGGTAGTATGGTACTATTTTAGGTGGTATCAAATTATGTTTAATAGCTAATTTCTGGTGGACAATATGAGCGATTTGATTGTGTCTATGAGTATAGTCGTTTTGAGCTAGGGTTGGACATGCGCTTGTGATATGTTGAATGGTTTCTGCGGATCGGTGACATTTTCTACATTTATCATTTTGAATATTCGGGTCTTTCAAAATAAATTTACTATAGTTTTTAGTGTTAATAACCTGGTCTTGTATTGCAATCATAAATCCTTCAGTTTCAGGGAAAAGGGAACCTAACTGTAGCCATTTATTC
This sequence comes from Spilosoma lubricipeda, assembly GCA_905220595.1. Classification (NCBI taxonomy): domain Eukaryota; kingdom Metazoa; phylum Arthropoda; class Insecta; order Lepidoptera; family Erebidae; genus Spilosoma; species Spilosoma lubricipeda. Next base: position 15,660,120 of record HG992293.1, on the reverse strand, counting down.
GAAGAATCTAAATCTATGTGTGTCTGTTCTAGGTCGTGTAAATGTCTGCCATGTAGTTCTTTCGAACGCCATCTATCTATTTTTTCTTTTCTTAGTGATTCTGGGTTTTTATAGGTTACGTCCCTATTGCATAAATTTAATGGAGTAAAGTTAGCATCAATTTCAATTTATTATTATTATTATTATTATTATTAAAATTGGATACGTAAAGTACAAAATTCATAGAATTGAACAATAAATACGGAGTTGGTCGCAATTAACAGGCCGGACGCGATGTAAACTCGATCCGGACGTGGCCGCACAATGGGATTAACCGCTGGAATTGGACGTGGAGCATATAGTATGCCCACGAGACTCACTGGATCTATTGATAGAGGCTATTATTTGACGCTAAATGCTTTATTCCATTAAATAACTAATACTGATATGGAAAGATTTGAGTTTTGATATCGATTGCGTATCAAATTTAGTAGTCTGTCCTTTTGTTCGCTGCACCGATTTCAATGAAATTTGATATGGAGATACTTTTATTCTTGAGGAAGGACAAGACTACTCATTACCGCCACAACCGACAAACACGCGGTCGAATCTACGGGGAAAAACTAGTTCTAACATTAATACTAATATGATACTCTGCCGGGATCGAAGAAGTGAAATTTATAACCTTGGTGTTACACCAAGCCATGGCATCGGCCATTACAACGAAGAACTCCAATATGTCCTAAAAAGTTATAAAAAATCTGCCAAGAACGCTATCCTCACGTGGCTATCCTAATAATTTGATTATTACCGACGCAATTTTGTTTTCCTCTTTTTGCCAGGTCTGCGGGCTGGATTAATCGTGCGTTAGAAAGCTTTCTTAGCGGGATTTACTTGTTTAATATTAAAATGGGCCTCTGTGATTCCAAACCGAAGGTGGTTTACACAAAAATGAGCCACATTTTGCGGCGAACTGATTTATGAAAGACATTTTTGAGGTTATTGGACGTCGTTTATTTAATGATCTGTTTTTTTTTGTGAGTTTTATAAGCAAAGAAAATATGTAGAGTCAGTAGATACAATACGGATAGATACTATGTATAACTTTATCAGAGGATTTTTTCTTAATTTTTTATGAATTTCGTAAACTGCTTGTTTGTTGATATATATATTTATGGTTTAAGATTTTAATAATCAGAATACATGATATTATAAAGTTGAAAATATGCCTGTTATTTTAGCTTTTGATAGGCGGCAAAACCCATAACTTCACACATCTTTCACACGGCAGTCTGATCCCAAATTATGCAGAACCTGCAGTAAGGCGAACAGATAGCTGATATTTCAATATTTCTAAATATTATCACATCATCATCATACTAATATATAAAGGCGAAATTTTGTGAGTGTGTATGTTGGTTACTTCTTCACGCGCAATCGGCTGGAGCAATTTCGATGAAACTTTGCAGTAAAATAGCTAATACATCACAATAACACATAGGCTACTATTTGCCGCGATAACCGACATACACGCGGAGCTAGTATATAAATAAACTACACATCTAACAGTGTTATTATAATTATAAATGTGTTTTTTTTTTCAGGAGCTACTCCCTCGATGAAAGATTCCATTACTCCCCGGGAGAAGTTCGGCGAGTCCACTGGCATCCAACTTCTCTATCGCATCTTCTTGTGCTTGGCTCTGATAATACAATCAGGTATGTAAGAAGACAATTTGATGCTTGTTCACAACAACACTAAAGGTATAGGCATATAGCGTACATCTTTGTTATTATCATCATCACCGACATCATCATCAGCCTATCGCAGTCCACTCCAGTACATAAGCCTCTCGATCTTCGACTTATATAACCTAATCTATGCAAATAAAAAAAATTAGAGTGTCTGTTTTTAATATTTAAATTACCGCTTTTAACTAAATGCATATGTATGTATACACGGTACATATACCAAAAATGTAGTTTAAAAAATTGTCTCTTTGTCTGTCTGCTTGTTCCGGGTAATCTCTGGTACGGCTGGACCGATTTTAACGGGACTTTCACAGGCAAGTAGCTGATGATAATGATTTTTTTAGACTATCTACAAAGATAGTAAGTACAGTAAGTACAAAAGTTGTAACGGCGGGGAACACCGCGGGGCTCAACTCGTTTTATTATAATAAGAAGCATAAAATGCACATTAACCAAGAGGAGAGCTATTTCTAGAACAACAGACTCGTGATAAGAAAAATGTATCATCACTAGCAAGAAAGAATAGCATTTATAAAACGTCATGGCGTTTTAGGGACAAATAAGCCACAATTACTTTCTTCTAGTTTAATACCTTATTGCTAAACTTGCGAACTTCCCTAAAAAACGACTTGCATACACGACAAATATACAAACATTGGTTTATGTCATTAATTAAAGAGGAGACAATTTTACAACATTCAAAATTTATAATATTTAACTCTTAAATGGCCTTTACAATTTTCTGGTACCATCTTAATCGATTAAGTGTTTCTGCTAATTAGATAACTTTTCCCCAGGCTCTACAACATAGCCCTTAAAAACGGCCCAAAACTGGTGAAAATTCTACCCATTGGTCCGAAACCATCCAGTCAGCTGGCAGGCAAGACTATCCTCGACAGCCTTGGAGACACTGCGGTGGACTTCACCCCCACTCCTGACTCAGACACTCTGCTTGTTTTACGAGGAAATGGCGATGTTTATATGATGCAGTGCGAATTGGATAGCAAGCAGTAAGTGTCTAAATTACAAGTTTTTGTTACGATTTTCTTTTGACTCGTTTTATTGTGAAAGGTTGAAACTAACACGCGTTATTTCGGACAGGAGTGAGTTAAGGCATTGTAGTTTGAAACGTTTACTTGAACAGAAACTAGAATAAAATGTTACAAAAATCTTTAAATGCTTATCTGATGAGATGATTTTTTAGCGATATAACATTCTAAAAAAAAAATGTTTACTTGATATCTATTGATCTATCTATATAAGTTATTTAAAGCTTGACTGAATTCACTGATATAAAACTTACCCATTTTAAAACTTTACAATTTTTAAACATTATTGTTTTATATGTATATGCAATACAGTTTTCTTGATCGTCAAAGTAGTGGTTTCTTAAGTAACAAAACATTTTGTTAGTCAAAAATGTTGTCTAGTCTAGACAGTTAGTTATTTCTTTGTTACTTCCCCTACATAGCAAACAGAGAAATTATCCCTAAAATAATTTATATATTAATATAGTTATTTTATATTGCAATAGCTGACCCACGCAACCTCGTTTGCGTCTCCTATTGCCCGTAGCGTGATAATTTTACCCCGTTTTTGAAACATTCTCCATTGGTGCTCCGCTCCTATTGGTCTTAGCGTGATGATATATAGCCTATAACTTTCCTCGATAATTGTACTATCCAACACTGAAAGAATGTTTTAAAATTGGACCAGCAATTCCTGAAATTAGCGCGTTCAAACAAACAAATCTTCAGCTTTATATATTAGTAAGAAGTATAGATAGCACACTAATCATTACTGTCTTCTACAAACAAAATATATGTATATTTCAGTCCAATCAAAGCGAAGCTGACCGGTCCACTAGCGATGTACCCGCCCGCTGATGATAACTACGGTTCTGAGTCTTGCTCGATCACGGCTCTCGGAGGCGGAGACACCCCGCCGCTGGTAGTAGTTGCCACTTGCTCGGCTCAACTCTACCACTGTGTATTACTTCCTAATGTAAGTATTGTACTCAAAAAACGGCTCGACCGGAGTGATACCACGGCCTCACAGAAAACCGATGTGAAATAGCGCTTGCGCTGTGTTTCACCGAGTGAGTGAGTGAAGACCTATACCCCAACCCCTCCCCACATCCCGTTCCCCATCCTCCAAAGGTCGACAACGCACTTGTGATGCCTCTGGTGTTACAGGTTTCCATGGGCGGCGGTAATCGCTTACCTACCTACCTATACCAAAAAAAAGGTATACATCAAATGAACATATATCAAATGAATACAATAAATACCCGGACTCACCAATTTGTGGATCATACAGATTTGTCCCATGTGGATTCACAACTCTCAGTGCAGTAGAACGTGGCTAACTTGTTGTTCTGAGTCTGTGTGATCTTTGTATTCAAAAAATCTCCTCGATACACAATTTGTTCCTAATATGGGAATTGTCTTTAATGGCGGCTTCTATCTGTAAAGTATTATATAAAAATATATGTAAAAGATTTACTTACAATAATAAACATCATTTAAGAAAAAAACATAGTTACCTGTATGTATCTGTCAATCGTTCTGTTCGTTGATCAACATTTAAAACTATGAGATACTATAGTACTATAGATATAATATAGATAGAGAACTATAGATATGAGATTCAACGGAAAAATTGCTAAGTCAAATCTGAAGATTATCTATTTCTCTACAGCCAACTGATAAAGAAGACAGTGACAGCCATGCCCTGTATGTAATCGAGGCGGTGGAACTGAACACATCGCTGAACCCGGAGAGCGAAATGCAGTATTCGTACCCCGTGCTGCTGTTCCCGTGCACGCACAACACGTACGCGTGCATGCACGCTGGCGGGGTGCACGCTATCACGCTACCCATGATGGAACATCTCGTGGATTTCGTCATGGCTGATGAAGGTATGAAAGGCCTAAAAATTATTATTTTGCGGTTAATCTAATGTACATGTCACCGTAAGATTGTAAACATCGTAACATTGTAATCTATCTCACGAGATTGCAAACAGTCGAAAGATTGTGAAATGATATCGACGAATCGCAAGTCGCGCGCTGATTGGTGAAACAACATATGTCCCACCGCCGCCGCCATATTTGTTTGTTAATTCGTTTGTTACCTAATGTAAAGTATTTTTGTGATTGTAAATTGATTTCATGTTGAAAATGCCACGTCATCGTCATCACAGCGTTAGAATTAGTTATGTAAAATTGCTGTTAGATATATGAAATTGATTTGTGATTAATCAAATAAGTTATCGTGGGAGAACCATGTTTCGACATGAATGGGTCGGCTAGATCGAAGTGATACCACGGCCTCACAGAGATGTGAAACAGCGGTTACATTTGTTTCGTATCCCTCTCTGGGCGTCCGCACTAAGCACACAACGCGCCCGTGGATGCCCAAGCTGCCCCTCGTATTCTGGAAGGGGTGGGGGGGCAAAACTTCGCTCAATCATGCTTAGGGTAAGAGCAGTAACGCCATAACATCCCCTACCATGCTGGTCGTGGACTTTTGCAACATCAGGGGGTTACATAGTGATCTTGATGCTGTTCATTACCATCTCGAGACAGCAAAGCCAACCTTGCTCTTTTTGACTGAGACGCAGATATCGTCTACACATGCTACCTCACTTACTCTGGGTTACACTTACCGGACTTGAACACTCCTTTATCTCTAAGGCCGGAGTGTGCGTGTAAGTCAGAGACAGAGTCGCCTCAGCAATCTTAAAGGTAGGGACCTCTCCATCTTATGGCTCCGTGTAGACAGCGACAACCATCCTCGTGTCTATAGATCTTCCTGTCTCTATAGGTCCCGTAGCGGTGATCGTACTGCAGAGATTATCGTACTTGGCGATTTTAACGCCAACCACGTCCACCGGTTCAGATCTAGTAAAACCGATCAGGTGGGGAGATCTGTTCACAACTTCGCCCTGGCATTATGGCCTGTGAAACAACTCGTTACAACACTTACGTGAGTCCCACGAACGCTTAGGCCGAGCGTGCCTCTTTATCACTCGTTCCGCGTTCTCGCTCGCACGTTCGGCTCAGGCGGAACGTGACAATGAGTCATATAAGATATATAAGACGTTAACGTCAACATCCACTGATATGAAGTAAAATTGTAAGGAATATAAGTGTAGTAGTAAACACAGTTGGTGTGTCTCAGCGGACACAGAGGCGGTGCTGTCGGCGATGTGCGGCGGCGGGGGGGGGCGGGGGGCGCAGCGCGGCGCGGCACGTGGCGTGCACGGCGCCGCCGCCCGCCGGCCTCGCGCTCACCCCCCCGCCCCTGCCGCGCCTGCTCGTGCTGTGCGAGGACGCCACGCTGCTCGCCAGGTAAACTAACTACATCAGTATACTCCATACGCTTAGATACGGTCACCTAGACAGCGCCGCGCTTCACACCTACTCCCACGTTTGTGTGCGACGTACACCCACAACGACCTATCATATGAAATAATATATTCGTATTTCACAACAATAACCACAATTGCATTCAGGTGCACCGACACTATCTAAACGAATGAACTATAATTCACCTAATTAACATTAAACTAACTGACGTATGGTCTTAAGCCTTGACCTTGATCTTGACTCGAGCCCAGCGGTGAGACGTTATGGATTGTTGAAAAAAAGAAAGAACTTTGTTTGTATGATTATATAAGGTTATCTTCGGAAGTACTGATCCGATCCTGTAAATTCTTCCACTAACAGAAAGCGACACTATTCAGGAGTAACATAGGCTATATTTAATTATTATTGAACAAAAAATTAAGTTTCAAATAACATTATAAATCAAGTCTAAGAAAAGCGGGCGGATAACGCCTAACGAAGTGGGCATGGGTCGGCTAGTATCACTACAAAATCACTCACTACAATCACCGTATATTAGCGCCAGACAACTTTCACTGTCCACAGTATAAAAAATTAACTCCGTGAAAGTCCGTATTTCTAGTTTGCTTTCCAGCTTATTCCTTATACGGAAGTAAGATCGGATGATCAGTTTCTGCTATTTGTGTCTCTGTAACGCGATTCCTGTCACCAGACTGTATCTCAGAAACCGTGATAGCCAAACAATTAAAATTGTCACAGATAATTTATTTCTTCTTTATTAATAAATTCTTAAAACTAAAGAAAATTGATGTTTCCATATAACAGACGTGATTTTTTCTTACAGTGTTTTGCTCAATAAATTGATATTTAAATGAAATATATATGTCACTTTATTTATAAACCAGTCATTGTCAAGTATTACATTAGCTTAATCACTACTTTAATCTGAAGTATCAGACCATTGTATGCAATTATAAAATGTTTTGCTATAAAACCCAAATTTTATTTAAAAAAATAAATGTTTTAACAAAAAAAAAGTTAAAACTTTGATAAAATTTTGAAGCCTATTTCACCTGAGAATTAGGAATCTATTGCCACCTCATAAATAAAGTAATCTCCTCTTAGGGTCCTGTCGGATAAACAAGATATATAACTTAGGGGTTATAATGTTTTTTTATCGTTCCTCAGAATATTGGAGCCCTTTGGTTTAGAGGAGCAGTTGTACAAAGAACTGCAGCTGAAGAACCCAGCGTTAGAACAAGACGATATCCATGCCCTTATGAAGGAGGTTAGTAACGATAAACACATTATTTATACAAAAACTTAGGAAATTCTGATTTTGATTACTGCATGAAACAAATTAATTATAACTAAGGTATTTTCAAATTTGAGAAAAACTTTGAATATTGAATCTACCGTGGGAGAGCCACGCTGCGGCATGAATGGGCCGTCTCGACCGGAGTGATACCACGGCCTCACAGAAAACCGATATGAAATAGTGCTTGCGCTGTGTTTCACCGAGTAAGTGAGGATACCGGAGGCCCATAACCCAAACCCCCTCTCCCTATCTCCCCTCCCTATCACCCAAAGGCCGGCAACGCACTTGTGATGCCTCTGGTGTTTGCAGGTGTCCATGGGCGGAGTTTATCGCTTACCATCAGGCGATACGTCTGCTCGTTTGCCCGCCTATTCAATAAAAAAGAAATTGACAGACTAAGTATTGCTGGTTTAATTCTAACATCCGCATCTGAGTAAGACCAGCAGTTTTGAATATAAAACTAACGTAGATACTTAAATTAATTCCAGAGACAGAAGGTGTCGTTCTCATCAATCATGCAAGAAATCCTAACGAGAGATGTATCTCAGCCAATACTGAAGATATCTAAGAAAGAAGAACCGAGCCCCAAAGAATGTCTGGAGGTAAGTTAGTTTCGTACTTTTTACCAGAGTTGGTTACTAAGATTAACCGGTTAATCCAAAGATAAACTAATATTCGGATTACACACAGTTTCGCTCGAATATTTATTGTGCGTTGTAGGATCAATAGTTACATCAACAGTAAAGTAGTTCAACTTATTGACGCTAGATGTCGTCTAAATAAATTTTCTTGTAATAGATATGAGTGGCGATGTTCGGGGTCGAAATTATCTGACTCCAAGAAGATAATATCATATTTAACGTACTTTATTAACTTTAAAATGACAATGACAATGAATATGACGGGAAGCGTGTCTTTAGTTTTATAGATACACTAGCTTTTGCACGCGGCTTCGCTCACGCAGACTCATCCCCTGATATACCCTCATCGAGGTGGAATTTCGAGAATTCCTTTCTTAGTGCTCACTTACGTTATATAAAGTAGTAAATGTAGGTTACATACAAAATTTCAGGATTCTAAGTTCAGCGGTTTGGGCTGTGCGTTGATCTCTGGGTATGTCAGTCAGTCACCTTCCTCTTATATATATATAGATAATAGCAATATTAACTTTCTTACCACAAACTTTACTATGGTAACCATTCGAGTGTATGTTCTTCATAACAGCAATAATTATAATATTATATTAATTTGTGATATGCCTACTATAAATGGATTATACGAAGTTAAAAAAATTACAGATGATTTCATTAAAAATGATACAAATTGGATACATTTTATACGTAGACTTAAACAAATACTTATAAAAAAAGCCTATTACACAATAAATGAATACATAAATGATATAGGAATACTATAGTATACTCGTATAAGTAATATGCCAAATTTTAAATAAATAATTATTTTATATTAAAAGTCTGAAGTGTTATACTTTGTTTGATTTTGTTATTTTATAGATATCGATTAATTATCTTTTCTTCTTAGTTTTTTAATTGCAAGAACTTAATATTGTTAACTTAGTTATAACTTGTATAATTCTAATAATTAATTCAATTTATTGTGACTTGTGGTTTGCTGTACCCTACAGGGTCCACGATTGTTTCTAGTATTTAAGTGTGACATGTTTACTATCTTTATACAACATTGTGGATTGCAAATTAACGATATGAATATGGTTCTTTGCAGTTTTTATCTCAAGCGACGTTGAAACTCCGCGGCGAGTACATGTCGCGTCAGCAACGCGCTAGCGACGCGATCTCTAACAAACTCGCCGCGTTGCGCTCGCTCTGCTCACACCATGGCGAGTGGTTGCAAGACTTGCAGGTTGGATACTCAACATTTTATTACATTAATACTTTCTTTAAAGATCGCATTGCGTACGTATTACGTAAATTATTAAAATTATTACATAAGAAATATACAAAGGCACATCTAAATGACTTCAACTCGGTCATTTCAAATATATACATACAATACATTTGTTTGTGTGTATGATTGTAATTGAATTTAAAAGCCTTTAAATTTTAATTAACTAGCTGACCCGGCGAACTTCGTACCGCCATATTAACGTATCTGTCTCAGCTTCCCACAGGCAGTGTACAGACAAAAAAAAATACTCTTCTGGTTATATTATAAAATACCTCTCATTTTACTGGTACACGAACTTTTTCATAACAATAACGAGCACATAAAAAAATAATTATTTAATTTGGTGCAGCCGACCGGAAGTTATGTGCGTACATACATTTCAGCGATTAATTTTTATATGATACTAGCTGAACCCCGCGGTGTTACCCGCGATTATCGTCGTACCGCGAGTAACGCCACGAGACAAAGTTAGTGTGAAAAAAGTAGCCTAAGTTACTCCTTGGATCATCAGCTCCCTGCCTGTGAAAGTCCCGTCAAAATCCGACCAGCCGTTCCAGAGATTACCCGGAACAAACAGACAGACAGAGAGACAAAAAAAAATATATGTACCGTGTGTCGTCTATACTATATATACTAAGTTATATAGTAAAAAGCGGTTATTTTAATATTACAAACAGACACACCAATTTTATTTATTTGTATAGATAGTATAGACACTATTAGTTTGAAGGAACAAATATCATGATAGCAAACATAAAATATTAAATTATTTTCATGAAAAGTTTAATCAGTATTGTCTGGGTAATTGCAGCAAGAAATGGATGAGGTGCAACTCCAGTCAGCAGTTCTGAAAGAGAAGTGTCTACTGGCTGAGAAACACCAGGACGACCTCAAGTACAGGTAACTAGCTGACCCACGCAACTTCGTTTGCGCCTTATATTGCCCGTAGCGTGAAAATTTCCCCCGTTTTTGAAACATTCTTCATTGTTGCTCCGCTCCTATTAGTAGTAGCGTGATGATATATACCCTATAGCCTTCCTCGACAAATGGACTATCCAACACCGAAAGAATTTTTCAAATCGGACCAGTGGTTCCTGAGATTAGCGTGTTCAAACAAACAAACAAACAAACTCTTCAGCTTTATATATTAGTATAGATTTATTCGTCTCTCTTGTCTCTTAGTCTATGGTATAAAAGAGATATGTCCATGACTGCCTCGTTGGTCTCGCGGTTGGCGTGTGCGACTGGTGATCATGAGCTCTCTGGTTCAATTCCCGGGTCGGACCAAGTGTTTGTATAATCTACAAATATTTGTTTCGGAGTTTGGGTGTTTTCTATGTATAATATGTATTTATTTACAAAAAAAGTATAAATGTATTTGTATCAGTTATCTAGTACCCATAACACAAGCTCTGCTTAGCTAGGGACTAGATGGCATTGTATTTTAGATGACTGAAATATTTATTTCTATTATATATAATATTTTTTTCTATTATATTTATACTCCACTATGATTAAATTTCATACAAACTTTTTATGAATTATTTTTACTTTTTGAAACTTTTTTTATTTATCAGTAGCCGATCTCGTCTACGTTGTATTTATTTATTAAATTGGGTTCTCCAAGAAAGGATATACACAACTCTGACTGCTTCGCTGGTACAGTGTTAGCGTATGCGACTGATGTGCTTGAGGTATCGGGTTCGATTCCCGGGTCCGATCAAATGTTTGTATGATCTGCAAATATTTGTTTCAGAGTTTGTGTGTTTTCTATATACAGGGTGTTATCATACGTCGACCGAAAACGAAAGAGGTAGCTTCAGCACATCAAAACCTATTAAAAAAAACAAACAGTTGCCCTTAAAAAAAATTGTAGCCGGAAAAACAATGTGCTGTATGATATTAAAATACATTGCTGTTTTATTAGTTTAATTTGTTTTTTGGTTTTCTAAATGAGATAATTAGGTAGTTAGGGTCCTATTATGTTGTACTATGTATATGTAACCAGAAAAAAAACAAAAAAGAACTTAGACAAGTGGATCGTAATCCCAAAAATCGCCTTTAGAAACGTGGTAGGAATGAAACACACGTCCAAGCGAGGATAATTTTATTTGATGTAAACGGCATTTATACAATGATCTGTGGTTCTTAACATCGCGAGACAGAAAATCGATACAACGCCATCTATCGAGCTCAAACTAAATCAATGCACATTATTTACATTGAACATACCGCCCACCATGGCCAGAATGGCCATCACAAATGAAAGTGTCTCAACACATAGCTAAAGACAATGAATACAAAATAACACAAATATTAGATGGGCATGTTTAGAACGAATGGACTGTATAATTTAAACACAATTCAACTTATAACCTATAAATTTCATTTACATAACTAAATACAACACAAAACAAGTAAAAAACACAATATTAATCATAATTGCAAGCAATTATTTATTCCGCGACCGGTAACACAATCAGTTTCGAAACAGGTCGCTTTATTACTGATCCCCTACAACGCAAGGAAACAACTCGAGTGACTTTGTCCGAGCCAGTGTGTTTCTCTACAATGAGACCGTAAAGCCATCGCGCTGGAGGAAGATCGTCTTCCATCACCAAAACAACGCTTCCTACTGTTGGTTCCGATACCTGGCGAGACCATTTGTATCTTTGGTGGAACTGAGCAAGGTATTCATTAGACCATCGACGCCAAAAGTCCTGCACCATACGCTGTGCTAGATGCCACCTCTTTAACACACTAATGGTTGAGCTTTCGGCACGAGCAACAACGGCTCTCCTACCAAAAAGTGACCCGGAGTCAATGGGCACGGGTCATCAGGATTGGTACTTAACGCGGAAATCGGTCTAGAGTTGAGACAGGCCTCGATTTGAGCAAGTACTGTAGCCATCTCTTCAAAAGTAAGAGTGCTATTACCTATAACCCGCCTCAGATGGTGTTTGGTGGACTTCACTCCAGCTTCCCAAAGCCCTCCGAAATTCGGAGAGTGAGGTGGAATGAAGTGCCAGTCAGTTCCATTAGTAGCCAACCAGTCAGCAATATCGGGTGCCACACCAGACCTTTCGTAGCTAAAAAGAATCTGTAATTCTTTATTAGCCCCTACGAAGGTAGTGCCGTTATCACTCCAAAGCTCCCTACAATGGCCTCGGCGAGCTGTGAAACGTTTAAAAGCTGCCAAAAATGCTTGAGACGTCATGTCACTGAAAATCTCTAAGTGAATGGCTCGAGTCGCCATACACACAAACAGGCAGATATAACCCTTTGTAGAGTGATAACCGCGACCCTTTGTTGCTCTTACACTAATAGGACCTGCGTAGTCCACGCCACTATGGTAAAAAGGTCGACTAGCATTAGCCCTGGCAGCTGGCAACTGCCCCATCAACGGCGCAACACCTCGAGCAGTATGTCTAATGCAAGCAACACATTTATGTATGTGACTTCTAACTGAAGTTCTGGCGTTTATGATCCAATATCGACTACGCAAATAATTTAATACTAGCTGTGGACCGCCGTGCCAAGTTCGTTCGTGAGCATCATTTATCAAAAGAGTCGTGAAATGGGACTTGTGAGGTATGATTACAGGATGTTTCATGTCCTCGTGAATGTCAGCACGGTGTAATCTACCCCCTACTCTTAGAATTCCATGTTGGTCAAGGTATGGATTTAGCGAGGTGAGTTTACTTTTCTTATCTATCTGTCCTGTAGTCTGCAAACTTTTTATTTCATCATTAAAATGATCCATTTGACATATCTTAACACATGTAAATAACGATTCGTTGATTTCTGTAAATGTTATGAGAGCGTTCGATTTTTTTTCGTTTTTATTCTTTAACCTTAAAAATTTTCTACAAATTGCTACTACTCTAATTAATCGTTTTAATGATGAGAATTTTAAAATTATGTTGTTTTCTTGATTTTCTTTTATTATTACATTCAATGCTACGTTTGATTTTCTCTCTTCTAAATTAGTCTCTTCTATTTTACCTTGATTATAATTGATAGTCTTATGTTTCAGCCACTGAGGACCCTCTCTCCATAATGTAAACTCCACTAACTCTGAACAACTCATACCTCGGGACGCGCAATCTGCTGGATTGTCCTTAGATCGAATATGTGACCACTGAGTAGTCTCCATTGCAGTAATAATTTCGGAAACTCTGTTGCCAACAAACGTGTTCCACCGACTGGGATGACCTCTCAACCAAGCAAGGACGACTGAAGAGTCAGTCCAAGCATGCACATTCTCCTTGTTTATACCCAAGGTGCCCGAGACTTCTAAAAGAAGTCTTGAAAGCAGCACCGCGCCGCATAATTCCAAGCGTGGAATAGAAACCACCTTGACTGGAGCAACCTTGGTTTTGGAGGCCACCAAACCAACGTGAACATTACCGTTACAATCTACAGACCTTATGTACACCACAGCAGCATAAGCGACATTGGATGCATCACAAAAGCCCTGCAACTCTGTTTGTATGTCTGTTTGCCTGGTCTGAAACCATCTAGGCATATGGAAGGAATTGATGTTGCGCAATCCATCCCTATAATCATACCAAGCCTTTAATATGTTATCTGGAAGCTCGTCATCCCAATCAATTCCCGATAACCATACACGCTGTATAAGTACCTTAGCTGTTACTATGACAGGAGCAAGCCATCCAAGAGGATCAAATAATCGAGCGATGTCGGAGATTAATCTGCGCTTAGTAATGGGTGTTTGCAGCTCCGGTAGGTGGACAGTATATTGGAAATTATCTGACTTTCTATCCCATGTCAACCCTAATATTTTCACAATATTATCTAATTTAAATTCTAAATTTTCTTTTAAGTCAACTGTCCCCTTTGTAATTTTGTGCAAAAACTCTTCGTTATTACTAGACCATTTTTGGAGCTGGAAACCTCCACGACGAAGTAACTCGTTAATTTGGCTGTAAACACCTTCACCCTCAGCGATCGAGTCACAACCGGTAAGTAAGTCGTCGACATAAAAGTCATTAAGAACACGACTAACCGCTAAGGGAAAATCCCCACCATCGTCAAGAGCCAATTGCTGCAGTGAACGTACGGCAAGATATGGAGCTGAGGATGTACCAAAGGTTACACGCAACAAACGCAAGTGCTTTAATTCAGTGTCTGGGTTTTCACGCCACAAAATACGTTGGTAATCAGTGTCATCCTCTGAAACCTTTATTTGGCGATACATTTTAACGATGTCACCGACCAACGTTATAGGATGGCGGCGCCATCTCATAATGATTTGGCGTAAGTCAGGTTGTAAGGTAGGGCCAACCATCAAGTCGTCATTCAACGAAACTCCATTGCATCCCGAACAAGAAGCGTCGAAGACCACCCTCACCCTTGATGTACTTTTATCGTGCCTGAGTACTGCATGATGCGGTAAATATACCGCATCTCTTTCCTTTTCTGTATAAGGAACAATTTCAGCGTGCCCTAGCTGAAGGTACTCATTGATAACATCGCTATACTGCATTCGATATTCAGGATCCTTCGAAAATCCTTTTTCCAGCATGTGAAATCGTTTCTGAGCCATGATTTCTGTCTGACCATACCTAGACTTTGGGTTAGAGGATTTAAATGGCAATTTAACAATGTACCTACCAGTTGAGTCTCTTTGAGTAGTTGCAGCATAAAATTCTTCACATTGCCGCTCTTCTTCAGTTAACGTAACCTTGGTGCTTGAAGGTTGATAAGACTCTAACTCCCAAAATCTACGCAATAGCTCATTAACGTCTGTGCCAACTGTAGTATGGCAACATACTGGCCTCGAAGCCAACGGTGAGTTCCGGATTTCACCTGATAAAATCCAGCCAAATTTGGTATTTTGTGCGACGGGCGTGCCCGGCGGACCCTTAACCAAACCTTCCAACAAAACTTCGGCAACCACACCTGTACCCAAAAGTAAGTCTATCTTACCTGGAGTAGAAAAGGTTGGGTCAGCTAGTTTGAAGGATGAGAACGTTGACCACACTTGAGTGATCCGTCTTTCAGGCAAACGCGAAGTTAGTTTGCTGAGGACATAAGCATCGACATCCAAAACAAAGGTGGGATCTAGGCGTGATTGCAATTTGATTTTAACCATCCATCTAGAGGGCATTGGCGAGCCCTCGTCATCGCCTAGTCGAAATACGTCGGTGCAGGCAGGTGTTTTTCTAAGGCCAAGTAACTGTACTGCGGACTCCGTAATAAAAGAGACCTGCGAACCCTGATCCATTAGAGCTCGTAAAAACACAGCAGTACCATTCCTTGACTCGACCTTTACCAAGGCTGTTGCTAACAGACTTTGGTTGTGAACATCTGTGAAGCAACAAATGTTTGTGATACACTCGCTTTGAGTAGACGACGTAGTTGCTGTAGCAACTACGACATTCTGATCTGCTGAACCGTCACTAGGCTCAGAAGACCTTGCGATCGTTTTGGGATGAATTAGTGTGTGATGTCTTTTCTTACACAATTGACATTTTGTGGATTGACGGCAATGATAAACTGTGTGATTTTTACCTAAACAATTGAAACACAAGTTGTTGGCTCGGACAAATTCACGGCGAGCGTCACAATCTTTCTTTGCGAATTGCTTACAATGACACAACTTGTGGTCTTCAGAACATAAAACACACAGTTGTGAAGCGACATGAAAATATGTATTTTTCATATCTGTTGAAGTTGCAGCTTCGATAATTTTACGATGTGTTTGAATAAATTGTTGCCATTGATCTTCCAGTGTTTCTAATCTAGTGTCAATAAATGACTGAGTTAATCTGTCTTTTGGTGATTTTTTAAAATTAATTCTACCTTTTTCAATAATCCTTTGAGTATCTACTTGCAACTTTACTAAAGACTCCATTATAATTTCAAAATGGCAAACTACAGATAATTTTACAAGTTAAAACTGCACACTTATATGATACTACTAAACGAAACCAAAGCACACGAATTATTCTAAGTCCTAGAAAAAGCGAAAAATTTTACAAGTGTTTGAGACAAATATGAACTCAAACAAAAATCGGGCATAGGTTCCCCGTCATATCACTTTTTACTTAACTATTCTAAGTCTACAAACTACTTACTACTAAATTACGCTATGTCCAAAACTAATGCTAATATATTTTCTAAGTCCAAAACACTTAACAAATTTTCTTTAAAATGTTCAAGTTAAACTACTGAATACTTGATGTCTTCTACTGCGAAACGTAACGTTAAAAATAGTTCAAAAGTACTCACAATTTATAGCTGCCAAACCTCAAATAAACACATCACTTCACTATGTCAGCACCAGTAGCGTCCTCTTGCGTCTCCCAAAGACTTCAGTGGCGACCTTCTCCGTCTCGCACGAATTCCAAAGCTCGGTACTTGCTTGAGCCCGAATGTATGTTTATCGTCGGTCGGTACTCACACAGCGCCCTCTGTAGGTGGCCACACTTGCCACTACTGAACCTTTGTCGTGATGCCAACTAATCGTGTTACCCCCACACGATGCCTTCTCCAATACACACACTCACAACGGTGTCGCAACACAAATCGGTGTTAACGCACTGGTATATCCGGCTCGGATAGGACCAAAATGGACCGTAATCCCAAAAATCGCCTTTGAAACGTGGTAGGAATGAAACACACGTCCAAGCGAGGATAATTTTATTTGATGTAAACGGCATTTATACAATGATCTGTGGTTCTTAACATCGCGAGACAGAAAATCGATACAACGCCATCTATCGAGCTCAAACTAAATCAATGCACATTATTTACATTGAACAACAAGTTAACATATTTTTTCCATTTTTTTTTCACTAAACCTATTCAATATCATGGCCTAAATGCAACCCCCAAGTTTTCGCGAGCAGTCTTTTTACAGCCTGTATAATATGTATGTATTTACAAAAAAAAAAATGAATTAATATCACAAGCTCTGCTTAGCTTGGGACTAGACGGCGTTGTGTTAAATGTTATAAATATTTAATTCAGTTTTTTTTTTGTGAAATTTTAAACGTTAACTTAGGGCACGCAATGAACGCTCTCAAAAAGAATAATTTTCCATCGTATATGCACAAATTTTGAATGACACTCTGCTCCTTTTGGTCGAAGCGTGATGATATATTCCTATACCTTTTTTCGATAACTGAGCTATATCTAACATTAAAAAATTTTTTCACGTACATTTTATCACTGTAATAGGCGTGTGATATAAAACTTAGTATTAGATTTTAGAGTATTTATGTAAATGTTTATAGTAAAGTAAACTTTGCAATGTTCCCAGCCGGGATTGAGATCTATAAAACACGGACTGCTTATAATACTTCAAGGTGATTTAATCTTTAAAACGGTTACAAAATTAATCTACACACGCAGTGTAGGGTTGGTACGGCGCGAGGCAGGCCCGGCCTCACAATCGTGTAGCCAACCGACAAAGCTTTTTCATACTTTCATAATTTCAAATTACATACTTTACATGTGATTATAGTACAAGTTGTGTGTTGTCAGATGTTCAGCGGTTATCCGCGGTATCCGAGCTCCGAGCGCCAGCAGCGCGCTGGAGCGGGAGGCGCTGGCCGAGCTGCTGCAGTACAAGCGCAGCGGGGAACAGCTGGCGCAACAGGTCCACATGCTCAAGGACTACGCCAGGAACAAGAGCGAACAGGTAACGTGTCTGCTTCTACATCATCTGGCCGAGCTGCTGCAGTACAAGCGCAGCGGGGAACAGCTGGCGCAACAGGTCCACATGCTCAAGGACTACGCCAGGAACAAGAGCGAACAGGTAACGTGTCTGCTTCTACATCATCTGGCCGAGCTGCTGCAGTACAAGCGCAGCGGGGAACAGCTGGCGCAACAGGTCCACATGCTCAAGGACTACGCCAGGAACAAGAGCGAACAGGTAACGTGTCTGCTTCTACATCATCTGGCCGAGCTGCTGCAGTACAAGCGCAGCGGGGAACAGCTGGCGCAACAGGTCCACATGCTCAAGGACTACGCCAGGAACAAGAGCGAACAGGTAACGTGTCTGCTTCTACATCATCTGGCCGAGCTGCTGCAGTACAAGCGCAGCGGGGAACAGCTGGCGCAACAGGTCCACATGCTCAAGGACTACGCCAGGAACAAGAGCGAACAGGTAACGTGTCTGCTTCTACATCATCTGGCCGAGCTGCTGCAGTACAAGCGCAGCGGGGAACAGCTGGCGCAACAGGTCCACATGCTCAAGGACTACGCCAGGAACAAGAGCGAACAGGTAACGTGTCTGCTTCTACATCATCTGGCCGAGCTGCTGCAGTACAAGCGCAGCGGGGAACAGCTGGCGCAACAGGTCCACATGCTCAAGGACTACGCCAGGAACAAGAGCGAACAGGTAACGTGTCTGCTTCTACATCATCTGGCCGAGCTGCTGCAGTACAAGCGCAGCGGGGAACAGCTGGCGCAACAGGTCCACATGCTCAAGGACTACGCCAGGAACAAGAGCGAACAGGTAACGTGTCTGCTTCTACATCATCTGGCCGAGCTGCTGCAGTACAAGCGCAGCGGGGAACAGCTGGCGCAACAGGTCCACATGCTCAAGGACTACGCCAGGAACAAGAGCGAACAGGTAACGTGTCTGCTTCTACATCATCTGGCCGAGCTGCTGCAGTACAAGCGCAGCGGGGAACAGCTGGCGCAACAGGTCCACATGCTCAAGGACTACGCCAGGAACAAGAGCGAACAGGTAACGTGTCTGCTTCTACATCATCTGGCCGAGCTGCTGCAGTACAAGCGCAGCGGGGAACAGCTGGCGCAACAGGTCCACATGCTCAAGGACTACGCCAGGAACAAGAGCGAACAGGTAACGTGTCTGCTTCTACATCATCTGGCCGAGCTGCTGCAGTACAAGCGCAGCGGGGAACAGCTGGCGCAACAGGTCCACATGCTCAAGGACTACGCCAGGAACAAGAGCGAACAGGTAACGTGTCTGCTTCTACATCATCTGGCCGAGCTGCTGCAGTACAAGCGCAGCGGGGAACAGCTGGCGCAACAGGTCCACATGCTCAAGGACTACGCCAGGAACAAGAGCGAACAGGTAACGTGTCTGCTTCTACATCATCTGGCCGAGCTGCTGCAGTACAAGCGCAGCGGGGAACAGCTGGCGCAACAGGTCCACATGCTCAAGGACTACGCCAGGAACAAGAGCGAACAGGTAACGTGTCTGCTTCTACATCATCTGGCCGAGCTGCTGCAGTACAAGCGCAGCGGGGAACAGCTGGCGCAACAGGTCCACATGCTCAAGGACTACGCCAGGAACAAGAGCGAACAGGTAACGTGTCTGCTTCTACATCATCTGGCCGAGCTGCTGCAGTACAAGCGCAGCGGGGAACAGCTGGCGCAACAGGTCCACATGCTCAAGGACTACGCCAGGAACAAGAGCGAACAGGTAACGTGTCTGCTTCTACATCATCTGGCCGAGCTGCTGCAGTACAAGCGCAGCGGGGAACAGCTGGCGCAACAGGTCCACATGCTCAAGGACTACGCCAGGAACAAGAGCGAACAGGTAACGTGTCTGCTTCTACATCATCTGGCCGAGCTGCTGCAGTACAAGCGCAGCGGGGAACAGCTGGCGCAACAGGTCCACATGCTCAAGGACTACGCCAGGAACAAGAGCGAACAGGTAACGTGTCTGCTTCTACATCATCTGGCCGAGCTGCTGCAGTACAAGCGCAGCGGGGAACAGCTGGCGCAACAGGTCCACATGCTCAAGGACTACGCCAGGAACAAGAGCGAACAGGTAACGTGTCTGCTTCTACATCATCTGGCCGAGCTGCTGCAGTACTTTGTTTTTTTTTTTTAATGCTCCTGCGCCAGGTATAAACAACCTGTATCGCGCGGGACTTTGCAGACATATATGAAACGAACATAGTAGGAGGGAAAGACAATATTTCGTTATCGAATTTCTTGCGAAAAATAATCGTACAAATTTATTTCCAGTTGGAGAAATGGCACGAAGAATACAAAAAGAAGGACATAGCTCTCGGCAAGTCTCACAGCGACACCATCTCATCTATACTGCAGCAACAGTAAGTTCACATCTATATTATGTTCTAACCATAGAGCAACACGGTAGGGAGTTGTAATACGGAGACGTTCTCCTCTCTCACGGTATAAGCCCAAGTGGGCCTACGCGTTACACTATTATAACACAGAATGTGTTTATGTGTGCATGATTATCCGAATGTCTTGTTTTAAAATATATATACGACCATGAGTTATTTTCTTGTTGAAGCATAACACAGTTTGATTCATCTAAAACAGAGTTTTATTTATTAAATACAGATAAGTTTTACATAACAAATATCACTATGAAATAATTAGGTAGATGCTAATCTAAAACAGAGAATCGACAATTAAATGTTCGTGCTTTTCTATTCTTATTATAAAACTAGAAACGTCTTTTGCACTTTTAAATTGAAGCAAATTCACAAACACAACTGAGTTTTAAAGAAGTTATAAAAAAACATATGTAATTTAACTATCTGTAACTATTCGATTGGAACAAAGAAAAATACGTTTTTACATTCTAATCACTCGTGGCTCCCTCTTGTGGCTGAACTGATAGGTACATACTCAAATGTCAATGTCTGTGTCAACGTCAACACAAGGCATACATATGTGTGTGAGTTCGTAGTGTCAGGCGGTGTTTTTTATATGTGAGTCCAAAACAATGAAAGAGTCAAGATTCTCCTCTCGCAAACATTGACAGATTCGAAAATACTTCCCTCCGTTCGGTGGCCCGTGTTGCTTTATGTATTTTATAACATCGTTAATACGTATTAATTTTAACGATGCCAACTGAATAAACAAGAGAAAGTTTATCTAATTATATATATATATATAAATTTCGTGTCACGATGTATGTGAGACCGTATGTGTTTATCGTGGGAGAGCCACGCTTCGGCAATAATAGGTCGGCTCGACCGGAGTGATACTACGGCCTCACAGAAAACCAATGTAAAATAGTACTTGCGCTGTGTTTCACTGAGTGAGTGAGGATGCCAGAGGCCCTAACCCCAACCCCTTTCCCCTTATCTCCCCTCATCCCCCCAATGGTCGGCAACGCACATGTGACGCCTCTGGTGTTGCAGTTGTCCATGGGCGGCGGTAATCGCTTACCATCAGACGATACGTATGCTCGTTTGCCCGACTATTACCTAACAAAAAATTACAGCAAATGACGGTGTTCATCACACAAATCAATGTCAAATATTTTTTGCCCTATGTGTAAAACGATCCTATGACAACTGTTACCTACTACTAGCTACTGCTGTGTATCTACCATCAATATGACAATAACAGGAACAACTATTCTTTTTATTTCCAGAACCAGCCAAATATCTACGCTCATTGAAGAGACGAAATTACTCAAAGACCAACTCAGTATTGTTTAAATATTGTACCATCTGACATTACTTAAAATATCTATATGTTATGTTATATTAAACAGTGCTAATTTTATTGTGCTAAAACTCATTAAAATTCACTAAAAAGTAAAATTGGTCCTGTCAAATGACATCTAAACGCTGAAGATTAACTAAAATTAGAAATGTCTCACTAAAAATAGCATCATGGAAATAATTTAACTAAAATGAGAGAAATTTTGGTTTACTGAAGTGACGCAACAATAGAATTAGTACCATTAGCACTTATTTTTACCATTTTTTTTTTTTTCAAATTTTATGTTCTAAGCATAATTTTGACTAAGAGAAAAATATATTAATAAGTTTTACTGTTCAGAAGCTGTGTTTCAACCGATTTCTAAAAAGCAAGACGTTGTAAGCTTTTCGTTTGTCAAATCAACCCAAGGCCACTGTTGAAGGAAGGCCAAAGTAACGCCCCAAATGTCCTGGTCTTGAGCAGTCACATTCCTCATCGGTCCACCATGCTTCACACTACGTTTGCTAATCGCAGTTTCCTCGGTCCATCGTGCCTTTTACTACGTTTGTCTTAATCGCGGTCTCCACTCTAGCACATTGTTTGTTTACCATCTAAGAAGATATGACAACACAGACGGACTGCACGGAAGTAGCCATATAGCGTCATAATTCGATACAAACAAAACATTCATCATTGACTGCACGGTTGGCGTAGTGTTGTGGGTTCAAATCCCACATGGGACAACACTTTGTGTCATCCGCAAAATTGTTGTTCTGAGTCTAGGTGTTATTTATGTCCATTTGATATATGTTTTAAAGTCCCCGCGACAAAGGAAGCATATTCATAACGTGAGAGATGTCTTTAAAAAAAATGCGGATATAAAAATACATTCCGTGTCATCAATAGTGTTACGCGTAGGCCCATTTGGGCTTATAAGTACTTTGATAGAGGGGAACGTCAGCCTATGCTTACTCCCTACTATGCTCTATGTCTATAACACGCTGCCACACTGGCAGACGGGTTGATATAGAGTTTGCTTCATGTTTTACTTCTCATTGCAGTTTCCTTTGTGTCGATCAAATATAATAGCGTAGTTAACTGTATCCCAAATAAATACCGATGTCTCCTTTATTAAAACTAATATTACAAAACATCTCGGAAAATATAATTATTACAGGTTTTCATTTCTATTATAAATTTTAATCTAATAAACTTTTAAATATATTGCTCAATTGAGTAGTCTAAAACAGTGACGTCACAAGCCACTATTTAGTACATTTCTAATACAAAGTTATCGTTTTGACAGATGATAAAAAGTAACTGATTTGACTAAGGCGTCAACTACCATATTAAATAAATAAATACGTTCTACCCTATTCTATTACACAAATATAGTTCACTTAGGACACATAATACTTTTTTTTAAAAAAGGTGCCTATTTTGTATTTCCATTTTGTGTCCCGCTTTACTAAGGAGGGAAGTGGACTTATTATATTTACAACTCCTCTAGTTTTCTTCTAATTAATTAGGTTGCGCATTTCAAGACAGTTTAATTTTTAACCGACTTCAAAAAAAATAAAGATTCTCGTTTGACTATATTTTTTATGTTTGTTACCTCAGAACTCGACTGGGTGAACCGATTTTGATGATTCTTTTTTTATTTGAAAGCAACACGGGAAGCACCAGCTAGCTTTCAATTTGGCCCAGTTCTTGAGATCGGTTATTTTTTGTTTATTATTTATTCGATTTTGTCTCCCGCTTTGCTAAGAAAGGATGTGGACTTATTGTATTTCCAACTCCTAAAATATTCTTTTGATTAATTTCGTTGCGGGTTTCAACACAGTTTAATTTTTCCTGGAACTTCCCGAGTGTCATAACTCGGTGTGTTCGTGGGTCACTGCTGTTGATCCTGGTGTACAGGAGTTACAGCGGTGGGAATGTGGGCGGGATTAGTCCCAGTTCTCTATTCTATTGTTATAAGTACTTTAATAAACTTAATAACGACGAGAATATAATTGTTTAGTATCTAAGACATGTTTTTTAGTTATTTTAAAAGTATTACTGATTGTTTAAGCTGTCATGTGTATTGTGTTTGTTTCTGAATAAATGTGTAAATTTAATAACGTCTCTTATTTAATCCTATGTAAGTTTTTATAAATTAACTAATTAATTGACTGCCTCGTTGGTCTCGCGGTTGGCTTGTGCGACTGCTGATCATGAGGTCTCGGGTTCGATTCCCGGGTCGGACCAAATGTTTGTATGATCTACAAATATTTGTTTCGGAGTTTGGGTGTGTTCTATCTATAATATGTATATATTTACAAAAAAAAAGTATATGTATTTGTATCAATTGTCTAGTACCCTTAACACAAGCTCTGCTTAGCTTGGGACTAGATGGTGTTGTGTTTAGATGTCCGATATATTTATTTATTTACTAGCTGAACCCCGCGGTGTTACCCGCGGTTATTGTTGTACCGCGAGTAACGCCGCGGGACAAAGTTAGTCTAGAAAAAGTAGCCTAAGTTACTCCCTGGATCATCAGCTACCTGCCAGTGAAAGTCCCGTCAAAATCCGTCCAGCCGTTCCAGAGATTACCCAGAACAAACAGACAGACAGACAGACAGACCGACAGACAGACAGGCAGACAAAAAAATTTTTAACTACATTTTTGGTATATGTACCGTGTATACATACATATGCATTTAGTAAAAAGCGGTTATTTTAATATTACAAACAGACACTCCAATTTTATTTATTTGTATAGATAATCTGCGACTAGATTTTTATCTCCATGGCAATTTTATTGAATTTAGTGCAGCGATTTAGACGTGAAAGCTGAACAGACAGACACAATTACTTTCTACTCTATATTTCTTTAAATTCTACAAAAAATGCACATTACCAAAGTAATGTTTTCTATTTTTTAGTCAAATCTATATTAGCTACCTATATATTGTTGTGTCCAGATATGCCATCGACATTTATTACTGTACAAAAAACAATAATTGATAAATACATAGTGATTTCAAATTCTTACGTGGCTTTATAGGTTTTTGTTTGAAACTAGCTTTTGCGCGCGGCTCCACCCGCGTGTTTGTCGGTTATCGCAGAAAAGACTAGCCTATGTCCTTCCTCAAGAATCAAAGTATCTCCGTGCTAAATTTTAATGACATCGGTGCAGTGGTATGGCCGAAAAAGCGGGACAGACAGACAGAGTTACTTTCGCATTTGCAATATAAGTATAGATTAACATCGTTTATCCGTGTGGGATGAATTAAGATGGAATGTCATCCTATAGGTGTCGTTGTATTGGTGCAGAGCTTAGTAAAGGAGCAAACTAAGCAAGACAACAGCTTCGCGAGGAAAGATGGACCAACCTCAAACCACGTTATACAAACCCGTCCGATCAGGTAGTGTTGTAAGGCCAAGACTTCCTTTAGGTACAAGCAACAGCCTATGTTAAACAGTGGTCTTTTTAAAGCTATTGGTGCGTGAGTAAGTGTTAATTAGGTTAAGTATTACCCTCATTTTTATTAGGGTTCCGTGCTGAACGCAAAAAGCGGAACCCTTATAGATTCGTCATGTCTGTCTGTCCGTCCGTATGTCACAGCCACTTTATAAGAACTATAATGTTGAAACTTGGTAGGTAGATGTATTCTATGAACGGCATTAAGATTGTCACACAAAAATAGAAAGAAACAATAAATTTTGGGGGTCTCCATACTTAGAAATGAAATTAAAAAAAAAAACATAAAATATACACGTGTAGGGTATCTATGGATAGGTTTTCAAAAATGATATTGAGGTTTCTAATATCATGTTTTTCTAAACTGAATAGTTTGCGCGAGAGACACTTCCAAAGTGGTAAAATGTTCACCCCTCCTGAGAATGATACAACTAAAAAAATATACGATGTACATATGTATATACAAACACCGAAAATTGGTTTGAACTAAATCTAGTAAGTAGTTTTTTTTTATACGTCGTAAATCGTAAACTGCAATGTACCTTTCATTCAATCAACATAAACATAAAAATCTAATAAAAGTAATTTATGTTACTTGCTGCTATGGAACCCTTCATGGGCCAGTCCGACTCGCACTTGGTCGGTTTTTTATATTTGTGTAAGGTATATTCTGAGAGGACTACGTCATTGCTCTTACGATTTACGTCTGCCCACGTCTGCCACTGCCAATCAAAAGACCTCAAACAAATTAATATTAAAATATTTAATGTATTTTATAAACTTTTTTATTTTTTTGTAAAATAAGTGCCTGTCAAAAATAACAATAGAAACGTTTTATACCTATACCTACAAATAAAACTGAAATATCTGTTTGTAGTCATAATATTTTAACAGCTTTTCATTAATTGCATATGAAAATACATACGGTACTTACATCAAAAAACAGTTTTTAAAATTTTTGACTATCTATTGGCTGGACCGATTCTAACGTGTTATAGGACGCTTCTTTTATTTTAGAAAACAAATTTATCCAAATAAAGCTACAGTAAATAATACCGCGGGGCGCTGTTACTAATTAATATAAACTTCAGAAGAGAATTGTTTCTATAACCTTGCCCAGTGACATAATTCGTCAGTGCTTGCCAAAAGTTTCGATAAATAATTAATACAAACAAGGCACTCACTGCTTGTGACAGAGCGTGTTCTGTTCGGCTACCGAAATTTATAGCAAATAGTCATATCCACATTACAACAGTGTAAACTTAAATGTCGCGATACAGATCGTATTTCGTTTGCAGTGTTTAACTTAATTCGACTCGTTTACACTAGATGGCGTTAGGTGTATTAATTTTAAACAGATTTTAATGATAAAAGAGAATGGCAGATTGTGTACCAGTGTGCAATATAAAGAACGGGTATGAGATTCATACCGGTTATTTAGTAAATCATCCTCAATATTATCACATATCTATACATACAAATAAATAAAATTGGAGTGTCTGTTTGTAATATTAAAATAACCGCTTTTTACTAAATGCATATGTAAGTATAAACGGTACATATACCAAAAATGTAGTTAATTTTTTTTGTCTGTCTGTCTGTTTGTCCCGGGTAATCTCTGGAACGGCTGGACTGGACTGGGATTTTCACTGGCAGGTAGCTGATGATCCAGGGAGTAACTTAGGCCAGTTTCTTTTAGACTAACTTTGCCCCGCGGCGTTACTCGCGGTACGACGATAACATCGGGTAACACCGCGGGGTTCAGCTAGTAATTAATATAATCTTTAAACGGTAGAATTATTTCTATCTCTAATTAAAACTAGTTTTACATTCGCAATTTCCCTATGCTAAGAATATTAATAAGCTGTATTTAAAAACAAGCAAAAATGAAATCCAGCAACACACCCCCCGCCTGGGGCTCACAGGCAGGGAGTGGGTTTCTCGATTCCATGCTTATTACCAAATAGGACATGTCTCCATTTGAATCGTTTGTGCCAATTTTTATATCGCGATTCAGAATCTTTACTTAGTTTACTTAAAAACTTATTTTTTATTGAGATTTATAAACTGAAAATCATTTACAAATGACGAAGCAAGATTTATAAAGTGATGTGAATTACGTAATTACGTTCCACAATCTTTATTATTTCAAATTTTCACACACTCACATCTCAAACTACACCATTACGAAACACGTAGGTACACCCAAATAAATCTTAACGTGTACATATTTATTATTGTTTACTACTGACGTCTTGGGTAGTCAATTGAAACGCAGACAAACTCCAAGCATTCAGTTGTATTTAAATTATAAAATACAATTACAAATAGTAGGAACATTAAAGAAAAAGTAATAGCAAAATGTAACGTGTATACATAGTAACAACTAGTTGTTGCCCCCGACTCCGCCCGCGTGTAAGTAGGTTATCGCGGCAAATAGTAGCCTATGTGTTATTCTGATGTATAAGCTATATTACTGTAAAGTTTCATCAGAATCCGTTCAGTAGTTTTTGCGTGAAGAAGCAACAAACATACACGCTCACAAACTTTCGCCTTTATTTATTAGTGTGACTAGCTGTTGCCCGAGGCTCTGCCCGCGTGCATGTCGTATCGCGGCAAATAGTAGCCTATATATTATTTTGATGTATCAGCTGTATTACTCTAAAGTTTCATCCAAATCCGTCCAGTAGTATTTACGTGACTGGTTTCAGCACGAACGGGCCGGCTTGACCGGGGCGGTACTACCCTCGCACAGAAAATCAACGTAAAATGAGAGCGATCATGCAGTCGGGTTTCGTAGGTGAGTGTTTTTTATTGAAAAATGTCTTTTGCATTTGTGAATATTCTTTGGATTTTAAAAGAAATTGTGATCCCTGACTTTTTTTCGTCCTTTCTTCTCAGGGCTAGTCCAGTTAGGAAAGGCCGAACTCATCTGCTCAAAAAAAGTTCAACTTGCAAAGTGTTTATTTAACCTGATTGCAGAATAAATGATTTCATTTAACTTCATTTCAGAATCAGCGGAACAGCGCTCTGCTGCCTCAGACACAAAATATAAAATCTTTAATTAATCACAAATTAATTTTACTGTCACTACAATTTTATATAAATAATTCTAAAGCCGTAAGGTATTTTCAACATTAAATCAATTTACAATCACAAAAATACTTTACATTTGTCAACAAAGACGAATTGACAAACAAATATGGAGGCGTGGGGTATATGCTGTTCAACCAATCAGCGCGCGACTTACGATTCGTCGATACCATTTCACAATCTTATGACTGTTTGCAATCTTTCGCGAGATAGATTACAATCTCAAAATTCGCATTCTGATTTACACATACATATCTGGATGAGGGTATATGTTCCTTTTAATTATAAACACAAAAAAGAATTATTTAGTTTTTGGATAATTCTTTTTTCTATGTGTTCGTTATTATTTGGATTAGGTTTGTATAGAAGAAAATCAAAGATTAACGAGAATTTTTTTTAAAAGAGAAATATGGATGTTCGTCTGGTCAGTAAAGAAAGAATTATTTTTATCTCTAAGTAAAACTCTAGCTTTAGTCGCAATTTCCCTATGCCAAAAATGTCGATAAACTGTATATTTAAACAAGCAAAAATGAAATCAAGCAACACACCCCCCGCCTGGGGCTCACAGGCAGGGAGTGGGTTTCTCGATTCCATGCTTATTACTAAATAACACATGTCTCCATTGGAATCGTTCGTGCCAATTTTAAGATCGCGATACAGAATCCATTGCCTCTTCAGTATATAACTTAACTGGACTCGTTTACACTAGATGGCGTTAGGTGTATTGTTTTAGAAGTGTTTAAGAAACCGTACAGAAATTTTAATAATAAACTTTTGAATAAAATCTTTATCTTATAGATATTCTGGTTTCATCCTCCGTGTAGAAGAAATCTTTGCCAATTTTAACAAATTCTTTCAGCGATAACTTGCCATCCATGAAAAGAACAATATAAATTAGTTAATAGATTTTGAAAACAGTAATGGCACATAAGCCTAAGAATGGCATACCGTGTGATCTCCAACTGACTCAAACTATGCAGTTACGATTTACGAAACACGTATACTTAAATTTAACATGTAGGTATTTGTTATTGTTGACTACTGGTGTTTTGGGTAGCCAATTGAAACGCAGACAAACTCTAAGCATTTAGTTGTATTTAAATTATAGAATACCAGAATAAATAGTAGAAAATTTATAGGTAAAGTAATAGTTTAATGTAACGTGCGTAAATAATAATACATCAACAAAATATCGTCGAGCGACGGTGCATTCCTGACGGCGGGACTGGCGGCGTATAACCGGGGAGTGACCGTTTAAAACCGCTTCTCCGGCATCGTCCCTGTAAACACGGCGTGAACAGTAATAGACAAATTGCACCCAGACAGTGCGTGACATAATCGTGTTAATTACATAATAATTTGTCCTGGATGGGAATCGAACCCACGGCCGAGAAATTATTAGTATGGTTTAACTCGGTATATCAGCGTGTCTGCTTACCCCATTAGTGTCAATGATTGCGAAAGCGACAGCGGCGTGTTCGTTGTCCAGTTCGATGCATTTAAAGAACAGTTTAAACTCCACCACTGATATGTAGCCGGATTTGTTCTTTTTCACCTCAGATCAGAAAAAAAAATGTAGATTTTGTTCACAGCCTTTGCTCTTACTGAAGCCAAACAACTCAGATATATTTAATTACATCTCGTTCTTCACTTTGTAAATTCAATTTTGTTATTTATTTGCACAACTTACCCGTCGATAGGAAACTGTTATCTTGGTTAGACACTTGCAATTCCAGATAATTCCATGTTAAAAAATGTATCAAGAATACTTAAGGAACACCTCAAAAGTTAAAACAAGAAATTTTCTCAAAAGTATCTATTTATTAAAACTTATTTTACAGTTTTACATTCATAAAATGAATGGCTGACAAAAATAACAATAGGAATGCTTAATATAATTAATAGAAACTTAAAAGCTAGAATTATTAATATGTTTAAGTAAAACTATGTTTTCACAAGTCGCAATTTTCTTATGCCAAAAACATTGATACAGATCAGTTGTACTTAAAAACAACTAAAAGCATGAAATCGAGCAACCCACTCCCTGCCTTCGGCTGAGGCAGGACGTCGGTTTCTCGCTTCCATAACTTTTACCAAATAGTACATGTCTCCATTTGAATCGTTCGTGCCAATTTTAATATCGCGAAACAGAACCTATTGCCTCTTCAGTACATAACTCGACTCGTTTACACTAGATGGCGTTAGGTGTATTCCTTTTAGAAGCGGTACAGAAATTTTCTTAACAAATTTGAAATTCATTTGTTGCATAATTAAGTTACTTTTCTCCTATTAAGCTTAATAACTTAAAACTAAAATCAAAATTTCTTACACATATCTACTACAATTTCGTTCCTTAATTATTAAAACAGTATGTCATTCAAAATTGACTCATAAGAATTAGTGTTTAAAGCTTATATTGCAATGACTTAGTCCATAAGGGGCCCCCAAAACATTTTGGATACTCTGGTTTCGTCCTCCGTGAAGAAGAAATCCTTGCCAAGTTTCACAAATTCTTTCAACGACAACTTGCCGTCCTATAAAAGAACATTTTAAATTAGTAATAGGTTTGATGATGATAATTGGCTAATAGCTGGTTGATTTTAGGTTTAATTAAAATGTAATATCAAAGGATATAAGTAGACTGCCTCTGTGGCGCAGTGGTAGCGTATGAGACTGCTGCGCTTGAGGTCTCGGGTTCGACTCCATGTGTTTATATGATCTACAAATATTTGTTTCGGAGTTTGGGTGTTTTCTATGTTTAAATTGTATGTCTTTACAAAAAAATGTTATGTATTTATGTCAGTTGTGCAGTAACCATAACACGAGCTCTGCTTAGCTTGGCGATGTGGCGATGTGTGTTAGATGTCCGAAATATTTATTAAAAAAATATTTATTTATTTTATTATTTACAGACGTAGTTTACTAGATTATTGAAATATTTTCAGAAAGCACTGCACAATGTAAAAAGTGTGGGGCTTTTTACATTAAAATTATTTTCTACTTTTTTGTTTGATATACATATTTACAAAAGCGTGTTTGTTTAGTTTTTAAAACCTTTTTTTTTGAGAAAAAAATTGTTTTTTTTAGTTTTTTTTCACATTATTGTATTGAAACACACATAAGAAAATGAGACTCCTAGAAGTAGATGAAAATGAAGTTAAAAGATTTTTTTTACATACATACAGGTGAAGCTAAAAGCGTGTTAATGATAAAGCAAGATATATAGTGTGAATTATGTTCCACAATCTTTATTATATTATCTCAATTATAAGAAATTCTAACACACGTCAGTTTGATCTCAATCTAGGCAATTACAAAACACGTTTACCTAATTAAGTAAACGTGTTTTATATTTGTATTTACTAATAATTATTTGTAAATTTGTAAATACAAATATGTTGTAGACATATACACACGGTCACAGAACGTGAAATTATCGTCTTTATTAAATAAAAATATATTCTGAATGAGAATCGAACCCACGAACAAGTTCACAACTAGGTGAAGAGTAATGGGAATTTAACGAGGTTTATCTCGGTGTATCAGCGTGTCTGCTTACCCCATTAGTGTCGATGATTGCGAAGGCAACAGCGGCGTGTTCGTTGTCCAGTCCGAGGCACTTGAAGAACAGTTTAAACTCCACCACTGATATGTAGCCGGATTTATCCTTATCTACTGCCTGGAATAACAATATTTAACATTATTATATTTAAAACTTTTATCAACAAGAGTAATAGGCGGTAAAAAAAACCGGACTACTAGGTAGGTATGTATATCCGGATATTTTTTACTTTGCAGTTTTATGTATTTATAATTTTTTTTACTAATTGTTTCGTTTAGAAATAACATCAAATTGGTTTTTTACATTCATAAAAATGAAGTGAAAACAAAAAAAGGCCTAAAATAGCTGCATGAGAATGAAAATCATCCTCTGTCAACTTGTAACCACCTGACGGATATCAGTGTAAGATAGTAAAAGTCTATCTTCTCCAAATTCTATATCCGGAGGATTGCCGGATAGTGTTTGAAAAAGGGAAAGAAAATAAATATTACCTTAAACAAATAAGGGAGCCAGGATAAAGCTCTCTTCTTCAGGGTTCGGTCGTTGAGCACGTGGTTCATGTCTTCTAAATACTGCTCTTGAGTCACGAAGTTGTACGGATCTACTTCGCCCCATTGCGTTTCCCAAGTTTTCTGTAAGATTTATTTAAATATTAATATAGAAAATTTTAGTCTCTCGTGTATTTAGTAGACTGGGTTTATTGTTCAGTATCAAATGAATGAATTAGTTAACGGCTTTTATTTAAATGGATTATGTCTGTAAACAAAATTGATCAGATTTGTCAAAACTTATAAGAAGTATCTTCAGATCGGTATTCTGATCAATTGATGTCAACAATAGTATGAGAAGGAACATTGTACTCGTTTTTTTTCGGAAGACGGTCCCAAATTCATCTCATCCACATTTTTTATCATTAATTTCATCACGACGAAGACTTAAAGACTTGAAGACTTGTGATATGAAGACTATAAATACTTGACATTGGCAGAAATAGCTGATCCGAGAGATCTGGCTGGTTGCCATTTCATCAAAAGAAGAAGAAGAATAGTATGAGAAAAATTAGGAAGTGTCGGATCTTTAAGTTGTAATCATGTTCCTGTTCTCATAAACGAACAAGCGTATTTCTTTTTAATTTAGTTAATGGATAACGGCCGATGCGGCGTGTCTATGTTATCACTGTCTGTTCATGATTTTTCTAAGACTTTTTGTAGAATATTTTCAGAATCTCTCCTTCAGTACAGTCTACTCTGATTTCCAGCTATGGTGTAATGTAAAGCTATATAAGCTTACCTCCTCAATAATAGAATCCCAACAGGGAGTAGTAGTACATGGACGTAGCCAAGTTTTAGTTTCGTTGGGCTTTCAAGATAATAAAATATCTAAGTAGGGATGTCCCTTTGAGCGAGGCGTAAAAAAATATCACTAGTGTAGAATCGATTGATCGATCGATAGATCGAACATTTCGTCGGGGTTTTGATCACCAAAAACCCCCATGTAGATATACTAACTGTTTGTAATACCTGTTCTGAATACATTTTATTACTTGCACGCTATTATAATTGTCTTTAGACAGCGATTTTTTCTAAGTTTTGGTACAATTACCTTTATAATACTGGTGAACTCCTTAGCGTGCTGTTCGTCTAAATGTCCAAGTGACTTGAACCTCTCCGCGAAGAGTTGGAAGTCGTTGAATGAGATCAATCCATCCTTGTTCACGTCGAGTATGTTGTGGACGGTGCGCATTTTCCTACGCCAGAATTGAGACTGAAAAAGAATTAAATATTATGAGCACTTAACACATTATGCTATGGTTCTTCGAATTAATACATTAAAACCCTTAAAATAAAAAATAATAATAGAAAACTGCAAGGAATTGATAGTCTACAGTCAATTTTTCGTCATAAATACCTAAGGATTATTATACGCTATCTCTAGTTTATCTGAGGATTTATTTCAGAAGTAGCTGTTGCACGCGGCTCCGCCCGCGTGTATGTCGGTTATCGCGGCAAATAGTAACCTATGTGTTATTCTGATGTATAAGCTATAATACTGTAATGTTTCATCTAAATCCGTTCATTAGTTTTTGCGTGAAGAAGTAACAAACATACAAACTTTCGCCTTTAATGTGAAGTGTGATAGTTGCTTAGAAGATTCGAAATCAAACGAAACTATCCCTTCTTAAGTCAAACTCTAAACGAGTAGCATCTCAGTAATCAGTAGTCTATTATTGAAAGTTCACTATTATTATAAAACTACAAAATACAGCTTACGTAAATATACTACGATTTAAACACATTAAAATCGTTTCTATGTGAAAGGTTTTTAATGAGAATAATGTTGTTACTGAGAATTAAATAAATAAATATTTCGGACGTCTCACACACAACGCCATCTAGTCCCAAACTAAGCAGAGCTTGTATTATGGGTACTAGACAACTGATGTAAATACTTATTTACTTTTTTTTTGTAAATACATACATATTATAGATAGAAAACACCCAAACTCCGTAACAAATATTTGCAGATCATACAAACATTTGATCCGACCCGGAAATCGAACCCGAGACCTCAAGAACAGCAGTCACGTACGCTACCACTGCGCCACCGAACAAGAATAACAAAGAACCCGAATAAGAAAGTATTCTGACAATATTTTAATCCATCGGCAAACTTAAGTCTAAAGCTGCAAGGTCCTACTAGACAGAAGTGAATAAATAAGTTTTGCCTGACCACGCCCTTCTAGAGACTTAGGTAAGTACTTTTAAAATTCCAACATCTATACAAATAAATAAAATTGGAGTGTCTGGTTGTAATATTAAAATAACCGCTTTTTACTAAATGCATATATATGTATACACGGTACATACACCGAAAGTGTAGTTGAAAAAATTTTTGTCTGTCTGTCTGTCTGTCTGTTTGTTTGTTCCGGGTAATCTATGGATCGGCTGTACGAATTTTGACGGGACTTTCACTGGCAGGTAGCTGATGATCCGGGGAATAACTTAGGCTACTTTTTTTAAACTAACTTTGTCCCGCGGCTTTACTCGCGGTACAACAATAACCGCGGGTAACACCGCGGGGTTCAGCTAGTAGATAATAAAGTTTAAATTAAAGTGAAGGTTTCAAACTCACTCTATCATATCCTTTACACTCTGTATCAGAGTCCGAGTCGGACTCGGACTCGGAGTACGAGCGTTTCCTCCTGTCCTCCTCCGGTCGGATGTGCTTGCTGTAGTTGCGTCTCAGCGAGGAATTCCGTTCCGACCTCTCCATATCTCGCATGTCTGTTAAGTAGCAGATGTTCCCGTTGCATATCGCTTTCGTATGGATTAACTGAAACAATAAATTAAAAACAAATTAGTCTGTCGGTCTAATGGTAGTAGTCTTAAGTTCTAACCCAGGGGTCATAGGTTCAGTTCCCACCTAGGACAAATAGTGTGTGCTGAGTACGATCATTTGTTATGTGTCTAATATATATCTATACTAATATATAAAGCTGAAGAGTTTGTTTGTTTGTTTGAACACGCTAATGTCAGGAACCGCTGGTCCGATTTGAAAAATTCTTTCAGTGTTAGATAGCCCATTTATCGAGGAAGGCTATAGGCTATATATCATCACGCTAGGACAAATAGGAGCGGAGCACCAATGATAAATGTTTCGAAAACGGGGGAAATTTTCACGCTACGGGCAATACAAGGCGCAAACGACGTTGCGTGGGTCAGCTATCTATACTAATATATAAAGCTGAAGAGTTTGTTTGTTTGTTTGAACACGCTAATCTCAGGAACCGCTGGTCCGATTTGAAAAATTCTTTCAGTGTTAGATAGCCCATTTATCGAGGAAGGCTATAGGGTATATATCATCACGCTAGGACCAATAGGAGCGGAGCACCAATGATAAATGTTTCGAAAACGGGGTAAAATTATCACGCTACGGGCAATAGAAGACGCAAACGAGGTTGCGTGGGTCGGCTAGTCTATAATATGTATTTATAAATTGTATCAGTGCCTCCAGTGCGTGGTAAGGTATGCGACTGCTGTTCTTGTGGTCTCGGGTTCGATTCCCGGGTCGAACCAAATGTTTGTAGAGATCTGTAAATACTTGTTTCGGAGTTTGGGTGTTTATTTATTATCTGTATCAGTTGTCTAGTACCCATAACACAAGCTCTATTTAGCTTGGGACTAGATGGCGTTGTGCAACATTTTAATTGTCTTTATCAGCGTCCCGGTTACCATTGTACAGGCTCCACATACTTTTGGGTCAGACGCCGGTGATATGAGAGAATATTATTATTATCATAATTATTTGAACTCCTTTCGTACAGAAGTTGAAAAGATCAGGCTAGGATTAAATATTTCCTCCTCGTAAATATTTTCTACCCTAAACAAGTACAATTTTAACAAAAATAAAACCGACTTCAAGGTTCGAGTCGATTTCTCTTGGATGTCATCATCAGATATTAATGTCCCCAACATGGTACCACCGTTGGGGCATCTCCTTTCCATTAAAAAAATAATCATCAAAATCGGTTCATAAACGACGAAGTTATCCGCGAACACACATAAAAAAAATATACAATATACGGTCGAATCGAGAACCCTCCTCCTTTTTTTGAAGTCGGTTAAAAACAGCTTCCGTATTATAATTAAATCCCGTGTTGCGGGAGACTTCACAAACATACATTCAATGAACACAAATAACACCTAGACTCAGAATAACAATTTGAGAATCACACAAATTGTTGTCCCGTGTGGGGCGGTCTTAAACCACTGGCCAACCGTGCAGTCAAAGGTTCCGTTGTCTTAACAATTTAGGAATCTCTATTTAGACCACAGCACTAAATGTGCGTATACTTTTAATCTTTTCTATAAATTGTACCAACAATTTATCTATAAATATAATAGCATTATTTAAAGTGATGATAGACCAGCCATATCGCCCCGGCAACAGTCAACTTATCTGCTAGTTAACTTGGACGGTCGCTTGTCGCTTCGCTATCGACGGCGACGCGAGAGCGATGACCGCATTATGCAGGTCGGTGTGTATGTGTGCAATGTGCAACGTGCGTTCGCGCATACTCCTGAGTCTCCTGACATTTGCCATTACCGTTCATATAAACAACAAAGTATATATAATTATTTTATAAAGTCTCCTAATAACCGTTTGGTTTGAAATGAATACCGATTAGATACTATTGATCAAATATTAATTTTACTAAATATTCTATGTGCATGTCATTAATTCGTTACTATAAATGCATAGGGTTTTATAAATATTAAGAATAATAAAACCAAAGTACCGTTGTTATGTGTAAGGGCCGTCATTATTTCGTGTACTAAATTACTTTGTTCTTTTTATTGCAAACTTCATAGCCGTGTCGCGTTCATGCATGATTCACTCGTGGTTTCAACTTTCGTGCAAAGAAAGAGGCTTTCGGTTTATACTTCTGTGTTTTATCATGATGATTTTAGTCCACTGCTGGGCATAGATCTGTTTTTAGAAAGGAGGTTTAAACGTACGCATACGACGTCGCACTGGGGAGACAGATTGGTAATGGGTTTGATTCAAGTTTTTCTTGTCTTTACAAACAACTTGTCTTGAATTCTCGATGGTTTATGAGCATTATATTTACTCACAAATTTCGTTTATGGTGTATCGTTTTCGTTAAATAATTTTGTCATGTTATTTGAATGAAAGATTTTACTTAGAAATTGATTAAACGCAGCGTGTAAAGAAAGAAACAAGTTTGTATTGTTAGCAGACTTTCTTGCATGTTCACACGCAGCATAATATCCCCCAGACATGCACACAGTGACAATCTATAAATAGGCACTACAAGGACGCACTGTTCAATGCAATTTAACTGCAAAAGCGATACATTACAATACGCATTGCAATTTGAATCAATTTCTTTGTTCTCAAATGTCGATATCAAACAAAGAAAAAAAACACACTATTTTCTTAAATAGATTAAGATGACAGTATCAACCACAATCACCTCACATCAGTAGTCCTTAATTCTAATAGTCTAAAGGGGTGGTTATAATAAGAACCACTTACAATCTTAAATTGATATTTGCAAGTGTTTAAATAAGTAACTGCGACATTTTTTATAAATCCATACATTTTAGAAACAAATACTATACCAAACCGTCTAGCCAGCGTAGTATAGGAAAAAAGAGGCTTTCTAAGAGGAGGCCTTTGTCCACCAGTGGGCTTTTAAAGGCTGATGTGATGTCGATAATGCTGATGATACATTTTTCAATTTAAATAAATAGTGACAGCGAAAGAGAAGTGAGATTGTTTAAAGATACGCATGGATTGGGAAATATAAATCTAAGACCTGGAAATCAAATTGACTATTGCTGAGAGATCAAATTACCATCACGCTTATAGTGTGAACCTAGTAACTTAGGTAGGTACCTAGTAACTTTGTTATCACAAATAACAATTGTTATGTTAAAATAGGCCCAGCATTTTCCATATTTACATTTAATGCTGTTGCAACTAAATAGATTTGTTTCTTTTGTATTCAAAACCGTTACAAGTTAATCTTGAATTAAATAAAACATTTAAAAGCCATGCCATTTAGCGGCGCTGTGATACCTCCTGTTTTTATTTTGAGATAGCAAATAACTTCTATTTTACTCCTAGATTTCCCTTATCTCTTTGCAAATATTTTTTTAAATCGCTTCGGCAGTTTAGTCTTTGTCACTAACTATGTATGTCGATTATCGCGGCAAATAGTAGCCTATGTGTTTTTCTGATGTATAAGCTATATTACTGTAAAGTTTCATTCAAATCCGTTCAGTAGTTTTTGCGTGAAAAAGTAAGAAACACTCACAAACTTTCGCCTTTATAATATTAGTGTGATGCGATTATTGACTATGGAAAATCAAAGTTGTTAATAAATTCAAAGGTTACTCTACTTTGTGGATAAACTGATTACATAAACGTTTTCCATTTCCGCGCGGCAAAAATACTTGTCAGCCTCTTGAGGTCAAATAATAATATTTACCAAAGTTATGTCAACACGAAAGTAGAACAGAATCGTTTTCCTGTTTATTATAGTCTATGTTTACTAATTATTTATAAATTCTGATAACAGTACTATGTTTTTATTTCGTATTGATTATGTACGCTTGTTAACTTGTAATATTTATCTAGGGCGTATGTATTTAACTGGGATTAATATACTGTTAATACGAATCCTGAGTTGTTTGAAACACCCAAATACAGAAAATAGAAACCTCTTAATGCTCGCATGTAGATTTGACTGCATGGTTGGCCTAGTCGTTTAAGCGGTCACCACGCCGCTTTCTACTGCGCCAAATGTTGTGACTTCAAATCCCACATGGACAACACTTCATGTATTCCACAGATTGTTGTTCTGAGTTTGAGCGTTCTTTGTGTCCACTTCGTGTGTGCACGTTTCGCACGTAAAGTCCCCGCGACACAGGATGTGTGTTACTAATTTGGGCGTTGACTTCGTAAACCAAAAAAAATATTTTTTAAAATGGTTTACTACCACTAAGAGTTAAAATTCATTTGCCCATAATTACGCTATCACGCTACGGCCAATAGACAATTATTAATTTACTTACACCTAAAACTTAATACCGCAATCAAAACTGTTTAAATTCATTTAAACACGGTCCTAGAACCTATTTACATTACCGTCCTTATTTCATTGCTGAGTTTGGGTCTGTAAGCGATTTGATATCCAAATTGTATCCTTATATAAAGATCTTTAAATGATTCATGTTTCCCTCCTCTCATGTTAAATGAATAAGAGTCTATCAAAAGGTAATTGGCACGTATGGGTGACTACAATGATGATCGATGGGGTCACACCAATCTGTTCTGTCTTACCCTCGCTGGACAATTTGCAAATTTAGCACACGCACGGATGAGTTGATATGAATTGCCGATGCAGAAATAAGTGGGTCGTGACTTGACGATGCAGGGGCGACTGATAAACAACTACAAATGTAATGGTTTTTTAACTTTACAAAGTATTTATTTATTTAAATTTTTGATAGAATAGGCGGTAAGCCCGCCGCCGCCCATAGACACCTGCAACACCAGAGGCGTCACAAGTGCTTTGCGGCCTTTGGGCATATGGAGTTGGATTGGGGGAGAGGTTGGAGAATTGGCCTCCGGTATCCTCACTCACTCTGTGAAACACAGCGCAAGTGCCATTTCACACCGGTTTTCCGTGAGGCCATGGTATCACTCCGGTCGAGCCAGTCCAACCCATTTATGCCGAAGGGTGTTATAAAATAAATTCGAATCCGCTGTCTTTTGGTTTAGATATTTTAAGCTACTTAACGAATTTTAAAGCAGTTTAACAATAGATAGTGTGATTCAAAAGGAAGGTTTATAGGTTTATGTGTAATACATGCATATTGTAGTTGAGAAAATTAGAGAATTTTAAAAGTCTACTATGCAAAGCTAGGCCGGGTCGTAATATATAATAAAGAGTGGGATTAAATAATCTTATCATTTAAATTAAATGCTGTTCGTTAGTCTTACTAAAACTCGGGAATGGCTAGACCAATTTGTCTTGAAATATTTTTGGAAGTCCATGGAAAATTAAACGGTGTCTATAAAAGAAAAACAAGTTGATTGTCATGAATGCAGTCAGTCCCTAATGAGTAGCGTGCACAGCTACTGGGTAAAATAAATGCATTAATTCCAAAATATTACTTTTATAATAGATATATCTATATATTTATTTTAGTACGTTTTTTAAGTTGATTTCATTTATTATGTTATTTAACAGACTTCATTAAATATACATACGACATCTTGAGTATTACATACCATAGCCATATTTAAATCACACAATATTATCAGGCAAGTTTATTCTTCTAAAATATTGTTTTTTTTTTTTAAACTCCCTCTTTATCAAGATATATCCTATATCGCGGCCTCACGGAAGACCTTTTCTGCGAGGGTTTGTCCTCGCAGAAAAGGTCTTCCGTGAGGCCAGGTCATAATACGTAAATGACAAAACATAGATACTATAAGACTCAAGCAACAAATTCCAATATAGGCAATATATATTATCAGATGTCCGAGGACCGGACTCCGACAAAACCAGTTTCAGAACAAGCCCGCCTAGCGCAGGTACCCTTTGGAATAAAGGTTTTTTATGATTAATATTTTTTATACTATAGCCTACGTGAGGAACTCGCGAAAGCAGCCCTATCATTACCACAGATTAACTAATAGTATTAACCCACTAAACTAGTCATTACCCCGTCGCTGCACTTAAGGACATGGATACAATCACACAGATAAATTGGAACTATTAAGGATTTTCAGGATTTGCTATAGCAATTAGCAATATTGGCAACTTATAAACCATTTTTGTTTTTGAAAATGATTTTGAATTCCAAATTTTGGATTAAACGATTAAAGTATGGATTTAAATGATTGTTTCGGAGACTGAATCTGAAAATTCTCAACTAAAATTCTCTACTAAGAGTAATTTAAAAAGTGTTATTTTTTTAAATATGTATTGTATTTCCACATATTCATCAATTTTCTTGAATTCTTTTGAAAAACAAATAAAAAGTCTTCATAAAAACACACTCCTATCTTTCATCGACAAATACTTTAAACGTTACTTGACATTTCCCGCCATTTTTAATACTCTATAATGTCTATGTACATAAGTAAAGGGCCACATTTTCTACGACACACTAATCAACTAGGGTCAACGACCGGCGCCCAACAGCATACAACAGCCCGTAGGCGTCAAGTAACGCAACTTGCGGTTATGCAACTTCAAATCATGTGTACATTTGGAATAGAGGTATTGGTGTCACGATTGTAGGCTGGCAAAAGGGCTTTAGAGATAGTAACCGTAATATTTATTCACACAACCGCATGTCAATTTCTTAAAATAATTTAAAACGAATGCAAACAGGAATTGTTTGTATGTTTCTTTTTTACTTTGGTCTTTTAAATCGACGCTGCCTTCAACTGCCCTTTATGGATCGCAGTTACGCTCGTAAAATAAAAAAAAACTTTAATGATATAAATATGGTATAGTAAAAAGCATCATTTATGTTCATTTATTATTTAAACTTATTGAAATTATAGAAGCTGTCTGTGTGACGATGAAACATTAAGCATATCATTATCATTCATTGAACTATATAATATTGGTATCATCACATCCATCCCATGCGCATGGGTGTTGTAAAAGCCGTTCAAGGAAACTTACTTACTTACTTGGGAGAGCCACGCTTCGGCATAAATGGGCCGGCTCGACCGGAGCGATACCTCGGCCTCACAGAAAACCGGTGTGAAACAGTGATTGCGCTGTGTTTCACCGAGTGAGTAAGGATACCGTATGCCCATAACCCAAACCCCCTCC
Organism: Spilosoma lubricipeda; assembly: GCA_905220595.1. Taxonomy (NCBI): domain Eukaryota; kingdom Metazoa; phylum Arthropoda; class Insecta; order Lepidoptera; family Erebidae; genus Spilosoma; species Spilosoma lubricipeda. The sequence continues at coordinate 15,617,864 of HG992293.1, read as the reverse complement.
CCCTATCTCCCCTTCCCATTCCTCAAAAGCCGGCAACTTACTTATGACGCCTCTGGTGTTGCAGGTGTCCATGGGCGGCGGTAATCGCTTACCATCACGCGATACGTCGGCTCGTTACGTAAAAACAAAAAAAAACTACGCAGGACAACAGTACAGTTCTGTTGTGTGCCTGCAAATAGAAGAAAAACTTGCAAACCCTATGTCAACCCGTCTACCCTTGTGGTTTAGTAGTCTAAAACCATAGAGTGTAAAAGGGCTAGTATTTCTTAGATATAAGTAAACTTAGATACTTATTATTCTCTTGCCTTCAATTGATTAAATTACTCGTATATAAATTTGTTAATATGTAATAATTCACCTGACAATATAATGTTGCCCTTCAAATGATTGTTATTGAATAGTTATGATGCGAGGTCGCTGTTTGTACGAGGTGTTATAAACAATTTAACTCACAAATGTGTTCGTCGTGAATAGTAAACGTGAAGGGTTCGCGGCCCTTTGCAAGGACGGCTCAACTGTTCACTGGTGGAACGAGTTAGATATTGTTTATGTACATGTTTTTCCTTTCTAAAATCATACACACATACATTGGGATTCATAAGGTACTACATTGAAATAACGGATGAAGTTTTAAATTTATTTACAGAAGACTGGGCGCACTAAATTACACACAGGCTGTAGTAGGTACGTAGTAGTAGAATCATATCTCAAGAAGAAAGAGCGAGCTTGACAACGCGACAGTACCAGTTTTATGTATCTATACTAATATATAAAGCTGAAGAGTTTGTTTGTTTGTTTGAACGCGCTATGTCAGGAACAACTGGTCCGATTTGAAAAATTATATCAGTGTTAGATAGCCCATGTATCGAGGAAGGCTACAGGATATATATTATAACGCTAAGATCTACAGGAGCGAAGCACCAATGAAGAATGTTACAAACACGGGGCAAATTATCACGCTACGGGCAATAGGAGACGCAAACGAGGTTGCGTGGGTCCGGCTAGTCATAGATAAAACGAATCTTTACTAAAAGGAACTTTCTGCTTATAAACCGTCTTAGTAATAAAGAAATGCGTGATTACTACATTTTCTTGAACTAAGAATACATACCATTGACTGTAAGTAGTCTACTGCATAATTATGGTACCTTATAATCTATACTAATATATAAAGCGCTGAAGAGTTTGTTTGTTTGTTTGAACGTGCTAATCTCAGTAACCGATGGTGCGATTTAAAAATTCTTTCAGTGTTGGATAGTACATAGTACATTTATCGAGGAAGGCTATAGGCTATATATCATCACGCTAAGGCCAATAGGAGCGGAGCACCAATGAAGAATGGTACAAAAACGGGGGAAAATATCACGCACGAGAAGTTACTGGTCAGTTACAGTGAACAGTACAATATAATATAGAGATAGTTCTGTAAAATTTCTATATCAATCAGTTGGAATGGAATCGGAATACCAATTTTATCTAATCAATGCGTTCTATCAAAGAACTTAAAAGTTTCGAAAATCCAGGGACAATTTCTCCACGTAGTGAAATACAAAATGGTGGACAATCAAAGACAGTATCAGAGGTAATAACAATATTCCTACTTTTTTTTACTAGCTGTATACAATATGTTTGTAAATAGGCAAAGACAACAAGATAGGGCAGTATTGTTAAGCTTTTGACGACTGTATTTTGTAGTAGTGTTATGAAACCTAAACTAAACGATTTATTAATCTGTGCCTTAACAGTGTTTTCCTGCCTTTCACTAAACTTGATTATTAACCTTATTTGAATGATTTACAAATTGCATTTTAGGGCTCTGCGCGTCCAATAATATTAACAACACAGTGTGCAATGTGCGGTCATAAGAGCGATAAAGTCTTTTGAAATTAATTTGTTAAGAAAAACGTACTTATGTCCCTAGCAATAAAGGTTACAATGCGAAAGTTAAAGCTTAATGTTCTAAAAGACATACTTAGATAACTTATCGACGTGCGGTCAGTCCCTTTACTCCCTTTCACAGTGTTTTATTGTATTGTTTGTTAATTCAGTTGGAACTTAATTAAGATTACACTTAACTTCTGATGATTCTCTTAACTTGTAACAATAAATCTTTGAAGTGAATGAAAATGTGTCTCTACTTGTAGTTTAGATGTAAATATTTTTCGGTGTGTCATTTAAATCGAAGTTTTTTTAAGCTTTACCTAACTATTTTTCAAAGTTATTATTTTAGATTGCATTAATTCCATCCCAATTTCTTGCTAAGAAAAAGAAATATCGTAAATATTATTTGTAATTAAAAAAAAACATTTTATTTAACATACATTTTGAAATGTTAGGCATAACGTAGACATGTTTTGTTAACCAACTGCAATATTAATGATAAATATATCTATAACTTGTAGAATATATTACATAAAATAGAAAAAAACATTTTTTTTTTTTGTTCAAAAAAAATTGTAAACAAGTATCACTGTCGCTTTGGAAGTGGGTACGGAACCCACCACTTCTAGTACAGTGACAGTTGTTCTTAACCGCCTACTGTCTGGCAAAATCGATTCAATTCGACTGTGAAAAGTGACATCATTCAGAATGATACCTTTATACGACCCGTGAGGTTCCAAGCTTGGATATGTATGGGGATTAAAGCATGAAGTTCAATACGAAAAAGCCGCATCTTCAAGTATAAACAGCAATTTTTACCTGACTGAACGAGGTCTGTTAATTATAAGAGAAAAACAAAAACCGAAGTTACTGCCGGCTACATTTACGTAATTAGCTAAATAGTATCTGATTGACTGCCCTCTTACCACAGTGCCCTTTAATTAATATGTATTGGTAAGTAGGTATTATTTTTTTGTTTTATTTTTTTAATTTACGTACGGTGTATCAGTGGTTACGCATCAGACAACAGGAATGCAACGGACAATTGCCTCAGTTCATTGACATACATTTTAATAAAAATGTACCTTTATTCGAATACTTGCTTTCTCACGGTTTTCCCGGTCAAAAAGTCCTTCCTGAAGAATCAAAGTATCTTCACACCAAACTTTATTGTAATCGGTGCAGCAGTTTAGATTTGAAAACCTATCGGACAGAGTTACTATCGTATGTTTTAATTATGAATAGTATGGATTAATATTACTTACCTTAAATTGGTTTGAGACACTGGTAACTGACATAATAGCTGCATTTCTTTCAAAATTGATCACAGATCTAAGTCCCAATCTCACAATTGACAACGCCATCTTGTCCACAATAATTTAAAAAAAGAAAGTCACATAAACAACTTTTTTAAACCACTATCGTCATTACCGAAGTACGCAGAGGACGCGCGATGCACTTCTTGATAACTGTTGAACTGATTCGAAACATGAACGCGCCTACGTTTTTATTTGGGTCCCTGAGGTGGTGGAAGGGCTGGAGAAGGGGGGGTATTTGTGATCAACATGTGGCTTAATTAAGGGCCTAACTTCGACGTTTATTTTTAGCGATTAAAGCGCTATAAAGTAATTAGATTTAATTTAATTGTTTATGCATAGGCATGGTACGTGAAGTTATCAGCGTAGAGTTAACGGAGAACTGGTGCTCTAAACAAAATGCTATTACTATTTTTTTATCCAGAAATGTACCAAAGTAAGTTATGGGTAAACTTATATTTTTTCCTATTATTTACTATGATCATGGCCAGTGTTCCTGTTAACTGAAATTCCCCCTCTCAATGATCTTGTCAGAGCCATTATTACCAATTTATTTCAATTGAATTAGATAGATACAATTTTGTATACTAGAAATTTCAATCAGTTTGGTCCACGACTGCCTTCTATAAGTATAAGTTCACTTTTCGGGATCTTAAATATAAAAGGGACGGTGTTATGTAGTCACCCCGCTTTTTTGAGACGACGTGACGGTTTACAGGTGTGTTACCTGTGGTTCTGATTCTTGTTTTTATGTTTTCTTCCGGGTAATGAAAGATTATAGAATAATCTTGTGCTACTTATATATTATAGAATAACAAAGAAACGAAAATATTATTTGAACGATTAGATAAAGAAATCCAGGGTCATTTTTTTATGTTTTTGTTTACAAACATGCAGATGAAGGGTACAAGGTACATGAAGGCTTAAAATGGCAGTAAACCAATAAATAATACATGTGGGAACCGAACCCACAACACTGGATTAGAATAGTAATTTGTGAGTCGATCGTAGAATATATCATCAGTGTGTGTTGAAATTATTTCCCATTTCGCAGTTGTTCCGCTAAGCTGGTGTTGTCTCTTTAATTAAAGCTCTACGTTGCAGTTTTTTAAAAATAGAATTAGACACGCATGGTAGTTAAGATAGAAAATCCATTCCAGTGCTTCCAGTCGCTTTGTGAGCATAGCATATTATTTTAAAAACAACCAATAATCCACTTTATAACTATTATTCCAGAGTTTATTTTCAATAGATTACCCGTGTACTACGTGACTCGTGATAGTAACGTTAGATTGTAGGATGCAGATGGTTAGTACTCAATTCAGCTACTGTAAGGGCATATCCATACATCTTTTTACAATTCAGTATCATTTGCCTGCGGCTTCGCCCCCGTATATCTGTCATTTGTCGCAGTTGTTCTTCAAACTGATATCTTATTATAGTTATTATTTATGAATCGATTTAAATGAAAAAACATTAAAAAATAAATGGAACAAACCGCATTCAAATCGGTGAACCCGTTGCTAAGATTATCGTGTAAACGTACAAACAAACAGACATACAGAAAAAATCTAAAAATCATTGTTTTGAATTCTTTTGCGTTCAGAAAGCCTCCTATACTTTTTCTTATATAATAGGTCTTTACCTATGAAATTGCCGTTTTGTATGCAATAAGTGAAAGTACTTATTTTTTCAAATTTTTTTTATTTCTGTTATTCGAAGTTATGATGATGAAGTTATACAAAACGACAATTTCATAGGTAAAGATCCATTATCTTCCATGAAGTTGGTACAGACAGGACAGCGATCAGTTACGATTTTTAATATAAAATGTATTGATTAATAAGATAAAACATTTAGAGCTGTCAAAAAGTCTACTATCTGGCCTCTGTTTTGTAATTTTAGAAGATAAGCATGCTCTGTAATGATAACTGGTACTTCAGTGCAGTCAAACCTTATCTCCTCCCTTAGACCTATTTCTAAAAGAAAAAATATCTAAAGATTTAGCTAAGGTAGATAATATTCCTACTTAAATAAACTATGGACATTAAGTAAAACAATATGTGATAGTTGTTTTTAAAATGTAATAAATTATCAATAATAAATAAATATTGTTATTGTTTTTTAAATTATGGTTATGTACATAGGTTTCTATATTATGTAATAAAAGTCATTAGACTTGTAAAAAAATAAATAAATCGCAATTGTATTTCAAAATAAAAAATCTCATTTATGCGATGTTGTCTAAAGAATAGACTATCAAAATAAAAGTTTTAGTTTAAAAAAATGTTTAAAGAGACGCTTTATTATTCTATTTTCAAATTGTTGCTAATGACATCTAAACACGGCCCGGCCTTATCGCTTTACTACACTACCGCTACCGGCGCGTTACGATTCACGCACGTTGTCTTCAGACACGTAGACCAAACCACTTCAATTTAGGTTAATTATATTCATAAGTAATTGACTAATTGTATACATGTTATAAATTTACTGATGATAACAAATAGATTTAGTTTTCCTTGTTTAGTCTTTATATTAGATTAGCGTGCGTGAGAAAACATGTCGAATCGCACGTAACCATAAGGCTCTTATTTACGTTTTTGTTTGTTTACAAATTTTTTATGGTTGTTGTGTTGATGCGCAGTTCTGGCGGCAAATCAAGTTTAACTTGCTTACATATAACTGTTACATAAGTTCCCTACAGATTGATTTTAATTATATAAACAGTATGTAATCCATTATTAAAACTATATCTATACGTACTCTATTAATATTATAAGCTGAGGAGTGTCTGTTTCGTTGGTTTCGTAGCACGAGCTCAGAAATTAGGTACTGGCACAGAATAAGTAATAGACAATAGTACTAAAACCTGCCTTAAAAAAAAATATATTTCTGTGTTAGATCTGCCTTTCATTAAATGCCTACGAAAGTATTAGCTGCACCCCACGGCGTTACCTGCGTACTGTTCAACTGTTTTTCTTTTTTTTTTATTAAAAGTGTTTGGCCTGTGTCATTGAGTTTTTAGCTCTCAGGTTCTAATTGAGGAACAATGTTCGTTTTCACTTTGTATTAGGACAGTAGCTGGAATGAATTAGTTTACTTGAGCTTTTAACATATGAACATTTCAACATTCACACTTAGCTTCCCGTGTAGTGCAAATCACAGAATAAAGGAATATAATACTTATTCTCTTTTCTGTGGTGCAATTAGTAAAGTAGGTAGCCACCTAATTAAACATTCAATTTATATTTACACACAGTAGCCTATTTTTAAAATGCGTTGAACATCTACATATTACGCGTGAGTAAAAAGTTCGTACATATTAAGGAGTAGGTTTATAAAAATAATACGAACAGGGGAATTTGAAATTAAGCACGGTTACGTTCATATTATAGAGCCCAGAAAGTTAAAAAGAAAACAAAAATTATGGTTGAATTTCGACCACTGGGTGATCATTCATTATTTAAAATATTTTATGTTTAAAAAACAAATTATAGACAGGTATATATAAGACTGCGAAAGAAGGAAGGTTATGTTTTTTGAGTGTATGTATGTATATTACTACTACTCTACTACTACTGTCAAAATCATAACCCTCCTTTGGCTTTGCCGTAGTCGGGTAAAAAGAACTGAATTGAATAAAGATGGCAGTTATTGACGCAGTGGAATTACTTTTTAAAATACTTTTACTTGGTGCAAAACGAAATAGACACTACCTTTTTTTTATATATATATTGCCCTGCCAAAATGACTCTACTCTGCCTGATGGAAAGCATAGGCAGAATCCAAGAGTGGTGGTCACCATACTGCGAATGCAGACAATGCTACAGTGCAGCATGGTGACCATCACCATGGCGGGCTAGTGATGCTTCTGCATCGTTGGGCCTCCGGTCTCGCACTCAGCAACGAAACACGACAGCATGATCGCTGTCATTTTACGTTGATTTTCTGTGCGAGGGTAGTACCGCCCCGGTCGAGCCGGCCCATTCGTGCTGAAATCAGCGTGGCTCTACTACCTTGTACCTATAATATATACCTACCTATAATATAATATACTATAATATTAAATACTAAAAAATACTAGTAAATAGCCTTGCGAAAAGTGCCACATCCAATTGATTCGGGTCATAGCTGGCATATCCATACAAATAAATAAAATTGGAGGTCTCTCTCGAGAATTAAAATATCCGATTTTTACCAAATGCATATGTATGAAAACACGGTACATATACCAAAAATGTAGTTAAAAAATGTTTTGTCTGTCTGTCTGTTTGTTTGTTCCGGGTAATCTCTGGAACGGCTGGACGGATTTTGACGGAACTTTCGCTGGCAGGTAGCTGATGATCCACAGAGTAACTTAGGCTACTTTTTTAGACTAACTTTGTCCCGCGGCGTACTCGCGGTACGACGATAACCGCGGGTAACACCGCGGGGTTCAGCTAGTTTTTTTATTATTGTCTTTAGATAAAGATGACAATTTACTGCCCGGTTTTATTTAGATAGTTCCAAGCGAACGTAACAATAGGTTTGGTAAACAGATAATAACATTATACAAATTTTAAAGGAATTTTATGAAATGAAAATAATTTTGTTTGAATTTTTATGACAATTGTTATTGGGAAGTCAGTGCCCTCAAATATGGTCCGATGCCAGTCGCCCCGTGGAAAAACTGATATTCAGGTAAAACCGGTTGAAGTAATTGTCAACCTTAAATAATCTTGGGAATTATACTTTCTAGAAAGGTACATAATATAATAATTATTGATTTGAATAGTCTTTGTCTTAGCTCGTTAATATCTCGATGTTGATTCAACTCTGGGCCGTTTTAACGGCTTGTCTTGTAAATTATAAATACACTAGCCGACCCACGCAACTTCGTTTGCGTCTTCTATTGCCCGTAGCGTGATAATTTTGCCCCATTTTCGTAACATTCTCCATTGGTTCCAGAGATTACCCGGAACAAATAGACAGACAGACAAAAATTTGAACGCGCTAATCTTAGGAAGTACTGGTCCGATTTGAAAAAATACTTCCGTGTTAGAAGCTCATTTCTCGAGGAAGGCTATAGGCTATATATCATCACGCTAAGACCAATAGAAGCGGAGCACCAATGAAAAATGTTTAAAAAACGGGGTAAAATTATCACGCTACGGGCAATAGGAGACGCAAACGAGGTTGCGTGGATCTGCTAGTATACAATAAAAGCAAGTTAATGTTACTGTAGTCTTATTTGTGTATCATCTCACATCCAACCTCCTCGAGATTGTACGAAATCGAGAGGAACATTGTTGCACATCAAAATAATCCTTAAAAACCTCAGATAATAAAGGGCGATAACGCATAAATACAGCCATTTTGGTTCTAAGCAACTTTACGTAACGTGTCAATGAACTGTAGCCTTGCTTCAATGATAATCGCTAGCGCAGTTATGTTGTGGTATTACAAGAAATTACGAACCTTACGCGCTAACAAAGATGGGTTATAATTGCACTAAAAGCTTTTGTCTTGTTTTTGTTTACGATTGTTATAATTATGTTAGAATAGTAATGAAGTTATCTTTTAAAGTGGCCAGTACTGCTGTAAGGCAGTCGATAATTTTTTTTTGTTGCTTCGTTTTAGTCCCACAGACGAAACAATGGAGTAGTCGATAACCATCTACCTGGAAATTTAGGGATGTTAAGGAATAATAGGGGGCAATATTGAAAAGAAAGTAAATAAGAGCAATAAGCATTGTCGACAGTTCCGAGGCCACCGAGTCACTTGAGGCTCTGCATTTGCGTAGAGTTATCGCCTCTACAGCAGTCCTCTATCGCCTTTATAATGGAGTGATCTGAAGATCTGTTCCAACTGTCCCCCTTTCTCTCTTCCTCAACAGGACAACACGTGCCAGCCTTGGCAGTCACCGCTTTAGTGTGGTAGACATACGCTCTTGTACTTACCACTTCGGTTCTTCCTTCCTGTGCCGAGCGGTCCAAACCTGGAAGTCTGAAGTATGTTTCCCTCCCTCTATGAACCTGGGTCCTTTAAGCGGAGCGTGAAAAAGCATTTCACTAGGCCGCCATAGTATGGGTCATGCTGCATTGTCCCTATTCGCATTGAGGATGGTGACCACCACTCCTGGATCCTGCTCATGCTTTCCATCAGGTAGAGCAGAGTTTTGGCAGCTACTACAAAAAAAATTAACTGTGTCCATACAGATGAAAAAGGCCTTGTAAAGCATAGTTCTAACACTTCTAACTCAATAATACTTTTACACAAAATGAATACTCTACTAAACACACATTAATCACTACATAAAGAAATATTGAAGCGCCTGATAATATTGATTAGCAATCTCACTCAAGACAACAGTTTGCGCTGAAGTAGTATGATATTAGTGTGACGCTTATCATCTTGAATGAGTAGCTAGAAAGGTACTGGCGTGCCGATAGCCAAGACCCACTAAGCCTGAAGCAGAAAATTGTAAGGATACAACGTTCTTAGCTTATCAATTCCTTCCTTATTTTAAGATTAGTTAAGTGTTAACGGATAACTGGGTGATCGATAGTGGAACGATGCCATGAGCGTCTCCGTGAACCGGAGGTCTCGTTAAGCAGTCGGTCCCGATTTTTATCATAGGATATCAGTCATGCAACTTAATTGCAGACCTTTGGGCGGCTTGAAAACATCCAACGGCAAAATTACGTAGCCACAATGTTGTCTTGCCAGTGCCCACCAGCACTCGGTCAGCGTGAGGACGTTTGGCCTTAATCCTCTCCTGAGACCCGAGCCCAGCGGTGAGACTTTATGTGTTGTTGTTGATGTTAACAGATATACTTGTGCATAAAGTCGACTGCGCCTAGTGAAAACCTACTACTTTTTAGAAGTCGGTTAAAATCAATATTAACGACTGTGAAGACCACTTAAAGATGATTTCCTATACGCTCGGTTCTAAAGAAAATACGTTAATATATACATACATTTTATTATGTACAATAATTGTTTAAAAATATATCTATCGATAATATAACAAATGTAATATAAATGAAGATTTTTTTTAAGTTACTGATTTATTTTGCTTAATAGATCTTTTTTTTTTTATGTTTGACCCTGCCATAATGACTCTACTTTGCCTGATGGAAAGCATAAGCAGAATCCAAGAGTGATGGTCACCATACTGCGAACGCAGACAATGCAACAATGCAGCATGGTGACCCACACCATGGCGGGCTAGTGATGCTTTCGCTTTGATCTTTCTTCTCGACTCAATAAATATTACCTTCTCTTAGATATTTATTTAAGAGTAATGTTGATAGATACACATCGGTATTACTGTACCATAGAAATATCAGCTCAATTATAGCTATAGCACTTATCGACATAATCAATGCTATGATGCTATTGAAATTAGTTACTTTCGATAAAATGACTACAGTAGAAACTCGATTATCCGGCCCTCTGTTGTACGGGTTCACAATTATCCGGACTACTAACCGCAATAAATATGTTATATTGAGACAAGTTACAAAATGTTGAACGTTATGTACTACTTACAAATCGAATTTATGCACGTGTCAGAACTGGCATTACCCCGCCCGCGGAATAGATAATCTATACAAATAAATAAAATTGGAGTGTCTGTTTATAATATTAAAATAACTGCTTTTTACTAAATGCATATGTATGTATACACGGTATATATACCAAAAATGTAGTTAAAAAAAGTGTCTTTTTGTTCCGGATAATCTCAGGAACGGCTGGACCGATTTTGACAGGACTTTCACTGGCAGGTAGCTGATGATCCAGGGAGTAATTTAGGCTACTTTTTTTAGATTAACTTTATCCTGCGGCGTTACTTGCGGTACGACAATAACCGCGGGTAACACCGCGGGATTCCGCTAGTTACTTAATAAACATTGATGTGATTTATGCTTTTCTTTTATGTTTGGCCATGCCAAACTGACTCTACTCTGCATGATGGAAAGCATAAACAGAAACCAAGAGTGGTGGTCACCATACTGCGAATGCAGGCAATGCAACAATGCAGCATGGTGACCCACACCATGGCGGGCTAGTGATGCTTCTGCATCATTGGGCCGCCGGTCTCGCACTCACCAACGAAACACGACAGTATGAACGCTGTCATTTTACGTTGATCGTCTGTGCTCATGTAGTACCGCCCCGGTCGAGCCGGCCCCACCGTGCTGAAATCAGCGTGACTCTACTACCTTGATATGCATTTATTGTTTTACATTATATACATACTACAACGTGTACAAAACCAGCTTTTCTTCATATATTCGAATATCCGAATCCCTAACGACGCCAATTAGTCCGGTTAATCGAGTTTCTAATGTATTTAACAAAATTAATAACTGTCGATTATGCTGTGCTGAGCTATGATAGTTAACTAAGTATCGGTAAGGAACTCTCTCGATCGCAACAACACTATCAGAATGCTATAAGATGAAGTCTCTAACAAATGGGTGTTGCCAGTATTACTTTTCATTCCTCATCATAAAGGTTAAATTGTTTATCAGACACCAGAAAACACATAAAGAAACAACCCAAGATGGGTTGTAAAAGTTACATATTCTAATTCAAAATGCCACTGTACATAAAAAACAAACAGTAATTAATTCTCATTTCTGCTACATCCTGTTTTGAGATTACAAACCAAAAATCTGTATCCTTTTTTAAATCCTTCATTTAACTTTCATACATACATTCTCTTCCACATTTAATATCTTACAATTATGTAAACCATTTATATATACTTAAAAACAATATTCAGAAAGATATACAACTTAAACCACAGGTAATAAAATAATAATATGTAGTCTATGGTTACTATGCTTTCTTGTATTCAATCCTCTCCACTTTAACCTCATCTCCGAGAAGTTTGTATACATATGTCACTACTGTGGAGCTCTGGATGTCCATCAGCACGAACGAGGGGGTCGCATTCCTGTAACAATTACAGGAATAAATGAGAAAGTAAATACAAAAAATATATCAATTCAATTCGTTTAGTTGTTGTGGTGTGGTACTAAATAAATAACAGTATTTTTAAAAACAAGTTAGCCTATGTTTGTACCATGTACCCTGATCAATGTGTATATAAAAAAAGGACATGGACTGCCGCGGTAAAGCTATTGCATAGCATTTTTATCAACTTATGCAGTTATAAATAAGTATTTATTTATTTTTTATTTATGCAGTATTTTATTTTTTCTTTTATATTAATTCAAGTTTTTTTCTTTAATAGCACCAAAAAAAAAAACTAAACTATGTTTCAAATGCTCCATCGCATTCGAAGTACACTGTCATCTATATTATTGTTGCCATACTGCCAACAAACAAATGTATTGGAATTACCGGACCGTTAGAATTTATCAAGCAGCACAAGAACAACAATTTTAACATTTAGTAGAAATGAGTTATTGGTTGGAAGGTGTAGGTGAATGATTTATGACGAAGGTGCCTCGAGTTCAAATCTCATCTGGGCGTCGTCGTCTTTTTGTGAATGATTCCTGGATATTGTGGTAAAAGGTATTCATTAACTAAGTAATACAAAATTACACAAAACAAACAACTAATGCCACCTAGAGGCGAGTTGCTGAACTAAAGTGACAAACGTGATATTTCAAAAAAAGTCATTAAAAATTCTGCTATTCATCGATAGATGTCAAAACTAAAAATAATAATAATAACTTTATTGATACAACACCAACACCACAATAAAACAATTTGGTTTTCAAGCATATGTCATAATGTACTCTTAAACTGGGTGTCTACAGTATGGCTATGGTCACTAACGTCTAAACTAGGCCGAGCCTGTATCTTAGACGTTAGTTCAAAAAGTATCACCGCTGTGCCGGTCGGAGTGGGAGGTGTTAGGTTTATTTTTGTTACGGAATTTCTGGATTCGGTTTCCACGCTTGCATAGCTTAAAATTTAATGATGAATGGTTTAATAGTTAAGATATAAAAGTTTAACAAATAAACAATCCTGAGATAAAAAGTCAAGATTGTTAGATTGATAAAAATTATCAGGTAAGATTAGTATTGAAAGTATGTAGCTGGTAAATGATAACCTTAAGACACTATCCATGGTCTTCTTGGCAATTTTTCTTTATAATACTAATATTCTCACACATCTCACACAGCCATCACACCCAAACACAGAACAAAACAGTTGTTTCCATCACGATTCATGATATGTCCAGGATGGGAAACAAACCGAGATTCTCAGTTTTAGCAGTCAGGAACTCTAACCACTAGAGTAACAGGTTGTTTTTCTTTGATAATTCAATTAAATTTTTTTAACCGACTTCCAAAAAGGAGGAGGTTATCAATTCGACTGTATTTTCTTTGTGCTTGTTACCTCATGACTATCCACTGGGTGCACCGATTTTGATAATTTATTTTCTATTTGAAAGGTAGTGCTTCTCATGTGATCACTGGTCCCATTTCAATTTGGTCCGGTTCTTGAAGGCAGTTTTTTTTTTTAAACTTTAATTATTTAAACAATTTTTTATAGAAAACTTACCTAAACAATGGACTATAAGCTCCAGTGGCTGATCCAGGATTGATGTAGAACTTGTTCTCATGCTCATAAGCCTCAAACCGGTGCGTGTGGCCTGAGATAAGAATATCCACATCCAGTTGCCTTTGAACTAGGGCCAGAGATTCTTCATCACCCCACGGGACTACTTGATGACCGTGAATTAGGCCAATACGAAATTGACCCACGGTTATTACTTTCTGTTCTGGGTATGTTGAATTCTGGAAATAAGAAAGACAAAATCTATGGTAAATAAGTATTATTATTGCTCAATAAACTTAAATAAAACAATTTCACCGAAAAGATGATGAAAATTAAGTAATTAAAAGTATTAATCAGGTTCCAGGTGCATTTGAGGCAATTTTACTTTTTGTTTGTTGAAAGATATTCTTTCTCAATCCCTTGCAGTCTGTGGGAGTAATATCATAACAACGGAAATGTGTAACAGCAGCCCATGAAAGTGCACATTATTTGAATGAGTCAGCTCAATGTTGGAGGTTGCAATGAGATGTATTTTAGGTTGCACATGAGATAACATCTCACATCATATTTGTAGATGGCCTGATTATAATTATTGATTTGACTGATGATTAGACTACCTCGGTGGCGCAGTGGTAGCGTTTGCGACTGCTGTGCCTGAGGTCTCTGCAAATATTTGCAGATCATACAAACATGCCAATGACTCACGAGAATTTAGGCGTTAACGATTGCAGCACGAAGAACGCTTGCAACTTGGCCAAGGAGGCTGGTTCGATTTCCGGGTCGAACCAAATGTCTGTATGATCTGCAAATATTTGTTTTTTAGTTTGTGTGTTCCCTTTGTAAAATATTTACGTATTTCCATAGAAAAGGTATATATGTGTATATTCTATTAGTCAGTGTGGCTTTCATAGTACTACCAACATACTTGATTCATGACCCACTTTGTCAATAAATCTTTGAAACCGTCAAAACAATGATTTCCCCCTTTTACAGGTCATGCTGCATTTGGGACGTTTAAATATTAAGCAAGCTACATCAATACTGGTCGGAGATTTACGCGATTTTTACCTATTTCATTACTGCAGTAGAAAATACAATTAACCATATTTTGAATCTATGTTCTTTGGACTTAACCTTAACTTAGAACAAATGCTTTTTGGATACTACGACATACGAGAATGTCGACCTAATTGTAACGTCTGTCGAATATTCAGCTTATGGTGTGTCAGGATTCAAATTTGTTGATAGTACAAGTTCTGCTTAGTTTGAGGCTAGATGACGTCACGTGTCAGAGTATAATATAAATAAATAAATTATTAATTTAAATGCACAGGACTCTCCTCATAAATCCAAGTTTAACATTTTTCTTGGTAGACATTGCAATAATCTAAAGTATTAATTTATAGCTGACCAACACTACCTATTGTGTCTCCTATTGCCTGTAGCATGATAATTTTCCCCCATTTTTGTAACATTCTCCATTGGTGCTCCGCTTCTATTGGCATAATGATATATAGCCTACAGCCTTCCTCGATTAATGTACTATCCAACACTGAAAGATTTTTTTGAATCGGACGAGCGGTTGTGGATTAACGCATTTAAACAAACAAACTCTTTAGCTTTATAATATTAGTATAGATGTACTTCAATGTATAACAAACCATATGCTTTCTTATTTTAAGTGTGCTGAACTCTTTAAAGACAAAAATACACATACAGAGAGTTAAATATAGTTAGAACAGAATTCATGTTACCTCATCAAAGTCACCCCTCACTACATGCACATCACTGGCCAATGTCTTCAAATAATCGTACGACTCTTTTGTACATAAATTACCAGTACACAATATGTGCTGTATCCTGCCAGGTAACAGCAGCTTCTTGAACTTGGGAGGCAAGCTGCTGCAGCGGTGAGGAATGTGAAGATCACCGAGAACTAGAACTAACTGGAAATTGACAAAAAAAATATATTGATCACTTCAACCTATTGACATTCAGTGCTGTATAAAAGTCATCCATAATTAGTAGCAAAATGTAAAGCACATTGAGGGAAATGGATTTATTGAATTTTTTGAAATTGTAATTATTAGTGCTCTAACATCAACATTAGTGTTTTTATTGCATAACTTCGTTTGCTTCTCTCCATAAGAAATAAATTTTTCCCATTTCCCAACATTTACGGTTCATATCCGGCTCCCATTGGGCGTAGAGTGATTTTACATAGCCTAAAGCCTACCTCGCTAAATGGATTATCCAACAAAAAAAGAATCAGCAAAATCCGTTTAGCCGTTCACACGTGATTTTGTGATCAAGGCAAATAGGGATTCATTTTTATATATATAGATAGATGTGTGCATAAGGTACAGTTATGATATCAATACTATGGAAATAGTGGTTGTACAACAATCTGCGTGAGCTTTACTTGTTTCAAGAATAAAATGTGCATGTGCCCTATTTTGTGGGTGTTTTCTATCTATAATATGTATATATTTACAAAAAAAAAAGTATATAAGTATTTATATCAGTTGTCTAGTACCCATAATACAAGCTCTGCTTAGTTTGGGACTAGATGGCGTTGTGTGTTAGATGTCTGAAAATATTTATTTATTTATTTGAAATTAAACAAACAATAGGCAATAATAAAATGTTTCAGTGTTTCACAATTCTTTTATTACCTCCTGTCTCAAACTTTAATAGCTTATATAGAGCTAATCAGTCCCTATAAATGGATTAAGAAGATGTGTATGAAAGTGATACTTCAGATAGTAGAAAGAGGAAGGCAAGAGATTGACAATACAAGCCTTCACTTAACCGCAAAACCTTATTAAATAAGTGAAGGTTATTGTAGTCAGTCTTTTACCATATTCAGCATAATTGAATCTCGTTTCTAATTAGAATTTTGTTGATTAAATCAAGGAACAGAGAGGAAGTTCAAATATAATAAGAATCAACATTACATTACATTATCTTACCAAGAAAAGCTTCAAACATGAGTAATCGTATTCGTAAACTTACAAAAGAAGCTCATTTAGATACCTCATATGCCAAAAACTTTACAACTAATTATATGCGTTCAAGATTTCAGTAAGTGCCTAGGTATAGGGTAGTAATTAGCTAATACTACAAAATTACAGGCATTTTATAATATCATAAACCTCAATAAAAAAATCCTCTTTTTATCGAAACGAATTAGGGGGTGTATTCAGAATTTAGTAAACTTACCATGATGTAAAAATATTAAACTGTAAAGACAAATAGTTGTAATTTTTTCACCGGAGTAAATGTAGTTCATGAAATATTAGGAGAGCTAGTATATGAATTTACAATTATCAATTTAATTGTAAAGGAAATGTATTTAGTAATCAATCGGCTCTAATTGACAGTGACAATTATGACGCCTATAGACTACTAGAGATTGACAACTGATTGCGCCAATGGCGTGTGGATAAAGTGTGTTTTTCTAGTCGAGACTAGATTGTCGATTTACATTTTTGTAGACCAAAATATATTAATAAGATTAACTGTCATCCACTTCAGAATATTTATTATTTATTTAATTTTTGACGAAATTTCTAAAATTACTTTTAAAGTTAATATTGTGAAAAAGTGTGAGCATTAATACCGTTAGAAAAAAAAATTATTTTTAGTCTATGAAAAAGTATTGTTGCAAATTTACAACAAGAAAGAACTAATTATGATAATTACAGTAATTAAAAAAATTCTGTGCTAATTAACTCAGCATACGAAATTCACTTGAAATTATTTCTTATAGACGTGATAAAACTATAATTCTGGGACTAAAGTTGTGTTCAACTTTTCTGTGAGCAATCAAGCTTGCAAAAATAGTGCTTTAATGAAAAAAATTGTGAACTCTTAGAACTTTAAACGTTTACTTTAAACTTTAAAAGAAAGTTAAAACCATTAGAACTTAAATATGTGCGTAAAGACTAACTTTCCTTTTAATTTGTAAAAACGTGAATCGACGTCATGACTTTTTCTAGTTTGTTTTGGTAGCACCATCACTTCACTTTTTTCTATACTCTATGGTTCAGGTGCGGATAGAAAAGAAAATTTCATGGTGTTGTGGGTGACACATATACGTAGAAAAAATTTAGTTTAAGTAAGTCACATTGGCACCAACTGCAGGGAAATGGAATCAATGGAATATGAGCTCGCAAGGAACCTTACTCTATTGTTCTTCGTGGAACGCCTGCTCGACAAAGGCGAGCCGCGCACGTTGCACGATCTTTCCTGCCAGTTTGGTGCCAAAGGATTCACCAAGGAGATGCGACAAATCGCTGGCGGGTCCCAGTCAGGATTAAAGAAGTTCCTGGCTCAATACCCGGCGTTGTTCAGCATAGACGGGGACTATGTTGATATCAACACGTTCCAGAAGCATCCGAGCGGGGCTGGCGCGTCGTCGAACAACGACTACATCGAAGAAGCGAAGGAATACTTCGCGAGCAAGATGATCCAGTACGGCGAGGGCACAGAAGTGCCAATCAAAAGCCTCCTCGGTCACAGAAGCCAAGCCTCCCCGCAGGTGCGTCACATCTCCGGCCAGAGGATCAAGGAGTTTAAGGAGTTCCTCATGAAACATCCTGACAGCTTCCAGATCATCGACGACAATGTTGTTCTAGTCAGTGAGAATCACAGGAGAGGTAACGCACACACAAACTCAGAACAATTCCATAATTTACCTGTAGCTAATATTAATACAGACACAGCCCAACAGTTATTAGATTATGTCGCACAGTGTATAGAAGCTAAGGGTCCTGTTATGGTAGACCAACTCTTCCACTTGATTGTGTCACGTTTTCCACAAGAGTATTGGTATCAGATGTTTAAATCTCCAGCTGATTTAAGTGCTTTCTTAAAGATATTCTCAGACTCATTCCATGTGCAGGCAAACCTGGTCACACTTATTAGTAAACCAAAAATACCTGTAATGTATCTAAATGCAAAAGCTAAAGTAAAGACTGATCCACCAAAGCCTGTTGTTGTGGAAGAAAAACCTGCCTCCCCTATTCCTCCCCCAGTTGTGAGTCCGACACCTTCAGATGGCAAAATGAGCCCTGCAAACAGAATACTCAGTCCTACTGAATCTCCCCGAGGTCCTCAAGCTAATATTGCCAATCAGACCCTTAAACAAAGAATTAATTCTATTGTTATAAAGAATTTGGCCGAAAATATGGTCAGAGATAGGGTTAACAACCACTTGAATGCACGAAACTCAGAGGAGACAAATGGCACTCCTAGTTTAAGGAGTAATTTAATGGGTGAAGCATGGCGTCAAAAGGTGCTACAATGCACAACAGTCATAGCTAATGTAAGAGAATGTGCCAGTTTGATTGAAAACATAATGACACCTAAGCGTAATGCAAAAAGCATAGTTTCATTTGATTGTGAAGGTATTAATCTCGGCCTAAAAGGAGTGTTGACGTTATGTCAAATAGCTACCATGAATGGTGAAGTATACATACTAGATATAATGGCATGCCCAGGCATGGTTGTTGAAGGTAAAATTAAGGATCTACTTGAGAGTGAGAATGTTGTCAAGATTATACATGACTGCAGAAATGACTCTGTAAATTTGCATAATCAATTTGAGATTGTTTTGAAAAATGTTTTTGATACACAGGCAGCCCATGCTGTACTACAGTTACAGCAACAGGGAGTGCCAGTCTACAAAGTCAAAAACCTAAGCCTCAATGCCTTATGTGAGTTGTATAATGCACCTATGAATCCTATGAAAGAACAGTTAAAAAATGTTTACAGAAGGGATCAACGCTACTGGGCTCGAAGACCTTTGACAAAGGATATGATTATTTATGCAGCGTCTGATGTACTATCACTGGTCAATTCAGCAATTTATGCTTACATGTCTGGTAATATTAAGCCAGAGAACCAACAGCTCTTTGAAGAACTGAGTAATGAGCAGGTATTTATGCACATACAGCTGACAGAAGTTAAACTAAGGAAGAGGCAAAGGAAAATTAATACAGAGGTTGGTGAATTGAAACAAAAGTTGGCAGAAACCACTAAGAATATTGTACTGAGTAACAGAGAAATAAGGTTATTAAGGTACATTGAACTCACTGAGGAGGAAAAAGAGAAATTGAAGGGTTGCCATAAAATATCTAAGAAACTGGAGAAGTTGGAGGCTATTGGACATGAAAAGGATTCTGACTCTGAAGATGATGAAAGAGAAAATGAGATGGCCAGCTTAGAGTCTAACCCCTCTGATCCTATATCATCCCCACACTCTACACAACCACCAAGCCTCACAGAATCCATGCAAATGATGGATGAAATTTTGTCAGATGCAAATATGGACAAAGTTGAGAAGATAAACCGACTGGAAGCAATTCTGTCTGCTGTTGCTCCGCTCAGTGGAGAGCTAGAGGATAAGTTCTCACAAACAATGGAACAGACACTGCCATTGCTCAAAAACAAGGACTGGTCCAATCTAAGCCAAATTTTGAACTTAGGAGAACCAGATAGAAAAAGTTGTTGCTGCAGATGCCATAATCCGCCTTTGGACGAAGTTCAGTGCAATGATCTCAATGAAACTAAGAAATTAGAGGTTGGCTCACAAACTCTTAGCACAGGGGATATTGTGATTACGCGAATTCACTTCAGGGAGGAGGACAAAGCAAACGAAAGGATTCTTGATGCAACCCCATTGAGCAAAAGGGTCGGTATTAATAATATGTCTTGATGACACTCAGGATAGCATAATACTTCTATTTTTCTGAGTGCCACACTTTAGTTTCGAAACTGTTTATTTATGTGATCATTTTATACATTTTTAAGTTTAAAGAAATTAAGTTGACTCCCGCGACGTCTATGAAATCAGTTATTTTTCTCTGAACTAGTTTCGCGGGGGTACGATAGCGGTGCGACTGCGCGAGATAGAATAAATTAAGCCTGTTGTGAGGTCGTCCATTTCTAAGTGTATAAACGCCTACGCTATATGTTCATTTGAGCGGAGACGAGCGCATACACTCGAATAAATGAAACAGTAATTCGCATAATAGAACGGCTACTTAATTCCTTCGTCTTTAAATGACAGTATTCGCTGTTACGAGTTTTATAGTAATTTATTTTATGTTGGCTATTGCCTATTAAGTATCCCAAACTTAAATGTGATAGTTTCAAGGCCTTTTTTTTCTCGATCTACTCTAAATTGTAAATAAGATAAATTTTGATAAGCATGCATAATCTTTTCATCTTCAAAAATGACGATATGATCGAGCGTTTTTCCGTTATCTTTAGTAAGTCAAGTGTATATACCTATTTATTTATTTATACGCTAATTTTGTACGACACTACTAAATCTTTATCGAAGAGGGCAATAATAGGTGTATACAATAAAGATTTGTTTCTTGTATTGTAAAGTATTTAATAAAAATCGTTAGATTTATTAGTAGATAATTAATCGCGTTAAAGAAATATATAGAAAGTGGTATAGGGTTAGGATTATTGAACGAGATGTTATATTGTACCTAGTGTGAGGTGGTGCTTGGAGAAGTTGTAATGTTTTATTACTCGTAGCGTTATAGATACCTGCGCGCGTTAGGTCACGTGACACGTAGTTATATGCAAATTAACGTATTTGTAACGCAATCGTAATGGTTGTTTCTAAACTTTGTTTAAAAAAAAATGTGCCTTCATGTCATATCGGACGAATGCCTTTATATTCAATTATTATATCGAGTAGTAGGTTTTTATACATATTTGTAGTAGTTCTGTAACACGAAGTTTAGATAAAATTTGTTGTTTGTGAATAACACGTTGTATACAAGATTTTTAACGAACTTAACTACCACTGACACACTAACTAGATAGGTGAATAGTTTTCAGAATCTATTGATGTTTCTTCATCACGTTATCGAAAGTATTTCTAGACATGTTGAATTCATTCGAATAGTTTATTTTTGTGTTATGGTTAAGTAGAAATGTGTTAAAAGTTAAGTGATATTTTAAATGCTTTTTGCTTAGTATTGTAGCAAAACTTGCTAATACGACTTTATGTATTATTTTTTTTTCTAAACCACTGGCAGCTTAGACTATAGACATGCCGCATAATCGTCTTCCAGTCAATGCAATTTAGCATAAATAAAAGCATGTTTTTTATTATTATTATATTTGTGTAGCTTTTTTTTACAAAGAATCATAGAAAACGTTGTCCAATAAGAAGTTTGCATGGTTTATTTTAGCATGTTCAGTAAATAAATTATTGCGGTTAGCCGGCATGTTTACAGTTTAGCATACTTCGTATAATCTTTGTTTACATGAGGTTTAACAATTAAGTTACGATACTAGACAGTGTAATCATGCAGATAATTGGTGCAATAACGTTCGTGATATTTTTATCATATACTATTTATTAAAATCATACATATCCACGTGTTTTATACAAATGTTCTGGATGTGACTGTCTGATTGTATGTTATTGCATTCTTGTTAAGCCTCATTAAATGAAAGAGTATTTATTTGCAGTGCAAATACTCTTTAGTGTATTAATCATCAGTATTGTATCCTTTATTTTGAAAATAGCTGTTATACGATAAACTTAGACAAGTACTAACTATGCTACCAGGTCCCGTCTGTAGGTTTGCTGTTTATACTCAATCTTATGAACTGCTCTTTAACAATTTTTATCGCTGAAATTATTGGGCACATTTATGATGAATTTTTTAAAATGTTTTGGCCATATTTGTTGCTCGGCATGTTTAACCCCCGACGCAAAAAGAGGGGTGTTATAATATACATTTTGTGCCTTATATATTATTATATACTTGCACAATTTACGATATAGCTACTCTTGTACACATTTTTGTATGGTTTTGTAAAATGTTATCAGTGCCACTATTTTTGTTTTACTATATTGTAAGGAGCATTTTGTTAGTCAATATAAGCAAACGTTCTGTTATTTTTTAATTTAAAATCTTTAGAAACTTATTTTACCCTACTTACCAAGAGTATAATTGCTTACGACGAGAAAGTCGGTAATATTGTAATGTGGCAAATTGTCGGTAAACTAATTTGCGCATTGTTTATGTTTATTATGAATAAAAAGTTGTAAAAAGACAATGGTTTTATTGACGTGTGTGTACCAATCCACCTTGCATCACCTACTTTATCTGTACGAGATAAAAAATTCGGCCAAGTGGAAGTCGGACTCGCGCAGAAAGGGTTCCGTACCATTATCTATACAAATAAATAAAATTGGAGTGGCTCTTTGTAATATTAAAATAACCGCTTTTTACTTAATGCATATGTATGTATACACGATACATATACCAAAAATGTAGTTAAAAATATTTTTGTCTGTCTGTCTGTTTCTTCCGGGGAATCTCTGGAACGGCTGGACGGATTTTGACGGGACTTTCACTGGCAGGTAGCTGATGATCCGGGGAGTAACTTAGGCTACTTTTTTTAGACTAACTTTGTCCCGCGGCGTTACTCGCGGTACAACATTAACCGCGGGGTTCAGCTAGTCTATAATACATTTCAAGCGTCGGTGCAGTTATCCATTCAAAAAAATCACGTTGTATGGAAGCCCCTTAAAATATTTATTTATTCTGTTTTTTAGTATTTTTTGTCATAGCGGCAACAGAAATACCTACTTCATCTCTGAAAATTTCAACTGTCTTAACTACCACAGTTCATAAAATACAGCCTACTGGTGACAGACAGACAGTTAAGTTTTAGTAATTAATAGGGTCCCGTTTTACCCTTTGGGTACGGAACCCTAAAAAACGCTCTAAGGTTATATAGCTAAGTTATGATTTAATTAGTATTTAGTCATATTCAAAATATTTTACTAAAATTAACGACTATACCTACTGGCTATGGCTCTCTTGAGAAAAGACCCAAGCCCAGCAGTGGGACATTATGGTTTGTTGATGACCTACGGGCTACTATGATACAAAAATCGTCACAGATTATGAGCATAAAAGATTTTATTTGTTTTGCTCTTGTAGAGTAAAGTAAGCGATGGGCTACCAAATTTAAAACTAATAAATAACTTGTCTTGAAGTATCATGGCACATAATATCAATGTAGCTACACATAGGCAAACTGAAAACAGTTAGCCGAATAGAATGACTCACAACGTACCTATTCGTATTTTTAGTTTTATCGTGGGAAAACAAATCTTTTGTTAATGTCGGGATGTTCTGTCTAAAGTTTACCCTTGTGCACTCTAATAAGAAAGCCTCTGAAATCTTTGGTAAATCTTGACCATCTGGGAATTAAGCGGGAAGGAAGAGTATCTTTCCTTTCCTGATCTATCGCTTGTTGGTACAAATTCCCTACCCACTTAGATCATGATTAGAATCGTAATCTGAAGCAAAAACCACTCTGTCTGACTGAATATTTGTTGTAACATCCACGTTGCACTCAACCAGAGTGTCGATCGAAGTGTCCTCTCTGTAATCTTCGAGGTGGTGGTGCCGAAATGCTAACTGTCGTTCCATGTAATATTTGTGTTTACCAAAGCGACTGTGTTTGGTAGGCACCAGTGGCCGGCAGTAGGAGAGGTTGCCATACCGCCTCTTCAAACATTTTTTAATGATGAGTCTTGCCACCACAATTGTGACATATTCTATAGTATTCAAATAAACTTATTCATGAGGTAATTTAATAGGCTTTTTTTATAGTTAGCTGCCAAAATGACTCTGCCCTGCCTGATGGAAAGCATGGGTAGAATCCAAGAGTGGTGGTCACCATTCTCATTGCGAATAAGCACAAAGCAGCATGGTGACCCGCACTATGGCGGCTTGGTGAGATGCTTTTTCACGCCCCGCTTAAAGGACCCGGGATCATAGCGGGAAGGAAGAACAGAAGCGATGAGTTCGAGAACGTATGTCTACTACTCTACAGTGGTGACTTCCAAGGCCGGCACGTGTTGTCCTGTGGAGGAAGGGAGAGGGAGGGACTAGTTGGCTTGGCTTAGTTACATAAGTTAGATTGACCAATTCGTTTTTCTTTAGGCAGAAATTTCCAATCCATTTTTCTTAGCTACAGCTGTCTCGGTCACTCAACCAAAACTACGTAAGTCTCGGTTTATCAAAAAAAGACTATAAAGGTACGGTTTCTGAAGCATAACGGTTGATGACCTCATATCAAAGTTTTTTTTATGATATGCGGAGGCAAATGAGCAGAAATTATGCGGAGCATCTGTTGTATAGTAACTACCCCATCACGGACACCTGCAAGAGACAAGAGCATTGCAGCCCTTGAGTAACCCTTTCAGAATTAGGGGAAGGAGTTGGTAGGTACTCCTGTTGCCTTACTGTTTTTCGGCCGAGAGGACCAAACCTTGGATCTGCTGATATACATACGATGCAGAAGCATCACTAGGCAGCCATTGTGTGGGTTATCATTCTGCATTATTGCATTGTCTGCATTCGCAATGAGTATGGTGAAAACTACTCTTGGATTCTGCTTACCGCTTATGCTTTCTATCATACCAAGAAGTGTCATTTTGGCAGTGCCATATTTAAAAAAATCTAACTCAGGTGGTAGTGCCGTAATGCTTGCTCGTTGTCAAGCTCTCGCCACCAGCTCTTTTAGTTACAGGCTTGAGGAAAGTGTTCTTTCAACCAGTCCCATAGGAGTGATTTTATCACTCCAAGATTGAATTAGGTAATAGCTTAGAACGCCATTCATGGTAATCAAACCAACCAACCAACCAAAAATGCTCTTTGAATCATAAACAGTGTAGGAATATCAATGGCATTGGCTAATTGATATTCCTATACTTAAACACAATCCTAACAGAAAATAGAAAGTGAGTGACCAAGCCCATTGAATTAACATAACAACCAATTGTTTTTTTAACGTATAAATTATATTAAAGCATAAAATATCAAGTGCTAATTAAAAGGTTTCTTGTGCCCCATTTAAAATTGTTGCCTCAATATTTTGTGTTCATGAACATGATTTAATTAAAACATTTAAACGGTTAACGTAGCGGTTTGTTGATTTGTAACAGAACGACTCACTCCAGTTTTAATTAAAATTGGAGTTTTAGGTGCTATTTGTATTGCGTTCTCATCAATAAGAAGATGAGTGAATGAGAAAGAGCAAAACGAATGATCTTTAGCATGCATTCAGAAATTTATGACGGAAACTTGTAATGTCAAATTTGAATTTCCAAAACAATCCGTAACTGTAAGCTAGAGTGAAGAATTTAACTTTTTCATATCAAAGTAAATAATGGAAGACTTCGATGTATTTACCAATGAAATTAATTTTACTAAACCTCTTTTCAAGAACATATTAAATAAGTATGTTAACGAAGTGCCATCAACTCCTAATGGACCGAACTATCAAAGTAAGTATGCCACATAATATTAATATTTAAAGCTTTATTTACTAATTAATATGTTAAAAATAATGGTTAATATTTTCTAATAAATTTTGTAGCCAATTAGTCATTAGTTATTTATAATTCTAATTGGTTTTAATATTTTGGTGCCCAGATTTTTTGGTAAATAATTTTCTGGTTTTAGGTGGTAGAAAATTAATGGCTGAGGAGTGTTTAGCTGATAATGATGACCTAGGGTGCGCATTCCATCTTAGTGAAGCAGCTTCAGCCTCGTTAAGAACCATGGCCGTGTATCGAGAGGAGCAACTAAAAACTGCTGGTATTTATATCTACACTAGCTTTTGCCCGCGGCTCCGCCCGCGTGTGTGTCGGTTATTGCGGTAAAGAGTAGCATATATCCTTCTTCGAGAATCAAAGTAACTCTATTCCAAATTTCATTGAAATCGGTACTGCAGGTTAGCTGTGAAAGCATAACAGATAGAACCACCTTCCAATTTAAAACATGAGCATGGATTATTTGCCATTTTTTTGTCTATTCTTTTCAAATTTGATTAGAATTAAGCTGGCTTGATCTGAGTTAGAACATTTGTTTAATTAAAATACAATTAAATTAAAAAGCTAGAGAGCATACAAAGAGCAATTATTTAAGTTTAGTTAAAACAAAATCCCATTACATATAGATATTTATTCTAGACATCTCAGCTTAGTTATCCTTTATTTTAAAAAGGAATTAGCTGAAACCCACAGTGCTACCCATGGTTATTTTCGTATTGCGGGTAACACGGTGGGGGTGAAGCTAGTCTAAACAAAGTAGCCTAAGTTACTCCATATATCATCAGCTACCTATCAGTGAAAGTTCAGTCAAAATCTATCCAGCCGTTCCAGAGATTAGCTGGAACAAACAGACAGACAGATAAAAAATGTAATTTTGGTATATGTACTGTGTATACATACATATGCATTTAGTAAAATCCCATTATTTTAATATTACAAACATACACTCCAATTTTATTTATGGTGATTGTATTGAAAATCAGAATAAATAGCACTAATTCTTTCTACAAGCCAACTCAAAACTATGGTCCATTCTTTAAAACCCTAAGCTTATACATGCATAATTTTATTAAAACAATGTTCATGGACTTAAAAAGACATCTCAGTGGGTTGGATCTACTCTCTTCCCAGAACGAGTTTTAAGATGTTGACACCATCTAGCTGTAAAGTCTGATGTGTACCTAAAAATATCTGTAAAAGAAATACTTACAAAATAAATATCTTTCGCCAATTCAGAAGCTACTATTGTTTTAACATTTTGCTTGTAATATTCATATGCTGCCAATAATATTTTTTAGGAAACAAATTGAATAAGATTACAAGTTATGTAAAACCAATCAAAGATGTGGTGGATGCAAACCCTATGTAAGTATAGTTTTACTTTGAACTTGGTACGGAAATGCTAAGGCAGTCCTGATAATACTTCGGTACTGTTCTAACCTAAACTGTCTTAGTGGCAGTTTAGGTCAGAACCGTAATGGTAATTTTAATAGTGACAATTTTATGAGACAAAACTTTTGCATGCCTAAATTGGGAATTTGAAAAAAAAAAATATTATTGATTTTTTTTATGTATTTCAAAACTTTATTACTAATAATATTGATATTTTATGCAAAAAACTTAAAAATACATTTATTTTCAATATATTATAATCAATAAAAAATTTAATAAATTGAAAAAAAAATCACGTGACTATAAACGCGCCATAATTGGTCACCATAGTTGTGACGTCATAATGTTATAGCTATTTAATAACAGTACGGCGTTTACGGCTGATATGTGACTAGACAATAATATTCAAAATTTATTGCTAAAAACGAGTTGTTAGTTGGTTCCGATTAGCTATCTGTGATAAAGGATTTCATGCTATGACTTTAAAGGTTACGATTTCGAGTCCAGTTAAAAAATTTATTGATTGAACTCTACTTAAGTATATAATAATTAATTGATTTGTATACCTAGATAAATAACTGCCTCGTTGGTCTAGCGGTTGGCGTTTGCGACTGCTGATCATGAGGTCTCGGGTTCGATTCCCGGGTCGAACCGAATGTTTGTATGATCTATAAATATTTGTTTCGGAGTTTTGGTGTTTCTATGTATAATATGAATGTATTTACAAAAAAAAAAAAGTATATGTATTTATATCAGTTGTCTAGTACCCATAACACAAGCTCTGCTTAGCTTGGGACTACATGGCGTTGTGTGTTTGATGTCCGAAATATTTATTTATTTATTATTTATTAATAACCATGGTTTTAAGACATACTTTCAACGAAATGATCTTCATAACAAAACAAAATCGATTTTGTTTTGGGATTATCACCGTGTTCTGCTTGAAACCATTTATTTCGACGTTTGTCATCTTGGGGAACATTTAAAACATTTTGTCAGGAGTTGTTTTTGTAGTATTCGTACACTAGCTGACCCACGCAACTTCGTTTGCGCTTTATATTGCCCGTAGCGTGAACATTTCCCCCGTTTTCGAAACATTCTTCATTGTTGCTCAGCTCCTATTAGTAGTAGCGTGATGATATATACCCTATAGCCTTCCTCGATAAATGGACTATCCAACACCGAAAGAATTTTTCAAATCGGACCAGTGGTTCCTGAGATTAGCGTGTTCAAACAAACAAACAAACTCTTCAGCTTTATATATTAGTTCGTACATAATGGTCAATCAATCAATCAATCAATATTTATTTGTGATCACAGGTGTACAAGATGTTACATAATAAAAATGTGGTTACTCTATGATCTGCCAGTTATTGGCGTACAAATGTGTTTTCATTATTAAAATTAAATTTAATAACAATAATATAATTTCAATAAAATGCAATCAAAGAAATAAAATACTTTTCATTACAAAATATTATTCAATATGTCACAAAATAATAACAGAATCATGTCATTTAAAAAATGGGGTATAATAATATAATCTAAGTCAAATGCAATCAAAGAAACAAAAACACTATACATTACAATATATTATACTATTCAATACGTCACCAAACAATTACAAAGTCGTGTCATTTAAAAAATCGGTTATTGAGTAATATGATTTCTCAATTAAAAATGAAAACACTTCCTTTCTAAAAATATTTATATTGTCAACAAGTCTTATGCGTTTTGGCAGTTTATTGTATATTTTTGGTGCCATAGCGAAAATACTCTTATGGTGTAAAGCAGTTCTACCTGGTACTAAGTGTAGTGTGTCAGATCTACGTAGACTATCAACTTTAGAGAATTTATTAATATTACGTCTTACAAACATAACAGTTTCATAAATGTATAGGCAAGGCATTGTTAGAATTCTTAACTTTTTAAAATAACAAAAAATGGTACAAAACAAGAACGATAACTTTTGAGATTCGACATTTTCAATATAAATTTAAATATTTAACAATGATAAGAAAATAAAATAGATCAAAACAGTGTACTGATTATTTCTATATCAACTGCAATGAGTGAAAACTAACATTATGACGTCACACGCGCTCGGGTATGTTCGATAGCTGTCGGCGCGTCTTCGGTACTGGATTCAAAAGTTAATTTTTATTTTCAAATAACTTTTGAATTATTGCAAAAAAAATAATAATAAAACAGTTTTGTTACAAAACTTACATATGATCTTTCAATTGATCACAAAAAAAAAATTCAAAAACCCAATTGCAGAATTTGACTGCCTCTGTGCCACAGTGGTAGAGTATGTGAATGCAGTGCTCGAGATCTCGCGTTAGATTTCTGAATCAGATCAAATGTTTGTATGATCTGCAAATATTTGTTTCGGAGTTTGGATGTTTTCTGTGTATATATTTACAATAAAAAGTATTCTCTATCTCATCTCTCTCATATCTCATCATCTCTATCAGTTCTCTAGTACCTATAATACAAGCTCAGCTTTACTTGGGAGTAGATGGCGTTGTGTGTTAGATGTCCGAAGCTCTGACTTATAGGCTAGGTCAAATAACTCAAAGCCATTACAATGTGTGAAGATAAACACTACACCATAAAAAGATGCATCACTATTTCATATTACCCACTTACTGCTTAAATTATCACTGTACTCATTATTATGAGTTTTTTTAATTAATTTTGTTAGTAAAAAATATATTAGAAGTGCCATTGGCATTTCTTTTACACAAACATGGCTTTAAAAAAACCTTTTTTATTAAAAACTCCTTTAATTAAAAAATGAAAACTCTTTTGAAGGTGTATGATAAAGCTGACCCGACTACTCTTTCATAAGTTTTATTTATATAGAAAAAGTTAGGATGTATTTTGTTTTATTCTTCAGACCAAAGAAAGATGCGAAACTTATAACAATGTTATCCAAAGATATGGACAGTATCACTGATACATTAAAATCTTATGCCATTGAGGAGGAGCTGCCGTTCCACAGAAGATATCTACGATTCACCAGGGAAAATAATGTTGATAACTTTCAGAGAATACTGAAAGAATTGCCCAAAGGTAAAACTTATGTAAATAAAGCTCATTTCTTAAGTATGTGAATTTAATGATTTTTGAAAGACAACGCAAACGAGCAGACGTATCCCCTGATGGTAAGCGATTACCGTCGCTAATGGACACCCGTAACACCAGTAACACCAGGCGTCACAAGTGCGTTGCCGACCTTTGGGGATGGGGAAAGACGACTCACTCACTCGGTGAAACACAACGCAAGCGCTATTTCGCACCAGTTTTCTGTGAGGCCATGGTATCACTCCGGTCAAGCCGTCCCATTCATACGGAAGCGTGGCTCTCCCACGGGAATTACCTTTTTTTTATTTTTACCACTAACCCCTCTGTCCAGCTTTTGATCTCAAATCAACCTATTGACGTCTACTACGGAATGACGGTCTCCCCTATAATTAATATATATTGAAATGTAAAGAAAAGTATTACACCTTACAAGTATGATATGATATGAGCAAATACTTTCATTGCGTGATGCAGGACTTAGTACTTACTATGTATTTCCATCGATATTATCTAGATGGCGCTGTAGTTATTGGAAATTTAGGAAAATACATCCTCCTTAAATGTCTTTATACTTTCTAGAATGGACCATAATACAACTGACAGTGCCATACAATCCGAATGAGAACTTGATGTCTTTGAAGGAGTACAGAAAAGACGTGAATTCAATATACATCAGCATGTTCACTAATGATTACTTGGAGAGCACTGCTTCAGGGCCTATTACCGTGCACATACCCAGTAATATCACAAAAGGTAAGGTTTTGAGAATCTATAATTGAGTTTTCCTAACTTTACTCTATTGCAGTCCACTGCAGGATAGACATGGGCCTCTCCTTAGAAGATTTTGACCTATACCATACTGGCCGGACACGTTTGAATTGATTTTGTTTCAAGCTTTCTTTCTCTTTGTAGTCTAAAGTTAAAAGATAGAGTCAGGAATGTAGATATTAGAAGTAAAACATATTGACTAACTAAAATGGAGATGGACAGGGCACATGTTCCATTGTAAGCATGAAAAATGGAGCAAGCAGGTAACGGTCTGGTATCCTAGAGGTGGAAATACATTGAGGGTGAAGGAGCCGAAGTGAGAAGATGGGAAGATGATCTGAAATTGACTTTAGGTCCGCTTTGGCTAAGAATTGCAACGGATAGGAAACAGTGGAAGACGTTGAATGAGGCCTATGCCGTAAGGCACACCGAACTTAGGGACTTTTTATGATTAGTGTAATAGTGATTAATTAGTAAGAAAGATAAAGGCTTTATTATTATTATTATTCTCTTTGTAGTGATGTGGTTCTGTTAGTTCCCTTAGTCGCCTGTTATGACACTCATACATGGATACATGAAATGAATAACTCTAATCATGCTTTGGCACAGAATGGCGGTTTCAATTGACTGATTTTTGACTAGAGAGTGAGATAAGGAAAATTGAGGCAACACATTGGTGTTTCTTGAGTTGTGGCTTGCCAGGAGTTGCGTTATTTGTTTTTTTTAAAGATGACACCTGCGTTAAGAAATAAATCCAATGTCATGGGGGACTTTATAAACATTCATAAAATGAATACAAAGAACACCCAGACTCAAAACAACAAGTTGTGGAGCACACATAGTGTTGTCCATTGTTGTCCCATGCCAGGTTTGAACTCACAACACTCAGTGCAGTACAAATCGGTGTGACGACTGATTAAACCTCTACGCTAGCAGTGTAGTATTTCACTGAGAGGGCCTAGTGTTAGTTTATTGT
This sequence comes from Spilosoma lubricipeda, assembly GCA_905220595.1. Taxonomy (NCBI): domain Eukaryota; kingdom Metazoa; phylum Arthropoda; class Insecta; order Lepidoptera; family Erebidae; genus Spilosoma; species Spilosoma lubricipeda. The sequence goes on along the minus strand of HG992293.1, from coordinate 15,585,514 downwards.
ACATCTATTCGATTTAAATCTTCACCATTCATAACACCGAACGCGGTCATAGTCACCTCAAGAGCGAGTCAATATGAAATGAACTTACACTAGATTCTCAGGTGATATGTTTGCTCCTTTACTCCATTTACACAAATAATAAATAAATAATTGAATATTTCGGACATCTATCACACAACGCCATCTAAGTCCCAAGCTAAGCAGAGCTTGTACAACACAAGCTCTACTAGAGTACTACTAGACAACTGATACTGATACAAATACATTTATAAATAAATAAATAAATAAATAAATATTTTGGACATCTATCACACAACGCCATCTAAGTCCCAAGCTAAGCAGAGCTTGTGTTATGGGTACTAGACAACTGATACAAATACATATAAACTTTTTTTTTTTTTGTAAATACATACATATTATACATAGAAAACTGCCAAACTCCGAAACAAATATTTGTAGATCATACAAACATTTGGTCCGACCCGGGAATCGAACCCGAGACCAGCAGTCATGATCAGCAGTCGCACACACACTCGCTAACCGCGAGACCAACGAGGCAAAAATGAATTAAAAGTACATATACCCTCTTGTTGTTTTTTTACACAGACGGATATGATGCTTAGTATTCCTTGTTTCTGGGGTTCTTTAATTTCTTTAAGCAATTTAAAAAAAAAAAAACAAAACCAAACACAAGTTTTCAAATGCAGCTCACATTGAATTAAAAAAGTGTAGAAAGTGTAAAAAAAAGTGTAATTAAGGGTCAACTCAAATGATGTTATACACACATGTAAAAACTTGAGATATTTTCAAATATGGGTCCTATTCCATTGAAATAGAGCTTACAATCGTACGCAAGTATGTAGTTTATTGTACTCTAGTCGACAATACACAAACAATTTTCATATTTTTTTTCTAAACCACTGTCAATGAGCAAGGTATTATATTAGTCTGTGTCACTTGTTATAATTATATAACCTTCTTCATGAATTAAAACTAAACTTATTCATTATGCAGTGTGTACCTTATTAAATGTTTATTAATTTTAAATATAATATGTTCTTGTGTTACTTACTTATTACTTAGCTTGACCACTGTTTTCAAGATCTAATTAAGTGTTAATTTAGAACTACAGGCACAAGCTTTTTACATAACAGTAATCATAGGTACACGTTAATAGAAAAATATGTAATAAATATTTAAATAAATAAATATTTCGGACATCTAAACACACAACGCCATCTAGTCCCAAGATAAGCAGAGCTTGTGTTATGGGGTACTAGACAACTGATACAAATACATACATACTTTTTTTTTTTTGTAAATACATACATATTATAGATAGAACACACCCAAACTCCGAATGAAATATTTGTAGATCATACAAACATTTGGTCCGACCCGGGAATCGAACCCGAGACCTCATGATCAGCAGTCGCTCACGCCAACCGCGAGACCAACGAGGCAGTCAAGTATCCATCATTGTATAAAATTCCAAGGTATTGTGTACAATATACATACGAAGCAACAATAGGAAGAATTGTTGGAACTGATCCCCCCCCCCCCTCTCTTTCCGCCATCGTCTTACGCTGTAGCAGTTTCATCGGTCATCTTTTAGTTTAGATGGTTGGCAGTTCACATCTGTGCGCTTTTCTAGAAACTTTCTGCCTCGCACAACAAAACTGTGGAATCAACTGTCGCCTGCGGTATTCCCGGACCAATACTAACTTTCTAGAAAAGAGTGTAACCATTTTAAAAAGCCGACAAAGCTCTTGTGACGTCTTTGCTGTTGCTTGTGTCCATGGGCGGTGGTAATCGCTTACCATCAGGCGATCCGTCTGATCGTTCCCTCTATTTCATCATCATTTTCTAAATAGCAATAGGATATTGTTTAGTTTGTTGTTACGTCTTGCATATTTTTGTAGTAAATATTTTTTTTTTAAGAACGTCTCTTGCACACAAGCAAAATGTCCTCTGTCCAAAGTACTTTACAAATTTATATACATGAAACAGACACACAGAACAATGATATGTGCATCACACAAAGTGTTTATCCACATGAGAGTTGAACCTACAACACTCAACGCAGTAGAAAACTGCGAAGTGACCGCTCAAACCAATAAGCCACCAGTGCAGGCGTATAAAGCGAAATCTTATTCAAATACGTTGATTTAAATTGTTAGATGCATCTAATTATTTAGATTGGAAATTTTGTTACGAGATATATGAAATATACATATTTATGTATGCAAGAATTTCTCTTTAGAAATAATTTAATAAATTAGAATATTTTTTGAAACGTTAATTTATTAGTTTTAGCCCGCGGCTCCGCCCGCGTATATGACGTTTATCACGGCAAATAGAAACTTGTTAGTTATTCTGATGTATAAGCTATATTACTGTTAAGTTTTATCCAATCCGTTAAGTAGGTTTTACGTGAAGGAGTAACAAACATCCATCCATCCATCCATACTTACAAACTTTCGCGTTTATAATATAAGTAGGACTAGCTTTAGCACGTGACTCTGCCCCTGTGTATGTCGATTATCGCGGTATAGGTTAGTATATATGTCCTCAAGAATCAAAGTATCTCCATGGCAAATTTCATTGAAATCTATGAAGTGCTTTAGCCGTTAAAGGTTACTTTTGATTATATAGGGATAGTATAGATTGCATAGCTGGTGTACTTAGTAGTAGCAGTAGTAAAAATATTAAAAAACTTTTATTAAAATTTCCAGAAGGTGAGAAACCCCTATTCACAGAGTTGTATTCTCTACTAGACGAGAACTACCAAACCATAGACAATGCACAGTTTTTAAATAACAAAAAACTTGTGCAGAACTATTGGAATCGGCGGGAAGACATCGACTTGCGAATGAAGGTAAATTTGATCTTTTCTAAATTAAATCTTTTTACCAGTTTTCAAAAACAGAGGAGGTTCTCAATTCGACTGTATTTTTTTTATGTTTGTTACCTCAGAACTTTCGACTGGGTGAACCGATTTTGATGATTTATTTTTTATTGGAAAGCTAGTGCTTTCCGTGTGGTCCTATTTCAATTTGATTTAGTCCTTGAAGTCGGTTTATTTTTGTTAAAATTTTGTATTATAAACATTGGCGCCAAATGTTTAAATCAAACTTAATGTTAGCATTATGTATAAAATATTCACCTAGTTATTTATTTCAATTTAATGAAATATTATTTTTTACTATACATTAAAAAATATACCAAATGCGAGTCGGACTCGAAGGAAGGGTTCCGTACCATTATCTATGCATTTTTGGCATCTACCTGTTGTCGTTATAAATATCGAGCAAAAACCGGCAAAAAATCACGTTTGTTTTATTGAAGCTCCTTAAATATTTTATTCTGCTTTATGTATTTGTTGTAACAGTGGCAACAGAAATACATCATCTTAGGTACGGAACCCTAAAAACGATGCCAATAAATTCTCAACTAAGTACCTTATCTTTTAAATTGTAGCAAAAACATTCTTAAAACGAATATATTACTTTACCGAATTATTTTGAAAAGTTATATATAATTAAAATCCACAAAAGAGCATTGATTGAGAAGCTAGTTCTGAATCGCGCTATAAAGAATCATCAGCATCAGGTTAAAGCATTGAACATACGCCTCTTCCATTGCATGTAATTACTTAGATCGGTCCCCGGCTTAGAGAAATAAAACTACTGCTTAACTGATTATTTAAAAATACTAATCTTTTTTTTCTATTTAAACGAGAACTGCATTAGGAATATTCATCCAATGTCGCGGGGGACTTCCCAAAAATACATTAAACGGACACAAAGAAAACCTAGACTCGGAACAATAATTTTCTCACACAAAGTGATGTCCCCAGTAGGGGTTGAACCCACAACACTTGATCGCTTAATCCATTTGACCTACCGTGCAGTCACTTGGCCAATCGTTAAGTAACGTGGTCCATGTCTGAATTTTCAACTTATAATGGAGATACAAGCATTCTTTTACATGTATACAAATAAATAAAATTGGAGTGTCTGTTTGTAATATTAAAATAATAGCTTTTTACTAAATGCATATGTATGTAAACACGGTACATATACAAAAGATGTAGTTAAAAAAAAATTTGCCTGTCTGTCTGTCGGTCTGTCTGTCTGTCAGTCTGTCTGTTTGTTCCGGGTAATCTCTGGAACGGCTTGACCGATTCTGACGGGACTTTCACTGGCAGGTAGCTGATGATCCAGGGAGTAACTTAGGCTACTTTTTTTAGACTAACTTTGTCCCGCGGCGTTACTCGCAGTACAGCAATAACCGCGGGCAACACCGCGGGGTTCAGCTAGTTTGTAATATAAATAGGTACCTCAGACGAATTAGTTACAACCTCAGAGAACCCAAAATCAAATTTCCCAATGTTCCTACAAAGGTTGTCTGGAAGAGATCGCCGTGAGCTATAAGACCGCCTATTGTAATACCAAATGTAGATTTCCATCTATGTCTGTACAAATATACTTTAGTAGTGAGCAATAAATTTGTAAAAATAAAATAATAATAAAAATATTCGTTCATCTAATACACAACGCCATCTAGTCCCAAGCTAAGCAGAGCTTGTTCAGCTTGTATTATGGGTACTAGACAACTGATCGCATATATCGATCGATCGATCGTTCGATCGATCGTATATACATATACCCTTTTTTTTTGTAAATACATACGAATTATACATAGAAAAAACCCAAACTCCGAAACAAATATTTGCAGATCATACAAACATTTGGTCCGACACGGGAATCGAACCCGAGACCAGCACAGCAGTCCCATATGCTACCACTGCGCCACAGAATCTCTCATAAATAAATAAATTTTATACACCAATGACCCAAATAAGGTACTGTTAGTTTGACTCATGCATACTTAACATTTGTCTAATAAAAATAAAATAGTTTCGCGCCAAATATGAAAATACATAGATTACATTACAAGTTATCAGACAAAGGCGGAATGAGGTCAGCTAGCTAATAAAGTGATTTGTCCTTCACACAATTGTGTCTGGAAAGGCAATCGGTTTAGCTCTAATTTATTTCTGTTTATACTCGATCTTAAAACAATAGATATATCAAACATTTCCACGCTTCGGCATGAGTAGGCCGGCTGGACCGGAGTGATACCACGGCCTCACAGAAAACCCATGTGAAATAGCGCTTGCGCTGTGTTTCACCGAGTGAGAGTGGATTCCGGAAGCCCATACCCCAGATCCTCCCCACATCCCTTTCCCCATCCCCCAAAGGTCGACAACGCACTTGTAACACCTCTGGTGTTGCGGGCGTCTATGGGCGCCGGTAATCGCTTACCATCAGGTGATACGTCTGCTCGTTTGCCACCTATACCATAAAAAAATGCTATTTAAATGTATATTAAAGATTTCAGTATCGTATAATTGATTTGGTGTATACTGTAAAGATTATAAAGTCTAGTTGAAAAAAAAAAAAGGGAGTCAGACAAAATTGCCAGGGCCATCCATAAATAACGTCAAACAAATATCGCGGGTCTTTGACCTCTACCTACATACTTGTCAAAACTGAGATCCTGGCGATCTTGCCATTTCCCTACTGTGACGTCACGTATTTTGACATTAAATTTTATAATTTCTATATTTCTATAATAATAGCTTAAAAATTGAGATTTAAAATTTTAACAAAAATAAAACAGACTTCAAGGTTCGACTCGATTTCTCTCGGATGCCATCATCAGATCTTAGTGTCCTTATCTTGGTACCACCATTGGGATATCCCCTTTCTAATAAAAAAAATATTATGAAAATCGGTTCGTAAACGACGAAGTTATTCGCGAACACACTTCCTTTTCCTTTTTGAAGTCGGTTAATAATCAAATTAAACATTTGAAAAGGTAAGAAAACAAGAAGGGGATGATTCAAATTTCGTTTATAGCACTTTTGGATTTGAAACTGAAATCCACTAGGGTCGGTACAAGGGCTAAGTGACATTCACTTAATGTCACCCTTCTCCCCATAACATTTGACGTAATTTATTGATCACCCTTAGACCAATTTTCATGCAACTCGCTGCTGAGAATTATCTTTCTGTCTGTCTTTCTCTCAGTGGGTCATCTATCTATACTAATATATAAAGCTGAAGAGTTTGTTTGTTTGTTTGAACACGCTAATCTCAGGAACCGCTGGTCCGATTTGAAAAATTCTTTCGGTGTTGGATAGTCTATTTATCGAGGAAGGCTATAGAGTATATATCATCATGCTACTACTAATAGGAGCTGTGCAACAATGAAGAATGTTTCAAAAACGGGGGAAATTTTCACGCTACGGGCAATATAAGGCGCAAACGAGGTTGCGTGGGTCGGCTAGTCAGTTATATTAGTAAATCTTTTGTAGCAACGAGCGGCCAAGTAACCTGTCCCACTTTCACACACCACTCAGACATTATTCAATTAAACAAACGTGTAAAAAGAATTTAATGTTTGCCGTTTCTATTATACATAATGTATGTGTGTCTATGTTAGCTGTCATTAGCATACTTGGCAGACAGGTTGCATGTTTGCCTTATGATATCATCTGTGAACTCACTGCACTAAGCTAAGACGCAATATAGAACGCATATAAATGGACCTGAAACTACATCTCAGACATAGTTTTATATACTCCATGTAAATTATCTGCCATATGAAATATTAAAATAAATAAAATAAGGCTTTATTGCTGTTTTAAATTTACAAACTAAGTTTAATATCATAGACATCCATAGCTTGTCCTTTGACATAGGCCTCCTTTAGATTTTTCCAGATATCTCCTTCTCTGGCCATTCTCATCCATTCCGGGACAGCTACTTTTTTAAGGTCGACTTCCCAACGTTTAATTTGTCCTCCTCAACTTTTTTCCTATCCCTGGGGTACCACTCTGTTACCATTTTAGCCCATTTCTTGTTTGTCAGTGTGTGTTTTTTGCATTTTTAAATTTAGTTATATCTTTTATTTCTCCTAATATTACTTTATATTTCCTTTTTACACCAATAACATTTCTCTCGATGCCATTTTGACATACATTTATTTCACTCATTTGTTTTTCTGTACCTGTCCATCTATACGTCTATACAAATGAATAAAATTGGAGTGTCTGCTTGTAATATTAAAATAACTGCTTTTTACTAAATGCAAATATATGTATACACGCTACATATATCAAAAATGTAGTTCAATAGTTTTTTGTCTGTCTGTCTGTTTGTTCCGGGTAATCTCTGCAACGGCTGGACCGATTTTGACGGGACTCACTGGTAGGTAGCTGATGATCCAGGGAGTAACTTAGGATACTGTTTTTAGACTAACTTTGTCCCGCGGTACGACGACAACCGCGAGCAACACCGCGGGGTTCAGCTGGTATGAAATATTACCATACCACTAACTAACTAGCTGTTTTCTCTTTCTATCTTTTAAATAGACGACTTAGGCATTAGGAATATCCATCCTGTGTCGCGGGGAACTTTACAAGTATACATGAAACGGACCCAAACTCAGAACTACAATTTGAGGATCTACACAAAGTGTTGTCCCATGTGGGACTTGAACCCATAACACTTGGCACAGTAGATAGCATCGTGCCTACTACTTAAACCACTAGGCCAACTGTGCAGCCAAATGTCTTCGTTTTATTAGACCACCGATTGTTACATTTACATAATATCATAACTCATTTTTTGTTTTCTTTGTATAGTACACAATAACCATATAAATTATAGGGGGGCGTAAGTTTCTGTTTTGCATCATCATTATCACATCACCTTCAATGAAATGATGTTTCTTTTTTATTTTTTTTTAAATGTTTGTTTATCCTATCATGCCACACTGGTGACTAGACGTGTTACAATAGGGTTTGTGTCAAATTTTTCTTCTCTTTACAGTGCTGTTGTCCTGCGTATTGTGCTGCCTAAGTCGACTCTTATGACACTCACGGGACGAATAGGTGGCGCTGTGGTAGCGTAATCGACTGCTGTGCTTGAGGTCTCTGGTTCGATTCCCGGGTCGGATCAAATGTTTGTATGATCTGCAAATATTTGATTGATTAGAGTTTGGGTGTTTTCTATGTATAATATGTATGTATTCACAAAAAAAGTATATGTGTATTTATATCATTTTTTCAAGGTAGTAGAGCCACGCTGATTTCAGCACTAACGGGGCGGTACTACCTGAGCACTGAAAATCAACGTAATATGACAGCGTTCCTGCTGTCGTGTTTCGTTGGTGAGTGCGAGACCGGAGGCCCAATGATGCAGAAGCATCACTAGCCCGCCATGGTGTGGTCACCATGCTGCATTGTCTGCATTCGTAGTATGGTGACCACCACTCTTGGATTCTGCTTGTGCTTTCCATCAGGCAGAGTAGAGTCATTTTGGCAGGGCCAAACATAAAAAAAAAAAACATAAATATCAGTTGTCTAGTTGCCGTACCACAAGCTCTGCTTACATTGGGACTAGATGGCGTTGTGTGTTAGATGTCCAAAATATTTTGTTTATTTATTTATTTAATCCACCACCTTAACTTATGTTTTTCTCCAAGATTTCCCTTACCTCTCTACCTTGCAGACATTTGTCAAAGTCAGTTTAGCAGTTAAGAAGACCTTGCACTCGCACTAGGCGTACAGTACCTGTAAGACATAGTCTAGAAAAGCGCTACCACTGCGCCACTGAGGCAGTTATACCTAGGTTTGCTGCATTTCATCTCTTGTTTGCTGTTTTAACGGTAATTTTATTATATTTTCAGAGTGTAATTAATGTAATGGACAAGGAATGGCTGGGCGGATTTAATTGTATGCTGACAGGCAAACTGGTAGACTCAACTCTGAGAGACAAAGTCATCAAAATAGTTGACACCACTATTTCGGATTGGGGGTAAGTTGGATATAAGTTTTAATATAGTGAACTTCATCATCATCCGCTTCAACTGCTGGACATTCTAGTCTATCGATGATATCCAATTTATTTTGTCGTTGTTGTGAACAACCAAAGCATATATAGTAATATTGAACTTGGCTCTCATTTTACATTTATGTTTTTGATGAGATATATATTATACATAGACCCAGACAAAATCAAGCTATTACTTCTAAAAAGAATTAACAAGAAACATAATTTTAACAGTCAATTATTATGCCATGCACATATCAAAGTGCGTAGCTCTCTTACTCTGTTTGACCTGGGTGAATCCACAGTATGATAGCAAAATCAATGTAAGAAATTATTTTTTACAAAGTTCTAGAAGTATTATGAACATGCCCGAATAACCCGCCTATATCGATACTTTCTAGAAACTTATAGGATATTGTGGAACTACTGGGAATTTTCAAAAATATAATAAAAAACTTTTTATTTCAGCTTCATGCGCCTCACACAAAAACAGAAAATCCTACTCTACAATCTAACAGAATGTTGTCCAATGTTGCAATCACAACAAATTAAATCATGTATCAGGAGAATTTTGACAGAATGTGGCAACACTGAAGATGTTAGACAAATATTTAATTCAGAATGTGGCAATTGTAGTAAGGAATTTAGATTTCTAAATGAATTATGTTTGAAATGTTTAACGAAATGTTTTGAGAAGATACACCATTTCTCTTTGGTGGATGGCATAAGGGCGTTTTCACAGCTAGCCATGTTGGTCAAAGATAATGACGAATGGGCCGCTTTGAAGAAGGCCAAGAGACATCCAGTTATATTGATTGTAGATGATGTAAGTATAATAAAAGTTGTTCAAATGTAAACATAAGCACCTGGATGACCGAGCTTTACTGGGGTTTTGTATTGATAAATTTCCTATAAGTGAATCCTAGCTAGATCGATTTATCGCCCCCGAAACCCTCTGTAAACTAAATTTCATTAAAATTGTTGAGCCGTTTTTGAGATTTAGATTAAATACATTTATATACAAGAATTGCTGGTCTAAAGGTGTCAGGTGGATGTAGGACGTTCAGGAATTGAACTAATGAAAAAATACCTTGTGCGTCTCGGGACGTCCGACAGAAGAGAAAACTTATAACTAATCTAAGTTAAACTATTTAATACAAAATACGGCTAGCGCTGTGGGTTAGAGTGCAAGTATGCGTGAGCGAAAGGGAAGCCAGCCAGACTATTGCCGTAACGCGTTACGTAACGAAGCGACTTTTACTTTCCCACAAGAAGTTATCTCTAAAAAAAAATTTTTTGGGTGGGCCTCTCACAAGATAGGATGCCCACGACCTGGTAAAGGTCGCAAGGTATATCTATTAAGCACACATTGTTGGTCAGTCAGACTTAGTTTTCTTGTCTATTTTTTTTATATATGAGCCTGCCAAAGTGACTACTGTGCCTGATGGAAAGCATGAGCAGAATCCAAGAGTGGTGATCACATCATCTTCCTAGCCTTCATTATTCCCAAGATTTGGGGTCGGCTACTAGTTCAACCGGTTTTACCTGAATATCAGTTTTTACACGGAGCGACTGGCATCGGACCTCCACAACCCTGAGGGTGAACTGAATTTGAAGGTTAAACTAGTTGTAAGTATATTTGAGGGCACTGACTTCCCAATAACGATTGCCATAGATGTTCATGACAACCGGGACCGACGGCTTAACGTGCTCTCCGAGGCATGGGCGGGAAACACCACCATCTTCCATACTCCGGGCTGCTATTAAGAATTTCTTGTAAGAAAAACCCAACAGCAGTCCGACCCAGGAATCGAACCCGAGACCTCTTGATCTGCAGTCGCTTACGCCAACCAGGCAGACAAGAGTGGTGATCACATATTCATGAAAAATATTTTTCTTTTCCAGTTGCTAGACACATTCCCGTGGGAAACTCTGCCAGTTTTGAATCAACATCCAGTTTCTAGATTAGAGAATATTCACTTTTTGTACTACTTATATAAAATACACGAGAAGGATATTAAGGATGGATACTTTTCTACAAAATGTGAGATCGGGAGATATGTTATTAATCCGGGTATGTACAGCAAGCATTCATTTTTGAGACGCTTTTATTTTATTGTATGTATGTAATGGAATCTTTTAACTTCATTTTCACCTATTTCAATGAGTCTGATTAAATTGAAAATTTGCGCACCCTTTAATACCAATCGAACTAAAAAGTAGAAAATAATTTTAATGTAAAAAGCGGTGGCGCAGTGGTAGCGTACGCGACTGCTGTTCTTGAGGTTTCGGGTTCGATTCCCGGGTCGGAACAAATGTTTGTATGATCTGCAAATAGTTGTTTCGGAGTTTGGGTGTTTTCTATCTATATGTGTATATGTATGTATTTATTCATATCAGTTGTCTAGTACCCATAATACAAGCTCTGCTTAGTTTGGGACTAGATGGCGTTGTGTGTTAGATGTCCGAAATATTTATTTGTTTATTATTATTTTCAGAAAGCACCCCACGCTTTTTACATTAAATATTTCAACTGTTATATAGTAAAACTAGCTGAACCTCGGTTATCGTCGTACCGCGAGTAACGCCGCGGGACAAAGTTAGTCTAAAAAGAGTAGCCTAAGTTTCTCCCTGTATCATCAGCTACCTGCCAGTGACAGTCCCATCAAAATCCGTCCAGCCGTTCCAGAGATTACCCGGAACAAACAGACAGACAGACAGACAAATTTTTTTTTGACTACAGTTTTGGTATATGTACCGTGTACATACATATGCATTTAGTAAAAAGCGGTTATTTTAATATTACAAACAGACACTCCAATTTTATTAAGTTGTATAGAAAATAACAAATGTGACTAAATATAGGTAACATGTGAATGAAATAACATTCTATAAAATAACCAGAGTTCTAGGCTGTTATGCTATTTTGTCTGCATTCGCAATGAGTTTGTTGAGAATCGTTCTTGGATTCTGGTCATACTTTCCATTTCTTGCCTTGCAAAATTGTTTAATATTAAGCACTCATTTTCTGTTACTTTCTTTAGTTGATAAAATAAATACTTGTCTTTAGTACTTTCTTTTAGAGTCACTTTGGCGGGTTCATATAAAAAAATCTTGTAGTAATTTGTGGTTAAAAATAAAACTGAAATAGATTAAAAAATACTGCACTGTCTAATGTAATGATACATACGCATCTGAATAGATCGCCATAGTATGGGTCACCATGCTGCGTTGTCTGCATTATGGTGACCACTACTCTTGGATTTTGCTCATGCCCTCCATTAGGCTCATGTATAAAAAGATCCCACATTACTCAGTGTTATAAGTTCGTAGGTTTGAAGTTCAAGGTGACCTAAGGCGAGTAACTAAGCTACTCATGCAGTTATTTCGTCTGTCATTTTCAGAGAAGAACCTGGATCGCATGGAGAAGCGTATGACATCGTTCGTGAAGTACTGGTGCCAGTCCTGGAGCGGACACATCGGGGAACCGCCGCCTCCCACTGACTTCATCAAATATATCAGCGAAGCACATGTTTTCTTGTGAGTAATACCACTTCTGATTAACTATTCATAAATTAGGTTAAACCTTAATAGGAGGATGACAGGGAATGAGGGTTAAAGTTACTTAAAATAAGGTGATTCAAAGAGTAAATTTCTACGCTTCAGTCAAAAAACGTAGCATGTTAAAGTTCCTACAGCAAACAGTCTTCTTCTCTTGTCGAATATATGTTTTTAGTTTTTTGAAATGTTGATATTACCTTAACGATGCATGGGTCGGCTCGACCGGATACCACGACCTCACTGAAAACCGGTGTTTCAGTGCTTGTGCTGTGTTTCACCGAGTGTGTGAGGACACCGGAGGCCCTTTTTCTTTTTTTTTTCCTTTCTTTTTTTACATGTAACTCGTGCTATCAGCCGTCTCTCTCTCGAACCGTCACCCCGCCGGGGTTTGTTATGGGGTGGTGTGTGTCGTAATCGAACCGACTAAAACCACACGGTGTGCCACTCTGCGCCTGAGACGGGAGGGATCCGGGAACTGCTGTTGTTAACACATCCGGACCCCTCCCAGCGCCTGCCCGCACTGAAGCGGGCACCGTCTGCTGGTAACCTCTCTAATTAGGCGACGTACGGCACACGCGTAACGTCGCCCCCTCGCGGGCGGCCACTAAAGCGGATGGTGGGGAAAACTCGTTCCGACCATCCGCGGCCACACTCAGTTGTTTTAATATCATAATACAAGTTTTGATTAGTTAGCTATTAGACGTTTGTTTGATGTCCGAAGTAAAAGAAAATGTATTGAGACTAATACAGTCTTTTTTATGTAACTACATTCATTCGTTGCGAATAAACGACTTGATTGTGTTCGGTAGCAGGGGCGTAGCCAAGTTTTAGTTTCAAGATAATTAAATGACTATGTTTCTTTAACCGTAATATTATCATGAAAGAAATGAGAGGTGTAGAAAACATCGATAGTGTTGAAATATTTCATTTGAATTCTTTCCCCCTCCCAACTGCGCCCATGCTTTTACCTTATTAAGATTACTTTGGTTCTGTGACGTCACCCTTGGTGTTCGTCGGAGCTAAGCTAATGGCTATAAGTTGTTCAGGTACTGCGGCCACGGCGACGGCTGCCAGCTGGCGGCGGGCGGAGGCGCCGGCGTGGAGGGCGCCGGGGGGCGCGCGCTCGTGGCGCTGGCCGGCTGCAGCTCCGTGCGCCGCAGCGCCGCCGCCCCCCGGGCTCCGCCCCAGGCCGCGCACCTGCACCTGCACGTCGCCGGCTGGTACGTACACAATGCTAAGATTCATTCTTTGCAGGCCATGTCTTACACTCATTTTATTTCTTATTAAATTATATCTCTATCGAAGCGCCCCGCTCCCGCTTTGCTAAGGAAGGAAGGTGAACTTACTATATTTCCAACTCCTTCAGTTTTCTTCTGATTAACTTCATTGCGGGTTCCGACATTTTTTCATATGACTACCCGAGTATTATAACTCAGTGTGTTCGTAATTTACCACTGTTGATCCTAGTGTACAGGAGTTACAATGGTGGGCCTGTGGGCAGGTTTAATCCCATTTAAAAAAACATTCAAATGCAAACAAATATGTAGTTACATGACATGAATACGAAGTCAAATACAAATTATCACTGTTAATTCTTACATTACATTGTGCTAAAATCGTCACGCCTTTAACACAAGCGGGAACGAAGTGACACTACCTATTCTAATGTACAATTTGAAAATAGAAATGACTGATTGACATGAGAGATATTTATTTAAAAAAAGAAACAACACTACACATCTTACCACTATTATATTATTTCAAACACTTTACGGTTCAAAATTAAATAAAAATCTCACAACATTAAGCAAACCACACTATTTATTTCCTTCCAACAGGTAGTTGTTGCAAGTTAAAATAATTCTAAGAATTTAGTCTAACAGTAATTATTTGTATTTCCCGAAGAACAATTCATTTAACTGCCTTTTTTCATTAACCTCGCGCATTAAAATTATAAGTCTTTTGAAAGTTAATAATAAAATAAGTATTTTATCCTTCTGAAACTCTGATGTCCAGAAAAACCCGTTTTTTCTATCCAATTAGCATTATATACACGCAACAATTTTCTTTCAATAAACTGCAATTTTTAAAAATTGTCTTGAAAAATTCTTCTTAATTTACTAATTAATATTCTTTTTCCAGCCCAACAGTGGTAGGAATGCTGTGGGAAGTAACAGACTTAGAAGTGGACAAAGTAATCAGTACACTAATGTCCCTGTGTATACCGTCCAACGCGAGTCTGCCCTGGCCCAGTGTGGGGAAGGCCAAGTGGAGCCAAGGTATACTTGGTAAGTAGACCAGTGAGAAAGTTATGTTTTATTTAAGTTATATTATGTAAGTGAATTATATTTTCTGTACAAGATAGCAAGCAAAAAAAAGTTTATTTCCATTACATACAACAACATTGTACAATCTTCTTATCTATAAAAATCATTGCTGTTCGTTTGTCTCGCTAAAACTCGAGAATGGCTGGGCCGATTTAGCTGATTTTGGTTTTGAAATGTTTGTCGTAGTCCAGGGAAGGTTTAAATTGTGAAAAAAAATTCAAATGTCACGTGTACGCAGTAGTGGACCCAGCTAGTCTTCTTCTTATATATAAAAATCAATTACTGTTCATTTGTCTCTCTAAAAGTCAGGAACGGCTGGGCCAATTTAGCTGATTTCGGTTTTGGAATATTTGTCATATTCCAGGGAAGGTTTCAACGTTAAAAAATTAAAAATAACTTGAAAATACAAATGTCGCGTGTACAAAGTAGCGGGCACAGCTAGTAATATATGTAATTTCAGGAGATTTACTTGGTCATTATTGTCTAATATGTTTTAATTTACGCAACACGATATAGATGGCGTTACTTTCGGTCGGCTGAATCGTGTTAAAATTCCTTGACCGTAGAATGTAAACTTCCGAGTAAATATAGTTTGTGTTGGTATCAAACGGTGGCATAAATACCCGGTGGAAGAATTTAACTGCACGAATTCTAACAGTCATAGTATATATATATATATATATATAGTCAATTGTTTTTACTTCGCTATTTGTGAAGCAATCCGGCAGTTTGACAACTGTAAAATATTTTTGTAATTTCATAACGATAAGTTTTAACTACCACTATAGTTAATTGTTAATATTTTTGTTGTATAATTGGTGGTACAAGCAAAGCTTAGTCTACTTATAATTATATTGAATATTGTTACGAAGAAACATTCGTTCCAGAACAACATTCTGCGCACCTCAACATCGCGAAAGTGCTTGTTGATTTTTAGAGGCCCGAATAATGAACCTTACACATAGCGTCTATTAAAGATTGATTGAACCCTAATATGTAACAATATTAAAATGTGATTTCAGAGACAGCAGTAGAACAAAAATCGTCCTTCGTTCCGGAACGAGATGTACTCCGCGCTATATGTCGGTCCCGCGGTTCCACCAACTACGTGATGATCGCCAGCAGCGTGGTCGCCAGGGGACTGCCCTTCAGGATACTGGAGTAGCATACCTACTGTACATATATACACATCAAATATAACAAAACTATTTATGTGGTTTTATTTTTCGTTCAGGTGTTTTTAATTAAATTATTATCTTTCACCGGGTCATTGACTCATTTGTTTCGTAAGATGTGATCGTGACTCAAGACGTTTTTTTTATGTAATAAACTGGCAAACGAGCAGACGTATCGCCTGATGGTAAGCGATTACCGCCGCCCATGGACACTTGCAACACCAGAGACGTCACAAGTGCGTTGCCGGCCTTGGGGGGGAAGGGTAGAGATAGGGGGAGGGGATTGGGGTATGGGCCTCCGGTATCCTCACTCACACGGCGAAACACAGTGCAAACACTATTTCACACCGGTTTTCTGTAACGCCGTGGTATCACTCCGGTCGAGTCAGCCCATTCATGCCGAAGCGTGGCTCTCCCACGGCAAATGTCAACCGCAAAATGTAACCGTTTGTTACTCATCCGCAGAAAAGCGGCAGAACGGTTCTAGACGTTACTTGATATAGTGATAAATTAGTGTGGAACAGCTTATAGGCTACTTTTTATGTAGAAATAAGCAATGTTCCCTTTGACTTGAAAAGTACGACAACACCCGCGGGCAACACCGCATGGTGCATTTAGTTAGTTATCCTATTTTATAAGACAAGAAAAAATATTTTACATTGAGGGTGGGTAGCAGTGGATTTCATCCTATTCTTGTTGTTACTGTATCTAATGTGGAAAAGAGAAAACTATTTTAATATGTTGCATTTAATAAAAATCTAAATACATAGTATAGCACTATAATAATAATGGCCGTTAGACAAGAGGAGATTTAACAAAATGTTCGCTAATAAAATGATAAGAAGTTAGTTGGAGTCCTAAAACTGCAATACATTGTAAAGAGAACTCTCGCATTGGGTTTAATGTTGTGTCGCGGGGGACTACATTTATACAAGAAACGAACACAAGGAACATCTAGATTTAAATAACAAATTGTGGATCACACAAGTCTCGCATGTGGAGTTAGAACTACACTCGGCGCAACAGAAAATGGCGTTGCATTCGCTGAAAACACTAGGCCATCCGGGCAGCCGCTTGCTTTTCTAACCATTTAACCAGGAAAATACCTGAACGAAGTTAAACACAAAACTAAGAAGTGGCATTATTCTAACTGATCGTTTGAGTGTGTAAAATGTTGAGTAACATACATTAATGTTGAGCATAGATTAGTGTAGAACTAATGTGTATGTAGATCGTGGTCCTCAGGCCTGCACAAGAGCCTGTGGCGCTTCGCGGTTCCGTTGTCTTGCTTCCTGCGCAGCCCGAGCCCGACGTCGCCTGGACGAGGGGGGCGTTCGCTCTTTGCTCTCCAGCTGGCGTTGGATGGCCTGCAAACAATTTCTTTTATATATATGGCCCTGCCAAAATTACCTGCCTGATGGAAAGCACAAGCAGAACCCAAGAGTGGTGGTCACCATACTCATTTCTAATGCAGATAATGCAGCATGGTGACCTACACAATGGCAAGCTATTGAGATACTTCTGCATCATTGAGCCTCCGGTCTCGCACTCACCAACGAAACACGACAGCACGAATACTGTAATTTTACGTAACATAATGTATATCAACAATAACAGTGAATACTCTTACATTATCAAGTATATTGTGTACCTAAATTTAAAATGAGAAAGTTGAATATACAGGAGGAGTATAAACTACTCGGAAAGCTCCTTAAAGGCCTGTGCAGACTCGCACAGTGCAGTAATTTCCGTCCTTTTTGAGTAATTCGATTCCATAATTTTCATAAGTGTTTAAAAGAGAGTTTCTACTTAAAAACTTATGAAAATTATAATAATTATATTTTAAATTATTATTTATTTATACAGATAAGTGATTTCCAATTTTGTAAATCATAAATTTGATTTTAGTCGAAAAGTAAGGTCATAAAACCCTACATTATGAATGCTTCTTATTATTCTAGAGATAATGAGAAAAGTATCCAAATAATAGTCTGTTTTTTACCTCATCCATTCGAATGACTTCAATAATTTCCAGGATCTTCATTTCCAAGCTCTTGATGTAGAGGCGTGCGTTAGTGACGTTGATTTCGAAGGGCTTGCCTAACAGTTTTAATAAAGGAAGAGAATCGCAGTCAGACGATCTGAAAAATTATTCATTTTTAATAAATTCAAGGGACGTGAAATAAATTCAAGGTAGTAGAGCCACACTGATATGAGCACGGTTGGGCCGGCTCGACCGGAGCGGTTCTACTCTCGCACAGAAGACCAAGGTCTCCATAGGCCGTCATAGTGTGGGTCACCATGCTGCATTGTTGTATTGTCTACATTATGGTGGCCACTACACTTGAATTGCACTCATGCTTTCCATCAGGCAGACGAGAGTCAGTTTGGCAGGCTCATACTTAATAAAAAAATGCCTTCATTCCTGCCAAACATGCTAATATATTTCTTTTTTTGAAAAAGTCTAAAACTCAATTTTTGTTCTGGAAGTATGATGTCTATGGTAGTAGATTATCACAATCTGTAATAGACAACACGTATTGCATTTACACCCTAGACAGGCAGAAAGACTAACTTGTGTCGTTACTACCTACGTCTTAGTCGGTTTGATTCCGACACCATTTCAAAGTTACGATTTAAAAAGAATCAAATAAACCATACTTCTATAGTACTTACAGAGCCAAAGCATAAATTTGTTGCAATAGATTAGCCAACACCTGCGAACTTTTTTCACATGTGTTTCGCGCGCTGGCGTTCGCCTGTCTCTTTTCCTCCAGGGTGTTCTTGAGTGATTCGATGCTGTCTTGCTGTTTGTACAATTTGGCTTGGTGTTTGATGTTTTCTTCCTCTAAAGGATACACATGAGGCGTTAGAAATATATATTGTTAAAATATATACTACTCTCGGTAGCTATTTAAATAGTCATTTTATTACTTTCATACATTTTGTATAACTTACCATAGACAAAAAAAAGTGTTCTGGAAACCTATTTAAAAGGTCTGCAATTTTTGTTTATCCCTGTTTTCCAATTACAGCACTAGAGCGCATTATGCGGCATAATGCTTAACTTTGAATGATTCAACTACAGCAACGCTTCGCACAATCGAGCACTCTCAAAAGTAGTGTTTTTGCGTGATGCGTGCAATCGATACCAACTGTGACAAAAATTAACAAGTGTTTTTTCTTTAAGGTGGCATTGATCAAAATGTTTTATTTATATATTATCGTTAGTAATATTATTTATTGTTGAAAAAATTTTTAAAGCTTTCGTTTCGTTGCAGTTTTTTCGAAATAATCAAAGTTAATTCAAACTGTGTTAAAAAAATAAATATAAGTATGGATGAAGGTAGAACTCATTTAAAAAAATTACTCAAATCAAACAAATGTTAATGTAATTATCAAAATCCAAATTACTTAAAATAACCGTAAATAGTTTTCAACCAATTTTTATGTATACCACTTTGCTTACAAATTAATGAGGTTATTGCTAACTCTGAATATTTTTTTTTTTCAACACTGAACTTAGCGCACTCTGCTGGTGCATTTGAAAACTAATTCACGTTCCAATTAAGCTTCAGCATAATTCAGCATTGTGCGCCAATGAGTCGCACTATGCTTTGTAATTGGAAAACAGGGTATCTATATTTTCAATTATTCTGATTTTAATGTCTTGGTTACGTGATAGGTGTATGGCACATGACGTCGGCTGAAGACCCTTTTGAGTCAATAGTAAAGTACCCTCCGATTGTCTTACTGTCTTAAACTATAGCCGATATTACATAGCCAATGTAACTGTAATGTATTAATATATAGTGTTTGCATGACTAAATGAGAATGTGGCTGTAATACCTGATTGTGCAACCCACATTCAAATAAAGATTGATTGATTGATTCATTATAGGTTTCCCGATCTCAGGTTTCGGGTCGGTTGTTGGAGTGCCGATCAATATAGGTTTAGACGGCCATATTTGAATATGTCAAATAAATGGGTAGTTTTAACTTACCAATATTATCTTTCAGCAGTTTTACGCTGTCGCCCAGATTTTTCAGCTCAGTGTTAACTTCGTTAATATAGTTGAAGAGGGCATAGTTCTCCTCCTCGCGGCGAGTGAACTCCTGGATCAGCTTGTCTACATCCTCTTCTCCGGCAAACTCCTACAGAACAACAAATTATAAAAATACAATCGCATTGAGAAAGAAATTCGTCCTTTTTTGAAGTCGGTTAAACAGTTTTAGACATTGTATTGATATTTCTGTGATCTATATAAGATAAATTAAATTAATCTTGCTTTTATAGCACAAGCTCTGCTTAAAAACTAGAAACTAGATGGCGTTGTATGTTAGACATCAGAAGACATAAATTTGTTGTAAAAGTTGCATATTTAGCATCGTACTTTGATCGATCAAGACATTCAATTCCTTCTTTTACACATGATCTTAATTTATTACATTTTCTTCTACGACGTTTTATAACTGCATGACGCTGGAAAAGTCGTGTCCAAAAGCTATTAAGTTAATAATTTTTTTCAAAACGCATTTACCCTAATGGTATCCAATATGTTGACGTAATTATTATACGCCCTCATTTCCTCCTCCTGCTGTTCAAGTTTCTTGGCCTCCGCCTTCGCATCGGCAGCTGTGAGTCTTACAGTACCCTTGGTGCGAAGGAACTCTTCGAGCTTCATGCTGTGGTCTAGCTGACGCTGCAGTTCACGTACTTCCTACAGAAAGATGAGAAGAAAATCTTTAAAACTAGTGCTTAATATGAAAAGAAAGCTTTTAAGAACTACTGCTGTTCATCGGGCTTTGTTTTTTAGTGGGATAAGCGGATGGTCACCTGTTGGTAAGCAGCTACCATCGCCCAGGAACATCTGCAACGTTGCTGCTTTTTCAGTACCTCCCCAAACAATCCGAGGAAGGAGTTGGACTTCGGTAATCCTACTCACACAGAAAAAAGCAATGCAGAAAGCATTTGTGTCCACAAAGCTCATGGCTCTTCCATGAATTGTCGAAGATGTGCATATATTGGCAAAAGCTTTACAAAAGACTGGAATAGTACAACAGTGAATGACGGTAGTATGGACAGTATGTAATAAAATTACACAGAACTTGAATTTTCAAATAAGATCAAGTTACCAAACAATGCTTTCTGTAGTCCATGGCTGACTTCTCCTTGAGCGCATCAAGCTTCGAGCACCACTCTTCGCGTTGGTCGTACGTCGTGATGGCTTGCTCTAATAATTCGATGATCATGGCTTTGCCATCCATGAGCCGCTTAATTTGATTCTTCCAAAGATTGTTAAAAAATTGACTGGAAGAAAATGCAATGAGGAGTTTTAGTTATTCGAGTAAATAATTTATGTGTTTTTGACAGTGAGAGAGCATTGATGATGGGTAAGCCGTGGGAGAGCCAGGCTTCGACATGAATGGGCCGCGGCTAGACCGAAGTGATACCACGGCCTCACAGAAACCTGGTGTGAAATAGCGCTTGCGCTGTGTTTCACAGAGTGAGTGAAGATACCGGAGGCCCATATCCCAACCACATCCCCCATCCCTTTCCCCACCCCCCAAAGGTCGGCAACGCACTTGTGACGCCTCTGGCGGGTTGCGGATGTCCATGGGCGGTGGTAATCGCTTACCCCCGTTTTACTTACCCTCGTTTGCCCCCTATACCATAAATAAATGAAGACAGGTGCCCGATCCTATATACTATTTTGCCCTTATACCCTAAAAAAGTCTGCAGGTTTTAACATGGTTGAAAATAGTCTGTGTGTATTTCGTAAGGCTGTATTTTAGGACAGTCTCATCGGTTCCGTGTTGTACATGATCATCATCAGCCTATCGCAGTCGGACATAGGCGTCTTCAATTGCACGCCACTTGGACCTTTGTTTATTTTATTTTTTGTGCGGAAATCCCCTCAGATGCCACCGACTGGTGGCTATGTCGGACTCGAATCGACCAAAAACCGTCTCGTGTACTAAAAACCGGCAAACCAGGTGCTCCCTCGAAAGGAAATCCTTGGAACCTCGACGTACCTCGGGCCACCTCCGGTTTGTAGGTCTATGTCCGGATTGCACCTGAATGGTAAATTATTCTTAGGGGCGAAACTATTTACAGTCTTTAACAGTTCACAGTTCCCTGAAATTATCAACAAGTTGACTGGAACTAATACAAAATTTTGAAAAAAAAAATAACTAAAACTGTTAGGTACATACCGATCCCGAAGGAGTCTGTCTATCTCTACTCTCACGGCATAGTTTTCGCTATTGACAGTATTAAACTTCTTCATAGCAGTATCCAGACGGTTTTCTAGTTGACTGATCACCATTTGATTGTTAAGAGCGTTGATAGTGTCCTGAATTAATAAAATATTTTAGTGTAATAAAATTGTACAAGTAACTAGTACCTAGAGATGAGTTTTTGTTTCAAAATTAGAAAAGGGTTTTTTAATGGAATTGAGGGCAAACGAGCAGACGTATCGCCTGATGGTAAGCGATAACCGCCGCCCACGGACAATCGCAACACCAGAGGCGTCACAAGCGACCTTTGGGGGGGAGGAGGAGGATGGGGGAGGGGTTGGGGCATGAGCAACCTATATCCTCACTCACTCGGTGAAAAACAGCGCAGGCGCTGTTTCACACTGGTTTTCTGTGAGGCCGTGGCACCACCCTGGTCGAGCCGGCCCATGCATGCCGAAGCGTGGCCCTCCCACTGTAAGTAAATTTTGTCATTATATCGTCACAGAATAACTGGTGTAATTCCATAAGTCTTACCGTATCAAAGGCCGTGCCCTTAGACCGTAACGCTTTAATCTCCTTCTGCACTTGTTTCAGCAAGAAATCCAGCTCTTTGATATTGCCTCTGTGTTCTTTTACTTCTGTAGCGAACTTCTCGTGTTCTTTTAGAAGAGCTATCAGTTTCTCTCGCGTATTAGAGTTCTTTAGGAGGTTTGAGGTACTTTTTGTGAACTGGAAGTACGAATAAATAATAATGTCGATCCTACTTACCTAGTCAAGTTGACATTTACAAACTTTAATAGTAGAAAACTAATAAATGAATACGAATGACGTCATCTCAACGCCAAGTCAACACTGTTTTTTAAATTATGGACTAGCCATAATTACTCTACTCTACCCGAAGGAAAGCAAAAGCAGAATCCGAGAATGGTGGGCATGGTGCCTCATTGCGAATGTAGACAATGCAACAAACAATGCAGCATGGTGACCCACACCATGGCGGCCTTGTGGTGCTTTTGCATCGTTGGGCCTCCGGTCATGCACTCACTAACGAAACACGACAGCACGAACGCTGTCATTTGATCGTTGTCATTTATCTTCTGTGCGAGGGTAATACCAGTATATTAGCCAATATTATATAGCCTAAAAAAAAGCCGTTAGAGTTTGTAGAAAAATAATCGACGAGAAACACTCGCATCTTAACTAAGAGGGTTGCTCTCAGCCCAATGATGAAAGCCAGCCCAATAAAAAAATAAAATGTTAATGAATTCAAGCGGCTTATTAGTTACAACAATTACTAATTTCGAATATTTTAAGCTGCTTTTATATTATTGGTAACAGTTTACGTATGTTTTCATAGTTTGCCTATTGTTCGGTAACTGAACAGACCTTTAATTCCAACATAATCTTCTCAAGATCGCTGTTTAGTGAGTTGATGATGTGCTTCTGCATTCTGAGCGTGGGCTGCACGCTCGTCATTACCGTGGCTCGGTCTATCTCCATTACTCTGAACTGGAAGTAACATGATAAATGAGTAGGTATATTACGTAATTTATGTAAATACTGGTAAGCTGATGTTCTTTTTTTATGTAAGTGCCTGGTGGAACTTACCTACTCCTGGTGGAAAGCAAAAGCAGAATCCAAGAGTGGTGGTCACCATACTCATTGCGAATGCAGACAATGCAACAATGCAGCATGGTGAGCCACACCATGGCGGTCTTGTGATGCTTTCGCATCATTGGGCCTCCGGTCTCGCACTAACCAACGAAACACGACGAGTATAGGTTGTATTTGAACGAGGTTTAAGTGTCTACAATCTTCCTTATCCTTAAGAAATAGCTTCGAGCTCTACTCTTTCAAAACTTACAGTAAACTGTGTGTATTATACTGTGTAAATCAGAATCAGTAAACTGTGTGTATTATACTGTGTATACTATTCGTTTAATAAACTCGTTTGAATAGTGTTTCAATGGATATCAAGATTCTGACATATCCGAATCAGATCCGAATCACGGAGACGCTCACGGTATCATGCCACTAGCGGTCACCTATTCAGGTACTAACCGCGTCGTCGTTGCTTACCGTCGGTGATTATTTCTAATCACCGAGTGCAACTGGGCTATGAGCGCCTCTGATTAAACTAATAAGATCTTGTACATAAAATATAAATTAATAAAAAATACACTTACCTGTCTTTGTAGCTTCGACAGTTCATCCTCGGCGATCCTTTCCATCTCCATGTCGTCCGCTGGTGCCGCCAAGTTCATTGTTTAATTGTATTTTTAAAAATTCTACCTGAAAACTGGTTATTATTGAGGTAGCAATAATATATAAAGTTTTACAGCTGTTTCGTCCTGAGTTCGTAATGTTGGATCGATGAAGTCGCTATGTTACTAAGTTACACTTATTTTAAAATATGAATTGTCATAAGTTAAAGTATACCTACTTAACGAGCCCTAAAGAACATTATCTTGTCTGTAAAGAGTATTTTTTCTCTATTTTAATCATAACATAAATAAATTGATTTCATTTAAGAGCGGTGCTGTTATCAAGTCGTCTCGATAGATGGCGCTGGTTTAATTTCAGCTACGTCGAAGTCGAACAAACCGTTAATTACCTGTTTTTTAAATAAAAAAAACTTGAGAGGTGTCTAGAGACACCCAGATGGAACGAAGTTATAGTTATAGTTTGTACCTCAGTAGTCGATGCTTTAGTTGTATGTCGTTACACTTTTTCCGTGTAGCCCCCTTTCGCAACGCGCCATAAGGAACTTCGTTCAGAAAAAGGTTTATGTTGAATCAGTAATCTACTAATTTATTAGTTTACTAAGATATTATCAACCGACTTATTTTCAATCGAGTAACTTCAAAGGAATTTTTATTACGAGAATTTAATGACTTTTAATAATATAACTAGTAGGCAAATATCTCCTATCTCAGGAGAAGTATATGTCCAACAGTGAACTGTTAAAAGCTTTAATGATTATGATGAATGCCTTTTAATGGTAGCGAGCGAGCGAGTAACGCCGCGGGACAAAGTTAGTCTAAAAAAAGTTGCCTAAGTTACTCCCTGGATCATCAACTACCTGCCAGTGAAAGTTCCGTCAAAATCAGTCCAGCCGTTCCAGAGATTACCCGGTACAAACAGACAGACAAAAAAAATTTTAACTACATTTTTTGGTTTACCGTGTGTACATACATATGCATTTAGTAAAAAGCGGTTATTTTAATATTACAAAGAGACACTCCAATTTTATTTATTGGTATAGACTAGCTGAACCCACGGTTATAGTTGTAACGCGGGTAACGCCGCGGGACAAAGTTAACCTAAAACAAAGTAGCCTAAGTTATTTCTTAGATGATCAGCTATTTGCTAGTGAAAGTCCCGTCAAAATCGGTCTAGCCGTTCCAGAGATTACCCGGAACAGACAGACAGACAGACAAAAATTGTAAAAAAAATTGTTTTGGTACTTGTACCGTGTATGCATACATATTAGTACATAGTATTTATAAATAGTGGTTATTTTAATATTACAAACAGACACTCCAATTTTATTTATTTGTATAGATGTCTTGAACTATGTCCTCATTTTTTCAGACTAGCTTTGTCCCGCGGTGTTACTCGCTGTACGACAATAACCGCGGGTAACTCCGCGGGGTTCAGCTAGTACCTATATAAATTTCTAATGGTAAATGGCCCCACCCCTTTCTACTCCACCAAATCGTTGTGGGCTCAAATTCCACACAAGATAACAATTTGTTATATACAAATTGTTGTACTATGTCTTTGTGTTTGTGTCCGCTTCTTGTATGTTCGTAATATCTCTACGACACAAAATATATTCCTCATACGGGAGTTCTCTTTTAACAAGAAAGAAATCACTTAGCAATGGTTTTCTATGACATCATGGTAAGCCCTCCATTCAGCCTTTTCATATGTGCTAAAAAGCGTGTCTCTCCTGCCTTTAACGCATGACAGTTATAGAAAATGGGTTATTAATAGATGATGTATATATACGTTTGAACCCTTTCTTTAAACCAACTAACGAAAAAGTTTAGCTTCGAACCACATGGTCTGGCCCGATTGATGTTGATAATATCAATAAACTTTGAACTAAGCTCTCCTCTGGGCGATCGATTAAAAACAAATGAGTACTTATTGTGTTGTCCATGTTGCAGAGAACGTATGCATTTTATGTTCAGGAGGAGTGAAGAGGTTGTTAACAATAGGTACCTAATAGTGTTAAGGCACAACTTGGGGCTTAGGTTTACATCACCCTGTCAATGGCACCTTTGTGCCGACTTTCCTGTTATATCGACCTTATTGAAATAACATACATTCGTTCCCTTTTTGCCGTCTTTTCAAACTTGGTGCTTCTATGCCGACTTTTTTAATGTTACTAAAATTTGTTACCGTTTTAAAATTTTTACAATCAGAGAACTATTTTTTTTTTGTACACTGATGAACAAAATATTTGTTAACTTCTTTTAAATGAGTAATTCACTTCTAGGGAAGCTCGATAAACGAACTATATTCAAAAATGTGGTTAGTTGCGGTTTAATTAAACTAAATTTTTATGTAAATAAATAGATGAACTAATTGAACTGTATATTTTGATGTGATTTTGCCTGTGTTTCTTCGAATAACTGACAAAAAGCCTCAAGAATCTCAGTTAGACTTTTAAGTTTTTTCATGTTGTGTTACAATCGTATTAAAATTGATTATTTTCCAAAGGCGTATGCAGAGATATTAAACATCTATGTAAGAGGGTTAATCGTACCTATAATCTATACCAGGGGTTCCCAATCTTTTTCAGCCTACGGCGCACTTTCAAGATTACAATATTGTCACGGCACCCCCCCCCCCCCCCCCCCGTACCTAACCATTACACATAGATAGTATCAAAATATATGCTATATATGCTTTTTGCAAGGCACAAAAATTTAAACATCCACGGTAAAAACCTTATTTCTTTATTATACAAAATCAGAATTGCAACAAAATATCTACGAAAGAAACTTAAGAAACACAAAAATAACAAATTTCTCAATAATAGTAGACGTGAGCCTGGTATTCTGCGCCCAGTTTTTCGAAGCGTGGGATAAGGTTTGAGACGGCCACTCCCATTTCTTGCCCCACCTTAATTCTTGAGCAATATTTGTTCTTGATTACGGCTACTGCTAAAAATCCAGCTTCACACAAATATGACGTTGCAAAGGAAATGAAAATGTTGAAGGTTTTGAAGTTAACTTTAGCGCTGCGTCGCATCGTATCGCTATGGATTCGCGTGTCACCGCCTAAGAGTACATTCTTATTGTACTGAAAATCACCGCGTCGGATCGCATTACAAAATGTAATTCGCTTCGCGTTGAAACTTCTACGTAGGACAAGGCCTTAAGAACCTATGATGCGAGCGGTCAAAATATTGTTGCGGTATGGATACCCGCAAATAATTAACCCTTTCGGATAATGATAGAAGACCGACTCGCGGCGCACCTCGCTACTTCCTGCGGCGCCCCAGGGCGCCGCGGCGCACACTTTGGGAACCCCGGATCTATACTAATATATAAAGCTGAAGAGTTTGTTTGTTTGTTTGTTTGTTTGAACACGCTAATCTCAGGAACTACTGGTCCGATTTAAAAAATTCTTTCAGTGTTAGATAGCCCATTTATCGAGGAAGGCTATAGGCTATATATCATCACGCTAAGACCAATAGGAGAGGAGTGCCAATGAAAAATGTTTCGAAAACGGGGGAAAATTATCACGCGACGGGCAACAGAAGACGCAAACGAGGTTGCGTGGGTCGGCTAGTTTAGTTATATGTACGTAATAAGAAGTAAGTAAGCTTTAAGCCTTTTTTTGCTAAGTTGGAAAATCCCTTCGAATCGCCGGTTCGTTCCTTCGAGAGTTTATGGCGTTTCCAATATAAACCAACATCAAGTGATGCCCAGCTTCAAGCGCCCCGCCCTACGCCCTACCTCAGTATACAAGAAGTACATATTCAGTATTCTTAGATTAATAAGGCTCTACTTTAAGGAGGACTCAGGATGGTTGTTGTAAAATATAAGCCTTAGTTCGGGAAAACTCTAAACATCCTAAAGTCAATCGATTCAATATCGACGTTGCGGTCCATACAAATAAGATAAAATCATTTCGCGATGAAATCAAGAAGCACCTGAAAGATGGTGTTGAATTATCAAAGAGAATGGAAGAAAACTTATTAAGACCCCTTAATAATTTGGTAAAAGCCTAGAAAGGTGATGATTTTGGTAAGCCACGCTTCGGCATGAATTGGCCGGCTCGACAGACAGAGTGATACCACGGCCTCACAGAAAACCGGTGTGAAATAGCGCTTGCTTGCTTGTATCCTCACTCACTCGGTGAACGGCTTCACCGAGTGAGTGAGGATATCGGAGGCCGATATCCCAAACCCTCCCAATATCCCTTTCCCCATCCCCCAAAGGTCGGCAACGCACTTGTGACGCCTCTGGTGTTGGTCCATGGGCGGCGGTAATCACTTACCATCAGGTGATACGTCTGCTCGTGTGCCCCCTATATCATAAAAAAATATCAATTGTATTGGGTTTAATTTCTAAGGTAATAGTAATAAGTTGTAGTGTTAACCATAGCGTATTTATGTTATGAAATACGCCATGGTGAAAACAACTACTTCTTGCAGGTCATTATCACTTTCGGTATCTGTAGAATAAGTAGTCGCTTCTACTGTATCGAATTTTGGGTTCGAATTCCAGTTATGACTATTTTGATTATTATTAAAACATCGTTGTGCGACTTACAAATCCTTGTAACAAGCCCACGTTACCTTGTTATCGTTTAATGGATGTTTGTAAAGTGGCCTGTAAATTAAATTGCCTATGACGGTTTTTTAAATAAAAGAAGTTCTTAACAACACTGTGATGCATTTATCTTCACGCTAAAAATGTTAATGACAGCAAAAACCATCAAAAAGAATCCGAGTTATTTTTTATCTGTTCGAAATATAAGTAGCTCGCCAAAAATTTTTTTAACAGTCTATAACTCGATACTCACGTCAAGGTCCACTTTTTTGAGCTGGTAATAAAAAATCCAAATTTTATAGGATCAATATGAGATCACTTCCTGAGATTTACCAACAATAAAAATAAATTTCGACATTTTGTTTCACCACTCTCTTTGCATTACCTTGATGATGTATACCTGTCCTTATCGCGCATAGAGGTTTAGCTGGTACAATTTCTTGTTGTCTCTTTTTACCGCACGTGTTGATTTGAGTCAAAGATTAGATTGTAGAGGTGTATACATTCTGTTTGTTTTGTGTAATGTTGTCCGTGTAAACAAACTATTTGAAGTTGCTTTTTAGTTTACAGTGTAAATAAAACGTTAATGCAATGAATGAAGATTTTTTGTTTTATAAATAAATAGTACAGTTGATGTAAAATCGGGTTACTAGCTACCGTGTTCTTGAAATAGAAGAGTAACATTTTCAAATAAATACAGGGTAAGATAAGCTACGGTTTAGAGTTATAGATCAAAGGAAAATGTAATTCACTGTTCTTGCCCGATTATATTATTTTAATCGTTGACTTTTTACGATACTTCAAAAATTATTAGTTTGGGTTCAACCATTTAATTTTTTTTTCAGCTTTATCTTAATTGCTAAATTTACTTGTTATTATTTAACTTTGCAAACTACTGACTTAATTAACATTTAGAAATGGTCAGGTAATAGGTATATAACACACAGTTATTCAATACAATAGTAATAAATATTAAATACCATTGCAATATTTGTAATTAAGGAAGATTAGCAAATAATAATGACATCCAAATTAATATTGTACACGACTGTTCTACTTTCTCTCTAACATATTGTATAATTTTTAAAAGTTACATTGTACCTAATCACCTGTCTCACACTTGGTATAATCTATGATCGACGCGGGCTGTTTCACCTCGAAGGTTTCGCAGGCAGTCTGTTGTGTTCGCCCCGTTGTCGAGGCAACTTCTGTGTGCCGGTCTGCCGTTCGCGAGTGTATCGACATAATATTGTACAGTGCAGTGACGTGCTTGTGTGCCAGTGAACCGGAAATGTTACCTTTGTGATACTCTAACACGTTATAATGGCATTAAAAAAGGATTTCGACATACACAGGAATATATTTAAAATTAAACTTCCAAAACCAACCAAACTTCAAGACGCGATCGAGAAAATATTTAAAAAGAATAACTACACCAAAATAGTGCAAAGTTAAAGTACTAACATTTTAGCAAAAGACTCGTCAGATTAAATGGCCGGTGAAGTTAGTGCAAATATTTGTAGAAGTAGAAATAGAAATAATAAGCCAGAACCACCGGATCGGAACATATCATCACCGAGTTTTATAACTGATGAAACTGAATTTGTTGGCAGCGGAGACATAAGAGCTTCAACACCAATTAACAGACATAGAAGGAGTCGTAGCAAGAGCGCTGGGAGGGGTACACCGATACCTTTGAGTTTGTCTGACGAACATTTTTTTGAGGATTTAGAGGCGTATGTACGAGAGATGTCGACTGTGAGACAGACGACAACAATGGACGCAGCACAAGAACAGGACATATGGTCGCAACTACAGCAGAAGGAGTCAGATTTGCTCCTGGCTGCAGAGCTTGGTAAAGCTCTTCTGGACAAAAATCAGGAGCTGAAGAAGGAACAGGAGCGCGTCACGGAAGAGTTCTCCAAAAAACTTGAGGTGAGTTAATCAATTTCACTATTTGATTGTGTTTCGAGCACGCGAGTCTTGCACCAGTACATTTTGCGATCGTACGCAATAAGTCCCAAAGAATTTCGGACTTTATGATTATCTTATTAAGGTTTAATTATAATATTATTGTATTGGTCTATTTTTTAAAAGAGTGACTAGTCTGTTGTGCAATTTATGTGCTTTGTTTATGTCCTTTCGTTGGCGGACGAGTTTCATTTATTTTATTGAAACGAAACGTAATATTTGACGTCCACTGACTGTGACGCTTTCGTTAGTTATTAATTTCTGATTCTTTTTTTGACTTGTGATATTGTTTGACATAATTTATACATTACTTATATAGTTTTAATCATTACGTTTTACTTTCATTCGTTATAAGATTTCATTTTTAGACGAATAGAGGATTTTGTTTCATCGTAGCTACGTGTGATCTAGGCGGATGAAATGTATTATTTAAACGTTGTTTTTTAACTTCCTCGATTATAAAATTAATTAAGAATGCTTGGTTCATTTCATTGTAAGAATTAGAATGTATGTACGTCACTACTGGTTTCTTTATTTCTGTTTGGTAACATTGAACAATTGATGACAACAAAGGTTTTAAATTATGATTACTTCAATATTTATATTTACGTTTATGGAATTATTTCATTGAAAGTAATATTCGTAGGTAGTTTATTACTTTAGTATTTACAGAATACCCTCACATTACATTTTCTACAAACGCAGAAAAGGATAATGCAAGTTGTAAATTACAGAATTAGCTATATTTTTGAAATAAGTCTAGAGCCGTTCTGATGCAGTTTTCGGATAAGTACTAAAGATTCTTTTAAATAAAACTTATGGTAGTAAAAACATTGGCAATTTGTTTTTTCTAAGACATCGTAATGCACTGGCCTGGTGGTTTACGCTGTCGCCGCGGCGCTTTCCATTGCACCAAGTGTTGTGGGTTGAAATCCCACACGGGACAACACTTTGAGTGATCAACAAATTGTTGTTCTGATTCTGGCTGTTCTTTGTGTTCGTTTCATGTATGTTTGTAAAGTTCACCGCGACACAGGATGTAAATTCCTAATGCGAGAGTTCTTTAAAAAATATAGAATAAGTACTATAGCTAAAACTTAAACTAATGATCTACATACCTTCTTGTCGTGTATTTCGTTTGAGTGAAGCTCTTTGAAACTCTATAGTAAAAAAAAACCTGTATGCAGTATACAGGTACTCACCTATATATTAGTTCAAATAATTTTATTTTAAAGCGCCCAGAGGAGTTACGTATAAATAAATTTAACAGCACCATCTAGCGTAAACTAACGTTACTATTATAATTGAATGCAAAGTAATGCTTCATATTAATTACGCAAGGATTTTATGAATTGAATTGAACTGTTTAGATTTAAAAGATAGACTCTGTAGATGTGTTTAACATATTGTTTTACTAGATCGTGGTAAAGAGTAGCCTATGTCTTTCCTGAAGAATCAAAGTATCTCCATGACAAATTTCATTGAAAAGGGTGCAGCGGTTTAGATATGAAAGCGTAACGTAGCGTAAAAGATCGTCAGACAGAGTTACTTTCGATTTTATTAAATTAGTATGGATAGTATGGATGGATACATACATAAAGTAAGTCTTAAAGATAAAAAAATAATAATAAATTAAGAAATTTGACAAGTACTAAGTTAGCCTGAATACTATTTTTGACAATTTAAAAATACTTATACCTAGTTGAATTAATTTCAATAAACAATAACATATTTTAATCTATACTAATATATAAAGCTGAAGAGTTTATTTGTTTTTTTGAACACGCTAGTCTCAAGAGCTACTGGTCCGATTTGAAAAAATCTTTCAGTGTTAGATAGCCCTTTTATCGAGGAAGGCTATAGGCTATATATCATCACGCTTAGACCAATAGGAGAGGAGCACCAATGAAAAATGTTTAAAAAACGGGGGAAAATTATCACGCGACGGGCAATAGGAGACGCAAATGAGGTTGCGTGGGTCTGCTAGTTAATCAATATAATCAACGATGTTAAAAATGTCTCGTCAATAGTTGTACATCGTCAGTATTATCATCATCGTACCTCCACTGCATAGGCCTCTTCTTGAAAAGAACGACTCATATATAAAGCTGAAGAGTTTGTTTGTTTGTTTCAACACGATAATCTCAGGTCCGATTTGAAAAATTCTCCCAGTGTTAGATAGCCCATTTATCGAGGAAGGCTATAACCTATATATCATCACGCTTAGACCAATAGGAGCGGAACACCAATGAATAATGTTACGAAAACAGGGGGAAATTATTACGCTAGGGCAATAGGAGACGTAAACGAAGTTGCGTGGGTCAGTTAGTCTATAGATATAATAATACCGTGCACTTATTACGTAGCGTCGTGTATGTACGTCTTTGTTAGAAACGTATTGTCTTCAATATTTAGCAATTACTTCAATTTCAATATGAATGAACGGCTTCTGTAAACAAACACCATTGTTTTATTTCTTTTAGTGTATTTAAAAGATAATTGGTACATATATTTATTCATAACGTACTAGTATTACCCAATGTTTTTCTGTGAGACGCATATCTATACTAATATATAAAGCTTGAGAGTTGTGCCATGAAGTCAAAAATACACCATTCCGTCTTACAACTGTTAGGTACATACCTTGAGATAAAAAGTATTTCTTGATAAAATAAAAACGAATTGATACCCGGTGATGGACCGATAAATAACAATTGCAGATTTAACTGACGTACATTTTTGTTCAACCCTGAATTATTCTATACTAGTTGCTGCCCGCGGCTCCGCCCGCGTATATGTCGGTTATCGCGGCAAATAGTAGCCTATGTGTTATTCTGATTTATAAGCTATATTACTGTAAAGTTTCATCCAAATCCGTTCAGTAGTTTTTGCGTGAAAGAGTAACAAACATCCATCCAAACATCTATCCATCCTTACAAACTTTCGCATTTATAATATTAGTAGGATTAGACTAGCCGACCCACGCAACCTCGTTTGCGTCTCCTATTGCCCGTAGCGTGATAATTTTTCCCCGTTATAGTAACATTCTTCATTGTTGCTCCGCTCCTGTAGGTCTTAGCGTGATGATATATAGCCTATAGCGTTTCTCGATAAATGGGCTATTTAACACTTTTTTCAAATCGGACCAGCGGTTCCTGAGATAAGCGTGTTCAAACAAACAAACTCTTCAGCTTTATATTATTAGTATAGATAGAACGCAAAATGGCGACGGACTTGTTCGCTATCGCTTGTATATGATACGTTTTATCAACAATTGAGATGCTTTTGGTCTTAACATACCTTTA
Organism: Spilosoma lubricipeda; assembly: GCA_905220595.1. Lineage (NCBI taxonomy): Eukaryota > Metazoa > Arthropoda > Insecta > Lepidoptera > Erebidae > Spilosoma > Spilosoma lubricipeda. The sequence continues at coordinate 15,551,235 of HG992293.1, read as the reverse complement.
CCTGTTCTTGATAACCTTTGTTACCCAACTGCGGCAGAAAGGAGGATTATATTTGTAGAGAGTAAGTATGCATTTGGCTTTGGTATGCTAGTTGGATAAACGACTGCAACGATTTCGGCATTTGAAGTACCTATCGTGAGATTCGTTTTAATTGTGAAAATGACACTGGTTTATAGAAACTTTAAAAACGATTTTTATCCTATAGGTTTACTCGATAAATTACCTATCCAACATTAAAAGTAGACTATTTCATGTGTGCCAAACTGACAAACTCTTATGCTTTATAAAATTATTTTAAATACCTATCATTAATATCGTTTTTAAATTTTTAGCAATGGCAATGTTCAAAATATCAATATTATTTTACCACAAATGTTGTATTTCTACCATTTGGCGCGTAATCTGTTAGAAAATTGCGGCACGTGTAACATAAAACATTGCACAAAAGAAAATACAATGTTTGTCAAGTTCAACCATTTCTTATTATTAGTCACAATTTTCGATGTCACAACACTAGGTTCTGCGTTTAAAACCGTTTGAAATAACGATTTGTGATTTAATTTGAATTTTTACGTCATGCAATGCAATTGACAAATCATTCACTTTAAATGTTTTGTTTCGTATAATTATATTTTGTAATAATTAATATCACAAGGTTTTAATAATTACCACATTACCAGTTATTCAGAAGTAATTAGACGAGACTGTTTAAATGAGGCAATTTGGAGTATTTTCTCAATGACAGGTGGAAGTCGATCATAATTGGGACCGTAGCCAATGCCGGTCACCACATTGTGATAATTCCTGCAACTCCCGCAACACATCTCGCAAATAAGATTGCAAAGCCGCGGTATGAGTAATTTGCAAAGCCGCATGTCAATATTTTCTAAATTTAACGAAAGGACGAAATAATTTACTGATATCTGCATTGCAATATATTTAAACATCTAAATTGTTCAACTTTTTATTAAAAACAGTATTACAACTTGCATTTATTATCTCATAGTCTTATCGAAGATATTTTACAATGTAAAAGTTATTAGATAAATGTCATCTTGCACCAGTAAGTTGAGACTTCGACATGACATGTGCTTTCCTCGAGGCTTCCGATTTCCGCTATGTAACGCCCAATTCAATTAGTTAAGCTACACTGTGGTAAAATAAAAGTAATAAAACCGACCATAGTGAAGAGTAATAACTGGTTATTGCATTCGTAGTCCAATTGTCTAACATGCAACATTGGAAATTGGCGCGTTTAATGCCTGCGTTTAATGTAAAATAACTTGGGTGTTTGACATTAAGTTTATTTTTACTTGTATATGACAAAAAGATAAACAAATTATGCTATATTAAGCCGCATCTAATTTTTTTTGTCATGTAAAACTATTGAATATATTTGAAAATTGGTTTTACGTACGCTGTTCCTGATTGTCGACAATTTTATTGAGAAATTTGACATTTGTGTGAGAGAAGCAGCGAGCAAAAATGTATGATACAAAATAAAAAACTTCTAGAAATTTTAGCTAACGTGTAATACACAATCATGGTCTAGATAACGTTGTTTTGTTTCATAAATTATATAAAAAACAAAAAAATATATATACTTGGCCAGGACTATGAAAGTAGGTATAGAATCAAAATTTCAACAGAAAAGAAGTAAAGTAAATTTGAATACTCAAATTAATGACTTAGCTGTATCAAAATACAAAAATAAAACTTTCATCCTATTATCAAAAGTATTTGGAACAGTTCCTCGTTATGATTATTTCTAGAACGAATTCCTTCAAATATAAATAAATGACTATTGTCTGGTAAAACCGGGTCAATAAGTCAATAACTTCTTTACGTACGCTCAGGCTTTAATCACGATTAAAACTAGACACGTTGAACTAACAAAAAGTATTATCTGTTAATGGAAGTGGATTAAAATTTAAAGATTATGGAATGAACAGCTTTTGCTCGTGGCTCCGTCCGCGTGTATAAGCAGTAAATAGTAGCCTGGTATAGTATAGTGGCATGGTATATTTCATTTAAATCGGTCAGCGGTTAAGCCGTGATAGCCTATCAGACAGACGGACAGAGCTACCTTCGAACTTAAATTATAATATTGGTATGGATGATTATTATCTATTCTAGGCACAAACATAATATATCTAATACTAGCTGAACCCCGCGGTGTTAACCGCGGTTATTGTTGTACCGCGAGTAATACCGCGGGACAAAGTTAGTCTCAAAAAAGTAGCCTAAGTTACACCCTGGATCATCAGAAAGTCCCGTCAAAATCCGTCCAGCCGTTCCAGAGATTACCCAGAACAAACTGACAGACAGGCAAAAATTTTTTTACTACATTTTTGGTATATGTACCGTGTATACATACATATGCATTTAGTAAAAAGCGGTTATTTTAATATTACAAACAGGCACTCCAATTTTATTTATTTGTATAGATTGATTCTACACTGTTCTGCCAAGGACGTCAGTAGGGTTGCCAGGTAGGCGGGAATAATTGGAATTCTACTAAGAAGTCAAATTAAGTTTTTATTTTTTTTCCTTTACCATAGACATTGTTCACCCGGTAGATGATGTGTGTAAGAGCTGAATGGGAGCGAACTTCGCAGGACAACAGCTTTGACAAGTAGGAAATCTTGAAACAAATACGACACCAACTCGTCAGGTCTGCGTGCTTTAGTAGGACAAAACCTAAGTACAGTAAATTTAAGAGTCTTTTACCTATCAAAGTGTATGCTGGTTTTCATTCTAAATAGCGGAGTGTTAATTTATTTAATTTTAGAATTACAACTCTTGAGCAAGTGACGTGCAATATGATGTCATATCACAGATAAATAATCATCCTTTAATATTGTCGAAGAATCATAATACGGGTTAGATTATCTTTGCGATAATATAGCACCTTGTTAATGATAACACTAAGTAAGTATAATCAAAAGCAATAAAAGATTATAAAAATAACCAAAAAGAGACTGAATGATAAAATTGACTGATGTACTGAAAATGTCGCTCAAACTTAAATATAGGTAATTCGCCATTATAGAAATCGATTGTCGATGGATGTATTTATTTATGAGTAGCTTTTGCCCGCGGCTCCACCCAGGTGTATGTAGATTATCACGATAAGAAGAGCCTTTGTCCTTCATTAAGAATGATAGTATCTATGGCAAATTTCATTGAAATCGGTGCAGCGGTTTTACCGTGAAACCTTAACAGACAGACAGAATAACAGGTTTAGAATTTAAAATATTGATATGGAAGTATGAATTCGTCAATTTGGAAAGCCGATTATCTATGAAAATGTATCACACACACACACAATACACAATTGTAGCTATTATGTGCCGATCTTTAACTATATATTTTTTTTCAGACAGACATCTAACACACAACGCGATCTAGTCCCAAGCTAAGCAGAGCTTGTGTTATGGGTACTAGACAACTGATATGAATACATATATACTTTTTTTTTGTAAAATACATACATATTATACATAGAAAACACTCAAACTCCGAAACAAATATTTGTAGATCGTACAAACATTTGGTTCGACCCGGGAATCGAACCCGAGACCTCATGATCAGCAGTCGCACACGCCAACCGCTAGACCAACGAGGCAGTCAATGTTTTTTTTTATGGAATAGGCGGGCAAACGAGTAGGCGTATTGCCTGATCGTAAGCGATTACCGCCGCCCATGGACACTTGCAACACTAGAGACGTCATACGTGCATTGCCGGGCTTTTAGGGATGGGGAGGGGAGATAGGGGGAGGGGGTTTGGGTTATGGGCCTCCGGTTACCTCACTCACTCGGTGAAACACAGCGCAAGCACTATTTCACACTGGTTTTAGTGAGGCCGTGGTATCCATGCCGAAGCGTGGCTCTCCCACGGTAACCACAGACCTGATTGTCGACGGTTTTTACCTGCCTTTCCTACTGACAAACAAATATCTAAGTCAATTTTCTAAGTGCAAAGTATAGTGTTGTATAAATATTTTATTACATGATTATCAGAGATTTTAGGTTTCACCTTTATGGTTTTATTACAATGTGACCTTCCTAGCTTTACCTGCGAAGGGTTAAATATAAAGCCATAAAATTTTGGTATCTTCCTTGCGGTGTTTTCGTTACGAGTTGACGTATTACCGCTAAATTTTTTCATCGGCATTTAGCTGATGTTATAAGAAGTGAAGATTTACCGTGGGAGAGCCACGCTTCGGCATGAATGGGCCGGCTCGACCGAAGTGATACCACGGCTTCACAGAAAACCGGTGGGAAATAGTGCTTGCGCTGTGTTTCACCGAGTGAGTGGGGATACCGGAGGCCCATAAACAGAACCCCCTCCCCCTATATCCCAAAGGCAGGCAACGCACTTGTGACGCCTCTGGTGTTTGCAGGTGTCCATGGGCGGCCGTAATCGCTTACCATCAGGCGATACATCTGCTCGTTTGCCCGCCTATTACAGAAAAAAAAACGTATGAAAAATAAGTGTTCCGTGAAAAATATATACTTTAAGTACAGGTTAGCGAAGGTATTTCGTGTGCGACTGCTGATTGTGAGGTCTCGGGTTCGATTCCCGGGTCGGACCAAATGTTTGTATGATCTACATATAATAATATGTATGTATTTACAAAAAAAAAGTATATATGTATTTGTATCAGTTGTCTAGTACCCATTTTTTTTTTTTTTTTTTTTTTTTTTTTTTTTTTTTTTTTTTTTTTTAACGTGTGGAAACCCCCTCGGGCCGTCACCCCGCCGGGGTTTGCGGCGGGGCGGTGTGTCGGAATCGAACCGACTAAAACCACACGGTGTGCCACTCTGCGCCTGAGACGGGAGGGATCCGGGAACTGCTGTTATTAACACATCCGGACCCCTCCCAGCGCCAGCCCGCACTGAAGCGGGCACCGTCTGCTGGTAAAATTCTCAATTTAGGCAACGTACGGCACACGCGTAGCGTTGCCCCTTCGCGGGTGACCACTAAAGCGGATGGAGGGGAAAACCCGTCCCCACCATCCGCGGCCACACTCAGGGCGGCATGAGGCGCTGATAGGCGCGCCTACGCCGCCCGGTTCGCCGGCGGCGGATCGGGTCCGAGTGGAGGTCGTCCTCCCGGGCCTTCTCCGCCGCCTCCTTCTGCGAAATTACGTCTTCGCAGAAGGCTGCGACCGCGGTAAAACTGCTGTCGCTACCGGCCATGTTGCGAATGATGGCCGGTAGCGAGAGATCTCCTCCGATGACTGCAGTGAGGGCCCGGCGCTGCGACGCCCAAGCGGGGCAAATCGCCAGCGTATGCTGGGCCGAGTCCTCACTGCAGTCGCAGTGGTGGCAGGCGGGACTCAGTTCCCTCCTGGCGACCGAGTGCAGGTACTTTCCGAAGCATCCGTGCCCGGAAAGAACCTGCGTCAGTCGGAAGGAAAGGGTCCCGTGCTGCCGCCCTGCCCACTCGAGGATGACCGGCTGGAGAGCCTCCACGGCGGCAAAGCCAGCGCGTGGAGTCTCCAGCCGGAACGACCAGCGAGCCATCGTGGCTCGACGGGCGGCTTCACGCCACTCGCGTACCTCTTCGGGCGGAGGGCGAATGCCTCTCTCCGCCCGGAATTCAGCCACCCGTCGATAAAAGTTGTCTAGTACCCATAACACAAGCTCTGCTTAGCTTGGGACTACATGGCGTTGTGTGATAGATGTCTGAAATATTTAAAAATATCCGAAATATTTATCACGCCAACAAAACACATTTAAAAAATCGGTTCTACAGTTTTGGAGTTCATTATAAATACGTATAATAGATGTTTATTACTGTCTAACTGTCAGTAAGGTAAGCAGTATTTTTTGGTAAATTCTAGTACTGTACAGTCTATATTAATAAATATAAAACAAAACTAATTAAAACAAAAACGGTTTCGAAACAAGTTTGTATGTAAATGTGTATATACGCAAGAGCACGTTACACAAGCAAGAGTATTCAACGAAAAGCTTTTACGATGTTTAATTCAACGGAGATATTCTTTATAACTAAATTAGGTACACAAATATCTAACGGAATTTCAACTATTTCAGCTGAAAGTTATATAACTTTGAATCTTACGCTCGTGTCAATAACATACATAATCCTAATAATAGAGAGTAAAGAAATATTTACTGTTTCCAATAGGAAATTACTTTTTAAGGAAATCTGTTGGATATTCATTCTTTAATTTTCGACATCATCGGTTCTAATGCAGTTAATAAATAACCAAAGAGGTGTTAACTGTTTTAAAAAAAATCTATGTTATAGAAATAATGTAGGGAGGTAATAAATTAGAGCTTATTTAATATACCTAGCTTGAATTTAGCTCTGAATATATCGAAATTGTATAAATTAAAAGAAAATTGAAAGGTTTTTTGTTGATAACAAATTGATAATTAATTTCATTTCTGTTGCCGCTATAACAAAAAATACTGAAAAGTAGAATAAAATAAATATTTAAGGGGGTTCCCATACGACGAACGTTATTAATTCGCCGTTTTTATAGACGATGTTACGGAACTCTTCGTGCGCGAGTCCGACTCACACTTGGCGGGGTTTTATTTCTTTTTATTTTCTAAGGCTATAATACTAAACAGTATATTTATTAATTTAGTACGGCAAACTCAAAAGAAAAGGTAATAGTTTTGCCAGTCAATGTGTGTTTGCATACCACTAGCGCCTAAACTACTAAACTAGTTTTTTTTATGAAATAGGGGGCAAACGAGCAGACTTATCGCCTGATGGTAGGCAATTACCGCCGCCCATGGACACCCGCATCACCAGAGGCGTCACAAGTGCGTTGCCGGGCTTTAAGAGATCGGGAGGGGGATGGAGGGTGGGGTTGGGTTAAGGGCCTCCGGTATCCTCACTCACTCGGTAAAACACAGAGCAACGCTATTTCACACTGGTTTTCTGTAAAGCCATGGTGTCACTCCGGACGAGCCGGCCCATGCATGCTAAGCGAGGCTCTCCCACAAAACAGTTTTAATTAAAGAGGTGTCTATAAGTTCCTAATGGGCTACGTAAGTTTTATCAAAAGTTTTAACGTAGTCGGGTCATATTTTTTCCAACTTTTTCTTGTTTCCTTTATGTTGATTACGATGTGAAGTTAGTCAGTTACCTCGGTTTTCCTTAGTGAAGTTCATTCCGTCATTTCACAAAGCAAAACCTGGCTACTTGGAATAAAACTATCGAAAACAACTAATCACTGGTTAATTATATGTATTTTAACAGCCAATAGCAGTAACGTAGTGTATAACTCGCTACTCGATACAACTTGGAGTACAATCATTTGCACGCACACAATTTCTTTTGTGTGCTGTACAAGGCCTCGCCGATTACTATCGGTTCTAACTAATTAAATTTAATTGCTGCTTCCTCTAAATCAAACTTAAATACTAACAGATATATGAGAAATATGTTTTATATTCGGAGTTACGACATAATCTGACTGAATCATTTTTGTACCAAAGACAAAAATAATGATATCACACCGCACATAGGGTCGTCTGAACCTGTGTTATATATAACAAGTTGACCCGGCGAACTTCTTACCGCCATTTTTACATATACACATTTTATATATAATGTATATACACAGACACTGAACAAGTGATCGTGTTCATCACACAACTATGTGTCCTGGCTGGGAGTCGAATCCACGACCTCATAGCAGCAGCTTAGCAGTTAGGGACACTAATCACTGGACCAAAAGACCTGATAATTGTTCACATTTCGGACATTTCGGACATTTAACATACGCAACGCCATCTGGTCCCAAGCTAAGCAGAGCTTGTGTTATGGGTACTAGACAAGTGATATAATAAGTATATACTTTTTTTTTTGTAAATACATACGTATTATACATAGAAAACACCCAAACATCGAAATAAATATTTGCAGATCATACAAACATTTGGTCCGACCCGGAAATCGAACCCGAGACCTCAAGCACAGCAGTCGCATACGCTACCACTGCGCCACCGAGGCAGTCAGACATTACACAATAAGTTCTTAAACAAATGCATGGGCACTTCGACACGGGCCACGTTCTTATAATCTTTAAAATCGACCTATCACCGGCTACAGCTAAACGAAGGTCAAAGAGATCCCGGTCTTGGGCAGGTCCGTATCCATCCGCTGCCAGCCACTTTTCTTCAAATCGTCCGGCCACCGTGCCGCAGGGCACCCTACACTACGTTTGCCTAAACGTGGTCTCCACTCTATAACATTTCGGCTCCGATGACCATCGGTTCTTCTGCAGATATGACACGCCCACTTTACTTTAACCAACTGATTCTTTGTGCGATATCGATAACTCTAGTTCTCTGTTCAATAACTTCCTTACGAGTGTTATCGAAAAGAGAAACACACGGTACGTTTTTATCGATCAGTAAATAAATGCATATGACGATACTAACTTATTCTAAAAGCACTTAAAACAATATCACATATAAAAATATTTATGTCGTTATCAGATTGACGCACTAGCTTCGTCATTATAGCTTATCGAGTTCTAATGGCGATAAATTGTAATGTCACAGGTGGTTATTAACTTTCCGTTTCTGAGGAAAGTTCATGGTCTAAGTTACCAGAAGTGTTCATTAGAGCTTCATCATCATCATCAACTGCCTTTAATAGTCCATTGCTGGAAATATACTTCCCCTTACAAGTCTTTTTCTTTTTTTTTGGGGCTAATCCCGCCCACATTCCCACCACTGTAACTCCTGTACACCAGGATCAACAGCAGTGACCCACGAACACACCGAGTTATGACACTCGGGAAGTCCGAGGAAGAAAATTAACTGTCTTGGAACCCGCAACGAAATTAATCAGAAGAAAAACAGGAAGAGTTGGAAATGATAAGTCCACTTCCCTCCTTAGCAAAGCGGGAGACAAAATGAAGTCAAAATAGGCAGACACCTTTTTCAAACCGGGAAGCACCACGGAAAAAGTTAATACTTTACTAATAATTACCCTAATGGGGTCCTAAGTGAGCATATTTGATTACTATAGTATGTATAGCAGAATCGCCTAAACGCACGGAAATTCACTGCAGTTGACACAAGATCCCCATAGTATAGTTTTGTTCTATTACTCGTATACCAGGCTAGCCAGAAAGGTTAGTATAAGATTTGTATCAAGTTTTGCAGTGTTGCTATCCTATATAATTTGCTCCCTTAGTTGGCTCTTACAGCACCCACGGGATAAATGAGAGTGATGATAGTCTGTATTCTTAACATATAACCACGTGCAATATCGTCGAATTGAATCTATGAACTCACAGTTAGTACAGTTAGATTCACTACTACCACTAATTTCCAAGACGTTTTTACTTCCACCATAGATAACTCTTGGAATATATTCTGTAGATAATATGTGTCAACGTATTAGTAGTGTAATTATTATGAAGTGTTGCAGACAGGTGATTAAATCGTCATCATATTTGTATTAACTAAGTTATTTGACTGTCGGTTACACTGTTTTAAGAAAGCAACGGAACACGAAATACCGTAAACACTTATTACGGTAACATGTCGAGATTATGGCGATGGCGTTATTTTTAAGAATGTTACCGGTTTTGTTTTTATATATTATAACATTTATTTTTCTGGCAATCGGAGGAGGTAATTTCGTAGTTAGGGATGGAAGTTTGTTACAGTTGTTGAACCGGGGAAGTTCGTGTTATTTGATTTGAATGAATCGTGTGATACTGATGTGAGTCTTGTGTTGGCAGTTAGATGATGGGTGTAAACATCATGGTTGATACGGCTGCTATGTAATTCTTTTAGAGAAGAGGCAGGGTTACCACAAATTGTTATAGGTTGTTATTTTCTAGTAGATATTACTATTATAAGTTACTTCATACATTTAAATGATGATCACACGTAGGATTTGTATTTTACGGAGCTGGTTTTTTTTTTAAAAAGACAATTCCTGAGTAAGGAATATTCCTGTCTACGGGCTCTGCAAACATACATGAACGGACACAAAGTAAACCCAGACTCAGAACAACAATTTTTGGATAACACAAAGTATTGTCCCGTGTAATGATTGTACCCGCAATACTCAGTACAGTAGAAAGCAACGAGTTCACCGCTTAAACCATTGTGCCATCCTTGCATTATAATATGTACTTTTTTTTAGGCTTGTTTTAGCGCCCGGTTTTTATTGTAAAACTACTGTTATTATTTTGTAAGTTATTACAAAAAATCCAGTTTTCTCGTCTACGTTTTGTACAATTTACAGAACTGACAATTTAATGGATACTGTTTTGTAAAGATAATTTTCTTTATTATGATTACAAGTATATTTTTTTAATCAAGCAACACTAGTCGTGAATATGAAACTCGTAAACTGAAATAAAACATTATATGGCTTTTTATACGACACGTTTGGCTAAGCTGCAATTATTAAATATAATTTTAGAATTCAAATGAAGTCCAATAATAACACGTAGGAGTGAGCATATATTTTGCAAACGTAGAAACTTTCAAGCATACATGCATGGAAGAATAATTCTGAAGACACGTTTGATGTCCTGGTACAAAACTGTATTTTTTTTTCGAAAGATAATATAACAGACTTGATATAAAAATTTAATTATGGCAACACAACAACACAAGACAACACTCACTTATATACACGAACACGAAATTATATTAACTTTGTATGAAATCTCTTTAGCGTTTGTGTAAAACAGCGCAGCGACTGCAGTTGACTGTAGAACCTACGGATTATTTCAATAAGTCAGCATTACTAGCTTGTCCAAAGGGAGTAGACAATAAGTTTATTTTGCAATAAATAGTTATATCCGTTAGTTTAAAAAAAAATACTTATCCTAACGTAAACGTAAATAGATATGTCATTTCTGATATTAATACCGTTACAGTGAATCATTGTACTACAAAGGCTGTATTGGTTGTGTACTAACATCACTATAAATTGTTTTCTACTAAAAAGGTCAATCGGTGATTGTAGAAACAAAACTTAAATTACTATGGACCAATGCGAAATTTTTGTACGTCGACACTCTCAATTTACAAAAAACTACATTAGCAACAAGTACTGGCTTAGTTATTTCATTAAAATGTCATTAAATATAATAAATGAAGTAATAAATACGAGCATAATGTTATCTTTATAACCTAAATCTTAGTCATCAAGAAATGCGGTCAATACCTACTTTACACTGGATTTAATATGAAATGAAATGAAATGAAATGAAATCAATAAAATTGTACAAGCAACACATTGAATACAACCTCATAAAAAAAAACGAATTTAAATCAAATTTCGAATTATCGATGATTTAAACGATTTAAAATGGATTATCTATGAAGTACATTAAAAAAAAAAAACTTGAATGTCGAACAACCTGTCACGGCGGCCATGTTATTGTATTTTTAAATTAAGAATGCGGAATGCCACTAGTTTTCAAACTGGTGTTACAATGCATCATATTTTATTTTGTTGTCACTGCACTCGCCTTGTAAGGAGTAGTGTTGTGATTGTCTTTAAGATGTTGATAGGTGGTCCATTGTGCCGGCTAACATTGTCCAGGCCCAGTGTAGGCTAAGTTTATATTATTAAAATTTAAAATATCGTATTGTTCAAAAACCATATGGCTAGTTAAATATACTTTTACATTAAACATTCACTATTAAAGCAAATGCTTAAGAGAATGAGTCTCAGGTAGCTGTGATTAATTAGAACATCTCGGCTGCCAAGGGATCGTAACCCGTCCAGACAGGTTTTCCCAAAAGATACATAAAACATCTATACAAATAAATAAAATTGAAGTGTGTTTGTAATTTGAATTTTAAAGCTTTCCACTAAACGCAAATGAAAGTATATACGTTACTTAGAATTTTTTTTTTTTTGCAATTTTCTGACTATTTGTACTGGACCTATTTTGACGAAACTTTCACAGACAAATTGCTAATGATATAAAAAGGAACTTAGGCTACTTTTTTCAAACTAGCTTCGCCTTCAAACTAGTATAAAAGGTGTATTATATAGGTGTATAATATTTAGTTAATGTCCTACAACTAGTGAATTTTACATTATCTATGTAAATTCTTAAAACACTATACACATTGCTAGATTTAGGATGTTTTTCTTCTGTTTTTGGTACCTTTCGCCAATATTATATAAATACATAAACTAGCTGACCCGGCAAACGTAGTTTTGCCATAAAAACCTTGTTGGTTAAGTCGCCCTTATCATTTAGACCTACCCGATATGCTCACAAAGTTTCGTAAAAATCACCGCGACATGATAATTTTATATACATATTAGATATATGAATCGCAATACTATATATATGAATGAGTCACGAGATTTCCACAGAATGTCATTATCTTTATTATCTTATGTAAACTCAAGAATGGAATTCAAAAGATGCATGGAACTAATACATCAAAATCTTATCATTTCAGATATCTCATTCGAATCGAAAATAAGTTCCAAATATATATTTTATTAAAAAAACCGGTTTTAATTTGCGGTGATCTTGCAGGAAGTCGTACGAGGGCTTAGGTAACCGTAGCTTGTATGACCGGTCTTGGCTGGAGGTCAATATATTGAGTGCATGAGATGACCGGATTTACCGGTTCGATGATTGAAACACACGTGTTTGGTATACCACAACTAGCCGTTCATTGCTAGTTCATTATTGAGCTCGCTTGCATTAGTCACGTCGATCGACGCATCGATTTAAAAATTAAAAACTCTGGTGGCGTGCGTAAAAAGTTTCTTGTGATGTCAAATATAAGAAAGTGAGTAGGCTGTATTTATCAAGATCCTGTAAATACCGGTATTATAATAAAATGAACTTTGTTGTACACCAGCTAATACAAAATACATAGAAATTTATAATATTATATATATAATTTTTTTCGTCATTAGTGGAACACTTGCAGGGTTAATTTAATAGCATTAATTTTATCAGAGATTAATTATTTAAAGTGCTGTTTGTGAGTCATTAAAATCGATTAAAATCACACTTCACAATAATCACACTTAACACTAATATACAAAGGCGAAAGTTTGTGAGTGTGTATGTTTTCTACTTCTTCACGCAAAATCTACTGAACGGATTTGGATGAAACTTTACAATAATATAGCTTATACATCAGAATAACTCCTAGGCTACTATTTGCCGTGATAATCGACATACACATAGGCAGAGCCGCGGGCAACAGCTAGTCTAATTATAATACTCCGTCATAGAGCGCGAGGCTAGACAACAAAGAAATGGCTTTTTACATGACTACCCAGAAAAGGAGTGTAATGTTTTTAGAGTTCATATAAAAGTCTACATGTTCCTTTATTGCACAAAACCTGTATGGATTTGGCTGTATCATTAGAATCCTTACATCAAGCCAACTGAAAAAGTAAATAAAAACAATATGGCGACCTACTGTCATTGAATGGCGCTTAATTCTTTTTTTGACAGTACAGTTTTTTAATGACTTGTGTCTACAAGAGTTATTGGCCGATAATCCATCCGCAACCTAAGTTTTTACAATGTGTTATTTGAATCTTCAAACGAGTTTTAAATTACGATTAAGTTGTTATGGGTTCAAATCCTACCCAGTCAACTATTTCATGGAATCTTTCTTTAGGTGAATTTCTTAACACTCGGGTACCTCACCTAGTTGTTACAAAAGACCGCTTACAATTTGATCTTCACGTACCTTCCTACTACTTCCGAACCAATAAAAAAAGTTGTATTAAAATTGTTATTCATTAACAAGAGCTCATAAAGAAAGTAGGGATTTGAGTGTACTTAGTTGTCTTTAAACTGTGGGCCTGTGGCGTCTTGTTACAATAATTAAACCGACACCACTTCTATGACTTTCTTTTTAATCTTATTATGTTCTTAGTAGTTATTAGTTCCTACTTTGTTTTAGTGGAAAGCGGATGTCCAGAAGTGGCCATCTTGAATTGAGATAATGATTTTTAGGCCAAGCCTGAAAGTGTAACGATTAAAAAACTCACTTTCACATTTATAAAATTAAGTTTTACAACGATATCCTAATTACAATGGCTTTTGCGGAAGTAAAACGCATTGAAGCCGTACCATAGGTATTCTTTTAGTAAATTACATTCAAATATTGAGGTCAAGAAAGACGTGAGTGGGTCTATGTTATGCTTTTATTGACCTTACAAACATTCGCCGCCGGCATCATCTGCATTTATTCGTACTTAAATGTGAAATGGAACTAGTTCTTAGATGATGATTTCCGTAAGATAGATATGCTTCGGTTGAAATACAACTCGAACGCATAGGATGCTTTTTTCTTGTTCTTCAGTGTTTAGTAAAAAAAAAAGAAGAGAAAGTAACATAATATACGGACGAAACTGTCACAGAGGTCAAGTTATAATTTAAAAACTGTAGTATTATACCGTTCTTTTACTGCTTCTTCAACGAATGAATGAACTTATTGCAGGCGAACCCCCAGATTTAAGGACGGTGGCGGCATTTAGAACCAGGTAATTTGTCGGCTCCTTTTAACCCCCTGTGTAAAAACTCATTGCTCTAGTAACTACTATATTTTGTCTATTGTATTACAGATAAATATCAGCAATACAAGCCTAGATAGAATATACTTACAAAAGGGGTTATATATCGCTATTGTTTGTGATTCAAAAGCGAAAATTTTGCATTCTATTGTCTTGTTATCCGAGGGTATACTTATCTATTGAGTAAATACAATAAGAAAACTGTTAGTGGGGTTGTTTTTTTTTGCTTCACAATTATATGGTAGTATTGGTGCTGTAAACATTGGTGCCTAGTATTGATATTATAGTAAAGATCTCGTAAAGTATTTACTAGGCTACTGATAAACGTACTTATATGTATAAGTATTACTAAATGTATGTTATAGATAAGTAACAACATAGTTGTGCTATGTTGTTATGATACATAGAACGAATTAATAATACTCATTTTATTATTAGTATTGAATGGTATGGTAATTGAACTCATGACCTTAGGCTCAGCAGTCGAGATCCCTAACCACTAAAAAAGTCAGTCAAGGGTCCACGAGACGTAGTATTGTGTCAAATGTGGCTTATAAGTCTCAAACTGACCGTCTCACTACTTTAATATAAAAAAGAACAACCTGAAATGACAGCAGTCGTGTTCTGGTGTGGGTCAGTGCGAGATCGGAGACCCAACGACGCAGAAGCAGGCTCATATACCTATAAATAAATATATTTGTATAGGTGCTATATAGATACTTGTACGTAATATAAGAAAAAACAGTGACTGTGATGAACGCCCGCATTGTTATGGAACTAAGGACTTTAAATGCCATTTATTGCATTATTTTAACACAATACTATAATACAATACAATAATAATTTTTGGTTAAAACCTTTGTATTGTACCATAATAACATCATTTACAAATGTTTTCATGCAATTTTCATTGAAAAATAAAGGTATTACATGTATTATCTTGTATAATAAGTAATTACGCCGTTAATGCTCCGTGTATTTCTTCATTTTATTTAGAGTCGACTCGTTACAATTATGGCTGTTGTTTTCTTTATGACCCGTTGCTTGCCCAAAGCCAACTCGTTCAGAATGGAATGGTTTCTTCATGGGTAAATGTGTTGAAAGAGCTAGTAAGTAACATAGCAAGTCTCGGATGGATAAGGGTATGAGGCAGGTGGACAGACAAGATATAGGGGGTAAAGTACCTCACACAGTCCGGAGCCGCATCTATATCTGTTCTGTTATTGAAGAGTACCTACGTTAAGAGAAAGGCAACACCCATTATTGTTTTTTTTTTTCAAGGTGTGTTTAAATTTCGAATGACAGTGAAATATTTGAGTAACAGAAGAAATGTTACATTTGAAGTATCAAAAATTTAAGTGTTGTCAGTATTCAAAACTAAAAAGTTTATTAACTCTCCATCACCGAAAACAATTGAACACGCAATTAGTCGTGCCGAAGAGAGAGTTGGTTATCCAGGTCGCGGCCTTGCCGGCTTGGCCAACACTTCACTAATGACTATTACTCATTGTCATCTTAGATTTAAATGGTACGAATATTACGATCAACCATAATGTAGCTTTCGAGTTTTTTTTTAGACTTTTTTATCGTGACAACCATTGTTGACGTTGACTCAGACGTTGATGAGACCGATCTTTAGGATCGTTTTGCTACTTAAATTAAACAAAACCGTTCAAATTCTGGAACCCCATTGCGATTACTGCGGTAATAGCAATATCCTGCAACTGTAATTTACTTTTGAACTACATATTAAAAACAAAACATATCAGAAATGGTTTTTTCTCTAATTTCCCAAGTAAATAAAACTGTTTAGTAAAAACGAGGAGACATGTTTGGAAATACATACATACTTTAATAAACATACACACATAGATACGTATAAATAAATAAACATACCTATAGAAGTAAGAATTTTTGTTGCCGTCTCATGGCGCTAAGTAAATTGACTATGAGGACTTTACAGCTTTAAAAGTATACAACTGGTGTTTATGGCTCGTAAAACTTTATAACGGTTTAAGACGAACTTGAACCCCACTTGTTCCCACCGCCATTTTTTTACGTGTACGTTTACGCGTTCTGTTTACCAGCATGAAAAAAGGGCTTATCCTTTTTGAGTATTTTTTTATTATATTTATTTTTGTGGAAAATGAAGTAGCTTTATTTCACTACTATTTATGTAAGTACAACAATAGGTAATATTATCAGAAATACATTTCTTTTCTTAATTTTGATCACAGACAAGTAGATGACTCATATAATAGGAAGTTTGTTTGTTTGTTTTCCCGGTCCATTTTTCCCCTTACCATCTGGATTGGGCCGTTATACATGGGTTTATCATATTTTTACTCCAACCATTCTAGATCATCCCAGAAGCTCAGCAGCCTTTTCAGATCACTACATGTTGCCGGGAGTGATGTTGATTGGAGGGTGTCTGCCCATAATAGGGGGATATGGCTTCAATATAAATATATATCTTTCATATTCTATTTCAAAATGTTAAAACTGTGAAAAAAAAACGTTGGTTTGTGTACATTTCAAAAATTCGGCAAATTCTGCAACGAACCGTGGCAGGGTACTGCTAGTTGTGTTTAAAATACTAAATACTCGAATTAAGAAGCTAACAAACACAAGACCTACTTGCACAAAATACTTGCTCCAGATACATGTATCCTTGGCGTGTCAAGTTAATATTAAAAAAAAACGTTCAACACGTACAACCACAGATAAACTAAGCTCTATATTGTCTATGTTATCCAATTATCAGCTGTTAGGTAATCGACCTGTGTAGTGGACACGTGTTCAAATTAGTCGATATTATTAATAATAATAATTATACAAAATTAAAGGTTATATGACTTTTTCGCTGAATCGTGCTCTATCGGGTGTGGTCGGTTTGAAGGTATTTTGTAATTAACTAACGAACTAAGTCGTTTATGTTGCGATATTATTATGAATTAAACTTGTCTGCTTTACATTGTTTAAATGGTATAAAATATTGTTATTCATTTTGACTGTTTTATGATGACATCGGAATTGTAAATCGATTAGCCAATAACTTTTTTAAATGTCTTTTTTGACTAAAAAAACAATAAAGACTAACTCAATATTTATTCTTCTTTAGATAAGATAAATTGTATTATATCCGATGTCTGTTTGTTTTAGATCTTACTTAACTACTGAAGGGATTTCAATGCATTTTTCTGCAATAGACAGAGTGACTCAAGAGGAAGGTTTATATGTATAAACTAGTTGAACCCCGCGGTGTTACCCGCGGTTATTGTTGCGGGTAACGCCGCGGGACAAAGCTAGTCTAAAAAAAGCCTTGTCTAGCCTAAGTTACTCCTTAGATTATCAGCTATCTGCAAGTGAAAGTGCCGTCAAAATCGGTCCAGCTGTTTCAATCAAATTAAGCATGGAGATACTTTGATTCTTGAGGAAGGACATAGGCTACTCTTTGCTGCGATAACCGACAAACACGAGCGACACTTGGAGGCTAGCTTTTGCGCACACGTGGCACCGCGCGAAGAAGCTAGTCTTCTATATTCTTGAAAATCAAAATTACCGCTATTTTTTTATTTAAATAAAATACGTTCTTAAACTATTGTAATAAAAGGTATCACAAAAGAACGATAATGCTATAAAACCTTGTCAACTTTACAAGGACAAATAAAACGTTCACTATGAAATTACTATTCTGTGAAATTTTCAACTGAAAATAAATAGTATGTAAATCAGTTATAGTTAAAGTTTGATGTCCTGTTGTGTTTCGTAAAAGTTTGTAATAGAATACATGAAACATTCTTAATCATGGTATTTCAACAGTGAAAAGATAAGATCTCCAACCTAAAAGGGTTTTTTTCTTTTCTTGCCTTGGTATCTATGTACCTAAGCAAGCAAAGTATTTTACCTGTTATTATTTTGTTACGGAAATACTGTAAATTCTATTTGCTCACATAAACTTGTAGTGATGTACAAACTGTACAAACGGTTGGTAGTGACGTAATTACTCGTCTTATTTCTTTTATATAAATACGTTAGTATCCTGCCGCCTGCGGTATTCCCGGACCAATACGACCTTCAAACCTTCAAGAAAAGAGCGTGTTCCTTCTTAAAAGGTACGGTAACGCACTTGTGACGCCTCTGCTGTTACGGGTGTCCATGGGCGGCTGTAATCGCTCACCATCAGGCGATACGTTTACTCGTTTGCCCCCTATTTCATAAAAAAAACAAGTCCCAAAAATCTATAATAGTCAAAATAACACCCCCCTCGTCAATACTATCAACAAAGAGAAAATAATATACTAATACAAACTATGCAGTGTACATTAGACCTAATGTCTCGACAAGTTTAAATGTCACAGCCTTGCCTTGGGCCCGGTTAAGCCTTCGCTGTGGCCAGTAGTTCACCCTTGAGCATTGACATTGTTACCTATAAACCACACATTAGAAATTACTTAAAGAAATACCTCGTTGATAAGAAAAATCTTAGTAATAACTAGTTTCGATACCGCGATAGAATTCTCGGTAATCATTTTTCGCGTTAATATATAAACATATGACACTTACAAATAATGTGGTTTTCTATTGGTAAATGAATTGTCAAAGTCGATTCAGTTGAGAAATTTTTAATTAGACATTACCCCTGCAGTCTTACAAACTCACAAATTTTACCCCTTTATTCATTCAAACATCTTTGGAAATCGTAGTTATAGTCGGGTATATAATATAATTAAGGTTAAAACAAAACCTGCTTGGAAGGCTGATGATGATGATAAGAAACTATGTAGATTGCCTGTTTAGTATACTGGAAAGTTCCTTAAAGCCATGAAAGTCATCTACCAAATACGATACAAGATGACAGCAATAGTTTCTACATAGACGCAGTATCGACAGGAATTTAGGAACTAATACATAAAAGTTTTGTAATAAAACATTGTCGTTATTTGATTTTCCTCCTATCATGATATGTGCATGCAATCGATATTGATAATGTTATCTATCATCACAAAAGTACGTTGAATTGAAGTGTGTAATAAAGCCAATATTTATTTTCCTCCATTTTAGAAACGATATTTTTCGCGGGTTTTTGTTTTTTCTGTCAAGAACGAAACGGCAATCTAAATTCTGCCTAGGCACTTGGACACACAACATTCGGCCTAGGTACTTGACAATTAATGATCGAGGTTTAATTATATTCTTGTGGAATTTAAGGCAAGGCTATCTATATGATCTTCACAATTTACATGATTTCTATGAGATAAGAATGTTACATATATAATAATATTTTGGTCGGATTACATTATCCGTCCAAAATATTGTGTGATACATCAAAATTGTGACAGGAATATTGCCACCGTATCACATTACAATGTAAATACTTGATACTGAAGAATTTATTCAATACGACATACTTACATATTATTAAATTTTTACTAACGCTGCTGGAGGCCTTGCCTTGCAAATGTGCTTTCAGTGCCTCATTTACTAAGGATAGTAGGTATACCGTAGAGGCAATGTTAAGTTCATGGTAGATGTGTAATATTAATATCCATACACAGGCTGTGCTCAGCATCCCTTTAGGGCAGCTTCATAGAGAAAGAGGTCTGAATTGTGATCAGTTTTGTGCATATTTTTAAACAGGCGTCTAACTAGGAGATTACAAATCAGACAATTTCTTCTTAACTTTAATCTTAGAAAATATTTATATGCAATACTAGTCGTTCTATTTTATTTTGTGCATTGCCTAAATGTGATCTAGCAGATATAACCTTTTAAAATTAAAAGTCTCTCTTTGTGCATCAAGAATATCGTTATCCCCAAATCATGCTCGCCAATCTCTTTTTAATGATATATTTATGTTAAGCAAATTTTAAGTTATGAAACAGTAACGCCAATCTAGTGCTTAACTGACCCAGATATC
Organism: Spilosoma lubricipeda; assembly: GCA_905220595.1. Taxonomy (NCBI): domain Eukaryota; kingdom Metazoa; phylum Arthropoda; class Insecta; order Lepidoptera; family Erebidae; genus Spilosoma; species Spilosoma lubricipeda. The sequence continues at coordinate 15,530,770 of HG992293.1, read as the reverse complement.
TATTGCATAGTCATCATCACAATCTTTTTAGTATAGCCCGCTGTCGATAATATACGTAATACCAAACAGTGATACAGACATTTTTTTATGTATGGCCCTACTAAAATGACTCTACACTGCCTGATTTAAAGCATAAGCAGAATCCAAGAGTGGTGATCACCACACTCATTGCGAATGCCGACAATGCAACAATGCAGCATGGTGACCCACGCTATGGCGGCCTTTTGATGCTTCTGCGTCATTCGGCCTCCGGTCTTGACTCACCAACGAAACACACGTTGTGACAGCACGATCGCTGTCATTTTACGTTGATCTTCTGTGCGAGGGTAGTATCGCCCCGGTCGAGCTGGCCCCTTCGTGCTGAAATCAGCATGGCTCTACTACCTGTAAGCCCTCTTTTTCATAAACGTTATTTAACTTTGAAAGAAAACGTCCCAAGAAAAAAATTAGGATTGGAATTTGAAGGATACAAGAGAAGAGGAAGACCAAAAAAAGTTGGATGTATTGTGTGAAAGAGGATGACTAGGAAAGGAATTAACAGTGAAATGACGAGAGATAGAGTAGAATGGAATCCGATCCCCAATAAAATTAGGATAAGAGCAGGCAGAAATATGCTTATGTCTAACAGTTGTCTTTTAAAGGTTATTGATGAAAAAATAAGACAAACTGAAATAAAACTTACTTAACTTCTTAACAAAACGAATATGGAGTTGACTTTTGTACTGGTTTGTTGCCATTTAAAGAATTGCTCGTGGGTTGTCAGACTAATTATTTCACTGACGGTTAGTAGTTTATGTAGAGTTGATTAACTTGTTTGATCGTTAAAATTTAACTTTTTTTGTTTTGGTTTCAGGTATGTTGGTGTCAATCATTGCTTTATACGGCTTCAGGTGAGATATTGTGCTATAAAGAAATATGATGCATGCATGTAGGTTTTAGTTCTTTTATTAACTTGTGAACTGTAGGTAGGTAGGTAGGTAACTACAGTTCACAAGTTGGTTAAGTTAAGTTAAGTTAAGAGTTAAGTTATTAAGACCGTTATTAATGCATGGAGATGTATTTTTTTTCATATTTAGCCAAAAATATAACCAAACTATTGAGTAAACGTTGAAAGAATGTAATGAGTTTAAAAGTTACATTTCTATTTTTAAAAATAATTTTGAAGATAGACCTAGTTACTTTTTGTCTTGTCTTCTTTGATGAAATGGCAACCAGCCGAATCTCTCGGTTCAGCTATTTGTACCAATGTCAAGTGTTTATAGTCTTCAAATCTTAAGTCTTAAAGTCTTTAAGTCTTCGTCGTGATGAAATTAATGATAAAAAATATATAAAATATGGATGAGATGAAATGGGGACCGTCTTTCGAAAAAACAAAAAACGATCTTCGAGTTACTTTTTAAACAAGAAGGTTCTATACGTCACTTGATTGTCATTGTTTTTATCTGTCATTATTCTGACAACAGTGTTTGTGGAATGCATCTAAGCGTGGATGCTTAGAATAATTTTACGCAAATTGTATACTCGCGTGGTTAAACCGGACCGGTGAATTCTTATGCAAATGGATGTCTATCCACTATCTAATATGTATTGTGATAAATAACGTGAAATTCTTCATAGAGATTAATTTCTGATGTTGATAATTGGTTGAATGTTTTACGCGGTTTAAGGTTTCGTGGGTACGTAAAAGATTTTTCCAGTTATTTTGCGGTGAAAAGGCAGATCAGTGTCGCGGTTGTCAGCTAATCTTGATTTCTGGTGTAAAATCAATTTAAAAATGTTAATCGCGGGTACCTGTTTTATGTTCTACAGAGTACACAATAGGTATAATTAAAAAATAGGTTTTATTCGTGCCTTAAGTAAAAAACAAAGGTAATTTATATTAAATGAGTAATTTGGAACTCAAGGCCTTTTTTTAAAAGATGTTGTCTCGACCGAAATGGCTTGTTTTGTGTTCACGAGTGGAATGACCCTGTGGGTGGTAAGTCGCAAAGTAAAACATCGAATTCCATAAAAATAACACATGGGTTCAGTTCGAATACAATATTTACTTATTTACTCTCGCCCTCAAATATTCTTAACTTGTTTCTTTAATGTGAAAATAAGGTATTTTAACTGTTTAATTGAGTAACTGCATTTTAGAACAATACACGGAACAATTAGTTACTAATAAAATATGACTTTGTTAAATGGATGGAAGTATATTTATTTCTTCAGACGTCCAATTTGATCTACGAAAACCAATGGTTAGGTAACATTAGCTGTTTGAAAAAAAATTTTTGACAATTGGAAAAACCCTAGCTGTATAAACTCTCAAATGTATATCGGTTCGGTACAGAGTATATGTAGGGAGATTACATTGCTGAACAGGATTGGCATAAAGCAGGGTGCCAACAAAGGCAGAACATTCAAAACACATTTCCAGAGGCGTCTCTAGCCTCTAGCCCTAATCATTACTCTAGCGCCCTTTAGTAAGCGCGTTGGATCGCTCGAAAGCCATTTAGAGCGCGCAGATTCATTTATAGTGCCGTGGCCAGCGCGCTAAAACTGGTACTCTGCGACATAGGTAAAAACGCCCCTCAGCATTTCTCAATGCAAGATTGCATAAAGGAGGAGGTCGACTGATCAGGGAATCTAAAAGGTAGTAAGTAGAGCCACGCTGATCTCAGTCCCCTCAGCGGTACTATCCTCGCACAGAAGATCAACTTAAAATGACAGCGTCCATGCTGTCGTGTTTCGTTGGTGAGTGCGAGACCGGAGGCCCAATGATGCAGAAGCATCACTGGGCCGCCATGGTGTCGGTCACAATGCTGCATTGTTGCATTGTCTGCATTCGCAATGAGTATGGTAACCGCCACTCTTGGATTCAGCTTATGCTTTCCATCAGGCAGAGTAGGGTCAATTTGGTAGGTTCAAACATAAAAAAGGAGAATGAAATAAGAAATCCCATTGCACCTTCATCAACAACCCATAACGTCCCACTGCTGGGCTTTTGTCTCCTCTCAGGAGAGGCTTAAGGCCATACGTCCCCACGCTGACCAAGTGCGGGTTGGGGACTGGCAAGACAACGTTGTGGCTACGTAATCTTGCCGTTGGATATTTTTTTTAGCTGCTCAAAGGCCTCCAACTAAGCTTCACGACTATTATCATACGATATTTCATATACGATATAGCACCCACCCCAAATGAAATTTAGGGAGGTCCGTAGCTACTACGTAAACCGGTGCTGACAGGGAGCCGGTTTAATTCTCAGTCATCAGATATGTTGAAGCGTAAGCAATCATATAATGGTAAAATATAATGTCAAATATGTCAAGATATGGACTATGATGAGTTGCTAAGAGTTGAGTTTATTAAGATCATAGTTAAACCATATTACAGACCTTTTATTTCGTTTTCCGTGTGTATAGAGATTTATACAAAGTTAGGTTTAAATCACAGCTTTTTATCATATAAAGCACAAATTACGCGTATCGTTCCATGTAGTTCATAAAATAGATGTATTTTGAAATTTATGAAGCGTTCGAGAAAGTTCTGTTAGGGCTGTAGTTATGGTTTTTTATCGACGTTCGTAAGACTTATAGTATCTGCGTAGTGTCGTATCATCGCATAACTCTTTGCTTTACGTTATCTGAAAAGATTACAAATAAGAGCCTAGTACATATAAACACTACATGACCGTAGAAATTCATGCATATAGTATTCGATCAAAGATGAACTCGAAATCATGAAAAGTGAAAGATTTAGAATTGTAATAATAAAATTACATTTCGAATATTTTTTTATTGAAACGGATCAAATACTTTTAAATTAGATTCGAGGACATATTTATATAAATATAAAATTTTGAACTTCGGAAACGGTTCCAATGATTTTCATTAACTTTTATTAGTGTGTAACTCGGGAATGCCCCAAGAAAAATTAAAGTATCTTGGAACTTGCAACGAAATTAATTAGAAGAAAACTGGAGGAGTTGGAAATATAAATAGTCCACTTCCTTTCTTGTTAAAGCAGAAGAGAAAATGAAGTCAAAATAGCAGGGTCAATTACTTAATAAGGTGAAGTTTATGTACGACAAGTACAATTTTAACAAAAATAAAACCGACTTCAAGGTTCGACTCGATTTCTCTTGGATGCCATCATCAGATATTAATGTCCTTATCATGGCACCACCGATGGGACAACTACTTTCCATTTAAAAAAAAATCCTCAAAATCGGTTCATAAACGACGAGGTTATACGCGAACACATATAATAAATATATATATATATATACTAGCTGTCCCGGCAAACGTCGTTTTGCCATAACTACTAGTAAATTAAAAATTAATTAAAAAAACATTGTCCAGCGGACAAAATTGTGAATCTAAACCATTCCCAGATCCCCTTGAACACACACAAAAAATTTCATCAAAATCGGTCCAGTCGTTTGAGAGTAGTTCAGTGACATACAAACTCACAGAAGAATTATATATATAAAGATACAGTCGAATTGAGAAACCTCCTACTTTTTTGAAGTTGGTTAAAAATTTAACACTGTTGATGACAATTGAAAGCTAAAATAACAACTTATTTCCGGATCCAAGGATTTAATCCTCTAGTCACGTTTCAAAACGATGCTTCAAACTATCACGCATGTTATGTTAAGGAATTTAGCTATCTAAGTCTGATATATATTTCGAGAATTTAGCTATCTAACATGTCTCCGTACGTTTTGCGACATTTTAAAAGAGTGGCTGATAATACTGATAATAAATGATATGAGTACTGATAAATATAGGTATACGAGTATTCACGAGATGAAACTATATAGCCAGCGTGATGTGATCTGCGTCAAAGAATATGGAGATGATTAATGTTTGTTTGTATCACTACTGGGAGGTATATCGTCTTGTCAGATGATAACGCTGTGAAACGGAAGTTTAGTACATCTAGATTCTAGATATTAATAATAATAATAATAATAATAATTCTTTATTTTGGAATTAATAACATATTTACATAGAAAGTTAGTGACTGATGATACCTGTATAAGTAATAAAACTGTGTCACAGGTATCAACGCCCTCTCCCGAGATACACACGAAATCAAAAAGTAACAGAATTAAAAATAAAAAATAAAAACAAGAACAATAAAAACTTTCTGCCTATAACATGAAAAAAAATAATAAGTAAAAGCAGTAAGAAATTAGTTTAAAGAAAAATATGTGTTAGTGCGTGTGTGTGTGTGTATGTGTGTGTTATGCATTTGTGCATGTATGTGTGTGTGTGTGTGCGTGAGTTAAGTGTAAGTGTGAGTTTCAGATACTTATGTATTGCTATGTAATCAGGTTAATTGTTCACAAGGTCTTCGGACTCTTCATATTCTAGAGAAAGGAGCCAATCGATAATTATTTTTTTACATCTATGTAGAACAAGAGGAAAAATATTCAATTTCAGGTTGATTTTGTTGTACAATTTTGAACTGATATGATAATAATGTCGACCAGCCATTGCTGTTCGACGTTTTAAAATAGGACAGACTTTGTCAGATCTACGCTTTGAAGTCACAAAGGTAGGGTCGTAAATTAATTCCTTGTGTTTGCGTAACGTGGTGTTTAATATAAAAAGTTGTCGCACACTAAGAACCTGGCAAAGTGAAAATAGTTCAACAGTGGGAAATGTGAGCGATCTCCGTATCATAGTCTTAAGGACGGCCCTTTGTGCTCTTTCTATTTTAAGCATATGAGATTTAACAGCTCCACCCCAGGATGTGACACAGTAAGAAAGAACTGATTGAACCAATGCAAAGTACACAGACTTAAGCGAAACGGGATCAAGGATATTTCTTAAGATTTTAAATACGTAAATTAGTTTTCTAACTCGCGCCGTGGACGATTCAATTTGGCGTTTCCAAGACAGATTGTTGTCTATTAGAATACCGAGGTATTTAATATAAGATACACGTTCAATGTAAGTGCAGGAGCAGGAATCTATTGGGAACGATGCAAATGTAGGGCAGAAATGAGCACAAAGAGAGAACGAAGAGGGAGGTGTAGATGCTTGACTTGCAGCGAAAGTTATATAATTCGTTTTACTTACGTTAAGCGTTAAGAGATTTGAGTCCAGCCAGCTCATAACCCGTGTCAGTGCGAACTCTGAGTTAAGCCTGGTTTCTTCCCAATTTTGACCAGAAACAATAAGAGCCGTATCATCAGCGTATGATACAATTTTGCAATTTGGAAGTGACATTTTACACAAGTCGTTTATGTAGATTAAAAACAGGGTTGGCCCGAGGACACTACCCTGCGGAACTCCATAATTCACGATATTTTCGCTACTAACAAAAGAATCTATTTGGACATACTGTGTTCGGCAGGTAAGGTAACTATGAAACATATCTAGGGCAATTCCTCTTATGCCGCAACTTTCCAGCTTAGAGATTAAGATGGGAACAGAGACAGTGTCAAACGCTTTAGAGAGGTCCAGAAAGATCCCGACAGTTCTCCGTTTCTGATCTATATTTTTGACAATAGTGTCCGTAAGTTTCAGAACTGCATCTTCTGTGGATAATCCTCTTCTAAAACCAAATTGGTTAGGGGTAAGTATATTATTTTCGTGTAGAAATCTAGTTAACCGTTTGTTAAGAGTTTTTTCAAAGATTTTTGACAATGTTGTAAGTACAGAAATGGGTCTGTAATTGGTGACACTGCCTTTGTCCCCTTTCTTAAATATTGGATGAACTATTGCCTTTTTAAAGACTTTGGGAAAAGTCCCCGCAGAGAGGCAGATATTAAAAACGTATACCAGGCAAGGTGTAAGTAAATGACAGGCTGATTTAAGAACTAAGGCAGGAATGCCATCCCAGCCCACTGCACAATTGTCCCTAAGATTAGAAATTGTTGCATCTATTTCCTCCGCAGATACCGGAAAGAGAGCCATAGAGTTTAACGGAGAGTGAGCGTGGGAAAAACTAGAAAACTGATCCGAAGGATGGAAAGAGGAGGAGTTGCTAACTGAAGTTGATCGTTGCAAAATAGTTTCAGCAGGATTCTGACCGACACTAGAAAAGAAAGAGTTCACTGTATCCACCGAAGACTTAGGACAGCTGGAGACCTTCAAAAGCTCAGAAGAATGCGTTTTGTTATTTTGTAAGTTTGCGGCATCTTTGATAATGTTCCAAGTAACTCTAAGATTCCTCCCGGCACTCTCCAGTTGCTTTCGGTGATAGTATTGTTTGACTTTTTTTAAAAGGTTTTTACAAAAATTACGATAACGACAGTAAATAGTTGTATGGATGGGATCTCCTGGGTTTTTTTTGTGTTTGCAATAAAGCTTATCCCTATGGCGAATGCAGCGCAAAAGGCCAGGAGTAATCCATGGTTTCTGTATACGTTTACGGTTAGGAATTGCTAACTTTGTACTGTAAGTGTTAACGATATTAAGATCGTGTTGACAAATTTTGGATTAGATAGCCGTGTCTAAGACGTGGGAGGTTATAATTATGCTTACTAGATAACATTATATAATTATATATGATCACGATACCTCCCTTTTAAAGATATAATGCGTGAATATATCGTTACATATTATAAAACAAAGTCTCCTGCCACGTCTGTCTGTTCGCGATAAACTCAAAAGTTACTACACGAAATTTGATGCCGTTTTTACCAATAAATAGAGTGATTCTTGAGGTAGGCTTTTGGCTTTTATTTCGGCTAAAATATAACGATGTTTACGTGAAGACGTCGTAAAAATATTAGCCCCACATCTTCTCGCGGTAACATAGGCGATATTATATTTTTCGTAAATAGCCCGTGCGAAGCCGGGTCTGATTGCTAGTAAATATATAGTATAATATAGTAATATATATATATTTGCATATTCTAGGCCGTTGACCGTAAACTGCATATACTCGTAAACAGGTTGCTGCTAATTCAAACAATGGCTGCATTTCATGCAAGCATCTAATATGTAATACGTTTACTTGTTAAATACTGTTTAAGAAATTTACGTTTACAAATACTGTTTACTTCTTGCATACCTAAACAGAATTAGAACTGTAAATAGCTCTATTCTTGACGTGCCTATAGGCCTAGTGTTTACGGGCCTTGACTGCTAAGCCGGAGGACTTGGGTTGGATTCCCACTTAGGAAAATTAATAATTGTGTTATAAGCATGGCTATTTGTCCTTTGTCTGGGTATAATTTATCTGTAATAATTGATAATTATCAACCTATTGCATGCCTCTTCCTTTTCACGCCACTGTGACAGATTTTAGGCTACTCGCATCCGTTATAAAATATAGAATTAATGTCTATTATTGTTTAAAAGATAAACATGCAAAGCTATTAATATAACACCTATACATTAACGTAGAAATAAAAACGTTCTAATTAAAATATTTATATCGCAAAGACTATTTTATGAATCATAGGTACCTAAGTATATAAAAATAGTTACCGAGTTCAGATGCCACATCAACATCTAATTTCCATAACTCTCTGTCGTCTTGTTAGTATATCAATTTTAAATTCGAAATCAGAATACAATAATTGCCGTTTATTTACAAACAGGTACTCTAAGAAAAAAATCTCTAAAGAAAATTAATAAACTGTGGAAAGGACCTTTCTACCATTTTTATAATTTTACTGGTTATAACTTATTTCATCCTACCTAATACAGACATCCCTCTTTTAGGGTATTTTTGTATTATCACTATTATTTCAATTATTCGTATTTGTGTATTTTATTGTAGGTACCGTAAGTTGTTAACGCAATTTAATAAACTATATTGGTTTTTTATTACCAATGAGTCATCTTCAGTGTTGCCAGTGTAATAAAAAAGGAACTCGCTAGGAAAAAACAAGGGCATCTAAATTGTGAACGTAAATTTATATTTTATTGTAGTTGGAATATTATTGCATTAGAAACAAACATAAGTCGGTTATATAACAGTCGAAATGTTGTAAACGCGTGGAGTAGCGTGTGAGTTAATAACTATTGTTAATCAGGAAAGGCGGATTGCGTGTAAGTGGTGGGCTAGAGATGGGCAGCAATGTTGCAAGACTATAAATTGAGACAAGAATTTAAAATAGAACGACTTTTTATATTTCTCCTTGTCTAATGGCGCTCTGTTATCTGAATTTTGTTGAAATCTCTATGGTAAAATATTTTTTCAAATTTCTTTTGAGTCGCAAGCAAGAAAGTAAATACAGCAGTGATGTATAATAAGGGATATGCACCAAGCTCAATTAATGTCTGTAACTAAGTCTTCTATAACAACTTTAAGTTTTTTGATTATTTAAGTGAGTTTTTATTTTATATATTTGTTATAAAAGATCATTTTGAAATTAAAGATGTGTTCTCTGCAAACAGTTTTCATTGTCGTTGTTCATTTAACACATTGTTATTATTTTGGACATTCGGCTATTTTGTCTGGGTGTTTAGTTTCTCCTTTTTCCATTGCTAACTTTTTACTATTATTTGCGAATTTAATTTACATCTAAGAGTTCTTACACAGCTTCACTCTCGTAGTTATATTTTAAAGGTAAAGGTACTTGCGAAGATCTTTACCTTAGCATTTTGAAATTGTAGAGATAAGTGAATTTCTATGTACGTATATCTATCTATCTCAACCTATAAATAATTATTGTTCAAGTAAATTAATAGTCAATTTTGTTGATGATTCAAACAGAATACCCATAGAAAGAATATTTGATCACCGGTCGTGGGTGTGTTGTTCAAATGTCTCATTTGACTTGTTAATGAATATTTTATAAACCAGTTATATTAATGGACAATATAGTTTTGATATTATGTTTATCCTTTTGTAGATTGGACCCTGACATTCGGCCTAAATGTCTGTTTATTATTAATCTTTACATTTTATATTTGGTATCGTTGTATGTTATTGTATAATGTTAATTCGGTATTAGAGTAAGCGTTTGTTTTACAAATCTTGTTATGGTAAATGGTGATGAAGACGAATATGGAGTATGTCCAAGAAAAACTTGTCCTATCTACTCTTAAACATTTAATCATTTTAACTATCTGAGAAAATAGATGCAGGCACATAAAGCCAACTGACATAAAAGGAGCTGTCAAAATATTTAGTACAACTTTTACAACTAAATAAATAAATAAATATTTCGGACATCTATCACACAACGCCATCTAGTCCCAAGCTCATCAGAGCTTGTGTTATGGGTACTAGACAACTGATACAAATACATATATACTTTCTTTTTTTTTTGTAAATACATACGTATTATACATAGAAAACACCCAAACTCCGAAACAAATATTTGTAGATCATACAAACATTTGGTCCGACCCGAGAATCGAACCCGAGACCTTACGATCAGCAGTCGCACACGCCAACCGCGAGACCAACTCATTGAAATTCAGTCTAAAATTACTCGGACCTATTGTTAGGTCTAAAGTAATTTTTAGTATCTACATATTTATGACAAGTAATTAAAATAAAACACAAAATAACGTGATCTGATATCATTGCACTAATTAAATTCATCATGGAAGTCTTGTAGATGTTGTTTCCATACACCAATTAAAGGTACTACCAATGCAAATAATTATAAGCATCGAGGAGCAAACTACAGGTTTGAAATTAAAAATTCTCTTAGTGCTGGTTAGCCTTTTAGCGAGGCCGTAAACCAATAGGAGCCGAACATGAATAAAAATATATTCCTTTTGATTGTAGTGTTAGTAAATATTTATTATTTACAGAAAAACCTATGAGACTAGAATACAACAAAATATTTGAGTGTCAAAAGAATCTAATTTATGGATTTGTTTTTTTCTTTTTATATTTGCTGCCTTGTTTAATATAGTCTATATGAGGTTTAATGTGGATAAATTAAAACAGTTCTACAAAGTTATGTTAATTAATAAAATGATGTCATTTTAGATTTATTAGGTGTATATACACAGAGTTAGTTGCAATTATGATTTTTAATAATACTTAAACTAATATTATACATACATTCATTATTTCCTGTTATGCGAATGAATTCCCTTGAATTATAATGAAGTAAGTATGTTACATTTATTTAGTTCTTTGAAACAGAAGTTAGAATTTTACACTTAAAATAATCGCCAACTGCTATTTCATTCATTCACTGTGTGATTTAATTTTTTTATGAATTTGAATTTGGAAAAAGTAACGTGCTGTTTCTTTTTTCAAATTTATAGTTTGACTTGTCTTGATTATAGTCGATGTAACATATTAATCACATTCTTGCAACATGTCGCATCACTATTCGCAACGGCGCGCGGTGCGTTTTCACCGCGTTCCCTACTTGGCTGAAGCCGTGAAATCTACTGCTTTATAATTTTTTGCACTCGATATCTTAGATTTAAATACATTTTCATTAGATTACTAATCGTTGTTTTATGATCATTCTTTATTTTCATAGCTTGTAAGGCGTGATTTTTTTTATGGTTTTTCTTAATGCGATTCTGAATTCTGAAAAACTAAACTTTGGATTCGAAAAAAGAACTTTGAATTAATATTTTTTTTAGTTATATAAACTACAAAATTATGACTGTCCCTACTAGTGTTGCCAGTTTACAATTGTATCAAAACTATAGGACGGCAGCAGAGTTGATTCTTGAACTAAATTCAATACTCATTAACTAAACAAACATTTGAAAAGTAATATTTACTAAGAAACTTGTCCTCGATACTGAAATATTAAATAAATGGCATGTCATGGAAAATCAATGACAGTTACCAAGGACGTATGTCGATACCAAGTAATAGTGCTTTATTGGATCGATATTTATACAATTTTGGTTTTTACTGTTGGTAATTATATTATTCTTAATGGGTTATGTCCATGGCTTCGCTCGAAAAATACAGTTTTTATACTTAATATACAGTCTAAACAGCCTTTTTTCTCTATTTCACAATTATTTTTCTATCCTTCGAGAAAATTAAATAAATATTTCGGACATCTAACACACAACGCCATCTAGTCCCAAACTAAGCAGAGATTATATTATGGGTACTAGACAACTGATATGAATACCTATATACTTTTTTTTTGGAAATACATACATATTATACGTAGAAAACACCCAAACTCCGAAACAAATATTTGCAGATCATACAAACATTTGTTCCGACCCGGGAATCGAACCCGAGACCTCAAGAACAGCAGTCGCGTACGCTACCACTGCGCCACCGAGGCAGTTAATAATTACGTGTGGAAAAAAGTGAATATACTTTTTGTGTACTTCTGACAAAACACACGCAAGTTTTATGGCGATATTTATGCACAAGAACCTTGGTACTGAATCAATCCGAAAGTACGATCTTAGTCAAATTTTATCAAAACTTTGGGTTACACCAGAATATATTCTATTGTATTAAAACTGTGCTAGTTACCTAATCGTATTTATAATTATTTAGAAATCTTGATTATTTGGAACATTCTCTGTCTTTATATTGTTTTCTGTCCTTTAAGTGCTTATGATTTGCCAACGTGTCCCTGGGTTGTTTTATTAGGAACATGTGTCTTTCTGACTATGTGTGGTCAAAAATAATGTTTTTTTTCCATTTAAACTTTTTTGGCCACCCTGAATACAAATAGAAAAACTCTCTTGTCAATTTTAAATTTATCACCGATCGTATTTCTATTTTCGGTAATCATTTTTACACATTTGAGATAAAGTACTATCTTTCATGTAAATTATCATTAGAGTGTTGAATCATTACCTACATGTATCTAGTAGTATGAATAGTATAGTGTAGTAATGAACAATATAAACCATTGAAAATGCATAATTTTGTAATGAACTCCCAGTTGTGACCGTGACAAACATACTAACAAACTTATTCATCAATATCATCAACCTTTAACAATCCAGTGATGGACATAGATCTGTCCTTAGAAAGAAGGTTTTATGCAAATTAAAAAAAAAATCTCTGTTTCTGTTTTCAACTTAACATCATCATCAAAATCATCTTCCTAGCTTTTATTATTCCCAAGATTATTCGGGGTTGGTTACTAGTTCAACCGGTTTTACCTGAATATCAATTTTTCCACGGAGCGACTGGCATTGGACCTCCGCAACCCCAGTATATTTGAGGGCACTGACTTCCCAATAGCGATTGCCATAGATGTTCATGACAACCCATCAATACTCGAATACCTCTTTTTTGCCCCCTCATACCTCCAACTTCATCAATTCTTCCTTCTTTGTGCAGTCAGTTCTTCTTTGGAATGCGTCGCCTACCGAAAAAAGAATATCCACTAACCGCCTCGCATTCAAGACGAAAGTACGCGACCCATTCTGGAATGAATTGGCTGAACTGTCTCAACGATAGTTCTCTGGCTTAGTAATTATGTATTTCATTATATTTATGTATTGTGTATGTATTACTTCTATGTATTTATGTACAAAATCAAATAGTGATTTGTGTATACCAGTTTTATCCAACACCACCGTATCAAATAATACTATATTCTCTTATGCACCTACTACATTAAAAATTCACATCCCCTTAAGGCTGACTGGCAGAGAATAGCCCATGGCATTAAGTCCATCTTGGTGCAAAATGTGCGTCAAGTTTAAATAAATAAGTAAATGAAATCGAATTCAAAACTGTTCTATTCAACTTTAGTTGTGGCGAAAATCGCGTAGTCACTGTGTCATCCACAATTAATATTACCCAACCAAGTTTAAATTATAAACAAAAACAATATTATACTTACTTTACATTCACATAAATGTCAAATATCCGCCTTCCGGGCTGTTTCACTGTTTCACACCGATGACCATAGAGTCATAGACCTATCATTGTTATCATTGTCTATGATTAGCACAATGGTAGTTACAAACCGTTATGATCGTACTATCTGCCTATAATTTACTGATTTTTATTACGATTACGTATGTTGTTTTACTGTGGTTCCTTGATGCTTAGGAAAATAAAAATGCGTTTATGTTGAGATAAAGATAAGCTTAAATGGGCAGAGTGAAACTAACGCGATATTCTCTCTTTTTCATTTATTTTTTTATATATGAGTCTGTCAAAGTGACTCTTCTTTGGCTGATAGAAAGCAGAACAGAATCGAAGAGTAGTGGTCACCAAACTCAAAATTGTGAATTCAAACAATGGTGGCCTATTAAGATGCTTCTGCATCGTTGGGTGTCCGGTCTCACACTCACCAACAATACACGACAGCAAGAATGCTGTCATTCACTGTTCTTCTTCAGTCAGAAGTTCTCAAATAGATAGAGAATCAGATCAAAGAATAAGAAGATCACATCTTTGAGGATGTATACGGTTCTGGAATTTGTTTAAAAGTTGTTTTCATAAATTTGTTTCACAGTTTCATATTAGTTTATTAAATAAATAAAGTTGAATAAATAAAATTATTATTTAGAAAAAAATAATTTATCAAAGTAATAATTATATAGTTAAATAGATGACACGTATAGTGCAGTGACCCCCAAGATACTCACCCAACCCTTGTCATCAGTATAAAATCAGCTCTCGTCTGAAGCTCTGGCTGGTTTATAATAGCTCTTTGAGAAGTCCAAAGAAATTGAAACCGACCATCGGTTTCAATTTCAATTCACAAGAGAAACCTGCTCCATGTTCGTGTCTTATAATAACTCAGCTTCCATAGTACCTGCATGACCGAATTTTGCTAGGTATTTTGATAAATTTCCGTAAATAGAATCCTAGCTTGATTGATACGTCATTACATTTCGTACATTGCCTTACGAAGATATCATACACTTGTAAGTACCTGAAGTCAGAAAGTACACAGATTCTCTCAGTATTTATGGCTGAAGCTCTGCTGTGTGTGTGTTGTGAATAACCCTGTTCATAATATAACATTATTGAAAACCATTTAAGTGTAAGACGATTTCTTATAAGTGTAAAAAATTAGAAGGACAATACCTTTATCTATGGGACAACAGTGAGAACTACTTCAGTACATTTTAAAAAACATCACGTACTTACATTAAGCAATTAGTTTTAAGTTTAACATGTAATATAATATATAAATAACATACATACTTAAGTGATGTAATTCCATAATATAGAAAGTCGTTACACATATTTGTATCTATTATGAAGTATAATTTTAACTTTTATTTAATACTAATATGTAATATGATACATAATTAAATTTTAAGATCATTTAAATCACCAACAGATCACTTAACATTTGAAATTTAGTTGTAAAATTTAAGAAAAAATGTATCTTTAAATACATAATTCTGTAAAAACTTATTTTAAAATTCGAATTTAAAACGTTCTCGAAAAATGCAAGTATTAAAATGTGTCGAATTTGACAACTTTCTTTTAAAAAATAAATTCAGTAATTTAATAATGACTAATAAACCGTATTGCGCCGAAATGAAAAAAAAAGAAAGCTATGGTACCGCCTAAAAAGATCACTTCAATTTCAAGTGTTTGCCAAAAGCTTATTGCATAGAAAAAGTTTAGTAGTATATGGAGGAAACAGCTGTGAGGGTTGTACACGGTGCGGTGGTCCAGAACGGGACATCTGGCTTGAACAATATGAGCGAAAGGTGTTACAGAACTGTTTTTCATATATTTTATTACACGTGATTAGAATAACGGATGCATAACATATTTTTAATTTTTTAAAACTTTCTTTTCGCCAAATTGTCATTTTATTTAATCACTTTCTTATTTAATATTTTTTTCTAATTAAATATTACATCAGTGTAATAAATTCTGCAAAACAAATGTTTGAAATAGTATTAATACTTTTATTTTTATTTCTTTTGAGGATTATAATATGTTGTAACCCTATAAATAAAATGGTATTTACGTTTAAGATTGTTTATGGTTTATTGATATATTTTATTACTTTTATTACTTATTACTATTTTATTAATTATATATTGATATTTTATTACTTTTATTCATTGCCAATAATTACCAGGTTGTAAAGAGAGGTGCCAAAAATATGTCAGTCATTTCCGAACGATGCGCTTTATGCTTTTACAAGTTTTTTTTTAACTCCAGAAGAGCTGAAGAGCCAAGTCAAGCATGGCATCTTGACACGATTTTAGCGGCACGAATCTTGATTACGGAATGTCATTGTTTTTTTTATTTATATTGTTTTGAAATGATTTGATTTTCATAATGAATTGTGAATGAGTAGTAAATTCACGATGGGTCGTTACTGTGATTGTTTTTTACGTTTAATTTTGCTAATACAGATAAATGTGTTATCTAAAGTTACCCTATAGGTAGGTTATTAATAGTGTGAAAATACAAATATTAGATATAGCATTACTAGCATAATTACATACAATACACATATTCACAGTTTGCGACACAATAATTTTATGTGTTAGGTATGAATCATCGTACTTATAAAGTGGACGTGTAGTCGATTAAATAAAATTCCACTGTCACATAAAATGATTGTTATTGCCAGTTAATAATTGCTTGAAAAGTAAGGGTTTTATGGTTCTAAATTAATATTCTCAAGTGTGTCACATGGTTAAGTGACATACCTGAAAATATTAACAAAATACGTAAAAGTCAACAAAACCTTGGAATTAAGTTCATGTTCACTTGTGTTAAAGAGTGACTTAGGTAGGTACTACTGCTATTGCTAAACAGATCATCAGATTTTAATCTATTATCATGAGAGTACGATACATGTAACCTTCAGTTTATCTTCCAAATAGAGTCAAGTATTTTTGAAAAATATTTACATTGAAATAAACGAAATAAATAATCTATTCATAAGTACGCAGAACTTAGATTTCCATTTGTATCATTTCATCACAACATTAGATGCTGTCAATCCATTGCAGCAAGCATCTCTCGGTTGATTTATTGTGATGAAAATGTCCCTTGAACTGTCTAAGTAACCAAGACTAATCGTATTATTACTTTGCAGCCATTTTATTTTAAAACTACATGCATTCTTAAATTTCAAAACCGTTGCAGAATATTCAAAAAAGGAACAACTGTGTCGATGTCTCTTGTTTTAATAAAGAATTTGGCCAGGATTACGAACGTACTACTTAAAAAAAAATTCAAAGCGCATTAAGTCTGTTATCTTTACTCTCTGCCTTTCTAAATTCAAACTAACACAGTTCTAAAATTACCACTTGAAATACAAATACTACCTATGGTAACAGAATATTGTATTTAAATACAATAATGTTGTTTTAATCTGGTGCGCGCTTCTTTTCAATACTGTACGTGCAAATTGCTTTAATTCAGTCAATAGCCAACGAAACGAGGCCATATTTGAAACTGACCTTCTGAAATTACGTAGTACTCGGATAGTCATTACCTGCTTTATAAATATTTAACAATAATATGATGAACACACGTAGGTATTCAGGTATATGTTCATTTATTTCTGTCGTAATATGTATGGAATAAGAATACGGAATATAACCACCTCTATTCACATAGACACATTCTAACTAAACCTATTAGAATTTTACATTAAAAAAAACCCTGAACGTTGTTGGTGAAAAACATATCCAAGTACATTTTAGGAAAACCCCACAATTTTAGATCAACTGTATTATGATTATGACTAACTTAGATACAATATTTTTTATTTAAATATTACGTCATATGTATGACAGTACAATAATCATAAAAGACAGCCTATACGATTATTGGGCTTGACATTTTTATGAAAAAGGTAATCGACTATTTTCACCCCAAGGATAACATTGGCCCTTGAATTTATAGCTCTTCGAGTGACAAGTGAGGTTATGTCAATGTCAAATAGAGGTTAAAACTGTCCAAAGTCATTTTGGTGTAATATTGATTTATATTCTTACTCATATACTTTGTTAAGTCATTAATAGGTACTTATATGAAAATCAAAAAATATTCGTAACTTATTTGGACAAAAGTCTTCCTAAAGTCCATAGAGTGTAGCTTAGTCTCTGTGACAGTTGTCAGTAGTATCATTTTACAATGTCGACGAGTTTGGATGCATTTTTTTTCTTTGTATTGCACTTTATTTGTGATACAATTGGCACGTGGTAAAACTATTGATGATACCTTATAAAATCACATGTTTCAAGTGTCTCCATCTGTCACAGAGAACAAGCTATATTTTTTAAGGACTGTAGTTCTCTGGAATCTTGCTTTTCAAGGATAAGCACATTTCTAAAGTCAAAGGAAACTTTTAAAAGTCCTGTGCCTCTATGTAAGGATAGGAAACGAAAAGAACCTAACCGCTGTTATTTTATTGGTTAGTTGACTGTTCAAAATCTAAATAGGGATTTTGTCCTTCACTGTAAAAGTGAATTACTTCATAATATCTTATTAACGATTGATGGTGATTGCTAGTATCTACGTCACTACAGGTCCTATGACCTTCGCCTCCAGCTATTATTCCTATATTTAGAATAATCGATATATTTATTCCAACAGTCGAAAAGGCCATTCATTTCTTATTAAGTTTTTTAACCGAAATAGGTATGGCGAAGTATTTACGACATGGGTCGACTTTAAGGCTGTCAAAGTATAATAGGAAGCACTACTTTAAAATGCCCTTGCCTTTCGACAGTTAAAAAAAAGCTAATCTATGCCACACGTTTCGGAACTATTCATAATTCGAATTCAGAGCGGTTTCCATTATAAACTCCTTTTAAGGTCATACGAACAATGGCTGTGAACCTTCAAGTTGAACAAACATTGCTGATCGACCGATAGCGCAGTGCACATGCCATCAGAAACTTGTTAATAAGAACTCAAACCTCTTTTAAGTAACATTTTGTGTTCAGTACCTTTATTATTATGTATATTGACGGTTTTTTGGACCACTTTATAACAAATAGAGCACGCGAAAGCATATTTGGAAAACCTAATATTTCAAAGCGGTCGATATAGGGTGGTCTCTTTACGGATCTGATAAATTAAGAAGTCATAAATCACCTGTTTAATCTGCTGATAGTGTTATCTACAGAAATCAGGAGTGCTAGAAAACCATAGAAAGAAAATCAGAATCATAACTTAATATTCGCAACTTGGAATAATCGCGTTTTGTTTGCCACTAATTTTCACTTACTTTATAACCTAAATATATTTGTATGAATTTAATAATTGATTTATAAATGAACATTTACTTATCATTTGCAAATCTATGAAGTTTTTTTGAGAATCCTTGTATTGTATTATTCAACTTAAATATTGTATAGTAAGCAAAAATTGCAAATAATGAAATCTTAATTTACTCAATTCTATATCTATGTTGTACTTGATACTGCCATTTGGTCTGCAAAAATACCAATGACTAAGCCTCTAAATCAAACCTAAGCCGAGGTCATTGCACTCCGCTTTTGTTAAACTTTGAATTCAGAATTCAGATACAGGTCACTTAGTTTTCTATGTCACTGAACGTGTGGGACATGGGAACTATTGCGTTGGGTGTGTGCTACCATAGACAAGCATTTTTTATTATTATCTTTTGATATTTATTGAGCGATTGATGTTATTTTCACTAGCGAAAAACTTCGATATCATTCAATAGTTCTTTGCAACTTTCAGTATCTTAACGTAAATAACATTACGAGACAGTCGGGGAACTGATTTGAGAGATAAATGCTCCTTTTAAAATATGCAATACAAGTATATACTTTATAAAGTTTAAAGTCAAAATTAGCCACAAATGACGGGTAATTTTGACAAGGACGAGTGATTGTATTACAATAATCATGGTATTTGACTCCGATAATGGCAAATGTATTCATAAATTACGACAAAAAATACATCCTTAATAACTCAGATCAAGCTTAAAGTTATACTTAAACACCGCAACATTTATCATTTCGATCAATACAAGGCCGAGGGAATGTTACCATTATAAATAATGACTTGTAGTTAATTTATATGGTTGAATGATTCATGACCATGTTAATGAAAGGAAAAGTAGCTTCGATAGTGTTTATGTATACGCACAGGCTGTACAGGCAAAGGAACTGGCGCACGAAGATATGCAAATTACAATAAATATTAATAAATCAATTTATCAGACTCGTTCGTTATTATTCGAAAAGAAATTAACTTAAAAGCAATTGTAATTTGATGTTTTTCCATTCTGATTGTGCATTCTAAAATCTTTTCATCAATCGTAATATGATATCAATAGACAGATTGATAATTACCTATATGAGACAAAAGAATCAATCATTAAATGAGACGATTCCTAATGATTACGTATTTATGAGTGTATACTATCTATGAAGTAAGGAAAAAAGCTTGCACTTGTTACCTATATGAGATAGAGTTCATTTCAATTCGTACGTCAATAAAATACCAGTGAGTTGTAACGACGTATGTCAAACTGACAATGTCAAGTTGACAGCTACAATCGCTGTAACTCGATCGAAACGCGCATCGGTAAAACAAAGCATAAGTATCTTATTTCATAAACTAGTATTCGAGAAAGCCGTAAACGACCTTTAATGATTTGATAAAGATATAAAGGGATTATTTTCTTCTTACTACTGTTTCTGTTGTATAAACTTATAAATCTTTGCGTTCTATGACATGCTTATAGCTGAACGAGAGAAACATACTCTACCTAAACGCAGTATCTTTCTCTCTCTATTCCGATCACCTCCTCCGCTCGCTCAGCGCTCCCTCCATATATTGTATGCTCTAAGATGACATGCGATTATTAGACCTATCTGTTCGGGAATTAACGTGATCAATAGCTGTAACCAACTTTCCAAGTGATCCTACTTTTTATTAGATTTTCATTTAAAAAATTAAAAAGGTATAGTGTATGTAGATTTGAGGTTAAATATGATCTTACACCTTTAATGTGAATCTCTGTAGCGGTCTATCTGAAATTGAGATAAAAATGAGTCCTAGCTAGATAGCCAGGACTCATTTTTATCTCATTTTCAAAGTATGTTTTCGAAGGTCTGACTCATGGTAAAACTTGTACTTGCACTTAAGTGCTTAGATCGTTAGCCACTGGGTCGGAAACATCTATACAAATAAACAAAAATAAAGTATATAATTGTTCACTAAATGCATTTGAAAGTAAATACGATAGTTACAACGGAAAAAGTTTTTTATTTTCTGTCTGTTTCATTCCAGCTAACCTCTGAAACGGGTTGACCAGTTTTAACGGGTTTGTCGGCTACTTTTATGTTAGTTGTTAAAATCTACAACAAAAACCTGGGTAACACTGACGTGCGCTGCCAGTTTGCAATAAAAATTACATACTTACTATGATTTGTGTATTACTTGCGTAAATAATATTGGACTCATTGTAACACAGTGAAGTAATCTTTATTAAGTTCGTACAAAAATAGCTATATCGACATGTTTAGAATGAGGGCCATTGTCTTGTTTTTAATCGTTCGTCACATTGTGGGAAATTTCAATAGATACATTTCCTTGTGCGACGAAATACGGGTATAATAGGTATGTGGCAATACTTTATTGTATGCTTATACTCGTTTCGAGGGGTTATTCATCTGGCTGATGAGTATAAAAAGATATTAGGTAAATATTATTATTGAGAGAGTGAGAGAGACGTTGTAGTAAAGAGGTTATTTTAAACGTCACTTATGTTACTATTCTTTAAAAGTTATATAATTTATAAAGTAAGTAGACTTAATAGACCCTATGTTCCAGAAATGGACCTTTGTTAAATTTCTTATTTGGCGATTTAGCCATTTGTAAACGAGAAGATCCGTTAAAAAAAATGGTTAATTTACCCGCCATTTAAACTTGTTCGGAATTCAAACACATTTTTTTTTCTACGCCTACCGGCAAAATAGAACTGTACTTTAAAGGTTTATTAAGCCGAGTCTCCACCGATCAAAAGTTGGCAACTTTTGTGTTGTCAACACGTGTTGGTGACAAAAGTTTTTGTAAATTCCTTGGCTCTGTGGAGACGCTTAGTGGGAATGTTTTTCAAATTGTTGGCGACTCGTTGTAGACACAATAGCAACAAAAGTGTGCGATTTTCTGAAGAGTTGCAAACCGTTGGAAACGCTGAAATTGCCAACAATTTCGGTGGAGACGCGCCTTTACAAAGCTTAGATTATAAGCTTTTGGGATATTTCTATTATGTGTAGTGCCCAGCCATTGAGCTATTGTTTCTTTGTACGTTAAACTAGCGTGTAAGTAGGCGCATTGCTTTGCATTGGCCATGCTGAACAATAGGCCACCCAATCGCAAATACTTTGTGTTGATATTAGTTATTGCAGCCAAGGATTTTTTCTATATTTACTCTAGGGTTGTATAAAACATTTATAATAATTGTTCTAGTAGTTCCTGTAGCTCTATTATTACTGATGAATGTGGCTTAACTAGAATAGAATAGAATAGAATAGAAATCTCTTTATTTGCACACCTTATTACAGAGCTAAATAAGTACATAATGCATAAAATATCCGAAGTGTAGTGTACAAAGGGCGGCCTTATTGCCATAAGCAATCTCTTCCAGGCAACCTTAGGATGGATCAAATGTTTCAGAGAGACAGTAGTAGTTGACGTGCAATGAGTTTGGAAAATAAATATTATGTCCTTATACACATATATTTTATATACATATATACAAACATACACACAAAACTGAAAAGAAAAAAAAAAACATAGCTAGTTTATGAGCTAGCTCTTTGGGCGGCTTGAAAACATCCAACTGGAAGATTACGTAGCCACAACGTTGTTTTGCCAGTCCCCAACCCGCACGCGACGAGTGTAGGGATGTATAGCCTTACCCCTCGACTCAGAGGAGACCCGAGCTCAGCCGGACCTTATAGGTTGTTGATGAGGCTTAGTTACAATATTTCCGTGTATAAAGTTATTAATTTACCTAACTTTGAGTAAGTTTTTTCGATTGTTTGATAGGTATAATTTCTGCTTTTAAAAAATTAAGGAACGAACAAATGAAAAAGGTATTAAACATAACTGTTATATTTGTATGAAAACTATTTACCTAAAGCAATTTTGTTTTTAAAGCGTTTTAATTTTTCTTACAATATTTCCGAACCGATACTTACTATCATTCAAACCTTTATGAAAGGAGTACTCCTATTTCAAAATACATCATACTTTGGTCTACTACTTAGGTGAAGATACCGACGTCTACTATCACTGGAAGTCATTTACCGAACTAGGTGATTAGTGTGCCTTTTATTTAAAAAAAAAAAGTAAAACGGAACAATGTTTTAAAATTTAAACTTGGCCGCATTCTTTCCTCAGCCAGTAACTTTGTCCTAAAAGTGAAGTGATAAAAAATGCGAAGAACTTGGTTATGTCAGTTTACGCGTTGTGGTTGACCGCAATGATTGCGTTCAGTATTATCTGCGACAATATCTGATTACGTAGGTACTGTATTTTAGCGATCTTATTACAAGATGATACATTACTCGTTTCCAACAAATATATAATACATTTTACACAACGATCCGCCCCGGCTTCGCATGGAAATGTTTGAAATTGTCGATTTTTCCATATCAATATTAGACATGTATTATAATAAACCTTCTTCTTGAATCACTCCCTCTATTGGTAAAAATCTAAGCGTAGACGAACAGGAAGCGATTTCATTTGAAACTACATAATTATGTGGAGACTATTAAGGATGTTTTATGTAAATTAGGTATCTTGTTTAGAAAAGGACCAACATTGTCTAACTGTTCAAAGGGCGGGAATCTGGTGAGCCGTAGGAGCAATATGTCTATCTAGACACCAGCTCCTCACATCACAGAAATTGATGTAACTACTACGTTACCATAAAGTTTATAATATGTAGTTATAATATTATTCTGAAGAGAAATAAATAAAAATCTTAATATTTAATATTTTTTTAAAAACTCGAGTTAAATTTGGGATGGAAAATGATTATGACAACATTTACGTACGACACAATAATAGGTCTGTCAATAATCTGTATTTTTAAAGAAAAATAAAAAAAAACTAACTTCAGCGCCATCTATCGAAAACAATCCGACACATGGCGAATTGTAAGAACTACTAATACTGTTTCATTTAAATAAAATGCTGAAGCCGTTTATTTAGTTACTGTTAGACTCGGATGATTTCAGATTAGGACACTTGTATCTCTGCAATGCTAATTACATTTGAATTCATACTCTTTACAAAATAATAGTTAAAATATTTAGTTAGCTAAATTATCATCATCATCTTCCTAGCCTTTCTTTTTTTACTAGATTTGGGGTCGGTTACTAGCTCAACCGGGTTTACCTGAAAATCAGTAAATAAATTATAATCAATATAAATACTTACCTTATTCAAGAAAGACAACAGGTGGACCATCAATACTATAAGCTGGAAAGGGCCAATCGGCTAAAGAAGGGTAGGGAGACCGAAAAGAGGACGGGCTGACGATATAACCGAACTAGTGGGAAGGGACTGGCAAACTATCGGTAAGAACAGAGATGAGTATAAAAGACTGGAGGAGGCCTTCACCCGAGGAGGGGTCCATATCCAATAGTAAAAACTAACTTACTAACATTTAGATAATAAGCAAAACATAAATAACTTAATAAACACTAACAAACACATTTGAAATGGAAATTAAGGATAAGGAAATACAGGCTTTTTTATTTTATTTATTTTTATATTCAAGAAAGTAGGCTTTTTAAAATAAATTGGCCATAAAAGTAAACTTAAGTTCTATGGCCGCTGGCCGCTGTAATATTGAAAGTTTTTTTAAACAATAAATAACAGGTCATCGCTCTTAGACTCCATAATTATTGTCATTATTTTGAAACATAAATGTTTCGTGTGTATGTATGGCACAGGCACGATACGTTCGGAATGTTAATCATCTTTGTAATTTTCCTCCTTAATTGCCATTAAAAAAAAAAAAGAAAACCTACCTTAGATTATAAAATTAGACGCCATTTAAATACTGTAAGTTCCCGCTTAAAAATAATTGTAATGTTTTTTTTTTGCAGGTAAGAGAATTACTTCTATTTGACCAAGTCAGCCAGTAAGTAACTAAAGTTGCCCAAAGAGGTTTGTTGCTAATGAGTTATTATAAATACATAAATATTTAAAACTATTTTGAAACGATATTCACAAGCGAAGAAGAGCGAACAACAATAAAATAACACAATAGTAATTTTATAGCGACTGAGTATTATATTTTGTGGCATAATTAGAGCGTGTCTGTGCCGACTGCCGGAGTATAAATAACAAGAACTGCCTGCGTCACTATTAAGGAGTTTTGATGCATGATTCTTTAAACATTATCTTACCTTATTAATAAGTATAAATATATTACATACATTCATATTTTTTACTAGCTGAACCCCGCGGTGTTACCCGCGGTTATTGTTGTACCGCGAGTAACGCCACGCGACAAAGTTAGTCTAAAAAAGTAGCCTAAGTTACTCCCCGGATCATCAGCTACCTGCCAGTGAAAGTCCCGTCAAAATCCGTCCAGCCGTTCCAGAGATTACCCGGAACAAACAGACAGACAGACAGACAGACAGACAGACAGACAGACAAAAAATTTTTTAACTACATTTTTGGTATATGTACCGTGAATACATATAGTATTTAGTAAAAAGCGGTTATTTTAATATTACAAACAGACACTCCAATTTTATTTAGTTGTATAGATATAGATAAAAAAAAATATAACTGTAGATATTTTACTGTCTACAAGACGCTTGGTCTTAATTGTTTTTTTTTTAATTTAGCCGACAAAACTACAACGTATGGGTATCTCTTTCTAATATACTGCATTTTAATAAGCAAGAAGAATGCAGTATTATGTATGATCGTAACCACACCCATCGTTTTCAGGAATCGTATACTTAAATAGGCAAAAAATATTTTATATCTCATGTACATATGTATTTTCTAACTTAAATTATAAAACTATGCGTTTGTATAATAGGAAGTAATCTGTTCTGAATTTCTGAATACACTTTAATATTAGAATTTTATAAGCGGTAAAATTTGTTATATTTCCGCTATGCATTCTTCCGCTGACTACGCTACGTTATTGAACCCAGTTGCTAAAGGGCCAATGTAAATATATTTATTATTTAACTAGCCGACCCACGCAACCTCGTTTGTGTCTCCTGTTGCCCGTAGCGTGTAATTTTCCCCCATTTTTGAAACATTTTTCATAGGTCCTCCGCTCCTATTGGCCTATAGCCTTCCTCGATAAATGTACTATCCAAAACTGAAATATTTTTTCGAATCGGACCAGCGGTTCCTGAGATTAGCGCGTTCAAATAAACAAACAAACAAACTCTTCAGATTTATATATTAGTATAGATTTGAAAACTAAAAAATTACTTGACCCATGAAGAAAATGAATATTAGAGAATGACGTCCTTAGTTAAGAGTTATAAAAGTTGGCTAAGAATGAATTTACCAACAGGGCCGGATCAAGGAGTCTAAAGACTCCTAACGATTCGTTTCGATTTCAGTTACCAATATTTTTTCAAGTTAATAAAAAAATATTAGCCTTTTTATCTATACATCTAGGTATACATACCAATACAAATAAAAAAATAGGAGTGTATGTTAGTAATATTAAAATAACCACTTTTTACTAAATGCATATGTACGTTTAGGCACTCGGTACATGTACCAAAATAAGATTTTGAAATTTTTTTGTCTGTCTGTTTGTTCGGGCTAATCTCTGGAACGGCCCGATTTTGACGGGACTTTCACTGGTAGGTAGTTAATGATATAAGGAGTAACTAAGGCTACTTTTTTAGACTAGTTTCACCCCGCGTCACACCGCGGGGTACAACTAGTTAATAACTATATTATTTTCAACATAAACAGTTCTGCCATTCCGTTCATAACCCATGGCGTTCGTAAAAAAATGCCAAACCATAGAGAATCGTATCATAATGGTGGTTAGCTACTACCTTAAATTTACCTTGAAAGAACTTTAGGCAGCTTTCTATATAAAAATAGTTATAATTGGCGGTTTCTGTTTTGTCACAATTTGTTTTCAACGCTTCATGAATCATTTAATTTAAAGAAATGGGGTTATATGGTGATGTGCTGACATGTTATTCTAACTTTCACTACTGTTAAAAGTCAATTTTGTTAATAAACGTAGCTTGGAGCGTTACTAATCTGCTTCTGTTCTAATTATGGTGCAACATGCTTGCAACGTTTGGCAGAGGTTTGACAGTTAAAAGCGTTTTGTTGTTACGTCTAGAAGACGTTAGAATGACAGTTTTTTTTAAATATGTTTAAAAAGAGAAGGAGATTTTCCAAACGGTAGTTTTTTTTTGTTACATCAGAACTCCGTGTTTTGATATGACAGATGAACCGATTTCAAATATTGTAATTTTTTATTTGTAATTAGCCTTTGCCCGCGGCTCGCCTATGTGTGGCTAACGCGGTAAAGAGTAGTCTATGTTCTACCCCAAGTATCAAAGGATCTCCATCGCAAATTTCTTCCAAATCGGTTCAGCGATTGTGAAAGCATAACAAACAGACTGACAGCGTTACTATTGAATTTATAACATCGGCATGGATTATGAAATTTTAGAAAACATATCATCTTTAAATTATTACAATTCTTTATAATGTAGGCGTACTAAAGCTGGAGACACTTTTTAGGTTATTGAGACGTGCAATGCAATATGCGTTTTATTTTGTAATTAATATAAATTTTAATTGAATGACTGGTAGTTACAATTTAGTCTTCTATCATAAACATGATCGGACTGGAATTAATATGAATTGTATGTATTTTTAGTCTGTGTGGTATATAACCTTCTTTTTATTGAAGCATATTTCCAGCAATAGATTATTAAAACCTGTTGATGTGAGTGTAATGATGTAATCATCGGTTTCAAAACAATTAATGTCATCATCTTACTAGCTTTTATTATTCCCAAGATTTGGGATCGGCTACTAGTTCAACTGGTTTTATCTGAATATCAACAACAACTAGCATCGTACCTCCGCAAGCCTGAGGGTGAACTGAATTCGAAGTTTGAACAAGTTGTCAGTATATTCGAGGGCACTGACTTCGCAATAAAGATTGCCATAAATGTTCATGACAACCGGGACCGACGGCTTAACGTGCTCTCCGAAGCACGGGCGGGAAACACCGCCATATATGACGGTGTTTCCTGGAATATCATACGGGTTGCTATTAAGAATATCTTGTAAGAAAAACCCAACAGCAATCCAATCAGCACTCGCTTACGCTAACCACTAGACTAACAGCAATCGCATCGGAATCGGCAGTCGAAACGATCAATCTATAAAAATAAATAAAATACAACAACCAAATACGGCTTATTTATGTACGAGTAACTTAAGCCATAAACATACTGCCAGTTAATAATTTGCTTTAATAATACAATTTTATGGTAACTGATTGTGACACAGAAAGTAAGCGGAAGAAAGTAAAAGTTACTTTACTATGATAAGTAATACAATACATATATATATAATACATAATTATAAAACAAAAAATCCCTTATTTTCGAAGCTAAGATTGTACCATCACCAACAGACATTAATGCTAGACATAGGCCGCTCCTTAGAAAGAAAGTTTTGGTCTAATATATCAGAGCTTAAAGTCATTGTAGGCTACTAGTTACCTTTTAAATGATTTAGCTTAGTACCGACTATTTAGCTCATCAATTTTAAAGGTAATTTACCTACTAATTAACTGTCGGGTAAACCCCAAAACTCATAATTTATTTGTGCTTCTTTAGTCGATATAACAGAACCTTTTATGTAACAATGCAGTTATGACTACAGTCTTCAAAACAACAACCTACGCTTTCCTAGAGGAAAAATAAAACTTGACACGGGTTTTCCTTGTATACAAAATTTTCGTTGAATTTGTTCGTGAATTGTTATCTTTTCAATGCTCGATATTTAGACAATTTTATCTACCAAGATGTTTTTATATTTAGCCATAGGCTAGATAATACTTATTTCAATATTTATACAACTAGTTTTTTTTTGCTTTGAAAATTTTATGTATCAAAAGAACTGATACATTTAACTTTGCGTTAAAATGTGCCTTAAGATATACGTAAAGTGCAACTGATCGATATCTTACTCAAAATCATTAGGAAATTTTCTCATAACATAAACTATTCAAGTGTAAATTGAAACATAATTTCTTTATCAAACATCTCTAATGTTTGCTATTCTATTTTGGTTTAGTATCAATTTGAAAGGCACGTTACAAGTATTATCACGATTAAACCCCAGTTAACACCTCGTAATGTTTAATCGATTAATCGGAGAAATCACTACCAGTTGAATTTCAATTCGTCATAATTCTGTGAATTCAACACGATTATAGATGTTTCTCTTATGAAAGAGGGGTCAAATAAAGTGACAACCGCCACCTATGCACGCCTGCAATTTAGAATGTATTGAAAATTCAGTGTTAGGTAAAAGGATAAAAGGTATTTCCGTAGTAAGGTATTAAACATATAACATACATTTTATTGTGGTTCTATCATCTTGCAACCGAAAATTATATCGGTAACTAGTTGTTGCCCGCGGCTCCGCCCGCGTATATGTCGGTTATTGCCGCAAACAGTAGCCATGTGTTATTCAGATGTATAAGCTATATTACTATAAAGTTTCATCCAAATTTGTTTAGTAGTTTTTGCGTGAAAGAGTGACAAACATCCATCCATACATCCATCCATACTTACAAACTTTCGCTTTTATAATATTAGTATAGATATCTTTATTATTTTACTATGAAAATGTCTTTTTTTATTTATAGAGCACTTTTTGTTTTTTTTTGAACTTGTTTAGTTTTCAGATCGGAATATGAAAGTTAATCGGAATTAAATTCTACGCGAACTTTTATTATAAGAATTGGCCTTCTGGAACCACAACCACGTTACCGGTTCGCGGTTATCTTTAAAGTATTGTAGGAATACCGTAACATTAATATTCGTGAGCGATAATTCGATTTGCATACAATTAAATGATTTGTCCTCGGCCCAAGAACAAATGTTGGACATAGTGGACACCGTGGTGCTTAATAATAGGGCACCAGAGACGGATTTTGCTGAAAGGAAATATACTTAATATATTTTAGTTTCAAGGTTAATTGAAAATTTTAATTGTGCCGAAACAGTAACGTATTATCATGAACTTAATGTTAACAAGAACTTCTCAAAACAACTTAAAGTTATTTTTAGATATTAGTAAAGAAACTCCAGGCCCCTTTTTAGGTTCAAACTTGAATATAAATATTCTTGTAATACCTATGATTATGATGACGAAAACATAGATGATAATAGTGCTGTTCAATCAAATTAGGCTTGCGATTAATAAATATTATTATATATTGCCCATTGTTTAAATGCCATTGCATGCCATTTTCTTTAAATGATGTGCTCATAGCCCTGTTGCATTTATGCAACATTATGCATATGTGATTAGAAACAATCTTCCAAGGTAAGCAATGACGGTGAGGGTAGTACCTGGATGGGTGACCGCTGATCTTATTCTTAGCGTTTCGACGGCAAACGTTTCGTGTCAGTGTAGTCAGATCGTAGCAGACCAGAACGCGGCCACTCTGACTGCATTGTCGGTGGCAGCCATCATATCCTCTCTCGTGCAGTTGTCCTCGTGCATGATATCATGAGCGTCTCCGTGATTCGGATTTAAATAATACAAAAATTTCAGGTAATATTTCGGACACATGAATTAAGACGACAATCGATAACAACAACACTTATTCACCTCATGCCCATGTATTCAAGTTCGTCCCTGTCGTATTCAGTTAGACTGAATAAGTACTGTACTTTATTTTATGTTAAACAAAACTGTAAATCACTTTATCTAAATGAAGATTCGTTAGGTATAACATTCTCGACAGATTTATGAGTCTTCTGAAATAATTAAATACAAAGATATATTAAATAATCAATTATTTATACAACGTATAGAAACTTAACACGGAATCTAAATAACTTTGTTTCGCAACAATCACTTGTGAGTTGTGCCTTTATGGTTTCAGGATGACGTGTCTTATGGTATTTTTATAGCGCCATTTTGGTTTTTTACATATTTAATTTTAACGTCTATGGTTTAAAATTGTCTCTTTTCATTACTTTCATTTATTTTGGCCTTGTTTAGACTTGTGTGCTTATGCGTTTAGGGTTGACTGTCCATTAAAAATCACACTACAGCTGCGAATAGAAAGTTTCATTTTTATTTTAGATGATAAAATAGGTTAATCTCATAATTGGAAAATAGTCTTTTAGTAGATACCTATAAACAAACATCAGTACAGTAAGTCAGTGTAGAGCGACATAGTGATAATTGTGACTAAGCTCCTTAAATAAAGATTAAAAAAAACAGTGCAAACAAAAAATGGGTACTTTGCACATACAACCTTCATAAAACTAATATGAATTCTTTCGAACTGTCATTTTCACCTATTATATATTATTAATTATAATAAGTAAGAAGACGCATCCCTAGTCTTTTAAAACTACTTATATTTTAATTTAATCAAATAATGCGGGATAAATATTTTCTTAACCATCTGCACTTTTTAATCGGTATTCATGACATTTATACCCATCTTTGGTAGTCAGTTGTAATGTGTTACAATTGCCCTTTAAGCACCTGTACCTAATATTTGATCTCGTTTCTTTGTTACAAATGTCAGAATAACACCTTGTGCACGCATTGTGTACAAGCAGCTGTATATTAGCCTTTTCTAATTTGTTCGCAATTAAGAATATAACGGTGTTGTATTGTGCACCTTGTAGACATTTTTTTCACATAAACGGACTTCGTCAATAAAGCATAGTTTGAATTCGAATTACTTTTGCTTTTCTTGGAATTTTAATTAAAAAAAGGTATTCGAAATTTGAATTTATAAAACCATGAATTAAAAAGTGATATAGGTATCAGTAGTCACAGCATACGCATTTGAATTAGGAATTACTTTGTTTTAATATTTCAAAAATGACATTTGAAATTCGGATTCATTTTGGAAATATCTCATTACATTTGTGCAGAAAATAATGAAAGATTAGAATAAAATTCCACATCCGAAAATAAATTTCAAACGCGTCGAGTTTAGATCAGAAAAATATATTACTATTAGGACCCGGGCCTAAGCTCAGAACAATGAAGTATAAATCACACAAGTTATTATTTTATTGTTCTATTTAACATGTAACTCACAAGACTAAGGGATAATAATGACTGTGCTACACTATTTGTCTTGTGCATTGAACTATATTAGAGAAGAATGATGGGTGGGCACGGGAGTCTGTGGGCAAGTTTTCTAGCTTAGCCTCGTTGTAATATAGAACAGATCCATTTCTAATCAATACATTCGTTTTAATTCAGAATTGAATGAACTTGTGTTCGGCGTTTGTTGGACAGATCATCAAGATTTAATTTGTCCTCTTGTAAGCCACTCATTCGCAGGACCTTGGAATATGTGATTTTTCTATTAAAAATAACCATAACGACTGACCTCAGAAGTCTACTCTGGGGAGGATCTGTAAGGTTTTACCAGTGGGTGTTCTTCTGCCGGATCTCGAAGTGCAAAGACGTATAGCCATGTACTATTTCATATTAGAAAACATTGAACGCATTTTTTTATCGACTTAAAAAAATGGAGGAGGTTTCTCAATTCGACCGTATTCTTTTTATTTTTTTAAATGTGTTCGAGTATAACGTCGTCGTTTATGAACCGATTTTGATGATTCTTTTTTTAATGGAAAGGAGATGTCCCAACGCTACATATACATGATAAAGACATTAATATCTGATGATGGCATCCAAGAGAAAGCGAGTCGAACCATGAAGTCGGTTTTATTTTTGTTAAAATTGTACTTGTTGGGAGTATGAGACCGCGATAAAATGTCATGTCACTTCGATACACCAGGAATGTATTCGCTACGCTTATTCATGCCCTTTATTGGGTTTTACAGGGCTTATGAACAGGTAAAAGAGGTTTATGCATAGATGTTAAAGCATGTTCTCAAAAGGTTTCTTTAATGACTGATTGATTATAGTAATTAAAATCATACCTTGCTTAGATCAGCTTCTTTAGATAATGGGTGTTATTCACGCAACTATATTATTACCGCCTGTCATATTAACATGAAATCTTAATTACTTATTGTGTTATTGTGTACAAGCGATTGGTTTGTCTTTGTTCTATATAATCGACGTATAAATTATTATAAGATGATCTTGTGTAACTTAATATTGGAATTGTTTGTTTTAGTTATTAACCGACTTTTAAAAATGAGGAGATTGTTATTTGCCCTATTTTGGTGGTAGGTTTAGAAGAATCTTTATTTGGTAAAATTAATTTATACTACCATGATCACTTTCTCATAATGAGTTATTTAAAAGAGGATATTTAGCATGTGGATAGTTAGTAATCCTACCATCATCATCATCATCATCAGCCTATCGCAGTCCACTGCTAGACATAGGCCTCTCCAATTGCACGCCACTTAGTTCGATCCTCGGCTTCCACTATAAAAAAAATAAAAAACTAAATGCTTCCAAAATAAATGTAAGTAGGCCCTTTAATATTAAATTAAGTATATAAAGTTATTTCGTGTCAAGTAGTAAATTAAAACAGATAATAATATCACAAAGAAGAACACTTAATTAATGTGGAGGGGTTCATTGAAACTATAAAAGTTCTCATCAGCCACATACTTAGGACGGAAATTATAACGACTTATAATAATGATTGTATGAACGCAGCCAAACCGTGAGAATTAGGGCAACACTTAAGACAATATTAAAATTAAAAAAAAAACAATAACGAATGTTTCTTTTTTTAAAACTAAAGCGTATAGAATTTAAATCATTATAAAATTAGTGCCCATTCATATATTCCCAGAAAAAAAACTTAAAAAAAAAACAACATAAAAGTATCTAATTATTTTTATAAACCATAGACACAAAAACAAAACTTTATAAATACTTGTTTAAAAAAGGAATTTAATAAAGAATATTAACTTAATTAATGCAAACGGCCTAGAAAACATAGACAAATCTGTGATTACAACACGCATACTCCTTACATGAATTCTGTATTGTTCTTTACCCAATTAAGATAAAAGCATTCATTTATTTCCCCAAGAACTTCCGGCAAGATACTCAAGCGTCAAGTTATCTTCCGGTCTTAATATTAAGTGCACACCAAAGCTTTTAACGTTAATTATTTATGGGTACACATTTATATTTTCTATTTATTTGTAGAGCAAGGATTGTATTACAATTTGTTTGAAATAGTAGAACCGTTCGAAGTAGTATCTTAAAGATAAAGATTAATTTAAAAGAAATATATACTCGTACTAGCTGCCCCGGCAAACGTCGTTTTGCCATAAATTTTTTTAAGGATGGGTGACCCTTATCATTTAGGGGGATGAAAAATAGATGTTGTTCGATTCTCATACCTACTCAATATGCTCACAAAATTTCATGAGAATTGGTCAAGCCGTTTCGGAGGAGTTTGGCAACTAAAACTGTGACACGAGAATTTTATACCTAAAAAATATGGTGATTAGAATATTTGACCTTATAGCATTGCAGAGATACCTACTGTTTCTTTTTCTATCTGCCTTCAAAAAGAAGGAGGTTCTATGCTACACTGTATGCTTCTTTTTATATTTTCTTTGTATACTAGGTTGCGTTTAGTTACTGCAGTAGTTAAAAGTGGAATCCTACACATTTATTTGTTTCAATAGTGAATCGTGAATCAGGAATAACCCGAGATTTT
Organism: Spilosoma lubricipeda; assembly: GCA_905220595.1. Taxonomy (NCBI): domain Eukaryota; kingdom Metazoa; phylum Arthropoda; class Insecta; order Lepidoptera; family Erebidae; genus Spilosoma; species Spilosoma lubricipeda. The sequence continues at coordinate 15,496,044 of HG992293.1, read as the reverse complement.
TCAATGTTTCATTTTTGAACGATTAATTTTATAGCACATTTAATGAGCTCGTTCGATATCATTATAATTTAGTAAAGTAGTAATTATTGTTACAAATTTTATGTGGGAATAATAGGTGTAATACGAATGCACAGTTATCTATACTAATATTTAAAGCTGAAGAGTTTGTTTGTTTATTTGAATACGCTAATCTCAGGAACGGCTGCTCGGATTTGAAAAATTCTTTCAGTGTTAGATAGCCCATTTATCGAGGAAGGCTATAGGCTATATATCATCACGCTAAGACCCACAGGAGCGGAATAACAAAAAGAAGGTTACAAAAACGGGGTAAAATTATCACGCTTTGGTCAATAGGGGAGACGCAACCGAGGTTGCGTGTGTCGGCTAGTATACATATACTTTGGGTAACTTATGAAGAAACTTAGTACATAATCTTGTGTCAGTCACATTCATTACCAGAAACAGCTGTGTTGTATAATAGGGAAGATAGTTGAACTCCTGGGTGATGCATTTTTTAATTAAAATAAGATTTTTGAATGACACAGCTGTCGGTTGCGGAAGGAAGTCCGTTTTTATAATCGCGTGTTTGATAAAAATAGAGAATGCGAGTGTGTTGGTGGTTTTTTTGAGAGTACTTCAAATTGTTGGCAGATGGTTGCCTTCGTGTTTAATAGCGGGATTTAGTTTCCGGGGTTGAGAACAGCTGATTTCTACTTTGATTTGGAGATTAATATCTACCGTATAGAATATTATGCTCTTGCTTACTTAACTTCATATATAAATATATGTATTTTATGGGCTTCGGGCGTATCGCCTGATGGTATGAGATAACCGCCGCCCATGGACACTCCCAACACCAAAGGCATCACAAGTGCGTTGCAGAACTTTAGGGGATGGGGGGAGAGGGATGGGGGAGAGGATGGGGTTTGGGCCTCCAGTATCCTCACTCATACGGTGAAACACAGCGCAAGCGTTATTTCACACCGGTTTTCTGTGAAGCCGTAGTATCACTCCGGTCGAGCCGGCCCTTTCATGCCGAAGCGTGGCTCTCCCACGGTAAATTGTAGTAGTTGAAACTAGTACTTAGTTTAGCCTTTTATCTGTGAGTATCGTAAGGGAGTAAACGACGCAAAAGAACAGCAATTCAAAGAGAAGGAGAACTAGACACAAACCCTATACGAACATGTCTGATCAACATGCTATAGTAGGTCCACGGCCTCTTATCTAAGGAGAGCTGAGAGCTAACCGTAGGTCGATTAATGGCTATTTGATGATAATATGGAAGGGCACAAAGCTAAAATATTAAACAATAAATACTGTACTAGCTGGCCCACGCAACCTCGTTTGCGTCTCCTATTGCCCGTGGCGTGATAATTTCCCCCCGTTTCTGAAATGTTCTCCTTTGGTGCTCCGCTCCTTTTGGTTTTAGCGTAATGATATATAGCCTATAGCCTTCCTCGATAAATGTACTATCCACCACTGAAATAATTTTTCAAATCGGACCAGCGGTTACTGAGATTAGCGCGTTCCAAAAAACAAACAAACAAACACTTCAGCTTTATATATTAGTAGATATAGATATAGATAGTATAGATTAGTTAACATTATAGATGTTATACTCGTATATTAGCTATCAATATTTAACGGCCAAACATTTGTCCAGAAATTTGACATGATAGATACTTCAATTCTTGAGGAACGACACAGCTACTCTTTACTGCGATAACCGACAAACACGCCAGCGGAGACACGAACAAAAGCTAGTTTATCTCTGTCAACTCCTTAGGGAAATAGTCGTGAGTATATTTCAACCTCCAAAGTATTATTTCGTAATCTCCTCAAGAGAACAAAACCATACTAACATAATAACAAGCTTGTAGAAGCTCATTGTGATTCAGGTCCGGTTCAGACTCCCTGAGTCATCGGACAATGACATCAGAGCCTCCACGCTTACTCATTGGTTTACTGAATATAGCCTTTAGCAGCCTTCAAAGGAGCGGCCACGAAAGTGGGGCTTTGGAAACATGTATGATGTTATTTGTGGTTTTAAATAAATACTAGCTGACCCACGCAACCTCGTTTGCGCCTTATATTGCCCGTAGTGTGAAAATTTCCCCCGATTTTGAAACATTTTTCATTGGTGCTCCTCTCCTATTAGTAGTAGCGTGATGATATATACCCTATAGCCTTCCCCGATAAATGGGCTATCTAACATTGAAAGATTTTTTTAAATCGGACCAGTAGTTCCTGAGATTAGCGTTCAAACAAACAAACAAACTCTTCAGCTTTATATATTAGTATAGATTTATGTATGTGTCAGCCACAGGCGTATACTGTTTACATTGTCCGTGAAATGGAGGTTTAAGAATACAAGATGTTATTACCTCTATTCCTCCCATGGATGTCGTAAGAGCCGAATAAAGGAATAATCCATGCAGGACAACTTTACTAGAAAGAGCAGGAAAATATGAAATAAACTGTATACCAACCTGTCTAGTCAGCGAGCTATAGTAGGGAAATATCTAGCAGTGGTCTGTTAAAAGCCGTTGATGTGATGTCAGCGAGCAACATTTCATCTTGGTGTGTATATTTACATGGTGTAACTGAAAGTTATATTCGAAGGGATGTACACAGGCGAATTCAAAACGAAAACATGTCGAGCCCAGCCTGCCGAGCGGTTAAAACCTAGAACTTACTACCAGTGCAGTGTTTTCCTCCTATTGCATTAGAAATATACTTTACAAGAATAGACTTTACAAACATACATGTAACGGACGCAAAGAACACCCAGACCTAGAACAACAATAGGCCTATTACACAAAGTGTTGTCCCATGTGCGTTTTTTTCTTTTTTTTTTTTTATGTTTGGTCTTACCAAAATGACTCTACTCTGCCTGATGGAAAGCATGAGCAGAATCCAAGAGTGGTGGTCACCATACTGCGAATGCAGACAATGCAACAATGCAGCATGGTGACCCACACCATGGCTTACCATCAGACAGAGTAGAGTCCTTTGGCAGGTTTTTAAAAATAAACAACTTATCCAACCATATTTTAGTCCCAACTTATTGCCGTCTGTGGTATGGTGCGCTTATATTCAAAGGTCACCATTTTTATTGGGTTAATGGTTCCTTGTGTCTATAAATACGCCATTATACCACGTCATGCTTCACCGTAAGTCTGAATGTCTCACGGGACCTATTTGAATACTTCCTGTCAATTTGGTAAAAAGGTTAAAAGATTTACACACACACAACCTTTTTACATAATTTTTTTTCAGCGTTATTTGTTTTCGCTGGCTTGTTTATGGCCACACCTCTGTCTGACGTCCACTGTCATTCGATAAGTAATCATGTTCAAAGAGAACACAGGAACATGAAACCAACAGTCGCTCACGTCCTTCACCGTCATTTTGTTTCGTTGTATAAAATACAGTTGTATTCTGTAGAACTTTTGGTTGAATTTAAATTGTTACTAATTGAGTCTCTTCGCCATCACTCCATTCTTCGGCGTCCTTAATACAACCACAGAAATAATTTCTTTTTAATATTCGATAGACGGGCTGTATTAGAAATGCACGTGGCGTTGTTGCGTGCATTATGATGCATTCGTTTTATTTATAGGCCTGATTTGAATTCGAACAAGCCTTGTCGATGTTTCTAAATAGTATTGATATGCAGTTAATGCAGTATTGCTTTGATGTTCTGCTAATGCGTTGTTATTTGTAAATTTAATGTTATTTGTATGTATTCACAGTTTCCGGCCATAACTTTCTATATTTGAAGTACTATAACTCTTGGAGAAGTTATTAATAGACTCGTCACTTTTAGAGTTATTTTAGTTAAGTTTTATGATTTAGATACATTTTTTTTACATTTATCGAGACTTCAAAAAAAGGAGGAGGTTTCTCAATTTTTTTTTATGTGTGTTCGCGGATAACTTCGTCGTTTATAAACCGAATTTGATGATTATTTTTTTTAATGGAAAGGAGATATCCCAACGGTGGTACCATAATAAGGACACTAAGATCTGATGATGGCATCCAAGAGGAATCGAGTCAAACCTTGAAGTCGGTTTTATATTTTTTAAACTTTTTTAAATAGTTGATTTAACGAATGTAGTTATTGTGACACCAGCAGTATTTACCACATATGTATGAACTATTACATTTTTATAGTTAGTTCCTATGAGAAATAGTGAGTGTAAGTAACAATCGATCATCTCACGTTACATACATAGATACATACAAACAAAAAGTAAACAAAACATAAAGAATGAGACTAGAGCAATGCTAGCCTCTGACACCAATCTCTTACTTGACTTCATAATTGAAGTGCACAAAACACGGAATTGGTTCTTCCAATCTACGTGGCCTTATCTTCAGCCTATTACCGTCCACTGTTGAACGAAGGCCTTCAAAAGAGAGCTAACTACCTCGGTCTTGGCCTTCATCATCAACAGTCTTTTATATTCCACTGTTGGATATAGAAGCTGGGATGAATAAGGGTGGTGATACTAGCCATTCTTAATACATCCCCACACATATCTCGATCTTGACCTTAATTATATCGGCTTGATACTTTATTACGCTGGTGCCATAAACTTGAAAGAAAGTATATTATTAAAACCAGTCATTTTATTAAGTATTTTGAAAAGTATGTCACCAATATGAATGTAATGTCTTTTCGAAATAATTTACTCCTTACTTAATCGGTTCACCCAAACGAATGTTTTGAGGTAACAAACATAAAAAGAAACAATCCAATTGAAAACCTGCTCCTTTTTTAAGTCGGTTAGAAATTAATAACTTCATAAAACAGATCGATTGAATGATACTCCATAAGCACGGATGCAATTCGCTAACGTACGGTAGTTAGACTAATAAAACCGGTTTTATAACAAAACGGAATGTTCTGGTGTTCCACATAAGAAAGAAGGTCGATCGAATATGCGGAACTGCCGGTTTTAGTTGTTATGAATGAGTGGAACTAATGTGCTTTATGCAGATGGAGTAACTGATATTAAAGGGGTTCGCCGATACAGAGAAGGACAATAAATTCCCCCGTGGGAAAGCCACGCTTCGGCATGAATAGGCCGACTCGACCGGAGTGATACCAAAGCCTCACAGAAAACCGGTGTGAAATAGCGCTTGAGCTGTGTTTGACCGAGTGAGTGAGGATACTGAAGGAACATACTCCAACCCCTCCACTGCAAGGCACTTGTGACGCCTCTGGTGTTGCGGGTGTCCATGAGCGGCGGTAATCGCTTACCATCAGGTGATACCTGTGTTCGTTTACCCCCTGTACCATAAAAAAATGACTTTTGTTGTTGTTGTTTTCTTATTGATGACAAATCTCTTAGAAAATCAATTAACCCTCGTCAATATATCTGTTTATAGAGACTCTTTTTCCTCAGAATCACGTGAAGGTAATATGTCTAAATTCTGCTGTTAAAAATCAAGCTTCTAAGTCAACGAAATTGGCCTTAATGGATAGTTGGGTAAATTTGTCTTACCCAATGGAGTTCTGACAATCTTACAGGTACCTACATAAGGTACATGTATTACTTAAAGTAAGTGAAGTAAATTTTAAGGTAAGTTCAAATAATACTTGCACTTTATGCATGTATGATTACCCATTATTGGAAGCAAATTGTAAGTATAACGGAAGGCAATGTAAAGATATCCTTGAATAATGTTTAGACAGATGAATTGAGAAGTCAATTAATAATTAATGGTTCTAGTAGACAAGGCTAGCATACCTTTAAATTATTAACTGTAGTCGGAAATATCGAACCCTCTAACATCCTGTATTATAGTAGGGTTGTCAAACCACAGTCACATATTTATTTTGTCTTTGTCATTGGCTTTATGACACGTATACTGTTATACGAAAATTTGCCGAAATTACCGCTAAACACTGAAGTCGTCTTCAAACCACAGCCAATCATGCATCGTTAGAGCATTCATCATCATTTATCTAACAGTCATGAGTGTCTGAGCGAGATCACTACTTAATCAGGACGCTATTAGATGTCATTACTTATTAAAAGATTACAGCCACACGCATGGGTAATGGTATAATAATATGTGTTACACTAGCTAGCACCAAATATGAGTAGGGCTGTCACACTGAGAATTTTTCGTTTTGCATTTATAAATTTTACTTTCTGGTATTTTTTTATATTTAATATTGATTATCATCATCATCATCAGCCTACTGTCCACTGCTGGACTTAGGCCTCTTTAACAACAAGCATTTTGGTTTGATCCACGATATTGTGTAGATATATAGGCTACTACTCCGTGTGTAGGCTTGCATTTATTTAGTAATCAATTCTATACTTATTTAGTATTACTTTCTTTATAAGCTTTACACCTAGTATTAGATATAGCTGTGAACTTACTAATATCAGCTTTTAAAGTAAACCTAATTTAAGCCGTTCTAGGTTAGAGAAACAACAGATTTTAAGCCTTTATCAAAAGATTTTATAATTATTGCCAAAACCGGTTGAAAAAAAGTCTGAGTTTTGACAACCCTGTTGCGATTTTAATGGTATAGTCACAATGAATCGTGCGACAGAATGTTTAATATTTTATTCATCCGACTTTCTAATCATTCGTGATAGGTCAGGTCTATGACTCGGTGACTAGAATTTTTAATCGATGGTTTACCTTGCATTGCTGGCAAACTTAGATGCAAAATATTATACAGATTTTTTAGTTGTTGTTGTTTAACATATTTATATGTTATTAACTAAAATAAACTTTGATTTATGATACTAGTGGTTGCCCGCGGCTACGCCCACGTATATGAAGGTTATCGCGGTAAATAGTAGCCTATGTGTTATTCTGATGTATAAGCTATATTACTGTAAAGTTTCATACAAATCTGTTCAGTAGTTTTTGCGTGAAAGAGTAAGAAGCGTCTATCCATCCATCCATCCATCCATCCATACTTACAAACTTTTACGTTTATAATATTAGTAAGATTGCTTTTGCTCTAGCTCCGCCCGCATGTGTCGGTTTTCGCAGTAAGGAGTAACGTATGTTCTTCCTCAAGAATCAAAGTATTGCCATTGTAAATTTCATCCAAATCGATGCAGTGGTGTAACCGTGAAAGCGTTCTTCCATTTTACAACCAATAAAAAATAATTGATTGTACCCACTAAATACACGTCGCCGGGCAGTAGAATAAATTCGATGAACCAATTAATTTATAACAAATCATTTAATAAAAATAAAGCGATCTCATATTTCTAAAATTTCCATGTTTCCCGACATATATATGCAGCTATCGCTATAATGGTCGTGTTTTCGAGAAACATGTCAGTTCTTATCACTCGATGGCCATTTTATGAACTATTTATGAAGTAATAGCCATAACCAGATAAGAAAAAATATTCAGGATAACCGTCAGTCAACAAATAACTTTTTTATTAGCATTTTAGCTGTGCCCTTCCAGGCTTCACTGTTTTTTTTTGTAAGGCCCGAAGTTACTCTTTTCTGCCTGATGAAAAGCATGAGCAAAATCCAAAAGTAGTAGTAGGTCACCATACTCATTGCGAATGCTGATAATGCGACAACAGCATGACACTATGGCGGGTTATTGAGATGTTTCTGTGTTATTGGGCGTCCGATCTCGCACTCACTAACGGAATATGACAGCACGAAGGCTGTGACTTTAAGAGAGTAGTACCGCCTCGATCGAGCCGGCCCGTTTGCGCAAATTTAACCTACCAATGTGGCATATTCTAGTTGCGTTCGAGGGACCACATGTGATGCAAAAAATAGATTAAAACCATGGTATAAAAATAAAGGACGAGATTTTAATCATTAATCAATATTTAAAATTTGACAAACCGTACCTTTTTGTATTTTATTAGTAACTAGCTGAACCCCGCGGTGATACCCGCGGTTATCGTCGTACCGCGAGTAACGCCGCGGGACGAAGTTAGTCTGAAAAAAGTAGCCTAAATTACTCCCTGGATCATCAGCTACCTGCCAGTGAAAGTCCCGTCAAAATCGGTCCAGCCGTTCCAGAGATTACCCGGAACAAACAGACAGACAGACAAACAATTTTTAAACTACGTTTTTGGTATATGTATCGTGTATACATACATATGCATTTAGCAAAAAGCAGTTATTTTAATATTACAAACATACACTCCAATTTTATTTATTTGTGTAGATATCGACTCGATAGGGAAACAATGTGTGTTGTTTTAGCACTTTGTGATATATGAAGATTTGACGGACAGTCATCACTTTGATCGATTGGTAAAATATAGTTGTGGAATATAGAAAATGGTGGCTACTTTTATGATCGCTCTTTGGGCTTGATCTAGAGGCAACAAAATAGTTTTTATTGCTCCACCTATAAAGCAGTACTTATTGGATAATTGATTGATTGTTATACCATGATTAAAACAATCTTCGAATCGGTTTGTATTTATTTATTTATTTATTTATTTACAACTTTATGCACAAATGCATGCATCGGCGGACTTAATGCCTAAGGCATTTTCTGCCAGTCAACCGGTTGGGCAATGTAGAGAAAACATGAGGTAGGTGCACTTCAAGGGCGAAAACTAGATGATAGTAGCTTTAAAACAGTTATACTATTTAATCTAATAATGCTAATACATACAGTAAAACACATATATACACATACATATATGATACATATATATTCATACATATACCACAATAGGAGATAAAATGCAAGGTTATGAACTAAGAGCTCGCCAGTGCCGCCAATTCACCTAGTAAGAGCTCCTTCACTTTCATTTTGAAGGAGTTATGGTTTCTAGCCATCCTGGCTTCCAGAGGAAGCGCATTCCACAAGAGGACAGACTGTACTATAAACGAAGAGCCGACAAACCCAGTGGTGTGAGAAGGACAAAGTAGAAGGAGATTGTTCGACGAGCGAAGGTTTCTGTTGTGGTTGTCACTTAAAAATTGAATTTGTGATGTTAAATAAGTAGGAGGGGATGATTGTATTTCGTGTTCGGTTCGAAAACTCGAGCTCAAACGGTGCGGAAACTACACGAAACCAAGTTAATGTTTTATAAATATAGATTGACATCATAGTTTCCAATTTCCATGTCAAATAAAAACAAAAGTTTTTTTTCAACCATAGATAAACCGACTTTTTTCTATAAAAGCAATGATGTCATCATAAGGCTTACATCAACTGTTTATTAGTCATAGTGAGCTCTTTATTGGAATTTGTACATTGTTTTATTTTGCAATATACGGCGTGGTGCAACTGTAAGCGAACAGCTTATTGTGTCACTGCTGATACTATTATTTATTTTCATGCTTTTATTTATGTAATTTTAATTTGTGTTACTTTGTAATCCAATATTTGTTGATTATTGAATCTTAGTTACGCATTCAGTTAAAATTTTTTTAGATAAATATTATTAAAAGTCATTAGACGACATTTAAATAAATGAGTACAATTTGTTGTGAAGAAAGTTGAGGGAGGCCTATGTTCAGCATTGGACGTCGTTTGAACAAGATGATGATGAAATAAGTGGGATATTGATATGTTAAATAATTATTTTATAAAATCATGAATCACTTAGTGAAATATGTGTAAAAACATTATCATACAGAGCTCAGAGGTAGTGAGTTTATTTTAAGTTCCTACAATACCTCAACTCGAACCGTTTAAAAGATTTTTGACTTATAACTTTCCATAATTTTTGAGAACTTATATTTGTTAATTTACCTTAAGTCTGCTGTATTTGGTATTAATAATAAACACACGTCGAAAAACCAAACCTTAGCGATTGCTTTAGTGACATAAACGCTCGATGGGACCTAGCAGCATATTTTTTAACCTATAAAAGTATTAATATAGAATACTTTTATATGTATACTAGCTGCCCCGGCAAACGTCGTTTTGCCATAATTTTTTTTAAGGATGGGTGACCCTTACCATTTAGCGGGATGAAAAATAGATGTTGGCCGATTCTCAGACCTACTCAATATGCTCACAAAGTTTCATGAGAATCGGTCAAGCCGTTTCGGAGGAGTTTGGCAACTAAAACTGTGACACGAGAATTTTATATATTAGATATACTGAAGATTGCTGTAATGCTTTAGACATGTAGATAGGATAAGCAAATAACGAATTACCAAAAGAGTTTATAGGACCCGTTGAGTAGACGAACCAAAAAGTACCGAACGCGCTGACTAAGTAGGAAGCACCAGCTATTGGCGAGAATGAATGAAAGAAAGACCGGACCTCCAAGAAGTCTCGAGCCATAATCAATCGGATCGTGGTATATGTACTCTGTGGTCTTGACTTACCCTGGGCGAGAATGATGCGTGAGCGTGTGTGTATGTTTTAAGTTTTTATGTAGTTTTAATTTTATTCATAAAGACACTTCTTTATTGTAATTATATGGTTTAAGAACTTAAAATCAACCTCATTGTATTTGGATAATTGCATTCTTGTTTGCCCCCTACACAGAGTAATAATTACGTATAGCGATATCAAAGCAATCTGCTGATTGAATAGCAACCATTTCATTTGGCTCTTAAAGTATATAATACAATGCGCAAGGCTTTTCGCAATACAAGGCTTTGAATAACTAAATAATTTGGCTAGTTAAAAATTGTTCTAATGATATATTTATGCAAAACACTGCTTGAAAGCATCTACAATTAAAATAATAATATAATTTACCAAAGCGGAGTTAATTGGAGTATTTAGTGATATATTTTTTTGGTCGGGCAGCACTGCGTTCATCCATTTAGAACGTGATTGAAGAATAAAGTAATAATATAATATATTTTATTCTTATCAACTATTACTGTAGGAAATTAAATGTTATTAAATGTTCAACTAGCTGAACCCCGCGGTGTTACCCGCGGTTATTGTTGTACCGCGAGAAACGCTGCGCGGCAAAGTTAGTCTAAAAAAGTAGCCTAAGTTACTCCCTGGATCATCAGCTACCTACCATTGAAAGTCCCGTCAAAATCCGTCCAGCCGTTCCAGAGATTACCCGGAACAAACAGACAGACAGACAAAAAAATTTTTAACTACGGTTTTGGTATATGTGTCGTGTATACATACTGATTAAAAAGCTGTTATTTTAATATTACAAACAGACACTTCAATTTTATTTATTTGTATATATATCAAGTTAAAAAGCGGCCAAGTGCGAGTCGGACTCCTGTAGCAGCTAGTAACATAATATTTTATTTTATTTTTATATTTGAGTTGATTGAATGAAAGGTAAATTGTGGTTTACGATTTTAGACGTATAAATAAAAAAACTACTTACTAGATCTCGTTCAAAGCAATTTTTGGTGGAAGTTTGCATGGTAATGTATTATATATTTTTTTTAGTTTTATCAATCTCTTATGTTAGAAGTTACAGGGCCTCACATTTTACCACTTTGGAAGCGCATACTTTTTTGTTTTTTTTTTTTTTTTGTGTGATAGTCTTAATGCAGTTTACAGAATATATCTACTTACCAAGTTTCAACATTATAGTTATTATAGTTTCGGAAAAAAGTGACTGTGACATATTGATATTGAATTTCGTAATCATTTCATTTTGAAACCAATTTTAATGTATACTAGCTGTCCCGGCAAACGTCGTTTTGCCATAACTACTAATAAATTAAAAATTAATTAAAAAAACATTGTCCAGCGGACAAAATTGTGAATCTAAACCATTCCCAGATCCCCTTGAACACACACAAAAAATTTCATCAAAATCGGTCCAGTCGTTTGAGAGAAGTTCAGTGACATACACACTCACAGAAGAATCTATACAAATAAATAAAATTGGAGTGTCTGTTTGTAATATTAAAATAACCGCTTTTTACTAAATGCATTTGTATGTATACACGGTACATAGACCAAAAACGTAGTTAAAAAAATTTTTGTCTGTCTGTCTGTCTGTCTGTCGGTCTGTCTGTCTGTCTGTCTGTCTGTCTGTTTGTTCCGGGTAATCTCTGGAACGGCTGGACGGATTTTGACGGGACTTTCACTGGCAAGTAGCTGATGATCTGGGGAGTAACTTAGGCTACTTTTTTTAGACTAACTTTGTCCCGCGGCGTTACTCGCGGTACAACAATAACCGCGGGTAACACCGCGGGGTTCAGCTAGTTATATATAAAAAGACTAGCTGTCCCGGCAAACGTCGTTTTGCCATAACTACTAATAAATTAAAAATTAATTAAAAAAACATTGTCCAGCGGACAAAATTGTGAATCTAAACCATTCCCAGATCCCCTTGAACACACACAAAAAATTTCATCAAAATCGGTCCAGTCGTTTGAGAGAAGTTCAGTGACATACACACTCACAGAAGAATTATATATATAAAGACTAGCTGTCCCGGCAAACGTCGTTTTGCCATAACTACTAATAAATTAAAAATTAATTAAAAAAACATTGTCCAGCGGACAAAATTGTGAATCTAAACCATTCCCAGATCCCCTTGAACACACACAAAAAATTTCATCAAAATCGGTCCAGTCGTTTGAGAGAAGTTCAGTGACATACACACTCACAGAAGAATTATATATATAAAGACTAGCTGTCCCGGCAAACGTCGTTTTGCCATAACTACTAATAAATTAAAAATTAATTAAAAAAACATTGTCCAGCGGACAAAATTGTGAATCTAAACCATTCCCAGATCCCCTTGAACACACACAAAAAATTTCATCAAAATCGGTCCAGTCGTTTGAGAGAAGTTCAGTGACATACACACTCACAGAAGAATTATATATATAAAGACTAGCTGTCCCGGCAAACGTCGTTTTGCCATAACTACTAATAAATTAAAAATTAATTAAAAAAACATTGTCCAGCGGACAAAATTGTGAATCTAAACCATTCCCAGATCCCCTTGAACACACACAAAAAATTTCATCAAAATCGGTCCAGTCGTTTGAGAGAAGTTCAGTGACATACACACTCACAGAAGAATTATATATATAAAGATGAGTCATAATTAATGCTGTATTATTATAAATTTATTATTTTAAAGAACCTCAACAATATACAAATCGGCGAATAATATTCATTCGATTGTTGACGTTTTAGATATTTAAGAATCAAGGTAATAAATCTCCGTGATACTGTCTACTTCCTCTTCTTAAATTATCTTAACTTAATACATTAAAGCAGTCTGTATTTGTCCTTTGGAGCTTACTATACGAGCCTACGTCCAGTGCCCAATAAAAATATAGTCACTAGTCTATGGAAAAAGAATTATGAATATCAAATCTCATTACAAAAGATTCTTTGAATATCTAAACAATTAATCTGAATTTGCAACGCCCTGTTAGGGCACCATGAAATTCTTACAAAACTGTTTCAATAATACTAGTTTCTCAAACAACAAATTGAATGTAAATTGTCTCAGTAGGCAATCGTTTAAGGCAGAGTTAAAGAAATACTTTTGGGTAATAGATAATAGAGTTGACATAATCGAAACATGGAGTACATTCTGACAGAAGGTGGCAGTGAATCGTTCATTCCTTCATTTCACTCATCTCATTCTAACCTTGGTTTTCAAATGATTCTAAAACTGAATTTTGTTAAAATAGTTTTGGTATTCGTTTTTTAAATTACCATTCCAAAGACGTCACGGATTTGAGCTTTTTTTTTAAGTTGATAAGATCTATAAAATGAGTTAACATGCAAAGAAATCGATTAAATTTTCTGGAAAATTGTATATTTCTTGATAAAACAAAGACATAAAGAAAAATAAAATTTATATACAGTTGAGTATGTAGTATTTGTTTATTAAAGTCTAAGTCTCTCAAAAGAAATTTGCCTTGTTTTTGCAACGTTTATCATTGATGCTCAGTTTTAGTTCACGCGATTAACGAGTTCAATCAAACAAAAAAACTCTTCACGTTTATATGGATGAATCAGCTTGTTGTGAGAGCTGTTACAATAACATTTAAACAAGATAAGTTACACTTAGGTAATTGTCTATAAATACAAAGGTAGTAGCAATATGTAAACAGATTACGATTATGAATTCTCGTTCTCAGGGTGTATCTTAGTTAAGCATTTATATTATACTAACTGAGCCCCGCGGTTTTATCCGCAGGTAACGCTGCAGGTCAAAGTTAGTTTACAAAAGTAACATAAGTTACTTTTTATATAATCAGCTATCTGCCCGTGAAAGTCCCGTCAAAATCGGTTCAACCGTTCCAGAGATTAGCTGGAACAAACAGACAGATAAATATTTTTAAATTTGCTTTTTTGATGTAAGTACCGTATATACTTTCATAAGCATTTAGTGAATAGCTGTTAATTTGAAATAACAAACAGACACTTCAATTTTATTTATTTGTATGGATACATAGATGTGAGTATATAAGTATGACACATATATGTAAGCAATTAATATAAGTATTCAGTAAATAATCGAAGGTAAACATGTACACTTGTTATACAAGTTTAATAATCTCATGACTAATCTGAGAAATCGTGCATAAATGGCGAAAAGGACCTCACACAATGTCATAACATGACATCATACCTGAATAATACCGGATTTGTTAAAGGCATATTAAGTTAGGAGAGGTTTTTTTTTTTATTAGTTCAACAATGAAAGAATGAAGGAAGAATGGAACTTTTATTTAACTACACAGATGCTGAAGTGCTTTAAGCGGTCACTACTACGCTGAGTGTTGTGGGCTGAAATCCCACACGGAACAACTCTTTGTGTAACAACAAATTGTTGCTCTGACTCTGGGAGTTCCTTGAGACCGTTTCATATATGTTTGTTAAGTCTCCCGCGATATAGGATATATTTCTAATGCGGGAGTTGTCTTAAAGAACAGAACAGAAATGAGACTTCAAAACTATAAACAAACAGTTGTTTAAGCTCACCTTAAATGAAACGCAGCCAAAACAAAAAAAGAAAAAAAAAACTCTTTGCTCTTTAAATAAAATGCGCAATGAAAAGAAGTAGAAAAATATAGGTCATGGATAGCGTTCGGTGATGATGACGCGAATTCCATTTTTGTTCACTCAAAATGTGCTTCACGCGCCTGTAGAAGTTTTCACTTCAAATTAACAGCTAGAATGATTCCAAAATACTAGGCTTCACACCTGTCTTAAAACATTGTTCATATAAGCAAGCCCCGCTGGTCTAACTAACGCTACCAAAATACGAACGAAGTCAGATAATAAAATCGAAAGTCTTATTGTCTCTGGTCACGCGACTTCATGTAAAACTTGTGCCCGTTTCTATCGATTATTCACAGTTTTAACTGTAATTGGGGTGAACAGACAATACTGTACCGTTCGGTCAATGTATATAGTCTGAAATGGCATTGGAACTCATGACGTGCTGCCATCGCTAATGGCAGGTCAAAGTTTCATCCACAAAGCTGTAGTGACACTGCAGTTTTCCAGCCTGTGAAAATAACGGGTCAAAATAGTTTGATGTCACACGTTTGGTCAAAAGCCTCATATCAGAAGTGCGATTAATTCAGTGAATATTTTAAAGATCTGAGAAAATTGTTTTCAGGTTTGATTTTACCGTACGTAAATTTATCTGATAAACATTAAATAACGATAAAAGAAAATTATTAATGTTAGAAAGGGGTAATATAATTTATGTTCTTTAAATATTTTAATATTCTTATTTATGTTTTATTGATTCATTATTATACACGAAGAAAGCAGGTACACGTCTAGGTACCACGTTTTTGTCTGACATGCAAAACCAGATATTTCTTTGAAACTAATTGGACGTAACCTATCTTAACAATAAAAACAGATTATAACTCGTCTCTGGTCTGATGTCAATACAGTAATAACATAACCTTAAACTCTTGTTACCGTTGCTGCATAGAAAATAAAAAAAAAAGTTTAGGACGTGTCAATTACGTCAGAGCGAAGCATTGCTCCCGTAGCGTGGAAATTAGCTGACACGGTGTGTTCTCAAATTGAATTCAAGAGCTATAGGTAAATGAACCAAGGTACATTCACCTCTGAAAAATGAAGTTGCCATAAAAAGTGTTTATTTAAAGCAGGTTTTAATAAAAAAAGTTTATTCAAATCCCTTAGACCGTGTAGGCATCGCGTTTGCCTGATTAAGTATTTTTTATTCATTGTAACTTGCAATGGCGCCAACAATTTAATAAGTATGATATTAAAAAGGAAATATCAATGGAAACAAAATGAAATTACTGTTTTTCCTAATTGTTTTAATATCATCTATCTTTACTCCATCCATACATATATTAAAATTGTAAATGGTCAACGTCTATATATTAAAGATATTAAAAAAAACTAATAAATGGAGTCTTTATGAAAGTAACAGAACATAACAGTTTTTTTGTCTGTTTGTCTGCGTGCATAAGTGCTGCGTGCTAATCTTAGAATTGACTTAACCGATATGGATGCGGTAGTCTCTTACGTATTGTGATAAACCTCACTTAACATTAATGTTTATTTTATTACAATCTTCGATCAATAATAGTACTAGATTAAGGATCAGGAACAAAAATAAGACTCTCAAGTGGCCATGTTTACAGACACGAAAACATCTTCATTCTTAGAAAAAAGTTTAATAATGTTAATGACTTTAGTTTATTATAAACCTTAACGCTTAAACATAAAGTTTAATTACCATTACAAAATATATATATTTAGGTCCTTTCGTCAGAGAAGCTATACTATGGATTAAATTTAAAATGTCGCTTAAAAGTAAAAAGTTATTAGTACAAAAATATTTATTCTAAAATGATACTTAAAGTTTAAGTCTAAGATTAAAAACATTTTGTTCCTAATTTCGTGCTTATTGCATTGTGGAACTAGATGTAGTTCTTGGTATTACATTTCAATGCTCAAAACACAGTAAGTATTGAATGACGTAGAGTTGCAGAATATATTTGTTTTAGGTTTGTTTTGAATGGTGGTAAATATTTTTGATCGATTCAAAAATGTAATAGATACTATTTTACATTGCCGCTATTACAACAAATAGGTAATAAAAAAAATTATAAAGTAAAAAATATGAAAGGAATCAAGAAACATGTTTTCGACGTATTCTTTATACAGAAGTAATTAAAATAGTAATATAGGTTTAATTACCTTTAAACAGATTCAGCTGGTTATAAGGCTGTCTTTTAGAAGTAGTTTTGATATGAGCGGTTTCTTTTTCTATACAAATAAATAAAATTGGAGTGTCTGTTTGTAATATCAAAATAACCACTTTTTACGAAATGCATATGTATGTATACACGGTACATATACCAAAAATGTAGTTAAAAAAAAAATTGTGTCTGTCTGTCTGTCTGTTTGTTCCGGGTAATCTCTGGAACGGCCGGACGGATTTTGACGAGACTTTCACTGGCAGGTAGCTGATGATCCAGGGAGTAACTTAGGCTACTTTTTTTAGACTAACTTTGCCCCGCGGTACAACAATAACCGCAGGTAACACCGCTGGGTTCAGCTAGATACAAATATAATGTAATCTTACATTAATGATTTTTTCTATAATTAGTTTAATTAGGTTTATTTTATGGTTGTATTCGTTTTCCTTAGAAAACAAATCCTTTTCAATATATGCGCTTAAAACATTTACACATATAAAGTTTTGTCATACTTTTTGCATTGATTTGCCACTCATGCGAAGACAGTTGCGTATAACACTTTCGGTTTTCATGCATATGTCACATACATCGTTTGAAGC
This sequence comes from Spilosoma lubricipeda, assembly GCA_905220595.1. NCBI lineage: Eukaryota > Metazoa > Arthropoda > Insecta > Lepidoptera > Erebidae > Spilosoma > Spilosoma lubricipeda. The sequence continues at coordinate 15,478,345 of HG992293.1, read as the reverse complement.
ATAACATAAACCACCCATGTCTCTTACATCTATTAATTTCGCCATCTATTAATTTATTTAATATATTATTACGCCTTTGCGTATCTCCAGTTACGTCGAATCTGTCAAAATGAATCGAAGATATTCTAGAATATTTGTAAGGGTTGTATATTTCTTCTCCTCTTTCTTTCAATAGATACGCATTCTGCAAGCGCAATGGGTCACTAGGAAATCTACAAACAAAAATAACATTATAAAATAATAAAACTACTCCATGCATTCCCTGTTCAAGAATAGGTGATGTTTGATACAATAGTTGGTGCGTTGTAGTAAACATTGGCCAAATAATTTCAATATTAGTTTATTGAATTATATTTACTATAATATATAATTATGTTTATTATTTTATGAAAAACACTTAATAATAATATAAACTTACCGAAAAAAGATATTCCTTCCAAAACCTTGGTGTTACGGTGGTTATTTACACAGTTTTTGAACGCGCACTGCGGCATTTAGACGTCTTAACGTTGGCTGTAATTGGACCATACTAATTTGAAATAAGACCACAAAATTATTTGTGGTCTTATTTTTCGGGCCGTTTTTGAAGCGCTTATCGGGAATCTAGTACTATTTATGATCGAAGATTACAATCAATAAACAAAAAAAAACATATATCCGTTCAAAGAATCACCGAGAAAACCAACACATACGCTGATTGAGACACAAACAAAAGATAGTTCGAAATACAATTCAAAAATGACAATCAAACGACATTTGTGACAAACGACATAGCCCTAATCTGGCGATAACAGATTAAAAATCATACTGCTCAATACTTATTGACAGCGTTATGATAAACATGGTTACCACTGACGAAATATGTCATTGATGGTTACGAATTACGACACATGGTATAATTCATACAACTTTATGCGACTGGAGTAATATCAACTTCCCTTCGTTTATGAGTTTAGATCTTTAGAAACAGGATATCTGAAGTTGTCATTTACTAGTTATGACTAGTTTAGTTAAACATGCTTATTGCCTCACCGGCTTGTAAAACACATATATATCAGTTGTCTAGTACCCATAATACAAGTTGAATGCTAATTTTCAGTCTTTTTATTTTGCCTACTGAGTTAGATTTTATTTATAGTCAAGATTATGTTTATTTTTAGTTTGCCGGTTAGAACGGCGATTGAATACTTTTTTTCTGGTCGTCTTCTTGAAAAAAAAATTGAAATTTTTTTTTTTCTAACTAGCAAGGTAAAAGAAAAACATGCTACTAACGGTCGGTATTGAAGAGCAAATAAGGGACCTGCCCCCTTAGTCAAAATGCAAGTGTTTCTCGTCGAAGCAAATATTAACATATAGTAATAAATAAAAATTTAAATATTTTATTTAACCACGTGGATGGGTGGAGAGACGTCATTCCCGTACAGCTTCGTATTAACGTTTACGTTTTTACAATGCAACTCGGCTAGAGAGGCTCATCTATGTCGCAGATCGCTCTGCTTTGCTGATATTCTCGCAGCCCGAATAATATTATTTAAACATTAGTATACTGTGAAATACTTTTTTAATCGCGATAATTAAAGGAGCAAAAGCGGAAATGACATCAAAATCGTGATTTAAATCTTTGGATGATTCAGAACAAATTATTTATTAATATTATTCGCTAGATAGTATACAAAGATAATGACTCGTTTTTACATTGTGTGTCTACCGCATACCGTCTTAGATATATTTATAACCATTAATAATACATCAACGTATTTGAAAGTATATTGTAATATTAATTACTTTAATAATACGGTACCGTCATTTAACCATCTAAATCATGATCAATTATAACCTGTCATAATATTCATAATATGTCACCCATTTTAATTTTAATCTTTATGCTCAAATGTAGCAAAGGCGGACTTAATGCCGTTGGCATTGTTTGTCAGTCCACCTTAGGTCGATTAATAAAAAAAAACAAGTAGGTACAATTTTGTAAGCGTTTTCAGTCTCATTTTTACCCGACTACGGCAAAGCCAAAGGAGGGTTATGATTTTGACAGGCTATGTATGTATGTATGTATGTATGTATGTATGTATGTTCATTTGTTCCCTCCTAGCTCCTTAACTACTCATTAGATTTGGACAAATGAGGTGTTTCTAGAAGCGTCGTGATCGTCTTCTGGTTATAGGCTATATGACGTGTCACTAAATCTAATGTGGCGCCCTCTAGCCGACATAAAGTACTGTATTAAAAAATAAATTTGAAATAAATATGCCGTGTTTGGTATCATTGAAAAGGGCGTTACTTGTACATTTCAAAAATATATATATTATTAGCATTTGTTCGTGGCTTTGTCCGTATTTATTCGATAAGTGTGATATATCTATGGTATGATTATTTGTTCCCTCATTCTTTCTAAACTAGTCAGAATAAGACAAATGAGGTATCGTTAGAAGCGTCTTGATTGCCCGCTGATAATAGGCTATATGACGTGTCACTGAATCTAATGTGGCGGCCTCTAGCCGACGTAAAGTAGTGTATTAAAAAATAAATATGAGAGAAATATGCCGTGTTTGGTATCATACGAAAGGGCGTTACTTGTAGATTTCAAAAATATATATATTATTAGCATTTTCTCGTGACTTTGTCCGTATTTATTCGATAATTGTGAAATTTCTGTGGTATCTATTTAAAATATACTTTGCAAAGAAATTAGTATTAGAGAGGCACCAAAACATTTTAAATAAAAAAAGTAAAAACTAAAACCCAACTACGACAAAAAACGACGCTGAAAAAGTATGAAACAAGTTTCAAAAGCCGTAGTCACGCGTTGTTAAAGTGATATGGCCTATGGTATATTAATAGGTTTCAAAAGCCGTAGTCCATGTAGTGTAATGTACCATATGGTACATATCACTTTAACAACGCGTGACTACGGCTTTTGAAACTTGTTTCATACTTTTTCAGCGTCGTTTTTTGTCGTAGTTGGGTTTTAGTTTTTACTTTTTTTTATACAGGTTGAAAATTTAAAAAAAGAATTATAATTACTGTATTTATAAATAGAACTCAACACTTTACAAGTAAATGCAACCCGTGTTGTACTCAAAAACATTGGAATCTGGAACCTTCACATTGAATTACATAGCAGAAAAAACATCTATCATATGTGTTGCCACCAAAAAAAACGCAACAGTATATAAAACGATAAAACGGTTATTTTCCAATCCTGCAGTGTTAGTGGCTGTTGTTAATAACGGTATAATATCGAATCGATTGGTTGTGCGGCTTGACCTGCTTTACAGCAAATTAATATGTCTATGCGAAACGCTATATAAGCCCGCGTGACTCATAACAACGGACTTGTTTGAAAACAGCGAAAATGGTAAAACGAGTAATAATTATATGGGTGTATGAGTGCCGTAGGCTGAGTTTTTGGTAACAGAAAATTAGTTTTTATTAATTGGAAACCAAACATTTTATGCATTATAATAAATAATAAATAAATATTTCGGACACCTAACACAACGTCATCTACAAACTAAGCAGAGCTTGTATTATGGATACTAGACAACTGATATAAATACTTAAATACTTTTTTTTTGGAAATACATACATATTATACATAGAAAACACCCAAACTCCGAAACAAATATTTGCAGATCATGCAAACATTTGGTCCGACCCGGGAATCGAACCCGAGACCTCAAGAACAGCAGTCGCGTACGCTACCACTGCGCCACCGAGGCAGTTTTTCAGCATTGTGTAAACAGAGTATTTTTCTAGATTAATATTTTTCACTATACAAAGAATACAATGTAATGTGATAAATGTATAACTACTTAATAAGTAATGCACAGACATATAGGGAACAGGGACCTCTCGGGAAGAAAATTGGCCAAGAACGGCCATCCTAAATATATTTTAAACTAGTTGTTGCCCGCGGCTCCGCCCGCATATATGTCGGTTATCACGGCAAATAGTAGCCTATGTGTTATTTTGATGTATAAGCTATATTACTGTAAAGTTTCATCCAAATCCGTTCAGTAGTTTTTGCGTGAAAGAGTAACAAACATCCATCCATGCAGCAGCAGCAATCAGCTTATTACATTCCACTGCTGGTCACAGGCCTCCTCGAAATATTCTAAAGTACTTTGATATGAAAAAAAATCTCTTCTTTCATAAACATCTTTTTTTCTTTCTCAAGTCTTATGGGACCAGTACAATGTATTGTATTACAAAAGCTTTCGATTGGTTACTGTTATGGTCGATCGCCAGGCTGGCGCCAACAATTCTCTTTGGAGTTTGCTAAATTAATATTGCAAAAGGGTTTGGTAGGCTATTTTCTTTTATGACTCACCGTCTGAGTAACGTCTGTCTTCTTTGGAAATATTATCATCTGCCTCGTTGGTCTCGCGGTTGGCGTGAGCGACTGCTGATCATGAGGTCTTGGGTTCGATTCCCGGGTCGGACCAAATGTTTGTATGATCTACAAATCTTTGTTTCGGAGTTTGGGTGTGTTCTATCTATAATATGTATGTATTTACAAAAAAAAAGTATATATGTATTTGTATCAGTTGTCTGGTACCCCATAACACAAGCTCTGCTTATCTTGGGACTAGATGGTGTTGTGTGTTTAGATGTCCGAAATATTTATTTATGAAATATTTATTTATTTATTATGGATGATGACGAAGAATGAAGGTACAGAGTACGAAAAAGCATCAGGGAGAATGGCAGGGGAAACTAGAACTTAGTTTACAATATATTAAAGATGACGGATTGGTGCATCTGTACATCTGTTCTAGGTTCTAAAAGATATAAGGCAAGCAGAAAACTGGTAGCAAATAAGACCTTAAGATCAGTCGGTCAATATAAGCAAATCTCGTTCTAGAAATACTACGCTAAAATTATCATTTGGATTAACAGCCCGATTTTACAATCTACTGCCGAAAATAGGCCTCCTTAGAAAGGAGGCCTTGGCCTTCTTCACCACGCTGGCTTAACGGGCTGCTAAAGGGTTTTGGTTCAAGTTTACCTTCTCCTTGCAGTGATGTCCAGGTAGTAGAGAAACACTGATTTTAGCACGGACGGGCCGGCTCGACCGAGGCGGTACTACCCTCGCACAGAAGATGTGACCACCGCTCTTGGACTCTGCTTATGCTCTCCATCAGGCAGAGTAGAGTCATTTTGGCCATAAATAAAAAAAAACAACACTCTGTATAACACACGGATACGCTCCTACTCTATATTTAAGTTCAACTTTCAAATACGACAACGCACTAGTCTTACGCTGACCTTGCGTCTCTATAATAATAGAATTAAACTTGTAACAAATGTCTACTACCATTTTCTTGCCATCATACGACTTTCGCTTGCCCTACATAATACCTATTGTCTTGTCTTGTTTAAATAATTTCTATGCTAAAATTAACCTTAATCTGTTCGCAATAAAGACTATGGCAAAAAACAAGTGTTTCGAATTCTTCAGCATGAGATTTTGTCTCTTTCTGACGTTTGTATGGTTGTCATTGTGCTGTCATTACGTCAGTCATGGAGAATACAAAAAAAATGGATCAGTGTTGGGAAACTATTGTTTATTTAGACAATATTGTCCTGAAAATGAAGTGAAAATTATTTAATAACAAATTTATGTTTAAAAGTGAGAGTATGTAATAGATTTACGCTGTTTACGAGTTGCCAGGTGTAAAATTTAATTATATAATAATAGCAACACAACACATTGCACACACTGCCATCTGATCCCAAACTAAGTATGGCCTGTACTGCGGTGATGATATTTCTGAATCCATCCACATTTTAATAAATTACACCCAACCACAGAACAAATGATGGTGCTCAAATTTCAATTTTGCTCTGGTTGGGAATCGAATCCACGACCTCTGGCTTAGCAGTCAATAACATCAATCACTAGAACAGTATATCCGTCAAACTATAAACAATATAGTTTATACATTATTTAATTCATTTAACTTATAAATTAAGTTTTTTTTATGAATCGGCCAGCCTAAGTAACTCTACTCTGCCTGATGGAAAACATAAGCAGAATCCAATAGTGGTAGTCACCATACTCATTGCGAATGCAGACAATGCTTTAATGCAGCATGGGCACTCCCACCATGGCGGCCTAGTGATGTTTCTGCATGGAAACACGACAGCACACATGCTGTCATTTTACGTTGATCTTCTGTGCGAGGGTAGTACCGTCCCGGTCGAAATCAAATCGTGCTGAAATCAGCGTGACTCAACTATCTCAAGTCATTGATATAAATAAAGAATTATTTTAGATTCATAAGATATTATTCTTATATGTATATCATTGTGCCCTTCTATAAATTGTCCACTCTAAAGGTCAATATACAGATAGGTTTACCTTCCTTTATTTACAACATTAAATGTCACATCGACTTGTCCCTTCACAATTCCCACAATTACTTGTTAACTAAATTGGACATTTGATTTCAAGTCTATAAAGGTTTCAAGAGATTGTAGACTTCACTATTAGTCACTCGAAATGACTGTATTAATTAATCATTATTAATATTTAATCAAAAATAATAAACTAAAACATGGTATTAAAGGACTCAATTAGTAACACTTAGAGAAGCCTCATCGAGGTCGAATGGTAACATTTAATTTTTGAGCTCAACTATCATCGCAGATATCGAGAGGCAGCCGAACAGACAGATCCTGATAGTGACTGCAGCCAGCCAGAGAGGCATCTAGACATCTGCAAATTTAAAGTCAAATGTATGTTGTCACGTAGCGGCTTTAGGAGCCATGAGGTTCAAAGGTGAAGATGGTGGTGAGGCCACGAGGTTGAGCAGGAGATAATTTAGACACGTACTACACTATATATACATGATATTTATTTCGAGAGATATGCAAGTTAACAATAAAATTGGTTTCGTGAGTACAAAGTTAAATAGATCCTACAGGGCGTAGGTTTGAGAGATTCGACCACAGCTTCACCTCCAAGCAAGAGGCACTTAACTTGGTAGCTGGTCCCCGGCTTTAGAGGCCGGGACCCGTAGCAGCGGCGCAGCCGCCGGGCGTGGCAGACGCCAGCACGAAGAGTAGTGCTGGGCTCCGGCGTTGGAGGCCGGCGGCCCAGCCGCCGGGCGTGGTAGACGCCGGCAGCAAGTGGTGCGCAGGAAGAGGCGCGCAGAAAGAGGTCGCGCAGAAAGGGGTCGCGCAGAAAGGGGTCGAGCCGTCGGTGCGCTCGTCCTTTTATACGTTCCCAGCGGTGGTAGGGCAGCGATCCACAGGCGGGGCAGCCGAGAGACGCGTAGTGGCGGGGAGGACGATGTTGCGCGTTACAATGTTGATTTGAGGGCTCTAACACCAACAGGGGCGAGATTCGAAAAAGTTTGGGGTTGAGTAAACCGTTCGGACGTAAATCACAGCAACGAAAGAGGTATTAATACTAGTTCCTGTGAGACAGTAACATTACTCTGGAGGTTCGGACTATATATATTTGTATATGTGTCGAAGCAATAGAGCCAGGCTGATTTCAGAACGACCAGGACGGTACTACCCTCTCAGTGTTTTGTTGGTGAGTGCGAAACAGGAGGCCCAATGATACAGAAGCATCTCTATAAGCCGTCATAGTGCGGGTCACTATGCTTTGTGCATTGTCTGCATTCGCAATGAGTATGGTGACAACTACTCTTGGAGTCAGCTCATGCTTGTAAGGTCACTTTGGCAAGCTGATACGGAACAAAGCGCTGCTAGTAACCAATTAAGTTATTAGTGACTTCTATTATTAAAACTGTTGGAAGGGAACATATTTCAAGCCAAGACTCACGCAGCCCTTCACTGTGTTCCCCACTTATTTGTAAAACATTAACCATAATTTACATAATTGCCCGTGCATTTAACTTGTTGTAAACTACGTGCTAATTGGGTTCGCAATTACCTCCATTTATACATGCTATTGAAGTACCTACCAGCTTTTGTTTACTTTCTATACTACCCTCGCATAGAAAAACAACGTAAATTGATAGCGTTCGTGCTGTCATGTTTCGTTGGTGAGTGCGAGACCGGAGGCACAAAGATGCAGAAGCATCAGTAGGCCGCCATGGTGTAAGTCACCATGCTGCATTGTTGTATTGTCTGCATTCGCAATGACTATGGTGACCACCACTCTTGGATTCTGCTTATGCTTTCCATCAGGCAGAGTAGAATCATTTTGGTAGGCAATACATATAGTTGGGTTATATTTTTACCCTTTTCTTGTTATAAATTTATGTAATAGTCCTATAAATTATACAGTTCCTAAACTAAAATAAGATTTTAAGATTAAATTTATTAAGTGCCTTTCCAATCACTGTATGTATATACATATATTTAAATATTACCAAATTTTCTATCTTTCGTTTTCTTATAAACATGAATAAACAACAGAATCCAGAAGGACTATCACTTTATTCATAGCTTCAATTCACTTTTTATATCAATAGGAATGATTTATTTATACATTTACTGTGTAAATACTGTTATAGAAAGGTAACGGACATGACTAACAAATAAAAAACATGTTAGGAAGTCTAATATCCTGCGGCACAGTAGTAAATGTTGTTTTAGGGCCGACAAGTTTTGTGAATAAAATACTAAGACACAAAACAGATAAATAACAGAAGCTGAAGTTGCAATAAATCGACGATTCATAGCTTAGATGAAAATAATTTATCACGGTAATAATAAAACAACTCATGTAGCATTCCAGACATGGCATTTTGACTTACACTAAACTCATAAACGTGAACTTAAAACCGCTATTTGCTAAATTTGGATAATCGTAAAATATAATGATAACAGTCAAAGAAAGTTTTGTGCTCCCGATTTTTCCTCGTATTGTTAGTACAACATCAATTTTTATTATTACACTGTCACAAACAAACTGACTGTGTTTTACAAAGTCTGTACCTATACAGCATATGAAAGTTGTGCCTGCTAAATACCCAAAATTATTTTAGTTACTGTTATTAATAAATAGTAGCTGAGCCCCGCGATTTTACCCGCGTTACAGCAAACACTGGGGGTAACGCCATGGGAAGACAGTTTAAAAAATCCTGTCAAGTCCTGTCAAAATCGGTCCAATTGTTACAGAGATTAGCCGGAACAAACAGACAGACAGAGGGACAGACACAAAAATAAAAAAAATGCTATTTTTCTATTTGGAAAGAATAATAATCGATTTAGAAATAAGTGTATTAAGTGCACCTTCGGCTTCTTTTCTGTTTTGTGGCAACAGTAGGCCGTCGTTTGCCGTCGATTTGATCGCAGCCTCACAACTGACCTACATGCTAACGAAGGCTGTGCGAACTATTAGAGTGTGATATTCAACACTTTTTGTTTAACACTCTGAAGGGCAAAAGGGTTATGAACGTGCGAAAGATTTGTTGGTGTATTTAACACTAGTTATTCCCCAAGCTTAGTTCCCGCGAAAGTTCGAATTGTCAATCAACTTTTCAAGGATTCAAAATAGCCAAATAAATGTTCAGTCCCCCTAGTCAAGTTGCATTCTACAAACGAAAACATTAATAGAATACTAACTAATGTATGGAAATGACGTTATCTCAACGCTAAGTCACGTGGTCAAAACAAAATATTTGAAATAGAAGAGAATAGAGGCGTTACCGATTGTAGAAAGAGATTCGACACGAAGCACTTGCAACTTGCCTTGCTTGGTAAGCTCGTTAGAGAAACAGAAATCTGTAGAATCTTTCGCATTTATAATACTAACTAGTTGTTGCTAGCCCCACCCGCGTGTATGTCGGTTATCGCGGCAAATAGTAGCCTATGTGTTATTCTGATGTATAAGCTATATTACTGCCAAGTTTCATCTAAATCCGTTCAGTAGTTTTTGCGTGAAGAAGTAACAAACATACACACTCACAAACTTTCGCCTTTAGATATGAATGTGATGTGATTAGTGTGATAGTGTGACAAGATAGTCGATTTTGCCGTGTTTTTTAATACATTAATGTTGGGAATTTGTATTATTTCAAAAACAGCTCAAGTGCTTTCATATATTGCACTATGTCTACTTGATTCCGTGGCATAAGAAGATATATATTTTATACTTTACGAAATCAAGTTTACTGAAGGCGTTAATTCGTCTTTTATATCCAATCAGAAAATTGATTTTATGACTTCAAAATGAGCAAGTCTCTATTTTAAGTCCCAATTCAAAGCAATCTAAGTTATGAACATTATAAAAAGATGCACCGTAACATATCGTATGTACTTTATATCGTGTTACATCATATCAAGCACGAACATCATAATTATAGGACATAATATCATGGCCAATGTCGTGAACATATTTATTATACATACATGTATTACATAGATAAACATATCATGTTTGTATAACATACTTTGTACTACATACATAACTCGCCTCGGTGGCGTAGTGGTAGCGTATGCGACTGCTGTGCTTGAGGTCTCGGGTTCGATTCCCGGGTCGGATCAAATGTTTGTATGATCTGCAAATATTTGTATCGGAGTTTGGATGTTTTCTATATATAATATGTATTTACTTCAAAAAAAAATCCAGTATATATGTAATTATATCAGTTGTTTAGTACCCATAACACAAGCTCTGCTTAGCTTGGGACTAGTTGGCGTTGTGTGTTAGATGTCCGAAATAATATTTATTGTTATTATACTATTGTACATTTTGAATGGTGAATTTAATGAAGAGAAGTTTTAAGAGAGTAAATGACTTACTCTTTCAACTACCTTCATAAGTGACAATAACTTTAAATATCTCAAAGACGATCTTTTGGGTCCTCTTCCGTGATTACTATATCGCTTCTATATTTAAATCCACACATAATTATCTATACTAATATTATAAAGAGGCGAAATCACTGGATCTACTGAACTGATTTTGAAAATTCTTTTACTAAAAGAAAGCCACATTATTAGTGAGTGTTATAGGTCATATGTTAACACATAAAAAAAAAACCGGCGAGCGAGTCGGACTCGCGCATCGAGGATTCCGTACAAACCTGTAGGTATGTTATATGATGTAACTAAAAATTTATACTTCTCGTATTTCTTCCTTTATTTATAAGCTTAGTTCACGTAAAGTACCCTGTAGGTTTTGATTCCCATGCGAGTGTCGAAAATTTGCAGCATAAACGAAACTTTTTTACAGCTTCAAGGGATAGTAGACCTGAGTATTTGATATCAATTTATCTCTTACATTTCATTTAGTGGTACCCAAAATAAACTTCTATAAGATTTTATCTGCAATTTTGGACTCTTCCGTCATCTCTCGCGTGCGATATTATCTATTCAAATTAATTTTAACTATCTATAATTAATTTGCATTGTTGATGTTTGTTTTCCAATGTATCATTTTGCATACATAAACATATATTAAAAATGTATTGAAAAACATTCGATTGATTTTACAAAATCTTTTGCTGCTTGCTTTTATATTGAACAATAGATATCAGTTCAGAGTAATACATTTTTAAATAGTTTTACTAAATATGTACAATATATGCAACGATGCAATATGATGATAGTTTGACTACTATAAAAATTAAAATTCAGACTATGACAATGATATAGGAGACTGAAAATAGACAATAACTTAGTTTGGGGAAAGACTTGAAAGATGATGATCGGGACCATAAATGAACAGTACACTTCCTGCCTCAAGAAAGAAAGTAGTATATTACTGAGGGTTCCGAAAGAAACTATGTAAATACTCTGTCCAATTTTCTGCAATAATTGCCTCTCCAATACCATCCAAAGGGTTTTTTTTTTAAATAAATGCAATGCTGTGCATATGTATGTATCCACGGTATATGTATCAAATATCATTTTTTTCGATTTTTGTCTGTCTATCGGTCTGCCCGTCTGTTTGTTCCGGGTAATCTCTGGAACAAGTGGACCGATTTTCACTGACATGTAGTTGATGATATAAGGAGTAGCTTAGGCTACTTTTTTTAGACTGGCTTGGCCCTGCGGCGTTATGCGGTACGCCACTCTGTTTTCTACTGCGCTTAAGGTTCAAACCCCAGACGGTTCAACACTTTGTGTAATCCACAAATCTTTGTTTAGAGTCTAAATTTTATTTGGTATCCGTCTCATATATGTTTGTAAAGTCCAAGTGGATTGACAAAAAAATCAATTCTCGAGAGGCAGTACAAAATGCCTTTGAAGAGTTTGTTGCCTCCCGTCCAGCTGATTTTTACAAGAAGGGCATCAATAAACTGCCAATGCGTTGGCAAAAATACGTCGATTGCATGGGTAATTACTTCGAATAACAGAAATAAAAAAGTTTAAAAAAATAAGTACTTTCACTTATTGCATACAAAACGGCAATTTCATAGGTAAAGACCTAATATTTCTAACGCGGGAATTGTCTTTTTACATGAAAAAAGCACATGAAATTATGTATTATATATTAATTTATACCTAAGGTTAAAAGTTTTAGGTTTTAGATAAAATAAAAACGTGTCATGTGCCTAGAATGTACAATGCAGTTATGAATGTGCAACCCGACACAAGCTGACATTAGTTTCCGTAATGCGAGATGTGTTTCACTTACCATAACTTTGCGTAATTTATTGCATATATTTTATATAATAAGGTGGTTACCTTCGATTTGAAAGCAATTACGTAAAATCGAAGAATAAATTTCGATTTATCTTTTATCTATTATCTTATACTAGAGATGATGTTATAATCTTGGAACTGAAATGTTACAGAGTTTAGACTTCTTGATTACGTTCAATTTCCTTCTTGATTATGCTCACTTCATTAAAAAAAATCCATTCTTTTAATATTCCTTTTAATACACGGAAATACTTCCAATTTTCCTGTCTTTCATTTTGAAATTTCCCGATTGATGGCTGTATGCGTGGTCTTAATTCTCTGATATTACTATATCCCTAATTTTCTGTAATGGACACCATCGTGGCGATGCAGGAGCCAAGAGACCCTGACCAGTGAATTCCCCAGCGATTTGATGCCCTATTCAGGGGAAAACTGCACCTTCTCTGCCAACCGATACCCTTCTCTATCAGCTCGCTCTACCGTCAATACCCAATACCTACTTCATCAAGAATAAAAACGAGAGTGTTTATATATACATTTGATAAATGCGCATATATATAATTACTTAGAGTTATTACTCTTTCGCAATCCATCACGGACAATAATATAGTGATGTATTATGTTTTCCGTCAGTTCTCTGTTACGATGTTCCCGGTCATCTGACGTTGAAAGAAAATGAACACTTAATAAGGCTATTGCCACAACAACGTGAGAGAGTGCGGTATAATAAAAATAACAGGACGCTTTTGGATAAATGTCTGTACTTTTCAGCAACTCTGACGACATACCCAGCAAAGGATACCGTGGAGACCTTCGACGCGAATGGGCCGTCTCGACCGTAGCTAGATACCGAGTGAGAGAGATTATCGCAACCCGCCGACCCATCGATCAATTCAAAGTTTCAAGAAGCTCCCTTTGACGTTGGGGGCAATATAATCTATTGAGAGTCACGTAAAACATGTGCTGAATTGTTCTTTACTACATAAAAAAATTACCTGGAAATTAATTTCTGATATTAAAAGGAATGAGCTTGATTAGCGATTAAATGGAAACCTATCATTATCTAATAGTTGTGGGTCTAAAACTTTCTTATCCGGCAATTAGGGCCTAGACTTTTCTCCGGAGACTGTGATAGTTCTACGTAATTACTGCGAATGTAATTAAAGGAGTGTTGGTACGTTGACAGTTACTAAGGCCATAAATTCTTATAAATATCTATCTTATAAAGAATACTTTTAATGTAATCCAGTTCATAATGATGAATTGTAATTGATATCCTTTAATTTTCCAAATTTAAGGCTGTATTTTCCTGCAGATTTAAATAGGAATAAACCGAAATTAAATCTTCATCTTTTGTGAAAAAATCTTTACGAAATCTCGATCATCATTTCGCACACTTGGTTAATAACCCTTTTTGTCTGCGTCTGCCTAAAGCAATAAGTTTTCGCAATATTTTTCATTGAAGATCAACTCATATTGGTGGCAGCCAGATGTTATATATATATCTTAAAGCTCTCTGTATAAATACGCTAGTTCAGATTGAGGATATTTTCCTGGAGGAGGAGGAGTTCAATCCAAAAACAAATTCTTCAGCTTTATAATATTAATCACTTTTATTTTTTTTATTATATTACTATTTATTTATAATATTCACCATATGTTTCAAATGTTACGAATATAGAGTGTTGACAATAAAGCGAAACAATAGTGAGTTATTGGTGATTGTTCTGTGTTGTACGATAACGCCTTATCGTCTGTATATTTGAGCATTTTAAAGTCTTGAAAACGTAAATACAATAAGTTTTGACAGGATTATTGAAACAAGTGATTTTTTTTAAAGTAATGATTATATTATTATTTTGTACTAGCTGAACCTGTCTATCTGTCTGTCTGTCTGTTTGTTCCGGTTAATCTCTGAAACAGATGGACGGATTTTGACGGGACTTTAACTGGCAGATAGCTGATGATCCAGGGGGTAACGTAGGCTACTTTTTTTAGACTAACTTTGAGCCGCGGCGCGTAACATCGCGGGGTTCAGCTAGTTTATACATAAAAAAGGTGGTAAAAAAGGGAAGGAGGTGAAAGGATGGAAGTTCATAAAAAATGGCAATGCACTTGTGTCTCTCACTTACATCGTCGAACCGTAGTAAAATGACTTAACCTAAAAAATGAGACTATAATCAAGATTACAAAACTGACGTCACAGTCCGTTGTTTAGACAAAATTTAACGATATCTCAGTTAACAATCTACAGATTAGTGTCGAGAGTCACGAGGAAGCGGCAACTGTACTACAACAGTTGCGTTAATCTAAGGTCGTGCTGGGAACAAGATCACGCTATTGCGTTACTGTTGGGCAACTGGTACAGAAGACGTTAAAAACACTTTTTTGTTACGTTACCTCATTTAGGGCAAAGTACAATTCAACTTAACAATTCAAGCGTTCTTGAATTGTACATTTTTGACCAAGACTGCTATAACTAAACTATTTGAAACGTCACTAAATTTCTTTCTATTAGGTACTAGGTCTGATAGAGAAACAGACTAATCGCTAAATTAACCAATAAGTATTTCGTTACACTTTACACAACTCAAAACATACAGTCAATTGTACACAACTCTAAAATTACCGCAAGAAAGCAGGCATTCTATATTTGCCTCCTACTTTTTTACCTTTATTTTATTTTACCTTTTTACCTTTTACCTTTATTTAAATTTATTTTACAAAAGAATCTTAAATCTATTACAAGACATAAAACTCGCCAAACGAAAATGTTACGTAGTAAGATGCGCTCTTATTTTAATCTATTTGACATTTCCAATTTGTGTACATTATAATACAATAAACAAAACTTAATATTATTATTCTTTCAAACAAAAAACACGTCTTAAATAAAAAAAAATTTTAGGATATACCCATAAATCGAAATATAAGGTAACTAACTACGTTTGCATCAGTCTAGGTATGTTATTAGACTTATT
This sequence comes from Spilosoma lubricipeda, assembly GCA_905220595.1. Lineage (NCBI taxonomy): Eukaryota > Metazoa > Arthropoda > Insecta > Lepidoptera > Erebidae > Spilosoma > Spilosoma lubricipeda. Next base: position 15,462,773 of record HG992293.1, on the reverse strand, counting down.
ACTCCTAATGGATCAACAGGATTTGTAAGACATTTACTTAAGGTAAGATTGGTCTGGTAGTCAATTAGACCTGCGAACCTTCCAGGTTACTCCTCCGGTTCTCGAATTCTTCATTTGTACACCTTGTGGTTTAGTCGGTTGGAGGCGATGTCGACCTGAGAGATTTCCACGCGTTAAAAGAGGGTTACCTTTTGTGCTATTACTAAAAGGGTAATAGCACAAATTTGCTGCTATACTAAAATTAGTATGTATAGGGTAATAAATATTTGTAGGTACTGGTAAGCTCGTACCGTTGAGGGATTTCCGAGATTTTCAAGGCAGTTGCAATACTTTACAACAATTTCTCACGCCTACAAATCGAAATTACCATTAATAGATAATATTGTTCTTTGTTTCCCACCCAAGGGCGTTTTTGTTCCATCAAACGATTCGTTTACTATAATACTTCCTGTTTATTATCACGGTAATGTTCTGCGTAATACAATTGTATCATAGTTTTGGTAACTTGAAATATGTGTAAAAAAATATATCAATTTGAAAGATTTAATTCTTTCCTGTGTTACCTTAAGTAAATCAAAAGTGATTGATGTTGCCAGCAATTAAGTTATCTAACATAAGCATGAAAACAATATGAAGAGTTAAAGTTATTAAAAGTCTTATTTATGTAAGATTACATTTTATGAGCAGTGGTAAATAATTTACTCAAACCTTAGTAATATTGAAATAACAAATTGAAAACCGCACCGAGTTCCAAATGGATATTAAATTTAAAAAGGCCTAGAAAACAAGCATAAATCTGCGTTTTAAAAAGTTTACATAATTATTGTAAGTCATAAACGCGAGAGGTAAATGAATAGTCACACACAAACCCAAGGTTAATCAACTTACTGTCTTATAAAACAAACGAAAAAACATTATTTAGAATAGCAACACACAATTTAAGTTTAGGCTTCAATGGTGATAGCTATGTGTTCGAAAACTCTCATAGCGAAACTAAAAATCATAAAGAAATAAATATTGTCCTGTCAAACGACGTTATAAATATCAAAGATTGACTAAATTAGATTGTCTAAATACATAGGTACATTTAAAAATAGTATTTTGAAAATTGCTTCACTAAAATGAGAGTAATAGTAAGTGACGCAGCAAGTTTCACTATAGGTTCACATTTTGGCATCATAATAATCATACCATACGATGCATAGAAATCCAGTCTTCTATATAGTGATAGTACCTGGAATCCCATGGCTTAATGATAAGCCCACTGAACAATTTCACCGCCCTCCTCATAACATAATAGATTAGCTCCAATAAACCAAATTGTATATTTTCTACATAAACACATGTGGCGACTTCCACATACAGCGCATCAATCATCATCATATGTTTTCTATGATAGCGCCATCTACCGAAGATACACTGAGCTACGGAGTAACATACAATACGAAGAAACTACAAATCCTGCATCGCGCAATAATAGTTCTCGCGCCGATTAGCATATTACAACATCCCAACATAAACCGTTGGGCCGCGGCCCGCCATGGCATGGTTGGAGGATCCTCCCTTTGTGTTGGAGGGACATATCACCCGTTTCTTTATACATACAAGGTTTTAATTTAATTTGTTTGCATAGTTAGTTAATTACAATCTAATAAAAGTGTGTCATGTTAGTAACGAGAATTATAACTTTTGATTGTATTTTAAGCTACCTTTTGCACGCGGCTCCACCCGTTTGTATGTCTTTCCTACTCAAGAATCAAAGAACATCTATGCCAAATTTCATTGAATTTAGTGTATCGATACAGCCGTGAAGGCGTAACAGATAGACAGAATTACTATCGAACTTATATTATTAGTTAGATGGTACATAATATCGAGTCATATAACTCTGGCTAGGTCACTTTCATCTATGTTTTCTAAAACTGAGGATATTTTACATTTCATTAGCTTTTAGTAATCTTTTTAATAAAATAATATTAATATTGTTTAATTATCTTTGCAGGTAATTGATGAAGCAGAATCGTCCGTATCTAAATCTTCGTAAGTCAGTCAATTTCCATACCTAATCTTCTAGAAGTCTTCAGTAGAAGCAGCACGTACTTGAAATATACTTAATATGAGATAAACACAATCTACTCGGATATGAGCACCCAAAGAATCTTATCTGCAATGTATCATCGTCATCACAGGCATTTACTAGTCAACTGCTGGCGTCCTTAACCAGGTTTTGGCTTACTTCTACCACTACTAACTTTTAAACTTTCGCGTTCCATGATATATTACTTTTACACCTCTGAGCCAGTCAGCGTGTGACCACGGCCTTTTTTTTTTAACGTGTGGAAACCTCCTCGGGCCGTCACCCCGCCGGGGTTTGCGGCGAGACGGTGTGTCGGAATCGACCCACTAAAACCACACGGTGTGCCACTCTGCGCCTGAGACAGAAGGGATCCGGGAACTGCTGTTATTAACACATCCGGACCCTGTGACCACGGCCAGTGTAACCTATTCGAAACTTCAGGCCAATCAGAGATACCTTTTAATAAGTGGTCGCGTTAATTCCCGTAAAATAATTGTTAATCTACCCATACCACGTTGACCTGACAGGTTGATATTGGATTTGTTTCCAATTTTCCTTCTCTCTACAACGATATTGTCCTGCATAGTAGGTATGCTTCTTTAGTCAGCTCTTACGACAGCCGTTGAGTGAATAAGGGTTATGCCACTTCAGTTTATTAACACGTCACCACACGGACAGCCGGAAGGATAATAGCAACTGTTTATACTTCAAACGCATGTTACTTTACTGTGTTAACTCTTAAGTACCAATCGTTTCGAAGTTTTTCATGTTATCAAGGTACAGAAACCTCGCATGCAAAACCTAGCCTATACATTTCTCACCACACTCAGAGCAACGTACGTGAGAAATGTAACAATACGTGAATTCCGTGTGGTATGTCAATTAGGGTCATTCGTGGCTGTACGCCTTGTTGATTACCTTGCGACATCCATTATGGCGGCGATGGGAGACGGCATTACTATTTAGCCGCATTTTAAAGCGTGCAGCTTAAGTATGACAATATTTCTTAAATTCTTGATAAGGTTTCTAAAATGTCTTCTTAATGCTGGTCATATTAAAAGTACCTATGGTTCCATCTACTTGTGTGTAGCCTACACCTCAAAGAGGATTTCCATCAGGCAGGGTAGAGTTATTTTGGCAGGCTCATAAGGTCTGGCCAAAAAGTGTTATTGAGTTTTTTATAATTATAGAAATGATCTCTGATCTCTTCACGATCGTGTCGGATAACCGTCTAATTGGATTATGAGAGTGATGAACAGAGAGTGAACCTGTTTGCAAACACTTGTACACTATAATATCTCCGCGTAATGGACTGGTCTTTGATGAGATTGGCCGCCTTAGCTGAAATCGGCTAGGATAACATTATAATAAAAATGATAAGTCAGTCAGTCATAAGTGTGTTACTGCATTTGGTTTTGCTCCCTCGCGGTCAACGTGGCAACTGTATCCTTCACATAGTGGGGTTAAAATTAATATTAACTTGGCAACTTTTAACGCCATCTATCGAAACTCTTAAGTATTACATAGTAATGAATTTTAAGTGCAAAACTGTTTTAGTGAAATATATTTTTGTACATGTAGTATTAAGTATTACTCGGTTTTGCGTTTATAATATTAATTGTAGTATTACGTGGACTTTATATATGAAATTAAAAATAACAAATATACTAAATATTTACCAAATTGTATACTTTTTAGGACTCCGTAACCAAAAGGTAAAAAATGGGACCCCTATTAATAATACTCCCCTGTACGTCTGTCTGTCTATCCGTCCGTGCGTCCGTCTGTCTGTCTCCAGGCTGAAATTTTCACAGATATGTATTTTATGCACAGTAACACTAAACAGATGATTGTCACATTAGTATATTTAATTATTTTGTACAAATATGAAACACTGCTTCGTTTTTAGCTAAAACTAATTAATGTCTGACGTAAACGATCGTTAGCGTTACAGTTTCTACAAAGCATATATTATCTTGATAGTACCTCTAGACTTTAAAGGCCCTCATACATGGAACAACAAACTAACTTCTACATTTATTTAACAAGGCTAAAGAATTCGTTTGTGTGGTTGAACACGCTAAAGTCAGAAATTACTGTTTCGAATTTAAAAATTCTTTTAAAGTTGGATAGGTCATTAATCGAGGAAGGTTATAGACTGTTCAACACACAACGTTGCGACGATTAACAATGAAAAATGTTGCAAAAAACTTGGCACAATTTATTCATTTAGAGAGATTCAGACGGTTCTACGGGTCAGCCAATTCATTCATTTCATAATTTAATGATTATCATTATTTTTTGCTCCTTTGTAACATTGATATAGGTTTCAAACGAGAGAATGAAGCGAGAGTATAGTACAGTTAGGCCATTTTCAAATGTGTACTCCTAGAATTAAATTACATGTACATAGTTGTAAACACGCGTTGAGCGCTCATCATCTGTAGATGGCCTTATAGCTTGTAACCCGCTTTATATGTATTGTATTTTGTTTGCTATGGAGACTAATAAAACGTACCAGAGTATACTCATAAACTTGTACTAGTAAAACTGTATACGACTCAAGTTATAGCTTCACACCACGGTATCAGTGTGCCGCAGCCTTTACATTGAGTTATAAATCACTGCGTTACGGATAAAACAGTGATCTTTTACAACGATCTCGGAAAACAGTGGGTTTCTCGACTTTCCCTGTAATTACATTTAGTTTACTATCACAAATGCGTGCGTATTACTCTAATTAGCGTAATCTTTATAACATAATTAAAGATTTTGAATTTCAATTTCGCTAGAATTTCTATTTGAACTGGTATTAATAATATACCAGCTTCAGGTTCATGTACCTTAAATGACTGGACCATCAGTTATGTCCGTGAGTGCGTGTGTCATGTCTGGACTCTGGACTATGGCTGGATTTCCATTTTCCTCTCCATGTTGGATCATCAGTTACGTCGTCTAATGTTAGACAAAGACTTCAACAATTCTGCCCCCGTAATTGTAAATACAGTAAATGATATACCTATGATAACAAGAGCGGAATTGCACTCCAATTATGTCGATCCTGGGCTTGCCGCCTTCTCATGTCTCCTTGGAAGAGCAGTTTAGTCAAGTAGAGAGTCTACGTTGGTTGTAGAGGTGATTAAAGCCCCTCGCACATTATCCAGACATCTCTCTCCGTTGGCAGAATGACGGCTATAGTCAAACATGCGGTTTCCGATTGTGGATTCAGCTGGTCGATTCAGTGTATTTCCCTGCCTCAGTTTACATTAACATAAAGAAAAATATAATTTGATACCTCAAAGAACTTCTCTTTTTTAAGTCGGTCAATGATCTTTTGAGACTACCACATTTACGAATGTATTGTGATATCTATCGTATCGAATTAACTTTTGTTTATCACAACCGCAAATTAATATTATATTTACATCACATTTCTCTTCGGCCAAGACATAAGAAAGTGAAATACTTCGTTTTAACACTTTTACTTTGATTCGTGAACGATATTAAAGTTGATCTTTCGTCACACTTTTAATGAAACATTTGAATATTCGAGAAACGCGGATGGTCTTTCGAATTTCGGTTTGATTAGAAAATGTAAAGGGTTTGAAGGACCAAATGCATTAAACCTTGTTTAAATGGTGTCTAGAAGTGATTCAAAAGCAACTCTGTCTGTATGTATGTAAACCGCTGCACCAATTTTAATGAAATTTGGAACAAAGATACGTTGATTCTTTACCGTGATAACAGAGCAGCGTCTTTGGCAAAACCTCTTTCATTTACAAATTTATGTAGTTGAAGACTGTTTTAAAAGCATTTTTAGTTCTCATCTCTATTCGAACGAAAAATATAATTATTTACGAATAGGCCGTCTCGACTGAAGCGCTATTACCCTAGCATATAAAATCAGCGTAAAATGACAGAAGAGGGCAAATGATGCAGAAGCATCACTAGGCCGTTATGGTGTGGGTCACCATACTGCATTTTTGTATTCGCACTTTTTGGATTCAACTAATGATTTCCATCAGGCAGAGTAGAGTCATTTTGGCAGGGCCATACATAAAAAAAAGAATTTCCACAACTGCATTTAAATGACCCGTGGCCGTAATGGCAGTCTTAGAAATAATGACATTGACACAAAGTTCCTTTATTTGTTGACAAAAACTCTCGATTATTCAAAAAAATGACAGAATTTCTATTATTCTTATACAAATAAGTTATTTTAGGCTACAAAAGAATCATTTCGAGGTCAAATAATGTTTAGAAAAGCTTTCATCCACATGAATATAAAGATAATCCACTGGATATCCCTCAATAATCGAATAGATAATACCACTTTATCTTTATTAGGAAAATAGTACTTCTCATCTCTTTTATATCTCTAACGGCGTGTATGCAGAATTTTATAATAACAAGTATCTCTTCTTTCGCCTCGATTTCTCTTGGATGCTATTATCAGATCTTAGTGTCCTTATCATGTACCACCGTTGGAATTTCTTTCCGTTAGAAAAAGAATCATCAAAATCGGTTCATAAACGGCAAAGTTATCCGCGAACACACATTAAAAAAAAAACGGTCGAATTGAGAAACCTCTTTTTCTTAAAGTCGTTTAAAAATAATTGGTTGATGTGTAAAAACGTAATAAGTATATAAGCTACTACTGAGTTTTAAGTAGTAATTACTTTATTTTTATAGCAAAATTAGTATGTTGTATTATCTTATTATCTACTGTCCACAGAAAAGATTTAAAAAAAAATCGTGCCATACTCGGTTTCAAAGTGAAAATATTGCGTAGACTATTTAGAATAAACTTAAAACGATTTTTTATGTATAATAAGCCTGCCAAAGTGACTCTACTCTCCCTGATGGAAAGCATAGCAGAATCCAAAAGTGGTGGTCTCATACTCATTGCGACAATGCAGCATGGTGACCCACACTATGGCGGCAAATTGAGATGCTTCTGCATCATTGGGCCTCCTGTCTCGAACTCACCAACGAAACACGGTATTTTAAACATAAAATCACACGGTGAATATATATTTTTGTGTTTTTGGTATTTTTTATTAAAGACGAAGGTAAAACCAATGTTTTAGTCTCACAAATGGACGGATTGATACAGTCTAAAGTGTCTATTTTTTTGTAAATTCTCAATTTAATCTATTTCATTTAATGCAATATAAAGTCCAACGTAAATATCTTGGTCTAATTTCCCACGACATGCAAACAAGAACTTATTACCTTATTTCTTTCAAATCACAATAGTAAATAAATTACACCGTTTGCCACATATATCATATGTTTTATACACTGAAGTGTATTGTAACATTCGTAACTGCACAAAAACGCCATGACAGTGGTTACGTTTTGTGTCATAACATTATTTAGTAACCCCATTATGTGATGTGCGTGAGATATTTAATGTAGAATTAGTAATAAAGATATTGACTAATCCATTCTGTAGTAAGATTAATACTGGACACACCACACACACGGTACTTTGATACCTGTTTGGACAGTGTTGAAGTCATAGTTATCAGTCTACTGATTAACTTTTTCTTTTTTATTTATTTATTTTAATTTACAATAGTAACTTAGGTCTAATACACAATTGATACTCGCCAAACGAAATTGTTTAATGGCGAGATGCGCTCTTTTATTACTTAGAATAATTTAATATTTATTAATAATAATAATATATTAAGAAACTTTATATTTAGTTGAAAATCCCTTTTTTCAAGTAATACTTGTAACTAGTCTGGTGTTTTAAAGAGATATATTATTATTATTATACGTTTCTTTCTAAATACAAAAATATAAGTATTATAATTCAATTGTTAATTCAAAACCAGATCATGTTCATGATACGATTACTTGACCTGAGTGGGATTCTAACCCAAGAATTTTTTCTTCCAAAGATTTAATCCTAATGATCCTATCCCAAGATTACTTATCAAATTCCTGTATAATATTGTTATTATCAGTATTTTCGTTATGAAAAATTTCGTTCAAATCTAATACCTTTAAACGAGCGTTTCTTGTATTTATATAAACTGAATCTCATGAAATTTGACATGCAGTGGGTTGCGGGGTAATAAATGGATTTGACTAGGATTTCTTTACAGAAAATTTACCAAAAAATAAAGTAACGAGCAAATCTCGCTTATCCAAGTACAAGTTTTTAAATGAATAAAAAAAACAACCGTTTTTCATTTTTCAACATTCCGTTAAGTACAGAAACAAATAAACATACAAATGAAGCTTGACTTCAAGATCAAAATCTAGGTAGACCAACGTTAATGTCTTATCCTGTACCATCGACATCCTATAATACTGTTTTATCATTAAACTAGCTGACCCACGCAACCTCGTTTGCGCCTTATATTGCCCGTAGCGTGAAAATTTCCCCCGTTTTTGAAACATTCTTCATTGTTGCTCCGCTCCTATTAGTGATATATATATATACCCTATAGCCTTCCTCAATAAATGGACTATCCAACACCGAAAGATTTTTTCAAATCGGACTAGCGGTTCCTGAGATTAGCGTGTTCAAACAAACAAACAAACTCTTCAGGTTTATATATTAGTATAGATAAACATGACTACCATCTTAACGTTTTGCAAATACAAGCCTATAAAATATTTATCAGAGGATGACGAGAGAGTTTTAGATTACCGTAATAAAATGTGTCTTAGAGCGGTGTTCGGTAATGTGGCCAGTTACGTGGTAGGGGTCAACTGAGGCAGACGGTTGGTGAAAGTACTGATAAAGAGTTTCAGGTTAGACTGGAAGCTAGCTGCTATGATGAAAAGGATAATTTTTGTTCACTTTCGTCTGAAATTAAATCTGTTGACGCTTTTGAAATGAAAACTGCCTCGGTGTCGCAGTGGTAGCATACACGACTGCTATTTTTGAGGTCTCGGGTTCGATTCCCGGGTCGGAACAAATGTTTGTATGATCTGCAAATATTTGTTTCGGAGTTTGGGTGTTTCCTATGTATAATATGTATGTATTTACAAAAAAAGTATATAAGTATTCATATCAGTTGTCTAGTACCCCATAATACAAGCTCTGCTTAGTTTGGGACTAGATTGCGTTGTGTCTAGTAAAAGAATAAGTTATTGAAGGTTTTCAAGTTAATGTTCGTTTTTTTTTTTTGTGGTAAGGCAAACGAGCAAACGTATCACCTGATGGTATGCGATTACCGGCACCCATGGACACCCGCAACATCAGAGGCGTTACAAGTACCTTACCGGTCTTTGGGGGATGGGGAAAGGGATGTGGGGAGGAGGGTTGGGGTATGGGTCTCCGGTGTCCTCACTCACTCGACCGGCTTTCTGTGAGGCCGTGGTATCATTCCGGTCGAGCCGGCCCATTCATGCCGAAGCGTAAATCTCCCACCATACCATAAAACATCACAACTTGCGTGTTTTTTTAGGAATACCAGAAGAAAAGATTATATTATGTATCTCATGATTTGTCTTGTTGCAAATATCACAAACACCATTGTGATTATATAAGTAAAAAAACCGTGCGCTTTTTTTAACCGACTCCAAAAAAAGGAGGAGGTTTCTGAATTCGACCGTATAAATATTTATTTTTTATGTGTTTTCGCGGATAACTTCGTCGTTTATGAACCGATTTTGATAATTCTTTTTTTAATCGAAAGGAGATATCCCAACGGTGGTACCATGATAAGGACACTAAGATCTGATGATGGCATCCAAGAGAAATCGATTCAAACCTTGAAGTTGGTTTTATTTTTGTAAAAATTTTTCGTCTCTGTTATCTGACCGTATTCTGGGTTGTTAATTTAATTAAACCTTTAAAAATCATGTCACTCCAAAGCTTATTCTAAACTAGAGGTTATGAGACTGATTTAGAACCTGGACAAATGCTATTGTAACAAACACGAACATTTGCAGCATTTGAACACTTTGTACAGGTTTACAATTTACATACAGCTTATATGTATCACAGCTGCCTCGGTGGCGCAGTGGTAGCGTACGCAACTGCTGTTCTTGAAGTCTCGGGTTCGATTCCCGGGTCGGACCAAATGTTTTTATGATCTGCAAATATTTCTTTCACAGTTTGGGTGTTTACTATACATAATATGTACTTAAAAGAGGCGGTGATCCCTGAGTTTGTTTCGTCCTTTCTTCTCAGGGCTAGTCCAGTTAGGAAAGGCCGAACTCATCTGCTCCAAAAAGTTTAACTTGCAAAAGTGTTTATGTAACCTAATTGCAGAATAAATGATATCATTTAATTTCATTTCGTTTCATGTATTTACGAAAAAAGTATATAAGTACTTATATAAGTTGTCTAGTACCCATAATACAAGCTCTGCTTAGTTTGGAACTAGATGGCGTTGTGTATTAGACGTCCGAAATATTTATAAAAATATCTGCAATAACCAAGCATATCTAGAAACTAGCCAACCCACGCAACCTCGTTTGTGTCTCCTATTGCCCGTAGCGTGATAATTTTCCCCCGTTTTCTGTAACATTCTTCATTGGTGCTCCGCTCGTGTAGGTCTTAGCGTGATGATATATAGCCTATAGCCTTCCTCGATAAATGGGCTATCTAACACTGAAATAATTTTTCAAATCGGATCAGTAATTCCTGAGATTAGTCTGTTCAAACAAACAAACGAACAAACTCTTCAGCTTTATACATTAGTATAGATACATCTAGCTATGTTATTGGAAGAGAAATAATATCATTAGAAAACGATGTTCATGAACATGTCTAGGAGCTGGTTTACGTAAGTTCAATGCTAAACAGTAATCCTCTTAAGAGTTCCGCGGAGACCTGGTAAATATACGTTCATATGTAGGAAACACACTTGATCAATAGTTTTATACTATACTAGCTGAAACCCGTGGTGCTACCCGCGGTTATTGTTGTACCGCGAGTAACGCTACGGGACAAATGGATCATCAGCAACCTGCCAGTGAAAGTCCCGCCAAAATCGGTTCAGCCGTGCCAGAGATTCCCGGAACAAACAGACAGATAGACAAAATTTTTTTTAACCATATTTTCGGTATATGTACCGTTTATACATACATATGCATGTAAATGCATAAAATAAAATTGGAGTGTCTGTTTGTAATATTAAAATAACCGCTTTTTACTAAATGTATATTATGTATACACGGTACATATACCAAAAATGTAATTAAAAAAAATTTTGTCGGTCTGTCTGTCTGTCGGTCTGTCAGTCTGTCTGTCTGTCTGTCTGTCTGTTTGTTCCGGGTAATCTCTGGAACGGCTGGACGGATTTTGACGGGACTTTCACTGGTAAGTAGCTGATGATCCAGGGAGTAACTTAGGCTACTTTTTTTAGACTAACTTTGTCCCGCGGCGTTACTCGCGGTACAACAATAACCGCGGGGAGTACCGCGGGGTTCAGCTAGTTCACTATAATTTTTTTAAGGTTTAATGCATGTCGATCAAAAATGTTGATTTTCAAATTAAATCCAGCCGCCTATCCTCGTTAAAAAGCTGCACAGGTCTTTGCAATACACTCTCCGATGCACTTTTCCAAGTAAATGTACACAATAAGAGCTTTACGGCTCACCATAGCTTGTGTGAATAGCATATTATCCCCGACAGTAGTAATGAGAAAATATAACCGCCCTAGTATTACAGAGTATTACATAGACAGAAGAATCACACAATCAACATACGTTTACATATTATGTCATGTTCTTTGAGGTCTGTAGCAGCCATCGTAACAGTTTCAACCTCACAAATCACCAACATTTGAGTTAGCATGCCATTTGCATAAGCAGTATGAAACTCTGGGAAACAGAGGGTCATTCAGGTTTGATTTCACACCGAGATTATACGGATAACTATTACGACTTATGTGGAACACTGTACATAAGTATAGGTCAAATACAGCTCTAAATATAATCTGCAAGGTGACTATCTGAGCCTTGAGACCCCAAAAATCAGTCAATTAGGTCGATTCTTCAATTTCCTAAGTCAGTTTCCGTAATCTTTAAAAAGAAATAAAGAAAAGTTAGTTTTGAAGGCAGTAGATCTATGCTGATTTTAGCACGAATGACCTGCTCGACCGGGCGGTAATACCCTGTCACAGAAGATGTCTTCTGGTCTTTTTCTAAAATGACAGCATTCGTACTGTCCCTACTATTAACGTACCTCTTTATCTACCTACTTTTAATCCTACCACAGATGAGATATACTAAATATTAACTTGAAATGACCGCGTCTTTGGTCTCGCGGTTGCAGTGTGCGACTGCTGATCATGAGGTCTCGGGTTCGATTCCCGGGTCGGAACAAATGTTTGTATGATCTACAAATATTTGTTTAGGAGTTTGGGTGTTTTCTATGTATATTATGTATGTATTTACAAAAAAAAAGTTTTTATGTATTTGTATCAGTTGTCTAGTACCCATAACACAAGCATTGCTTAGCTTGGGACTAGATGTCTGAAATATTAAAAAAAAAAATATAATTGAAAATATCTAAGCAGTATTTCAACAATCATTGCAAACGGATGCAATATTCATATGAGTAATACTGTCTGAGTCTATATGCGCAGGATATCCTTCATCACGTACAATATTCAGGCAATAAGGATGTCTTTATGTATTACATGTATTGCCAGCTAGCTTGCCTGTTTCTTCGCTCGCATTAGGCATCCTAAAGGTAGCTTTTAACTGGATTGACATCACATCTCGTCCTATTTTGTAGAATTTCGCATACGTTTTATAACGTGACAGCTTGTATGCAGAATTGCATTATGAGCTGTTGAATTGTCAGGTCGTGGAAGGTTGACATGCAAACAATTTAGTTCACTATGTAATATTCACATTTATAATATTGACAGAAAATTTCCCAAAATTCGTTAGCGTTTAGGTTATGTTCTTTTTTGGATCAATGTATGTTGTTGTATTTCTTTCCTCTTTCCTATGTTCTTTTCTGTACTACTGACAACGTATGTGGAAGAATAGAAGAAAGAAACACAGTAAAAATAACTTCCTTATTTCTTTATTTTAATTTTCAATTAGACATTTATGTTGTATACACCGATACAAATAAATAAAATTGGAGTGTCTGTTTGTAAAATTAAAATAACCGCTTTTTACTAAATGCATATGTATGAATACACGGTACATATACCAATCCTGTATTTAAATAAATTTACTCTGTCTGTTTGTTTGTTCCGGGTAATCTCGGAACTGGAACGGCTTGACCGATTTTGACGGGACTTTGACTGGCAGATAGCTGATGATCCAAGGAGTAACTAAGGATACTTTTTTTAGACTAAGTTTGTCCCGCGGCGTTACTCGCGGTACGACAATAACCGCGGGTAAACCGCGGGGTTCAGCTAGTTTATTATAAATATCAGTATATACTAGTAATATTATTATATCATGTATCATTTACTAGCGAAGTCTGTGTAATTTTATTACACATGCAAACCTTTTTCTTGAATCAATATCTATTGCGGAAAACTGCATTAAAATCCGTTGATTAGTTTAAACATTATTTAAAAGTTCAAAGCCAACAGACAATGACTTCATTTGTTGATACTATGTTAAGATGGAACGAACGGCTAGGAGGGGAATGGAGGGCTAACGATCAAATAAGTCATCATCGGTAACCGAGTCTTGCGCTAGAAAACTGCAATTATATAGTGTATAGGTAATTGAAAAATTATAATTACTCATCTTCTTAATATCACAACACCAATTACCTTCTCAATGAGCACATTCAGCTCTAAAGAACAATATATTTATGCTCACATTGCGAAAATCTTTATTATTGTCATTGCGATTTCATTTCGTAACCATATTACGTTCTGTCGTAACTCAATGGTACTTTAGTTTTGTTACTTATCGTGTTACAAGTGTGTCCGGTTCATATTCTACATTCTCGGCTTTTTCCGCTACACATTCGTCTCCAAACTAATATTGTTTTTAAAAGGATGACTAATAGAATTTAAGAGATTGTCGCATATCATAATGAAAAAGCTATGTAGGTCTTATTGGCGTAACACTTAGGTTTCTGAGGTGAGATGTAAACTTATACATAAATGAAATATTGTAAAACGATATATTTACTTAGATACTGTATGTATCAAGTGTTAATGGTTATCATTTTTTATGTATGGAACTCCATTTTAGTGTTTTGGATATGTTATTCTCTTTGTAGATGAAGCAGTAACCTAGCCGTTACTATTGTGCTGAGATCGCGGGTTAGGTTCGGTTCGATCCCACATCGAACAACACTTACTGTGATCTACAAATTGTTGTTGTAAGTCTGGGCGTTCTTTGAGTTTGTTTCTTGTCTGATTCAAAAGACCCCCGTGACACAGGATATGTTGATAGTGCGAGAGTTACCCTATAAAGACAAGAGAACAAATGACTTTTTAAACGACTTCAAAAAAAGGAGGAGGTTTCTCAATTCGACCGTTTTTTTTTGCAGATAACTTCGTCGTTTATGAACCGATTTTGATGATTCTTTTTTTAATGAAAAGGAGATGCCCCAACGGTGGTACCATGATAAGGACATCAATATCTGATGATGGCATCGAACATTGAAGTCGGTTTTATTTTTGTTAAAATTGTACTTGTTAAGTATAGAAATTCTTTATTACATAAATTGTGTAATTCATGTAACTCATATTAACGTATCTACCCGGATGGATTACTACCGCTATTGAAGCACCTTAGGTAACAAAAATGTCAACTACTTTTTTCAGATACACGGCAGTGAGCGCCACTGTGTACAAAGCTTCAAACACTCCCATGATTTCTCTATTACCACGAAAGACAACCATTCTTTAATACCACGATTTAGTAACATACTTCTATGTGAGAAACCTGTTCAATACGATGTAAGAAGCTCGTTGGAAAACATTATGTCAATCGTTGAGGTTATGAATTAGTTTTTTGGTACTTTATTTGCAAATGGAGTAGGTATATGAAACAATTAATTCATAAACATTGCTTCCGTATTCAATGTTTAAAGTTACATTTTGTTTTAATAGCTAACAATTGGCTTCGATATAATACCTGTAACGATAATACTTCGCTAGAAGATATGGCTGTGAATTCTACTTGAAGGGAGATCGCTAGAGTCGATTGAATAAAAACGGAAAGATGTAATAACAACAAAAGATGGTACAATAACTCTCATTACTTAATTATTGTAATAAATATTAAAATTTTTAAACAGATATGTATATACTATACTAGTTGTTGCTATGTCGGTTATCGCGGCAAATAGTAGCCTATGTGTTATTCTGATTTATACAGTATAAGCTATATTAAGTTTCATTCAAATCCGTTCAGTAGTTTTGCGCGAAAGAGTAACAAACATCCATCCATAGTTATCTCTACATCGGATATCTATTATATATACTATATAATAGATATCCGATGTATATAATTCTTGTCTTACATTAATGCTTATGATGAACTCCGAAACTATCTAAACAGTTTTTTTTGTTTGTGTCTTTTGCTTACGTTGCTGGAATAGGATTGTAGCATTTGTAACGATTAAGCTAAAACCAATAGGTGTGAGCATGATTGAAAAGAGACGCAGGTTAAGTTGCGTGAATCAGCTAGTATTTATTTAATATATATTTGTACATAACAACACCTATCTTATAAAAACATATTCAATATTCCCATCGAAACAAAACGTACGACTAGAATAAAGTCTACAAAAACGAAAGACAATCCAATTCATCAATTAAATAACTCGTGATAATTCCGGCGTTAATTTCATTAAGTTATATTGAAACAAAGATCAATTACCGATTTCAAACAATGATCGGCAATATGTTTCCCACAGCTTGCAAAACACTCTTCGCAATTGAACAAGCATTCGTGTTGAAATAAAACAATGTATCGTTTTTGCGGACGCCATTGCTGCAAAGTGGTTCGTGCGATATTTGCCTGGAAACCATGAGGTAGAAGATAATACATTGACTTATCACACACATAGCAGTTTAAACCTAGACAAAGCCTGCCGTATGGTAACGACACTTTTGATAATAGTAACATTATATTTCTACATAAAATTACGCCCCGATAAAACTTGACAATTGATTTTGATTATCACATATGTCATAATTTGTTCTGGGTTCGAATTAAAGCCCAGACAGAAGCCCAATCTGGGTAGCTAGCCACTGGCAAGACTAATAAGTCAGTCGGTTGATAGGTTTATATCCACTTAACTAGCTGACCTACGCAACCTCGTTTGCGCCTTATATTGCCCGTAGCGTGAAAATTTCCCCCGTTTTTGAAACATTCTTCATTGTTGTTGCGCTCCTATTAGTAGTAGCGTGATGATATATACCTTATAGCCTTCCTCGATAAATGGGCTTTCGAACACTGAAAGAATTTTTCAAATCGGACCAGTGGTTCCTGAGATTAGCGTGTTCAAACAAACAAAGAAACAAACTCTTCAGCTTTATATATTAGTATAGATGTAGCCCCTATACACGTGTGTTGCTTTATTAGTATAACTAGTTGTTGTCCGCAGTTTCGCCCGCGTGTATATCGGTTCATCTTCCTACCCTTTTCCCTAATTTATTTGGGGTCGGTGTAATGAGTTTTCTTCCTCCATTCTCCTCCATCACTCGTCAGTTCACTGCTTACTCCCTTTATGGCCATATCCTCTTTAACGTAGTCCATCCATTTTTTCTTTGGCCGTTCTCTACTCTTATATCCGTTGTCTTCAATTCCTAAAACTTTCTTCACTACGTTTTGCTCATCTCTACGCATCACATGACCATGCCATGACCAGGTTAACCTGCTGCTTCCAACTTTTCAGCCACTGGTCCTACTTTCGGACTTCCTCCGATGTAATGTATGTATCGGTTATCGCGGCAAATAGTAGCCTATGTGTTATTCTGATGTATAAGCTATATTACTGTAAAGTTTCATTGAAATCCGTTCAGTAGTTTTTGCGTGAATGAGTAATAAACATCCATCCATACTTTTAGTAGGATATGTATATATTTATAAAAATAGTATATCCACCAGTTGTCCAATATCCATAGTACAAGCTCTGCTTAGTTAAGGACTAGATGGCGTTGTGTGTTAGATATCTGAAATATTACTATTGACTGGCTGCCCTTTGGAGTATACATAAGCTTGCCTAAGGCTGTCCTATTAGATAACAGAAATGTGCTATATAACGTATTTATCCTTTCTAGCTACATAAGTGACGCAAGTTCATTACTTCAAAACAAGTATTAAAATATTTCAAACATTATCGAGTAGTTACGCGTTAAAATCCCGTTAACATTCCCAAGTAAACTCATTTATCACCTGCCTCATATTTTACTTATTTATAGACCAACCATAAGAAATCAATTTTAAATGCATTTACTATCTGATGGGAAATACTGTGCAAAGGAACTTGTGTGAAAGCCTCTATAAAACATAAGCTTCTCTTTCGACAACACTATGGCATTATGTATTAATTAATTAGATGTTCTTTTGACTGATGGTTAGTTAGACACCCACCTACTCATAGTGAGTAGGTGGGGTGTTGTCAGGATGTATTTTAGGGTGCTAGAAAACTTTCTGGAAAAATTTTTGGAGCCAATCTTTTAGTCAATCACTTACTAGGAACTCACGTATTGCTGATCAAATATGTCTCTTAATTTTTTCAGTCGAACAGTTCTTTCGGGAATAGTCAGCTTTCCTGCCTGCTGGCTTGGATGTTTTTAAAGCTTTAGCTTGTAACGAGAGCCATAGCTGTTAATCACTTCTTTAATTATAAGCATGTTTAGGATGTTATTAGATGTATTAAATTAGCAAGCCTATTAGCGTAAACCGGTACTGTAGATAGCAAAGAAGTAGAAAATTTCATATATGGGTTGTTAAGGGATTATAAGAAATAGCACGAGCAGATTATAAGCACTTTTCTGTAATTCGAACTGCTTCTGTTGCCGAAAAATCAAGCCTTATAATCTTTTTCTCATACAAATTATCGAATTCTTCCGCGTTTACTATGGGAATATTTTAGCATGTTCTCCATGCTTTCGAACCTTGAAGGTCTAATCCAATGCGTTATCACAATAGGTTGTTCAACAATAACCAAAATATCTATCTAAATAAATGTTGGTATATATCTGCATATTATACAATAATAATGAGGCTCCATACAGCAAAACGGAATCTGGAAGCATTAAGCTGGCATATTGTCCTAATAGTAAACGCGTTTAAAAGTTATACATCAAATTGTCAGTCTTTAGGAACTTTGCTTGGTGGTTTGCTTTGGGTATTAATGTTACAGCATATAACAACCTTCAGTAGTCCACAGCTGGACATAAGCCTCTCTTTACAAAGAAAGTTTTGGACTAACATACCACGGGGCCCCGCGTATAGGTGCCGGCATCTATTTTGGCCTAAGTTCGGCGTAGTGAGGGTAAGTTCGCGCATAGTACACTAGTGCAACAAATCAAAACAAAGGGAATCAAAGTGTAGTCAACTTACGCACCAATCGCTTGCTCGGAACGTCCATTCGCTTACTCGGAACGTCAATTCGCTTGCTCGGAACCGCGCTACTACAATCCTAGCGTCCCTCTATCTCCAAAGGGACCTAAAAACTACTTTCTGGCCAAGTAAGCTGCCGGCACCTTTAACAATGTAGTTGGTGGATGGTCGATTTTCCTTTGCAAAGATGTTGTCCTGCGTAGTTTGCTCCCATAGTAGGCTATTTGGACACCCATGGGATAAATAGAAATAGAGATACTCTGTATTCTTAATCTGTCGCTCTGAGTACAAAACATGTGTATACTTTTATGAAGCAATTTTCTTGAATCCTGCTTGAGGCAGTAATCGAGCATTCGACTGCAACCTTCATACTTGAACAGTGAAGTAGTCTTTTATTGCTCATCTAGTATTAAACTAGTGATTAGAAACAATTACCGGGGGTAAGCAACGACGGCGCGGTCAATACCTGGATGGGTGACCACTGATGGCATGTTACCATGAGCGGCTCCGTGATTCGGTCACGTTAAGCAGACGGTCCCGGTTGTTATCATAGGAGTCATGTGTGTGAAGTCGAAAAAACATCCAACGGCAAGATTACGTAGCCACAACGTTGTCTTCCCAGTCCTCAACCCAGACTCGGCCAGCGTGGGGACGTATGGCCTTAACCCTCTCCTGAGAGGAGACCCGAGCCCAGTAGTGGGACGTTATGAGTTGTTGATGACTGATGATGATGATTGGAAATCATTTAAGATTGACATTATTGGTGATAATTATCAATTATTTTCATCATTATTGTTTAAAGAAAACAAGATCACATACGATGTACAAAGCAATTGGAAAATGGGAACTATTATACTAGTAATACATGTAACACATACATTTGTTTAAAAAACCATATTTCATACTTATATTCAAGCTTATAAAATCAAAAACAAGATACAATTAAATCAAGGTTAATTATATAATTGAATTGAACAATAAAAAAAAATATAATTCTGTCTAGATCTCATAGTCGCTCGTTATATTTCCTGACCATTCATTACAGGGAACCTTGACTTTTATGTTCAAAAGATGGCTTTCAAGATATAAAACACCAATGCCACTTCAAATAGCAATATTCATACAAACTATGGACAAACTATACACGTACTAAATATATATATTTACTAGCTGAACCCCGCGGTGTTACCCGCGGTTATTGTTGTATCGCGAGTAACGCCGCGGTACAAAGTTAGTCCAAAAAAAGTAGCCTAAGTTACTCCCTGGATCATCACCTACCTGCCAGTGAAAGTCCCGTCAAAATCCGTCCTGCCGTTCCAGAGATTACCCGGAACAAACAGACAGACAGACAGACAATTTTTTTTTTTAAATACATTTTTGGTATATGTACCGTGTATACATACATAAGCATTTATTAAAAAGTGGTTATTTTAATATTACAAACAGACACTCCAATTTATTTGTTTGTACGTAAAGCAAACACTTTGTAATGTGAAATTCGGCACAGGTTTATAAGGAGGAGGAATGCCCAAAGCTAAAAAATACATTTAAAAATATAAATTATGGTTGGATTTCTACCACTGGGCGACCTCTAGTTATTACAAACTAGCTGACTCACGCAACCTCGTCTGCGTCTCCTATTGCCCAGTGTGATAATTTTCCAACGTTTTTGAAACATTCTTCATTGGTGTTCCGCTCCCATTGGTCTTAGCGTGATGATATATACCCTATAGCCTTTCTTGATAAATGGGCTATCTAAAAAAATAAATAACACTGAAATCATTTTTCAAATCCGACCAGTTCCTAAGTCCTGAGGTTAGCGTGTTCAAGCAGACGAGCTCTTCAGTTTTATATATTAGTTAGATGCGAAAGTAACTCTGTCTGTTTGTAACATTTTTACGGCTAAACTGATGAAACGATTTCAATTAATTTTGGATTGTTCCCTATGTTCTTCACCTTTAGAACATAGGTTAGTTTTCATCACGACAACTGACTCACGCGTAGGAGAAGCTGGATTAGAAAAACTGTATCATAGTCAATTGTAAATATATGTAATACAACCATGACCTCCTTGAATTCAACAGTTGCTTACTTACCTATTGGCTTCGCTGTACATTTGTAAATTCAAAATCAAAGTATCTCCACGTCAAACATAAATGTGCATGTAACTACAAAAAAACTTGCATGAAATAGTATGTGACTATAATATTTAAACAAGTTCCAGAATTATAACGAATATAACTAATTTATTCCGCTAATGCAACCAACTTAGCCATAGCCATTATATATATTACCGACATTATAATGCTTATTACAAGGCTTTGTTCGTGTGACAAAATTAAAAAAGAAATCCTTGACACAACAATTATTTCTTTTTACTACTTTGATTAACTAATTTAAAGAGAAGAGGTTGAGAAACGTTAGAAGTTAGTTTATGATAACATAGAAATATGGAAGGGAAATTATCACTGAAAAATATACATTTTTTTTCGATATACTAGGCGGGCAAACGAGCAGACATATCGCCTGATGGTAAGCGATTACCGCCGCTCATGGACACTTGCTACACCAGAGGCGTTACAAGTGTGTTGCCGGCCTTTGGGGAATGGGGGGAGGGGTATGAGGTGGGGTATGGGAAGTGGTTGGGGGATGGGCCTCCGGTATCCTCACTCACTCGGTGAAACACAGCGCAAGCGCTATTTCATATCGGTGTCTGCGAGGCCGTGGTATCATTTTGGCCGAGCCGACCCATTCATGCCGAAGCGTGGCTCTCCCACGGTATTTTTATTACGTACGTTACGGCACGGTATTTTTTTTTAAACATTGGCCTGCCAACATGCCAATGGCTCTGCCTGATAGAAAGCATGAGCAGAATCCAAGAGGAGTGGTGGTTAGTGCGGCCTATGATGTTTGTGCATTATTGGATTCTCGGTCTCACACTCACTAACGAAACACGCCAGCACTGCTTTCCATCACGCCGAGTGTTATTTTGGCAAACCAATACATAAAATTAAGTTGATGGTAAATTATATAACAGTTTATATACAAACAAATGAATTGGGTTTTAGTGATCTCAACTGTATGACGGCTATGAACAAAAGAAATTTATAAACACATAATCACCAAAATCACAAGAATTCAGTAACAATCGGATCTTGTTAAGCTAGACAATCTATTTTCACCATCGCTCACGGCACGGAACCAACAACTTTTAAAGGTAGTATTGTTCGAGTAAAAGTCTTAGGTTAGAACTTCAGATAAGCGGAGCGTGTAGCGGGACGATATAAGATCGCGATCACACGAGTACCCGCTGAAAGTAAATATAATATATGCTTACTGACAGTCTACAGATCTTTAAACATAAAATTTTTGGTTCTTTGTTTATCAGTCACGGTCGGGTAGATTTTAATAACTTTAAAACTCAAAAGCGTATTTCTCCCTTTTTAATTCAACTTGTTTATGTATAATATAATATATATATAATAAATAACTATATCATTTATGCAACTTTGGTGGAGATGGATTAAAAGGGGTCTTTTTATTAAAAAAATTGACTTCGTTATAAATTTTTTGTGCAACTCTGTCAGATTTATAAGTGTAATTTATAACTCTGTTATTTTGTGTTTTTATGCAATCCATCCAGTCAAGTAACTATAATGTAAAACTTCTGTCTGCAGTCTTTTGAACCTTATTTTATGAGTGCTAAAGCTCAAGTTCATATTTCAAAGGATGAGGTCATTTGCATGTTCAAGTAATTGTAATAATATTTATTAGTCATCATTTTAGCTTAGTCACTTAAATTAGGCTTTGTTTTGTTATTGAACTACTACCAGTAGAATAAGTTTACTAACCTCCACTAACTTTACTATCTCCCTCCTTTCTTTTAGAACAGCTTTAAGAAAAAAAAACTTTAATCATTCGTTAATTTCTATAATAAAATTTCATTGTTATAACGGACAACGGACGGACTTTTAACCTAAGGCCTACTCTGCCAACTAGCTTAATAAATCGCTACGCTATACTCACCGCTGATCTATATTCATGGCATAATCACGTGAGAAAATGCCCTAGTTTTTATCACAGTTGATCGTAGTATGGTTCAGGAGTTCACATAAGCTGACAGCAGCGAATCAGGTCGCTGATTCTTGACAATGACTTTCGACAACCCTATTTCCATGAAGTTTCTAATGTCAAAATGTATCTTCACACTGTAATTAAACTTGCGTATTGTTAAGATTTGAGAGACGAGAATAATTTTATGTGATTTTATGTTGTAGGCAGGTAAATATACTATGAGAAAAATAGAAATTTGTGAATACATGAATATTATCTGGGCATAATTTTACCCTTGTAGTCCCCGACGCAAAAAGAGGCGTATATCTTTATATATATAATTCTTCTGTGTGTGTGTATGTCACTGAACTACTCTCAAACGACTGGACCGATTTTGATGAAATTTTTTGTGTGTGTTCAAGGGGATCTGGGAATGGTTTAGATTCACAATTTTGTCCGCTGGACAATGTTTTTTTAATTAATTTTTAATTTATTAGTAGTTATGGCAAAACGACGTTTGCCGGGACAGCTAGTTATATTATAAGTTTGACATCGATGTCTGTCTGTTTGTCTCTCTCAGAGTGGGTGTGCCAGTTTGTCAGTGGCATCGTAGCTCTCAACCGAATGAACCGATTTCGATGCGGTTTTTTTCATTTGAAGGCCAGTTTCCTTGCAATGGTTCTTAGCTATGTTTGGTTAGTATCGGTCCAGCAGTGTAAGAGTATCAGCTCAATTCCAATATGATATAAGGCATTTTTGGCGTATGATTACGCGATTGCTTACGTAGAGGGTTTTTTAAATTTTCAATTTAGTCTTCACAACACAACAGTCAACAATTAGGAACTATATAATACTAGTTGTTGCCCGCGGCTCCGCCCGCGTATATGTCGGTTATCGCGGCAAATAGTAGCATATGTGTTATTCTGATGTATAAGCTATATTACTGTAAAGTTTCATCCAAATCCGTTCAGTAGTTTTTGCGTGAAAGAGTAACAAATATCCAAACATCCATCCATCCTTACAAACTTTCGCATTTATAATATTAGTAGGATTTATAATATTAGTGGGATATATCTTAATGATAATATATCTTGGGAACAATAAAGCTAGGAAGAGCGAGTATATCTACCTCTCGAAGTTAGAGAAAAAACATTCTGAGAACTGCTAACTACTAACCTATAACGACGATTAGTCATAATCATTATAATTATCTCATGGAGTCAAATATCATCATTAATAAAACCACTTTAGCTTTTATACTGTCAAAACAAGAAAAACAAAGAGAATTTAATATTATTAAGTGCGATACAGCACTCGGCAAAAAGCAGCTTTCTAAGCCCAACGATAACAAGCTTTTTATAGCTTGTCATTATCATGATCAGAACATGGCATGCTGGTTTATTAAACAAGGTTTAAGTCGTGGTAATGACATCGAAATCATTACGTGACGTATAGTCGATTTAATCACTTTTTAACCGACTTCAAAAAAAGGAGGAGGTCTCTCAATTCGTCTTCTCTAATATATAAAATTCTCGTGTCACAGTTTTAGTTGCCAAACTCCTCCGAAACGGCTTGACAGATTCTCATGAAATTTTGTGAGTATATTGAGTAGGTCTGAGAATTGAACAACATCTATTTTTCATCCCCCTAAATGGTAAGGGTCACCCATCCTTAAAAAAAATTTATGGCAAAACGACGTTTGCCGGGGCAGCTATATAGGGCATATATATATATTTATGTGTGTTCGTAGATAACTTCGTTGTATATGAACCGATTTTGATGATTATTTTTTTAATGGAAAGGAGATACCCCAACAGTGGTACCATGATAAGGACGCTAAGATCTGATGATGGCATCCAAGAGAAATCGAGTCAAACCTTGAAGTCGGTTTTATATTTGTTAAAATTTTACTTGTTAAACCAGCAATTCTTGTACACATGTATGTAATATGAATATCAGAAACGGCTTCAACGATTTTCATAAAATTTAGTATGCAGGGGGTTTCTGGGCCCATCTATCTAACTAGGATTAATTTTCAGAAAAATTACGTATTAAAAAATACCGGACAAAGTCCGGTCATCCAGGTACTTTTATTTATACGCATATATTTAAATTGAAATTAAGTAAATTAGGTCAATATGAACACGCTTCTATATCGAGTTTATTTCGCGTATAAATATTTTGATGCACTTAAATCAACTAAAGTTATCATATTCTAATTTGTTCTTCCCATTATGGCGACGTTGGAATCGTTAGAGGCCAATGATAAATAGGAATATTTTTTTAAAGTGATATCATTTGGACACATCTCACGCACCAGGGCCGTCTATCAAACTAGGCAGACTCTGTACCTATGGTTATCAGACTGAGACCAAACTTATATACAGTATTCCATTGAAATCGTTATACTAACGTACTACCGTGGGAGAGCCACGCTTCGACATGAATGGGCTGGCTCGACCGGAGTAATACTATGGCCTCACAGAAAACCGGTGTGAAATAGTGCTTGCGCTGTGTTTCACCGAGTGACTGAGGACACCGTAGGCCCATAACCCAAACCCATCCCCCTACCTCCCCTCCCTATCCCCCAAAGGCTGGCAACGCACTTGTCACGCCTCTGGTGTTTGCAGGTGTCCATGGGCGGCGTTAATCGCTTACCATCAGGCGATACGTCTGCTCGTTTGCCCCCCTATTCTGTAAAAAAAACATCAAATTGATAAATAACACGATACCTACTTTACAAAAAACATAAAAACCTCAATGGCACGGCTAAGTAAGATATCGATTAAAATTTATCTCAAAAAAATAAGAAAGTGAATGTGATAAGAAAAAAAATCTTTACCCTGTAGTAAACATTATAACAAGCAAGTTTGACCCGGTTACATTTTACTTTCATCACTAATCGGTGTCTTTTTTCACCAAAAAGTGATAACACCCATATAAACTCACTTTCTGTATCATTTACTGTGACAACGCACTCTCACTCTTCAACTGAAATAAAAAAAAACGTTAATTGTTTATTTATACACGTACTTATCAATTTATTACCAATAAAATGTTTATGGTGGTGATTATGGCCTCACTTAGGGGATATAATTTGGTCATAAGTGGCGAATGGTTCTTTTTTTAGCTTCTAGTTTATCTTGGTTAAAATCGACACCCTATTGATAAGGTTAACCTTTCTTAGATGATCATTGGTGTATGTTAAACTGGTCCTATCCCTAAGCTCGGTGGAAAATAACTCCAACTGGTGAGAAATCTGGTGCGAGCTGTGAGTCCTTCAGTTTCAATTCGTCTTTTGGTAGTCATCTTTCTAAATTTTTAGCTCATTTTTGATAAGTCAAAACAACTCACAATACTGAATAGGGAAATATAGGCCGTCAGGTAATTCAAAGGTATTAAATATATGTTTCATGATCGTATTCATTTTCGTTCTCCACGTGGTAATTGATTAAGAATATACCACTTATATCTATCTTTTGTGTGTGTGTGAACGGAAGCAAACTTCGCAAGAAAACATCAGTGTGAAGAGTATACCAACCATCTAGCCGGAGTGGTAGCATGCCAAATCTTATTTCTAAAGAAAAGCCTATGTCCAGCAGTGGACCAGAAAACGCTACTGATAATGATGATTCATTCCCATGCATTTTCTTACAAACATTCTGTACAATTTCTATGAAATATTTACACAATTGCAATAAGAATAAATATGTGTATTGTGACGTGTGTTGTCTTTTGTCTTTGCTTGTATGTTCAGCACATGTGGTGAAATGACGTGCAATTAATTATCTGTATATTGTTCTAAATTGTATTGTTACAGCATGTACAAGCGATATTTATTATTATTTGGTGGTAAATATTTTTGTGAGCAGTAAAAACTAATCGCTTAATTTTTATGTAAATACTTTCTACTACGCTCGCGCGTATGTCGCGATAAAAAGTAGCCTATGTCCTTCCTCAGGAATCAAAGTATCTTCATACCGAATTTCATTGAAATCGATGCAGCGGTTTAGCTGTGAAAGCGACACAGACAGACAGTTACTTTCACATTTACAATGTTCCTAGCTGTTGCCCGCGGCTCTGCCCGCGTGTATATCGGTTATCACGGCAAATAGTAGCCTAAATATTATTCTGATGTATACGCTATATTACTGTAAAGTTTCATTCAATCCATTCAGTAGTTTTTGCGTGAGAGCAACAAACACACATCCTTACAAACCTTCGCATTTATAATATTAGTAGGATTATGGATTAGATCGTTTTTATATTAAATTTTACTTCATCTTAGATAAAATATTATATAATAAAAAGGGAGTGCCGATAAGCCTTGTTAACAAATGGGACAGAATTTCACGTTCATGAAATTCGTTTCGGTAAATGATTCATAAATAGTTTCTCTCGTTTTAGTGACAGTGTCGAGAGACTCGACCTTTCGGTATTAAATTATCCGTCACTAAATTCCGGATACATGGATTATACTAGAAGGTTTTATCTTGTTCTACCACATATTCCTTATTTTTAGAGGATAACCTTCGAGAATATACCGGTTTGTTGTATTTCTTTTCAAATTCAACGTGCGTATTTGCCAAATTGAAAGTTTGCCTAGTCTAATAAAGTTTCAAGACTTTTATTTCAAGGTAAGTCATTAAAAGATTACAAATCAAAACTTATTCAGATTTCCATTACAGCTTTTTGCCTCGGTGGCACAGTGGTAGCGTATGCGACTGCTGTGCTTGAGGTCTCAGGTTCGATTCCCGGGTCAGACCAAATGTTTGTATGATCTACAAATATTTGTTTCGGAGTTTGGATGTTTTCTATGTATATATTTACAAAAAAAACATATAATGTATTTATATCAGTTGTCTAGCACCCATTACACAAGCTCCGCTTAGCTTGGGACTAGATGCGTTGTGTGTTTGATGTCCGGATTATTTATTATTTATTTATTTTAAACTAGACGACCCACGCAACCTCGTTTGCGTCTCCTATTGCCCGTAGCGTGATAATTTCCCCCATTTTTGTAACATTCTTCATTGCTGCTCCGCTCCTGTAGGTCTTAGCGTGATGACATATAACCTATAGCCTTCCTCGATAAATGGGTTATCTAACACTGTAAATTTTTCAAATCGGACCAGTAGTTCCTGAGATTAGCGCGTTCAAACAAACAAACAAACAAACTCTTCAGCTTTATATATTAGTATAGATAGATATGAAACATCATTATTAATAGCCTTTAGGAGTGCAATGCTGAACCTAGACCTGTCTTTAAAAGGAGGCTTATGATACTTACAATCCTATAGATACGTTTTACGCAGTTAAGGCACGAATAGTATTAATACTATACTTCTGTTAATCAAAGTCTGATCTTGTTATCCAACAAAAACTCACAATTATTACTTTTCCTCACAGACTATCTTACATCGTTTTCTTTTAATCAAATATTTCCCATCTAGTCATACAATTAATGCATTACGTACATAAAAGCGTAAACTATGCTTTCTAATACCACAGTGAGCACCATAGACAATGGAAGGAAAACAAAATTACGGAACTGCTTAGTGGTTCTTCCGCCACGGAAATGCAAACTTTTTTGTGAATTCTCTTCATTTCAATTAAAGTGTTGAGTGCGATTAATTAAATACAATGTTAGAAATATATGGGAACAAAAACTTTCTAGGCCGTTTTAGTAACGGTAATGGATTATCGTTTAGACTGCTTGAAGGAGATTTTGGAGAGTTGTTACTGTGTTTGTAATTGAGAAAGGAATTACACTCTACGGAAAAACGCGGGAAATTACTACCATTTATGTATTCCTACCATGTTTATCATAATTTTTCTACCGTTTCCTACCACGATTGTTTAAAATCAAACTATGTAAAACCAGATTACTGCTAAACATATGATTTTTTTTAAAACATGTAAATCTATACTAATATATAAAGCTGAAGAGTTTGTTTGTTTGTTTGTTTGTTTGTTTGAACACGCTAATCTCAGGAACCGCTGGTCCGATTTTAAAAATTCTTTCAGTGTTAGATAGCCCATTTATCGAGGAAGGTTATAGGCTATATATCATCACGCTAAGACCAATAGGAGCGGAGCACCAATGAAAAATGTTTCAAAAACGGGGGAAAATTATCACGCGACGGGCAATAAGAGACGTAAACGAAGTTGCGTGGGTCAGCTAGTTACATATATATCTAGACGTAGAACGAAATATCATAATCATCATTCAATTATTCTGGCAGGGAATCGAACCTATGACCTCCGGTCACTAAGCTCTTGACTGCCTCGTTGGCGCAATGACAGCGTGATACTGTGCATGAGGTCTCGGGTTCGATTTTCGGATCGGGCCAAATGTTTACATGATCTGCAAATATTTGTTTCCGAGTTTGGAGGTTCCCTTTGTATATTGTATATGTATTTACAAAAAAAGTATATATGTATTTGTATCAGTTGTTTAGTACCCATAAAACAAGTTAACAATTAACACAATTAGTATTATTAAGTAATTAATTATTAATTAATTATTAAGTAATTAGTAACCCATAAAACAATTAGTTTGGAACTAGATGGCGTTGTGTGTAATCTTTCTTTCTTTCTTTCTAAAAATCTTTAAGGTAGTAGAGCCACGCTGATTTCAGCACTGTTGGGCCGGCTCGACCGGGGCGGTACTACCCTCGCACAGAAAATCAACGTAAAATGACAGCGATCATGCTGTCGTGTTTCGTTGGTGAGTGCGAGACCGGAGGCCCAATGATGCGAAAGCATCACTAGCCCGCCATAGTGTGGGTCACCATGCTGCATTGTTGCATTGTCTGCGTTCGCAGTATGGTGACCATCACTTTTCGATTCTGCTTATGCTTTCCATCAGGCAAAGTAGAGTCATTACGGCAGGGTCAAACATGAAAAAAAAAAAAAAAAAAATTTTATCCGAAAAACTATTACCAATGACATGATACTACTATATATTTCGTCAGTGATATTACTAACAGGTCCGTCAAATGAACAAGAGAAAAAAACTCTTTTTTTAAGTACAAGTTATTAATTCTCAACTTTTCTTACAGGAACTGGAACAAGAGAAACACTTGCTGCGGAGGCGACTCGACACCACACAAGGAGAATACGAGGCGAGGCTGCTAGAGCTGCAGAATGACATCAAGGAGCTCACCTCCAAGATCGGTACCAGGGATACCACCAAGAAACAGGTTCGTTCACTTTCTTTCTTGTGCTTGAGGTCGCGGGTTTGATTCCCGCGTCGGACCAAATATATGATCTGCAAATGTTTGTTTCGGAGGACGGGTGTTTTCTGTGTATATATTACTAGCCGACCCACGCAACCTCGGTTGCGTCTCCTATTGCCCGTAGCGTGATAATTTTCCCCCGTTTTTGTAACATTCTTCATTGGTGCTCCGCTCCTGTAAGTCTTAGCGTGATGATATATAGCATATAGCCTTCCTCGATAAATGGACTTTCTAACAGTGAAAGAATTTTTCAAATCGGACCAGCGGTTCCTGAGATTAGCGTGTTCAAACAAATAAACAAACAAACTCTTCAGCTTTATATATTAGTATAGATACATAGAAAACACCCAACCTCCGAAACAAACATTGGAATACACCAAATCACTGCGCTATCCGTACAGTCAAACTACTCATCAACACATTTCACATACGACCTTCTGATCGTATCTGATCTTAATAATAATGTTTCAGACACGAGACACGCAACGCCATCTAGTCCCAGATAAGCAAAGCTTGTGCTATGGGTACTAGACAACTGATATAAATAGAACTATTTTCATCTTAAAGTTAAAGGTACTACAAATCTGACTTAAATGAAAAACATTTGGAATACTTTTTAATGTAGGTATTCATGAATGCACAATACATTAAGTAACAGATCCAATTGAAATACACATCACTAAATACATAGCCCTCAAACTATTGCAAAGTAACTGCCGTCTTTAATTAGTGATAGAGCAACCCTGATTAAATATGTAGTCTAAATGATTCTTAATTAGTGTACAACACAAGTATTAGACGGCCCTTCGGTCCTCCGAATACACAAAAAGGTACAGCAGTTTACATAATATGTATATTAGGCAAGAAGAAACGAGTATCGAATTGTAATATTACCTTACCTAGTATGCATCAGCAGGTATTTTATATAACTCATCGTAGTATTTACTACGTGAAATGAATTTGAAGATGTGGAAACTAGTTTCGTAAAGAACAATAGATAGAAAATTATGCAGATCAGGTACAAAGTGATCGCTTCTGAGTTAAAAAACAACCCGATTGGTTTTCATGAATCATTGTTTTCTACAGAGACCTAATATAAATATTAGGCCATATCATACACCATAGCATTTATTAATAAAGACTTCTCTTTGCGTAAACCGATTGAATGAAATTATATTGATGAAATTATCAAGGTAGTAGAGCTACGCTGATTTCTACACGAATTCCGGCACGAACAGACCGGCTCGACCGGGGTACTACCCTCACACAGAAAATCAACGTAAAATGACAGTGTACCATTCATCCAATTCTCAATAACAAGCTCAATCACACTTACCTTAGTACGTACTAAGAACCAAGTTAGCTTCCAACACCTGCGCTAATGTCGAACACATTAGATATAATGGACATGTTGAAACTTGAATGTCGTTTGATTATTTGTCAATTTGTCATTGCCATACTGAAAAACATGTCATTGAGAGCTAATGAAATCTAAGTCGTTTTAAATGGATTAAAATACAATGGTACTTTAAATATAATATGTTGCTACGTAGTGAAGGTTGAAACGACAGGTCGTTGGATCTAGGGGTTAATGATTATGACTTCTAATATCTAAGTCAGAGGTTTTAGAGTCGCAGTTTAATTCCTATTCAGGACGTTCTTATTCATTCGTTTTTTTTATGGAATAGGGGGCAAACGAGCATACCAGACAGAGGAGTCACAAATGCGTTACCGACCTTTGGGGGATGTGGAGTGCGATGGGGAGGGGGAGGGGTTGGGTTATGTGCCTCCGGTATCCTCACTCACTCAGTAAAACACAGCCTAAGCGCTATTTTACATAGGTTTTCTGTGAGGCCGTGGTCGGTCTCCGGTCGAGCCGGCCAATTCATACCGAAGCGTGGCTCCCCAACTCTCGCTCTCATTGTGGGATGATGACAGTATAAATAGAAATATATAAGTTTTTTGTCATCCTATCATTCTTGTCCCAATTAATACAAAGTGATTGTGTAAATGTGATTGTCTGTGTGGTGACTTATTACGATTACGAAGTGTCACCACTACCACCTCTATCCATCCTGTGGGTACCGTGAGAGCAAACTAAGGAAGCAGATTTTCTGAAGAGTTGCAAACAATTGGAAACACTAAAATTGCCAACAATTTCGGTGAATACGCGCCTTTAGATATCTTTCATTTTTTCGTTGACGGTGTGGAATATCCCTTGGAATCTCCGGCTCCTCGGGAGAGCCTATTAGATACCTAATTTAAAACCAAAGTAAATACTAAACCTTAAATTCCTAAGCAGCGACAATACTATATCGATTCAAACTCAGGCATAATCACGAGACTGAAACAAATTCAAAACAAAACTTTCAATTATCAGTAACCCAACACGTCATTGTTGTATTGTGACCAGAAAATGGCGGATTAAAACAATAAGAGATCGCCTTGACCCTACATTTGGCGCAACTCTTTGTGACCAAACTGTGTTTAGATGTGATTAACATTGAAAATACACATTAATGCTAAACCATGTGCTATTCTGGCAAGGTTAGGGTGTGGTAACAGTGACAGCGGTGACAGTGCATAATTGTGGGATATAAAATATGGTACTTATCTCCTATGTGTTAATTGAGTCTTGATTGAAAATAATAAATTCAACATTTTTTCCTTAAAACAGTTTATACACTAAATCCTAAAGGTATCATAAAGGATCCTAAAGATATTCTTCCGCTACTGATATAGTTTCTGAACTTATGTAGGTACTATCAAACTTAGTACGGTTGGTATGTAATTTGAATGTCTTGTGAAAAAAACCCAAGATTTTCTTAATAGAGATTTATAATTTGTATGTACTCACTCCTGAAATAATCATCGACGCTGTCAATGAAGCCTCGCCTTGTTCGAAACCTTACGCTTGTTACAAAAACGTATTAAGATTAGAGTGCCGATGTTAATCCTATAATGTGAGGGGGCTGTACAGCCAATAGCATTTTAGTAGCCTTGTTTATAATAATATCTTCCAAAAATTGGTAGTGATAGTGTGGTTACCTGATTCCCAACCTATCCTACCCCCCCCCCCCCCTTTATGCTGGGAAGGGAGGCTCAAAGTGCGACAAATTACTTTTGATTCATGCCGCTGTCCTTGTTTAGCGCTAGTCCCTGCGACACCATTCCATATCATGATAAAATTTGAACCAAGCTTGGTAACCGCAACTCGACAACTTTGTTGCGCTTATTTTGCGTAGTGGGTCGGCACTAGTGGTGCCAACCCAATTCCTCCAGGAAGCCTAGCAGACCCCTTGCGTTGACGACGACTTCCTGAAGTGACCTCGGCGATCCGAGGTGTCTCGTCCGATATTCCGCCACCTCAGGACATGTCAAGATGACATGGGTGGCTGTTTCATCTTCCTCCATGCACGCTCTGCACAGTCCGTTACACCTAGAGTGAAAAGATGTTTGTTTAATAGTGCATGACCAGTTATTGCTCCGATCAGAAGTCGAAGCGGCGGCCTCTTAAATTGTATCAGCTTCCGTGACAATCCGGGGTCGAGCGTCGGGAGGGCCTCTTTGGTCTGCCTGCAGGTACAAAGGTTGGACCAAGTTATATATTTTAAATCTAAAATATTCGTTTGAATTTTTAAAACATGACAATATCAACAAATGAATTCAGCAAAAAAGAACTTAAAATATTTTTAATATATGTATAAGACTGGCCACAAAATTTATACATTAAAACGTTTCCTCATTAAAAAACTAACTCATAAACCACCCAGTAACAGTTAAGTGAATATCAATGAATACATATTAAAACATTTAAAAACAAAAGTTTGCTTTATTACTAAGCCATGCTGTACATAAATACTTCCACACACAAGGTTCTTTCTATCATCGTCATTTACAGCCTTTAACATTCCACTGGATATGTGCTTGTCCATAAAAAGAAGGCTTTGTATATTAACATTTTTTTTTACGGGAATTAACGCGATCCCTTATTAAAAGGTATGACATACCTCTGATTTGGTTGGTTGGACTGGTTGCACTGGCTGAGGTCACAGGCTGACTGTAAAAAATAATTGTTAATATATCATGGAACGCGAAAGTTTAAAAGTTACTATAAGGAGACTTTGGCCTATTTTTTTATTTTATTTTTTTATGTTTGACCCTGCCATAATGACTCTACTCTGCCTGATGGAAAGCATAAGCAGAATCCAAGAGTGATGGTCACCATACTGCGAATGCAGACAATGCAACAATGCAGCATGGTGACCCACACCATGGCGGGCTAGTGATGCTTTCGCATCATTGGGCCTCCGGTCTCGCACTCACCAACGAAACACGACAGCATGATCGCTGTCATTTTACGTTGATTTTCTGTGCGAGGGTAGTACCGCCCCGGTCGAGCCGGCCCGTTCGTGCTGAAATCAGCGTGGCTCTACTACCTTGTATATAACGGGTTCTTTCTAAATATACCCTATTTAAAATTAAATATATATACATACAGTACACCTTCCAATTGCTCATGCAATGACTTATACTGCTCAGCGATTAGCGAGTTCGAATTACGTGATGCTACTTGCTCGAGTTACTTATTATTCAATACATGTAATCCATCGGTGGTATAAACAATATACTCGTATATGTAATATGTCTAACATTATCTTTTCTTTTAAATGTGATTTCCTTCGAATATATTCTCAATTTTCCCGTATTTCTAAGTTGCTGTAGAGAAAGTGTTGCGTAAATAGTTTGCTTATTATATGAACCAAATAATAGTTGTAAAATTAGGGTGATATATAACACACTAGCTAACCCACGCAACCTCGTTTGAGCCTTATATTGCCCGTAGCGTGAAAATTTCCCCCGTTTTTGAAACATTTTTCATCGTTGCTCCGCTCCTGTTAGTAGTAGCGTGATGATATATACACTATAGCCTTCCTCGGTAAATGGAATATCCAACACCGAAAGAATTTTTCATATCGCACCAGCGGTTCCTGAGATTAGCGTGTTCAAACAAACAAACAAACAAACTCTTCAGCTTTATATATTAGTATAGATTTTCAGGAATCTAAATATGAGTGTTTGCATATAAATAAGGTTATTTATATAAATTCTACACTTGAAATGCATACTGAAACATCGTCTGCTAGGAGTGCCGACTCTTGACTGGTTACTTAGCCTTGGCTACAAACGTTCTAATTGGATTAACCTTGCTTTCTTTCATCGGCTTGACACGTTAATTCAGCGATTTATAACCCTAACAGTCGGAATAAAACGTGTTTGTCGTTAGCAGACTGTTTGCGGTGATTCACAGAAACCAAATGGAAATAACATGTGATTATTGGTTACGAAACTTAAGCTATTTGAGGTTTTCAAGACTGCATTTTGATATATTTCCACGTGAATCAATCCCCGCGGTATTCGCGTAAAACGGGGTTAATATAGACTTCAGATTTTGTTATTCTTGATATGGGTTTGGCCAAATATCTTTTTAGGCACGTAAAAGTATGTAAAGCATCATCTATACATCAACGAATTACCTGCTAAAACTGTGTCAATCAAACTCACACATATCTTTTGCTTACGAATCTACAGATCGTATAAATAAATAAATATTTCGGACATCTATCATACAACGCCATCTAGTCCCAAGCTAAGCTGAGCTTGTGTTATGGGTACTAGACAACTGATACATTTTTATCAGTTGTCTAGTACCTCTAGTACCTCTAGTACCTCTAGTAGTATTTACATCAATACTTTCTTTTTTGCAAATACATACATATTATACATAGAAAACACCCAAACTCTGAAACAAATATTTGTAGATCATACAAACATTTGGTCCGACCTGGGAATCGAACCCGAGACCTTACGATCAGCAGTCGCACTCGCCAACCGCGAGACCAACGAGGCAGTCAAAATAAGTATCTAAAGTAAAAGTATGCTATTGATCTTGAACATCACATACTCTGAAAGAAAAACAACCTTATTTAAAACTACAAATTAAATGGGAAAAGGCAAAAGATATCAAAAGAGGAATAAATAGGTGAAAACTGTTTCTTTGATTGTCATATTTCAAAACCTTTTCCTTGACAGACTTGAAATCAATTTATAACCAATCCGAAGTTGTAGAAACCTTATGTTATGTTACTTTTATTCTAAAAGTGTGGTTGTGAACTGTGAAATATTTACAAAAACATATATCGATCGTGTTAAAGGCATACACAGTCTGATGTTTCATTAAATTCAAGGCCACCGTGACTTTACTGTATGAATTACGTAAGTGGTCGAATTCAGCGTCATCGCCTACACCCTAGAGCTTTCAGGGACAATTAGCCATTAGCGGCACGCCCTGGCTTTCCTTCAAGCACTTTCATTATGAGTTGTGCGTTTTATGTTAATTTAATTGATCTATATGTAGTTATAGAAACGATATCTATTTTACAATTGACTGTTCTTTTTTACCCCAGAGCAACACGCAAGAAACGCTAATAGTAATAGCGTCTCATTCCAATGCATAACAGTCTGTCATTTGTTGTTGAGAGAAATCTTCACACATCCACATTTTAGACTTACATACAAAAACAATCGCCTGTCACTATTGACTCACACATAACAATTAAAACAAAATATTCACAATTTCACACACACATAAACGCATTCCGTGTCATAACTGTCTAATGCGTAGGCCCATTTGGGCTTATATTTTAACAGAGGATAACGCCTGTGTATGTTTAGGGGTAGATAAAATACTCATTTTTAATAAATTACTTTTAAGAAAAATAATCTATACATACAAATAAATAAAATTGGAGTGTCTGTTTGTAATATTAAAATAACAACTTTTTAATCAATGCATATGTATGTATACACGATACAAAAACACCAAAAATGTAGTAAAAAAAATTTTTATCAGTCTGTCTGTCTGTCTGTTTGTTCCGGGTAATCTCTGGAACGGATGGACGGATTTCGACGGGACTTTCACTGGCAGGTAGCTGATGATCCATGGATTAACTTAGGTTATGTTTTTTAGACTAACTTTGTCCCGCGGCGTTACAACAATATCCGCGGGTAACACCGCGTGGTTCAGCTTGTAATATATAAAATAGGTTTTGCCCGCGGCTCGACCCGCGTGTATATCGATTATCGTGGTAAATACTACCCCCTGTATTATTCTGATGTATAAGCTATATTACTAGTGACTTTTGTGTAAAAGAGATAATTAATAAAACTTTATCTTTTTTATATGTACGCTTCTAGATTGTATGACTTACGACTCTTCTGTGACGCACTGTTCGTAGTTATTAAACCTGATGGCTAGTATAAATTCTAATCATTCCTAATTCGTATTTATTTGATTACTTTGTTCGAGGAAGATATAATGTAGGCACGAATTTAAACCTGGATATAAGGGTAGATATTGCGGCTGATGAAGATAATTATTTTGTTGTCTAGTACATTGTTTTCTATTTGAATTAAATAACTAGTTTTACGGCTAAAGTTCATTAAAGTTATGATCCCATAGCACTAAGAGTACTGTAAATTTAGATTAATTTAAGATCACTACTCTACTTCTAAGTTTTGTAGCATGATGTCACATGGTTTATAATCTTTTTTCCTGAATACTCTCTCCAAAACAAAAAGAATCGTTCAAATTAACCTGTCAGTTTCCGAGATCAGCGCGTTCAAAGAAATAAAAACCCTTTAGCTTTATTATGTACATAAAGAAATGAAACAACCTCAACATAAATATAAAATTGTCACACAAACGTCCTTTAAATTTAAAAAAACAGTCGTGATCATCAAACTGTATCCATGGCATTGAATCTAATGCAGTCAACCTTCAACACCTTCCTGCCAGGATGGCCAGGTCTTCCGTCCAACGTATCCAATTACGAGTATGTGATCAGCCATCCGATGAAAATTGGGTAATGGAAAAACACTACGCAATATAAATCGTTTGTTTGGATACGAACTTTAACTTAGTCACACTAAGTTTATTACTAACATAATCTTTCTAGACTTTATTATTCCCATATTGTAAGTATGCTACTAATTCGACTGGTTTTCATCTGATTATTTATTT
Organism: Spilosoma lubricipeda; assembly: GCA_905220595.1. Classification (NCBI taxonomy): domain Eukaryota; kingdom Metazoa; phylum Arthropoda; class Insecta; order Lepidoptera; family Erebidae; genus Spilosoma; species Spilosoma lubricipeda. Next base: position 15,424,834 of record HG992293.1, on the reverse strand, counting down.
GTTTTTCTACGAAGCGATTGACGTCGATTCTCCTCAATCCTGAGAGTGACCTGAAGTTGCAGGTGGACCTAAAACCAGACTTCCCAATAACGATTATATGATAGATGTTCATGACGATTGGATTTCCTATAAGGCACGAGCGTGAAACACCGTCAAACTTCCATACGTATACCGGGCTGTTCTTAAGAATTTATTGTAAGAAAAACCTAACACTTGGTAGTCATACTAAAGAAAAATCATACGAAATGAACTCAATTAATGCAAAAAAGTTTTCTTAATTTCTTAAGAAGAGCCTAAAATAGTCAAGATATACCAAATATTTTTTTTGATGGTAACTTCTATACACAACGAAAACATGCTTTTGCATATGCATCTGGAGAAGGCGCACTTGACTACGGAGTTAACACTAATTCAAAATCGCGCTATTCAAGTTTTCATGCCGCTTCATCACCTCACATGGTTAAAGGATCCTGTTTTTATTTTATAAGGAGGTCACACTCATTCCTCTTTGGAACTCTGTCTCCTCGTGTTCTTCTTACTATCCTTATGATAAAATAACTCTGAGCCCCAAAAGGCCTCTTAACGGTTACTGTTCTAATGACGACATCGGAACTGACATTTTCCTTGACCTCGGAAGTTTAAGACGATCTACTCAAATAACCAAATAACCCGAAATACTTACTCATCCATGCCATATCAACTTAGATTACTCTACTTCCTAGTTTGAGTAGTTGGAGATATGCAACTACTAGATCTTACGAGGGTAGTTCTAAAGTAACCTGTCCCTATCCATAACAAAAGAAAAGTAGTGGGTGAGACTTTTACAGAATTTACTAATCGCATCTTCTTTTCCTTTATTTTTTCCAAGATTATAATGTCAGTTTTTCCACGGATCGACTGAACTAAATGATTTACTTATAATGACAATAAATTTAGCAAAATAATGACCTGAGTAAGTCCTATTTCAGAGAATCAGCATGTAGATGACCATCGACATCTTGTTTTTGAATTGTTATAATTGAGATTGTTATGAATATCACGATACGGTCACAGAGTAAAGGTGACGATTATTTACACTCCTTTCTATAGGAAGACAAAGGCTGTTGACATATTTTGATTTGCTTTGCATTTTTAGCGACACAAACCCTTTGTTTTTATCTGTAATTGTAAATACATTCATGAAGCTATGTAATGTTTCATCTTTAGGTGTTAAGACTTGTCAAGAATGGTCGTGGAATGTACTTATATTAATCTTATTATATTTAAAAATCAATTGCTGTTCGTTTGTCTTGCTAAAACTAGAGAAGGGCTAGGACGATTTAGCTGATTTTGGTTTTGAAATGTTTTTCGTGGTCCAGGGAAGGTTTAACTGTTAAAAATTTAAAAATAACTTGAAAATCCAACTGTCTCGTGTACGAAGTAGCGGGCACAGCTAGTATATTTATATTATACTCTTTTTTATAAGTTTTATTTTTTAGAAGTTTAAGTCTATGCTTGAAAACATCTAGCTCTGCCAAAGGCCATAAACCGCCTTAAATTCTATTTAATTGTTTTGTAAATTTTTTATTGCTTTTCACTGAGTGAGTATGGATACTGGAGGCCTAAAGGTAATTCGTTCCGTTCTAAGAGCATTCAATAAAAACGTATGCATCATATTGTTAATTTTTAGATTTTTACGAATTGATTTAAGCAAGCTAGATTTAAGTCGGTCAGTTGTTTCATTATGTAAACATTTAATGGTTGCCATGTCTAAAGGATTAGGATCTTCTATACTATGCAAGAGTACAACCATAACAGGTAAAGCCAGTTCAACTGCAAGAGACAATGTTGTAAGCGCGTCACGCCTTTTGACGTCCTTCTAAAATCTCTGGGCAAAAACCGTTTCGCAAAATGTTTTCATGACATAATAGCCTTTCAGTTTGATGGTAAAGAGTCCAGTTTGGTGTAGCAATATTACCTGGTGGAGCTACACTTATTAGGGTGATTATCCACGGTTAATGCTCAGAACAATGTAGTTTGGAGTATAGTTAAATATTTGATTGCGGTATCAGTAAATGTGTGCTGTTAGTAGTTAGCTCCGGTTGCTGAATTAACTAGGTATCTGTAAGTTGTACTTGCATTGACATACTCTTAAATCATTCATGAAGCTATTAATATACCTAGACACCTAGCCAACCCGTGTTTTTTAACTAGATTTTTTATTCAATCATAATAAAATATGGCCTGTGTCTCTCCTGAATAGTATCGCTTTCTGTCAGTGAAGGAATTTTCAGGATTGGATCACTACTTCCGAAGATTACCCCCTACGTCCATACAAACAAAGTTAGAAACTTTACCTCTTTATAATATTACTAGCTGACCCGTTCCCACTTCGTAGGCCGGTAAATATTATTTTCTCCGACTTACTTTGTAAATCCGGCTACCACGAAACAGTCTTTCCATTTTTCGGGTTATTATATAGGTATCCTATGTCACTCATAAATATCATAGGCTACGATATGTATATCTATACTAATATATAAAGCTGAAGAGTTTAGCTGAGAAATTCTTTCAGTGTTAGATAGTCCATTTATCGAGGAAGCCTATATATCATCACGCTAAGATCTACAAGAGCAGAGCAGCAATGAAGAATGTTACAAAAACGGGCGAAAATTATCACGCTACGGGCAATAGGAGACGCAAACGAGGTTGCGGGGGTCAGCTAGTATATATATATATATTGTAAAATAATTTTCTAAATCGGTTCAGTAGATCCAAAGATTACCTCCTACAACGTCACAAACTCACAAACTTTACCTCTTCATTAATAGTATAGATATAGATAGTATATATGGATGCTATATAAGAGATCATTTCACCAGCTTTTGCTTGCGGTCGTGGTGGCCCATGATCATTTAACATGTCTGTAAAGTGTAAATTCTGGGAAATTCCAATACATCTCGGGGAATTCGATCTCGTAGTCCTTTTAGGATCGAAAGGAAAATAGGAGTATTTTTTTTGGTTATTGCTTACTACTATTGCAAAATGTGAATTATTTCAGAATTTTCTGAGTGAGCTGAGCTGAAAAATAATATTACTTTACCAGTTGGGAGTAACTAGGTTACTAGTGGACTAAGTGGATTAAGAAAACCTTTAGACCTTTGTGTGTTTGATATTAATATGAGTTATAACATACTTCTAAGTATTATACATCTCTATGAGTTTCTTAGTACATTATTTCGTCACGGCTATAAATCTTAGCAGAGTGTACCGAAACCTATTTGCCGCTTTTTATGATTTCGCGAATAAAGGAATTGGCTTGAATGTTATGAGCCTCAGTTAGTTGGTATCATAATTATATTTGTATGACACATATCTTTATATCCGAGTGGAATAATCTTAATGATTGTGGATATATTTTACTCATATAAAAAATGGACATAAGGAAATCTGTTTTAGTTCTAGTTTTAGTTGGTTAATTTGGCTTAAAGTTTGTTAAATATAATGTAATCCAATGTCCCGGAAATATTCGATGACAAATACTACAAACGCTTAATCCGGTTCTAGTTTTGAAACGGTGTCTCTTTGTAGGTATATTATACTATCAATTTTACCTTTTTTGTTAAAGATGTTATGAATTCCCTGTCAACTTTTAGTCATTTTTCATAAAAATGCTAGTTCCTTGATCAATACTCTTTCGTTCTATAAGAATATTAGGTAACGTATTTTACGATTAAACACTAAAAGAAGGTAGAGAAATTTATCTGTATTACTTGTAGTTTTACAAAAGCAAAAACTTTTTCAATTACAACACTTATAATCTGTGAACGACTCTGTCGTGTACCCTTTCGCTTGCACGTCACGAGCATACTCTTCAGACATATAGAATACATAAAAATGTTTCTCAGAGATGTAATTCAACTCTATTTCCAAGAAATCACTTGTCTAATTCTAAGTAATATTAGATACTAAATAGTATAATTTTTTTGGGTTCTTTTAAGTTATTTGAAAACACTAGAATCATTATGATTGATTAGTCAATGAATCAAATATACTTTGAGATTTATTGTCACAGACTAAAACTTGATATTCTGATGTTCTGTAAAGTTTATTTTCATCATCATTATCAAACCTTTGCATCTAACATCTACATCTAAAAGTATATTATAAAATTTATTTCATGACATGTTCCTTAATTATTTTTTTTCATTTTTGTCTCCAGCGAGATGAAGAAAAAGCCAGCCTCATCGCGGAGCTTACAGCTCAAAACTCTAGACTAACGATACAGCTCAAAGAGTCTTCAGCCATGGAACAGCAGCTGCTGGCACAGCTGGAGGGGCTGAAGGACCAGTGTTCGATTAGGAAAACTAGCTTACAGGTAAGTGGATTAGACGCAGTTATTTCTTCCGAACTTTTCAAGTAATTTGGTTTTTGTTGGTTGGTTCAAGTAAGAGGCTCTTGATTTCACTCTGTAGAGAAGTAAAGCCATAATATTAAATTATCTCATATTAATTGACAGTTCATCATCTACTTACTGCACAATTGAGGCGGTGAACTGCAAATGTATATTTTGAACAAAAGTAAAGCCATAATATTAAATTATCTCATATTAATTGACAGTTCATCATCTACTTACTGCACAATTGAGGCGGTGAACTGCAAATGTATATTTTGAACAAAAGTAAAGCCATAATATTAAATTATCTCATATTAATTGACAGTTCATCATCTACTTACTGCACAATTGAGGCGGTGAACTGCAAATGTATATTTTGAACAAAAGTAAAGCCATAATATTAAATTATCTCATATTAATTGACAGTTCATCATCTACTTACTGCACAATTGAGGCGGTGAACTGCAAATGTATATTTTGAACAAAAAAAGGTTTTCAATTAGAAGTGTGAAGATCTTAAACCACAAGAGCACCCTGCATATCTTCAGCGGTCATAAATATTTTCTTTACGTCACATTACATAATAGTAAGCTAGTCCCTTTATATACAAGGTTTATTAGAGAAACCTTGAACATGCCATAATGTTTTTGTAATACCCTGTATAAGAATGATGAAGATGTCGATTTCGCTTCTAATCAATAAAAAAATAACTGTTACCAACTGCAAAGAAGTTCGTGTGAGCAACTTTTTTGATTACAATCAACAATCAATTAAAACAACTTAAGGGTACCGTGACAAATCTAAAATAAGACACGCGAGAACTAAGTTGTCAGTTTTCATATTTTTTACAGTATATTTGTTTAAACTAAAATAAATAATAAAGCTTCTTTGTGTCCGAATGACGAAATATAGATTAGAAGGAGTAGAGTAGTAGAACTTAGAAATGATTTATTAATACAGTGACTTATTAATACTAAACTTGCTAGCAATAACTCCTGTTTTATGGAAAACACTGTAAAAACATTTCCGGGCATTTAGCCCTTTTTCGGTATTGTACAGGAATACTTGATCTTCATGTCAGGCCTGATTTTTGTTGGAGATTGACCATGTACTTTCCACTATTGTTTATTTGAAATTATTAAGTTGCAATTTATGTTATTTTCCGACAGGATCATGTGCAAAGTCTGGAATCCTTAAAAGCGGAGCTGGCGTTAGTCACAGACAAAAGGACAGACCTGGAGAGGAGGTTAATGGGATCGCTGCAGGACAAAGAGAACCTGATGCAGCAGTTGGAGGAAGCCAATGACAGGATTGTAGCACTTGAAAGGCAGTTAAAAGAACAGGTAAGGACTAAGACAAAGTCTTACACCACAAAGGCTATACGGAAATATAATTAAGTTAAAATGCAACTAAATGTAAACAAAAAAAGATCTTACCAGTTATCGATGAGAGTGAAATTGGCATTTTCAATATTTTGACTGGTGTAATAATTGTAACACGCATGTCGATTCGTATGACTCGTTACCTAACAAAATCATAAATCTGTTAACGTAAATTAGTTATTATTATATGTTCTGAATGTCATTAGTTGCTGGTGTTTTTTACTTTGACTGTTAGTATTTCAACGATACTGTAAGATTCATCGTACAATAAGAAGTCGTATGTCGGCTGATTAATAAAAAACTTTAGCATATTTTTATACGAGCCTGCCGTAGTGACTCTACTCTGCCTGGTGGAAAACATGAGCAGAATTCAAGAGAAGTGATCACCATACTCATTGCCAATGCAGACAATGCAGTATGGTGACCCATACTTTGGCAGCCTATCGAGATGCTTCATTGTGCATCATAGATACATCATTGAGCCTCCGGTCTCCCGCTCACCAACGAAAAGGAATTAAACTTATTTATACTAATGATGAAAGATGTGTCAATAATAAATATGTCACAATACGTTAAAAGTAACAGTTAATGACATTGAAGGTCACAATTACATGCACACTCTATCAAACGCTTCATTAAAATCTTTTAACGTGTAATGATGAAAATGTAAAAATGAAAGGTAAATTCGCGCAATATATGCTTTTATCGATAATTTGTTTCATCACCTGTTACTCAATTATTGAGTGGAAGCTGTAATATGCGTAATACAAATACACTTGCAGAAAAGGCAGGCTGAGGTAAATCTAAACTTTGCCAAATATAACTTTGTCCAGCTGCAGTTTGAAAATTACGAATATGGCTAGATGACTAGTACATTGAAAGGGAAAATTAAGTAATAAGATAGGCTATTAATAAGAGATAACGTGTATTACTCATACGGATAGATTGGATGATGTAAATGATATCTCTTGAACCTTCAAGAGGGCTTGTAAAGTTGGAATTTGAACAGGCGATTACCGAAAAGTCTAAATAACAACTATCCGTATATTTATAAATAGAATTCATTATTACCGGGCAAATCGCTGTAATTTAGCGATTTCTAGACGACAAAGCACTAAACAAAGCTTGTACTAAAGGCAAATTAACCAGATTTTTGTAGACATTCTTACCTGTAAATATAAAATTATTTGCATTGACTGACTGTCTCATCCAACACAGAGACTAAACCTCTGACGCAACAAATTCAAAATTTTGGCTTTTGATACTTTTTAAAATTGTAAGGAGACTAAAGGAATAAGATAAAGTATGAACGGTTGTATGTCAATTCCAAATTTCCTAAGTTAGAAACACACAGATCAATGCAAACAGCATCATGCATGCCAATTTTTAAAATAAGCCCGCAAATTCTGCACGTCTGTTTCAAGGATAAAAATATTTAGCATTCTCTTTTTTTTACTTCACGTTCCCAGTTCCGCGAAAGTACATACACAAAACTTATTTCCAAGAAACATAAACTAGATCTTCTAATAAAAGAAAACATTAACCAAAACCTCCTTTGTAAGGAGAGGCCTATATCCATCTGAAACCTCTTACAAGCTCATAACCCAATATAATATTAGCAATCGTACAAAAGCAACGTTACATAAAGGTATAAAATCATTTCCGTTTTAATATTGAAATATTTTAATATAGCTAAGAATTATAAAAAAATACTCTGACATGCTAACTATAAGCAAAAAGCTCTTTCCTAACATTGCTTTTCCTTCTTTTCTAATTCGTAAAGTGCAGGTTAACAGCAAGAGACTTATCCTAATGACGTAAGTAGTGTTAAAATATACTCATAGTTGACCAAATGTGGGCGCTATGGAAGCCCGGACTTTAGGCGTAACTATAGATTTACATGTTTTAGCCTTTTGGTTTAAAAAAAACCGCTCTCTCTCAGTAGGAATTTATCCTATGCTGTGACGGACTTTACGAACAATTTATGGATCACACAAAATGTTAATCAATGTAGATATCTTACAACATTCAAGCACAATAGGAAGTGGCAAAAGGGACTGCTTAAAGTACCACGCAATCCATACAGTCAATGTCTACTTGCAAAATTTAGATTTAGAATTTGCTAAAACCTAAACTAGAACTGCAATTTTAAATACTAATCTAATGTAGAAAAAATAATACATAATACGAATAAAGCAAAAAAACATTATGATAATTATAAACCACTTATTGCATGCTTAATGAGGTACGTTATGCTGTACTTTTACTTTTAAGACCACATTTGTTGTATTACCACAACATTACGGCAATTGTTATATTTAAAGAATAACCTCTCCTAATTCTGCGGAGAGAGGTTGAACTTGACGATTCACTTATAATTCGTCTGCCTGTTCTTGTTTGCTCATTGCCTTTAAAAATATTCTATATATATATATATTATTGTGGAATGTTAATGAGGCCATCTGTTCGGGGCTTGCCTGCACCGATTCCTCTTCTAAGCTGTGAACCATTCTACGCTCATTCCTCTAACCAAACCTAAACCATCATAGCATCTTCTCTTTCATAATTCTTGTCATGTCTTTGTACTATCTCATTACCTATTCCTTAATCTATCAGCCAATATTATTGAGCGTTTTCACTTTCGATGTTCTACTATCTTACTGCTTATTAGATATTTAGCAATGTTTTTATAATCATTTACTTTACAACTACAATACTATCAACCTATCGCTGAACTGCTGAACGAGGTCTACTTCAAGGAGAGTCTGCTCTCCCGGTTCGTTCTACTACTAAGAGTCAATATTCCTCTTAATTCTGAGAAGAAATAATTACTTTTACTGTGCAATATCCGTATGTGAAGAAAGAACAATGGCTAGTAATTAAAATCGAATTTCTATTCAAAGCCTAGAAGGTTTTACGAATTGGGCAACCTCAAATCTGATGGCCATCGTTCATTTACGCTCTTTTGTGTGACCCTCGTTCAAATTTACTAATGACGCTTTGTGTGGTTTACGGAGATACGGCAGTTTTGCCAAGATCTTAGGTTAACCTTATTTTAAATTAAAATCCGAATCGCTAAAAGTAATAACATATAGGGGAAGTGTCTGTATATACAATATTGCAGAAAGCTAGGGTTTTGGAAAAATATGTGTCAGAAATAAAGTAAAAACAGGAATATTTCCTACATGATAATAAACATTTCCTTTTCTATTTTTTCCTATTCTTAGATTTCACATAGGGAATACGATAGTTCAGTATACTGGTCAAAGAAAAAACAAAGACGTTAAGGCTGATTTTAGGTCATAAAGCCACGTCTAGCTAACGACTGAATGATTGATTAATATTCTATTACCCGTTTCGAACCTTCCTATATCGTAATTGGGCTGTTTTATAAACCAATATATTGACATAGCCTCAATTCCTACTGCTCTAACTAAAAACTCAAATCAAATTCAGCAGAAAAGAGCGCATTTCTTCAAAAGACTCAAAGCATAACAAAGCGCTTGTGATTCCAGAATGGCTGTCCCGGCTGCTTGTTTGTCTCTCTTTCATTAGGAAGTAAACTAAATTAACCCATTTAATCTTCTGCAGGAACACATGTACCACAACACCCTGAAGGAACTAGAACGCCTGCAAAGATCCCACGACACACTAGCCGAGAGGATCGGCGCACCAGACCCAATCGATACGACAGATACTGCCAGATCATTGCACGCGGAGATGGAGTCCGAGCCTGAGGATCAGGACGACGGCTGGCTGAGGAGCGAGGCTGTTCAAGTGTACAAACAGCTCAGGTCGTTAGCGCTGCAGCTCAATACTGGACATGATGATGATTCAGGTAAGAGGATAATCTATATATATAAAAGAGTAAGGTGACTGACTGACATACCCAGAGATCAACGCACAGCCCAAACCGCTGAACCTAGAATCCTGAAATTTTGCATGTTGGTTCTTTATATAACGTAAGTGAGCACTAAGAAAGGAATTTTGGAAATTCCACTCCTAAGGGGGTAAATCAGGGGATGAAAGTCTGCGTGAGCGTAGCCGCGTGCAAAAGCTAGTGTATTTATATTTTACTTTAGACTTTAGGTAGACTAGGTCGTACTTTTAGGGAAAGAAATAAAATAGATACTTACCTTGTGAGTATATAAAGCTAGTAAGAGATTGACGGTAGCGTAATAGCCGGGCTATATAAAAATAATTACAGTTTCCTTTATAAACTTACAAAATACATCACAACTTTTAGATAGACCTAATAACTTACAGATTTGAGAATAAATATAAGGTTTATAAACACACCTAAGGGTACTAATACGCTTTTGACAAAAAGGAGTTTTTAAGAAACCAGAATCCGTAGCTGGATTAGACTCCTGGATAAACTTCTCTCCGTCAGGCAATCACAAAAAAAATATGTGTTCTTCGTTCACTGTGTAGAACTTTAAATAAGAGTGGTAGACACGGTGATGACGTATGATAGTGGTACGTTCTTCTTCTTCTTTTAATAAAATGGCAACCAGCCGGAACTCTTGGATCAGCTATTTCTGTCAATGTCAAGTTTTTATAGTCTTCAAAACATAAGTCTTCAAGTCTTTAAGTCTTTGTCGTGATTAAATTAATATTAAAAAATATATAAAATATGGATGAGATAATATGGGGACCGTCTTTCGAAAAAACAAAAAACGATCCCCCTGGTAAGTTCATTTGGATCATACTATGTTCCCGCTTTAAACTGACATAAGTCAACATTAATACAAAGATCATTATTCAGATTAACGACGTATTATATAGTGATCAATAAGTTTACCTACAGTTAGTATTTTTGAATTGTTATGCTTTCATCGATTGCTTAAAACCACTCTTGTAGATAATTGTACCAACCCAGCCATAAAAGAAGGTAGCTAACTAATTGTATACATATTGTACATATAATGTAATATTCATAGACATATACTATAGACTATATAATACCTAACAACCTCAATTCTAGTTTAGGCGTCGATCAAGCCGACACGCAACCACTTCGATCCGTACAGTTCAGCCCATTTGAATAAATCGTGCTTCTTTGAAATTGCTAAACAAAAACAGTTGTATAGGAATAGTATTTTCTTTGTACTTCGTCACGAAATTTATAAAAGTAAAGATAAAAGTCGAATTGACGTCTAAGATCTCTGATCTAAGTTGATCAGAATTATTCTCAATAATTGTTACTGTTTAAACAAAGACGGATGTACTTACTAGGTAGACAGTTCCTTTAAACCTCAATTTAGAATATGACGCCATCCTTACTCAATCACATCACAGCCTTTAGCAGTCTACTGCTAGGCCTCTCACTCAGAAAGGAAGTTTTGGCTGATTGTACCGCCCTGACCATATAAATAAATAAATAAATATTATTGGACATCTAACACACAACGCCATCTAGTCAAGCCAAGCTAAGCAGAGCTTGCGACAACTAATACAAATACATATATACTTATTTTCTTTTGTAAATACATACATACTATACATAGAAAACACTCAAACTCCGAAACAAATATTTGTAGATCATGCAAACATTTGGTACGACCCGGGAATCGACCCGAGACCTCATGATCAGGAGTCTCATAAGCCAACCGCGAGACCTCATGATCAGAAGTCGCATACGTCAACCGCGATACCAACGAGTCAGTCATATGGGTTGGTATATTGTTTATTTCAAATTTACCTTCTCCTTACAGTGATGTTGACCTGCGTAGTTTGCTCCCTTAGTGCTTTTACGACTTAGTGCTTTTATGACTTAGTGCTTTTACCACTTAGTGCTTTTATGACTTAGTGCTTTTACCACTTAGTGCTTTTACGACTTAGTGCTTTTACGGCTTTTTACGACACCCGTGGGATAGCATTCTGTATTCTTAATCTGTCGCAAATTGCTCAGTCGCAAGAGCTCAGTCAATTGCTCAGACGCAAATGTTTGCATAGTTTTTCTTTCCATAATTGTGTAGAAATAAATTCGTCCAAGGTTTCCGAGAATTTATGACGCTGAAAGAATTCTTAGCATAAAATATTTTAAAGGTTCTTTTGTTAACCAAATTCATTCGAAACATCCCTGATGTTCAACTCAAACAATCATTACTCATATATATATTTCAGAAACATTCTTGGGCAAACTTAAAGGCAGGTAGAAACTGATATGTTCAAACCTGTTAGCAGGTTTACGTTCAGGCATTAAATAAGTAACTTTATATTTGTACAAATCGTTAGCGTATTGTTAGTTTCTTATTTGTAAAAACTGTTTTATTGAACATTCGAATCTAAAATAAGTAAAATTGGAGTGTCTGTTTGTAATATTAAAATAACCACTTTTAAATAAACGCATATGTATGCATGCGTATGTATACATATACATGATACATGTAACAAAATAACATTTTTTTAAATTTCTGTCTGTCTGTCTGTTTGTTTCGGGTAATCACTGGAACGGCTAGACCGATTGATTTTGACGGAACTTTTACTGGCAGGTAGCTGATGATCCAGGGAGTAACTTGGGCGCTTTTTTTAGACTAGCTTAGCCCCGCAGCGTTATCCGCAGTTGTTGTTGTACCGCGATAACACCGCGGGAACTCACCTAGTACATAATATAAGCCATATTACTTTTCAACCGCTGCATCGATTTCAATGAAATCTGGCATGGAGATACTTTGATTCTTGAGGAAGGACATACGCTACTATTTATCGAGATAACGTACACGCCTTTACTAATATTATAAAAAGGTAAAGTTTCTAGCTTTGTTTGTGTGGTTGTAGAGTGTAATCTTCGGAAGTACTGATCCGATCCTGAAAATTCTTTCACGAACAGAAAGCAACACTATTCTTGAGTGGCATAGGACATATTTTATTATGATTGAACAAAAAATACAGTTAAAAATAATAGTATTTGTAAACGAAGTCGAAGAAAAACGTGCGGTTAAAACCCAACAAATATGGGCACGGGTTGGCTAGTACACCATAAAAAGCTGCGAAATGGTGAAAACTTATCACCCAAACCTTTTATACAAATAGTTGTTAAAGTTAAATAAATGGTTCACGACATGGTTTCTACACGGAATCACATAAATAACCAGTTAAACGTAACCAGGGATCGCGTGATCTGTTTGTAGGGCAACCAACATGTAGATCACTGCAGAAGTTTCAGTCGGCCTTGGAAAAATTAGTCGGAAATTAAAGACTAAAATGGCGCAAATTTAAATAGGTATATGTAAATTAACTAAAAATACGTTGATATGATCATTTCAATATTGTTGTGTAGGTTACAATATTCAAGGCTAGCTTGGTTTATAAAAAATACATTGTTAAAAAAAAATCCAAACTAGCTGAGCTCAATGTTACCCACGCTACAACAACAACCGCAGGTAACGCAGTGGGGCAAAGCTAGTCTTAAGAAAAGTAGCTTAAATAACTAAGCTATTTGCCAGTGCCATTAGCCATAACAAACAGACATACAAAAATTGTAAAAAAATTTAGTTTGGTATAAGTAACGTGTATACATACAATATGCATTTATTAAAAATTGACTATATTAATATTACAAACATACACTCCAATTTTATTTACTTGTATGTATTATGAATACTGTCATGTTATTTACATATTTATACATATAGAACAGAAATAATAATGCAACCTAAGTCAAACAGGCTGGCAAAACCAAATTAAAATAACCATTAAAATCGAGAGACTACTCATAGTATTCTCAGGCGATTTGTGAATCTAATTTTCTAGAAAATGCACAAAAAAATATAATAAAATTGTAAATTTCTTAAAGAATATAATGACGGGTCTGTTATTATAAAGGTAGTAATCCTTACTGCTAACCCAGAGAGCGTGGGTTGGATCACAGGATGAATATTGTCAGTCCTGCGTCTAATCTCAACCCAGTCGTGTCGGATAAACGTCCCATCGGATTATGAGACTGGGGGAACAGAGAGAGCACCTGTGTTTGGGCACACTCACTTGTGCACTATAATATCTCCTGCGTAGTTGGTGGGTCTCCTTTGACGTCACGTAACCGCTTCTTACTGTATTATGAGTTCTATGATAGAACATTTTGTATGATCTACAAATTGTTCTTTTCCATCTGAGTGTTCTTTAATCGTCATCAGGCCGTTGCAATTCACTGCTAGACATAGGCTTTTTCTTAGTCACACCACAGAGCCTAGTCCATTGCTTTTTGCATCCAGTTGCCGCCGGCCCATCTACGCAATTCATCCTGCCATCTGGCTAAAGGGTACCCTATTTTTCAGTTATATGTTTGTAAATATTCTTAGTGTTTCACTCTATTCAAGTCAGTCTGTCGTCCAATAACGTTTTGTGCTGTCAGCATGTCGATGACACGGTGATGCGAACTCGTAACATTTTCCACTACTAAAAAATGCTCAACGCGTCTACATAAGTTTTTACTTCAATAACTTGAAAATCTAAATGTCACGTGTACGAAGTAGCGGACACAGCTAGTAATGAAATAAAAATCTATATCATGATTCCTGCAAAACAATAATTAATTTACTTCAAACCTTAATTCAACATCAATAAGAACGATATTATTTTCAACATATTTATGAACGAAACCGTTAGTTCTTCTTACGTGTTAAATATTATATATAAACTAGCTGTCCCGGCAAACGTCGTTTTGCCATAACTGCTAATAAATTAAAAATTAATTAAAAAAACATTGTCCAGCGGACAAAATTGTGAATCTAAACCATTCCCAGATACCCTTGAACACACACAAAAAATTTCATCAAAATCGGTCCCGTCGTTTGAGAGTAGTTCAGTGACATACACACTCACAGAAGAATTATATATATAACTAGCTGTCCCGGCAAACGTCGTTTTGCCATAACTACTAATAAATTAAAAATAAATTAAAAAAACATTGTCCAGCGGACAAAATTGTGAATCTAAACCATTCCCAGATCCCCTTAAACACACACAAAAAATTTCATCAAAATCGGTCCAGTCGTTTGAGAGTAGTTCAGTGACATACACACTCACAGAAGAATTATATATATAAAGATAAAGATTGATAATATTAACTAAACTACACGGTTTTAATAGTTTTATAGTAAAATATAACCTTTTAACCTATTGGTTATTAGCCAATGGCATTTTCATGTTCTCATCAAGTTTAACCTTCTGTAACTTGTCTGTGTTGTGTCAATGAGTCAGTAGTCAGTATATACTGCAGACACGACCTTCGCGAATTCGTTCCTGGATTATTTTACGGAAATATTAATATATGACGTATGAAATACAATAATACGGTCACGTTTTGAACGTTAATCGTGAAATACTGAGTTAAATTACTTTGATCATTTTAACCGACTATAAAAAAGGAGGGGTTCTCAATTTGAAATGTTTTTGTGTGTGGTTGCTTATTTACAACTAGTTATAACCGCGGTTCCGCCCGCTTTTATTTTGGATATCACAGTAAAAAAGTAGTATATATGTTATTCTGATATAAGCCTCCCATACATACTGCGAATTCACGCCAAATTGCATCGCATCGTAGTTATGTGGGGGAGCCCATTGAGTTTCATATCAACATACCGTTCAGTAGTTTTTGCGTAAAAGTAGCATACATCCATACAATCTTTCGCTTTTATAATATTAGTAGGACTTATATGAACCAACTTGGAAAATCTATCTTCATTTGTGAGGGTATGCTTTTCGTTTTGTCCAAATTAAATTTCAAGAAAAACTACCATTAAGATTAAAAAATAAGGAAAGAAAGTTGCAATTCATTACGTAAGCACAATTTAGTGGATGATACAAAATATATCGTTATGTACAATAAGATCACCTGATCATGTCGTAATTTCCATAAATACATAATAAATAAGCAGCTTTATTAAGACAACTCCCGCATTAGGAACATAACTTGGGTTACGGGAAACTTTACAAACATACTTGAAACGGATACAAAGAAAGAAAGAAGAAAGAAAGAAAGAACACCCAAACTCAGAAAAACAATCGCTTAAACCACTGAGCCATCTGTGTAGACGGTCGGTTGTATGGGATTGTGTGTAGGCGCTTTTATATTACGGCGAATAACGTAATTCCGCACACGATTACGCCGTAAGGCCGGGCGAACTGATTTTAATTATTCACAGCAAAATTTTGCAATACTTTCAACGTGATCTGCCAACAATGCAACGTTTAATTTGTTTAATTTGTCTTTTTTTACTTGGAGATCGTCGTCCTTTTATATTAGGAAAGTCATTCTTTTTAGCAGTTATTCTATGTATTATAATCACAAATTTTAAGAGAAATAAGACTTCAAGAACTTGACAAACTTTCAAATAAAACAAGAATCATCAAAATCGGTTCACCCAGTCGAAAGTTATGAGGTAATAAGCATAAAGTCGTGTGGTGTCGTGGGACACCAGACAGGAACGAAGTTCCTTATCATAAAATATAATAGTATATGCAACTTACACCATGGCGCTATACATTTTTTTTTAAATCTTACGCTTTTTTTTTATTTAATGTTCGAACGTTTTTGGCGCTAAGGTATATAGATGGCGCTATACATTTTTTTTTAAATTTCACCCTATTTTGATTTAATGTTACGAACGCTTTTTGCCGGCTAGGTTATCTCTTCGCTACTCCCACAAAGTAAGGAACTTTCGTTCCAAAAAAATACAGCCTAATTGAAAACCTCCTCCTTTTTTCAAATCGGTTAAATTACTTATAGAAAATTAGAAATATTTTTTTATGTTTTCAAAAGAAGCCATTGGTATTAATAGGTGACATGATGACCTACTAAATACTAATACTAGGTAAATAACGTCATTTTTAAACTATAATTATTTACTCCAGTCCATTGGCATCTACTGCTTAACGAAAGCCTCCCCTCCTTTTATTAACTACTAGCTGCTGCCCGCGGCTCCGCCCGCGTGTATGTCGGTTATCGTGGCAAATAGTAGTCTATGTGTTATTCTGATGTATATAAGTTAAATTCCTGTAGTGTCATTCAAATCCGTTCAGTAGTTTTTGCGTGCAATTTCACTGATATGTCCATATATTGTGACAGTGTTACCTTTATTTAAAGAGCTTCGCTGTATACTATGTTTTGTGTAATGCCATTGGAACAATATACGAACATATTAGCACGAACATATTGTCACTCACCCTCGACAGAGCCACATAGAGCTTTCCGTTGCTGAAACAGTTCGTCTATGCCTGCGGTGCGCAACGTCTGACCTTATGTCTTGTTTATCGTCATCGCAAAGCATAGACTCACAGACTCACCAAAAACTGCACGCGTTTAAAGAGGAAAGGGAAATAAACTATGGATTGGGGTCATCCTTTAAGATAATAGTCTAAAAAGACATATTTCACTATAAATCAAACAAAATAATTTAAGTTTCTCGCAGATTTCACGAAATAAAAGTAACATTTTTTTGAAATCTTGTCTTCGACATAAACGTCTTGTGATTGGTTGCAACTCTGGTGACATCACATGCTAATAAACGAAAGATTCCTCTATTGAATATTGTTTGCGTTTTATGTTTTCGGAGTGGTAATAATCGATCTGTGAGCTATTTCTGCAGGACTTTTTTTAATAAACTATTTAATAAGTGGTTCGAAACAAAAAGGAACCAAATTTTGTGCCTGCCGATAACAGCAACCTACATAAGATAGACGCTTTTATGGTTGCACTTTTCTATCTATACAAATAAATAAAATGGGAGTGTGTTTGAATATTAAAATAACCGCTTTTTACTAAATGCCTATGTATATATACTATATACACGGTACATATACCAAAAATGTAGTTAAAATTTTTTGGCTGTCTGTTTGTTTCTTCCGGGTAATCTCTGGAACGGCTGCATGGATTTTGACGGAACTTTCACTGGCAGGTAGCTGATGACCCAGGAAGTAACTTAGGCTACTTTTTTTAGACTAACTTTGTCCCGCGGCGTTACTCGTGGTACAACAATAACTGCGGGTAACACCGCGGGGTGCAGCTAGTACATAATAATAACATTGATAACTATGAAATATATACTATATATATGAATAAAAATAAAAATAAATATATAATAATATACTGAAAAATGTTTAAGCAGCTATGTTGCACTTGCATAAGTACAACATAAAAATTGTTTCTGTAATAACCTCTGGAAAAAAATCATTCATTATTTTTGTAAAATCTAATTTACTTTATGTAGGTATTAATATCGTAATATCTCAATGCTTTTAGGTTACATTTTGTAATAGTACAAAGCGTGGTATTTAAAGATGTTATCTGACCCGACGAACTTCGTACCACCATGTTTTTCTTTCGTTACCAGCTACCCATGAGTAGGGTGTAGTCACGGACAAAAAAAACTTTTTCCTTTATTTTTTATTTTTTCTTGTACACAAACCTTGTCCTAAGAATAACTAACACATAAAAAAAAATATAATTTGGTGTAGCCGATCGAAAGTTACGCGCATACATACATTTCGGCGTAACGCCGCGGGACATAGTTAGTCTAAATAAAGTGGCCTAAGTTACTCCCTGGATCATCAGCTACCTGCCAGTGAAAGTCCCGTCAAAATCGGTCCAGCCGTTCCAGAGAATACCCGGAACAAAGAGACAAACAGACAGACAGACAGACAAAAAATTTTTTAACTACATTTTTGGTATATGTACCGTGTATACATACACTAGCAGCCCGTCCCGGCTTCGCACGGGGTAGACAATTATTTATTTTTGGAAATTTGGATATAAAAACAGTTTTTCACAAATATTTTTATTTATTAAAAAAATATTATTTATTAATTATATATTAAAAAAAAAAACCCACAGTTATATTTGTATGTAAGTCTATTTATGTTCAATTTCTTTGATGGTTTAATTGGCGGGCACTTAAATAAGTAATATTTAAATAGGATATCATATACATTTTTACTATGTTTTTTTAAGTAATTAGAATAAACGCAGAGTCGAATAAAATATATACAGTCTAAATTAAACGTTGACAACTTTCAACTAAAAATGTATCTACCTATACATCTAGGTATTTCAAAGAAATTTTTGTTCGTGTCGATAGAAACTTGCCTATCATTATTTAGTATTTTCCTTACAAAATTATTTTTTTTTGTTTGGTTTTGTTGTTTTGTGCTTTTTATTTTGGTTTTATATATTTTTTTGTGTTTTTTTTTTTTTTTATTTTTTATTAAAAAAGGGTTTGTCATTAATTTTCATTCTTATTATTACTTAATAATTTACATTTTTAGTATTTTTTATTTTACAGGTTTACTTTTACATTATTTACAGATATAATATTAAGGTAGATTTACGTTTTTTACTTTTATATTTGTCAGTTTTTATCTTAAAGCTTCACTGTAAACTACGTTGGCAGTGGTATTTGTAGATGGCAACAAAATATATTGATTTTCAGTAGATCCCACTCGAGAAAGGGCAACATATAGTTGTCCATGAGAAAAGCATTCTTTTCTTAGGTCGATGCCAACCATCGAAAATGTTTGACCCTGGGACTTATTTATTGTGAGGGCAAATGATGTTTTTAGAGGAAACTGTAACCTCTTAAAAGATATAGGCAAGTCCGTAGGAATCATGGGGATCCGCGGTATGTGGGCGAGCTGTCCGGCCGCGGCCCCGGTGATTATAGTGGCTACTATGACGTTCTCCCGCAATTCCTTCACCAGAAGTCTCGTGCCATTGCACATGCTGGGAGGGCATAGGTTCCTCAGCAGCATTACGGGAGTGCCTACCTTTAATTGTAGTTCGTGGGGCGGCAAGCCGGAAGGATTCAGGGAATTTAAAAATTCTTGTGGATAGTGCACTGTATCTTCGATGTTGCATACTGTGTCAATAGATTTGTAAGATTTAAATTCACCGGGTACTTTTTCCATAATAATTTTGTTAATCTCATTAACCGATTCATTTCGCGCGGACACTATCGCTCTCGAACAGAGCCAATTGAAATTTCTCTCCGTAAGATTTTGTATGTCCGGATATATTGTGTCCACAAGAATTTCTAGACTCTGAACGATTTGACCCAATTCGTTATCCAACAATATCTGGGGACTGTTTGCAACCGGAGACGGTAATTTTCCGTCTCCAAGTTTTAGAATTTTTTGTGAGAAATTATTATCGTTATTGTCACTTAAATGTGCTCTGATATTTGTGCGCAGATTAAGAGTTTCAATCGATTGCCATAAAGTTGATGATTTAAGGCAAGCTCTTGTTATAACTGGTAATGTTTGACGAAAGTCTCAGCAAAAACAAACGTCACGCCCCCCATTATACGGTCTGAGCTTCGGATGTCTCTCAGCGTGCGCTCCACGGCTTCCACGTGCGCCCTGTGGCTCATGGTGCACTCGTCCCAGATGACCAGCGAAGTGTCTTGTAAGAGCTGCCCCAGCGGACCGTTTTTGCGGATCGAGCACACAGATTGTTGTTCCAAAGACACAGCCAATGGTAATTTAAATGTAGAGTGAGCAGTCTTTCCATCATTTAATAGGGTTGCAGCAATTCCGGACGATGCCACTGCGACAGCTTTTTTCCAGATTGACGTACTTTTGCCAACACTAAATTGCCAAGGAAGGTTTTGCCTGTTCCACCGGGCGCGTCCAAAAAAAAAACAGTTTACCGCTGTGATTTTCAACACTCTGTACTATAGCATCGAAATGCTATTTTTTGATCTGCCACCGGCGCTATGGCGTTTTGGTTACTGTTTGAATTTTTTAATTCGTAATATCTTTTGAATGGAAAGTCCAATTTAAATAATTTAAAAACTATTTTATAGGTAGTTAAATGGTCTTGACCATAAAATAATTTATTTTGATAATGATTAATATAAACACATAAATAGCATGGTTTGGATTTGGTTAGCATTTTCATTAATGTTTAAAATGAAAAAAGTTGTTGTAGTGACATAACTACAATAGTTGGACATATGCTACCGCGGAGTTTTTTGTAGACATTATGATGTTCTTCAATATTGTTGTACATTATTTTGTTCTATCGCTAATAGTTTCGGCAGCGCATTCGACGAAAGACATTTTAAGACTCATTTTTCTACACCTTCGGTTACATTGTTCAAATTTTACCAAGGATCCCTAATTTTTTTCAAAATGAAATGTAGCCTATGTCAAATTGGAAGAATGTAGCATTCTGTTGGTGAAAAATTTTTTTAAATCGGCCCAGTACTTTTTGAGCCTATTCATTACAAACATACAAACATAGGTACAAATCTTTCCTCTTTATAATATTAGTGTAGATGTAGATGTAGATGTAGATATGCATTTAGTAAAAAGCGGTTATTTTGATATTACAAAGAGACACTCCAATTTTATTTATTTGTACCTATAGATGTATAGATTTGTTCACTGTGGCACTATAAACCATTTATTCGACATTTTAATTAGTATAAAATTGGAGAAAACTGATAAAATTAACTTAAACCGCGCTGTTTTGTTTTGTTGTGGCTAGAGTGTGACTTCACGCGTCTCATGTGACCAGCGCCATTACAGAAATATCGTTTTTGGTTGTCAAGCTTGAACTTTATCTTAAATTTAAATTCATAATTAATCATAATACAGTAGAAATTCTGCAAAAAAATTGATTCGGTAAGTAGTCGTTTCACCACCCGATGAATGAAGCAATATTCTGTACTTTGACCAGGCAGGCATGCGACATAGTATCTTATTGTTTAAAGCTGTGCCCGCGACTTCGTCCGCATGGATCTCCTTTTACAATAATGTTTTTTTTTTAACTATAGACTATTAAACTACAATTTAATAAATAAATATGACGCTGCCTTTTAAAAATCTATTTAAGACCGAAGAGTAATTTTCGTTTTGCATCGTAACTACACATGTTTACATTTATTCAAAGTGGACGCTTCCGGTACGTATGCATAAAGATTTGTGGAACTACTGACCCAGGAAAAAGAACGTACAACTGCCCATGTGAAAAACATCTGAGACTAAGATCTACTCCAGCAACACGGAAAGTCTGACGATGAGATTTATTAATTGTCATTGCATAAATTTGCTTATTTGAAATTATACTTATTAATTTTACAACTATAAATATAAAGAAAAGAAGGAGAAACAAACAAAAACACTAAACAAACTAATTATATTATTATCTAATACCTACTATACACTGATATCTAAAAACTACGTCTTATGTATTTTTTAAATCTAAAACGCGCTTATTCCCAGTCAATAAGAACCACGTTCGTTCGCATTAACAGTGACAATTCGAGTGAAGTCAGCGCGTGAGCGGCGTGAGCGCTCCCGCCTTTTTGTAGATCCAACGGATGGCCGTTTCTCGTGTTAAAGAAAAATCAACCGTAATGTCGTACTTATACTGGTGCGGTGAGATTTGGCAGTTTTATTTCATCTATATCTTGTGTGTTTATTAATTATAATTTTATAATTCTATATTTTATTAAAAAAGATATTAAAGTGTATAGTGATAAGGATATATCCATGTGAAATACAATATATTTAAGTATTTAATACACCTTGAAGAAATGCCTAACGCTTAAACACGTTATTGTGGCTAATTTATAAAAGATAGAAATATACTATTAAGGACTTTTTTGTAGATCTTTTGAAGACCATCATCTTTGTAATACATATTTTTGGTGTATGATCAACGTATGCGAGGATAAGAGCTCGAAAGCGAAAATTTTCATCCGACTTGCTTCAAATTTATCGTCACTGCTCAGCTCCTATGCATCTTAGCGTTATGTTATATAGCCTATAACCTGCCCAGGAGTATGGACTATAATCGTACCAAGTTTGGTTAAAATCCCTTCAGTAGTTTTTTATCCATGCGTGCACATACAGACAGACAGACAGACAGACAGACAGACAGACTAAAAACTTACTGATTACATTTTTAGCATCAGTATCGATAGCCATTCATCCCCCAATAATAATTTTTAATATATATTCAATGTACAGAATTGACCTCTCTACAGTTTTATTATAAGTATATAGATATATAGATAATGTTGAAAAAATATCATTTTAATTTCAGTTACGTAATAATTAGTAAGCAGATTGTTGTGAATTATCGTATAGTAGGTAAATCTATACAAATAAATAAAATTTGAGTGTCTCTTTGTAATATTAAAATAACCGCTTTTTAATAAATGCATATGTATATATACACGGTACATACACCAAAATAATATTTTTTTCAATTTCTTTCTGTCTTTCGGGTAATCTCTGAAACGGCTGCACCGACGGGACTTTCAGTAGCAGGTAGCTGATGATCTAAGGAGTAACTTAGGCTACTTTTTTAGACTAACTTTGTCCCGCGGCGTTACACGCGGTACAACAGTAAACGCGGGTAACACCGCGGGGTTCAGCTAGTTTAATATAAAAAGTTAGTAAAATTTTAAGGCTACGGCTACGGATAGATTGGGGAGTGTAAAGAATAATAATACTGGTATAGCTCGAATAGGTCAAGGCCGACTTTCAACTGGTACAGACTGTTACCGGAAAGTTTTTACATTACAAAATATTTACGTATATGAAATTACGTTTATGAGCTACTACTTATTCGGTGTATGAATAAAGGGAACACTTATTAAATCGCTGTAAGGACTCAGAGCTTAAAATTTTAAATCAACCATTTAAAAAATGCAGAAAATCTAACCACAAAAATGAGACAATGTTTTTGTTAACCGATTTGTTTTGATAGATTTTCTTACTAAGAAGGAAATAAATTTATTAAAAATAAACAAAAATCTACTAATGGATTAAATCTTTTGAAGTTTTTTTTTTATATGGAAGCTAAGTCAAATTATTTATTTGTCAGATACTCATTTGTAACCAGTGACACAGTCTTAGTGTTTTATATTTCTTTCTTAAAATTGAACGCCAAAGACAAAACTAAGGTTCAAATTGATATATTTTGCACAACAATGAGTTGAATTTTTGCCAGTACATTTATTTACCAATATAACAGTGTCAGTGGTGTCAAGGCGTACCACGCTCCTTTGAGCCAACGTGACGTATATGATATCATTCGAATTTCGAACACGAACTGCTGTAGAACTTCACCCAATTTTCGAATATACTGGAACAATATTGAATGAGCTTTCTGACATTAGAAAAAGTATCACCTAGATCTGACCTTCGTTGGCAAAATATGAGTAGTAAAGGTATCGTCGGAAATCTCAAATAAGATGCCAAGAGTTTTTGAATGAATAAAGTTAACGGATTGTTTACCTAAAAACGTAACTTAAATTACTTTTTTTACATAAAACCAAATACTTTTCTATTCACATAAGAGTATTCAACAAGAGCAGTCTGTTATAGAAAAAAACTTTATATTTACGAATTTTCATGAATTTTAGTTGTGAAGTTTCATATTGCAACTATGGCTTTCAATGTCAAAAATAGTTCCGAGAGATATAGAAAAATATATAGATATATAAAAATAGTTCCGAGAGAATAGTTACAATACAAGTTTTTACGCAAAAACTTGTATTGTAGAGGACATAATGAAGAAACATGTTGGTCTGAGAATATATATTTCTTCTTGAATAAGAGCATACCCGACTGATAGACATTATATCCAGTGACAGAACCGACTGACTGACAAAGCGAGGCTGACGTCAAAGAAATTAAAACAAGAAAACTTGTTTAGCCAATTTTCTCAATCGTTTTGTTCTCTTCCAGGATTACACTCAGATCTGTCTCTTACGTCCTTGGACGGCGAGGAAGGTGAGACGCTTCGACGAGGAGCGCTGGCCGCCGCCTGCGCAGACGCAGTGGCTGCGTACGCGGCACTCGAGGGGTCACGCGTTAGAGACTCCATTGCCGCACATGCTCGCAGAGCGTTGGAGAGAGAAAGGCAGATCGACGAAAAGAACGAAATTATTGCTGATTTATCTTCTAAGGTGAGTACAAGTTTCCCATTTAGCTTTGTCTCATAGACGAAAGGATAAAAGTGGATTAGATTGAACTATTCGAAGTCTACCATCTCGATAGGCCGTCATTGTGTGGGTCACCATGCTGCATTGTTGCATTGTCTACATTCACAGTGAGTATGGTGATCACTACTCTTGGATTCTGCTCATGTTTTCGTTCATGCAGGTCACTTTGACAGGCCCAAATATATAAAAAAGCAATAAAAACAGTTATTCCCAAACCACAATAGAATTTGTTGTTTTTAATTATCAATACAAATCTAGGTGACATAATGTCATTTCTGTTCTTTTTGGCTGTTTCTGAGGTGAGAGGTTAAGTACACGGAGTATTACCAACCTTATACATCCTGTGGGTGACGTAAGAACTGACTAAGACAGCAAACAAAGAAATATATTTCTGTGGAAGCAAACTGTGGAACAACATCACCGTAAAGAGAAAGAAAATTTGAAATAAACCATTTACCAACCCGCCTGGTTAGCACGGTATAATAAGCCAAAACCTCCATTCTAAGCTTAGGCCTAATAGACTATTCAATGTAACTGATTGAAAAAAAAATAGCTTCTAAAAATAGTCTATGGTAAATGACGACGTATCGTGACGTCACAAACCATGAATCCATAGATAAACTGTCGATTGCATGATACAGTTAAGCTTTCGATGGCTGAGCTTCAGTTGTACGGTTAAATTAATATACCGTTTGAACCGTTAAACCGATTGAAATGGATTATATACCCAATCGATTCGGTTCTGATGCTAGCATTTTAAGAACAATTTGTGGCGGAGGTGAGTTATGGATTTACGAACGTTGTTTTTTTTAATAAAATGAAATGATGTGGTTGATATATACGGGTCTTGTTGCCGCTAGAACGTTTTGATTTCGGGTTTTAATGATATGGTATTACTGCATTTTATCAAACTTTAAAAAATACAGATGATTTCGTGACGGATAATACAATGAATTTTTAGTATCGCTATATATACTACTGCTTAGGTGCTGTTTGTTTTTGATTGTAATTATCACGTTTTACACACAAATTATAATTGGGTACGCGAATAAAACACGTTTGATGATACTACTGAGCAAAGATAGTCTTGTGTTTATGCTATAGGCTGACTGCACGGCTGGCTTAGTGGCTTAAATGGTCGCCACGCCGTTTTCTATAGCGTCAAAGTGTTGTCGGTTCAAATCCAACATGGGACAACACTATTTGTGATCCATAAATGGATGTTCAGAGTCTGCGTGTTCTTTGTGTTCGTTTCTTGTATGTTTGTAAAGTTCCCCGCGACGCAGGATAGATATTCCTAATGCCTATAAAGTTGCCTTTAAAAAAAGAACTCATAGTGAAAAGACTTCTAAAGAAAAAAGAACTATTAATATACCTAATCATCATCACATCAACAACCCATAACAGTCCACTTCTGGGCAAAGGCCTCCTTAGAAATGAGGTTTCAGCCTACTATAAATATTTCGGACATCTAACACAACGCCATCTAGTCCCAAACTAAGCAGAGCTTGTGTTATGGCTACTAGTCAACTATATTAATACATATTTACTTTTCTTTTGTAAATGACTGCCTCGTTGGTCTCGCGGTTGGCGTGAGCGACTGCTGATCATGAGGTCTCGGGTTCGATTCCCGGGTCGGACCAAATGTTTGTATGATCTACAAATATTTGTTTCGGAGTTTGGGTGTGTTCTATCTATAATATGTATGTATTTACAAAAAAAAATAAAAGTATATATGTATTTG
Source organism: Spilosoma lubricipeda (assembly GCA_905220595.1). Classification (NCBI taxonomy): domain Eukaryota; kingdom Metazoa; phylum Arthropoda; class Insecta; order Lepidoptera; family Erebidae; genus Spilosoma; species Spilosoma lubricipeda. The sequence continues at coordinate 15,398,374 of HG992293.1, read as the reverse complement.
TATCAGTTGTCTAGTACCCCATAACACAAGCTCTGCTTATCTTGGGACTAGATGGCGTTGTGTGTTTAGATGTCCGAAATATTTATTATAGAAAGCACCCAAACTCCGAAACAAATATTTGCAGAGCATACAAACATTTGATCCGTTCCGGGAATCTAACTCGAGACCTCATGCACAGCAGCACGCTGCCCAGACAGATTTATAGCGTTTGTTTCAAGCTTGGCAGTTTCTTTTCTTGGCAGTTTCTTTTCTTGGCAGTTATATTATGCTGCGTAGTTTGTTGGGATGAACGGGAATGGTGACACTGTATTTTAAATCTATCACAACACGGATAAACACCATTTTCAAGGCAGTAGAGGCAATGTTTAAGCACGGTTGGGCCGGCTCGACCGGAGCGGTACTACCCTCGCCCAGAAGATCAACGTAAAATAACAGCGTTCGTGCTGTCGTGCTTCGTTGGTGAGTGCGAGATCGGCCCAATGATGCAGAAGCATCACTAGCCCGCCATGGCGTGGGTCACCAAGGTGCATTGTTTGCATTCGCAATGAGTATGGTTATCACCACTCTTGGATTCTATTTATGCTTTCCATCAGGCAGACTAGAGTCATCTTGGCAGGCCCATACATAAAAAAAACCCTTTTTTTGTTGATGAGGTTGAAAATTCCGTATCACCTGATCTTCGGGGACTGAGCTAGTATAATAGTGTAGTTCCACAAAAAAACACTCCCACGGCCGGTTTCAGCGCCCTGGTCTATGTAGGATCCGGACCAGGCTATTTCAGGTCTCTCCCAGAATCGACTCCGCGACTACATAGAGTCCATCCTGGGGGAAACCTGGGCTTTTCCCTGATATGGATAGACATCTAATAACTGCTAACAATAAACCAAGCCTCAACATGTTAGTCAACTTGTTATCCAATTTAATTCCTTATGGCAAGGATAAGTAAATTAGTAAAACGTGAACGTATAATAGGCTTGGGGATTATCCTACAGAGAATTTAAGTGGTTTCTTTAGACCCAAGTAAGTAATAAGATTACTCCGCGAAAATACGCAAAAAAAATATGATGTTTAATTGGATTTATGAAACACGTATTTTGTAGTAAGTATTGTATTAGATTAAGAAACTAAACCTATAATTATATGTGCCGTTTTTTACTTGCGGCTTCGCTTGAAAAAAGTACATTTTTCATAGACTTATTGATACAATATACGGAGTAAAAATATAGTGTTGTCTTTTGCCTTAGGGATAGAAAAAACCTATGATATCGAATGATCCCTTCCAAGGCATAATTATAGTATATTTATGCCTGTTCGTTAGTTATCTATCTAATCCCCATCTCAATAATTCTTTCCCTGATTTAAGGGATGGGGAGAGGAGTAACTAAGTCTTGACTTACATTTCCGTTGGCACAAAACTAGAATCTTTTTAAAGGCTATTATTTACTTCACCTGTAAGTCTGTTTGTTAGTATGTAACACACTTTTGTAAGCGTGGTTTTTAAACCATACCAACGACTCGGCCCGACTTCGCGCGAGTGTCACAAGGAAGCATGAATGTCTCGGATTTACTCTACTATAATATGCATGTATTACACATATAAACCCTCCTCTTGAATCACTTCAAATTCATTGACAAGTTTCTAAGCGAACAGACCGGGGAATACTTTTATACTTTTTAAAATGTTCGCTATTAAAGCGTGTTTTACTAAACTGCAGTTTAGTTACGTTTAATGCGATTGATAATGTGATAATTATATGCCATGAAAGATCGGTATCGTTTCAATAAGCGTAAAGTATTGGTTATCGGTTGTATGTAATAACGAGGTATGACGTCACGCCTTACCAAACAATTAATACGGCGATATTGCGCGGTGAGTGGTTTTTGGCACGGTACGATTATGCTACAGGTACGCTTGTTTGGCTTAATATCTACAAAAATATAATTAAAAGATTATTAAGGTGACAAAGAAGGCATAGATTCAAAGACTGTCTACTGACTCATCGGTGGGTCTTTTTTCCTCCAGATAGGGCCTGATTAAGCATGGTGTCGATTTAGGAAAAGCCTGAAATAGTATGCTACGTGTCCTTCAAAAGTAAGGCACTTGTGATCGGCCGTCGGGGTGTTTTTAGTGAAATCTCCACAAACCTAGGTCTCTGGGAGTGTAGTCTTTGGTACAATGAACGTAACACAATGCTAAATAGCTTACAAATGACATCTGGGGCGGTATACTATGGGGATCTTGTGTCAACTGCGGTGAATTTCCGTGCGTTTAGGCGATTCTGCCATACATACTATAGTAATCAAATATAGCTCACTTAGGACCCCTAATACTTTATCCGTGGTGCTTCCCGGTTTAAAAAAAGGTGTCTGCCTATTTTGACTTCATTTTGTCTCCCGCTTTGCTAAGGAGGGAAGTGGACTTATCATATTTCCAACTCCTCCTGTTTTTCTTCTGATTAATTTCGTTGCGGGTTCCAAGACAGTTAATATTTTTTCCTGGGACTTCCCGAGTGTCATAACTCGGTGTGTTCGTGGGTCACTGCTGTTGATCCTGGTGTACAGGAGTTACAGCGGTGGGCGTGTGGGTGGGATTAGTCCCAAAAAAAAAAAAAAAACCTAGGTTTTATATTTAATCCCGCTCACCACTGTAACTCCTATACACCAGGATCAACAGCAGTATAATTTATACTCTCGATTGTCGGCACTTGATGGAACTTGTTGTGATACATTCTAGAATTAAACTCACTGGTACTTATTCCACTATTTTATATATATAGTGGAATAAGTACAAGTGAGTTTAATTCTAGAATGTATCAACAGCAGTGAGCCACAAACACCGAGTTATGACACTCGGTAAGTCCCAGGAAAAATTAAACCAATCAACCAACCAACCACTTCGTCTCTGTTTCTCTCTCTTTCTATCATACGTACTATAACTGACACGTAAAATCACCTACAAATGAGTCTGTCTTTAGCAGGTGATTCGCATTGCAACTCATTGCATTTCTCGTCACGGTCCGTTACGAACTTGTTACGTCACACTCATTTGTTGAATAAATAGTCTAATTTATTTTGTTTTCTTTTTATCAACTGGGTGGTATTTGGGTATTCGTTTTTGGAATTTCAGTTTGTTATTATGGTTTTGCAAGCATCGATTACGTTAACGATACAATTTATGTAAAAAAGCTATGGATTAGTAAGGTTATATCAATAATCTTGGCTCGACTGCTCGTTAGGGTTATGGCTTATGCAGTCGCCTCACTGCTTTCTACTACCACGTGTTTTGGGTTCAAAGTGTTCAAACTCCATATGGGACAAGACACAATACAATACTCACAGAAATATTTACACGTGTTTCTACACTCAATAAGTTCGCTAAGATTCTTTTTTAAATTTTCTATATATTCATTTTTATAATTATGGTAAACTAGTCGTTGCCAGCGTAATGTCGGTTATCGCGGCAAATAGTAGCCTATGTGTTATTCTGATTTATAAGCTATATTACTGTAAAATTCCATCTAAATCCGTTTTGTAGTTTTTGCGTGAAAATGTAACAAATTTACACACTCACACACTCTCGTCTTTATAGTGTGAAGTGTGACTAGTTGTTGCTCATGGCTCCTATCGCGGCAAATAGTAGCCTATGTGTTATTCTGATGTATAAGCTATATTACTGTAAAGTTTCATCCAAATCCGTTCAGTACTTTTTGCGTTAAGAATAAAAAACATACACACTCACAAACTTTCGCCTTTATATATTAGTGTAATAAGTATAGATATAAAGTAATTATCTTTGTATGTAAATCTTAAAATCTAAATTTCGTTTTATTAAGCAAGGGTAACCGCAGAAAGTACTGGTTTAAATTAAAATAATCTTTTAGTGTTAAATAGCTTAGTTATCGAGGAAGGCTTTAAAATCACGATAAGATACCTTTGAAAGATGTTCCTAAAGACTACTATGCCACACTGAACAGACGGTTTGGAATAATGTTTGATTCAAGTCATCCTTCTCCTTTGCAGTACTGTTGTCTTGCGTATTTTGCTCCTTCAATCGCCTATTACGGCACCTTGTAGTTGCACTATTGTGCATTCTTAATCCATCAATTAAAGCATCAATGGGACTGCACGGTTTGCCTAGTTGTCACGCACGCTTTATTCTGCACCAAGTGTTGTGGATTCAAATCCAACATAGGATATTACTTTGTGTTATCAATAAATTGTTGTTATGAGTCTGGGTGTTCTGTGTCCGTTTCATGTATGTTCAAAGTCGATCGCGACATAGGATGTATATTCTTAATGCGGGAGTTGTTTTTTAAAAAAAACTAAATGTTGTAACATAGCAATATTATTTTCGAGAGACGCAAGCGAAGTTGCTTAGGTCGGTTAATAGTGCTATCTAGCTCAGAATAATAGCCAAACGATCTCTGTATTATATTAATGAATACTTTTTTGTGGTTTAGTTAATGGGAGATATCTGCTAAGAGATCTGCCAGTTAAACATGACCTTCATGGAGATTGAGGCTATTTGGCAATCAAACCGACATTATGCTTATCTTGATTTAACAGTTGAGATCCAATCTCTAAGCACTCCAGTGATCTCGAATATTCTTTTGTGGTTTAAGATTAATTGGTAAACTAAATTAAAATCGTGTTATCCATCCGTTCGTGTTGTATATACGAGTATATTTTCTTTTAATCGAATATGTTTACCTACAAAATAACAGCAGAACATGGTTTGAATTCTCATTTCACTAATGACAATAACACTCAATATTTAATTAGTAAATTGGCATATTTGAGACTATACCTATGATATATGCCGAATGCTTAGATGCTTAATGCAGGCCCAATACTCAACGGTCCAAATGTGTTAATAACAGCAGTCGACGGATCCCTCCCTTCTCAGGCGCAGAGTGGCACACCGTGTGGTTTTAGTCGGTTCGATTCCGACACACCACCCTGCCGCGAACGTCGGTGGGGTGACGGCCCGTAGGGGTTTTTGTACTCAATTATCGTAGTTAATCTATGTTGTTGGCATAAGCGCGTATGTACTTTCAAAATAATTCAAAGAAATAAATATCTTCTTGGGAAAATTCCTTGAGAGTTGTCAAAGGTAATATCCATGGGATTACTCGTGTGTTTTCTGAAGAAATAGCTTTTACTCATAGTTCTTTCGATTCATGTATATTTTATCAATCATTTTCCCATTACAGAAAGTAGCCCATGTGCTATTCCAGATCTATTGATCTATCTTTATGTCTTACTAGCTGAACCCCGCGGTGTTACCCGCGGCTATTGTTGTATCGCGAGTAACGCCGCAGGACAATGTTAGTCTAAAAAAGTAGCCTAAGTTACTCCCCGGATCATCAGCTACCTGATAGTGAAAGTCCCGTCAAAATCCGTCTAGCCGTCTAGCCGTTCCAGAGATTACCCGGAACAAACAGACAGACAGACAGACCGACAGACAGACAGACAGACAGACAGACAGACAAAAATTTTTTTAACTACATTTTTGGCATGTGTACCGTGTATACATACATATGCATTTAGTAAAAAGCGGTTATTTTAATATTACAAACAGACACTCCAATTTTATTTATTTGTATAGATTTCATGGAGATCTGATCCAGCTATTCTGGCGTTATTGAGTACAAATGCCAAACGAAACTGATAGAAAGATGAAGTTCTAATCTAGATTTCTTTGTTTGGTTATAGTGCAATCCCACTGACGCCTACATAATACCATAACGGCAACACCAAATATCCTTAAGCAACAATGGATTTGGCAAAACTATAAAAGAACAGGTTTTCGTTTTAGGAAAGATTTTGGACGGCCATGATGTCATTTAGAACATTGAATACATTAAATAAAATCATGTTTCTTATAAATTACCTTCGAGATTAAAACCTCCTTTTTAAGTAGAGGCCTATGTCCAACAGTTGACTGCTATTACTGTTTAGCATTCTAGAAAGATCTGCCTAATTTTTTTCGATGATTCTTTAGTAGTTTTTTTATGGAATGGCAGGCAATTTGAGCAGACATATCACTTGATCACAAGGCATCCAAGGACTTGTAGCGGATATGGCTTACCGCCAATTAAGTCCTCCTAGCCTCTCTCTCCAATCCAGGTGGTTGGTCTCGCTTGGAGAAAAACATCATAATAATGGTTTATCACCGATTTTCTATGAGGCCCAGGTTACAAACTGTGCAAGACCCATACATTGCATTGCTCTATACAAGTGTTTTCTACTGTAACAAAGAATTTTACCTGAAGTATTGTTCCCGATAGGCTAAAAATATACCAACATTTAAGAAATGTAGCAATCTAAGCTTGATCTAAACTAGCCGCATAGCGTGACCTGCTCCAGAGGTCACTACACGTCTTTCGTGTCGATGACCTAACTACAGCAACGCTTTGAAGGAAACAGTTCTTAGTAACTGGTACTTTTAGTAACAATTTCATATGGTATGTAAACCAACTGGTATTTAAATAAAATGTATGTGTGAATGCCTATTCTACAACACGACTTCGCCATCGTTTTAAAAGACTGGTAACAGTACAAAACAGTAGAAACTAGAAATACACCTAACAAACAACACTGTCATAGTCAATATAGTTGGCGCTTTTTTTTTTGACAAAACAATTTTCCCGCGCAAAATGACATACCCTGAAATTAATATTTTAGGCAGAATTTTTTTGCTTCCTTTGCCTTATGATATCAGTTATAATGAAATAATATCTGGTTTTGTTTAATAAGTGACAAAATGGTAACTAAAAATAATTGTTTAATTTCGATTATATTTCTTTTGTAAACTTTTTTATTGAACCAGAGACCTTGAGAAACAGAGGAGATTTTTTTTTTCTTTTGCTATTACACTATTACACAAACTTCACCCCTTGATAGCGGTGCCATGTGGAGACTATTTTGAAATTCCCATTTTGTATCTCAGTGTCTAACGCCATCTCACGGCATAAATGAAAAACTTCTTTTGATAACATTTTCCGCCGGATCAGCTATTTCTGCCAATGTCAAGTATTTATAGTCTTTAGATCTTAAATCTTTGAGTCTTCAAATCTTCGTCGTGATGAATCATATCATTTTTTATTTTATATTTTTATCATTATATAATTGATACGAAATGGGGACCGTCTTTCGAAAACACGATCTCCCTAATGTAAAACTACAATGAAATCTATGTACCAAAAATATTATCTATCTACAACAATATCTTTTTTAAAAAAGAAAGTGGAACATAGCGTGTACTCACGCATTGAGCATAGATCATAGACATTAATGTGTGAAACAAACTTAATACATAACTTAAAAAAAATACCCTCTATGGTTCATTATATGCTTGCGGCTACTTTAAAAATGGCAACAGATAATTAAAATATAGTATCGTTCAGTACTTACTTTAATAATATAATAATTGCAGTAATTTTTTCGTTGGTTTCATTACGTGTTGAAGTTTTCGTAATTAAAAAAACAATTAATACGTGAGAGAGTGTATTTATGACTTTGTAATAATTAGCTTAAAAAAATGACCACTAGAAACCTTAAATAATGCATTTATAACAGTTAACACATTTTTTTTCCACATAGGTAAACCTACATAGGTGTTTTTAATGTTTAACTAATGTGCATTTGTTAAAATCTGCCTATTTAATTTCGACGGGTATTTATTTTTCTGAAATGTCCAGTAGGTATATCTTAATATGTCACTGTTTAGCCTTTTTTCCATATCCCCTCAATTGACGGCGACGCGACTGGAACGGAACCGTCACCTGGCGGCCAGTTTAAGCCCCCCCCCCCCCCCCACTAGAGGCTAATGCAGTTTTTGAATTTTTCTCGATAATTATATAGGAACACATACTAATACAAAATTTTCATAGTTTACGCCTCATTAATTGGAAACACTAAATATGTTAAACATAATGTTATAATGAATTTAACTATGTCGTCACAGCCTTGAACCCACGGTCGTTAGAGCGCCGTCGCCGCCGCCTACGAATATTCGATCAGGTCACGTGTCCTGTCGCGAATTGAACGTTTTTGACCCATACCAAAATAAATTTTGCTAAAGCGCACACCGCCGCTAAATAAGTTTTCCCTTCAATAAAAGAAATTGAAGGGTCTGTTTGTACTTTCACCGTTGGGATATCTCCTTTCTATTAAAAAAAGAATCATCAAAATCGGTTCATAAACGACGAAATAGATAAGTTCGTCGTTTATGAACACACGAAACACACATAAAAAAAAGAAAAAAATATATATATACGGTCGAATTGAGAAACCTCCTCCTTTTTTTGAAGTCGGTTAAAAACGAGGGGCGCAGCTAGTCCCGTCATAAACACATGTAACAATGCATATATTCTTATCGTTTAAATTGTTACTTGACATATTACATTGTATGTTTATTTCCTATAGTTACGAAGGCAAATTAAACACAAGTATATAATAAAACTCCAATGATAGTACTAGTTATGTGTTTAAAAAACTGGCCAAGCACGAGTCGGTCTCGGTTCCGTACCATAATCTATAAAAATATTATCAAAAAAAAACGTTTGTTGTATGGAAGTACCCTTAAATATTTATTTTATATTTGTTGTTAAAGCGGCAACAGAAATACGTTATCTGTGAAAATTTCAATTGTCTCACTATCACGGTTCATGAGATAGCCTGGTGATAGAAGGACGGACAACGGAGTCTTAGTAGTAGGGCTCTGCTTTACCCATTGGGTAGGTACGGAACCCTGAAAAAAAATTGCTCTTTTATTACACCTACATATGACAATAAATTGTGTTTACGAGCACCGACTGAACTCAGACAATAGTATTTTTATTTAAATCGGTTGGTCCGCGGAAGTATCGGTTTTTACGGAAATAAACCGTGGGATTGCGGAGAAAACATATTATATTGTGTAGTTTTGTGACAATCTCATTGTTTTGAAAACTGATTCTGTTAGTTTTATAACTGTACTCTTTAACATTTATAATGTGAAATGTATGAAGTGAAAATCTCTTCAGCCGCGTTGAACATTTTTTGGTAGAAGAAAATCTTACGAGTTCGCGTCACCGACATGCTGACATGACATTTTCGAAATGAAAACTTCTTTGGCCGCGTTGAATAGTTTTTGGTAGAGGAAATCCTTATGGGTTCGCGTCACCGACATCCTAATGTTTGAAGGTGATAATTTTAATTTAAACATTTGGAAATTTATAATTTTACAAATAACATTCTAAGTTATAATTTTTCACTGCGGCAGTCCTTTTGGCAGACTGACTTATGACTTTCCATGATTCTCTTTTGGGTGGTTGTAAAATAGTTTTTATATAAACCACTTTAGATCCATATTCATTTAAATAATAACCACTCTTATATGCTTTTAACAATACACGTCTGGACATAAGCCTCTCATTAACAAGTAACATTTTAATAAAAAAAGGCTGACTTCAAGAACTAAACCAAATTAAAAAGGGACCACACGGGAAGCACCAGCTTTCAAGTAAACAAATAATCATCAAAATCGGTTCTCAAGTAACAAACATAAAAAAAACAGTCGAATTGATAACCTCCTTCTTTTATTGAAGTCCGTTAAAAAGGACGTTTTAGCTTAAGTATATACCACGCTGCCCAGACGAGTGTTATGGTTTGTTTCAAATGGTTCCTCTCTTTGCAGTGATGTTATACTGCTTAGTTTGATCCCTTAGTCTCGTCTTACAACACCATGTACGGTGAACAGGGGTGATCCAACTTCGTAATCTTAATCCATCTCTATGCAGAGGACATCTCATTTAGTAACTACTTGTCTAGTAGAGCCTGTTCCAACAGTTATTTAATAGGCTCGATGACACCTTAGTCAAATTAGTAACTTTTTATCATCTGTCAAAACGACGAATTTTAATGAAAAATGGACTGAATACAAACTTGTGACGTCACTGTTTTATACTACTCAATTGAGCAATATATTTCAATGTTTATTTGATAAAAAAATATAATAAAAGTGAAAAGCTGTTATAATTATATTTTCCGAGATGTTTTGTTATATTCGTTTTAATGAAGGAGACATCGGTATTAATTTACGATACAGTTATCTACCCTATTGTCAACGGTAACCGGTAGATCCATTCTAGGCGGAGGCGGTTCTAACTTTAAAAATTCAAAAATAATTAATCATACATACTCACTTTTAAGATTCATAATACTTCTTCTGAAAGAAGATTGCTGGCTTAGCACCTGACACCTTTATCAAGGCTGATAATATGATAAGGTTTAAATTAATAATATATTTCCTTGTGTTCCAGTTATCAGTTGCCGAAGTGGAACTGCGCGCCGCCGCAGAAGAGCGTGACAGGCTCCTTAATGATGCTAACTACAGCAGTTTGCAAAACGATGAGGCGGTCACCAAGGCCCGCCAAGAGAGAGACGAGGCCATGGAGAGGAAGAAGGCTGCAGAGGTAACAATCTGTTTTACTTGTTAGTTAAATAATTCCAAAAGAGAATAGAGAGTTTAATGTATACTAAGACCATAATTATCTTTTAGAATGATTAGAATTGGAATGATTGTTTGATTTTGATCATTTTAAACACAATATCGGTAGGCCAATTCGTTAGGTATCATAGTTCTTTTCTTTGTTAATATTCTTAAAACGTAACGTGATGTTTTTAAAAAACTTTACCGTTAAAAGTTACTTTATTTATAAAACAACTACTCAATGATCAAACTATTTAAACCTCAGTTTGACAGGCCTGTCGCATTTCACTTTAATTACTTGGTAGCCTACATAACCGCATCGTAATTTAGTTTAAATAGCCGATGGTTATAGGAACCGTTACAGAACCTATTTACGACAAAAACCGTCAACTTATTAGATCTAAGATAATCCAGTTAATCTTTAAATTAGATATTATATGCTACATAAATGGTAAATGATACTTTAATGTAAAAAGTAAATTACATCGATTTGTTTTTTACTTTTTTCCAGGTGTCTTTGGCGAAGACCAGAGTAGAACTGATGCAGGCAAACAGTCAACTTTACGAGGCTGTCCGCCAGAAGGTGGATCTTGGACAGCAATTGGAACAGTGGCAGGTATGTTCGGAGTCCATTTATATTCTATTGTGATTCAGTATAGTTCAATAGATTCGAGGGGCTTTGATTCAATATTGTGGGGGACAGGTGGTCATGTCCCACCAACACAAAGGGAGCATCCTCCGACCAGGCGAGGTGATCATGCCTGGCGGGCCACTGCCCAACGGTTGATGTTGGGATGTTGTATATATGCTAATCGGCGCGAGAACTTCTATTGCGCTATTCATGATTGGTAGTTACTCCGTGTTGTGCGTTACTTCGTACTTCAGTGTGTCTGCGGTAGATGGCACTGTCATATGATTTTCTTGACGTTGTATGTAAAGGTCGCCACAATATGATGATTTTATGTGGCCCGTCCAAGGACGGATTTTCACAATCGTCGCTTTGTCACGGTAGCCAGGTTAAGTTTTAGTCGCGTAGTCAATATCCTCTAGAAAATTCTGGCAAATTTTCTAACTACAACTATTACTTTCTGTTGGCAAAAACGATTTAAATATTTAAGAATTACTACGTGAAAATTAATTCGAGCTAGGATGAGGAAGAGCTTCTCATATACAAGAAATGGTTTCCGAGGTTTAAGGAAAAAATGATCCAAGTAATATGAAGACTTTTTTTTTGTTTGGCCCTGCCTAAATCACTCTACTCTGCCTGATGGAAAGCATGAGCATAATCCAAGAGTGGTGGTCACCATACTGCGAATGCAGACAATGCAACAATGTAGCATGGTGACACACACCATGGCGGGCTAGTGATGCTTCTGCATCATTGGGCCTCCGGTCTCGCACTCAGCAACGAAACACGACAGGATGATTGCTGTCATTTTTCGCTGATCCCCTGTGAGAGGGTGTACCGCGCCGGTCGAGCCGATCCGTTCGACCTTGAGACTTATAAGACTAAATAAGACTTATCATGCTCGCTCCCCTACTTTTTGTATAAAGAATAAAAATATATAATAGTAGATTATTCACTAGCTATTGAATATAAGAATATTCTTTCTTATTACAGATGGATATGCAAGAGCTGATCGACGAGCAAATGAAGCACAAGCTCACATCACAAGAGAAGCGCCGCAAACTCCCAGAACAGCCCGCACCGACCAGGGCTTCGCGACTCCTTGGATTTTTTCACCGGTGATCTGCTGTACACAACTCTTGGTAACCCTCTATCAAGCCATAGACCACAAAACAATAACGATTCTCTACTTAATTATCATTAAAAACTACTATTCATCAGTTCTACCAGCTGGCTGCAGTCTTTTTTTAATACTTTTGTACAAAAACTTGTCAAAATTAATTGTCGCGACCACCATTTTGGTTTACCGTGCAGACGCGATCGCGATCACTATATTTTTAGGTTATGTTACAATTTTATTTTATAAACCGTGTGATTTTTACACTATCGCAGTGATAGTTAGCATCATAGTTAGATTGTTAATAGTTAGTTTACATATTATTTTTAATGTTTTATTGTGGTTTTTAAGTTTTTCACTTTAAAATGGCTGGTTTGGCAAACGGCATTTATAACTAAATAGAGCGGATTTAGTACAACAGATTATATTGAAACGGACGTAAATCCAAGAGAAAATACTATCTTCGTCCGTTATTTTACGAGTTAACTATAAGAATATGATGCGATGTTCGAAATATAAATACTAACTGTCATTTATGTAATCCGCCATTTTGTAATACGTCAGCCATTTTGTAACCTAACCTACCATTGCTTTATTGTAAATAACGTTTTAATTATTGAGATTACCTAAACTATGTATTTGTATAGTTGGTACTTATATACGTCGATCACTATAAGTGACTTGTTTGGTGCACTTTATTGTATCATTAGATTTATAGCCTGTTTTAGTAATAAATTTATACGAAATTAGTGAGGCTGAGTTAGACTAATCATTTTAAACCTTGTGTAGTTGACAGAAGTTGTAATTTTGAAAAGCAAAATTTATCAACCATTTTATTGGGTTTTAGAATTCTGACATCAACATGTTTAAACGTACGGACGTACAAAAGCATGAAAGTGCGCTTAGTATAACTCAGTTCTTGAAGTATATAATTTATTAAAATTTTATAAAACAGGCTAAATAATAATTATAAATGGAACATTTAATAGCCATATTATTTACAATAATATTTACACATTATACACCGATGTGCGATGTTGATTTTACCCTGTGGACACTGATATTGCACAGATTTAAAGGTTCTTTAGTAAATTATATGGCAATACTGAATTCTAATTTTGATATGTATTCAATGGCAACTAGAAAGTTCGAAACGGAAACAGGTGGTGATTACTGACCACCGTTTGATCTATATACTAAGAAAGTAGCTCCCTGAAAGAGCTACTGGAGTAAAACAAAACGCTTTATGGCAACACTATGAATGTATAAAATAGGACAGATATTTTCAAAGATACATACCTACCTTTGAAATGTCAAACCCAAATGACATTTAGCGTATAGAATCTAAGTCATCTTTTCCGTTTGAACTTTACGGCCAATGACTATATTCACCAAAAACGACACGAATTAAACATGATCTGGTGGATTTCTTAGCAAATAAAATGTGTGTAGTTTTTATCCACGAACTTTAGTAAAATATCACTTAATTAATAAGTAATTTGAATTGTTTTGCAATATTATTGTAGTCAGTACTTAGTAAACTGTGCCTTGAGTGTACCTGGCCTTATAAAGTGCCTTTTATAAATAATGGAAATGTCAATTTTATTAAAATATATATATATATAAATATATATAAAACAGCCTAAAAATTACATTTAAAGTGAGGTTATTACACAAACGTACGTAGCAGTGTTAAAAATGTTATTATACTAGATACAAAAAAAGAGCGGTTTATTTCTGAAGTATTCAAATATTACGTCATTAAAGATTTTACACGAATACAAGACAGAATCCATCAAAATAAAGGTCAAGAAAAAATAAACGGTATCCATAAAACACAATTTGACTTGATTTTAAACCGAATCGAGTCCTGTTTAGTCAAATTGTCAATTCAATGTCATTCGATTGTCAGAATTACCTGACTCGATTGTATCGCGTGAAATTAGATGAGATCGTTTCGAATGACGCAATTGGTCAATTTTGTATTTTCAAGCTGTTACTTCTGAGCGACGAGCGTAGGTACTTATCACAATCCTACTAATCAGAAACGGTTCAATCCACAAATTAGTTGAAATAATAATGCCATTATAATATCCAAAATGATCTGCATTCATATTTAAAGCATATAGCTAGCTGTGATGAAAAAAGAGTGTCTATTATTATAATAAAATGTTGTTTTTCTAGAAATATTATGCAGAAAAATTTTAACGGCGTAGCGTGGGAATTGGCTAGTTTCTGCATTGAATTATTTCTGCACAACACTTTCAAATTGTTTCGTATGGACGCCGTCTATGTTTACGTAATTTTTTGACATTTCTATCATTACAACAATTATGTCAGTTGAGAATGACATTTTACTATTTACATCTTTCTATCAATTTCTCTACTCTATTAATGAATCGTGACTATTTTATCTAGTAAATAATATTTTCTACTCTGCTACTTATAATAGTTTTACATAAAAATGTGCCTATCTTTCAGAAGATTTTATTTAAGCTCTCTGCTTGAAAGTGTACCTAATGTTTGTCTAGACCTAGAGTAACTTCTAGAACAATTAATTTGCACCAGCTTTGTTTATATTTTATTGTATTTATAAACATGCTTAACACTACCAAACAGTACAGTACCTAAACACTGACATAAATACTTGTACAATTTACATAATGAAATTTAATTATATTATATTTTTTTATATTGTATTTGCGTATCATTTTGTCAATAATTTTAATACTTTTTGACAGGCTTGAATCTGTCACAAAATCATTACAAGAATCAATTTCGAAAAAGTAGTATTCAAATTAATTTGTTTTTTACCTGTATTTGAAAGAGTAATTATAATTTTTATTAATAACATTTGAATTGTACACGATTGATGTACGTTTATTTAACAAAATTGGAAAAAATAGTAAACAGTTATGATTATTAGAATATGAAAAGACGAATAGACAAATATTTTATTGTAAATATTTATTCAATCTAGATTGTTTATTGTAAATCTTTATAAACGAATCATAATTGAATCGTCTAAATTTAAGATTGAAATTAAACACAAAAAGTGGAAAGAGTTTACATGTGTTGAATAAAAATCAAGTTTTAGTATTATTAAAATATTTTAATTGTCTCATAAACATATTTAAAGTTTTGAGAAAAGAGTTAACTACTGAATCATATATATTTTCTGATTTTTTAATCTTACATCCGAAATGTAAATAAAATCGGTATTTAAAAAGATCAGATCAGACATTTCCACAGTAAATAGAATCTTGAATTTCGAGAACTTTGAATCAGTGCAAAAGAAACTCTAACGTACAGAGATTCGAAATATAACAGCTTAACGTCTCACGCCAACAAAAAATCTTTATAAATATGAAATTTCGAGCAAAAATATTATATACTTTTCTTTCTGTTTGTCTTCAAAAGTGAATCCTCTGTACTTCTATTGATTTCTATTCAACCTTGTCAACAATCCGATGTTTAAAAATAAAAACCTTTTCTCTATATTCGAATCTTCTAATCAATGATGAAACATTTTACTATAATTAATGCAAAAGGGTAATGCAAATGGGTAATTTAAATTGCAGCAATATAATATATACATATACAGTACACTGTATACAGTGCACCAATAAATACTTTTTTTTATCTGTCATTTTAAAATTAATATTAAAAATAAATGAAATTTAAAAAAATATTTTACTTAATTTATTTTTAAGACTGAACTAATTATTGAATTAAAATGTTATTGAATTATAATTATACCGAACCGAGTTTTTAATTCATTTCCAATATTGAATGTTTTTAACAATAGAGTTGTATATTTTTTTAAATATTTTAGCACAAACACTGCTGTGGCGAGTATATCTTCTTAGTCATCCCATGATTTTTGGGATTTATTATTATAATTTTGCACGGATTTTTTTAGAAAATGGCATATTTTTTTAAACTTTTTGTTTTATTTCTTTCTCTCCATCGATAATCCCATTTTTAACATATAAAAGTGACCGATTGAACAAGAGGAAGTTATAGCAAAATAATAAAACAAATTTGTCTGAACTAAAAATTTAAACCATATTGCAAAATATAATAATAATTTTCTATTTTAATTATGTTATGTAACCGTGGTAATATTATGGAATAATAAATGCTTATGAATCAATTCTGTAAATTTATATTTTACACTAATAATTTAATATTTCATTTAGTGCAAGTGTACTTAATAAACACATTTCATTAGTACTTAACAATCGTAAATTATAAGATCTTAATAGTGACTAGAAAATTAATTATAAATAATTAGTTAATGTTTATGGAAATTAATTAATAAAGAATGAGTTTAAACTGTACATTTTTCTTTGATTGTGCGACCTTTTTGTTATATTAAACTAGTGCTTCTCATGGAAGTCCTTGAAATACTTCGATTTCCTCTACTATAATATGCATGCATTACACATATTTTTGTAACCTAACCCTAACCTTCCTCTTTAATCACTCTTTTATTCAAAACTGCCTTAAATCCGTTGAGGATTAGGTTGAAGGTTAAAAAGATCTAAGCGGTAGTTTTTGCATGAAAGAGTAACAAACATCCATCCATCCTTACAAACTTTCGCATTTATAAGATTAGTAGGAAGTAGGACTAGGATCTGTCTCAGCTTCCAACAGGCAGTGTACAGTCGCGGAAAAAAGACTATTCCCGTTATCTTTTAACTTGTCTTGTTCACAAACCTTGCCCTAACAACAAAAAACACATAAAAAAAATTCGTGCAGCGGATCAGAAGTTATGCGCGTACATACATTTCAGCGATTCATTTTTATATATATAGATAGATATAATAGAAAATAGATAGATAGATTCAATAGTTCAGTGAAAATGTACACTGTCAGACTGATTGAGAAATTTCAGAAGAGTATTTATTACACTTTCGTACCCTGGCATATAAAAATACAGAAGAAAGAAAAAATGGGATATTTCAAAAACAGACATAAATGGTTCCTGTTTTATTACGATCTAGACGTCAGTTTATTAACACGCTTTGAGAGAGATACATACACTATTTACTTAAATATTTATTTTATAATACGTATATTTTGTAAGTGCTCTACGGTGATAAATAGCTTAACAAAATGCCGACCGCCGTTGAACAGAAAGTTGTCGATCCGGAGGCTGAACTCAGCAGTACCCAAAGAATGGTAAGATTTTATTTTTGGTCTTCAAATATTACTTCTCATCTAGTTACGATTCTATCTTTAAAAGTGGCTAATTTACTTGTAACCGTGGACAACGCCCGTATAATCATCAACCTATGAAATAATCGCACTAACCTGTAATCTGATCGTACTCATCAAGTATAAACTCAACGTTCATTCTCAACTGTGGCACGATCTATCGACCGTGAACGACTGTGACTCGATCGTGTAAGACTGTGACTCGATCGTGTAAGACTGTGACTCGATCGCGTACGACTGTAACTCGATCGTGTACGACTCTGACTCGATCGCGTACGACTGTGACTCGATCATGCACTATCATGCACTTTTATTTGTATAGGGGGTACATAGTTACAATAAAATTGATAGAACTGTAGTAATAACATAGTACATCTAAATTATTTTTAAATTTTAATTGAGAAGTTACAGATTAATTTTTTAACTTCAAAAATTAATCTCTTCGAATTAATTGTTAAAATATTAAGTTTTACAGTGTGCGGAGTTTTTCTCCTGACAATATAAGGCTAAAACTCATTTTAAAGATTTGTACGATTAATACTTGCTTATTACAATTTTCAGTTCGAAAATCTGGCGCCAATGTGCAGCGTGGCCAAGAGAGCTGGAGGTATACCGCAGTTGGCGCCACAAGAGAAACAAATGGACATCCTGCAGTATGAGATGAAGGAGACGCTACTCTGTATTAGTGTTAGTTATTTACATACATTTTCCTTTTTTTTTAAAGTAGTATAATTTTTAAATAGACCTTATTAAAAAGTCAGTTTTTAGTGACCGGATTACGGTCTCAATAGGCAGACTATGTATGTCTGTATGTTCCACCGTAGTACCTAAACTACTGAACCGATAATAATGGCCCGGGTATAGACTACATACACTCGAAAGTTTTTAAGTATTCTACTACTTATAGTTATTTTAAGCTTGTTTGAAAATTAGTGGAATAAGTTGTTTAAAATTGACTTCCAATCTTTTCATATCTTCTATTAAGATATACACACATGGCATAGAAGATGCTTTTCTTTTCCATTTAATTAATAATAATGAAGATAAAAAATTATAGTTAAGAGAATAAAATACTATGATTGCTTGTCCAGATAATCATTGAAAAGACATATAAAATATGTTTTTTGTAACGACTTTAATGAAATATTCATTAATCTAATTTATTTAACGGTTTCATTGTAGTTATTCTGTAGACGTATATTTTGTCAAGACACTTAACGTTTGGTTTTTAAACTTTTTTAGGTATTTTACATTAATACTGTTATTTTATACATTGCTACATATACAAATAAATGTTTCAGCTCGCCACAAAGGGACAGCATGGTATACGTGACGGCAGGATAAAAAACAAGATAAAGGAAGACATTGTAGAATTTGAGAACCTGAACGCCGAGTTGAGGGACGAGAAAGCCCAGCAGGCTGAACTGGAATGTTTGAATTATCTCGCCGGAAAGAATTTAGCAGAACTTCTGAAGCAAGTCCCTACAGAAGCCGATGTTAGTACCTCTAAACTAATGTAAATAAAAAAAACAAAAAAAAACAGACTACAAGAACGACCAAATAATATGGAACATACGGGTAGCACCAGCTTTGAAATAAAGAAGAATCCTCAAAATCGGTTTACTCAGTCGACAGTTCTGAGGTAACAAATAAAAAAAACAGTCGAATTCAGAACCTTATCTACCTTCCTTCTTAAAGGTCTGTTAAAAATTTGAAAGTACCTCTGTTTGTTACGTTACACATATAAGCCGCTCTACAGATTTCTATGAAATTTGTGATGCAGATACTTTGATTGAGGAAGGACATTTTTTACCGCGATAACCTTCTATAAAATTATCTAGAACTTTTTCTACTAAAAACTATTTTCTATAATCGGTCGATGAGAGTAGTGTCTAACTGATATCACTGCCTCACAGAAGTCCAGTTTTAGACAATTCTTTAGTTTTACCTCTAGCGCACCGCATTTGTGAGGTTATCTGAAGGCTCAAAGGTCGAATAAAGTTAATTTCGATCGTAAACACAAAAAAAGTTTAAATAGATATTTAGAACTATAGTAAATAACTTATTTACACATTGCAATGAACATACTGTACACCATTGTTTATAAATTATACGAAACTGAATAGTTTTCAACGACCAACTTCTATGTCAAATACTTTTCAGGAATTAGCAATGTTAGAAAATGCAAATAATCGCCTTCGTCGTATGGAGAATCGACTCGACCTCGCCACGAAGAGGTTCTGTATGGTCAATTCAGACAACAAACATATTAGGGAAGAGATACATAGACTGCTTGTTGAGAGGTGAATATCATTGTTTATGTAGTAGGTAAATAATTTTACAATAAGCGGAGCATGTACTTAGTCTATTCGCGTTAGAATAATAGTGACGCAATGGTAACACATCGATCAGGACCCATACTCTGTCCAATCCGATTCAAAGCTTTCATATTTATTTATTTCTAAGAAACTGATAAGTGATAAGTAACGAGGTGGGATCATAGAGTTATTATACATAGAATAGGGAAGACATACGGCTGCCTGTACGCGGAAACGTCCAACGTTTAAAAAGAGAGGGAAGATCGCGGTACTCCATCTGTCTTTCTCTACCGACGCATGCACAGTAAAGGACTTATAATGGTAATCCAATCACAACAATTTAACCGTTGAATTGTTCTGCTATGATGCTTTTCCGATGCATACGCGAGTAGAGAGAGATAGGTACCGCGAGCGTCTCTTTTTTTCCAACCGAGGGACTCCTGACTCTCCTGTTTTATCTATATTACCTTTTACGAGTGGGATTTGATTAATGATACAAAAATTACGTACAGAGTAAATAGTGTTTGCCACTCAATTATCAATCTCAGACATCAGACTGAATGGATGTCGCAGTACCTTAAACGGTCGCCACATTTTTTTATGGGACAATACTTTATGTGATCTATAAATGTTGTTCCGAGTCTGGGTGCTGTATGTGTCTGTTTGTAAAATCTTCCGCAACACAGGATTTATCTTTTAAAAAAGAAAGAAAGAAGAAATCGATTTTTTTGCAACATACAGACAGTTATGATAATAGTTTGAACACCATTATAACTCAAAATAAAAGCAAATTTCTTAAAAAGTTAAAACCTACAGACAATATATGTAATAATTAATTCCCAAAACGTATATTTCGATTATTAATGAATGTGTGTTGATTGTGTGTTGCAGAAATGATTTTAACATCCTATGGAACCGAACCATAGGAAGGCTGCTGAAGGGAAAGGAGTACCTCATGGATATCCTCGAGATCGCTACCAACGTATTCGGTGAAAGAGACGAATGCTGTAGGAAACTGGAAACATTGAAGTGGAGAGGGCTTTTTCAGTTGAATAAAGATATTTCTGTTAGTATTCCTTATGGTAGTAGAGACACGCTGATCTCGCCACGGTTGGGCCGGCTCGCACAGAAGATCAACGTAAAATGACTTTATGCGTGCTGTCGTGTTTCGTTGGTGAATCTCTAAAATACTTTCTACATCTAAAGTAAGAACTGAGCAATCTTAAAATTTACTGAGCCTTAATAAAAAAAGTTTTTTCAAGAGTTCAATGAAATTCAGTATTAAGTTTGCAGTTCTTTGTGTGTAACATTGTCGTGGTTGACTTGAAACAAACATATTCTACGAGTCTCAGTTAAAACAAAGTTATCGTCCTCAGGAAATGCAAGCTTATGAAGGAGAGCTAAATCACTTGGCTAAACTAGAAGAGTACTTACGGGTTAAAGGTTCAGTTCGAATTTGTGAAGCAGAAGAGATAGAAGAGATGAAAAGACTAGATGAGATAGCCAGATGCGAACAAGAGATAGCCGCTCACGATGCACTCATAGAGGAAATACTGGTCAGTATATTTCATTTAACTAACCTTTTCCTGTAATTCTATTAATCAATGTGTTCCAAATCTGTAAGCCACTGTCTGTTCTGAATGAAGGTCTGTGATATCTTCTACATGGAATTCGGAAGACAATCAAGTTTCTGCTTCCGTTCAGTAATAAAAATTTAACTACCATAGTAGAACCCCCCATAGGTCATCAGAGTCGAGGATGAAATGGTATCTTAAACTAGGACCAGCTCAAAACGGTAGTGCTACCGAGAAGCCTGACACTGATGAAATTACAACAAAAATAAGTATTACGATCCTTTCCACAGGAATATGCTGGAACCCATAGCGTGCCTAGAGTTATAAAAATGTTTAAGGATACAGAAATAAATAATTTTGCGTTGTTCACTTTGCTGATCGAAGTGCTGCAGGAGTGCATTATGTTAAAGAGAGAACTTGAAGCGTCCAGGCAAAGAATTTGTAAGATTCCCTAAGAATATAGTTTCTAGTATTTTGTAAAATAAAGGATTTTATTTTCTTAATTTTAGAATGAACATTAGTGGACTTTCTAAAGAATATTTGTTTAAGACCATCTATTTGAGATTAATCGCGAACGTGATGACACAACGGCCTCACAGAAAGCCACATTGCTAAGCAATTTTTTATTGCTTATTACATAGTTAAGTTACCGGTAAGGTTCCCGGACTCCTTATAACCACCTGGTTCTGGGGGTTAGAAGAAATCAAAGGGTAGTAACGTATGAATATAACCACACAGTCCATGGGCGATGTTAGACACTCTCCCTGAGAACTGCTTGTCTTGTGTTTTTGAAATCGGTTTTTGCAATAATAAATAGAAAACTTGAAGCGATTATTAATATTATGTTATTCCAGTGGACCAAACCGATATGAACGCAGGACGTACGGACCGTGAGGATAAGAGGATTGGAGTGCTTACAGCCGAGTTAGCTAAACAACGAGAATGTACTCAAAAGAAAGCCGAACAAAACACGCTTTCTGAGAACTTATTTGCAAGAGTTCTAAAGGGTGTCGATGATCTAGTCAGGTATGAAATATCACTGCATTATCTATTTGGCGACAGATTAAAAAAACTGAGAGATACCGCCCCTATTCATTGCATGGGTTTCGTAAACAAGCGACTAAGGGAGCAACCCACGTTGAACAACTTCACTGCAAAGAAAACAAAAACTACAAACAAACCCTATACCGCGTTTATCCGGCGTTGTATATATCTAGCTCCAGTACTGAACTGTTAAAGGCTTTTGATGAAACTGATTTCCGATTAAAACTGATTTTAAAATTGTTCACTACTTTATTACTTATATTTTAGTCACAGTTATTAATTTCTTCTCTTTATATCATTCTAAAATTTTAAAATTTAATATCTATGTTATGTAACAATTGTGTAATATGGTCTTATTCATTGAAATTTGCAATGCCTGTAAAAGGCAACTAAGTTGACACAAACCATATTATAAGATCACAAAATGTCCCAACACTTAGTTAGCCATAGCCATATAGAAGTTAAATTCTACAATCTTTCAAATTGAAGTAGATATCGAAAAAAAAATAGGCAAAACTGACTACACAAATAGTATAAAGTAGCTTGAGCGGTCAACTGGCCACTTTCTACTACTTAACTGAGTATTCTGTTACACACTTAGGACCACACTTTGTGTGTTTTATATCTGGATTTTCTTTGTGTCGATTTTCATCATATTCCTACACAGATATACATTTATTGCTCATTGCCTTACTTACATTAAATTTCTAATCTAGCAAAAGACTGCAATGGAACCTAAATGGAAATAAAATACATTCTTCAAATAACTCACTTGTACTTTTACTTCACTTTGCAGATCTATGGCATTATAATACCTTAAGTAACCTTTAATAATATCGTAGGGCAAAACCGGTCAGGTCAATTTCTTTACCACTCATCAGTGCAAAGTTTTTCTAGTCTGTAGATAAATTGTTCCAATTTATATCTTCCAGAATATCACGGTGCGAAATCATGCCATTACTGTCACTCCTTGGCAACCACAAGGAAGTGACGACGTGGAATATAAGAAAGTTCCTTCGTATTCTTGAACTTGAAATAAAAAGCCTTATTGAAGTGGCCTATGGAGCTGTCAAGGTCTGAACACATTCTACAACTATGTATATAATATTAATATTTGTACTTGGGTGACTTCCACATACAGCTCAATAACAGAAACTGAACAAACTAACTACTAATCCTGAATCGCGATATAGAAGTTCTTGCGCCGATTAGCAAATATACAACTTCCCAACATCAACCGTAGGGCCGTGGCCCTCCAGACATGATCACCTCGCCTGTTCGATTCTGGCCCTTTGTCTAGGTGGGACATGACATGACACACCTGTCTCCCACACTATATTTCATCATAGGTGGGACATGACATGACACACCTGTCTCCCACACTATATTTCATCATCAGCCTATTCCAGTCCACTACTGAACAATAGGCCTCTCCCATTGCGCGCCACTCTAATCTATTTCTAGCTACTTGCATCCAGTTCCTGCAAGCCATCTTGTTATCACTCTACTCCACCTAGCCTGTGGGCGTCACACAGTACATTTACGAGATGCAAATACAACTACACTGTTTAATGACCATGATGATGACTTTTACTACATTTAATGATGATTTATTAGGTTGTGAGCTTCGTGTTACAGACTTCTATTAACAGGTTTAACAAATAGGGATAATCTCAATATGAAAACGAAATGTTTTTCTTTACTATTTTCATTGATTTGTATAAATATTAACTAACCGTTAATTATTCCTGGATTTTCACAGATATGTAAACAAAATTCGCCAAATTCAAACGCTTTTGAGTTTTAGCAAAACTGACAGAGGATTCATTTCTCTTACATTTAAGCATTTAAGCAAGTGACAATTAAGCCTACGGACAAATGTGAATAATAATTTCTTTACAATAATTTCCAGCCACCAGCGCCGACTCCAAAAGGCCGTAAAGGCGCACCAGAACCAGCAAAGCTCGTGGCGGACCCGTACTTCGAGATTCTCCGGCCCAACAGGATTGAGAAACTCGTCCCTTACCAACCCTGTGCTTAGTAAGATTTTCGTATCTTCAAGCTCAACTTTTTTAGATTTATCTGTTCGATTAGTCCATTCATGCTAGAATACACGTCGGAATCTAACAGAATACACTGAAACCTTATACAAACCTTTATTTTGTCAGCGTTCTTAGATATTTATGTGTGAAAACTTCTAAGAGCGTTGAGCACTATTTGGGTGCAAAAAAAAACATGGAAATCGCGTCATCATCACGGAACGCTTCTCATGAGCTACATCTATACTGTGTATATATTAAAGTACATATATATACCTCCGTGCGTTATTAATAGTAAACATTAGATATAAACAAACAGTATTTCTCTCTACATGTTTATCCATATGTGTCCTTAACTTCCATCGGTAGTCTCCAAAGACAGCCCCGCATTTTTTTAGGACCTAGTCATGTGTATTTGTAGTAGTATTTAATGTAGGTTCAAGTTTTAAGCTTCAATTTTATTCCGTAGTTGCGTGGAGGATTACATGATGAACCAAGTGTTTGAGACTCCAGCAGTTCCAGCTACCAAAGAATACGTAGAGTCTTTCTTCCATCTTGAGGATGTAAACACCAAGTTCGGAATATTTACGCTCACTATACCTGCGTAAGTATTCGTACTTTTTAACCACCTTTAAAATAGGAGGTTGTCCCCAAAATCCGTCGCTTAATCGGAAACCGTTTTGAAAATCCCGTTTAAGTGAACAATTAGAAGAAAATTACATCAGTATAAGGTGATGTTACCTTTTAAATGTTAAAAAAGGAATGTTAAAGCAATAAGGATTCAAGAATTTTATAAAAATAAGTGATGTTTACCCTGTAAAATACTTGAAATAAACATAACCTTAGTGTTGACGTCACTCGTCTCCACAGAGTAAGCAACTCGTTTATGAGATATTATGAATTTGTCCTTTGGGGGAAAAATAAGAATACCATTAACTCTAAGTTATCTATAAAGCATATTATATCATGGCAGAATATCCTCAATGATAAAACTGCCTGGGATTGCAATTATAATGTTATTTTTTTGACGTGACGAAAATTTATAGTTTGATACAAATTCACCTTTAAACCTTTAATTGTAATTAGTCTTTTTCTTCTTACTCGATTCGATTCGATCGTAATAATTGTGAATCAAATTGTAATGTTTGCATGTTAAGAAGTTTGTCCGGATTTTAAAAAAGACAATAATCCCCGACTAGTTCAGTAAGGTAAGGCCGAACTCATCTGCTTAAAAAGATTAACGTAATTGAATAAATAAATGATTGAATAAATGATAACAGCCTAAAAAAAAAAAAAAAGTTTGTTTTCTTTTTATATATTATTCACTTTTGTTTAATGTACTGTTTTAATTACTTTTTATGTTGTATACTGTGTTTATGCAAAATGCAAAATAAACTTATTCTTATTATTATAATTGATTATTTCCTTTCATTTCATGTGGATGAACTGTAAAGAAACTTCTCTTTACAAATAATATCATTGGTACATAGTCGAAGTTAAATTTTTTTTTTTCCTCAGGAAACGTCACCCATTCCGCGCGAAGAAGGAGTGATCACATTGTATTTTTGTAATAATTTCAGAGTAATAATCTAGCAGTACAAAAACAGTGTCCTTTTATCCAAATGTCCTAGTGTCGAATTTGAGAAAAGGACCATATAGACAGAACATTTGGAAAAAAGTCCCATATGAGAAAGAACATTTGGATAAAAAGATATTACGCGCTAAGACGAATAGAATAGTTAAATGTTTCACTGAAATAATATAATACAGTATTATGTGACTGAATATTGACTTTTATTTATAAAAATTTTCCTTTTTTGTGCGGAAATCCTCCCTGATACCACTGACTGGTGGCCTATGTAGGACTCAAACTGACTAAAATTTGTCCTAAATAAAAACATGAGTTGGATGATGAAACTGATGCTCCTGCGTGTTTCTACCCTTGTGGATGGCCGATTTTTTATTCCAAAACATTAGGCACATTATTTTAAAATTAGAATTGGTATTGTTTTACTTCAGTGTTGTCTAGCAGTTTTCCCTGAAACGCGCAGTGAGAATTGCTGGCCTAATCGTGTTTAGTGACGGATATACAGGTTAGCACTAGTACCTGTGGGGTCACGATGATGCAATACGGTGAAATAGTAAATGCATGGTCAGCTACGACTCGGGCTCCGCACTCCTCATTCAGTCCGCTCCACCGATACGCAATTTACGTTTATTCTCTTTTATTTAATATTCCACAATTAGACTAACAGTACCGCAATATCGACTAATGGGCCTACCTCACGCGCAAGTATCACCACAGTTTTTCCTGCGCAGGCCGACTTGTACACGGAACACCGAACAATAGTAAAACTATCACGACAGTTGTGGTGATACTTGCGCGTGTGGTAGGCACTTTAGAGGGGAAACTAAGGAGGGTATAAGACTAGAAAGAGAAGAAAAACTTAAAACAAAGCTCGGTATCAATTCGTCTGCCAGCATTGTATAGGATATGGGATATGACCCACGCAACGTCGTTTGCGCCTTATATTGCCCGTAGCGTGAAAATTTCCCCCGTTTTTGAAACATTCTTCATTGTTGTAGTAGTAGTTCAGTAGCAGTGATGATACCCCATAGCCTTCTTCTAAATGGGCTATCCAACACCGAAAGAATTTTTCAAATCGGACCAGCGGTTCCTGAGATTAGCGTGTTCAAACAAACAAACTCTTCAACTTTATATATTAGTATAGATAATATAGGCCAAACCCTCTTTTCTGTAAGAAGAGGCTTATGAGCCGAAGATGATGATAAAGTTTGTTATATAATATTACATCATCATCAACAAAGTTTAACAGTTCAGTGCTGGACATAGACCGTTCCTTAGAAGCCAAACTGGCCAAACGTATATCTTCGTCAATATAAATTACTTTAAATAAAACTACTAGCTAAGTTATTATCAACTTATTTATTTCATAAGCATAGTTTTAAAATCTTAAATAATACTGACATAATTAGAGGCTAATATTTCTTTTCAATGTAGCACTAGTCTCATTATATCCTTAGGATAAAAGTAATACAAACTAATTCTTTATTATCATTGTTTAACATTCAAATTTTTCCGTTAAACGCCTCGTCGGGGCTTTCAAACGGTGGAGTTGTTGTAGAGCGGCAAAGAGTCTTCAGAAATCATTTAGGTTTAGAAGTTTTAATCTTTCGGTTTGGATGACGACGGCTAAAAATTGTTATTGTGCATTAGTGGGTATACATGTCAACAAAAATACATACACATATCATTTGTCTAACGGTATGCGCCTGTCGATCAAGGTCTCAGGTTGGATTCCCGAGTCGGGCCAATAATTGTAGTATTGAGTGTTACGAATCATATAAATGCTTATTAAAAGCCCAGAGTTAGGTAGTTGGATCCCCCGTGCCTTGGAGAGAGATATCTGTCCCCGATCGTGTCGGACAGCTGTCCTATCGGAATAAGGGATGCGGCGTCGCACGATGCGAATCAGACTGGAAGTTCTTGCGATGCATTCGTGCGAACTCGCAGACATTTGCGATGCACATGAGTGAGGTACACGCATACTCTTGGCCACTATAATATCTCCTGCGTGGTTGGCGTTTCTCCTTTGACGGTGGCTGCCGTGACCAAAATCGGAGCACACACACATTTAGCAAATTTAAGTAAGAACTTACTCCGGTATAGTCAAGGTGTAAATGCCGAATTTGGTGTTCGGTTCATCCAGGTGAAGAATTTCCTGAATGTACTGTTGGTCAGCAGGCACTGCTGGAGTTTCGAATACTTGGTTCATGACGTATTCCTCGACGCAACTAAGAAGCATAAGGGTAAAGTTGTTACCATAATTAAAATTAGTCTAAGACGAGTAATACAAAATCTTCTGTGGTCAACCCACGGAGCAAATACAAAGAGGAGATGCCCTAATGAGATTTTTGTATGAAGCAATGCGTTACAATTTGCGGGGGTGAGGGGGTGTTAGTTTACACTTTTCCATCTACCAGACAATAGCAATACTACTTGCATCGTTGTACGAGTATATTGCTATGTAGTTTAGCTTACTAGTGTGGACGTACTCAGAATTTCAAGGAGTAGTTTTTTCAGGGTCAATTTTATAAGCATCTTGAACAAAAAACATCATTAATAACGTAAATAATTTTGCAAAAGTGAACTTTTTTTCTAATAAATAACCCTAAATAAAATATTGTTCAATATGTTTGGTTTACACGTGGATTATGTAAAACAAAAATTAATATATGTAGTGCAAATCATTTTATTTCAAAAATAAATAAATTTATATTTTACTAGCTGCCCCGGTAAACGTCGTTTTGCCATAAAAAAATTCAAGGTTGGGTGACTCTTACCATTTAGGGGGATGAAAAATAGATGTTGGCCGATTCTCAGACCTACTCAATATGCTCACTAAGTTTCATGAGAATCGGTCAAGCCGTTTCGGAGGAGTATGGCAACGAAAACTGTGACACGAGAATTTTATATTTTAGATTTCACTTCGGAATTGGAATGCTTAAATAACGCCAATCTTAGAAAATCAACTAATCTAAATCTGAATTGAATGGTCATACCAATGTTGTCTCTAATATCCACTACTAATCACTTTTAATCTTGCCTAATTTGGGTTTAGATAATAAGTTACTTTTTCGTTTTTTTATGATTTTTCCTTGAAATGAATCATTATCGTTTCGAATCACAACGGGAAGAACAAATATTGTGTATTTTGCAGGAGTCCAGTTTTGCCTATTATTTTTTTGATCCATTGCTCTTCAATACTATCTTTAGATGAAAATTTAGAACATTACCTGTATACGGGTACATTGTATTATTTTAATGAATTTTAAAAAATACCGTCAATCATCAGCATCAGTAAAATTTCTTTTTTTTTAATATTTGAAGTAACAACTTTCAATGCAAGATTAATATAGTCGTAACTTGATAAAATATTTGGATTCTAAATACGACCCTGTCTTTTTATCTTAGAATAGATGTCGATAGATGTCAGTCTGTTCACAATATAATTAAGAAAAATACAAAAAAAATACCATGATGTATAAAAATTCATTAGGTAAGAATGTAGAACTCATTCTCGTATCTTCTTATGGTATGTTTTATTAATATTCAGGTCAACATACCATTGTATTTTTATTTCCAGTAACACAAAGTTTTGCCATCTAGTGGCGAGTAAATATAATAACATTTCAATAAAACACTAAGAGATTTTTCTAGAACTTTAAAAAAAATTAGCTATAAAAGAAATATGATGCCACTCATGGTACCAAAACGTCTTTTTGAGTTATTTGTACAAGATAAAACACAACACTTCATCTTTTTACATGATTGTACCGAGAACATTCAAGTATTACGATTTTTTTACGATTCGGGGGCGGTATTTTGTCATAGGGGTGATGCGCTAATGCCATCTCCTCTTTGTATTTGCTTCGTGGGTCAACCTTAAATCCTATCCTATCCATAACTATGGTTTTTGCAAACAAACACTATAATTTTTCAGACAAATAGAGAATAAAGTCCAAATACAATACAATACAAATAAAATAAACAAATACGAAAAACTAAAAAAAGCTCTAAAGTATAAGTACTTAATATAGAACTGGCTTTTGCACGCGGTTTCGCTCACGCAGAGTTTCATACCCTGATTTGCCCCCTTAGGGGTGGAATTTCAATAATTCATTTCTTAGTGCTCACTTACGGTATATAAAGAACCTACATGCAAAATTTTAGGATTCTAGGTTTAGCGGTTTGGGCTGTGCGTTTTTCTCTGGGTACGTCAGTCACCTAACATAACCTACATAAGTGTTAAGTACTGCAAGATTGCATAAAAGAAGAAGCTAACGAAAGATAATATTTAACTAAAAAACAGCTCTTGAAAAATTATCTCTGGAAAAAATGCACTGAAGTCATTTTATCTCCACCTCTTTTGAATACTAAACCCGGTGAAATGAAATGAAATGAAATCATTTATTCTGCAACTAGGTTATGTAAACACTTTTGCAAGTTAAACTTTTTTGAGCATATGAGTTCGGCCTTTCCTAACTGAACTAGCCCTGAGAAGAAAGGACGAAACAAACTCAGGGGTCTGTTATATAACCTTAGATCAGTAACGGGAATGGCTTAAAGTAAATATACTTACTAAGCACAAGGCAGATAAGGAACCAATTTTTCGATTTTATTTGGCCTGATGTTCTCCACGTGAGGGTCGCCAACGAGTTTCGTGGATGGTTTTGGTCGTGTTCCTTTATGACCTTTCGGTGTCTGTGAAGGTGGCTGAAATATTAACAAGATTTACCGTGATAATAGTGCAAAATCAAAAGTGATCAACTTTATTATTATTAGTATACTAGTTGACCCAACGTCGATTACGTCTCTTTTCAACCCTTTTAGGAGTAGAATTCCCATAAATGCTGATATAAGTAATCATTTATTTTTAACCATAAGCCTAAAGACAAACTTTCAGGCTACTAACTTTAAAAATTACGGACTTTCAGACTAACCTATATATGAAATGTCAACCCCTATTTTACCCCTTAGGGGTATAAAATCCAGAAACGCTATAATGCAATATAATATAAAATGACGGACTTCCATACAATCTTTCAACCCCTATTTCATCCCCTTAAGGGTAGAAATTCCTTCCTGAGTGGGTGACTACTCAATAAAACGATCCTTCTCACGAAATTTCATAGCCCTCCCTACCTTCAATACTTTACGCTCGGTGATTATGAATCAGTCAGTCAGGACATGTTATTTTAAAGATACAGACAAGTAACTCGGACTTACTAAGTCCAAACACTAGATTACGATTATAAATTCTGATTATACGGTTTAGCATAAAACTATATATTTTTTTAAATCAAATCAATGCATTTTTGCTAGGCCTCTAACTATTTTACTAAACTAGGTAGATTAAAAAAATAGTTTTGCAAATAGCAACACGAAACATTGTTTGTTGAAATGAGAATGTACAGATACACAGAAGTGCATGCGTTGTACCACTATATTTTAGTGTAGGATGTACTGATGCATGTTCTGTAACATGTGCATACCTACATGCTTTCCTTAATCCTGAATCCTTAATATTATAAATGTGAATGTAAGTTTATTTGTTACGCTTTCTATTTAACCGATCATCATGAAACTTTGTACACATATTCTTGGAGGTATTAGAAGTAACTTAAGATACTTTTTATTAAAAACGAGCGAAGCTGCAGGCTAAAGCAAGCAGTCATGTCGTAAAATATATTAGGTGTCTAGTATATGTAAATATGACCTACCTTGACGATCCCATAAGCAATTTGTACAAGACTTTTGACTTCCAGTTCCAGAACTTTGACATAATTGTGTACGTTCCACGTATTGGCACGCTTTTTACCCAAGAGCTTCAAAAAAGGTGCAGCGTCACATCTTGAGATTCTAGAAAATAAATCTGTACACATCAAGGTCTTTGGTACAAAGTAAGTATGATTCGAAAGCTGTCAGAACTGTCAAGATTTTGAGGGATAAAAACCAGACGATAGAATTTCAGAAGAGAATATTCATATTAAATAGTTAGATAAATAAATTGAAACTTTGTAGATAGTCGAATACTGTTTTCTTTCTTATTCTATGATAGTAACAGTTTTATAGTTCAGTCGTAAACATTACAAGAAAAAGTTGAATAATAAATCTCTGGAAATCTTTGGTATCCCGTTAATGCTGCTCTGTAAGATACGTTTTGAAAGGATGCGGTTTTTGTATACTTAGTACTTGTTCCATTAAACTACTATGTATATATAAATATATACTTCTTGTTACTACTTGTTAATTATACTCCATACCTGAAAAGTTCATCGATGCCATTCACAACTTTCTCTAAAGCCTCTTGAGCACTAAGGTTCAATTCTCGCTGATGCTGGGTACGTTTTCGCTGTTCTTCTAGCTGCGTCCTCAAGTTTGCAATATTCCTTATTTCCTTCTCCTTAGTAGCCTCTTTTTCTTCTTGAGTATCTACTGTACATATTCAGAATATGTTTGTGAGGTTATCGAATGAAATAAATCAAAAATATATTTTTTAATAACTTTCACTTTTACTTGGTGCATGCAGTGATTAAGCATATTACTACAACATCAAGTTTCGGGTTTGATTTCTGCGTATAGAGTCTAATATTTCGGTAACAGTTTAACTCTAGAGACATCAGAGGGACTCAAGTTATCGTGGGAGAGCCACGCTTCGGCATGAATGGACCGGCTCGACCGGAGTGATACCACGGCCTCACAGAAAACGGGTGTGAAATAGCGCTTGCGCTGTGTTTCATCTAGTGAGTTCCCCATCCCCCAAAGGTCGGCAACGCACTTGTGATGCCTCTGGTGTTGCGGGTGTCTAAGGGCGGCGGTAATCGCTTACCATCATGGAATACGTCTGCTCGTTTGCCACCTATACCATAAAAAAGTGTACTTCTACACTCTTCTATGTATATAGAATAAATTAACTCGAATTGAATAAGTACAAAAACTTACTAATCCTTTGTCTAATATTTTGTAATTCTTTCCTTATAAAAATACTTTCTTTCATGACTTCACACATCAGTTTGAATAAAGAATCGTTCTTTATCTCAGTTACCCTGAACGGTTTTATAACAGTAGTAACACTGCCTTGGCCAGTAAAATTCTAAAAAAAAGTCTTC
Source organism: Spilosoma lubricipeda (assembly GCA_905220595.1). NCBI lineage: Eukaryota > Metazoa > Arthropoda > Insecta > Lepidoptera > Erebidae > Spilosoma > Spilosoma lubricipeda. The sequence continues at coordinate 15,365,260 of HG992293.1, read as the reverse complement.
ACGTTAATATTCATCTTCAAAAAAAGTATGTTCGTCTATGAAAGTGTGCAAAACTTCACTGACAAAAATTTGATCCAGTAGATGATCGTGTTTAGCTACCGCTTCTTCACACTTGACCATTTCTTCCTCCATCAGTATAGCTTCTATCTCATCAGCTTCACAAATTCTCCGTGAACATTTGACTCGTATGAATTCTTCTAACTTTGACAGGTGATTTAAGTCTCCTTCGTAACATTGCATATCCTGAAAATATGACGTCTTACAAAACGAAATTGAGACTTGCTAAAGTTCTCTGAACACTAAAACTAAGTTCTCCGTTGCCTCTATAAGTCCGTTCGCGATAAACTCAAAAGCTACTGCACAGATTTTGATGCGATTTTTACCAATAGATTAGAATGATTCTTGAGGAAGGTTTTGGTATTGAATTTGTTATTTTTTTTGTATATTGACTATAAAATAATGATATTTGTTGAAGACGTCGGAAAAAATTAAGCCGCGTATTTTCTCGGGGTAAATACTCGTAGGCTATAGGTATTATATTTTCCGTAAAGAGCTCGTGCGAAACCGGAGAGTATTGCTAGTTAGGTAATAATAGTAAGTATATTATTAAGTAGGCATAATAGCATCTGTTAGTGTTTATAATAATCAACAAAATGAATTAGTTTGTACTCAAATTAGGGTTATGAGTTGTTTTTAATAGTCGTAATTTTGTTATAACAAAGTTTTCATATTAAAAATCGATAATCATATAGGAAATATACTGTCTACAAACACATTATTTGTGGCAAAGCGCTCACGTTAGAAAAACAATGAATTCTGTTTACCGTGGAATGATTGAGGTTATACTAAGATCAATTCTTCCTCCTTTACTCGCTTTTTATTAGCAACCCTAAGAGTTACAACTCATGTTGCGCACACTTAACCTCATAGCTGGTGAGGTGGATATATTTTATTGTACTCTGAGTGAATTCACCCTGAAAGCTTTCTGCATAATTTGTTACGGTTGTTAAGGTTTACGTCATTAGTTTTTAAGAAAAATGTAACTACAATATCGTATTGGATTAGTCTGTAAGGATATTGTAAGTAATAATAATAATAATTGTTTATTTCTCTCAAAAGGTACATTTACATTTTTATATTTAAAGATAAGTACAGCATTGACAGAACCTTATTGAGAGCTGGAGTCTGAACTAGGTTCGAAACCTGTGTGACAGATCTCCAGTCCTCGACTCTGATGACTGCAAAATTCTTATAGTAACTATAACTATCAGAAGAGTTACTAAAACAATGAGAGTAGTCGCGTTGTTGTTAGTGTGGGTGTGTGTAAGTGTATCTTGTGGGAGTTGAGTTGAGGAAGTAAGTAAATAAATGAATAAATAAAAATAAGTCATAGGTGCCCCTGAGCTGCAATAGCCAATTGATGCTTGGTGATCCGTCTGTTCGAGCATAGGTACCGTAATCTAAATTGTATCTCCATATCTTTCCTAGTTTAATCGAACTAATGCAAAAGTCTTAAACACTCACTGCAATATCCTTATTGAGTTGGAATAGTCCTTTCCACTTTAGGACGTCTAGTTTCCTGCAGTATTCTTCTCTATCAGCAAAGGCTATTGACGCAACCTCAAAGATATCCATCAAATAGCCTTTACCTCTGACAAGTCTGTCTAGGGCTCGTTGCCATTGAAAATTGAACATCTTTCTGAAAATAGGATAAATATTCTTCGGACATCTAAACACACAACGCCATCTAGTCCCAAGATAAGTAGAGCTTGTGTTATGGGGTACTAGACAACTGATACAAATACATATATACTTTTTTTTTGTAAATACATACATATTATAGATAGAAAACACCCAAACTCCGAAACAAATATTTGTAGATCATACAAACATTTGGTCCGACCCGGGAATCGAACCCGAGACCTCATGATCAGCAGTCGCACACGCCAAACGCGAGACCAACGAGGCAGTCGAATTCGGATTCGTTTCAAGTAATAAAGAATTAGTCTAAATGTTTGCTGCATTCTTCTACGTAGATAAATGATGATCTGTGTGTTTAGGACACATTGTGGTAGTTTGCTGGTAAGTGCAAAACATTATTTTGCCATTATAATATGCGATGTTGAGGCAACAGAAAATTCTCAGATGACGATAATTGTTTCTCATCAAATCATATTTAACCACAGTACATAAATACTTCTAATTGCATCCTGAGAAAAAAGAGGAAAAAACCGCTTCTCGGAGAATGTTTGCCATAACACTGTAGCATGGTGGAGACTCCAAAATCCAATCGAATTTCACTCACATAGGAAAGAAAGTATTAATATTTTGACAAACACTTGCAATTTTAAGTGGCAGGCAATTGAAACTACCATATACCGTCACTTCTACAGTATGAGTCGAACAATAATCTATACAAATAAATGAAATTGGAGTGTCTGTTTGTAATATTAAAATAACCGCTTATTATATATATTTAGCTTTTTATATGTATGTGTACACGGTACATATACCAAAATAATATGTTTTACAATTTTTGTCTGTCTGTCTGTCGGTCTGTCTGTCTGTCCGTCTGTCTGTCTGTTTGTGTCGGGTAATCTCTGGAACGGCTGTAACGATTGCCGAGACTTTCACTGGCAGATAGCTGATGATCCAAGGATTAAATTAGGCTCCTTTTTTTAGACTAGCTTTGTCCCGCGGCGCTACCCGCGGTACGACAATAACCGCGGGAAACACCGCGGGTTTCAGCTAGTGTAACAATATAATTAATGACATCAATCGATCAATCAATTACCGAACTCATCTGCTTAAAAAAAAGTTTAACTTGCTAAAGTGTTTATGTAACCTAATTGCAGAATAAAAGATTTCATTCCATTTCAATAAAATTCTTCAGACTAACCGTTCAACGAGAAGTCTATTGATTTCTTCTCTCAATAATTTGTTGTCTGTGTTGATAGAACAGAGTCTCTTTGTGGCAAGATCGAGTCTGTTCTCCATACGACGCAAGCTGTTGCTAGCTCTCTCAAACATTGCTATTTCCTGCGGAGCAATTTATTTTAATTATACAGTTTACATTGTACACAAGTTGATCTTAAACTTTTTCAAAACTTACATCATTTTCCGAAGGAATCTCCTTAGCTAAGTTTAATACGTTCTTATTAGCGAGGTAGTTCAAAATGTTCATTTCAGTTTGCTGCGCCTTTTCTATTCTGAGCTTCTCGAGCAGATTCTCATAATCGATAACAGATTTGCAGATTTCTCTTTTAGCTCTTTCATTTTGCACCACATTCTGACGTTGTTTCGTTAACTGTAGTTGTAAGTAATAATAAAAAGGGTGACTTATTTTCGTTGTCCTACTCATACTTGCCAAATTCAGATTTAATTTCCACTTACGCTAAGACAAAGCAGAGTCTCTTCCATATCATTTTTAAAGATCGCCATCTGCTTCTCTTGAGGCGCAAGCTGTGGTGTGCCTTTCGCTATCTTCTCTAAGCTGCATAATGGTGCCAGTTTATTGAACTGAAAATATCAGAAATGTTTTATTCTCTTTGCATAATTCATTTCTCTAAGAAATATATTTCTTTCGAATTTATTTCGTTGAGACCTGAAAGCTACCTTTCTTTGAACATGACTGAGTTCATCTTCTGGATTCACTGCAGTAACTTCCTTCTCAACCGACATTTTTATATACCAATCGCTTTAAATAATATAAATAAGTGTTCTATCACATATACAAGATATTATCAAATAAATAAATCATCGGTCTGCGTTGATGAAGAAAGCACAAGGACAGATAATTCGAATAATGACAGTTATTTTACACTATCTGAATTATCAAGTGAGTATTTAAAAGACACTACTGACATTCAGCCATACTTGACACTGGCAGAATTGTCGACATCGGCACAGTTTGCCATTTATCAAGAAAAAGAAAGAAAGACATTCAGCCATGAAGGTAAATGAAATTTTAAAAAGTTATAATCTCTTCTTCTGTTAATAAGATCTTCTTATATTTTTCAATTCTATTATCTTTGTTTGTGTGGTATCAAGGGACGAATGGATAAACAGAGACCCGATTGAAAGTAACCACCGCCACACCGACTGCTGTCCGTGGACTTAAGATTTATAATAATGCATTACCACCTTTTGGATGCAAATATGAATTAAAAGTGACAAATACAGTTTACCACAAACAATCTATATCTATATATATAATAAAAGAAAGTCTTGTTAGTTACACTATTTATAACTCAAGAACGACTGAACCGATTTGGCTGAAAATTGCTGGGGAGGTAGCTTAGAACCAGGAGACGGACATAGGATACTTTCTACTACATTCTACATACATTTTTGACTCATTTACCGCGGTTGTATTTCTACCGGGTGAACACCGCGGGGCTCAGCTAGTCTAAATATATAAAAGAAAGTCGTGTTAGTTACACTATTTATAACTCAAGAATGGCTGAACCGATTTGGCTGAAAATTGGTAGGGAGGTAGCTTAGAACCAGGAGACGGACATAGGATACTTTTTACATATTTTTTTTTACTTTGCTCCCCGACGTTAACCGCGGTTATTGTTGTACCGCGGGTAACACCGCGGGGCTCAACTAGTAAATAATAAATAAATATTCCGGACAATTAACATACAACGCCATCTAGTCCCAAACTAAGCAGAGCTTGTATTATGGGTACTAGACAACTGATAAACTACTTATATACTTTTTTTTTTACAATATAACTAATTTCACCTAAATCAAAGAATTCCTCTGCCCCGCCCTTGTTCTGTGCAGTTTAATTAAGGTAGCTCAGGTAGATTAGTGATTAGTGTTGAAATAACGTCATCTTAATGTTGTTAAGTCACGTGATCAAAACAAAATATGAGCCAAGGGAATAAAGGTAGTTGTAAATAAAGAATCGACGAGGAAAACTTGCATACTAACCTCCAATGTTTGGAGTGGCTACGAGCCCCCAATGAACATTCTATTTTTTTTAAATCGATCAGTAACTAAGTCTAGTCTAAGTCTATACTTTATTAACAACTAGCTGACCCACGCAACCTCGTTTGCGCCTTATATTGCCCGTTGCTCTGCTCTTATTAGTAGTAGCGTGATGATATATACCCTATAGCCTTCCTCGATAAATGGACTATCCAACACCGAAATAATTTTTCAAATCGGACCAGCGGTTCCTGAGATTAGCGTGTTCAAACAAACAAACAAACAAACTCTTCAGCGATCACTTGTTAAAAGGCTTGTGTTAGCAGCCAGCCTGCAACCTGGTCAAAACGTCAGGCAAATCAGAGGTATGTAATACTTTTTAATAAGTGATCGCGTTAATTCCCGTAAAAATATTTTTTAATATATCATGGAACGGGAAAGTTTAAAGTTTATAAAGTTTTTTTAGTAAGTCTATACTTATTTTACGTCACAGCTTTTTATATTGGTTGGAACTGTTTTATAATTTTCTTTCTCATTGCAGTGCTAATAACGACGGCGAAATAAAACATACGTAAACTTCTTCCTATTTATTTATATTTTTATTGTTAATTATATAATAATTTATAGTTTAAGACTATAATAATAATATACTGAACTAAAGTATGCTCTAATCATATTAATTATCACATTCATCTTAGCAAATACACTAATATGAATTAAGAATTTAACAATATAGTAAAACCCAAAACCCGGCGACTCAATTATTCTTTGGACCTCGAAATGGATGTCGTCTTCTGAAATAATAATAATAATTGTTTTAACTTACTAGACATTACACAAATAAGTGACGTCCACGAAGAAATTTCAAGCCTCAGTTCTTGTGTGAAGTGTCTTAACTCGTTATAATCGGTACAAACGGCACGGCCATAAGTGATGCCAAAGGCTCACAAGAAAACTGTGTAAGTCGAGCTACTTCTGTAAGGTAACCTCAAACCATTGTCGTGCATTAAACTTTACCATGTTATTATTAAAATAAAACTTCACTTTTTATTTAAGATTAGCTTTAGGCAAACTTTTCACTTAACGAACATATTAGAACAGTTACTAAGTAGTCAATAAAGAGTTTCTGTGGATTAATAAGGATATCAACTGCGACGTCTGATTCTTATTAGGCTCTTCTTTCGATGCTTTTTTCCAAGAAGTCATCAGAGTTCAAACCCACTTCTTGCCTGTTTCTAGGTGGAGGGAATTCTAAACTTGGACATATTCAAATCGTCACCATCATCAGTCTTTCCTATTTCACTGCTATATGTAGACCTCTTTTCCACTCTTTAGGTCTTTTTTTTTTCATTTAGAGCCCAGGATTGAGTCTCTCTAGACGCGGTGTCGTTCCTGGGGGGGACCTGAAATAAGATGGTCCGAATTCTCCCCAGAGCAGGGCACCTGATACCGGCTGCCGGGGCGGTTTTTAGTGGAATCACCTGGCTCCTCAGTTCCCGAGGAGCCGGAGATCCAAAGGGCTTTTCCACCTCGTCAAACAAAAATTAAAAAAAGGATTTTTTTAGAGAAAGGGAACAAAATTCACAAGTATTTGTACTCCTGCAATTTACTTTCATCAAATGTCTTTGAGCCCTAGAATTATTGCAAAGAAGAAATAGAAAGAGAAATAAAGAATAAGAACGATTAGGAAATTGTCATCAAACCCTGTCTTTCTTTGGGTGGCGTTATGACGGGTTACTTTTTCTGATAACTGTTCCTGAATATGGTTGCTAAAACATCTATTCATAGAAAATATTGATGTTGTATTGCATAAAACTCACGCTGGAATAGTTAGGGTAAATATTCCGAATTTAGTGTTAACTTCCTCGAGACGGAATATACTCTCTACATATGCTTTATCAGCTGGAACTGCTGGAGTTTCAAATACTAAGTTCATAATGTAGTCCTCAACGCAACTGCGAAGAAAATAACAATTAAAACAAAAAAACCATCAATAAATTTTTATTATTTTTATGAATACGTCGTACGAAAAATAGTATTTTTAAACTGTAACATCTTTCATCCCTCGCTCGCAACAAGAGACAAGTGAAAGTTAAACAGGGAGCCAAAAACACGCCTCATTTGATTTGACCAATGAGTGCGAGGCCCTGGAGCTGGTTGTTCAATAGTAGATCATATTTGAAAGGTCACAAGTATTTTTGTACTAGTACTAGTAACTTGTATTAGTATTATACATATAAATAGTATATAATATAGTATTAGTAATCTGTAAGAGATCATCATAAGCGATAAGACCACCAATTGTCACGTTTGTATATTGTAATTCTCTGTTTATGTCTGTTATATGTGTACAATAAAATAACTACTATGTTCTTATTCTCTACTTATTTCTAAATACTTCTACTGGTGATTTTCTTCTTCAACTAAGCTTAAAACGATATCGTGATGATTCTCTTTACTTAAAAAACACATGAACCATGACACAGAGAAAAAATGTATATATTCAATATACAAAGAAATCCTGTATCTCCTGGATGGAGTACCAGGGATACTCCTTTACTTACTAAGCACACGGTTGATACGGCACCAACTTTTCAATAAGATTTGGTCGAATGAATTCTACGTGCGGGTCAGCGACAAGCTTTTTAGTTGGCTCCTGTTTGCGACTCTTGGCTGTAGGTGTAGGTGCTGGGGGCTAGAAATGTAATATATTGTTTCTGTGAATACGTTTTAGCAAACAACAAACGCCGTTAAGTGTACGAGGTCTATTGAAAACAAATATACGAAAAATAAGTACAATTTTAACAAAAATAAAAGCGACTTCAAGGTTCGACTCGATTTCTCTTGGATGCCATCATCAGATATTAATGTCCTTATCATAGTACCACCGTTGGGAAACCTCCTTTCCATTAAAAAAAAATCATCAAAGTCGGTTCATAAACGACGGAGTTATCCGCGAACACACATAAAATATATACATATTTATATATATACTAGCTGTTGCCCGCGGCTCCACCCACGTTTATGTCGGTTATCGCGGCAAATAGTAGCCTATGTGTTAATCTGTTGTATAAACTATATTCCTGTAAAGTTTCATGCAAATCCGTTCAGTAGTTTTTGCGTGAAGAAGTAACAAACATACACACTCACAAACTTTCGCCTATATATTAGTGTGATATATATATAAGGTTGAATTGAGAAACCTCCTCCTTTTTTTGAAATCGGTTAAAAACTGAAATTACGGTACTAATGGTTTTGAAATGTATTTTGAATTGTGTAAAATGATATAAAATCCTTTATCCCACTACCTTTAAAGTTTATTTTTAAACATAACCTTTTCTAATAAATTATCAAATATTTAGTCTATATCAGTAGTTCATTAGCAAAAATGGAACTGAATATTAAAAACATATAGTACAGTAGTGTTAGTCAAACCTTCACAGCACCATAAGCGACTTGAACAACACTCTTGACCTCCATCTCTAGAATTTTAATAAACCTGTACACGTTCCACCTCGTCACCTCCTTCTGATTGCCCAGGAGTTTCAGTAGCGGCATAGTCTCGCATTTAACAAGCCTAAGATAAAATGGATTATAAGAAGGAAATAGATAATTAGAATGGATAAGAATGAAAATTTTGGAAAAGAACGGAGAAGAAGAAGCTAACAACTGGTACAATGACCAAAGGAAGCCTGAAGGTAAGAAATTACCGCCATCTATAGACATCTGCAGCTCAAGAACCCTTTCGGACCATTCTCCTTCAAATAGAAGGGGACTATTAAGGGCGATGGAGGTTGTTTCTCCGGTAACCTCAATGACGCGGTGATAAGAAATCAAAAAATTACTTCACGCTAGTTTTCTGTGAGGCCGTAGTATCACTTCAGTGGTACCAGCCCATATGTGTCAAAACGTGGCTCTCCCACGCTTAAATGAATGGAGTTATCAGAAAACAGGTGTGTCTCTCAGCTGTTTTTGCTGTTTCCTGCAAAATTCGAAATAGAGACATAACTGTTTTCTGCATAATTCGATTCAAATGATCTTAAACAGCCTTACCTAACCAAATCATCGATCCCTTTCAGCACTTTATTGAACAAGACTTCTCCAATTTCGTTTTTCTCCCTCGTGATCTGAGTGATCTGTCGTTGTTGATTCAGCTTTTCATTCAGAGCTGCAATTTCTCTATCTTGTTTCTCGGCACGAGCCTCGTTCCAGTCGCGAAAGTCCACTAATTGTGTTACAAAAAAATTATTTCATATTTCGGCGTAAGAGAGTCATTTAAACATCTCGAGATTATACAAGAATTGATTTTGCCATAACTTAAAAACAGCGTCGGAGCTGCTTGATTTGAGGTACTTTAAGATCTCATCAACACCATAGGAGTTATCAGAGGGTATTCCATAGCTGGACATAGGCTCCTTTTTAGGAATGATGGTTTGTCTTGAACTATCACACTGTGTGCCAGCCAGACGGGTTGGTGCAAGTTCATATCAAGTTTACCTTCTGCTTCCCTTCCTGTTATCCTACGTAAACTTAACAAAAAGGCACTTACTGGCTCTATTCCTTAAGTCTTCAATCTCATGCCTCAACTTAATGGACTCTTGAAGTATTTCACACAACAAAATAAACATGGAAGCTGTCTCTGTCTCGGTATTTTTGAACTTTCTAATAATAGTTGCCACTCTATCACATCCAGTATATTCCTGAAACCAGTTGTATTTCAAACCCACAATCTACACTTTTTTTATGGAATAGGGGGCAAACGAGCAGACGTAACACCTGCTGGTAAGCGATTACCGCCTCTCAAGGACATCCGCATTACCAGAGACGTCACAAGTGCGTTGCCGACCTTTGGGGGATATGGAGACGGATAGGGGTACGGGCCTCCGGTGTCCTCACTCACTTGGTGAATCACAACGTAAGCGCTATCACTCTGGTCGAGCCGGCCCATGCATGCCGAAGCATGGCTCTCCCACGATAAGCTATGCAAAGATTGTAAATCATTGGTATATCTAGACATTAAAAGCATCGAAATGAATAACTGTTAGCGACTAAGTTTTCTACTGTGTGTGTCAGTTGAGTTGACGAATATAAAACTACTTATATATAAGAAATAAAATGTACAGTTATTATAGTAAAACATTTGAATCTCTTCCTCATTTCATGCCGTCTGGTTGAGCTCTAGTAGAACCACGTCCAGATTTAGAAACTTTGTAAAATAATATACAGAAAAATTGTCAACTAATTTACGGGAAATTCGTTTGTATCTTTTATGAGTACCCATCATCATCCTCCCCAGCAGAAAGACGTCCAATACTTGACCTTACCTCCTCCAAGGCTAATGGTTATACTAACAAATATTGCTTCAATAAGAGTGTCGTGTCGTGCAATCTCCTGTTCACACCTCGCAATCTCTTCTAGCCTTTTAGCTTCTTCTATTTCATCGGCCTCGCAAATTTTTATAGAACCTTTTACTCGTAGAAATTCTTCTAGTTTTGCAAGGTGATTTAATTCAAATTCATACGCTTTCATTTCCTGTACATAGAAGAAATGTTTCTTCTTTATCTATATAAGTAAATTGCCGTTCGTTATTCTGAACCAGAACGTGAGAAATACTGGACTCAATTTGGTCTCAAAATATTTGTGGAAGTCCAGAAAAAGTTGAAATGATTTAAAATGCAAAATAATAATGCAAACCACTTGATTGTCATGAACACAGTTAATCCCTAATAACCGACAAAAGCCTAATTTAACGTGTACGGGTATACCAGTAATGTAGCAAGGTACAGCTGCTCTAGTATTGATATCATATCTTTGTAATTGTAACTCTTTTTAGGAAAACTAAATGAATGTAGGAGTATAAAATTGGTCATAGTTAAAGCTTATATAATAATGCGTAAAAGAATTTTTACGACTTTAGCAGAAAAAATTGGGTAAAGAGGTTTAATGATTAAGAATACTCACTGCAATATCTTTGTTAAGTTGCATAAGACCCCTCCACTTGAGGTCTTCCAGTTTTCTACAACACTCATCCCTTTCCGTGAAAACATTGCTGGCTATTTCCAAGATGTCCATCAAATATACCTTCCCTTTCATTAGCCTGTCGATAGTGTTTTTCCATAGGATGTTGAAGTCATTTCTGCCGTCATATGCAAGGACCATTATTATAAACGAATCATTTTACTCATAAGAATTATTGTTAAACCTTTTATGGAAAAAAAAACAACTTTGATACAGCCTAGACCACAGTTCCGATGAACATCCATCTACTCTCCTGATATGACTTTACAATATTTATTGAATAGTAAATTTTACCATCTGTACCAGTCAGCTACGTTGATTTCATAAATCCCCCGAAAAAAAAAATAACTATTTGAAAAGATAGACAATAAAGTTAATAATAATACTAATAACGACGCCGAATAATGTTGGGAATAATAAAGACAAGGAAGATAATGATTTATACTAAATTAAGTTTTAACATAAAATTGGAGTTAATTCTTCGAATGCTGAATAGGAAGATATCGCCAATCCCAAATAATAATATATATTTCTCTAGAGCTAATCTCAAGACACGCTCACCTCTCCACCAGGAGTCTGTGTATCTCAGACCTGAGGCACTGATTATTCTTGTTGACACTACAGAACCTTTTAGTGGCCAGGTCGAGACGATTTTCCATGCGGCGCAGACTGTTATTTGCATTCTCTAACATCGCTAGCTCCTGTAAAGTAGAAATAATAATACGTATATATTTAAATATGTCTAAGAAATTCCTATCTATTAACAACTACATGAAAACACAGTAAAGAATCAATCGAAATTCCATGTTGTGATGTACCAAGAATACGAAGTGTCGCCATCCCTATTTATCCCACATCATCAGCTATCACAGATCAAAGAGAAGAAAAATTTGACACAAAGCCTATAGGTAGGTAGGTATAGTCTTTGTGTCAAATTTTCTTCTCTTCATTGATCAACGTTGTTACGTTACGGTAGGCCAAAATCTCCTTTCTTAGAAGAGGTATTTATCTAGCAGTAGATTACTAAAGGTTGTTGATCATGATAACGAAATATAACACGAAATTCGGAAAATTCTGCAACTTCAATCTGCAAATCCATACTTATATGATAAAAGCGAAAATAACTCTGTCTGTCTTGCGTTCACGGCCAAACCGCTGCACCGATTTCAATGAAATTTGGCATGAAGATACCTTTATTCTTGAGGAAGGGCATAGGCTATTTTTTGCTGCGATAACCGACAATAACATGGGCGGAGCCGCTCGCAAAAGCTAGTACAATATATAGATAAAATGAGAATGACTAACATCGGATTGCGATGGGACATGTTTGGTCAAATCTGCAACAACTTTTTGAGAAAGGTAATTTAGAAGGTCTAATTCAACTTGCTGTGCTCTTTCGTTCGTCAGTTCCACCTCCAAAGACTCATATTCTTTAATGTTATTGTGAATCGCACTCTTGATGTGCGCATCATGTAGAGCATGACGTCCTTTCTTTGCAAGCTGTAACATTCATTGTTTTAGTAAAGACAAATAAAAAATTCTTCATTTCATGAAAGCTCTTTAGAAAATAATAAAAGTCAGTGTTCACAGTTCAGTAGATGGATTAAATAACTTACATTGATACACAACAAAGTTTCACACATCTCATTTTTAAGGATTCCAATTTGCTTCTCCTGCGGTGCTAGTTGTGGGATACCTTCAGCGCGTTTTTTCACACTGCATAGCGGTACCAAATTCTCGAACTGCAAAAATGAAATACGTAAATAAATTGGTTACATCCAGTTAAATATTTTTCAAGAGCAAAACTTTAGTTACAAATCCGACAATTTCTCATCTGTATGTCATTAATATGTTATTAATATGACCTTTAGTTAGGTTAGTTAAGATGTTAAAAATATGCGTGCAATAAAGAAAAAAATCCAGAAATGGCTTATAAGACTAAGAATAGCTCTGCATTTTACACAAAATTTGAAAAGACATGAACAGCATAGAAAGGAAAATTTTTACTTAGGTAGAGCATTTTTGTATATTATGATCGGTTTAGCTTCAATATTACCATTACAGGTAATCAGGGAAAAGGTAAGAAAGAAAGAGAGAGTATCAGTCATTCCAATTTAATCTGTTTTAGGCTATTTCTTACCGTCCTCTGAACTTTGCTGAGCTCTGCTTCTGGATCGACACATTTCTCTTTAATTTGAGTTGGCATTTTGTTACAAATTATTACACCTTAAGAAATAAATAACACTACAAAATATACTTCGACTACAATAGATTATTCTTATAAAAATACTTATTATCAAAGACGACAACAATCCTGTTAGAAAGCAGACACATTCAATAATGATTAAAATGTTTGAATGTTTTGACATAAGTTTGAAGTGTGCTTACTTCTGAAGTTTTCTTCTAATTTCTTCTTTTAACTGAAGTATGTTTATACACGGCCTGAGACATTTCTACGACGACCTAAAATATAGCAACGCTACGCTCAACCATGGCCCTGACCACCAAAAGTTAAGTCAACCTCTAAATCAGCTGGAATATTTTCCTTATTCTCGAAATTTCTGCAAGCAAGTTAAGAAATATTTTAATAGCTTACTGCTAAAGGTATTATACGATACTCCATGCTATATCTATATATTATAAATCTGAAGAGTTTGTTTGTTTGAACGCGCTAATCTCAGGAACCTCTGGTCCGATTTGAAAAATTATTTCAGTGTTGGATAGTACATTTATCGAGGAACGCTATAGACTATATATCATCACGCTAAGATCAATAAGATCGAAGCACCAATGAAGAATGTTACAAAAACAGGGGAAAATTTTCACGCTACGGGCAATAGGAGACGCAAACGAGGTTGCGTGGGACAGCTAGAATAGTATAAAATTCCGTGTCAATGTGGTGACGGGTCGGGAATACGGAGTGCAACCACGGGTGTCGTTAAAGGCGACTGAATCGCTATTCAGTGCGTCGCGGACGGTCCGCGTGGCACTGAATAACCTAGGGGAACAAACAACGCAAGACACTGCAAAGAGCAGGAAAACTTGAAACAAAGACTATACCAACCTCTCTGACCAGAACTTTCTACAGTAGGCCAAAACCTTCCTTCCAAGGATTGGCAAATGTGAACTACTAAAAGCTGTTGATGTGATGTATAGAATTTAGTTTTCCATACGTGAAATTGCCTACAGGTACTCTGTATCTCGGTCCTACTTGATTTATTAACAATTATTTCTACGGGAATTACTTATTAAAAGGCTGTGATAGCAGTCAGCCTGTAATCACGGCCAGTGCAACCTGGTCGAAACGTCAGGCAAATCAGAGGTATGTAATACCTTTTAATAAGTGACCGCGTTAATTCCCGTAAAAATAATTGTTAATATATCATGGAACGCGAAAGTTTAAAAGTTAGTATACCAAACCTACTTGATTTGAATATATCTATCAATGTACATTATGGTTCTACGTCTCTGATAGTATACAAGAAATCGATAAAAAAATTCAAATGCTATTGTTTAAAAACCAATGTCAGACATTTTTGTCTACGAGATTAAAGGAAGACCACATTTCAAACTAAGTCTCTCTTTTTGCGATGAGGGTTAAAAATAGTATTTATATATACTCCCTAATCCATGGTTTTTGAAGAAGAAATTATTTTACTTTTTAAAATATAACGTCAAAATATGTGTTTTCACTTGTGATATGAATGTATTCTTTGATATTTTAAAATATATTTTTGTAGTTTTTTATTTTACTAGCTGAATTATTTTGTAAGAAAATGCCGACCCAAATCGAACAGAAGGTTGTGGATCCAGAGGCTGAGCTCAGTAATGCTCAGAGGATGGTATGAATATGAATTTAATTTTTCAGCAAAGTTTTTCAGTAGGTACAGTCAGTTAAAGCTGGGCGAAATATGAATTTTAAATATTTGGTAGGCAAAAAATGTCTTTTTCTTTCAAGCCGGTGTAGCTGACATTGTTTTAGGTCAGAGTATTCAGTGGCAGTATTTAGGATTACATAGTAAACGGTATAAAAGTTCGTAGCTATAGCAGTACAAAAATTGTCACAAGGTAGATATAGATTTTCTCAATTTGTCAATAACTTTTAAAATACATGGCTTAGATTTTGTTTTATATTTTTTTGATAACTGTTTTGATATGGCCTATCACGCGATTTCGGCTTGATGTCGAGATCTGGTACATATTGGGCCTATTTTTATATTATGTTTTGCTCACAGTACCAAAAATTGGCACCAATGTGCAGCGTGTCGAAGCGAGCAGCAGGAATACCGCAGCTGGCGACGCAGGAGAAACAGATGAATATTCTCAAGAATGAGCTGAATGAGACGCAACTTTGCATCCATGTTAGTTCTCTCGTCTTAAAA
Organism: Spilosoma lubricipeda; assembly: GCA_905220595.1. Classification (NCBI taxonomy): domain Eukaryota; kingdom Metazoa; phylum Arthropoda; class Insecta; order Lepidoptera; family Erebidae; genus Spilosoma; species Spilosoma lubricipeda. Next base: position 15,349,922 of record HG992293.1, on the reverse strand, counting down.
TTACACAATTGTCATTGGTAGTGATAATGTTTGTAAGTCGTAAATTGACCATGACCTGGTAATTTTAAGTATGAGCCAGTCTTGGGCACATATTATGTTTAGCTGGACCAGAGTGAAATTTATCCTAGATAGGAATCACCTGCGGCTTAGTAGTCAGGATCTCTAACCATTAGAGCAACAGGCCCGTCAAATTAATTTTCATAAATATGTTTATTAATTGTCATTGTGGTCGGATTCACAACCATAATTTAAAAGGATTTGAGCTTGTTAAGGTTAGAATTATTTATTTATTCACAAGTATCTGAAATCAAATAAATCTTGTTGCAGCTAGCAACTAAAGGTCAACATGCTATCCACGATGCCATCGTTAAGAAAAACACGAAGAAATCCATAATTGATTACGAAAATCTGGAGGCAGAGCTAAGAGATGAGAAAGCTCAAGAGACAGAACTGGACGTTCTGAACTATTTGGCTAAGAAACTTATCAATGATCTCTCCAAAACTGTTCCGACGGAGGCCGATGTGAGTGGTCACAGGTTTTTGGATCGGCATTGTCCAAATAAATAAATTTTCTCGTAGTTATCCATCCAAATAAATGTGTTTATTTATGAAAAAAAAGAGTAACTCAAAATTTTAAAGATATTTGTATTTTAAAAATCAAACTGCACGATTTACGAAAATTTCTATTTCCTATAGGATCCCTACTGAAATATTGTTACCAAAAGGTATATTTGGTCCTTTTTCCCAATGATCCTTTATCCCTATCTATCGCATTGGTAGAGATAGTTAACTTTTTTTGCTTTTCCCTGCACTACATACATACAAACATAACAAAACCCCTTCAAACTTTTAGTACTCGTAAGTACTAAAAGTTTAAAAGGGTTTTGTTATGTTTACAATTAGATGCCCCTGAATTACTCGTGATAGTGACACTCTAAATAAAATGTAAAGTAATATTGATGTTTATATAAGCCCATGTTCAGGTGACGCTCAACGCGCGTTTTGCTACCGCGCGTTTACAGCTACGTGTAATTTCGTTCTAGGAGTATAACGCCTAACGCGCGGTTTTACATGTAGTTGTTAACGCGCGTTAGTAAAAGCGCGAGTTGAGCGCTCGTCATCGGAACTTGACCTAAGGCAAAAAAGGATAATAAATATTGGATGTAAAAAAAAATTATAGTTGATAATTTAGAACGGATTTGAATTAAAATTATTTTAACTACTTTTTGTTTTTTTTTCGAATTTTTGTAATCACAAGTAATTCTGAATCAAACTATATCTATATAAATGGAAATCACTGAAAATGTTATCCCCATTGGCAGTTATAAACGGAAATCCAAGTATGTGATAAGTAGGGTTTCATGGAGTAGAAGATTCCATATTGGAAAATGTTTTCAGTAGGTATATTTCAGTAGGGAGACTTAGAACAGGAGAAAAAAATCATTATCGTTACATTCTAACTCTAATCGGTTAATTTACAGGAGCTTGCGATATTAGAGGCCGCAAATAATCGTCTCCGTCGCATGGAGAATCGTCTCGACCTCGCCACCAAGAGGTTCTGCATCGTTAATGCCAGTAACAGTCAAATAAGAGAAGAGATAAATAGACTGCTGGTGGAGAGGTTCGTAGTCACGTTTTAAGCTTTTTTTTATTTAAATAAGAAAAACAGTATACATTAATAAACATAAAACACAGTATTTATTCCTGTTCATCGTTACTCTCTAGCGATTATCTATTCATCCAGCGTCTGTTTGGTCGATCAAAAAAAGATTAAAACTGATTTGACGAAGCATATATGGATAATAGAATAACAACTTTGGGTTATACAGTAGTTCCATAATGCCAATAAAATGAAGGGTGCCTTTGTAATTTCAAATTAACAACTTTTCACTAAATGCATTTTAAAGTACATATTTAAAAAAGCTGTGTATTTGTTTGGTCGTTGCTGCTTATATCTGAACTATCACTAATAGATATCTGATTATCAAGATGTTATAGGGAGTAATTCAGACTTCTTACGTGAAAATCAATAAAAAAATCAGTTAGATAGTTTCGGAGTTTTTCATAAGCAATAACATGACACGAAAATTACATTTGATATACTTACATGGTTTATTGTAAAACTAAATGAGGTGTTGTTTTATGTCCTTACTTACCTTACATCGATCATGATTATGGAGCCATAAATTATTCTTTTTCAACTCTTTTTACTTCAGAAATGATTTCAACGTACAATGGAACCGCACCATAGGTAGGTTGCTGAGAGGCAAGGAATACCTGATGGATATATTTGAGATTGCCACAGTAGCTTTCTCTGAACGGGACGAGTGCTGCAGGAAACTTGAAGCTTTGAAATGGAGAGGACTGTTCCAGCTAAATAGAGATATTTCCGTATGTATTTTTTGATAAGTTCAGAGAAGAACTATTATCATCAGCCTACTGCAGTCCAGTGCTGTGCATAGGCCTCTCCAATTGCACGCTACTTGATATTTTCTTTACGAGCGAGCAGACGTATCCGCCCATGGACACCCGCAACATCAGAGGCGTCATAAATGCTTTGCCGTCCTTTGGAGGATGGAGGGGAGGGGTTGGGGTATGATTCAGACCATACCCCTATAGACATAGTATTATGGTAGCCAAACTCTTAACAAAACATAATTTTATCTCAAGGAAATGCAAGGTTTCGAGGGAGACCTAAACCATTTAGCGAAATTGGAAGAGTTTCTGCGAACGAAGGGCTCTAGAAGAATATGCGAGGCTGATGAGAAAGAAGAAATTGAGAGACATGAAGAGGTGATAAAATGTGAACAGGAGATTGCCAAATATGATAAACTGTTGGACGATATTTTTGTAAGTAACTTTAAACTATACAGTTGGCAAGTTCAATTAGAAATTATCCTTTTTATATAAATTTCATTAGGTAGTAGAGTCATTATGATTTCTGCTCATTAGAGCGGTTCGTTTGGAGTGGTACAACCCTCTCACAGAAAACCAAACTAAAGCGACAGCATTCGTACTGTCGTGGCAGCATCTTAATAGGCGGCCATAGTGTGGGACACCATTCTGTATTGTAACATTGTCTGAGTATGGTGGCAACTACTCTACTACTCTCTACTACTCTCAAGATTCTGGTCATCCTTTCCATCAGGCATAGTAGAGTCACTATGGCAGGCTCGTATAAAATCAACGAAGAGGAAAATATAGCTTATTACAATGCATTGTGGTGAAGGTGCATTTATGCCGGTTTTGACTTTTGTAAAAGTTAAAGGTGTACATTATTAGCTGACGCGGCTAACGTGGTTGTCCCATATTAATGATCATAGAAATCAAAAATAGGGTAAACTATCAAATGATTATACAAAATTATAATCGGCTTAGCCGCTTCGAAGGAGTTGAATCACAAACAACACGACAAGTTTGTATTAAAGACTAACTGTATCTTGCTACGTTTCACTGTGATAGCATTGATGGAAAGTGAGATAATATCAGATGTAAATTCTATTAAAGTTCTTTGAACTCAATCGGCGCAGAACTTTGAGATTTTGAAACGTACATATTCAAATCAACTTAACATTTTTTATTTAAAATGTATAACTTATTATGTATTATATTTTTCAGGCTTACGCCGGAACTCATAAAATGGGTATCATCATGACAAATTTTGACAGGACTGAGATAGAGAATTTCTCATTGTTCATTTTGTTGTGTGAAGTCTTGCAAGAGTCAATGCACATGAGGAAAAATCTTGAAAGCATGAGACAGAGGATCTGTTAGTCATAGAGTTGTTTTATTTTTCCTTTTAATCTATACTAATATTTATATATAAAGCTGAAGAGTTTGCTGTTTGCTGAAGCTAAGACCGATAAGAGCGAAGCACCAATGAAGAATGTTACAAAAACAGGGGAAAATTATCACGCTACGGGCAATAGGAGACGCAAAAAAGGTTGCGTGGGTCAGCTAGTGTCACATAAAAAGGAGATGTGTTTTATCTTTAATCTATAACTGTTGTGACGGATTAAAATACAGAATATCACCATCTTTATAAGACTTCACACCAGGATTCTAAGGTGGGATTCTCAAAAATTGTTGATGTACTTGTGACTCTGGAGTTGCAAGTATCTATGGGCAGCGGTAGGCTCTTACCATAAGGTAATTGTACTCATTTATTCGTTGCCCCCTCCCAAGACACCTTATTTTCTGTTAGTGGACGCTCGCGACAAAAATGAAGCCCAGACTGAGAGACATGACAGGAATATAGCTGAGATGACAATAGAACTTCACGAACAAGAGAAGAGAACCAGAGATAAGCTGAACCAAAACATAGCGGCTGAGAACACTTTTAACAAGGTGCTGAGGGGCATTGATGATCTGGTCAGGTTGGTACCTTCTAAAGGTTTTCATTAGACCTTAGGGCTTTGGTTCACGAATAATACACGTAGTCACGTCTTTTTTCCCTTATAGGTAAACAGATACATAGTTAACGGATGGCATAGTCTATTGTGGATTCAAACCCCAGATGACGACACTGTCCACAAATTGTTGTTGTGTTTCTGTGTTTTTTGTGTCCGTTTCATGTTTGTCTGTAAAATTCTACGCAACAAAAGACAAGAGGATTCTTAATTCTTAGTGCAGGTTTTTTATGTATGTCCTGCCAAAATGACCCTACTCTGCCTGATGGAAAGCATAAGCAGAATCCAAGAGTGGTGGTCACCATACTCATTGCGGATGCAGACAATGCAACAATGCAGCATGGTGACCTACACCATGGCGGCCTAATGATGCTTCTGCATCATTGGGCCTTCGGTCTCGCACTCACCAACACGACAGCACGAACGCTGTCATTTTACGTTGATTTTCTGTGCGAGGGTTGTACCGCCCCGGTCGAGCCGGCCCGTTCGTGCTGAAATTAGCGTGGCTCTACTACCTATAATCATAAAAGATTATAGGTAATAGAGCCACTTTAGCTCTGTCTCACATTATTCATCTGGGATACGAATGGATCCATAACCTGTGTAACACACAGGTATGTATGTATGTTAGTGTGGAATCTTGCAACTCAATTTTGTAGCAGATTTCTTCAATCGATTTTGCTGAAATTTTGCAAGGATGTGTATAGATGACATAGCATGGTATAGCATGACAATACAATATTATAATGACATGGAGCTGATCTGACGCTGGAGCTGGAACGTGGCCATAGGAACTCTGTAAAGAAACGTCGCAACACCATCGAGTTTGGACATTTTTGATTTATCTTTTTTTGTCTTTTTAGGGCATTCCAATAAAAGCTTGTTTTAAAAAGCTTTTTTAATTTAATTTTTTTGATTCCCAGTCATGAAAAAACTTAATAAGGATCGCAAAGCACTAAACTGATGCACATTTATGAGGAGTTATGTGATATACAATCATACCAATGTCATAAAATCATGTATAATAAGTAGGGGGCAAACGAGCAGACGCATCGCCTGATGGTAAGCGATTAACGAAAGCGGACACCCGCAACACCAGAGGCGTCACAAGTGCGTTGCCGGCCTTTTAAGAAGGAATACGCTCTTTTCTTGAAGGTTTGAAGTATAGTGGCCCTTTAAAAACATATTTCTAGAACCTAGAAACCAAAAGTTGAATTGATTTTTGTAAAATTTTGTTTTTAGATTAACAAGATATGATATCACTCCCCTGCTGGTACTCCTCGGAAACCACAGAGAGGTAACCCAGTGGAATGTCAGCCGGTTTCTCAAGATCTTGGAGTGTGAAATCAAAAGTCACGTCGAAGTCGTCTATGGCGCTGTTAAGGTATATAAATTTGGTCTTCATTCTTTAAATGGCTATAGATGAAATTTTCTCAGTCGGATTGATGGACATACAAGGTACTAGACCCAGGCATCTTTGACCCTGATTGCATGGTAGACGTAGAGTTTTAACCGGTTACCTCACTGATTTCTATTGCTCAAAGAGTTTTGGGTTTAAATCCCACATGGGACAAATCACAAATAGTTGTTCTCAGTCTGGGTGTTCTTTGGGTCCGTTTCATGTATCAGTTAAAGTCCCCTGCAACATAGGGTTTATTCCTACTTTGCGAGTTGTCTATAAAACCAAAACGCTTCAGTCCCAGATTTGGTTCTCATACGAGTCTTCCTCTATCAATTTTCTTCCCCCTTAACATGGCCCTTTGTTTTGTCTGTAACCTATTACATTTAAGCATACACACTTTACTATTCTGTACGCTTTGAAAGCTTATAAAGTTCTGTACGGATTAAACAAAAAATTTAGTACTGTACACAACCTTCGAATACGTTTTTTTTTTGGCTGTTTTTCCATAACTTTTTCTCTGCATTTCTCATCAAGGCAACTACAATATACCACAGCGAAACATAGCACATTGTGTGGTATACTTAATTTATTAATGTAATAAACACTGCAGCCTCCACCGCCGATGCCAAAAGGGCGCAAAACAGGAACGGAAACTCCAGCACCAACTACCAAACTGGTGGCAGATCCTTATTTGGAAGTTATTCGACCGAACAAGATCGATAAGCTGGTATCATACAAACCTTGCGCTTAGTAAGTTCCAAGTTCATATTATACGTAATGGTTTTAGTTTTGTGACAGACCATAACTCTGTACTAAATATCTTTACCTACATAGTATAAAATGAAATCGCTTCCGCTCTCTGTGTATGTAACAGATTGTGCTGCACAACGTTCGTTTTAAGTAGCTACTAAACTAAATTAGTAAATTAAATAAATTAACTAAATTATTAACGCATAAACACGTTTATCTTAAACAAATTTAGCGCCCTCTTGCACAATGGTGACAGCAGGTATATTTAGTTAAATGTGATAATTCAAATTCAAAATCATTTATTCAATAAAGAGACTAAGTGACATTTATGAATGTTAAATTGAAGCTGCAGTTAAAAATCATAGATCGACACTAACAGACGCCACTCATGTGCTGTATTGTCGAGGTAAATTAGACGAAAACACCAAAATCTACTGCCTACCTGTGTCGATCGACAACTTCCAGTTTCCAAAATGTGTAGAGCGTCATGAAAAGAATACTGGCAAAGAAACTCATGGCCACTCTTTTCAAAGTCAGATTTTCAGGTACAATAGTGTTAGTTAGTAATAAGGGGTGGTGTTGCGCTCGCGCACACGCGTTCCTTAAATACGTTTAGCGCCGCTAAATAAAATTCGATGTTTAACTTCGGCAGTTTCATGAACATGTTTATCAAAAGATTCTAATTGTGTTTAATCTTTTTAAACGCATTTAGTATGTCTTAAATGTATTTAAACTATATCGTGCAAGTGGCCCTTAGAAGCGGTTCTCAGCAATGTATAGAGTAATTCAAGAGGAAGGCATTTAATGTGTAATATATGCATATTATAGTAGAGGAAATCGGAGAATTTCAAAGACTTCCGTGCGAAGCCGGGCCGGTACACTGGTAATATTATCATTCAGTAACTCTGTCTGTCTGTCTGTAACGCTTTCACATCTAATCCCTACACGGGAGAGATATAGAGATATTATAATTCGTGAGGAAGGAGATAGGCTACTCTTTATTGCGATTACCGGAAAATCTGCGGACGGGTAAAAGCTAGTGTCATTATAAACGTACCAAACACAATTTCCTACAGTTTCATCTGCGTTAACGGTCGCTACTCAGTTCCTAAAGATCGTGGCGTAATGTTACATGAGCTAAATCCTCCGTTCTCAATTACTTTTCTAACTTTCATACATGAGGTAGATTTATGTGGACTGTATTTTTATACCAGTTACACTGTATTGTACCAAACATGTGGACGGCTCGCCACTATCCAGAGAAACCACAAGAGGTTTTCGTGGATTTGCTAAATGCATTCACACTGTTAGTGCTGCCTAAGAATATTGGCAAATAAATAAAGCTAGTCTTTACAAATAAATAAAATTGGAGTGTCTGTTTGTAATATTAAAATAACATTAAAATAAATTAACGCTTTTTACAAAATGCATATGTATATTTACACGGTACACATACCAAAAATGTATTAAAATATTTTTTGCCTGTCTCTCTGTTTTTTCCGGGTAATCTCTGGAACGGCTGGACGGATTTTGACGGTACTTTCGCTGACAGGTAGCTGATGATCCAGGGAGTAACTTAAGTAAATTATTTTAGACTAACTTTGTCCCGCAGCGTTACTCGCGGTACGTCGATAACCGCTGGTAACACCGCGGGGTTCAGCTAGTTAAAAATAAAACTGTAACATGTTTTTTTTTTAATCCTACTGGTAGTTTTAGAAATATTTTGTGTGTCCACAGTTGTGTTGAAGACTACATAATGAATTTAGTATTCGAGACACCGGCAGTTCTAGCAGACAAGGAATACATCGAGTCCATATTTCATCTTGAAGATGTCAACACTAAATTTGGAATATACACTCTCACTATACCAGAGTAAGTTGGTTTAATACGCATATTACAAAAAACTGAGTTAAATCTATGGTGGGCTAGTCTGGAATTCGTTCGAAAACTGAAGTCCCTTTGAAGCTATTATAAAGAAAATAGTTATTCTATTTCACGCTATTCAATCATTTTTTTTCTTTGTGTCCCTTCAATGCTTCCTATATTAGGTACTAACCGACCCACGCAACCTCGTTTGCGTCTTCTATTGCCCGTAGCGTGATAATTTTCCCCCGTTTTCGATTGGTGCTCCGCTCCTATTGGTCCTAGCGTGATGATATATAGCCTTTAGCCTTCCTCGATAAATGTACTATACAACACTGAAAGAATTTTTCAAATCGGACCAGTAGTTCCTGAGATTAGCGCATTAGTAGGCAATCATCAACCGACTTCAAAAAAAGGAGGAGGTTTCTCAATTCGACCGTATATATATTTTTTATTACATTATTTTTGATGTGCTCTGAGAATATAATATAATACTTTCTTTTAATCAAATGTAATATCAACATAACATGTTTATTTGGCTTTTTTGCAGAAAGCGCCATCCGTTCCGGGGAAAGAAGGATTAACAATTTTATTATTACATTTAATCTGTAAAACTACGTAGCAATCGGATTTAAAATTAATACAATAAATAATCAAAAGGCTTTAAGGCGTTTTTATTTATTTATTACCATTATTAGATTATAGAGTGAGGATACCGGACGCCCATAACCCAACCAACAACAAAAAATGCCAACCCCTCTCTCCCCCCTTCCCCAAAGGTCGGCAACGCACTTGTGATGCCTCTGGTGTTGCGCGGGTCCAGGGGCGGCTTACCATCAGGCAATACGTCTGCTCGTTTGCCCCGTAATAAAAATAATATAAAAAGATTGCTTTGAGAGTCAAGAACACAGAACACAGTCAAGAATGTTCGGTGGTGTTGTAATCTCTAAAATAAAAAATAAACACATAAGATGTTAATACCACAGAACAGAAAGATATACTTTATATATTGTATCTTTCTGTTCTGTGGTTAATACACACAATTCAGGTAAATTACACATGTTTTGTAGCTGACAGAGCTGCTTAAAAATATGATCCATTAGAACAAACTATGCATTTTATTTTATTTCTTTACCCCTCCTTCTTGACCTTTCATAATTTAGGGAAACGTGATGAAAAGTACACATATTGCCATCTAGCAAAAATTCCATAAACTATAACTACTTTGAACAAGAACCACGGAATAAAAACGCTGACTGAACAGAAGTAGTATTTAATAAACATCCTATGTCTAGCAGTGAACTCATAAAGGCTGTCGATAAAAGTTTGCACACCAATCGTATGGTGACGGATTGAATAAGATACAAGAGCCGTTGATCCACCTGATAACCAGTTAAAACTTTTTTTTGAAGAATTAAAAATGAACACGTGTGATGGCGCCAAACTGTCATGAGTATTTTTAAAATTCAATTAAATTTTATTCAAAAATATTTTGTGAATAGAAATACATTTAGGTATAGACATAATTTGTAAAAAAATATCAGTAATTACATAATTTTTACTCTAAAAATATTAGAATAGGTTGAAAAAAGGTTCCGGCAAAAACTGGTATTTTAATTTTAAGCCGCCGTTCAGGTGCACATCAAAATCCCTAGTTACCAATTTTCAAAATTCCCGGTGAGCAATCCAGCCCCCCTAGCCAAGTTACAAGCGTTCGTTTTTCTGCAATCGTTAACGCTCTTTCTCAAGTAATTTTAGAAAACGATAACTTGGTAGCCAAGTTGACACAAATGCAAAATGGTTCGATCGCTCGTTCTACAATTTACGTGGAAAAAACCTAAAATATAGTCTATGGTCTATCCATCTAAGAAACGTCAAAGTAGGTAGTCATGGTAACGTTGACATTGTTCATCAACAATTTTTATTGTCGATTTTAGTTGGTTGAATTATAAAGTGATAAAATGTATATAAAATAAAGAACAATCTATTTGTAAATGGTTTATTATAATATCACAGTGCGAAATGTCGTTTTAACATTATTGTGACTTGGAAACATGAAGATCCTGCTTAAGGATTAACTTATAATAAATGACGTGATACCTCTTACATAATGAATTTATAGATAGAGCCAGACAGAACAAGTCCTCGTCTTATTGGAATTCATGGAAAGGTATGTAAATTATTAGTTATTCTTTGTTGTTTAAAAGTATCTCACTTCATCTCTTGAAAGTATGAAATAGTGACGTGATAAGCGACAAACATGCAATAATTATTGCCTATTTAATATTAAAAATATAATGTAATGGTTTCCTATTATGACATTTAGTTTTCTAAAAGACAAAGCACATACAACAACTTTCTTCATAGACACACACTATAAAAATTAATCTATCAAACATCTATAACTTCTGTGTACTATCTATAAATTAATTACATGATACCTATGTAATATATAATGTTGATAAAATTCATTTTAAAATTGACAGAATGAGTCACATATTTTCATTGACTCATCTTCGACAGCTTTTAATAGTCTACTGTTGGACATAAGCCTCTCCTGTGAAAGGAGACATTATTCTAGTAATGAATGCTTAATAGATAGATATGTTCTAATATGTGTGGGCAAACTAAAAGTCTGAAACCAAAAAAAAGCCCTAGCAATAATCGGTGAGGACTGGACTGGTGATGGTCCTAGCAGCAGGCAAATGCTTACTGCTCTAGAAGAGAGGGTGTTGGCCTTAACGGGTTTGACTGTTGAAGTAGGACTGTACAACCACACTGTCCATTCTCTGTCCCAGATTATGTTTACTTATAGTCTCTTTGTTGTGACTAATCTACAGAATGAGTGGACCGATTATCACAAAAAATTTAATAGCAGGGAGGAACTTATAGTTTAATTAATTATAATTTAATTGTTTTTTTCAGCAACATCAGCATCACTCCCTCTGGAGAAGTTCCATGCACAACCCTCGCATCTCAAAGGGGAGCGCCAGTGACGTCAAGCAAGTTCACGACCATAGAAACTCACCGGCTGTAACTAAAGGCAGACTGGCAAAAAACCTGGATGTGAGGAAACTGGAAAGGAAGCGAGTAACATAGTAGACAATTGAAGCGAAGGATAGATACATTACAAATTATTATAATTTGAAATGCACTGTATAACAGAATTTTAAATAAACAGAATATAATTATAAATTGTTTCAATGATATTTCAGAAAAAAAATTAGAAATTTTACCTCAGTTGAGACCATCATCATCATCATAAACTGTTTAATGTAATGATAGTTGCGGGTTACTAATCTTTTCCTTCACCTACATTAAAAATAGTGGTAATATAAATTTTTTGTCAATGACATAATTTATACATTGTTTTGTAATGTTTCTACTAGGTAAATAAACAAACACTGTAATAATAAAGCCTTTTAATGATTGTTTTAACATCTGAGTACATTATCAAATATATTTATAGAAAATAAAAAAAGTATTACTTATAATAAAAAAAAATTGGTTGCCTGTAAAGTCGGTATACGGGCGAAAGTTTTACGTGACAACGACTTTGAGTGGTAAAATAATTTTAATGTGAATATTCATTCGTATAGTAGGAAGAAGGATGAAATGATGACGCGTGCCTTTCACTTTTTATGTCTGTCTCTCTCGCTCTTAGGCGGGCTAACCATGCCCGAGTGGAAGGGACGCGTGCCTCTCACTCGCTCTCATTGTGAGCGCATAACGTGAGCGGAGCGTAACGCAGTTTCTTGAAGTGTCACCCGGCAAACCAATTTATAAGACGTTGTCACGTCAAAAAATTCAAATAGAATCTTTATAGTCTCTTCTTTCTATCCAACACAAAAATAAATCTATATCACGGGGGAAAATAACCCACATAGGAAAGACAATGTTTAATAACAAAGCCATTAACAATTAACGTTATTTTAATCTATTTAATAAAGAATTTGGCATGGCTCTTCCTTGGATGACTTCACTTTGATTAGGCATATTCATAGCAGGTATGGGATCTTGCAAATTTATATTGTCTTCATTGTCATGTGTAGCAGAAAGTGGTTGTGGTAGTGGTATGCCAGCTTGTAACGCTAAATTGTGTAATACACAACATGCAGCTATAATATTGCTAGCTACATAGGCATGATGATGAAGAAACCTGTCTCTGAGAAAACATCTCCACTGTGCTTTGAGTAATCCAAAACAGCCCTCAATGCAGTTACGGGCTCGCACATACTTTACAGTATAAAGTTCTTCCCTAGAACCTTGAACTACATTGAGAATAGGTGTCATTAGCCAAGGATGTTGTGAATATCCAGAGTCACCTGAAAAAAATAGTTTAAAAATTAGTTACCCACAGGAAAACTACTGAACTTTAAGGTAATAGATAGAGCCATGCTGATTTTAGTATGAATGGGCCGGTTCGAAAATGATGCCATGCTGAGTTGTTGCATTGTCTGCATTTGCAACGAGTATAATGACCACTGCTCTAGGAGTGTGTGTATGCTTTCCATCAGGCTGAGTAGAGTCACTTTATAAGGCTGATACATAAAAATAATAGTAAATATTTTTATTGTTACACAACAACCTAACAGCCATAATTGGTCACTATTTTGATGAAGTTCACTCATAAATGATTCAGCTCTACTAGAAGACCATATATGTGAATCATGTGTAGCTCCACCGAACTTTGGATTCACATTTATAATCAGCATATTACTATCACAAATCTGAAAACCAAATCAACATTAAGAAGTGACATAATAATCTCATACATGCTGTTCTATAAATAAAAATAAGAATAAATCTACCATTTGAACTTTCAGTGAATGATACCCTTTTCTATTGAAATATACATGCTCTTCAGTAATGGGCTTTACCAAAGCTACATGCGTACAATTTATGCAACCAATTACATAAGGAAAGCCAAATCTTCTTTGGAACCTTGTAAAATAAAATTATGTTTAACACATGGTACATATTCAATTAAATATAGTTAAGTTTGTTTGTTAAGTAGGTATACACTCTTGTTTTATAGCTGTTTTCTCTTGTTGTGTTATTGGAAACCTAAGCCATTTTGCAACGACAGCAGGGTTTCTCAAAGCATCAACAACTTGTCTGATGCACCAACAAGCTGTCCGTTGGGCAATGCTGAAGGACACCAACAATTCGCTGATAGGATCCAGTGGCTAGGAAACTAAGAGCATCAAAGAGCAAGAGCATGCCTCAAAACCTATAAATACACAAACATTAAGGAAAAGTTAAAATAGTCAATAGTACAAAAAAGACAGATTATTAACTTACCTTAACTTTTAAGGGAATCTCGTTGGTTCCCTATAGCGATGTCTTGTTTTATAGTTCTTGACAAAGGGCTTCGAAAGACGACTTGTCTAGCCAAAATAGCTCCACAAATAAAGTTTCCGGCATTTCGCGGATTGTCTCGTTGCAATGACGATTAATATGACTTTTTCCACCTCTAAGCCGTACTTCCTCATTACGAGCGCACCACAACATATTTATAGTATGCATTTTAAATGTCCAAAATTATGCAAAGCACATAAAATAGTTCTTGGTGGTTCTTTTAGACTATATATCTATCATACCGACGCCATTTATAAAGCGATATCACCAAATATTTTTGATCGCTTAATGAACGCTCAAACGCATGGATATCGTTTCCTTTGCGTTTGTCAAAAGTGTAACTTGGCTAGCTTTTGCTAACTTTTGTATGGAGTTTGGCATCGAATTTGTAGAAAAGATCACTTTCCATTCCATCACTACGAACAAACGTCAACTTGGCTAAGAGTTTCTAAATGGAAACAAGTCACGTGATCAAAACAAAATATTAGCCAATGACACACGAGAACGCGATTCGTTAACGATTGCAGAAAAACGAACGCTTGTAACTTGGCTAGGGGGGCAGGTACAGGTAAAACTAATAGATCAATGGAGTATATTAATTTTATATTCTCTAGGCCACTTAAACGATAATTATAATAACAATTGTCCATGTATAAGCCAGGCCTTGAATACATGGACTACCCATAGTAGCCATACCTACAAAAATTTCGTGTAAACCAAGAAGTTGGCACACAATATGGCTGCCTTTAGGGATGTACCTGTGTTCTTCTGTGATTGTACCTACCTAGAGCGACTCGAAATGTCGATATCGACTTTTAACTGAAATATTGAATAAATTAACAATAATAAATTAAAATTTATTTTCCTGTCTACAACAAGCCTTGGATACAATAAAAACCATCGATCTTATATATATTTGTTTATTGTATTGTACGTATAGTAGAATAGGGCCAATTCATGTATTTACTTCCTCACTGGTCCAAGAATGATCGATGTTCAATCCCAAAGCAGGATTGTCACATTATTATCAAAAATATTTTTAGTAGGTTATACAATAAATTGTATGTGTAGCGACTTCCGAATACAATGAAAAATCAGCGGCAATTAGATCTAACGAAAACATACTAAACTTACATGTCATTCATCTCGCAGTGAAAAATTTTCCCTTATTGCATAGGAGTGAGTTTTTTTTTGACAAAAAGTAGGTAGTCAAATGCTTTAGTGTCTTGTCTGTGGTACCTATTGCTATTTTTATGCTGACTTACGACCGTTAATTTTGAATTTATAGTAAATAATTTTATGGTCACATGGCAATAACATTCAAAAATCTACCAAACAATTTTTTCTCACAGGCAATACTTGATAAACTTAATGTTGTAAGGCAATAAATTTTCCCATTATTTTTCGTAAAAAGCTTGAAGTAGTGACAAAAATATTAAAATGGGCGTTCTACAAGGAGTTGTCAATAGTCACAAAGTATTGGTTGCACATGAAAACAAATTTGTTTCATTTAATTCAAATCATTTAAATATTTTTCAGTAATTTAGAACTAAAAATCCATAAAATAAATAAAACTAAGCTGCATCATGGAAATAGAAATGGCAGTCACATAGTAAATGTTGCAAGGTTACCAGTCTTAAACTGTTAATTTTAAAATATTAAATAAGGACTACAGGTCAGAGTGGTTTTAAACTTCTACGTAATATAAATAAGTAAGAACGTAAAAAATATAGTTAACATATTTTTTTCCTTTGAAATTGGTACTTTTCGTAGTGGAACTTTTAGACCTAGGCTGGTATCACTGCTGATGTGTTTTTCTTGTTTGAGTGTGTGAGTAATGTCTCCGCTCCGCCATTGAAATTCATTTTAGCCGAGAATTGAAATAGGTTGTACCTTTCTAAATCGGCGAAAATCTTAATAATCTTTCTTCCGATAACCTTTCTATTTTGCTGTAAACCGAGAACCAATATTTTATCAAATGGCAGACAGAGACACAGATGAGTTAAACATCGATAACGTAATAAAAAAATTATTAAAAGGTAAAATTGAAATCGTCTGAAATAAACAAACTTAAAAGTGCAACATAATAAATTCAGTGAAAAGTTGAATGTTTAGTGCCTATATGTGTCAGTTATGTGAATAAATTGTGTTATTATGTGTTGGTGATATGTTTACGTTTGTTTTCAGTTCGAGGCGAAAAGCCTGGAATGAATGTACAGTTAACGGAAGTAGAGATCAAAGGGCTATGCTTGAAATCTCGAGAAATATTCTTGTCACAACCAATATTACTTGAATTAGAGGCACCGCTAAAAATTTGCGGTAAGTACTTAATGTAGCTGATCACTGTCATCACTTTCCTTTGCGAACCCTCTACTTTCGAAATTATAAAACAGTTTAGTGCATAAGTATTTATTAACGTATTAATAGTTTTTTCTTATTATCGAAAGTTGAAGGTAAGGTAACAGTAACAATAGTTACCCTCGAAAAACAGAGTTTGTAATTTGACTAATGAAATTTAACCTCTTCGTTCCATTCATAAACTGTAATGACGTTCTTTGGGATTGCAGCGGGAAAAAGAACTACATTGTGCAGAAAGTATTGTATTCAGGTCAAAACGTTTACTTTAACTATCCATTGTAATCCTATGCATATTTTTCGTATTTAATATGGTTTTTATTAAAATACTTCTCACAATTTTGATACGAGAGCAAATATCCAACACGCCCAATACAATAAATAGATAACACATTTATTGGTATCTCACTTAATTAAATCATTACATATGATGACAGTACAGTTAACCAATGTAATGATGGCTAAATTCTATAAGTTAACTCATTAGTAAGAGGCTACTCCTAGAAGACTGCGAATGACCCAGGAGTAAACTAATGAGACAACCCCAACTAGTCATTCTTACCTGAATGCCTAATTGACCATCTTTAGGTCAAAATAAAGGAATGTAAATTAAAAAATACTTCAGAATTATTTAGTTAATTAATTTAATAATCATTTGAAATAGTAAGCTGTAATATTCATATTACAGCTTACAATTTCAAATGAAACTGCCTTATTCATAAACGCTATTAAAGTGTAAGCAAGGCTTCTGTGTTATTGTCGATGTTAGAGTTCAAAATAACACACAATCGCTGCTTTAAGATTTTGACGATGGTTGTTACAGTATTTACGGATGATTTTACCTTTTAACTGAACCAACCTCTATTAAACTTGACAAAAAGGTTACTTCTTGTTAAAGCACCTTTAAGTTAAATTGGTCACATCAATTTAACTGAAAGTGAAATCGTAAAATGAAAATGTAAAACTAAATATCAAGACAACAGTCACTTTTACAATGTGCGAGTGTAAACAATATGAAAACGCATGTTGTCCTACACAACTAACAATATTTACATAACACTTACTGTTGTAACATAAGTAATTTAATTTTCTTTCATTGTTGATTCTATTTTGCGGTAACAACATTGAAATATGTTTTAGTGTTAATAATATAATGCATTCTTAAGAAAATAAGCCTGTTTAAATTGACTACAGGGGTGATGTAGTGGTTAAGCAGTTCACCTTGCCATTTTCTACGGTTCAAACCCCTTCAGGACATCACTCTGTGTGATCGACAAATTATTGTTCTAAGTCTGGGTGTACTTTGTCTGTCTCAATGTGAAGTTCCTTTCAACGACATTTATTATGATAGTGGTAGTAGTCTTTTTAATATGAAACAGGTCAACTGAAGATAACAACCCTCAATAATAAAAACTAGAGAATGTGGTTGTACATCGCTGCTTTGTGCTTGAAGAAGTTTGTAGAGTTCCAGGAACATTTGTAGAAAAATAAGTATAATTGTTAGGTGAGAAACTTAGACTTCCTACATGAGTCATAATGTGTTATAGTTTATTCATGCCATATTATTGGTACTTCAGATTTCAATCTATAATGTTCTCTTAGCTTATTTCTGGCCACAGCACCCAGTCTCAACGGAGACTAGCCAACTACCCAGAAGATATTATAGTGCATAAGTGTGGTGCACACACTAATACCGGTGCACTATCTATTCCCTCACTCTCATTGGGACGCCGATGGGACGGCTAACTGACACGTTCGGAGAGAGATCAGGCATGGACTAACAGCTTCCAACAAATTTTACAAATTCTGAGATATTATTAAGTATTTCTGTAATCAGAAAAACTCCATAGCACTTTTGGCCTGACCTGAGATTCGAACCTGAGACCTCATAATCGGCAGTCGCATAGATCAACAACTAGACCAATGAGGCAGGTCAATCTATACTAGTATTATAAATGTGGCAATAACTCTGTCTATTACACTTTCACACCTAAACTGCTGAACCAATTTTAATCTAATTTATTCGACTGATATATCTAATTGATAGGAAGAGGGTATTGTAGGAGAACAGTTAGTAAAGAAAAGCTAAGGCTACTTTTTACCAATGATAATACTTACATACACACTAACGGAGCCACATGCTAGAGAAAAAAAGTCATTAAATGTTAAAGTTTATGATGATATCAAGCCTCTATTGATTAAAATACAATACATATGCCATTTATAAATGATGATGAAAACATTGCAAGCGTGACTCAGAAATTATTCATATCCCTTTGTCTTTATCTTGTATGTGAGCTTATCATGGCATTAATTTTCTAATCAGTCGTTTGCCGTACATACACAATTTTCTAACTTCAAATATAGAAAATATATCATACTAGATTATTGAACATATATTTTGCTTTATCTTTACATTTAAGGGCCCCCACACATAACTGCGATGCGACGCGTCGTAAAGTTCTTGCGGTGCATTCGTGCGAGCTCGCAGAATTTGCGATGCGTTGCGAATTATCAGTTATGTGTAAGAGCCTTTAGAAGTAGTAAACTAAAAGCTAAACTCTCTGTGAATGCAACAACAACAATATCAGCCGTAATTAGAATTTTATTGTTATAATAATACCCTCAGACATCTCACATAACGACCATCCGGTTCCAAAGGAGGGAGACCCTGTATTATAGTAACCAAACTACTGATGAACATACTTATATTATATTTTTAAATATGTACATAACTTAAAAAAAATATACACCATAATCACTTGTCCTGGGTGGGAATCAAACCCATGACATCTTGCTTAGCAGTCAGGATCGCTAACTACTATGCCAAGAGGCCAGTCATATACAAAAGTAAAAGGTCTAGTTGAAGTTTACATGTCTTTAAACATTGTTTTATCTAGGTAATCTATACATCTATACAAATAAATAAAATTGGAGTGTCTGTTTGTAATATTAAAATAACCGCTTTTTACTTAATGCATATGTATGTATACACGATACATATACCAAAAATGTAGTTAAAAAATTTTTGTCTGTCTGTTTGTTCCGGGTAATCTCTGGAACGACTGGACGGATTTTGACGGGACTTTCACTGGCAGATAGCTGATGAGCCGGGGAGTAACTTAGGCTACTTTTTTTAGACTAACTTTGTCCCGCGGCGTCACTCGCGGTACAACAACAACCGCGGGTAACACCGCGGGGTTCAGCTAGTTGGGAATAAAATGTATTATGGTAATAGATATGACCGTTAAACATTTGATTGTAGTGGTTTCATTCCTGCTCTGTACAAATATATGAATGTCTAACTCTAATCTATACTAATATATAAAGCTGAAGAGTTTGTTTGTTTGTTTGAACATGCTAATCTCTGGAACCGCTGGTCCGATTGGAAAAATTCTTTAAGTTTTGGATAGTACATTTATCGAGGAAGGCTATATATCATCACGCTAGGACTAATAAGAGCGGAGCACCGATGAAAAATGTTTCAAAAACGGGGGAAAATTATCACGCTACGGGCAATAGGAGACGCAAACGAGGTTTCGTCGGTCTGCTAGTGCAAATATATGAGACTGCATGAATGGGTATAGTGATTTCTACTGTATGATATGTTGTGATCTACTAATTCTTGTCTTAAGTTCAACACGAAACGTTTGCCGTCGAAACGTTAAGAAGAAGAATTGTTATTTTCAGGGTGATCTTTGTATTCATTTCAATGTATGTTAGTAAAGTCCCAAACTACACGGGTATATTCCTAATACAAAAGTTGTCTTTTAACAAGTACAATTTTAACAAAAATAAAACCGCCTTCAAGGTTTGACTCGATTTCTGTTCGATGCCATGATCAGATGTTAATGTCCTTATCATGGTACCACCGTCGGGACATCTCCTTTCCATTAAAAAAATAATCATCAAAATCGGTTCAATAAACGACGAAGTTATCCGCGAACAAACATAAAAAATATATATATATACGGTCGAATTGAGAAACCTCCACCTTTTTTTGAAGTCAGTTAAAAAGGAAAATAATAATTTCACACTTGACTAAGCCCCTTGTTTATATTTTTGTTTATAATAATAAATAAATAAGTCATCACTACAGTTGATACTACTGTAAATAATTATTAGTCAAATAATTTAATGAGAATTTAAACATAAACTGGCAGGTTAGTAGGTAGGTAACAGTTATGAATGAATACAGAAATGAAAGTTAATTTCAATTATAAACAAGATTAAACAGTAATTTGAATAAAATGCTTGAACATTTGTATTGTGACATTTTCTTCAATTAAATGAAATGTTAGACTTAGACCACTGACATTTTGTGTAAATAAACACATGTGTCATTGTTTATTTCGTGTCAAACTTTCATTGTTTGCAAGTTAAATTTGATTTCCTACTGTATATTGCTCATTATATTTCTTAGCTTTTTTCTCCAATTTCTTTACGCTATCAGTCCTTCAACCTATCACCAAAAGCAGATATTCTGTCATCAGAGGTCATCCAGAATTGACCAAGACCTAGTAGAGAGAATTTAACTGAACGTAATAGCACAATTTTTGTAAATTTTCCTTGTGTGAGCTCTTCAAAATTACATACAGTATAGTCCAATTTTAAGCTTGCACACGTCACAACGCTTTTGTACTTAGATAAGGAGAAATTCTAATTCATATTGGTGGAGTAATTGATAATGATTACAAAGAGCGTACAATACAATGTTGGACGATTCATCCACATCCCAGAGAACCAATTTATAGCACCATTGATGCCCACGCTTTTGCAACACGTGTTGCAATAGACATCATACATTTATGCCAACGTTTCATTCGGGAACTACCCACAGTTACGTCATTTTCTAACGCACACATACGTAGTTCCTCGTTCTGTAATTAAACATTTCTGAACGATATAATATTCATTCAAGTCCATAGGTTAACACCTTAGTCAAATCTGTGAAAAAGGTACTAAAAACTAACTTGTGACGTCACTGATTTAGACTACTCAATTGAGCAATATATTTGAATGTTTTTTTTTTATGTTTGACCCTGCCATGTTGACTCTACTCTGCCTGATGGAAAGCATAAGCAGAATCCAAGAGTGATGGTCACCATACAATGCAACAATGCAGCATGGCGGGCTAGTGATGCTTTCGCATCATTGGGCCTCCGGTCTCGCACTCACCAACGAAACACGACAGCATGATCGCTGTCATTTTACGTTGATTTTCTGTGCGAGGGTAGTACCGCCCCGATCGAGCCGGCCCGTTCGTGCTGAAATCAGCGTGACTCTACTACCTCTAATTTTCATTTGAATGTTTTCTCAGCTTTCTGCTTTATAGATTAATATTTGTAAAAATGAAAAGCTGTGATAATTACATTTCTCGAGATGTTTTGTAATATTCGTTTTAATGAAGGAGACATTGATATTTATTTACGATACAGTCAACTACCCTATTAAAAAGAGGTTTTGGTTGTCGCCAACATGTAGATAATAAAATTATTTATGTTACAAATTCAGTTGGAGATTACTCTTTGGAGAAGTGTTCATCGATTTCTGGCGAAAAGATTGGTGGAAGACCAATTTCTTCATTGTTTGATAAAACGCGATTCAATTCATACTAAATTACAATTGATATAGTGATAGAGTTATCCAAGTCGGTTTTGGGTGAGATAAGCAGATGATCCTTGCGAAGTTTGTCTAAACAATAGGAAACAAGCCTGCCTGTTAGTTATTGCTAAACTATGAATGACGTAATTAGACGAACAGTTCTGTGATAAGTTTGAACAGACTAAGTTCCATTTAACTGTGATTATATTATTAATATAACAACGCTTGCAAAGAATATATTTAGTGTACTTTACAAACACATAAGAATCGAACAGTACACAACAGAGTACACTCAAACTCAGGACAACAATTTGTGGATCATACAGTGTTGACCCACGCAACCTCGTTTGTGTCTCCTATGGCCCGTAGCGTGATAATTTTCCCTCGTTTTTGTAACATTCTTCATTGGTGCTCCGCTACTGTAGGTCTTAGCGTGATGATATATATCCTATAGCCTTCCTCTATAAATGGGCTATCTAACACTGAAAGAATTTTTCAAATCGGACCGGTTGTTCCCGAGATTAGCGCGTTCAAACAAACTCTTCAGCTTTATATATTAATATAGATTTATATTATTTACATCGCCATTAATAAATCTCATTTTCCCTTGTAGGTGACATCCATGGTCAGTATTACGACTTACTAAGGCTGTTCGAGTACGGGGGTTTCCCGCCAGAGTCGAATTACTTGTTCCTTGGCGACTACGTGGACCGTGGCAAACAATCGCTGGAGACGATATGCATGCTGCTCGCCTACAAAATCAAATACCCCGAGAACTTCTTCCTTTTACGTGGCAACCATGAATGTGCTAGCATTAATAGGATTTATGGGTAAGTGGACTTGATTTTTTTTAAACCGACTTCAAATAAGAAGGAGGTTCTTAATTCGACTGTATTTTTACCCGACTGCGAAAGAAGGAGGGTAATGTTTTTTCGAGTGTATGCATGTATGTGAATTTCTTTGGCACGCCCTAGAGCCTAAATGGCTTGTCGTATTTTTATGTGAGTGGTGTCAATAGATTCGTCTTAGTTGTGAGAATGACACTGGGTACATCAAAATGGCGCCAAAAATATATGTTTTCAAAATACATCGAGTGTGGTATCAAAATAAGATTTTTAACGGTGATTACGAATACACATAACTTATATGTTTTATTTTAAAAAAAAAACTGAAAATAATAAAGATGACAGATATTGGGGCAGTCGGATTTTTGATGTATATATTTTTTTTATGTTTGTTACCTCGGGACTTTCGATTGTGTGAATCGATTTTGATGATGTTTGTTTTATTTGAAAGCTGGTGCTTCCCGTGAGGTCTCATTTCATTTTGATCCAGTTTTTTTGTTATTTTTTTTTATTATGTTTGAACGAGTTTATAGATATGACGCTATTGTTTTCTACTTATTTCATCAATCACAGGATTGACATACAACTGTGCAGCCTCATAGCTGATCACACTATCCTGTTTTACAAGGACAGCAGGGTAGTCTGCCGTACCAATAAAAAAAGAAATCAGTTAAAACCCAAACGGCAAAAAAAAAGTGAAACTGGCTGAAAAATAAATAAATATGGTGATTAAACGATTACCTCATCATTCATGATTCATTGTTTTGTATTGTCTTTGATATTTAAACAATCTTATTACGTAGTACACCACTCTACTATATCCATAGAAAATTTATTCGTTTAAAAAAAAAAACAAACGCACACAAACCGAATGTAAAAACACAAATATACACACAGTCCTGTTCGTAATAAACTATTAATTTTGAACTTGCTAAAATGTTAATTTGGAAATGGAATTTGTTAATTTCATAGTTGTCAATTTAAATAACTGGGTACTTCATAAACTTCGTTTTCTATGCTAATACATTCATTTGAATATGTATGATTGTAAATTTCTAACTGCCTCGTTGGTCTAGTGGTTAGCTTAAGCGACTGCTGATCAGGAGGTCTCGGGTCGGACAGCTGTTGCGTTTTTCTTAAAAAAATCTTAATAGCAGCCCGGAGTATGGAAGATAGCAGTTGTTCCCGCCAGTACCTCTGAGAGCACGTTAAGCCGTCGGTCTCGTTTGTCATGAACATCTATGGCAATCGTTATTGGGAAGTCAGTGCCCTCAAATATACTGACAACTGGTTCAATTTTCGAATTCAGTTCACCCTCAGGGTTGCGGAGGTCCGATGCCAGTCGCTCCGTGTAAAAACTGATATTTAGGTAAAACCGGTTGAACTAGTAGCCGACCCCAAATCTTGGGAATAATAAAGGCTAGGAAGAGGATGATGTTTGAAAATTTCTTGGCTCGTCTGGTGGAGTGTATATTACTATTTAAATTAATAACTTTATCGTTCTCAAAATTGAATAGATTTTATGCGTTCGGAAAGAATGATAAACTCAAATTATGAATAAATTTTGTATATGTAGTAAAAGAAAGTTAGCTATACAATAATAATAGATTCTGCAATGATAAAATAAATATCTGAACACTAAGAAACTAGTACTTTCCGTATTATTAAACGTAGGTATTCTCGTACAAGTTACACTGTGATTTTAATACGGTATTAATAATACCGTTAGCTCGGATGGCGGGAGTTTTTTTGGCACATCAAAGAGATGGCTCGTGATTTAATTTATCAAATGGTCACACTGGCGGTTTGACGCGCCGTGAGAGCGACATTTACTAAAATATGGATACATGTTCCACAAAACTAGTGTCAGCGTGGGATGTAGACAGTTCACACCATATTTTAATTAGATATTAACAACTAGACGTATGCTTGTACTTATCATGTTTTAATGTTAAAACTTAACTTAATTTACAAAAGTATAAAATGAAATCGCTTTCGGTGTCAGTTCGCTAACATCTTTTAATTTACTCGACTTTTTTTAATGCAGTTTTCAACAATAAATAGTTATTCAAGAGAGCGATTTATATATGTAATACATACATGCACATTATAGTAGAGTAAATTCGAGAATGTCAGACTTCAGGGTTGCTAGTGAAATATAAAATTTACAATTCCGAGTTCGATTGATCATTCAACGCGCAAATTGATAAGTCGAAATCAGATGTCACAATCATTAAATTGTTTACAAAATACGAAAATTAAAGAAACATCAAATTGTCAAAAATATCGAGTAGTTATAATTTACACTGATCTTATAAGCTTATGTAGGTATACAAACCAATGTTCGTTTGGTTACATTTTGCAGTCTGTAATGTCATCATGATCTTTCTTTCGTCTTTGCCGAAGTTCACCCAAAAATATTAAAAAAATATACAAACATTACCTAGATCAAATAAATTAATATTTGCATGTAACTTGCATATTTCCGTCACTAGCATTATTATTAATAATGTTATGAGTTTCCTTATTATTATTAATATTACGAGTTTCCTTAAGGAAAAACAAATACTACTGAACAATAGTCTGGGATTGTTGCTTACTGCAGTTTATTGTAATTTTACCCATGGGATTTTGTATTCTTAACCCGTCACCATACGAACAGGTTAGCTTTGGCTTTCACTAATACATGAATCTAATAGACAGTAAAACATTATTTTTATTCTCCACTAGCTGACGCGGCGATCTTCGTACCGCTACATTCTTTTTATATATTTTCTACATTTCTAAATATTCTATAAATACTGCTCCCTCTACTGGATAATCTAGAAATATGAATACGGCTCCATCTATCTGTGCAACTTAGATGCCAAACAGCCATCTATTAGGATTTTATAGAACCAACCGATAAATGCACACTAAAATCGTATAATAAACAATATTGAGATCAATAATTTAGTCTACAGATTTATTTATAAACTAGCTGAACCCCGCGGTGTTACCCGCGGTTATTGTTGTACCGCGAGTAACGCCGCGCGACAAAGTTAGTCAAAAAAAAGTAGCCTAAGTTACTCCTCGGATCATCAGCTACCTGCCAGTGAAAGTCCCGTCAAAATCCGTCCAGCCGTTCCAGAGATTATCCGGAACAAACAGACAGACAGACAAAAAATTTTTTAACTACATTTTTCGTATATGTACCGTGTATACATACATATGCATTTAGTAAAAAGCGGTTATTTTAATATTACAAACAGACACTCCAATTTTATTTATTTGTATAGATAAATAGATCACGGAACCATATTTAAAGTACCTACTTACTTTCTAGCAAAAAAAGAACTAATGAAATCGGACTATGAGTTATTGAATTACAACTAAGTACATATTTTGACTTTCATCCTCTGTCTACACGAAACCGTGCTGAATTTCGGGATAAAAAGTATCCTATGTCCTAACTTCGTAGTATGAACTCAAATCATGCCAAGTTTCATTTGAATCCATTCAGTAGTTTCGGCGTGATGCACGTCCAAGATACAGACAGACAGGCAAATGAAAAAATTACAGTTTTGGCTTTAGTATCGTTTATAGAGAGCCCTCCAAAAGAATTTTCCAAATATCTTTAATGTACAGAATTGGACTTACTTTTTTATTATAAGTATAGACTAGCTGACCCACGCAACTTCGTTTACGTCTCTTATTGCCCGTAGCGTGATAATTTTCCCCCGTTTTTGAAACATTTTTCATTGGTGCTCTGCTCCTATTGGTCTTAGCGTGATGATATATAGCCTATAGCCTTCCTCGATAAATGGGCTATCTAA
The DNA here is from genome assembly GCA_905220595.1 of Spilosoma lubricipeda. Classification (NCBI taxonomy): domain Eukaryota; kingdom Metazoa; phylum Arthropoda; class Insecta; order Lepidoptera; family Erebidae; genus Spilosoma; species Spilosoma lubricipeda. The sequence goes on along the minus strand of HG992293.1, from coordinate 15,323,518 downwards.
CACTGAAAGAATTTTTAAAATCGGACCAGCGGTTCCTGAGATTAGCGTGTTCAAACAAACACAAACTCTTCAGCTTTATATATTAGTATAGATAAAAGGTTCTGGATATCGCTTCACTCGTTACAAAGATATATTGTGCGAATTTGACGATTCACAGTCGTAAGCCACTGACTAATCGAAACTGTTTGATATGGTGCCAACGGCCGCATTCTAAGACCACACTGTAGTAGGCAGAGATCATTCCCACAACTTGAAACTAGAATGGTCTCAAATAGTGTGGTTTATGGTTCTAAATGTGTCTTATAGTTATAACATAATCCAGTTAGCATGGTAAACATGTATTTTCATTTTGAATCACAACACCAACAGAACAATAAAAGAAGGCATTTCAAAACGCGAATATAAACGTATTCAATGTGTCTACGCACCAATCAACACACGTGTAAATGACGTGATGTGTGTTCCGCCAATGAGACGCGTTGGGACTGAGTGTCCATTTTTATAAGTTAATTTGTTATGTACCGCCCCTTTTTTAAACTTACTGTCTAACAGCCGCACTTGAAACATGTTTGCAATGTACTTTTGTATTTTAAATTAATTATACGAGTTCACGATACAAAGTCTTAAGTCTATTTTTCACCTACGCACCCAACGCAACAAGCTATCGAACGAACATAAGGTCCTTTGCAAGCCGGATATACCAACGCAAGTGGGCTGCCGACCTGTGGACTTATTAACGTGGACAAACTTGGCGCTTATGCAGCTGGTAGCATACATTTGCTTTACCTAACGCTTGATTAGCTGGAACTTGAAGAGGTGGCTTACATCATATCATTGCGCATCATCATCATCATACGGTACGGCCATCCATCTTACTTTCCTTCCATAACCATAGCTGTATGCCTTCCAATTCTGTGTGTGTCTAACCAATATTTCATTACAAGTTACCTGTGCAGTACCTATCAGTGTGTCCGGTGTGAGACATCATAAACGTGAGTGAACTTGCTTTATTAGTACAACATGACCACATTAGAGTCAACTGATACGAGTAGGGCCAGATCGCCGGTCAAATTAATGGCTCCAGGCGACGAAGCCATGTATAATAATCTTATTCGAAAACGCGGTATAACAAAGGGTAGATTAACTAGATTCAGTAATTATATATGTAGTTTAAAAAGTGCTAGTGTATTGTCTCCCATCGAGAAGGTAGATTTAAAATTACGCATTAAAACAGCTGGTAGCATTTTTCAGGAGTTTAACGACCTTCAAACGAAAATAGAGGAATTAGTTTCTAAAAATGATCTTGAGGAGCAATTAGATCAACGCGATCAATTTGAAAGCACATATTACAGTATAGTAGCTCAGGCGGAGTGTTTAATGAATGATTCGGAGGTTGTCGAAAGTTCTAGTAGTCATAGTTCTAGAATCGACTCAGTGAAATTACCAACAATTACGCTCCCTACATTTGACGGCTCATGTGAACACTGGCTTGAATACCGAGATACCTACATGTCACTAATTCATGAATCTCAGCATCTCTCAAATATACAAAAATTTCATTATCTTAAATCATCATTAAAAGGAAGTGCCGCCTTAGTGATAGAACAACTAGAATTCTCCTCAAACAATTATAACATTGCGTTAGAATTGCTTCAGAACAGATATAACAACAATAATTTATTAATACATAATCACGTTAAAGCACTATTCAATATTCAAAAGGTAACAAAAGAATCTCCTATCTTATTACGAAAATTAATAGATTCTATTTTGAAAAATTTACGTGCCTTAAAATTACTAGGAGAACCAACGGAGTCGTGGGATACCCTTATTAATTTTATTATTGTCACTAAACTAGACGATATTACAGAGCGAGAATGGGAACAGCACAAAAATATACAATTTAAAAATAGTAACGATTTGAATAACAAGGCTAAAGTGGATGATTTGCTTGATTTTATAAAATCGCGAGCGGATATGTTAGACACATTAAGTTTAAATCACTACGGTTCAGCTCATAAACACAATAATAAAGTACATTGCAACATTTCAACCAATAAGTTTGATCGGCACTTATCACGAAATAGGCAGTGTTTAATGTGCAAGTCTAATCATTCGCTTTATTCATGTGAACAATTTTTAAGCGCGTCGACTAACAAAAAACTTGAGTTCGTACACAATAACAAATTATGCGAAAATTGTTTACGATCGGGTCATACGCCAAAAGAGTGTAGGTTCGGAACTTGCAGATTGTGTAACAAAAAACACAACTCTTTACTACATACGAACAATAACACAACTAATGAAAGTATTACGGGCCTTATCACAAATGTGAGCAACCGAGAAACCGGTTTGAGCGCAAAGATGCACTCGCCTCAGGCAGCCGTTAGCGCCGAGTATACAAACGTACCTATAGATTTGACTGTTGTCAATAACATTCAAACATCTGAGCGCAGTACATTCTCGCATTCTACTTTGTTGTCTACGGCGTTAGTTGAGATAGCGGACCGGTTTAAGGGATTTCACGTAGCACGTGCGCTCCTCGATAACGGTAGTCAACGCTGTTTGATTACGGATTCGTTATGTAAAAAACTACACCTTCCATTAATACAGTCCACTCACGAAATAAAAGGCGTTGGTAGTTCTGCGATTCAATCAACAAACAATTGCGATGTAACTATTCGGTCGCGATACAATAATTATAATAAGCGCATTAAGTGTATAGTATTACCGAATATTACATCTGAACTACCGACTATGCCATTAAATCGCGATCAATTTGTGATTTCGAATGAATATCAATTGGCGGATCCTTCATATTATGAAACGCAACCCATTGATATATTATTAGGCGCAGACATATTTTGGGATTTACTCAGAAAGGACAAAGTGCGTTTGCGCAATGGACCTTTCTTATTAGATACGAAGTTGGGGTGGGTAATTTCGGGGCCTATCCACCATGAGGCGCGTAAGGATAGCAGCATTATCCACTGCAATTTTACTCAGTTCATAGATGCACAACTACGTCGGTTTTGGGAACTCGAAGAAATTCCTAAAATTCATGACTCACGCACGGAAGAGGAGAAGGCCTGCGAAAAACATTTCTTAGAAAATACAAAGCGCGATTCTAACGGACGGTTTATTGTAGGTATACCTTTTAAGGAATCTCCTCGAGTTTTAGGGACCAGTCGGGAACAGGCTGAACGTCGTTTTTACGCATTAGAAAAACGATTACAACGCGACGCTATATACAAACAGCTTTATTGTGAATTTATGCGCGAATATTGTGCCTTAGGCCACATGTCTCGAGTACACACACACTCAAATCCTCATTATTTTATGCCGCATCATGGTGTGTACCGCGAGCACAGTACAACCACAAAACTGCGTGTGGTTTTTGATGCAAGTGCCGCCACAACGACTGGTAAGTCGTGTAACGACATCCAGCTTGTCGGACCGCCCATACAAGGGGATCTATTTTCCATACTCTTACGCTTCAGGCAGTATAGGTATATAGCATGTGGTGATGTCGAAAAAATGTATCGACAAGCCCTAATCAGCCCTGACCTTCGAGATCTACAACTGATACTTTGGCGCGAAGATCCTTCTCAACCCCTCGGTGTCTATCAACTTAATACCGTCACCTACGGAACAGCGTCAGCACCATTCTTAGCAGTTAGGTGTATTCGACAGCTCGCTGATGAGTGTGACGATGTTGAGGTTAGCCAATCTATATGTGAGGATATGTATGTCGATGATTATATAGCGGGTCGGGACAATAAAAACGATTTATTGCAATTATGTACCAGGGTCTCCAACGTCCTGCAGGGCGGGTGTTTCCCGTTACGAAAATGGACATTCAACTTTAAATGCGATAGATCACAAACTTCACTAGATATTTCAAAATCGTTGTCACTTACAGAATGCGCTCATAGTAAAACATTAGGTTTAAATTGGTACAATTCAACAGATGAATTATATTTCACCACTCAATTAGTTATGAACAGTGACCAAACAATCACGAAACGACTTATATTGTCGTCGGTTTCACAAATATATGACCCATTAGGATTACTGAGTCCCTTCATAATGATTATTAAAATTATTTTACAAAAGTTATGGTTGTTAAAATTAGGATGGGATGATGAAGTATCACAAGAGGTTATTAAAATTTGGCGTAAGTTCGTTAATGACTTAGTGTTTCTACATACTTTGCGTGTAGAACGACACGTTATACCAAATAACCCAATTTATTTAGAAATGCATATATTTACTGACGCCTCGCAGACAGCGTATGGCGGTTGTGTTTATGTGCGCGCGGTGAGTGATAATGGAACTATATCGGTTAGGTTGCTATGTTCGAAGGGCAAGGTGGCACCACTTAAACCTGTAAGCATACCCCGACTGGAGCTGTGTGGTGCATTATTAGGCGCTAAACTATTTCACAAAGTTCATGAGTCGCTGCGTTGTAAATTTAAATCGGTAACCTTTTGGACGGACTCGACAATTGTCTTAGGATGGTTGCGAATGGCACCTAGTCTATTACAAACTTTTGTTCAAAATCGTGTCGTCGAAATACAGGAATTAACTCAAGGTTTATCATGGCGTCATGTCAAGGGTAAAGACAATCCGGCTGACTTAGTTTCGCGGGGTGTCAGCTTGGATAACTTAATCTCCTGTGATGCGTGGTGGCAGGGACCACTTTTTCTTCGCGATATCGAGTTTAACAGTAACGCTTTCGTGACGTCGGAACCAAATCTCCAACATGATGAGTTACCCGAATTAAAACCAGTAAAAATACATACTTTCATGTGTAATAATAACAATTCTTCAGATAATGTGCTATTTCCATTTCATAGATTTTCTCAATTCCGCCGTATGATACGTGCATGCGCATACCTACTACGTTTTATTTATAATACGCGCAACAAAACTAACAGGCGTAGTGGAATTCTCACTGTGGAGGAATTGAGACAATCACAGTTAGTTTTAGTCAAATACAGTCAATTAGAATCATTTCCGAATGAACATAAGATATTAAGTAATAATGGCTGCTTAAACAACAAAACCTATTTGTCAAAACTTAATTTATTCATTGACGAAGATGACGTCATTCGTGTGGGTGGCCGCATATGTAACTCTGTGTGTTTTCCATTTGACAAAAAACATCCTATATTACTCTCCAGTAAACATTTGTTTACCACTTTATTATTTCGCTTTCATCATAAAAAAATGTTACATGTGGGACCCCAGACACTTCTTTTTAATTTAAGAGAAACATGGTGGCCACTTAGAGGTAGAAATCTAGCACGAAAAACAGTTCATGAATGCGTTACTTGTACTCGCTTTAAGGGTAAAACATTTACCCCACTCATGGGTAACTTACCCGTGGAAAGAATCACTGCTAATTTTCCTTTCTATAACTGTGGCATCGACTACGCCGGCCCCGTGTACATAATGAGCCGCAGAGGTAGGGGGGCTAAGACGTTTAAGGCCTATATTTGTTTATTTATATGTTTTGCTACACGCGCTGTACATTTGGAATTGGTGTCCGATTTAACTTCCGAAGCTTATTTATTAGCACTTAAGCGTTTCATATCACGTCGTGGAAAACCACAACAGGTATTTTCCGACAACGGAAAGAATTTTGTAGGCTTAAAGAATGATTTTGAAAAATTCTTGAAATCATGTTCTTTAGATATCGTAGAATACGCTAACAGTGAAGATATTCAGTTTAAATTCATTCCGCCGTACGCCCCTCATTTTGGTGGTTTATGGGAGGCTGGCGTTAAATCTTCTAAGCACTGCCTCATGAGGGTTATAGGTAATGCACATCTGACCTACGAAGAGTTCAATACAGTACTCACACAAGTTGAAGGTATACTTAACTCTCGTCCCTTAACACCCATGTCCACTGATCCAAATGATCTCCTTCCATTAAGTCCTGCTCACTTCCTCATAGGCCGTCCGATTACTTCTCCATTATGTGCTCACCCAAAAATAGCTGAAGATGACATGCGCAGACTTCCTCGCTATCAACGAGTTGAACAGATTCGGCAACATTTTTGGAAGAGGTGGAGCACAGAATTTATATCGGAAATGCAAATTCGAAGTAAATGGAATCACAAAGGCAGGGACTTACAGCAAGACACACTGGTCATCATCAAAGAGGATTGCACGCCACCGCTAAAGTGGCAACTTGGACGCGTTGTGGCGACTTATCCAGGCAAAGATGGTGTTTCGAGGGTGGCAGATGTACGCACAGAGAAGGGCATTGTGAGGCGAGCATTCTCAAGACTCTGTCCATTGTTCCCGTTGGAAGCTGCTTCTTCCAAGGCCGGGGGCATGTCTACGCACCAATCAACACACGTGTAAATGACGTGATGTGTGTTCCGCCAATGAGACGCGTTGGGACTGAGTGTCCATTTTTATAAGTTAATTTGTTATGTACCGCCCCTTTTTTAAACTTACTGTCTAACAGCCGCACTTGAAACATGTTTGCAATGTACTTTTGTATTTTAAATTAATTATACGAGTTCACGATACAAAGTCTTAAGTCTATTTTTCACCTACGCACCCAACGCAACAAGCTATCGAACGAACACAATGTACTCTTAGCGAAGAATCCAATCTTAAAAAAAACTTTCGTTACGCCTAAAAAGTATTTACATAACAACGTAATGAGTCGCAAAAAACGAAAATACTTATGTAACACGCAAACCAACCGACACGTGTTTCATTAATGTTGCCATTATAAAAAAGATATTCCTGATAATTTTCCGGCGTCTTCACACTAGAATGTAATGAAATCGTATTGAAGTCAAGTGTTTTATTGCTGGATCATTGTCGCTTAGACTGACGGGATATTCATTAACTCTGCTTCCTAATAGCGTTTTTGGATGATTAATATCCAATATACTTCGAACTAGTTGTTGCCCGCGGCTCCGCCCGCGTATATGTCGGTTATCGCGGCAAATAGTAGCCTATGTGTTATTCTGATGTATAAGCTATATTACTGTAAAGTTTCATCCAAATCCGTTCAGTAGCTTGTGCGTGAAAGAGTGACAATCATCCATCCATACTTACAAACTTTCGCGTTTACAATATTAGTATATATTCTATAATTCTTTGTTGTCTATCGATAAATCGTTCAGGCAAATATGCAATCCATTGCTTAACGTAGTCTACTTTTTTCTGGGGCCTTCTTATTCTTCATTTAATTTGCGAAATAGGCAAAGGCAATTATAATTCTGCCTAAGTTTGTGTATTCAAAATGAGTTTCTTAAAACCACATGTGCTGTCCTTTGTTCTACGGGGTTTTCTGCAATTAAAACCACGTTTGAAAATAAATTTGTCCTATTTTGCTTTCTATAATTTTCTTCTTTCATAACGAGATCGTATTTTAATTTATTTTGATTGAAATCTTAGCTCAGTAATTGGTCCTTGTAGCTGTATAACATCTTGCTACAGTCGCTATGAGGATATATTAAAGTGCTTGGAGATTTTACGCAATTTTATAATCATTTGCATTTTGTTCTGTCTTTTTGCTGATTATTGTTTTCCCTGATTGTCTTGCTGAATTTACTCATTTGTATTCTCAAGATTTTAATATTTATTCTTTAGGGAGTTTTCTGGATCATTACTTCGTAATAAAATGTAATTAATACCTACAACGAGTACTTGATTTTAAAAATTTTGTTACTTTTTGAATCTGGTACCGTAAAGATCATAAAACTCTAAATTTAAGTGTATTTCTACGTTTATATTTACTAATTTAGTTTTATTCTTGTCATAGCCGTGAAATTTACTTCTTAATTCTACTGTCATTGTAAAAAAATTGTCTAAATAACACACGTGTTAGCTGACGACAGACTTGATTAACGATTCAGGAACCGTGTTCTATAACTATACAAACTTTAGCTTCACCCCTTTTTTACTCATTTCATTTTAAACCAGTTGTTTACATTCAACCGACATGTATGACAATTGTATATCATGGGAGAGTGACCACGCTTTCGTCACGCATCGTCGTCCACCCAAACGTCCCATATAAGTACTTATGTTCCGTTTATGTTAAAGCTTTGTCTTAACGCATTCGTCTTGAAAAAGTTTCTTTTTAAGACACGGCAACAACATCGTCATGTGATGGCAAGTGATTACCTACCTTTGGATAAATAAATAAATAAATAAATATTTGGGACATCTAACACACAACGCCATCTAGTCCCAAACTAAGCAGAGCTTGTATTATGGGTACTAGACAACTGATATGAATACTTATATACTTTTTTTTTTGTAAATACATACATATTATACATAGAAAAGACCCAAACTCCGAAACAAATATTTGCAGGTCATACAAACATTTGTTCCGACCCGGGAATCGAACCCGAGACCTCAAGAACAGCAGTCGCGTATGCTACCACTGCGCCACCGAGGCAGTTGTTGGATACCTACTACTCTTGAGACACAAGTGCATTTCCGTCCCTTTGTTCCAATGACACAATATACTAATAGACCGACCCTCCCTTGGCCAATACTGTACACCAGAAACAGATAGAAAAGATCCGTTAAATCTAGATGGCGCTACAAAATAAGATATAAAAAACCGTTTAACAAAGTTTAACACTATTCTATTTATATGCTTAAATTCTAGGAACTATATTATTATTTTACGAATATAAATCTTGCTTTCTAATGCTTGCTTTAAAAAATTTTTTTTCAATTGCGTATGTACAAGTTATAACCTATTTTTAGGAGATGTCGTTACAATCGATTTAAATAAACTCGAAAATAATGACCTATTTACTACGCTAGATGTCACATTTATAAGTTATTGTTATGACATACAAAATACTAAATTCGCTGGATGCGCGATGATAGCGCCACCTAGTGGCTACAATTACGTCAGATTTTGATATGTCAAATGGTTGGTTGTCTTACGAAGAATAGGTAAACAAGTAACAAATAATTTCAATGAAACATCTTAAAGAGGCGTCCAGTAATTACGTTAGGCATTTTTGAGAATTTTTCGATCCCCCGTCCCGCCTTGGTGAGATATTCGTCAACCGTCCCGTCCCCGGCCCCTAAGCTCACGCGAGATTCTTCAAATTTATGTTTGGGCTGCAAACGTGTTGGATTATTGAAGTTGTTTTATTACTTTTATTGAAGACTAGCAAAGCAAAATCGAGTGCTACTTCGCTACTCTGCAGAGTTCGAACGAATACGACAAACATTATTGTGTCAAATTTGGCCATATTTTATTCTAGAAATAATTTTTCACACAATTACGTCATATTTGCCAAACAATCCCCCCTCCCCTTCCCACCTAAGTGAGATTTGTAAAGAGTTAATATATTTATATAGAATACCTTACGTAATTAATGGAAGCCCCCTAATTTAAATAAATTCTATTCGATCACGTATATGGTGTAGATAATAACGTTGAGCGATTTTATTGCCTGCCTGATAAGGCATAATCCATCAATTTTAGTTCATTAAATGTACTTTTAATAAAATGATCAAACTGAAAAGTATAATGTCTACTTCTAATACATATTTTAATTTGTACAACAGGTAATATTAAAATAACATTAAATCGGTCAGGAGATCGACAAACAAATATTATTTGTTATACACTTTAAAAATTTTTTTTTATGTTTGTGCCTGCTAAAATGTCTCTACACTGCCTGATGGAAAGCAAAAGCAGAATCCAAGAGTGGTGGTCACCATACTCATTGCAAATGCAGACAATGCAGAATGGTGACCCACACCATGGCGGCCTTGATATGCTTTTGCATCGTTGGGCCTCCGGTCTCGCACTCACCAACGACAACTCGAACGCTGTCATTTTACGTTGATCTTCTGTGCGAGAGTAGTACCGCCTCGGTCGAGCCGGCCCAAACGTGCTGAAATCAGCGTGGCTATATTACCTACATTTTTTTTCCAACAATTTTTTATCCTATTATTTAAATTACGACAAAAAATAAAATCTGATGACAGCGTTCTAAAATCTAAAGAGTTCAGAAAAGGTTTCTAGAGCACTGGCATTGATGCAGCTACGAACATCATGGTTACGAAGAAGATGAAAATAAATTTAGCTTGTCATTATTATACAAACATAAAGCTTATTTTTTCCTAAGGCGGCAAGGTGTAGTACTTGCCGTTCCAAACACAATCCGAAACTCCGAAAGTGGCAAGCAAAATCCTATTGTTTGCCAGGTTTTTGCCCTGATCTATTTAAAAAACTTGAGAGGTCTCAAGGGACACCAGGGTGGAACGAAGTTTCAGTTCGTACCTCAGTAGTCGATGCTTTAGTTGATTCGCTGTTGAAATAATAAAAGCAAAAAAAAAGTAGGCCAACCTCCAAAGACTGGGCGTGTCACCCAAACGAGGTAACCTACGCGGCCGCTGCTAAGGTGGGCTCAGCAGCCCAGCTGGCAGTTAGGGGGGCCAGGCCAGCAAAAATACCCGAGAAGGTCAACCAGGGGAAACGAAAGAGGAGTGCGAATGGGTCGCGGGTTACTAGAAATGAATCCTTTCTGCTGTATTGAGCCGATTCGCTGTGCCATTACTTGAGCATCGCAGCGTTGGATAAAGAGTGCAGTGGGAGAGTATCTCTCACTGCCAACCATGTTATGCTCCATAGTAGATAGCAACAGAGTTTTACCTTCTGCGAAGATAACATTGCACAGAAATAGGCGACGGAAAGGACCAAGTACGAAAATTTCTACTAGAACCCAATTTGCCGCCACCCGCTGAAACCAACCACCAAATCATGCCATTCCACCAATCTAATCAAGAAAAAAAATAGTTAAAATTACTAATTTAACTAATAATATTTAACTGATATTGAGATATTTTATAAACCGATATTTACAAAGATGTATTTTAACAAGCATATAGACTTTCTCAAATAGTAGTATTAATACATTATTTCTTTTTCTTAAAGTGCCAAGACTTATTTTCTCCATTTATATTACAGTAATGTAGTTTTTTCAAATCGTTTAATATGCCGCCCCCTAAAATGAGCCGCTCTAGGCTTCAGCCTACTGAGCTTTCATCACTGAATAATATGGATTTTTTCTACAAATTTTGATTATCTTAACACAATGAAGTGGCTATTGTAACATATCTTTAAAAGTTAGAGATAATTATGGTATCGCGGACTTTTTTGTGTACATTATTGTTCTCTATAAAATTCAAGGACAAATTTTCCTCTATTGTCAATAACAGATAATGTTTGAAGTTTTTTGTTTTTTATTTTAATATGCAAATTTGTATCATCAAAAGTTACAAGACTTACAACTTTTTATTATTTCATAGATTTTTATTTCCTTTTTGAATCCATTGAAGAAATAAAAAGTTTCATAGAAGCTCCAAACCCCTATTTTACCCCCTAAATAGAAATTCTAAATTTATTTTCTCAGTCCTTACTTAAGTCAATTGAAAACCCTACATAGAAAGTTATACGTGAAAATTTAAAAAGTTTCATACAAAAATTAATTTAAAAAAATTATTCATGTACCGTATTTACTAAGAAGCATTTATTACGAAGCTGTTTATTTGAAATTATAAATAGACATTTCAATTTTATTTGTTTGTGTGTATAGATGGCTCTTTGACGATTTAATAAAATATCACATAAATTAGTAATATAATTATTTGGAAAACGACATCTAGTGGTACATTTTGCATGACAATAAACTTGTCAGTTGACTGTCGGGTTCGTACTTTGACGTAGGTCGGAAAATATCACGAAAATATCCTTCAAATTCACGATTTGATGCACTTAGTGACATCTAGAGAACATTAAGCTTACTATCAATCCGCGTACAGGTCTCTCGTAGTGAAGGAAAAGTCTATAGTATATATTTCGTCAGTGCTTTGTTCCAGAATATCATCTTCATCTTCCTAGCCTTCATTATTCCCAAGATTATATGGGGTCGACTATCAGTTCAACCGGTTTAACTTGAATATCAGTTTTTCCACGTAGTGACTGGCGTCGGACCTCCGCAATCCTGAGGAAGAACTGAATTTGAAGTTGAACTAGTTGCCAGTATATTCGACGGCACTGACTGCCGAAATTACAGCTCCCATAGACAGTAATAGTCCCTCCCTTAAAATAATAATCACACAAATTTATAGAAATCTATTAAATCAAAACATACTAATAAAAAATGTGATGATCTGTGTGAGAGACTGGTTTTGTACTAGCTAGAAAGACCGAAAACCAGCTTCTCCTAACTCCAGACAAGTAGATACCTAGGTTCTTCAGAATTTAACATAGTGTAGTAATTCCGTTTTTTTTCCCGACATTTGAGATCAATAAACGATAGAGTTAATATAATCTAAAATGTGAGTTAGAACGTGTTTTGTGATGATCTCCTGACTGATTGCGGCCGCGAGCGAAGGCCAGTCACAACGGAGATTAACCAACAAAGCAGGAAGATATTATAGTGCACAAGTGTGTGCGCAAACACAGGCGCACCTTCTGTTCTCTCACTCTCATAATCTTATGGGACGGTTATCCGACACGACCTGGGAGAGATGAGGCGCAGGACCGACGGCTTTACGTGCTCTTCGAGGCCAAGATCCCAACTTCCAAACTCCGAGCTGTTATTAAACATTTCTATAATCAGAAAAACTCAATAACACTTTGGCCCGTCTCGGGGTTCGAACCCGAGACGTCACGATCAGCAGTCGCATACCCCAACCGCAAGACCAATGAAGTAGTGTATTGTATTGTGTGTGTAATATGTGTATGTGTGCGAGTACGTGCTAACCTTACGATACACAGCAAAAACGTTAATTAAGCATATCGTTTGCTTCTTGACCATTGACTGAGGTTACCGATGTCCAAACCCTTCCTGTTTCGACTCCAAGCTTTTATGAGAAGTTGCCAATTGGCGGTTTGTAATTATTTCTGTCTTAGTGCTATGAAATACAATATACTTGCTATTGGCCTGTCTTCCAACCGACATTACATCCTAGTGTGATTACGTGTTATTTGTAATCTAACGAAGACGACCGTTTCGTATTATGATGTCACTACCAGTTTCAAGTGGCTAAAAGAAAGCTTCGGGCCATCATTAATTCGTTTGTCGTTTCGAACGAACCAATAACCTGTAAGTGACTCAGTCCAACTTGCTACGGGGTCCAATGAACTTTTATTTGCGAAAAAAACTTTTTTTTTCTTTTGAAGATTGGTTTCGTTGACCGGTTACACATCAGATGAGCCAGCGTAAAAATAAAAACTTTTTGTAAAATGAACACATTGTATTAACGATTTGTTTTTAAAGAAAACTGCATTGATGCACAGTATTAGCCATCGTAAGTAATGAGTATAAAATCAAAGTTAGAAACAACGTATTTAGAAACAAAAAGCATCATTATTGTAATTAATAAAAAATAAAACAAAAAAACGACGCTAAAAAAGTATGAAACAAGTTTCAAAAGCCGTTGGCTTTGCCGTAGTCGGGTAATAAAGATCAAAAGCGCTTAAAATTAGTTAAAATCTAGAAATCAATTGCTGTTCGTTTGTCTCGCTGAAACTTGAGAACGGCTGGGCCGATTAGTAGCCCAGTCATATTAGGCTTTCACCTCGGAATGAAAGATAATAAGCTGCAAATTGGTATGAACCTTTGTTTTGTCATTCTAAATGTTGTCTCAAAAGTCACAATCGTTATCGTGTCCGCGTCTCAAGATATTCAAGGTCAAAGGTCACAAAAATCGGTTTTTCGCGAATATCTGGCTTCCTATCGGTTAAATGAGATTTGCATTTATTATAAAAGTTGTAGGCTATAAAATTCCCTACAACTTTTGTTTAAACTTTTTTTTCATACGACTTTTTGAAGGTAGAGCGCGAAGAGTGCACATCGTACAGTCATATACGGCCTAATGCAAGGTCAAGCGGAGTTATGGTTATCAGTACGTTATAAAGTCAATTATTTACTAGGAAATTATAATTATTAAACAATGCCTATTATTTATGTACTAACTATTAATTATTTATATTTAATTAAAGTAAGTAACTTGATTATTTATATATAATTATTCATATTTAACCATTTAAGTATAAAATATTATTAATTCTGGATTATATATTTTAGTTTTATTTTAAGTTAAAATGATAGTAAGAGTATATATTTTACACATATTTTTATTTATTATTAAATACGGCATAATATACATTTATCAAAATGTGAGTTCAAATATCAAAAGTATCTTTGTTGATTTTAATTGTAATGAAATTGGAAATGGAAGCTAATTATCTTCTTCTTCTTCGTCGTCTTCTTCTTCTTGTCGCTCAAAAATGTTCGATTCATTGTCATCATCCTCATTATCTGTCATGTTCATCTCCAAACCTTCCAGAATATCGGGATCATATGTATTTTCTTCATCGGGATTACTTGGATACAGTGAAGCGTTGAGGCAAGCTTGTCCGTTGCACTGGCCGCAAGCTAAAGAACATTGTAGCCCTCATTTTCTGCATCCACAGCGGGAACCACAACCATTCTTGCAATTGCAAAATATTACGTTTAGTAGTTCGGCTGGTGCTGGAGGTAATAACGTTCGTATGGGCTCCAGGATTTCATTTTCAAGCATCCAGCCCCATTCTTGAGGTTCTAAGTCCTTCCCTAACCACGTTTGAATCTGGTAGTAGACACGTTTTATGTGTTGATGAGCTGCTACACTTGTTGGTGGAAGTGTTGACAGTTGTACAGGTTTATTTAGTTTTGTAAATTTGATGAATTGCGTGTAGAACTCATACAAAGTGGAGAGAGTGGCCTTGAATACTATAGAACATCTGTCCCGGCAATGAATAGAAAAGGGCATAGGGTAGGGACAAGTATTTCCAGGTATATAAGTATTGAGAAATTTACGCGTTTTAAAGAAAAGATATATAATGTCGTGTTAACTTAAAATAAAACTAAAATATATAATCCAGAATTAATAATATTTTATACTTAAATAGTTAAATATGAATAATTATATATAAATAATCAAGTTACTTACTTTAATTAAATATAAATAATTAATAGTTAGTACATAAATAATAGGCATTGTTTAATAATTATAATTTCCAAGTAAATAATTGACTTTATAACGTACTGATAACCATAACTCACGCTTGACCTTGCATTAGGCCGTATATGACTGTACGATGTGCACTCTTCGCGCTCTACCTTCAAAAAGTCGTATGAAAAAAAGTTTAAACAAAAGTTGTAGGGAATTTTATAGCCTACAACTTTTATAATAAATGCAAATCTCATTTAACCGATAGGAAGCCAGATATTCGCGAAAAACCGATTTTTGTGACCTTTGACCTTGAATATCTTGAGACGCGGACACGATAACGATTGTGACTTTTGAGACAACATTTAGAATGACAAAACAAAGGTTCATACCAATTTGCAGCTTATTATCTTTCATTCCGAGGTTGACCCCTTTTTTTACCTAATATGACTGGGCTATAGACTGATTTTTGTTTTAAAATGTTTGTCGTAGTCCAGGGAAGGTTGAAAACGGTGAAAAATCAAAGTAACTTGAAAATCCAAATGTCACGTGTACGAAGTAGCAGGCACAACTTTTATTTTAATTTTACGATTAGCTTTGTTTTTTTATTTATTTAAATGCACCTACCAAAGTGACTCTATTCTGCCTGGTGGAAATCATGAGAGCAGAGTCCAAGAGTGGGGGTCACCATACTCAATGCTAATGCAAGAACGCAGCATGGTGCCCCACACTATGGCGGCCTATTGAGATACTTCTGCATCATTGAGCCTCTAAGTCTTGCACTCACTAACGAAACACGGCAGCACGAATGCTATCATATCAGATTGGTGCACTGTGAAAGGCTAGTACGTACCACCCCGTTGGAGTCGGCTCGTTCATACTGAAGTCAGCGTGGCTCTACTACCTATTCTATCTACAAAATGTAATTACATGACCTAGTTTTTCAAAAACACACTAATTAAAAAATATATAATTATGAACTTCGATAAAAATGTATATTATCAGATAAATGTAAAACAAGATAATATAGAATAAGGTCACACATAGCCGTACAATTTTGTATCCTTTCCGGAATGAATCCGAATTTGTAGCATTGAATACGGTCCGGTTCCCCGGTTTTCCGGACCGGATCTTTATACAATCGCCGTATACAGAGGAAGTTTAATTATAGATTACCTAAAACTTCAAGGCAATGCTGAATTTTACGAATTGTAGTAATATTTGTATAATTAGCCTGCAGATTCCAGAAACGCCTATATAAATATATGTACTATTATGTACTTGTAATTTATTAATAAACATCCTCGTGGCCTTGTCCCAGTTATTTCGTTTCGATTGAATATATTTTATTCCGTACCAATTTTTTTTGTTTCATCCTTGAATAACCTAGATATCTCTGCTTTGTGATATATCTTTGATTATGTCTTTTTCCATTAAAGTGAAGTAAATGAACATAATTAATGTAATAAGTTTGTATTTTCAAAGTAAAACCGACTTTAGCAATCCGACATCAGTGTTGAAAAGTAAAAACTTTATTAATTTTTTTGTATCTGTACTAATATATAAAGCTGAAGAGTTTGTTTGTTTGTTTGTTTGTTTGTTTGAACACGCTAATCTCAGGAACCGCTGGTCCGATTTGAAAAATTCTTTCACTGTTAGATAGCCCATTTATCGAGGAAGGCTATAGGCTATATATCATCACGCTAAGAGCAATAGAAGCGGAGCACCAATAAAAAATGTTTCAAAAACGGGTGAAAATTATCACGCTACGGGCAATAAGAGACGTAAACGAAGTTGCGTGGGTCAGCTAGTTTAATCATAAAATTAGCCTAATTGAGAACCTTCTGCTTTTTAAGGTCTGTCAGAATAATTTCGTTGATTTTTACAAACCGAAAATTAACTATACTATTATGCTTAGATCATTTATATTTATAGATTGTTGTCGCTACTAAACAATGTTTGTATTGAGAGGACGTAGAATACCTGAATGTAGAAAACCCCTCTTTAACCCCGAATTGTGTGAACTTTGACATGACTGTCCTCAGATTAAAATCAATAAACATTGAGGAAAACTTTGCGCTTAGAGCATATGGGAAAACGCGTGACTTAGCCTCAACTCATAATGATTCACAAAATGCGACAGAATTTTTTAAATGCTGATAAAATATACCTTATTCTATTGAAATAGAACTCAATATCATATGTAAGAAGTATAATGAAGTCCATCTGTGTACAATTTTCACCTCTATCACAATGGAATAAAGTTCATATTTAAAAAATGCTCCCATTCTTGCAGCTCGGTCTGACTTGTCCCTTACACATGACTCATTTCAGTGCAAGGTTGATAAGTGGTTCAAGTTCACGCAAAACGATTGAAACGTAAAAAAACTTGTGGCGTATGAGTCAGCCTTTTTGTCACTTTACAATACAAAACGAACAACTGAAAACCAACTGTAGGTACTGTTAAAGTAATACAAATATAAAAAAAAGTATGACGTAAGATATCTATACAAAGAAATAGAATTAAAGTGTCTGTTTGTAATTTCAAATAAAAAGTTTTTCACTAAATACATACGAAAGTCGGCACAAAGATCGTTAGGTACCCAAGCGGTGTAATTATTTTCAAATGGTCGTATATCATGAAATAGTCCGACCGCATTATAAAGTTCTGGTTCTAGAAGTGACCTCATCTTCCTATTCTTAAAGTCGTAAAGTATCGAGCACGTTTTTCTTCTATATACACCGGTAGTGAGTCAGTAAATTAATTTAGAATACAGTTTTTAAGATGATCGCTCTCCTTATTACAAGAATAGGTACTACAAATTAAGACTCTAGACTTAGATGACTATAGGCTGTGTATATATCAACTAATCGCCGTCCACTGCTAAACGAAGGTCTCCCCAACTATCCGGTTCTTGGGCAGTCTACACATCCATCCGTTGCCAGCCACTTTCTTCATATCGTCAGTCCATCAGGCCGCAGGGTGCCCTACACTACGTTTGCCTAATCGCGGTCTCCACTCAAGTACAACTAGACTACTTAGAATTTCGTTTACGTGTCTTATTGCCCGTAGCGTAATAATTTCCCCTCGTTTTCGCAACATTCTTCAATGGTGCTTGGTGATTGAACTATTGGTCTAAGCGTGATGATATATGGGCTATCTAACACTGAAAGAATTTTACGAAACGAACCAGTAGTTCCTGAGATTAGCGCGTTCAAATAAACAAACAAATTCTTCAGCTTTATATATTAGTACAGATTACTATCAGAATTAAATAGTACTTTTGATGCATCGCAGTAGGGTCGAACCCAAAGTTGCCTCGTACTCGTTGCCACCTATAACAAACACCATAGACGATGACTCTTTCATTGATTATATTATTGTAAAACAACCCCACAAACTAGGATACCAAAAAAAAACTAAATTTGTTTGAATAATGGTCTCCGTATAGGCTGAGACATACTCACGTAAGTTTTATGTAGGGATTTGTTTCATCTCCAGCATTGTTTTTTCGTTGGAATTCCTGAGAAAATTGCAATCTTATATAATATCATCGTTACATCATATAAATGTCTACTCCACTATTTTATTACTGGCATTCTGTCAGACAGAAATAATAACAGCGTTTAGCGGTTTATACCCCATTTCCGTTGTCCCCAATGTTGTAACATCTGTCTCTTGAGTTTTTTACTGTATTTTTAAAAATATGAGGCCTGTAGAACCGTGAGGTGTTTTGGCAAATCCTACAAGCTTAATATTCTTGGACTGTATGATGACAAACAACATTGAGTTTTTAAACTATAATCATATTAAGTTAAAGCATAATTTTATAATAGAACTAGCTGAACCCCGCGGTATTACCCGCGGTTATCGTCGTAGCGCGAGTAACGCCGCGGGACAAAGACATTAGTCTAAAAGATTAGCCTAAGTTACTCCCTGGATCATCAGCTACCTACAGTGAAAGTCCCGTCAAAATCGGTCCAGCCGTTCCAGAGATTACCCGGAACATACAGACAAACAAAAAAAATTAACTACATTTTTGGTATATGTAGCGTGTATACATACATTTGCATTTAGTTAAAAGCAGTTATTTTAATATTACAAACAGACACTCCAATTTTATTTATTTGTATAGATAAAATTAATAAAATGATTGCTCCGATCATAAATTCTAACTAATTGACATTTATGAAAAATACAGTGTTAGTAATGCAATTTAAACCCACAAAAGTAAATTATACATGCAGGGTATGTTACAAATAAATGCCTGAATATTAAGAAAATAGGTGATATGTACTTCCTTTCTAGATAAAAAGCACCTAATAAGACGATGTGTGTACCTTTTGACAATCTTATTTGTTAACGATTAGCTTTCCACCTACAATACAACCAAACGCCGAAATACATGGCATTTATATTCTTATAGAATGGTTAACTTCTGCTTAATAGCTTCTTATGTAATTTTCATATCATTTGGGTCATAAAGAAGCAATTAATACATTAAACAAATTCCAAGCATCGTTTTATAGCAGCGTTCAGGTTTAAAAAAATATATACCATTAGATAATATTTATTACCTGTAAAACATTTTATTGCCTATTACTAGGATAAATTATTAAGTTCTCAAACTGATAACGCGGTTATGAATAGAATAACGAGCAGTTTACATAATATCAATGAAATAATAATATCAAAGGTTTTACTAGGTCTAGGTAGTAGAGCCACGCTGATTTCAGCACGAATGGGCCGGCTCGACCGGGGGCGGTACTACCCTTGCACAGAAAATCAACGTAAAATGACAGCGATCATGCTGTCGTGTTTCGTTGATGAGTGCGAGACCGGAGGCTCTAATGATGCAGAAGCATCACTAGCCCACCATGGTGTGGGTCACCATGCTGCATTGTTGCATTGTCTGCATTCGCAGTATGGTGACCACCACTCTTGGTTTCTACTTAGGCTTTCCATCAGGCAGAGTAGAGTCATTTTGGCAGGGCAAAACATAAAAACATTTTTATACATTTGAGGCGGTGGGCTCTCAGCTTCATTAGACTTCATAGACCATCCAGAAGTTGATCACAATACACGACGTCGCTGCTAGAGTAATATTGTAAAGTAAAAATAGTTTCTTTTTACCAGAAGTCGCCTGTCGGTCAAATTTCCTGCATAATTTATAACAAATAAAAACATAACTTAAACCTGTACGTTATCAATATGGTTTAACTATTGTGATAATGTCCCATTTGTCTACAACAGTAGAAAAAAATGATTTTACCGTCTAGTATTCTTGTGTTGGTCTGAATGTTTAGCTTTCGCTAGACATTTACATACCGACTTTAAGTATTTCGACAATCCATATTTCCCTTATTCGCAAGGATTGTTAAAATAAGTGTACAAGAATTTGCTTGATGAATTGATGCATTTTTAAATTGATATTCGGCTAAAGAATGAAAACTAAATGGCATTGTACGTTAGATACAGCAGATGTCCTAGAAAAGATACATGGAATTGAAAATACATTATATTTATTAATTTCATACAAACATTATATTATGATTATGCAAGGTCAAAAATTCACTACAGTGTAATTCAAACGAATTAATGATTTTCCTTAAATTCTCTTGATTGGAAGTCCTTCTAATAAAATCAGTCACGTCTTTTTAAAATTAATCGACCTACGACTTCGAATATTTGTCTGTTTTCTACTTCTTTTATGTTAGAAATGTGTTCTTAAATATTCTACTCTTAGCAGCGAAAGAAATAGTGTTCAGTTGTGTCTGTAAAACACTTTACCTATTGGTGGTAGACACAATATAGTCTTTCCATTCCTTCTCTTCATTCTTTCTTTTTGTCGTTCATTCGTTCAGGTTTTCTGTAACATATCCCTGCAACCTGTAGCAGAAAAAAAAATGTCTCTCTACTAGTCTACCTATCTTCGGTTTTCTGATGAGTCATATTTTTCTCCAATCGTTAAGACACCGGTTTATTTAGTACTAAATTCAATTCAATTTGTTGGTTGTCCATTGTTTTTCTGGGAACCGAAATAAACCTTTTTTATAGATAACTAGCTTTAGCCCGCGGCTTCGCTCGCATTTAATATAAAATATCCAATATTCCTTCTAATACCAAGTTTCAAGATGATAAGTTTAAAAGTAGTTTTTGCGTGAAAGCGTATCAAACTTACATTCACATTTAGAATTTTAGATTAGGATAAATGCGAGATTATATCAATTTCATAACCATTACTCAATGCTCAATAAGCTTTAAAAATGTTTTTGAGTGAGTCATTATTCCATTTATTCCGCTAATTTTGATAGTAACTTGTTCCAAACATCGCTTATGTAAAGATAACATTTCTAACGTTACGTTTCTCACATCAAACCACGTTCAATGTCACGCTGCAAGATTTTCGTATGTGATGTCTGCCTTAAGGGTTGTTATGTTATAATTTACATACACAACTTCTTATGTTTATGCATAACTGTGAAACCAATAATGATTCTCTCTAGATTCAAACCCGAGATAGAGAATATACAAAAGAACTCTTCTATTATTAATTTGCCATTGAAAAATAGTCTTAGTATATATTACTAGGTAGATACTCCTTATAATGAATAAACACCACGTGGGAATATGTGACCCCGCACTTACCGCACGATTGCTCTGTCTAGACGGCTGAGTCGAACCACTGTATGAATCCTTCCTCCGTGGTAATAGGGTCCCGTTTTAACCTTTAGGTACTGAACCCTAAAAATGCGCATTAACAGTACATTGGCTCGAAATTACCATGTCAATGATTCATGGTGACTCACAATCTATATAAATAAAAATTAATCGCCGAAATGTATATACGCGCATACTTTCCGATCGGATGCATCAAAATTAGTAATAATTTTTTAGGTGTTTGTTTTTGTTAGGACAAGGTTTGTATACAAGAAAAATTTAAAGATAACGGGAAATGATTGTTTTAGTCCGCGACTGTACACTGCCTGTGGGAAGCTGTCGGGTCAGCTAGTTGTATGTAAATATTACGGATGTTTAAACAAAGTGTTTTTTTTTTTATTTGAAGCAGGCTTTAAGGTACCCAGTTTTCTGAAAGCTATTACAATGAGCAGAACTAAACTATGTATAACCAAATTAAAACAGCGTATGCTCAATTTAAAAAGTTAATAAACAAAAACAACATATCTTAAATGATTTTTTAAACTACGTCTCATGGACTGAATTTCACAGTTTAATCCCACGAATGCCCTATTTGTAAACAGCTTTATGTTACTTCACCTAAATTCCTAAAACAAAACAGTAAAATCAGTCCAGACATTTTCGAGTTGAGCGCTTAACAACATATTTAAAAATGAACATACATACATACATAGCCTGTCAAAATCATAACCCTCCTTTGGCTTTGCCGTAGTCGGGTAAAAAAAAAATGTACATACAAAGATTAACATATTCTGGCAACAAGGTATCCTCTACTTAGTATATTTATATTAGACTAATGAGCTCTTTACTTGTGAAGGTGCTTATATAAATTGTATTAGATACGGTTGGTATCATTTTCCTCACATTAATTTAAAACAGAGCTTTGTATCGTGTACTGTAGATAATTAGGTAGATATGTAATCGTTCTAACTAATTATAAAGGTTTTAATATTTAAAAATACAAAGAGTTGTTATTCGCAGTTTAAGCTAACCGTGCTCATACATATTTATAATTTTGGAATCCTTCGTTTGCATAGAAGGGTGTCGAAAGCTGAAAATTTTAATACCTATAGTAAGTTGACATAATATACATATAAATAAAATTGGAGTGTCTGTTTGTAATATTAAAATAACCGCTTTTTACTAAAGGCATTGTATCTATACACGGTACAAATACCAAAAATGTAGTTAAAAAAAATTGTCTGTCTGTTTATTCCGAGTAATCTCTGGAACGGCTGGACCTATTTTGACGGGACTTTAGCTGATGATCCAGAAAGTAACTTGGGCTACTTTTTTATACTAACTTTGTCCCGCGGCGTTACTCGTGGTACAACAACAACCGCGGGTAACACCGCGGGGTTTAGCTTTTTTAAATAAAATCGCCTACCAGTAAGAGCTAAATGTACAGTACATTATGTGCAGTTAGTTTATTACCCTGTTATTTTACAAAATTAAAAAAAAAAAACAGTTAGACCAAACAGTTTGGTCGAATTTTAATCATCAAGCATCATCAATAAAATGATTAACTTGTGAACGCAGGAACAAACCCTACATATGTATATATTATTCATGTTGACTTGATCTGTCATCGACCTGGCTACTTGAAATAAATAAACATGCCTGCAAAAAAATTGATTCTTGTTAGACCCATATTTGGTATCTCGCCCACGCGACACGACCCGCATGTGACTGATTGCAATCACAAATTGTCATATCATTGACATTGTTCAAACATGACAAAGTGTGACGTCAATGACAATGGAGCCACTACCATAGAAAGAATTAGATTTGTTATGGATTTTGATTATTGGAGCTGCGATAGTTATTTGAAAAGTTATTTAGTACTTAAAAGTTTGTTGCTATTTTTCCACGAAGTAACTTTAAGATGTTTAAAATATACATTGAAATGCGCCTTTATGCTAGACTAGCTGACCCACGCAACCTCGTTTGCGCCTTATATTGCCCGTAGCGTGAAAATTTCACCCGTTTTTGAAACATTTTTCATTGGTGCTCCTCTCCTATTAGTAGTAGCGTGATAATATATACCCTATAGCCTGCCTCGATAAATGGGCTATCTAACATTGAAAGAATTTTTCAAATCGGACCTGTAGTTCCTAAGATTAGCGTGTTCAAACAAACAAACTCTTCAGCTTTATATATTAGTATAGACTAGGCGCCGGTAACCTCTCACGGAGTTCTTTGAGGCAATGGTATTTGCCTAAGAATGGATGGCTCACCCTTGAATAAAATCGATTGCTATTTGTAATCGAATCATCAACACGTAATATTATACGTCTACCGCTTAAACCATTATCCAATGATACCCTCATTATTTTAACGTTAATATAATTAATTTTGTTGCGCAGATTCTACGATGAATGCAAACGGAGGTACAACATCAAGTTATGGAAAACTTTCACAGACTGCTTCAACTGTTTACCTGTTGCGGCGATAGGTAAGTTTTTATACTTATAATAAAATTAATTTCAAATATTGTCATCCAGAAACTGAGCTAAATGTTCAATTCCTACATAGCCCTTATTCTACTTGTTGTAAACTGATATCCGAGAAATGTGAAACATTGTGATATAAAATACCTGCGCGTTCATATTGATTTTTGCGATAAACATTGAACTTGAAGCCTATTTCCTATCCGATATGTTATCGGAGTACATCAACTTCGTATTTTTCTACATGTACGCCATTTAAAGATTATCTACAAGATATCTAAATGCGATAAGGCTGGAGGCTTATTAACGGTAAGCTGTTACTGGCAGTTTTGCATAATACGACGAAAATCATTTAAACCTGACGGTTTTAAATTTCTCATTTTCGTAAAACAAGAAAGACAATTGAAAATTTGGCAAGAAAACTTATATTCAACAAAATAACCTGGTACTACTTTGATCTAAAAATATGACCCTACTATTTAGATTGATACAGCTCGAGGTGAGATTTACCAAGCGTCTATAGATTTTTGTATTCTGCCATGAACAGCTCGGTCAAAATTGTTGCCAACATTACAGAGTTTCTAGTAGACGCAATACTTTTAAACATTAATCTCAAGTCTACTTATCTATCTCTAGAACTCTAGAGCCTAACTTTATAGTATCTAGACCGGCGCGTCTTATACTCGTACGGTATAGTAGGGCGCTCGGTGAAAGCGGACACTACGCCTGTAGACTCGTAATTCCAATAAGATCTTAGTTCAGAGACACTTGAATTCTTGTATCACATTAAACGTATCTGTTATGGCTAAAGCCGCTCATCCAATACTAAGTGCAGTTGTAAATAATGAAGAACGTTGTACGAATTTAAAATAGGCAAACTCCGACTTGACATGAACTATACTAAGTATAATATTGTAAGAATAATGTGCATGTATTCTTTTTCTTCTTTTTACCCGACTACGGCAAAGCCAAAGGAGGGTTATGATTGTGACAGGCTATGTATGTATGTATGTATGTATGTATGTATGTATGTATGTATGTATGTATGTATGTTCATTTGTTCCCTCCTAGCTCCTTAACTACTCATTAGATTTGGACGAATGAGGTGTCTCTAGAAGCGTCATGATCGTCTTCTGGTTATAGGCTATATGACGTGTCACTGAATCTAATGTGGCGCCCTCTAGCCGACATAAAGTACCGTATTAAAAAATAAATTTGAGATAAACATGCCGTGTTTAGTATCATTGGAAAGGGCGTTACTTGTACATTTCAAAAATACATATATTATTAGCATTTGTTCGTGACTTTGTCTGTATTTATTCGATAAGTGTGATATTTCAATGGTATGCTTTTTTGTTCCCTCATTCTTTCTAAACTTGTCAGAATAAGACAAATGAGGTACCGTTAGAAGTGTCTTGATTGTCCGCTGACTAGAGGTTATATGACGTGTCACTGAATTGAATGTGGCGCCCTCTAGCCGACATAAAGTACTGTATTAAAAACTAAATTTGAAATAAATATGCCGTGTTTGATATCATTGGAAAGGGCGTTACTTGTAGATTTCAAAAATATATATATTATTAGCATTTTCTCGTGACTTTGTCCGTATTTATTCGATAATTGTGATATTTCTGTAGTATCTATTTAAAATATACTTTGCAAAGAAATTAGTATTATAGAGGCACCAAAACATTTTAAATAAAAAAAAAGTAAAAACTAAAACCCAACTACGACAAAAAACGACGCTGAAAAAGTATGAAACAAGTTTCAAAAGCCGTAGTCACGCGTTGTTAAAGTGTTATGGACTATGGAACATTCCTAAGTTTCAAAAGCCAAAGTAGTCCATGTAGTGTAATGTACCATAGTATATAACACTTTAACAACGCGTGACTACGGCTTTTGAAACTTGTTTCATACTTTTTCAGCGTCGTTTTTTGTCGTAGTTGGGTTTTAGTTTTTACTTTTTTTTTATCTTTCTGATAACAAGAAAGTACTTTCAAGTTTCTAGCGTTCCAACATCCTTAATGACGACTGAAATTGCTAATACATATATGGACTTGTCACCACCTTATGCATAAATTACTGTCTCTCTTTTTATCATATCATGAATAAAAGAAAAAAAATCTAGATTTTTCCTAAGAGGCTGGCCTATACAGAAGCTTTTTATTTTCAAATATAGTAAAAAATCTATTGTTATTGCCGGTCGGTAAAGCAAATTCAGGAGCGTAATAAATTATGTGCTCGTTGCGTACAAACTTTGTAAGTATCTCTTGAAATTGTACCTGCTCCAGTTTAAGGAGTTCTCAAAAGTTTGTTGGTTTGTAAAATATATAGAGCTGAAGCGCGCTTCACGCATATTCTGCTGTTCTTTAGTTAGTATCTCGTAAAAGTTTTGAAAGAGAAGATTTTGCTTTTTAGAAAATTAATAGATATTTTTTGGAACTTAATATTATGCGGTCAGGACGAGCAGAATAACGAGGATTGGGGACGGATAAATAATAAGACGTACCCCGTGTGTCGACGGCCATTGACTCTACTGTAGTCGGTGTTGCCATAGACTATTATATTGTTATAGTTCCGTAACACTTAACAGGTACTTGCTGGCGTGATAGTTTTATTTGACTGTCACCAGCAATGCCAATATTTTGTAAACTTATTTGTAACGATTAGATTATCCTTTAAAATGTTATTGAACTGTTACTGTCTTGTGAAGCGTCATAAAAAACAATTATCACGTGGCTGTTTTGTTTTAAGCAAAAGTAGATCCAGCACTAAAATGATCAATTCTCAGTTCTGTGTACGGCAAAATTCGCATAGAAAACTGGCTATGTTAACAAAAAAAAGGAAAATTTTAAAAGCACTCAGGCATGTTGTGATGGGCCGAGGCGTGAACGCTGAAACTTTGACGAATGATTTTTTCAGCTAAGTATTTGTATGTAAAATTAGATTGTAAGAAAAGATAAAAACAAATGCGCAATAGACAATATTTGCTTCATTATTGACCCGGTAAATTTCGGACCACCATGTTTTTCGTGAAGATTTTTATTAATTGACAAAAAACTGTTTTAGTATTAAATTTATTTATGCCCGGCTCAGTTTCCCAGGGGTAGGGTACAGTTGTGGACTAATAAAATACTACACTGCTGGTTTTCTTTAAATTTTCTTCTAAAGAAATCTTGTCCAGACAATAACAAACACATAAATAAATTGTGAAAGTTGGAGCAGCCGATCGGAAAATATGCGCGTATTTTTATAGATAGATAGATATGTATTTTACGTCTGTCGGTCAGTTTACAAGTTGCGGTAAATATTTTTCAAGTTGACCCTCATATTTGCATGCCCTCGGTCCGCTGATTGATTCAATTACTCACCCATCGAACCGTGATGAAGCTCGTTTAACAGATATGTACTGGAAACCTTAAAATGGTTGGCCAATAGAATATTTTTGTACATAACTCGTATGATTTTAAGTTTAAAGTCAGGTACCTTAATTATTTTCAGATCCATGTGATCTCAGAGTGATCTTTTCAGATGTGTGTGTGATCGCAATTGTGGTACCTTACAACATCTTCGCTAGTAATTGAAATTATGTTATAAATACATAATTATTTGTGTCGTTTCTAAACACTGTCTTTAAATTGTCCGTTACATGTCCGTCCGGTCCAAAAAAATACCAGAACAAAAATAAGATTGATATTACATGAATTCTGACTTATTTTTAGCTGTCGTAGCGTTAACTATTTTATTGCAATTTTTCACCATCAGTACTGTAAACACGTGAATCGTTTTATTCAGTTAGGGACGATACCTGAACATAAGGACGATATCGCTCTCTTTTAAAATCTATAATCTTATAATATTAACCACATTCTAGACGAAAATACAATTTCGTAAATCTGTCTTGGACCTAAACCCCTTAAATTTAGCGTTTCAATATTGCCATTTTCGCTAAAAGTTTTAATGAAACTAACAGTTGTTCGGTCTACATTGTTAAATGTATAAAGAAGAGTATTAATATGTTTCTCGCTCACCACAGCACGAAGGTCAGACATACGATGTTTCTATATTTAAGTAGTAGATCGCGATACACACAAACACAGTATTTTATCTATTTATAACCTCCAGAGATTATTTTCTTGTACCTGTTCAAAACGCACCTTATGTGAATATTGAAAATGTTTTTCTGAATAACACTAACTCCCATGTTTTTCGAAAAGGTTTGATTTTTTTTTAAATAGATAAGTCTTCTGGATGTTAAGAATATGTTATTTGTCATCTTATTCTATGTAAAGTTTATGTTTATTAGTTACACCTAAGTGTAGTATTTCATAGTTTTTTAAACTATATTTTCTTAATAACAATTTTTGCACTAGATATATATCTTTATAGAGTAGGGCACTTAACAAACATTCATGAAACGGACCCAAAGAACATCCAGACAAGAACAATTAATGAATCACACATGGTGGTATCGAATCCACAACGCTGAACACTGCAGTAAGAGGTAGAGTGACCGCATAAAGTGTTTTAAACCTTAGGTTTGATGCAGTCAAAGTGAGTTCTTGCCATTACGAAAAGTGCATTAAAAGCCTTCCACTCAAACCATTTTCGATTGCAATCACAAACAGCCTACTCGTTTCATATATGGCATTCTTGAAACACGTTCTTTTATCTGGCGTATAGGCAATGAACTGTTTATTATATTGTTCAAACAATTTTAGAACGTATTTGAAGAATTAGATAAATGTTTGAATGGAGTATATTTGTCAAATGATTCTTTTTGAGAAAATTATTACTTGGAAGAATTGTGTCACGGTTACAACAAGATGTGAAAATTGTCTCATCAGCAAAAATACAAAGAGGCCGCCATAGTATGGTATGGGTCACCATGCTGCGTTGTTGCATTGTCTGCATTCGCAATGAGTATGGTGACCACTACTCTTGGATTCTGCTCACGCAGGCAGAGTAAAGTCACTTGTTCAAGCTAACAAAAATATGGTGTCTAGATCTTATTTCTTCCTTTTTTTATCCTTTGCTATACGATATTAATTCGGTTGAACTATTTACGATATTTTCTGAATCAAAAAGTCGGTCAAGTACAAATTTACCAACGACGTTTGTAAATAAAATATTCTTATTTTCCGCTCTATATGAAAGTCAAATAAATAATCCTAAACGAATATTGTGAATTTCAAGATTTTTGTTCATGTGTTATTCTGTTTAAGATAGTTTTATTAACTGTGTAACAAATTGTCGTTAAATCGTGATTTGAATAAGTTTTCTAACCGAAACGCGATACAATATCAAAATACCAATGGTAACTCCAGTTCCCAAGACTTCTGATATGATAAAGCTATTAAACATAGGAAGTCGGATCGAATATCTAAGTAGACTATAATCGTTGATAAGAGTATCATGTATGATATGATAATAAACATATTGAAAACTATCAAAATGAGCTTAATTGTAGGTATTGTCGATTATAGAAGAAACACAATTTTTCCATATGCTCGTCCGGAGTAAGGCCACGGCATAATTAAACACCTGTCATTATATTGCACCGGGTAAGTTGTCAAAAGTAGAAGGGGGGTGGAAGTCATTAATCACTTGATTACATCAGCAGACCCCTTTCCACATTGTCCCCTATATAATAACCAAACGGTTTAAATCAAGTCAAATGGTATGAAACTTATACTTAAACTAAATACGTTAAAAACAGGAAAGACTATCTTATAATACGCATCAAGCTACTTTAAATAATAAGTCATTGACGGGTTCATGTATTTATTTTTATTTTATTTCAGTCTGTTTCTCTTTGTGTCGCTTTTTATTAACGGTATTATGGACACATCGCAACTCATTGCCATAGTAACAACTGCATGCATGTAACCTCTGCAGTGAAAATAATAACCACAGGTCAATGACCGCAGTTTCATGATGCAACCGTCAGTCGTACTAAGAAATTAAAATTGTCCTGTTCAGAATAGGGACATGTTCTTAATGTTTTATTTGGGCTAATTGGACGGGAGAGTTGGGAGCTGAAATTTTAGGGACGGACTGAATTTACTAAAGATTGATTTAGATATGTTTTTTGATATAACCTCGATGATTAATTCTCTCAGGTCATCAGAGAGAAGATTCTTCTCATTGGATGAAATTAATTACAGTCAGTTTTATGACTGTCTTTAATGAATTTGAACCAAAATTGAAATTTCTTTTTTCACTGAAACATTTGTTATGTGCTAAAAATTCTCTTCTCTCTCAACTTGAAACTAAACGACACTTCATATCCAAAACGAAGCTAAAACTATTTTAGTTTGTCAAGCTGAAATCGACTAAGTTACTGAATCTTGCCCATAGCTTTTATTGGCATTCCTTTGTTCAACAGGCGTGTTTGGAACTTCTTGAACAGGAATAGTTTAAGACGTTCTCAAAGCTGTATAAACGACAGTGACAAAATCAGTCCCAATTGATGTCTATTCATAATCATTTTTAACAGAAAAGCTACTGAAGCAAAAGCTATATCATCTAAATTACTTTAGATTAAAATTAGTTAATTTTAGAGACAATTTAATAGTCAGTAGTCAGTACATCAGTCAACATGCAAATGGCTTATGTAAATATTTTAAAAAAGGTCGTCGAGAGTACGAAATTGTCTTTTTTCACTCTTGTTTCTCTCTGAATACAATCCTTTTCTTTAGGTTTGTGTGGTAACGGTAAGACCCATTATGGAGGATTGGCTCGAGAAGCCGGTGTCTAATCCGCCGAGCCTTAGCCCGAGCGCCACCACTGCGATGGCCTGACGAGGACATGGCATTCCACACGCTAGCAGAATGTCCAGCGTGAGACGAGCCGAGGCCTGATTTCGAGGCGGCCATCAAAGTGGAGATTCTCGCTCGATATCATGATTGCGGCCATGTTGCGGAGCGAAGGCGCGTGGAACTCTGCAGACGGTTCGGAACGGAGATCGTATCGCGTTAAATCTTTCAGAAAGAAGTGCTACAAGTAATATTTTCAGTACAGTACGCTTTATACTATGTTGGCCTATATATGAATACCTAAAGCAAAAACTTGGTACCTCCTTTAACAAGAACTTTGCGAATGGAGAAGTATTAAATTTGGCACTGTTAAAGTTTATACGAAGAAGCATAGACAGTTAAAGCAATAAATGAGTTATGGTCGAATTCCGACCGCTGTGTGACCCCTAGCCATCATAAATACACCAAGTAGCGACTGAATAACAACGACTTTTACTATAATCATCATTCGACTAAATATTGTGATTATGATATAATATTACATTATTAATTTCATGCTTAAATACTTTGATGTTTCAATTATACAAGTTTTTATTTTCAAAAGTCGTTAAAAACCTGGCAACAACTTACTAACAAATTTAAGACTAATTTGAGCCACGCCTACGAATTTAAAGATACCATTTCGCTTGGACAACTTTATTAAAAAAAGTTTACAATATTGTCGTAGCAACTTGTCTGTCAATAATTTTTCTTTAAACATTTATTTTCATGTCATTAATTTTGAATAACAAAAAAGTTTTTAATTATTTTTTCTGACGACGACTCCAATACTTGTTAACATCACCAATGCGAATATTCACAGTGATCTGTTGAGTAATTAGTTAACAAGTATAGGAGTATAAAAAAACCTTGGATAAATTTGGAGTTCAACGTGAACGTTGCTCACGTGTCATATGTATATATAATAGATCTATACAAATAAATAAAATTGGAGTCTGTTTGTAACATTAAAATAACCGCTTTTTAATAAATGCATATGTATGTATACACGTTACATATACCGAAAATGTAGTTAAAAAAATTTTTGTCTGTCTGTCTGTCTGTTTGTTCCGGGTAATCTCTGGAACGGCTGGACGGATTTTGACGGGACTTTCACTGGCAGGTAGCTGATGATCCGGGGAGTAACTTAGGCTACTTTTTTTAGACTAACTTTGTCCCGCGGCGTTACTCGTGGTACAATATTAACCGCGGGTAACACCGCGGGGTTCAGCTAGTATACAATAAAAGTTTTTCCCTTAGCAAATGTTTTAAAGTATGTCACATTTCAAACAATAGGTTAACACATCCAAATTATATCAAGGAAGTAAACATAAACTTATAATATCAACCTCGAATCATTTCCTTCCGACTTACAAGATCGTGAGAAGAAACCAAATAATTTAACATTTGTCGCCTTAGAAATGTAATTTGGAAACTTGATTACAGTCTTGATTACATAATTTACGTAGTTCAAGAACCTTTAAATTATCTTCATTCATTCATAGTTAATTGGTTATTAGGATATGGAGATAGATAAGGTAAAAATTTCCATTGATTCCTAAAAATTTTCAGACCTATTCCATACACGTTGGAATAGGACTCGGATTGCAGTAGGCAGTTCGTGTTCCTCGAACGGCTCGAGATTTAACTTGCATAAGCTTCCCAATCAATTCACTCATGCTGTATCTTTTTTCCTCCACTATTCTTCCATTTTGCATTTTATTCTAAATATTTATTCTTTATGTCCTTCGAGAATCAGATCTCTATTCCAAATTTAAAGCCATAAAAGCGTAACAGAGACATAGCTACTTTCAAAAGTATAATAATAAGTACATATTCCGAATGTAGTACTGTGATTGGCCGATAGCGCCTATTCAATTTTGTAGTTAACAAACAATTTTCGATGTCGGACATTCGCTCAATATCTTACAGGTAAACAACTGCTACTATTAAAATATGATTAATGGCTTAGATCGGTCGTTTAATCTCTACTTTCAATCGACTGGTGTTATGTTTGTTTATATTTTCCTTTGCGCTTAATAGTTGACCTTAAACGGTTGTCCTTCATAGAGGAAACCTATACAAATAAATAAAATTAAAGTGTCTGTTTGTAATATTAAAACAACCGCTTTTTACTAAATGCATATGTATGTATACACGATACTCGTACCAAAAATGTAGTTTAAAAAAAATTTGTCTGTCTGTTTGTTTGTTCCGGGTAATCTCTGGAACGGCTGGACCGATTTTGACGGGACTTTCACTGGCAGGTAGCTGATGATCCAGGGAGTAACTTAGGCTACTTTTTTAGACTAACTTTGTACTGTGAACTGTGTTGTCCCGCGGCTTTACTCGCAGTTCAACAATCACCGCGGGGTTCAGCTAGTTATATTATAAGATAGGTATAGACTAGTGATATGTATAAAATTTGCTCATAAGAACGAAAAAGTTTCTTTTAAGTTTTTCTCAATATGTTCGGATTGCTGTCAGTTGTATCTGTTTGGGTTCTTGCACTTAGACCACTAGAACATGATGCTATCGTCACTGTAGGCTAAACGGGTTGATGTTGGGTTTGTTTCAACCTTACCTGCCATTTTCTTTTCTTTTGCCATCCTATTACAAATGTTGCGACCTATTTATCTGTTTTTCTGTTGTAAACGAATCAATGCTTTAAGAGGTAACATGAGCGTTCAAGCAAATAAAAACTGACAATAAAAATCAGCGTTTCCCTTCTCTAAGCAGGCCTTGTAATCTAGATAATGGCTTTCAGATATATGTAGCTGTATAAGTTGGTGACAGGGAGTGTTTACGAGTGAAACGTAGTTCAAGGTTAGCTTGCTTGCTGTTATGTGACGACCCCTCCCGCTTTGAGTGTGAGGGGCTTAAATACAATACTTGTGACGTCACAGTAGAATACTACGTGTGAAAATATTTTACGTGCTTTTTATTAATAGACCCATTTTTTTGTCTAAGTGTTTGTATTGTTGAATGTCTGGAAAGGTTGGACGAATTTTGACGGGAATTTTACTGGCAGATAGCGACTGAGCACGAACGGGACGGTTCGACCTCATCTCTCAGAGAACCAACGTAAAATAAAATGACTGCATTCATGCTATCGTGTTGGTGAGTGCAAAACCGGAGGCGAAATGGTGCAGAAGCATCTCATCTAACAGTAACAATTTTGGCAGCATATAATTTGAATTGATTACGTAATAATATCATAACTCCACACATTTCACACGTGGCAGTCTGTGGAATCGAACTCATGACCACTAGCAAAGATCGTGGGTCTTCTCACTACTACTACTAACTATTATATAACACTTATAAAGTATCGTGAAGCCTAAGGTATATCCCACTTGATTACGAGTTCACAACGCAAACTCCAGTGACCACGCCCAGTGTATTTGTACAAAGGTCTTGATATACCTATGAAACACAAAGCCCTAAGGCCGCTGTCTCGACATCAGCGGGAACGAGGACTGTGTTGATAATGATGAGGCAGTCTTTGGCTAAGTTGATCACATTACATAATACTTATCTTTTATAATAATACTTGTCTTTCATACAGACCTTTAACTGCTTCACTAACTACTACTAACTGCTTTTCTAAAGAGACTCTTTAGAAAGAAGGTATTTCCCTACTGTAGACGATGGAATATTGTCAATTGTCACAATATTCACCATTTGATAGTTACTTTGAGAGTAGCAGGCTTTCTCTAGTTCTAATATCTACTCTTTACTGTAATCTCCATACTTATAAGTGGGCTACTTTCGTTCGCGAAAGGCACAATATAGATCGCACCGAAGTAGAGCGTGACTTTCTAACCACCTCAACGTACCCTTCGATCCACCGCTAGAGACACTGGTATAATATCTATCTAAAGGTTTGGGTTCAGAAAAAGTGTTTGAGGAGAAAATAAAATTCAAGTTATAAAAACCAAAGTTTTCTAAAGCCTTATCTATACTAATATATAAAGCTGAAGAGTTTGTTTGTTTGTTTGAACACGCTAATCTCAGGAACCGCTGGGCCGATATGAAACATTCTTTCGGTGTTGGATAGTCCATTTATCGAGGAAGGCTATAGGGTATATATCATCACGCTACTACTAATAGGAGCGGAGCAACAATGAAGAATGTTTCAAAAACGGGGGACATTTTCACGCTACGGGCAATATATGGCGCAAACGAGGTTGCGTGGGTCAGCTAGTTGTATAATATAGCTCTAGTAGTGAGAACTGAACATCAAAGCTCGGGTTTGGGTCTATATATAGATACTTTACCTTAAAATCATAGTGACGTGTTTACAGCATCATTTATATACGTTTATATACATCAGTTGGGGGTCAATTTGGAATCGCCATAAAACGCTGGCAAAATTCACATAGATATTTTTAAATAAGGATCTTAGATGTTTCAGTCAGTAGAACGAAAACTTGACAATATGTTCATTTTCGGAACGTTTTCATATATTCCTGGATGAATATTGCAATATAAATAAAAATAAATAATATATTAATATATGTTACAATAAATATCAATTGAAAGAAGCATTGTTATGAAGATAAACAGATCTGCTAATTGCAATATAAAGTTACACCTACATTGGTCTAATTGAGCGCAACACGGTTCAAGGCTAACGAAGGTTGCTATTTTAGGCTAGCACGTGTAAAGATGTGTTGACAAGTGGCCCCGAGGCTGCATACTCGCAAAAATAGCTATTTTTTTAAATATAGAAGTGGTGTACACCCGAATAAGTGCTGGCTATTTTTAAATTACTCAGAAGTAAAATATATATAAATATCTTGAAGGAAAAGATCAACGTAAGAAGGTGAATTCTCTTAATAAAATCTCGCTAAAATTATTGCCGACTTACTCTCAATCGAACAAATGTTATAAAATGTATTTTTTATTACTGTTAGGTCAGTTATTTGATAAATGAAAACAATTTAATTTTTTAATTTAATTATTCATACAATTAAGATAATTTATTAACAAGTTTTACTAAAATCAACAATTTAAAAAACAGTAGTGTTGAAAAATAACAAGGAAAGTAAAAACTTATCAACTCATTAAAGTACATTTACAAATTCATTCCAGATAAGTACACTATCTGAAATAAAATAAAGTAGTAAAATTGATTGATTTATATCTGAAGTAAAATTTTATGAATCATTGATTTTTATAAAAAAAAATCATTTGATTAAAATCACGATTTAAATCATATCAACCCTGATGGGAGGCCTTAATCAAAATCTTAAAAAAAAAAAATATCAGAAGAAATACTGGCAAGTGAAGATGTTAATTCTTTTGTGTTTTGTAGTTGTATCAATTGAATTCTCATTTATATCTAAACAAATAAATAAAAGTGGAAAGTGAAAAAAATTGGAAGTCGCCAATCTCGACAAGCAAAACTCTTTTGTAGAGGAAGGAAATAAACTATACACATTATATGACGCTGAATAAAAAGCAATAATCATAAGAACTAAAAGGTTTTGATACAGCGGAGGGGGTCACACCATTTATATAAGGTTCATGGTTATATTGATTCCGTTTTGTTATTAACTAGTGACTCGACCCGGCTTCGCACAAAAAACTTAAAATCTATATGCATGTATTACGCATTTATAAACCTTCCTCTTGAATCACTGTATTGATGGAAGATGCATTAAAATCCGTTGAGTAGTTTAAATGATTTAAGGGAACATACAGCTGAAACGACTTCATTTTATACTATGTAAAACAACAGCTTAAAATACTTATAAAATAAATGACGTTGTTTACCTCAAAAACAAAGGAAAGGCGTTTAAAAGTTTGCCTGTCAAAAAGTGCCGTTATGCTTTAATAGAAGTTTTGAATACTGTCTTAAAAGAAAATGTAATACTGTTGTTTTAATAGTATCCTTTCTAGTCATTCGAGCCCCGGCCCATTCGTGCTGAAATCAGCGTGGCTCTACTACCTAATGTTTTTGAATATCCAAATTGAAACTATATTTTAAGGCAGATTAGATAACTTAACATTAAAAAAAAAACAGTAGGCAATGTTGGAATATTCTTAAACCTAAATGTTTAAAGTGCTACTATCTCCTTAAATATATTTTTGTTTCAAATATTTTAAGGTTAT
This sequence comes from Spilosoma lubricipeda, assembly GCA_905220595.1. Lineage (NCBI taxonomy): Eukaryota > Metazoa > Arthropoda > Insecta > Lepidoptera > Erebidae > Spilosoma > Spilosoma lubricipeda. The sequence goes on along the minus strand of HG992293.1, from coordinate 15,286,433 downwards.
CAATTGTTATCTGACTGACATCTTTTAGATTTTTATTGATATGTTTTAATTTGGTTTTGTATTAATGTTTTTCACTAGATTACTTAATCGATTTGATTAATCTGTTATTGTTGGAACTGACAGTATAAACCTTATAGCTTTTTCCTTCCGCCAGGTGTTATTAATCGAATAGTGTAAGTACTGATCTACGTTTTTAGTTTTTTTCTAGATCGGCTTTAAATCGAAACAATTTTACACACACATCTATTAAAAATAGATGTGTGTGTAAAATTGTTCCGGCAACTTTGATTGACAAGTTCTACATCACAACACGCGAAGTCGGCGATAATCCAGCCCCGAGGGTTTATGATTATGCGAAATGCATACAGTCGATGTACTTAGTTCGAAGTTAAATTGACTCTAAAAGCACTATAAGGTAATTATAAGTACGTAACTTCTGTCAGTTCTTTACAACTTCCTAACTTGTTACAATTAGCAAATATCACGATGATAGTGAATACTGTACAGCACGTTTGGCATTGATCCAGATCTTGACCGGTGTATAAAGATAGTTTATTTACTCATGTAAACTCCAGGTGTTAATCGTCAGCTGTTGACAGCTGTCTCATTGCTATGTTCATGTATGTAGACATGTAAATGTAGATACCTACAACCTTTCGGTACTGAGAAATTTACCAAAGTAGATAGCATCACGCAAATCCACAAAGTCAAGGAAAGTAATATCACGTGTTGTATTTTCACATATTCTGATTTAGTCTAAATTCAGAATCGCCATGGTTCCTTCACTTGCTTAACAGTTTAAGCATTGATCCGTGATAATTCAGCAAAAGTTATTTGTGTCAACTTCGACAAAAGAAACATAAAAGTTTCACAGTTGAACAGATACACACAATAACTGCAACCTTATTGCACCACGTAAAAATGAGCACGAACAATTTGACTGTGTATACAGAATTACAGTTCAAATATCTGTGAGACAATGTAAAGTTACTTCTTGCATATTAAAAGGTCATATTATTGCACTAACTTACCTATTCCAGTCAAAAAAATAACATGGATCTACATAATTATTCAAGACACCATTAACTCGATGTTAAAGTGATTAATTTATTTCGATAGCGATACCTAAGCTTCGCAGAAAACCTGTGCTTGCTTTGTAGTCGTTTGCTTTCCATAGAGAGGCAGTAAGATTACGAGTGGCTTCACTTTCTCAATGGCGCGAGTATTTGACGGTGTCAAAAGGCAACGGTATGAGCCTACCAAAATGACTACTTTGTTTGATGGAGATGATGAGAATCCAAGAGTAGTGACCACCATACTCATAACGAATGCAGACAATACAACAATGCAGTTGAACAATTGAGCCTCTATACCTTATGAAAAGCAAAGTATAGGTTTTTTTAATAATATCAAGCAACGTTACAACGTGGGAGAGCCACGCTTCGGCGTGAATGGGCCGGCTCGACCGGAGTGATACCACGTCCACACAGAAAACCGGTGTGAAATATCGCTTGCGCTGTGTTTCACCGAGTGAGTGAGGATACCGGAGGCCCCACATTTCCCCTATCGTCCCCCCCCCACCCCATCCCCCAAGGCCGACAATGCACCTGTGACGCTTCTGGTGTTGCAGGTGTCCATACGTCTGCTCGTTTGCCCGCCTATTCCATAAAAAATAAATAAATAAAAACCTTATATGAAAGAATGGCCGTAGTATCATTGACCAAATTGACCTTTCAAGTCTTGTATTGATTCGAAACCTGAATTGGTCGATGAGAGAACATAATAAAAGCAAGCACTCGGTATCAGTGCGTAACTGCCTCTGAAATAAGCCACCGATCGGCCACACGCGCCAGTTAACGTGTTATCGAACTGTTCTGTCTATGTGACGCAACGGAACAATGTTTTGATCAGAACAATGAACTTATAACATCACCGACTTTGATATTGATTGAGAATAAAACTGGTCTTTATAATTCTATCTTCAACTTATTTGACCTTGTTCGTTGTTAGAAATGACCCATCGTTGCCGTATCTGTTTCATTTTCTTTTTTGAACATTATCTTTAGAATATAAAAATTTAATTTTATTTTTCGTGGAGGATTCACAAACAATTTAAAAGGATCACGGCCCGAAAAAGAACAAGTCTATATTTATTTATAACAACGAGACACAAAAGTCACCTTCTGAGAGGTCGTGTTGGTTATTAAACGAAATATATTGAACAATCTTTACACATGGCCTAAATTGAACGTCATAAAAAAATATAATAAGTCCTTCGATGAGGGTGCAAAGATTTTCAGAGTTTTGTAAGCACATAATGAAAATATATTGCCTTCTTTATTCGGCTCCTTTGTGACTTGGGATGGGATAATCTCTGTTATAACCTCTAAATATAAAAGTATATTGTTAAAAATTAAGATGGATGTAAGCTTAGGATACATTTAAGTCATTTTAAAACAACTTAAAAGGAATGAAGTAGTTAAAAAGACATTTTTTATCCATTTATGTTTTAAAATACCATCATCAATCTGGATCAAACTTTCAGATCTCCATCTGATCTTCTGATTTCGATCGCGTTGTTTAATTGTAAATTAATTGTGTTGGTGTTTTTAGTTTGAGTAGATCAATTAACCGATTCTATTAATCAATTATTCCTAATCAACTTCATTTCCTGATGCAACTTTCTTTCGTCAGTTCTTTTTGATTAAACATTGCCAGCTTTATTCATCAACGTTATTCAACTTTATGTAACGGTTCTCTTTATTTTTAACTTTAAAACTATAAGTTATATATAGTTAAAAATATTAAAAACGTTTATGAATAAGGATGTTAATGTATTGATATGAATACTCCTCGCTGTTTATTAGTCAAAAATTCATAATCTCGCAATGCTCATAGATGAATGATGATGATTAAATGAAAAAAGATGTATTTGTCAAAATATTTTAAATATTGACAAAAACATCGGTTCGTCACTCTAAAATCATATGATCTTGAAATGTGTCTGATAGATTGTTGATGATAAAGAATTTTATAATGGATGATGACATATTGTTTACATAACGATACAACCTGAGCAGCCAACGAACCTCAAATTTATCTTTATTATGTATACAACGTTAAATAATAAAATATAGTATCGGCCGACATACCCGTGTTGATAATATTTGTGATTTTTAAATGCTATAATTAATTAATAACCACGCTGATATCACCACGAAAGAGCTGGCTCCACTAGGTCGGTAATACCCTCTCACAGAAGACCAAGCTGAAATGACAGCATGTTGACATGACAACGTGTTCGTGGTTCAGTGCGATACCAATGATTCAGAAGCATCTCAATAGGCCGCCGTAGTGTAGGTCACGATGCTGCAATTGTTTATGCATTTGCAATAACAATGATGGATTCTTGGATTCTTCTCATGCTTTCAATCAGGCATAGTAAAAACACTTTTAAATTTTTTACACTTTCAGTCTTATTAACAATTATTTTTACGAGAATTAACGCGATCACTTATTAAAAGGTATTAAATACCTTTGATTTGCCTGACGTTTCGACCAGGTTGCACTCAGGTCAGTCAGCCTGTGACCACGGCCAGTGCAACCTGGTCGAAACGTCAGGCAAATCAGAGGTATGTAATACCTTTTAATAAGTGATCGCGTTAATTCCCGTAAAAATAATTGTTAATGTATCATGGAACGCGAAAGTTTAAAAGTTAAAAAAAAACTTTCAGTCTTATCTCAGTCTCTTACAATTTTTTTATGGAAACTCTTGCAACTTACAAAATGGTAAGAGACTTGTTCAATAAAAAAATCATTCTTACTTAGCCTGAGGGACTCCAGCAGCTTTACCTATTAATGAATAAATATTAACAAATAAAATTTTGAGAATAAATTTTAATGAGCGCAAATTATGCTGACTATATCAGAGGATACTAAAACGAACTAATAGGGTAGTTGACACCTTGGTCAGATTGAAATCAGTTCCTTTTTATCATCTGTCAAAACGATACCTTTGTATGAAAAATGTACTAAAAAGTGGCTAGTGGCGTCACTGTTTTAGACTACTCAATTGAGCAATATATTTCAATGTTTATCAGATTAAAATTAATAGAAATGAAAACCTGTAATAATTCCTCGGAAAATATGAGATGTTTTGTAATATTCGTTTTAATGAAGGAGACATCGGTACTCATTTTGGGATACAGTTAACTACCCTACTATTAAAATCAGCGGCACGTTAGTTTATTTAATTATTGTAAAATTGCTTCCCACAAACACATAATAACCTATTAAAGGTTGGCTGTTGATCACGATTGATGAACCTGTTATACTTATGAAGATCTTTTCCGAGTTACAAAACGCGTTTTTATGTCATTTTAACGGTTATCACAAATGAGTCCAAATGATTGTGATAATAGTCCATTGTATCATTTGTGCTGGAAACGGCAGCCATTGTTCCCTGACGCGGGTAGTTAGTAAAATGTTTATGTAGACTGTATGTGGCCAGTAATGTATATTTAGGTTCTGATCTCCCTTACCCTATGTGCTCACATTGTTTAACTAAATAAAAAATATAACAATGAAGTTTAGATTAAATAAGAGTAAGTTTTATCCCAGTAAAAATGTATTTGCGCATATGTATTTTAGTTCAACAAATTATTAGCAACTGACATTGTCCAACTATCATTAGAAATTAGGCATAAATTATACTAGTTTTTGCTCGCGTCTCCGCCCGCGTATATGTCGCGGTTATTATATTACTGTAAAGTTTCATCAAAATCCGTTTAGTAGTTTTTGCGAGAAAGAGTAACATCCATCCATTTTCGCGTTTACAATATTAGTAGGATTTCCATTGGTCCTTCGAACCGGGTATGCAAATTTCCGTCTCGAAAGGCTGATTTTTAACAACTTCAGCATTTAATTACACAAAGTAAGATGATGACAGAAAAGGAGAAGGGGTAACGAAAGACTGCTTCCTACCTATTAAAACCATAATTTAAAATAAATTTTGATGTTGTGAACACAAATCACTATTGCTAAAAAAAAGATTAAAGTCTGGTCAGAGAAACCTGTGTCTACCGCTATAAAAAACAACGTAAGTAAACCATTTCGAGCGCACTAGTTATCAGTAATTTTTAAAACAACGACAGTTCTTATTTGTGTACTTTAGATTTTAATGAAAATAAAACCGAGGTCGCTCAATTCAGTTAGTCTTACATTTCCTGCTGTTACAAAAACATGTCCACAGCATGTCGGCTGCACGTTTATATCAATAAACATGCATATCTTGTTTCATATCAAACACATTGCACATACGTTCATGAAATAAAACAAAACTGCTCCGTACGGCGTACACCAATCCAAATAGCTTCAGGTTTTGTACAGAACCTGTAGTTACTTGACTTATTTGGAGACATAAATAGAGAGTGCCTTTTTGGTCTCGGGGTTGGCGTGTGCGACTGCTGATCATGAGGTCTCTGGTTCGATTCCCGGGTCGGGCCAAATGTTTATATGATCTACAAATATTTGTTTCGGAGTTGTGTTTTCTATGTATAATATATAACACAAGCTCTGCGTAGCTTTAGGATTAGATGGCGTTGTGTGTCCGAAAAAAAAGAATATTTAATAGACCAGTTTACTTCAGTCCAATGCTATATAAACCACTCTTAGATTGTACTCATACTTTCCATCAGGCAAAGTAGAGTTACTTAATCATGCTGGTTCATAAAAAAGTGCGATAAATTAGAAGCTTTTGTGACATTTAATTACTGGATACTTTAGAAATAGTCAGAAACAGTTTGTATTGTATACAAGGCCAATGTGATATCACGAACAGATTTTTTTACATAATCAATGCGATGATAGATTAAGCATAAACTTACAAAGAGTCATTTGATATAATAAACAGCTCAGCCTAAAACAAATTAATCCTACCAAATCCAATATTCTACAAAATATTAAGCTATTAGTAGTCGGGGTCTATTAAACAAGTCATTCTCATGCGACGAGATAGCTCCATAACCATTATTATAAAATGCGGTGTAGACGTTAAAACAGAAACGTGTCTTTGTTAGTAAATGGGTCACATGGTGCAAAAACAAGCCTGCCACGACGCATCCAAGAGCGGAAGGGTGGGGAGTGCCCCCACCTCCCACTCAAAACAAACATACATTGAACATGTTTCCACGTATGTGTCTACTGTCAGAAACTGAGGATGTGAATCGTACTTGGTGTGGCTACGTATATACTTACACTTGTAGGTAAAGGCTTCAAGTAAGTTACTGCTATTGTTAGCTATATCTGAGTGAGGTTTATTAATAAATACAGAAAAGATTTAACAATTGCATTACTTAACCGGTCTGTTTTCCTAGCAATACTCAAAAGTAGTTGCTATCTGCATCACTATTCAAAAAAAAAAATAATTTAGACCATTTTGTAAGAGTTACGATGCTCAAGATTGATGAAATTCGTCTTTACGTACCCATGTTAAGAAACAAGTGATAACTCTGGCGAAAACTGTCATTTCATATATTGTTTTGTAAATTAAGTATTTGAATCAGCCGAAAGTTATTGAAATATACTAAATAAAAACCTATGCCTTTTTAACAATTATAATTTTAAATCTATTACAAAAAATAAAATGATAGTAATACATAACTAAGACGCAACAAACGATACTCTCATCTCAAATTAATCGAAATCTATGATGTTGCTCTACAATGGTAATAAGGACGCTTACGTATCATAAACAACTTATAGATAAATTATAATCAGTCCCTAATCGAATAATACTGCTCCAAACAATAGGCCTGTAAATTACGTAAAAACAACAAAAGCCATTTGTTAGGAAGCTATTTTTGATACTAAAGAAAGTCGTAATCAGTTATGAAAGCACCATTGTGGCAGCATTTGTCCCTGAGGCTATGACGTAAAAGGATGTTTGTTTAAGCCGCCGAGCTATTTTCGCCATGCTTGTCACACTGATTGAATCGGCTCATTAAAATTCATATTCAAACACTTTATTACAAACATTTTTAGGATAACTTAGACCAATGACTGACATAGAAATTGGGCTCTATTCAATGTTAAAAATTCGTGTAGAATCCACTTGAAATATATGCTACTGGTGCAAAGATTTATCGTAAAACCACTGGAAATCAGCTATCTTTCGCCCTTCTAAAGATGTACTCAAACAGGATTGCCTCTTGTACATTTCTCATGTATGAAACCCAAGTAGCCGCTTTCCCCTATATCTCCGGCTCTAATTGAAGTACGTGGTTAGTTTTAATCTAAGAACCACTGAAATGAGCTCTATTAAGTGAGGTCAAGGAAAACTAGCTAGGGATATCATACGCGGACCCTGTCCAATGTTAATCAATAATGTGAAATGAAATATCATTTTTTACTACGTATAAGGAAAGTATCCTCAATGCTAAAGTAAAATGATATAAATAGACTTCTTTTAATGAATATCACTATTGCACAACGTTTTTAATTCTCCCTAGTTGCTGCTAGCATTTGAAATTATGAATCACTACCTGATATGCTCGTATACCGATCAGATCTTAATTATTTTTTTCTACGAAACGATCACTACTCGCGAAACAGATCTGTTATTCTTGTACTTTGTTTATTTTACCTTTTATCTCCCATTTGTCATCCATCAATCAGCACACCTGCTGAAAACGTAACTTTTACGTCTTTTCCACCAAATGGAATAATACTGTTTTCGTCTAATCATAGAACCAATTTTAAACGACAGGTAAATCTATACATATTAATACAATTCTATAAAATGTTAGTGTCTGTTTGTAATTTTAATTCAAATTACAGCTTTTCACTAACTTCCATCAAAATAATAATTTTAACATTTCTGTCTGTTTGTTCCGGCTAATCTTTAACTAAACGGTTCGACTGATTTTGACAGAACTAACACTGGCAGATAGCTGATGATATAAGGAGAGTAACTTTGGCTACTTTTTTTAGACTAACTTAGCTCGAATACGACACAAATGAATTAGTAAACTGATACTGTACAAGGTTTTTCTAAAGGCTACGTTAGCACAATATACTGTTGTCTTTGAAACATTAATTCTCTTGTTTGTTAAGGAATTTAGTCAGAAGCCTTGAAATTTGAGTTTTAACATGATCTACATAATTTATATTGTTCCGTATGAACAATGTCATTGTTTAACTATATTTTATGTGCTATAATTTGTTTCAATTGATTTGTTTATTGAGTAACTCTACCGATACAGATAAATGAAAAAATGACAAGTCTTCGATATGTGTACACATGTGGTATGTGTGGTATGTGTATGTGTGGTATTATATTTTTGTGCAAAACCCAAAACTGTTAGTGCTATCACATGTTCCACAAATAGATAATCCTATTTTATTTATGTCTGTATGTTTATCTGAAATATATTGGTTTGATCGAATTGTACTGTACCTACATGATGATGATGGAGATGATAAATTTGCATAAATAAAGGTGAATATCTTATCGACGCTTGCCAATATTTTTTTTAACCTAAGAACTGTAGAATATTTTGTGTTCATATTTATTACGAGACTTGTGTCAAAAATGAGATAAAAAAATGAGATGTATGATGGTTTCAATGATACTTGGGGTTTTCTTTGGGATATAATTTTCTTGTGTAGATTGACAGTTTTCTTTATTTATTTCAGTTTCAACATTTATGATTTTTTAATGTGAGACCGCTTTACGATAATTTCCAATATATATTTAAATATCACTAACCTCCTTGTTTTCAAATAGCTATAGATTCAACGATTAACGATTGTCTTTCTATATACATCGGCGAACTTAATGTCCTCTAGGCATTCTCTACCAGCTACCCTTTGGGGAGTGTGGTGAGGTAGGTACATCGAGGCCATAGTTGTCCACTAAGTGATACGGACATAATCTAAGAAATACAAAAGTGAATTATGTTTTTATAATTGGGTACTTGAATGTTTGAACATCCAAAGGCACACATTTACATAAAGGCAACTTATATTTACATACCTCTAGAATACTTTCCATTAATGTTTACATAGATAATTCCCTGTACACTAGAGTATAGGGGTAGACGAACAAACAGCCGTTTCCTGCGGTCGGTTCATAAATGTCATGGCCACCGTGATCGACCTTGTGCCATATTTGAGGTGTTTAAGTTAAGCTTCACACTATACCCAAAACTTGGCAGAAATCGTTAATTTATGTATGCTTAGCAGATTAGATTGGATTTTGGTATGTACAGTAGCTAAACCTCGTGGGTATCCTTTATAAGTTAATTTTGTTTCTAAAATGGATATACAGTGTTACAGATTTATCAGTCTATTTTCTAATGGAATTTGTTCCCATCTACGCATTGGTATATTAAAAGTTACGAGCTGTCCTATAGTTGAAAACAGTAAATTATGTACAGGAACCATCAACTTTAGAAAAGATAGAGAAAATATTGAAAGCCGTGGTATCTAGTTATCAAAAGAAATAATACGACTTCGTCAGAAGGAGGGCAATGTGTTTCATTTAATGGAATCCGTCTGGCTAGTAATAATAGGCTAAAATCTCCTTTCATAGGAGAGAGAGGCTTTGTCCAGCAGTTTAATATTAAATTTTGTTTCAGAAGAATGTGATTCACGTCCATTTAGTTTGTTTTTTAAAATGTTTTCGTTATAAAACCAAACATAGAACATGACAATTCAACAGTCGCTTAACACTTGAGTGACGTTGTTAAAAAGCAAATATAACAAAGGAAGGAAAAAGAACTTCATAGCACACTATCTTTCCCCCCTCTCCTCCTCCTCTTGAAACTCTTATGTAGGTTAACTGACTACTGTGAAATGTATTGTGCATACGTCGTGTGACGACTCAGCTATAATAGACACATTAAAGTGAATTGAGGCAATATAATGTGAGACGTGTATTATTGCACTTATTTTAAGCGAAGAAGTGATGCATCTTAGAAACTGAAACTGATGTTATTTATTCTGGTTGTTTTTAATTAAATAATTCTGTCGCTCAGAGTTCATTGATCTGTATCTTATAATCTCTCAATACAAACAAGAAAAAGTTTAAAGGACTAACCCGACCACGTAAATCTAAATATATAAAAATGAATCGCCGAAATGCATGTACGCGCACAACTGCCGATCCGATCGGCTGCACCAAATTAAATAAGTATTTTTTTATGTGTTCGTTATTGTTAGGACAAGGTTTTGAACATAATACGACTGCTTGTTGGCCACCTATACAATAAATAAAAAAACATAACGGGAAAAGTCAATTTGATTTGTCCACGACTGGATACTGACTATATGGCAATACGAAGTTCGCCTAGTCAGCTAAGTTATTATGTAGACACCTCATTCATTTAAATTGATTGTGTAGGTTATTCGCCTACAGTGGAACATACAAACATACTCAGACTGCCTATTACTCTTTGGATTCGCCATAATTGGATAACAAAGTGATAGATCAAGTCGATGCCATGAAGATATAATTGTAAACTTAGAGAATAAAGGAAAGCTTTGGTGGCAAACTGCCAGACAGTGCCAGATATTGTAGTCATTAATACTACATTAGATCGCAGCGTTATGAAAAGAAGTATAGAAGAATATCTACAAAAGAATTTGACGACACCGATCATTCGCAAAGCAATTTATTACGAATATTAGCACTCTTCTATGTAAGAATAACGGAAAATCCGAAAGTAAACCTAAATATATATGAATTAAACACCATTTTAGTACATCTCTACATTTTTATTTTATTTCCACGCGGAAGTAGGCTGATATCTATCATTTTGATCATCTGATATTCAAAATGTAATACATAAATTGCAAGTATCATTATTCTATACAAATAAATAAAATTTGAAGTGTCTGTTTGTAATTTCAAATGAACAGCTTTTAACTAAATGTATATAAAAATATAATAATATACGGCACGTACATCAAAAAAGCAATTTTAAAAAATCCATATGTCTGTTGGTTCTGGCTCATCTCTGGAACGGCGATTTTGACATTACTTTCACTGGCTGTGATAAAAGGAGTAACTTGGCTTGTTTTTTAGGCTGGCTACGCCCTGCAGCATTAACCGCGAGTAACACCGCGAGGCTCAGTTAGTACGAGTATAAGATAAAATGTAATAAACATCCTCTTTCAAGTTCTCTTATTTAGTTGGTTCACATATGCTTAACGTCGCATAACTGCGTCACCATGCTACTACTTTCTTTTTTATATGACGTCAGGGCGTCACGACTTGAGAATATCATATTTTGCTATCTGATAAAATATGGGTGTCGGTTAGTGTGATACATACCCGTTTTATAAAAATAATGTATGTATTATATTATAACGAATAATACGAACTACAATAGATCTTACATCGAACTTATAATATGCTGCAGTTTGTTTACTAAAGCTTAACAGAAAAGTAACATTCAAACCTACCTATGTTAAAGAAAATATAATTACAAATCGACTCATTTTCTGCACGATAGGTTGATGCTAAACTAGCCTAGGCTAAATGTAACATATTTAGTAAATAATTCAGTGTACCTAAAGTGTGCATGTATTAAATCGTTTTTGGTCAATTGTTGTGTTAGTTGAAACTATCCCGCTCCTTGCTGTTGATATGCATAAGCTTTTGCTAGGCCCAAAAACGTTACAATAATCCGTTATAGCGCATGGTATATTCACCATTTTCAAAACCACAGAGAGACTAGGTAAAACCACAATTTTTTTTTTTCAATTGTTATTCAAGCAGGTTTTGCCTATTACATGGATGGTGGATCCAACCTATACTCGTTAGTCCCGTCCGAAGTAAAGATGACACACTCCACGTACTTACCATAAAAAAACTACGGCAGCAACGTACGCGAATCGATCAGTCACGTGCGCGTACACGTGCAAATGGGCGCCGCCTGCGCAGCAGATCTGTCAAACAAACTTTAGCTAGGGTTGTCATTAACTGAAGTTTCTAAAAATTACTATTTTCTTAGTTCTTACTACAGCATACAAAGTTATTGTTTCTTCTTGATTTACTTTGATGATAATAATAACCTCACAAAACTCACACGGCTGTCTGATTCCGAATTAAACAGAGGCTGCATTATGGTATTCTAGTCAGCTGCCTAAATATTTCTAAACGTATGGTAGATAATTAACACCCAGACACGGGCTAAATAATCGTGATCATGACACAAATACTTGTCATAGATGGGAGTCGAATCCACGACCCATGCCTTAGTAGTCAGGGCCACAAACTTTTATAAACAAAACTTGATTCCAATGAATCATTCTATTGGCATTCTTTTCTCGTCTCTTTTGGTTACAAATTATTTTGAAGGGTTCTAAACACATGTCATTAATCCACTATCAAAATTTTCCTTTCTCCTCAGAAGGTTATGTCACAAAATATAAAAGCTTTTCCGACACCCTAGTCTACAAAACCATTTTTAAACATGCCTGCTGCTTCTTACTACAAATCAATTTTACGTTTATAGTAATGAATCGAGAAATAACTTCTTACCAGACATTGAAACGAACAGAGTGCTTTGTACGTATTTTTAGAAAAAATTCAGGAGCGTGTAATTTGGAAAATTTAGAGTTTATTTATGGAAGTGTTCTCATGAAATATACTGACAACTGGTTTATTTACTTAATTACTTCATGCATAAATACATTGCCAAAAGCCATTCACTGCCAGTCGACTGATTGAGAGATGCAGAGAAAATATGAGGTATGTGGTGTAGGGAGGTCCGATGTTGATCGCTCCGTGTGAAAACTGATATGATACTCAGGTAAAACCTTAGAGCATATATACTTTCAGGGGCAGCTGAACGGGCGAAAAGCGTGATCGGAGTAGAAAGAGAGACTGTGTTTGATTAGTGTCTGTCTCTCTTACGCAAGCTTATTAGTGGACGCACAGGCCAATTTGCATGACTGATTTAGCTGGAAATACACCAGCCAATCAGATGCTTGCGTGAGAGAGACAGACGCTAACCAAACTCAGTCTCTCTCTCTCTACACCGATCACGCTTTCCGTCCGTTCAGCTGCCCCTACAGGTATATAAGGGTAAAACCAGTTAAACTAGTAACCGACCCCAAAATAATCTTCGCAGTAATAAAGGGTAGGAAGAAGATACAGAAGTGAAAAAGTATTTAAACATACGCGAAAACGGCACACAATGTTAAACTGTCATAATACAGAAGAACACAATGTTGTCTGTTCAAAGTGTGCTAGCCAATAAAATAAGCTAAAAGAATTAAAACCTAATGAATCGGAATTCAACCTTCATACGATCTCTAGAGTAAAAAAAAAACATTTAAACATGCTTTGATAGTCTTGTTTATGCACTCGCCACAATATAATAATATAAATCTGATAATAATACAGTACGCAGTATACGAAGGTAGACAATATATATTCCTGTTTTAAATAACAAAGCAGTATCCTTTTTTATTGTATCCATCATATCAGCAGCGTTTAACAGTCCACTGCTGGACCTAGGTATCTCCTTAGCAAGGAGGTTTTGGCCTTCTATACTAAGCTGGCCTTCATACTTCTCTTTGCATCATGTCGTCTTACGTAGTTTATTCCCTAAGTCGACTCTTACAACACCCTTGGAATGAATAGGGGTGGTGACATTTTGTATTCTTACTAGCAGACCCACGCAACCTCGTTTGCGTCTTCTATTGCCCGTCGCGTAATACTTTTCCCCCGTTTTTGAAACATTTTTCATTGGTGCTCCTCTCCTATTGGTCTTAGCGTGGTGATATATATGTATATAGCCTTCCTCGAAAAATGGGCTATCTAACACTGAAAGAATTTTTCAAATCGGACCAGTAGTTCCTGAGATTAGCGTGTTCAAACAAACAAACTCTTCTGCTTTATATATTAGTATAGATTACGTCACCACATATACAGATTTTATTATTTCCATGATTAAGGCGACATTTAAATGAAGGCTCTAGTCACCTCACTCTGTGGAAAACAACGTATGATAAGGATAACACCTGTTTTCTGTGTTAGTTACTGTCTAAATATCATTATTTTCTTTTTAAAATAAGTAGCAACACTTTCACACAATGTATTGTACTTTCATTCAGTCATTCATACAGTCCATTAGTTCTACGCTATTTAGTATTACTTTTAGTACAAATAAAATATCTCATCTGTGAAGACGTATTGCAAGTGTTTTATTCACCAGCTTATAGATAAAGACCTTATTCCCTCAAACATATGGTCCATTTTCGAACCGAATTTTATGAGTTGCACCGGCGATCGCTGTATCGAGAGAACAATAGCATTCCTGAGCGGATTATCTTGCTATCATCGAGTGTTTTAAGCAAATCAATAGCAAAATAATAATTCAAGTTTTTATCTATTTTGCTTGGATTTCGAAGTTTCAACGTTTTTACGCGTACGTATTTGTTTGTACCTACCTCCAACATGAAAACGTTAATGGTATATCAAAAGGAATTACTAGAAAACTTAAAGAAAGCTGAAAGAAACTTTAAAAAAACGCCTAAAGACCGTATTAAACAATCATATTTGGAGATTAGACTAGAAAATGTGGAGCAATTATGGATAAGTTTCAAGGATGGACACAAAACTATCATTGTCAAGGTGACCCCTACCGAAAAAGACGATGCGTATTTCACTTCAAGTATGTATGAGGAGTTTGAAGAATTGTATGTATCATACAAAACTCTTTTAAAGGAGAACATGCAGCCGTTTCTGATATCATCAACAAGTAAAACATCATCAGTGGTACCAAAATTGAGTGGTGGACAAGCGGTTAGCGAGTGCGAAGTGAAGTTGCCGCGCATACAGTTACCTACATTTAGCGGTAGATATGTCGAGTGGCAAACGTTTTATGATATGTTTTATTCTCTTATTCACACAAATAACAAGTTATCACCTGTACAAAAATTACAATATTTAAAAAATTATTTGTCAGGAGAACCGGAATGTTTATTACGTAAGTTTTCAACAACTGATGCTAACTACCAAGATGCTTGGAATCAATTATTAAAACGTTATAATAACAAGCGTTATAATTGTAATGAAGTGTTAAGAGTATTATATTCACAAAAACAAATTATTTGTGAGTCTGCTAGTGCTATAAAAGACATATTAGACACTACAACAACTTGTTTACAGTCTTTGCGTAATATGGAAATTAATATTGATAATTCAGATGTTTTTATTGTGTATTTTGTTATCTCAAATTTAGATCCTGAATCCATTAAGCAGTGGGAATGTCAGCTTAGTAAAACTAATGATGTGTTACCTACTTGGTCTCAATTGTCGGAATTCCTTGAATGCAGGTATAGATCATTGGAAATGATAGGCACTAATGCCTCAAACAAGGTACGTACACCACCGAAGTTTTACATTAAACCAAAACAAAAATCATTTTACGGGTCAGTTAACAACAGTAAACATAATTATTCTATAAATAATATTAAATGTAGCATGTGTAACGGAGAGCACTATTTATACCACTGTAAAGAATTTTCTCAACTTAATGTAAATGATAGACAGGATTATATACAAAAAAATAATTTATGTTTTAATTGTTTTTCTCCATCACATCCAGTTATGAAATGTCGTAACTCTTCGAGTTGTAGAAGATGTGGAAGGAGACACCACTCTTTATTGCATCTAGAAAGGGAGTTAAACAATAATACAAAGGGAGAGAGTGAGTTAGCCCAAACTGTAAGTACGCCTATTTCAAGTAATTTTTCAAGTAAAGATTTAGAACCCAGTAATGTTTTGTTAGCTACCGTATCAGTATGGGCATATAACATGCAAGGTTACAAGCAACCTTTGCGAGGGTTACTGGACCAAGGTTCACAGGCGTCTTTTATAAGTGAATCGGTTGTACAATTACTGGGGTTGACACGAAGACATGTAAGTGGTACAGTCTCTGGTATAGGTAATGGTGGCCACACCAATATTAAGCATATGGTATCACTTCATATCGAATCACGCCATAACCCAGGAGTTTTATTAAAAGTGAATGCGTATGTTTTGAGATCGGTAACGTCTTTAATTCCATCAACGAAATTACACACACCTGATTGGCTCTATTTAGATAAAATTCAACTAGCTGATCCAGGTTATGCCACACCAGGGAGAATAGATATTCTTCTCGGAGCTGAAGTATACAGCGAGATATTATTAGATGGAATTATACGTCACAATCAATTATTGGCACAAAACACTACCTTAGGTTGGGTTTTATCTGGGAGGGTGTCAAATAATTCAGGTTCGGGTAGCGTCATTAACATGCATTTACACTTATGTGGAGATGAGCTTCTTAGGAAATTCTGGGAAATAGAAAATGAGCCAAACTGCATACAGAAGAGGATGTCAAAGATAGAAGAAAGGTGTGAAGAATTTTATGACAGGACAACTACACGAGATGAAGAAGGGAGATTCATTGTTAAATTACCGTTCGATAAGAAAGATCCAGAGTGTCAGTATGGGAAATCAATAGCTATAGCAACAAGAAGATGGGAGTTTTTAGAGAAGAAGCTACAAAAGAATCCTTCATTAAATGAAGAATATCATAAGGTTTTGGAAGAATACATTTCAATGAATCATATGGAATCTATCAAAGAAGAAGATATTGACAACCCTAAAGCAGTTTATTTACCACACCATCCTGTTGTCAGGGCGGATAAGGATACTACTAAAGTACGTGTGGTTTTTGACGGTTCTTGCAAAGGAGTTAACAATTTTTCTCTTAATGATAACCTTTTGGTTGGTCCAAAATTACAACAGGACTTAAGACATATACTAATGAGGTGGCGAAAGCATAGGATTTGTATCGTTGCAGACATCGTGAAGATGTATAGAATGGTACGAGTCTCTAATGAAGATACGGAATACCAAAGAATCGTGTGGAGACCACAAATCAATGAGCCACTTAAACATTACAAGCTTTTACGATTAACTTTTGGTACAGCATGTGCACCATATTTAGCTATCAAGACAGTTCAAAAGTTAGCCGATGTAGAACAATCTAGATTTCCTTTAGCAGCTGAGATAGCAAAGAGAGACTATTACGTTGATGATTTAATGACAGGATCTGACACTTTAGAAAAAGCTAAAACTATATTTAATGATATGAATAACCTAATGAGTTGTGGAGGGTTCGAACTCCAGAAATGGAGTAGTAACAATCAAGATTTATTGACATACATCGGAAAGGATAAACAAACAAGTAATAATTCATTAAGAATAAAAACATCTACTGTCATGAAAGTACTTGGTTTAGTGTGGAATAGAGAAACAGATGCTTTTGAGTATACATTTGATATTTCAGACTCTAAACAATCTATAACCAAAAGACAAGTTTTATCGGATGTGTCTCGATTATACGATCCTTTAGGATGGATCGCGCCGGTTGTTATTACAGCAAAAATATTTATGCAGAAACTATGGAAGTCAAAAATTGATTGGGATGATAGATTACCACCAAATTTATATGAAGAATGGTTACATTTTCAAACTAGGTTAGTACATTTGAGTAAGATTAATATTCCAAGATGGTTGTATTTCAGTCCAGATTCAAAAGTAGAACTACATGCATTTGCCGATGCTTCTAAGCTCGCCTACGGTGCTGCAGTATACATTCGTATAATTAGTAGTGAAGGTAAAATGCATGTCAATTTAATATCCGCCAAAAGTAAAGTTGCCCCTATAGAGAGGGAATTATCTATTCCAAGGCTTGAGTTATGCGGTGCAGTTTTAGCAGCAAAACTAATCTTCGAGACAGCACAAGTACTAGACATTCCAAAAGAGAATTTACATGCGTGGTCAGACTCTACAATAGTGTTAGCGTGGCTAAAAGGTGGTTCAAGTCGTTGGACTACTTTTGTGAGTAATCGAGTGTCTGAAATTCTAAATATTTTGGACTATGAACAATGGAACCATGTCGTAACAAATATGAATCCAGCTGACTGTGTTTCAAGAGGTCTGTCTGCAGAAGAATTGCGTCAACATTCACTGTGGTGGTCAGGACCTTCTTATCTTTTGCGACCAACAATAGCATATAATAATTTCGAAATATTGCAAGATACACATGAAGAAGAAAGACATATATCTCTAACAGCGCTAACAGAAGTAAAAAATGAATTTATATGGACAATGTTTTCATCATTAAATAGAACGTTAAAAGTTGTATCTTATTGGAGAAGAGTTCTACGTAATTTAAGGTTACCAAAAGACAAACGTATACAATATTCAAAAGAAGTTTCACCTTCAGAAATTGATCAAAGTTTGCTTATATGTATCAAACAAGTTCAAGAAGACAATTTTAGTGAAGAAATTAAACATTTACAAATACATAACTTGATCCCTAAGAAGAGTAAACTCAGTACCTTTTGTCCCATTTTAGATGAAAATGGTGTACTAAGAGTTGGTGGTCGTATTGAGCAGTCAAACGTTAGATATGACACTAAACATCCCATAATTATGCCTGCTAAGAGTCATCTTACCAAGCTAATAATTTATGATGCTCATCTCAAGACCTTTCATGGTGGACCACAGGCTATGCTATGTTATTTACGAACAAAGTATTGGATACTACGAGCTAAAGATTTAGTAAAAAGTCATTATAAGGCGTGTGTTAGATGTATAAGGTACTCAAAAATCAGAAACAATCAATTAATGGGTCAAATCCCCGAAGCAAGGTTAAAACCATCTAGACCTTTTAAATCATCTGGCTGTGACTACATGGGACCCATAAATGTAAGATTTTCGCCTGGCAGAGGATCCAAATCCTACAAAGGATATGTTTGTTTGTTTATATGTTTGACAACCAAAGCTATTCATTTAGAGGTGGTGACAGATTTGACTTCTAAAGCATTCATTGCAGCTTTTAAGCGGTTTACAGCAAGAAGAGGTCATTGTGAGCACTTGTTTAGTGACAACGGCACGAATTTTGTCGGCGCTAACAAACAGCTGCGTGAGATGTTTGATCGTGCTAAATCAAATATACCAGGTGAAATTGAAGGCCTATTGAGTTTGGAGCACACAACATGGCATTTCATACCCCCACATGCACCTAACTTTGGCGGCCTCTGGGAGGCTGGCGTGCGTAGCGTTAAACATCATTTACACAGAGTAGTCGGCGATACTACTCTCACCTACGAGGAGCTATCTACCGTCTTATCCCAGGTT
This sequence comes from Spilosoma lubricipeda, assembly GCA_905220595.1. Classification (NCBI taxonomy): domain Eukaryota; kingdom Metazoa; phylum Arthropoda; class Insecta; order Lepidoptera; family Erebidae; genus Spilosoma; species Spilosoma lubricipeda. The sequence goes on along the minus strand of HG992293.1, from coordinate 15,267,217 downwards.
GAAGCCTGTCTCAATTCGAGACCTCTTACAGCTATGAGTGATGATCCTAGTGAGCCTCAGGCTTTAACTCCTGGTCATTTTTTAATAGGCGAACCGTTGATAGGTATCCCCGACGACGATTACTCTAATAGTAATATTATAGGGCTGGATAGATGGAGATTAACACAAAAGATCGTACATAACTTTTGGAAACGGTGGTATAAAGAGTATTTAGTTAACCTTAATCAACGATACAAATGGAAAACTAAGCAATCTGAGCCTGAGGTGGGTGACGTAGTTCTTGTAAAGGAGGACAATATGCCTCCTGCTAAATGGATAATGGGCAGAATTGTCAAAAAATATTATGGACCTGATAACCTATCTCGAGTAGTGTCTATTAAATGTAAAAGTGGTGAAATTAAACGTCCTATGAGTAAAATTTGTATGTTAACAAAATAAATTCGTGTAGCAAGTATACAGAATCAATTGTTCTTACTATGTTATTATACAGAATCAATTGTGATGTTATTTTTTAAGTTATCTATTAAGTTGCAATATTGGTTACTGAGAGATATTGTTCAGTAATGTTTTAAACATATCTGTTCATAGTGTTACATATTTATTTATCTTCTTTTGTTTGCTTTAAAACATCAATTTGTTTTTTTTGTTTTGTTTATTTGATATGTTAAAGTACTGCGTCCTTTGGTGGGCGGTATGTCTAAATATCATTATTTTCTTTTTAAAATAAGTAGCAACACTTTCACACAATGTATTGTACTTTCATTCAGTCATTCATACAGTCCATTAGTTCTACGCTATTTAGTATTACTTTTAGTACAAATAAAATATCTCATCTGTGAAGACGTATTGCAAGTGTTTTATTCACCAGCTTATAGATAAAGACCTTATTCCCTCAAACAGTTACCTATAATAATATTATTTAATTATTTTTTATGGTGTGTGTTTTGTGGTTCTTCGTTGGTGTTTTTTACCTTGATTTAATACCACAGATGTGTGTATTATATATGTATGTGTATACATGTTGATTCGCATTCACTTATTCTTACTGACTTACTATCGTAACACAATTGGATAATATATCTGGTTTTCGTCCTTTTACGCTGAGAATATAAAATAAATAAATATTTTCGGACATCTAACACATATCTATAGGTATATAATATAAAAATTTCGTGTCACGATGTATGTTCGCGATAAAACTTGAAACTACTGAACCAATTTTTATAAAATTTTGTAAGCATCTGTAATTTGGTCCAACTTGGGAGATAGGGTAATTTTTAACTCAATTGTTGATCTCAAAAATTGAGCTAAAAACTACCTACCTCTACCTCAATTAAATAATTCTTTGTTTATGTGTTTGTTATTTTTAGGACAAGATTTTTGAACAAGAAAATTTAAAAAATTAATTAAATTTAAAAGTCAACTGGAAGCTGAGACAGATATGTAAATATGGCGGTACGAAGCTCAGATCGTTATAGATGTAATTATAAACAATTATATCAGAAAAAGATGTGTATAATAATAATATGTATGCAGAAATATACAAAGTTTTCTTACCTTTTGTTATAATTAATACTTAGTTTGTAAGATCTCGGTGACTAACAGTCGTAAATAACAGAGTTTGTACGGACACGTAAACAGATTTTTTGTCGAATTAACCTCCCTTAGGTGGGATAGAAACAATTTGGCATAAGTCCAATATTGCTAAACGTAAATAACAAACGCCATCAAACTTTCCATAGTTTTATAACTTACAACTTTAACCTTGAGATTATTAAACAATAATATTGTACAAATTTATGCAGTAATACCTGAAACAAAAACGCCATTTTTACAAAAAATATGCAAAAGGGGGTGTGAAATTTGGTAAATTTAAAGTTTGTGTAGGAGAGCATTGCAGAAAGCTTAAAAAAAATTGTGGTAGACAGACAGTCGACTACTCAGCGAACACTTGTATAAAAGAAAGACACATTATATCTTTTATGGCGCAACGTCGTCTGCGTCTTTTATTGCCCGTAGCGTGATGGTATAATAAAGGAAACAAATTTGTTTACCAAAAAAAAAGTTCTAGTGAGCCTGACTTAAAAGATACACATAATGAAGAACTTTTAAGGCAGATCATTTATTTCGTGCGTTGTTTTTGCAAAACTAGAACCATTTACGCACAATGGAAGTTCCAAAAGAAATATTCTTCCCCCGTTTTTGCAATATTTTTTATAACTACGTTCTTATGTCGTAGCCGCAAAGAAACTAAAAGATTTTTTTAAATCAACCCGGTACTTTGACATAGCGCGTTTAACCAAACACGCACTTTAACTTTATAATATTGGTATTGATTACATCTAATAATCAAACATTCAAATCGAATTTTAAGCATTCGTCAATATTTAGACTCAATTTCCCGAACCTAAATGCTCTTAAAGTTAAAGTCGAGGAATGCCAAAAGGATTCTTGAACAAAAATCTATTTTCGTTATTTACACCATACATGTGCTACATGCCTACTTTAAAAAGCAACATCTGATATACAGTATCTAACAAGATTACGTTCAAATTCAAGGTCGCACTTTCGGTACACTATTGATCTTGGTGCTAAAGCTGTCTGTGTATTTGGCACAGCTTTTCGAGGATTTTGTAGTTACTGCCTACCTTTGCCAAGACCTTTTTATTTGGCTCTTCAAAATACTGTTAAAATGAATAACCTTATGTATATGTAAGGAATCAAAATTAAATACTTTTAATTGGATATTTTTGCATAACTGATATCTTTTACATATAGCCTGTTCATTTTCATAGTGTCATTTTGATCGTAAACAATCAAGCCTCCTGCGCCGTCCGCTTACTAATAAGTATATTTTTATACTTACTTGTGGGCAGCACGCGGTTTCTTTGATTCGTGTCGGCGTTCATTTGACAATGAACCGCATGGGCCAGGGCGGCACGATCAAAATGACACTATGAAAATGAACATGTTATACTATAAAATGAAATCGCTTCCGCTATCTGTTAGATCTTTTAAACTGCTCAACTGATTACAAAATACAATACAGTACCTAGATAGAATGATTCAAGGTTAACATAATATGTATAACTAACTGCGCCCCGTAGTGTTAATCAGATTTTTTGATGTACCTTTGTAACACCGATCGCGGGTAAGTGCTCCCAAGTTTTTGCGGTGCAATCGTGCGAGCTCGCAGATATTTGCGATGCGTTGCAAAATTCGCATTTATGTGTTAGGAGCCCTAACACCGCTGGGCGCAACTTGTATGAGTATAAATACAATGAGCTATGTAATCTATTTGAGATTAGCTTATCATATCCCTGTTAAGACTGTTAAGTCATCATACATTATTGTGTGATACGCGCAGTCGTGTTATAATTTTTCTACATTAGTTATTTTTATTGTTGTTTGTTTTACATATTCATATTTAAATAAATAACTTGATTGATCGTTAACTCTAGCTTCTTGTACAGTTTTTACGAAGAAAAGATGACTCCCCGTTTGTTTATGTATTTAGCAAAAAAAAATGGCACCCGTTTAAAATAACCTGTAGCCTATTTGAATGCAATAATGTGCGTTCGTGCGTACATACTTCGCGGTATTAAAGCTAGTTTTGGTGTTATTAACCCTTGTTTCCACGCTCTTAAATACTGTAACACCGTGTTCATGGTTCGATTAAAATACACAAAATTGTTGCCACCCTGAATATTCTTACAACTCTGTAGTCCTAGGAAATCAATAATCCTGAGCCTGAAGGATTTCATACGAACGTTCCCTATCTTGTGTTATCTTAAGGTCCCGAGACCGAAAAAATCTGTATACTTAACATATATATTTCAACGAAAAGTACGTTGTATCTCTCCCGCAATATCGTTAGTAATTTATTCAAAATACAACCTCACTCAAGCGTAACGTGCGCTATATTTAGACCTGGGTTCTGGTTATGTGTCCCTGGTGTTCCATCGTTATTAATTTAACACGTCTAAGGTTATGTAAATTTTTAGTTACGAAAACCGCATGACACTTATGAACCTTAGCAAAATGCGATATCTGAAATACTATAGAGATAATATGCCTAACTGTGAAAGACCGAATAAATTAAGATCTTTTTAATTAGAACCTAGTTTCAGTATTGTCCATACTGTTCAATTATTCAATTATAACACGTGAAAAATCTCTGCTTTCTTGAAATTACGATATTTTACATCTGCTTTGACATAGGCCTATAACAGCCAGCAGTGGACAGCGACGACAGTTTCGCGGTCCGTTTTGAAATAAATGTAATTTATAGATGTTTTCTTATTTAGTATTCTTTGCTACTCACTAAGCTATCATAGTGTGGGTGCGCTGTACTGCAGTATCCAATAAGGATCGTGACTATCGTAACCACCACTTTTGGATTCTACTCATGCTTTCCATCAGGCAGAGTAGTCATTTTGGCAGCTAATACTTTGTTTGGGACATTGAACAGTTGAGCGATTGTGTGTTCTTATTGTTCAATGGAAGGAAACGTTGCTGATTCACGACTCGAGTACACAATCACGTATCATCCGGGGCCATTTCCCGTCAAAAGTTTCTTTGAAATTCACTTCAGTTCATTGAATACGTTGTTGCAGCTAGAATATTAATATATCCATGGTCTGAAATCTATTGATATCATGTATTTACAATGTTTCGGACATCTGACACACAACGCGATTTAGTTCCAAACTAAGCAGTGCTTGTACTATGGGTACCTACTAGCCAAAATAAATACGATAGTATTCGATAATGATCCGACTCGGAAATCAAACCCGAGACCTCAACATAGCATTTGCATACGCTTCTATTGCGCCACCGAGAAGATATAGTTATAATGAGTCCTGATCAGAAAGTAGGTATACCTCACCACTTTTGTCATTTTTCTAATACATACCTATCTTACATGTTGCGTCTAAACTTATCAGGCTAAACCACAACCAAAACCTAGTCCCTAATTAATTAATAGTGTTAAAATCATTAGGCTGACTTTTAGTAAACATCTATGACGTCAATCCGCATGTACTTTCTAGTTTCTCTCTAATTACGTAATCTGTTATATAATAACGTTAGTGTCAACTGTTCTAATTAGAATATTAATACCTAAACGTTATGCAATCAGTTTAGAAACATTTCCGCACAACAATTTTCTTTATCGCCGTCTATAAAGGACTTACATCATTCACCTAATCGTACCTATCCCTATGAAGCATCCTCTCTTAAACAATTTACACTTGAATAAAGGTCTGTAACGATATTGAAAGGTTCTAAACGATCTTGGTTAAGCCTGCTCGAGTGAACGACGTCCTTTGTGATTTCCTTTTTGAAAAAACGATACGTACCACCATCGAGGCATTCCTATTGTATAAAGCTGCGCAATATTTATAAACACTACTAGTTTCATGTTCAATAGCTTTTATCAAATACTAGCCGACCCACGCAACCTCGTTTGCGTCTCTTATTGCCCGTAGCGTGATAATTTTCCCCCGTTTTTGAAACATTTTTCATTGGTGCTTCTCTCCTATTGGTCTTAGCGTGATGATCTAACAATGAAAGAATTTTTCAAATCGGACCAGATGTTCCTGAGATTAGCGTGTTCAAACAAACAAACAAACTACTAATAGGAGCGGAGCAACAATGAAGAATGTTTCAAAAACGGGGAAAATTTTCACGCTACGGGCAATATAAGGCGCAAACGAGGTTGCGTGGGTCGGCTAGTATTAGTATAGATATACTACATCTGGTTAACGAGAGTTATTTTTAATCCCTAGTAGGGACTAGGGATTAAAAATAACTACTTCATTGAGTTTATTCTAGTCTTATGTATTGGACTAGATCAAATATTAGTAAGGACTTTGAAGTATATAAAGGCTGTCTCCTATTTCGTCTGTCTTTGTTCCCCAGTCTATCAATTCATTGTGCGTATCTCGATATATGTTAAGACCGCTACTAACTTTGTTGTATTACTTATTTTTTGTTTCGGAAATCATACTTTCTCTTTCTTACATCGTCAAAATTATTGATTCTGTGGAGGAGATTTCATGGGTTTTGCCTTTAGTTAGCATAAAAGGAAATTAGGTGTTCTTTTTGTATTGATACTTTTGCTCCCTGGAATATATATCCCTTTGGGTTCTGAAAATCGCTTACACCAGCGGAACTGTGTTTTTTGCGTTTTTTGCGAACTAACATAACTATGTTAACGCTGGAATTTTTCCATAACACAATTATATGTTAATGAAGCGCCAATATGCATTAATGGTCGGCGCCAGAATGCCATTACTGATAACCCTGTTTGCTGATTAGTATGACGCCTCATACAATTACTTGTTTGATGTTCGCCAAATTTCTCGAACACTAACGAAAGGTTACTACTTTTTCAACCGAGTTTATCTTGTACTTTTAACAACATGAATTTAATTTACAATTCTCAAAACACTATTCTTTGACAATTGACTTAGACGCATTAATCTTCGACAATATTAAACATTAGGTACACCACGGACAGACCTTAATTTATCCCCTGGGATGAGCTCACTAATCTCATGATCGATCGTGCGCTGAATTACCGTATCGAGTAAACTGTTATTGCTACTAACAGCGAGAAGACGAGACGAGTCTGGAGACTGTAGATGTCAATGTACTCTCTCTCTCTCTCTTGGGTACGATGAGTAAGTAAAAAATAAATGTAACATATACTTACTATCGATGTATATTTATATGGTGCTATAGATTCCGCAAATAATCATTTCTGAGCCGCTCTGAAGCATCCCTCGGGACATTATTTATTTAGGGACGCGCTGGTAGCTTTAAATGGTTGGTGTCAATGATCTCGAGAGGCGTGTTATGAATTGTAATTTTGTCTTCATCAATACAGCCAAGACGAAGAAAATTGCTGAGTTCACTTTACGAAAAGGGAATTAATGAAGTTATGTTACAATTTGCCACGCCTTAACCTTTTACATAGATAAAATATACCAGATAATTGTTTTACGGTCTCATTATCATTAACAATAAATAAATAGTATACTAATAAATTAATATCACGATTTGGGTTTTCCTGTTTTTAATCAGTTTTCTTTTTTAGGTTTTCTTATTTAGGTTTGTAAAAGTTTCTCACATATTTGTTGTTATTTTAATCTGTATGGGATTTATTTCACGACTAGACCTTTGTTTTACTTTTTTTTTTATTTATGCTTCCATTTATTGTTGCAGTTGACGAGAAGATATTCTGCTGCCATGGTGGCTTATCGCCCGACCTTCAGGCGATGGAACAGATCCGGCGGATCATGAGGCCAACAGACGTTCCGGACCAAGGGTTGCTCTGCGACCTTCTGTGGTCCGACCCCGACAAAGACACCGCCGGCTGGGGCGAGAACGACCGTGGTGTTAGCTTTACTTTTGGCACTGAGGTAAGGGAAATCTCTAAAAAAAAAGTTGCTTGACTTCTAAATTAGACTTGTAGCAGATCGGATACTCATGATTAAATAGATTGTAGTAAACATAGAGATAACGTGACATTCATGATATTTATTTCAAGGACATCATTTTGTAGTTTAAACTAGCCTTGTAAGCATAGACAAGTTCAATAAATGTATCTGCGTGGACTCCCAAATTCTCAATCGATTTTGTGTTAGTCACTGACTAAGAAGAGGCGTATAGATTTCACACAGAGTAGCAAATTCTTTCTCTTTGCATTCTGTGAATAATAATTTTAACGTTCAATTTCGCGAATGTGTTAAACCCAGACAGGCAGCTAGACGGTAACAAGGAAACGTTCAGACGATTCCTTTATCATAGACGTGCATGCATTATGCTTTGTTCTTAAAACAAGCGCCACGTTTGACCTTAACGGTTTAATAGAGTGCCCCAGGTCTCACTGATAATGTTAATAAGATTAAATATGCCTCCGCGAGTAGTGGACCACCACAATACTGAAATATTTCAGTGTAATATAATAATCAGTGACTAAAAATCCAGGAAAATAGTTTTAATAGTGGTTTTTCCCAATTCCTACTTCTTTGCTACGTCATTACATACTACTTAGGGTTTTGTTTAAACAGTAAGCAGTTGTAGAAACTTTGAGGTTTGATAGTTCGCATATGCATATATTTTTTTAGAATATTATCTTATATTTTCAAGGCGAATAGTAAAAGTTCCCCATTAAACCAAGTCATCACACTCTTGTCTACATTTTTGCTCGATTACTTTACAGTTTTAACAGAGTATTTGATTAAAAAACCAGAGTATCTAATATATAAAATTCTCGGGTCGCGGTGTTTGTTACCAAACTCCTTCGAAACGGCCGGACCGAGTTTTATGAAATTTTGTGGGCATATCGGGTAGGTCTGAGAATCGGCCAACATCTATTTTTCATACCCCTAAATGATAAGGGTAAACCACATCGGCAGAGCAACGTTTGCCGGGTCAGCTAGTTTTATCACATAAATAGACCTTTACGTGCTATTAAGTTAATTATTTTTGACAAAAGTAGGTAGACTTGTAGGAAACCTGGAAGAGAAATACTCCATTTGCTAGTTAACTATATTTTTTACACATTGTCTATTACAGGTGGTCGGCAAGTTCCTGTCGAAACACGAATTCGATCTGATATGCCGAGCGCATCAGGTCGTCGAAGACGGTTACGAGTTCTTCGCCAAGAGGCAACTCGTCACCCTCTTCTCAGCGCCTAACTACTGTGGTGAATTTGACAACGCCGGTTAGTATAACGTACCTTAAGCCATTTACGATATGAATTCCTGAAGTCTTTGATTTTTGTCGATTGTTTCTTTCGCCTCTAGAGAGCCGCCTGCTTACATATAGTCCATACGCGTCCATAAAGTCATTATTTTCTTAAGCTGAATGGTAAAGCTAACATATAAATGTAAAGATGGAGGAGTGGATCCGACTAGGATGGATAAAGTGAGGTATGCTTTAAAGTAGCACAAGTAGATGAAAGGTTGAGAAACAACGATTTATACTATCATTAATATGTTAAGCAAAATATAGTGAAGAATGTTTTATGTATAGAAGTTGACTGTATGAAATAGAGTAAGCAGTGAACTGTCGAGTGACAGAAGTGACTGGTAAAAGCAAACCTATGCTCGTATGAATAAATTTGGTGAAAGGTTAAAAGATAATGGGATAAGGGAACATTTCATTGGACTCTTGCCTAAAATAAATATTAGCCTGAAATTCACACCTACTAATGTGTCCTATTTGTTTTTTCCAGGAGCGCTAATGTCAGTGGACGAGACCCTGATGTGCTCGTTCCAGATCCTCAAGCCGGCCGACAAACGCAAGCTGTACTCCGGTCTCAACATGGGCCGCCCCAACACGCCGCCTCGCGCACAGCCCAAGAATAAAAAGAAGTGAGTCCAAACACCTTCACTCTACACGCTACACCTACACTTGCTGACTACCAGATAATAATCTAATATTAAAACCTGCTCACACTATGGACAATGTTACGGACAAAATTTTCGCGGTGTGTTCTTATTGGTATAAGTATAGTCCATTCGCTTAGATACGGTCACCTTGATCGCGCCGCCGTTACACGTGCGGCAGCCGCTACTAAAGAAAGGGCTATACCCATAAACTAGTACGATTTGTCAGTTTAAGCCGTTGTATGAATTAATATTGCGTGCGGGTGCACCGACACTATCTAAACGAATGTACTATTTAAGGTTGAAGTTTGTACCTCAAATTGCTTTATATGCATACAAAGAGCAATCTAATTAGAGTCCACCATAGTCCCTCGTCTGCGCAGGCTCTTAGTCACTCAAACAGGAATGACTATCATCGTATGACAACTCTAGTTTCAAAATAAACAACATAGGGTTGTACCAATTCTACAACCATAATATTTTTTTATCTTGCCAATAATATTTTAGAAAATGAAATATCTTCTAAAATATAAAATTTAGACAATTGAAGCCTCATTACGTCACTAAAGATAATACGTCGCCGAATAGTGCCAAATATATTAACAAAATGTAAAACTTGTCAATCCTGTTTGTTATGGTATTCGAATAATATGTAAACATAGAAATTGAAGTCAATGTTTTGTCTGTTAAATGAAATAATAATGAATGCGTGTATGTCCGTCTTGTTAAGAATAAATTATATTTTAAGCTGATAAGGTAGTTTGAATTTCGGGTCTATAACTTAAGTTATAGTAGGCCGAATAACCTAAAAACATTCCCAACAAACGTGTATACACAATAAATATGTATAAAAAAAACTCATAAAAAAGTCGGTTACTAACAAACACAGACGATGCTAATAGAAGTATGTTAAAAATAGAAGGAATATTTTAAATAGTAAACAATTACGACGTAGAATGTCGTTTGAATCATATCATGATTTACGCATAAGGTATTTTCAAAAGTCCTCCATGACACCGATAACTTAATCTTATTCAAAATTATTATTTCTAAACTAGGCATACAGTAACAATTAAAAATAATGTTTTGTTACAATCGACTTAGTCGCTTTTGAGTTACTTACCACAAAAATATTTAATACAAAAAATACAGAAACGTAATTCAAGTAACAATCTTAATAATAAATCTTTTCTAACGACAGAGATGTAATATGAAGACATCGCACAAAAGGTAAATCCTGGTGTGTTGAATGCGTTTTGACACAGTAACTTATTAGTTATTATTAATTTGCACTGCGAGTTTGCATTGCACAAAATAATTCTTGCCGCGGAGTGTTTTGTTACCGAGGAGTTTATGTAACATAATTACTATTTTCTTCCTCTTTTATATCAACGAAGATTGAAAGTAGGCTTTATTTTTAAACCTTTCATCTTTTTTCAGTATATCTTCAAAACATTTATTGTGTCTTTTAGTTTGATTTGTTACTTGAGAAAAAAATTATAAGAAGTATTTGTTGTATGTATGTAAAGACACTTGATGAATAGTCTTAAGTAAGCTAATACATAAACATATATAGTAGAACTAACCGTTGCCCTCGGCTCCGCTCGCGTGTGTATCGGTTATCGCGACAAATGATAGCCTGTGTGATATTCTGATGTATAAGCTATATTACTGTCAAGTTTCATCCAAATCCGTTCAGTAGTTTTTGCGTGAAGAAGTAACAAACATACACACTCACAAATTTTCACCTTTATATATTAGTGTGATGTGATGTAATATTGTAGACTGTCTCTTAATTTGGACTAAATAGTTACACAAATGCTATGGTACATATTTAGCTATGTCTAAAAGAATTTAAGGCTCACATGACCAAAATAAAAATGAAGGTTTTAAGGTTACATCATTTTACTGGAAAAGAACCATACTGTGTTGTAGTTACTCTATTTATTTCAAAGAAATGAATAAAAATATTATAATTAAGTGCTTTACGATTAACTGTTTCTTTGAAAAGTAAATAATGCTTGTTAAGCTTTCTCGACGTCCATTTAAATGCAACTTTCAGACAACAGTAGAACGAAATTTAGGTTTAGACACAGATCAACAGTTAGTGATCAAGATGTAAATAGGACAAACATCTAACTCTATATTTGTTTGGATGGGTGCATGTATCTCATTAATATACGTATACTTACCTGGTTTTCAAATGCGAACTTACATTCTAACCAAATCCTCCATAAACACACATTATTTTAAAACAATAATGCGTTTTTCAAGAACATTACATTGTAATTATTTTAGTTTTGTTTTTCGTTTGGGTGTGTGTGTTTAAAGATATTTGTTATACATTTTTACGAGTATTGAAATCTGATATCAACATCCCAAAAAATAATAATACCTATGTACGCTCATTCAATAATTCATCAAGTCTATGATGAGCTAATGTGACAATACTATCAAAAACTGACAACGTTAGTCAATGGAAGCTGTTCTATATTCAAAAATTTAAAGAGTTTTTTTGACAGCTGTCTTGTATCGTCAAGGTGTTGCTACTTAAAAAATGTAACAAAAAAATAAAGGTTTTAAATGATGATTAATATGTAAAGTTTGTCACATCAGCTCATAGCAGACGTCCATATTGTCCACGAGCTCACGAATGTTTTCTGTTTGTTCCCGATGCGCAGCTAGCCGCCCGCCGCCCGCCAGCATGACGGACCCCGCACTCACTCCTGTCACACTCTTCTGACAACCACCACTCTCATTCTCTTACTCTTTGCGTTTATCTCCAACATCACGAACACTGGACACGAAACTAGTCGATCCACCATCCGAGATTCTATGCGTCTTAATAAGAACATAGAAAACCAGCAATGGATTGTTTCTGCTAATTTTGTGTATGCGTGTTGTGCAGAGTCCTTCCATGTGAAGCTTTTGAGAAGCAATATTTAAATATGGCAGTAAATAAGAATAGTTGTGATACGCCTAATACGTTTTTGACTAAAGCCATCTCGTGGGTTTCGTGTGGAAAGATTCATATTTGGTCTATTGAAAGAATTAAGTCGAACAGTGTACAATGGTTCCTCAATATGTTAATTATATTAGGATACATACACACCAGTGTAATTCCAGTTCAGAATTAAGTACTATTTGAACCAAACACAAAAAAAACACGACTTTTGTAATATACAGGTTATTATTTAATATAGCGACAGTTTGAAAATTTTATTGCGCTAAAATCTCGTTGTTGGAACATAAAAAGTCTAAAATGAAAAAACTGTTATGTGACGTCACATTTGTCGTATAATGGACAACGTAGAGTGACAGAATTGAGTGCGAGTGAGCAGGACAAACACGTTTCTGACAAATTGCGGGCACTACTGCGCCTCTGCACACAAAATTGAATACAAACTTCACTAATTTATTATGAACTACATTTTTAATATGAAATTTATTAGTTATTATTTCTCATAAAGACCTTACTTGATTGGTTTAAGAAACCAAGTACCTGTCTTATTTAAAAGTAAAGTATCAAATTCGATATTTAAATTTTAATTCACTTGGACTTAGAGGTACTTGGATATTTCGCCTGGTCGTTTTAACTTAAGACCATTACGCATGGTAATTTATTTGATCAATTGCTGGACGATTGTGTTCAGCTCGACAGATGTGTATGGACTCATTATAGTACAGCTTCATAGCTTTTAAACATAAGGGTTAATATCCTCTGTAAGGTATAGCAAACAGACAGTTAATTTATTCAGACACATCCTGGTGTGTATGTATAATTACTCCACGATCAGTTTTTTATAATAATAATACCAGCTGTAGCCCAACTGTTGAAATCATTTTTTTTTTTAATTTCAACGTGGCGGTCTCGTATGTGGCCCTGGGGCAAATTTGTGAGCGATTCACATGTGGACGGATGCGTCTTTGTATGCTGCTTAAATGATAATGTATGTGGAAGTGCGTGTATGTATGTCTGGTCCTCAGTATGCTTGTCGTATTCAATACCCAATTATATATATAAGTTAGTAACGCGACTTGAACTTCGGCGGTCGCAGAACGTTGCGACTTGTCGCTGCGATTTTATTTTATTTTGTTAATGAGATTATGTCCTCGTGAGTCGCAGTTAAATTTATTAATGACAGGAGACATTCAGTGAGGATACAAATATTGGATCATTACGATAAGTAATAAGCATAAATATAAAACAGTAGTATGTTGGTAATGTAATGAACAAATGTTTGCGCCCACGACTTGTACACACTTGGTCCAGGTATTTGTGCGGATACCCATATATCGTAGTTGCATTATAAATCTTACAATTTTGATCATTAAGAATATTCTATCGATAAATTTAAGATAAATTGGTAATAACAGTAGTTGATGTATTTTAACAAACAGTAGCAATTTTTTTATGGAAACTCCAAGAAATTCGAAAATTACAATAACGATATTCTAATTCAATAGAAAAGTCCAAGACATTACAATATTTGTAAAATACGTATTAATGTATTGACAGTAAAGTGAGTGTTTCTGTTACATACTTATCACTTGCATGCATTTACATAGTTATTATAAACATATATCGGCTAAGAAATAATTTGTAAGTAAGCGTAGCCAAGTGGACAATATGTGGGCGTATTTAGAAATAAACAAATACACCGTCCTCCGGGCGAATAGTTCTTTGTAGCGGTTGCTTTGAACCCTAGGTCTTATGCGATCCTAGTGATTCGCACTTTGCTTGTTCGCGAATAACTCAATGGTCGCTTACTTGTATTGGACACTAACACTTTGACCTTTGATTTCTAATACCCAACTAAAAAAAATTATACGCACAATCAGTGTCATTCATAAATATTTGTGTTAATTTTTAAAAAGGTATTTTTAAATTCTGAATTTAAAATCAACGGTCAAAGTGTTCAGTGTTGTCATACTCCACCGATAGTTACCATACTAAAAAATAGGTCGCATAAGAGTCATGGGTAGCGATTACATTGAGGTTATTTTTTTTTATTTAATTGCTATTCTATGTGTTAGACTGACACCCGCGGCTGATGGCCGATTTAATTGAATCATTGATCTATGTATGAAAAGAATTGTATATTAATTTCTTAAATAAAATACTTCTAAAAATTGATTCTTTTATTTATTTTACTACTTTAACTAATTCCTTAAGTGTATTGTCTAAGATTAATTGTTTTGTCAAAGAATAAAACGTTTTTGAATACATTGTGCAAGGAGTGTACTACTTAGACATTTACATATTTCTTCTATTTTTCATTAACATTAACTAACAGCGTATAATACGAAAAAGAAGTTTTTATAATCTGAAACAATGCAAATAAGATTGCTATAAAAAAGGGTTTTAGTTGGCAATTCAACATGAAGAAATTGACAATTTAGTTTTTAAGTATAATATATAGTCTTGTCTTTTTATTAAATAAAGTAAACATCGAGAATGTAATATTCTGCCCTATTAATCCTAAGAAGAATATTAGATAAATGGGAATCATACATTTCGATTTAGCGACATTGCATGTTTTTGACAAATATTAACATTAGTACTTATGAATTTGTTAAAGAAAGCGTACGTTTTGATGTATTTTAATGGACTGACAAAATGTCTTTAATAAATTCTTAACATATTTATTCGGATTCGGAGGTCACGTTACGCAGTCGATCCCGGTTGTTATCATTGTAACAGTCGTGAACCTTAGTTGGAGGCCTTTGGGCGGCTTAAAAACATCCAACGGCAAGATTACGTAGCCACAACGTAGTCTTGCCAGTCCTCAACCGGCCAGCGTGGGGACGTATGGCCTTAACCCTCTCCTTAGAGGAGACCCGAGCCCAGCAGTGGGACGTTATGGGTTGTTGATGATGATGATATATATAATAATAATATATATATAATAAATAAATATTTTAGACATCTAACACATAATGCCATCTAGTCCCAAACTAAGCAGAGCTTGTATTATGGGTACTAGACAACTGATACAAATACATATATACTTTTTTTTTGTAAATACATACATATTATACATAGAAACACCCAAACTCCGAAACAAATATTTGTAGATCATACAAACATTTGGTCCGACCCGGGAATCGAACCCGAGACCTCATGATCAGCAGTCGCACACGCCGACCGCGAGACCAAGGAGTCTATAGTATGTAGTATATAGTAACAGATGTTTATATAAAATAATAGATCTAGTAATTATAGTTATTCTCGCAAGTTATATCATACATACAACAACAAAAGTGTGCAGATCCATAGGCAGGAACTTCCCAGCTCGGATCACCATGAGCCTCTTGTTAGCCAGTAGTATGTTTAGGAGAACTCTCCTGGGACCCACGCCCATCGTATGCCAGGCGCTCTGGTAAGCTGCTGTCGAGACACGATCAGCCTGAACAGTCCAAAGGTGAGTATATTTATGACCTGAGGGCCTAGTGTGAGTGTATTGGACGTCAACTTGTAAGTCGCAGTCCATTTTTACAGTACAGTTATCACGGTAAATAGTATCCTATATCCTTGCTCAAGAATCAGATGGTACATTTCATTGAAATCGGTGCAGCAGTTAACTTGACATAGTAACAGACAGAGTAATTTTCGAATTTATAGATACTATGACGTGAAGTCATAGAAGTAACTGAAAAATCAGAAACGATGCCAGGCGTACAGAAATAAATAAATATTTCGGACACCTAACACACAACGTCATCTAGTCCCAAACTAAGCAGAGCTTGTATTATGGGTACTAGACAACTGATATAAATACTTATATACTTTTTTTTTGTAAATACATACATATTTTACATAGAAAACACCCAAACTCCGAAACAAATATTTGCAGATCATACAAACATTTGGTCTGACCCGGGAATCGAACCCGAGACCTCAAGAACAGCAGTCGCGTACGCTACCACTGCGCCACCGAGGCAGTTTAATATATAGAAAATGAATATATAGTAATCATCAAGAAAAAATGTAAAGTTATCGGCGGATGAAAAAAAAAATATGGAAACGAAGCCACGGCACAGATTGTTATTTTTTCTCTTTATGCATTGGCCTGTCAAAGGGACTCTACCTGATGGAAAGCATGAGCAGGATTCAACAATAGTGTTCACCATATTCAATGTGAACGCAGACAATACTACCTTGAAGTTAGTTAGTTGCTTATAACGGTGCAGATGTGAGTATGCAGGGTATGTATACCTGTATGATAATCTGGTTTCCGTAGTAGCAGTACACGAATATGTCTAACGCCACTGCTGCCAGGTATTCCACAGTGGTCATCTCTAGTTTCTAGAAACGCATCAATTTAATATTTTATCATAAATATATGTTTCTGCTGATAGCGATAATAAATGGCATGTGATGTATTTTTTAAAAGACTTAATAAGCCATATAAATAATTATGTGTCGGTCTTTTGGAACTAGAGTTCCTTATGGGGCGTTGCGGAGGGGTAACCAAGCCGGCAAAAAGCGTCCGTAGCGTTAAATAAAAAAAGAATAATATTTTAAAAATCTAGTAAGTAGTTAAAAATCTCTATACTCTAGCCGGAAAAAATGTCCGTAACATAAAATAAAAAAGCGTAAGATTCTAAAAATTTTGTATATACATATATATAAAATTTTTAGATATATATATGTAAGTTGCATATATTATTATATTTTATGATAAGAAACTTCGTTCATATCCGGTGTCCCAGGAAACCACATCACTTTTTTTCTTGACACATAATTTAAAAAAGGTTATTTAGGAATGCAAATACAACGCTATTGAAAAACATGTAACCGAACTACGTCGTAAGTAGTAGTAAACCTGTATTTCGATATGAAATTTCATAGAAATTATTCCCACAATTATTCAATAACAATATTATAACCTCTTACCAATGTGGCAGCATACAGCAACGTACACAGATACAATGTGACCTGCACTACCCTCAACGCGAGAAGAGGCGACACAAACTCTTCGAACATCTCCGTATACTGCTTTACCGCTTGACATAACAATGCACAATCTCTTAAAGCTCTCATTGTAGCTGCATCGTGCTCCGCATTGTAGATATCTGAAGATTGCAGAATAGGTCACAATAACTTTTTTAATTGCCTGCCTTCTGTCGACCCCCTTTGAGACTGTAGTTATTGTTTTCAGATCGAAGGGGAAATAGATAATACCTCCATTGTCGAGTGGGGAATTGGTAGGTATACAAGTACAAACACTTGAAGAGGGTGGAGTTCCTTTCCTTAATTTAAGTATACATCTTCTAGTTTTGGCCCGCACTTGCGCTCGCTTGTATGTCGGTTATCCCGGTAAGGAGTACCATAAGCCATTCTTCAACAATCAAAGTATCTCTATGCCAAATATCTTTGAAGTCCTCTTTCTGTTTACCCTTAGGCAATAGAAGAATACAATACCCTGATGATTAATTCTCACCTCTTCCCTAAACCTATATCATCATCATCTCGGTTGAAAGATGTCTACCGCAAGACTTAGGTGGATGCTGTCCAGCGATGGACATCTTTGGGCTGTCTTAGAGCTGGTTGTTGTGGAGAGTCTTGGATAATAATAATAGGATAAGGTTAGATAATACGTACCAAATCGAGTTTTCACATTAGCAGCGCTTTGAACCTGGATCAAATAGAGGTTCGATTATAATAATAACTCCGGTTGTAGAAAAAGTGAAGAGTAATAATAATAAAAGTAGAAAAGATGCCAAGAATTAATTAATAGGAGATTTAAAGAATTCAGATATCATACTAGTTTATTTAAACTTAGACCGTAGAGTACCTATGCTTTCTTTGTTGTATGAATGAATGTCAACTTGTCTAATGCCAATATGACTCTAATCTGCGTGATGGAAAGCACGAGTAGAATTCAAGAGTGGTGGTCACCATACTAAATGCGAACGCGGATAGAGCAGCATTGTGACACACTATGATGTTATAATCTTATATTTAAAATTCTCGTCCCACAATTTTCGTTCCCATACTCCTCCGAAACGGCTTGACCGATTCTCCTGAAATTTTGTGAGCATATTGAGTAGGTCTGAGAATCGGCCAACATGTATTTTTCATAGCCCTAATTGTTTTTTTTTTGCGGCAATACAACGTTTCCCGGAGCAGCTAGTAATATATATATGAATTTACCTTTGCGTTGGCCTGATACTGCACCGTATTGGACTTTCTAACAACATGAGGTTGAAAACTCACCGTCCTCTCATCATAATGATAAAACGACTCGTCCATCTCTGACGTGTTGTAACTGTAACCGTGCTGTTCATCGTTTTGTATATCTGCGTGAAAGGCGGCCAATACACTATGCTTGACGTCATTTTGTAACAACGCTGTATATTTTGCATTGCGAAGACTACAGCACAACAAGTCCAGCTGTCCACAGATCAGGATCGAGTTTGAAGCGAAGAACACTCCTGTAGGTATTTTTAATCTAGTAATCTATACGAATATATAAAGCTGAAGAGTTTGTTTGTTTGTTTGTTTGAACACGCTAATCTCAGGAACCACTGGTCTGATTTGAAAAATTCTTTCGGTGTTGGATAGTCCATTTATCGAGGAAGGCTATAGGGTATATATCATCACGCTACTACTAATAGGAGCGGAGCAACAATGAAGAATGTTTCAAAAACGGGGGAAATTTTCACGCTACGGGCAATATAAGGCGCAAACGAAGTTGCGTGGTCAGCTAGTACTTATACATAAATGCATGGCAACATTTGCAAACCACGCCCACTTGAGTAATCTGGAGCTTTATACCTACTTGTTAAATAGATGCCATTTAATTGACTTACTTCTTTATTTGTAGTATTTTTACTTTTCTTAGTTTTAATTGTAATTTTAAATTTCTACCAATGATGGTAGAAAAATCAAATTATATTCTGCAAGTTAAAATAACCGTATTCTTAAATACGTAAGTATTCATGGATCAAGAGACATTAGCTTTGACGAACGTTTTGTTTAAAGTGAGCTTAAATTTACTCACCAAACTGCCCAAGAGCAAGCCCAACGTAAAATTGAGACAAACAGGTCACCAGAAACACGAAAATGAACTTCAAGAACGAGGACTTAGTTATGTCTATCAAGATCCAACTTTGCATGGGCTCTTTGGTCCATACTGAGAACAAAAGATAATAAACGATTCGTTTTTTTTTTCAGCAACTGTGGCGTATGGTGCATGTTATCTTAGTATAAAATTTAACAACAGCGAATTAGAAGCAGCCGCTTAGTAAGACTATTGCGTGCATAAATACTGCTTATTCATGTATCTATGTACAATCACATATAGGTAGGTACCTATACTCATTGCACAAATCAAAACTTCAATTGGATCCAGATAAAAATGACATAAAACTTTACTTACAATGAACAATAACTGGCATCGTCGCATACATAGTGACGCTAAACATAGTGCAAGCTGTATAAATCTTCCAAAATCTCTTTGCCGCTTTACAACTCTTGTACATGCTCATATTAGTCAGACCCCGAGCCGAATTATACTTGAAATTCTTCTCCATATACTCCAAAAGTGCATACAATTCCTTTCGATACAGTGCATAGTACGCAACGATTACAAGAGAAACCAGAAGAGGAAGGGAATCAGATATTTTGTCCAAGCTGGACATTACGTCTTTCCATTCCGAGTATAAATATATTGCTAACACAAATGTAACGTAGCTCAGAACTAATAAAACAAAGCCTAGATACCAATTATTGATAATATTACATATTTTCTCTTCTTTGTTTCTGAATAAGTCCCAACAAGCCACCATTTTTAAAGGTGCTTCCAAATAGTCCACGTAGCGTCCAGTTCTTTCAGTATTTAATGTGATTTTGGAATAATTTTTTGCCGCCATTTTCACACCAAAAAATACTGAACAAATATGGCGTAATATACTTAGGTGTTTTGAAGTCGATCCTTTCACTATAAGTTCGAAAAGGGTGTGCAGACAATTTATGAATATTGTAGTGCACTGTTTAGAAAGTTTTACTAATTTTAAATGCAAATTAACCCAATTATCTATTTGGATTTCTAATTGGTGTTCTACGAATTGAAAGGGATTGACAATTCATTATACTTAACAAAGTTAGTCTTAATTACTGATTCAGTTAAGTTTAATCGTTCTGTTAAAATTATTTGACTAAGTTTTCTTCCATATTAGATTTATATTAAACTAGCAGAACCCCGCGGTGTTACCCGCGGTCATTGCCGTACCGCGGGACAAAGCAAGTCTAAAAAAAATGAGGGAAGCGACTTCATTATAACTATGTAAATATATTTTTATATACTAGGTAAGTACTAACTTATGTTACAGATCCAGCCAGAATTTCTTTTTTTTTTTTATTTAAATAGGGGGCAAACGAGCAGACGTATCACCTGATGGTAAGCGATTACCGCCGCCCATGGACACCCGCAACACCAGAGGCGTCACAGGTGCGTTGCCGGCCTTTTAAGAAAGAGTACGCTCGTTTCTTGAAGGTTTGAAGGTCGTATTGGTCCGGGAATACCGCAGGCGACAGTTCATTCCACAGTTTTGTTGTGCGAGGAAGAAAGTTTCTTGAAAAGCGCACCGTTGTGGACTGCCAACTATCTACATGATGGGGATGAAAGTTTTGTCCGCGTAGGACGACGGCGGAAAGATGCGGCAGGGATCAATCCGAACAATTCCTCCGAGCACTCCCCATAGTAGATGCGGTGGAAGATGCACAGCGAGGTAAATGATAAAAACAAAAAAACACAAACCAAACCGTGGTATTAAATACTATTCCAATCTATGTCACACTACAATCTCTGCTTAAGCTTAAATCACGTTGTGTGTGAGATGTCCAAAATATCTATTTATTTATAAATTTTTTTTTTTTTTGCTTTTATTGCAACTCATGTTTCGTACTTTTTGGTAATTTCCTATTTAATTCTTAGAGATTTATGTAACGGATGAAGAAGACCCATCTAACTCTCTACCATCCAAATTTTATCCTTTAGATATGTATGAGGAAAATACCAATAACCATAGGTAATTAAATCTAGAAGGAATGATAATGAAACCCAATTTGATTAACGACTTTATACATTTTCTAAGAAATACAGAATGTTCAAAAGATTAAATCTAGTAGAATTTAAAATAAACAATTAGAACATAAAACTTTGTCATATATCTTGAATCGAATTCGAATCAAATAAGGCTTGTATCGATTTCTTCCGGAGTCATTGTTGTGAGACTGTCGTTTCAGAGATTAATTGGTCGCCATTGATTCACCATCTCTGAAAAGTAAACAATTGGTTGTTAGCAATACATCGATTATGATAATATAACAACACACGCTGTATAACCACGCTACAGCCAATAGTGGACGCTGGCGAGGATGTCAGCAGGGTCAGCAAGTCTTTCAATGATGTAATTACTCTTCAAAAAAGGTTATGACGCCTCATCAAATTACATTTAGTCCGGGAGAGGAATCGAACTCACTACCTCTAGCTAAGCAGTCAGGGTGTCTAATCACCATACCAAGAGGCCTGTCAAATGTGACCAAGGACACTTACTTCTCTCTTGATCGTCTATGAGCAATTTTATAGATCCTCCTCAGTTCCAGCAACGCCCTCATAATGACCACAAGCTGTGACTCGAAGTCATCCGTGTCCACGTCTATGGCGAGGCCCTTGTGCTTACAGATCTTAACGTACAAGCTCCAGATGGCAGAACGAACGTGACACAGCTCCACGTGACGAGCCGCTGCCGTCTCCTTCAGACGGTTCAGAGCTAATTCCCATTTTATCACGCGATTTCGGATCTGGTCATAGCGCCACTGTTAAGGAACAAAACAAAGGATTTTGATAAAAACTTGTGTGGTGATCAAATTTATAATATTTAAATAAGCACTTCTTTGCAGCACTTCAGGTGTTCAGTTTAGTTGGAGCTACAGTGCGATAAATTGAAGCAAATCTAAATAAACAGAAAATTCTTAACAAAAAGAAAACGACTTCTGATCTGGATAAATTATAATCACAAGGATATAACCACAAGGGAAGCAACGGCTTTCAAATGAAAAAAGAACCATCAAAATCGCTTCACCCAGTCGAAGGTTCTAATGTAACAAACATAAAAAAGTCGAATTGAATACTTCCTCATTTTTGGAAGACGGATAAGGATAAGGATAAAGAATGATCACCTATAGGCAGCAACCTCATCAATAATTGCAGTATAGCTCGGTACCTATTGTTTATTTATTATTTAACCATATTTAGTAACAATATTAATAAAATGTCCAATGTTATTGGGTAAATAATAATCATAGATAAGCGAGAGGCCATAATCAAACTTATCTTGTCGATCAAAGACAATAGACCACACTCTTCAAAAGAAATTTACTTTGAAATAAAAAGCCATACTCTCAAGTCAGCGAGCGTGTTGTTTAGGCCCATGATGAAAAGCTTCTTCTCCTCTGTAAGTGAGGCGATCTCCTGCCGAGCATTTTCCAACATCTCCAAGTCACGCTCTTGACGCTCAGCCAGTGTAGACTTGGCCGCAGCTTAGAGCAAAAGATAAAGAAAATATTTAATCTCGACCTACCCGCTTATATTGAGTGGATTTTATTACTATACGATATATACTATATTATACTACATACCAAGGCCCCACAGAAAACTGGTGTAAAATAGCGCTTGTGCTGTGTTTTTATGGACTAGGGGACAAACGAGCAGACATATCACCTGATGGTAAGTTATTACCGCCGCCCATGGACACCCGCAACACCAGAGGCGTCATAAGTACGTTGCCGGCCTTTGGGGGTATGGGGAGGAGTTGGGGATATGGGCCTTCGGTATCCTCATTCTCTCACATCGCGCTATTTTACAACGGTTTTGTGTGAGGCCGTAGTTTCGCTCCTGTCGAACCGGCCCATTATAATTCTACAATATATTCGTATTACATACAGAAATTCGCATACAGAATAGCCTACTTGTCAAAAATATCCTTTATATTATAAGGATCGCATGTAAAAAATTGCGCGATGTGCTGTTACTCCATCGCCGCTCGGAGCAAACTGACTGTGTGAACGGGAAGGTCCAGGCGCTTCGTACTATGATTTTGTGATTAGTTTTCGCATCGCATTATGTTGATGCGCGGAACTATCAGACACGCGGTGTTATCCATCTCTCCCCTACTCACCACTTACCAGGATTCTTATTTCCTTTCTAAATTGGTGAATCATGCATGTAGCAAAATATGTTTCTCAGCTTAGTTCCACAGAAGATCCACATAGTGTATTATAGTAGTAAGGCAAATAACTCTTTCAGTTGGAAAAATGCTCACATTTGTCCATGTTATGTTTTGTGTTTACTAATGTATTTTAAAACCTAATGTGGAAGAAACTAGTCTAAAAGAGTCATATCAATTAAAGTTATCATTCACCTAGAGCTTCATATCTATTGAGGACGTCGAGGGGTTGTTTGAACTCAGGATAGTTGTTCACCACAGACATCAGATAATCCTATAAATTAAAATGTATGAATATTTCATGATATAAGTTTCATGTTTGTTTGTGTAGGTATACTTTCTAAGTACTTGGTCTCATTCTAATTTGAAAGAAAACTATTACTACTAGCTGACCCACGCAACCTCGTTTGCGTCTCCTATTGCGCGTAGCGTGATAATTTAACCCCGCTTTTGAAACATTCTCCATTGGTGCTCCGCTCCTATTGGTCTTAACGTGATGATATATAGCCTTTCTCGATAAATGTACTATCCAACACTGAAATAATGTTTCAAATCAGACCAGCGGTTCCTGAGATTAGCGCGTTCTAACAAACAAACTTTTCAGCTTTATATATTAGTATAGATTATTAGCGACCAGCCCTGGCTACGCACAGTTATCTTTAAAATTTTCGATATTTCACTATTACAATCCATGTTTTGCACGTTTAAACCTTCCTTTTGAATCACTCAATCTATATAATCTAATAATTGTATGATAGGTACTAGCAACCCAGCTCGGTTGGGCACGGAAGTTGAAATACTTTCTTTTACTAAAATATGCATGTATTATACATAAAACCTTTACTTTCAAATCACTTGATCTATTCCTGAAAACGGCATTACAATCTGTTTCCTGGCTCGGCTGTTTCGTTACTTCAGAAACTAAATGTACGCATAGCACATTACTTCAGAAATATATATAGAAAAGGCGTTCGTTTCGCCGTCGTGACGGTAGCGAAATGCCGAAGCCATATATTTTTACTGAGATTAGAGTTTGTGAAGTTAGGGTTGGTAGAGTTAGGGCGTGTAGATTCAGAAGTTTGACTCTACTTGAGATCTGATACATTTTTTAACAGGTTAAGTTATATGCAATGTTTTTGGGGGATCAATTTTATGTAAGGGAGTTGTTTTACTGATATCCAATCTATAAATAGATCAGCTAAGAAAATGTGTAGGTAATATTAAAAACCATATCCTCACTTCATAAATAGTATAGTCCTTAACTTGTTTTTCCATCATCTCCTTGACCTCTTCCATTTCTTTGACCCTCTGACGCATGGCTTCCGTTTCTTTTGTTTTGCGTTCTAACACCTCAGTGTCGGCAGCCATCTTACGTTCAGCTCTGTCGCGCTTCTCTTGATTTTCGCGAATAAACTTTGAACATAATACGTTAATTATAAATAAATAAATATTTCGGACGTCTAACACTCAACGCCATCTAGTCCCAAACTAAGCAGAGCTTGTGTTATGGGTACTAGACAACTAATATAATTACTTACATACTTTTTTTTTGTAAATACATACATATTATAGATAGAAAACACCCATACTCCGAAACAAATATTTGCAGATCACACAAACATTTGATCCGACCCGGGAATCGAACCCGAGACCTCAAGAACAGCAGTCGCGTACGCTACCACTGCGCCACCGAAATTATGTTACGTAATTATGGATGAAAATGAAACGGCACGTACACAGGTTTCTATACCTACTGTAAAGGAACTGTACTAAAAATTGCATTATAGCAACAAGGCAGTAAATTAACAAAATTAAAAAACCCAACTAGGTACGTTAAAACTTTTTATAAAATTTGTATGTATAACCTACATGATTCGGTTCATTATTACGAATCTATGGGACATCTCATTCATTAATATCAGATCAGTAATTTATGCGCTACGGTGGGTCAAATAAACACACAAACTGCCAAAATTAGCAACCTTCATTTTGGCTTCGCCATAGTAGGGTAAATATGGATGGCCGATAAAACAAGTCAATATCTTTTTTAGTCAATAATTGTTATTTTCTTCGAAATCTTAAAATGTGAATCAAAAATACCTACACTAGTTTTGTAATCAAAATGTAAACTATCTCAATTTTTTAATTATTAACTCAGCTCCGTCCCGCGACGTTAGTTGCGGGGCCAAAGTTACTCCTTATCAGCCATCTGCCAGTGAAAGTCCCGTCAAAATCGGTCCAGCCTTTTTACAGGTTATGGACCTTTCTGCTTATCCGCGGATAAGCAAATGCATTAAGTGAAAAGTTCTTAATTTGAAATTACAAACAGACACATCAAAATTAAATTTATTTGTTTTATAAATAAGCCGAACGTAATAGGAAGTACGGTGCAAAATTTACTTATCCTGCTTACTTTATTGAAGCTGACAAAAGATTCTTTGAGCAGCAACTCTTTCTTTCGTAGGTCCTCCCACTTTTCGTCCATGATGGCTCTGTTCTTCTGCTCTTCTACTCTCTTCAGTGCTAGTTCTTCGTCTGCCTCCATGAGATCGCGGCGAGCTTGCTCCAGTAGCACTTGCGGCGTCGGTCGTGCGACATCCCATACTGGATATTTTCTTAAAACAGTACAAATATAAAACCGTATGCTTTTCTCTATAATTGTAGCAACAACATTGACAAATTTATCTTGATTTATCTTCTTATATTTAAAAATCAATTGCTGTTCGTTTGTCTCGCTAAAACTCGAGAACAGATGGGCCGATTTAGCTGGTTTTGGTTTAGCGGGTAAGAAGGACAAGAAGCAGAAGAAGAGGAGCCAGAAGTTTCAGATAATGATGATTCCGCTCCGCTCCGGGTTGTCACGTACACACATTTTCGGTTTGATTCTCTAATCCGAGTTTAATACCATAAACTTGAGAACCTAAAGCAAACAAAAGGGCCCCTTGGTCCTTGGCGCTGGCTTAATCCAGCACTGCTTAGTTGAAACCAGCCGACAGCTCGTAAGTACTACTATATTTACTTGCACTACCGTACCACCGTGCTCGTGAAGCGCCCATTGTGCAATCATTACACTAGCGCCTTTTAGTAAGCGTAGCGCCCTCAAGTAAGCGCGCAGATTCATTATATGATTTTAAAAAATGCCGCAGCCGGCGCTTCTAACACTGCTTCGCTCGTGTGTACCCCACACCACACCCTGCGCTATAGGTAAAGATGCCTCTGGTATCACCCCGCTGCCTATGGATATCTTTAATCCATGACTTTTTGCGTTCTACTTTCGACCAACAAGTGAGTTTTAATTGTGTGTCGTTATTCCTATAGGGATTCCTAGTCCATTATTCAAAGTTCTACTTACTTAACCATACTTGAACTTTCCATTTTTGATTTAAAGTATTCCGCCGTGCATTCCACGGGCGGTCCATGTGGAATAGCTATAGGTGCCAAATCCTTCGTCTTCTTCATGTTTTAGCTTTATAAATCTTATATTTAAAAAATCTAATTAAATAAGGTAAAAACTGCTAAATTGAATACTATCAAATCCACGCGCACTTGAAGATAAACAAGTCGTTGCTTAGCAATGATCCATGGCAATGATAAATGATCCTTCAGAATCCGTTGCTAATCATAATCAATACAATTAGGCTTAGAAATACTAGCTGACATGGCGAACTTCGAACTGCAAAATTTGAGGAACGCGGACAAAAAAATTGATTTTCCCGTTAGGTATCTCATAATTTTTCTTGGACGCAAACCTTGTCCTAACAATAACGAATACATAAAACAAGAATTATTAAATTTGGTGCAGCCGATCGGAAGTTATGCGTGTACATTTCGGCGATTGATTTTTATTTATATGGATACTAGCTGTCCCGGCAAACGTCGTTTTGCCATAACTACTAATAAATTAAAAATTAATTAAAAAACATTGTCCAGCGGACAAAATTGTGAATCTAAACCATTCCCAGATCCCCTTGAACACACACAAAAAATTTCATCAAAATCGGTCCAGTCGTTTGAGAGTAGTTCAGTGACATACACACTCACAGAAGAATTATATATATAAAGATAGATAATCTAAAATTTAAGCAATCTAAGAACTTGAAATGTCTGCTTGTAATGTCAAATTAACAGTTTGTCTCAAAAGCATATACAGCTCTATAAATTATATATATATTTTATCCCTCTGTCTGTTTGTTCTGGTTAATCTCTGGAACGGCTAGGCCAATTTTGACGGGACTTTCTATCTGTTGAGTTTTTCTCAGAAGAAATTCTTATCCCGGGTCTCGTGAACACACTCGGTCGGTCCCGCCCAGTTGTCATGAACACTTATGACAATCGGAATGGGAAGTCAGTACCTTTAAATTTACTGACAATTATGTAGTTCAACCTGCCTCCTGCGATACTAATCACTTTGCAGAAAAGTTGATATTCAATAAACCCGATTGAACTAGTAGCCGACCCGCTTTTAATTTGTCAATTAAAATTGTTGACAATTGGAGTCGCTTTAGCTTAGCTGAGCAATAAGTTGAGCTAATTAAAATCGCCCGATAAATGCCGTTATGTTACACCGGTTATACGTTTTATTATAAGTAAATTTTATCGTTTTATAACCATACGCTTAATTTTTCCACCTACTTAGATCCTCGGTATAAGCACAATTTTTTACACCGGTGACTGAGGAAAAGAAGAAAAAACACAATATTTTGATATCAAATATAGAGAAAGACGTATTGGTATAGACATTAAAATGGTCACAGAAACTATTTATCATGGTTGTTAAATTGATATACTTACTCCTAAATGTAAACTGTAATAATTGGTGTACAATAAAGTTTATTCTATTCTATTCCACGGCAAGAATATGGAAACACTAGAACGAGAGAAATCAAGTTTCGTTCGAAAGCTATGCTTAAAAAACGACCTTGCTATAATGTGAGAATCGTCAAGTGAAGATGAGAGCCAAGAAATACCAGAAAATGGTAGTTAGTACTACCATTTTGTACTCAAATGGGAATTACATTACTACCTCACTAAAAAAAATGTAGATGAAAATCCTCGTTGTGTGTTCATCGCGAGGAATTGAAGTTAGTCACGAATGTTTTTATAAAACTGGCTGTGTTCCTAGCCAACAAATGTTTAGTAGCGTGGATTTAACTAACGAACCTCTGCGTAACCGCCTTGATTTGGATATTTGATTACTCTTTATTAAGTATAAATGCTCCTATTTTTAATTGCACTTAATACTATGAAAATTAGCAAGTGAAGTTAAAAAAATAGGAGCATAATACTTAACACAAATTTTCTATAATATAAATGTTAATAATAACTTTATTATTGTTCTAATTCTTCATTCAATTACTGTATTTATGTATAATATTAAACATCCGCATCTGCATTTTTACCCGCGGATGTGAGCCCTCGAAAATCCGCATCCGCATCCGCGGATGTGAAAAAAATGCCATCCGCAACATCCCTGATAGATATAAGTAAGCTCTAAGACTAAAAATGTACAAACCATAGACAATACAAGATTTCAATTCAATTCAATTTATGACACATGGGCATATTGACAGCTTACAGCTGCACATTTTGATTTGACATTTTCTCGGATTTCCCGTGTTCTGTGGATTTCCTCTAAAAGTGTCGGGGCATTTTAATTTGATTGCATTAGTTAAGCAATACTGAAAAAACTTCCAAAATATTATAAGTAAAAAATAAATCCTACTAAATAGAATATCGAATAAAGTACCTAACCATTTCATCAAAACATAAAATGGATTTCAATGTTTCTTTCTTCACCGGGTTAGGTTGTGGTATTTGTATTGGTATATCTTTATTAGCTTTAAAAAAGTATTTCGGAGCTTTCTCTGACGCAGGGAATGCAGTGAAAAAGGTAAATAAGTTTAAAACGTACTTATTCGTTGTTAACTTTCATAATAATTTTAATTACTTCACATAACCTGCCTGGGATTTTTAGGCTTTATATCATTACTACTAATAAATGTGACGTCTAAAATTAAGGTGTGTATTTAAGCGACCCCTTAATGCTTATGAAAGTAAATATGTGACCTACATAAATAAGCAGTTTTAATACAAATATCTGTCAGGTCTTGCTGGAATGGCTGGCCGATTTTAACGGCAATTCTACTGGCACATAGCTGATAATATAAGGAGTAACTTACGCTACTTTTATTTTAGACTAGTTGCACCCTGCGGTGTTACCAGCGCTGTTACATATTTTCACCCAAACACAACAAATAATAAGTAGCCAAAGAACAAATAATTGCATCTTATTAGAAGACATACCCTTGTATACATTTGAAAAAATATATTATTCCTTGTTTCAGTTCTCGTCAAAGCAAGAATATAAATTAGTTTTAGTAGTTAGGACTGACCTGAATATGGGTAAAGGTAAAATTGCAGCCCAATGTAGTCATGCAGCCGTTGGAGCTTTTGAGAAAGCCATGAAACTAGACCCTGAAGGCTTACAGAAATGGCAGTACATGGGACAGGCAAAAGTTGCCCTGAAAACCGACTCCTTAGAAGAAATTCAACAAATCAAAGACAATGCAAAGAAAATGGGTCTTATAACATCTTTAATCAGAGACGCTGGCAGAACGCAGATTGCTCCGAACTCTATAACTGTGCTTGGTGTTGGGCCAGCACCTAAAGACGTGATTGATAAAGTGACTGGACATTTAAAATTGTTGTAATTATGTTTTAAAAATTTAAATTATAAGTTTTAATGACAACACAATAAGAAGTGTTTTTTTTTTTTGCTTCACTCATTAGAATAGTATCTAATACCTTTAAACTGGTGTTGCAACAGAATGCTGCTTCTGCTTCCCCATCTGCGGAAGTTCTGTATGCCTTTTCACTTTTGTTTCCGTTTCTGGTTCCGAAAACTTTATAACAGAACTCTACATGGAAGCCTGAGAGAGGTGAAGTGGCCAACAATTCAAAAATTTTACAACATAATTGCTACATATTTTTGGATCCACGATATCCGCGTAAGTTTCAAATTAGGGAGAGTATTTTGAAAAAAAACAACGCCATCATTTTTCATAGATTTATTTCTATTATAATAAAATGTACTATCATCATAAGCATTAGGCGGATAATTTAAAACATAAAAAACGCGTTCCGGCGAAAACAGGTTCAAAATGTTTGAAATTAAAATCATTTATAAAAATAAACATCATAATTAAATCAAAAGTAATACTAACAATACAACATTTTTATATCAAAAAGGAGACTACCACATACAAATATTACAAAACATTGTTATTAGACCATCATATTGATTGCACAGAATGATTCTTTCATCATTAATAACTAAAAAGCTAAAAATATTAACTTTCTTACTCGCTATCCTGTGTCGCAGTGAATTTTACACACACCTACACGAAACGGGCACAGAGAACACCCAGACACAACAACAATTTGTAGATCACAAAAATTGTAGTCCCATGAGGGATTTGCACCACCAACCATCAACGCAGCAGAAAACGGCGTGGTGGACAACTGAGCAGTCAATTAAAAATAGCATTTGTGATGGAAAACTGAAATTAACAGAAGAATAAGAAACATTCTACACAGTCTTCTAGAGTTCTTTAAAAACCTGCTTGGGTCTATACTTCGCCGGGTTTAAACGGAAGGACTACGTACAGACTAAAACAACCTCACGGGAAGTCACCAGCCCTTAGCTAAGATGCTATTGTTTACTACCAAATTAAATAATTTTAAAACATTCCAATGTAAACATTTTCTATTTTTTAATTCAGATATTTTGTAATTTTTATATGTGGTAACAATAATCTTATGTGTAGCAACCCTTACTCTTAAAGCTAGTGCATTTGGTAAACGATGGTCGGCTACTTTATTTACTGGTGGGTTTTGGTCGAGTAACATAAAAACTCTTCTGATTAATTGAATTTTCTTAACATGGCAATTTTAAACAGAAGATTTTTTAATTAATGCAAAACTGGGTTTAAAACAACTGGGGTCTTATGCTGTGCAGATAAGGCGAGTACTAGCGACCTTATGACTTACAACTAAAACAAAATCAACTCTATTGAGGTATAAAAGAAGTAAAACTGACAAGTTGTAACATCTATGGACACTACCATAGCTTTTTGTTGAGGCAGAGATGTGTCAGTAGCTAAATAGATACAGAAGAAGCGAATAAGAGCTTATCGATGCTCAAAAATAAACAGTTTTCTCTCGCTAAAAGGTATACATAAGTATGGCCGTTACAGCTAAGTCAAGCTCATTCCTAACTTAAAAACAAAGCACCGCACTACAGACTTAAGGCACCCGGTGAAAACATTACCAACACTTTTAATAGTCCACTGTCGGACATAATCCTTTCTTTAAGAAAGATTTTACAGTAACATAAATATAAGATTGTCTAACATGTTTAAGTACACATTTTTGAACGGTGGCAGAACTTTCGGGATTAATGTAAGCAATTTTGTATTCCCTCTTACCCATAAACGCTATTTAACTTGAGTTTTCTATCTATAATATGTATGTATTAATGAAAAAAAGGAATGTATTTATTTCAGTATAAGCTCTGCTTAGTTTGGGACTAGATGGCGTTGTGTAAAAAATGCAATATAAAGTATAAGCTAAGGGGTTTTGTGTTATTTTCATCTTTATGGCTGTTAGTTTTAAGTCGAAAATAACACAGAATCGTAGCTCAAAGTTAAATATTTGTTATGAATCAGGGAGTTAGTGCAAATAAGAGCAGATATTATAATCATAGAAATTTTGACACTTATTTTCAATTATATTAACTTTAAAGTTATGAACTGTGTATAACCGCTATCAGAAAATTAATGATTTTGCTATTTTGTTGTTACATACATAAACAATAATGTACCCGAAATATTATAAATCTCTTTTGATTTACTACAAATATATTTAGAAAACTAGCTGAACCCCGCGGTGTTACCCGCGGTTATCGTCGTACCGCGAGTAACGCCGCGGGACAAAGTTAGTCTAACAAAGTAGCCTAAGTTACTCCCTGGATCATCAGCTACCTGCCAGTGAAAGTCCCGTCAAAATCGGTCCAGCCGTTCCAGAGATTACCCGGAACAAACAGACAGACAAACAAAAAAATTTTAACCAAACTTTTTGTATATGTACCGTGTATACATACATATGCATTTAGTAAAAAGCGGTTATTTTAATATTACAAACAGACACTCCAATTTTATTTATTTGTAGTATAGATATTTTATTCTTTTGGAATTATACAATTCCCTAGTGTATTGTATGGCCGCAAACGAAATATTTTAATTATATCAGTCTTTCGTCGAATAAGGCACGTACAGATATTGTATGTATTATACCGCTGGTGGGTAAAGCAATGTAAATAGAAATATGTCAATTAGTCGGTAAAGTCGACTACCTGACTTCAAATTTTGTATGTATTTTTCAATTGGTCATAAAAATACATATACGTACTAGAGGTTTTCTAATAGCAATTTAAGTTTAATGAATAATAGTTATTGGGTCTGCTTGACCGACTAGTCGGCCTTTTTACAACCGACTATCTAATCTCAGTTAGTCGGTCAAAGTCATGGTCGGCACATCTCTAGTTGTAAGTAAAAATTAGTTTTCATTTAATCTCCTGAAAGGTATATTTCTCGGTATATTTTATATGTTTAGCGTTTTCTATTCAATAACTGTTTGATATAAATATTGTGGCGACGAATTTATTACTAACTAAGGTACGAATACCTATTACGTACATTAAATTATGTACAAATTTGACATTTTGTTTACGTAATAAACTTTTAATATTTTATATATATTTATATGTTTTCTTTGACTCTAAGATTTAAAAATGTTAAGTAATTTTTTTTTTAGTTTTTTTTTTATGGGATTTTTAAAGGGAAAATTAATATATGTAAAAAATGTAATGTATTGAACCTACATTCAGTATTGACAAATTTTATATATTTTCCACCAGATCGACGTGATGTATACGTACAACATACAAAAAAGTATATAAAAAATTACATTCTTTTAGTATAACCTTAAATCTCTAATTGTACAGCTGTCGATTACAATGTCGAGGGTCATAGGTACATATCTATACATACATATTTATATGGGCCTGCCAGGGTGACTCTACTCTGCCTGATGGAAAGCATGAGCAGAATCCAAGAGTGGTGGTCACCATACTCATTGCGAATGCAGACAATGCAGTATATTGACCCACATTATGGCGGCCTATTGAGATGCTTTTGCAGCAGTTGGTCCACCGTTTAAACTTATCATAGCCATTTCTATGTGACTGTGATAGTTATGTATTGCATAAATATGTATTAATCTAGATTTCAACCCGAGCTGTTTTTTTATTTTAGTTTCTTATAATAGTAGATAGTCATAATACCTTGAATAACCTTCAACTACCTCATCGCATTACGACACTTTAACCATTACACTACAAGATAATAATTAACAAGAAAATAATTTGTATTAACACAAATTATTTTGTTTATGTGTTTAAACACCACAGCATAATATTACTGTCTTAAAAATATGGACATTGTGTCATTTCCTAAGGTCATTTTAAAGTTTAAAATAGCCTTTTGACTGGTTTGATAATAAGTAATATACTATATATACTAACACTTGATTAACCTAAAACATTTGAGACAAAAATATATTTATAAATTGACTGTCTCAATACTATTCTTTAAAAACTATAAAAAAATGCAAACAGTGTGTTCTTTGATGTGGTATGCATACCATCCAATATTTACAATAAAATAGCGCTTAGAACCAAATATGTAATAGAGATGTCTCGAATTTTCGGCAATTCGGCAATATTTTCACTATTTTGCACTATCCGACCGAATACCAAATAGTGAAAAATATAAAAAAAGTGCACAAGATGACATTTTGCTTTCACTACACACTCTGTTTAATAAAATAAATTGATGAAACGTAATGAATCATCACACATTTCTAATTCAGGTTTAAATATTCGGCACTTCAATGTTCGCCGAAATCACTATCCGTGGCATCTCTAATATTTTAATACAGAAGGTTTTTTTTTATCTTATATCGGACGAAATAAGAGAGACAGAAGGTTAAATTGTGACGATTTCCGTTGTACTCAACTGTTTCTGTTAGTATTTTTCCAAACTTAACGCTTAATAATTCACTGTATTGACTTACTAGTATAAAATTAACATAATATTTGAATAGAATTATTATTTAATCTTAATTAATAATTATTTTAATTAAAATATAACAAGACCCTCATAATCACTTAAAAGTTAAATAACTTTTTAAAACAACTGGTATATTTGCGCTATTACTGTTTTCAAATCTCAGTTGTATGGGAGGGGCCTTAAAAACCACAGCTATCATCGTACAAATAAATATATATCCACAGATCATTCCATAATATACCTTAGGTGAACTTCTATATGGTTTGATTTGCCCCTTCTAGCACTTAACCAATTTATTTCAAATTTTATACACTGTATCGTTTATCTAGAGATTAGAGTATGCGACTGCCAATCAAGTGGTCTCGGGTTCGATTCCGGTGTTAGGCTGAAAGTATTATTGGGTTTAACAACATCCCGGAGTATGAAAGTTTGGCAGTATTTCACGCTTTTGGCTTAGTTGAATTCGTTAAGCCTTTGCTCCCGTTTGGCATGAACATCTATCGTTATTAAGAAGTCAGTGGCCTCATATATGCTGACAACTAGTTCAAACTTCGAATTCAGTTCACCCTCAGGGTGCGGAGGTCCAATTCCAGTCGCTCCGTGGTTACATTCAAGTAAAACCCGTAGAACTAGTAGCCAACCCCATATAATCTTGGGAATAAGATAAGGCAGGAATGATAATTTCAAGCTTTATACACTTTGTAGGTACATCTTCGGACTTCATGTTTAAGCATTCTCTTCTTTAGGCTGTATCATTATCATAAATAGCCTTAAATAAATCCATTACTGGATACTAGTTTCTTTGTAGTAGTAATATCACACTGGCCAAACGAGTTGGTATAGTCCATTCGATTAGATACTGTCGGTGCACCTGCACGCAATAGGGAATATGCATGTTTTTTTTTTATTTCTTAATTTGACCATTTACATCTCTATAACATAGAAAAAAAAATAGGCTTGAAATTAGTTAAAATTTTCAAAGTGAAATTTAAAACACTGACTAAATTTGAGCTATTCAAACGCCTCCATTTTGCGCATGTTTTTGGATAAATCTTACTTATTTTATACTTATTTACAGTTTTAATTGCTATAAAAATCATGGAAGAAAACTGGTTATTATTGTGAAATAAGAATATATAAATTCATACAATGGCGTAAACTGATAAATCATAGTTGTTATGGGTGTATGCCGCGAGCGGGCTGTTTGATTTAGTGGTGGCTTGCCGCACGTGCGATGGTGGCGCGATTAATGTGAGCGTATCTAAGCGAATGGGCTATCATATAGTCATTCTCTGCTCTTTTGTGCAGCAAGAAACTAGCTTTATTCTATTCATTTCTCTTCCTGAGACCGTCATTTCAGCTGTTATTCTTTCTTTTCCAATTATATTAGTCATACCAGAACAGTCAGAGCAAATGATGGAGCAAATCAAGTTTCTAATAACCTTTTATTAAAATCTATATATTTTAATATTGATCTGTGGATATATCTTCCACAATTAAAAACTAAAACATAAAATAACATGTAATATTAAAATCTCAAGTATAGTCAATAGTCACCAATATCTATTGGGGAACTGTTCCGCTATTCAAGGTGCTGATATATGATTGTAACTGCGCAATGGAGGGAGCATACTTCTCTACAACCTCTGGATTGTGTTGGCCAGCGATTGTCATGGCGTCGATCATCGTTCGAAGACCTGATGCCATTGCGTTCACTTCTACAGGAATCTGTTGAAAAGAAGAACGATTTTTCATGATTTTATTTTACCACTTATCGGTGTGATTTGTATGAAAATCATGTGAAATTACAAGCTTCTAACACTAGGTTAGGTAAGTCAATAAGATATGATGCAGATGACTGACAGACATACTGAAACTCTAAGGGTTCCAGTTTTGCTATGGAACGTAAAACTTGATTGTGGGATGCATTCAACAAATGTATATCATTATTAGCTGTGCCCACATCGTACACGTGACATTTGAATTTTAAAGTTGTTTTTATTTTTTTACCGTTTAAATCCTCTCTGGACTACGACAAACATTTCAAAACCAAAATCAGCTAAATCGGCCCAGTCGTTCTCGAGTTTTAGTGAGACAAACGAATAGCAATTGATGTTTATATATAAGACTAGCTGAACCCCGCGGTGTTACCCGCAGTTATTGTTGTACTGCGAGTAACGCCGCGGGACAAAGTTAGTCTAAAAAAAGTAGCCTAAGTTACTCCCCGGATCATCAGCTACCTGCCAGTGAAAGTCCTGTCAAAATCCGTCCAGCCGTTCCAGAGATTACCCGGAACAAACAGACAGACAGACAGACGGACAGACAGTCAAAAATTTTTTTAACTGCACTTTTGATATATGTACCGTGTATACATATATATGCATTTAGTAAAATGCGGTTATTTTAATATTACAAACAGACACTCCAATTTTATTTATTTGTATAGATTAAAGATTGCTTGTTCTAGTGCTGATTTTATTTTGGCGCAATGTGTTTTGTTTGGTTCTGTGGTCTTGTGTTGGTAGGACATGACACCTGTCCCCCACAGTTCCTTATGTCCGGCCGCCTGCCTGTTATGTCGTACCATAGAT
Source organism: Spilosoma lubricipeda (assembly GCA_905220595.1). NCBI lineage: Eukaryota > Metazoa > Arthropoda > Insecta > Lepidoptera > Erebidae > Spilosoma > Spilosoma lubricipeda. The sequence goes on along the minus strand of HG992293.1, from coordinate 15,229,798 downwards.
AAAATAATGAAAAATATCGCATTTTGATTGCAATACGGGATTGAGACAAGCGTTTTTGATTATTTTTAATACACAAATGAGAACTTGTTAGGTGGGCTCGATTTGAATATGAAGTCCCTTAATCATCCCATGGGAGTACCGTGAGAGGCGACTTAGGGAGCCAGCTACCCTCGACAATATCACACCAAAAAGAAGGAAAACTTCAAACAAGCCCTACGACAACCCGTCTGACCAGAGCGGTACTGTAGGCTGAAATCTCCTTTCTTCTGTAGTCGAGTCACTTACGGAGTTTCTTGTCTGAATGACATGACATTTTGGAACCGCCTAACTAGAATCAGTAACATAACGTTTGAAAAGTGTATGATGTCTACTTGAAATAAAACCTATTTGGTTTTTAAGGCCTACGTTCAGCAGTGAACTGCATAGAGCAATACGATAGGGAGTAGATATACGCAGGTGTTTTCCTCTGTCAAAGTATGCCCAAATGGGCCTACGTGTTACACTGTTATGACACAGAATGTATTTATGTGTGCGTGAAATTCGGAATGTTTTAATTGTTATGCGTAAGTTCGTAGAGACAGGCTATTGTTTTTGTATGCGAGTCTAAAATGTATGTGTGAAGCATCATTGTCGGCGAAAGCGGGACAAAGCAAAAAACGTTTTTAATACATGAGTAAGTGACCAAAAAAGGTAATTCGCAATATTTTAGTTTTTCTGTTACATAATTCCTAATTTGTGAAAGAACTAGTGCCATTTCCGTTAGCTAACTTTACTTTGGGCGTCCGGCCAGTACACATGCGTGCCAAACTTTTCCCGCGCGGACCGGACCTTAGAATTTTGATTAAACGCGAAAATAGGAACGTCTGGCAACACTGGTATGATGATTTCTCCCATGCAAAAAATTACAGACTAGTTTGTATAGGGAAAAGACGTAATGGCTATTACTCTCGGGTTCGCCAGCCTGTGTTGTGTACGTTGACTTAATTAAAAGAAGTTTGAGCAACTCACATTAGGCAACTTAGCCATATGATGTTCAGAATCCTGAGCCTCAACTTTAATTTTCTTGGTGACCTTCTGAACGATTTGGTTCGACGGGATGCGTTTTTTACCGGCTTTGTAAACACCCTCAGCTTCCTCATCTCGATGCATGTCGCGGCGAAGGCAAGCGCACGCCTTCGCTCCCACAGTCTGACGTCCGTAGACTGCACCACTGTTTAATTAATAATAGTAATTTGAAATACCTTAGATATACAATAGTAACCATACAGACCCATCAAACCCAAACTCACTCCAATAAAAATAGCCCAAGTTACTCCTTATATCATCGACCTCATATCTGCTGGTTGTGTACGCCTTCCCCATTAAAATAATGTGCACCTGACTTTAGATGTTATAGTAGGAGAATTTTTATTTTTTTGTTGGCATCCCTGTCTGTATAAAACTCTTGGTTGGGCGATTACAGTTTTTTCTCTCGACATCGTTTTTTATTTAATCAGCAAATCAATTCCGCCACATGGTCCTTCGAGCCGGATAATTAAATATTGCCAGAAGATCGTAAAAAGCGAAGTCCTTTCAAACCAGTCACAAGCGTTCATCTCGCAGCTTTCTAGAGCGCTCAGTATTCATATGCTTGTTCGATTCCTACATGCGAGTAATGTCTAATTTGAAATTAAATTGTTCTGAGTCAGAAACGGACAGAACGGGCATAAGGAAAGCCATGGTTTATGCTTTGTGTCCGTTCGTAAATGTTTGTCCAAGCAATGCAGGACCCTATACTCTTCACGCTGCAGCATGGTGCGGGTGACATTTCAGTAACATGTCGTTTCAGTCTTGAAAGTTGCAGCGATTTACAAATTATGACTTAATATTGCAGCTGTACAACATACGCAATATATTAAATCATTAATAACTGTAGTAAATTAAATTAAAACAACCAGAATGTAAAAAATGGTAGCTGTCACCCGCACCATGCTACAGCGCAGTTATTTAAAAAAGTCACTTCTGTTAACTGTTCACTTAGATCTTTTAAATTACTCAACGGATTTGAATGCAGTTTTCAGTAATCAATACAGTGATTCAAGAGGAAGGCTTATTTGTGTAATATATGCATATTATAGTAGAGTAAATCCGAGAAGCCAGCCCGTGTCGCTAGTAACAAACGAAAGAATAGTAATACTCACGTAACATCTTCCAGAGTAAAAATAATAGCAATAGGTCTTCTATTAATGCCGGATGGGCAGGAGCTCTTGCAGGTGAACTTGTAAGCATGTGTGCAGGGTTCATCATTCGTTTTGTGGTGGTAGACAACGACGGAGAACCAGGAATCGCGTACTTTGGCATCCCCGCAGTAGTACACACCCTGTGTGCCAATTTCACGGGCCGAATGCAACACATTCCTGCTTATATTCTCTGGGATTCCTGAAATTTATTTCATATCTATACAAATAAATAAAATTGGAGTGTCTGTTTGTAATACACGGTACATATACGAAAAATGTAGTTAAAAAAATATTTGTCGGTCTGTCTGTTTGTTCCGGAAAAACTCTGGAACGGCTGGACGGATTTTGACGGGACTTTCACTGGCAAGTAGCTGATGATACAGGGAGTAACTTAGGCTACTTTTGTTAGACTAACTATGTCCCGCGGCGTTACTCGCGGTACAACAATAACCGCGGGCTTCAGCTAGTTAAATATCAAATTGATACTTTTTTTTATTTGATTGAATAGGGGGCAAACGAGCAGACGTATCACCTGATGGTAAGCGATTACCGCCGCCCATGGACACGTAATACCAGAAGCGTTACAAGTGCGTAGCCGACTTCAACTCCCACTAAATATTTTCTTTTTATTTTAAAGGCTGCCAAATTGACTATATTCTGCCTAAAGAAAAGCATAAGTAGAAACTACGAGTGGAGGCCACCATACTTACTGTGAATTCAGACAATGCAAGAGCTCTATGGTGGCCTAGTAAGATGCTTTTTCACGTACCGCATGAAGCTTAAATTTGCATTTAATGTCAGTCCAAAATATCTATAGGCCCTAGGCCACTAATTTAGGATATGGGACTAGTTGGTGATGAGACACTTACCTGAACTTTCGTGTAAATGCTGTACACAACGTTCCACGCGTTTCTGTGATTGTTCGGCCTCAGAAAACACAACAGTAGAACGAACAAACATGTGTTGTGGTACATGATTGCTATCCCAGTTGAAGGAGAGACTAAAATTGCAGTTCACGTCCACATAGATTCGGTTGAGTTTGTACGAATACTGAAAAGAAAATTATTTTGTACAAAAATATAAATGGTAAAAAGTTGAAAGTAACACAGAATCGCTACTTAACGTTTATATACATACTTACATCTAAAAGTATAAAGTAAAATACCCTATTTCGGCTTAACACTTACCAAAAACTTTTTCTTTTGTACATCGGAGCTGTTGACCGCAACATGAAAATTTGCTTTATCAGTGAAGTTGATACTATTAGGGGGACCACGTGGTGTCTCCTGAAAATAAAAACATTTTATGTGAAACTTCTATAGGCGAGGAGTAAACCTGATTTTAGCGTGGCGAGTGGCGACGCTAAGCCGCGATTTTAAATTTTTATTTTATTTTTATTTATATTTGTTTTGTTAATTGTATTTTTATCCAATAAAAATGAATTTTAATGTAATAAACAGTCATTTTATTTTATACTATTATATAGTGAGTAACGCCGCGGGACAAAGTTAGTCTAAAAAAAGTAGCCTAAGTTACTCCCTGGATCATCAGTTCTGCCGTTCCAGAGATTACTCGAACAAACAGACAGACAGACAAACAAACAATTTTTTTACAACATTTTTGGTATATGTACCGTGTATGTACCTATGCATTTAGTAAAAAGAGGTTATATTAATATTACAAACAGACACTCCAATTTTATTTATTTGTATAGACAAAACAATTTCAATGTTTCACATCTGCCAGGCCGTGATGGCTCACGTTTTTTTAAATCATTCTCTTGTTTAATACAGATATTCAGCTCAGTCCGCTCAACTACTTTTTAATAAAATAAACATGCAAATAACTCACCCCTGTAAACCGTGACAAATCGTTGCTGTTGTCATTTACCACAACAATAGGTGTATCTTCTAAATTTAAGTTTGGACATGCAACATCTGGATTAGCAGCTGCGTAATCTAATCCATCTCGTGTTATTTCTTCTAAATTCAAATCACAACTGTCATCATTCACTCCACTAATGAGCATTTCTTGAATGTATTCATCTGGAAAACTAAATGTGGAATTGTTATCATCCATCTACTAGAGAGAAAAAAATCTATACAAATAAAAAAATATTGGAGTGCCTGTTTGTAATATTATACCGTGTATACATACATATGCATTTAGTAAAAGCGGTTATTTGAATATTACAAACAGACACTCCAATTTTATTTATTTGTATAGATAACAGCTAGACACAAAACAAATGATTGCATTCATCACAGGACTATTTGTTATCTGCTGGGAATCAAACCCAAGACCTCTGGCTTAGTATGCAGGACCTCTATCCAATAGACCAGAGTATTATGTCCTGCAATGTAGTCATTGTGATGTTTCTATTTAATCAGTAGAGTAGTCATTATGGAAGGGCCAAACATTAAAAAAAAACCTACATTCACTTCGTCCATCCAGTAAAAAATTACAGTAATGAAATTATAAAATAGCATGTTTAAGTATACATGTTACAAGGCTGATATGGGGCTTTCATCAACAGCCAGTAGAGCAATATCATCATAAGCTAGTGAAAAAACTACAACAGATTCTCGACACTACCTCTGGCTGGCTGGAAAAATGGCGGATTAAAGTCAGTGCCCAGAAATCGAAGCACATAACATTTACCCTTAGAAGGGAAAACTACCCCAGTTTGTTTGATGAATAACATCCTCCCTGAAACCGACTGTGTGAAATATCTTGGTTTTCTTCTGGACAGACGATTGACATGGAAAAACCACATAAAGGCAAAAAGGTATTTAGTCAACTACAAGTTTAAAAGTCTGTGTTGGATAATGGGTAGAAACTCAACCCTCTCTCTGGACAACAAGCTGCTAATTTACAACGCAATTGTGAAACCCATATGGACCTACGGGATTCAACTATGGGGGGTGTCCAGTAAGAGTAACATAATGTGCTTGCAAAGGATGCAAAACAACATTCTAAGGAGTATTGTAAATGGTCCATGGTTCACGAAGAATTGTGAGATACACGAATATGTGAATATTGCAACAGTTGCCTCAGAGATAGAGCGATATAAGAAACAGCACATTAAACGACTTACTCGTCACTCCAATCCGCTAGCATCTGAATTGCTTAATAGCGCCAATGTGGTTAAAAGACTAAAAAGAAACCACATACTTTGAGTGGTCAGTGAGGCAATGGCCTGCTACTCCTTAACATCTCCTATAACTGAACACATCTGATTAGTCTGGCGACTGATTGCAGATTAAAACGCAAAAAAAAATCTTACAAGGCCTGTAAAGCTACAAATTATGTGGTAATAATGAAATTAACGGAACTTACCTCCCTTCCCATAGACTTTGCGAATTCATGGTCACAATTTTGAAATAGCAAGAGCAGGATGTAAACTGTAAAAGAAAATAATAGTGTCAGACATCTCATATGTGAGTCTGAGGGGCTATTGTTCGTTTATTTCACACTAGGTGAGGCCCGCGGTTATTGTCCTACCGCAGATAAATAAAGCTAGTCTGAATAAATACAAATTTTAACAAAAAAAAACAGACTTCAATCTGGACCAAATTGAAATGGGACCACATGGGAAGCACCAGCTTTCAAATAAAAAAGAATCATCAAAATCGGGTCACCCAGTCGAGAGTTATGAGGTAACAAACATAAAAAAACTGTTGAATTGAGAACCTCCCCCGTTTTAGAAGTCGGTTAAAAAGTAGACTAAGTTACTCCTTAGATCATCAGCTACCTGCCACTGAAAGTCCCGTCAAATTCGGTCCAGCCGTTCCAGAGATTACCCAGAACAGACAGACAGACCGAGAGACAAACAAAAACTGTAAAAATGTTATTTTGGTATATGTACCATGTATACATACATATGCATTTAGTAAAGGATGAATTGGATGTCGAACGGGAATGAAGAGCACTTGCTGTCAGAAGCAACATGCTTGTGGGTAGGTTTGCTTGTAGCTCGTGTGAATTAAAATTGATGCTTTTTAAAGCATACTGTCAGACTTTCCATTCGTGTAGCCTTTGAACAAATTGTATGCATAAGACCATTAGGGCTTTTCGGGTCCAATATAACAATGTATTCAGGATGCTGTTGGGGCTGCTACGGTGCTGCAGTGCCTCTGGCATGTTCGCCGATGCATACATAGATGATTTTGCAGCGATTAGGCGAAAGCAAGAGGCTTCACTGCTACAGAGGATATGTGGTAGTCCTAACTGTCTCCTGAGTGTCATTGCAGGCAGAAATGACAGTCCACTATTTAAATATTTATGTAAATTACATGTACTAACATAGTTCTTAAGGTATAGTATACTAACACATTATGGATATATTTCTGAAAGAAAGGTATTATTATAATAATATAATATATAAATAATAATATAAATTATATATATATATATATATATATTTTAATATTACATGGTGGTACTCCAATGTTATTTATTTAAATATAAACTTTAGTCAAGTGGCACGGAGACTATGCATTTTCAGTATTAGAATTGGACCACACTGAAAGCTTGACTAATTGCATGCTTGCCGTTAAAAATGACTTGATATGAAATAAACTGACAAGAGACTGCAGATATATATTCATACTAATAATTTAAATCAAATTTGTATTGTCCATTTCCCTTTTATGTCAAAAATGCTGGACTGGTTTCAATAAAATTAATTACCTAGGTCTGTAAGATTAATTTGTGTATCTCTGAGATATAGTATTCTTATTTTAAAAATAAATTGTTACCTGAATTATACATTAATTATATATGTGCACCATATGTAATATTTTATAATATTAAGTATAGATTATTTTTACTTTAAATTGTTTAACTACTATTATTTTTAAAGTTTTCAAATTATAAAGCGAGATAATTGATGCAATAGTTTACTTGTTTGATTTCCAGTTACTTATGTATTCTAACAAATACTAAGTACAATACACTAAATTTATCTATTTAAGTCAAAATTATTGTGATGAAATATTTTTAATAAAAAATACCTAGTGGATCATTATTGTATCAGTACATCTTTCAATAGAGGAAATCAATATTCACTAGGGTTTGTAATTCTTCATGAAAAACATTCTCTATATATTTATTCAAACATTCATAACTTAAAAAACCATATTATGTTCTGCTTTTCTAAATGCTTTAGACCCTCAAGGTTAAGCTCTTATATGAGAAGTATATCTAATTTGGTAATTCAAATAAACCAAACTTACCAAAACTTGCAAAAGTTTTTTTTTTTAAATAAAAAAGCTATTAAATCTGTGTATCAACTATCACATGGACGTCAAACACTTCACGAAACATTGAGTTTTGTTGTCTTTACTTACTAAACCATAATAAATTATTAGTTACAAAAAGATAGGTAGAATATTTATATCATTATCGTGTTACAATTGATTCTTCGTCCCTAAAAAGAAGTAATCTCACCTTTATTAGAACCGAAATACAAAATGGCACGGCACGCAGCCACTAAAATTTGACCGAACACAATGATGAAATGAACGAACACTCGCTCACGCTCACACCGAAAACTTTTAACTTGTGGAGTGGAGGAGAAAAAGAGAAACAACACAAAAGAAGGTAGTGTTTCCAACTCTCAGTAGCATTTATCCCTAAAGCTTGGGTAAAAAAACCCCTAAAAACCCAAAAAATAAACTGAAATAGACAATTTTTTTATTATTATCAAACATTTTACTAATAAAAAATTTACAGACTTATTCTGGTTCTGACTGTTTCAAATCTGATATTAATAAAAAAATATCGTCGGATAATAATTCGGACACCCCCCAACACACAACGCTGTCTAGCTGAATAAAAGTAATATAGTAGCACATGGATGTTGTGCAACAGTTAAATAGTTCATTTTATACCGCAACTATGATAGTACTCAGGGTACTCAATCTCCATACAAGTAACATGGTAACTGACAGTAATTGTAATAACAATGTACTCTATTGATCGATAATTTGCGTTTGACAGTTGCGTTTAAAATTGGAAGCATAAGAAATGCCAGTCAAAACATAGATAATACACTATAGTAGACATAGATGCGCCACTAAGGATTTCAATTGATTTAAATGGGAGTACCCAAGCACAGAGATGGCGCTGCGTGTATTAATTACATCTAGCCCGATAGATGGAGCTATTGAATTTTATACTTGTTTTTGGATTAAGGACAAATTTATTAAATAAAACACAAGTTTAGATCTCTTAAGTTCACCGTTTATTATGAGAATTATAATAATTTAACGCTTGTATTTTCGTAGCATTATTATTACACAAAGTGGTTTTGCCTTTAAGTAATCTGTTGACATTTGTACACCAGCTGTTTAAAATAATATTTAGCTATCCATTACAAAATTTACTACTTCTGTTTTGTGTTTTACACAAGAAAACTGCGAAAAATTACAAAAGATCACTTAAGAGCTGACTTTCTCGGCATTTTGAAAGTGTCGTCGAATCCAAATCGCAAAAGCAAGCAAGGTTCAGTATTCACAGCGTAGGGTCAATAGTTGACGTATCGTATCACATAATCCAAGGAAAAAGCAGGGTCAAAGGTTGAAAGAGCACAAAATAGACACCAAGTATATCACCAGAACACAACGAAACCAGAAACAGAAAAGTTTTGAAAGTGAACGTTTACTGTTTACGTTTCTGTCAGTACTAATTTACGTTTCGTTTCACCAAAATAACATTTTCAAACTGAAAAATTGAAATAATAGGTTTTGACAGAAAAAAATGCTTTAGTTATAAAATTAATTACTAAATTAAATTAATTAAAAGTTAGTATATTTAAGTAAGTACTTAATTTATTTCAAGTTTTTATGTCAACTAGCTCCACCTATCGGTACGGATGTATATTATGGTCAAAGTTTGAGTACCTCTTTAGAGGGGTGACACCACCTTCTATGTAATTTTTTTGTTAAGACAGATGTATGGAAGTTTCATAGCCCTGAGTCAAAACCTATAGGTCACCAAATAAATACGATTGGCTAGATTGAGTTACCCCTGACCGTTTGATTTAGGACCTTAAATTTTCTGTATTATAAAAAAAAGTTATTAATTAAAAAATACGACGCCCTAAAAATTCCCATCCCTCTTATTTACCCTTAAATTAGGGGGGAAAACCCCTAAGTTGGAAACCCTGAAAAGGAAAGCGGAGGGAACACGCAACTAGTGATGGGCGTATGGCCACTTACTGTATAAATTGACGACTTAGAGCATACATATCTGGAGGATATAATATATCCTCTAAGATTGACGATGATTGACGTTATGCAACATGCAAGTTAGTTAGGATGCTATCTAACTTGCATAAGTTGCTTCCGTAGTAATGACATATTTCGCTATTAAAGAAATAAAAGTAATCAAAAAATAATGTAAGAAGCCCTAATTTTATTAAACTATCCAAACTTAACTAAAAATACATTCTTCTCGTTTTCCTAATCTAGTGAATATCCTTTATCTGTTCTTCTCTTCTTATTTTTAATAGCCTTTATTATTCCCAAGATTAATTTGGGGTCGGCTATTAGTTCAACCAGTTTTATCTGAATATCGGTGGTAAACACCGTCATCTTCTATTATAAATATTCTATTTATTATTATATTATATATTATATTCTATTCTATAAATCTTCTATAAATATCTATTCTTCTTCTATATATATTGTGAGAAAACTTAACAGCAGTCTAACCCGGGAATCGAAACCGAGACCTCTTTATCAGCAGTCATTTAAGCATACCGCTAGACCAAATTACCAGTGTTTTATCTATTCTCATTCTAGCAAATTTTTCATTTAAATCTATATGGCTTTTATGAGTTAAATTTCCTCAATTTTATCAGCAACTCATTATGCTCAACAAAAATGCTTGAAGGAAAAGAACCACATGTAATGAAGGTCTCAAAGTGAAGTAAATTAGTAAATTACACATAATTTTGACAATACACAATTGGACATATAAATGAATTCATTTTAAAGTTACGGTTTTTGTCTTACACAGTTAAGAATAACTCAGACCTACTACAATTTCAGACTCGTTTTCTGAAAATATAATTTCGTTAATAACTTTGTAATTCCATGTAATAATAGTATAAAGAACCTTTGCAGCCTTTGCAGGTGTGCCAGAACAGGTGGATCGGAGCGTGTGTCGTATACGTAATGGCATATACAGTTTTTAACCTACGACATTTACAGGTGACTAGACCACATTCAAAAATAAGTATTTTTCGCCACAAAAATCTAAGAATAAATCCTACTTCCTACTAATATTATTATATATATCTATACTTATAAAATAGTAAGTCCTGACTGACTGACTGACTGATTCATCATCGCCGAGCGTAAACTATGATAGTTAGGGCTATGAAATTTGGTGAGTAGGATCCTTTTATTGAGTAGACACGCACTAAGAAAGGAATTTTGGAATTTCTACCCCTAAGGGGGTGAAATAGGGGTTGAAAGTTTGTATGGAAGTCCGTCATTTTTTAAGTTAGAAACCTGAAACTTTACTTTTGGGCTGCTGATTAAAAATGAGTAAACACGTATTTCAGCGTTTTTGAATATTCAACCCCTAAGGGGTGAAATAGGGGTTGACATTTCGTACATAGGTTAGTCTGGAAGTCCGTCATTTTTAAAGTCTGAAACATGAAACTTTATTTATGTGTTACTGATTTAAAAAGACTAGAGACGTATTTGAGCGTTTCTGAATATTCTACCCCTAAGGGGTGAAATAGGGGTTGAAAGTTTGTATGGAAGTTCGCCATTTTTTAAGTTAGAAACATGTAACTTTATTCATGTGCTAATGATTAAAAAAGAGTAAATATGTATTAAAGCGTTTCTGGATATTCTACCCCTAAGGGGGTGAAATAGGGTTTGACATTTCGCATATAGATTAGTCTGGAAGTCCGCCATTTTTGAAGTTACAAACATGAAACTTTGTTTTTGCGCTACTGACTAAAATAGAGTTAATACGTATTTAAGCGTTTCTTGATATTCTACCCCTAAGGGGATGAAATAGGGGTTGAAAGTTTGTATGCAAGTTCGTTATGTTTGAAGTAGCAAACATGAAACTTTGTTTTTGGGCTACTAATTAAAAATGAGTAAATACGTATTTCAGCGTTTCTGAATATTCTACCCCTAAGGGGTGAAATAGGGGTTGAAAGTTTGTATGGAAGTTCGTTATTTTTTAAGTTAGTAACATGTAACTTTACTCATGTGCTAATGTTTAAAAAAAGAGTAAATACGTATTAAAGCGTTTCTGGATATTCTACCCCTAAGGGGGTGAAATAGGGGTTGACATTTCGCATATAGATTAGTCTGGAAGTCCGCCTTTTTTGAAGTTACAAACATGAAACTTTGTTTTTGGGCTACTGATTAAAACTGAGTAAATACGTATTTAAGCGTTTCTTGATATTCTACCCCTAAGGGGTGAAATTGGGGTTGAAAGTTTGTATGGAATTCGTCATTTTTTAAGTTAGAAACATGTAATTTTATTCATGTGCTAATGATTAAAAAAGAGTAGATACGTATTAAAGCGTTTCTGGATATTCTACCCCTAAGGGGGTGAAATAGGGGTTGACATTTCGCATATAGATTAGTCTGGAAGACCGCCTTTTTTGAAGTTACAAACATGAAACTTTGTTTTTGGGCTACTGATTAAAAGTGAGTAAATACGTATTTAAGCGTTTCTTGATATACTACCCCTAAGGAGTGAAATTGGGTTTGAAAGTTTGTATGGAATTCGTCATTTTTTAAGTTAGAAGCACGTAATTTTATCCATGTGCTAATGATTAAAAAAGAGTAGATATGTATTTAAGCGTTACTTGGTGTTCTACCCCTAAGAGGGTGAAATAGGGGTTGGAAGTTTGTATGGAACTTCGTAATTTTTTAAGTTAGAATCATGAAACTTTATTGGTGTACTACTGATTAAAAAAGAGTAAAGGCGTATTTAAGCGTTTCTGGATATTCTACTCCTCAGGGGTGAAATAGGGGTTGACATTTCGTATATGGGTTAGTATGGAAGTCCGTAATGTTTGAAGTTCGAAACATGAAAGTTTATTTATGTTACTGATTTAAAAAGAGTAGAGACGTATTTGAGCGTTTCTGGGTATTCTACCCCTAAGGGGGTGAAATAGGTGTTGAAAGTTTGTATGGAAGTTCGTAATTTTTTAAGTTAGATACATGAAACTTTATTTTTGTACTACTGATTAAAAAAGAGTAGAGACGTATTTAAGCGTTTCTGGATATTCTACCCTTAAGGGGATGAAAAAGGGGTTGAAAGTTTGTAAGTAAGTTCGCCATTTTTGAAGTTACAAACATGAAACTTTATTTTTGGGCTACTGATTAAAAGTGAGTGGACACGTATTTAAGCGTTTCTGGATATTTTACCCCTAAGGGGGTGAAATAGGGGTTGAAAGTTTGTACGGAAGTTTGTTATTTTTGAAGTAGCAAACATGAAACTTTATTTTTGGGCTACTGATTAAAAGTGAGTAAATACGTATTTAAGCGTTTCTTGATATTCTACCCCTAAGGGGTGAAATTGGGGTTGAAAGTTTGTATGGAATTCGTCATTTTTTAAGTTAGAAACATGTAATTTTATTCATGTGCTAATGATTAAAAAAGAGTAGATACATATTAAAGCGTTTCTGGATATTTTACCCCTAAAGGGGTGAAATAGGTGTTGAAAGTTTGTATGGAAGTCCGTTATTTTTTAAATTAGTACCATGAAACTTTATGCATCATCAGCATTAATGCGAATTCTGTTCCTAAAAGGGATGAAATATGGGTCGAATGTTTGTATGATAGTTCTTTTAAATGGGCTATTGATCAAAAATAAATAAATACCTTCAGAAATATGAATAAATTACTGATACATACTTTTACACAGTTTTAATTAAATACATAAAATCAACTTCCACGCGAGCAAAGCCGCGGGCAACAGCTAGTATATATATATTCCTACTAATGCGAAAGTTTGTAAGGATGGATGGATATTTGTTACTCTTTCACGCAAAAACTACTGAACGGATTTGGATGAAACTTTACAGTAATATAGCTTATACATCAGAAAAACACATAGGCTACTATTTGCTGCGATAACCGACATATACACGGGCGGAGCCGCGGGCAACAACTAGTAAGAAATATTTCTAATAATCTTTAGATATTCAATAAATCAACATAAACAGATTTCAGGCCAAACAAGCAAATAGGGATTATAAATAGTTCTTGATTATTCGAATTGAATTTATTTTTATTTCTGTGAATATTTTACTGTGATTTGAATGCGTTCGCAGTAAGCAATAAATATTGTAAACGACTTATTGGTTTGTTACCGCCAGTCTTCTATTGTCTGAACATATGGTCCTACAATGATTTTTATGAAACTAACCACCCCTGTTTTCCAATTACAGCACTAGAGCGCATTATGCGGCATAATGCTTAACTTTGAATGATTCAACTACAGCAACGCTTCGCACAATCGAGCACTCGCAAAAGTAGTGTTTTTGCGTGATGCGTGCAATCGATACCAACTTGACAAAAATTAACAAGTGTTTTTTCTTTAAGGTGGCATTGATCAAAATGTTTTATTTATATATTATCGTTAGTATTTATTGTTGAAAAAATTTTTAAAGCTTTCGTTTCGTTGCAGTTTTTTCGAAATAATCAAAGTTAATTCAAACTGTGTTAAAAAAATAAATATAAGTATGGATGAAGGTAGAACTCATTTAAAAAAATTACTCAAATCAAACAAATGTTAATGTAATTATCAAAATCCAAATTACTTAAAATAACCGTAAATAGTTTTCAACCAATTTTTATGTATACCACTTTGCTTACAAATTAATGAGGTTATTGCTAACTCTGAATATATTTTTTTTTTCAACACTGAACTTAGCGCACTCTGCTGGTGCATTTGAAAACTAATTCACGTTCCAATTAAGCTTCAGCATAATTCAGCATTGTGCGCCAATGAGTCGCACTATGCTTTGTAATTGGAAAACAGGGTATAACAGACCAACGAGATGAGACAGACCACACACATAGTTTAGAAGAGAGCAAGGAGTCAAATGAGGAAACAACAAACAAGCGGTGTAGAATGGAGGTCAACGAAATTTTTTTGGTTTGTCTAGGATGCAATCGTTAGTTATACGAGTCAACACTTTTGTGAGCTTTATGCTTTAATTAAATAAGAATTTTAATGCCGAATTACTATCAGATATTTACCGATGCCGCGATGGATCGAAGGAAAAAGGTTCAGCGGAGGTGGCCCTCTTTGACCCCCAAAAATCACATGCGCTCGTTTTAGAATTGACGCTAAAATATCGAAAATGCATATGGAATTAATAGCTATTAGTGAAGCATAATCCTACATTAATACTATTGATCACGACAAGTTTCTCATTCGAACTGTCCCTAAAAGTGCCCTTCAACATGTTGCTCGGTATACCTCGACAATTCGAGTAACACCGATAGCATACACAATTATTAACCAAATTTTGAAGCTAGAGCGAAGTGGTAAAACGGTACAAATTCAGTGGATTCCATCTCACATAGGCATAGCTGGGAAAGAAATTGTTAACACACTAGCAAAACAGGCTTGTTCTGATGGTATATCTGTTATAATTTCTCCTTACTTTTTAGATTGTCTATATCTTGTAAAAGAATATTGATACAAATCTTAGAGAGAATATTTTAATAACAGATCAACTGGGAAGGGTATCTGGTATAAAACTATACAACCGGAACCATTGTCTATACCTTGGATTGATAACTGTTCATTGAATAGGCATAAATTAATTACGACTATGAGGTTACGCTCCGGACACATCCCATCCAGAAAGTTCACCTTTCTAATGGGCTTATCGTCTACGCCAAATTGTGAAATCTGGGGTGTGGTAGAGGATGTAGAACATGTTTCGATGGAATGTACAAGATTTAACAACATCCTGGCCAGTTCTTTGACAGATATAGCTTATGATTTGTATGCTGAATATTTAAAATTTATATAAAATAAAAATGGCTATGATGGAGTAAGCTCCTTCTTCTTCTTTGATGAAATGGCAACCAGCTGGATCTCTCGAATCAGCTATTTTTGCCAATGTCAAGTGTTTACAGTTTTCAAATCATAAGTCTTCAAGTCGTTATGTCTTCATCGTGATGAAATTAATGATATAAAATGAAAAAAAATGTGGATGAGATGAAATGGGGACCGACTTCCGAAACACTAAGCTCCTTAAATGAAGATAAAAAAGATTAGTTTTTTTTTTAAATTTTGTTTAACCTGTGCACTAAAGTTGCCATCAAAAAAAGTACGAAAGAATGAGAAAAAAAATGCACGAACTCCGCTTCACTTGTGTTTTTTTTCTAATTTTACTGTCATTTGGCCGATAATTTGATGCATATTTTGTATGCAACAGTTATTTTGACTTGTTACAATATCCTATTATGTACCAAATCATCGCAGGGAATGCTCTAAGTGCGTCTATTAACTAAAATCAATAACAATCATTGACCAACAAAGGTACGCTTGTGTTTGCTTTTGCTAAGCATATAACCTGTGTTTTGTGCTAGCGTCCGGTTGGCGTCCGTCACAATTAACGCGAGAATGCATAATATGTGTTGTATTCTTGTGAAATCGAATTAGAAATGAGTCTAATTGAAATAGTGAATAGTGCTTTTATAAGTGATATTTGTTTTTAGTTACCAAGATGAATTATGAAGCCGAAAGAGCTATGAATCAGAAGCGATTGCGAATGGAGGGTGAACCCGGCCACGGTGTTGTTCAGGGGAATGGTTTACCACTTAATTATATCGGTATGTAGCTTTGGTCAGCAGTTAGCATGTTAAAAAGTTAAAAAAAAAAACAGTTTTAATGTTTATATTTATTGTTATAGATAATGGCCATCAAATACCTTATCAACCGTATGCGGGCGCATACAACACTCATTACCCACCTCCGGATGCTTTTGCCGCGTATGGGCCACCACCTCCGGGAGGTTATGCCCCTCAGAACTTATCATATGTGCCTCCAGCCCATCAAAATTATCCTCATCATCAGAGTTTCCCGCCACAACAGCCGCCGCAGGCACAACTTCATATGCCACAATCCCATATGGGTAATTTCAAATGTAAAACACATTTTTTTATTTTATTATATGTAAACAAAACATTGCTAGTCATTTTGAGTTTAGATTTTATTCAAAATGTCATAGAGGTTATAATAGCATACATTAATTTGACACAATATAATTAAATTTAAATAAAAAAAATTACAGTTCAAATTAACATTTCCAGTTAGACTGAATTAAACATAATTAAGTACAGTACTGCTTAAAAGAAGAAAATTATTTTTTTTAGTTCAAGGGTATGGGGATGTCGTTCATAAACCAGCTTGGCCACCACAACCACACCTACTTCCACCACTTGACACCCAAAAGCCTCTAGACATTAATAAGCTGAAGTCTGAAATTAAACTGGAACCAACGGACGCCCATAAAAGACCGCATCCTGAAAATGAAATGATGGCAAGTATTTTATTACTGATATTTAAGCTTTTATAATACAACATGAAAATAATTTGTGTATCATACTTTTTGCTGTAGTTATTTTCTGTAAAAACTACCAACAAAGACAGTATTAAATAAATTAATTTATAAATCAATTGAAAATGAAATTTTTCAAGAAAAAGTTAAAAAAGTTAAAACCTGGTAAAACTGTTTAAAAAAATTTAATACCCAATGTCACCCTGACCATTATTACAAATCTATTGATGGATTGGTTCTATAGTTTAGGTGCTACAGTGGAGCATACAGTCATAAATAGACTGCAAAATCTGATACCAATTTGTCATATTGAAAAATGTTATGATTTTAGTTGTCATCATATTTCTGACTGGTCTTGTAAGGCTACGAGGGATTTCAATTATTTTTTCGGCTTTTGCGACATATTGTAGCCTACGTGTTATTCTGATGCTAATAAGCTGATAAGCTATATTACTGTAAACTTTCATCCAAATGCATTCAGTCGTTTGCATGTGAAGCAGTAACAAACATACACTTATTAACTTTCGCGTTTATAATATTAGTGTGAAGCGTGTGCATAAAGTAGCATTCCTTATTCAAATATTATAACAGAACATTTTATTCAACTAATTTTAATACTAGATGAACCCCGCAGTGTTAACTGTGGTTATTGTTGTATGTTTTTTTAAATGTATCTTTAATAATAATAAATCTCTTTATTGTACACCAGCTTATAAAAAAATATACGGTAAACTTAAAACTATTAGAAAGTATGTACAAGTATATTTCTTTGGCAGGCCCTAGAGCCTAACCAGTTTGTCGTATTTTATGTGAGTGGTGTCAATAGATTCGTCTTAGTCGTGAGAATGACACTGGGTAGATACATAAAAATTAAAAAGAAACAAAAAAAAACCAGAGCCATCACGAGATGCCTGGCAGATGTGAAACATCGAAATTGTTTTGTATAATCTAAAATGGCTGTTTATTATATTAATATTCATTTTTATTAAATACAAAATTCTAATACAAATAAAAATACAGTTAGCAAAATAAATTAAATAAAATAAAAATTTTAAAATCGTCACCACTCGCAACAGTCAAAAATCAGGTTTACCCCTCGCCTATAGATGTTTCACATGAATAATAAAAAAAAAATAGACTTCATAAAACATTCCATGAAACTCTCCCTGCCTAGGAACATTAAAAAGCGTAAAATAAACTGGCTCTTCGTAAATTTCTGTGACAATTCTTGTCTATACCTAATTCCGCTTGGGTAAACCTATCATAAAGATGTTTTGTATCATTTTGTGGTAAATTATGATGAACTATTATGTTACATGTTTATATTAAAAATTATAACTTCTCCTTCAAGTATTTCAAACTTAAAATAAATATCGTAAATATAAATGGCCATTTAACGTTATGGCATTTTATAGTTAGTATTACTTAGGTGAAAAAAAAATTCAAAATACCAAACTTCAATTAACATAATTGGACCTGAAAATCAACGTAAAATGACAGTGATCATGCTGTCGTGTTTCGTTGGTGAGTGCGAGACTGGAGGCTCAATGATGCAGAAGCATCACTAGCCTGCAATGGTGTGGGTCACTATGCTGCATTGTTGCATTGTCTGCATTCGCTATATGGTGACCACCACTCTTGGATTCTGCTTATGCTTTCCATCTGGCAGAGTAGAGTCATTTTGGCAGGACCAAACATAAAAAAATAATAAAAATATGGCATTATGAAAAATTTGGCACTAATGTCTGAAGTTTGTGCCTTTTCATGCAAAGTACCTGGATGGCCGAGCTTTTCTGAGTAGTTCTTTTTGGTGAATTGCATTAAAATGAATCCTACTAGCTACATCGCTCTGTCGCCCCTGATACCATACCAAATACACCTGCATACCAAATATCATGATAATAGAGCCACTGCCGACTCAGATTATATTTATACAAGAATTGCTTGTTTAAAGGAATAAGATAAGTAATAGCTTGTTAACAATTATTTTTACGGGAATTAACGCGATCACAGGCTGACTGTGACTGTGAGTCGCCTGTGACCACGGCCAGTGCAACCTGGTCCAAACGTCAGGCAAATCACAGGTATGTAATACCTTTTAATAAGTGATCGCGTTAGATTCCCGTAAAAATCATTGTTAATACATCATGGAACGCGAAAGTTTTAAAGTTAGTAAAGTAATAGCTTGGATGTAATATTTCAGGGTGGCGATTTAGATCAACCAAAAATAAAAATAAAGACAGACATATTCAAGCCGGATGACTTAGCTCACAGACCGGATAAAACTGGTGGTAAGTTTTCTCCTTTTTCAGTCTCTTATTGGATTCAATCATCCTGATTACTGTAGTATATAAAGACATGACTGCCTCGGAGGTGGTCCAGTGGTATCATATGTGACTGCTGTGCTTGAGGTCTCGGGTACATTTCCAGGTATGATCACCAAATTCTGAAACATCAGTTTCAGAATTTAGGTGTTTTCTATTGTAATTTTTTTTATTAGTTTCCGTTATAAATTAATTTCTTAATTATCACCTAATTTGTTAACAGCCACTTCAGTAAAAGTTGTTGAAACAAATACATTATAATTACAATACTGAAGTAACAGTCAATACACTTGACGAAATCTAGAAAGATAAAAAACGTTCACTGCGCAGATGTAGGATATGTTTAATGTGTTTAATGTTAGATGTCATTGAATCATTCATATTTGGAAATGTTTTTTTTTATGTAATTGGCGGGCAAACGAGCAGATATATCGCCTGATGGTAAGCGATTACCGCCGCCCATGGACACTTGCAACATCAAAGGCGTCACAAGTGCGTTCCTGGCCTTTGGGGGATGTGGAGGGGAGATAGGGGGAGGGGGTTTGGCTTATGGGCATCCGGTATCCTCACTCACTCGGTGAAACAAGCTCTATTTCACACCGGTTTTCTGTGAGGCCGTGGTATCACATCGGTCAAGCCGGCCCATTCCATATACAATTATAAAAAAAAAATGTATGCTATAATTTTATACTTATTTATTTCTAATTTGATTATTTCTCTCATATTTATGTAATTTCTTTATATTTTAGATCTTTCTCAAAAATCTCTGGATGTGTCACAGAAACCTACAGATCTTCAAAGTAAAGGTAAAACTTTTTTTAAGTTCTTGGACATATACAAACGTATTTGTAGGGTACTAGGCAAGAAGGAACACGGTAGGGAGTAACCATACGTAAACATTCCCCTCTGTCAAAGTATGTCATTTTGAGCTATAAGTCCAAATGCGTAAATAGTAGCCTATAGTAGGGAGCCCTAGAAGGAATTTCGGGATTTACTAAAGCGCGGCAGATTAATATACAGGGGGATACCTTGTACCCGGTTAAGTACCTCCACCAAACATGAGGCCCATATATAAGGCCGCCCGTGAAGGATACAGGATCAGATTAAGTAAAAAAAAATTGACCATCAGAAATTCTCGAGCGCGTCAGATTAGGGTAGGGTGAGTTAATTACATCCTAAAAAGTGTATATTCCACTAATCTGACAATTTGAGAGTGACGTAAAAAAAGGGGAGGGCAACAAAGTTGGTAAAAAAAAAACGTCATCTCGACATTCTCGAGCGTAGCTAATTTTTTTTTTATTTTGAAGGAAATAATTCAAGAATAGTGAAAAATGTATAATCTGACGATTTCCGCAAACCGAAATAACAAAAATTCGTCGATAAAGTTAAATGCGTGCAGCTACTTATAGGTAGTAGAGCCATGCTAATTTCAGCACGAACGGGCCGGCTCGACCGGGGCGGTACTACCCTCGCACAGAAAATCAACGTGAAATGACAGCGTTCGCGCTGTTGTGTTTCGTTGGTGAGTGCGAGACCGGAGGCCCAATGATGCAGGGGTGACAGTCATCGTGATACGTGTGTGAGTTGTGGAATGCTTGTAAAATCATAGTAGGGGTGACGTGGATCGAGCCGTCGGCCAGGGAGACCCGTAAAAACGGTGGTGCCGCTGGCCGCCCGCGACATAGAGAGGGGCCCAACCGCGGCTAACCACCCTGGGAGGCTGCCCCGTCAGGTCGCGCATAATCTTCGGAGTGGCTCGTCGTGCCGGTTGGTGACCGGACGGTGGGACCAGGCGACCACTTCCGGGAGGGTACGGGGGCCCTTCCGTCCGGCGGCTCGGTGACCGTCATGCCTTGCTGTAGTATGATAACACGGCATTCTGAGTCTCAGTATCGCGCTGCCACGATGACTGTCACGCCTTTTACGACCCCTTTCCCTTCTATATTATCATGGCAGCAACAAGAAAACAGCAAACAAGTTCAACAGCGGCATTCTCCACTCCCACCAACTCACTTTTCGTCGTGAACTTCACGAATATCCGTGGAGTTCATGCTAACCTCAACGCCGTCCACCACCACCTTGAGACGGTACGGCCGGCCATGCTCTTTCTTACGGAGACACAAATAGGTCGCCCTGCCGACACGACATATCTCCACTATCCAGGCTACATGCTTGAGGAGTGTTTCCTCCCGAAAGCTGGGGTGTGTCTTTTCGTCAGGGCGGATATTTGTTGCCGCCGTTTACGCTGCCTTGAAGACCCCTCCCTATCCACCCTATGGCTTCACGTAGAGTGCGGATCTATAAACCGTATCTACGTGTGTCTCTATCGGTCCCATTCCGGAGACTCCGAGACAACTCGTCTCTTTGACCATCTAAGTCAGGCAGCGGATAAAGCGCAGGAGCAGTTCCCGACAGCTGAACTGGTGTTTCTGGGAGATTTTAACGCCCACCATGAGTCGTGGCTGGGATCTTCCAGAACTGACCACGCGGGTCGGGCTGCCCACACATTCGCCCTCACACATGACCTCACACAGTTGGTACTCCAGCCCACCAGGATACCAGACATACAGAGTCAGGCGCCCTCCTTGCTCGACCTACTGCTGACGAGTCACCCAGCGCAGTACTGCGTGTCGGTACTGGCCCCCCTGGGATCCTCCGACCACTGCCTGGTATCCACCGCAGTGCCTCTCACTGTCCCTCCTCGGCTTGTGGCAACGAGGCGACGATTATGGCACTACTCGTCGGCAGATTGGAATGGCATGCGCGATTACTTTGCTTCCATCCCATGGGCTCAGCGCTGCTTTACAGACCAGGATTTGTCACAGAGTGCGTCTGCCGTCGCTGACGAGATCACTGTCGGTATGGAATATTATATTCCCCACAGTGATGTCGCCAGCACGAAAACCCACCCCTGGTTTGACCGCGAGTGCTCCAACGCGGTTGCACACAAACAATCGGCGTACCGCGCTTGGGCCAGGGCCCGCGCTCGTGGCAGCCCCGACGTTGGTCGCTTGAAAGCAGCGTACAATAAAGCTACCAGGGAATGCAAGAGGGCATACATCAGAGCGGATGCCCAGCGTATAGCGCGGATAGGCCAGGAACTCGTAGCACACCCTACGGGTAGCCGTAAGTTCTGGCGTTTGGCTAAAACCGTACAATCTAACCACTGCCGGCCTACACTACCATCGCTGAAATGTCCTGACGGCACTCTGGCCCACCAGCCGCAAGAGAAAGCGAAATTGCTTGTAGATCTCTTTGCGGCTAACTCCCGAATCGACGACCGTGGCGCGTACCCGCCTACTATTCCAATCTGCGACTCCACAATGCAAGATATTCGTATCCGGCAAAGTGATGTCCGTGCGGAGCTGCGGTCTCTCGACGTCCGGAAAGCCAGTGGTCCAGACGGTATTCCAGGGATGGTTCTTAAGAACTGTGCACCGGAGTTGGCTCCTGTATTGACGCGCCTGTACCGCATGTCATATTCCTCAGGAATTGTTCCGGATGCCTGGAGAGAGGCGAATATTCAACCCGTACCCAAAAAAGGTGACCGCTCTAACCCAGCCAATTACCGACCGATAGCCGTCACTTCCATTCTCTGTAAGGTGTTTGAACGTATCATCAACAACCAGCTAGTTCGCTACCTAGAGGATCACTCCTTGTTAAATGATCGGCAATATGGTTTCAGACCGAACCGATCCACGGGTGATCTTCTAGCGTATGTCACACACCTTTGGGGTGAGGCTATAGATAGGCATGGGGAGTCCTTGGCAATCAGCCTTGACATGGCCAGGGCCTTCGACCGGGTCTGGCACCGTTCGCTTCTCTCCAAGCTTCCGGCATTCGGTCTGCCTCCTAGACTCAGTAACTGGATTGCCGCTTTTCTGCACCAGCGCCGCATAAGGGTCCTTTGCGACGGTGCGGCCTCTGAGTTTCTGCAGGTAAACGCTGGCGTACCACAGGGTTCGGTTCTGTCACCCACGTTGTTTCTTCTGCATATCAATGATATGTTAGCCCTTGGAGACATACATTGCTATGCAGACGACAGCACAGTCCATGGGCGATATTTAGGACATCCTGCAGCCAAGCTGTCGGACGTTGAGGAAAAACGACGGGATCTTGTCGCTGGGCTCGATCGGGTTCTGGGCCGCATTTCACAATGGGGCAATGAGAATCTGGTCGAGTTCAGCGCTAAGAAAACACAGGTGTGCGCGTTCTCTACCAAAAAGTCTCCGTTTCTTCCCCTGCCCACTTTTCAGAGCACTCAACTGCCACTACGGGATAAGCTCGATGTTCTGGGCATGGACATTTGCCGGGACCTCAACCCACGGGAGTACATCGAAAGCATCACTAAGGCGGCCTCGCGGAAACTTGGCGTATTGAACAAGGTGAGACGGTTCTTCACGCCCGAGCATTTGTGTCTTCTTTATAAGACCCAGATACGCCCGTGCGTGGAGTATTGTTCTCATCTCTGTGATGGATCTGCGCAGTATTTGCTTGATGCTCTCGACCGGCTGCAGCGGCGAGCAATCCGCATTATCAACAGTCCCGATGCCACCGAGTTCCTAGAGCCTTTGCAGTTGCGGAGAGATATCGCCTCCATGGCAGTCCTCTACCGCCTTTACCATGGAGAGTGTTCTGAAGAGCTCTTCCAATTGATCCCACCTTCTCCCTTCCTCTACAGAACAACACGTGCAGGCATTGCAAGCCACCGCCTAAGAATGGTAGAAATACATTCTCGAACCAAGCGGTTTGGTTCGTCCTTCCTGTGCCGAGCAGTTAAACACTGGAACTCACTACCAGCGCACGTGTTTCCCTCCCACTATGATCCCGGGTCCTTTAAGCGGGGCGTGAAAAGGCATCTCACTAAGCCGCCATAGTGTGGGACTCCATACTGCATTGTTTGCTTTAGCAGTGAGTATGGTGCCCCCCACTGTTGGATTTTGCTTGAGCTTACCATCAGGCTGAGCAGAGTCACTTTGGCAGGTAAATTATAAAAAAAAAAAAAAAAAAAAAAAGCTACATTTCCTTCTCCGCGTTTCTATTCCTCTCTCACTCTTTCTCTATCTATTACTCTCTCACTCCGTCCCCACTCTGGTTTCTGTTGCCATGACGCCATCACAGCTGATCATAAAGACTCGTTCGTGGCATTTTTTTTATAAATACATGTAATCTACTAAAAAAGCATACACTTATTTATTTGCATGCTATTTCCTGAGCTTTTTAATTAATTCAATGATTTAAAAAAATAAGAAAAAAAAATTTTTTTACAGTGGTTTTTTTGGAATAACTTTTAACCGGCTTTATCGATTAACTTCAAAAACTAATCCGCCTTTGAGCTTGAAAAACCACGTCGATCGCCACCAAGCTGGTCAAAATCGGTTGATTCATTCGAGAGATATCGTGAACGAAAGAAACCCGAAGAAGTGTTTTTTCGGGATTACTCCGAAATTTGTGGTTCGAACAATTAAAATTGCAAAATTACTTATGAGGATGATAAAACTGCGTGTTCTATGAAACTTTTATCAGACTTTCGAGCTGGGAGAGCTCAAATGCATAGAAATATTATTTCTTTGAACTCAGCGAGCTCAAAATATCACATAAATTATATTTTGAGCTCAAAAATGTCATAAGTACAATGTCAAGCGCCCAGGAATGGAATTAGCGGGAAGTTGCAGGGATGACCTTTAAAGTGAACCGTTTTTCTAATTTTTTTTTGTCAGATCAGGCGGATCCCTCTAGATAATCGTCAGATTATGAGACAGTACGTTTAGAACATAAAGATGAACCATATATATCTTAATCTGACGCGCTTGAGTATTTCAAAATAGCGATTTTTTTTGCACATTATGAAAATGGCTGCGAGTTTGCGTCCCATCGAAATCGTCAGATTAGTGAATGAGAGCTTTTTTTTGGTGTACTTAACACTCCCTTAGAAAATCTGACGCGCTCGATTAAATTTTTTTTTTTCATTTTCAACCCTTAAATACAACCACCCGCATCATGCAAACGATCAGATTAACATACGTACATTATTAAAAATACGTAGGGCATTGATGCTATCAATATCTGATGCGCTCGAGGATGTCCATGCAACAGTTTTTTTTTTACATATTTAAAAATCTATAGCCGCTTCCCCCACCGATGTAAAGGTATATATCATATAACATTTTTTTCTTCTTATCATCTAAGCTTTGCATCCCAATAGGTCTCTACGACGCTCGAGTAAATCCCCATTTAGCATCGTGGGCTCCCCTACTACTATGTCCTGTCTTAACAATCAAAGTATCTCCATTCCAAATTTCATTGAAATCGGTGCGGTCATTTAAAAGTGAGAATGGTTTTGTTATATTTCCTATTCCTCCTGTTTTCTTCTGATTGATTTCGTTGCGTTCTTTCCGAGTGTCATAACTCAGTGTG
This sequence comes from Spilosoma lubricipeda, assembly GCA_905220595.1. NCBI lineage: Eukaryota > Metazoa > Arthropoda > Insecta > Lepidoptera > Erebidae > Spilosoma > Spilosoma lubricipeda. The sequence goes on along the minus strand of HG992293.1, from coordinate 15,204,269 downwards.
TTTGTGGGTCACTGCTGTTGATCCTGGTTACAGGAGTTACAGCGGTGGGCGTGTGGGCGGGACTAATCCCATTAAGGTAGCTCCTTAGCAAGGAGGTTTTGGCCTACAGAATTACTATAGAATTCATTATATCACTAGCTTTTGCGCGCGGCTCCGCCCGTGTATTTGTCGATTATTGCACCAAAGAGAAGCCTCCTCAAGAATCAGAGAGACAGAGTTACTTTCGCATTTATAATAAAAGTATGGATGTGGTAAAAAAAACGTGTCTTTAGTTGTTAGTGGTTAATCTATACTCATATTATGAAGCTGAAGAGTTTGTTTGTTTGAACGCCCTAATCTCAGGAACCGCTGGCCCGATATGAAAAATTCTTCGAGTGTTGGATAGTACCTTAATGAGACTAGTCCCACTCACACGCCCACCACTGTAACTCCTGTAACCAGGATCAACAGCAGTGACCCACGAACACATCGAATTAATTGGAAAGAACGCAACGAAATTAATCAGAAGAAAACTGAAGGAATTGGAAATATAACTTATCCACTTCCCTCCTTAGCGGAGCGGTAGACAAATTGAAGTCAAAATAGGCAGATACCTTTTTCAAACTGGGAAGCACCATAGATAAAATATTATGGGTCCTAATTGAGCTATATTTGCGTACTATAATAGTAAGGAGATACCTGTACCCCTGATAAATGACTATGGATTAAATTTTATACTATTATTTTATAGATCTCAGCCACCCAGTCATCGGAGCCGATAAAATTACAGACAAACCGACAGGTTAGTCAAATTTTTTTCTTGTTTATGTTTGTAATATCGCGGCAAATAGTAGCCTATGCGTTATTCTGATGTATAAGCTATATTACTGTAAAGTTTCATCCTAATCCGGTCAGTAGATTTGCGTGAAAGAGTAACAAACATCCATCCATCTATCTATCCATCCATTAATCTATCTATCCATCCATCCATCTATCTATCTATCTATTTATCCATCCATCCATCCATCCATCCATCCATATTTACAAACTTTCGCGTTTATAATTTTAGTATAGATTAGTAGGATTACGTCATTTTGACACAAAAAATCGGTGGTAAGATTAGGTCATAACTGGTAGGCCGTAATCCTACAGTTAAACGAAAGTAAATTTTGTGTATTAAGGCCAGAGCTTCACCACTTAATAAAAAACATATGTTATGGCTGATAGGAGCTGGATACGAGAAGGCTGATAATGATTCGGTTCGATTCAATTTCGATTTAAATTTACACTGGCTCCCAAGATACAGGCCTTTGGCCTAGTTTGGGTTTTAGTATCAGTACATACTTAATCTATATTAATATTATAAACGCAAAAGTTTGTAAGTATGGATGGGTGGATGTTTGTTACTCTTTCACGCAATAACTACTGAACGGATTTGGATGAAACTTTACAGTAATATAGCTTATACATCAGAATAACACATAGACTACTATTTGCCGCGATAACCTACATACACGCGGGCGGAGCCGCGGGCAATAACTATTATGTCGTATATGTCTCAATAAACTATTTTTTTTACATGGCATAGGAACTGGTGAAATTGGCCCTAAAGCCTAAACTTCTTTATCAGTATGGACGGCGCTTTACAACTTTATAACATTATATTATTATTATATACCTACTTTTTATATTAAATCATATACTAACTTTTGCCCGCGACTCCGCTCGCGTGTATTTCGGTTATTGCGATCAAAAGTAGTCCATGTTTCTTCTCAAGAATCAAAGTATCTTCGTGCCAAATTTAATTAAAATCGGTGTAACGGTTTAGCCGTGAAAGCGGGACAGAGACAGGCAGACAGTTGCTTTAGAATTGATAATATTTGTATCTTAATAATATTTTTAGTAATATTAAGATTATAGATATATATAGATACTTGAAAGAAAGTAGTGAAAATAGTAAAAAACCATGATTGTGTTTATTTTTAGAAGCATCTAAACCAGAAGGAGCCAGCGAGGGAGTGATTGAAGCGCATCGCAGTGCGGAACCTAGCGCCACAGTCAGCGACAAGAGGTAAAATAACATTTTAATATAACAATAGCTGACCCGGCAATCCTTGTTTTGCCATAATTTTTTTTGGAATTTAATGACCTGGTAACTAAGACCTTTAAGTCAAGTGTTTTGCCATAAAAATTATTTCCTTATAATTTAGGGGTATGAAAAATAGATTTTCAAAGGTAATAGAGCCACGCTGATTTCAGCACGGTTAGGCCGACTCACTCACTATCTAAGCACAGAAGATCTAAATAAAATGACAGCAGCAGTGCTCTCGTGTTTCGTTAGTGAGTGCGTGACCGGAGGCCCAATGATGCAGAAGTATCACTAGCCCGCCATAGTGTGGGTCACCATCCTGTATTTATCTGTCATAGTTAGTCTTCTGTGGAGTCGCACATTAAACCGCACATCTTAGAGTAACATAGGCAGTATTATATTTTCCGTAATTAACCCTGGAGGCGCTCATGCTCATAGCCCAGTTGTACTCGGTGATTAGAAACAATCAATGGTAAGAGGGTAAGCAACGACGGCGCGGTCAGTACCTGGAGGGGTAAACGTTGGTGGCATAATACCGGGAGCGTCTCCGTGATTCGGAGGTCACGTTAAGCAGTCGGTCCCGGTTGTTATCTTAGGATAACAGTCGTGAACCTTAGTTGGAGGCCTTTGGGCGGTTTAAAAACATCCAACGGCAAGATTACGTAGCCACAACGTAGTCTTGCCAGTCCCCAACCTGAACTTGGCCAGGGTGGGGACGTATGGCCTTAGGCCCCTCCTGAGTGGAGACCCGAGCTCAGCAGTGGGACATGGGTTGTTGATGAATTAACCCGTGAGTAGCCGGGGCGGGTTGCTAGTACAAATATGTTAAACTAAGTTGAAGTGCTATTTGTTTCAGTGAAGAGGACAGGAAACCGTTCAGCAGTCCAGAGCTTCCAAAGTCTGGCTCAATGCCAGGCAAAGTGCCTACTCCCGGTAGTGAGGTGAGACTGATCAAATGATATATCAAGGTTATCGCCATAGTCATGAATTCAATTCCTATTTCTAAAGTATGTGTGTGTCTTATGTACAATCAATACTAATATATATAGCTGAAGAGTTTGTTTGTTTGAACTCTTAGGAATCACTGGTCCGATTTAAAAAAATCCTTTAAGTGTTAGATAGCCCATTTATCGAGGAAAGCTATAGTCTATATATCATCACGCTAAAACTTACTGGAGCGGAGCACCAATGAAGAATGTTACAAAAACAGGGGAAAGTGTTGTTACGGGCAATAGGAGACGCAAACGAGGTTGTGTGGGTCGGTTAGTGGAGAATATACGAATTAGTAGTAGAAGGCCGGAGGTTAGACGTGGCTATCAGATCACGTTATATACATGTTTAATGTTAAAGTTTATGTAATTGACGATTGAAAATGAATTATAATTGACTTGACCACTCTAGTAAGATAATTTTTGCATGGTCTAAATTTGTTTAAAGCCATAACCTTTTTAATTTATAAATTTGGAATTAGTATTTTTACAAATTCCACCAGATTTAATTTTGACTTTACTAATATACTGTTAAAGAGTTTACATTGATAACAATAATTATTTATTTTGTATATTTTTTTAATAAAAATAGTTCTGTCAACACTTGAAATTTAAATCCCCAAAAATTAGTTTTTGAAATGTACACATCATAGTTGCATTCTTATCGTTTGAATATCAAAAGAGTGACAAAAATCCTTGAACCCTAAGCATAGAAGTTGATAGAAGAGTTAGAGCACCTCGGTCGCAATGATACCGCGGCGTGTTCATGCATATGTGATTGACTACATTGCGTCAGGCGAAAAAGCGCGGGCGGCCCAAAGGCTCCACCAACAAGCCCAAGCCGCCGGGAGCCGCGCCGCCCAGGGGCGCAGCCCTGCCGCCCGCGCCTCGCGCTCCGCCCCCAAGACCCGCGCCTCCGCCCGCCAGGCCCCGAGCCGCCGGCTACCAGTACGCCATCAGACCCTTCCGGAAAGACTTCTCTGGCATACAGTTCAGGAGGTGAGTCTCGCTTTCACGCTCATTACTGATCAACTATGGATAAAAGCGTAGCGTACGATGTACAGTCAGCTTCAAATATAAGTTACCACTTAACTGCCTAAATGTGACACTGCATGAATTAATAAACATCGACTTATCGAAAAATCGTGCCCATGTTTATTATTTACTGCGGAGACGTTGAAGCTCCCACTAACTTACTTTATTTAAAACTACTTAATCGACCTCCACAAGAACTCTTTTTTATAAAGCATATCGACTTCAACCTACAGAATCTCTTATTTTAGTGTCTATCTGTTCAAATAAAATGTTTATAAAAACGAACAATAAAAGTTGACGTTTGTCGATGATCGACAGGCGATGGAGCGACGACTGCTTAGACTCGTCGCACATCCCCAACGAGGTGTACTTCGGCGACGTGCCCGTGTCGCTAGAAGTGCTGTACAACTACTACGACGCCAACGCCGAGCGGGAGCGCCTCGCCAGCCAGGCAGCACATATTGCCGCGCAGAAGGCGGCCGCTGCCAAACTCGCCCAGGCCAAGCTGCAGGCGAGAGGACTCGTCTCTCAAGAGGTACGACACGAACTACTTACACTTGGAACACACTAAAACTTCAGTTCAAAAAGACATGATGGGTTGATACCTGAACGAGGAAGACTTACAGCTAACATTATAAGATTTGTAATCAAATAGATAACACTGAGCCAATTACAAGTCCTCACTTCTAATGATATGCTAAACATATGAACAATAGCATCAACAGTGTTTTTGCATTCTGTATTTCAGGCTTTTTTTTTTTTTTTTTTTTTTTTTAATGTTTGACCCTACCATAATGACTCTACTTTGCCTGATGGAAAGCATAAGCAGAATCCAAGAGTGATGGTCACCATACTGCGAACGCAGACAATGCAACAATGCAGCATGGTGACCCACACCATGGCGGGCTAGTGATGCTTTCGCATCATTGGGCCTCCGGTCTCGCACTCACCAACGAAACACGACAGCATGATCGCTGTCATTTTACGTTGATTTTCTGTGCTCAGGTAGTACCGCCCCGGTCGAGCCGGCCCAACAGTGCTGAAATCAGCGTGGCTCTACTACCTTGTAAAGGCTGTCAATTCTCCATCTCCAAACATAAACACTAAAAACTAGAAAAGTTTCAAGCATAAAGCTTTATCTAATCTTCTTTAATTAGTAACAGTTGTATATATTTTGAACAGGTCACGACAGTAGATTCATCATCGTCAGACGACTCTTCGGGAGAATCCGGCAGCGATTCAGAAGAAAGCGACGATGTAAGTTCTGTTTACTTCTATTTTATTGGTTCATCGAAAATTCTAGTTGAAATATCAATTCGACCAATATACAGAAAATGAGTGATTATATTTAACATTTCAGACCTGTTACATATAGTTACCACCATAAATACTAATACCAGAAATAGAATAAAGATGGTGAAAGATATAGTAATAAAAACCAAACTATGGGTAGTTTGGGAGTGAGTGAGACTTATTAGATTACTAGAATTATATAACGTTATATAGCAGGGCCAAAATAGTTGTGTAAATTTCAAACTGCCAACTCAAATAACATTTATCGGTTCTCTCTAATATTCTTTTTGTAATATTTATAAAATATGCAGCCAACTGTACATAGTATCGAGTGAGGTTAAGATTGAAAAAAAAAAGCAGTGGGAGGAAATCGCTTTAATATTTCAGTTTTGAGATTTATGAGTTTAGGTATAATTTTATTTAAGAGTTTATCGAAGTAGATTATTCTACTTCGATAAACTTATACATCATTAAGTTAAGTTAAGTTTATCGAAGTAGAATAATTACAAATTAAATTTTGTTTATTCTTACAGCGCACCGAAGGCGTGGTGATATCTTTCTTTTATACTAATTAATTATACTTTAGTTGCTGCTTATGATTTTAGTTAATATTGCTATGAATCACATTTTATAAGAATTACGATTGTTACACGAGTTTTGTGTTTGGTAATCCTATTGTGGTTTACAGTCCTTTTTTATTTTAATTTCGCTTAAAACTCGGCTCGAAGGACCAAGTTATTTTTTTCTAATTTTCGCTGTTTTTTATAAACCAAAACAAATCATGCTTCAATTTTCATATTCTTTGTCACTCAGGACGTACCGCTAAAGCGAGGTCCGGGTCGGCCGAAGGGCTCCAAGAACAGTCCGAAGGCTGCGGGGGCCCCGGGCACACCCAACACGCCGGGCGGAGCCCCCACCCCGGGCAGGCGCGGCAGACCCCCCGTCCCGCCCGAGTTGAGGCAGCCGGGTATCACGGATATGAAGAAGTTCTGTAAAGCTGCCGGGATACGGTTCGATTATAAGAAACTTGTTGAAGGTGGGTAGTCTGACATTTAAAGTTAATTAGGTATAATTCTGACTTATATTTAAGTACCAGTGATACTCGTATTCACTTCACTTGCACGTTGTTTTGTGCTTTGAACTTGTATTAGTTCTTATAGCTATAATTATCCATGTCAAAAATTTCTAATGATATCGGCAGATATAAAATATATATTTTGTTATGATATTAAAGACACTTCTTTTTCGTCTTATTTGATTTAGTGTCACATGGTATATTAATAATTGTAGTAATATACAATTATACCAAATATTGATTTGCCTTGAGGTGATACAGTAAACCTTTTCTTGAACCATTTAAAACCCCTTATTTTTTAAAGTTCTTTTATGAACCATATAAAACCCCAAAAGTTTTTAAAAGTTGTTGTTATAAAAATTTCCCACAGGTTGTACGAAAAACAAAGAACGTGTACAGAAGATGTTGGACCTACTCATAGCGGCGGGCTTAGAAGGCAAGCCGACAATAGAGAAGTGCCAAGCGTTAAAGAAGGCTAAACAAGACAAGAAGGAACAAGAGAAACAGGCCAAGAAAGACGCGAAAGCAAAAAGTAAAACAACGACACAAGAAGACGGTGAGTTTCTTAAAACTTCTATTCTCTCTTATTTAGCTAATCTTAGTTCTGTCCCTTTCTTTCATAATTATCTTCGTGAGAAGTGTCCTAACTAGAAGGTTAGTCTTCCATATTTAATGATACAAAGATATATTTCAGTGCCATCTACCGAAAACCCATCGAACTATGATGTTATTGTTAATCCTGTGTCACGATATAAAAAGTTCTCTCGCCAATTTACATAGATACTTTTGAACATCAACTGTAGGGCTGCAGCCTGACCCGTTTCTACTCGTTCGCTTATTAAGTGGGTGATAGACGTACGAACTTAAAGTACGCGGTTTTTAAGATCGTGAACTTACTCGGCTCGACGTCGGTGACACACGTGAAGCTTGCTCATACTATATCGCGATGTCGTCGAGAGAAGAAGCTTTGTGTTATTTGGGAATTATATCATATTACATTTTAAAAACTAATAAAAAAAGACGAAATCGACAAGTGTGAGTAAAACACTGGATTACGAAAAGAGAGCGTTTATCGCATGTGAATTTAGTAAGAGCGTTACGTGAAGAGAAGGAAGGCTCCCGGCTCGCAGTGCTGCCACACGTACGAGCCGAGACGAGCTACGAGTAAGATTTCAAACAGGTTGGATCGCCGGCGAACTTGCGCGGCAATTTTAAAGTACGCGTTTTTAAGGTGACACACAGGCGAAAAAGGTCGTCGAGCCACAAGTCCGCGTACTTACTCGCACGTCTATCATCCACTTTAGAATGGGAGGAACAGAGGTCGAGGTTGGGCGATATATCAAGTAGGAGGACGAGGAGCATGAGCGGATGATTCCCCGAGTTCGGGGGTGGCAGACTCCCTATAGAGGCTATTGTATAATTTAGGGCGTCTGCGGGCAAAAGTTCGCCGCTTCTACAGTGCGGTGATACGATGCATGGCCCTCTGTGGAGCGCCGATATGGGCCAAGCACTAAGCGGCCTCCTCCCGCTGCCGAGCTATCTTCAATCAAGCGCAGCGGGTAGCGGCCATTCGGACCGTCACTACCGTCAGCGCTGATAGATAAAATATATGCAATTCTAGGAAGCTATTTTGAATAACGCGTAGTCTCCCAGGTAGTGGAGCCACGTTGATTTGGGGGCGGGCGACGCTGACCTTCGCTCGCGCGCCTCTGATATACATCCGATACTCTTTATAGAAATAAAGACGTAAGAAACAAATCCTGGTTGGATATTTTCATCACATCCAAAAATGTTTCATTATAACGTAACATATTCTCCCGTGACGGCTCTCTGCTCAATCAATGGATGACAGAAATCTTCGTCGGTGTTTTTTCTTTCTTTTCGATAGGGTAGTACAAAGCAGCAATATTGCTCTCCACATTTTGCGTCTGTTTACGTCTGTACTCCGCGGGCGATCAGCCGAAATGTTTCAGTATCATACTGAAACGTTTCGTGCTCACCTTCAGCGCTGATAGGCTACGCGCTGACCTGTCGGCGCCGATGGTCAGCTTAACTCTAAAACCAGTCTACGATTAGATTCGTACTCTCCGCCGGGGTAAGAGAGGAGAAGACCAGGACGAGCTTTAAATGCGGCGGAATGCCGACAGGTACTGGCACAGTCTTAGAATGCGCGCTTCCTCCACTCCAGGACTACGCCGGTTGGGTGTCCGGAAGTCCTAGTCGGTCAGTTCGGATGAGATCTGTTCCCGCCAGCAATCATTGCTGCCATGCTGGCGAACGATGAGAGCTGGGGCGCAGTGGTCTCTTTCTGTGAAGCTGTAATGCTCCTGAAAGAGACCGCTGATTAGAATCGGGAGATGGCCGATCCCGAGTGTAGACGACGTCGGCGGCGGTACCAGCCGTCGACTGGGCCGCAGGCTGCCAGGGAGTAGGGACCTCTTGTAGCTACTTAATTGTTACGGTGAGCGGTAGGAGAGCGGCCTGGTCACGAAATTGTATTCACCCGCAACACATAACGATTGGACCAACAGGCAGGGGGAAGCCTGGGATAGTTTGAGTAGGTCAAATATTCTGGCGGTTGGGGGGGAAAGGGGCTAGAATAACATGATCCGTGTCGTCCTCAGTGTAGGGCGCCTGAGACCCGCTTTCGGAGTGGTATTTAGTGGAATCACCACATACCTGGTATTTCAGTCCCCGAAGAGTCGGAGATGCTAAACCTCGTCAACAAAAAAAAGGGCTACAGCCTACTAAATAAAATCGTTGGCCTGTGGTTTAAGGGGTCGCCAATGTTGCTTTCTATTGCGCCAAGTGTTGTATGTTCAAATCCCGCATGGGACAACATTTTGTGTGGCCCACAAATTGTTGTTCTAAGTCTGAGAGTTTATGAGTCCATCCATTCCATGTATTTTTGTTAAGTCCCCCGCGACACAGGATTTATTTCTAATGCACGAATTGTCTTTTGTCTGTCTGTTGTATGAAAGATTAAAAATTCGATTTAATTTTTGTACAATATTGAATAAAATATGGTAATGATTGTAAATGAAGGTGTGGTGTCAGGGACGGAGACGTCGGTCCCTCGGCGCATGACGAGAGGTGCGACGGGCGTGAAGCCGCGCCAGCGCATCGTCATCTCGTCGGACGAGGAGGACGACACGCCCGCCGCGCGCCGCACGCTCTCCAAGCTGCGCTCCTCCGTCAACGACGACACCGACTCCGACTAGGTACGTATGTGACGTCACACCTCGCCCCTCACTCATCTCGTCGGACGAGGAGGACGACACGCCCGCCGCGCGCCGCACGCTCTCCAAGCTGCGCTCCTCCGTCAACGACGACACCGACTCCGACTAGGTACGTATGTGACGTCACACCTCGCCCCTCACTCATCTCGTCGGACGAGGAGGACGACACGCCCGCCGCGCGCCGCACGCTCTCCAAGCTGCGCTCCTCCGTCAACGACGACACCGACTCCGACTAGGTACGTATGTGACGTCACACCTCGCCCCTCACTCATCTCGTCGGACGAGGAGGACGACACGCCCGCCGCGCGCCGCACGCTCTCCAAGCTGCGCTCCTCCGTCAACGACGACACCGACTCCGACTAGGTACGTATGTGACGTCACACCTCGCCCCTCACTCATCTCGTCGGACGAGGAGGACGACACGCCCGCCGCGCGCCGCACGCTCTCCAAGCTGCGCTCCTCCGTCAACGACGACACCGACTCCGACTAGGTACGTATGTGACGTCACACCTCGCCCCTCACTCATCTCGTCGGACGAGGAGGACGACACGCCCGCCGCGCGCCGCACGCTCTCCAAGCTGCGCTCCTCCGTCAACGACGACACCGACTCCGACTAGGTACGTATGTGACGTCACACCTCGCCCCTCACTCATCTCGTCGGACGAGGAGGACGACACGCCCGCCGCGCGCCGCACGCTCTCCAAGCTGCGCTCCTCCGTCAACGACGACACCGACTCCGACTAGGTACGTATGTGACGTCACACCTCGCCCCTCACTCATCTCGTCGGACGAGGAGGACGACACGCCCGCCGCGCGCCGCACGCTGCGAATGGATATGAACTAGCAGTATGTTAAAACTAATTTGAAACCTTTTTTTTTCAGGTAATCCTTGACTTCTCTGCCTGGTAAACTTCACGCAATGGTCGCCATTGGACATCAGCTTCCTGGGCAGGGAACGTGTAACGCTCTGGCCTCTAGAAAGTGCTTCGACGGAGGTATAGACTTATAGTACCGTAGTGTCGGTGGTCGTGATTATTTCCTACTAACATTAGTGTTAAAGTCGAAATTTTTGTAGCGGTTGTTCGCAATTTAGAGCCTAAACTGATTTACATAGTGTGAGTTTCATCGAACGAATGAGGAATGGACTGTATGAGATGGTAAGAGAAAAGAGAGTTGGTCTGTTGAGGTTTTAGAGGCGTTATTGTACCATATGGTATATGTTGGCAAGTGAAGTAGTATAAAGTAGATGCAATAAAGTCTAGGATACACAGTTTAACACAACCTTACGAGAAAATAGTTCCCAATGTTTGAAATTGAACAGAGTGAATGTTTTGATATTACGCCCGTATTCATAACAGCACAACGCCATCTATTGAGAACCCACAAAAACTTTCTAGTAAGGTCAACGACAGTATAGTAAGCTCTAATTTTCATGGTTAGAATTTACTTATTAGTTTGTCGTAACTTTGAAATCTTATACTAATGTGTATGAATACGGGTAGAATACATTTTTCCTTTGTTTGCATATCTCCGGGCTAGTTTCACAAGTTCCTGATGATATATCTGATAGTTATCTGTCATGTGACACTATTTAAAATATTAAGATTGCTAATACATATCGGCCTTATTCGTTAACTAACTTTAAGCAACGGTTCTATTATATTTTCAACTTTAAGGCTGTAAGATTAAAGTTAAAAATAATATCACAACTATTGCCTAAAACTTTAAGGCGGTATAATATGTTTATCTGACATAAATGTTTCTGTCCCTATTTTATAAAATCGCAATCTGTCTAGTGTTCGGAATAGACTATCAGGGATTTTATCAGCAGGGGGTGAAACTGGTTCTAAACAAAGTTTAATTTACTTTCTAGTGGAGGATACTTTCATTTCTTGTTGGTTGGTTTCTTAGTTAATAAATCCATCTACTATAATTATTTTCCGAAATAATATAGAACAGCATCACAAATATAGACACTTTTGAAATAATACAGCAATTGGTAGCTTTTTTGTGAAATACTTTAAGGGAACCTACTTCTCGGGATCTATAGATCAAACGACCTTTAAAAAAAGTGTCTTTATTTTTGAAAGACCGCTGGCAACACTACCTGGTGGTAGAAAAAATCTTTTAATTTTTATTTTTCACTTTTAACTTGATCTGTATCAAGAATATTCTTCGCATTTATGACCTTGCATTTCAAAGGACGATTGCCTTATAAAGTTTCCTATTTATCATTTATTAGATTGTAATAATGTAGAAAATCGAGGAAAAAATATATTACTAAAGTTATCGATCTCTTTAAAAGCTGCGATTGGAGAACACTAGTCATAATAGAATCGAGAAAAGACAAACACAACCTTTTTTATAATTCGGCAGCTTTATGGCTCAGTAGACAAAAATGACGGGATTGGTCTTGGCGGTATGTTGTGTGTAATTTGACAGGGAACGGTCCCTTGCTGAAAATATGAATATATTTGTAGGACTAAAACCCTCGCCTACTATAAGTAGTGGTAGAAAAGCTTAAAGGCACTCAATACTGTTCATTTGTGCCTATAATAATATTAAAAAAAATACTTTATACTAACGTGTGTGAATCTTAAAGTAATAATTTTCATTTTGATGCGTTGTATTTTAATTGAAGTAAAATTTTATACTCTAGATTAATGAAATAATAATTATCAATAAATTGGTAACACCAAGACGTTTATTAAATTTAGATGTGTATATATAAAAGGAAAAAAAATACATATAATTGTGTGTCCTGCGTTATTTTTGTACAGATTTGGACAATGTTTGTATGGCATCTGCTTTGTATATACGCGTGAGAGCGAATGAGAAAACTATAGGTAAAAGAGAGAGACGCAGTAACCAAGCCTAAGGTGACTCGTAATGTGTTATTCTTTTATAATGTCTATTTACTCTTTTATTTTAAGTAAATCAGTTCTGATTTTCATTTAAGTACATGATTTGTAAGATAAAAGAAAATCGTCATATAACAGTGTTATATAACTGTTATATGTTAAGTAGTGATCGATGTTTTTAAAAAATGGCGTTAGTAAAGTTCTAAGTGAGTTTATAGCTCCACAGAAAAATCAGGTGCTGTCAAAACCGTTGTTTCGATGATAGCACTATCTCAATTACGTGTGTGTTCACATGTTTCCTAAGCCCAACCAATGATTTAACATGTGAAGAAACATTGACGATCTCTCCGTAACAATCACCACTCTAATTTACTAGCTTTAACTCCTTTTTAAAGCTAGTAAATTAGAGTGGTGAAGTGTCCAAGTATTTCCTCAGGCTAGTTCCCCTGAAGCGATTACTTATGGTTGTATTTGGCCAAAAATCAAAGAACTTACTGAGCAGTCAAAGAAGCACGACAGTTATTCCTGTCTGTCGAATAATGGTCGCAATTTTCTCAGCGTTTTCTAAATAGAAGACTGATTTGTGTAAAAGTTTTAGATATTAAAAAGAGAATTGCTGTAGCTAAATTAAATGAGTTTTTAAACCCTTAAATTGCAGCATATAAGTTCAGGAGTGGCTCACCAGTGTTTCGTTTTAACGTATCTTGGATATGTAATATTTTGATCATTGTTTTTTTATTTATATGGGCCTATCAGTGACTACTCTGCCTGATGGAAAACATGAGCAGAACCCAAGAGTACTGGTCACCGTACTCATTGCCAATGCAGACAATGCAACAATGCAGCATGGTGACCCTCCATGGTGACTCTGGCGACCTATTCTCTAAATAAATTATAGTTTTCAAGGCCTCATTGGTGTATCATGTTTTCTACACTGCGCTTTCCACATTTAGAACTTCACTAACGCTAATCTTTTTGACAGCTAGGAGCTATAACTTAGCCGAAAAACGAATTTATAATTTTTATTTATTTATCAGGTTTAAGAATCTCAGTAATTCGCTCAGGAAGCGTTAATTCAGTGTTCATTCTGTCTTTATACCGAGCATATACCTAGGGTTTAAACATAAAATTATTTTACAACTTTCAAATCAAGTGTTGACTAATGGAAAAAGAGTCATTCTGTATGGTGATATGTTTAAAGTGCTTGAACACACTCAAGTTTGTAACTTATAGTTTCATATTATTTATTATTTTAGTAGTTGTGTCACTTAAGTTGCGTATACAACTGCGTGCACGTACATACATGCGTACGTTGTGGAAAAATGAACAATCTTGAGATGACTGTCTAGTTACATTATAATGACGTCAAACCTGCTTTTTCAAATCGTGACGTCATGTCACCGTACCTTCAAATCAAGTACCACAATGTGACGTCACTTTCAAAGAGTAGATAACAATTATTATTAGAGTATTTCTTGTATTGACTGACTTAGGAAACTGTCAAACTGTGTACCATAAAACACCCCATAAATGTCGAGTGTGTTCAAGAATGGGCTTCTTAATTTACAAGATTACGTACCAGTTGCACGTAATGCCTTATTGATTCAATACTAGAGCGATAAATACTTTATTTGTATAGGAACCTTTAATGAAAAATATTTGAAACATTCAACGCCACAAAAACTAAAATGTTTGTCGTATATTTTGGTACATTTTTAGCGGTTATTTGCTGTTATGTACGACGGTAAGGTCTCGGCTCAGACGTGTGAAGCTGGCGTTCAAAGGATTGTACGAAAACAAAACTGCTTATCACGGAAAGTGTTTTCTATAAATGATAAAGTACGGAAAAGTATCACAATATCATTAAAATATATAATTTGTACATAATAGATGTAGCTATAGATATAAGGTTTATTATTATTTTAAGATATAATAGATATTTGTATTTGTAAGATATATTTAGAAGTGTTTCTTTTACCATACATATATATAACAAAGGGGCCTCGTTAATTAGGCGTTTAGTTGACTATCGCGGATATAAGAAAATGATTAGTCGATTAAAGTGCAGCTGCATAATAAACGTGTTTGTCACTATTTGTAATAGAAACATTATATTTTAATTCACATTCTATTTTTAAATAGTACTTTTTAAAAAAAGAAAAAGATTCGTTTATTATTATTTTTAATAGAACTATGAAGGACTGAGACGCGGTAACATTGTGTTCTGCCTATTTAACGCGGTCGTGTAATATTAGCCACCTATATATTAATGAGAATATATAATATTTAGTATAAGTGGATATGCTTTTCGCCGGCATACATTTAATTATATATATATATATATCTATATATACATATAAGTTAAATCTTCCTCGCCAATAAATGAGGCACATAGATTTATATTTCTTTATTTACTATATTAAAGTGTGATTACCAATAGAGTTATTTGGATTATATCTTGTCCACAGTTGAATCATGATTTTAGTGTTTGTACTTTAAGTTTTTAATTTATAATAAAAATGTTTTTGTATAAATACCTATATACTGCCACGATGAAGTAGGTGAGTAAATTTTGTTCGTTGAAACATGAAATTCTCGGTGCTTACGTCATATTGCTAGCGAGAAAACTATACCTAAAAATAAGCGTTCCAGCGCCGTTTGTTTTCATTGTTTGTTAGTAGACATAACTCATGACATTCGCCTCTTACGTCACCCATGGGATGAAAAGAGGTGGTGTCATTCTTTATTGTTACCACCCTCGTAGACAACGTCAGTGGAAAGAGAAGGAAACTAACTCTTTATTAACCCGTCTGCCCAGCGTGGCATAGCCAAAATCTCCTGTCGAAGGGTTTTATGTCCAGTGGATTGTTAAAAACTGATGATATAATGATGATGAATCCGTTGCCAGTTCCCATGTGGTAATGTGTCCTATATGTACATTCTTTATATTTCACAGAACTAAAGCTTAGGTTTGTGTGTTTGTCGGACTGAACTAGGTTATATCAACAAAATGGACAATAATAATAATAATTTTTTAACACTAACATAACATTTGTAATTACAATTTACATATTACTTACATATTACGAGTATATACACAATTTCATTTTGACACAAAAATCTACAAAAGTATTGTATCTCACTTAATTTGGCTCCTCTGGCATATCTTAACTTGTGTTATGAGTGCCAGGGCTCCATCTTAAATGTTAAAATTACACATGGAGTCTCATAGAACGGTTTCAACCGCTCCAAAAAGTGCAACCATTAAATACACAAAAACTAATAAATTTCATAAAGTTATTTAGAAGTTACGATTCGTATTATTTTTGAACTTGAAGTGCCAAATGCTTAAAAGTCGCACTAAAACTTATCAACTGTGGACGAGATACTAATATGTTCGTGTGATTGCTTTGAACTATATTTGTAACTAGCTTTTGCTCGCGGCTCCGCCCGCATGTATATCGGTCATCGCGGTAAATAGAAGCCCATGTCCTTACTCAAGAATCAAAGTATCTCTTTGCCAAATTTTATTGAAATTGGTGAATCTGTTTTGCCTTGAAAGCGTTACCAACAGACAGGTATAATATTACTGTGAATTATGTTTTATATTAGTCGATTATTGTGTTACTAAAATGAGTAAACATCTAATATTACTATGAGTTGTCTATAGAGTCGAAAGTGACTACTAATCGACTAATAATGAGAGAAAAAAGTACACATATAAGGATCAGAAATAACCAGGAAGAACGCAGAGGATAAATGTTTTTTAAAAGACACTCAATAATTAACTTTGAAATTATTGTTTTAAAGTTCATACATTTTTGAACATGATCAATGATATGGTCCTTATTATTTACATCAGGCGGACTTACAAGGAATTGTTTAAACAATTGTGGTATAAGTAATATAACATCTGCTAGCGTTTACGTATAAATAATACCCAGACACAATAAATTACTGTGCAAATCATACAGTATTTGTCCAGGGAGAATCGAACCCCTATACCAGTGATTAAAAACTAATATGTATATATCAAACAATATTTAAGAATATTTGGTTTAAAGAAATTACACGAATTATATTAATTCTGTATTAAAAAAGATATGTGTTAATATACATTATAACTATGTCTGCGAAATGTAAATCGATATGAACTATAATGATTTTAAATTATATAATATTTTTAAATACAACAGCGTTATTAGGAATGTGATTGCAATTAGTTACATATACACCTCTTTACAAGATGCATCTGGTTGCAATTGTTGTGCCTAATTAGACAGTAGTTTGGAAAGCGACATACAAATAGCAGAAAAACAAAATTTGTGAAATTATGAGTGCTAGGGGTCGCCTAGTGGTCGATATTCGACCTTATTTGCGTCTTTTAGCTTACTGCACTTCTTTGTCTATCTAATCTATCCTATATACATTTAAACTTTACTATCTAATACCTTAAAACGAGCAATTCTTGTATATTTATATATATAGAACAACTAGCTGTCCCGGCAAACGTCGTTTTGCCATAACTACTAATAAATTAAAAAAACATTGTCCAGCGGACAAAATTGTGAATCTAAACCATTCCCAGATCCCCTTGAACACACACAAAAAATTTCATCAAAATCGGTCCAGTCGTTTGAGAGTATTTCAGTGACATACACACTCACAGAAGAATTATATATATAAAGATATATATAAAGCCCCGTATTTAAACAGAAAATACGAATATGTATTTCCTACTAATAATCGATCACCTGCACTTCACACCTGCACTCGCACTAATCAAAGTGAATACGGGACTTAATCTGAATCTCGGAAACGGCTCCTATGATTTTCATAAAATTTAATATACAAGAGGATTCGAGAGCGATAAATCTATCTAGCTAGGATGAATTTTTAGAAAATTTAGTTTTATTTGTGTTTTGAACAATCGACTTTATCGATATAATCAATGTCCATCTAGCGCCATCTATTGCAACTCGAGCGAACTAGAGTGAACTATACTGGAATAAGATCAGATCAGGTGCAGAATAAACAGTACCAGGGCGTACCAAGAAAGGGCGCCACAAAACTTATTAAAAAAAAATACCGAACAAAGCTCTGTCATCCAGGTACTATATCTTTATACGAGCAATTCTTGTATAATTAATTTTAATCTCGGCAACGGTTCCAACGATTTTCTATTTCGTTTTTATGTATGAGCCTACCAAAATGACAACTCTGCCTGACGGAAAGCATAAGCAGAATCCAAGAATGGTAGTCACCATACTCATTACGAATGCAGACAATGCAGCATGGTAACCCTCACTATGTCGGCCTAGTGATGCTTTTGCATCATTGTGCTTCACAAAAAAAAATGTCTCGTAAAACTCGGTCAAAGGTCAAAGTTAAAGTACCTGGACTTTAACTTTAACTGTGTCAAATTTCATACTTTGTTCACATAATTTTCGTAAAAAAAGATTTGTTTCACGTAATAATATGTATATAGATTTTTCTATATAAAGTATCAAAATTGAATCTACCCAAATGTTTTTTTTTCTTAGCGTGGTAAAGTCATTTTGACAATAGAGCTATCGAGAATCTAATACACACAGAGACCACTTTGCATAATAAAACTTTTTAAATTTTTTTTTTTTAATAAATTGATTAGAGAAATATTTAATAAATAAATAAATTAAGGCACTGAGAAATACGGTCAATAGGCGGACTATCGCTGCGAATAACCAAAACGTTAAATATTGAAAAAATAATATGAAACTACAAAAAAGTTGATTTGGTTCGTTTGCTCTCACTTTCTGTAAGAACGGATAAATAGTGGCAATGACTTTATTATTTGTTAGCTTTTTGCTATCAATAAAAACAGTTATTGAAATACTTTCACTGTTATAGTAACTTCGGATCCACTTAATAAAACGCTGCATTGCAATATTCTATCGTTATAATAATTATTATGACAAATATGCTGCGGCGAGCGAGCAGTTCACGTGGGTTTCCTGTCTAACCGGTTTCAACATAACGTTTAGCAACTACTCAAAATTCACTAGTTTTTGCGTTAAAATCATTGTATGTTAATGACTAATGTATCTTCTGCTAGCTTGTATGTCCCTTTCCAAACCACTGTCTGTTGTAAATATGCGGATGCATTCGGATTAAAATTGGTGATGTATCAAAATTCTAAATCAATGTACATATTCGCGTAGATATAGAGTAGTGTGTACGAATGTATTGTCGGTGATAAGCAGCTAATAATTTATTTGCGGTAAGAAAAAGGTTTTGTAAAATATAATTTCGGATGTAGAATGCCATATTGTGATTAGTTTGTTAGCTACACGAAATATTTTTCAAATAAAAATATCTATGTATACATTCATTTGTTGTTTTATTCTGACTAAGGGCTCTCACACATAATTGCGATGCGATGCGATGTCGCACGATGCGAATCAGATCGCAAGCTTTTGCGGTGCATTCGTGCGAGCTCACAGATTATCTGGCCAGCGTACACCAGACACCACAATCTCCTTTTCAAGGAGAGGCCTATGCCCAGCAATGGACTATTAAATGTGATGTTCCTTAAGGCCCGTAGAATAAGACCGCGAATTCGCTGTCCACACGTATTTTCTACCAATCATCGATTACCTGCACTCGTACTAATCAAAGTGAATACGGGCCTTAATATTTTGAAGCTGCAGAGTTTGGTTTGGTTGAACGCGCTAATTTCAGGAACTACTGGTTTAAACTGAAAAATTCTTTTGACGTCCATTTACCGAGGAAGGCTATATAATACCAGGCTACGATCAAAGGAGACGAGTGTCAATAAGAAACATTAAAAAACGGAAAAAAATTATTGCTTTCGAGATGTGCTGAGTTGCGCGCTCAATAAAGCTTCAATGAGTAGTAAAAACCTGTTTCAGATTTTTTAATTAGTAAACACTGTCGCTTCGTAGCGTTACCCTACCCGGTTGGCCCTGCCTCATATCGTTTGTATTCTATGTAAAGTACATTGGTTTAGATAGTGTCGGTACACCCGCACGCAATTGTGGTTATTGTTGTGAAATACGAATATATTAATTCATACAACTGCGTAAACTGACAAATCAAAGGGCCCTTTGATTTTAACTTCGTAGCGGCTTTGTTTTACATCTATACTAATATATAAAGCTGAAGAGTTTGTTTGTTTGTTTGAACACGCTAATCTCAGGAACCGCTGGTCCGATTTGAAAAATTCTTTCAGTGTTTGATAGCCCATTTATCGAGGAAGGCTATAGGGTATATATCATCACGCTACTACTAATAGGAGCGGAGAAACAATGAAGAATGTTTCAAAAACGGGGGAAATTTTCACGCTACGAGCAAAATAAGGCGCAAACGAGGTTGCGTGGGTCGGCTAGTAGTATTATAAAGCTGAAGAGTTTGTTTGTTTGTTTGAACGCGCTAATCTCAGAAACTACTGGTCTGATTTAAAAAATTCTTTCAGTGTTAGATAGCCCATTTATCGAGGAAGGCTATAGGTTATATGTCATCACACTAAGACCTACAGGAGCAGAGCACCAATGAAGAATGTTACAAAAACGGGGGGAAATTATCAAGCTACGGGCAACGGGAGACGCAAACGAAGTTGCGTTGGTCGGCTAGTAACTTATAAAGTTAAAACTCGTCAAAATCTAAAGGTATTATGCGCTTTCACTGCCTCTCTAGATGCATAGGAAACATACCTAATAAAAGTATAATAAAATCATAGTAATAATTTGAACGTGTAAATGCTACTAATAAAATTGAGACCATTGAATCCGTTCAGTCCGAGTAGGTATTTCCAATCTCGGAATGAGCACTAGAAGCGTTTACTTGCAGACTGAGAAAATATTCTATAACCTCATTTAAGTACTTTGATGTCACAGCGTGCGAAATTGCAGCAGTAATGGCAGCACGTGGATTAAATACAAATCATCCATTGTGTAAGTATAATAGGTAGTGATAATAGGTAAGTGAATTTTGATTTATGTTTTAAAATGGGTTGGTATTTTCTCTTAATATGTATTTTTATGAGTGTAATAGAAACACAAAAAAATATTCTTCTTCTTCTTCTTAGATGAAATGGCAACCAGCCGGATCTCTCGGATCAGCTATTTCTGCCAATGTCAAGTGTTTAAGAGTCTTCAAGTTATAAGTCTTCAAGTCAATAAGTCTTCGTCGTGATGAAATTAATGATATAAAATATAAAAAATGTGGATGAGATGAAATGGGGACCGTCTTCCGAAAAAACAAAAAACGATCTCCCCCAAAAAAATATTAACAGGTATTTAACCGACCGTCGAAGTCTTTTTAATTGGGCTAATCACACCTCACTACATTTTTTATTAAGCTATACCTAGATATTGCAATGGCGTACGTTCTTAAAGCCGTAGGCCATAGACAATTCTAATACAGAAGGACCAACAGCAGTCGAACACACCGAGTACCTAGTAACACAGGAAAAAATTAAACTGTCTTGAAATTCGCTGGGAAAATAATCCGAGTAAAATTGGAGGAATCTATACAAATAAATAAATTTGGAGCATCTGTTTGTAATATTAAAATAACCGCTTTTTACTAAATGCATATGTATCTATCCACGGTACATATACCAAAGTATTTTTTTTCAATTTTTGTCGGTCTGTCTGTCTGTTTGTTCCGGTTTATCTCTGGAACGGCTGGACCGATTTCGACGGAAATTTCACTGATAGGTAGCTGATGATTAAGGAGTAACTTAGGGTACTTTTTTAGGCTAGCTTTGCCTCGCGGCGTTACTCGAGTTACGACGATGACCGCGGGTAACACCGTGGGTTCAATATAATTCTTCTCTTTGGTTTCTGGAATTAAATATTATTCTTTATTTATGGTAATTGGCCAATTGACCAGGCAGGTCACCTGATAGTGACCACCATCGCCTTAAGATTTTTGCAACTCAAGAGAGACGAGTACCTGCGGGTTCAGTAGATAAGCTCTTTCACTCGGGAAAAAGCAACTAAGGAATTCCTTAATATTGGTTTCCTGTAAGGCCCCAGGGCCAATTGACCAGAAAGATACCAGTATCTTTCTGGTCAATTTGATCCATTTGTGTTGAAGCATAAGTTTCAATAGGACTGAACATTGGCCTCTTTAGTTGCACTCCACTTGGTTCGATCCTATGAACAGTATGAATCTGCACTATAATAGGTTGATGATAATGACACTTTTTCGATATTTACTCTTAACATAAAAGGGAAACGTATAGTGAAAGTAATAAACAAAGTAAAAACTAAAAGCCAACTACGAAAAAAACGACGCTGAAAAAGTGTGAACTAAGATTTTCAGGACACTGGATTCAACGACGTAAAGAGATACACATATCCAAGTTTGAAAAGCCGGAGTGGTGTAGTCACACGTTGTTAAAGTGTTATAGTACGTTTCTATGTACTATGTACGGTGATGAACCCTCCTTTGGCTTTGTCGTAGTCGTGTAAAAATGGCGAGTGTCCCACATTGAATAACACTTTAGCAATTACCAGAAAAATATAGCTAAAATTTACTAACGTCCTGTATGGAGCTGAGTGTAAGGCAATAAACAAAATGGATGAGAGACGCCTGCATGTAGCTGGAATGCGAATGTTGTTGTAAAGGTAGTAAAGCCACGCTGATTTTAGCACGAACTGGCCGGCTCGACCGGGGCGGTACTACCCTCGCACAGAAGATCAACGTAAAATGATAGCGTTCGTGCTGTTGTGTTTCGTTGGTGAGTGCGAGACCGGAGGCCCAAAGATGCAGAAGCATCACTAGTCTGCCATGGTGTAGGTCGCCATACTGCACTGTTGCATTGTCTGCATTCGCAATGAGTATGGTGACCGCCACTCTTGGATTCTGCTTATGCTTTCCATCAGTCAGAGTAGAGTCATTATAGCAGGCCATACATAAAAAAAAGTTGAGATACATTTGTGGTGTGACTAGAACGGATAAAGTAAAGAATGGCAGCATGCAGTGGCAAGCATGTAGCGCCGCGCAATCCGCATTGTCAACAGACCCGAAGCCACCGAGTCCCTTGAGCCTCTGCAGTTGCGTAGATATATCGCCTCTATGGCAGTTCTCTATCGCTTTTATCATAGAGAGTGTTCTGAAGAGCTCTTCCGACTAGTCCCTTCCTCTCCCTTCCTCCACAGGACAACACGTGCCGGCCTTGGAAGTCACCGCTTCAGAATAGTAGACATACGTTCTCGTACTCATCCCTTCGGTTCTTCTTTCCTGCCGAGCGGTCACAACCTGGAACTCACAACCAGCATACGTGTTTCCTTCCCACTATGATCCCGGGTCCTTTAAGCGGGGCGTGAAAAAGCATCTCACCAAGCCGCCATAGCGCGGGTCACCATGCTGCTTTGTGCTTTATTGACAATGAGGATGGTTACCACCACTCTTGTATTCTGCTCGTGCTTTCCATCAGGAAGGGCAGATTCATTTTGGCAGTTGACTATAAAAAAGGCTTTATTAGAGGAAGCCTGAAAGTAGCACCAATGGATGAAATGGGTAGGGAGATGATATCTAAAATGTGTTATTTGGTAGGTACCTAGCTCTAAAAAAATTGTGTTAAAGTAGCTACATCTGTTTGGTAAAACACATAACCGATAGGTTACATCCGTGTTATGTTATTTATTATGTAACATTGCACGGATACTTAATAAAACCCTAGTTTTCCTTTTCTGTTATCGTATACCACCAAATTGTTGGTCCGCGTTGACTTAAAGTTTTATCGATACTTTCCTGTTGCTACATTTGTAATAATAGGTATATAAATCTATTCGTAGGAAGCAGTCACATAGTTATAGCTAAGTTGTACCAACATGGTTTATATACCTACTGTTTTATTTTATTCATTAGGTAGGGGGAGTCCGGGAGAGTATACCCGCCTTCCACTTAAATGCTCATAAACCTTTCTATATTTACAAATTGCTATTTTCTATAAATTGTATCTGAAGCTGCATTATTTATCTATATTTTCTCAAAAGAAAGTTTAATACATCATTCATAGTTAATGAGTAATTAACGATTTTTACCAAAGTGATATTTGGCTATTATCTCCCGCCTGGGTGGGAGACCTGACCCCCAAAGTAGGGAGCCTTTACCCGGGGTTAAAACTAGGTAAAATAATAACATAAACTTCAATTCTATAAAGAAATTTAATCATAAAATTTAGCACATAGTATTACATACAAATAGGACGCGATTTCAAAGTGATGCGTTAGATTAATTAACAAAATGCTTCGTGAATATCGCAAAACTCTTGGCTGTCATCCATCCACTTGGACTGGAGTAACCCTGGTGAGCCTGGTGGTTCACCAACGACATAGGATTCGTTGTATTTAACCCTAAGGAAAATGAAACTGGTGGATTAACATCTCCCAAAGCATTTACGGCGAAGTAAACGGTCACGAGACTGCCACGTTCAACTGAAGTAACTTGTCCTACTTGACGCACATGCTCATTCTCATATTACTTTGAGACACTCTTGTACAGTCGTACACCCTATTTCATCTCAGTTATAGATGATGTGAGCTTCAAATTGGTATTTTCTTAACTTCTTTAAGGTTTTTGAAGAAATCAGTAAGTTTTTTTAAAGTTGGTTGCACTGGATAAACTGGTTGCTTCTGGGGTTCTCAAAATTAGTTCAGGGTTTCTGCCATAAAATCCCTGGCCCTATTCTTTCCTGCTTAGTTGTTGAAGTCCGAGACTTTGAAACCTTTTTGGTATTCATTATTGCATATTCATATGCCAGCTTCATATCAGGCATAGGTTAAGCCATAATTCATTTTGCTGGAACTTAGAAGATTAGGAGAATTTAAGTAATGCTTTTTCTTCCTCAATATTAAATATTAGAGCTGTTTTGCACTGGCTTCCTTGTTCACTTATTTTAGTTAATTTCGACTTGTGTCTTCAATAATTTAGTAAAGTATTTCGATCCATTCCGTATTCCAAAGCAAAACTTATAGACTTTCCGTTATCAATGTCACCTAAAGCATTTATTATTACTGTCAGATCTAAATTGCTTCTGTTTCTAGTTATTTATTTTATATTTGGAGGGCATTTTGGATGATTATCTGGAAAAAAATAACAAATATGAATGAATAACACCCTGATTGCGGGAGAGATTACCCTGGTAAAGTATCCTCCCGACGACAGGGTAATATCTCCCACACCACGCCAAGCTGTATGTTATTACATTTTTATAAAAAACAATGACACTTAAGTAAAAGCTGTCTGCCGTGAATTTTACTAGAATAATTATACAAACGAAGTGTATAAATAATGTGCAGTAATCTTTTCACAGTAAATAACAAAAATCAAATTTTGAAAATTCAAAAAATTAACTTACCGGGCACGAAAACACGTTGACACTTCTCAGTCCTAAACCAAACTGCCGATTGCAATGCCGTCGCGTGAGCAGGGTGGGAGGTACCTAATGAGTCTATGAAGTGTGGCAACGTCGCAGTATCTAGTTCTACAAAGACTCTATGAGCAGTGGTTATTGTCTCCCACCTGCTAAACTCTCCCGGACTCCCCACAGATAATACAAAACACAGCCTTAAACAGTACAATACAGTAAACGTGTTACGAAGTTACAGTTTACAGTCTCTTCTCTTCTCTTCATCTTCTCTGTCTGTAACAACAGTTACAGACTGTCGCCACGCCGACTTTACAAACTTCATTAACGTCTGGGAACTGTTTATAACCGGCAAAATCGTCTGGCGATTTTCAGGTATTATTGAAATTACTTA
Organism: Spilosoma lubricipeda; assembly: GCA_905220595.1. NCBI lineage: Eukaryota > Metazoa > Arthropoda > Insecta > Lepidoptera > Erebidae > Spilosoma > Spilosoma lubricipeda. Next base: position 15,178,933 of record HG992293.1, on the reverse strand, counting down.
ATAAATTTCAGATTGCCTTAAGAATATTTTTTGGAAATTTAAAAAAGTACTTTTGAAGTGGTCTGGCTATACTTAATAACCGACAAAAACGTCTTGGATATTGTTTTTGAATTCTAGAAATATTAAATTAAAAGATAAAAAATGTCGTCAAATGCAAAAGCAAGGCGGGCAAGCTAGAAAAATCATTTATGATTAGGTATATTCAACAGTAGTTATAAACGATATAAAGAAATGAACTGAAATATGCACTACAGTTAAAGTTTCTTATGTTTTAAAAGGACATTTGCCAATTACAATTCGGATCAGTGGGGTATTTACGCTAGGGATACGTGTGAAGGTCGGCAGTTCGCTTAGGGTGATTATCTAATTGCGATTCAGTATCGTGTCCAATCTATTGTTTGATATAGTGACTTTGATGTATTTTTTCAGGGCTACAAGGCTCTGCAGAGCACTTTCGTAAAAATCTACTTATTCTTTTGTCGAACTTGTTTTTAATTTATAGATTTTATTGTGAATAAAATTTTGCATTAACTGCCAAACAATTTGGGAATAAAAGCAGGAAAAATTGGGGTAGTATTGAAAATCTAAGTTTAGTAGAATTGGTAGAAATGGTTAGAAAATTTATATTCTTTATCAGATTGGATAGTGCAAGTCTTGAACATGTCGCATCACATCATACCTGCAACTACAATAGGTACTTGGAAATCCGCATTTTCTTACATGGAAAAAATAACTTTTGAAAATTGAGAAATCGTTGTATCAGTTTTGAACCTAGGCATAAAACATACGTATAATACGAATTTATAATAATTATACTATTTTACCGAATCTGTATGGTTTTATTAGGTACCTACTTATGTAGGTAACCACAATATATGAATTTGTTTGTCACTAACCGAAGCCTTATGATAAATTTGAAATTATAAGGAAAGCGTAACAATGATTTCATGACTGGTGATGCATTTAGGTTTGGGAGTTTCCGTTGTGAAAATAAATGGTGTCATACAAATATTTCTATACCGAAACGATAGAGCTGAAAAGTTTAATGTACCTTAGTATAAAGGTGTATAGTGATTCCTTGAAAAGGGACGAAAGTGTATATTAAGCCAGAAAAACGCTAATTTAATTATAAATTGACCAAAGCGGTCATATCTCTGAAACTAGTCTCATTACAACTAATCTCATTTGAAAAGATCCTTTTATATTTAACTAGCAGGAATTTTTCTTGTTAACAAATATTTGCAGATCATTTTTGGTCCGACCTAGAAGTCGAACCTGAGACCTCAAGCACAGTAGTCGCATACGCTACCACTGCGCCACCGAGGCAGTCAATAGTAATTGATTGTTCTTTGATCATTATTACATAAGTTCATAACACTATAATAAGTAATACGATTATAGTTTTGTCCTATCTCTAAGGAGCCGACTTAATTCAAAACGACAATACAGCAATTCCAGCAACCAACATCATCTGTGAACAGAAAATATTCATAAAGTCAGACAGAAAATTTTCCATCTTTACTTTATATAGCCATTAGCCCGTCAAACATTATGTCATTATGTGTCAAAAATGTTTAAGACAATATAACGATGGATAATGCTTTTGTAAATTTTACGAAAATGCAACGAACTCATGGTATACTGCCAAGAATGTTAGTTTTTATAGCTTGTCTAAATATAATATGGATATAAGCCTCCCCCAATGCTCTCTTCAACAACCACTCTTGACTTTATTTATAAATATTTCGGACATCTAACACACAACGCCATATAGTCCCAAGCTAACCAGAGCTTGTGTTATGGATACTAGACAACTGATATAAATACTTATATACTTTTTTTTTGTAAAAACATGCATATTATACATAGAAAACACCCAAACTCAAAACAAATACGTGCAGATCATACAAACATTAGGTCCGACTCGGGATCGAACCAGGCTTCGGTCAGTCATATGGAAGTCGGCTGGATCAAACTTTGTGCACAAGTGTGTGCGCAAACACAGGTACACTCTCTGTTCCCTCTCTCTCATAATCTAATAAGACGGTTTAATGACAAGACAGGGGAGAGATCAGGCGTTGGATCGACAGCTTTACGTGCTCTCCGAGGCAGAGATTCAGACTCAGACCCCAACTTCCAAACTCCGAGTTGTTATTAAATATTTCTATAATATAATATATATAAAAACTCAATAACACTTTTTGACCCGACCCTGGATTCGTGCCCGAGACCTCTTGATTGGCAGCCGCATACGTCACCAGCTAGACCAACGAGAGGCAACGATAACGAGGAATTTGGTGGTAATAATACAATAACTGGACACATCTCACACACGGATATCTGATACCAAAAGTACGCAGAGTCAGTGTTATGTTAACCAAATTGCTGATATACATATTTATAAGTAAATTTCTGAATATGGACCAAGTAAATTAGACACAGATGATAAGACATGTTCATCTTTGTTACCTACTCTTTTATTTCCGCTAAATTCCTAATCATTTTCATACCCCGACTGAACATTAATATTTGGCAAATAACATGAACTTAGCCACGAGTTGGTACATAGGTCGTTCAAGTTTCTTGAACTCTGGCTGTAGCATTACGTAACTTACTCGCATGAAAAGTGATACATAACCGGTTTACATTGTTTCGGGTCTTGAACTCTATTTCCTAGAGTTTCCTAGAGACACAGGTCAGCGAGTGGAACTAATTACTGAGAATTGCAATTCTGAAGGCTTGGAATGCAATAACTGTCAACTTTGATGTATTATATTTTATATATATGTATGAGCCTGCCAAAATAACTCTACTCTGCCCTATGGAAAGCATGAGCAGAATCTAAAAGCAGTGGTGACCATAGCCATTGCGGTCACCCACACTTTAGCGGCCTATTGAGATGCTTCAGCATCATTGGGTCTCCGGTCTCGTACTGACGAAACGCTGCAGCAGGAATGCTGTAATTTTTTGAGGTTGGCCTTCTGTGTGAAGGTAGTAATGTACTGGTCGAACCAGCCCTTTTGTGCTGAAATCAGCGTGGCTCTTTTACCTTGACATTTTTCGTATGTTAGTGTTGCTATTTAAGGTTAGGGTTGCTATTTACTCACGAGTTGTTGCCAATAAGCCGATTTCAGATGATGTGTAAAGATCCTATTTTTTTGGTTTAGCAGTAAATCTAGCAACTTTTGTTGTTATTTAGATATGATACTTGTATGTATAGTGCTTATATCTATCGTACATTCTCTTTTTAGCTGATGTTCATTTTGTATAGGGCCTGGTTTGGCAGAACGTCGATTCGGGGAGACCTAAAATGACGTAAATGGATCAGCGTCTCCCTAGATTAGAGACCCTGAAGCCGGCTCTCAGAGTTTCTTAGTTGAAACAGTATGTTGGTACTTCTAGCTCTTCAGTCATCAAAGAGCCGGAAATCTGAAGGAATTTTCCATCCCGTTAACAATAGTAAGGTAGGCAATGTAGTAGCTAAGATTTTACTGCCTGATGCATTATCCACATAATGAAGCATTCTAGATCATGTATTTGTAAACTTAAATGGCTTCACTCTTGAAATTAATTAATCAACCTTCAACTGCTTACATAATCAATGATGATCTCATTATGGATATTCGCGGAAAATTCTAAATAGAAGGTAATTTGTCGACGGTAATAAAACAACTTGAAACTTACGACGAATAATCGAATAATCCAATCATCAAAACATTTTTAAACGCTGTTTCCTTAATTGAGTTTAGTTCTCGCTGCAACTTCTCCTTTATGTCTTCTACCGATTGAAAACGGGTACCACGTAGTGGTAATTTGAGTTTAAGAAAAAAAAAGTCGGCTGGACCTATATCTGATAGTATTTGTTGAGTGTTTGAACAAATCGACTCGCGAGATACAGAAAGTTCAGCGGCTATCTCTCTCAAAGTTGAATGAGAATTTTCAGTCAATATTTCCTTCACTCTTGCGATGTTAACTTCAGTTGCAGACGTTGATGGCCTATCAGAGTGAGGCAAATCTTCCATCACACCTCGACCCGTTTTGAACGCTTGCTGTCACTCATAAGCACGTGTTTTTTATGAGGTGGATTCACCGTAAGCCTTCTGTAACATTTTCAGTGACTCCGAACACGGAATTACATTGGCCATGCAATATTTAAAACAAACTGTTTGTTCGATGTTTTGTCCATTATGAAAGTCGCAATACACATTGGTTAAGATATAAGCAAAAACAGCGCTGTATTTAATATAAATCACAGGTGCAATTCAAACTCCGCACCAAAATGGAAAACAGACAACAACAAAAAAAAACAAAAACATGAATTCGGAACCAACAACAAGGCATCCGTTCCCGATACTTTTTTGACTGAATGCATTTTCATATATTATTAAAACTTTTAAAGTACGACATCCGCATTGCATATTATAAAATATTATAAATTCGAAAGTAACTATGCCTATGCGATTCTATCTATCGTTATCCTTTCAGGGCTAAACTACTGAGCTGATTTGTATGAAATTTACAATGCCGATCCTTTGATTCTTGGGGAAGCAAAAACGTTTACTATTTACCGCGATAACTGATATTCAATAGGGCTGAGTCATAGGCATAAGTTAACACCTTCATATGTATATATTACCCATTATTTTGGAGTCCAAAAATCGGTGTAACCAAAACCAAACTAAGGCAGTTTACAGCTAGAATTAACGTGATCCACTTCGTAGATGACTTTTCGCTTGTTCAGCCAGGTATGAAGTCATACTTGGCTGAACAAACTTCGTTACCAAGACATTTTGGTGTACGACGATTTATATATAAATACTATTCGTTAATTTATTTTTGACTCAAAAATTTAATTTATATAAAAAATGAAGTCTACGTTATTTTTAACCGACTTCAAAAAAAGGAGGAGGTTTCTCAATTCGACCGTATATATAAACACTAGCCGACCCACGCAACCTCACTTGCGTCTCCTATTGCCCGTAGCGTGATAATTTTCCCCCGTTTTTGTAACATTTTTCATTGTTGCTCCGCTCCTGTAGGTCTTAGCGTGATGATATATAGCCTATAGCCTTCCTCGATAAATGGGCTATCTAACACTGAAAGAATTTTTCAAATCGGACCAGCGGTTCCTGAGTTTAGCGTGTTCAAACAAACAAACAAACAAACTCTTCAGCTTTATATATTAGTACTAGCTGACCCACGCAACCTCGTTTGCGCCTTATATTGCCCGTAGCATGAAAATTTCCCCCGTTTTTGAAACATTCTTCATTGTTGCTCCGCTCCTATTAGTAGTAGCGTGATGATATATATCCTATAGCCTTCCTCGATAAATGGACTATCCAACACTGAAAGAATTTTTCAAATCGGACCAGCGGTTCCTGAGATTAGCGTGTTCAAACAAACAAACAAACAAATAAACAAACAAACAAACAAACAAACTCTTCAGCTTTAAATATTAGTATAGATAGATATTTTTTTATGTGATAACTGATAACTTCGTCGTTTATGAACCGATTTTGATGTTTATTTTTTTAATATAAAGGAGATGTCCCAACGGTGGTACTATGATAAGGACATTATTAACTGATCATGGCATCCAAGAGAAATCGAGTCCAACATTGAAGTCGGTTTTATTTTTGTTAAAATTGTACTTGTAATATTGTAGTATGTAGTATATGTTTTAGCACTCTAGAGCTAAAATTGGTTATAAAAGTGGATAAAATAAGCCCTACTAATATTTAACAAGAAAACACTAGTCTATAACTCGACTACGTAAAAACTATTGATAAAATTATACATATAGCCTATAACACCTGGGCTATTTACGCATCTCTTAATACCTCATTCATTATAATCCCAAATTAAAAAAAAAAAACTGACATCAAGAACTGGATCAAAATAAAGTGGGACCATACGGGCAGCACCAGCTTTCAAATAAAAAAAGAATCATCAAAACCGGTTTACCCAGTCGAAAATTACAAATATAAAAAATACAGTCGAATTGATAACCTCTTTCTTTTTAAAGTCGGTTAAAAATCGGTTCAGGGGTTTGGGCGCTACGATGGAATAAATAAACATACATACATACATAGACTGTCGAAACTATTACTATTTCATTACGCTTCGCCGTAGTCTGGTAAAAAGTGAAAGTAACCAAATCTGATGGTAAGCTTGCACGGCTGAACCACTGAACCGATTTTAATGATATTTAGCACAGAGATACTTTGATTCTTGAGAAAGGACATAGGCTACTTTTACTGATATATAGGCAGGTAGCTCTACGAGGAATATGGAACAGCAAGCTACTGCATGATACCATAACATCGAAGAACTTTACAATTATAGAAATTAATGTTGTTTCTAACGAATTCTAACTAAACGATGAAACAAATATGAACGACTAGCTTTTACACGCGGCTTCGCTCACGCAGACTTTCATCTCCTGATTTACCCCCTTAGGGGTGTCATTTCTAAAATTCCTTTATTAGTGCTCACTTACGTTATATAAAGAACCTATATGCAAAATTTCAGGGTTGTAGGTTCAGCGGTTTGGGCTGTGCGTTGATCTCTGGGTATGTCAGTCAGTCACCTTACTCTTTTATATATATAGATGTCTTTAGTATTCTTCATTTCATTTAGGAAATGATGATAATGAGATTGTCAAATGAAGATGAAAATTGAGAATATTATAATCTGATTAAATATTGTGTCGACTTTGATGGTTTTGATTCCCTGACATGTACATATCATCAAATCACATCAAATGCCTTTAATAGTCTACTTAAGTACTTGGGACATAAACCTCTCCTTAAGAAGCAGGTTTTGGTCCACTACACAATACTTTCTAGAAAGCCCTTTGGATACTTAAGAGATGAATAGACTTGGATTAGTGCCAATCCGTATTCTTAACGTCCGTCTCAACACGTATTAACTTGCGTTAATGGAATTTTATTTTTCATTATGGACTAAAACTTTAACAAGAAATATACCTAGGTACTAAAATTTTAGATGGAGGACTGGCCCTTGATGACCCATGGTAACCTGCAACTCATTTCATAAGTCTATTGCCTGCATTACTAAATGCCTGTGCATTTGGGTGCACAAAATTTTGTTTGAAGGCTTCATAATGTCTGAAACAAGTCAGATTTTTCCTTCTCAAAGATAATAAGCTACTGCAATAAAAACAGACAAGATTGCTAATAGTTCACTTGTTTCGTGAAACTCATTAAAGATACAATGATCGCCATTTACTTCTAATTCGAAACGACTGATGCTTGCAATGATCTGCCCTTGGTTAACGGTCCTTGGAGTTATCGCACAATCCTGTTTATAATTACACACGTCACAATGTGAGCGTACTGGCTATAGACTTCTCACCGTCCAATCATAGCGCTACTCCACGACACACCTCCGTACTGCTTCGCTGGTTTTAAAATTGGATCGGCTGCGCGCGCAGACGACCGGTATCGACTATCGAGCGAGCGTCAGTGTCAGTTGTCAGTTACCGACGACGGGCGCGTGTTGTGTCGTGAGCGTCACATAAATTCCCGGTGTTTAAAATCATGTCTTTGCTCAGGCGGCTTGCGGTGAATTCTCCGAGAAATGTTCGCGTGTTATCCTCCTCTGCGCCATCGCCACCTTCGTCGCCGCCACGCGACGAACTCGATTTAACATTTAGCAGTCCGAAACATGCCTTTAAAAGTAAGAAAACAAGCGAGCTGGTGCGGGCTTACTTCGTGTACCAAATATGCTCCGTCAACTGGATAGTTGAGAGAAATGAAATGGTGAGTGGACTACTACTTGTCAGCTGTTTGCTTACGTAAGATCTAAATAGCCATTGTATGTCGCCGGTGCGGTACACCTTCAGGTTGATCATAACCAAAACGTTCACACGAACTAAACGTAGCTGACGTCCTTGCTTTTGTATAAGCATCGAGTGACTGTTAGATGAAGGATGAACTACATTGTTTTGCAAATTAAGATTTTGCAGCGGTTATAAATCTGCTTTTATTGGTTTAGGAGGCCGGCGTACGGGTTTCGATCGAAATGTGGCGTGTTACCTAACTATGGGGCATGAATGGGTGTAATGGATTTTTCATCAGTTAGCAGTTGCGCATGCGTGACGGTAGGCCAGGCGGTTCCGGCTGACTGTGGAAATGCCTATAGGGTTGGTTTTTCATTCACCAAAATACTTGTAACAAGTTTAACGAGTTATTCTACCGCTGTCGTCGACAATAGAGAAAACAAATTATTGTAGGACACTATAACCTCACAAGATTCTATTGTTGCATAACCGCTTTTCTATCCGACTAGAGAACGAAAAGGGGGTATTTACGAGTAAATGCGTATATGTTACGGCTCTGTGTACTTGTCTACTCATAACATAATACATAGGTAATTGGCGTATAGTACCTTTAGGCACGGTCAGTACTTTGAAGACTAAACGCCATTTTTTTGTACCTTATGGTAACTTAGTAAGGTTAATAACTCTTTTTTATTAGCTTTTTATCCGTCTGTTAAAATTACGTAATTTATTTATGTTTACTTCTTTTTGAAACTAAATTATCCAACGATATTTATTGAGAATAGTCATATATTGTCATACCACGAAAGCTAATTACTGGACGAATTTTTTTTGAGAGTTAAAGGGCCTCTCATAACTTCATTTATTTTTTTTAAGAAATATCCATGTATTATCTTTATAGTCAGTTTTTTGGTGTTATGTAGTTTGTTAGCACAGCAGTTGCAATGACAAGATCGTTGAGCTAATACGTCCTTTCCGAACATGTGTTACCTTGATAATGAAACAACTTGAAACTAGTTGGCACCATACCAGTTTGCTAATATAATTATAAGGAAAATGTATATGGACTTAACCATTCATCGATACTATGGGCGAGATCGATCGAAGTGATATCACGACTTCGCAGGAATTCTTTCGTTGTTATCATAGTTGTTTGGTTTCGTTTTCGCCGAGTGAGTGTTACTGAAGCTGTCCTTACCCCTCTTTTCTTCTTTTTTGTCTGTGCGGGTATCCCCCTGGATACTACCTAGCTACTGGTGTTTGTAACGGACTCGAACCGACCAAAAACCGCACACACCCTTTCTGGTACTATTGGGAAACCAAGTGTACCCAAGAAAAGAAATCTGTCTCTACTCCTCTCTTCCTCGGACCATCTACGGCTTGCTGATGACTCTTCCTGAGTAAGAGCACCGATTTTCCCTTTCTTCCCCCAAAATTACACGGAGGCTATTGTTTGTCTACTCTGTGACAAAAACTTGGCAATGTTTGTCATCTTCCTTAGCATCCTTATTTTTTTTTAATTAATGGGCTTTTTCGCTGTGCGACCACATCGCCCTAAGGAGAGAGAGTTGATAAATATAATAATATAATTATATATAACATATAATATCACATTGAGAGTTTCTAAAGGCATATTTGGCTGTGGAGTAAATTCATGTAAGTCGTCATCGACATGGTCAAATGACATGTTAACGATTGAACCAGTCCGTCATAACTGCTTTGTTTTTTTTTTCTATTCGGAGTCGGCACCATGTGTAACATTGCAAAAAGTTGCTACTGATTTTTGTATAACAGGCCGCCTTCCTGCTACTAACCCTGTTTAGGAATGCACCTAATATTTTTTAGACGAAACTATGAACTACATATGGCGTGGCGTCCACGGTGCTTCCCTGTTTAATAGGGTACACGCAAATTTTTACTTATTTTTTCTCCTGCTTTTGGAGGGAAGGGTTTATATGAAAGAAGATAATAGAATCAATCATTTTTACCATGAATAAGTATTACCATAAAAGTCGTGTAAGTCTATAAACAGATAAGTTTTTATTTAGTTTTAACCGACATGTGAAATACAACGCCATTAAGCTCCAAACTAAGCAGAACTATTTATAAAAGCTAGATTTAATGATATGACAAACATACTAGATGTAGATACAATTTTAACAAAAATAAAACCGACTTCAAGGTTTGACTCGATTTCTCTTGGATGCCATCATATCTTAGTGTCCTTATCACGGTACCACCGTTGGGATATCTCCTTTCCATTAAAAAAAGAATCATCAAAATCGGTTCATAAACGAAGAAGTTATCCGCGAACAGACATAAAAAAAATACGGTCGAATTAAGAAACCTCCTCTTTTTTTTAAGTCGGTTAAAAATAGCCAAGCTCCGAATACATATTTTCAGATCATCATCAGAACTTGACATAAACCCGCAGCAGTCACATACGCTTCCACTACACCAGCATTAGAAGTGGCGTTAGGAATTATTGTATTTCTGACTCTTCCAATTTACTTCTGATTAATTTTGTTGTGAGTTCCTGAGTTTTCGAGATCTCTAGTGTTGTAACTCGGAGTGTTCGTAATTTTGGTGGTCAGCGCTGTTGATCCTAGCGTGCAATAGTAATAGTGTGCGATTAGTCCTATAACAAGACTGGTTAGAGACTAAGCAATTCAAAAAAGAGACAGAGTAGCTGTATGTACCTCTAGAAATTGCGGGCGCTACTACCTACAATCTATCAAATCTACGAAACGTCTGTCCGAACCGTCAAACGGTACCGTTTGACGGTTCGATTCTTTAGAGATTTCATTAACTTTAAAACGTGTCTTATTAGATACCTCTAGCCTCTGGACCCAGCCCAGCTTTTTATTTTCGGTGTCCTATCTAATTTAATCCATTATGCCTCGCCTTCTTCAAAGTTCCTAATTTTGTTATGACATTATACTATAGATTGTATCACATTTGCGTATTCTCAGAATTTATTAAATTAAAGTGGTCTATTAATTTCATAATGTTTTCCTGTAAGTGCGTATAACTATGTAACATACATAGGAACTGTGATGTAGGTACCTAGATATTGTATTAATATTGAAATATTAATTTTATTCACTATTGTTACTTCTATTATAATCTTTTTTATTTATCACTCTTACCACACATGCTAAGAAACTACACTACTTTTCGTACGTATCGTATATATAAAAGCTAGATTGAAGTATACTTTATACTTTTATATATTACGCGATACTTGTATTTATATTTATAATGTATATACAAGTAGCGTAGTTTATAGCATAGTTAGTGCGTCAACGCGTGTGTTTACTTGGAACTACGCTACTTTTTTTGCTTCAACGAGAACAAGGCCGTGCGTCATCTACCTTTTGTTATTTAATCTGAGTCTTTAGCCAGCTAAGAAATTAAAAAAATAATAGATGCTCAAACCGACTCCCAAATGAACTAGAGAATTATCTCCTATACGTTACAAAAAAAACACATCACACTGTTTATGGATAAGGCTAATGAGTTCTAATCCGTGGATCTACTACAACTAAATTCTAATCTGTATCAACAATTATTAATTACTAGCGGACCCACGCAGCCTCGTTTGCGTCTCCTATTGCCCGTAGCGTGATAATTTCCCCCCGTTTTTGAAACATTCGTCATTGTTGCTCCGTTCCTGTTGGTCTTAGCGTGATAATATATAGCCTATAGACTTCCTCGATAAATGTACTATCCAACACTGAAAAAAAATTCAAATCGGACCAGCGATACCTGAGATTAGCGCGTTCAAACAAACAAACTCTTCGGCTTTATAATATTAAGTATCGATTATAGTTTCTTCGTATATTTAACTTAAAACAGTAGATAAACAATACAAGTAAGGTTAAAACAGCGTCAGCGTACTGTGGTCATTTCTCTTGTTTTAGACATCGAATTACGTTGAAATCTACGAAGGGTAGAGATAGAGGTACACAGAGGCATGTAGGTATGCGTATAAACGTTCTTCGAACTACAATTTTAGTCTCATTTACGCAATGGCGGACAAGCTTGTTGTTGACAACTTGTCAATCGGCACTTTGGGAATTAATTCCAAAAATTGGAAGTGTAATCTAATATGTTCATGTAACTAATCACTATCTATTTAATGTTATAAAAGCATATCCATACCAAAATATCTGGCAGGAGGACACCATGTCGACAACGTAAGAAGTGGATAGATGCCATCGGGGACTGGTCTGGACTAAAATAGCACCAACTACCGCTGACCTCCAAAGTTCATTTTGAGGATGGCACCCCGTGATGATGATAGTAACATAATAAATTCATAAGTAATTCTGTCTGTTTGTTACGCTTTCACGTCTAAATCGCTGAACCGATTTGGATTAATTTCGGTATAAAGATAGACAGGACCTTGGAGTAAGACATAGGTTACTTTATATCGCCATCACCGATATGTACGGAGGTGGATCCATAGGCTAGTAGCAGATAAGTTAACATTAGCTTTCAGGTATTTGTCTAAATTATCAAAGAAAATAATTTATGGAATTTCGATTTATTGAACACGTTTGAATGACTGATCCTCTCTTGTCGACGAAGAATTTCTTAAAATGTTTTCCGAAAATAACTAAAAAGATTTTTAAATTACATTTGTTTTACGTATTTTAAGGTAATTATTAACTGCGAGTGACTTTCACACAACTAAAGAGAAATTTTACACTTTATTTTACGGAGTGTCTCTCAAGGTTCAATGTCGGGGCCGAGTATATGAAATACCTGAGTTATGCAAGACGTGTTTGAAGTATTACATAACACAGATTAATGTAGCATATCCTAACAATCTACTTTTAAGACATTGGTTGGCACGTTTTGTTTATTGCATGTAATCCTTCTTAAGATAGGCTCGCATCCAACAATGTTACGAAAAAGAAATGATAAATGTTTTACTGAAGAAGAGAAGAAGACCAAAAAGATATAGCTGATAATTATCAAACGATTTTTACCATCCTATGTTTTATGTTTGGATTAAGAAAGAAGATAAAGAATACAAGGGGCATTATACTTTATTTTTGTTAAACAAAGTCTTCATTAAGAAACATGTTTAAAAAAAAAATTTAAAGATACACGTCGCGTCGGTTATTAACGTAATCTTAAGCTATAATTGACAAAATTAGTAAATCTATATTTAAATACCCACGGCTTTGCTACTATTCTTTGTCTAATGCCGTAAATGCCATTGAGGAGCGAGGTTTTGGAGCAATTCCAACTGATCTCGCCATTTCAGTAGCAATTTCGAAGAAGCTCGTCTTAAATAGTCAGAGGCACCGTAATAAGGCTAAATACTTTGAAGTATTTGAAATAAACAAACTGTTGGGAATTTTTAGATTTTTATTAATTTTTTATTTATATTACCTTTCAAGGTGACTCTGATCAGCCTGGTGGTAAGCTCAAGCAAAATTCAACAGTGGGTGCCACCATACTCACTGCGAAAGCAAACAATGGTGTATGACGTCCCATACTATGGCGGCTTTCGCTTTTCTCACTATAAAAAAAAAGGAAAAAAACAATTAATTTATACAGTAATCTGTCTCTACATCAAAGTTCAGAGAAGTTCTGTAAGCCTCGTTCTGTATACACTTAGAAGTTAGTAAAAAAACAGGTTCATTTCATGAATACATGATAGGGACATGAGACTCACGCTTATTTGTAATTGGCGCTAATGTGAAATGGTAAAATATTGAAATCGGCGTAAATATGAAATGATAACAATATAGTCGGTGTTAATTTGCAAGGGTAATAGAAACTTGCTGCCTCAGAGTGATGTTCTTTGCAAGGCTGAGGACCTAATACCAGATAGGCGTGACTAGGCATTTAACAAGTATTTCATTGACCGATAGTGACCTGAAGCGAAAAAGTAATAAAAAAATGTTTGTGGACCCGTCAATAAAATATACCCGTGCTAGCAAATGTAATGTATACACAAAGAGGCTGTCTATCGATATAATGAAGAGTGGATGGCTTAAAAATATGTACGTATTTCGTCCAAATTCGGTTTGTTTAACCTTCCTCTATAATCCTATAAACTAACCACGGTCGTTTGAATGACCTTAGAACAGAAAACAGCTTTAAAACAGATGATTTGAACTTAAACGCTACGGTCGTTTAAGTTCATATTAGACATAACTAAGTGCTAAAAAGTGCTAAAATGTACCAAGCACAATCACGAGACTTAGAACTACAAATGTACTAAAATGTATTTGTTTGTGTTCAAATGTGACATGAAAAGAAAATGTCATTATTATGATTATTTGTAAATCCTAATTATTAATCATAATTCATACTAATATTATAAATGTGAATGTAAGTTTGTTTGTTACGCTTTCACGCGAAAACTAATTACTCGATCATCATGAAACTTTGTACACATATTCTTGGAGGTATTAGAAGTAACATAGGATACTTTTTATTAAATGTGAGCGAAGCCGTGGGCGAAAGCTAGTTATACATAAATATATGACGAGGGAAGTCTTTCTGAAGGTCTAGACGTACGACAGACAGTATTATCTCTTGTCAATATTATACGAGCATAATATATATGTGTATCTCTAAGTTTGTCAGTATTTAGATAGTGATTATCTTTTATTCCGGTTTTCGTCATAACAATTTAAGATTAGACGCAACATTTCATTGGAGTATGTTTGTTTTGTATTTACAATGCTTTGTTACGCATTTATAATATGTTTGGGAATCATGTGAGTGATGCCAAATATTTAAAATGAAACATTCGAGCTGTCGTGTTTCGTTGGTGCGCGCGAGACCGAAGGCTTAATGATACAGAAGCATCTCAATAGGCTGTTGTAGTGTGGGTCACCATGCTGCATTGTTTGCATTGGCAATGAATATAATGACAACCATATTGGATTCTGCTCATGCTTTCCATCAGGCAGTCTAAGAGTCACTTTGACAGTATCTTTAAAAAAATGACATTAGTTCAGAGCTAGTATCAGAAAGCTGGTTCATTTAATTTTTAATGTTGTTCTGGTAATATAATCTTTGTTTTGGTTTTGTTCTAAACTATTTCCTTATTCTACCTCCTTAGTTCGAGGGCCTGAAGTAACAGCACTTACCTATGTATGTCTGATGTAGTCGATTATGACTTACCTTCTTCACAGTAGATATTGGTTTGTTATACTTGTAACAATTGTATTTACTTTAACGTATGAGCCTGACAAAGTGACTCAACTATTGAAAGCATGAGTAGAACCCAACCATCCATGAGTAGTGGTCACCATACACATTGCGGATGCATACAATGCAACAACGCGCCATGGTGACCCATACTAGGGTGGTTTTCTACATTATTGGGTTTCAAATATCGCTCTCACCAACGAAACACGACAGCAAAAATGCTGTCATTTAAGGGCGGTCTTCTGTGAGAGAATCGAGAAACCGCCCGAATCGAGCCCACCTTTTCATTCTGCAATCAGCGTGGCTCAACTACCTTGTACGTATTTGTATATTCGGTATAACATACTTGTCTACCAAACGAAAACATGTGTAATATTCCTGGTAGATATTTGTGAAATGTTCGTTAATTGATTGTGAAGTTACACGGTAAATATGTTTTTTGCGTAGGTTTTTAACAATAAAAGGATTTTCCCGACGTCCAAATATTAGGAAAACCGCGAATGACATATATACTGCTGTCACTTAAAAATTCTTTGTCATTCATCACATGAAATTCACCTATAGTCTTTGTGCTATAATTACTAATATTAGTAGCAATAATATTTTAATGCCTATAATATAGTGTAGTATAGTTAATGAATGTCCGTGTCCGTTTATAAAATATTCCTGCTCCAGGGCACTTTCCGATCACAGGAGTGATATGTGGATTACGGATACGGGACCCTGGTTTTCAGTAACCTCTCACTCCCCATTCTAGACTTGCAGAATGCTTAATTGTGGCTATCTGCGTTTTGTTACCCGAGTTTACTTTCATCGTTTGTTAGGTCTAATGGTTATGTCTGAAAATATTGTTAAGGAGGGTTGTTGTCAGGCACATGGCCAGTCACAAAAGTAATGAACCATCAAAGAAAATTTCTGTTAAGGGATCAAAGATGATGATCTCTATGGAGTAGAATATTCTAAGTTAACACATAAGTAAATATTACTTAAAACGCTGTTGTTGTTTAATGACACTGTTTTTTTCCGTCCCCAACCAGCAATTGGCCAGTGTGGGGACGTATGGCCTTAACCCTCTCCTGTGAAGAGACCCGAGCCCGGCAGTGTAACGGTATAAGTTGTTGATGACTGTTTCCTGAGAGTTCTACTGTCTGCTTTTTGGAAGCCTCAATACAAGCACAATGGACACTCGCAACACCAGAGGCGTCACAAGTGCGATGCCGACCTTTGAGGGACGGGGAGGGCGATGGGCGGAGAACTTGGGGTATAGGCCTCCGGTATCCTCACTCTCTCGGTAAAACATAGCGCAAGCGCTGTTTCACACCGGTTTTCTGTGAGACCTTGATATCACTCCGGTCGAGCCGGTCTATTCATGTCGAAGTGTGGCTCTCCACTGTGTTCAGAAAACTTTAATGATAATTTAGATATCTTTTCTTTACCCGATTACAGTGAAACTAAAAAGTGTGGCATCTGAGATACCAAACGGAATTGAATGAATTTAGTGTTAATAGGTTCGTAATAATGGCCTGGGTGACATGGCTCTGTACATTTTATCGTAGTTTTTCCATAGTCGGGATGAAGTTTATTAAACTTTTTCTTGTTACTAATGGGCTGCTGCCTTCGCAAAGCATGAAAGGGTTTATCGGTAATGCAATACAACAGTACTGGAGAGTCAGCAGATTTGATATTTTTAGTAAATATTGTGCGAATTCCCGTAATTATGTAATGTATTTTTGAAGTGAAATTTTTTTAGTCGCGTCGAGAACTTTTTGCTGGGGAAAATCTTATGTGTTCGCGTCACCGCGTCACCGACATGCTAACGCCACAGAACTTATTTAGCCGCGTTGAGCACTTTTTGGGTAGAGGAAAAACTTATGACTTCACGTCAACGCGTCACAGACATGATGATTTAATTTAATTTGAAGATTATGAAATTTCTATTTTTACAAATAACATTCTAAGTTATAATTTCCACTTCTATCGGCAGGTCTTGTGATTGCCAATTTTTTTTAATAGTCTCTACCTTCTGCATTCGTCCATGCGAACCTTTACCTTAGTGAAAGCCCGAGGGACCCACTCGCGTAACACCGCAAATACAGGTAGTCCTTTTTGTGACGGAACTTGATGGGTGGGACGATGTATCAGAATCGAATCGACTAAAACCATATGGTGTGCCACATGCGGCGAGGGGTCCGGAAACGGCTTTTATAAAAACATACGAAAATATAAAAAATAGGTTTTGAATGACCATGTGACGAATTACCATTAGTTTTTGTTTTGCATAAAGTTAGGAGATCTTTCGGACTTTTTAAAGATGAACAAAATAAAATATTCAGTCTAATAACCAGTTTTAATGTATTTTACATCAATTTTTTGAAGATTAGGCTAATTTAAGAACTTGTTTTTTGTTGTAATGACCGCGTTCAAAATCTAGGGAAATACGTTATTGGCTTGTACACGATTGTTACTGACTTTACCAGAAAAGTTCTATTTTTTAATTCAAATGGAGACCTAATTTCCCAACTTTAAAAAAATCGTTCATTTCTTCATTGTTGGTACACAGATATGGCACATGTATGGTAAAGAGCGTTGTACCTACAAACCTAGTAGTTTGACTAGAAAAACTCGCTCCCGCTAGCAGTATATTATTATATACTCTCTAAAAACTTCTAGAGATCTAGCCAGCAATATAATGAAAATAAGTTGTCTTTTGTTTGCATTCGCAGTATGGTGACCACCACTCTTGGATTCTGCTTATGCTTTCCATCAGGCAGATTAGAGTCATTTTGGCAGGGCCAAACATAAAAAAAAGAAACATCTCTTTCAAAAGACGTCCATTGCTGTAAAAATTAAGTGGATTTCTGTATAGACATCTTCTTGAAAGTAATTTTATACTTATAGTTTAGCGATCACAATCACTGACCACTTAAACCAGGTCTTCTTTATGTCTCTCTCTAAGTGCTACTTATTACTAAAATAGTCTTTTAGTATTCTCGTATTCTGATAGTCATTTATTACTCCCACAGTTCACTCCTATTTAGCTTTAGTTAGCTAGCTAACTCCTATTTATTACCTCTCTAAAATCTTTCAATTATCCAACCCCAAGTTCTCGAATTTTTTTGAAAAATTCTCGTTTGTCTATCACACGGCCCAAAGCTGACACATCTTGGCCCCTGTCAATGAACCTAACCTTTATACAATAAAACCTGTTACTGGTTTCGCAAATTGCAAAGAATCCCAACCATCTGACAAACTAACATCAATCAATTTTAAGACTTGCTACTAAGAATTTAAAGTGTAAAATATCTTCTAGATTTGTTTAATGAACGTTATCCGATCCACGTTTTTAATAGTCAAGAAGTTGTAAAATAAATCTCAAATGTGTTATGTAAAGTTTAATTTGGTTTGAAAGTGTCTGAGAGTTCATTTATTGTAAATGTTTTACTGTCTGGTCGCCAAAAAGCCCCCTTGCCCTACTTATCTAGTAATTGTATTGTATTTGATGATTTTGAGATATTTAGTGATTTTTAATGTATTAGAAGGGCAATAATTTCCTTGTGATTCAAAAGTGATCACAAGAAACATTAGATATTTGAGTTTATCTCAGTACAATAAATGACAATAGACAAACAAAAGTTGCACAGTAAAATAATATGAATGGAAGGAATATCATGTATCAGTAACAAAACAAACCAAGATACAAATTTGCAGAGATAGAATTAATTTGCAATCTTGCATTTTGACATCGTTGTTTGCAAGTTAAACTTAACAGTTCTATTTCTCCTTCTCGCTTTATATTTCTCTCTCACTCACTCATGAATTGTAAATAGTTCATTGATGGAAAATAAGTTTGATTAATTTGGATTAATTATCATCATCGTTGTCATCAATAGCCTTAAGGCCCGTATTCACTTTGATTAGTGCAAGTGCAAGTGCGCAGTGCAGAAAATCATTGGTAGAAAATACGTGTGGACCGCGAATTCGCTGTCGGACGCTGTCCGCACGTATTTTCTACCGATCATCGATTACCTGCACACCAGCACCCGCACTAATCAAAGTGAATACGGAACTTGAGTGCACTGCTGGATATGAGGCACTCCTTAGAAAGGAGGCGTTTTTTTATATATTTGAGCTTGCCAAAGTGAGTTCAACAAGCGGCGTGCAAGTGGAGAGGGCTATGTCCAACAGTGGACTGCGATAGGCTGGTGTTGATGATGATGAAGTGACTTCACTTTAGGCAGCGTTTAGTCACTATGGTGAAAATCTGACATTTTCAATTTCTAGCCGGAATCCTTTTAGAGAATAATTAAAACCTTTTGTCTTTTACTATACGCTGAAAAGAGACAAGCACTGACAACCTTCATGTTATCAAGTAACTTAACGCCAAGAATGTTAAACATTAATTACACGGACCACTTTATACAAATACGTAGCTTGCCACATGTTTATCTATTCGCCTAGGTCATGTATAAATTCGTCATTGGTTTAGAATGCAGGTACTTAGTTTGTTTTTAGAGCACACCAGTAGCTGAATGACTAAACAAACCTTGACTTGTAGAAGTTTTTAATAGAAATTGTTATTGGATTTGTTTAAGAATTACGGTTCCATTCACACAAACCGGCTCGGAGAGCATCGGACCGCATTTATCTTTTCACACAGACCGGATCGTATACGCTTGGAATTGGCCGGAGCGGAGCCGCCAACTATTTACATAGACCGGCTGTGGAAGAGACACTTCGTACGTCTCTTACGATACCCATAGGATGAATAGAAATATTGACACTCTGTACTCTTACTCCGACACCACACACCGGATCAATTTATTATCTTCCTACTTGCACCTGCATTCTTGATGCAGTATTTAAAACCACCAAGGACCAATGTGAATGTAAATATCTTATAGAATGATCGCCATTGTCATGCATGGCTTCATAGACGTCAGAGATGTTCACACGCTACCTAAAATACTACTAAAAATACAAAAGAGTCTATGCTTGTTTACATACGTTGGCAATTGTCTCACAATAGATAGTATTTTATTATAGATAGCTGAACCCCGCGGTGCTACCCGCGGTTATTGTTGTACCGCGAGTAACGCCGCGGGGCAAAGTTAGTCTAAAAAAAGTAGCCTAAGTTACTCCCTGGATCATCAGCTACCTGCCAGTGAAAGTCCCGTCAAAATCCGTCCAGTCGTTCCAGAGATTACCCGAAACAAACAGACAGACAAAAAAATTTTTAACTACCTTTTTGGTATATGTATCGTGTATACATACATATGCATCGATTAAAAAGCTGTTATTTCAATATTACAAACAGACACTCCAATTTTATTTATTTGTATAGATGTATAGACTAGCTTTTGCACACGGCTTCGCTCACGCAGACTTTAGTCCCTGGATTTACCCCATTAGGAGTGGCATTTCAAAAATTCCTTTCGTTATATTAAGATCCTATATGCAAGATTTCAGAATTCTAGGTTCAGCGGTTTGGGCTGTGCGTTGATCTCTGAGTATGTTAGTCAGTCAGTCACCTTCCTCTTTTATATATATAGATAGATTATCTATTTTTAAGAACATTTTTAGATCACCGATACATTTTCTGTGAGCAAAAGCGCATCCGACTTTTTTCTATTTTTTTGGCAGGAACTCGGTTTTAACGATTTGCCCCAAATATCTATGATTGTTACGAGGCTATATTGTTTTGTTACTCTCCGATAGATTTCAAGGACTGTGTATAATGGGAAATGGAAATTGCATACGTAGGTACATGTTTTGTGGAATGCGAGGTTTTTATGTGCAATTATTTTTTCATTGTAATTTTTTTTTATATATAAAGAGGAGGATTAGAACTCAAAGTCGTAAAAAGTGTATCTATTATTGTCAAGAGTACATTTTCTCATTAATTTGTTCGTCCAAAAAAAGTTATCTATCTTTACAATAAATAACATTGGAGTGTCTGTTTGTAATATTAAAATAACCCCATTTTACTAAATGCATAATTATGTATATATACACGGTACATTACAAAAAATGTAGTTAAAAAGTTTTTTGTATGTCTGTCTGCCTGTTTGTTTGTTCCGGGTAATCTCTGGAACGGCTAAACGGATTTTGACGGGACTTTCAATGGCAGGTGGCTGTGGCAATGCATTTAGTAAAAAGTGGTTATTTTAATATATAGATTCGAAAGTAACGCTCCCTGTAACGCTTTCACGGCTAAAGCTTTGCACCGATTTCAATGAAATTTAACATGGAGATTATTTGATTCTCGGGACAACCGACGTTCACGCGGGCGGAGCCGCGGGCAAAAACTAGTCTATACAAATAAATGAAATTGGAGTGTCTGTTTGTAATATTAAAATAACCGCTTTTTACTAATTGCATATGTATGTATACACGGTACATATACCAAAAATGTGGCAAAAAAAGTTTTTGTCTGTCTGTCTGTCTGTCTGTTTGTTCCGGGTAATCTCTGGACGGATTTTGACGGGACTTTCACTGGCAGGTAGCTGATGATCCAGGGAGTAACTAAGGCTACTTTTTTAGACTAACTTTGTCCCGTGGCGTTACTCGCGGTACGACGATAACCGCGGGTAACACCGCGGGGTTCAGCTAGTTATAAATAAATGTGTTATGTCTGGAATACCTAAAATACATTACTTCCATAATCCCTTAACCCACACATACAAAACTAAAACTCAAACATCTATAAAGCTACGGCTAGGCGTACTAATTAGAGCCTAGCTAGTGCTTTAATTAGTACGCCTAGCTCTAACTTTAGAAATTATGTAAGTGGGTAAAACGGTGGTACTATTATAAAACGCCACCTGCATTGCTCTGATAAGACACCTTCATCTTTAGATAAGTGTACTCTATATTTAGAAGTTGTTCTTTAAATAACTACTGAAGCGGGATGGTAGACGTTGTCGTATGATGCAACAAGCGTGTACGCATATCGCGCCACTGACTTCATATTACGATCATTACGTTTTATTATTGCATCTCATTCTACGTTTTCATTGATAATTTTTTATGTATTCACCTTACTCATTGCTAATTCATACAATGCAACAATGGCGGCCTAATGATGCTTCGGCATCATTGGGCCTCCGGGCTCGCACTCACCAACGACAGCACGAACGCTGTCATTTTACGTTGGTCTTCTGTGCGAGGGTAGTACCGCCCCGGTCGAGCCGGCCCAACCGTACTGAAATCAGCGTGACTCTACTAACTTTAGTATATCTGTTTGGCTTTGATTTTTTTCATCACTTTAAATATATAGTAGCGATTGTTTCCTTCGATTTTGATAAGTTGAATTAGAACAGTTGCATATTTTCGAATATTCATTTAATTCTGTTCCTTTACTAGCTTTTTAATGAGGTTTGGTGAAACCGAACTGAACCGATTTCGATGAAAGAGGTATCATTAGATTCGTCACAATGACGCCGGTAATATAGGCTATAGAAATTTTATTAATGAAAAACGTAATGGTTTTTTAACCTTTTTTTTTATTGTGTAGGCTTTAATTGCTGCATTGAGACTCAAGAAAGGTCCTTTATTACTTGAATTTAAAGAAAACTTAGTAAAACATAAAAGCCTCTTAGGGCCTTCACAGAGTCTAATAGCGACTAGGTCTTCATCATGTCCAGACAGTATAGTGCCGACAAATACTTCTTATCGTTATAAGAACTTCTACGCAGTCTATTTAAGTATCAACATTTTCTCTCACTAGTATTTTCAAACTCTTATGAAATTACATTAAGCTGAAAGTTTATTGTTTGCCAAAAATATTTTGGATCGAGTCATCCATAGTTGTGCAATATTTAGTATGATAAGAAATCCATTACAAGGTGATATTCACGGCCGGTTACTAGTTTATAGTACAACAGATGGAGTGCATTACTAGTAACGTACTCATATACTTACCAGTACTACCTTTAGTACTAATAGTTAGTCTTAAATCTATTGCTGTTCGTTTGACTCGCTAAAACTCGAGAACGGTTGGGCCGATTTAGTTTATTTTGATTTTGAAATGTTTGTCGTAGTCCAGAAAATATTTGAAAGGGGAAAAATTAAACATAATTTGAAAATCCAAATGTCACGTGTACGCAGTAGCGGGCACAGCTATTTGTTTGATAAATATATGTAAGTCTTGTACTCAAGTTCGCTACTGGGAAAAGCAGAGGACTCGTGATAAACAGAAATCACGTTACGATAACTTATTCAGCTGCAGGCAGTCCAGACTGGTACCGACTGTAGTCAGTATCTGATCAGATTTAAGTGCTCTAGTGTAATCTATTACTAAGACCTTAGTTTGTTAGGACTAAGATCTAAACATAATAGATATCAGAATCAACTGAATCCAACCTGGAACGTGTTTCTGTCCCACTGTGTTCTCAGGTCTTTTAAGCGGCGCGTGAAACAGCATTTTACTGGGCCGCAATACTATGGGTCACCATACTGCTTTATATATACGTTCGCATTGAGGATAGTGACGACTATTCTTAGATTTATGTTTTCCATCAGGCAGAGTAGACTCATATTGATAGCTAATACATAAAAAAGAATAGTTGTAAGAATTCTTACACGATATTTGCTAGCTTTTTACTAGTTGTTACCATAGTGACGATCAGCTGGCCATTTAGATAATGTCTCAACGATGAGGACAGAGATACCTATACATTTTTAAGTAAGAAGGACATGGAAGTATCCTAGCCAATTTTAGCTCCTAGAAAATGAAATACCTTAGGATTTTTCTATGCTTATAGAAAGAGTTAGGCTAGGCTCAACTAGTCAACTTACAATTAGGCATACTGCGTGGTTTTTAGTCTGTATAGAATAGTCAAGCCCCACTTCCGACTAATACTAATGCCAAAAGTTTTAAGAAAAAAAAAAACAAATACAAGAACAGGACCAATTTGAAATGGGTCAATACGGGAAAGCACCAGCTTTCAAATAAAAAAAAGAATCATCAAAATCAGTTCACCCAGTCGAAAGATCTAAGGTGACAAACATAAAAAAAATACAGTCGAATTGAGAACCTCTTCCTTTTTTGAAGTCGTTTAAAAATACATAAGTCGTATCGTAAATATTTGACGGCCTGCCAATACTATAGTGCGTCCAATCGTTTATTTAACTTTTGACAGATCACGCACATAAAGTTTTGTAATAATTTTTGATCAATGTACTAGAGGGAATACTGTTCTTCATGGACGGGCTCCGCCCACTTAGAGATGGTCATTCATAATGAATGACCACAGACTATAAAAACGGGTTTGAAATAAATCGATTATCGATTATATTAATAAAACATACAATAACATTATTGTGATTATATTTTATATCAAATCACACGGTCTCTAAACTTGAGTCACTGATATAAGAGGTCCATTATTACAGCTCTCCTTTTCAAAGTATTCACGAAGTCGCAAGACAAACTCTCTTGTTTGTCCTTTGAGCACTTTAATTTTTGGCATTTTGACAGTAACGAAGGGAGGGACGATACGCTCAACTCAACCAAACGTGAGAATTCACAAATAAATCAATACGGAGGAATAAAAATACTCAACTCGACGTATGAAAATGTGAATTATGACTAACTACAAAATGTCCGCTACGCGTCCGGTGTTGCGGTTTAATAATCGATAAAATTACGAAATTATCGGTAAAATAATGAATGTGTTAAATCGATTAAAACTTCTTCATGTACAAAATCGATCGATAAAAGAAATCGAATCGGTAACGGGTCAGGGTATCACTATTTGATTAAGTATTAGAGCTGTCAAAAGTTAAATAAACGATTGGATACACTATAATAAAAGTGCTAGGTATATCATTTTATAAGGTTCATTGTACACTTTTTTGTGATTGTCTCGCGACATGTGAATGTTTGTCACGCCAGGCACGCTCGTATTCCATATTGACTTACAAATTATGTAAAACTAGTCGTTTCCAGTGTAACTGTATTTTCAATCGGTTTATCCTGTACCTATTTGATTTATGGTTTTGTTTAAGTTTTCGCAATGGAGGACAATCTGAATTCGGGAATTAACTAATAAATAAATAAATATTTCGGACATCTAAACACACAACAACGCCATCTAGCCCCAAGCTAAGCACAGCTTGTGTTATGGGTACTAGACAACTGATACAAATAAATCTATACTTTTTTTTTTGTAAATACTTACATATTATATATAGAAAACACCGAAACTCCAAAACAAATATGTGTAGATCATACAAACATTTGGTCCGACCCGGGAATCGAAACCGAGACCTCATGATCAGAAGTCGCACACGCCAACCGCGAGCTCAACGAGGCGGTTGCAATTGGTCAACTCATAAGGTTTCATTTTTTTATTTAGAAGCATCAGATAGTTGATTAAATTGTCATTGAAATGTAGTATTTTTTTATGAATTAGCTGCCAAAATGACTGTGCTCTGTCTGCCTGGCACGCATTGACTTTACGACAAAAGGATTAGAATGAAATGTTTTCCTTTTCAGTTTAAAAAATCCTACTGTGAATGGGATAGTTTAACTTTCTGCTTTATATCCGTATCTATATGCTGATTACCACTTTGCTGGATTAAACTAAATTAGACCCAAACTATGGCTGTCTCAAATCGCCATAGTTTGCGGAATTAGACGTCTGAAATCTATACTAACATATAAAGCTGAAGAGTTTGTTTGTTTGTTTGAACACGCTAATCTCAGGAACTACTGGTCCACTTTGAAAAAATATTTCAGTGTTAGATAGCTCGTTTATTGGGGAAGGCTATAGGCTATCATCACGCTAAGACCAATAGGATGGGAGCACCAATGAAAAATGTTTCAAAAACGGGGGAAAATTATCACGCTACTGCTCTGCTAGTTAAGTATAAGAGCTGTATCATTACACCTACTTTTTTATTGTTTATAAAGAAAAATATAAATATACTTATATTTGACTTATGGCACCTTGACATATTTTTGTCAATTACAAAAGAAACTATTCGTTTACAGATTATAATTATAGATTAGTTGGTTGACATTTCCGATATTCAAATTATATTATATTGTATATACAATATTATATTTATACAATAACTAGCTTTTGCACGCGACTTCGCTCACTCAAATTTTTATCTCCTGATTAACCCCGTTAGGGGTGACATTTCAAAAATTCCTTTTTTAGTGCTCACTTACGTTATATAAAGAACCTACATGCAAAATTTCAGGATTCTAGGTTCAGCGGTTTGGGCTGTGCGTTGATCTCTGGGTATGTCAGTCAGTCAGTCACTTTCCTCTTTTATATATATAGACTAGCTTTTACACGCGGCTTCGCTCACGCAGACTTTCATCTCCTGATTTACCCTCTTAGGGGTGGAATTTCCAAAATTTCTTTTTTAGTGCTCACTTACGTTATATAAAGAACCTACATGCAAAATTTCAAGATTCTAGGTTCAGCGGTTTGGGCTGTGCGTTGATCTCTGGGTATGTCAGTCAGTCACCTTCCTCTTTTATGTATATATATATATAGATTACTCGTTTATTAGATTAGATAGATAGATAGATAACAGCTAATTGACCACGGCAAATGTTTTTTTGCATCGGCGTTTGGGTCCAGGCTACTTTGCGCTTAATTGAGTACATTTAAAATCGCTTTTCTTCTGTGAAGAAACCTTACTGATACTCGATTACATAAATATCTGTTCTTTGACTAAAGCAAATCTGTCAAAAGCTGAATGACTAGTGCGAAAAAATATATATCCTTCCTTTTCTCTCACGTGTCTGCTTTTCGCGGTCATGTGAAGGTCATGTGAAGGCAATAGATTTGATGTGAAGTAATTTTATACCTTGTCTAGGTATAAAATTACTTCACATCAACATACATACCTCGGCTGTTTTATTAATTGACAAAATTACAATCTAACAGTCGCTAACAAAGATAATATTTAAAACAAACTTGTATACAATATCCTGTTGCTATGTTTAAGCGAGACAGGTCAGAAGAAAGCTTTAAGACATGATATAAAAGAGCACGCACCATAAAGGTCTTAATGGTATCAACAACTATTTATAAATTAAATATTTCAAAATAAATCCACCCATTCAGCTGCTCCTTCAGGTATATATTGCGGCAACAATAATTTTACAAGTACGACGCCTAGGGGTGTCTGTAGTCAGGAGATTAATAACAACACAAAAGAAATAACACGACTAAACGTATCTACACGTTTTAGCTGTAATACAAGAATTTTACAATAAATGAATACAGATATATTTACATTTCACTGTTAGGAGGTCTTGGCTCTTGCAGCGAATCTCTTCTTCAGCATTTCAAAAATAAATCTTTCAAATTATACAAATATTTTTTTTGAATATTCGCTTCAAACGGAGATTTCATCTGCCAGTTGTACATTTTAAACAGGAGGTTGTATGCCTCTTCATCAGGAAGGCCTTGATCGCCACAATATATATGCTCTTAGACTGGCTACTACTAAATTGTTACCATACTAAAAAAACATCGTTAACATTCAGTGCTGCCACAAGTACAATAAAAAACTACTCATGGATCCGTACAATGTTTCCATTGCCTCGTTATTTCAATACTTTGGCCCAATATTGGTATTCGTAAAACGGTAATAATCATAACACTAGCAATTTTCTCGTTAGTCCAGAACATAAGTGGTCTCATTATAGTCGCATATGTAGCCAAGGACGTTGAAAAAAGTAGCTTCTGAAATACCAACACACCAGTTTCATGTATGTTGTGACTCACGTGCGTATATAATGTACACACACACACACACGCACACATACGCATTTACGACACATTAAGACTTACCTTCAAGGATTTACGGCAATTAGTTAGCAATACACTTAAGACGTATATACATTAAATTTGCCTAATGTCTATTTCGACATTAAGTATATAATATACTGAAAATAAGAATATTTAATGAAAATTACTTGAGTTTTTTATTAACTCAAGGTAGTAGAGCCACGCTGATTTCAGCACGAACGGGCCGGCTCAACCGGGGCGGTACTACCCTCGCACAGAAAATCAACGTAAAATGACAGCGATCATGCTGTCGTGTTTCGTTGGTGAGTGCGAGACCGGAGGCCCAATGATGCGTAAGCATCACTAGCCCGCCATGGTGTGGGTCGCCATGCTGCATTGTTGCATTGTCTGCATTCGCAGTATGGTGACCACCACTCTTGGATTCTACTCATGCTTTCCATCAGGCAGAGTAGAGTCATTTTGGCAGGGTCAAACACAAAAAAAAAAAAAAAAAAAATTACAACAACTAACTAAGTTGTTGTTAATAAAAGTCTCTTTTCTAATTAGAAACATATGTTTTACAGTGAACTGTGATAGGCTGTTGATGTTGCCTACTTAGTTGGTATAGAAGGCTCATAATGGTAATTGGTCACTAGAATCCATACACACCAGCAGCACTTGTGATATCAATGTCGCATCGTAACCTTATTCATCCTCCGATAATAATCTGGTGACCAAGTAATAACAGCGTGGTTTGGGTAGCCTTACCTCCTCATCTATCTATATAAATAAAAATAAGTAGAGGAACGCATGTCATGTCCCTCCAATACAAAGGGAGGATCCTCCGACCAGGCGAGGTGGTCATGCCCGGGCGGGCTACTGCCTAACGCTTGATGTTGTGTACATATATGTTAATCGGCGTGAGAACTTCTATTGCGCGATTCAGGATTGATACTTTCTTGGTATTGTACGTTACTCTGTAGTTAAGTGTAACTTCATTAGATGGCGCTGTAGTATATTTCTGTTGCGCTGTATGTGGAAGATGCCACAAATGAACTACTGAAATGTATGTACGAGCATAACTTCCGATCGACTGCACCAAATTGGATAATTCTTTTTTGATGTGTTTGCCATTGTCGGGACAAGGTTTGTATTAATAATTATTAATAATTATTTGTATAATTAATCATTAAAAAATTAAAAGAAAACTGAAAGTGTATATATTTTAGTACACAACTGTACTGTGCTAACCCGCCTCACTAGAGAAGCTACTAGGACAGGTATACCAAATCTCCATGTCTATACAAATAAATAAAATTG
Organism: Spilosoma lubricipeda; assembly: GCA_905220595.1. Lineage (NCBI taxonomy): Eukaryota > Metazoa > Arthropoda > Insecta > Lepidoptera > Erebidae > Spilosoma > Spilosoma lubricipeda. Next base: position 15,149,869 of record HG992293.1, on the reverse strand, counting down.
GAGTGTCTGTTTGTAATATTATCAAAACGGCTTTTAATAAATGCATATGTATATTATGTATGTATACACGGTAGGTACATATACCAAAATAATATTTTTTACAATTTTTGTCTGTCTGTCTGTAAGTCTGTCTGTCTGTTTGTTCCAAGTAATCTCTGGAACGGCTAGACCGATTTTGACGAGTCTTTCACTGGCAGATAGCTGATGATCTAAGGAGTAACTTATGCTACTTTTTTAGACTAGATTTGTTCCGCGGCGTTAACGGCGGTACGACAATAACGGCGGGAAACATCGCTGGGTTCAGCTAGTATTTCTATATTATGACATGAAGTAACTCCAAAAAAAAAATTGTTTTATTTTTGGTCTACTCCATCAATCACAGAGCTGTTATTCGCCACGACAGCGTACACTAGACACATCACGCGAGGTGAATGCAAACATATCGCTATGATAATAGAATCAATTTTCAAATTTTCCACATCTCATAGGATCGTGTTAACCATGTAGTGTTCTAAATTGAATTAGCGTTGTAATTTAAATTTGGAAATAAATATTTTTTAATTAAGAGTAACTCGTGATCGGCCAGTGGTCAAAATTCGACCTTATTTTTATTTATTTTTTCTCCACTACATCTTCTATCTCTACATATATAAAATTTATGTTTGATTGTATGTCCTTTATATAACCCTAAACTATACATTTGATCATGTCATGATCTTCAGCAAAAGTGTGGTGTATGAGCCCACAAAGGTTCTGAGTTGGTACAACCAATCTTTGACAGATGGTCGACATACACGTGGGCACGGGCAACAGCTAATCTTCAACTAACTTTAATATATTTCACACTCCTCCATTTGCATTTCGTGAAAAGGGGTACAAGTTTCTACTTCATCCATTTTTACACAAATAGATAAGAAATATTCCTGTCAAATTTGACAGCTTCACCAAAAAGGATATATTCATCCAAATAGGTTCAGCGGTTTAGCCGTGCAAGTGTAACAGAGAATCAGACAGATTTACTTTCGAATAAACAGAAACAATATTAGTATGGATATATTTTCTAAATTTCTGAAAAAAAAGTTTTAGTGTGTGTGTGGCGGGCAGCAAAATATATCATTGATAGGTTGTTAAATCAAAATTTTCCTGACTAGTGGATTGGAATAGGAGGACCTATCCCATAACTAGCAAGATGTCCCGATCTTACCCTGATGGATTATTACGTGTGTGTTAGCCTGGTCTATGATGTCTCTCTCGCCTATGATTTTTTTTTATTCTATGGGTTCACATTCACAAACGATATGACATTTCTGTTCTTTTTTATATTATTACTAGCCGACCCACGCAACCTCATTTGCGTCTCCTATTGCCCGTAGCGTGATAATTTTCCCCCGTTTTCGAAACGTTTTTCATTGCTGCTCCGCTCCTATTGGTCCGAGCGTGATGATATATAGCCTACAGCCTTCCTCGATAAATGTACTATCCAACACTGAAAGAATTTATCAAATCGGACCAGCGGTTCCTGAGATTAGCGTGTTCAAACAAACAAACTCTTCAGCTTTATAATATTAGTATAGATTTTCCACCGTAGCCTTTAAACTACTGAACTGATGTTAGTGGATGAGGTGACAATAGATTTGTAAAAATGAACCGGATGACATTCAAAACCTTGTACTCGTACGTAGTCAGTCGGGTTAAAGATTTTTAAACTTTTTCTGTTTTATCTTGGATCTCATTGACGCAAGTGTACAGCTGTTAAATTTAATTGATAAACCTGACGTGCTAAGAGTCTTAACGCGACTAGTCGTGTATAATAAACCTGTTAGTGAATAAAAGATAGAAAAAAGACGACCTCGGGGAATTGTTTGTGCAAAATTTTTTGTAACACTTATTAAAATTATACGAATTGTTTTATTTAGTAACTGCATTATGATTGTACCAAGTAAATTAAATACTAATGAAATATATATATTGGCAACTTCACACCTCTCCCACATGCTGGTTTCGTACTAAACTAAACAGGTCCTGTGCTATTGTAACCAGACTCCTGATTAAAAACATCATATAATCCTACTAATATTATAAACGTGAAAGTTTGTAAGTATGGAATAGTATAATAGCCGGATATGAACCAGCGACCGGCTCGGAGGACCAAATGTGCGGGTGCGATCCGGGTTCCATGGAACATCATTCAACACTCGTACGTGTTACGCTGAAAGCCTATCTAATTACAACCTAAGTACGTGTACCGAACGGGCACCGTAATGAACCGTTTAATACTCGCACGTAACCTACGCCTAATTACCTAAATTCCTAGCCCTATCAATATGTGAACCCTGCGGTGAGGGCATATATATATATATAGATAGTGCGGGAAGTTTGTTACCGGGAGACCTAGGGCAACAGACGGAGACGAGACGGGAGCTGGGTTTAGGAGCTGGTTTTCTCACTGCCGATCGAGCAGACTCACAAGACCGATCTACTGACGGCTAAGGGTGTCTTGGCCACAGTGAGGGGTGGGGAAGGGTAACGAATCAGTACATTTTTCACACAAAGTAATCGTTTTGACAGATGATAAAAAGTAACTAATTCGACTAAGGTGTCATGTACCATATTATTTGTCCTGCATGGGATTGGAACCTACGACCTTCGGATATCAATCAAGGTCAATAACCACTAGACCAACAGGCTCATCGAAAATAGTAACACTTAGAAATTCGTAACAAAATTGGAATTTGCGTTCATATTTGCCTTTAAAATGAGTATTTTAATTTTTAAACTTGCACCCCAGGTGTTAATATTATTTGTCTTACATAAAGTGATATAAGTTCTCACGTTGTTTTTTGTTATGAAAATTATCTCTCTAGAACTGTTTGAAGTCTATTTTTAACCTTAAAAAATCACCAGTAAATGTTTCTAAATTGCATTCGTAAATAATTCGAGAAAAATGCTAAACTTTAAACACCGATTCACACAAATTACGATTTTTGAGTTACATCTATGTTTTATTAGGCGTGCGCTATGTCCTTCCTCAGTCTTCCTTCGTCAAAGTATCTCTATGTAAAATTTCATTGAAATCTGTGCAGCATACGTCAGCCGACAGATAGTCAGAGCTACCTTCGAATTTATAATATCAATATGGATTAATATCGATATAATACTGGGTAGTTTGCTTTGCGTCCATAAGTAAGAACAAAATTACTATTTAGTATTAGTGTACCTTTTTAGTATTAGACCCGTTCGTTACCGTGTTACCGGAGGTTTGGTAGGTTTACGTTTTTTACAAATTATGCAATGTTGCCACTAATCGCCGGCCTTGCTATCTTGAACTTGACAGTTCCAATGTTAGCGGCTATTACCGGACGAATGTATGTACGATGTTTGTGAATGCATTAAAATAGGTTTATGATATTGTGTCATTGCCACTGTTGTCATCTCTATTTATTGTATTTCATATTTTTTTACAAAATTATATTTAAGCAGAAATAAAATATGTCTTAGAATTTTAATCACCACCGGCCAATCAATTTCTAAACGTGTTTCTCGAAACACTTGACATTGGCGGAATCTCTGCTCTGACTCTACACGCGAGATAGAGTCCATAGACAACTAATAATAATAATGTTTGTGAATGACAGATGATATATTTTATAAGTTTATTGTTTATACTTTGTGGTCTGGGAAATCGCTATAAAATTGACATTGTTTTCCCGCGTAAATATAAATAGATAATTATGTGGTGGTATTTTATCGACGTCCACCTTTATGATTATTGTATTAGTGAAATATATTTTCCAATGTTTAAGAATTTATAGATTTTATAATCTATACTAATATATAAAGCTGAAGAGTTTGTTTGTTTGTTTGTTTGTTTGTTTGTTTGTTTGAACACGCTAATCTCAGGAACTACTGGTCCGATTTGAAAAATTCTTTCAGTGTTAGATAGCCCATTTATCGAGGAAGGCTATAGGCTATATATCATCACGCTAAGACCAATAGGAGAGGAGCACCAATGAAAAATGTTTCAAAAACGGGGGAAAATTATCACGCGACGGGCAATAGAAGACGCAAACGAGGTTGCGTGGGTCGGCTAGTTTTTTATAACCTGACTAACTGAAATATGTCCGTTTACATTAAGCGACCGTAGAAAGTCGAGGTTAATATAATTCTACAATATCATATTATCTCTTCGCGTCATTTATATTTCCACAAGCGTGAACGCCTCTGTTCTCTTGTTTTATTGGCTAATATTTTGTTTTCTCTTCGTAACTTAGCGTTGAAAGCCGCCTTTCCCAAACATTTTTTGTTTTTTTTTGTTTAGGGGCCAAAACGAACAGACATATCGCTTGATGGTGAGCGATTACCTCTGCTCATGGACACCCGCAACACCAGAGACGTTCACAAGTGCGTTGTCAGCCTTTTAGAAAGGAGTACGTTCTTTTCTTGAAGGTTTGAAAGTCGTATTGGTTAGGGAATACCGCAGTAGGAAAACCACAGTTCATTCCACAGTTTTGTTGTGTGAGGCGAGCAATATATTTCATGTTTGTTTTTAACCGACTTCGAAAAAAGGAGGAGGTTTCGACCGTATATATATATATATATATTTTATGTGTGTTCGCGGATAACTTCGTCGTTTATGAACCGATTTTTGTGATACGTCGGTTTTATTATTGCTAAAATTTTACTTGTTTGTTTATAGAAATGAAAAGCTGTAATTGTGGTAACATAGTTTTATTTTTTTCTAGTTGATGAAGAGGCTGCGCCAGGTCGTAGGAAAACGTCTCTTCGAGGTGATAATGAAGGCGACCTTCTACGGACAATTCGTCGCTGGCGAAAGCCCCGAACAAATCAGATCAACTGTGGAAAGGTAAGTCAAAAACTTATAATTAACGTGATGTTACTTCATCATTAAACATCAATTTATACAAATAAATAAAATTGGAGTGTCTGTTTGTAATATTAAAATAACAGCTTTTTAATCAATGCATATATATGTATACACGATACATATACCAAAAATGTAGTTAAAAAAAATTCTGTCTGTCTGTCTGTCTGTTTGTTCCGGGTAATCTCTGAAACGGCTGGACGGATTTTGACGGGACTTTCACTAGCAGGTAGCTGATGATTCGTGGAGTAACTTAGGCTACTTTTTTTAGACTAACTTTGTCCCGCGGCGTTACTCGCGGTACAACAATAACCGCGGGTAACACCGCGGGGTTCAGCTAGTAGCCCATAAAATCACTCGATATTCATCTAAATGGTCCTTTGTTGAGAACGCTTAGAAAGGTATCAGATAAATATATTTTCTAACTTTTATAACTAATATTTTTTATACTATTATATCTTAACTATAGATGATATCAATAATTAACTTTGTTTTAATTACAGGTTACGATCATTCGGTGTAAAGTCCATCCTGGACTACTCCGTAGAAGAAGATTTATCACACGAAGAGGCTGAAAAACGTGAAGTCAGGTACAAGTTCATTCTAAACTATCTTCAGAGCATCCTATTTTATTGATCATTTTGATGTGTGATGATTCCAAATTTATTCTATTTTGAAACAAAACAGTGAAATATAATTTCGCGTAAAGAAAAATAATGATAAAATATTTTGAAAAGAGAACTTAAAAAACAGAGATATGCTCAAAAGCTGAAATAAACAAAATCTCAACTCTAAGTGTCATTCCTAGTGATTCGATGTTTGTCGATGGTATAGATACTATCGACGAAAATCCTGAAGTGATAGTGATATTGATCTTTTCATGAACTTAATAACGAAACTCATGAATTAATGCATTATGGTTTAGAATGAAAATCACATGAGAAAAAAAATATGGAATGAAATTTTGTAATGAAAAAACTGTCCTCTTGATCGCCAAGCCAGTTATTTAACAGTACAAGATTATTTTCATAAAAAAAATTTGGAACAACCTAAGTAGATTTATAACATATTTTTTTCTAACAACCTTGTATATATAATAATAGAATGCACTTAATTAGCAACAGGAACACAGGAAACAAATTACGGACTTTAAATATAAAACAAATGAATATTTTTACAGTAATTGATTGAGGCTTCACCTCATTTCCTTTCAACATTCCTCCTTGACAGAACTTACATCAACATCTTGAAAAAAATAACTATTTCTTTAAACAAATACACAGTCAATATCTATATCCTTGTAATTTAGTTTATACGTGCTTAATGTAACCAGTTTATAATATTTAAAAAATCTTGATATGAATTATTTATTTATTTATTTCGGTTTGGAGAACCAACAGTTACAAAAAAGGAAATGTTTAGTTTGAATTGTAACATCCAGCCAATTAAAGGTTTTCACGAATTAACAAGAAAAATTAACAAAGGTATTAGAACGCTAACCAATAAGACACTACACAAATACAAGAAATAATAATGAAATAATAATTAATATTAAAAATACCATCGTTAATTTTTTTTTTATATTTAGCATACATACATTTTGGTATTAAAGGTATTAATTTAAGGTAAAGTATTATCTGAGTAGTCATTGAAATAATAAAAAAAGTATCTTCTATTCTTATCCTAAAGTTATAATCATATAGGGCTAATTGGAAACAATATTACACAGTAAGGGTTAATTCATAATCAAATACTTAGTACAGTTTTTTAATAAAAGTGGAGAAAGTAGTAAGAAAATAGAGAACTAGTGAGGAGAATTGTCAATAGAACGAATGAAGAACTTATGACCGTATACAAAACATACTACCCATGATATCTCTTCTTCTTCCTAGCTTTTGACCGGTTTTACCTGAATATCAATTTTTCCACGGCGCGCAGTATATTTGAGGACACTGACTTCCCAAAAATGATTGCCATAGATTTTCAAGACACGGTTGCTTAACGTGCTCTCCGAGGCATGCGCGGGAAACACCGCCATCTTCCATACTCATAATATCTATGTATTTTACTTTTATAATTCTCGTGTCACGTTGTTGATTACGATGAACTCGGAAACCATCTAACCGATTTTCACGTTTTTCTCTTAAATGTGTGTTTTGCTGGCGTCACTAAAGGCGCGTTTTCTCTGAAATTTTTGGCATTTCATCTGAAACACGTTTCTCAACATTTGTTGACAATTTTTGTTGCCAACACAAGAAAGGAAAGGAAATTACAGAAACTTTTGTCACCAACACGTGTTGACAACATAAAAGTTACAAATTTTTGTTTGGTGGAGACTCGGCTTAAGATAGGCTAGTTATCATCACGCTTACAACAATAGGAGCTGAGAATGAGAAGCTGTTGCGAAAACGAAGTTGCGTGGGTTAGCTAGTGTACCGATATATTCGTTTTAAAACACTGTTTATGACCATGACCTTAGCACTTTAATGAGTAGAATATAATGTACAAAACGCATTGTCTTTGACTAAACTTCTAAGTTTCAAAGTCAACGTATCTAATCTATACTAACATGTATAGTTCTACAGATTACAAATGTTTGACATACAATAAGGAATTGTGGCATAACTTCTTTAAGTGACAAACAAGATTTGAATACGTTCCAAAACTTGTACACGTAATAAAAAAGATGTGTACACATTCCAAAAATGAAAACCTCTACTCAACTGGGCCATAAAGTAACATTTTTAAGTAAATTGCCAATAATAACGACAATAGCCGGAGCTGCTACCAAGTTAAGAACCTGGCAATAACAACTTGTGTCGTTTCATGTGGTGAAGCATGGCTTTTACATTTTCTATATTATTTTATATATTATTAAAGGGAGTATTCTTTGTTGTTTAAACCAATTCAATGTTTTAGACTTATTCAGTGTCTTTGAAAATAGTAAAACAATGGACTCTATGTCCATATATCACATCACATTAAAGAACAATAGTCAATCTATCACCCAAACGAGCTATGGGTTGCGAACTTGCGATTGTTTGATTTTAAAACTTATATATTCTATATTTAGGTACACTTTTTATTGCTAAACCAGTGATGTTATATTAATAGTATTTAATAGGTTCAGTTTTTCCTATTAACGCTACTTAAATATGTTCATTCAATTCATTCGAAAAGGTTTTCTCAATTTTTTTTATATGGCACTCCGCTAAATCGAAAAACGTGCAAACAAATAAACCAAATGCAAAATTTGATATCTACGGAACTATAATCTAAGTTTATAAGTTAGCACAAACTTTATAATCAAGGATTTCGTTTCTGTTATATTAGATCTTGTTACCACGACCCAACCAACAACCGTGAGATGTGTAATACTTTTCTTCTTCTCATGGGGAGATTCTCAAGCTTGTCATAAAAACATAAAATTAGACCCTATTCCCACTTCCCTGTGAATGACGAACTTTTCGGCCTGAACTATGCCCGACAGTACATACGGCCACAGAAACGCACCACTGGATGCGGTCCGTGAAGTGAAACAGTAAAACTAAAAAGTCTTTTAATTCCTGTAAATCCCTAAATATCAGTCAGTCACTCACTAAAATAAAATTCTATTTATCTGCTTTTCAAATGTTAACGGCAATCTACTTCTCTATGTAGGTATAAAGCACGTAATGTTATAACTATTAAAATTATCGCACAGAACGTGGTTGTAATTTCAACGTTTACCAGTTACATCCTTTTACATAACAACGTGTGGTCGGTGACTTAGTAACCGAATTCAAGGCCGCAGTTAGGCGTGGAGCGATGTACGACGTTGCCAGAGAAAGATCGTCGACGTCTTCATACGTAATGCGACGCGAAATGACCGCTTCGGAATTTTTCGACCTTCCAACTATGGCTGCTTTTGTTTTTAGAGAAATAATGAAGTGAGATATTAATTAATCAATACATTACATCACCATTGTAGTGTTGACGGGATATTTAGTCTTCTCTAGAGTCAAACATTGCAGCGGTATTAACCTTACTTTTGGCTTAAACAGACGTATTTCTTTACTGCTAAAAAGTGTTTTTGGCCTTACGTCAACTTTCTAAGGCTTACCAATGATTGACCTCTTCGTGCATGTCATCAACGTCCCATCTAGTTTTTATTTAGTTTGGTTTATCGGTTAAATAAAAAAGTAAAAAAAAATTAAAGATAGCTTTTAAGAAATTAGGAGTCGTGTCGAACGTTCGGATGTAATTCAGCTCTGAACATGTGGTTCGTCTGTAAACACTCTAAGTTCAATCTAGCTTGGAGTGTTACAGTTACCAACAGGAAAAACTCTACTTCAAGCTGAGGACTTTGACGATCGAATCAATTCTAGAACATATTATGTATCCACATTGCCTTGCCATTAGTTCATTGTGACAGTTTGAATAAAAATGTGTCTAGAAATAGCGTCAATAACATAGATCTTAGTATTTCAAGGCGATCGGTAAGTCATGAGCGGTTTTGTTCTGATAATAGTATTCAGCCTTCTTCTAGATCGTTTTCTGTTACTTACAAAGCAAAAAGGTATTATTTACCTGGGTATAGTTGATTGAATTATAATCTATCTATACAAATAAATAAAATTGGAGTGTCTGTTTGTAATATTGAAACAACCCTTTTCTACTAAATGCATATGTATGTATACACCACAGAACAAACGAATTAATAGTTAGAAATGGTGTCGAGCTGCAAGTGCAAGGTACACTGTGTCGCCTAAACGCACACATGAACGATCAATAATATTATACACACATAAAGAACAATATCCTAATTCGTCCAAATGATGTTCAAATATATAAGTTCTAACAGCCACTTACGATGTTACTAAATACAACCTTATGGCTTTCTACTAAGGTAGGTTTTCACCACGAACAGAAATATGCATTTCTGTTCGTGGGAGGTTTCGTCGAAGACCTTAGGGATTGACATTTGTCGAATATAATTATATTACAATAATTTTTGTTTTACATTTATTTGGCTCATACTCGGATATCCTTTCATTCTACTTTATAATTATTTTGTTGCAACTCCTTTATCTACCTAAAATAAATTATACACTTGTGTATTTAAATTATTATTATTAAAGTTTCTGAAATATACCTAAATTTCAGAAACTTTAAAAAATAAAAGTGGCCAAGTGCGAGTCGGACTCGACCATGAAGGGTTCCAAAGCAGCAAGTAACATAATTTAATTTTTATTTTATTTTTATACTAGCAGATCCACGCATCGTCGTTTACCTCTCCTATTGCCCGTAGCGTAATAATTTTCCCCCCATTTTTGGAACATTCTTCATTGCTGCTCCGCTCCTTTTGGTCTTGGCGTAATGATATATAGCGTAGCCTTCCTCGATAAATGTACTATCCAACATTGAAAGAATTTTTCAAATCGGACCAGCGGTTCCTGAGATTAGCGCGTTCAAACAAACAAACAAACTCTCCAGCTCTGTATATTAGTATAGGTTTGTTTGATTGAATAAAGGGTAAATTGCAGTTTACAATTTAAACCGTATTAAAAAAAGAAGTACTTACTAGATTTCATTCAAACCAATTTCCAATTCCAAACCATTCAACCACATCATATATTTTTTTAGTTTTATCATTCTCTTATTTTACAAGTTACAATTTACCACTTTGGAAGTGTCTCTCTCGTAAACTACTCAGTTCAGAAAAAAATGGTATTAGAAACCTCAATATCACTTTTGAAGACCTATCCATAGATAAACGTATGGGTTTGACGAAAAATTTTTTTTTTAATTTCAGATTTCACCTTTGAGTCTAAGTATGGGGACCCCAAAAATGTATCGTTTTTTTTTTCTATTTTTGTGTGAAAATCTTAATGTGGTATACAGAATACATCTTCTTACCAAGTTTCAACATTATAGTTCTTATAGTTTCGGAAAAAAGTGGCTGTGACATACGGACGGATAGACAGACAGACAGACATGACAAATATATAAGGATTCCGTCTTTTGCCTTTGGCACGGAACCCTAAAAAACGACTATGCATTTTACTGCGGTAGAACAATACTTTAATTCACAAATTATTGTTCCGAGTCTTGGTGTACTTTACCGTATACTGATATTTAATCAAAAGTACTTACATACTATCTTTTGTTTAATCAAATCTGTTTATTGGTCTGGTGGTTGTAAAATTTTGGTGTATGAAATATTTATAAACTTTTTATTTAACATTTTATATAACATTTATTTTCTAATATACCTCCAAAATAGGTTTAATAAAATTTTTGCGATTAAACAAAATCATATATTGTTTTAAAACCATAGTACAATATAAATCGGATAAAGAGTAAAATTACTGTAAAAATCAATATCATCGAAAAGTTTAACGTTTATTACGATATCGATTAAATTTGTCTACGTCCCTATGGCAAAAAAATGTAAACATTACTTTTACTAAATATTTTCACGCCAAATGGTTTTAAAACATTCCCGCAGAAAATGCAGTTCATTGCTTGCTCTATTGGCAACTATGCAAATCATACTTAAATTTAATACGTAATGTATGATTATTTTAATAGATTAGAGTATAACGGTTTGTATGTGTATCACATAATACTTTTTAGATTTTTGTTAATATCACTTAAAAACAAACGTTTTTAGACTCATTGATGATACGATATGTTTCCTTTTAGTAAATTGTAGTCCTTGCTTCGTTTTCAGCACGTAATTATCGCACAGTTCGGCATAGCAATAACTTTTTACGCAGCTACGTTCCCGACGAAAGTAATACGTGTATTAAAGCGTTCAGTTGATGCCAGCAGAGACATTAGTGATATCGGTGCTTAACTGCGGCGCGCCTGCCCCGCCTACATCGCATTTCTACTACTTAATTCTCCTCTTCTGTGGTATACACGGTACATTTAATTTTTTAATTTGTTTTGTCTGTCTGTCTATCTGACAGACAGACTTAGACAGACAGACAGACAAAAATTGTAAAAATATCATTTTGGTATATGTATCGTGTTTACCGCATACATATGCAATTAGTAAAAAGTGATTATTTTAATATTACAAACAGATACTTCATTTTTTTTTATTTGCAAAGATTACCAATCCGCCCCGGCTTTGCACGGGTTCTTTACGACATTTTATAATATTAATTTTATAATATAGTCTATGTTACTTTGCGATCATACTTAATTTTTTCCTCAACAATTATCGTTATATTTCATTCAATATACTCAAAAATTTTACAAATTATATACGAAAAGTTTCCTCAAGAATCACTCTATCTATTTGTAAAAACCGCATAAAAATCCAGGCAGTAGTTTCGAGTTTAACGTGAACAGACAGACAGACGCGCGGAGGACTTTGTTTTATAATATGTAGTAATTGTACTTAGTGTTTAAGTTGTTCAAATTTTTTTTTAAATTATTTAGTATGCAATGCAGCATATTAATGATATTCAAGATTTAGAAAATAATTGCTCGACTTCTGTGCGTTATTTAACGTAAATTAACACAGATGATATTATATTTGTTATTAATAAATAAACACACTAACATCTGTGTTTAAGTTTCGTGACTTATTTTTATATTGACGCAACTTTGATTAAACAGTATCACTTAGAAATATATATAGCCGGCATAGGAATGAAATGATTTATTCTGCAATTAGGTTACTTAAACACTTTTGCAAGTTAAACTTTTTATGAGCAGATGAGTTCGGCCTTTCCTAACTGGACTAGCCCTGAGAAGAAGTAGCCCACCATCCTCAATAATCTAAGTACCTCAACGCCAAAGTTTAATTAAAATTGGTGCAGCGGTTTAACCGTCAATGCGTAACCGACATAGACTTACTTTCGAATTTGTAATATTAGCATGGATTATAATGAAAAGTTTTTAACATAATCTCAAAGAGAAATCCCGAGGTAGTTTTTTTTACTTTTATTAATTTCCCGCCTTATTTCAGCGGCTGTTTATCGAGTGAACAATTGGAGTTACTAGTAAAATATGGTTCAAGAAATTGGCACCAACTTGTCACTACTGGGTTATTCATTTCTTTCACATTATTTAGTTAGTTTTTTTATTTTTTTGATTATTTTTTATAGAAGGTAACGTGTCCTAATGAATGTATATTCGCGTGTTTTTAATACTTTCAAATTAAGATTGAGGAGAAAGGAAAAATGGGAGCGATAAAATGACAAGCGTAGATTTCGCCTTGATTACGACAAATGTTTTTCAGTATATTTGTCACAGAATATTGGTGGCTATTTGAAGCTTGTATAAAGTGTGTAATATTCTGACTCGTAACATTTTGGATGATTGATAGCACGACTCAATTAGTGTAACAGAAATATATAAAATCATTTTTGACGAGGATTTTAGAACAAAATGAAATATAAAGAATATGATATCTGGACCTTTCATTACTCATAAGCATATACAAGCTTATTGCGTATTGGAAAACAACATTTTTTTTTTAAATACTCAATCACTTAGTTGAAGTGTCACTCTCGTAAGATTCATGTGCCGATTATCCGTATCTCTGAATAGTTGTTCTTGTGTTAGGGATTTCTTTTCTATTGCTACTCGACAAAGCATGGGATTTTAGACGATTCGAATTCGATATAACCTCACGGTGGTATCCGAGGGGATTTCCACATGTCAAAATTTATTGGATTGGAAACAGTTGATACTGAAAGTTTCGTGTAGTTATGTTTTGGAAATAAACAAGCTATATGTTAAGCATAAATACGATTTGAATTCTAAACACATTTTCTTTTCAATGTACTTTTGTAGACGTTTTGATGGTGCTGTAAGAGTTTTATTTCGGTAGAAAATGTGTTAAAAGCATGTTTATTTGGACACGTTACGGTATTTCATTGTAGTTGCTTCATAAATATTAGACTATGAAGAGTTGAAATTCGAAACTCTGCTGTATTTACTTTGACTGATGTAGGTATTACGAAATTTACTTTTGGGCTTTTGTTTTTATATTCTCACACTGGACTGGAGTGATATCACGGCCTCGCAGAAAACCGGTGTGAAATAGCGCTTGCGCTGAGTTTCACTGATTGAGTGGGACAACGCACTGTCTGCCTCTGGTGTTGCGTGGTGATACGTCTGCTCGTTTGCCCCATATGCCATAAAAAACATATGGATACAAAATTAAGTGAAACTTTACTACCTAAATTAAAATGTTGACTGACGGTAGAACTATAGGGATTACGTGATTTTTTGTGTTACCTGATTAAAAATAATGATTTGGGGTTGCCAAATCATTTTCATATTTACGAATTATCTTTCTTTGGTCCGACTGTGGTTAACGTTTGGCCTTTGTGTTTAGTCACAGTGGTTGCAGTTTATTTTTTAAAGTATAATGAGTTAATTAGTAATTGTTAGAAAATGTATCTACAGTTAGATTGTAGTCAAAGTTATTTATCTGTACAGTAGTAATCTTCGTCGGAAAAACTATTTGACTAATTATGCAGAAGTAAATTGAAGCGTGACTATAATTGAGGTTTAGTTAAAAAAGTTATGGCTTTGAGTTTTTGAATTTTAGTCGTATTATATTGTTGTTTATTTATTCGATATTGTTTCTTAGTTTTCTTTCTTTATTGCGATCCTATTTCCCAAATGATACAGCTGAACTTCGATCTATTGTATATGTATTCTATAAGCAAGAGGCGTTGATATAAATTATAGTAACCAAAAAACTATCTATGAGCTTATCAGTGTCGAGCCGTACACGTAAATATCCACTGCTGTTAGAGACTATACGCTAAACTGCTATAATGCAAGGCAATCATAGTGCACTAAGCAGGTGGTATATTTCTATAACTGATGGTGTTACCTTATTTACTTTACATAAACCTAAATTTTTCGTAATAAAAAGGGACCTCTGAGTTAATCCAGAACGCTAAAGAAGTTACAAACATACTTAGAAAACTTCATCTTAATAACGTTAGTGTGATAAGGTCAGACACTATCGCATATTAAAACCTACTTCTCGATTCCTCCACGTCAAGCTCTAATGACGTCATAAAGTAATTACTTGTGATACGGCTTCGTTCATTAGATCTCAGGACAGATATGACGTCACTATCTAATTTGTACATCAATGTATGTAAGACAGGGATTGTTCCAAATGGAATAAAAAAACAAATCAGCTAGCATTTATGAAATATTCATCTTTATTGAATAAGGGGGTAAACAGCAGGGATCTAATAGCAGTAGACGTCGGCGTTCCAGGGTTTATATTTCTAGGGTACACCTGCTTCCCGAGCCACTAGTAACTTGAGACGGTGTGCGGTTTTTAGTTAGTTTGAGTCCAATATAACCACCAGTAGCCACCAACTGGAAACACCACCACTGAGCCAACTCAAAGGAAGCAACTATAGCGCTACTACAATGTTTACTAAAATATTTGTAAAAGTTTCCTCTCTGAGAATAGTACTGCTATTCGACCTCTTTACTTTTTATATATTTTCTTAAACGTTCTTGTATGTCACATTTTTTTAACAGTTCAACATTTCAAGCTCTATTTTTCTTTAAGAGAGGCTACAGCCAGAGAAATATGTTCTTCTATGTTCCAAATCATTAAAATATTTGAATGTATTAAAGATATACTTTAATCTATTTATTTCGGGAGAGCCCGACTAGTTTCGGGGCTGACATGGGCATGTCAAGATGATTGAAATATTGGTTACTATTCTACCTAATGTTCTGATGTCGGGAACGTACGGGTTAGCCGTTAGGAATTCGCTCGCGTATTGTATATGGTATAATGGTTTTTCTAACAATAAACCAGCATTTCAAGGAAGAATGATTTACTTCTGAAAGTTATAATTCAAAATATACAAGCACTATGGATTCTTAATACACTCTTTTATAAAAAATCTATTAACGTTTTTAATTTCTCATGTCAGTGCCTCCATATCCGCGTGCGGGGACACAGAGGAGGAGGGCCAGTTGAAGCAGTACCATGTGGAACAGAAGTTCGCCGACAGGCGGTACAAGGTTCACAGTGCCAGGACGTTCTTCTATCTCAACGAGGCTGCTTGTGAGAAGAATATGGAAGCATTCTTAAGAAGCATTGATGCTGTAGCAAGTGAGTACTCAGCTATAAACGAATTGATATCTTTAAATAAAAGAAATGAATAAAATAAAGGGAACTAAGAGGGGAGGAAATAATGAAAGATGAAGAGACGAAAGGATCTCAAGATGACGTTGAAGAAAGTAGGATAGCATAATAACTACTTGTCGAAACTTGTCAAACTGAGGACTAAAATCCCTTAAAGTAAGGGGAAATATAATAAGAAGAATATAAATAAAACTAATAATAAGTACCATCTTTGACTAGAAATGGTACTCATTTCTATCACGGAAATGACTTTCATTATTCGTTCTCCTCTAATTTACATTTACCCACACATACAGGGACATTAATACACTCAGTTCAGAGAATGGATACAGAGTCGCGTTTAATGCCACTTAAAGATTTTTTTTAAAACAACGCCATCTAGTCCCAAACTAAGCAGAATTTTTTTTATGGGTACTAAACAACTGATGTAAATGCATAATATATTTATTAATTTTTTTGAATACATATTGTACATAGATAATACCCAAACTCCGAAATAAATATTTGCAGGTCATACAAACATTTGGTCCGACCCGGGAAGTGAATCCGAGACCTGGATGAGATGGATGACGTAGCATGGATGGATGAAGTACATGCTTAAATGTAGTTAACTGTTGTACCTATACCTGTAACTTGTATTGATTGGCTTTAAACAGTTTGATAATGACCGACTTCTTCTACAGATATCACCAAAAGTACAGGGTTGATGGCTATCAAACTCACCGCCCTCGGCAGGCCGCAGCTACTTGTGAGTATCTTTATTATAGACACATTAACAATATTAGTAGATGCTTTGGTAATCCAGTAATCCACAACTGGACATAAATCCCTGATTCAAAGACCTTACTAGTCTTTTACATGAGACAGCCGAGTCAAGACACGAGTAGCTGAAATATGACTAACACGTCCAAATTTCTGATTCATAACGTTGGCACGTTCGCAAATCTGTACATTAGCATCAAGCTTGTTATATAAGCAAATCTTGGCAGAGTCTATATTCTGTCGTAGCCAAAATGTTGCGTTAGCGTTTAATTTCTTACAGTTTTGAACTGAAATAATATATTAATTTTTCGAATGACGATCTGACTGACCCACGCCTTTTCGTCTACGTGACATCGGATAATGAGTGATTTAAAAATGATAGACAGTCGAATCGAATGCGAATATCGTTAACTTTTAGAACCTTTAGATCAATATTTTCTCAGTTAAGAATAATGTAAGTTATTGTTTATTGTATAATTTTATCAGTTTATGCAGCACATCATAGTACTATAAAAAATATTTTTTTGGAAACCATTTTTTTATCGATGCTATGCTCCTATTGATCGTAGTGTGGTGTTATATACGTGCTAGCCTATCTAGATCAATGGGCTATTCAACACTGAAAGAATTTTTCAATTACAGCCAAGTGGTTCTAGAGATAAGCACTTTAAAACCTAACAAATTGCTTGGTTTTTTTTATACCATACTAACTATAAAACAGCAGTTTAATATAGAAGATAATATCTTTTTGCAATCATGAAGAGTTGACAGCAACAGTGTTAGAACTTAGCAACGCTAAGCCAAATATCTGACTGCATAGTTCATCTTGTGTGTCTTTCTTTACGAAATGTTTCATATTAACTTTAGTTGTCATTTTTAATCTTATATATAAAATTCTCGTGTCACAGTTTTCGTTCCCGTACTCCTCCGAAACGGCTTGACCGATTCTCATGAAATTTTGTGAGCATATTGAGTAGGTCTGAGAATCGGCCAACATCTAATTTTTATCCCCCTAAATGGTAAGGGTCACCCATCCTTAAAATATTTTTAATGCAAAACGACGTTTGCCGGGGTCAGCTAGTTTACTATAAAATTAATTCAGCTAGCAAAGAAATTTTTCATTTATCGAACATTAATATCTTTTTTTATTCTAATGAACAGTTAATGAAAAGTCTAAAAAAAGTTTCTTAGCTCTGACGAGGATATCAACTACCACATGGGGTCTTTCATTTAATACATTTAAATCATATATGGAGCTACTTATAAATACTGCATAATACTGCAAATAAATATATTGTATTGTATATTGTACTTATTTGGGTTCTATTTGCTATGGTGCTCCCGTATGGGCCAATAGAGCGACTGTAGGTGCTCTCCGTCGCAAATTGCTACAAGGTCAACGACTTACATTGATTTTCTTGATGTGTGCAAGCATATAGGACGGTTAGTACTGAGGCTTTACCGGTGTTGGCGGGTGTTCTTCCGGTCGATCTCAAGGTGCAAAGACGTGCAGCCATATTATTAGCACTATTCCACTCAACAAAACGTGGAATGCGCTTTTTTTGGGCGTACGAGACCGCGATAAAATCATAAGATTGCTTCAACAGCAGTCCAATGTCTGTAACAACCTAATGGATGAATTACAAAAACGATGGAACGAATCATCTAAGGGGCGCCACCTCTACCAGTTTTTTCCATCTGTTCGCGAACGGTTGTCGAGGACATGGCTCGAGGTAGATGACTGTGTCGCTCAATTTCTTACAGGCCACGGTAACTTTAAGAGGAAACTACACTCATTTAAATTAGTCGATTCACCATTGTATATTTGTATCAATGCTGAGCACCTGATACTGGCTGTCATCATGTTTTCTGGGAGTGTAGTCTTTGGTACAATTAACCTAACATAATGCAATAGCTTACAAATGACATCTGGGGCGGTATACTATGGCGATCTCGTGTCAACTGCAGCGAATTTACGATTTCGGCGATTCTGCCATACATACTATACTAATCAAATATAGCTCACTTAGGATCCATAATATTTTATCCGTGGTACTTACCGGTTTAAAAAAAGTTATTAAAGCCTATTTAGACTTCATTTTGTCTCCCGCTTTGCTAAGGAGGAAAGTGGACTTATCATATTTCAAACTCCTCCGGTTTTTTTTTATTAATTTCGTTGCGGGTTCCAAGACAGTTATTTTTTCCTGGAACTTCCCGAGTGTCATAACTCGGTGTGTTCGTGGGTCACTGCTGTTGATCCTGGTGTACAGGAGTTACAGTGGTGGGCGTGTGCACGGAATTAGTCCCACATACTTTAACAAAAAAACTGTAAACTGCCAGGATTGTTCCTGGAGGCTGAAACTTGGTTCAAAGATTGAATTAGTTGTCGGTATATTTGAGGGCACTGGCTTCCCAATAACGATTGCCACAGATGTTCATGACTATAAAAAAAACTGATAAAGATTTTTAAATTAATTTCCAGTTGCAACTGTCAGAAGTGATTATGCGTGCGAGAAACTACATGCATGAGATCGGAGGCGGTACTGGCAATGTACTGGCTCATCACAAGACTATTGAGGACTTCCAAAGGTACTTCGGTGATCACGGTAGCAAACCTGAAGTGCAAGACTTCATGAAGAAGATCACATCGGATAAGAAAGGGTAAGTTGGATGTTGTTTGTATTATAAAGTTTTATATATGTACTAGAAGAGCACCGCGGCGTTATCCACGGTGGTTATTGCTTTACAATGACGATTGCGGATAAGCCATGGGACGAATCTAGTCTGCTTAGCCGGAACAAGCAGACACGCAGACATTTTTTTTCTTTTTTTTTTCAATGATATTGTGGGCAAACTAGCAGACTTTAGACAGTTATTCACTTAAATACAATTATAGTCGAAACAGTGTGTTTATATCAAACATCATCAAATAGACTGTTTCGACTTTAATTTGTTTATTAGTGCATATTAATTTGTTGCCAGTTTTGATTGTAAATTGGACTGTAATTCGTTTATTTACTGAGTAACCTGTTGGTTTAGCAGTAAGTGTTGTCAGGTTTTATTATAAAAGTATGTAGGTATTCTCTAAATGTGGGGCGTGAAAAGCATTAAATAAAATTTCTGTAAATGACAAAAAATTTATGGGTAACAAAAATATTTTAGTTATCTTTATGAAAAAAAAACTGTTTCACAATTACAGTGTGCTTCACATATTCCCGTGGGACCGGTCAGTGGCGACATCTTTTGGCATTTGTAAGAGTTGTGACGTAAATGTTGCTAGTAAATGTATACCAATTCATAATGTGGTCCTATGAAATAAAAAAAACTTTTAAAATCGGTCTATATAGTATTAACTCAAATTAGCATGATGAAGTAAGCATACCATACTATTATATAAATTTCATTTTGAAAATGCTATTCTAAATTGGTCCTCTCCTGTTCTAATGTATTTCTTTATATCAAGTTTGAAACTTTAAAAGAAATCATAGAATTTACACATCAAACTAATATCTTCCGTTCCTTGAATGTCAAAATTCGTTTTGATTTTGTGTGGTTTGAAAAGTAAAATCCTCAATAGAGCCTGTATTACTAGAAACTAAACAAATAGTATCGTGCATGATAAAAAAAAGTACGCCCTATGGCCAGCAGTGAAATGCAATAGGCTGATGACAAAAAAAAATATAGGGTTAAGTCAATCTAGCCAAAGATTTCGCGCCAAAAGGTGATTTCATTGTTTTAGCTCAATTAGTGACGTTTTTATTTTATATTGTTAATGGATACACGAAAAAGTGTTTGATATTAATTTAAGTCACTTGAAGTTGGCATCAAGCAAGTTGTAAATATGAAATGTTGAATGTATGATTGAAAAATTAGTTTCTTTGGAATGATATTTCTGTGTAAGTAATAATTAATGCTCAGTATGTTATCCCTTTTCCTAGTAACAACACATTTCCCCAGACCATTTATCATGAGTTGATTAGTTAATGCGCTTTATCCATACATTCATGTTTTCTCTTTCAGAATTGTTCATTTATTCCCGTGGACCAACATTCTAGATGAAAATATGAATCTCTCGGACTCTTTCCGAGTTCCAGACCCGAAAACGGGTCAGATGCGTCGTCTCATATCTCAAATATCTCCGAAAGAAGAGGAGATGTTCCGCAACATGCTTCGGAGGCTGAACCATATCATCAAAATCGCGAACGAAGTTGATGTTAGGATCATGATTGACGCTGAACAGACGTACTTCCAGCCAGCCATTTCTAGGATTTGTATTGAGATGATGAGGAGGTATAACAAGGTGAGAGTTGAAAGAATCTTGTCACTTTTATTATCCTGCAATTTCTCCAATTTCCTTTGGAGTCAGCTAAATGCGTAATACTGCATAGTTTTTACCTGGTTTTATTTATGGCCCGATGGACATCTGCCTGATATCGGTTCCGAAATTTAAACGTTACGTTTTCAAACAGGACGAAGACAATATATAGTAGAAGACTGTAGTTGAGTCGATAAAATAGATAAGGTACTAGGGATTAATGGGAAAAAATGCCTTTTATCGAAAGTACTCATTTCTGACAGTTTTCATTGTTTTGAGTTATATAGTAAAACATTTTTTGTTTGTTTACAGGATAGGACTCTCGTGTTTAACACTTACCAGACCTATTTGAAGAATACTTACAACGAGCTCATGACAGATTTAGAGCAAGCACAACGCCAGAATTTCTACTGGGGCGCCAAGTTCGTGCGGGGCGCTTATCTTGAACAGGTAACGTTAACTAAATGCAATGTAGCAGTACTTTTGAATTCGTCAAGTGCCCCAGGACACTTAAAACTTTAGAGAGAAATTAAAAGCACTGTTGTTGTGACGTTGACGAATAGAAGACCATTTATTGTCGTGCCTCATGTGATAGAAGAACAGTCAAATCAATTATCGATATTAGACATCTACAATCCCCTCTCCCCCCCACTCCCTTTTCTGATCTCCGTAATCAACCGGTTTGGAACATCCTGATCCTATCTATACTATTCTCCTATTATTACAGGAACGCGCCAGATCAACGGCGATGGGTTACGAAGATCCAACTTGTCCAACCTACGAAGCCACGACGGCTTACTTCCACAAGTGTCTGCAAGAGGTTCTAACTAGGGTCTCCATCAATAAGGAGAACCTTAACGTCATGGTGGCGTCCCACAACGAGGACACAGTGCGATACACCATTCAGATGATGAATGAACTGAATATTAAACCCGAGGACAAAATCGTGTGCTTCGGACAATTGCTTGGCATGTGTGATCATGTCACTTTCCCTCTGGGTATGTTTATACAGCTCTTTGTACGTTACTTCGTATCTTACGTTACGTTATACCTTATTTACCCCTAGCTGTTTTCTAGATATTGATCTTAAGATAATAATAATAATAAATATTTTGGACATCTATCACACAACGCCATCTAGTCCCAAGCTAAGCAGAGCTTGTGTTATGGGTACTAGACAACTGATACAAATACTTATTTACTTTTTTTTTGTAAATACGTACATATTATACATAGAAAACACCCAAACTTCGAAACAAATATTTGTAGATCATACAAACATTTGGTCCGACCCGGGAATCGAACCCGAGACCTCACGATCAGCAGTCGCACACGCCAACCGCGAGACCAACGAGGCAGTCAAAGCTCGTAGCTCAGTTGTACACCAACTCAAACTTACCGTTCGCTGTCCTCGTCGCAGCTATCATACCCTTTGACACCATTTCGTACACTTTTAGTACCAGTTAAAATGATATTGTTACTTTACAGGTCAGTCAGGTTACTCTGCCTACAAGTATGTACCCTACGGCCCTGTAGTCGAGGTACTGCCATACCTCTCTCGGCGAGCGAACGAAAACAGAGGCTTTCTGTCCAAGATCAAAAAGGAGAAAAAACTACTTCTCCAAGAAATCGTACGCCGAGTTGTATCGGGACAAATGTTCCACAAGCCTCAGGGCAACTACACTCCCATGTAAATATGTACTTTAAGTCAAATGTGTTATAGTGTAATTTAATTTGCGAATGTTATGGATGCCGATCATGTTGTAGCGATGCGCAGGCAGGCTTCTAGTCGCTAAAAATTATTGCGTGTTTTGTCCAAGGATCTCTAAATATTTAGTGCGATAAATCACAACACTAAGGTTTATTTATTTCTAATTGGCCAAAAATACCTTTAGTATACAAAAAAATCTCTGTTTGAAATAATATTTTGCTGTGACTGGTATTCATAATTAAGCCACGGCTGCATTTTATTTGTAACAGATAACGAATCAATCTATACAAATAAATAAAATTGTAATGTCTGTTTGTAATATTAAAATAACCGCTTTTTAATACATGCATAGGTATATAATACACGCTACATGTACCAAAAGAACATTTTTTACAATTTTTGTCTGTCTGTCGGTCAGTCTGTCTATTTGTTCCGGGTAATCTCTGGAACGGCTGGACCGATTTTGACGGGACTTTCATTGGCAGATAGCTCATGATCCAAGTAGTAACTTAGGCTTTAGACTAGCTTTGTCCCGTGGCGTTACCCGCGGTACGACAATTACCGCGTTTAACACCGCGGGGTTCAGCTGGTGTTGAAATAAAAGTGATGGACATTCTCAGGGTTCTGACTAGCTACAAATTGAATATCCTGTACAATTTCATAGAGACGGTTTCCTTTCGATGTAGTACTCGGCTGAAAGCTAGAAGTGTATTTCGTTATGATCGAGGGAAATCGAGCTGAGTCGACCAATTCTACAATATACGTACACCATACTTATGTACAACCAAATAGGTTTTCTTTGCAGTGTTAGGACTTGCATTTTTTCCAATATTTTAATGTTTTTTAGTTGAAGTAAAGGTGTACTTATATACGCTACATGCATTATGTTACTGATTGATGCAGCTATCAGGCCTCTGTATCAGATATATTTACGGAGGTAATTCTACCAAGATTTTGTGATTTTTCTGCACTGGTAACTCTGTGTACCTGACGTAATAATTGAAACATTGTATCTGTTATTTTCATTTAACGTGAAGATTTCAGTGTTTTTAAAATGTATTGTCTTCATTTTTATCCGTGTATTTTTCTCTTAATTTTTATATAATTAATAAAATAATCTTTGAATAATTTGTAGGTACTAATATGGATCCTTGGTAGTAGTTGACTGTGATAGTTGTATGTTGGTAAAGTTGGTTCTTATTAGCTCCCTTAAAATGTTTTTTCTGTGAAAAGTCATCATCCCTCCATATACCTAAATAATAAAAAAATTGTCACGTATAACCCTTTATTTGAAATACATTTTAAGGGATTCATGAAGTTGAAATTGAAGGACTTTATATATAGCAGTTTGGCCTTAATTAGCTGCGAATTAAAATGCTGCAGTTTGTTCTCAGCCTGGGCAGTTAAAAAAGAAAATTTCAAATATCAAATCAAGATATTTGAAGTGAAATAATGTACTTACAATAAATTGGATATAGCGGTTGCTGTCTTGGATTGCGACCGTCAATTGTAAATATTATTTTTTAACTTTATTTATAATATCAGAAGTACTGTGTTGTCACGTAAATCATTTACGTAAGTTGAAGTTTCATGTTCCTCATTTTTCTGCTGCTTTCAGTCTGCAATATTTTCTTATGGCAACTGGTCAAATTGAAAGAAATGAGATTTTGTAGATTTTTTATGCTTCTACAGTTTTTAAAACCATTTGATTACAGATCAAGCGCCAATTTTACAAGAAACGTAATAGAAAATATTAAATGAATGACATATTTCTTAAATATGATGTAGGTACATTTAAGCACTTGTATATATCTATATATTATGAAATGAATTAGTTTCAAACCGTACACGCGAACATCTAATTAATATCTCAAAGGCCTAATTTAAAGTTACAACACTGACCCAATTAAAATAGTATTTTGGCGCTTGGTCTTTTGAAATTTACAAAAAAAATTAAAAAAAAAAACACAATAAATACAAAATGGATAATTTTTGAAGTTTTATAAAGTAAATGTATAATTTGATTGTAATGTATGGTTTTATATAATTTATCGATGCTTACTTTGTACATAGCATTAAGAACGAACTTAGAACGATACTTAAACTTGTAGAACGATTAATAAACTTTTTCTAAAGAGTTCGTCCCATGGAATTGTAAAATAAAACACAGCATACTCGTATTTATATTGATACACGATTCTCATCGCTCAAGAATTATCAACAGCCTCTAATAGTCCACTGCTGGACATAGGCATTAGAAAGGAGGTTAAAAGTATATCGAATATGTTATAGTATTTATATGAGTGCATATTACGGACAAGAAATCAATATCATGAATTAAAACGTAAAGTAACGAAGTAACTAAATATAGTTATTTGAATGACGTTCCGACACAACACGAACTATAAAAGCCTGTCGTTTATTGACACTGCTATTTCAGCTTTCCGTCGTATATTAACTTTTAAAATCAGAAATGAAGTATTTGTCATGATTCCGGACACATTGTTTAAAATAGGCTACGCGTGTTTGGTGTAACATATACTTATACAATGTATCTGACGGACGTCTATATTTAGTTATACAATTATTTATATTATAAACTTCAGTTCCTAAAAATTATAGTCGTCACAAAATACGGGGTCCCCTTTGACGGTTTTTAATGATTACTTTTTTAAATAAATTCAACAAATTTATCGCCCAACTGTTGACGGATTGCATTATTTTTATAATTCGAATTAAGTATTTCTGTTCGGTGATTTCTGTTTATAACAATGAAAATTGTTTTTGACCATCAATTTAGATCATTTATTGTAATAAATACAAATACAATCAATTTTTGTAAATGTTTTAACCATTAAAAACTATTTAAATTAAATATTGTGGTTGAAGTGCAATTTATTTTAGTAAAAATTATTGTTTTGGAACATTTTATTTGTAACTTGGGACAATGTTTTTAAGTGAATTGTTTCGGTTCCTCAATGAATTCACTGAAGTCAAAACCGATCTATTATAATGTTACGACTATAGTTACATTTAAGCAGTCCTGTGTGTGAGACAAGCTGACTCATCAGTGTCGAGACATAGTTAAGCGGTGTCCCTTTCTGAGTGACCGAAGTGACCGAACATAACGGTTGACGTTGCCTGTCACTCAGACTGACACTGTGTGGTAATGACAGTGACATTTGTCAGTCAGTGTTGCACTGTCATGTCAGTGTTACATTGTCAGTCAGTGACGTACGACAGACGTCACGCAATTATGTAAGTTATTGTTGTAGTATGATCTAAAGGCATTCTCGAATATAATTTTATTCTTTGCGAAGTAAGTTGATTTAGTTTTTCCTTATAATCTATTTTTCTTAATTTATTTTGCAACTTGTTAATGTGCTTTCGTTGCACTAATTATTTTAATGCTATTTTTAGATATTTTACAGTTATTATGTATATGTAATAAAGACAACATTTGTTTTGATTTATTTCTTTTCTTTTACCCATTTTTATATTCAGTTTTTTGAATGGAACGATCACAGAACAGAAAGATATAAGTATATCTTTCTGTTGAACCGTTAATTCTTATATGACACATTTCTTATTTTTAATCTTGTCATGCAAGTTTGATAATATAACTCAATATAAAGAAGTTATAAAAAACTGGCTACAACAATTATAAAAGATGGTTTTGTACTACTATCAGAATTAAGAGCAAAATTGAAGCGTGTTTGAATAAATTGTAAAAATCATACTGGTGGACTGAAATTAAATTTTTCATTCCCTAATCTTCTTGTATATAAAAATCAACTGATTTTCGTTTGTCTCGCTAAAACTTGAGAATGGCTGGGTCGACAACAGTCAGAAACATTTCAAAACCAAAATCAGCTAAATCACTCAATTTTAAACGGTGACAAATTAAAAAATAACTTGAAAATCTAAATGTCACGTGTACGAAGAAGCGGGCACAGCTAGTTTTAAATAAAAACATATGTTAATATGAACATATTTATAACTTTTTGTGTATACTTTTAAGTATAACATGTCTGGAGTTTGTATCGATACAAATTTACGATCCGTCTACTGCTAAGCTATTCGGATACAGTGTTATTGCACACAAAACATTTAATCCAAAGAATGCAGATGTAATTTAAACTAATTCTTGCTGCTACCGAAAGTGTTAAACATTTTATGAACACTATGTACCTACACTTTTGTATAACAACCATCAATTGACTAAGGGTAACAGTTCAGTATCTAAGCAAACTCAGCATATAGAAAATTCTGGTTACATAACACGCATGTTTCCAACTGTACAATTATACTATTCTTAACGAATTAACTATACAAATACAAAATTACTGCAGTGTTCACATGAAAAGTATAAATATAGACGAAATTAATTTAAAACATCAGTAAATTTTATATATTTATATCTATAAAATATATATAAAATTTACTTAAAGGTGAGCTTGATAAAACTTATTTTGGGTCAATTATGTTATCGTTTAAATATATATATATTTTTTTATATACATAATGATAGTATGTATGTACAGTATATATATGTCAACACAGAGTTGCAACGGTTTTAATTAAATGCTTGGTTAGACGTGGTATATGTCAATCTTTTGATATTTGATAAAACTATGGTTAAGACTATTAATCATGTGTATGCAATTGCTTGTATCAACAGGCAGAACTTATATGGCGACGGTATTGAAGACCGCTCCAAACCATAACCACTTTGTGTATGGGTTAATGAGAAAAACCCTTCAGTATAGCAGTAGTCTTCAGATATACCTAAGTCAAAGTTTTCTTTCAAAAATGACATATGAATAATGAACCTATTCCTAAACCTTAAGAATGTACATATTTGTGACTACTTTTTAAAAAGTTTGTAAACATCTAATTGTGTAAAGAAAAAGCTTGTCTAATGATAATGAATGGTCTAAGAAAACAAGGTCTCGCATTCCAGGAGCGACACGATGTGACGTCACTATCCAGTTACCACTTTATAACTATATAACTCGAAATAAACTAACAGAACCATCGATAGCGATGATGACGTCATGACAGTCTCAATGTCTCGAAATGCCTGGCAAAGTTTGTCGTTATACCCAAGAAGCTCTTTACTTCCTCAGTTCATATATGTCACGTGGTCGCAGTCTGATTATGGCCTGGTCAAATCCATACTACAAATAAATTAACAGATGTTCGTCTGGAGTTACCATCAAAGCTACCTTTTAATTTAGTTTTTGCAACTGCTCCTCCTATTAGTTCGGACATATATTTTATACTCTGTAGGCGTTTGTATATCTGTCAACCGTCAGTCGTTTTCGGGCTAATTTATTTTCTTAACAACGCATTGGAACTAGAAATAACATTCATTAGTCGTCTATAGTGTATCCAATCATTTATTTAACTTTTGACAGCTCTCATACTTAATCAAATAGTGATACCCTGACCCGTTACCGATTCGATTTCTTTTATCGATCGATTTTGTACATGAAGAAGTTTTAATCGATTTAACACACTCATTGTTTTTCCGATAATTTCGTAATTTTATCGATTATTAAACCGCAACACCGGACGCGTAGCGGACATTTTGTAGTTAGTCATAATTCACATTTTCATACGTCGAGTTGAGTATTTTTTTCCTCCGTATTGATTTATTTGTGAATTCTCACGTTTGGTTGAGTTGAGCGTATCGTCCCTCCCTTCGTTACTGTCAAAATGCCAAAAATTAAGGTGCTCAAAGGACAAACAAGAGAGTTTGTCTTGCGACTTCGTGAATACTTTGAAAAGGAGAGCTGTAATAATGGGCCTCTTATATCAGTGACTCTAGTTTAGAGACCGTGTGATTTGATATAAAATATAATCACAATAATGTTATTGTATGTTTTATTAATATAATCGAAAATCGATTTATTTCAAACCCGTTTTTATAGTCTGTGGTCATTCATTATGAATGACACATCTCTAAGTGGGCGGAGCCCGTCCATGAAGTACAGTATTCCCTCTAGTACATTGATCAAAAATTATTACAAAACTTTATGTGCGTGATCTGTCAAAAGTTAAATAAACGATTGGACGCACTATAACTGTTTATTTAGATGTTTAGGGTTAGCACTTACTCTAGTCGTAAATATTGTTATTGTAATATAAACTCTAAAACTGAAATAGACGATATAAATTTATTTGTTTCAAGTATATACGTATAACAAGTATTGTATTATAGTATTATATTATGTATGCAGACAATAATAGTATGATATATGAGTTTGTAAGTATATTATCTTTAGCTTATTGATGTGAGACAAAGGTTATCTCACAGGAAGGGAACGACCAGATTGATGATGATGATGATTAATGATGACGTATTCGTAATTTTGAAGTTTTTGCATCGGTGATCCTGATCGTCGATTTTATAACTATATCGCACAAAGTGGTCTTGCATTAAATTGTTGCATAAAAGTCGGTCGATTGCATGTACGTCATGTTTCACAACCACACAAAGTTTGTAGCCGAAACTTATCGGGTTCTCAAATCCGTTTTGTCGTGAGTCGTTTCATTGTTCTTAATTCAAAAATCCATTAATGGAAATGTTGCTAATACTAAAAGTATTGTGTGTAACAAAAGAATTTGGTACAACTGGTTTTTTAATTCAGGAGTGTTTTACTAACATGATTTGGAGATATGTTTATTGTTTATTACTAATTCTATTTAAAATGAATTGAAAATGTCCTAGGTTCTTCTCCGTGTTCGGTTCGAAACAAGTTCGAACGTCATTGATCGCCAAAATCTATTCGGTCCACGTCCCACTAAAAATAAAAATTGTTTGAAAACAATTTGGGACGGAATCTAAACTTATTGTCACCTGTTTTGTTACCAGTGGGATAGTCTTTGTCTTATACGTATTGTATAATGATATATGCGATAACCTTCGTCATATTGTAACAATTTGATGTGCCCTGTCCTCTAGTCGTCACATTATCTTTTTCCTTTGAGTTCGTATAATAACTTAACAACATATGTCTGTTACTGTTTGTCGCTTTTGGCACATGAATATACTCCTTCACAAGATATATTATTGATGTGTAATATCTTTCCTTTTACTTTCCCGCAATCTGTAAGAGTAGTTTCCTGAACATGGACGGAAGTTCGTAACAGAAAGCCGGAGAATCACGCGCATTTTGATTTAACCAATAAGCTTGCGTGGTGTTAAATTTGGCTTTCAGACGGTAAGTGGAATGACGGATGTTACACATCATAAAAAGACAAAGTAAGGCCGCGGTCTAGAAGTAAGCGGGCGTGGAGCGATAGCAACGGCGTCACGGTGATGAGCGGCGCGGTAATCTGGGCTCCCCCCACTGCTTTCCGCTATCTTAGAGGCCAAGTCGATATAAATCTATGCATTCACACACAGGCATACGCCGCCGCGCCGCCGCACCGCCACCTCCCCGCTCCCGTTGAGATCGTATCCGTGGCCTTATGGTTATTGTTTATTTATTGCTTTGTAGATATTCTGTAGGATTTTTTTTGCAAGTAATCGAACAACTGAGGACGATGAAGGTGTCTAGTTTTAGAGAATTGAGGAAATAAAAATAATGTGTTAATGTTCTAAATTGTGTTTTATTTTTGTCTTGAAGTAAATAGTTTTTATTTTGAAATTTCCTTGTGTTATGTGAATTGATTTCGATTTAGGTTAGGAGTAGATTGTTTAAAAGAATCCTACCTTTATTCAATATGAAATTGATTATATTTCGGGAAGAACTTCCGTCACGCAGATACCTAGTCGATTACATTGAAATCCTTTGTAACAACGTACAATAGACTGACCTCATTTATTATTTTTGAAATAAAATAAATAAATAATAATAATCTTTATTTAAACAAAGGGTTGTTCACAAAATACTGTACGTAATTTATCAGTAGACATAAGTATTGAACAAAAAAAAATATCTCTGGTCCCCACACTAGGATTCCCTGTGTCGTTGAGTCCAGTTCCTTCCGTAAGCTTTAAAAGATTATAATAAAAATGGATGCATTTATGTAAATGCAACCAAATCAAAAGACAGGGATACAAAAAAAGGAAAATACAAAGCATAAGTAAGTGGTAAAGAATGATGCAGAGAAAATTGAACTGAAATGCAGAAAAACAATTGTATGAAACAAAATCATACAATGATTTTAACAAAGGGACAAATATATAAAACGATCATCAGACTTGCCGTGTTGCCTGGA
Source organism: Spilosoma lubricipeda (assembly GCA_905220595.1). Classification (NCBI taxonomy): domain Eukaryota; kingdom Metazoa; phylum Arthropoda; class Insecta; order Lepidoptera; family Erebidae; genus Spilosoma; species Spilosoma lubricipeda. The sequence continues at coordinate 15,118,827 of HG992293.1, read as the reverse complement.
TCTGAGTGTTGGCCAATAAAGAAAACGGATGAGAGACGCCTGCATGTAGCTGAAATGTGAATGTTGAGATGCATGTGTGGTATGACTAGAATGGATAAGGTGAAGAATAAATACATTAGAGAGAGCTTGAAAGTAGCACCAGTGAATATAAAGTTTAGAAGCAACAGGTTAGCCTGGTATGGATATGTGATGCGTAGAGATGAGCAAAATGTAGTTAAGAAAATGTTAATTATGCAGGAAGTGGACGGATATGAGAGTAGAGGACGACTAAAGAAAAAATGGATGGACTGCATTGAAGAGCATATGGCCAGGAAGGGAGAATGGATGAGCAAAACTCATTGCACCAACCCCAAATAAATTTAGGAAAAGGGTAGGCAGATGATGATGAGACAATGATTTTATCAAAACACTTAATACTTTAAATATTTAACACACGGTCCTCTAATACATAATTAGGAAGACTAAGTAGGCACGTACAGTCAGCATCATATTGATTTGTGCTCTCAAAGTCCTCAAAATTATCTAAAAAACGTCGATTCAATTTTATATTGGCAGGCATGGCACACAAATTGCTTTACACCTTCGAAGTGGTCAAAATATCTTAGCTATCAGTTGTCAATATTGTGTTGCCTGACAGAGTGTTCATATTAATGACTGACTGTACCTGTACCTTTACTACGAGTATAGTAACTAACTTAAATATTTCTAAATGTATGACTGCCTCGGTGTCGCAGTGGTAGCGTACGCGACTGCTGTTCTTGAGGTTTCGGGTTCGATTCCCGGGTCGGTAAAAATGTTTGTATGATCCGCAAATATTTGTTTCGGAGTTTGGGTGTTTTCTATGTATAATATGTATGTATTTACAAAAAAAAAGTATATAAGTATTCATATCAGTTGTCTAGTACCCATAATACAAGCTCTGATTAGTTTGGGACTAGATGGCGTTGTGTGTTAGAGTCCGAAATATTTATTTATTATTATTATTATTTATTAAACACATTTATATGTAGGGTATATTACACCAGATACCAAGACTGGATGCTGAAAATATCGTACTTCTTATCAAACAATTATTTGTTCTGAATGGGAAGTGAACCCCTGTCTGCCAGCTTAACAGTAGTCAGGGTCACTATCACTAACCATTAAAATAAAAGGTATCGAGTAGATTTAACTGCACGTTTGGCTTGGTGGCTTAAGCGGTGTCCACGCCGCTTTCTACTGTGCTGAATGTGGTGGGTTCAAATCCCAAGTGTAAATCACAAATTGTTGTTCTAAGTCTGGGTGTTCTTTGTGTCCGTTTCATGTATGTTTGTAAATTCCCCCGCGACACAGGATTTATTCCTAATGCGGGAGTTGTTCAAAAAAGAAGAAGAGAAAAGAAGAAAGAAATTTACTTCCAGTACATTTGTCAAAGAATTCCTCAACATCATCTACACCTAAGGTAAGTTAAGGTAAGGGCGAAAGTATCTACTATATTTTAACCGCGTGCGTATTTGCATATTCTGCTTAGAAAACAGGTACCGTTGCCTAGATTTACTAAAACTATTTTTATGCAATCAAAATGTAGAAACCAGTGTACAATAGTGGACTATTAAAGATTGTCAATGATCGAAATGGCGATAGAAATGTAAAGTTTGGGGGTAGTTCTGAAAAGTAATTGTTGACAAATCCAGCCATAATAAAAATACCAAGTTTTCAGTCAACAATTGTTTATTCTCATATTTCGTCTTAAATACAATGTATTCTAACACTCACATCCAACATCTGCACTCCTAGTTTTAACAGTTTACGTGTTAGCTTGTCGATTTTACAACGTGAACAAAAAGTAAGGTGACGTTGAAATATTGTCAGACCTATTATAGTTTTCAAGTAATAAATAAAAAAGTAGGCTTTCATTGCTTTTTATTAAAGAAACAAAGTCATTACTGGATATTGCGAGACAAAAAAAAAGATATTCAAAGAAAGACAGACATTGCACTTCTAAAGTGAACCTAGTAGAAAATAATAAAAAAAAGCATTTACCGAAAAAATGCATCACCGCCATATTGTTGTAAAGTATGTATTCTAATCTGATCAAAACATTTAAAACTGACAGAACTGTCAAGTCAAAAGCGGTGTCAAAAATTAATGCTGCAAATTTGATCAGATCAGATCAGATTTGCTTAAAATTTGACAGCTGTGACAACTTATAAAAATCAAACTCCTTAGCTCTCGGCAACTCAATTTGCGTAAAAGATATTTAACTCATATCATATTATTGTTTTTTATTGGGTTGATCCGCCTTTCTGAAAGTGGACATCAATCTAATAACCTTTAATGTTCTTAACAATTTCCATCACGTTATTCTACCATTTATAAAACATTGACTTTAGTATTGTGAAACATTCAGTCGAGATATTTACAGATAGGTATTGAAATAAATATTAGTTTTCTTATTCAAGTGAACATATTATATTTACAGTTTTAATTTGACTAAGAGTTTATAGATTATGGTTAATCCAGATTTCTGCAGAACAATTACGTAATAAAGAAACCCGGGTTTTTAAACTCTGTGAATTAAAAATGGAAATTATCGTGTAATCTTTGAATAAGTAAATTAATAAATAAAATCTCATTCAAATAAGCCTGCGATTGTCTTGTGACACGGCTAGCGATAGAACTACGTACAAAAAATTGTTGCCCTTGGTTTACTACCAGCATTACTACGTATATAACAATGTACTCTGTGATTACTACGCTGTAAGACCATGGGTAAAGGATGGTCCGATCTCAGAAATGTCATAAAATACATTCTTGTAGTATCACAGACTTAAGGTTGAAGAACAGACAAATCAAAACCATCAATAACTGACTACTTTTTTCATTAACATTTACATTAATTGTCTCATGAGCTGCTCGTGACTTTCGACGGGCGAGATAGAAATACTTCACAAATTGTATCTTAGAGCATATATATGCTCCAAGGAGTACATATTCACAATTTAATCATAAATAAATATGCAACATTCTTAAGCTCGCTTTATGAAAAAGGGTTATCTAGGTTAGAGTTAGTCAAAGAGAGTTGAGTTTAGGGATGTTTAGCCTATTTCGTTCGCAAAATAACATGAAATAATGGAAAATAACATGGCAGCTCTTGACATATTGAGATACTTTTCATTTATACTGAGCCGGATCGGTCGTTTAAAGCTCAGATAAAGAATACCCGTTTAAAGTTATCTTTCTCTTTGTATATTTTAAATGATACAGTCAATCATAATACCATATTTTCTACTAAATATTGTTCCAAAATTTGTAATCAATTTTTAAGCTCTGATTACGCGGTGTTTAAACGTAACTATATATTTTATCTTCTTGTTGATTGTAACGTAGAAAATATTTTCAGCATTTAACACCAAGTAACTTTATAGAATTTGATATGCAGTCGTTTTTCCATTAGAAGTTTAGATTTCTTACTAATACTACTGTATATCATTCCCAGGATTGTAAAAAGAGCAGTGGAAAATTTCAAACCGAAATGGGAAATATTTAGGTGGGTTTCACTCATTTACAGAGCATCGTAACTAATAGTGTCCGTATCACTATCTACTGGTTCGACGTCACATGGTAACGTTATTGTAGAGCGACGTTAACTGATGACGTGGCATGCAACATTAGAGTCTTCGACGTCATCCGTAGTCGGGGCCAATGCCGCCAGCTGCGTCGCTGTAGGTCTTCGCTAGGATCTTGGGCGGTTTGCGTCACCTACAGAACGGACGGTTTTTATTAGAAACAAAGCTACATTAGAACTATCCTTACAAACGAAATACAATAGATTCTTAGCTTCCATTCTAACATAAAAAGAGTGTGTAAGTAGGTAGGTGCGTTTTTTGTTTGTTGGAATATGTTTTTAAATTTTCACGCACAAGAAGTTCAATCAATATGTTTTTCCTTAAAGTATTGAGAACAGTATGTTTGAATATGATGTATTCCGTTTTGAATAAAAAGTACCTACATCACGCGGGATGGCAAATTATTTTAGAAAATCGTGTGGTAACAATACTCGGTCTACAAGCATTATTGGGTGTTACATCACCTATGAACTAGAGACAAAAGTAATGTACCTATTTTAATTACCAAAGATAATTTTCTAGTCGAAACTATTAACAAAACAGGGATTAAAAGATAGTTCACATACAAATGGAGAATATACTGACTTTTGCGCGCTGTTAGCTCCAGCGCAGTATGTGACGCTAACGCAGCAATTAGTGTGGCTGCCAGAGCCGCCAGTTGAGTGCGTACACATAGCACTTGCCTCGCTACACATGCTAGTGCGAGGCCTGCGTGACGTGCAGCCAGGGTCACTGACCAAGGACCCCGCCAGCCTGGACCGCCGATACAGAGTCCAGCCTGGAAAACAGTTCACAAGTGCTCGTAAAAATGAAGGTACAGGAAACATCAGTTGGAGAAAAATGTCATGAACTTGTTTTAGGTTAGTGTCTTGATAATTATATAGAATCGATAGGTAGATATTAAATTTATAAAATGAAGATTTAAAAATACAGTATTTTTCAACTTATGTATTGCTTATAATAAACTCATTACTTACGTATCAACGTTAATTTCTATAATTAAAAATTTACATAATTAAAAATCGACTGACTTGAAACAGCTATCATCTAGTTAGCTAGCTATAATCTATCATTCTAGACAAAACATATGAGTAAAGAAACAAATTGTCGATAGTACAACTTTATAGATTTAAACTTTGTTTAACGTGTAATACCTGCAAAACGTCCCATAGCGCAGCACATGCTCCCCAAGCAGCTGCAGCAAGCGCTGGCAGGGCTAAATCCGTTCTTGCAGCTCTCCATCGCAGCAACGCAAGAATTAATGATGCATGCGCTGCTCCACCTCCTGCAGCGAGTGCTCCTCGTCTGCCTCTAGCTGCAGCCATGCTAAGAGTCCCAGCTGCAAGTGCTTGCAAAGCGCCAGCACCGCACAGAGACCGCCACGCACACCACCAGCCATCCACACATACGCCATACCACTGAAAAAGTATTTATATTCATCATCAATGTATTTCTTAACGAAAACAATTATCTGTACAGTTATAAACAAATACATATAATGTGAGCGTGCGATATATTTGAATTAATATTATATTTCAGTATATATTTTGGCCTGTCAAGTATAGTTATTCTCCTTAATGTAATTTTATAAAAACAATAAAGTGCAAGACAATTATTATGATATTTTTTGCATCCAAATAAGTCTGAGAGAGCATAAATAAACCCATTTCATTCTTCATTACTGTCTGTCAAAAGTATATAACGAAATATAAATAATTCTAATGTGGGAGGAATTACAGGTTGTTTCTTTTGGTTTAGGGTGGATTTATTATCAGGTCATGACTGCTAAATGTATCGCATTGCGGTATGAGAGAGAGAATTGTGAGAGAATTATGAGAGAGAGTCATTGTTCTGTATGGTCGTTGTATATCTCTTAGATAGATACATGTCGATAACATATTAGTGCATCCAATTTTTTTTACATATTTTAATTAATCATCAGTATCAATAGCGTTGAAAATAAAATATTTTTCGGATTATCTTACACACAACGCCATCTAGTCCCAAGCTAAGCAGAACTTGCGTTATGGGTACTAGACAACTGATTTAAATACATATATACTTTTTTTTTGTAAATACATACATATTATATTATATAAAAAACACCAAAACTCCGAAACAAGTATTTGCAGATCATACAAACATTCTGTCCGACTCGGGAATCGAACCCGAGACTTCAAGCACAGCAGTTGCATGCGCTACCACTGCGCCACAGAGGCAGTCCCAAAAAAGTCCAATGCTGGAAACAGGCTTCCTCCTAAGCCTCCTCTTTAGCAAAGAGGTTTAGGCCTACTATGCCACATGGCCAGATATTTCTAACTAGTTAAACAGATCATAATGAGCAACTTAAATTGTATACAGACATTCCGCATCAAATCAAGATTTGCCATCAACATCATACAGCTGTCATCTCTTAGCGAATTTCTTAGTGAACATTGATTATATTGCTAAATCAAGTTTACAGTTTTAATTAATTCGATGAACTAGTTTTAACATTATTAACAATTAAAAAAAAACCGAAATTACGTTTTCTAACTACCCAAAATAAGTGCAACCCTTTTCTGCAATATCTATACTTCTATACTAATATATAAAGCTGAAAAGTTTGTTTGTTTGTTTGAATACGCTAATCTCAGGAACCGCTGGTCCGATTTGAAAAATTATTTCAGTGTTAGATAGCCCATTTATCGAGGAAGGCTATAGACTATATATCATCACGCTAAGACCTACAGGAGCGGAGCAACAATTAAGAATGTTACAAAAACGGGGGAAAATTTTCTCGCTACGGGCAATAGAAGACGCAAACGAGGTTGCGTGGGTCGGCTAGTCTATAATATGAATGACAATCTAATACTAATTCTATTCTACAGTTTATTCTTCATTCTTTGAAAGTTTAAATACGTACCTTAATATAAGATGTATAAATAAATCCCTGTTGAAGTCCAATGAACAACCCCATCGGAGCTCCTAACAATGCTCTGGGGTCTTTTACTATAGAGCGAGCATCTGGAGGCGGGGCAGGTGCAGAAGTCGCTCCGTACACACCCAGCCCAACTGCTAAGATTGCAAGAAGCGACCAAACTGCCACCAAGATCCTTCGGCCGTCAGCATTGAGGACCGTTCCTGACAGAGTCTGGGTATCAGGACAGCCTGCTGCCCCACAAATACGCTCCTGAGAAGACAACTTTTGTGTAAGTTGGATAGTAGTGTTTTCCACAGTAGTAGAAGAAATGGTAATAGTTAACTGTTTTCTCTTCTAAATTAAAGATAATATCTAATCCTCATTTTTCAAGTCTGGGGTCAACATGCTCATCCCAAGAAATGATTTGGGTAATGGACAGATAAATAAATGCCACTTATTAGTATATATAATTTAGACTGTAGAAACTATAAACTCTTTTATCTATGAGGTTTGGTGAACGATTTAATCCGGACAAAATTCTTTTTTATTGAGTTAACTTAATAAAAAGTAAACTTGACAAGTAAATACAAAGAAAGTCAGAGAAAGTACCTCATAATCATCTTCCAGAAAATAGTCCTCAGGTGGTGGCCACTTCGGTAAGGAGATGTTTGTTGGAGCTGGAGTAGAAGGGCGAGCAATTTCCTCTGGCCAGATTAACAGCGCAGCACCAAGTAATAATGACCCTGCCACCAGCCCGATATCTTGAGCGGCCCTTAAAGCTCTTAATGCCCTTCGTAGAGCCACTTTTCTCCTAGCCTCATCGCCTGCCGCTTGAGCTAACGATGTTGCCGAAGCTGACAACGCCAATGACATTGGCGACAACGTTACTCCACAAATTCCGTATAAAATAAGTAAAACTGACAATGGTGTTTCTACCGTATGCGCTGTTAGTAGAATGCAAACTAAAGTATGTGCAATTGCTATAACTAACCTCGCCCCTGTTTTTTGTAGTATAAGGGGTGAGAATGGAGCTACTATGGCAGCAACCGTATGCATTATAGCCAATGGCATGGCACCAGCTTCTGCTCCAGCAAATGCTGTGAAAGGGAGTAATGCGGTGGCGCAAAGACCGCTTGAAAGACAAAGTAGTGTGAATCTTTTGACCAGGGGCTTTGGTAACTTTGGAGGCTGTCGTGCAAGGAGCCGTCGGACTGACGCTGCTCCAACGGAAGAGGCGGCGGAATCTCGACGGCGTGTCGCAAGGACAGGCCCTGTCACACGAATTGGTGTTTTCTGCTTTTTCCAAGGCCATTCTTTCTTATATATAGTGCTAACTGGAATCTGTGGAAATAAAGATTTGTAATTTGGTTGATGACTTTGAGTATTGAAAATTGTCATAGAATACATTTCAGAAATATTTTTGGACTTGATTTTTGATTAGTGATTGGAAAAAATAATAAAAGCTACATAAGCCAATGTTAACTGGTGGTACTGATATTGTAACTACATTAAATGCACATATTTGAGATAATCTCAAATATGAGTATTAAATGTAGTTCTAAAAGCATCATATATTATGTATATATATGTCTACAAGCTCTGGTAATTGGTTAGCACTGTATAATTTTTTGATTAACCTGTGTGATGATAGCGCGGTGTCGGTGCGGGTCGGATACGGTCCGGACAGCGGCGCGGACAGGCGTCGGACGCGAGCGCTCCGTGAGGTCCGGTAGGCTGCCCATGCGCACGAGCCGGCTACTCACCGGCGGACCTGCGCTCCGCTCTCATACCTGGACATGTTAATATTACTAGAACCTTCTAGCACAGTATAGACGACTTACTTTTAAAATTGCTGCTTGATTGGCCTATTTGTTTGAACGCTTGCTCTGCCACATTATACTGTGCCAAGTGTTGAGGGTTCAAATCCCACATTGGACAACATTTTGTGTGAAACATAAACTGTTGTTCTGAGTACGAATGTTCTATGTGGCCGTTTCATGCATGTTTATAAAGTCCCCCGCAAAACAGGATACATTCCTAATTTTGTCTTGGGGAGTTGTCTTAAAAAAAACAAAAACAAATTATTAAAAGAAAAAACCGACTTCCTAAAAGCATCCAACGAAAACTCCCTGCCAAAAAATACTATAAAGCTTAAAATAAACTGGCTCTTCATAAATTGCTATGCCAATTGTTGTCTATACCTTATTCTTTGTTCATTTAAATAATAGTATTATTATGTGTGCTAGGTACCTAAAACCTGTTTGAAGTTGGCGCCAAGCCAAATGTAGTAGGTACCACACTTTCCTTGTCATGGTACCACCGTCGGAACATCTCCTTTCCAACAAAAGAAGAATCATCAAAATCATAAACGACTAAGTTATCCGCGAACACACATAAAATATATATATATATATATATTTAAGCGCAGTGGTAGCGTACGCGACTGCTGTTCTTGAGGTCCCGGGTTCGATTCCCGGGTTGGACCAAATGTTTGTATGATCTGCAAATATTTGTTTCTGAGTTTGGGTGTTTTCTATGTATAATATGTATGTATGTATTTACAAAAAAAAGTATATATGTATTTATATCAGTTGTCTAGTACCCATAATACAAGCTCTGCTTAGTTTGGGACTAGATGGCGTTGTGTGTTAGATGTCCAAAATATTTATTTATTTATTTATTTATATATATATACGGTGGAATTGAGAAACCTCCTCCTTTTTTTAAGTCGGTTTAAAAGGTATTGAAGTTATTTTTTTCTCATCCATCCGTGTAAACAATTTTTAAACCTTTAGTCCTCTTTATCTCCCGTTTCTCTCCAATTAACTATCTTGAATTATAAGATACCGTTATTTACAACAATACCTACTGAGACAGCATAATGTATTTATGTACATTATTATCTATGGCATAATGGGAGTGAGCAGTATGTTCAATTCAACTGTAGCCAACCCTTTGAAATACAAGCTAGAGTAAACGAGTATGATTAACTTACTTATATCGGTACGCACAATTTAATGGGCTAGAGTTTCGTCCGAAATTGAGAGTTTGACATTCACATAGAAACCTTATGTTGTCAAACTTTAGTAAAGGAGATACACGATATAAATTAGAAACGTTGCTTAGCTGAGTCAGTTTACGAGGGACAAATTCAAAGCTTGGTTTTTGGGTGAGGAATATCGATGCTAACCTAGGAGATTATTCTCATTTATGAGTAAAGTAGCCTATTTCACATCAGAGATCTCTTACAGTCCATAGCAAGCGAGTCTGCGCGTTCGCGATGAAATCAACGTGGCTGTACTACCTTGAAAATACATGTAATCTCCTATTTATAAATTAATAGTTCATTGCTTATTTTCATTCCACATACGCATTTGCTTTGTCTCTTACGGAACCATTTATTGGTTGACTGGTAGTTAATGACATACGGCTATAAGTCGCACAAAATGTGATGCAGAAAGCAGAATTTATATATAAGCGATTGGTATATGTTAAAAGTACCACGGGAGCTATGAACAAATCAAAATATATGCCCCATAATGTGATTGGCACACGCGAAATTTGTTTGGGTAAGTCATTTTGTACTTGACGTTAATATAACAATAGATTTGCTTAGTTATACCTTGAGTATACCTGAAACGTGACATACAATGAATAGGACATTGTAACAGTAGGAAGGCTGGCAATACGTTCATTACACAGTAACAGACACAAAGACAGCTAGCTATTGTGTTCACCTGTCAATGACTGGCCACGTCTTGTATTTATCTCGCTGTCGTCACTGACATGTAATGTTTTATCTAAGTAGCAGTATGTGTGTCATAAAGCACTGTGTAATAGCTACTTTGAGATCGTTTTTTGTTTTTCGGAAGACGGTCCTCATTCCATCTCATCCACATTTTTTATATTCTTTATCATTAATTTCATCACGACGAAGACTTAAAGACTTGTGATATGAAGACTATAAACACTTGACATTGGCAGAAATAGCTGATCCGAAAGATCCGTCTGGTTGCCATTTCGTCAAAAGAAGAAGCTTAACACTTAACAAAGTGCTAGCTATAAATTTCGGACTACGAACAGAACTAATCGAGATTTAAGAACACTTACAAAAATATCTAAGTCGCGCTTTAGCAAATTTAATTCGTTAATCGTATTCTAAATGTTCGAGTCAGCCTACTAGTATTTAAACTTCACGAAGCGACTGGCATTTGACTTCTGCAACCCTGAAGGCGAACTGAATTTGAATGTTAAACTAGTCAGTTTTGAGAACACTGACTTCTCGAAAGCGATTGCCATAGATCTTCATGACAATCGCTGATCGAAACGACTTAACTATCTTTGCTTGTGCCTTCGAAAAAAAAAAAAATAATTTATGAGAAAATTCTTATTTAACAAGATATTTCACTTGCAAGGTTCAGTTTTTCAATAATAAAGAAATGTAATTAAATGTTACTGGCTAGACCTAAAGTAAATATAAATACAATTCTATTGTCTAGATCTAAGATTAGTTCATATTGTTTTTTTTTGTGGAATAGGCGGGCAAACGAGCAGACGCATCGCCTGAAGGTAAGCCATTACCGCCGCCCATTAACACCTGCAAACACCAGAGGCGTCACAAGTGCGTTGCCGGCCTTTGGGGGATGGGGAGGGGAGATAGGGGAAGGGGGTTTGGGTTATGGGCCTCCGGTGTCCTCACTCACTCGGTGAAATACAGCGCAAGCATTATTTCACACCGGTTTTCTGTGAGGCCGTGGTATCACTCCGGTCGTGCCGGCCCATTCATGCCGAAGCGTGGCTCTCGCACGGGATTTGTACACCAGAAGTGGTACAATATACGGAACGTATTATAATGTACATCTTTTGTACCATATTCTAACAAATAAATCTATCTTTCTTTCTTTTACATTTAAAGAAAAGCAGCAGGTTTAAAATTTAGGTGTAGGTACAATTTTTATGTTTATCATTTCAAACTCTGGATTAAAAACATCTCTTTGTATTTGCCTTGTTATGCTCTCCGTTTGGAGAAAATTTCTATTCCTGAGTGAACCAAATATAATTTAGTAAAGAAGAATAACAGCTTATAATACTACAGCACAAGTTAGGTGCATTGAAGTCGATGATAGTTTTTTAAAAGAAATCTGTATCTGCATAATCAGAATTTCTCTTGAAAAAAACAGTGCTTGAAATCATTTCAATGGGCGGTAGGGTTGTATCTGTACTATCCTTATATATGTTACAGCATTTTCAAATGACCAAACAGCGCTTATCTTGTCGAACCAGCACATATTAGCTGTAAATTGAGAGAACATTTTGTCTGTGATCAATCTTTTCAAATCACTCCTTGGTAAATAACTAATTCATCTTCTATTCAAATAAATAAAATTGGAGTGTCTGTTTGTAATATTAAAATAATCGCTTTTTACTAAATGCATATGTATGTATACACGGTACATATACCAAAAATGTAGCTAAAAAAATTTTTGTCTGTCTGTCTGTCTGTCTTCATTCACTGGAAGGTAGCTGATGATCCAGGGAGTAACTTAGGCTACTTTTTTTAGTCTAACTTTGTCCCGCGGCGTTACTCGCGGCACAACAATAACCGCGGGTAGCACCGCGGGGTTCAGCTAGTTTATAATAAATTACCTCGTTGGTCTCGCGGTTGACGTGTGCGCCTGCTGATCGTGAGGTCTCGGGTTCGATTCCCGGGTCGCACCAAATGATTGTATGATCTACAAATATTTGTTTCGGAGTTTGGGTGTTTTCTATTTATAATATGTATGTATTTACAAAAAAAAAGTATAATATGTATTTATATCAGTTGTCTACTACCCATAACACAAGCTCTGCTTAGCTTCGGACTAGATGGCGTTGTGTGTTAGATGTCCGAAATAGTGATTTATATATTTATTTATTGTAAAATACTTGGTTTGACTTGACTGCATCAGTGTTGTGGATTCACACACGAGAGAACACTTTGTGTAAGCCATAATTTTTGCGATTTCTCCCTCGATACTGTGTGATTGTCTTATTTATGTGTAATTTGTCTTTAAAAGAACCCGAAATTACAAAAAAATACCGACTAATAAAAATTGTTTTCATGTCAATGACTGAATAGAATAAATTTTATCTCATCAATTGCTTCAAGTCGTGTATGGAAAGACTTGAACCCATTTGGCAAGTTACATTTGCAAACAGACGATAAATCTAGATGTTGAGACAATCTAATTTCTTCCATTTTATGCTCCGACTACGAGTAGCTACTTAGGACTTGGGATGGTCACGTTTTGTGAAGTTTTCACATTTAACTTTCAACACGAACTCCGTTTTTATTTCGCAAATGCTTTTAAGTAGAGTAGCTTGTTTAGTAAAACTGTAGCCTTACATTGAACTTTCTTCTGTCTGTCTTCTATTCTTGCATGTAAGCATACTTTGGACTATCATTTGCGCTAAAGATGTTTTTCTTCTAGGTAAGAGTAGAAGAATCAGTATAATCCATACTAATATTATAAACTAGCTGACCCACGCAACCTCGTTAGCGCCTTATATTGCCCGTAGCGTGAATATTTCCCCCGTTTTTGAAACATTCTTTATTGTTGCTCCGCTCCTATTAGTAGTGGCGTGATGATATATACCCTATAGCCTTCCTCGATAAATGGACTATTCAACACCGAAATAATTTTTCAAATCGGACCAGCGGTTCCTGAGATTAGCGTATTCAAACAAACAAACAAACTCTTCAGCTTTATATATTAGTATAGAAGTATAGATTTGTAATTAACTCTGTTTATCTGTCTGCTAGCTTTCACTGCTAAACTGCTGCATGCTGTACCTATTTCAATGAAATTTGTCATGGAGATACTTTCTTTGTTAAGGAAAGACATAGACTTCTCTTTACTTCAATATCCGACACACACGCGGTTGGAGCTGTGATCGAAAGGTGATATATATAATATTTATATAATATGTTATTAGTGCCCACGAAGGAAAATAAAATATGTTGTATCCTCTTAAAAAACTATTGAACCAGAATATTTTAGACTAAATTTTTAAGGTATATTAGCGATGAAGCAAGCAAGTGTATAAAACAAAAAAGTATCGATTGCTTATAGGCAATAAAGGATTTAATATTGAAGAACGGTTACATAAGGTATAGTTATCCAGTATATATTTTAAAGCATTATAATGAAATGAAATTGGAGAGGCCTATGTCCAGCAGTGGACTGCGATAGACTGGTGATTTAAAGGTAGTAGAGCCACGCTGATTTCAGCACGAACGGGCCGGCTCGACCGGGGCGGTACTACCCTCGCACAGAAAATCAACGTAAAATGACAGTGATCATGCTGTCGTGTTTCGTTGGTGAGTGCGAGACCGGAGGCCCAATGATGCGAAAGCATCACTAGCCCGCCATGGTGTGGGTCACCATGCTGCATTGTTGCATTGTCTGCGTTCGCAGTATGGTGACCATCACTCTTGGATTCTGCTTATGCTTTGCATCAGGCAAAGTAGAGTCATTTTGGCAGGGTCAAACATAAAAAAAAAAAAAAATGATGATGATGATTATAATGAATAACGTAAAATTTTCCAAAAAAAACCATTTCAAGAACTGGACCAAATTGAAATCGGACCACACGGAAAGCACCAGTTTTCAAAAAAAAAATTATTAAAATCAGCTCACCCAGTCGAAAGTTGTGAGGTAGCAAACATAAAAAAATACAGTCGAATTGAGAACCCCCTACTTTTTTGAAGTCAGTTAAAAAGTCTGTAGGTACAATGATGGAGAACTGTCAATGAAATAAAAAAGAAATACAAAACGCTCGAAATTTGACCGACTAAAGATTCTTAGCGTCAGTTAAAACTTAATTAACAATTTCAATACATTTTACTTGCTTTAGATGTTTTACGAAAGACACAATATTTGTACAATTTGATTCCGAAACGAGAACGAATATTTCCATGTAAATACTGTTTGGGAGTTTCATTCTGATTCACGCCTGAGAAGCTCTTGGAGTGTTGTGTTCCTAATTAATGGGATGTTGTATTTTAGTTTACAATTTCGTTATTGGTCAGTTATTTTTAGATACGAAAAGATATTTTTTTTTCGTGAAGATTAGTTTATTCTTCTTTGATGAAATGGCAACCAGCCGGATCTCTCGGATCAGCTATTTCTGCCAATATCAAGTGTTTATAGTCTTCAAATCATACGTCTTCAAGTCTTTAACTCTTTGTCGTGATGAAATTAATGTTAAAAAATATATAAAATATGGATGAGATGAAATGGGGAACGCCTTTCCAAGATTAGTTTATTTTTTGCTTTCTTTTATGACGTTTGACGACTTCAATATTTGATTTCGGTAAAAGCTCTGAAATAGTTTTTGGATTTTGGTGTTCCTTCTGGTAAATTCCTTATGCCTTTTTATTTTATACTAGCCGAACCCCGCGGTGTTACCCGCGGTTATTGTCGTCGTGTCGAATAACGCCTCGGGGCGAAGCTAGTCTAAAAAAATAGCCTAAGTTACTCCTTATATCATCAGCTATATTCTAGTGAAAATCCAGTGAGAATCGGTCCAACTATTCCAGAGAGTAGTGTAATAAACAGACAGACGAACAGAACACACGAAAAAAATTTAGTTAATGATTTTTTGATGTAAATATTGTTGATGTAAATATGCATTTAGTGAAAACTATTAATTTCAAATTATAAACAGACATTTTATTAATTTATATGTGTAGATTATAATGGATATTTGTTATGTAAGTATTACATGCATTTATAACATAGCTGTTTTAATGGTTTTTACTTCATAAATTGAAACTGTTCTAGGCATAACCTCAGCAAGTGTCAATAACTTTGTCGCTAGTGAATTACTCTAAAACTAACCTACATTTTACAGATAAAAAGACAGAGGTATTCATTAAAAAGAATTAAAGCATACATTTTTCATTCACTTCACTGTAAATGTAACAGGAAAAGAATTTCAAAAGGCCAACATACATTTTATAGACGTCTATAAAACGCCTATAAATTAGGTCATAGCAAAATAAAGCGACAGAGTACAACAAGTTACTTTCAGGCGTCGACCTAGCGACAGTTTCTATCAAGAATATAAGTGTTTCAATACAAAGTATTAAGATCATTTTAATAACCAAACTTATTAAATGTCCTCTTAAATACTTAAAATGTGGATTATTGGGACTATCAGTAAATACAGATAAGATAGAAAGTGTATTCAAACTAATGGTTATGGAAATCAGACCATAATTCTTTTATGTATTGTTTAACTTTCTGCACTCCAAAATTTAAACATTAACTGCGCCACATTTCTTACTCCCCCGTTCGCATAATTTCCCTAAAAAGGGATGCAAAAACTGCTTCCAGTATTAACATGCAGATATTTTTCCAACCGAATCAAATTTTACCACTTTCTCTCTATAAATAATATTTTGTGAAGCTTTATTTTACGATATGAACATTTAATTCGTATGGTAAAATAATCGTTAAAATTACTCACTTCAGTAGCACATATGGTTGTTAATCCTTGCACATCACTAGTTTAATTCATAATCACAATACAAGAACACAACACTTTGATGTTCTTAAAGCGAGCACGAAATGTTATTTTGTTTTAGTGTAACTGTTGTGGTTTTAGTTGTAGACTGTTTTAATGATATGGTAGATATGTTTATTGTGAAGTCAGCGATGTTGTTGTCGCGTGTGTATTCTTCGGGCGCGACACAGCACTGGGATTCGCTTGGTGATGTACGAATAGGGTGACAATGTTCGCGGATGCTGCGGGGATGTTTTGGGATGTCTCTGCTACATAATTATAATAATAATAATATAAGTAGTAATAAATATTTCGGACATCTAACACACAACGCCATCTTGTCCTAAGCTAAGCAGAGCTTGTGTTATGGGTACTAAACAACTGACACAAATACATATATACTTTTTTTTTGTAAATACATACATATTATACATAGAAAATACCTAAATCCGAAACAAATATTTGTAGATTTTACAAACATTTGGTCCGACCCGGGAATCTAACCCGAAAAATAAAATTGCTAGTGGCATTTTCTTAGGGGCAGCAAAACATGTATAGAATAGAATAGAATAGAATACATTTATTAGTCACACATAACATACATGTAAAAGAGAAAGATAAGACATTTAACTTAGAGTTAATAACAACAAACAATATACAAAACAAACAAAATAAAAGCAGTGAAATGTCTAGCTGAGTGACCAAAAAGCCACAGCTCAGCTTATGCTGCTGTCCTGAAAGTGACCACTGCGCTGATTTTCAGCTGTAGCCCAACTTAACACCTCACGAACGCGTGCACAGTTTCAACAATTAACATATAGGAAATAATGAAAAATAAATAAAAAATACATTAAACCCCCAAGATATATAAGATTGACATACACAAGTTAAAACTATAGGAACAGGAACGTATTCAAGACTAAAAATATTACAAAGACCAAAAACATTACAAAGCACTGGATTTTTGTAATGTCAAAAAGAAAACTCTAATTTTTGACTTAAAAGAATTATGACTAACTAGGTTGCGAAGTGGCGGTGGCAAATTATTCCAGCACTTTGTTGCACTATATCATCAATGTAACATGTTAAAGGATGTTGATTTATTAAATCGACGACTATGTTTGTAAGGATTAGTAATATATATATATATTTAAGCCCTTGAGAATATCATCGTTTTTAGGTGGGATATTATCCATACTAATATTTATAAATTCAAAAGTAACTTTGACTGTCTGTCTGTTCGGCTGTCATAGCTAAACCGTTACACCGACTTTAATTAAATTAGGCACGGATATACCCCATTCTTGAGAAAAAACATAGGTTACTTTTACCGCGATGCCCATCCATACAAATGGGCTGGTTCGGCTGAAGGTATATCATGGCCTCATAGTTAACCGCTGTTAACCAATTGCTTTTTAATTTTAACGTGTTTAGTGACATTACGGGAGACGAAATCCCTCTCTCCGTTACTGTTGCAGACATCAACGTCGACTTTGGCGGCGGCAAATACTACAACAACGGGTGATCTCGTTTGTCTCCTATATCCTCCTATATCATAAAGAAGAAATAATTAAATACAATACTAAGCGGTTTCTTCATGCTCGCTTAAGTATTGCTAATGACTGCTTACGGAACATATGGATTGACAAGATTTGTTGGCTCTTATATTGACATTACTTAACATATCCTGTGTTGTATCTAGCAATAAACATTTATATGTTAGTATTGAGCAAACTTACCCAAGCTGTCAATTTATCATGAGAAATTAACTCACGCTCAACCTGTTGCTATGACGTATATCCGTATTGTCCCAAACTCCATGGTTACCCTAAATATGCCAGGGTGACTTCAGTAGAAGGGAGGCTCGTGCACGCATGCGCAGTACCGCGTCCCGTCTGTCTGAGGCCTTAGAGAGTACGTATTAGCGTATACTGTATGTATATGTAGGTATAATATACTTCAATCTAGTACAGAAACATTCAATGTTAGCAGAAAGTCATCGATGTGGTTATTTTCGGGATAGCTTTACAAATGAGTGAGTTCATGAATCACGGTTTGTTGCAAACTCAAAAGTTCAATATAATTCTTTTCGATTTTGAATAAATTTTGGTTCTATTTTCTATTAGACTAGCTGACCCACGCAACCTCGTGCGCCTTATATTGCCCGTAGCGTGAAAATTTCCCCCGTTTTTGAAACATTCTTCATTGTTGCTCCGCTCCTATTAGTAGTAGAGTGATGATATACACCCTATAGCCGTCCTCGATAAATGGACTATCCAACACCGAAAGAATTTTTCAAATCGGACCACACGGTTCCTGAGATTAGCGTGTTCAAACAAACAAACAAACTCTTCAGCTTTATATATTAGTATAGATTAGGAATTATCGTTGTCTATACAAATAAATAAAATTGAAGTGTCTGTTTGTACTAATAAAATAACCGCTTTTTACTAAATGCATATGTATGTATACACGGTACATATACCAAAAATGTAGTTAAAATTATTTTGTCTGTCTGTCTGTTTGTTCCGGGTAATCTCTGACCAATTTTAACGGGATTTTCAATCGGCAGGTAGCTGATGAAACAAGGAGTAATTTCTACTACTTTTTTTAGACTAACTTTGTCCCGCGGTGTTACTCGCGGTGCAACAATAACCGCGGGTAAAACCGCGGGGTTCAGCTAGTAAGATATAATAATTGATAGATAAGAAGGAAAAGCAATTGTCTTTACTTCATAGCTATCTAATTTTATGACTCTGTACATATGCCTTTCGCATCCAGCTGCTGCCGGCTATCCTTTTCAGGTCATCGATCCAGCGAGCTGGAGGGCGTCCCACACTTCGTTGCCAGTCCGTGGTCTCCGGTAGCAGCTGGATGCTGAAGGCAGAGGGCCGGGAGAAATGGCGCGCCATGAAAGAGGCTTATGTCCAGCAGTGGGCTGAAGTGATGATGATGATGATACACAGGACTAAGATAACCAACCTTACAATAAATTCAAAATTTTCCAACCTCATTCTTAAAGTGACCACAGTAGGCTTGATTTTACGTGTATGAAACTGAATTGTAGTCGGCAATATTATCGGGGTTTTACGCCTCTGTGTACCCTTTCCAGGATACAGGTATACGCGTCTGTGATATAGTTATTTTAAAATTATCGCGAACTTTCCAGCAGTTGCTGTTTAACTTTCCTCTAGTCTCATCGCAAAGAAAAACTACATACATTTTTTCCTGAATGAACAATTGCTTTGCCAAATTTTATCCAGATCCGTTGAGCGGTTTTTAAGTAACATACAGCTACATAAACTTTCAGTAAGATATTATTTTAATCTGATCACAGATTTCACTTCACCCTTATCCTCCGTGGCCACGATAAACATAGAAGCCTATACGAGTTAATACGAGTATACGAGTCATTGAGTATACAACATTGTAACAACATAATTGTCAGTTATATACGAGAGGGTTCCTCATGTTTGTTTGCTTAGCAAGTCTATTTATCTTTTGAGATAATTATTTCGAGGTCCAAGTAGATATAAGGTAGGTACTCTAAGCGATGGATACAGAAAGATGAGGTGTGTTTGAGAAACGTTATATGTAATCGACAAATATTTTATTTAGATGAAAGAAAAATATATTAACAATTATTTTAACGGGAATTAACGCGATCACTTATTAAAAGGTATTACATACCTCTGATTTGCCTGACGTTTCGACCAGGTTGCACTGGCCGTGGTCACAGGCAGTCAGCCTGTTAATATTAACTAATGTTAATATATCACGGAACGCGAAGGTTTAAAAGAAAAATATATTTTAATTTTGTACTAGTTGGCCCGAACATACTTCGGTCTTTTTAAAGTTATTGGCCTTTTACAGTCCAATAGAAAAACTAAATAGCTGTTGTGTTTACTATGTTTCTCACAATTTTGCCTTTTTTCTCTTCATAGGAACCTTTCTTGTGTCTTGACGGAAATATAAAAAAGAGCTTTGCGCTTAGCAACACATTTGGCGATTCAGTCGAACTCGTCTACTCAAAGAAGTAGAGCCAACTTCAAGGTAGTAGAACCACGCTGATTTCAGCACGAACGGGCCGGCTCGACCGGGGCGGTACTACCCTCGCACAGAAAATCAACGTAAAATGACAGCGATCATGCTGTCGTGTTTCGTTGGTGAGTGCGAGACCGGAGGCCCAATGATGCGGAAGCATCACTAGCCCGCCATGGTGTGGGTCACCATGCTGCATTGTTGCATTGTCCGCATTCGCAGTATGGTGACCACCACTCTTGGATTCTACTCATGCTTTCCATCAGGCAGAGTAGAGTCATTTCGGCAGGGTCAAACATAAAAAAAAAAAAAGAAAGTCAACCTTACAAATGTGTTCATGTAATTGTAGAATAATGATTTCATTTCATTTCATTCATTTTCATTTATATAGATTAACTAGCCGACCCACGCAACCTCGTTTGCGTCTCCTATTGCCCGTAGCGTGATAATTTTCCCTCGTTTTTGTAACATTCTTCATTGTTGCTCCGCTCCTGTAGGTCTTAGCGTGATAATATATAGCCTATAGCCTTTCTCGATAAATGGGCTATCTAATACTGAAAGAATTTTTCAAAACGGACCAGCGGTTCCAGAGATTAGCGTGTTCAAACAAACAAACAAACTCTTCAGCTTTATATATTAGTATAGATTTATTTTGGTAAATGTGCACCATATACATAAATAAGGAGGTACTGTCACATATTGTGAATGTTCAGGTCAATTGCAATAATTTTCCTTTTTAATTTTCGTCTCAGACGTTTTTCGATAAATCTGGTCATCCCCTCAACTAAGTAGACCCAAACTAGCCAAACCTTAAACTATGATAACCTGCTGATCAACATACTTATACTATACATATCCCTAAATAGATACATTATGTTTTTTTTTTATGGTAGTTGGTAGGCAAACGAGCAGACGTATCGCCTGATAGTAAGCGATTAACGCCGCCCATGGTCACCTGCAAACACCAGAGGCGTAACAAGTGCGTTGTCGATCTTTGGGGGATAGGGAGGGGAGATAGGGTGAGGGGGTTTGGGTTATGGGCCTCGGGTATCCTCACTCACTCGGTGATACACAGCGCAAGCACTATTTCACATTTTCTTACATATCCTAGAACGTCGCAGGAACTTAACAAATTTTCATAAAACGTACATAAACAGTAGTAGAGCTCCTATTTTATGGAGACCTTACCAAAACAGGCACATTTATCTATACTATTAATTTATGGAACTATCAGGAACCGCTGGCCCGATTTGAAAAATTCGATTAGTGTTGGATAGTTCATATGTAGAGGAAGGCTATAGCCTATATATCATCAGGCTAAGACCAATAAGAGCGAGGCACCAATGAAGAATGTTACAAAAACTTAACATAACACACAATAGGACACGCAAACGATCAAACGATCAAACAGCGATAATGAGATTTTTATGCATTTACAAAATTATGTCTGCTAGAAAAATACACGTGATGTTTCAAATGATTGGCAAGTGAATCCAGAATCAGGTCTTTTATTTGCTATGGTTGGTGGTGGTGGACTTAAACTCACGATAAAATCTATATTTATGGATAAATAATTAATTTAGTATGTAAGATGTATAAAATACCTCAACGTCAAATTTTCATTCAGATCCATTTAGCCATTCCAGTTTGATTAAGTAACCGACATTTGTAAAAGCTGAACTCTGCGGTGTTACCCGCGTTTATTATTGTACCGCGGATAACGCCGTGGGACAAAGTTAGTTTAAAAAAAGTACCCTAAGTTACTCTTTAGATCATCAGCTACTTGCCAGTAAAAGTCTTATTAAAATCGGTCCAGCCATTCCAGAGATTATTATATTATGTTATTTTGGTACATGTACCGTGTAAACATACACATGCATTTATTAAAAAGCGGTTATTTTAATACTAAAAACAGACAATCCAATTGTATTTATAGATATAGATATAATAGTTGTAGGATACAGGAGAGAGAAAATGAGAAAGAGGACTGCTAGCCCCATATAATAAAACAAAATAAACAGAATGAAATGAGTGCGTTGTGTGAGCTGTTTTTATTTTCTTGTCAAATCTACTTTAGCAAGGAGCTTGCAGTATTCTTTGTTTCCACCCATCTCTCTCAATAAACTTGAGATATATTCCTCCAACCGGCTGAGTTATAAGAGAGGTGGGCTGTAACGGCACTTCAGTCACCATACCCTCAGCCAACTCCAAACGGTATTTCTTAAGTATTGTGATTAGACCAGCTGTCATTTGCATCTTCGCGAATCTCATCCCTGAAAAAAATAATCACCTTTAATATCTATACAAATAAATAAAATTGGAGTGTCTGTTTGTAATACTAAAATAACCGCTTTTTACTAAATGCATATGTATGTATACACGGTACATATACCAAAAGTGTAGTTAAAATTTTTTTGTCTGTCTGTCTGTTTGTTCCGGGTAATCTCTAGAACGGCTGGACGGATTTGGACGGGACTTTCACTGGCAGGTAGCTAATGATCCAGGGAGTAAATTAGGCTACTTTTTTTTAAACTAACTTTGTCCCGCGGCGTTACTCGCGGTACAACAATAACCGCGGGTAACACCGCGGGACTCAGCTAGTTTTAGTATAAACTAACTGAACCCAAAAGACAATTTTCTTTAACTACATTTTTGATATATGTATCGTGTATACATACATATGCATTGATTAAAAAGCTGTTATTTTAATATTACAAACAGACACTTCAATTTTATTTATGTGTGAATCACGGAGCTGTGAATGGATCGAGCTGGTCCGTGTGAATGGATCCTAAGACTAAGATATACAATACTAAGTTTTTAATGCAAAATGTGAAATGAGAGCCAAGCTCAATATTATGATATTTGCCTTAGTTGTTAATTTCAAAGACAAAAGAAGTGATCTAAATGGGTGCCAAGTTAAATGGTCAGTCCTTAAACTTATTTTTTATAACATAAATTTTATTACAACTTAAAATATAATTTCTTCTTTAAACTTAGGATAATGTATATTACATGTATAAATTTAACTGCTTACTTATACACATCGAGCATGAACAACTATGGTGTAGAAGTTATCAAGTGTTGAGAATAAATTCACATATTTTCTCACAAAAGTTTTGTTTAACACTAGGTACAATTAGTAACTATACATGGTTGAATTCGTCAACACGATCATCCGTCTGAGGATGCAGATAAACAGCTCTCGCATTTCTCAAATTATTTACTCAATAAAAGGAAGGAAAAAAAATATAACAGATTACTTTTGAACGATAAGTCGATGATTTTTGATAGAAACATGAACAGAAATTTTAAAATGGAGCTAAGTTTCCTATTAAAATTAGCCAAATGGGGTTAAGTGGCACTCACTTTTTTCAGCTACAAATACGTGAATTATTTCAAAATGTAACTTGTTAAACTTACACTAAGCAGATAATTCGAATTAAGTTTGAAATCAAATTAGACTCGTCAAATTTTCATCATCATCAGCCTATATTAGTCCACTGCTGGACAAAGGTCTCTCTTTATTCATCATATTCCATAAAAAAAAAAATAGTTAGTAACATAATGTGTGTGTGAGTGAGTTAATTTATATATATTAAATAGTTTAGAGCGACTCGCTGCTACCCAGATAGACCCTGCGAGGTCTTAGTAGTGCAGTTTTCATCACTGTATCTATAAATATATATGTATTGGAAATTAAGAAGAATTTTTTTTTATTAAAGTTATATTGTATATATATTAACTAATTTAACAATATTTATTTATTAAAATTTTTTTCCCCCCACAATTTTAAATTTAAAAGCAATAATTTAATGAATGTAAATACAATACAATTTTGATAGAAATTAAAAGGAAAATCTCTTTTCAATTCGGAATACCTATAGCTTTACAAAGAAGTGATAGGGCTTAGTGAATCAAATGTACATACAAAAATACATTTAAAATATCACAACTTGTGTGGATACTGACGAGTAGACTCATAACAAGTACAATTAAAAAAAAAAAAACCGACTTCAAGGTTCGACTCGATTTCTCTTGGATGCCATCATCAGATATGAATGTCCTTATCATGGTACCACCGTTGGGACATCTCCTTTCCATTAAAAAAGAACCATCAAAATCGGTTCATAAACGACGAAGTTTTCCGCGAACACATATAAAAAAAGTAAAAAAATATATATATATTAGCTGTCCCGGCAAACGTCGTTTTGCCATAACTACTAATACATTAAAAATTAATTAAAAAAACATTGTCCAGCGGACAAAATTGTGAATCTAAACCATTCCCAGATCCCCTTGAACACACACAAAAAATTTCATCAAAATCGGTCCAGTCGTTTGAGAGTAGTTCAGTGACATACACACTCACAGAAGAATTATATATATAAAGATACAGGCGAATTGAGATACCTCCTCCTTTTTTTGAAGTCGGTAAAAATTAAAAACGTAGAAATATTATATTACTAAATAAAAATTTTATGAACTGGGTTACACTTACCAATGCAGATTCTTGGACCTTCACCAAAAGGCATATATGTATAAGGTTTGACGGTGCGCTTTTCTTCACCCAGAAATCTTTCCGGACGATATTTTTTAGGGTCAGGGAAGTATTCTGAATTGTAGTGCAAGTGATAGACTGGTATATGAACTCGTATCCCTTTTTCCAGCATCAGTCCATTTGGAAAAACATAATCTTCAATAACTTCACGAGTTAACACTGCGAGGACTGGATACAGTCGAAGGGCCTCATCCAAACATGCCTCGAGATATGGCATTTGAGAAATACATTCATATTTTATGACGTTGTTATGGCGACTAAGATATGAGTCCACTTCTTCCTTTAATTTATCTTGAGCTTCAGGGTTTTTTGCTAGTTCGAATAGAGTAAATGATAGAGTAGTAGCCGAAGTTTCATAGCCAGCTGCAAATAACGAAAAGCATTGTGACACTAACATGTCAGTACTGACATCAAAATTAGCTTTATTTCTTTCTCCAGATTTCATATTGGTTAAACTGTCTCCAGATATTTCTTTATTATTCCATATCTTTAGTACTAAATCAACAAAATCATTTCTAGTCGTTGGTTTGTACTGTCGTCCTTCGAAAATTCCCGTTAGCAGCTCATAGAAGAACTTCTCAACTTCTTTCGGGAAAATTTGAAGTCCCAATCCGTAAAATATTGCCGGCCAGATAGCACGAGTTACGTTTTTAACTCCTCTAAAACTTTGTGAATCAAATATAACCCCTGCTATATCGTTAAAAGGGTTACCTTTTGTTTGCTTTTGGGTGTTCGTGTCAACGCCGAATGCGCTAGAGCCAACACAGTCCATTGTGAACCTCGCCATGAGAGTCCTCGCTTCAATTACGTTGGAAACTTTCGTTTCTTGGTCGAGTACATTTTCCAATACTCTAGAACATTTCTCTATCAAATGGAACATGTTCTTCATCTTCGCTGATGAGAATAAGGGTGTGAGGTTCTGACGCAGAACTTTCCACTTGTCCCCGTAAGAGAAGAAGAGGTTCTGGACAAGAAGTTCTTTGTGACTGTATTTCGAGATTTCACGTCCGCTGAAGAAATAAAAATCTTTTGTCATGACAAGTTTAATGAGATCAGGGTCTTGGACGATGAGAGTGGGCTCTGTGCCATAGAAGGCGCCGAAGTAGGGTGCACTTGGAAATTTTCGACAGAGTTTTTGAGTGATAGAACCGACATTGTTCTTTTGTAAAATATATTCAGAAAAGTTTCCTAAAATCGGTAACGGCTGTGGACAGGGAACGTTTTTTTTAATCCAGTATTGATATTTTCGGAGATATATAAGATATAAAGTGTAGATAAAGAGAGTTATAGCAACGGTGAGACTTAGTGTTATGAACATGGCTTACATTATGAACTGTAGGCATCTCGGAAGTACAATTATATAGTAACACAAAATAATAACAAGTACAGAGTGACCAAGGTTTTATAGATTCTACGGATTGTTTTGGTCAATATTTCTTGAGATGATTAACTTGTGTTTCGTAAAATGGGAGTATTGGCCTACTGATTAGTGATCTTGACTGCTTTGCATGTCATGGTAGTGGACTGCGTTTCAATAGATACAAAATTGTGTAGCGTAATCTGCACCTGGGAGGTATATTATTATAATTTTTTATACATGATATGTATATTCTACTAATCAGCACTATTTTTACGATAATATACTAACTCTGGGATTATAATATAGTATGCGCGTTGTCACATATTATATAACAATTAACATACTTAT
Source organism: Spilosoma lubricipeda (assembly GCA_905220595.1). NCBI lineage: Eukaryota > Metazoa > Arthropoda > Insecta > Lepidoptera > Erebidae > Spilosoma > Spilosoma lubricipeda. The sequence continues at coordinate 15,092,458 of HG992293.1, read as the reverse complement.
ATTTATATACTTATGTATTTCTTTTTATGACAGTTTAATTGCATTGCAGAACTTGCAAAAATGTCTTGTTGATATCAAGAATCCTGATAATCTATTATATACTAATAGTTGCCCGCGGCTCCGCCCGCGTATATCTCGGATATCGCGGTAAATAATAGCCTATGTATTATTCTGATGTATAAGCTATATTACTGTAAAGTTTCATACAAATCTGTTTAGTGGTTTTTGCGTGAAAGAGTAACAAACATCCATCCATTCATCCATACTTACAAACTTTCACGTTTATAATATTAGTAGGATAATTCTCATAACACCTTGTTTTTTAAAGACGCATTCAAAACTCAATATTTTAATGTGGTCTCTTGATTAAATAGGAATGCACGACAAAAAACTAATGTTTTTCTATAATATACATTAGGAATTAATTAACAACTATATAGCTGATCCATGCAACATTATTTGCGTTTCTCGAAAGGAATAAATTTGACTGTTTTTGCAATATTTTTCATTGTTGCTTTGTCCCTATTGATTGTAGCGTGATGTTACATAGTCTAAAACCTTCCTCGATAAATAGGAAATTAAAAAATGCGAAATTAGTCTAGCTGTGGACGCATGAGGCTGTGCTATCAACATCAATGAAAACGGCTGTTTCAATTTACACGTGTCGTGTCTGATATTGCTACCTGTTTGTAGCTTAGTTTACATTAAACATCAAGATATTGTAAAGGTAAATTATAAATAGGTCAATGAATTGACGACTTGTGCAGGATGATAAATACTTTCGGACATCTGATATACAACGCCATCTAGTCCCAAACTAAGAAGAGATTGTAGTATAGTTACTGGATACATATACATTTAAATACATACACAGTTTTCTTTTGTAAATTTATAGATATTACTAGCTGCCCAAGCAAACGTCGTTTTGCCATAAATTTTTTTTAAGGATGGGTGACCCTTACCATTTAGGGGGATGAAAAATAGATGTTGTTCGATTCTCAGATCTACTCAATATGCTCACAAAGTTTCATGAGAATCGGTCAAGCCGTTTCGGAGGAGTTTGGCAACTAAAACTGTGACACGAGAATTTTATATATTAGATACATGGAAAACACACAAACTCCGAAACAAATATTTGCATCACACAAACATTTGGTTCGACCCGGGAATTGAACTCTGGACCTTAAGCACAGTAGTCGTATATGCTACCAATGCACTACTGAGGCAGTCGATAGATGACTAACTATAATAGACTGATGATGATGTAAACATTCATTTCTGAAGTTACCTGGCGTTAAAAGTTCCATTAGCAGGATCTATTCATTTTACAGTTAACACTTATTTAGTACTTGTACATATGTGTGTATAAGTAACATTATTTTATTGTTTGAAATATGTATTTTTATTTTTGTTTGTTTATTTTTGTACTAGCTGAACACCGCGGTGTTACCCGCGGTTATTGTTGTACGCCGCGGGACAAAGTTAGTCTAAAAAAAGTAGCATAAGCTATTACCTGGATCATCAGCTACCTGCCAGTGAAAGTCCCGTCAAAATCCGTCCAGCTGTTCCAGAGATTACCCGGAACAAACAGATAGACAGACAAATTTTTTTTAAACTACATTTTTGGTATATGTAGAGTGTATACATACATTTGCATTTAGTAAAAAGCAGTTATTTTAATATTAAAATCAGACACTCCAATTTTATTTATTTGTACAGATATTTTTACTATTATATTGTTACTAAATTAATAAATCCGATTAGTTAGTAGGCTTTTGAGTTAAAGCATTAACAAAGATCTACATCCATATATCCTTAATAACTTTCATATTTATACTGACACTAACTACTGACCATGGCTCCACCCCGTGTATGTCGGTTATCATGAAAAAGAGTATGTCCTATCCTATGTTCTTCCTTAAGAATCAATGCATCTACATGCACAATTACATTCAAATTGATGCAGGGGTTTAGCCGTGACAGCGTAACAGACAGACTAAGAGCTACTTTCGAGTTTTTAGTACTAGTATGGATACTAGGATAAGTAGGAGAGGATATAACTATTTTCAAATTAAATAATAATCAACATGGGTAGAACCACGTTAGAACTATATCTTCCTTTTGATAAGTTATAAACTAAGCAGAACTTGTATTATGGAGACTAGACAACTGATATTTTATTTTTATTTTATATATATAAATTAGCTGAACCCTGCGGTGTTACCCACGGTTATTATAGAACAGCGGCTGAGCGAAGCTTGTCTAAAAAAAGCAGCCTGAGTAACTCCCTATATCATCAGCTACCTATCAGTGAAAGCCCCTTCAAAATTGGTCCAGCCGTTCCAGAGATAAGCCGGCATAAACAGACAGATAGAAAGAGAAAAATCGTAAAAAATATATTTTGGTATATGTACCGTGTATCCAAACATACGAATTAAGTAAAAAGCGGTTAATTTAATATTACAAACAGACACGACAATTTTATTTATTTGTATGTAGTATATATATGTTTAGATAGTACCTATAGATATAAACATACTTTTTTTTTGTAAATACAAACATATTATACATAGAAAAGACCCCAATTCATAATTTGGACTAGAAAAGACCCCGCGGTGTTACCCGCGGTTATTGTTGTGCCGCGAGTAACGCCGCGGGATAAAGTTAGTCTAAAAAAGTCCCGTCAAAATCAGTCCAGCCGTTCCGGAGATTACCCGGAACAAACAGATAGACAGACAGACAGACAAATAATATTTAACTACATTTTAGGTATATGTGCCGTGTATACATACATATGCATTTAGTAAAAAGCGGTTATTTTAATATTACAAACAGACACTCAAATTTTATTTATTTGTATAGATTTTGGATCATACAAACATAGATCATTTATTTGACCAAGGTGGTATAGGGGGCCAAAACTTCTTTTCTAAGGAGAGGTTTATGTCCAGCAGTGGACGGTTAAAGTTGTTGATGTGATGTGATACGATACAAACACTCGGTCTGACCATCCCCCCTAGCCAAGTTGCAAGCGTATTTCTTTCTGCAATCGTTAACGCCTAAATTTTAGTGTGTCATTGGCTAATCTGACAAAGTACATAATCTTTGACAAAGTATTGGCCAATGACTGACTTGATGATTAGGGGGCTGGAAATGGAACATGAGACCTCAAGCACAGCTGTTGCGAATGCTACGCTACGCCTCTGTAGCAGTCCAGTCCCTATTAAGTACTTTCACGACAAAGTTAGTAATTATAACCGGCTTAAAGCCAAAAGTTCCAATTAACGTACAACATACTACGCATAAACATAAAATAAATAAATAAATATTTCAGACATCTAACACACAACGTCATCTAATCCCAAGCTAAGCAGAGATTGTGTTATGGGTACTTTTTTTTGTAAATACATACATATTATACATAGAAAAAACCCAAACTCCGAAACAAATATTTGTAGATCATATAAACATTTGGTTCGACGCGGGAATCGAACCTGAGACCTCATGAACAGCAGTCGCACACGCCAACCGCTAGACCAACGAGGTAGTCAATTCCATACACAATATATTGTTTTAAGCTTTCGTGGTCAGTAACATTAAAAAAGAAATCTGTGGGATTGCTACCATGTACCCATACATCAGTACCGTACTAGTTTTGTAATTGTACAATTAGTGTATATGGGAGAAAATAAAATAAATTATTATTATTATTATTATTAGTTACCGTATCAGTTACCCCGTGATCATGGCGCTTGCAACAGCGCCGAAATATCGGATACTCACAAACAAAAAGGTACATGGTAGCAATCCCGAAGATTTTTATTTTAATTCCATACACAGGAGTAAGATAGGAGAGCCAAGATCATTAATTCACCAAAACACTTGTAAAATAATCATTATTGGGCAACATTATGGAAGATTTTATAAGAATAAGCAAACTTAATTAGCTTACTCATTTCTAAATTGTTAAAATAGAAATATCTAGTCGCAACTTGTTGAGACTTAATTGGACGAGACATAAGTTGTTTTTTCATGTAGGGCCTGGCCAAAATGACTCTACTTTGCCTGATGGAAAGCATAAGCAGAATCCAAGAGTGGTGGTCACTATCTTCATTGCGGATGCAGACAATGCAACAATGCAGCACAGTGACCCACACCATTGCGGCCTAGTGATGCTTCTACAGCATTGGGCCTCCGGTCTCACACTCACCAACGAAACACGAAAGCACGAACGCTGTCATTTTATGTTGATCTTCTGTGCGAGGGTAGTACCGCCCCGGTCGAGCCGGCCCAACCGTGCTGAAATCAGTGTGGCTCTACTACGTTGTTAACTACATACTGCTTATGTCCACAAATATTCGCAAGTGTATACATATGAAGTATTTACACGCAATGTATTACAACTACTTATAATGGACCAATTTGCTATAATTACGTATTTACCTAATTTAAAAGGAAGGAATACTTATAAAAAGTGCCTTTTAATAATTGTTAGTTATGTTTCATGTCAGATAATAAGTAAGGTATTGTGCATTTTTTTATAGTTTTGAGTCAATTACGTTTGCGTGGGACCTAACTATGGATGGAAATTTTGGAGCTATCTGTTTACCTCGTTGTCTGTTTTTGTCTCTTGGCTACCAAAAATTGTGTTTATATTTCATTTTACCCTACTACGGCATAGCCAAAAGATAATAATTTTGGAAGTCTTTTTGGTGGAACTAATCCCGCCCACACGCCCACCACTGTAACTCCTGTACACTAGGACAGCAATGACCCACGAACACACCGAGTTATGACACTCGGGAAGTCCCAGGAAGAAAATTAACTGTCTTGGAACCCGCAACGAAATTAATCAGAAGAAAAAAAACAGGAGGAGTTGGAAGTCTATGTAAGTTTGTATGTTTCACCATACCACCTAAACTACTGAACCGCTTTCAATGAACGAAATGTTAATAGATTGTTAATGATGTCCCGGGTGACTTGTGCTATATAAGTTTTCCGTAGTCTTCTCTTAATGTACTCGAATTATAACTCTTTAGGTTGGATAAATATTAAGTCGTTATCATTGTGTGTTTGTTTAGATCTTTTAACCTATTCAACGAATTTTAATGCAGTTTTCAGCAACACATAGGACGATAAAAGAGGAAGGTTCATACGTGTAATACATGCATATTTTAATAGAGGAAAATGAAGGATTTCAGACGTTCGGAAAGCGAAGCGGGCTTGGGTCGTTAGTTTCTTGGATTATAGTTACTTGAACATTATAGCGAAAGTTTAGAGAAACCGCCTATTCTCTAGGTTTGGTACATTACTATCAGATTCACGTCTTTATAAGTGCAATAATAAATATTCTGAGATTTTTTCCTACAAAAGAATCTGCCTATAAAAGTATTTACAATGTACTAAACATTAGACCAAAAAGATAAAATTACCAAAATAATCATACATATCACTATATTTTCTACTCTCTTTTTGTTGCTAAGTAAAAAAATCAAGTTAATCAATAAATATTAACTAATGTAAATTATTAAGATTAAGTCTGATTATGTGCAAAGAAGAAGGATTAATAAGTACCATTAAAAGATAACAGAAATATACTTATCTTTGTCGCATAATATGTAATATTCGGCAAATATATGTTTAAACTTAATACCTACAATTTATGAAAAGCGTCGCCAGTTTCCACGTGACTGTAGATAGTCATTTACACCTAGATTTCTAGAGTTTTTACCTTAAACTCAGTTCATCCCATGGCTGTCCTAAGAGTAGCCTAAGGGAGCAAATTATGCAGGACAACATCACTGAGAAGAAAAACATGAAACAAACCCTGACCAATTCGTCTGCCCAGCGTGGTAAGGAGAGCCCTTTGTCCAGCAGCTGCAGTGGACTATAAGGCTGCGTACATGAACTCAGCTGGAGCGGAGCGGGCGTGGGAGCGGAGCGGGCAGCGATGCGTTCAAATTTATAGACTTATATGGGAGTGTTCATGCACACAGCGGAGCGTGGAGCGAGCGGCGTATCAGCGGTACGCACCAGTGTTCCGGCTAACACTCTAGAACGGCTGGGCCGATTTAGCTGATTTTGGTTTTTAACAGTTTGTCGTAGTCCAGGAAAGGTTTAAACGGTGAAAAAATTCAAATGTCACGTGTACGAAGTAGCGGGCACAGCTAGTTATTAATATTTTATTTATTTGTTGCTTTTAAAACATGCTATTAAGAATTTATTGTAAAAAAAAAAACCAACAGCAGTCCGACCCGGGAATCGATACCGAGATCTCTTGATCTGCAGTCGCTTACGCTAACCAACGAGGCACCCGTTAACTAATAGTATGTATACTGCTTAATTTAAAATCAAACAACCGTGTGCAAAATATGTGACGCAATTGTCAGCTCTTAGTTTATAGACTACGGGCCTATCCATTATTCCACAACGTCCTACAAAAATCATGTGACAAGGGAGAAAAATTAAGGGGTTGTTACCCCCTCCCCTTCACCAGTACTACGTTGGACAGCTTACAAGTGACGGCATAGTGCTGAATGTTATTCCTTTATGCCCCTGCATCTTTCTAAAAAGATCTCCTGGTGGTTCATATAACCCATAAATTTGGTTGGTCGGTAGTCTATTGCTTATCTATGTTTCCTTGTTTTCTCTGAAATAGAAAAAGTAATTTGAATCAGAATTTTTATGTTATCGCTTAAAACGAAGATAAGGCTGCAGATAACCGGTGGTGTATGCATATTTATGTATGTTTTGTATATATGTATGCATTATAAATATAAATATTTCGGACACCTAACACACAACGTCATCTTCATTGTTGTGTAATAGCATAGAAATATTATGTTTCATTGTTTTTCTTCTAAATTATTACCCAATATTGTTTCTGGATAACGTCAAAGTCCAAACGAAAGTATCGTGCACCATCTCACTCATTTCCGCACCACCCAACGGTAGACAGGTAGAGAAAGCCTTTGGTATTAAGTCCGCCATTGTACTTTTTGTGCATAAAGTTATAAATAAATAAATAAATAAAAATAACCACGCCCTTTTGTGATAACTTTGTGTGTTCAAACCTTACATGTGATAACACTTTGCGCGTTCCAAAAATTGTTAAAAATAATTTATTGTCTCAAAATTGTTTACAAAAAAGGTATAATATGATATTTTGTGTTGTGATAGTTTGTGTATATGTTTATGTATGTATGTTTATGTATGTATTTTATAGCTGAACACCATCATAGCTTGAAAACACCTACACTACCCTTTATTCCGTTTATTTCTTTCTACAGTCAATATATCCATCTAAAGGTTGCCTGGAAGAGATTGCTTTTGGCAATAAGGCCGCCCATTGTACACATCTTCTTGAATTTTATAAGTGTAACAATTTGTAATTGGTGTACAATAAAGTATATTCTATTCTATTCTATTCTTTTCTATTCTATAATATGAGTTACATTATTTCAAGTAGGTAAATGTATTAAGAAAATTGTGATTGTTGTTCTGAAACTCTTTCATGTGTCTGTGTGTAAAGTCCCTCAGGACTCAGGATTTATTGCTAGCGGGGGTTGTCTTTTTTTTACCCCGACTACGGCAAAGCCAAAGGAGGGTAATGATTTTGACAGGCTATGTATGTATGTTCATTTGTTCCCTCATAGGTCCTTAACTACTCATTAGAACTGGACAATTGAGGTGTCGTTAGAAGCATCTTGATCGTCCTCTGGTTATAGGCTATATGAAGTGTCACTGAATGTAATGTGGCGCCCTCTAGCCGAAATAAAGCACTGTATTAAAAAAAATGTGTTATGGACTATGGTACATTACTAAGTAACAAAAGCCATAGTCCATGTAGTGTAGTGTAGTATTGGGTTTTAGTTTTTACTTTTTTTTTAAAAGAATGGAATGTGCCAAGTGACTGAGAAGATCATTAAATTTAATAGCTTTTATTTCAAGTAGACCTTTTCACTTTTCAGGCACTTTCGAAACGTTACTTTCGGTAGCGCAAGTGTTAGTGTAATCGACTGCTGTTTAGTCTCGGGTTCAATTCCCGGGTCGGACCAAATATTTGTAGGATCCGCAAATATTTGTTTCGGAGTTTGGATGTTTTCTATGTTTTATATGTATGTACGAGTATTTACAAAAAAAAAATTTATCAGGTACCCTACTAGCTGCTAGTACCCATAATACAAGCTCTGCTTAATTTGGGACTAGATGGCGTTGTGAATTAAATTTCCGAAATATCCGAACTCTAGTTACGAGGTTCCAAAATGACATTACTATGAAGGAAAACTGGCAAGAAAATTTTCTAGCGTTTCATGAAAAACAATGATTTCATTCCAGATAATCGAATTAGGAAATCGTCTGGAAAACAAATGGAGGAGAAGAACAAGGAATTAGGACGATCATAATGAAGGCGATTCACCTAAAAACCTCTACACGGTGTCAAAGTCATTAGTAATCATGCACCTAAACATGTAGTGCATTACATAACTACCAAATAATATGATAAATGAAAATAATGGAGATAGTATAATTCCTTAACATGTAAGTGCAACAGATAACAATATAACAAGATAACTACTTACGTATTAAAGTAAGCAGGAATCAAGAATTGCTGTTCAATAGGCATGATGATTAATTTTGAAAAACTGTTTAATAGTGTTCGGAGGCATCTCCTATTGTCAAAAAACAGTTACATTTTCACAAATAATAAAGTTTTAGTAGAAAATATTGCGATTTAGATTTTAAGTTTAAAATTCGCGCCAAAACGCTCGGTGGTGTCTTGGTGCCTTTTTTTGCAGACGCGACGTTTTATTTTTTACCCGACTACGGCAAAGCCAAAGGAGGGTTATGATTTTGACAGGCTATGTATGTATGTATGTATGTTCATTTCCGTTCCCTCATAGCTCCTTAACTAATCATTAGAATTGGACAAACGAGGTCGTTAGAAGCGTCATGATCGTCTTCTGGTTATAGGCTATATGAAATGTCACTGAATCTAATGTGGCGCCCTCTACCCAACATAAAGTACTGCATAAAAAAATAAATTTTAGATAAATATGTCGTGTTTGGTATCATTGGAAAGGGCGTTACTTGTACATTTCAAATATATATATATTCTTAGCATTTGCTCGTGACTTTGTCTGTATTTATTCGATAAGTGTGGAATTTCTGTGGTATGCTCGTTTGTTCCCTCCTTTCTAAGCTACTAGTCAGAATAAGACAAATGAGGTATCTTTAGAAGCGTCTTGATTGTCCGCTGGATATAGGCTATACGACGTGTCATTTAATCATATGTAGCGCCCTCTAGCCGACGTAAAGTACTGTTTCAAAAAATAAATTTGAGAGAAATATGCCGTGTTTACGACAAATTTATTTTTAAATGCACTACTTTACGTCGGCTAGAGGGCGCTACATTAGATTCAGTGACACGTCATGTAGCCTATTATCAGCGGGCAATCAAGACGCTTCTAACGATACCTCATTTGTCTTATTCTGACTAGTATTTTTAGAAATAAGGATGGAACAAACAAGCGTACCACAGAAATACCACACTTATCGAAAAAATACGGACAAAGTCACGAGCAAATGCTAATAATATATGTATTTTTGAAATGTACAAGTAGGCGTTACTTGTACATTTCAAAAATACATATATATTACTTTCCAATGATACCATAAACGACATATTTATCTAAAATATATTTTTTAATACTGTACTTAATGTCGGCTAGAGTGCGCCACATTAGATTCAGTGAGACATAATATAGCATATAACCAGAAGACGATCAAGACGCTTCTAACGACACCTCATTTGTCCAGTTCTAATGAGTACTTAAAGAGCTAAGAGGGAACAAATGAACATAGATACATACATACATACATAGCCTATCAAAATCATAACCCTCCTTTGGCTTTGCCGTAGTCGGGTAAAAATAGAAGTCTGCGGGATTGCTACCATGTACCAAAAAGGTGCATAGTAGCAATCCCGCAGATTTATATTTTAATTATTTCTAAAGTGTTATTATTATCAATCTGGAATATATAGACTATGGAATAGTTGGTCTATTAAAACCTTAAGTAATAACTCAAGTTAGGAAATAAAGCCTAGTAACATAAGTTGTAAGCAAACAGTAATTGCTGGAAGGTAAATATAAAAAGATTTATATTGTAATGTCACTAAATTTAATATATTCCATAGGTAGGTTTAGTAATCTCTATTAAAATCAGATCGTATACAAGAGAACAAAGAGACCTTAAGAAGAAACTTTAGACTGAAATTCACGATCTTTCCATCCTTCTCTTTCAATAAACTTAAGTCTAATCCCACCAATAGGGTGTGTTATCATGGCCCTGGGTTCAAATTCTACATCTCTTTTCATATCGTGTGCCAACTCTAATCGGTATTTCTTCAAAACGGTGATCAGCCCAGCAACCATTTGCATTTTTGCAAATCTCATACCTGAAGATAAGAGAATAAAGGTCGTCAGTAGTAGTAGATTAGAAGCGTATCTAATGACTGCATTACTTAGATCTATCTAGTTAAAACCAGCTTCATTTTAAAGGAAAATTTAAAAAAAAATGTTTTATATATTCTATACTTGAAGATAATTAACATTTTTGTTATCTTCAGTTTGTTTTTATTATGGTTAACGGGCTTAATAATGATAACATCATACGTCAACTATATTATATTAAGTTTAATAGTATATGTAATCTCGCAGTATTAATGTACATAAATTAAGAGAATTCGTTTTTAATTTAACTGATTAGCACAAAGCTACAATATTGTTTGAAACTTCTCGTTGCCATTTACGTCCTCGATTTTTTATTGCACCAAGCCCTAGGTGATAAAACGAAAATGTTTTAAGATATACTAACTTTTAAACTTTCGCGTTCCATGATATATTACCAAATATTTTTACGGGAATTAACGCGATCACTTATTAACAGGTATTACATACCTCTGATTTTGTCTGACGTTTCGACCAGGTTGCACTGGCCGTGGTCACAGGCCCGCGTTAATTCCCGTAAAAATAATTGTTAATATGTTTTAAGATATTTCAAAGCTATGGTGAAGTTAAATAAAAAATAAATTCAAAAAGGAAACAAAATTAAATTAAAAATACCTAAGACGCTTACCTATGCAGAGTCTCGGTCCTTCTCCAAATGGCATGTATGTGTAAGGTTTGATCTTTTGTTTTTCTTCACCAAGAAATCTCTGTGGACGATACTTTTCAGGCTCAGGAAAATGGTCAGGGTGGTGATGCAGATGGTATAGTGGCAAGTGTACACGTAACCCTTTTTCAAGTTTAAGGCCGCTAGGTAAAATGTAGTCTTCGGTGACTTCACGAGTAAGTGTTGCAAGTACGGGGTACAGACGAAGAGCCTCATCAATACATGCTTCAAGGTAAGGTAACTCTGTTACACAATCATATTTGAGCACATTGTCATGGCGATGCAAACATGCGTCTATCTCTTCCAAAACTTTCTCTTGTGTTTGTGGGTTTTTTGCTAGTTCATACAAGGTGTAACTTGAAGTAATCGCAGATGTATCATATCCCGCAGAGAAAAAAAGAACGCATTGCGCTACTAACATATCGTCATTAATTTCTAAACTTAATTTATTTCCTGAATTAAATTTACTCAGATTCAAACTGTCCCCTGTTATGCTCTTTTTATTTCTCAATTTCAGTATTAAATCCACAAAATCATTTCTGTTGGATGGCTGAAATTTTCGTTCCTCAAAAACATCCATCAAAACTTTATAAAAAAAAGACTCCACTTTTTTTGGAAATGTCTGGAATCCTAAGCCATAGAAAATTGCTGGCCAAATAGTTCTTACTATGTTTTTAATTGCCTGATAATTCCGAGTATCGAAAATCATTTCTGCAACAATTCTGAAGGGATTATTTTCTTTTTTCTCCAACGTGTTTGTATTGACACCAAAAGCACAAGAACTAACACAATCCATTGTGAATCTTGCCATAAGAGAAGTCACTTCAATCACTTTGGATGTTTTGGTTTCTTGGTCGAGTATATTCTGGAAGACTTGAGCACGAGTGCCGATCAAGTAGAACATGTTCTTCATCTTGGCGGTAGAGAATAAGGGAGTGAGATTCTGGCGGAAAATCTTCCATCTGTCTCCGTAAGAAAAGAATAGGTTCTGAATAAGCGTCTCACTTTGAGTATATTTCGCGATTTCTCGACCACTGAAGAAGTAAAAATCTTTGGTCATAATTTGCTTGATGAGATCTGGGTCTTGAACGATCAAGGTAGGTTCTGTACCAAAAAAGGCGCCAAAGAAAGGAGCATTTGGCAACTTTTGGCAGAGATCTTGAGTAACATGACCGAGGTATTTTTTAAAAAGAATATATTCTGAGAAGTTTCCTAAAATTGGCACTGGTTTTAAATAAGGTACGTTTTTATTTTTCCAATACTGGAGTCTTTGCTTGAAGGTGTGGTAAATTGAAAAAAATATAAGAAGAAGCGCCGTGAAAAGTAATAAAACTACAAGCATGATTGATTCGTCTAGAAAATCAAGTAAAGATGTGTTGAAAATAAATTATTTATATATCAAATCAGTAGGTAGTGACCATGAATTTATTAATCTTTAGGAATATCTCACAGCATTATCGCTCAATAGACCAACGCTCATGTTTTAAGAAAAATCATGTATTGGGTTTTTCAATTTATTATTTTCGTTTTTTTTTTTGGATAATTTGTGTAATGACATTATTTTGAGCCTGATAGAAAAGATATTGTAATATTTACTGGGAAATACCTAAAATGAAAGCTCACAACAGAGACAATATTATCTCAATTTCCAGATAACTTACTGATACTCATTTTACAATCACGTACCAGTATTCATGAAATAGGTACTTGGCACAATAACATAATGTCATAACTAGGTATAGTACTTAGTTATGAAGTAAATCCTTTCCGTGCGCAAAGTGAGCATAACTGAGTTTATTGTTAAATTTATTAGAAATATGTGGGTCACCATGCTGCATTGTTGCATTGTCTGCATTCGCAGTATGGTGACCATCACTCTTGGATTCTGCTTATGCCTTCCATCAGGCAGAGTAGAGTCATTTCGGCAGGGACAAAAAAACAAAAAGCATGCCGCCCCCCGTTGCCTCCATATTGGTCAATTTGGTCCTTATACCGGTTCGGGCTCAGATGAGGTATCTGGGCCTCATCCTCGAAGGTCTGGTGGCTCTTCGACGAGCACTTCCGACAGCTTGGTCCCAAGCTGGTCGACGCTGCCTCTGTCCTTGGGCGGCTTTTGACCAATTTGGGTGGAGCTAGCGTCGCAACGCGACACCTCTACACGGAGGTGGTCCGGTCGATGGCGCTGTATGGGGCACCGGTGTGGATGGCGGCTCTGACTGCACTTAATAAGGCCCGCCTCTAGCGGCCTCAGAGGATATTGACGGTCAGAGCCATACGCGGATACCGCACGGTGTTGACCTAGGGAGCGTGCGCCTTGGCCGGAACACGGGTGCACGGGACCCTTTCCTTCCGACTGACGCAGGTTGCTTAGGAAAGTACCTGCACTCGGTCGCCAGGAGGGAACTGAGTCCCGCCTGCCACCACTGCGACTGCAGTGAGGACTCGGCCCAGCATACGCTGGCGATTTGCCCCGTTTGGGCGTCGCAGCGCCGGGCCCTCACTGCAGTCATCGGAGGAGATCTCTCGCTACCGGCCATCATTCGCACCATGGCCGGTAGCGATAGCTGTTTTACCGCGGTCGCAGCCTTCTGCGAAGACGTAATTTCGCAGAAGGAGGCGGCGGAGAAGGCCCGGGAGGACGACCTCCACTCGGACCCGATCCGCCGCCGGCGAACCGGGCGGCGGAGGCGCGCCTATCAGCGCCTCATGCCGCCCTGAGTGTGGCCGCCGATGGTGGGGACGGGTTTTCCCCTCCATCCGCTTTAGTGGTCACCCGCGAGGGGGCAACGTTACGCGTGTGCCGTACGTTGCCTAAATTGAGAATTTTACCAGCAGACGGTGCCCGCTTCAGTGCGGGCAGGCGCTGGGAGGGGTCCGGATGTGTTAATAACAGCAGTTCCCGGATCCCTCCCGTCTCAGGCGCAGAGTTGGCACACCGTGTGGTTTTAGTCGGTTCGATTCCGACACACCGCCCCGCCGCAAACCCCGGCGGGGTGACGGCCCGAGGGGGTTTCCACACGTTAAAAAAAAAAAAAAAAAAGGGAGCGTGCGCCTTGGCCGGAACACCTCCGTGGGATTTGGAGGCGGAAGTGCTCGCCGAAGTTTATCGATGGGTGGCTGAATACCGAGCGGAGTGTGGCATTCGCCCTCCACCCGAAGAGGTACGCGAGTGGTATGAAGCCGTCCGTCGAGCCACGATGGCTATTTGGTCGTTTCGGCTAGAGACTCAACGCGCTGGCTTTGCCGCCGTAGAGGCTCTCCAGCCGGTCATCCTCGAGTCGGCAGGGCGGTAGCACGGGACCCTTTCCTTCCGACTGACGCAGGTTGCTTAGGAAAGAACCTGCACTCGGTCGCCAGGAGGGAACTGAGTCCCGCCTGCCACCACTGCGACTTCAGTGAGGACTCGGCCCAGCACACGCTGGCGGTTTGCCCCGCATGGGCGTCGCATCGTCGGGCCCTCACTGCAGTCATCGGAGGAGATCTCTCGCTACCAGCCGTCATACGCTCCATGGCCGGTAGCGACAGTAGTTTTACTGCGGTCGTAACCTTCTGCGAAGATGTAACCTCGCAGAAGGAGGCGGCGGAGAAGGCCCGGGAGGATGACACCCACTCGGACCCGATCCGCCGCCGTCGAACCGGGCGGCGCCTCATGCCGCCCTGAGTATGGCCGCAGATGGTCGGGATGGGTTTTCCACCCGCGAGGTGCGTGCGACGTACGCGCGTGCCGTACATCGCCTTAATTGAGATTATACCAGCAGACGGTGCCAACTTCAGTGCGGGCAAGCGCTGGGGGGGTTTCGGATGTGTTAATAATAGCAGTTCCCGGACCTCTTCCGTCTCAGGCGAAGAGTGGCACACCGTGTGGTTTCAGTCGGTTTGATTCCGGCACACCGCCCTGCCGCAAAGCCCGGTGGGGTGACGGCCCAAGGGGTTTTCAACCGTAAAAAAATGGGCCTCCGGTATCCTGCCTCACTTAGTGAAATATAGCGCAGGGGTTGATTCACACCGGTTTTTCTGTTACTTTACTTTTACGGTTACTTATCTTCGTATAACTTTTGTCCAATGTAAAAAAACTATTGAATTTGTAACTGTCTGGCCATAAAAAAATGCAGCGACTTCTTTTACGCTGTAATACTTTATGCTGTCCCAAGCTGCTGGCTGGACAAGTTGTTTGTCAAGGTTTGTTTCAAGTTTTCTTTTTCGTGCTGTTGTTCTGTGTAGTTTGCTCCCTTATTCAGTTGTTGAAATGAAATGAAATGAAACTAAACGAAATGAAATGAAATGAAATCATTTATTCTGCAATCTTCAATCAAAAAAGTTGTTACAGCTATAGTCCCATGAATAACGGTCGTGACACTACTTTTCTTAATCCATCATCACACAGACATATATTTAAATAAAACAGTCTCTCATAGAACTGTAGGTGTAGTCATAATCAAGTAGATAGCTATTGCGTAGTTGTAAACTTCTTTATCACGTTTATGTACTCCAGACTCCCTTCTTATCTCATTGGTTACACAAGGTTACTAAGTGATACTTTATTATTATATAATCAACTTTCTCTTCGTTATTGAATTCTTTTTTAAAATTTCTGTGGAAAAATATGGAAGGCAATTTGCGTAATACTTGAGTAGAGAGAGTATGATGTGTTAACAATATAGAAGAATGTAAAGATGGTAACTCAACTGCATACATGACACAGTTGGGCACTGTGTCTTGTACTGTGCTTGGCATTCTAAGTGGTCCACGAATTAGAGCTCTGAGTGTGAAAGGGACAAAACATCCTTCTTTGTGTCCTTTTCGTGTACATTTGTGAAGGTTCCCGTTACCCACGACATTTTTCTAGTGCGAAAGTTGTATTTTAAAAATAAGTTACTACTTAGAACTACTTCAGTTGCCGATTCTGAAAAACTCGAGGTCATTCGTGGAATAAGTAAACGAATATTAAAATGTTATAAAATTTATCCAGGTACCAACATCGACCAGACGAAGGGGCTAAAGAAAACGAAGAAGAAGGGTCGTGTCTTTTTTTATGCGGAACGTAAAAACTCTTTAAGAGCTGATAGAAACTACTGCCATATCTTTCTTCTTATCTGCTATAAATAGGAGCAGATTTTTTTAATAAAGAAGGAAAAGATGGAATGTGGAACAGGACAGGAATTTTAATCGATTCTATGAATTATTTTGATTTTTTTTCCATAAGACTGTTTAAAAAAATCTGAATAATATTTTCGTTACATATCATATAATCATTTAAATATAATTTTAATACAAATCTTATAATAAAGTTAACTTAAAAGTGGGAACATGATAATCCTAATATGCAAGTGAAATACAATACAAACAATAAAAGTGAAATGAAAACACTTACAAATAATTTGTAGTCATCGACCTGTAAATACTACAAGATGCTATCAATCATTTTACAACAGGAGTATTTTATGGAAATCTGTGTACGCTGCGACGGTTTTAGATCGACCTTATGACACGAAAAAAGGTTATCAATTGCTTTGTGTATACCATAGTAAACAATAATGTTATTACAACATAAATATTTACGTTCTCACTCCACTTGATGGTAGGTATTTCACTAGGTATTTCATGGTATATCCTTGGAAGGCTAAGAAATAGGTATACATTAATATATAAAGTAGGGTAGGTAAACAAAAAATCCTACAATGCAATACGTTCAGATATCAAGTAGGAATTTTAGATTTAACAGAGCGAAACACTCGATCTTCCCATCCTTCTCTTTCAATAAATTTGATTCGAATTCCGCCAACAGGATGTGTGACAAACGATAGAGGTTCCAATTTCACTTCCCTCTTCATACCTGGAGCCAGCTCCAAACGGTACTTCTTCAATACGGTTATCAGACCAGAAAGTACTTGCATCTTCGCAAATCTCATACCTGGAGATAAGGGAAAAAAGTTCTTTAAGGTATCAACCTTTGACATACATATCGTAGAGTCTTATTAACTTTACCCAGTCAAAGATACATTTATATTGACTATCTATACCTCATTACCATCATCAGCCTATCGCAGTCCACTGCTAAACATAGGCCTCTCCAATTGCACGTCACTTAGTTCTATCCTCATCTTTAACCAAATTGTTTCTTAAAAGTTTTTCTTATTATTGCACACTGCAATGAAACTAATCACCTTCTTAGCCTTTATTATTCTCAAGAGTAATTGGGGTCGGCTACTAGTTTAACCAGTTTAGTTTAGTTATTCAGGTAAATATTAGTTTTTCCACGGAGCAAATTCCACTAGCATTGAACCTCCACAAAACTAAGGGTGAACTGAATTCGAAAGTTGAGCTATTTGTCAGTGTATTTGAGGGCGCTGACTTCCCAATAATGATTGTCATAGAAGCTCATGACAACCGGTACCGACGGGTTAATGTGCTCGCCGAGGCAAGGGCGGGAAACACCACCATATTCCATACTCCGGGCTACTGTTGATAATTTCTAGTAAGAAAAACCCAACATCAGTCCGACCCGGGAATCGAACCCGGGACCTCTTGATTGGCAGTCGCTTATGCTAACCGCCTGATCAATGAGGCAGTTAACTGCAATGAAACTAATATTATAATGATTTATAGATATAAATAAACTTTCGACAGAAGGCACCAATTTGGTTCCAGTTGTGATCATTATTATTGTACTTAGTCATAGGTATTTGAATATCATCTAGGTAGTAGAGCCACGCTGATTTCAGCACGAACGGGCCGGCTCGACCGGGGCGGTACTACCCTCGCACAGAATATCAGCGTAAAATGACAGCGATCATGCTGTCGTGTTTCGTTGGTGAGTGCGAGACCGGAGGCCTAATGATGCGAAAGCATCACTAGCCCGCCATGGTGTGGGTCGCCATGCTGCATTGTTGCATTGTCTGCTATTGCTTTCCATCAGGCAGAGTAGAGTCATTTTGGTAGGGCAAAACATAAAAAAAAAAAAAAAAAAATATAGATCATGAATCACGTACAAAACGCTAATCTTTCAAAATAACCTCTCGCTTTGTACATCGTTCTCTTGAATTGACCTTGACTTGAATACACCTTAATTTAGTTATATTACTCAAAAATGTGCATCTACATCAGACAATAATTTTAAATGTAAAATTTTAATATTCGTTCTTTTGGGAAATCTATTTATAAGAAAAATAAGGTTGCTAATAACCTAAAAAATAGTGAAATATGCTGTGATGGTAGATTGAATAAATGGTAACTGAAATTTGGAAACGTAAGAGAAGTTCAACAAAAAGCATTAGACACTTACCTATACATATTCTTGGCCCTTCACCGAAAGGCATGTAAGTGTAAGGTTTGATATCACGTTTTGCTTCACCAATGAACCTCTCCGGACGATACTGTTCAGGCTCGAGGAAGTACTCAGGGTTGTGTTGTATATGATATAATGGTATGTGAACCCGTAACCCTTTGTCCAGCTTCACGCCATCAGGTAGAACATATTCTTCAATAACTTCACGAGAAAGTACTCCAAGGACTGGGTACAGACGAAGAGCTTCATCCATACATGCTTCAAGATAGGGTATCTCCGATAAACATTCATATTTCAGCACGTTGTCATGGCGACGCAGATATGCATCTACCTCCTTGAAAGCTTTCTCTTGTGCATCTGGATTCTTTGCTAGTTCAAACAAGGTGAAACTCGATGTAACTGCAGATGTATCAAATCCTGCAGCAAAAATAGCAAACAATTGAGCCACCAACAAATTGTCATCGATTTCCAAACCGTCAAAACTGTCTGCAGATAGATCTTTTTGCTCCTTTAATTTAAGTACCAAATCCACGAAGTCATTCTTGGTCGTTGACTTATATTGACGTCCCTTAAATACTCCTGTCAAAAAATTATAAAAGAAGTCTTCTAGTTTCTTTGGAAATAACTGTAGCCCTAGGGCATAGAAAACGCCAGGCCACATATTACGTAATACATCTTTGAACGCGTGACGATATTCCGGGTTGAAGATCGCTTTTCCGATAGCTGTGAATGGATTGTTTTCTGTTTCCTCCATCGCTTTTGCATTTACACCAAAAGCGCAAGAGCATATACAATCCAGAGTAAATCTTGCCGTTAGAGAAGTCACTTCTATCACATCAGATGTTTTGGTTTCTTGGTCGAGTGTATTCTCATATATGTGAGAATGATTCTCAATCAAATAGAACATGTTCTTCATCTTTGCTGTTGAGAACAATGGAGTGAAGTTTTTGCGAAAAAGCTTCCATTTTTCACCGTAAGAAGCAAAAAGGTTCTGCGTTAACATTTCACGCTCAAAATATGATGCAGTTTCTCGGCCACTGAAGAAGTTAAAGTCTTTCGTCATAATTAACTTAATGATTTCAGGATCTTGAGCCACCAGATAAGGTTCAGTGCCATAGAGGACGCCAAAGTAAGGAGTATTCGGAAACTTTAGGCACATATCTTGAAGAACTTGGCCGAGATATTTTTGAAACGGAATGTAATCCCAATAGTTTCCTAAAACTGGCACTGCTTTTGCATAAGGAACATTCTTCTCTTTCCAGTACACAAATCTCTTCTTTACATATAGATAAAAGTAGGTAATAAAAATAATGAAAAGAGTAAGCACCGTATACAATAATAAATTTCCAAGCATGATTGATAACACTTGAAACGCAACTGAAATCGTTGCAAGCGTACACTACTTATATAAAGAATATACAGATAGTGACTATGATTTTATGTGTCTCAAGGGACATTTTTTCCAAACGTTTTGACTAAAAACCGTCTCAGTCAAGTCCCTTTAAGTTTTAGATTGAAACCACAAAATCTTGCTTGCGCTTGGCTGCTAAGGAATTTCCGCAGGCTCATAGCCAGAATAAATTCTTTACTTTAGAACCATTATTCGTAGAGAAGTGTAAGGTTGGTAAATTGAAAATCTAATCTTATCTACTTGAAATTAAAAAATAAATAAGTATTTGTCTTTTTAATGATGATAAACTGTAAAATTACGTCACCGCTTTTCATAATTGTTATTGTTCCTATATAAATCGTTAGTTTATTCCCGGTAATTCCGTGCAGTCAGTTTTGCAACCTAAAAATAACTTACAATTTACAGACATAAACAGACTTTTGCAAAATAATATCCGTTTGGTGCCGGTTATGATCACAGTAATAATTACGCTTTTAATTGTATGACTTGAACACAAATTTTATAAGACCAGAGTATTTGATATGAATTACAATTCAATACCTCTACGCGTTCATGAAAGAGTACTTAAGATAGTACTTAAGTTGAAAATTATTAAATAAAATTTTATTATACCATGTAACTAAAAAGTAATACTTTTCGCAATTTTTCCTTTATCTGTGCTTTAGGGAGTTGTTTCTTACTCAAGACTAACTTCTATTCTCTAACTTCAAGATTCTGAGTTAACGGGAAGTACCTCGTAGGTTTTAATTTTCTCGCAAGTGCCTAAAATTTACAGCATAGACGACTGTATCTCTTGATTGCGTTGGCTTAGAAGTTTGATTTTTTCACAATTCTAAGAGACAGTAGACTTACGTGTTTGGTACGAATTTCAAGTTGATACCTTCCTGATAATAATTTGATAAGTTCCTGAGAAAAAGGGTTTTGAGAGACAGACAGACGGACAACAAGGTGATAATATAAGGGCTCCGTTTTTTCCTTTTGAGGTACGCAACCCTAAAAAGGAAACAAAATAAAAGTAAAAAGGTAGTCTTGAAGACTGCCGACAGAAATGAAAACTCAAAACTATGAACAAACAGTTGTTTAAGCTCACCTGAAATGAACCTATTTGCTTTTTAAATGAAATGCGTGATAAAAAAGAAGTAAAATATCCCTAGGGCACCGATAACTACAGAAATGCTTATTGTGATGTTATAAAAATATAGGTTAATACTATACAGTATCATCATATTACTCGAGTGAAGCCAGGTTTTCATAAGAAAAATCTTTTGTCATACTTAGCTTGATGAGATCTGGGTCTTGAACGATCAAAAAAAGCGCAGAAAAAACATTTGGCATCTTCTGGCAAAGATCTTGAGTAACATGACCCAGGTATTTTTTTAAAAGAATACATTCTGAGAATTTTCCTAGAACTGGCACTGGTTTTAAATAAGATACGTTTATATTTTTTCAATACTGAAGTCTTTTCTTAAAGCAATGGTCGGTAAAAAAACGAAGCAGGAATGAGGACTGCCGATAGAATTGAAAACTCAAAACTGTAAACAAACAGTTGTTTAAGCTCACCTGAAATGAACCTCTTTGCTCTTTCAATAAAAAGCGCGATAAAAAGTAGTAAAAAAAACACAAAGCCTTCATGAGCACTGCTGACAGAAGTGAAAACTTAATTACATCCCAGTAAAAATGTATGGCTTGGCTGTTTCGTTACTTCAGAAAATAAATATTCCCATAATACATTACTTCAGAAACTAGATATTTGCAAACACAAAAGGCGTTTGTTTTGCCTTCATGATGGTCGTGAAATTATTAACGGATTATTAACCTAATTGATACTAAAACAGATAATTTATAATTGTAGCTTGCCAAAATTCACAGAAATAGCGCAAAGTTGCATAATTTCTGAAATACGAAGTTAAAGTATGTATACTTACTTATTCATTACT
This sequence comes from Spilosoma lubricipeda, assembly GCA_905220595.1. Classification (NCBI taxonomy): domain Eukaryota; kingdom Metazoa; phylum Arthropoda; class Insecta; order Lepidoptera; family Erebidae; genus Spilosoma; species Spilosoma lubricipeda. The sequence continues at coordinate 15,070,650 of HG992293.1, read as the reverse complement.
GTTATTATTTCTAATTCATTTTATTGTAATATTAATTGTATTTAACATTTTGCTTTTTTATGTTGTATAATTAGTTGTAAGCTTACAATATTGCCTTGGCAATTTATACTGTAATAGTATTGTTAAAGTTTCTAAATAAATAAAAAATAAATGATTGTAGTGAAACGGCGATGTCATACATTTTAACTAAGATTTAGAGTTTGTTAAGTTAGGGTTGGTAGTGTTAGGGCGTGTAGATTCAAAAGCTTGGCTCTACATGAGATCTGATATCTTTTTCACAAAGTAAGCCATATGCAGTCGTCTTGGCAACATTTTACATTAAAATGTTTTTGGTGGGATCTCTATTTCCAAATAATTTACACATTTGAAATATATATATAAATTAGATAATAAAAAATAACGTAACGAAAAATCTCCATAACTTCTACTATTATTCTTGATATTTTTTTTGCATTTGCATGCATTGATTTGGAATGACCTTTTTGAATAAATTTAACTTAATAACTTACTTTGCAAAAGGAAGAGTGTTTTGTAATTATAAATAAATGCATATGTGATTCCACTTATATTGTTTGTGTAATTATAACAGTTATTAAAAGTTTAATCTTTTCTTTTCGTATCTTGTTGGCTGATCACATTTTTAAACAATCTAATAACGCTGAAAGCGACTCAGCTATCTTATCTCGTGCCGGAGCAACAATTGGATTTAAGGAAAAATATTTAGTAGTTTATAGTCAACTAGCTGACCCACGCAACCTCGTTTGCGCCTTATATTGCCCGTAGCCTGAAAATTTCCCCCGTTTTTTAAACATTCTTCATTGTTGCTCTGCTCCTATTAGTAGTAGCGTGATGATATATACCCTATAGCCTTCCTCGATAAATGGACTATCCAACACCGAAATAATTTTTCAAATCGGAGAAGCTGTTCCTGAGATTAGCGTGTTCAAACAAACAAACAAACTCTTCAACTTTATGTATTAGTATAGATAGATAAGTTCTAAAACAACTGAGCTCATTTCAATGGTTCTTTTTTCACCCAAAGTTTACTCGGTCACAAGATAGACGATCTATATTTTAGTATAGTACGAGGTACAAAACGAATACATACATGTACACGAACCCGATATACTCGAACTTCAGCAATCGCATCTTCGCTTATGACATTTGCAGTATCCCTTGTACTAACTTCTTCCCAATATCTGTTTTACTTACCTTGGTATACTTTTTCTCTTTGAAATAGGTTAAAGAGAATTTTTTTTTTACATAAGTTAACAAGTAAAATTTTAACAAAAATAAAACCGACTTCAAGGTTTGACTCGATTTCTCTTGGATGCCATCATCAGATCTTAGTGTCCTTATCATGGTACCACGGTTGGGATATCTCCTTTCCATTAAAAAATAATCATCAAAATCGGTTCATAAACGACGAAGTTATCCGCGAACACACATAAAAAATAAAAATAAAAAAATATAAATACGGTCGAATTGAGAAACCTCCTTTTTTTCGGTTAAAAATATTGAAAATCGCAACTGGTTAGCCATAAAAGGATTTAGTAACTTCTTTTACACTGTTATACTTTACCTTGTCCCAAGCTGCTGGCTGGACAAGTTTGTTTCAAGTTTTTTTTCTCTTTGTAGTGAGATTGTTATGTGTAGCTTGCTTCCTTAGTTAGTTGTTACAGTTATCGTCACTTGAATAACGGTAGTGACACTACGTTTCTTAATCCATCAACACACAGACATATATTTAAATAAGACAGTCTCTCATAAAACTGTAGGTGTAGTCATAATCAAGTAGATAGCAATTGCGTTGTTGTAACCGTCTTTATCACGCTTATGAACTCCGATTCTCTTCTTATCTCTTTGGTTACATAATGTTACTAAGTGATACCTTATATTGTACTAGCTTTTGCACGCGGCTTTGCTCACGCATACTCTCATCCCCTGATTTACCCCCAGAGGGGTGAAATTTCCAAAATTCGTTTCTTAGTGCTCACTTACGTTATACATATAAAGAACCTACATGCAAAATTTCAGGATTCTAGGTTCAGCGATTTGGGATGTGCGTTGATCTCTGGGTATGTCAGTCACCTTCCTCTCTCCGCTATATATATATATATATATATATATAAATATATATATATATATATATATATATAAATATAAAAGAGGAAGGTGACTGACATACTGACATACATTATATATAATTACTTTCTCTTCTATAAATGTAAAAAAAAATTTGTAAAAAAACTATGGAAGGAAATTTTGTCGAAAGCTCGGTAGAGACAGATTGAAGTGTTAACAATGTAGAGGAATGTTAAGATGGTAATTCAATTGCACAAATGGCACAGTTGTTTAAGCAGTCAGTTCGAGTTCCCATGCGACAATACACTGTGTCGTTCACAAATTAGAATTCTGGGTCTGAATGGGACAGAACATCCTTCTGTGAATCCGTTTCATGTACATTCGTGAAGTTTCCTGCTACAATCGACATTTTCCTAAAAATCTGAATTAAAACTTCGTTACGTGTAATACAAGAATATAAAGATTCCTTTAATTAGTTAAAGTTTAATACAGACCTTAATACTAAAGCTAACCTAAAACTAAAACATGATCATTCTAAAATTTGCAAGAGTGATTAACAAGAGTGAAATCAAAATAATTACAAACAATTTTTGGCCATCGACCGTTCGATCATTATACGAAAGGAGTTTTTTATGGAAATCTGTATGTTGCGATGGTTTGAGACCGACTTTATGACATGAAAAAAGATTATCAAATGCTTCATATATACCATAGTAAACAATTATATAATTACAATGTAAATATTTACGTACATAAACTCGGTCCATTTGATGGACTAAGTATTTACATGGTATATCTTTGGAGGGCTGATAAAAAGATTTATATTAACTAATATATAATATTAGTTGAACAAAAAAAAAACAAAAATACGATACGTAGAGATATCAAGAAGGAATTTTAGTGTTAACAGAGCGAAACACTCGATCTTTCCATCCTTCTCTTTCAATAAATTTTATTCGTATTCCTCCAACAGGATGTGTGACAAATGATTTAGGTTCCAATTTCACTGCCTTCTTCATACCTGGAGCCAGCTCCAGACGATACTTCTTCAATACGGTTATCAGGCCAGAAAGTACTTGCATCTTCGCAAATCTCATACCTGGAGATAAGGGGAAAAAGTTCTTTATCTTGTAGCCTTTGAGATTCATAATACATGTTTCGTGGTGATATATGTATATGATGATTGTGACCATGGTGAAGGAGTTAAATGAAACGTCCAACGTGATGACTCGAACAACGAATTGTTCATACCGAAACATGGTCCTTCGAGCCGTATACGACGTCTCGAGAACGGCTCCAACTCCAACCAAATAAAATACCATTTCCATTTCCATACCAATCAGGTACTGCTAATAATTATTTACTCTTTTTTTCAGACATAAATAGACTTTCGACAAAAAGCACCCCTTTGGGTTCAATTATGATCGTTGTGATTGTATCTTATCATAATATTTTTAATATACGTCATAACCCAAGAGAAATTTCCCGCCAGATTAACGTTTATCTTTCGTAGAATTACTTTTGGTTCTTAAAACAATAAATTACTCAGAAATGTACATGATCTATATTTGACAACAAACATTAATATTCGTTCTTTCCAGAATACTATTTTTAACCGCAAACAACTTTGCTAAGAACCTCAAAAAGAGTGTCATATGCTGTGACAGTGGAATTAATGAATGACAACTGAAAGTTGAAGGCGTAAGTGGAATTTAAAAAAACATTAGATACCTACTTACCTAAACATATTCTTGGCCCTTCACCGAAAGGCATGTAAGTGTAAGGTTTGATATCACGTTTTGCTTCACCAAGGAATCTCTCCGGACGATACTGTTCAGGCTCGGGGAAGTACTCAGGGTTGTGTTGTATATGATATAATGGTATGTGAACCCGTAACCCTTTGTCCAGCTTCACTCCATCAGGTAGAGCATAATCTTCAATAACTTCACGAGAAAGTACTCCAAGGACTGGGTACAGACGAAGAGCTTCATCCATACATGCTTCAAGATACGGTATCTCCGATAAACATTCATATTTCAGCACGTTGTCATGGCGACGCAGATATGCATCTACCTCCTTGAAAGCTTTCTCTTGTACATCTGGATTCTTCGCTAGTTCAAACAAGGTGAAACTCGACGTAACTGCAGATGTATCAAATCCTGCACCGAAAATAATAAACAATTGAGCCACCAACAAATTGTCATCGATTTCCAAACCGTCAAAATTATCTGGAGATAGATCTTTTTGTTCCTTTAATTTAAGTAACAAATCCACGAAATCATTCCTAGTCGTTGGCTTATATTGCCGTCCCTTAAATACTCCTGTCAAAAAATTATAAAAGAAGGTTTCTAGTTTTTTTGGAAATATCTGTAGCCCTAGGGCATAAAAAATGCCCGGCCACATGTTACGTAATACATCTTTAAACGCGTGACGATATTCCGGTTCAAAAATTGCTTTTCCAATAGCCGTGAATGGGTTGTTTTCTGTTTCCTCCATCGCTTTTGCATTTACACCAAAAGCGCAAGAGCATATACAATCCAGAGTAAATCTTGCCGTAAGAGAAGTCACTTCTATCACATCAGATGTTTTGGTTTCTTGGTCGAGTGTATTCTCATATATGTGAGAATGATTCTCAATCAAATAGAACATGTTCTTCATCTTTGCTGTTGAGAACAATGGAGTGAAGTTTTTGCGAAAAAGCTTCCATTTTTCACCGTAAGAAGCAAAAAGGTTCTGCGTTAACATTTCTCTCTCAAAATATGATGCAGTTTCTCGGCCACTGAAGAAGTTAAAATCTTTCGTCATAATTAACTTAATGATTTCAGGATCTTGAGCCACCAGATAAGGTTCAGTGCCATAGAGGACGCCAAAGTAAGGAGTATTCGGAAACTTTAGGCACATATCTTGAAGAACTTGGCCGAGATATTTTTGAAACGGAATGTAATCCCAATAGTTTCCTAAAACTGGCACTGCTTTTGCATAAGGAACATTCTTCTCTTTCCAGTACACAAATCTCTTCTTTACATATAGATAAAAGTAGGTAATAAAAATAATGAAAAGAGTAAGCGCCGTATACAATATTAAATTTCCAAGCATGATTGATAGCACTTGAAATGCAACTGATATCGTTACAAGCGTACACTACTTATATAAAGAATATACAGATAGTGACTATGTTTTTATGCATCTCAAGAGACATATTTTTTTCGAAACGTTTTGACGAAAAAACGTTTCAGTCAAGTCCCTTTTAAACCTTAGATTGATATCAAAATATCAGTATCTTTGACCGCTTGGCTGCTAAGAAATTTTTGCAGGCTCATAGCCAGAATTAATTCTTTATTTTAGAACGATTATTCGTAGAGACATGTAATGTTGGTGTGTTGGTAAATTGACAATCTTATCTTATCTACTTGAAATTAAAAATAAATATTTGTCTTTTTAATGCTGATAAACTGTGAAATTACAACATCGCTTTACATTATTAATTTTCCTGTATAAATCGTTATTTTATTCCCGGTAATTAAATTTACAGATATGAACAGAGTTTTGAAAAATATTACAGGCTGTATTGTTAATGAACAAACAAAAAAAATGATAGAATTGAATTGCACGGTTTAGAAAATTGATTTTTATTTCAACTGTGGTCTACTAGTGAAGCCCTTTTATTTGATACCCATATTAAGTTACAATTAACAAAATTTGTAAACCGCTATTTTAGAGGCTGCCATCTTGGATTTACAATAAAATAAAATTTATTTAATTGTATTGTCACCAGAATTAAAAGCATGTACCAAATTTCATATCAATCTGTAAACAGAAAGGGGTCAAATTTTAATTACTAGATTTGACCCATACAAATAAATAAACAAACAGGCAAACTAAATAAAACAGTTTAATAACAAAATCCTCAGCCGCGTCTGTCTGTTTGCGATAAACTCAAAAGCTACTGCACGGATTATGATGCAGTTTTTACCAATAGAGTGATTCTTGGGGTAGATATTTCGTATATAATTTATTAAATTTTGATTGTATTGACTAAAATTTAACGATCAAAAAAGTCGGAAAAATAATTATAATAAAAACTATGTAAATATGTAAGCATTAACATTTATTTCTACATTAAGTAAGATTAAGATTTAAAGTTATCTAAATAAAAAATCCCTACACAGATTTTAGGAAGGAACTTTAGACTTAGAAGACCGAAACACTCGATCTCTCCATCCTTCCCTTTCAATAAACTTGATTTGAATTCCTCCAATAGGGTGTGTCACAAATGATTTAGGTTCCAATTTCACTTCTCTTTTCATACCCGGCGCCAGCTCTAAACGGTACTTCTTTAATACGGTGATCAAGCCAGCAAGCACTTGCATCTTTGCAAATCTCAAACCTGGGGATAAGAGAATAGAGCTCACTAAATTGTAATCTTAGATAACGTTTACTACTTTTCGTTAATTAAAGTCACCCTAATCTTGACTTACTATACATCATCTTTGAAAAGAATAGTTGTAGTAGTAGCAATGGCACTACTTAGGCAAGTAGTGCCATTGCTACTACTACAACTATTCAACTATTCAGGAGGCCCTGCAGAAATTATTTTAGGGTGACAAACAAAAGAAAGTATCTACATCAGGTAAAAAAATTTGCACGGAAAATGTGAATTAAATCAAATATGTAGCACAAATAACGCTACTAAAGCACAGCAAACGCAAATTTATATTATATGCTATAATAGTAGAATAAATTAATAATGACATATTCAAATATAAGTGAACTACAAAAAAAGAGAACGAACAATTTAAAACACTTACCTAAACAGATTCTTGGCCCTTCACCGAAAGGCATGTAAGTGTAAGGTTTAATATCTCGTTTTGCTTCACCAAGGAATCTCTCCGGACGATACTGTTCAGGCTCGGGGAAGTATTCAGGGTTGCGCTGTATATGATACAAAGGTATGTGAATCCGTAAGCCTGTTTCTAGTTTCACGCCGTCAGGTAAAACATAATCTTCAGTGACTTCACGAGTAAGCGTTCCAAGGACAGGGTACAGACGAAGGGCTTCATCCATGCATGCTTCAAGATATGGCATCTCTGTTAAACACTCATATTCCAACACGTTGTCATGACGACGCAAATATTCATCTACCTCCTCGAAAACTTTCTCTTGTACCTGTGGGCTCTTTGCTAGTTCATATAAAGTAAAACTCGATGTTACCGCTGAAGTATCAAATCCCGCAACGAAGAAAAGAAACAATTGAGCCACCAACACATTATCATCGAATTCTATTACGTCAGAAGTATCTGTAGAAAGGTCTTGCTTTTCCTTCAACTTTAATAGTAAGTCCACAAAATCATTCTTGGTCGTAGGTTTATATTGTCGTCCTCTAAAAACTCCTGTCAAGAGATTATAAAAGAATTCTTCATGTTTCTTTGGAAATATTTTGAATCCCAGGGCGTAGAAAATGTCTGGCCAATTATTGCGTAATACATCTTTGCACGCGTGAGTATATTCCGTTTTAAAAATGGACTCTCCAATAGCTCTGAATGGATTATTTTCTCTTTCCTCCATCGTTTTTGTATTTACACCAAAAGCGCAAGAGCATATACAGTCCAATGTAAATCTTGCCGTTAGATATGTCACATCTATCGCTTCAGATGGCTTGGTTTCTTGATCGAGTATTTTCTCATATATGTGGGAACGATTCTCAATTAAATAAAACATATTCTTCATCTTGGCTGTTGAGAATAATGGGGTTAAGTTTTTGCGGAATAGCTTCCACGTATCACCATAACCACCAAAAAGGTTCTTGGTTAACATTTCTCGATCAGAATATGTGGCGAGTTCTCGACTACTAAAGAAGTTAAAATCTTTTGTCATTATTAACTTAATGATTTCAGGATCTTGAGCAACCAGGATGGGTTCTGTCCCGTAGAAGACGCCAAAGTAGGGAGCATTCGGAAACTTTTGACAGAGTTCTTGAAGAATATTGCCGACATATTTTTGGAATAGAATATATCCCCAATAATTTCCTATAATTGGCAACGCCTTTGCATACGGAACATTTTTATTTTTCCAGTAGACGCGTCTTTTCTTAACATATAGATAAATGTAGGAGACCGTAATAACTAGAAGAGTGAGCGCCGTATATACTAACAAACTTCCGAGCATGATTGAAACTCGAAAAGCAACTGAAGTTATTCTATGAGAACATTACTTATATAAAGAAAAAACTAACAGTGACTATGTCTTTATATATATCTAAGGACATTTTATTTAGCAGATTTTTTTTTGAATCAATCTTCACTTTGAAAGTAAATGGCAAGTAATTCTTTCTTTCTGTTGTTACTTATGTATGTTTCCTTTATTTAATGCTTTTTGTACACCAATATTGTAACCTAAACATTGTAATATTTTATTTCGGGGTAAACTATCACAAATTCACTAATCTGCTGATTATAATATTGATGTGGTTAACTATATTTTTTTTAATGTTAAATAGATTTGTGTACGCTTAAAAACCCAAAAGTCCTTGACTTTTTCCAGATTAATTTTGTTTGTAATTTTTCACCAGATTATCAATATTTTGTTTATTATTGGATTAAGAAAACAGTCGGGGTGAGTCCCCTTTTGAAACTTAGTTTCAGACAACAGAAGGTAAAGACAACACGCATCGTATATCTACATCTAGTATGTTATACCTGCGATAGCTATACAGTATGTTACACCCCCCCTCCCCCAAGCCCTCTAAATTTATCTTTAATATATCTATAATTTAATATATATTAAAGGGCTTGGGGGAGAGGGGGGCTAAGAGAGAAAGAAAGAGAGGGTAAAGACTTTTTCCCTATATTACATACTCTATTTATAAGTAGACCTAGACATATTCAATGTGTGTTGTACTTAATAAATCTACACTTAAATTTAAAAAAAAAATCGTGTTGTTCTTTTCCCTACTGAGTGTGAAACTACTACATCGCTTGAAACATTTTTTTTGGCCAATGGAATTTTTTTTTTTTTTTTTTTTTTTTTTTTTTATGTTTGACCCTGCCAAAATGACTCTAGTCTGCCTGATGGAAAGCATGAGTAGAATCCAAGAGTGGTGGTCACCATACTGCGAATGCAGACAATGCAACAATGCAGCATGGTGACCCACACCATGGCGGGCTAGTGATGCTTCTGCATCATTGGGCCTCCGGTCTCGCACTCACCAACGAAACACGACAGCATGATCGCTGTCATTTTACGTTGATTTTCTGTGCGAGGGTAGTACCGCCCCGGTCGAGCCGGCCCGTTCGTGCTGTAATCAGCGTGGCCCTACTACCTTGGCCTTGACAATGGCAAAAACCCTGAGTAATAATACCTTCCAAATATCTTTCACTTCATATTACTATTGAGAAGAACGATTACATTTTCGGGATGGATTATTGCTAGCAAAAAAAGCCTAAACCATTTTGTTGTTAAAGGAAAGAAGATGTGAAAGAAGATGCGAATAATCAACTATTGTGTAGGTAGATAACTCATTGCACCGACCTCAAATTTGTTTAATATGAATTATTTGAGAGTAGAAAGATAATAATAATATTGATAAGAAGACAAGACACTCCAGTAATGTATTTTTGTCCTTAGTCTTAAGAGTTACAAGTTACAGTAGAGGCAAAAAGTTAAAGCAAAACATACAATTTTAATAAAAATAAAACCGGCTTCAAGGTTTGACTCGATTTCTCTTGAATGCCATCATCAGATCTTAGTGTCCTTATCATGGTACCACCGTTGAGATATCTCCTTTTCATTAAAAAAAGAATCATCAAAATCGGTTTATAAACGACGAAGTTATCCGCGAACATACACAAACAAAAATATATATATACGGCCGAATTGAGAAATGTCCTTCTTTTTTTGAAGTCGGTTAAAAATAAACCTAATGCAAATAACTAAATAACTACAGGACAGTCTAATATGAAACTGTGAATGTGGTCACAAGATATAAATAGTAATCATATTGTTTTATTTGGCTTTATCACATGTGATATAAGATGATAAGGCATCAAATTAAAAAGGATACAATAAATAAACATCTGTAAATGAAATACTTAAATATACCATTTGTTTAGAACATAATTACATTATAACTGTTACGTTTTGATTTAATGGTAAATGTTGACTTAAACAGATTGTTCTTTCTTCGAGTATCCAATTTAAACAGGATTTTTAAATAATTCTTAGAAAGTTTAGAAACTTCTTAGAATACAATTAGTTGTTTTTTGAGAAGTTTCCGAGCCCTGAGATGAATCTCGTCTTTATTCGTTGTTAGTAGTCTGTTAGCCTTGCTTTCGCATAGACGTCAAAAAGAGGAGGTAGTTACTTCGATTTTATGTTTTTTATCACGCTTTTTTCCTTCAGTTTTTTTTACTTTCAAGCCGGTTTAGAGATTTCATTTTTATTTAAATATAAATATGTCATTCGGTCATGCCGTTCTCGAAGTTGTTCAAAAATATGTATATCTCGGGCAAACTTTGCAGTTAGGTAGAAACAACTTCGAGGAACAGGAGAATTCAGCAGAGTTGGGCAGCGTTTGGGAAACTTCGTCGGGTCTTTTTATCGTCGATCTCACAGTGCCTTACGATGAAAGCCTCCAATGCGTGCGTCCTACCCGTCATGACATGTGGAGCCGAAACGAGGACACTTACGGCATGCCTGGTCCACATTTTTAAAGTCGCTCAGCGTGCTATGGAGAGGGCTATGTTCGGTGTTTCTCTGAGGGATCGCATCAGGAAAGAGGTGATCCGGCAGGGAACCAAAGTCATCGATATAGGTAATAACAAATCATTGTGTGGTAGGCATGACCATTGAGCCACCAATAGAGCAAAATGCGGAGCAAATTTAAGTTAACGAGTAAATGTTTACATTTTTAGAAGACACAAATTTTAATATTCTTTTAAATTGAAATATGTATCTTTGACTTATCTTATGAATAACTATTTTAATATATCAACTGATACTGTCTCTCCGTTACGTTGTGATTCATTATAAAGTTGCCAGGAAGAAATTGCTTTTGGCAATAAGGTCGCACTTTGTACATTATATTTTTGTCATCTTATATGTACTGTTTTGAAAATTTGTAACACGGTGTACAAATATAGAGTTTTCTATCTATCAATCTATATCAATAATGTTTATTAATAAGTACTAAATAAAGAACTGGCCAAAATAATGCGGTGGGATGGACTTGAGAAACACGCCTAGGAACGGATGGATGCGGACAGCCCAAGACCGGAATAATTGGCACTCTAAATGAGAGGCGTTTGTTCAGTGGACGACTATAAACTAAAGTAATAAAAAAAGACCTAATAACTTTGATTCAGTAATCAAGAACAGGAATTGTATATGAAACTGAACTGTTGCCTAAACCTTCGGAGCCTTCACCTTATTGGTTTTATCCCCTGTTCAGTATTATTATACTTCAAACTTTTCCTTCCTCTCAATTACGGCGTATCCCGATCAGGTCTAAATATGGTAAGACCCCATATGGGGAGGTCCTCTAAAGTATGCTTAACGAAGACTTACTCGGTTGCGTTGTGTCAGCAGTATGCCGTTTAGGTATTTCCCGAAATAACCATGAACAATATTATGAGAACAGGTCGCAAGTACATGAGTGCCTGCCGTTATTATACTAGATCCATTTGCAGAAAGTCAATATAATATAAGCGCACTATATACAATGGTCCGATGTGGGGTCGCAGAGAAACGAACTTGACGGTGACAATTAACTAAGATAAGAATCCGCAAACGTGAAATTTTTGGATTGCCGTTGTACTTTTAACAGAAATGTAATATCGTATATTTAATAAACATAGTAGTCACAATATAATTTAAAATCGCAACCTGTTTAATTAACTATTGCCACATGGTGGTACTAAGTGACTTCGGTTGCTTCTGCAGCTACCATACATCATACTTTATTCACTTTGTAAGGCGCACGTGAATCGTCGTTTTTTATAAGTTAGGGGGAGAAGGGGGCAAACGAGCAGACGTATCGCCTTAAGGTAAGCGATTACCACCGCTCATGGACACCCGCAACACCAGAGGCGTTACAAGTGCATTGCCAGCCTTTTAAGAAGGAGTACGCTCTTTTATTGAAGGTACAACGGATACCTTCTTGTCATAAATAGAAAAATTGCTAAAATAATTAAAGCAGGGGTACTATTTCATAAAAAATATTAATTAATCGTAATATTATTGTAAATGTGAATGTAAGTTTGTTTGTTACGCTTTCACGCAAAAACTACTTAACCGATCATCATGAAACTTTGTACACATATTCTTGGAGGTATTAGAAGTAACATAGGATAGTTTTTATTAAATGCTAGGGAAGCCGCGGGTGACATCTAGTTTAATAATCACACTTTTGTAAGTGTGTATGTTTGTTACTTCTTCACGCAAAAACTACTTAACGGATTTAGATAAAACTTTACAGTAATATAGCTTATACATCGGAATAACACATAGGCTACTATTTGCTGCGATAACCACCATACACGCGGGTGGAGCCTCGGGCGACAACTAGTTTAATAATAAATACTAAACGCAACTCAACAAATTTATAATTAGTTGATGGTTAAAAGGTGCTTTTCGATCCAAGGTTTATATAATACAACTAGCTGAACCCCGCGGTATTACCCGCGGTTATTGTTGTACCGCGAGTAACGCCACGGGACAAAGTTAGTCTAAAAAAAAGTAGCCTAAGTTACTCCCCGGATCATCAGCCACCTGCCAGTGAAAGTCCCGTCAAAATCCGTCCAGCCGTTCCAGAGATTACCCGGAACAAACAGACAGACAGACAGACAGACAGACAGACAGACAGACAGACAGACAAAATTTTTTTAACTAAATTTTTGGTATATGTATCGTGTATATATACATATGCATTGATTAAAAAGCTGTTATTTTAATATTACAAACAGACACTCCAATTTTATTTATTTGTATAGATATATATAATATAATATATATAATACAATAAATAATTAATATTTCGGACATTAAATACACCACGCCATCTAGTCCCAAACTAAGCAGAGCTTGTATTATGAGTGGGTGCTAGACAACTGATATAACATACATATATATACTTTTTTTTTGTAAATACATACATATTTCAGATCATACAAATATTTGGTGCGACCCGGGAATCAAACCCAACACCTCAAGAACAGTAGTTGCATACGCTACCACTGCACCACCGAGGCAGTCTATAGTTAAGGTTTTTTTTATGGAAAAGGCGGGCAAACGAGCAAACGTATCGCGTGATGGTAAGCGATTACCGCCGCCCATGGACACCTGCAAACACCAGAGGCGTCACAAGTGCGTTGCCGGCCTTTGGGGGCTGGGGAGGTGAGATGGGGGGAGAGGGTTTGGGTTATGGGCCTCCGGTATCCTCACTGACTCAGTGAAACACAGCGCAAGCGCTATTTCACACCTGTTTTCTGTGAGGCCGTGGTATCACTCCGGTCAAGCCAAAGCGTGGCTCTCCCACGGCAGGTATTTGTTATAAATTTAAGGATAGATTTAAGGTGTTTTTTAGTAGAAACATCACATACTTACAACTCCTGTGTACCCAAAGAGTTGGAAATCTGGAGAGATTTTCAACTCTGTTAACAAAAAAGACACAAATGCCTATTTCCTGCAGTTTCGTATATTTGGAATTATTAGGAATAAACAGGGCTAGTCGCAAACGTTCTATGTGAAGCTATAGAGAATAAACAATACAATTCATTCTCTTTAACGGACTTTAAAAGAGGTTCTCAATTCGATTGTAATTTATTTTATGTTTGCTGACTTAAGACCTTCGACTGGGTGAACCGACTTTGATGAAAGTTGGTGCTTTCCGTGTGATCCCATTTGAATTTGGTAAAGTTCTCGAAGTTAATTTTTTTTTGGGAAAAAATATATTATGTTGATTTTAACCTAGTGACTAAGGTTACTGTAGAGCCAATTCACACTATTATTCTCGGAAGATTTGATTGTGTCCACGGCACGCCACTTGTTCCTCTAAAGCCTTTAAGTTAAATTATACAAAAACATTCAAGAAGGAAATAATAACAAAACTTTGTAAAGACAATATTATATTTATTAACCATAAATTACTTATTAATATTTTGTAATACAACACCAGTGTCTAACACTAAAGTGATTTCAATAAAATACAATACGGTTACAATTTGGTACAACTTAAAAAAACTATCTCCTATACTAAGTCATTATTTACATTCTATATTTAAAAGATTATAATTGTTGTTCATGTTAGACACAACATTAAAATTTAAAAAAAATACCCCTACACAGCATTAGGTCGAAGTTATCAAGTAATCGTCATTTAACGATTATACTGGCAGCTACTTAATCGATTTATCACACTAAATTACATGTACATCTAATAAAAAATAAAATGCTAAACATGCCCTATATCATTTTGAAAAAGAGCTGATACTCTTACACTGCTAGACCTATACTAACTAAACAGCTTAGAACAACCGCCAGGAAACTGGCTTTCATATGAAAAAAACTGCATTGAAATCGGTCCACACATTTGAAAGCTACGATGCCACAGGCAGACACACACACAAACCGACAGACAGACATTGACGTCGAACCTATAACAGCCCTCTTTTTGCGTCGGGGGTTAAAAAATACTGAGAACATACATTTCATTTATGTATGGCCCTGCCAAAATGACTCTACCTTGCCTGATGGAAAGCATAAGCAGAATCCAAAAGTGGTGGTCACTCAATACTCATTGCAAATGCAGAAAATAGAACAATGCATTGTGGGGATCACCATGCGGTGACCAACACTATGGCGGCCTAGTAATGCTTTCTTGATGTTATCATCAAGATGTGACTTTAGACTTAGAAGATTTGAAAATCCGATTTTCCCATCCTTCCCTTTTTATAAACTTAAGGTTGATTCCGCTAATCGGATATGTGATTAGTGATTTTGGTTCGAATTCCACTTTTCTTGCCATACCCTGCGCCAACTCAACTCGGTACTTCTTCAACAAGGTGATCATGCCAGCAATAACTTGCATCTTCGCAAATCTTAAACCTGGGGATAAGAAAATGAGATAATGTATGATAACGTAGCAATCTTCTATGTTTATGACTAGTTTCCAATTCAAATTAGTTTTATCTAGTCAAACTCACTCATCTAAATACACATGATATTTAATAAAATTTTTTCTTTAAACTGTTAATATGACACTAAACGTAACTAAAATATTACTTGTAATGGTAAAACAAACTAGTTAAAATATAGGTTTTAAAGAGAAAGTAGCATTTTTAAAACGAGAATTAAAATTAAACACACTCACCAATACAGATTCTTGGCCCTTCACCAAAGGGCATGTAAGTATAAGGTTTGATATCGCGTTTCGCTTCACCAAGGAATCTCTCTGGACGATACTGTTCAGGCTCGGGGAAATTATCTGGACTGTTGTGCAAATGATACAGTGGTATATGTATTCGTAATCCTTTTTCTAGTTTCAGGCCATCAGGAAGAATATACTCTTCGGTGACTTCACGAGTAAGTGTTGCAAGTACGGGGTACAGACGAAGAGCCTCATCCATACACGCTTCAAGGTACGGCATCTCCGTTAGGCAATCATATTCCAGCACGTTGTCATGACGACGCAGATATTTATCTACCTCCTCTAAAACTTTGTCTTGTATCTGTGGGTTCTTTGCTAATTCATACAAGGTGAAGCTTGACGTATTTGCAGATGTATCAAATCCCGCAGCGAAGAAAACAAAGCATTGCGCTACCAACATATCGTCGTTGATTTCTAAACCGTCAAAACTCTCTGGAGATAATTTCTTTTGTTCTTTCAATTTTAGAAGCAAATCGACGAAATCATTTTTAGTTGTTGGCTTATATTTTCGCCCTTTAAAAACTTCCGTCAAAAGATTATAAAAGAATGCTTCAAGATTCTTTGGAAACACTCGAAGTCCCAAATTGTAGAATATGGCAGGCCAAATAGTTCTTACTATCATTTTGTTTGCTCGGAGACGTTTTGTTTCGAAAATCGTTTCTCCAGCAACTTTAAATGAATTCATTTCTTTTTTCTCCAACGCTTGTGGATCGACACCAAAAGCACAATCACATATACAATCCAGCGTATATCTTGACATAAGAGACTTCACTTCGATCACATCACATACCTTCGTTTCTTGATCAAGCATATGCTCAAATACTAGAGAATGACTCTCGATCAAATGGAACATGTTCTTCATCTTGGCAGTGGAGAATAATGGAGAGAGATTTTTGCGAAAAAGCTTCCATTTGTCACCGTGAGATGCAAAAAGATTTTGGGTTAGCATTTCTCTCTCGGTATATTTTAGCGTTTCTCGACCACTAAAAGAGTTGAAATCTTTCGTCATAATTAATTTAATGATTTCAGGATCCTGAACAATCAACGTGGGTTCCGTGCCGTAGAAAGCGCCAAAGAAGGGTGCGTTTGGAAACTTTTGACAGAGTTCTTGAACAACATGGCCTAGATATTTCTTGAATAGAATATACTCCGAAAAGTTTCCTAATAGAGGCACTGGTTTAATATAAGGAACGTTTCTCTTTTTCCAGTACTGGAATCTCTTCTTGGCGTATATGTAAGCCAAGTAAGTGGAAAAAATTAAAAGGCTAAGAGCCGTATAAAGTAACAACTTTCCGAGCATGATTATTAATATACTTCTTGAAAGACGACTGTGATCGTTTCTAACGTGCACAATTTATATACAATCAAATGAATAGTGACCATGTTTTATGTGTTTTTAGAACCATTATTTATTTCACAGCAACTCTTATGAACTACCGTTATTATTATTTCAATCTAAAGAAACTTTCCTTATTTACGGCTAAGAAAACAATCTCAATTAAGTCAACTTTTAAACATAATTTAGCTAGACAATTCTTGTCTAGTCTTGTGACAGACTTTTTCTGCTGCTACCAAACATGTATGCCATTGCTAAAATAAAGACGTGTGTGTTGTATTTGAGTGTTTCGTGATATAGTCAGTCTGAAACGTTGATTTTCTGTGCGAGGGTAGTACCGCCCCGGTCGAGCCGGCCCGACCGTGCTGAAGTCAACGTGGCTCTACTACCTTGCAGCTTTAGATTAGCATTAGATGTAAACTTTCTGAATACAAAGTATTTTTTTCTTCCTAGTCGGAAACTCTTGTCCAAGTAGTCGTGGCTGTTGAAGGGCAAGGCTCTCCGATGTTAATTCTTTAAAGTTTTTTATTAACATAAATTATTGTTATTATTTATTACATCTACATAGAATAGAATAGAATTGAATAAACTTCATTGTACAACAGATCAAACAGTTTACACAAAATAAATATATCAATAGAATGACCATGTACAAATGGCGGTCTTATTGTTAAAAAGAAATTTCTTCCGGGCAACCTTGGGATGGAAAGAAAAAAAAATACGTTCTAGTGCGAAAAGAAAAAAAAAGTATATAAAGGAATATAAGTGAATTCTCTAGAAGTAAATGACAAAATAAATATTATTATACATACAATAATAGATACTAATACAAATAAATAAAATAAATACATACACGTGCTCATAAATAAAATATCTACATTTCAATCAGAAAATAAAACAATATTGCAGATAAAATACGTTTTAGGCATTTAACAAACTATGATGACATGTAATGATCTTTGACCATTTTTTTAAATATTGACAAAGATTTGGCACGCCTTATAGCCATTGGCAAAGCATTCCACAGTCGGACAGCCTGCACAGTAAACGACTTATCGTAGAACCTTGTACAGTGAGTTGGTACTGTCAATTCCAGAGATTCAGATGACCTCAGAGATTTCGCATGTGTGTCATAGAGGAAAACAAAGCGTTCCTTTAAGTAAGGTGGAGTAAATGGATGGAATAGAATACCATAAAGTATGGAAACTATATGAGCATTTCATCGAAGGCGAATTTCATACAGTATAATACTGAAATTGAGGAGAACACAGTAGTGTAATTTTACAGTGTGTAGTTTTACAGAATGTATTTTTCAGTAATACAAGACATTCTGACATAAAATTGAAAATATGGTCACAACTTGTAATTTCGTAATGTAATTGTTTTGTTGCTTTTGGACTTATCACTAATATTACGTGATAGTGACGATATTAAAGAAGGAAAAGAGAAATAAAGCTATGCTTAGGCAAATTGTTTATTTTTGATCGAAAATGAACTTAATAAATTTATTCATTAAAATTCAGCACAGAAAATTTCAATAGATGTCATCTCAATAAATTAAATTTAATAGATAAAAAAACTTATATAACTTATAAATTATAGGTAATAAAACTAAAAGAACAGGTTTTAATAGCAATCGAACTAAAAAGTAGAAAATAATTTTAATGTAAAAACCGTGGGCTTTTTACATTAAAATTATTTTCTACTCTTCAGTTTGGTATATTTACAAAAGCGTGTTTGTTTAGTTTTAAAACTATTTTTTAACATTTTTTTGCTTTTTTCTAACTATTGTATTGTCATCGTCCCTTGACCCTTTGTGTAAATTTTCAAGTTAATCAGACACCTAGAAGTAGTCAGTACACAGTACAATTCAAATTTTCATCTACATCTAAGAAAACTTTATTATACCTCATGCTGAGGAGCAAAAACGCATTAAAATTAGCAATAAGTTGTAATCAGGTGGGGACTAAAAGACTAGTACTACGTTTTTGAGGGACCAACGTGATTAGCAAGATAACCAAAAAAAGTCATGATGAGTGTGCACTTTGTAATATTGTTTAATTTTAAAGCAATTTGTTACTAGTCAAATATTGCCAGTCATGAAATGTTGCACATATTCGTGTTGAACAACATCATAATAACGTAATTAACTTTATCTGTTTAAAAACTTTTTGATAAAGAAATCGTAGTCGTACTGTATTAGAATGTGATTAGTTCGCTTAGCTTTTTCTCTTCCATGATGGTTTTTTTGATACTAATTTTGCCATTTATGTTGTTGTAGCTGCACGCTGCAACAACATTAGTGACATACGTCGAACTATAGAATAATGAAAGAAACGAAGAAACTACCAATCCTGTATCGCGCAATAGAAGTTCTCGCGCTGATTAGCATATATACAACATCCCAGCATCAACTGTTGGTCTTAATAAGTCATTTTCGTACAAAAATTCAAAAAGCTGCTTATGCACACACTTCAAGAATTTTAAGAGGAATGGAAGGCTATTTATTCCAAACCGAAGGCAATTTTCGATTGCAATGGCCACACTGAGTTGTCATGTTTTGAAGGTTAAAATTTCATGTCACCATTAGATATAGATCGGTCGAGAACAGTCAAAATATTTGGGCAGACCGTAATTTGATTTAAGTAGATTTCGGTGTTTGTTATTGTCACCTAATATCTGGTAAACTAATTAATATATAGACGAGATTTAAATTCCGTCCAGAACGGCACGCGAAGAGATTAGTTTTCGATGAATGAATGATTTCACTTCCCCCGATCTTCGGCTTGTACTTGTATATGTACCAGGATATTGTGTAGTATACCAGATCTCCATTTTATGGCATACAGGGGGCCTCCTTCACCGCTTCGAATGTCAATGAAACCTACACAGCGCCATGCTAAGTTTTTCATGTCATATTTAAAGGGGTGTTAGTGAACCCGTTTAATCTGTTCAGCAGTGATTGATCTGCGGGTTAAATTAGCTTATATCTATGGGCCGTATAAGGCTGTACACAAGGTTTCTGACAATTGAGAAGGAAGCAGCACTGCTGGACAGGATTAAAAAATATATATAGGTCTAAAGTGATTAGGAAGATTAGGGTTTGTGACTTTAGATAAAGACATGATACGAGCTTTACACTAAAGCGATGGGCAAGTTCTGGAATATAAGAATTAGTTTATGATATGGGTGTTGGCAGGTAGGAGTTGATCAAGTATAGTTACGTTCATGGGATCAAAGCCCACGGCGTTAGATTTGATAGAAAGAATTGTCTTTTTGATCTCATCCTGCGCTTTTGAGACAAATTGGAAGGAGATAATATTAGGAGATTTGCCAAGTGGTTGATAGTAAGTTGCTTGATTTAGGTAGGTGCACGTGGAGAATTGGCGGTTAATGACTTCCGACTAACCATATTCGATTGATGAGTAGGTGACCACTTCCCAGACTTCCAAGGAATTTCCAGGTATCGGTAGTTAAGGAACAGAAAAGGTTACCAATAATATAACGCCGTTTAGCATTGCGTATCATGTAATTACATCGATTCCTTGCACTTTTGTACAGGTTCCATTTTTTATCCGTGCGATCTTTTTTATGCCTGCCTCTGTCCCGTGGCCTCATTGCTATAAGAACCTCCTTTGTCATCTAAGGTGCAGTACTCTCTTGAGTTTGATCTTCTTTATGATGGCATGTACATCGTTTAAGCTGATAACCGCATTATTAAAAGCTTAAACTTAATCGTCCAGCCTGGACGCTGCACTTACAAACACTCCAATTTTATTTATGTGTTTAGATGTATACATAAGATTTTTCTTCGTTTTAAATGTTATAAGGTAATTTGTACATTTTAATTAAAACATTGCTAAGTTGATTCTATTTTTTTTATGTCAGAACATATGTTTAGTGTTAGTATCTTCCCTGGTTGTGTATCTGCATGTTTGGATATGTGTTTTCAGCAATTGATAATTTCTTAATTAGCTTGTAACTACTTACAATAATACATATTTTTTGTTTACGTTTCGATGCGGAATATTTATACTTCTTTTCGTGCAAGTAGTTTTCCTTCATTTAATTTGAGGCACCGTCTACTTCGGTATCATTTTCTGGGTCTCAACTTATTCTTGCATTGTATGAATATGTGTCAGATTTGGTGTATGGTTTTCATCTGTTTCATTTTAACGGCTGTATTTTTCTGTGTCATTTTGGTTTTGTAACGCATCTTGATCTTCATCTGTTTTTAATTTTTACACGACTACGGCAAAGCCAAAGGAGGGTTATGATTTTGACAGGCTATGTATGTATGTATGTCTGTTCATTTGTTCCCTTATTCAGTTGTTGAGGAGATCCTCAACTACTTATTAGAGCTGGACAAATGAGGTATCTTTAGAAGCGTCTTGACCATTTGCTGGTTATAGGCTATATGACGTGTTACTGAATCTAATGTGGGGCCCTATAGCGGTTATAAAGTACTGTATAAAAAAATCAATTGAGATAAATATGCCGTGCTTGATATAATTAGATAGGGCGTTACTTGTGCATTTCAAAAATAAATATACTATTAGCATTTGCTCGTGAGTTTGGGCGTGTAACTGCACCAAAACATTATAAATAAAAAATAAGTAAAAACTAAAACCCAACTACGACAAAAAACGAAGCAGAAAAATTATAAACAAGTTTGAAAAACCGTAATCATACGTTACTAAGAAACGTACCATAACACTTTAACAACGCGTGACTACGGTTTTTCAAACTTGTTTCATACTTTTTCAACGTAATTTTTTGTCGTAATTGGGTTTTAGTTTTAACTTTTTTTTTAATTGTTTTTCTTTTTTTAGTGCATTTGCAAGTTTGTACGAATTGCTCTGTCCTTTTCATAGGCGTTAGGTTTCTAATCGAGTGTGTTATTTGCCTTTTGCGTGCCGAAGGTGTTGTAATGTTTAAAATATCAGTGACTTTTTTTGTAGTTTGGGTTTCCTCTCAGGAGAAGGTTAAGGGCCTAGGTGTCCATTTTGGCCAAGAGTCCGAATGGGCTGGGGATTGGCAAGACAAAGTTGTGGCTACGTAATCTTGCCGTTGGATGTTTTTAAGCCGCCCAACGGCCTCTAACTAAACTTGACGACTGTTGTCATATAATAACAACCGGTGCGCCTCCTTGTTTTTTCTTTATTTCTATTAAATTGATGCGTTTTTTGTAGATTTGATTTCAGTCTTTCGTTCTAGATATTAAGGTTTATTATTTCAGCATTTTGAATATTAGTCGACACCTCTTGTTGTTTTTTTTTGTAATTCTAGGAGTTTGGCTGAGTTGAGTGACGAGTCTAGAAGATTTAATAAATTTGTCTCAAATAACATAGAAGTTTCTGTAGATATGAATGATAGAATCATTATGTTTTCATCTATAAGTAAATTAGTAGAAGTCCTTTATTGATTAAGAATATTGTCATTACTTAATGATAGGCGCTAATGCAGAACTAACATTAAAAGGCGTAAATACTAAAATAGTAGATTACAACATGGGATATTTCTGCGTTATACTGTTATAATAAGAAGGCTAAATAGCATAATTACATGGAAACTATCTCCAATATACGAAAAACCTTACACGGCATGCAACACGAATGTTATTGTTGGTTTTCCGATAAACAGGTATAATAGTAGTAGTTGGCTGGTTACTTGCACTTAAGTGTATTCACACCCTTTCCCACTATCTCCTGCATATTTAGCTGGTCTCCGTACAGACTGGTCACCATTATCAAAACAGTTAAGATTACTGCTTATTACTATACATTTAAAAATAAAACCTCCTTCTAAACTTCCCACTTCGATAGTCTACGGTTTGACCAGCCTTATGAGACTGTATAGCCGTGAACTACTGAATTAATGAGAGGAACTAGGATTGTGAATGTGGCCGTCCCTCTTACTAAGAATCTCGTGAAAGTGAAGTGAAAGAAAATAAAAAAACAATATTTGTATTTATCTTAGGTAACAACGTTGACATAGCTGTATTCGTTGATCATCTTATGGTAGTGACAAATAATCTTCTTTCTATGGAAGCTATGCTTGGAGTCTCTCTGAAGAGAAAAAATAGACTGATCACATAGGTCGCAGAATCTGTAACCATTAGAGTAAGCGTGTTGTTAGATAGAGCCACCATGGCAAAAGTAGTGTGGGAGACCCTCTGGCCAGATGGCGGGAAGACTTGCTTAAGAGAACTGGTAGCAACTGGAGTCAAAAGCAACAGATCGGACTCTGTGGTGCTCCTTGAAAGGGCTCTATGATCAACAGTGGACTGCAACCTCTTCTAGCTGTAAAGTCCGACGATTAAAAAATATAAAATATATATATATATAATTTATCAACGGGCTGATGATGATGATATGTCATTTTTTAGAATGTTATTTACAATACGTTATGAAAGTAAATAAGGACAATAGTTGTTAACTATAACCTATTTATTAACCGACTTCCAAAGGGTGGTGGTTCTCAAATTGATTGGTATTTTTAGCATTTTATAAAACAAAATCAGTATCTTGGCTGTTTCGTTACTTCAGAAACTAAATATTCGCATAACACATTATTTCAGAAACTAGATATTTGCAAATACAAAAGGCGTTCGTTTCGCCTTCGTGACGGTAGCGAAGCCATACATTTTTACTGAGATACAGCATTTGTGAAGTTAGGGTTGATAGAGTTAGGGCGTCTAGATTCAGAAGTTTGGCTCTATATGAGATCTGATATATTTTTATCAGGGTAAGCCATGTGCAGTCGTCTTGACAACATTTTACATGGAAATGATTTTGGTGGGATACTTAAAATCTGAATATCAAAAACGACTCGAGTGATTTTCGTGATATTTTGAATGCAGGGGTTTCGGGGCGATAAATTTATCTAGAGGATACATATTTAGAACATTTATCAAAAAAAAAAATACCGGTTGTGTCTATAGGTTCTTTTGCCGTGTGAGTGTTGTAAGCTTAATCCCCATATATCGACCATATTTTGTGTAATATTTTTGCCCTAAGTCTGGCTATTTTTGTGTCCGTTGCATGTATGTTTGTAAAGTCACTCGAGATACTGAATACGTTTCAGCTATAGGGTTGTCTTTAAAAACAGACAAAGTAGTAGTCATATGGGCTGCCAACGGAAGTGAAAACAAACAGTTATTATTTTATGAAATTCAAATTAATTGTTTGATACTAAATTTGTCTCTCGTGTGCTCTGGCTGTGTGCGCACAAGTCAGTATGTATATACAATACTAGCTTTTGTACGCGGCTTCGCTCACGCGGCTTCGCTCACGCGGCTTCCTTTAGGGGTGGAATTTAAAAAAATAATTTCATAGTGCTCCCTTACATTATATAAAGAACCTACAAGCAAAATTTATGAATTCTAGGTTCAGCGGTTTGGGCTGTGCGTTGATCTCTGGGTATGTCAGTCAGTTAGTCAACTTCCTATTTTATATTTATATAGATACAGGGTTTGGTCGACCTATTCCTATTAAGGGCATGTAGTTTACATTGTTTCTGACTGATTTCATTATGAAATACCCTATCGTGAATCTAACCGTTTTTGAGTTATTTGAATTTAATTGTTTTTTACAAAAAATCCCGATTTTCGGCTGTCAGCTTATTAAAGTCTTATTATTACTATTATTTAATTTTCCCATGTAAAATATAAGATGTTTTATGACCTTAATAACCAATATTATACGTAGAATGAATACATTTAAAAACGTAAATGGTAGACGATTAAAACGAAAAAAACATAAAAATTTTGAAAGTTTATTTTAATTTAATAGATATATAAAAAACATTATGGCGCCTGTTGGGCAGATGTGCTTAAACAATCTACGTTTTATCAGCTATCCAACAAAGTATAACAATCTAGATTTCAATCTAGATCTAGATTTCGTCATAGGGTTTTATCAAAAATTTGGAAAAAAAACTTAGTTGCGAGCCGCCAGATTACAATTCTAAAATTCCCACGCTAATAATTATTGTTCTTTAAGGTTAATGTGGTGCGTGCGAGCGAGCACCTTACGATTAATCGTAAGGTGCTCGCTCGCACCAGTGTGAGTGAGAAAAATAATGTGCAGAAAGCTTTGGGTAAAATACATTTTTGTGTACGTTTTGTATTAACTTGTTATTGTTAGTCTCTCAGATAAAGAATGTTAGTCTGCTGTTGTGATTCGTCGGTGGTAATTATGATATTATTTTGTTCTCTGTTTCCTACTTGAATTGACTGTGTATTTGGGCTGTTTCTTCTGATTTGTGACTGCTCTGCTTGTAAACTGCATTCACAGCTAGCTCAAGCAACAACTTACATGAATTAACTGCCTCAGCAAACCTGCCTATAGAAGTTTTTACTTTAAATTCAAGACGAAACTTCAGAATTAGAAGATTTGAAAATCCTATTTTCCCATCCTTCTCTTTTAACAAACTTGAGGTTGATCCCGCCAATGGCGTGTGTGATAAATGACTTCGGTTCGAGTTTCACTTCTCTTTCCATACTCGGCGCCAACTCAACTCGGTACTTCTTCAACAATGTGATCATGCCAGCAAATACTTGCATCTTCGCGAACCTCAAACCTGGAGATAACAAAATAAGATGATGGTTTACTATGTTGCAATCCACTTTTATGTCAAGTTGCCACGTCATATAAACTTTATCCAGTCTAAATATTTACAATCACCCTATTGGACTAAATACATATCATAAAATTTGTTTCCTTGACACTATCAGTAATTTATTATTGGCGATGATAGTAAAATAATTCAATACAGATAACTAAATAAAAGAACAAGTAAAGTTTATTAAAAAGCCAAAATAAAACTTAACTCACTCACCTATACATATTTTTGGCCCTTCACCGAAAGGCATGTAAGTGTAAGGTTTGATCTTGCGTTTTTCTTCACCCAGGAATCTCTCCGGACGATACTGCTCAGGCTCGGGGAAATTATCTGGACTGTTGTGCAAATAATACAATGGTATATGAATCCGTAATTTTTTTTCTAGCTCAAGTCCATCAGGAAGAATATAATCTTCCGTGACCTCACGTGTAAGTGCTGCAAGTACGGGGTACAGACGAAGAGCCTCATCCATACATGCTTCAAGATACGGCATCTCCGTTAGACATTCATATTCCAGCGCGTTATCATGGCGACGCAGATATGTATCTACCTCCTCTAAAACTTTTTCTTGCACCCGTGGATTCTTTGCTAGTTCGTATAAGGTGAAACTCGATGTATTCGCTGACGTATCAAATCCTGCAGCGTAGAAAATAAAGCATTGCGCTACCAACATATCGTCATTGATTTCTAAGCCTTCAAAACTCTCTGGAGACAATTTCTTTTGTTCTTTCAATTTGAGAAGGAAATCCACAAAATCATTTTTGGCTGTTGGCTTATATTGTCGCCCTTTTAAAACTTCCGTCAAAAGATTATAAAAAAATGTTTCAATTTTCTTTGGAAACATTCGAAGTCCTAAAGCATAGAATATAGAGGGCCAAAGACTTCTAAATAAAAGTTTATATGCCTGAAGATACTGGTTATGGACAATCGTTTCTCCAGTAGCTTTAAACGAATTATTGTTTTTTTTCTCCAACGCTTGTGGATTAACACCAAAAGCACAATCACATATACAATCCAGCGTATATCTTGACATAAGAGATTTCACTTCGATTGCATCACATGCCTTTGTTTCTTGATCAAGTACATGCTCAAATACTCGAGAATGGCTCTCGATCAAATTGAACATGCTCTTCATCTTGGCTGTGGAGAACAATGGAGAAAGGTTTTTGCGGATAAGCTTCCACCTGTCACCGTGAGCGCCAAAAAGGTTCTGGGTAAGTATTTCCCTATTATAGTATCTCAGGTTTTCACGCCCACTAAAGCAGTTAAAATCTTTCGTCATAATTAACTTAATGATTTCAGGATCTTTAACAATCAAGGTGGGTTCTGTGCCGTAGAAAGCACCAAAGTACGGGGCATTTGGAAACTTTTGGCACAGCTCTTGAACAACATGTCCAAGATATTTCTTGAAAAAAATATAATCCGAGAAGTTACCTAATATCAGCACTGGTTTTATATATGAAACATTTTTCTTCTTCCAATATTGAAATCTGTTCTCAACATATACATAAGCACTGTAGATGAAGAAACTTATTAGAATAATCGCCGTATAAAGTAACAAACTTCCGAGCATGATTGACTCCTTGAAAGACACCTGTAGTCGTTTTCGAAGAACACTATTTATATAGAAGAAATGGACAGTGGCCATGTCTTAGGCATCTTTAGAGACAATTAATTTTCTGTCTTTATGGGTTCACTTTTAAAAGAAATGTCTTATTTTTATCTGATGGTTATTTTTATGATACACATGCAATTTGTGCGTTCTTAGGAAGACGTTTTAAGTAATTGCCTGGTGTTGGTCTTTCGGCTGGCGTGTGCGACTGCTGATCATGAGGTCTCGGGTTCGAGTCCCGGGTTGTACCAAATGTTTGTATGATCTACAAATATTTGTTTCGGAGTTTGGGTGTTTTCTATGTATAGAATGTATGTGTTTCCAAAAAAAAAGTATATATGTATTTGTATCAGTTGTCTAGTATCCATAACACAAGCTCTGCTTAGCTTGGGACTAGATGGCGTTGTGTGTTAGATGTCCGAAAAAATAATTATTTATTTATAACTAGTTCTGTATTAAAAAAAGTAATACTGTAGGAGAAAGGGACTAATGAAAATTTCATTTATGTATGATTTATATGAATCTAAAATAAAAGGTATACATACCTCTGATTTGCCTGACGTTTCGATCAAATTGCACTGGCCGTGGTCCACAGAACATATATACTCCTAAGCCGTGGTCATAGATAATACACTACAGTAGACATAGATGCGCCACTGAGGATTTCAATTGATTTAAATGGGAGTACCCAAGCACAGAGATGGCGCTGCGTGTATCACATCTAGCCCGATAGATGGAGCTAATGAATTTTATACTTGTTTTTGGATTAAGGACAAATTTATTAAATAAAACACAAGTTAGATCTCTTAAGTTCGCCGTTTATTATGTGAATTATAATAATTTAACGCTTGTATTTTCGTAGCATTATTATTACACAAAGTTGTTTTGCCTTTAATTAATCTGTTGACATTTGTACACCAGCTGTTTAAAATAATATTTATTATGCTATCCATTACAAAATTTACTACTTTTGTTTTGTGTTTTACACAAGAGAACTGCGAAAAATTACAAAAGATCACTTAAAAGCTGACTTTCTCGGCATTTTGAAAGTGTTGTCGAATCCAAATCGCAAAAGCAAGCAAGGTTCAGTATTCACGGCGTAAGGTCAATAGTTTACGTATCAATCGTATCACAGAATCCAAGGAAAAAGCAGGCTTAAAGGAGCACAAAATAGATACCAAGTATATCACCAGAACACATCGAAACCAGAAATAGAAAAGTTTTGAAAGTTAACGTTTACCGTTTACGTTTCTGTCAGTACTAATTTACGTTTCGTTTCACCAAAATAACATTTTCAAACTGAAAAATTGAAATAATAGTGTTTTGACAGAACAAAAATGCTTTAGTTATTAAATTAATTACTAAATTAAATTAATTAAAAGTTAGTATATTTAAGTAAGTACTTAATTAATTTAAAGTTTTTATGTCAACTAGCTCCACCTATCGGTACGGATGTACATTATGGTCAAAGTTTGAGTACCTCTTTAGAGGGGTGACACCACCTTCTATGTAATTTTTTTGTTAAGACAGATGTATGGAAGTTTCATAGCCCTGGCCGTGGTCACAGGCTGACTGGCTCAGCGGCGCACGCCCTCCGTCGTCGAATCTGTGAAGTAGAAGTTTGTTCGTCCACCCGCATTTTTTTCGACATTTTTAATAAATTTGTTTCGCCATGTACCGTCACATACCACACTAACAGTGTCCCTATTCTATAAGCAAACCGATGTGCTCCTATTCTGGTGTTTATCCGACTGCGCTGAAAAGCGAGGTGGTATGTTTTTTAAAACTGGATTCCACGCTGTAGATAATTTAAAACCATCTTCTCGATTGAAAGTATTATGTTTTTAATTTCAATCGCTTCACGAACAACTCTTAAGTAAAAGTGAGATTCGGTGGAGAGGACTTGCGTGCGGTAAAATTCAATCCAGTGGTTGATGCCTGCATCGAGTGCATGTTCTTCTTCTACTTCACGGATTCGACGACGGAGGGCGTGCGCCGCTGAGCCAGTCAGCCTGTGACCACGGCCAGTGCAACCTGGTCGAAACGTCAGGCAAATCAGAGGTATGTAATACCTTTTAATTAGTGATCGCGTTAATTCCCGTAAAAATAATTGTTAATATATCATGGAACGCGAAAGTTTAAAAGTTAGTATGTTTCTGTCAAGTCAACTTTCAAACTGAAGTTCATAAAACAAAACTTGACAAAACGCGTTCTGTAAAGTTAACCCACCTCTGCTGTTTGCAAGTCTGTTGATAATTTTATTTTTGGCATAATTGATCAATCAAACCTGTGATATGTTTGTTAACACGCTACTATCTTAACCTAAATTAACAAACAATATTTATCAATTTATTCAACCGACTTCAAAAAAGGAGGAGATTTCTCATTCGACCGTATGTATAATTTTTTTTTTAATATGTGTTCGCTGATAACGTCGTCGTTTATGAACCGATTTTGATGATTCTTTTTTTAATGGAAAGGAGATGTCTCAACGGTGGTACCATGATAAGGACATTAATATCTGATGATGAGATCCAAGAGAAATTGAGTCGAACCTTGAAGTCGGTTTTATTTTTGTTAAAACTGTACTTGTGCACCATAGTATTTCAAGTACCTACAGCTTATAGTGAAGATGATACCACACTATTATTATTAGCAGCCTTTAATGCCCACTGCTAGTCGTGGGCCTCTATATCGAAAGAAGGCTTTGTCTACTAACTGGTAACGTAGTATATCATATTCGTTGTCTTTGATGACAACCATGAGATGAATGGGAGTAGTGACACTCTGTATTCCTAATCACACGGGACAGTCTTTTTTTTAACCGACTTCAAAAAAAAGGAGGAGGTTTCTCAATTCGACCGTTTATATATATATTTTTTTTATGTTTGTTCGGGGATAACTTCGTCGTTTATGAACCAATATTTATGATTCTTTTTTTAATGGAAAGAAGATGTCCCAACGGTAGTTCCATGATAAGGACATCAATATCTGATGATGGCATCCAAGAGAAATCGAGTCGAACCTTGAAGTCGGTTTTATTTTTGTTAAAATGGCACTATTTATAAAATAGGGACAGAGCAGAGTCTACTATAAAATAGTAAATGTGGTCACACGTGTAAAACGTTATTGTGTTGATTTTATTAGCCTTATCACTTGATAAAAGGAAAAAAATACATTGAAAAAACAGTTTTAGGTAAATAAAAGCCAATTTTAAATATCAATAAATGTTTGTTTTTATTCAAATTGTACTTTTCCTAAAACATTTCGCTCAAATATAACTAGATGCTGATTCTTTCATCAAATCAGTTTGATATTTTTTTACAAAAACAACCGCATGTTTTATTATATACTCTTCTTGAACCACTCTCTATTTCTGAACACAGCATTAATAATATAGTTTGAGCTAAATCTTCTACAAGCATTATCAAGGACTTCATTTTAAACCATGAAAGTATGTATTGTTCATAACACAACCAATTGTTTTAGGTAAGTATAGAGATAGATACAAAAATAAATAACGTACAATAAAATTATTATTCTATCTTATCATACAAGTAATACAATTTTGTTTTTAGCAGGGTCAAGCTTGCTGATTGTATGTATGGTAACAGATAAAGAATAAGATATATCGCCACCTCTATTCATGCTATGGGTGTCATAAGAGTGATTAAAGGAGCAGAATTACGTAGGACTTAAGATTGCGTAGAGAAAGAAAACTTGAAATAACTCCTCTCCCAACCCGTCTGGGTAGCCTGGAATAGGAGAGGAAGATCTCCTTTCTAAGGAGATATATAGTTTATTTATAGTTTTCTTTAAAGTGACCAATAATAAAAACTACAAAATTGTTAAAAAGAGGGCTACTTAAAATGTGATGCATCGGATTAACATTGTGAGTAGATGCACTATCGTGTTATTTGGTAATAGCTATTTGTTTATCTGTCGGTGCTATTGATATTACATTGTGACGACTTCCATATAATACAACGCCATCTACCGAAGATACATCGAACTACGAAGTAAGGAACTTGGGAGCAACCACTAATGCTAAAAATTTATGGCATATATAAAATTTCCTGATACTG
This sequence comes from Spilosoma lubricipeda, assembly GCA_905220595.1. Taxonomy (NCBI): domain Eukaryota; kingdom Metazoa; phylum Arthropoda; class Insecta; order Lepidoptera; family Erebidae; genus Spilosoma; species Spilosoma lubricipeda. The sequence continues at coordinate 15,039,487 of HG992293.1, read as the reverse complement.
AGATAGTGAGCCACGCTGATTTCAGCACGGACGGACCGGCTCGACCGGGGCGGCACTGCCCTCGCAGAGAAAATCAACTTCATATGACAGCGTTAATGCTGTCGTGTTTCGTTGGTGTGTGCGAGACCGGAGGCCCAAAGAAGAGACCAGAAGCATCACTAACCCGCCATAGTGTGGTTCACCATGCTGGATTGTTGCATTGTCTGCATTCCCAGTGAGTATGGTGACCACTACTCTAGGATTCTGCTTTATGCTTTACATCAGGCAGAGTAGAGTCATCATGGCGAGGCCAAACATAAAAAAAATCAATATCAATCGCCAGTCATAATCGCCTAACCTGGTCGGAGGATCTAAACTTGTTTTAGAGCTATTTTAGAGGGACACGACACCCGTAACTCCACAACATCACCAACATGCATATTATCTATACAAATAAATAAAATTGGAGTGTCTGTTTGTAATATTAAAATAACTGCTTTTTACTAAATGCGTATGTATGTATACACGGTACATATACCAAAAATGTAGTTGACATTTTTTTTGTCTGTCTGTCTGTCTGTTTGTTGCACCGATTTTGACGAGACTTTCACTGGTAGGTAGCTGATGATCCAGGGAGTAACTAAGGCTGCTACTTTTTTTAGACTAACTTTGTCCCGCGGCGTTACTCGCGGTACAACAATAACCACGGGTAACACCGCGGGGTTGTTAATAAAAATGCTTGAAAATCATTGTTAATATGAAAATTAGTAGAGTTACAAATCAAAGATAGCGAAAAGTAGGAAATAAGATAAAGTGGAGGATAGTTAGAAGTGTGCACTGCACGTTACACTATCTTATCTTATTTGCTTTTACAGCTATTTATTTCACGTCGCCAATATTTTTAAGCATGAAATATTGCATAATCATATTGAAAAATGTCATTAATTATATAAATGAAGCTAAGACTATTTCGCCTCCGCCCGCCGCCTCCTTCTGTGATATAATTTCTCTGGAAAAGACGGCTCATGATGTTGGCGGAGTCCAACGATGAGAATAACATCCATTTACAAAAAGCTACCAGCAATGCCTTACGCTTAGATCCATCCTAGCATCTATAATACTCCAGCTTTAATTATGTAATCTTCATTCAAGTGTTTAAAAATTAAAAAAAAAAAAAATAAGTAAGAGAATATGTAGTAATTATCCATAATTTATTTATTTACATTTTGTGAACAACACGATTCTCTTATTTTATAAAATTCAGTAAAATACATATTACAGTCATAGACTTTGATTTCAATTAAAAAATATCGCATATACTCAATAAGCTAATATTTACATTATATTTACATAAAACAGGTAATAATAGGTATTACCTGTTTTTGTATTATGTCTTGGAAACCCTTCATAGAAATATCAAGAAGAGGCTTTAGACTTAGAAGGTTGAAATACCCGATCGTCCCATCCTTTTCTTTCTATAAACTTGAGTCGGATCCCGCTAACGGGATATGTGATGATTGCTTTAGGGTCAAATTCTATTTGCCTTTCCATATCGTTTGCCAGCTCAACTTTGTACTTCTTAAACAAGGTGACCAGGCCCGAAATCATTTGCATCTTTGCGAATCTCAAACCTAGGGACAAGAGAAAAGTGTTTACTATTTTACACTTAATCCTACATTGTTTAGTTGTGAAAATAGCCCTGGTTGTTAATGATATATAAAACCATGATAATTTCAGAAAATGATAAGAACAAATATTTAAATTGTGTAGCTAACTAACTTTAAAGATAAGAATACAACAACCTGACTTAATCACTTCATACATAATATCATTAAAATATGCGTAACTATAAAAGCTTCTAAAATAAAATATGTGTAGCGCTACTGGATGCAACGATAAGAAGTAATATGTAATCTTTGTATGAACAAGTTATGCGAAGCGCTGAGCAAAATGTGGCAAAGAAAGGGTTACATTTGAGAGTTGAAGGGTACAAGAAAAGAGGAAGACCAAAGAAAATGTGGATGGATTGTGCAAAATAGGATATGGCTAGGAAGGAAGTTAACAGTGAAATGACGAGTGATATAGTAGAATGGAAAGATAAAACAAACTACGCCGATCCCAAATAAAATTGGAAAGGGGCGAGTAGATGATAATTCCATCCATGTATTTCTAGGTTTTATATATACAATTGTGCTACAACGTAACTTGATATAAATTAATTAAGACAATAGATATGTAAGTGCAAGTAGAGTTTCATAAATACAAAATTGAATTTGCTTACCTATACATATTCTAGGTCCTTCACCGAAAGGCATGTAAGTGTATGGTTTAATCATGCGTTTTTCTTCACCAAGAAATCTTTCCGGACGATACTGTTCAGGTTCGGGAAAGTGTTCAGGGCTGTGTTGTAAATGATACAATGGGATATGAATTCGTAACCCTTTTTCCAGCTCAAGGCCATTGGGCAGAGTATAATCTTCGGTGACTTCACGAGTAAGTGTTGCTAGTACGGGATACAATCGAAGAGCTTCATCGATACACGCGTCAAGATACGGCATTTCAGTTAAACATTCGTACTCCAGCACGTTTTTATGGCGACGCAGATATGTATCTACCTCCTCTAAAACTTTTTCTTGTGCCTGAGGACTCTTCGCCAGTTCATACAGAGTATAACTTGATGTGATCGCTGAAGTATCAAATCCCGCAGCAAAGAAAAGAAAGCTTTGTGATACCAACATATCGTCATTTATTTCCAAACCGTCAAAACTTTCCGGAGAAAGCTTACTCTGTTCCTTTACTTTCAGGAGCAAATCCACAAAATCATTTCTGGTTGTTGCCTTATACTGTCGCTCCTTGAAAACTTCTGTCAATAAACTATAAAAGAATGTCTCAAGCTTCTTTGGAAATGCCTGTAGTCCTAAACTATAGAAAATAGCAGGCCAAATACTTCGTAAATTATTTTTGAACGCTCGAAAATAGTGGGAATCGGAAATAGCATCACCAGCAGCTATGAAAGGATTCTCTTCTTTTTTCGCCAACACCTGTGGATCGACACCAAAAGCACAGGAAGAAATACAATCCATTGTAAATCTTGACATGAGAGCTTTCACTTCGATTACATCGGATGTTTTCGTTTCTTGATCAAGTATTTGTTCAAATATTTGAGAATGCTTCACAATCAGATAGTACATGTTCTTCATCTTGGCTGTAGAGAATAACGGAGAGAGGTTTTTGCGGAAAACCTTCCATTTATCACCGTAAGAGAAGAAGAGATTCTGGGTTAGCAGTTCTCTATCGGTATATTTAAGAATTTCACGACCACCAAAGAAACTAAAATCTTTTGTAATAATTAACTTAATGATTTCAGGATCTTGAACCACCAAGGCGGGTTCCGTACCGTAGAAAGCGCCAAAGAAAGGGGCATTTGGAAACTTTTGGCAGAGATCTTGAACAACGTGGCCTTGATATTTCTTGAACAGAATGTAATCCGAGAAGTTTCCAAATATCGGCACTGGTTTTATATAAGGCACATTTCTTTTTTTCCAATATTGGAGTCTCTTCGTAACATATACATAACTATAGTAAATAGAAAGAATTAAAACAGTAAGCACCGTATAAAGTAATGAAACCCCGAGCATGTTAATGCTTGGTGCTACTAAGCTAATACTTTTCGTAAGACAACTGTGATCATTTAAAAACTACACTATTTATATAAAAATAAATGAACAGTCACCATATTTAAGGCATTTAAAGGGATATTATATTTTACAGAAATTAAAAGACCACTTTTACAGTTAATACCATGTTCTTGTCCGTTTCTTTAATTCCTATAATATATGTGTGAACATCCAATGTTTTAATTTATAATTATACGCATCTATTTATAAGATAGGTATGAATGTTTAGGGTTTGTAAGTTACTAGCTGATCCGGCGAACTTTGTACCGCCATGTTTACATGTCTCAGCTTCCCACAGGCAGTGTACAGTAGCGGACAAAAAAAAAAAGACGTTATAGTATTTTTTTTTCTTGTGTACAAACCGTTTATATAAAGTTAGTCTAAAAAAGTAGCCGAAGTCACTTCCTGGATCATCAGGTACCTGCTAGTGAAAGTCACGTCAAAACGGTCCAGCAGTTTCAGAGATTACCTGGAACAAACAGACAGACAGACAGACAGCCATACAGACGGACAGACAGACATACAGACAAAAAAAAAATTAACGTGGGTAACACCGCGGGGTTCAGCTAGTAGTACATAAAAGTGTCCCGGCCGGCCCCGTCTGCATCCCGGCCGGCCCCGTTAGCGTCCCGGCCGGACCCGTCTGCCTCCCGGCCGGCCCCGTCTGCGTCCCGGCCGGCCCCGTCTGCCTCCCAGCCGGCCCCGTCTACGTCCCAGCCGGCCCCTACCATCCCCGGGGTACCAGACGCCGTCCTGCAGCAAATGCTGCAGCAGATCCTCACCTCGGTGGGGAATCTGGTGGACGGTCGTCTGGCCGGCCTGGAGGCGAGGCTGCCTCCCGCCCCAATTCTTCGGCCACCTCTTGCGGCGCCGAGGCCGAAGGTCGCGTCGGCACCGACCCCGCTCCCCGTGGTGGGGGGTCGCGTGTCGTACGCGGCGGCGACGACGGCGCCGGGCCCTACTGCTGCTCGACAGACGCAGCAGCGGATGAGAAAGGCCCCAGCCAAGACGGCTGTGCCGAAGAAGACGGGGCCCAAGACGGCGGTGGGGGCAGGAGCGGAGTTTCCTCCGCTCCCCACTCCAGCACCTCTGCAAGGCCCCTCCACATCTACTGCTCCATCAAATGATGGTTGGCAGCTGGTAGGGGGGGCTAAGTCGAAGAAGTCCCGACAGCGGGCCAATAAGGCTGCCCGAAAGGCGGCCTCTGGCCCGCAATCATCGTCGGTGTCCCGGGCCGCTCCGAAGGGGCCGCGGAAGCTGCAGCCGCCAAAGACCGCGGCTGTGGTAGTCACGGTCTCGCCGGAGGCGGCAAGGGGCGGACTGTCCTACGCGGCCGTCTTTAAGACGGCCCGAGACAGTCTCGCCCCAGATTTTGGAGCATCAGGTGTCCGCTTGCGCCTCGCCCAGACGGGAGCTCGAATCCTCGAGTTCCCTGGGGCCGATGGCGCAAAGACGGCGGACACCTTCGCCGAGAGGCTGAGGGAGGTCTTCTCCGCCACGGATGGTGTGAGGATCTCCAGGCCCACGAAGTGCGCAGAGCTGCGCATTTCGGGCCTGGACGACTCCGTCACTGTGGATGATGTCCGCGTTGCCGTCAGAGAGAAGACGCAGTGCAGCGCGGACAACATCCGGGTCGGCACCATCCGCCCCGGTCCAGGAGGGCTTAGCGCCGTGTGGGTGAGCTGTCCCGTGGCGTCGGCCAAAATTTTGGGCGACGCCGGCAAGATCCTCATCGGTTTCGTGAGTGCCAGAGTTACTGTGCTGGCCGCGAGACCGATGAGGTGCTACAAGTGCCTTGCCGCGGGACACACTCGCACTAAGTGCGCAAGCTGCTTCGACTGCAGCGGACTATGTTTCCGCTGCGGTCGACCGGGGCATAAGGCGGCAGAGTGCTCTGCCGCCCCTCACTGCCCTATGTGTGCGGCGGGCAAAAAGTCCGCCAATCACCAGATGGGGCAGGGGGGCTGCAGGCCTCCCCAAGCTTCTCGGCAGACGCCGGGGACTAGCCTGGCGACCCAGGCTGCCTCCGACGTTGTCCGTCCGTCCTCGTCGACGCCCATGGAGGAGGTTGTAGAGACGGTCCAGTAATGGATCACGTCTCCAACCTCCTTGTCCAGACGAACCTCAACCACTGCGCCGCGGCGCAGGATCTCTTCCTGCAAAGTATGGCGCAGTGGTCGATCGGTGTTGCCGTAGTCGCGGAGCCCTATTACGTTCCTCCCCGTCCAAACTGGATGGGTGACTGGGACGGCTCCGTGGCAGTCGTCGGATCCGGGGCGGCTCATTCCCCGCCCTTGTCGCTTAGAGACAAGGGCTCTGGATATGTTGCCGCCGAGTGGGGGGGGGTCACCGTTTACGGTGTATACTTCTCCCCCAACCGGAGTTTGAGCGACTTCGAGGTCTTCCTTAACAGCTTGGAGACCTCGATGCGGCGATTAGCGTCTGGGCACGTTCTCGTGCTGGGGGACTTCAACGCAAAATCCATTGCGTGGGGGTCCCCCGGGACGGACGCCAAGGGCGAAGCCGTCGAGGAGTGGGCGGCTTCGGTGGGCCTCTGTTTGCTGAACAGAGGCGCCACCAACACGTGCGTGCGACAGCAGGGGGGGTCGATAGTGGACCTTTCGTTCGCTACCCCTGCTGTCGCCGCACGAGTAAGGAACTGGTGTGTCCTGGAAGAGGTTGAGACGCTCTCGTATCATTTGTACATCCGATTCGAGCTCTCCCGGTCCCAGGGCCCCAGTAGGGGTCACGTGGCGCGGCAAATGTCCCACTTTCCGCGGTGGGCTGTCGCCAAGCTCGACAGGGACCTGCTGGAGGAGGCGGCCATCGTTCATTCGTGGCTGTCTCCGCAGGCCCCGACCGGGGAGGTCGGCGTGGACGTGGGGGCTGGCCGTTTTCGCGATGCGCTTACGCAGATCTGCGATACGGCCATGCCCCGCATCCGGACTCGTCGGCCTCCTCGGAAGGAGGTCTACTGGTGGTCCCGGGAGTTGGCGGACCTCCGTGCGGCGTGTACTCGTGCCCGGAGGTCCTACACCCGCAGCAGGCGACGTCACCGTGGAGACGGTGGCGGGGACCAGCTTCACGAGGAGTACCGCGAGGCGCGGAAAACTCTGAAGCTGGCCATTTGCCGCGCCAAGGAGGAGAAGAGAAAGGAGATGTTGGAGAGTCTCGACCGTGACCCCTGGGGTCGCCCATATCGTGCGGTGCGAAAGAAGCTCCGCACGGCGGGCCCCCCCCTTACCGAGACTCTCCAGCCCAGCTTCCTGCAGGAAGTGGTCGAGGGCCTTTTCCCGGAGCGGGCGGAGCACACACCCCCGTCGATGGCCTATGCGGTCGGAGACGACGGGGGTCCAGAGGAGGATGTGCCGCCCGTTAGGGAATCGGAGGTAGGGGCGGCGGTTCTGAGAATTCGTTCGAAGAACACCGCCCCCGGGCCGGACGGGGTTCCTGCCCGAGTTCTGGCCCGAGCCCTCGACCATATGTCGGACCGCCTCAGGGAAGTGCTGGACGCTAGCCTGGCGTCTGGTCGCTTTCCTGAGTGCTGGAAAGGCGGGAAGCTGGTCCTGTTGAGGAAGCCGGGACGGCCTGCCGATTCGGTCACGGCCTATAGGCCCATCGTGTTGCTGGACGAGGCGGGCAAACTTTTTGAGAGGATACTCTCTGCCCGCATCGTCCGGCATCTCAGCGAGGTGGGGCCCGACCTGTCGGACGCCCAATTCGGGTTCCGAGAGGGGCGTTCGACGGTCGATGCCGTGATGCGCCTTAGGGCCGTGACCGAAGAGGCAGTGAGCTGTGGCGGCGTGCTGTTGGCGGTGTCGTTAGACATCGCCAACGCATTCAATAGTCTGCCATTCAGCTGCATCGGGGAAGCACTCCAGTATCACGGGGTGCCAGAGTACCTGAGGCGGCTGGTGGCAGACTATTTGAGGGAGCGTACCGTCATGTACGAGGACCGAGAGGGCGTCTTGAGACGGCGACCCATGTCGTGCGGCGTTCCACAGGGGTCTGTCCTTGGGCCGCTCCTGTGGAACGTGGGGTACGACTGGGTCCTTCGGGAACGTCTCCCCCCCGGGCTGGGCGTAATTTGTTACGCCGATGACACTTTGGTCACGGCTCGGGGGGCAAACTTCCAGGAGGCGGCGCGCCTAGCCACCGGGGGTGTTTCTCTGGTGGTCGGGCGCATCGAGGCGTTGGGCTTGCGGGTGGCCCTGGACAAGACGGAGGCCCTGCTCTTTCATGGGCCCCGTCGTGGTCCACCCCCCGGCGCCTCGATTGAGGTCAACTCGGTCCTCGTACCGGTTCGGGCCCAGATGAAATATCTGGGTCTGATCCTCGACGGTAGGTGGCTCTTCGACGAGCACTTCCGACAGCTTGGTCCGAAGCTGGTCGACGCTGCCTCTGCCCTTGGGCGACTTTTGCCCAACTTGGGCGGAGCCAGCGTCGCAACGCGACTCCTGTACACGGGTGTGGTCCGGTCGATGGCGCTGTATGGCGCACCTGTGTGGGTGGCGGCTCTGACCGCCCTCAACAAGGCTCGCCTCTGGCGGCCTCAGAGGGTATTGGCGGTCAGAGCCATACGCGGATACCGCACGGTGTCGACCGAGGCGGCGTGCGCGTTGGCCGGAACACCCCCGTGGGATTTGGAGGCGGAAGTGCTCGCCGAAGTTTATCGACGGGTGGCTTCGTTCCGGGCGGAGTGTGGCATTCGCCCCCCGCCCGAGGAGGTACGCGAGTGGCGTGAAGCCGCCCGTCGAGCCACGATGGCTCGCTGGTCGTTCCGGCTGGAGACTCCACGCGCTGGCTTTGCCGCCGTGGAGGCTCTCCAGCCGGTCATCCACGAGTGGGCAGGGCGGCAGCACGGGACTCTTTCCTTCCGACTGACGCAGGTGCTTTCCGGGCATGGATGCTTCGGGAAGTACCTGCACTCGGTCGCCCGGAGGGAACTGAGTCCCGCCTGCCACCACTGCGACTGCAGTGAGGACTCGGCCCAGCACACGCTGGCGGCATGCCCGTCATGGGCGTCGCAGCGCCGGGCCCTCACTGCAGTCATCGGAGGAGATCTCTCGCTACCGGCCGTCATCCGCTCCATGGCCGGTAGCGACAGCAGTTTTACCGCGGTCGCAGCCTTCTGCGAAGACGTAATTTCGCGGAAGGAGGCGGCGGAGAAGGCCCGGGAGGACGACCTCCACTCGGACCCGATCCGCCGCCGGCGAACCGGGCGGCGGAGGCGCGCATACCAGCGCCTCATGCCGCCCTGAGTGTGGCCGCGGATGGTGGGGACGGGTTTTCCCCTCCATCCGCTTTAGTGGTCACCCGCGAGGGGGCGACGTCACGCGTGTGCCGTACGTCGCCTAAATTGAGAGTCATTACCAGCTGACGGTGCCCGCTTCTGTGCGGGTAAGCGCTGGGAGGGGTCCGGATGTGTTAATAACAGCAGTTCCCGGATCCCTCCCGTCTCAGGCGCAGAGTGGCACACCGTGTGGTTTTAGTCGGTTCGATTCCGACACACCGCCCCGCCGCAAACCCCGGCGGGGTGACGGCCCGAGGGGGTTTCCACACGTTAAAAAAAAAAAAAAAAAAAAAAAGTAGTACATAAAAGTAGTCACGCGGGACAGTCTTACAATTTTTTTTTAATGTGGTCACAAGTTATGGATTATAAATTGCGTTGATTTGTATACTCTTATCACATTTTGTGTAACTTGATAGTAACGACATTAAGAAGATAAACAAAAAACATTTACATGATTATGTAAGTGACTACGTTTGATAACATATCGGAGTAAATGATGCAAAAAATAAAAAACTTGATCGGATATATCTGAGTACATGGTATAACCAGAGTTCTTACCCTGACTTCTTCACTGAATCTGTTTTTTTTTTACCTGATATTACATTCTTCCATTATCATGTCTAAAATCGATCACTACACACACATAGTTATTTCAATATAGCAGCCATTATCAACCATATCTGTTTCCGTGTATTTTTTAATTGCAGTACTGTACAAGTAAACTTATTTGCATAAAGTTAGTGAATATCTATGTCTGCGCCCATGACCTATGACGTTACGAAATTTATTATCACTGCCTCGACACGAGCCTTAATTTAAGTCAGAATCAATAGTTAGTTGATTTGAATGGTGGTTTTAGCGATTCGTGGGTATTGTCGAATTCTGAGGCTATTTACGAAGGTGCACTCAAAGGGACCCGGGATTAGTACTTTGATGGTTTTCTTATCTGACAAATGTCATAGTTTGCTAAGGAGAGTACCTATCGTGCCTAAGACTTGCCGAATATTTATTTATATATCTTTATTGTATACATAAAATGAAAAAAAAAACATAACAAAAGATGATTAACAAAGGTGTATGTAACAATTGGCGGTCTTATCGCTCACGGCGATTTCTTCCACACAACCTTAGTATGGATATTGGGTTTTTGTGATTTGAGGCAGTTTATACACCAGTAACACAATTACGTGAATATTCAAACAATAAATAAATTTATAAAAAGAGATGCATACGTTCACATACACATATACATACATAAATACATACACATATACATACACACACACATTAAGTATAATGAAACCGAAATTATTCATAGTGACAGATAATAATTCTTCACCAGGTTTTTAAAAACTGACAAGGTTTTAACTTTTCGGATGGTCTCCGGCACGCTGTTCCCCAGTCTTACTGCTTGCACAATAAAAGATTTGTCGGCAAACTGAGTGGAGTGTTGTGGCATTTTTAATTTCAAATTCTCCGATGACCTCAGGTCCTTACAATGTGTATTCCGCAAGAACTGAAAACGTTCTTTGAGATAAAAAGGTGTGTGAGGATGGAACAGAACACTGTATAAAAGAGAAAGGATATGAAGATTCCGGCGAAAGCGTATTGGTAGCCACTTGAGTTTAGAACGATACTCTGAGATATGGTCATACTTGCGTAACCCAAATATGAATCTGATGCAGAAGTTTTGAAGTCGCTCAAGTTTATTTAATTGGTCTTCGGTGAGATCGAGATAGCTGACATCGCTATAGTCAAGGATAGGAAGAAACAGAGATTGTGCGAGCGCAATTTTTGTGTTAATGGGGAAGAAGTTCCGTAGCCTTCGCAGAGACCCAGCTGCCGCAAATAGTTTGCGACTAACTTCCCCGATCTGAGGTTTCCAGGATAGATACCTGTCCATATACCCAAGTTTCTAACTTTTTCGCTATATGGCACGACCGAACCATTGCAATCAACAACTGTTATCTGCTGAAAGTCTAGTTTACACTGCAGCCTGGGGCTACCCACTATAATGACTTGTGTTTTGGTTGGATTTACTGTAAGTCCATATTCCCTACTTCAGTTACATATTTGCATTAAGTCTCTGTTTATATTATTCACGGCCTGTGCTAAATTATCAGGAGTAGCTTGGGAGTAAATTTGAAGATCATCTGCATAAAGGTGGTGGGAAGAAAGTAGTTGATTTGTGATAGAGTTTATGAAAACTGCAAAAAGTAACGGGGATAAAACGCCGCCCTGAGGTACGCCCGCAGATGTTGTGCACCAGGAGGAGTAAATATTATCAATACAAGCACGCTGCTGGCGACCATACAGGTAACTACGAAACCAGTCAATTGCCGATGGAGATATGTTAAGAGAACACAATATACCTAGTAAAACATCAAAATCAACAGTGTTGAAGGCATTGCTAAAGTCTAATAAAGCAAAAACCGTTAGTTTTCCTTCATCCATGCCTGACCTAACATCATCCGTAACATGGACTAGAGTAGTGGTAGTGCTATGGCCTGGACGGAAACCTGACTGGAAAGGATTAAGGAGACAATTTTTTGAGAGAAATGAGGATAATTGGGTGTGAATGAGACGCTCGAGAACTTTGGAGAAAAAGGGCAGGACAGATATGGGACGGTAATCTGATAAGGAGGATGGGTTACATTTTTTGGGCAAAGGAATGACTTGCGCCTTTTTCCAGGCATTTGGATAAGTGTTAACGCATATCGAGTAATTGAGAGTATGGGTAAATACAGGTAGGATTTCACCCATGATAGGAAGTATCATATTACGGCTGATGCAGTCGCTTCCTACGGCATTTGAAGTTATTGACATTATGCTCCTCCTCACATCACATGCAGCAAATTGACAAAAGAAGAATGGGGAACAGCCAGGAGTCGGCAGAGAATAAAGATAATTTAGTGTCGCAGTCTTGATAGCTCCCCCGTAATTTGAGCTTGAATATTGTTAGCTTTTAGTGCATAAATTAGATAATTATTATCTTACTCATAATGAAACTGTTTAACATGAATCTTAATAAAGTGATTTCAACTTCCTAACTATCTTTAATCCTTGTTCCATGTAGAATTCGGGTAAATTTTGGAAATGGTCTAGGATTGTATTTAGTTTTGTTATTTTTTTTAACTATAGTTTTACATCCCAATCACTTCTTTGTTTGTAACCACATTTTCTATCTCATTGTATACGTACTGTAAGGTATTATTAATTTAGTACAAGTATATCTAGATACTCAACAAAAAAAAAATGCAAAAAGGAAGCTGAAATGACTGAATATAAGTTTGAAATCGCAAATACTCGTATGTTTATATTGACAACAAAATAATGAACTTGATTTTCGTCGAATAACATCAATACAGAAGTTTTAAACAGATTAAAAATATTTGATGTGGCCATCTTTCTGATAAAGTTCATTTATGGCAATCAGGTTTGTAGAGGTTAGAAACACAAGAACACAATAGAGATGGCATGGGATGACATTGTACATATTGACATATTTATATCTATATTCATTTCGTTAGGAATGTAATTTGCCGGTTTAAAATTAAGAAAGAGATTAAGTAGGTATTTATTATAATTTATTCATTTACATTTTGTACAAACAATCTCTTATTTTATCAAATTTAGTAAAATATCATATTATTATAGTCGTGCAGTCTGACTTATCTACTAAGTAGCTCTTAAACTAAGTTAACTAGTATATACATTATATATACACATACTCCATAAAGTGTGTTTTATCTTGAAAATCCTTTGCAGCATCAGGAAGAAACTTTGGACTGAGAAGATTGAAACATCCGTTCTTCCCATCCTTTTCTTTCAATAAACTTAAGTCGGATCCCGCTAACGGGGTATGTAATAAATGCTTTGGGTTCAAATTCTATTTGTCTCTCCATGCCCTGCGCCAGTTCAACTCGGTACTTCTTAAACAAGGTGACCAGGCCCGAAATCATTTGCATTTTCGCAAACCTCAAACCTGGGAATGAAAGAATATAATTTAGTATTTGCAACCTTCTTCGCGTATTTTTAGTTTACTAATCAACTGTGCTTTACCTAGTCAAAATTAAAGAATACGGCTAATTTTGGCTAAATTTATCCTATCTATTACATCTGTTGTTCCTATAAATTGTTTGTTAATACTTTTCAAATTACAAAAGACTAACTGCACACACATTACACAGTCAATTGACAAAAGTCATATGAACTTGGTATAGCAGTCAACTTCTATAAAATATTTATAATGTCTGTTATGAAAAAAAATAGAAACCATGACAATTTATAAAATGTGACAAAGTATTATTCCTGTTTCAACAGTAATTATTTTGTATCTGTTACGATTTAACATCGAAGATGTAATTAGAAAAGTCTGATTAAAGCACGAGTGACTGCATCTACATTATGTAAAATAATGGGTATTCCATTCATCTATTTTCGGGCAATTCTATTTATAGCATCACTCAAATCTGATAAAATATAAATTAAAATAAATAGATAACACAAAGATTATGTAGGTCCTAGCAGACTTCAATAAATAAATAAAACAATATGCTTACCTATACAAATTCTAGGTCCTTCACCGAAAGGCATGTAAGTGTAAGGCTTAATCAAGCGTTTTTCTTCACCAAGGAATCTCTCCGGTCGATACTGTTCAGGTTCGGGAAAGTGTTCAGGGCTGTGTTGTAAATGATACAACGGTACATGAATTCGTAACCCTTTTTCCAGCTCCAGGCCATTTGGCAGAGTATAGTCTTCGGTGACTTCACGAGTAAGTGTTGCAAGTACGGGGTATAGACGAAGAGCCTCATCAATACACGCTTCAAGATACGGCATCTCTGTTATACATTCATACTCTAGCACGTTATCATGGAGACGCAGGTATGTATCTACCTCTTCTAAAACTTTTTCTTGTGCCTGTGGACTCTTTGCCAGTTCATATAAGGTATAACTTGAAGTAATCGCTGAAGTATCAAATCCTGCACCAAAGAAAAGAAACAGTTGCCCCACCAACATATCGTCATTTATTTCTAAACCATCAAACTTTTCCGGAGAAATCTTATTTTCTTCCTTTAATTTCAAGAGCAAATCCACGAAATCGTTTCTGGTAGTTGCCTTATACTGTCGCTCTTTAAAAACTCCTGTTAATAGACTCTGAAAGAAAGTCTCAAGTTTCTTGGGGAATACCTGTAGTCCTAAGCCGTAAAAAACAGCAGGCCAAATATTTCTTAATGTATTTTTGATCGCCCGAAAATGCTTGGTATCGAAAGTCGTGTCTCCAGCATCCTTAAAAGGATTCTCTTCTTTTTTCACCAACACTTGTGGATCAACACCAAAAGCACAGGAACAAATACAATCCATTGTATATCTTGACATGAGAGCTTTCACTTCGATCACATCGGATGTTTTCGTTTCTTGATCAAGTATTTCTTCAAATATTTGAGAATGCTTCACAATCAGATAGTACATATTTTTCATCTTGGCTGTAGAGAATAACGGAGAGAGGTTTTTGCGGAAAAGTTTCGCCTTGTCACCGTAAGAGAAGAAGAGGTTATTGGTTAGCATTTCTCTATCGGTATATTTCAGGATTTCGCGACCACTAAAGAAGTTATAATCTTTTGTCATAATCAATTTTATGATTTCAGGATCTTGGACCACCAAAGCGGGCTCTGTGCCGTAGAAAGCGCCAAATACGGGGGCATTTGGTAATTTTTGGCAGAGACCTTGAACCACATGACCTAGGTATTTTTTGAACAGAATATACTCCGAGAAGTTTCCAAATATTGGTACTGGTTTTATAAAAGGAACGTTTCTCTTTTTCCAATATTGAAGCTTCTTCTTGAAATATGCATAAGTATAGTAAATAGAAAGAATTAGAAGAGTAAGCACCGTATAAAGGAATGAACTCCCGAGCATGATTGCTAGAACTCTTCGAAAACAACTGTGATCATTCATTAAGTAGGTACACTATTTATATAAAAATAAATAGACAGTGACCATGACTTTAGGCATCTTTAGGAACATCTCGTTTTACGAAATATCTGAATTAACATCTCCTTTTAAAGTAAATGCAATGTTATCGTTTGTGACTACTGATCGTATATTTATAGTAAATATGCAATATTATGCTTCTGTACCTACTACCACAAAACTTAGAACTCTGCTGATCTATTTTTAATTTTCATATAAGCTTAAACATATACCTATTTAAAATTTAGATGTAACAATAATTATTTATTGTAACAAAAGAGTAAAACACAATACTGTATAGCCCTGACTCCAAAAATAACGTTAGCTGTGTGTTAATGTGTAACTATGTATATTCTGTTTATTGGACAGTCAAATTCAAAAAATTATGAACTTCAAATTTGAATAGATTTTTTGCTTTCGAATATTGTCATCATCATCAGCCAATCGCGGTCTACTTCTGGACATAGACCAATCCAACGCCATTTGATTCTATCCTCTGGTTGAATAATTAGGTTTTTAGGCATCTATAAAATAAATTTCCTAAAAGAAACTTATTACGTATCCCGATTTATTAAATTTAAGTGGCTATAGAGGACAGTCTGACAATAATCTTAAAATGTGGTCACAAGTTATGTATAATAATCGCTTTGATGATAAAGATGCTGATAAAGACAACAATTAGAAGATTTAAAAAAATATGCGTCGTAATTGCTTGGGTTTGTTGCTACGTTTTTACTTACTTTATATGCTTTTGCTAATTAGAGTGAAAACAAATTTTCTATAACCTAACGTGTACCTATATGGATTATTTTGTTGTTTTTGAAATAGGACGGTTCTTCAATATTATGTGGCTCTACTAAATGCATAAAACACAAATATGAGAAACATTTAATACTGAAATAAATATAACCACTACTGGAAATATAAATATATATCATCAGGACATGGGGTCGAATCAAAACAATAATCCATTGTGATTGGAAAATAAGATAACACAGAGGATTATTCTGCCTTATCTTTTTTTTTTAATCATCGTTTATTTAGAGGCTTTTATTATAAAATAATATGTTAGCCCCATCGTGGCTTACCTTATCTTATTTACTTTTAAAGCTTTTTGTTACAACATTCAAATATTGCGCAGTCATGAAATCTTGCATATTCATATTGATCAACATCATTAATTTCATATCTACATTTGCTTATAAACATATTATTATACTTCAATACTTGTGTAGGTATTAGCAAAACACTATAATAGCATTGTGTTATCTTTTTTTTTGCAATTGATTGCCATTCATATTCTAGCTATAACTAGGCATAACAGATGACTCTTCGATGGATTTAATCATACCCAGTACTTCACAAGAGTGGTATAAGATCAGATCACAATAGAATATGCCACGACACAATCCTAGTCGGGTAGGTTCTTTTTTTATAGAATAGAAGGCAAACGAGCAGAGTAGGGCGGCTCTCCCACGGTTAGGCAACTTAGTTAGGGTGAGTTATTTAATTTTTGGTTGTTTTGACATTGACCAAAATAAACTAAATTAATTAACATATCAGAGCTGTTGATCAAAAAGGAACGGTTAAACAATTTTAAGGGCTTAGTCTGATTAGTAAAATAAATAGTAGATGTCATGTTGAGCGTCCACTTTTCTACAATCTTATCTCTTTTGTTATTTAAGTTGTTTATTACAGGTCGACGATTTTGCAAGTCATGAAATGTTGCAAGTTCGTATTGAACAATATTATTAAATATCACAATCCGTTTACTTTTAGATAGAGATACGGGAGAACATCTTAAACCGTGGGTCCCGCTTACCATTCGACTGTATTTGGCAATTATAACATGTAGCTCTAAATAATCTTTCTACAGAACTTTGATATTATTAGGGTAGTTCGTAACTGTATCGTAAATAAATACTGATGTCTCTTTCATGAAAACGAATATTACAAAACATCTCGGAAAATATAATTTTTACAGCTTTTCATTTCTATTACAAATTTTAATCTAATAAACATTGAAATATACTGTTCAATTGAGTAGTCTAAAACAATGACGTCACAAGTTTGTATTTAGCACATTTTTCATACAAATTAATCGTTTTGACAGATGATAAAAAGTAACTGATTTGATTAAAGTAACAACTACCATAATAGCAGATTTAAAGCCGACCTGTTTTATGCTTTAAGACCGACTCTGTTTTGTGATTAACAGGGTCAAACGAGTAGACGAGGTACCTCATGGTAACAAACACTAGTCGCCCGTAACTCGAAAGTCTTTCCCTCTCTCTTTACTCGAAAGTACAGTTAGGGAATCCTTTTAGATTTTTCTTTTATAGTTTTTAAGACTTTATCTTTTTACATCAATTTCAAATTCCAATCGATTAATCAATAGTAACATATTGATGGAGTACAAATATATTTTACCAATAAAAATATCGGCAAATATGCCGTAGAGCCGACAACCGTTGGGGTTAACGGGTTTTTAAGTGCAGACTGCGTCTCGGCAAACGTAGTGTAGGACGTCCACAGGCCAGGTGTAGCGATGACTTGCGCAAGACGACTGGCAGGAGCTGGATGCGAGAAGCCGAGGACCGAACTAAGTGGCGGGAAATTGGAGAGGCCTATAAGTTTGAAATCACAAAAGGGCAAATATTCTGACTATCTTTTCATTTTATTTTATTAGAACGACAAATATATACAGAATCACATGGTTGTAGATAGTTTATAGGTCTGTATTTACAGTTTATAAATAAATAAATATTTCGGACATCTATCACACAACGCCATCTAGTCCTAAGCTAAGTAGAGCTTGTGTTATGGGTACTAGACAACTGATAGAAATACATATATTTTTTTTTGTAAATACATACATATTATACCTAGAAAACACCCAAACTCCGAAACAAATATTTGTAGAACATACTAACATTTGTTCCGACCCGGGAATCCAACCCGAGACCTCACGACCGCAAGACCAACAAGGTACACAGTGCACAGTAAGGATCGTTGCTGCAGGAGGCTCTTTCAGTATAGTTTCCTCTAAACTCCTTATTACGTTTAAGGGATTTCTGTTTTTAACCCTCTAAACACCGGTTTCTTTGTTACCTGTTGTTGGTGGCTTACAAATTTTACATTATAGAATATTCAAATCTTTATACATTTGCGTTAAAAACTTGCTATTAAATCGTATCTATACAAATAAATAAAATTGGAGGGTCTGTTTGTAACATTACAATAACCGCTTTTTAATAAATGGATACTTTGTATACAGGATACAGGTACGAAAACAACATTTTTTTTTAATTTTCATAGGCAGGTAGTTGATGATCCAGGGAGTAAATGAGGCTACTTATTTTAAACTAACTTTGTCCCGCGGCGTTACTCGAGGTACGATGATAACCGCGGGGTTCAGCAGTAATAAATAAAAAGAAAAGGTATTAATGAACCAACATTTATATTTACATTTTGTACAACTACACGGTTCTTTTATTTCATAAAAAAATGATAAAATACATAGTTATAGTCTGAGATTTCCATACAGTTAAAAAATTAAAGTAACTCTTATTCTAGGTAAGCTAATATAATTATGTACTATCTATAAATTAGAAAGTCTATAGTTATGTTGTGTCTTGAGAATTCTCCGCAGACATATTAAGAAGAAACTTTAGGCTTAGAAGACTGAAACACCCGATCTCCCCATCCTTTTCTTTCAATGAACTTGAGTCGGATTCCGCTAACAGGGTAAGTGATAATTGCTTTAGGTTCAAATTCTATTTTTCTTTCCATGCCCTCCGCCAGTTCAACTCGGTACTTCTTAAACAAGGTGACCAGGCCCGAAATCATTTGCATCTTCGCAAACCTTAAGCCTGTGGACAACAGAATAAAGTTTATTTTGTTGCAATCTTAAACACCTAAGTTATTAATAACTTAGGTAAGTAACTATATAAATAAATAAATAAATATTTTGGACATCTAAACACACAACGCCATCTAGTCCCAAGATAAGCAGAGCTTGTGTTATGGGGTACTAGACAACTGATACAAATACATATATACTTTTTTTTTGTAAGTACATACATATTATAGATAGAACACACCCAAACTCCGAAACAAATATTGAACAAATATTATTGTTATCAATAACGAAATTGTTGATTTAAATTATTTACATTTCTGTCTCAGTTTCCCACAGGCAGTGCACAGTCGTGGACAAAAAAAATACCATTTCCGTTATCTTTTATTTTTCTTGTACACAAACCTTGTGCTAACAATAACTAATACATTAAAAAAGAATTATTCGATCGGAAGCTATAATGTGGACATAAATTTATAATTAAATATATATAAATAATATATAGATCTAACATTAAGAATGTTGATGGAACAGTCTAATTTATTCAAGCGAACTATATCTAAAAACTTAAATCAGGTACAATTCAGGTTATAACTAGACATAAAATCTACTAAAACTTAACTTTCAATAAGATTCAGATTTTGATTTCATGAGACATGCTATGACAGCAAAATGAATCAATAAAAATAACGATTAGATAAGAGCAAGTAAGGTGTAATAAATACAAAATTGAATTTGCTTACCTATACATATTCTAGGTCCTTCACCGAAAGGCATGTAAGTGTATGGTTTAATCATGCGTTTTTCTTCACCAAGAAATCTTTCCGGACGATACTGTTCAGGTTCGGGAAAGTGTTCAGGGCTGTGTTGTAAATGATACAATGGGATATGAATTCGTAACCCTTTTTCCAGCTCCAAGCCATTAGGCAGAGTATAATCTTCAGTGACTTCACGATTAAGAGTTGCTAGCACAGGGTACAGACGAAGAGCCTCATCAATACACGCGTCAAGATACGGCATCTCTGTTAAACATTCGTACTCCAGCACGTTATCATGGTGACGCAGATATGTATCTACCTCCTCTAAAACTTTTTCTTGTGCTTGTGGACTCTTCGCCAATTCAAATAGGGTATAACTTGATGTTATCGCTGAAGTATCAAATCCTGCACCAAAGAAAAGAAAGCTTTGCGATACCAACATATCGTCATTAATTTCTAAACCATCAAAATTTTCCGGAGAAAGTTTATTTTGTTCCTTTATTTTCAGGAGAAAATCTACAAAATCGTTTCTGGTTGTTGCCTTATACTGCCGCTCTTTGAAAACTCCTGTCAATAGACTATAAAAGAATGTCTCAAGCTTCTTTGGAAATGCCTGTAATCCTAAACTGTAGAAAATAGCAGGCCAAATACTTCGTAATATATTTTTGAATGCTCTAATATGCTGAGCATCAAAAATTGTCTCACCAGCAGCTTTGAAAGGATTCTCTTCTTTTTTCGCCAATACCTGTGGATCGACACCAAAAGCACAGGAACAAATGCAGTCCATTGTATATCTTGACATAAGAGCTTTCACTTCGATTACATCGGATGTTTTCGTTTCTTGATCAAGTATTTGTTCAAATATTTGAGAATGTTTCGCAATCAAATAGTACATGTTCTTCATTTTGGCTGTAGAAAATATTGGAGAGAGGTTTTTGCGGAAAACCTTCCATTTGTCACCGTAAGAGAAGAAGAGGTTCTGGGTTAGCATTTCTCTATCGGTATATTTTAAGATTTCACGACCGCTAAAGTTGTTGTAATCTTTTGTCATAATTAACTTAATGATTTCAGGATCTTGCACTACTAGAGCGGGCTCTGTGCCGTAGAAGGCGCCAAAGAAGGGTGCATTTGGAAACTGTTTGCAAAGATCTTGAACCATATATCCGATATATTTCTTGAGTAGAATGTAATCCGTAAAGTTTCCAAAAATTGGCACTGGTTTAATGTAAGGAACGTTTCTCTTTTTCCAGTATTGGAGTCTCTTCTTGAAGAATACATAGGTATAGTAAGTGACAAGAATAAAAACAGTAAGTATCGTATAAAGTAACGAACCCCCGAGCATGATTGCTAATTTTCGAAAGACAACTGTGATAATTTTTAAAGTAAGTACGTTTTTTATATGAAAATAAATGAACAGTGGCCATGTTTCATGCATCTTTAAGGACAATTAGTTCAGTAATTCTGAATTAACTTTTGTAATAAATGCAACGTTTTAATCAATTTACTTTTCGAAAATGTCTATATTAGTGTTTTTGGCTATTTTCGTTATAAGTATAAGTATAAGTTAAAGTTATTGTTTTCAAAGACCTATAAACTTAAATAAAAAATTTAAATATTCTTGTTATAATAATCCGATTTTCGCAAAGAATTTCTTCCACTAGATTTTTGCGAACTGAAGAAAATTGTTTTTTTTTTGGAAATCTGGAAAAGTAACCAATTTAGAGATTAACCCCCTATTTATAAACGCGATTCTCTGTTATTTTCAACCTTATTTTTATATGTATAAATATAATAGAAATTATTCTTAAAATAAAGACAATAGGTGGGACACCCTAAGTATATGAATTAAGTTAAACTAGCTACACAGGACAGTCTAACATGAAATCGCAAATGTGGTCATAATTTGTGGATAAGAATTATGTTGCTTTTCATTATATGCTTATCGTTTATTGTATTACGTAAAAATTATAAAGATAAAAATATTACAGAAACAGACGTAGTGCGTATAATATTGAGTTTGTTTTTTTTGCCTACATAATAATATGTAGATGGAAAACATTTTAGTAGGATCATTATCTAAAATAAAAAGAATAAGTCATTGGGATATGGGGCTGAGTTTTTAAGAAAAAGAGTCAATTGAAATGGACCTCTGTGATTGAAAAAATTGATAACGTGAAGGATGTCTTATCTTCTTTACTTTTCAAACTATCTATTTCAAGTCGACAATATTGCCAGTCATGAAATCTTGCATGTTCATATTGAACAACGTCATTAATAAACATAAATGTTTGTTTATAAACTTTGAATGTTTCAGGGACAACTTTAATTGTTAAAGTCACCCCGATTAGTCAGTAAGTCGTCCTAAAGGTGCAGCAATGCAGCTAAATCATGAAGGTGCTCATCGAATTCAACGCTTAAGATTAATGTAAACATTTTATAATAAGCTTGACCAGTATGGAAATCGAACTAACTACATCTATATTAATATTATCTATATTAATATTTAGATTCGTCTTAACACCAAAGATTCTCCAGTTATTTTCTCCTAACGTATCACTTACGTTACAAGTGATACCAAGTGTCCAAAGAAAAGTTTGAGCAAAAATAATACCTAATATTCCACAAGCACAGTGCAAGAACTGACCCCAAGGGTCCTCACCGCACGAGCCACACCCCATCCACGAGTCGATAACATTAAAAGTCAAAAATAAAACAATTATAGGGACTAATGTTTTTTACGTGCACTATCTTATCTCAAGGGTTCTGACCCCGCACGAATCAATATCGATTGAGTTGCTAACTCTGAATGACAAATAAAAACAATTTAAAGGGACTGACGTCATCACCGTCAACGGTCTTCAACAGTTCACTGCTAGACATAGGCCTCCTTAGCAAAGAGGTTTTAGTTTACTATACTACGCTGAGTAACTAACGTTATACCTAGTTTGAAGTTTCCTTCTCTTTGCTGAGCTGTTGTCCTGTATAGCTTCCTCCCTTAGTCGCCTCGTATATCACCTGCAGAATGAATATGAGTGATGACACTTGGCATTCTAAATCTGTCTGTGATAATTAGTGAGATAACAATGTCACGATGAGTGAGCACTATGTTATCTTTTTTGTTATTAAAGCTTTTTGTTTCTAGTCAAATATTGCCAGTCATGAAATATTGCATTTTCATATTGAACAACATCATTCAACATAAATGTATGTTTATAAATCTGTGTCCTGTGATAACCTCCAACTCTGTGTCTAAAAACTTGTATGTTTATAAACTTTTAATATTAAGCGTTTGGGTGTGATTGCGATGCTGCGTCTTAGTAAAAATTTTGTGGGAAAAATATTCTGTTATGTATTCAAATCACTTACTACTATCTATCATCAGTCAATCATTGCCAAGTGACGGTAATCCTTTTCACTTAGCGCTTGTCAAATTTAAAGTATTGCCTTGCATTTAAGACATACTGCCAATAGGAACTTGATGTCTCGTAGAATCCTTTTTTCTTACCTTAACCTTTTGCCCCGTGTGGAATACAACCCCCGAAATACCAGAAATACCGAATTGTTTGACTACAATTTGTTTCGCGGTCAGTGATAGAGTATCAAAGTCCCAAGTGATGGGAATAGGTTTGAATAAAGTCTATCAGATAGAATAAAGTATTTTTATATTTTTTTATGTTTGAACTGAAAACTTCTATAGGTGTTGTGCACTTTTAAAAAAAATAATGGGATTGGTAAAAAGTGTTAACTGTCACTGGCCACGTGACGCGTCAGTCAACAAGGCCGTCACTTTCATTAAAACATTATTGTTTCTTAGCAAAGACGTAAATTAAATAATAATAAATCCGTTTTGTATGTTCGATATATTTGTAAAATAAATAAGCGTTTCAATATGGAAATTGAACAAAGTGAATCTATTAATTAAAAAAGTGACTAAGAAATAGTAAAAGAAAATGAGTAAGTACTTTATAAAAATACTAGATGAAAACCCGGCTTCGCTCGGGTAATATGTTTAAACTGTATTGCATTACCCTTTAGTTTTATAACATCACAATAAGATTTTTTGTAATTATCGGTTCTCAAGGAATATTTTACTTCTTTTTATCGCGCATTTTATTTAAAGAGCGAAGAGGTTAATTTCAGGTGAGCCTAAACAACTGTTTAAGCAAGTTTTGAGCTGAACAGCTTAAACAAATTTTATGTTTCCACCTCTGTCAACAGTCCTGATGACTGCTTTGTGTTTTGTTTTATGAAATAGGGGACAAACGAACGGGGGAATAAAACTCCTGTCGCGATGGCGGAAAGAGGCGGCAGGGATCAGTCCGTGTCCATGCACGTGACCGTGTCATTCCAGAATTCATTATCAAAGCCGCCACACAAAGACTATCCTACTGATTTCGCAGGCCTCGCGCTCCGCCTGTCTGACTATAAAAAAAAATAAGTTTAAATAAGCGTAAAATATATTGCATGCCTTAAACACGAAGCATCTAGGCTATGCCTAACTCCCACCTAAAAACCTTAAACTTGATTTCGTTACATTAAATCGTAAGTCATCATGTCAGCAGTAAGAAGTCCACTAATGAACGTAGGTTTCCCCTATTGATTTCCATTTCGACCGGTCGGTAGCGGCCCGCATCCAACGACTCCTTGCAATCTTAACCAGGTCGTCCGTCCACATTGCAGGGGGCTTTCCTACGCTGCGTTTGTCGTTACGTGGTCTTCGCTCTCGAACCTTTTAGACTCATCGGCCATCGGTCCTCGGAGCTATATGCCCTGCCCACTGCCACTTCAACTTGCTGACTTGCTCTGCTATGTCGGTAACTTTAGTTCGTCTACGGATCTCCTCATTTCTGATTCGATCTCGTAGAGAGACACCAAGCATAGCCCGTTCCATAGCTCACTGCGTGACCCCGAGCGTCCTTATGAGGCCCATAATAAGAGACCACGTCTCGGCACTTTAGGTCATCACTGGTAACACACACTAATTAAAAACCTTCGTCTTTAAGGACTGTGGTATTTTGGACGGAAAGACTCTACGTAATTTCCCGAACGCAGCCCAGTCGATTGGGCTTTGTCGATTGACCTCTTTCTCGAAGGTGGAATTGAACCGTTTGTCCCAGATAGACATATTCATCAACAACTACGAGAGCCGAGCTTTCCAGTAAGACCGGGGTAGTAATAAATGGGTGAAACATGGACATTTGACATGACTTTCATCTTGTAAATGTTCATCTTAAGGCCCACCCGCTGGGACATTGTATTGAAGACTCCGAGCATCGTGCTGAGCTCCTCTAAAACTTTGCCATGACTACGATCTCGTTGGCAAACCGATGGTGAGTGATTCATTCGCCATTAATAATGATGCTAAATTCTTTCCAATCCAGAAGCTTGCAGGCGTTTTCCATTGCATTGGTAAAGAGTTTAGGCTGCCTAACTCCCCTCCGCAACTGAATAGCCTCTGTGCTCTGGTCATGTACTCGGACAGGTGACATTTTTTTTCAAAACACTTCAGCACTTCGATGTACGGATAGTCAACGTGGCATCTCTGAAAAGACTGCAGCACTGCCCAAGTCTCGATCGAATCAAAGTCTTATCAAAGTCCACGAACGCTAAGCATAGTGGCAAATTATACTTCTCGGTCTTCTGTATAATCTATCTATCTATTGATTATCTTACTCTTCATTTATTTATATTTATAGAGCTGCCGATATGCTTCAGCGTACCGGAAGTCTGCAGCGACAATGAGCGTCGTTCTGCCATAAGGGTGTGATCTGATAGTTTTTGAGGGGTATCTTTCCCTACCTTGTAGACAGTTTCTACCAGCCTGTTGTTGACCTTGTCCACAGAAACGCAATCCAGGCCAGATAAGCGATATGCGAGCTTGAGTTGAAAGCTCTCGGTGTTTTGTATCTGAGCTGCAGTCGGAGCGTGGACTTCATTAGTCAAGACCTTTTTAGTTGGACATTGATATTCAATGTGCCTCTAACCATTCTGTGATCGCTCACGGTTTTCACCCTGTGGGTCACGGAGATATAATTGAATATTTATCTCTATGTAGACATAATGAAGTCGATCTCATTCCTCGTGAAACTGTCGGGACTCATCCAGAATCATTTCCTATGCGGTGGCTATTTGGAGAAGGAGTTCACCATAAACAGTTCCTCCTTCTCCAGAAAGTCAGCCAATCTCTAGCCCCTGGAATTCCTCTGCCCAGTATTTAGTTTGACTAATTTGCATACAGATATAATTTCATTATTTGACTACATGACTGCACTGTTTTGTAAGCTAACTAGCTTACAAAACAGTGCATTAGTCAGTCAATAGATATTGATATTGTGATACTTGTTTTCCCTTTTCAGTTCATTAATTTAAAGCTGTTGGGTTTTGTTGTTTTATAATAATAATTTTATTTCAGACTAGCTGAACCACGCGGTGTTACCTGCGGTTATTGTAGTACTGCGAGTAACGCCGCGGGACTAAGTTAGTCTAAAAAAAGTAGCCTAAGTTACTCCCTGGATTATCAGCTACCTGCCAGTGAAAGTCCCGTCAAAATCCGTCCAACCGTTCCAGAGATTACCCGTAACAAACAGACAGACAGACAGACAACATTTTTTTTAAATACATTTTTGGTATAGGTACCGTGTATACATACATATGCATTTAGTAAAAAGCGGTTATTTTAATATTACAAACAGACACTCCAATTTTATTTATTTGTATAGACTAGTTTTGTTTTATCAACCAACACGTTTTTTAAATATCAGTCTGCAGAGTTTAAATCTCGTAGTCCCTGAAACTCTTTCAAAGAATTTGGTCATGTGACCAAACTCAGATTTTTTTGGGTTCAAAGTTTCTTATTGACAATTTATGTCCTAAACACGTGATCTGTAACATATATTATAACAATGGCCTTTCATTTGATACCCATATTGCTAAGGTATAAAAACCCACGTTAAAAAGATTTGTGGTTCCGTAGTTCACGTCTCGGAATCTGATTGTAAGTAGATGTGCACCTTGAATGATTTCTATGTTTAATAGACTAAAACCTTTAACGTTATCAATGAGTGATTTTTCTTTTCTTTTTTTTATTTGAGCGTTAGATTTTGGAGCATTTTAATAAAAGGAAATTCAGGTGGCAACAGCTTGCATACTGTTTACCTTACATGTAATACTAACACTATTGTACCTGAAAATTTGACTTTGAAAAGAGTGGCCATGAGTTTCTTTGCCAGTATTCTTCTCATGAGGCTCTACGCATTTTGGAAACTGGAAGTTATGGATCGACACAGGCAGGCAGTAGATTTTGGTGTTTTCGCCTAATTTACCTCGACAATACAGCACATGTTGTGGCGTCTGTTTTTGTCGATCTATGATTCTTAATTACAGCTTCAATTTAACGTTCATAAATGTCACTTAGTGTCTTAATTTAATAAATGATTTTGAATTTGAATTTAAATTTGAATTTGAACCCTTATAATTTCATTAGAGGTTACAATATATTTATCAGGATATTTTGTTATAAAAATAATAACTGTTAATTGTAGATAATTTATTTATTTACATCATGTGAAACAACATCAGTCTCAGTAAAATACACACATCATAAAATAACATAAAAATATCAACATAAATACTATAGCATCAAAATACAAAGCAATCTTGTATATTTACATAAAAAGTTGTATAGTATAATAGCTTTTGCACGTGGCTTCGCTCACGCAGACTTTCATCCCTTGATTTACCACCTTAGCGGTAGAATTTCCAAAATTCCTTTCTTAGTGCTCACTTACGTAATATAAAGAACCTACATGCAAATTTTCAGGATTCTAGGTTCAGCGGTTTGTGCTGTGCGTTGATCTCTCGGTATGTCAGTCAGTCAGTCACCTTCCTCTTTTATGTATATAGATTAAACTTCCGCGTACTTTAATCAAGAAGATACTTTAGACTTAGAAGACAATACCCGATTTCTCCATCCTTCCCTCTCAACAAACTTGAGGTTAATACCGCTAACGGGGTATGTGATCAATGACTTAGGGTCTAATTCTACTTGTCTCTCCATACCCTGCGCCAGCTCAACACGGTACTTCTTCAACAAGGTGATCATACCGGCAATTACTTGCATCTTAGCAAACCTTAAACCTGTGGACAACAGAATAAGAAAATAGAGTTAATCATGTTGGAATCTTTAATAATAGGTCTTTACCTATGAAATTGCCGTTTTATATAAATTTTGGAAAAAGTAATAGTCGGTAGGTGCAAGGTCTGGTGAGTATGGCGGATGAGGGAGAGCTTCCAACCCCAGCTTTTGCAGCTTGGAGACTGTCTGTTGCGCAGTATGGGGTCGCCCGTTGTCACTTGTCCTATAAAGACCTATTATATCCTGTTCAAAATGCTTCATTTTGTGTACTGTCATCAAGAAAGTGGTTGTTTCTTTAAATTTTTTATTCATCATATATATGTATCATATAAATGTATACGTATACGAAATATGTAGTTAATTTTTTTTGTCTGTCTGTCTGTCTGGCTGTTTGTTCCGGATAATCTCTGGAACGGCTAGACGGATTTTGACGGGACTTTCACTTACAAGTAGCTGATGATCCAGGGAGTAACTTAAGCTACTTTTTTTAGACTAACTTTTTCCCGTGGCGTTACTCGCGGTACAACTACAACCGCGGGTAACACCACGGGGTTCAGCTAGTATTTGATACAATAGATAATTAAACATACTATGATTGCATTTAAGACGTTTTTGTTTTATTCGTTCAAGGAAAAAACATTTTGGTTAAGTCGAGATCGTGATGGTGATTTTATTTTTTGGTCTAGACATTTAAATAATTTGTTTCAAACGATTACTTAATTTTAATTGTATTATGAAACACTAGCTGGTCGGAGCAACTTTGTTTATGGATATCAAAAGCTTTTTCTTTTTTGTATTTGTCGCCAGTGAAATTTCAAGATCAATAATGATGATTCTAATGATATTAGCCCAATCGTTATAGCTATTCCATAGTTTTAATAGGACTAAAGAACATTAATTTATTTTTACATATTAATATATATATTGAAAGACTAAAAAAAAAAAAAAAAAGGGGATTGCTCATATAAGACCCCCTACATCAGAGCAAAACAATGCAAAGTAATCTGACATCTGTAAAACTAGTCTCCACATTTTTTTCGGGGAGATTGATATACAGCTTCATCTAACACTCATCATTCTCTTCTTACTCTTATTTACATAAGAAAGAAAAATATGAATGCATAAATAGATGACTTAATACGCTTACCTATACATATTCTAGGCCCTTCACCGAAAGGCATGTAAGTGTATGGTTTAATCATGCGTTTTTCTTCACCAAGGAATCTCTCCGGTCGATACTGTTCAGGTTCGGGAAAGTGTTCAGGGCTGTTTTGTAAATGATACAACGGTACATGAATTCGTAACCCTTTTTCCAGCTCCAGGCCATTAGGTAGAGTATAATCTTCAGTGACTTCACGAATAAGTGTTGCAGTTACGGGGTATAGACGAAGAGTCTCATCCATACATGCTTCAAGATACGGCATCTCCGTTAAACATTCATATTCCAGCGCGTTGTCATGGCGACGCAGATATGCATCTACCTCCTCTAAAGCTTTCTCTTGCACTCTTGGGTTCTTTGCTAGTTCATACAAAATGAAACTTGATGTATTCGCCGAAGTATCAAATCCTGCAGCGAAGAAAAGAAAGCATTGCGACACCAACATATCGTCATTGATTTCCAAACCGTCAAAACTCTCTGAAGATTGCTGTTTTTGCTCTCTCAATTTGAGCAGCAAATCCACAAAATCATTTTTATTCGTTGCCTTATATTCTCGACTCTCAAAAACTCCTGTCAATAGACTATAAAAGAATCCCTCAAGCTTCTTTGGAAATAACTGTTGTCCTAAGGCGTAGAAAATAGCAGGCCAAATAGCTCGTGATATATTTTTAATTGCTCGTAAATACTGGCTATCGAAAATCAATTCTCCAGCAGCCTTAAACGGATTCTCTTCTTTTTTCTCCAACGCATGTGGATCTATACCAAAAGCGCAAGCACATATACAGTCCAGTGTAAATCTTGACATTAGAGATTTTACTTCAATCACATTGAATGTCTTCGTTTCTTGATCAAGTATATGTTCAAATACTCGACAATGCCTCTCGATCAAATGGAACATGTTCTTTATTTTGGCTGTAGAGAATAACGGAGTTAGGTTTTTGCGGAAAAGCTTCCACCTGTCACCGTAAGAGAAGAAGAGGTTTCGGGTTAGCATTTCACGCTCAGAATATTTAAGAATTTCACGACCACTAAAGGAGTTAAAATCTTTTGTCATAATTAACTTTATGATTTCAGGATCTTGAACCACCAAGGTGGGTTCTGTGCCGTAGAAGGCACCAAAGAAAGGGGCATTTGGAAACTTTTTGCAAAGATCTTGCATAACATGGCCGACATATCTTTTAAACAGAATATAATCCGAGAAGTTTCCTAATATGGGCACTGGTTTTATATAAGGAACGTCCCTTTTTTTCCAGTATTGGAGTCTCTTTTTGACATATTTGTAAACCAAGTAAATGGAAAAAAATAGGAGAGTAAACAGTGTATAAAGTAACAATTTCCCGAGCATGATTGACAACACTTTGAAAATACGACTGCAGTTGTTTCAAAAGTACATTATTTATATACAACTAATTGATAGTAACCATGTTTTAATGCATCTTTAGGAACATTTTATTTCCAATTACTTTTTGTTACGAAATAACATAAAACTGTAACAATTGTTACACTAACTTTTAAGCTTTCACGTTCCATGATACAATAATAATAATTATTTTTACGGGGATTAACGCGATCACTTATTTAAAGGTATTACATACAGAGGTGTAACCTGGTTGAAACGTCGTTGAAACGTGGTTAAAACGACGTTTCAACCAGGTTACACTGGCCGTGGTCACAGGCTAAATGTAATGTGTAAATGTAATGTAATACCTTTAAATAAGTGAACGCGATAATTCCTGTAAAAATGGTAATTATTGTAACCATTGTTTCTGTAAATCTGTGTTTATAGTAGGTCAGAAATCTCGCATTTTTCAGCTGATTTATCATTTTTAAGCAGCCTATTATAGTAGAATGACCTTTCTTCTTTCTTATTTTCTCGTCCACTTGGGTTAAAAAGTTTTTTTAATTCCATAATTAAAAAAATGGGAAATGGGCCCATGCGAAAATGGGAAAAAATTCTCAGCTAAGTCACTTTTGAAAATTAGCAACTGATAAAAAAAATTACGAAGTAATCTATCGCTACTGTTTTTTATGGGGACACTCCCTTGCTTCAAATAAGATGAACCTCCTGGGTTATGAGGACTATGTGGGGTTCCATGCTCCCAGTGATGGCTTTCTAGTACAATGACGCTGTTATCTCCTGTTGTCAAAATAACTTGCTTATTTTGGGATAAAGATCCGTGTTAGGAAAATAAATCTAGATGGGACAGTCTCATATACAGGTGTAAGTAAGTAAGACTGCCTCGTTGGTCTCGCGGTTGGCGTGTGCGACTGCTGATCGTGAGGTCTCGGGTTCAAATGTTTGTATGATCTACAAATATTTGTTTCGGAGTTTGGGTGTTTTCTATGTATAATATGTATGTATTTACAAAAAAAAAGTATATATGTATTTGTATCAGCTGTCTAGTACCCATAACATAAGCTCTGCTTAGCTTGGGACTAGATGGCGTTGTGTAATAGATTTCCCAAATTTGTATTATTATTATTAAGTGTGGTCACAAGTTGCATATTTTAATCCTGCTGTTTTTTTGGGGCTTATCAATTTTTATTACGTGATAAATTCAAAAAGATAAAAACAAACGTCTGCAACCATATTCTCAGGAACCGTTGCAATTTGACCTTATCTCCCTGAAATGGAGTCTTTTTCTAAGTTTGCTTTTTCTTGATAAATTTTCATTTTGTGAATTAACTGGTCTTTAATTTTATCTAGACCCATGTCAAAGTCCGGCAAGTCTTCAATTGTATCTTGTTTTGTATACCGAGACGAGGCTTATACTGACGATGTTTGAAAAACTAATAAGTAGTTTTAGGTTAAGATAATCACATTTGATTATTATAAGAGAATTATGCATACTTTGTTGTCAAAAAAGCCTTTAATTTGTTTTTTTTTGCGTTATGATACACAATTATTTGCCCGTCTAATCATAAAAGTAATGCGAGTTTGTTTTAAAGGCCCACATTTAAGACTAAATGTAAACATGAATTGCACTAAATTTTACCTCTACTTTGAATTCTGCTTTTGAATAATAAAACTACAAAATTTTCGAGAGGATGATACTTGAAAATTGTGTGCATCGAGTTGACTGTTGTGTGTATGTTCCATATTCTGCAATCAAATCATAAATCGTCATCAAAAGATTACTAGAACAAAGGGCTTTTGACCTACTATTTTGCATAACTACTGATTTTTGATGTTTGAAAGAAAGAAAGAAAAGTATTTATTTTGGCATCTAAAGAATGTAATTCAAAAGAAAATTAGGTAACATAAAACAATTATACAAGGCCAAAAAATGTACCCAACTCAGCATTGTGTCAGATAAAACATCTGACGCTGGTTTTCAGTTGGGCATAGGTGACACCGTAATACATACAATCACAAAGTAAAAACAACAAAAACAATAATTACACAAACACAATATTACTCCATACTCCACCACACTTTAACACCATATTTTAACATTGCAGGGACCACTCACCTGCATTTCGTTGTTTACGTTGACCATATTCAGTCTCCGCTGTGCATCTATTAAATAATGTCGCAATCTGTGCTTAAATGTTCCTATTGTATTTGTTTCAATTTTAATTTTAATTACACCATTTGTGTGTATTAGATAAACACATACCACAAGGACATATAGTCGCATCTCCCACCTATAGTTCCACAATCTCAACAACTTTTACCAATTGCCGTGTTAATCTTATTTTCCATTAGAGGTTTTTTTTTTGGCATGCGCATTTTGTATCCCGACAGTCAACACTCAGCGCTAGTCCATATCAAAACTCGGAGTGTAAATGTGTATAATTTGGAGAATACTGTTATAAGTTGCCTTATTAGAATTAATCTCATGACGGGAATTGATTAATTCAATAGTCACCAACAGTCTTGTCTAGCCCACTGCTTGATTTAGGCATCTACTTAAGCAGGATGTTTTGTTTTGCTGAATATGTTAACCCATTTTTTGTATCCTCTAAGAATTACTTCAACAAAAAAAGGAATAGAAGAATGGGAATGTAAGTCTTCTCCCGTTCTCGTTCCACCATGTGTTAGACCAACTTCATCATCATCATCATCATCATTATCAATAGCATTTAACAGTTCACTGTTGGATATAGGCCTCACCTTAAAAAAGCGGTTTTGGCCTTATACCCTTATACCACGCTGGTCACTAGGGCTGTTATTGGGTTTGTTTCAAGTTTTTCCTCTCATTGTAGCAATGTCATCCTACATGGTTTTCTTCCTCAGTCGTCTCTTTCGATACCCATGGGAGGAGTAAGGGTGGTGACACTCCAAATTCTTCATCCGTCACCACACACCACCACACCACAGATAATCAACAACATCACCTAGTCGAAAAACGAAAAAGTCGATTCATACGCATTCTCACTTTGAATTGCAGATCCATGATCTCTAGCGAGAACCACCCACGCCAAAAATTGCCACGAAGGTTTTCTTTAGTGTCCATGTCGCAGTAGGTGCAAACAAATCTATTTGACACAAGCACTAGTCGAAGTAGTCGTGTTCAGTCGGCACCTGTATCAACCAGTATGCTGCCATGTCGCTTCTCTGATCAATCCTTCATGCAGAGTCTAACCGCATCAATTGTGACATGCCCCGGCGCTTAGAAATAAAATAAGCTGACATAATGAGGGTACTTAGATAATATCTAGGTAATTTATTACAGCTTACTGTCAATTGTTTAAAGTCAACAATATTGCCAGTCATGAAATATTGCACATTCATGTTGAACAACATCATTAAATATTTTATTGATTTACAAACTTTTAATTCTGGTTGCTACTAATGTTTTAACAGAAACATGCCTTTGCCACGGTTATGTAATTAGTTATGATATTGTACAACACTCTCTATATTTTTGATGGTTTAAGGCATATTATTAAGTAGCAATTAATTACAATCGATGTGCTATAAAAAGAGTTATACTTGGAGTCTCTCTGAAGGACAACCTTCGTAACTAAGTAATTAGTCAGAGAATCAAAGTGCCCGACATAGATTTAAAAGTTAGTAAGTTGAAGTGGCAATGTTCAGTTCATATATGTCACAGAACTGACAATCGCTGGAGTAAGCGTATTCCGGATTGGAGACCGCGTTTAGGTAAACGTAGTGTGTGACGGGCTCTAGACTGATGGTGGGATGACTTGCGCAAGAGAGCTGGCAGCGATTGGATATTGGATAACATTATGGTTTTAAGTATTTTATGTTTCTTGCAAATAGAGTGCAAAAGGAAGACTTTGTACCGTAGATATTTTCTGCCGATCAAATTGTTATAGTTGATATTAAAATATGCTTAGCAGGTATAATTAAGATTATAATCCTTGTCACGGCGCAAAAACGATATACCGTGGATATGTAAGTATGATTAAGGATATTATGCTATAGATATACATCTTTTTGCATGTTTAAGATAAAAAAATATCAGCTACTTATTATAGATATTATTGTATAATTTAACACAAATTACTCACTTTTTACTGCCATTTTAGACTATTTTATTATTATTACATAGAATGACACACCAACTTTCCACCACTGCCACTGATCTCTTGGTAGTTGGGCGCTGGGCTTACGGGTGGCTCTAAATAAGATGGCAGCCTTCTTGCTCAATGGTCCCTCGTAGCGTGGCGCTCACATTGTGGTCAATTCGGTTCTTGTACCGGTTCCGACTGGTACAAGAACCGACTGGTTGGTGCTATTTCTGGACTTGGGTGACTTAAGCCCAATTTGATTGGAACCAGCGTTGAGACAAGATGGGTGTACACGGGTTATCCAGTCAATGTCACTATCTGTTGCATGAGTGTGGGCAGCAGCTCGGTGACCTCCAGGACATTGGCGGTTAGAGCCATACGCGTTTTCCACACCGTCTCGACGAAGGTGAGGTTTGCCTTGTCCGAAACTCCCTCATGGAATTTTATCGGCGAACGGCTGAGTTCTGGGTGGGTCTATTTTATAGGATGGAGGTAAATGAGCAGATGTATCGCCTCATGGTAAGCGATTATTGCCGCCCATACACTGGGGTGCCCCTGAACAAAGAAGACAACAGTATTCCATATGAGGTCGAACATACGCCTTATAAAGTAGAAGGCGGTGGGCCGGAATGAAATGCTATCTCGATCTATTGAGCACGTAAAGCTTCTTCGAAGCCTTTTTTTGTTGAAATAAACTAGATAACTAGGATATGAAAGCAAAAAACGTTGTTTGCACAGGGAAAATTTTCATATAATATATCAAGTCAGATGACATTTGTCAATATAAAAAAACTCTTTGTTCGAATATCAAAATGAAAGAATGTCGTAACTAAAAAGTTTCCACACTTCCCCTCAAACAACATCCATCATCAGATATCCTCACATCACACCATACCACACACACCCAAACTCAGATCGCGCACACATTTGGTAAATGCCACACGACCTAGTGGTTTCGTAAGCACATCCGCTGGATTATCCTGCGTACACACATAGTCCAGACGTACAACATTTTTAGCAATGCAATCTCCGACATAGTGAGCTCTTATGTCTATATGTTTCGTCCTTCTATGCGCTACAGGATTGTACGCAAGTTTCATAGCACTCTGATTATCTACAAAAATGCAAATAGATCTAAGAGATTCACCTCTTATAAATGCATTCAGCTGCCGCAAGTGAACTGCCTCCTTGGTAGCCTCCGAAAGTGCAATATATTCGGCTTCCGTTGATGACAGTGCCACACAAGCTTGTTTCCGGCATTCCCAGTTAATCAACGAGTTCCCACATCTAAAAATAAATCCAGAATAAGATTTTCTATCTTTGATGTTCCCTCCCCAGTCAGCATCTACGAATCCCGTGATGTCCTGCACTAGCGACTTGGGAAATATCAAACATAGATCCCTTGTACCCCTAAGGTACCTTAAGATATGCTTAGCTGCTTTCCAGTGGCGTTCTTCACAACAGGAATTATACTGTGCCAAGAAATTAACTGCAGCCGCAATATCCGGGCGTGTGTTACAGGCTAAATAGTTCAGCGACCCTATGAGCGCCTGATAACGACGACAGTCTTGGCAGGACAAGATCTTACCTCCTTCCCCTTCCGCCATGACTTTATGGAAATCCATTTCCATCGGAGTTTTCACTGGTTTGCATTCGCTCATACCATATTCATCCAAGATCTTTGAAATAAGCCTCTCTTGACTCAAATATATTGCGGTATCCGTCCTATACAAAAGCATCCCCAAAACTTGCCTAGCTTCCCCTAAATCCTTCATCTTGAAATGCTTGCGAAGGTTGTTCAACAACTCTTCCTTCTGCGCTCTGTCTTTGTAAAATAAAATAAAATCATCAACGTGCAAAGCGATATAAAAATTATTATTTTTGTAAAGACAGCTATCAAAGTCACAGCGCTTGAAGTTCAAAGACAATAACACTTCATTCACTTTTTCATTCCACGAACGAGAAGCTTGTTTGAGGCCGTATATCGCTTTTTCTAATAAGCAAACTTTTTCTTTCGAGTCATTGTCTATGCAACCCTCCGGTTGTCGCATATAAACTCTTTCATGTAAATCACCGTTCAAAAAGGCGGTGTTCACATCGAAGTGGCTAATGAAAAAGTCCTTTTCAATAGCCAACGATAGCAGCAGTCTGACTGTTGATCTTCTCACGACCGGTGAATAAGTTTCAAAGTAGTCGACCCCGTAGGACTGACAGAAACCCTTCGCTACAAGTCGAGCCTTATAGGTCCTGTTACCATCTGCATCATACTTGTACTTGAAGATCCACTTGTTCCCCACGATCTTACTTTCAGGTGGCTTGTCAACGAGCTTCCAGACTTTGTTCTCGTACATAGAGTCCATCTCTTTCTTCATGGCTTCCTTCCAGCTATCCTTGTCTTCCCGACTCAAGGCTTCCTTAACTGTCAAAGGCTCCTGCTCATCAGCACAGCATGCAAGTCCATGAAGATTTCTGTCTCGCATTCTATTACGTAGAGGATAGCGATACTCAACCTCGTTTGATTCTCCTCTATCAACAGTCTGCTCTTCATCTTCAACATTTTTTGCTCTGCTATCTGCCGTTTCTCCTACTTCCACTTCCGCGTCTTCATACACCTCAGCTTCATCTGTAGGACTCGACCCTTGAGAAGCTTCTGCAGTACCAGGTGACATACCTGACTGGTCTTCTACCCTTGCGAATTCCCAGATAACTTCAGCACCTTTGTCACCGTTGTCTACCAGTTGACTAGGATTCTCTGAAATCGCTGCTGTAGAGTCTTCCAAGAAAACTACATCCCTTGCTCTAACTGTAACGCGTGGATTACTAAGATTAATGAAACGGTATCCCTTGGTTTCTTCACAGTAACCAACAAAGATATGTTCTTCCGCTTTAGGGCTCCATTACTTCCGAGTTTCCTTTGGTACGTGCACAAACGCCTTAGATCCAAAAACTCTGAAATGATCGAATGACTGAGCCTTTCCTGTCCACAACTCTTCAGGAATCTTACCGTTGTTACCACTGTGAGGCAGCCTGTTCTTCGTGTACACAGCAGTAGAACACGCATCCGCCCACAGTTTCCAACTAAGATCTTTCTCCACCAACATAGTACGAGCCATCTCCACGATAGTACGATTTGCTCGCTCCACTACGCCGTTCTGCTCTGGAGTGTAGGGAACAGTCAATTGATGTTTAATCCCCTTTTTGCGTAGAAACCCATCAAACTTATTGTTCACAAACTCTGTTCCGTTGTCCGTGCGTATGCACTTCAGCTTCAACCCGGTTTCAACCTCTACAGATGCTAGAAAAACTTTAAAAAAATCCAAAAACTGATCTTTTGATTTAAGGAAAAATGCAAAAGTTTTACGTGTAAAATCATCTACAATTACTAGCATGTATCGAGATCCACCGTACGACGGTTCAGACATTGGACCGCAGATATCTGCGTGAACCAGTTGCAGTCTCTCAACTGCCTTCTCAGCCTCACCAACTGGAAAAGGTAAACGATGTGCCTTCCCTTTAATACAGGCGACACAAGGCTCCATTACGCTCTTTCCAAAATCCATACCCGGAAGCTTATGTAAATCTCGCTCATTTACGTGCCCAAGCCGCCGGTGCCATAACATCAAAGGATTACCTGCTTTCACTGACGCCAACGCAGTCTCATCTACAACCGCCTGACAACCTTCAAGCTTGTAGATACCAGAGACTTCACTTGCGGTAGCCAGAAGCTTTCCATTGAAATGGCCTGGAACCAAATGGTGAATTAGCTTGCACCCATCCCTGTCAAAAATCACCTTCCATCCTCTCTCTACTAACTGTGAAACAGATAACAGATTAACACGCAAACCAGGTACATACATGACATCCCTAACGGCAAACATTCTACCTTTCATACTCACCATGATGTCACCCTTACCCGTGCATTCCATCTTATCACTATTCGCACATGTCACGTTACTTATACCGATATTCATAACCAAATCTTTAAACCAATGTTTCTGGAAAGACATATGTGAAGATGCCCCGCTGTCGATGTACCACTCCGTCGGATTGAAGGAGTCCCCGATACTGGACGAAGACAGGCTCACGACATCCTTCCTTTTGGAGGTCGAATCATCTGCTTTTCTTCCTTCTTGACAGTCTGGCTTCTTATGCCCATGCTTTCCAACAGCAGCAACATAATCATGCATCGACGAGTGTCTCTCCAGCTTTTCATCCAGCAAAGCGTTCATCAGGGTAATCCTTCGATTCACACCTTTATCCTCAAACACTTTTGCTAAGCTATCCCAAGCGTCTTTGGCATGCTTTGAATCCTGTACATACGCGTAGAGTGAGGTATCCACATGCAGACAGATCAAAGCCAGTGCATCTTGGTCCTTCTCGATGCCTATGGAGTCATTGGAATCCGGGTACTTTGACGTATACGTGAACAATTTTTCTCTTATCAGAATCATTTTCATTGCGAATTTCCACGTAGAGTAGTCATCTAGTCCGCAGAGGTTTTTAATGGCAACTTTCGTGGATAGGCCCATAACCTTTTGTTGAAATAAACTAGATAACTAGGATATGAAAGCAAAAAACGTTGTTTGCACAGGGAAAATTTTCATATAATATATCAAGTCAGATGACATTTGTCAATATAAAAAAACTCTTTGTTCGAATATCAAAATGAAAGAATGTCGTAACTAAAAAGTTTCCACACCTTTCCCTCGAAATGGCCACGGGCTGCGGCGGCGGCAGCGGTATGGTGACGACCCGAGGGCTTTTTTACACGTTTAAAAATACCTTCTGGTCTGCTTCCTATAGGAGCCTAAAAACTTGCTTCTTATCAGAGATCCTAAGTCCAAGAATTGACTATTGAAATAGTTACGCTGATGGTGATTATAATTCGTCGTATCCCCATCTCATGCCAATTGGTAAATAATAGTCCGAATTTTTGTGTAAAGAATGTACACCCTAAAAACAAATAAATTTGATAATACGATGCAGAATTTTTGTTATTATTTCGTATTTTTTTTTCTATTATACTTCAGTTGTTTACTGTATACTTATTTAAACTATTTCAACCATATCGAATCAGTCATAACAAGGTCATCAAATAACTCACACTATGCATACGCCTGTATCAATAAACATATTCATATTAAGTTCTAATATTTTGCTCTCAGAAAACCAAAATATGAGAGCAGTATGTATGTGTACAATATGTTGTTCTCTAAAGTGCAAAACCGGAGGCCAATGATGCAGAGGCATCTCATCTGGCCGCCATAGTGTAGGTTACCATGCTGCATGTTGTATTGTCAGCATTTACAATGAATATGGCGAATACTGCTCTTGAATTCTGCTCATGCTTGTTAAAGTAGCCATAACGTTTGATTGCAGTTATTTTGCGTTCAAAGATGGGAAAATTAGAAATCTATGAAAAATAAAAGTTAGTTTATAGTCAAAGTATGCTAAGCAAGACCTCACACTAAGGAAGCTGTATTGTCCTGTAGGTGTAAGATACAGTTTAAATTTAAGTAAAATATGTGTTTCTTGGGCGATATCATTAAAACCAAGCAGTACTGCGTAGTTTACGATTAATTCTCCATTATGCAAAACATAATTTAACATAATATGTTATCTTTTGGATAATGTTATTACAACTGTAGTTACATGGTTTACTAGAATATTTAAAACTTCATCATTAACAACAGTCTTAAATAATCCTGCTGGTCATTGACCTCGCCTTTGGTTTTGGCGTAGTATACCAAGGTGGTCAGACAGGTTGGTATAACATTTGTGTCTAGTATTCCTTCTCTTTGCTATATTGTTTTCCTGCAGAGTTTCTTCCTTTCCTCGAATCTCACGGCACCCAGAGAATAGATAAGGGTGATGACCTCTGTATTTTCCATCCGTTATTACATACACATGTTACAAATAGCAGTCTGATCCCAAAAACTAGACTAAGCCTGTATCTATCACGAAAACCAGAAAGCTGATATATTTTCTTTTATTTCTACCATCGCTTTATTCCACTTTGTAACATTCTGTCAAAATGCTAGCTGTCACGCTAATCTGATGCGAAAAACCATTCGCCATAAGCCGACATATTTAATGTATATTTTTGCAATCTAATGTAAAAAAATGTACTCAGATCTGCATTTTGTTTCTGCAAGGCATGTTTTTGTTTTACATTATGCAAGGCGCTAGAACATTCTACATGCAATCATTGTAAAAAATTCCATTTGTGACTTTAATTAAAGGTGCAAACAGTACCTATAATTATAGACACAAAGAGAGAGAGAGAGAGAGAAAGAACAATGCAAACAATGTGTACGTATTCGAAAAGTAAGGTGAGTTGATTAAATTTTTCAATATTTGCAATAAAAGTAGCGCCTTTAGTGTCACTGAGTCTATTTTTTCTTAACGTCAACTTCCTTATTTCAAATAAATCGTGTGTGACAGGGAACTTTAAAATCATTTATTAAATGTATGGATGATCCTGGGGATGAGGATGTGGGGAACATGTTGCCTACCCATAAACCCCGCAAACTATTCTTCTTATTCTTCTTTGATGAAATGACAACCAGCCGGATCTCTCAGATCAGCTATTTCTACCAATGTCAAGTGTTTATAGACTTCAAATCATAAGTCTTCAAGTCATTTAGTCTTCGTCGTGATGAAATTAATGATATAAAATATAAAAAATGTGGATGAGATGAAATCCCGCAAACTATTATTGTTACCAGCTGCTCCGTCAGACTTCGCTCTGTTGACATTATCGGCAGATGTTTTTATTTACTCTATGGTTTGTATGGGAAAAGAAATGTTGTTTTTACTATTTTCCTATCAATTTTTATGATTTTTCTCTTCAAAAGAAACTTTCTTGTGCCTTTAAAAAATAAACGAATTGGTCTAGCATTTCTCGAGTTTTTTGTTGAGCAACACATTTGACAGTTCATTTTATAGAAAACTAGCAGACCCACGCAACCTCGTTTGCGTCTTCTATTGCCCGTCGCGTGATAATTTTCCCCCGTTTTTGAAACATTCTTCATTGTTGCTCCGCTCCTATTAGTAGTAGCGTGATGATATATACCTCATAGCCTTCCTCGATAAATGGACTATCCAACACCGAAAGAATTTTTGAAATCGGACCGGTGGTTCCTGAGATTAGCGTGTTCAAACAAACAAACAAACAAACAAACTCTTCAGCTTTATATATTAGTATAGATATAAAGCTGAAGAGTTTGTTTGTAGGAGCGGAGCAACAATGAAGAATGTTTCAAAAACGGGGGAAATTTTCACGCTACGGGCAATATAAGGCGCAAACGAGGTTGCGTGGGTCGGCTAGTATTAGTATAGAAGTATAGACTAGTACTATAGAGCTAAACTAGTAATTTTGAACTTTGATCTACTAAAAAATTCTCTAAATTTAGGCTACGGCTCGGTTCGAAAACTATTACGGGCTTTTATTTAACTTGCAATGTTTGTGTCTACCTAGTATATGTGTTCGGCTTTCGATATCCATTTTGAGCACGTGTTTGTCATACCTATGTTTCTTCTCTGCATAATGTGATGATGATTAAATATATTTCATTGACTTCGATAAGCTTAGATAGTGTTCAGTGTAGTACCTGTACAGTAGTTATAGTCTTCCTTCTGTAAATTTAAGTTCATTTACTCATGTCTGAAGAATTTTCTTGAAGTTAATACAGGTATAAATACCTACTTATTGAATTAATTAACCTATGTTTACTTTCCTTATTTATTGCAACAAATACGAGTACTTATGCAATGTTTCTGGGTTTTTTTTATGTGTGGCCTGCCAAAATGACTCTACTCTGCCTGATGGAAAGCATAAGCAGAGTCCAAGAGTGGTAGTCATCATTTTCATTTCTCGTACAGACAATGCAACAAAGCAGCATGGTGACCCACACTATGGCAGCTTAGTAGTGCTTCTGCATCATTGGGCCTCTTGTCTGGGTCTGGTCCGGGAGGGCAAAGGTACGAGCAGACCGGGCACCGCAGAGCACGTGCGCGCCACGTGGCCGGTGAAGTGGAGGCTCCAGGCATGCTACTAGTGCCTTCATTCTGACCGCAACCCAGCTCACTTGCACCTGTTTGTCATTTTTTTGTGCGTACCGACGCAAGTAGGAAGCAGACCCAAGCCGTGCTCAGCCGTGATTCGGAAACGTGGATGTCTCCAAACTTTTGACTTTGACGTCGAAAATGGCACATCCGTCCGCCGTTGCTTTGGCCATAGCAATTTTGGCTTTGGCAACTTCACATATGATATTCTGTAGATTCAGGACCAGGGTTCCGTTGCCATTCTTGTGGCCGTTAGGCCTCACTCTCCTTGCCAAAAACCATTAGCAGCCATATAAGGTCTCGTATACCACTTTTCATTTTGTTGTAGCATTAGACGCCATGGTTTGTTCTTAGAATACCTGATGAATCCCCTAGCCAAATTGGATTCTACAAACGTAAACATGAAAACCAACAAATATATGAGTACGACGTCTTTTAATGCTCAGTCACGTGGTCTAAGCAAAATATTAGCCAATAACATAGGAGAATAAAGGCGTTAGTGATTGTTGAGATAGAATTGACACGAAATACTTTCAACTTGGCTAAGTTAAGTTAAGTGGCTAAGGCTAAGACTAAAAAATGTACTAATAAATGTATGACATATGCCTCTCTTTACCTACATCCAGCAGTGGACTGTTAAGGCTAATGATGATGTTAATGATGATATATGGGATTGACTTCAAATAGTTTAGAAAGTACGTGTACAGGAATTTTCATTAACTAATACTTTAATTTGTAACTCAAACTTTAATGAACACTTCTATACTACTATAGTAAGTATGAATGTAACGTACACTTCCATTCTATAATTAAAGTATATACTGGAACCTTACGTAGATATCCAGCTTAGATAAACAGCATACTCAAAAAAAAAAAGATTCTTAAATACTTTCTAGCTGTAATAACTACTTGTGTTTTTTCTTTTTATAAATTAAAGTACATTCACTCCTGTCCGACGAATTTTCCTTAAGTATTAATAGGTACATGTATAAATGCCTGTCCACTAAATAATTAACTGGTGTTCACTTTCCTCATTTATTGTAACAATTATGTTATTACATAACATACGAGTTCTTATGCAATGTTTCTGATGGCAACAATAGGAAAAACGTTGGATAAAAATAAAATATTTAGGTGTTTGTATACTTTGTTTTTTTTTAACCGACTTCAATAAAGGAGGAGGCTCTCAATTCGGCCGTATTTATAATATTTATTCTTATGTGTGTTCGCGGATAAATTCGTCTTTTATGAACTGATTTTGATGATTCTTTTTCTAATGGAAAGGAGGTATCCCAACAGTGGTACTAACACTACAACATTGATCGATTAGGTCGTTCCTGAAGTCAGTTTATTATTTTATTAAAATTTTTGTTGTTATTGTGCCTGAATGTCAAAATTAGAAATATCTACCTACCACAGTCGTTATCTCCATCTCCTATTTTCGAATTAGAACTATTAGAAGCGCAAAGATTTAAAAAATAAAGTGAGAAGCTAGTAAATAGGCTAAATAAACTTCATCTACGTACCTTATTTTTACTACACTCCTAACCGAAACTACCAGGAACACGTGGTATAGACAAAAACACTACAAATTGAATCTATAACTATTTTTATTAATTTCTTTAATAAATCAATTGGAAATACAAAATGTATCCTGAAAAAATTGCAGTTCACATCTATGGCATGACGTGGCATGTGTGAGCTTAGAGAATCCATCAGGCTTATTGTATACTAGCTTTAGCACGCGGCTTCGCTCACGCAAACTTTCATCCCCTGATTTACCTCCTAAGGGGTGGAATTTTAGAAAATCAACGTAAAATGACAGCGAAACTTCTATTCAATAGTCGAAATATGTACTAGAACCCGTAGGTGA
The DNA here is from genome assembly GCA_905220595.1 of Spilosoma lubricipeda. Lineage (NCBI taxonomy): Eukaryota > Metazoa > Arthropoda > Insecta > Lepidoptera > Erebidae > Spilosoma > Spilosoma lubricipeda. The sequence continues at coordinate 14,995,234 of HG992293.1, read as the reverse complement.
TTTTCTATATTTTGAATTTAAAAAATATATACTTTTCTTTTTATTCTAAAAATCGAAGTTCATTCACTTATGTCCGACGAATTTTCCTCAAGTATTAATACTCATATAAATCCCTATCGATCTATTTATTATCAGTGTTTACTTTCCTTATTTATTGCAAAAATGATGTTATAACATACGAGTACATAAGCAATGTTTCTGGTTTTTCCTATCTGCATTTGTTGGCAATAATAGGTAGTTTTCTTAGTTTGTTTTTGTTTAAGGATGTTTAAAATTAGGACTAAATACATACTTTCTACAGTCATTATTTCCTTCTGCATTTTGAGGTATGAAGCTAGCAAGTAGGCTATACAAACATCATCTATGTATCTCATTTTTACTACACTGAAACTACCAAGAAAAAGTGAAAAAAAAATAAAAAAACTAATGAAATCTATAACTATGTATTTTTATTTATTTCTTTAGCGCTTTAAATAATAATCATAAGAAATAACTATAACGAATAACTATTAAAAATACGAAACAACTTTGAGATACAAAATACACCCTGAAAAATGTCGAAGAACTATTATATCGACAGATTGGTGGTTACTGAAGAAGGGGCCTGCAGTTTCCGTTGTTCCCATCCTTCTCTTTCAATGAACTTGAGCCTTATCCCCCCATACGGCTGTGCGATCATTGTGCTGATTCTTAGTACCACCTTACTCTTCATACCGTCAGCTAACTCAAGACGATATTTCTTCAGTATAGTAATCAAACCAGCCACCATTTGCATTCTTCCGAATCTCATTCCTGAAAAGATTTGCTCGTATTTTATTAAAAGTTATCGTAAAAACAATCCGTTATTTAAATTCAGATTCGTCAGATTCTTTCATCCGACATGGATGAACAAATGTTATCTGGGTCATTGTCATCTGTTAAAGAAATATACCCAAACAAAATTTGGAGACTAAAACACATAATGTGGACGATGATCTAGATATGTATTATTTTAGTCCTGTAGCAGTGGGCGGAGCACATGGTTCGCAGACAAAACGACCATTGGGGCCGAAAAGTTCTAGAGTTGTGACCACGTACTGACCGTCGTCGGACCTACAACGTAGTTCTAACTGGACTGGACTGGACTGATTATTGTAGGGAGCTTTGGAGACGACCTAAGTCCAGCAGGGAACGTCATTCGGCTGAGATGATTGTGAATAGTAGTAGTTGTGTATAGTAGTTGTATATATTTACCAATTTACTAACATTAGGTTATGATTTTAGTTATGAACAGTATAATATTGAACTCGGTCTGCAATAAATGATTAATAATAATAGCACTCAACTACTACTAATAATAAACAGTCAGTCGGGAAAGTTATTCTTTTTAATATTTTGAAAATTTGTTCCTCAGAAAATATAAAGGTGGTAAAATTTTATTTGGTTGAAAGAGCTTGAAAATAAATTCGATCTACTAGATTATTTGCCTAAATCCCGTAATTATAGTGGACAACCGACAACTTCCTATATACACTAACAGAAACTTGATTCCTCATTTTATTATTATCATCTTCCTAGCCTTTATCATTCCCAAGATCATTTGGGGTCGGCTACTAGTTCAACCAGTTTTACCTGAATATCAGTTTTTCCTGGAGCGACTGGCATCGGACATTATATTATATCTATTTTATTGTATTATACCAACAAGAGATGTGATGACCTCATGAAAGTTATCTCTACACTGTCAAAGGGTCAAATTCTTCCGAAATGTAATAAAGATAAATGTTATATTGCTTGTTTTCCTTAAGGAAAAATGAGAGTAATTGACTCATAATTAACTATACTGGTTGCCGGAATCAAGCGGAGTTACGATCCTCAGCAGTAACGTAACTAAAGAGAGAGAGAGAGAAAGAAAATTAATTCATTTTCATCATCATCATCAATTTTCGTTATTTTCTTTGTAAAGAAAATAATCACATAGTTTAACGAATAAACCGACCAAATTTAAATGGGACCACAAGGGAAGCACCAGCTTTCAAATAAAAAAAAATAATCATCAAAATCGGTTCACCCAGTCGAAAGTTAATCAACAAAAAAAAATATACATACAGTGGAACATAGAACCTCCTCTTTGGACGGCGGTTTAAAATACAGTCGTGATAATGACTACCTCCTCTTTTTTGAAGTCGGTTTAAAAATAAAGTTTTGGCATACTTATTAGCATGTGACAGAATCTCTGTACTACTATTCTATGAAATATTTTAAATCATCATCTAAAATCTAAAGACATTATTTTATTTTACAATAATAATATTTTACGGGAATTAACGCAATTACTTATTTAAAAGTGTAACATACCTCTGATTTGAATAGTAGGTCTATAAATAGTAGTGCAATTTTACATAAGACTTTTTTAACTTACCAATGCAGATTCTTGGACCTTCACCGAAAGGCAAATAAGTATAAGGCTTGACTTTACGTTTTTCTTCACCAAAAAATCTTTCAGGTCGATACTTTTCAGGTTCAGGAAAATAATCAGGATTATAGTGCAAGTGGTAAATTGGTATATGAACACGCATTCCTTTCTTAAGCTGCAGTCCGTCTTCAAAAACATAATCTTCGATTACTTCACGAGTTAAGATTAGTAGAGCAGGATACAGTCGAAGAGCTTCATCAACACATGCTTCAAGATAGGGCATTTCTGCAACACTTTCATATTTTAGCACATTATTATGGCGATGTAAATATGAGTCAACCTCTTCTATCACTTTTTCCTGAGCTTCTGGGTTCTTTGCCAATTCATACAAGGTGAAACCTAACGTAGTAGCTGCGGTCTCGTATGCAGCACCGAACAACGCAAAACACTGCGATACCAACATACCGTCATTGATTTCTAAATTTACTTTTTTCTTCTCTCCATGTATCATATTTCCTAAACTGTCTCCAGATATTTCTTTCTTTTCCCACAATCTTAGCACCAAATCCACGAAGTCATTTCTTGAAGTTGGTTTATACTGTCTTGTTTCGAAAATGCCAGTCAAGAGGGTATAAAAGAATGTTTCAAGTTTCTTAGGGAAAAGTTTAAACCCTAAGCCATAGAATATTGATGGCCAGACAGATCGAGTCATATTTTTGAGACTACGTATAATACTTATATCAAAAATAGAATTTCCAATATCATTGAACGCGTTACCTTCTTTTTGCTCTTGCGTATTGACATCGACGCCAAACGCGCAAGAACCGACACAATCCATGGTAAACCTTGCCATTAGAGCCCTCGCTTCAATTACTTGAGATTCCTTAGTTTCTTGGTCGAGTACACTCTCCAAAACTCGGGAACATTTCTCTATCAAATGAAACATGTTCTTCATCTTCGCTGATGAGAATAAAGGTGTGAGATTCTGACGCATTACCTTCCATTTGTCACCGTAATTGAAAAATAAATTCTGTACAAGAAGCTCTCTTCCAACGTATTTTGAGATTTCTCGTCCACTAAAGTAGTAAAAATCTTTCGTCATAACAGTTTTGATTATATCTGGGTCCTGTACGATTAGGGTGGGCTCTGTGCCATAAAACGCGCCAAAGTATGGTGCGTTTCGAAATTTTCGACATAATTTTTGGGTAATCACACCTAGATTTTCTTGAAGTAAAATAAATCCCGCAAAGTTTCCTAATATGGGTACGGGTTGTTCATATAGTACGTTTCTTTTGCTCCAGTATTGATACCATTGTCGATAAATAATATATAAAGCCAAACAAAGAACACTTATCAGAGTGACGAGAGGTAATATCACAAACATGTTAGTCAGCTTGAAAAACAGAGCACTGCTATCAATTGCGACACTGGATCACAACTATGAGTGTCAACAGCTTTTAAACAACAATTTTCCCTATAAAAATATATGTATGAGAATATAAAATATCCCTTACATTGTTTCCAATGTTGGTAATCGAGGTAATAAATATTTCACATTTATAGAATACTATTCTATTATTTTATTAGTTATTTTGTTGGATAAATATAACAAAAAAAATTAATGAGCATAATAAAACTGAATTGTACTTAGCATCGAGCCGATAAGGAATACTGATAGCTATCTATCGTTGGTCTAGCGGTTGGCGTGAGCGACTGCTGATCATGAGGTCTCGGGTTCGATTCCCGGGTCGGACCAAATGTTTGTATGATCTACAAATATTTGTTTCGGAGTTTGGGTGTGTTCTATCTATAATATGTATGTATTTACAAAAAAAAAAAGTATATATGTATTTGTATCAGTTGTCTAGTACCCCATAACACAAGCTCTGCTTATCTTGGGACTAGATGGCGTTGTGTGTTTAGATGTCCGAAATATTTATTATTATTATTATTATTATTATTATCTATTTAATTTAGAGTATAAATAAAGTTGACTCCAAAAGGAAGACCGTCGCTTGTTTCTCTCCTAATCTTGGGAAATTATCGCTAAGTTGTAACACTAATAATGACTAAAAATGTTGCCAACGTTAGAGCGCTGATTATTAGTACTTCCCACCCTCTAAATATTTTTAGGTAATTGATATTAATCAGTTGGTTAGTGATAAAAGTCAGACCAAGAACAATGTAGATTTATTTCTTTATGATCAAAAAATTATTGAACTTCGATAAAAACCTGATTGTTAACCAAATATTGTTTTGTATATATGTGTCACATCAACTTAGCGTGACTACAATTTTAAACACATTACTTATATTTTTTAAATAAGTATAAGTTCACAGATTTCAAAGAAAGAGGAGGTTCTCAATTTGACTGTATTTTTTTTGTTTGTTGCCTCAGAACTTTCGTGTTTGATGATTCTTTTTTGTTTGATACCTGTTGCTACCCGTATGGTCCCATTTCAATTTGGATTCATTATTTTAGGAGAGCTATGCTTTAACAAATATGGGGACGAAGTAAAAGATGATGTAACACCAAGGCCTTACAAGAAACTAGCGAGTTTAAGTAATTATTCCGTTGCTCTTCGAAAAGTCACTGAGATACCACAGCTCGAGCTGTGTAACTTCCCACCATCCAACTCCAACTAATATCCGTCCATTTTCAAGAAATTACTTACATTTTAGATTTGGATCTTACGAATGAAGATTTATTGTGCTTGTGTCAATAAAATGAAAGAGCTTTTGACAAGTACTGGTACTTGTATATAAAACGTTTTTGAAAATTTTTGAAGGCTTTAAAAAAATACATTTTACTTAAAAATGTGAAATAATAGTTTTTGCACATACTAATAGTTAGAGATTTTTTACTTAGAATTACCCCTTTTATTCAAAGAATTATTAGAAATTCTAGTTTTAAACTTTAAGAAAAAAAACATGTTCATTTCACATTCCACGATATATTTATGCACATAATATTTTTTTTAAATTAGATCTTAACTAATATATAAAGCTAAAGAGTTTGTTTGTTTGAACGCGCTAAATTCAGGAACCGCTGGTCCCATTTGAAAAACTCTTTCGGTGTTGGATAGTCCATTTATCGAGGAAGGCTATAGGGTATATATTATTTAGCGTAATGATATATACCCTATAGCCTTCCTCGGACAACAACTACTAATAGGAGCGGAGCAACAATGAAGAATGTTTCAAAAACGGGGGGAAATTTTTACGCTACGGGCAATATAAGGCGCAAACGAGGTTGCGTGGGTCATATTGGTCTCTCCGCTCTATTCTCCTCCGCTCCTATTGGTCTTAGCATGATGATATACAGCCTATAGCCTTCCTCAATAAATGTTCTATACAACAATGACAGAATTTCTCAATTCGAGCCAGCGGTTTCTGAGATTAGGGCGTTTAAACAAACAAACAAACTCTTCAGTTTTATATTATGTATTAGTATAGATTATAACTATATTACATTGCATAAATTCTGTTATTGTATAAAAACACTTTTCTATCAACCATTTGTGTAACTTAGTTCTAAAATATTTGAATGTATTTCTCGTATATTTTTGGGTAATTTATTTTAAATTGAAATACACATTTGAAATACCCGTTATAATGGTGATAATAATAATGGTGACATTAGTTTTTATGTATAAAGTCACTAATTGTCAGTTAAGTAGTTTTGGGTATACTGTCATTTGGGCCCAATTGAAAATCAGCGTCAGGTTTTTGCCTGGCACAATACTGAATTGGGTCCATTTTTGGTACAGTTTTTTGTTATGTGTTTTCCTTTTTTTTATCTCAGAAACTACTGGTCCAATTAGATAAATTCTTTCAATGTTAGATAGTATATTTATCGAGGAAGGCTATAGGCCTCATATTGATGCTCCACTACTATTATATATATATATAATAGTAATAAATTTAAATATTTCGGACATCTAAACACACAACGCCATCCAGTCCCAAGATAAGCAGAGCTTGTGTTATGGGGTACTAGACAACTGATACAAATACATATATACTTTTTTTTGTAAATACATACATATTATAGATAGAACACACCCAAACTCCGAAACAAATATTTGTAGATCATACAAACATTTGGTCCGACTCGGGAATCGAACCCGAGACCTTATGATCAGCAGTCGCTCACGCCAACCGCGAGACCAACGAGGCAGCAACGAGTAGTGGAGAATCAATGAAGAATGTTACAAAAACGGTGTAAAATTATCACGCTCCGGTCAATAGGAGACGCAAACGAGGTTGCGTGGGTCAGCTAGTCATCGTATATGTATGTATCAGTATGTAACAGGCACAATGCCTTATCAACTTATTGAATTTCTTAATAGTTATATAATAAACACTATACAATGTTAAATATACACACTACGAGTACATACATAATATCAGATAATGAAATTTAATCACACTAATATTATAAAGGCGAATGTTTGTGAGTGTGTATGTTTGATACTTCTTTACACAAAAACCACTGAACGGATTTGGATGAAACTTTACAGTAATATAGCTTATGCATCAAAATAATACATAGGCTACTATTTGCCGCGATAACCGACATGAACTAGTATATTAATAAATGACGTCATTAAGTAAAGTGATTCACATTAGTGATTATATATACATACTTAAATAAACATTAACTGTCTCAAATAATCACAATTTAAAGTTATAAGAGTAGTGGCAATACGTAACTAATTTAGCAGCTAACTCCATGTTCAGGTGGTATTTATTTGCCTCTGTGTCAAACAAGGTAGTCTTGTATTGACAAGTATTTTAAACACTAAAAATGATATTGGAAAATTTATACCTACGTACTTGAAGTGAGAGACACCATTTTTTTTTTTAACTTGTGGAAACCCTCTCGGACCGCCACCCCGCCGTGGCGGGGAGGTGGGTCGGAATCGAACCGACTAAAACCACACGGTGTGCCACTCTGCGCCTGAGAAGGGAGAGATCCGGGAACCGCGGTTGTTAAGATCTTCGGACCAAGTGAGAGAAATTGTACACTTACGTACTTATAAGCAAACTCTTTCAATAAAACTATATTTACAATGCCAAGGAAGCGCAAAATTATTCTTTAAAATGAATCTATTTTAACCAGAATTTTTTTTTTTTACTTCATGCGACACATTTTTTAATAATATGTGTAGGTATAGTCCATTCGTTTAGATAGTGTCGATGCAGCTGCACGCAATTGTGGTTATTATTGTGAAATACGAATAAATAAATTCATACAACGGTGTAATCTGAAAAACCATACTTTCTTGTGGGTGTACGCCGCAGGCGGACACTTTGATTTTGTGGTGGCTTGCCGCATGTGCGACGGCGGCGTGATCAATGTGAGCGTATCTAAACGAATGGACTATGCAATGCATAGAATATTTTGTATCCATACTTAATATTTTAAATTCGAAATTACCATTGTGTGTCTGTCTCTCTGTTACGCTTTCACGACTAAACGGCTGCACCGATGTTAACCAATTTAGCATGGAATCTTTCGTAAAGTTTACTAGTTACCCTAAGGGAAATACACTCATAGATTTCACTTCTGTAAAATATGTAAAAAATACACAATATTATTTTTTGCCTGTTTTGTTAAAGATGCAACAAGAAATAAAAAAACTATGTATTGACCTTGGTAATTGAAAGGTTCTTTATAGTTAAATAAGAACCTGAATTTTTGACGAGACGTGACTTTTTGTCTGTCACAGTTTTTTGATTTTACAATTATTGCTGTAAGACAACTTATTTATTATCAAAATCATCAGCGTATCGCAGTCCACTGCTGGAGTGGTAGTCATCATACTCATTGTGAATGCAATGCAACAATGCAGCATGGTGACCCACACCATGGCGGCCTAGTGATGCTTCTGCATCATTGGGACTCCGGTCTCGCACTCAGAAACGAAACACGACAGCACGAACCGCCGTATTAGTAGCGGTAGTACCTCCGCGCCTCGGTCGAGCCGGCCCGTTTGTGCTGAAATCAGCGTGGCTCTACTACCTTGTATATGTATTGAACTGTATTGTATTGTATTGTATTATATTGCATTACATTGCATTGTATTACACTGTATTGTATCGTATTGTACATAACGATTATAATTAACTTATTAAATTTTATCTAATCCTATCTTGACACTTTATTGACAGGTTATATAGCTAACTGATCAGGCAAACCTAGTATTTCCATAAAAAAAAATAGGGATGGGTCACCCTTATCCTTTCGGTGTATGAAAAATAGATGTTGGCCAATTCTTATATTTACACGATATGCATAAAAAAAAAACTAAAAAACCCATCCAGCCGTTTTGGAGGAGTTAGGTAGTAAACACCGCGACACGTGAATTTAATATATTAAATATACAGACAGAGTATAGAAACATAATATGTAGTCTCTCACGGGACTTTGCTGAATACAAAATCCTTAAATGGAACGTCATGGACATGCGAAAATCGCAGATGGAGCTGCTGCATCTTGGTCTGGACAAGCATGAGATGACCTCGAAAAGTCTTTCTGCTACATGGTCTCAGGGAAGTAAGGATGCTTATTTTTATCCGACAAATTTTTGTTGTTTAACATCACAGCCAAAGACACAAACTTATCACCGTCATGAAAATAATACCAAGAAGCCGCGTCAGGAACGAAGCTTGGAACAATAAGACTAAACTTAAGGGTTCCGAGATAACACTATCCGAGTTTCTGTTATTATTACAATCTTTTAAGATTTGCTTCAACTGATTTAGTGCAGGCCACTACGATAATCACTATTAGAAGACAAAGTGCAAAGTATGTCATAAAAAGCATGATACATTATGTGTTTAATCCTGTACACCAGTGCTGGACCCTTGGAGTGAAGGGATACCTTAGTGAATAGCCATCAGGGCCTATCAGAGATAAAGCTAAACAAACTGGGCGATACACCCTTTGAAAACTTATCACGGAGCTTCGTAGGCTTCATTAACGTCCAACGCAATGAAGGGGGCCTCCCAACACAATGTCCTAGTACTCATACACGTATAAGCCGAAGGTCGGGGGAAGCTAAATCCGTCATTCACCGAAAATCAATCTTCGCGTGGTTCTACAAAAATTCAAACTCGTGTATATATTGATTAGTCCGATCCGATGAATCCAATACTAGGTGACACTAACTAATTCAATCCAAATCACGGGGCGCCCAAATATATTTTCGACTGTTCTCGACCGAATTTTATCCAACAGTCACATGACATTTCAAAATGTCAAAACCAAGAAATGACAAAACTATAATGTTGCCATTACAATTACATTTGGTTTCAAACACATTAGTTTACTCGGCAAATCATAAACACAAACCTGACAGGTTGAAATCAGTGTGGCTCTAGTACCTTCTAAAAGTTTTCTGCAACATCAAGGTTACAGAAATATGCACATTGATTTATCAATGTAGTATACCTTCTATAAATGTATAATTACTTGTGTATTATCTTATCATATCTGGTTCAACTTGGCATTGAACAATTATTAATCGAATTGGTCGATAGAATCATACTGATATTGACTGCCTCCGTTGTGCAGTGGTACTCGCAAGGTAATGTGAATTTACGGAAGACTATTCACATTACTTTGCCGAATATGAATATCTGCGGAGTCGCTGGTCGGAATGGTGGGCACGCTACGGTTGTAGAATCGTGAGAGCCGGAGAGAGATCAACAAACTGTTTCGTTTTCTACTGAAGATGATATATAAGTGATTAGTCGGAACGTCTTAGCGGTGGTAGCGAGGGCTGGCAATAATTAGACTACACGGTTTCAGACAATCGCCCGAACCTTCGACTACCGGTACAATATGCGACGAGATTTTGCCAAATCGCGAAATGTTAATGTTTTACGCCGGGCCCTGGACACATAATGCATAATAGGTACATAATGGACTAAAAACAATTATTGCAATAACGTATCCGGTATTATCGATCGATAAAAAGCACCTTTGTGGCGTGGCCGAGTCGGCGACGGTGATCTAAAATCACGTGGCGCAGAAGGGATAACGCGTCACTTGAAGTTATTTGTGTGTGTAATCGTTTTACGAAATTTAGTCATACGTTCTAAAGTGCACTGTAGTGCACGTTGCCTTGAAATGGCAGCAATTATTTACTTAGCGTGTCTGTTAACTTTGGTAATATATTCAATTTATCTGTTAGCACATCGGAAGTTTAACTACTGGAAGAAAAAAAGTGTTCCTTACGTGAAACCACTACCGTTTTTAGGTAACTATGCAAAGTATATTTTACAGCAAGAGTATGTAGGTCATTTGGTGCAAAAATTATGTAAAAAGTTTCCAGATGCACCTTACTTTGGAGCATTTTTTGGCACAGAACCCGTACTCGTAGTGCAAAGTCCTGAGATTCTCAAGTACATATTCACAAAAGACTTTTACTATTTCCACGGAAGAGAAATATCAAAATATGGATCCAAGGAAGTTGTGACTGAAAATATGTTTTTCTCTGGTGGAAATAAGTGGAAACTTGTGCGTCAGAATTTAACACCGCTGTTTTCTTCTTTGAAAATGAAAAATATGTTTTATTTAGTGGAGAAATGTTCTAATATACTCGAAGATACACTAGATATTGAGACCAACACCTCCGATGTCATTGAAGTGAGACACCTTAGCGCAAGATATACCATGGACTGCATTAGTTCCTGCGCATTTGGAATAAATTCAAATACGTTGACAGATCCTGCAAATAATCCTTTTAATATTATAGCGGAAGAGATTTTTAAATCGACCAACTACAGAGGTTTTAAAATGATCCTTAGAGCCGTGTGGCCTGGTATCTTTTATGGCTTGGGCTTCAAATGTTTCCCAGATACAATAGAACTGTTCTTTTCAAATTTATTAAAGGGTGTTTTTGAAAGCCGAAATTATAAGCCGTCTGCCAGAAATGATTTTGTTGATCTTGTATTGACCTTGAAAAATGAAGACATTATAACATGTGATAATATAACAAACGTTAAAACTGGTCTTAATGAAAAGATAAGCGTAAAAGTGGATGATAATTTGCTAGTATCACAGTGTGTATTATTTTTTGGTGCTGGATTTGAAACATCTTCTACAATTTTAAGTTTCACTCTGTATGAATTTGCAAAAAATCAAAAAGTTCAAAAGCGTGCAGCAGAAGAAGTGGACAAGTATTTACGTTGTCATGGTAATAAATTAAACTACGAATGCGTTAAAGAACTACCTTTTCTTGAAGCTTGCATGTACGAAACTATACGCAAGTACCCCGTTCTTGGAAATCTTACCAGAGAAGTTATGGATGACTACACTCTCCCTGATGGATTACTTTTAAATAAAGGCGTTCGTATTCATGTGCCTGTATACCACATCCATTATGACCCCAAAAATTTTCCGGATCCAGAAGTCTACAAACCTGAAAGATTCTTACCAGAACAGAAGGAAAAAATGGAGCAGTTTACATTCTTTCCATTTGGAGAAGGGCCTAGAGTTTGTATAGGTAAGCAATAATATAAAAAATATTATGTTTACGGCTGTTTAAAAAAAAAAATGTTCTTAGATCAAATGTGTACTTTTAAAAAAAGTCAAAATGATGCTTTGAAAATACGCATTTACTCAGTACATGAATACGTTATAATCTAAGATCCGGTTACAGAATATATAAGCTCATTAAATAGATACTCAATTTTTTGAATCGGACAATACAAGTGAAAAAAAGTGCCAATAAAAATCGTTCATAAATGTTAAATAAAATATCATTAGGAATGATATTTTATGATATACAGCAATGTATGTAGAAAATTTGAAAAGCCAAGGGCGCTGTTTCTTTCTCGGCCGATAAGATACACCTAGGATTCTCTTAAGAAAAGGTTTTGGCCTATTATACCATCCTCACCAGAAGGTTTAGTATAATAATGGTCTGTGTCAAGGTTTTCTTCCCTTTGCATTACTATTGTCGACGTACGACACCCACATTATAGAAGTAAGTAATACACACACAAAACATATAAATTTTTCATTCCCCCATCTCGGAAAGAGTATTTTTGCCCCTCGATATCTGAGTGCAAAAGCCATTTTTATCTGCTAGAGGATAAAGTAAATTGAATTCAGAACATCGTGTGCACTAAGTTCGTGAATTCAAAACATATTAATAATCTATGTTCAAAACATCACTAAACCTATTTACTTCCGTAGCGGTCGCTTACATCTAATTCCCATAACGTCTAATAAGTTCAGTTTGTCTAATTCCCCGACCGTCTAATTACCCGAATGTCTAATTCCCCGAACGTCTATTCCCCTATCTACCGTTGACATTTACATTATGACGTCTTTGGATTGTCTATATGATATCTTAATAATGTATTGATAATTTATTTTTATAATGTTTTATTTAAAATGTCATATACATAATTCTTAGATTTCATTGCATTCAACAATCAATGTATTTTATTCATAGGTCAGATATTATTAAATCAATGGAATGTATGTGAATAGATAAGACTGACCAGCTAGGTGAGCAGATTTCAGTTATTAGTATGTTATCTATCAAGTAGTTAGACATTCATTATCTCGTCGAGAATAAGACGTGATTAAATGCATTGTAACGAATCATTTTAGCATATATATAATGAACTGTGAGTAAGTAAGAAAACAGACATCACCATGTAATCGTAGAGTATTATGGAGCCGTGGCCCGCAGTCGTGGAATAGCAGTATTGCCAAAAAAGACTATCGTCAAGATGTTGCTGCTTGCAACTGGAAGTGCTGGAAAAGCCGGAGTCTCAAGTTGAATGGAAGCAGAGCATCTCTCTCCCGTCTATGCAGCAGCCAGCCACTAGCCACTAGGAGCACGACAATTGAACAAGAAGAAATACATCGTTCCCGACAATTGAACAAGAAAAAGAAACACTATAAAATATATATAGTGAACTTGTATAGCAGTATTGCGGAAAAGGACCATCGACAGGATGTCGCTGCCGGGCGCTGAAAGTAGCTGGGACTAGCGGTATTCAGTTCCAATTACTGAAACTCGCGGCACTCAGTTCTGACTCTGAGCACAGACAGCTGACTCTACAGATATTCGAGCGAAGACTTCTTACAGAAGACATACAGCGCCCTATCGGTGTATATAACCATTCAAAATCATCATTATTAGGTCAACCATTAAACAATATCAGCGTCATCTCACCGCGCAAATAGCAAGGCATGCAGTGTAAGATTGCGGCTCTACGTGCAAAAATGCAGAATCAGCGTAGCAGATTTACACAATAGACTGTGTTCACGGTCGCAGGCAATCAAGATTGTGTTTTTGAGAAAGTATAGAACCTGTACTATATTCCGTCGAACCACCTCATAATTACCTACCAACAAAGTGGTACGAGGTGTCGGTCGATAAGAGGGCCAGTATTAGTTTGTTTCCACGTAAGGACAAACGTATAGTGCAGTTATCAGACTACAGAAGCACCTTGAAGTGATGAATTTAAAGTGTGGATTTTTTTAATCTGAGCTTGATATTCTTGGTTATCATACAACGAGCCAATGAATAAAGCCGACAAATCAAGAAAACCATGATGCCTTAATAGAAGTGCACAGCTCGCAAATAAAAAAGTAATGCTACTTGATTGCTGGGGAATACGTACTAGACCATCAGGTAGGAAAAGGTTTGCAAAAGAAGATTAACGCGTTATCATAAACAATCGGAGTAATCTCTATGCCTTCATCGCTAGATTACGACGAACTTTGTCGTGAGCAGCAGAATGAATTTGTTGACTAGGAAATATGAATTGTGATGGCGATGTAGTTTGTAAATATAGATGTATTGTTTTATATGCAAATTGTTTATATTGAAAATAAGTTGTAGGTCATATTTCATGTAATGTTATGATTGTCATGATGATCCATAGGTCAGGATGTAAATAGTAAAGTTAGGGTAAAGACTTTCTGAATTTACTGCCGTAAATTTTTGTTTGTGAGGAGTTATATTCCTACGTCATTCATTATTAAATAAATAGAAGTTATACATAGATAAAACCAAGCAGCTAGGCAAGTAGTATTTAGATATCAATAGATTATCTATCACATAGTAAAAGACACGACTTATCTCATTGAGAATAAGATGTGATCAAATGCATTGTTATAAATCATTTTAGCATATATATAATGAACAGTGAGTAAGTAAGAAAACAGACGCCACCATGTAATCGTAGACTATTGTAGAGCCGTGGCTCCTCCACAATAAATACTGCTCCTAAAGTTATCGCCGTTGTTAATTCTACGTACCCAGAAGTTCGCTATATATTTCACTTTTTAGTACCTCTTGGTGAGGATTTTTAAAATCAGCTCAAAATCCTATGCAAATATACGAAGTGAAATAACACAGCTATAAATTAATAAACGCTATTCAAACTCGCTACAAAAACATCTTCATCCACCAAAAACTTAACTGAGAAATACGACTTTTTGCTTATAAAATTATTCTATTCAATAAAACTGTTTTGTTTATCTTCAACCGTATATCTTTTTATATTAAACATTTATATACATTATGTAACAAAAAGGGAAGTCCTATAAGAACGTTTCTTTTAGCTATGATAGAAGTATCAAGCGCAATATCAAAATCATTCGAGACTCTTACTGCTACTACTACTTGTTAAGTATAACGTGGTTTTTAACGTCATAATTACTTGAATTTGGAATGATTTTTGGAATATCATTACTTAAAAGTATATATTTAAGTATGGTGATGGATTTAAGAGTGACTAAGGTATCAAACCACGTAGGAAAACTTCATTGCAAAGAGCAAGATAACATAAAACACATACTATACCAACTCGTCTAGCAAGCGTGTTATAAGAGGCCAAACCTATTTTCTAAGGAAAGGTCTTTACCGATCAGTAGACTACTAATGTCTATTAATATTGATTGATGATGATGATGTATTTGGACTGAATGAACCGGCTCGACCGGAGCGATACCACGGCTTCACAGAAAACCGGTATGATACAGCGCTTGCGCTGTGATTCACCGAGTGAGTGAAGATACAGGAGGCCCAAACACCAACCTCTGCCCCCTCACCCCTCCTTCCCCACCGCCCCCCCTCCACACCCCTCCCCCGCTCATCACCATCGCCTAAAGGCCGGCAACGCACTTGTGACGTCCCAGGTATTGCAGGTGTCCATGGACAGCGGAAATTGCTTACCATCAGGCGATACGTCTGCCCGTTTACTCCAATTCCATAAACAAAAAAAAAGATCTTTCAAGTATGCAGTCTTGGGGTTCAACATAAGTAAATAAATAAATATTTCGTTATGGGTATGAGAAAACTGATACAAATGCATATACATTACATTTTTTTTGTAAATACATACGTATTATACATCATCATCATCAGCCTATCGCAGTCCACTGCTGGACATAGGCCTCTCCAATTGCACGCCACTTAGTTCGATCCGTTCTTATTATATATAGAAAACACAAAATATTTTCAAAAATTTATATTCGCTACGAAAATAATGGTCTTCATTCACGTGGGTACGTAGTTATAGATTTACTTTCTAGCAATTTTAGTACCAGACTTTTGGCCAAGCAGGATTCTATTTGTGTTACTGTGTCTACAGATTCAAATGTTCTCTTGATATAAAAATATTGCTACTACGAGTAGTTTACTTTTTCCAAAAAGAAACAGTTCCTAGAGATGATATTGAAATCTTTTATCCTGCAATTAGGTTACACGAACATTTTTGCAAGTTAAAGTGTTTTTGAACAGATGAGTTCGGTTTTTTCTAACTGGACTAGCCCTGAGAAGTCGTCTCTTTTAAAATCAAAAGATGTAGATTAGAAAGATGTTTTTTATTATTCTTTCTCTCTTTCTTTCTTTTTTAATTATTCTTTCTGAGAACTCATATTGTTCTAAATTGAGGAAAGTTCTTCATTGAAAAAGAAAAGAAAAAGTATTGCTTAGCTGTGAAACATCATGAAAATATAATCTATTTTGGTGATAAATGCCATTTATATTTATATAAGTCATCACTCATCACAATTTTTTTTTGATTTTCAGGAAAGCGGTTCGCATTGATGCAAGTCTTATCTGGTCTGGTTACTTTCTTGAAGAAGTACCGGATGGAATTGGCTGAGAATATGCCAGAGACAGTACCTTTGGAATCCAGATCCTTTTTAATCCAACCTAGGGAACAGGGACTGCTGTTAAAATTTTTCAAGAGAGAGGGTTGGGAGCAGCGGACGCTTGTAAGGAGCGAGTGACAAGAAAGCAAATGTTTATTTATTTTTCATTTCTTTGGTTTCGAAGAAGGTTAATAAACTTATAATTTAAACAAACTCAGAATTAACTTAGAATAATAAACCTAAAAAGCAAAAACAATATCACATAAAAATAATTCCATTAACTAAATAATGTAACAGATACAAAAAATATTTATATTTTTAATATTTGAGAAGTATATACAACCGGTTTTTTATATATACTCGTAAGTTAGAAAATATATCACTTTAATTTCATCTAACAATTTGAGCACCGCATCCAATACTTACATTAAAAAATTAGCAGTAAGTACTCAAATGAAATGCAGGGCAGTCATCATCTTCCTAGCCTTTATTATACCCAAGATTTGGGGTCGGCTATTAGTTCAAACGGTTTTACCTCAATATCAGTTTTTACACGGAGCGACTGGCATCGGACCTCCGCAACCCTGAGGGTGAACTGAATTCGTAGGTTGAAGTAGTTGTCAGTATATTTGAGGGCACTGACTTCCCAACACCGATTGCCATAGATGTTCATGATAACCGGGACCGACGGCTTAACGTGCTCTTCGAGGTATGGGCGGGAAACACCGCAATCTTCCATACTCCAGGCTGCTATAAAGAATTTCTTGTAAGAACAAGTAAAATTTTTACAACAACAAACAAAAATAAAACTGACTTCAAGGTTTGACTCGATTTCACTTGGATACCATCATCAGATTTTAGTGTCCTTATCATGGCACCACCGTTGAGATATCTCCTTTCCATTAAAAAAAGAATCATCAAAATCGGTTCATAAACGACTAAGTTATCACATATCATATCACATAATATATATATATATATATATATATATGTATACAATACAATATATATATATATATAAGGTCAAATTGAGAAACCTCCTCCTTTTTTTCACGTCGGTTAAAAACCTAACAGCAACAGCAACTCAACAGTCCGACCTGGAAATCGAACCCGAGATCTCTTGATCGGCAGTCGCTTACGCTAACCACTCGACCAACGAGATAATCTATGTATATTTGTTAGTGTTTTAATATAATTATTTAGCTAGCAATAGCATAGGTGGTTGTTTTCTTCTTTCACATTTTATTATTATTATATAAAATTCAACCCGAGCATTAGATCAAAATAGAAAACAATTTCCATTGAATTAAGCTCTGTTTTATTTTTAACCGACTTCCAAAAGGAGGGGGTTCTCAATTTGATTGGTATTTTTTTTATGTATGTACATTGATTACTCCGTCAATTGTGGACCGATTACCGACCGACCTACACTAAAATTACAGTCAAGATATGGCATAACATGGGTATGTATTAGATATCTAACTATAACTTCGTAGATAACAGATTTGAGTGTTAGTGTAAACATTAGAAGTCTTTATTTTGAGGAGGATCCAAAGTAACTTTTTACATCAAACTGAAAGTTACTACGAATATTTAATTTCTTAAAATAAACATTACATTTCCTATGAGCTGTTGAAATTTTAATTAAAATAAATAATTTTGAAAAGCTATGTGGCAAGGTTAAGCTTTGGCAAAATTAATTTAATTGTCTATTGTCAAAGCTATCCAAAAGAGTAATAAAATTTGTAATTGCCAAAACTTTAAAAACCTTATTTATAAAACACGTAATTAAAGAAATAAATAACTAAGATTTGATTTTGGCACGATATATAATTGATTTGTTTTGTTAACAAATTGAATAGCTGGTATTTTTAATAACAATCAATTACTTCAATTACTTTAACTCATTATTTTACGCTAGGTTCATGGGGTCCGAGTGCTCGCGCTATGTTAAAACAACTAGCTAAGCAACTGTATGACGCTTCTCGCGATAAGAACGCTGGCCTTTTTCAAGCACAGAGAATCAGCATTGCCATTCAACGTGGTAATGCTGCCAGTCTTTTGGGAACGCTACCAGTAGGCAAAGATGTGGAGTTTTTTGACGCTTGTATGTAAATATTGTTACTGTTCTTTTTAATTAAGGTTATGTACATAGGTTTCTATATTATATGTGTAATGTCTTAATTAAAAAAACTTATTATTTTAGACCTACTTTAATTATTTTCAAAATCCTTCAGAAAATCTATCAAATAGTATTTGACCCACGCAAGTTTGTCTGCGTCTCTTTTCAATCAAGCTTCTATTGGTCTAAAGGTATGTTAACTGTCCTATCTTAGGCACGCCAACAAAACCCACATTCAAAAAACCATAAAAACCGGTAAAATAGTTTCGGAGTTTGAGAATTATATAGAAAAGATTTATCGCACAATAGAAGCACCTTTTTTTTTTTTTTTTACGTGTGGAAACTCCCTCGGGCCGTCACCCCGCCGGGGTTTGCGGCGGGGCGGTGTGTCGGAATCGAACCAACTAAAACCACACGGTGTGCCACTCTGCGCCTGAGACGGGAGGGATCCGGGAACTGCTGTTATTAACACATCCGGACCCCTCCCAGCGCTTACCCGCACAGAAGCGGGCACCGTCAGCTGGTAATGACTCTCAATTTAGGCGACGTACGGCACACGCGTAACGTCGCCCCCTCGCGGGTGACCACTAAAGCGGATGGAGGGGAAAACCCGTCCCCACCATCCGCGGCCACACTCAGGACGGCATGAGGCGCTGGTATGCGCGCCTCCGCCGCCCGGTTCGCCGGCGGCGGATCGGGTCCGAGTGGAGGTCGTCCTCCCGGGCCTTCTCCGCCGCCTCCTTCTGCGAAATTACGTCTTCGCAGAAGGCTGCGACCGCGGTAACAATAGAAGCACCTAATTTAAGCACTGTAAGGCGTTGGTATGCTTAATTTTATCGTGGCCGTGTTTCTCTACATGATGAAATTCATGTAAGTCGATTGCGATCACTGAGGAGAATGTGATTACTGACAGACGATTAACTGAAGAAAATTGGATTGAAAATTTTACATCAATATTTAAAAGTTAGGAAACTTAGTCGCCGGTGGGTTGCTCGCGGACTCACTCCAGAACAACATCGAAATCGAATAGATTGGTGTAAAAATGTTGTTGAAGAACAATTACGGATGTTGAAATACTAATTTAACATTGTGACAGAAGAGGAAACATGGATATATTGTTACATTTCGAAAATAAAGTTGTTTGAAGGTGGCAGCAAACCAAAAAAATTGAATCAGTCGAGAAGCGTGGGCTAGTAGACGACATTAACATATCCCCAAGATGTGACCGCAGTGACCCGTAGGCGAGGACTGGGTACCTAACAACCTCTTCTGCTTCCATTTTATCGTTGCCTTCGGGCGGGATCGGCCCTTTGCCGATCACGCTCAGCGGACTCCTTCTGGAGCATAACGCCCTCACATAAGGAGACCGTGGCTTCCCATCGCCTGCATTGAGACAGACAAGACAAGACAGATCCTGTCTGCGCGATCCCATTTGAACAAAAAAAAGCAGTTAATGATGAGTGGTACACGTTACCCCACTATTTGTTGGTAAAAAAGTTTGTGGAAAAGGACCTAGTAATCGCATCTCGATGACAATGCATCGGGCACACCGCGAACAAAACAGTCAAAAATGTTGGCTTCTGAAAACCACTAGTGATCCATCCCGTACACAGATCAGACTTATCTCCGTGCAATTTCTTTATTTTTCTAAAAATCAAAGATTTAATGAGAGTTTTTACATTTACGGGACCAGAAAAAGCAGTGATTGCTTTCAACCAGCACGTAAATAACGTACCCTCAGACCAATGGTCCTCGTGTTTTCAAAAATGGTATGATCGAATGAAAAATTGTTTGCGGAGAATTTTTGCAAAACAAAAAAGTATAATATTAAAATCTAATATATTAAAATTATATTTATGAATTACGCAAAACTTTCAGTTTCGTCTACGAAGACGTATACGAATATGAATACTACAAGCCGGGAATGAATAAAACGATACCAACATTATTTTTTTTATTATAGTCAGGTTATATACTTAGCAGTTTTAAAAGAACTTAATTTTTTTGATTTTTTAAGTGCTTTTAAAACATTAAGTTAATTTTATCAGGCGCTGAAACTGATAATGATTTCTTTACTCGACTCCGAAAGAAGGAGGGTTATGTCTTTCGAGTGTATGTATGTATGTATGTATATTTCTTTGGCACGCCCTATATTATAAACGTATTTTTATGTGAGTAGTGTCATTAGATTCGTCTTGGCCGTGACAGTGACAATGGGTACATAAAAATTAAAAAAAAAGAAAAAAAAATCAGTTATTTCCATCTTTTCAGTTCTTCAGTGATTAAAATAAAGATCGCAAATATTGACGCAGTCGGGTTTTTTTTATAAATAATTCGTTATTTGTTTCCTAATAAATAATGCGGTTATATTTTTTTTTATAAAATATGCTTTTCTCTTTTTTAATATCGTTTATCTACATAGTATAGTTTCTTAATAATAATCTCAGAGGCGAGGCAGAGAGGAGTATTTCATGGCCCTAGAATTTGTAAACCATTGCCGCCTATCTGAATATTGCTCTCCAATCCGTGCAGGGGCATCCCAGTTCTACAGTACTAGCTACTCCTAGACTGATGTTTTATTTCTTTTCTTAGTAATTGCATTTACAACTTGCTTATCATAGTGTTTCTTGATACAAATGAACTCCATAAGTAAATTATTTAGAAATTATCAACAACCCATAATGTCCCACTGCTGCGCTCGGGTCTCCTCTCAGGAGAGGGTTAAGGCTATACGTCCCCACTCTGGCCGAGTGTTGGTTGGAGACTGGCAAGACGACGTTGTGGCTACGTAATCTTACCGTTGGATGTTTTTAAGCCGCCCAAAGGCCTACAACTAAGCTTTACGACTGTCAAAGTCAAAGTCAAAAATATTTTATTCAAATAGGCACTTTTTTTACAGGCACTTATGAATAGTCAATATTAATAAATCGAGTGATTCTAGTCGCCAGTTCCAAGTGCAGCCTACCCTTAATGGAGAAGAATCTGGCCAGAAACTCCACCGATGCTCCTTTTTAAAAAAATAAATAGCGTTTACAATTTTCTTACTCATAACTAAAAGACTTCAATGAGAACGAAGTCGACCAAAGAAAACAAAACAAAAACTGTTATCTAATAATAACACGGAAATCCCGGAAATGCTCGTGGTAACATGCTACTAGTGGGCACCCATTTAAGTACCGACCGTGGCGTGGTTGCTTACCCTCGGTAATTGTTTCTAATCATCGAGTGCAACTAGGCTATGAGCGCCTCTCAATTATTTAGAAATCAAAATAATTAAAAAATTTCGAAATCGTGTCGATATATAATTATAATTGTTATAGCAATCAGTTATTGATAATACCTAATATAACAATAGGTACTTAACTGTAAGTGAAATACAAGAATCCTTTTTTCTTTATTAACAAATACGCTCCCGCGTTAGGAATATATCCTGTGTCGTGGTGGTCAATAATGACACTGAAAATACCCAGACTCAGAACCGCAATTTGTGGATCACACAATCGGCTCGACCGGGGCGGTACTACCCTCGCACAGAAAATCAACGTAAAATGACAGTGATCATGCTGTCGTGTTTCGTTGCTGAGTGCGAGACCGGAGGCCCAATGATGCAGAAGCATCACCGGCCACTAGGCCGCCATGGTGTTTGTCACCATGCTGCATTAGTGCATTGTCTGCATTCGCAATGAGTATGGTGACCACCACTCTTGGATTCTGCTTATGCTTTCCATTAGGCAGGGTAGAGTAATTTTGGCAGGACAACATAAAAAAAAAGTTTTATTCTGATAATGTGTAATAAAGAAAAGAACTATGCAGAAGTCTAAGCGTAAATGATCGAAGTGCACTGCGGCTTGAGCACTGAACACCCAACCACACAGGCAGGCAAGTACGCGCAGGCCGCGCTTGTGTAGGCAAATTTTGCCAACCGCACGCACGGTGTTTCGTGTATAAGCCGGCCTGCGCAGGTAAAACTGTGGTGATACTTGCACGTGTGGTAGGCCCATTAGGTAAGTATACAATTTGCTCAGGCAATATGATAAGGCGTTTTACGTTAAGAACACATAATTACTTATAATTACTGCATGGTTGGCCTAAAGGTTTAAGCGGTCCCACGGAGCTTTCTACTGCGACAAGTGTTGCGGTTTAAATCCCACACGGAACAACAGTTTGTGTGATCCGCAAATTTTTGTTCTGAGTATTTGTATTTCTTGTGTCCGTTTCATGTATGTTTGTAAAGTTTCAAGCGACACAGGATATGTATATTAATATATATATGCAAAAGGTATTTTTGAAAAAAAAACAAAACAAAAATTGATTAACTCGGGCTAAAAACAAACTTTTTATATAAAATGTGGATATCTCTTTCTGTTCTGTCTACCCCTTCGGCGCCATGGGCGTGAGTGCATAAGTCTGAAACAGTACATATTATTACACTTGAAAAACAATTCCAAATGGGTATTACAGCCACCGAATACAGTTGACCCGATTTCTCGGAACGGAAATGAATGACCTATTTTGATGACATACTGACATTTGTATTCAACCGAAACTATTACGTATTGAGTTTTTCGTTTCTTTGTAACGAATTAATCGATCAGTTTAAGTATGAATAAGAGCTTTTAGTTGAAGGACTTAAAAATGAAACAATTTATTTTATTAAAGACATCATTCATAAATAAACGATAACAATTTTTTATTACAAAATATGAAATTATACTACTCTACACGCGTATGTTATAGTTTGCTGTATGTGTTTTAAAAGGATCAAGTGTTAATTTTTTTTTTAATAGCGTTGTGAAAATCTTAAACTTATTGTATTAGGGACTAGCTGAACCTGTTACCTGTTACCGCGCGTAACGCCGCGGGACAAAGTTAGTCTAAAAAACGTAACCTAATTTACTCCCTGCATCATCAGCTACCTGCCAGTGAAAGTCCCGTCAAAATCAGTTCAGCCGTTCCAGAGATTATCCGGAACAAACAGACAGACAGACACAAATTTAAAAAATAATTATTTTGGTACATGTATCGTGTATACATATGCATTTATTTAAAAGTGGTTATTGTAGTATTATAAACAGACACTCCAATTTTATGTATTTGTAAGTATAGATAGTCTTTTACATAGCACGTCCGTTGTATGCAATTAAATAGATGACAAAAACGAGCGGCCCTTACAACAGCCGTCTATATTATGTAGCACCTGACATCTCATCTACCACCAGACAAACAACTCTACTACTGCCACTATAGCTAAGTTGACGTTGTACGTAAACGTTATTAGAAAACTAACAAATGTATGATAATGACGTCATCTCAATGCCAAATCACGTGATCAAAATAAAATGTTAGCCGAGAGAATAGGGTGTAGCAATTGTAGAAAGTGACGTGTAGCACTTGCATCTCAGCTAAAAGAGCGTATATTCTTCGACTTTCATGTTACAAACTATTGTCCTTTTTTCAGAAAAATGACAAGAATGAAGTTCTTCTCTCAAACCTCTTTTATTACCACGATCAGCTACTCAACCGGTAAGCTAATTCAACCGGTTATACCTGAATATCAGTTTTTACGCGGAGTGACTGGTATCTGACTCCTCAACCCTGAGAGCGACCAACGTCCTTAATAGTCTGCCATTTAGCTGCATCAGGGAAGCACTCCAATACCACGGGCTATCAGATTACCTCAGGAGGCTGGTGGCAGGCTATTTAGAGGAGTGTACCGTCGTGTGGGTGGGGGTGTGGGGTGTTTCTATGGTGGTCGGGCGCATCGAGGCGCTGGGCCCTGGACAAAACGGACGCCCTATTGTTCCATGTTGTACCCGGGGGTACTTAAAAAAAATGTTATGAATAAAGAAAAGCGTACAATGAATCTAATACGTATGTTAGCCATGCCTGACATGCTGGAGGGTGGCATGCCTCAGTACCCCATTACTTCCGAGCGAGCGCCCGCGTGCCTGTTCCACTATACAACCTATTTACGACTATTTATAGATGCTGGCATACTGCTGACGGTTGAATATGAAAATGAACGTGTATATTTTTCTATCGAAATTCAAGAAAATATATGCTTAGTTGGTTTGTGCGCGCTTCAAAAACTAGAAAATTTTCTGCAACAATTAAACTGACACGATATACCCATTTTAAATACTGATTTTTGTCTTTTTATAGCGTTCAGTTTTGTTCCTCATTTCTCAATGCAAGCACAATGTGTCACAGTGCAGCGTCATACTATATGGTTAGTAAATTCAACCATGCAGTTGTTTCATGCTCTATCAGTTACAGGATTCGGTACAAAAAAAAGGAAATAAACATTACTGTTATTCACATCTTTTATCATAACTTTTCGCCACTTCGAAGTAATAAAAGTTCCAAAGGCAAGCTACAAAATTTTAGGTGAATGAGAGCCTTCCGGCAGACCTTGTTTTAGGTAGCGAACCGAGGATATTATACGTGTAAGTAACTCCTGGAAACTTATTAAACTTTAAGTAAATTTCCTCATCGTGTTCCATTGGAAAAGCTACAAGAAACTCTGCCTTGGTTTATCTAGATTACACTTTGTCAATTTGAATAACTCTGATGTGGTTGAGGTAAAGTTTGAGGGACAAAATAGTTCAGGTATTTGTTGTTCAAGAACCATGCTTCTATTACTTTCAAAATAGATTTTATCTAAACCTAAAGGTGAGATATAGATTTTTCAGCTAAAATTTTGTTTACAGTATGCTTTGAATTGCTATGGACATACGTATTCTACTGATATTATATTTATATTATAAACGCGAATGTTTGTAAGTATGGATGGATGGATGGATGTCTGTTACTCTTTCACGGAAAAACTACAGAACGGATTTAGATGAAACGTTACAGTAATATAACTTACACATCAGAATCAGACATAGGCTACTATTTACCGCGATAACCGACATAAACGCGGGCGGAGCCGCGGGCAACAACTAGTAAAATATATGCAAGCCAATTTTACTAACTGGACTTCTCAAAGACGGAAGGATACCATTCAGCGAATGAAATGGAAAACTTATTCAGTAATTTAGGCCCTAATAACGGACACTGAGAGTCTACTTGTGAGAGGTATAAAACATATTATTCTTTTAAATCACCTACCTATAACGGTGTTGAACCTATAGGAACCTCTTGCCCTTTGAACCAAGGAAAACGGTTATACATAAACATCACGGTATGAGTATTCATAGGAAGGATTTTTTTCTTAGTGAGGGAGCTTGCTGTTTGGAGCACAGGTCGCGGGAGATGGTACAAACATACATGAAACGGACTATACAAAAAACAGACTCAAAACAACTATTTGGAAAAGAAGTTTGACTGTGACATAAATACATTTGTGTATATGGGTATTTGTGTATGTGTGTATCATACGCATGATAGTGTGTGGAATGTTATTTATCTTAATTTATTGTATTTTTAAGCATCATTACAAAAGGCTAAAATTAGCTTCCTGCACTCCTCCTCCATATAAAAGTTTATCATTATCTAATATCTATATATATATATAAATGAATCCCTATTTGCCTTGGTCACGACATCACGCGTGAACGGCTGAACCGATTTTGCTAATTCTTTTTTTGTTGGATAGCCCATTTAGAGAGTAAGGATTTAGGCTGTGATGTAACATCACTCTACGACCAAGAGGAGCCGGCAATTGAGCTGGGAAAATAAGAAAAAACTATTTCTTATGGAGAGACGCAAACGAAGTTGAGCGGGTCAGCTAATCTATTATATATCAAAGGTTGGTTATCGCATGACCTCATGAGCGGCGCAACGGCAGGAACTTCAGAATATAAGCATACCTCCGTTTTCCAACGTCCCATTATTCAGATTGGTAAGATAAAGTTAGGTTAAGAGTCAATATGTTAGCACCTCTGCAGCTCGTGCGGTCGCTCACTTTATACCGGCAGCTCGCCATTACTAGTGGTGGGTCACACCTACCACTGTATTCGGGGTTACCCGCTTTTATTTTAGTAGCATTTAATATTGCTTGTAGAATCGACTAAAACTAAACCACATTTTTTTTATTTTTATGTGACTAATCCCACCCACACGCCCACCGCCATCCTGTACACCAGGATCAACAGCAGTGACCCTCGAACACACCGAGTTATGACACTCGGGAAGTCCCAGGAAAAAATATTAACTGTCTTGGAACCCGCAACGAAATTAATCAGAAGAAAAACAGGAGGAGTTGGAAATATGATAAGTCCACTTCCCTCCTTAGCAAAGCGGGAGACAAAATGAAGTCAAAATAGGCAGACACCTTTTTTAAAACCGGGAAGCACCACGGATAAAGTATTAGGGGTCCTAAGTGAGCTATATTTGATTACTATAGTATGTATGGCAGAATCGCCTAAACGCACGGAAATTCACCGCAGTTGACACAAGATCCCCATAGTATACCGCCCCAGATGTCATTTGTAAGCTATTTAGCATTGTGTTACGTTCATTGTACCAGAGACTACACTCCCAGAGAACATGATGAGCCAACTGTTCACAGCTAGTATCGGGTGTTGAGCATTGACACAATGGTGAATCAACTAAACCACAATTAATAAATCAAGCTATGATTAAACCACGAAGCAAATACAAAGAGGAGATGGCATAAGCGCATCACCCCCGTGACAAAATACAGACCCCGACGTCATCGCAGTTGACGCAACTTGCAAATTATACTATTAACGTCAATGTTCTAGAACTGCATAGAAAAATCGTAATACTTGAATATTCTCGGTACAATCAAGTAAAAATATGAAGTGCTGTGTTATATCTTGTACAAATATCTCGGATAGACGTTCTGGTACCATAAGTGGCATCATATTTCTTTTATAAGTTATTTTTTAAGCTAATTTTTTAGCTAATTTTTTAAAAAGTTCTAGAGAAATCTCTTAGTGTTTTATTGAAATGTTATTATATTTACTCGCCACTAGATGGCAAAACTTTGTGTTACTGGAAATAAAAATACAATGGTACGTTGAGCCGAATATTAATAAAACATACCATAAGAAGATACGGAAATGAGTTCTACATTCTTACCTAATGAATTTTTATTCATCATGGTATTTTTTTTGTATTTTTCTTAATTATATTGTGAACAGACTGACATCTATCGCATCTATTCTAAAATAAAAATACAGGGTCGTATTTAGAATCCAAATATTTTATCAAGTTACGGCTATATTAATCTTGCATTGAAAGTTGTTACTTTAAATAATGAAAAAAAAAAGAAATTTTACTTATGCTGATGATTTGACGGTTTTTTTTTTAATTCATTAAAATAATACAGGTAGTTTTCCAATTACAAAGCATAGTGCGACTCATTGGCGCACAATGCTGAATTATGCTGAAGCTTAATTGGAACGTGAATTAGTTTTCAAATGCACCTACTGGTGGTAATTTTTTTTTTTTTTCAATACTTTATTTAGCGCACTTTACTGAGTGCGCTAAATAAAGTATTGAAAAAAAAAAAAATTAATAAAGTGGTATACATAATAATTGGTTAAAAACTATTTACCTTCATCCATATTTATATTTATTTTTTTAACACAGTTTGAATTAACTTTGATTATTTCGAAAAAACTGCAACGAAACGAAAGCTTTAAAAATTTTTTCAACAATAAATAATATTACTAACGATAATATATAAATAAAACATTTTGATCAATGCCATCTTAAAGAAAAAACACTTGTTAATTTTTGTCACAGTTGGTATCGATTGCACGCATCACGCAAAAACACTACTTTTGAGAGTGCTCGATTGTGCGAAGCGTTGCTGTAGTTGAATCATTCAAAGTTAAGCATTATGCCGCATAATGCGCTCTAGTGCTATAATTGGAAAACAGGGTAAATGTACCAGGTAATGTTCTAAATTTTCATCTAAAGATAGTATTGAAGAGCAATGGATCAAAAAAATAATAGGCAAAACTGGACTCCTACAAAATACACCAATATTTGTTCTTCCCGTTGTTATGATAGTGATTCATTTCAAGGAAAAATCATAAAAAATCGAAAAAGGAACTTATTATCTAAACCCAAATTAGGCAAGATTAAAAGTGATTAGATGTGGATATTAGAGGCAACATTGGTATGACCATTCAATTCAGATTAGTTGATTTTCTAAGATTGGCGTTATTTAAGCATTCCAATTCCGAAGTGAAATAAAATATAAATTTATTTATTTTTTAAATAAAAAGATTTGCACAACATATATTAATTTTTGTTCTACATAATCCACGTGTAAACCAAACATATTGAACAATGTTTTATTTAGGGTTATTTATTAGAAAAAAAAAGTTCACTTTTGCAAAATTATTTACGAATGATGTTTTTTGTTCAAGATGCTTACAAAATCGACCTTGAAAAAACTACTCCTTGAAATTCTGAGTACGTCCACACTAGTGTCAGCTAGCTAAACTACATAGCAATATACTCGTTCAACGATGCAAGAAGTTTTGCTATTGTCTGGTAGATGGAAAAGTGTAAACTAACACCCCCTCACCCCCGCAAATTGTCACGCATTGCTTCATACAAAAATCTCATTAGGGCATCTCCTCTTTGTATTTGCTCCGTGGATTAAACCAAGACGTAATAATCACGTCGTTAACAATTACGTAATCAGTGCGCCGTCATTTATATGCACCGTCCACAGATTCCACCCAAACTGCCATGTTTCTCGATACACAGTTTAATGTTTCGAATAATTGAAAGAACTAAAAACTAATCTAAATAAATCTTAAAAACTACTCGTTCTCCGACAGATAAATATATGTATAACATCAGAAAACTCCCAAAACTACGGAAATATTTTGTCAATTAATATAAAACTACTTATATCTCGCTTCCAAGATCTGATCTTTAAATGTCCAAAAATGTTAAATTAAATTCTTTGTTGCAACTTGAACTTATTCTACAAACAAGGTCGCTTCTAAACTAAAAACGAATTCGAATGTGAGTCTGTTTGTTACACACTTGATAGATTCTAATGTAACGCATACAAAGCTGGATAGAAATAAAAACTACGGTACATATTTCCTTAACAAGAATAGAAAAGAACTTAACAATTTTTTCATTATAATTAAAAATCTTATGTTGAGAAACATAGTGTGGGACGCCCTTGTCTTGTCTTGTCAGTTTTTTTATTTATTTTTTTTCTATTTAAATATGTTCAAGTCGTCTACTTTTCAATAATTTTATGTTACGGTGTTAAAGCATAGAAATAAAATATTTTTTGTATTTACATTTATAGTTCTTGTCTGTTATTTGTGTTTGTATATTTATTGGAATGTCATTGGTATAAGTTGGGATTAGATAAGTATTCATTCGTTGTCCGTAATAGTTAGTAATCCTGGGCACTTCTAATTTTGAGTGTGTTGTATTTGCCGTGTTGTTATTTTATGGATAATTTTAATTTGTAGTTTTTTATTTTGATATTGTTCGATTAAAAGCCACAGTTTTATTTTAAGTTAGTGGAACGACTTGAATAAGAGAGGTGGCAGCGACTGGATGCAAAAAGCAACAGACCGGGCCCTGTGGTGTTCCTTGGGAGAGGCGTATGGTCAGCAGTGAACTGCAATAGTTTAAAATAGCATAGGTTTGACACCAACATGGCTTATTTACGCTATCAAAAACTTCAAACCAATTGAATATTCCTTGTAGAATCTTTACTTACTTATCGTTGACTTAAAGTAACGTAGTGTAGGGCGCCCAGTGGCTCAATGGACTGACGGTTTGAACAAATTTGGCAGCAGATCGATGGATGGATGCACTGACACAAAAGACTGGGATATTTGGCTCTCCTTGAAGAGACCTTTGTTCAGCAGTGGACGACAATAGATTGATTTTAATATAACTGAAATTCATTTTTGAAATTTTTTTTAATTCATACCCTAGTTGATATTTTTTTTTTCTAAAGGAAGCTATCCAAAGACACATAAGTTTTTGAGACGGATTAAAGAATACTGTCGAAATGTATTCAGTTCCTCCATCATACCGATTTCTTGGCATTCAACAGCGGGAGATGGCTTAGAGGGATACATTGCTGTCAATTATACTTTAACGAGCGAACCCGCAGGCGAAATATGGCAAATAAGTACTTAAAAAAATTGGATAATCAAGATGTAGGAACTCGCTTAGAACATTAAAAAACGCATATGTACATAATTTGATAGATTACGATCAAGGATATTATTTTATATATTTAAGAATTACACATATATGTATAATATAAACTATTATAAAAAGATAACGGCAAGAATATTTTCTGTCACAAAAATTTTGACTTGTCACTAAACTACAATGCCCTATTTAATAAATCTTTACCCATGAAATATATTAGTTATTAAATTAATAAATAAATATTTCGGACATCTAACACACAAGGTTATGTAGTCCCAAACTAAGAAGAGTTTGTATTATGGGTACTAATACTAAACAACTGATATAAATACAAATATAGTTTTTTTTCTTATAAATACGTAGATAATATACATAGAAAACACCCAAACTCCGAAACAAATATTTGCATATGATACTAACATTTGACCGACCAGAGAATTGAACCCGAGACCTGGATCACAATAGTACGCTACCACCGAGACAGTCTTAATCAAAACGATAAATATATATGAACTGTCATATTAGTGGAATATGTACTTTAAAATATCCGTGTCTTTAGTGGAACCTTCAACACAAGAAAGTATAACCTGAACGTTAGGGGACACGCAGGTAACTTAAACTCTATTTATATAGGTTAAAAACTATTTCTTGTACTTAAATAAAATATAATAATATTTTTAAATATACTTAAAAATATAATTTATACGCATATTTAATGTCATAAAAAGAATAATGATTAGGTAGTCAAATTACACTTATTATGTCCAAATTCGGACTTTTATTTCTGTGGCTCTTCTTCTTCTTTGAATAAATGGCAACCAGCCGGGTCTCTCAGATCAGCTATTTCTGCCAATGTCAAGTGTTCAAAATAATTTTAGTCTTAAAATCAGAAGTCTTCAAGTCTTTAAATGTTCGTCGTGATGAAATTGAAGTTAAAAATATATATATAAAATACTAGCTGTCCCGGCAAACGTCGTTTTACCATAACTACTAATAAATTAAAAATTAATTAAAAAAACATTGTCCAGCGGACAAAATTGTGAATCTAAACCATTCCCAGATCCCCTTGAACACACACAAAAAATTTCATCAAAATCGGTCCAGTCGTTTGAGAGTAGTTCAGTGACATACACACTCACAGAATAATTATATATATAAAGATGGAGGAGATGAAATGGGGACCGTTTTCGAAAAAACAAAAAGCAATCTCCTTTGTGTGGTTCACTAGTTACGTATTGCATGGAATTGTCACTGTCAGACAGGTAGGTTACCTAACCTATTCTATTATTAAGGTAATTCCAAAATCGTTAAATACTAATTGTTCAAAAGATATCTTTAGCCTTTTGTATGGCCCGAAATATTTTCATATGAATGTTCTAGTTCATTGGTCTTTGAACCTTTTTTATGCAAAACATGTCATTATTTTAACTGTTCCGGTAGTCTTAAAACAATTTTATTTAAGTCTTAGCTTTCTTTAAAATATAATTATTAGTATGAAAAGTCCCACAATTTTGAAGTATCTAAGTTTTACCTGATGTTTCAAGGTAGTAGAGCCACGCTGATTTCAGCACGAACGGGCCGGCTCGACCGGGGCGGTACTACCCTCGCACAGAAAATCAACGTAAAATGACAGCGATCATGCTGTCGTGTTTCATTGGTGAGCGCGAGCCCGGAGGGTCAAACATAAAAAAAAAAAAAATATATAGAAATTAGTTATGATCACTGGACTTTATGCGAAGTCGATTAAGCACTAGACTGGAAACAGTGTTCTGTGCTGGGAAAGTTCATGGATATTTTTTTTTTTACGGTAAGGATGAATAATAATATTATTTAAAGTTTTTGAAAAGCAACTTATTCTTCCAAATTTAAGTCTTCATCGTAATCAAACTTGATTATGAAATCTCGTCTAAAAATTATTCAAATTGGATTATTCATTTAAAAGGGTTACCAGAACGCCTGATTAAATTTAAATTACAATTACCGAGAAAACGGAGAATTCTTAGAAAATTTCAAGGTGGTGTCGCCGATAAAGCGAGGTTCTTTAATTAACTTTATATGAATATACCAAACAAACTAGGTGTTTCGCC
Organism: Spilosoma lubricipeda; assembly: GCA_905220595.1. Taxonomy (NCBI): domain Eukaryota; kingdom Metazoa; phylum Arthropoda; class Insecta; order Lepidoptera; family Erebidae; genus Spilosoma; species Spilosoma lubricipeda. The sequence goes on along the minus strand of HG992293.1, from coordinate 14,962,361 downwards.
AGGAGTTATGATATAATCGTACACCTACCTCGATGAAGACCGTCAGTCGACGATGAAGGTAGATGTTCTCCGGGGACTTGGTCACGTTAAGTAGTTCAATCCCGTAGACCGTAGAAGGTGAGCCGATTGTGGGACACTCACTTTGTTGTTCAATATTCTTATCAACAACACTTCATTTATAGCGCGGCGTTAACACTTACAACCACGGGCTTTATCGTCAATTTTTAATTAGTTCAGACCTGATGCTTTTACGACCGAAAAACCTCAGACTCAGGCGGTGTGCTGAATGCGACTAGTATACTTAGTTCATAGTATCATAGTCTTTACACGTTGAAAATATGGCTCCATTCGCAGTCTACTGGCAGTGCACGATTTATAGGAATGGAAAGGATTATAGCTTAACACCTTATGAATTAACTGTAGATACATTACATAGATGGCTTCACCACAAGGAATATTCGAAGTTAACTGTGAAATGTTGCATTTTCTTGTGACTGATAAGATTGGGAGCATTGATTGGACACGCTCTGCCTGATTATGCCTGACGTTAAAGAAGACTACTCGGGTCATTTCATATCAATATCCTGCTAGAATTTATTTTATTTTTTTCTAGAAATGAAAAAAAAACTGATGGTAAGCGATTACCGCCGCTCATGGACACCCGCAACACCAGAGGCATCACAAGTGCATTGCCGGCCTTTGGGGATGGGGAGGGAGATGGAGTAGGGGTTGGGGTATGGGCCTCCGGTATCACTCACTCGGTGAACCACTGCGCAAGCGATGTCTCACACCGGTTTTCTGCGAGGCCGTGGTATCACTCAGGTCAAGCCAGCCCATGCATGTAGGTAAGCTCTTGCAGTAGAGTTCCCATTCATATGTCCCTGACCAAGAGATGAGTCTTAAGTTGGTGATTGCATAGTCGATAGGCGAATTTATATACGTTCCAAATACCGTGACTCATCTCCTCGTTTTTATTATTTTGGACAACTATGACGACTATGCAATAATAGGATTTTTTGTACGTGATGCCTGGTGGAAGGTATGGGCAGAATCCAATGGTCACCATACTCATTACGAATGCAGACAATGCAACAATAAATCATGGTCACCCACGCTATGGCGGTCTATTCAGGTACTGCCGCATCATTTTATTTGTAAGATAGTCTCCTAATTAAGCACGCAACCAATAGCTTTTTTCACAAATTAACCTTTCAGTATAATAATGGTAGTAGTCCCATAAAAGAAGAAAGTAAAAATTTTAAGGTATCGTCAGAACTTGTAAGATTTTCCCTAGTATACCAAACGTAAAACTTTTGATTAAATAAACTATTTGACCTAGGCCTATCTTACATGTATAATACCCCTTTTAATTATATTACGTTCCTCAATATAATTTTGGAAATTTTCCCAGAAATTTTAATGCATATTTTATTTTACGACAAAAACATTGCAACGGAAAAACCCGACTGTGATGCCTGCGTTCCTGATTCTTGATTTATCCCAAAATTTAAAAGAATGCACTTTAAGTAATTACTGCGAACAACTTACAGCAAAAAACCTACTCTTCGTATTTATAATAAGGCTCTTGTCTTGTCTGCTCTCTTCTCTTTGTTCATTAGATTAATTTTCTTTTTATATATAAATGGCTATAATGAGAAGAAAAAAATTAATAGAACCATCATGGATCTACTGAGAATGAATAATTACAAATGTATTGACACCTCATTCATTAAAATCGATTAAGTGGTGTAGGCGCTACTGGTACAAACATACAAAGATTTTCATAAATACCTCTCGGTAAAAAAAAATTGTTGGACGTCACCTAACTTTGAAGTACACCTACCTCATTTATTCTCTGCATAGCCCTATACTGGTAAAACCAGTAGGTGGTCGTTAACTGGTAGAAAATATCTTAAACAATGACTCAGTCTATGAATACGTTGAAATAATCTAAAGCTAAATAGCATAATGTGGACCAAATGCAGGTAACTGGAAACAAGTTTAATCGTAGGCCTCTCACTTTTCGATTCAGTTGTTTCGCAAATGGTTTAAGTAAAGCAATAATAACACCAAACAATAACACAATCATAAAATCTTAATATTGATAAAGAAGTAAAATGATAAAAAAACGACTGCATCCACATCTGTCATATTTATTAAATTCAATTTTTTTACCCAATCCCAAAAGACCCAAACCCAAAAGACGAATCTATTGACACTTCTCACATAAGAATACGACAAGCCGTGGGTTTTAGGGCGTGTCAAAGAAATATACAGACGTACATACACTCGAAAAACATAATCTTTCTTTCGCAGTCGGGTAGAAATAAATTTGTCTTTGTAGTGACGGATTAGAAATACAAAATGTCACCATCCCTAATCATCTCGTGGGTTATGTAAGAGTCGACTAAGGTAGCCACTACCACTAACCACAGGACAACAGCGTTACAAAGAAAGGAATAACTTGAAAAAAAGCCTATCCCATCCCGACTGGTAATGACAGGCCAAAATCTCAGTTCCAAACGAATCCTTACGTCTACATTGATCTGCTAAAGGTGATTGATGTTAATTACTAAAACAAGCCGTAAATCAATCCATACTAATACTAGCTGACCCCGGCAAACGTCGTTTTGCCATAAAAAAATTTTAAGGATGGGTGACCGTTACCATTGAAAAATAACCATGAAAAATAGATGTTGGACGATTCTCAAATCTACTCAATATACTCACTAAATTTCATGAGAATCGGTCAAGCCGTTTCGGAGGAGTATGGGAACGAAAACTGTGACACGAGAATTTATATTTAAGATATTATAAATTCGAAACTAACTCTGTCTGTCTCTTATGCTTTCATGGCTCAACCGCTTCACCGATTTCAATGTAATTTGCCATGTAAATACTTTGATTCTTCAGTTCGTGAGCGGAGCCACGAGAAAATGCTAGTGGATTCGCAAAATAAATGTCCATAAACAATCTACCATTTCTATGGAGAAGCCTTGAAAGTTTAAGTTTGTAAATAACCTCATCAATTCGTACGCGTATTTTTTGTCAGTTAATTCAACTTAATCAAGCAGAAACAAATAGTTAGGGAAGTATTTAAGTGAAAGTTTTAATTTATTTTGACCTTCAAATACTGGCAATGTGACTTTATTTACCAGCCATTGGTTGTATATTATTTATCGTTTTAAATAGAAAATTGATTATGACAGGGGTCATCTAAAACAGTGTTTTGAAAAGAGAATCTGTCAAATGTTAAATTGTACTCGTATTGTGTAACGGATTTATATTAATTGAATCCCGGTTTAATATTTTTGTTGGATCCCACAAAATAATATTAAGCATTTCTGTGGATCCTAAATTAGAGAAATGCAAGAAAATCAATCCCAAAAGCTATTTTTGTTGGATACAAAATTCTAAAAAGATGTGAATGAAAGTACTTTCAACTACAAAATTATTATTAGTTATTATATTTAAGTAACTTGTTTTAAGGGATAGGTGCATTTTGTGTGAAAATCCTGACTTATTTGAAATTAAGCATATACTTTTAGAATGACATTGAAATTACCTATTTCCATAAAATTACGAAAACCCGTTAATTTGCATCATTTTGTTAAATCCATTGAACGTTACAAGTCAAAATTTAGCAAAATGTTATTTTTGGTACCTAATGAAATAAGCAAGGTTATTTTTATTATGGATTAAAAGCAAAATATTTTTTCTTATCCATTAAATTGAATACTCGCCAATCTATACAATTACTTTTAATAAAACCCAAAAATAATTGATACATATCACTTAACTTATTCTTAAACTAACTGTAACTTCAATGGCGTGAAAGTAAAAATAAACATTAAATAGCCCAAATTATTCCTTACAACATGAACTAACTACCAGTCCCGTCAAATTCGACCCAGCCTTTACAGAAATTATCAGAAACAAACAGCAAAACAAACCAATTAATATTAAAATTATTTTCTTGACGGTACCTACACCGTAAATATCTTCATATACTAAATGCATATGAAAATATATACGGTACTTTCATCAAAAAAATAATTTTAAATTGAAGCTGTTGATTTGAAATTACAAATAGACACTTAAAGTTATTTATTTGTATATTTTATAGTTGGTTAAGTTGTTTCAGACAATAGTCATTTTGCTTGTATAGGCTAGTTCAAAAACCAGTGTCTCACAAAAGTTGACGGTATTCAGATGGCCTGGTCACGCGCCGGCGTACTTATTTGTCAAGAACACATTCTATATCTATTAAGTTATTACTCCTAGTTTTATCTATAATTGTTGCATAGTTTTAACTAAATAAAAATCAGTATGTTAGTGTTGTTTTTAAAAGATAACTCCCGAATTAGGATTATACATCCCGTGTCATGGGGAACTTTATAAATATACATGAAACGCACACTAGGAACAACCAGATACACAAGAACTATTTGTGGATCACAGAATTTTTTAATAAAGGAAATATTTCCAGAATTTGTGTATGTGTGTATTGAGATAACGGCAATTTTTGTGTGACGTACATAATTTTAGTAAATTTTAAATATTTAGAACGTTGTGTGACAATACAAAATGCATGTTTAGTGATGTTTAGTTTAGAGAATTTTAGATCACAGAATCAGCACAAAGATTGGTCAATCGGTCGACAGGGTAAAATAATTTTAAGTTGAAATGCGAAGTACCCAAGAACGGGAGAGCTGGCGTTCCTTGAACGCCTCCCTGGCTTTCGTTCAACATAGGTTGTATTAGTAAAGTAGAAACGAAAAAAACGTTTCCTTAGCCTTGTCCAATATACAGCCTTAATAAATGATAAACATATTATATTGTTTTTCTTGCTAAGTTATTGCTAAGGTCACAAATACGGTTCAACAAGTAGATTGCATGCTTCCGGACTGAATGCGTGACTTAATGTGACACAGGTGACCAGCCCACGCGTGCTACTGTAGTCACTATGTAGATTTTATTACTTTATAAAGATACTAGCCGTCCCACGCAACCTCGTTTGCGTCTCCTATTGCCCGTAGCGTGATAATTTTCCCCCATTTTTGTAACTTTCTTCATTGATGCTCCGCTTCTATAGATCTTGGTGATGATGATGCCTATAGCCTATAGCCTTTCTCGATAAATGGGCTATCTAACACTGAAAGAATTTTTCAAATCGGAAGAGTAGTTCCTGAGATTAGTTCAAACAAACAAACAAACTCTTCAGCTTTATATATTAATATAGATTAATATATGCACTTCATAAGACTCCTGTTTACTATTTTTAACACACTTTTATTAGCTTCACTTGTATGTTTGTTTGTAAACGGCTTTTTAACCGACTTCAAAAGAAGGAGGAGGTTTCTCAATTCGACCGTATATACATATTTTTTTTTATAATAAATACAATATAACTTCGTCGTTTATGAACCGATTTTGATGATTTTTTGGGAAGGAGATATCCCAATGGTGGTACCATGATAAGGACACTAAGATCTGATGATGGCATCTAAGAGAAATGGAGTCAAACCTTGAATCAGTTATATTTTTGTTAAAATTTTACTTGTGTGTGTTTTTTAGGTTATTAAACTACAGTTGACATGTGACGTAGGTATTACCTTATTTAATGATTTGCGTATTCTTAACTAGGCTTTCTTTTTTTTTACAGCAGCCTACAATTGTGGTGGGCAAATACGATTTGGACGATTCACTAGAGAGCATCTACTACGATATAAGAGGCTTTATCTTAGCCAGTGGTAACGTAAGAACTGCAGAACAGAGTAATTAACATCTGTTCTGTGGTAAGGACCCATCGACTGCTTCAAAACGTACCTCCTTCGTGGTGCTGGGAGCGTGACGTGACGTGACTGTGCGTTTAAAACACAGATATCTTTTTACAAATTAAAATATGTATAGGAGTTTAGTACATAAGTCTTTTTAATTATCTTGTAATATGATTTTACATTGTTGAGCTCTTACCATAATGCATAATAGTAGAAACGGGCACAGCAACTAATACATGAAACTCAAAATTGAAAAATAATAGACTACTCTCCTTCCAACCTTTCCTACCGACTTCAAAGACAAGTATTGATATATAGGATGCAAATAGGGAAGATCTCTGCGAGAGCCGTGCTGTGGTACTAAGAGGCTTTCTCGACCAGAGTAGTACAATGGCAATACAGAAAACAGTGAGGACTCGTGGCTCAGCCGTTAAAACATTGCAGAGTTATGCAATTCTAGCCGATCTCTGATGGGTGACCATTCTTGATTGAAAGCCTCGGAGACTCTTGAGTGTCTCAGGGAGCACGTTAAGTCTTGAACTGGAAGTTCACTGGTATCGTGGTAGACTTAAAGCCGATTCTAACCTAATTTAATCCAGAAGGTTAGAAGAAGGTATACAAAAAAACGGTTCTAAATCATTCTTTGCTTTTGACTCACAGGTGACATCACTACTAATTCAGGAGGAGGGGAGGAGGCTTAAAAGGCTACTACGTGCCTACCTTCTGTTGGCTGTCGGGCGTATGAGTGCCCATGGGGCCATCAAAGTTATTTCCCATCAGATTGTTTGAAACCAAATATAAAGGAATCCGTGACCGATATCACTATATATATATATATGTAAATTATGTCGACAACATTCAATTATATATAAAGTATTTGCATAAATATAATAAACAGCTGATAACGGCAATTTGAATGTTATAGAGGCCAATTATATTAATAATCTTGGTATTAACAACTCAGTCGAGGTCAACGCGCTAGTGGCTAGTTCGATAGCCTGTTACCTAAAACTGCAAACTAGATCATACCCCACTGTGTTTACACTTTATGCTTATGTATAATACTAACTCGTAAGTTCTTATATCAAGCTATTACTAGTGGTCGCCCAGTGGTTTAATTTACACAACAATTCGTTTAATTTCTTAATTGCTTTCTTTAGCTTTTTGCACTCCTCTTCCACAGAAACTCCATCGCATAATTTTCGTAAAAAGAGGCATAAAATTTTTGCTTCACGATTTAATGGTAAATAATTTTGTTGTTTCTTTACCAAACTAAATTATTCATATTTTAATGAGACCATTTCCAAATTGCTATTTTTGTAAGTATGTATTTCGATAACGTATATTTTTGGCGCGACATATCTGATTTTATCTTGATTAAAATCAAATGTCAATACTTTCGTAAGTTTTGACCCTGTGAGTGAGTTTACCAGAGTCCAAAGCCCAATTTCTCCTGACCCTAGGTGGAGGAACTCCTAAGATGGCAATGAACTTGAGGCTCTAGAATTGCAACTGTCCATGGCCGGCGGTAAACATGGCTCACATAGCAGACATATCACTTAATGGCTGTACCATGAAGTGAAATGTCTACTATAGCTGCTTGTCCACTTTACAAAAAATTGGTCGTCTGTAAAGTCAATTTACCGACGATAGTTTATCTTGACAACGTCATGACAAAACATTGATTTAATGATGAGAGAGAGGGAGATCGTTTTTTGTTTTTTCGGAAGACGGTTCCCATTTCATCTCATCCACTTTTTTAATATTTTATATCATTAATGTCATCACGACGAAGACTAAATGACTTGAAGACTTATGATTTGAAGACTATAAATACTTGACATTGGCAGAAATAGCTGATCCGAAAGATCCGGCTGGTTGCCATTTCATCAAAGAAGAAGAAGATGAGAGAGAGAGAGAGAGAGATACGGCGCTTAAGAGTCACCCTTTTTCGTGCATGCAGTCGGCGTTCATCAATTTATTAGACGTTGTCACGTCAAAATCGTCACTTTGTCAATGTCAATCGATATCTTATTAGGTATGCTCCCTACCAAGTGTATTCACAGCGAATAGTATGTAATACGGTACTTTATATTAAAAAAAGTAGATACTTTCGTGGGTAAAAGGTATTATTAATACAATCGTTATTGGTAAACGTAGGTAGTGTAGAATTGCCATAGGCCAGATGGAATGGTGAATTACGCAAAATGGCAAACAGGATTACGATGCGTGAAAACAAGGATCAAACCATACAGCGTGAAATTGTAAAGGCCTACGTCCAGAAGTGGACTACGACAGGCCGATTATGGTTTTGCGGGTCAAAGGAAAGTATGGTAATATTTTTCATACCTATTGCTTCCTTTTTAATTAAGTTAAAAACACAATCCATAAGCAATTTGCCCACACCTATTATTTGCATGAATCCTTCAATCATCAGGAAATCCTAACGGTATTCCAAGATGCAATCTGTTATGAATTATATTACAATAAATATTATAATAATCAATTGATACATATCTATAACATATCATTCACGAAATATACATAATTTATTATTAATTACTTCATTGAAGCTTTGCAAAGTTTTGAAGGTCAATATCTTACTAACCAGTAGGTTAAATGACGTACCACTAACACCTGTTCTTGGTAAACAATTTTGAGGTTTATAGAAATGAAAATAAGTTCTAAAACTTATTTTCTATTTAATAGTTGCACTTCATAGCGCAAACTTCTTTGAGGTTACGGTCAAATTCGCAGAAATATTTATTAAATTGACATAATGATAAGATATAGTAGCCTTGTTTTTTTTTTAATTTACCTAAAGCAGTGGGCCAAACAATGGAATTTGAATTAGCTACCCATTTAGATACCAGGTTTAACCGCAAAGCAACAGTGAAATAGCGCTTGCTCTGTGTTTCACCGAGTGAGTGAGGATATCGGAGACATATACCCCAACCCCTCCCCACATCCCTTTCCCCGTCCCCCATAGGTCAGCAACGCGCTTGTGACGCCTCTGGTGTTGCGGGTGTCCATGGGCAGCGGTAATCGCTTATCATCAGATGATACGTCTGCTCGTTTGATCAATATAGCATAAAAAAGCAACGCACCAACGAGGTCGTTATATCATAGTTGTTCCTTAGTCTTCGTTTTATTGAGTAATAATATAAATGATGATTTATAGTAAAACAACTGGCTGAATCCCGCGGTGTTACCTGCGGTTATTGTCATACCGCGGGATAAAGCAGTCTAACAAAAGTAGTCTTAGTTACTCCATAGGGCGCTCGCCCACTGCGACATTTTGCAGCGATGCTGCAGCGAGGCTGTCGCGCGTTCGCATCAATACAGTCGCGATGCGGTCGCAAGCTGTGTGCCCTCGTCCACGTAACCACGATTCACTCGCGATGCTGTCGCTGGGTGTTTTTTTTTCTTATTATTTAGTAGGTGGTATTATTTTTCCCCCCATGTTGTCCGACATGGTCGCGATTTGCATTGGTATAGTCGCGATACTGTGGCGCGTTAGTAACGCGTTGGCATCGCTTCTGTATCACGTTGCAAACGTGACTAAAGCGCTTTTGTAGCGATGCTGTCGCGCGTTTTGTAAGTCCACGATAGCATCGCTGCAAAAGGTCGTAGGCGAGCGCCCTTAGATCATCAGCTGTCTACCAAAGAAAGTCCCGTTGGAATCGATCCAGCCGTTCCAGAGATTACCCGGAACAAACTGACAGACAGACAGATCGACAAACAGACTACAATTATAAAACATGTTAAATTGGTACATGTATCGTGTATACATATATATGCATTTATTAAAAAGTGGTTATTTTAATACTACAAGCAGACACTATAGGTTTATTTATTTGTATAGATGTATAGATATCATTAACTGATTAAACTTAATTTATATTTCTTTTCTTAATTTTTGTTTATAAAATGTTATTAGCAAAATAAGAAGAGCTTGCACTATGGTTACTAGACAAGTGATATAAATACATACGTACATGACATATATCCTCTACGAAACAAATATTCACATAATCATTCAAAAAGAAAGTACACGAACTCCTTCTAAATGAACTGGCAGAACTATCTCATCCATAGCACACCTCTTATTTCGGTATTCATGGTGTATAGATGTGATATACATGTATGTAAGTGTATGTATATTTGTTTGTACATATATATGTATGTTTATATTTGTAATTTTGATGTATTGTGTTTACGAGTAATATGAAACCTGTGCATTTACCTCACAACATTTCTACACCACCGAAGGTTGACTGGAAGAGAATGCCCTGGGCATTAAGTCCGCCGATGTACAAATTTAGTGCATAAAGTTAATAAATAAATAATCATACAAACATTTGGTACGACTCCGACCTAGGAATCGAACCCGAAACCTCCAGCTCAGCAGACGCATTCTCTGCGGCACCAAGGTTTTCAAGATAAAAAAAATAAATCCGTTAAACTTATGCAAATTGGATACTAGAACGTTCGTCAGTCAATTTGTCTTCTTAATGTTATAAATTCGATTTGGTGTTTTTGTCCGATTGTTTATTATGCTTCTACATTTTAAATTGTTCAACTGATCACCATGAAAATTTCCATTCATATTATTAGGTATACAGAAAAGTTTCGTGATAGAGCCTCGTTAGACATGGTGTGTAAGTTGTGAAAAGTTAGTTAAGTGAAAAGGGTAAAAACATCATTACTGATGTTGTCATCCATGATCCACTGCTGCATTTAAGCCTCTTTTTAACCGACTTCAAAAGGAAGAGAATGAGGCTTAGCACCGACTTCAAACAGATTTTAGGTACCTAGCACCCCTTAGAAAACTACTTTATTTAAATTAATTAAAACTTAGGAATACATAAGAATTATGACATAGTAATTTGAGAAGAGTCAGATTATTTCACTGGGGAGATTTCGTTTGATGTTTTATTGAAGTCAGTTTAATATTTTTTTAAGTTTTTAGAAATGAGGTTTTTCTATTAATGGAGGCTGGCCAGATAGGTAGGACTTATGTTAAGATTTCTTTCTCTTTATAATGCCTATTGGCGAGCCAGTGGACTGTAAAGCGACGTGTGTATTTATTTATTGGAAGGGAATAGATGGTGGTTTTAGTCTCTAATAATAATGGTTTATTTTTACAATTTACAACATTAATAGGACGTTTTTTCGAACTGACATAACAAGATAACTACAGAAAAATATAATAGTAAAACATAGAGCATATAAAAGAGGTATATACAATGAAACTTAGAACATGCTTCCAGCCAGTCGCCAACAGTGCCGTTGCCTTGCATAGTTTATTCCCTCATACACCCCGTATCTTACACCACACATAGTATCCAACACTAGTGATCGCTCAGTATACAGTACTTCTTTTTTTTATTTTGTATTGTTTTTTTTGTTTTCTTCATTCCTCATGCATATAAACTTTAACTGTTCCTATTTCCATACCCCTGCGTTTGCAAAATTATCGTAAAAAATTGTACAAAGTTTTTGATTCACGTATTTATATATTAATATGCTTCTGAAACATTCATTGACCTTGCTGATTACGCTTTGTAACTGGTTCTAATGAGAAAGGTTTATTACAAAACAATCGGAACTAATCTTATCAGAGCACTTCCGGTAGTATAATATTATACTATACTTGTATTGTAATGTGTCCAACGTATAAGTAATTAATCATTATTAACATAGTTCATTACAGTAATGGAATAATATACGGTGAAAGAAATATATGGAGTAGTTTGTATTTTTAACAATTCCCAAATTATGGTATAGTAAGGAGTTCACCTGAAAAGGATAGCCGGTAGCAGCTGGATGGGGAAGGCAGAGGACCGGGAGAAGTGGCGCGCCATGAGGGAGGCTTATGTCCAGCAGTGGGCATCAGTGGGCTGAAGTGAAGAAGTTCGCATATTTGTATGATATGCGCTCAAGCCTGGTTGCCCTCTGAGATTGCTTCTAAGCAACGACAAAGCGGCACGATACTATGAGCCTATCCGTGGTTCGGATGTCACGTTAAGTAGTCGGTCCCGGTTGTTATCATGGGATAACAGTCGTGAACCTTAGTTGGAGGCCTTAGGACGGCTTTGAAAAATACCCAACGGCAAAATACGTAGCCACAACGTTGTCTTCCCAGTCCCTATTTTTTTTATTTTTTTTAACATGTGGAAACCCCCTCGGGCCGTCACCCCGCCGGGGTTTGCGGCGGCGGGGCGGTGTGTCGGAATCGAACCGACTAAAACCATACGTTGTGCCACTCTGCGCCTGAGACGGGAGGGATTGGGGAACTGCTGTTATTAACACATCCGGACCGTCTTGCCAGTCCCTAACCCAGCGTGTAACTATAAATTATAATTTATAGTTTTACAGAAATAAATATCACAAAAGGGTTTTAAAAACGATTGAACCTGCAGAAGCTAAAGCGACTGTACAAATCTATTCTTCATCTGCCAACAGGTTTCCTTAGTATAGCAAAGATATCATCGGTCATAACGTTGGAGATATCCGAGGCCACGTCTATACAGAAAAAATACGTACTACGTAAAAAATACGTAGTAGAGGTCCAGTTAATAATAAAATGTTTTTCTTATTTCTTTTGGTTTTGCTTCTAGAGTACATTTGGTATTAAGTCCACAAATGCATCAGATATTGTTCTTAATAAAAAAAATAGTAGTTTATAATCCATACTAATATGTATTATAAATAGTAACTCTGTCTGTCTGTCTATGTCATGCGTTCTCGGCTAAACTGTTACACCGACTTTAATTAAATTTGGCGTGGAGATACTTTCATTCTTGAGGAAGGACATAGGCTACCTTTTCCCTCAATGATTTAGATAAAAGCGGGTGGAACCGAAGGCAAAAGTTATATATGAACTTTAACGTATAGTAAGCTGTAACGTATAGTAAGCAAGAGTACATAACAAGCAAATAATAACATTCCATGCAGTTTATCAAATGATAAAGTACATTTAAGAGGCAAATTTTTCAACATTTATCTGTGTAGATCACAGTTCTTATATTTACTTTTCTCAGCAAAAAAAATATTCTAATCATTCGACTCTACATATATCTCTGCGATAGGCGTAATCAATTGCGGTAGTACGTTGACAGTTGCAATGATTCCGAGAATGTGCTCTATATAATTAATTCTGACACAAAAGGTGACGTTATTGGGTTTTCCTTCTGCTGTGCACACTATAACCGCAAAAGGGCAACTAGCAATTAAGCGCCATTATAGTTTCTACAAAAAAATATACAAATTTATCGGTAAACAAAGTAATGGAGTGGCAAAAAAACGGTTTTAAATTTAAGTGTGTCGGGTATACTAGACCAAATACTTTCGAAGGCCAGGCTTATGTTCAGTAGGCGGCAATTAAATGGTATTTTTTTTAATGTACACGAAGAGCTTGCCAAAGTGATTCTACTCTACCTGATGGAAAGCATGAGCAGAATTCAAGAGTAGTGGTCACCATACTCGTTGCTAACGTAGACAATGCAACAATGCTACATGGAGACCGACTCTATGGCGGCCTATTGAGATGCTACTGATCATTAGGCCTCCGGCTTGCACTCACCGACGACACACGAGAGCTGTCCTACCTGTGTACCTTGATTTTTTGTATTCCACCACTCTACGCTGTTTACAACACTTTTGCCTCACACTCGACCTGTTTTGGAATAAATTTTCAAGTACGGTATTTCCAGACCGATATGACCTTCAATCTCGGAAGAAAAGAGCGTAATCCCACTTTAAAGGACGACCATGTACTTTTGGCTCTTAAGTTTCAAGAAGTTTTCTTAAATTTAAGTTTCAATGGATATTATTTTCATTTCACTTCGCTCATTCTTTAGTGGAGTGCACTACTTAAGAAACGATTTTCATATGTCCGAAAATATTAGGCTCTGAAGTATCCGCGCCATTTTGATCCGAAATCGCTAGAGTGTTACGGCGGCCTTGAAATATCGGTAGATACTTCAGTAAAATGACATTAACACTGAGAGTTTAATGGTGCTTCGCATTTCATTTAACGTATTATAATGGCGCAACGTACAAGAACGTGTATTCCCACGCTTGTGGCGCCACATATCGTATACTCCAGTCGTGTGGCGCTGACACGCACCTTTTTGTACACAAATGGACACATCTTAGTGACAAAAAAATTATATGAACAAAGGCAAGATTAACCCAAACATGGGTTTTCTTAAAGCTAGCCTTTAAAGTGAATTGAGGATAGTCTAGAATGTAAGAGTGAAGTCATGTATCATACTAGTAATTGGTAGAAAAAAAGTACATAAGTCAAACTTTAACAATAATTATTTGCTTCAATGAGGTGTACCACCTACTAGTATACTGAATAATGTACCTATCTTTTTATAATTTATCATGATTTGATTGCATTAAAATCAGCACTGATGGACCTCTTGTTTAGTAACTTTGACTGCTAAGCCAAAGGGTCGTGGGTTCCCAATTAGGTTGATAATTCTGAGTGAGTAATAAAATAAATAACGATATTTTTTTCTGTACCTGGATGCAGTTTATCTATGATATATGAATGTATTTAGAAACATAAACTATATTTCAAAACAAGAGTTCGAAAAAAGGAGGAAGTTATTAATTCGACTGTATTTTTTTATGTTTGTTACCTTATAACTTTCGATGGGTGTAACGATTTCGATGATTCTTATTTTATTTGAAAGCTGGTTCTCGTGTGGTATCATTTAAATTTGGTTCTTGAAGTCAGTTTTTTTTTTTAACTATTTTATTATTATATTTAGGTGAAGCAGATGGTTATATGTGAAGTTACTATTATTTAAAATATGTCAAACCGTCTTCGGAGAAAACAAAATTAGACGCCCACAAAAGTATGATAAAAATACGATGAAAACACAATATTTTTTCTTTCTCATTAAACTTTTACGGCTTTGGGGTAAAGCGAGGAATTTGTTTTTTTCCTCATTTATTAAGGTTTGACCCGAAGTTATTTCGTGGGCGTTGGGTAGATTGCTTCGGATCATTTACATTATTTTTAGAATCACTAGGAATGCTTTAGGAAGTATTCGGTAGATTAAATCGTATATATATATATATATATATATATATATATATATATATATATATATATATATATATATATATATATATTCGTATATCGGTTTTGATGGGAGTCATGTCCTTGCTGTTGGTGACTTTACAGTTGAGTACACAATACAATAACAAATATTCTGACGTATTTTAATTTTGCCATTTCATATGCTTTATTTAATTTTTGTTGTCTGTCAGTCTAGGCAATTGAGAAAACTGTATGGCACGGTGACTGCAGACCTGTAACCAATACTGGTTTTTGTCAAAGGATATTAAGAAAACAAATCAAAATTTGACACCAACCATATCGGTATGAATTTTTTTATTTATGGGCGAGCCAAAATGACTCTACACTGCCTCATGGAAAGCATAAGCAGAATCCAAGAGTGGTGGTTACCATACTCATTACGAATGCGGAAAATGTAACAATGCAGCATGGTAACCCACACCATGGCGACTTGTGATGCTTCTGTATCATTGGGCCTCCGGGCTCGCACTCACCAACGAGACATGAAAGCAAAAATGCTGTAATTTTACGGTGATCTTCTGTGTGAGGGTCGTACCGCCCCGACCCGTTTGTGCTGAAATCAGCGTGAATCTAGTACCTCGACATTGATACAATAAAAAAACTCATTGGTTAGAGTTTAAAACAAGAAGAAAGTGAGAAAGTATGTTTATTTTTCATGAACTCAGATATATTTTTACCAATGTCATCAAGTAATTACACATCAACAGCCCAGACAATTCAGCAGTTCACTGCTGGAAATGGGCTTCTCCTTAGCAATGAGGTATAGGGTTTGTATCAAGGTTTCCTTCTCTTTGCAACCCATTCTATCGGAACTTACATGATACTGACGAAAAGTAGCGTAGTTTCTTTACATGTGTGTGCGTTAACGCGTGTGTTTACTTGCAAGCAGCTGAGTTTCTTTTTGTTCAACAAGAAAAAAGCCGTGCATTATCAACCTTTTTTTATTTGATCTGAGATGTTTTTCCTAAAACAATGCATCCGAGACACTTTCAAACAAAACAAAACAGTTTTGACCTTTAAACATATATCTCGTGCATATCTCGATAAATACATGGCACTAGTTACACATTAGGATTATAGAAAGCCTATCTCATTCATTTATGTGACATATTTCATAAGTATAAGGAAAAGTGACAAGATAAGACGGTACTCATTAATATTTCCCGTCTCGTAATTCATTAGAGCGTATCACAAAAAGAAAATGTCATTTATCCACCACAGTTTGCCACAGGCCATTAGTATAAAAAGGTTTACTTTTTCTTCTTAGCAATCACTCAAATGTTCACTAAAATTAATGTAATGAAATGTCTAAGATTAGGGACGTATTGCTAAGGGAATTAAGGTCATGCAATATAATGATGATTCCATGTTTGAAATGATAGAAGACTATAGAATAGAAAAGACAAATTCATTTTTACTACGGGAGAAACACCCAACTGTTATTTACTCTAGTTAAATGTCTTATCTTTCTCTTTTACATGTATGTTATGTGTGACTAATAAATGTATTCTATTCTATTCTATTCTATTCTATTCCAACACCTAATGTGAGGTACATACTACTTTTTGAAGAATGTACCGGGAAAAGATCAATAATACACAAAATGTTAGTTATTCATCCAAACTTATTTTATTACCTTCAAAGTAAAACGATACACTTACGTCAACGAATAACCCAATCATCAAAACATTTTTAAAACGCTGTTTCCGGAATTAAGTTTAGTTCTTGCTGCGAATTCTTCTTTATATCTTCTACTGATTGAAAATGGATGCCACGAAGTGTTAATTTGAGTTTAGGATAATGAAAAAAGTCCGTTGGAGCCATATCTGGTGAATATGGTTGTTGCTCGATGGTATTTTTTGAGTGGTTGATCAAAAATTGGTTCACAATGATGACCTTGTCCGATGGCGCATTATCATGGTGCAAAATCTATGAAAATTCAGGTCTTTTGAGACTAGCCGAGCGGAACATCTTTTATACCCAAATGATCATTTAAATGGTCAAATCACAGAAACTGCAGCGACTATCCCTCACAAAGTTGAATGAGGAGTTGTAGTCACTATTTCCTTCACTTTTGCGAAGTCAGAGCGAGGCAAATCTTCCATCACATCTTGACCGCTTTAAAAGGCTTTATACTCCTCATAATAATAATAATAATAATATATCGCTTTATTGTACACCAGATGCATTACAAGGTAAGCTTAAAATTAGAGAAGTACAATTGGCGGCCTTATCGCCCGGAGGCAATCTCTTACAGGCAACCGTTTATAAGCACATGTTTTTGATAAAGTCTATTCACCGTAAGCCTTTTGTAACATTTTCAGTGACGCGATGCAAATTTTAAGACAAACTCTGTTTGTTCGATGTTTTTGTCTATTATGAAATTCGCAATACACTATATATGATAATATAACTAAAACAGCGTTGTATTTATTACAATTAGCAGACCATAATGAACAACAGTTGTGCCAATCTAAGAACAATAAAAACAAAACAAAAAAATTAATTTGGAACCATAAAGAAATCATCCATATCGCACATACATTTGACCCTTTTGACTCACAGGAGTGACTTGAGATCACGAATAAAGGGATACTGTTCCCTCGTCAGTTCAATGTATTTGTTCATCAACGGCTAAGGTTTTGTATAATTTTTATTCTATGTTTTTAACTTTGAAACAACCCATATTCCTCTTAATGTAGTATTCCTGCACCCACTCAAAAATATTTTTGAGTGGGTGTTTAGAACATAGAAAAAATACGTTACAGTGGAACATAGAACCTCAGCCTTTTTTGAAGTCTGTTAAAAAAGAATCAGTTACTATCAGAAGAAGAATCAGCGATTTAGGGTCTAAGTTCATGAATGAGTCAGTGCAGTTACAATAATTTTATATATATGGATTAATGATATGCATTATAGTGACGAGGGTTTTTAGGCCATGCGACTTTGCAGTTTCTTTAAAAATTGACAGTTTAATTACATCGTGAATAAATAATTTTATTTTAAGTGTTCTACGAATTGTATTCTTTTGAATTAAATTCCTTAGCACGGAAGAAGTAATTTTTTTACTAGGCATATATTATAGTAAGTACAATCTCTTCCTCGTATTATGCATCCCTGTTGAGTTTACGAAAAAAGTGAACAATACGTGACTTAATTTCACCTTTCAAATACACATAAATAACACTTTTTGCCGTTATACTCGTATACAAGTTAATACTAAACTACAATAACACTCTTTTTTGTAACAAGCGTAATAGAGCCTTCAAAACGACGATGTTATTTTGCCTAATATTGTAATAAAAAGGATACTTCCCGCCTTTTAAGTTATAAAAACATGACAGTCAAGTAAATAGTGCCATTCTCTTCCTAATAAAAAACTTTTTAATTTTTTTTACGAACATTTTTCAAAGCACAAAAAATCTTAGTGTGATTTATTTACTTACTTACTTTTGTATTATGAGCCTGCTAAAATAACTCTACTCTGTCTAATAGAAAGTATAAACAGATACCAAGAGTAGCAGTCACCTTACTCATTGTGGTGCGGCTATTTAAGATACTTCTGCATCAATTGGCCTGCGGTCTCGCACTCACCAACGAAACACGACAGCACGACCGCTGTCATTTCACGTTGATCTTCTGTGAGAGAATTGTACAGCCCCGGTCGAACAGGCTTGTTCGTGCTGAAATCAGCGTGGCTCTACTACCGGTTGGACAGGTGATTCGTTGATTTTATAATTTACATAAAATTCAAGTACCTAATGATAGTTTCGTCATTTACTAGCTAATGTTATAATTTCTTACCTTGTCCCTCCTCGTCATGTTGTAAACCTTGAGATATAAAACCATTAAATATATATTGACAAACTCTTGCATTTTTTAATTTAGTCATTAACATGTTAGTTTGCGATAATATCATTTAATGTGTTGAAAGGTTATGAGATATTTATCTTCTTTACTAACCTCTAATATACCTACAAATATATATACAAACCTTGACCTTTTTATATCATCTTAATCAACAGTATTTACCAGTAATGGGTTCTTATGATACCCTCGGGATGAATAGAGGGGTATATTCACCAGGAAATGTGATATGCAAACTTTTTCGTTATACAATAAAAAAAGTAGTGGTCGACCAGTGGTTGAAACTTGACCATAACTCATTTTTTTTTTCTTTTTTTTTTTATGTTTGACCCTGCCATAATGACTCTACTCTGCCTGATGGAAAGCATAAGCAGAATCCAAGAGTGATGGTCACCATACTGCGAAGGCAGACAATGCAACAATGCAGCATGGTGACCCACACCATGGCGGGCTAGTGATGCTTTCGCATCATTGGGCCTCCGGTCTCGCACTCACCAACGAAACACGACAGCATGATCGCTGTCATTTTACGTTGATTTTCTGTGCGAGGGTAGTACCACCCCGGTCGAGCCGGCCCGTTCGTGCTGAAATCAGCGTGGCTCTACTACTACTCATTTTATATTTGTTTTGTTATAGTCCTCTGTACTCCTCCGCCTTATATGTATATAGCTTTAACTGTGTATGTGTGTGTGTTTTCGTAAAAAGGTGTACAAAGTTTTTGCTTCACGGTTTAATATACAGGTTGGAATTTTGTAATGCCACTTGAAGGGAAAGAACTCTTAATATTGTAGATAGAAAATTTAATTAAAAGAAAACATTCCTTTATGTTTGAAAAGAAAGAAAACTGCATTCAAAGATATCCGAAAATTTGTTTGCCATATCCGGGAATCGAACCGACTAAAATCTGTAAAAATTACACCCTGTACTTTTATTGCATCGATCGTAAGGGTAAAGTTTAAGAATGAAATCTCTCTAACAAACTTTATAATTGAAATGAGAGGAACACCATGTTGATTACGAAGATAGTGGAGCCACGCTGATTTCAGCACGAACGGGACCGGCTCGACCGGGGCGGTACTACCCTCGCACAGAAGATCAACGTAAAATGACAGCGTTCGTGCTGTCGTGTTTCGTCTGTGAGTGCGAGACTGGAAGCCCAATGATGCAGAAGCATCAATAGGCCGCCAAGATGGGCCACCTTCTGCTCAAGCTTTCCATCAGTAAGAGTAGAGTCATTTCGGCAGGGCCTTACAAAAAAAATATTTATACACCACCGGACACGGACAGACCGAGACGACATCGGGCGAGGGCCCTATTGTATACCAGCGCTGCAGTCATTCTGGCTATAGCAATATGCTGAGATATGAGTCCCCTGAACTCTGTTTAAAACCATGTGTTGTCCTGTGTATGTCAGAAGAAACGATTTCCTTTCTTTATTTCTTCTCAATAGCTACCTACTTGTAGCACATTCTTTGGTGAGTATCTTTAACCCTAATAAAAGTTAACATGGCCTTAAGTGCCGAATCATAGTCCGTTTGTTTGTTTTACCGGGCCATTGCCACACTTAGCCTCTTGATTGGGCCGTTGTACGTGGGTTTGACATCTTCCTACTCCAACCATCCTAGATCATCCCAGAAGCTCAGCAGCCTTTACAGGTCACTACATGTTTCCGGGAGTGATGTTGATTGGAGGATGTTCACCCGTTGATCTGCCACTCTTCTACATTCTGTGAGAACATGCTGCAGCGTATCTTCTGCCTCCATGCATCTCCTGCACCTATCGTGAATAGGTGCTTGTTTAGGGGACAATGCCCTGTTAGGATACCTGTTACCTACCCGAGATCGTCCCTTTCAAATCTAATCAGGTTGCGGGCTATGTTCAAACGATTACAATACGCGTACAGACGTTCTACCGTGAGAGACCCACGCTTCGGCGCTGACCGGCGCTGGCTCGACTGGAGTGATACCAAGGCCTCACAGACAACCAGTGTGAAATAGCACTTGCGCTGTGTTAGAGTGAGGATACCGGACGCCCATACCCCATCCCCTCCCCACATCCTTTTCCCTATCCTCCAAAGGTCGGTAACGCACTTGTGACGCCTCTGGTGTTGCGGGTGTCCATGGGCGGCGGTAATCGCTTACCATCAGGTGACCCATCTACTCGTTTGCCATCCATATCATAAAAAAAACACGCTTATTATCAAATCATCAGATGCACAACACGCACACTTCGATAATACCTACGTAATAAATACTAATTACTACACGATAAATTAATTACTATTCTTGTCTTTAGGTCGTGTAACGATTATATTAACCTTTATTATTTGTTACGTATGGATATGCAGTATTTGTAAATATTAAATTCACACGACAACCTCATTCTGTACTACAATGTTTTTAACCGAGTTCAAAAAAGAGGAGGTTATCAATTCGACTGTATTTTTTTATGTTTGTTACCTCGTAACTTTCGACTGGGTGAACCGATTTTCATGTTTTTTTTTAAAGTTGGTGCTTCCAATGTGGTCCCATTTCAATTTGATCCAACACTTGAAGTCGGTTTTTTTATAAAAATTTGTGATTATTTTTGGATTTAACACATAATCAATCTGACCTAATTTATTATTATAATCAATTCTAAAATTAATTTGTTACTCTATTTTTGAACGAAACTCATAATTTTTTTTTTCAATGATTAAAATCAAATCACAATCTAACACCATTATAAGGGCGTCTTGTGACTTCGTGACATGAATTATCTCTTGAATCATTTAAATTATGAGTATTAATAAAAAATAAATGAACATAATACACATTTTTAACAAAAAATTCAACTTATATGGTTTTCTCATGGATGACATTGTCAGAACTGGACCAAATTGAAATGGGACCATACGGAAAGCACTAACTTTCGAATGAAAAAAAAATCATAAATATCGGTTCACCCAGTCGAAAGTTATGAGGTAACAAACATAAAAAACAGTCGAATTGAAAACATCCTCCTTTTTTTGAAGTCGGTAAAAAAACAAGTTCCGTTTAAGAAAATTAATGTAGTATGAACAGTAGGTTAAATAGACAACTAATTTTCGTTGCCCATAGACTCAGATCTGGACACATCCCATGCAATAAATTTAGTTATATGATGAAGAAAACTACTTCGCCTGATTGTGAGGAATGTGGAGTTGTGGAAGACGTACATCATTTATTAATGGAGTGTGTTAGATATGAGTCTAGTAGAAATAGTTTAGTGTCCGACTTGAATTTGAATGGAGCCGACGTAGGAATGTTTCACAAAATTCTATCGGAACCAAATAGCGATCATGCGGAAGCTCTGTTCAAATTCATGTCGATTGTTCTTAGACGATAAGTATGTAGTAACTTGTTCAGGATACGATGAAACTGGCATACGCTGTGCGTAAAAGTTCCAAAAACAAATAGAAAAAAAAAAGAATTGCAATATTATACACTTCAGACAAAATAAAATGTTTATGTCTGAAGGTTGAATGTGAATAAAAGTAGCTTATTCACAATATACTAAAGATTGTCATTCCCATGGAATTTAAAACAGATACTTCTTGGTTACATTAAAACCTTCATGTCAAGAGGACATCGATTGAACACCAGTTGGCGGCACTTCAATCTCATCGAAGGCCTTTTTTTACATCTTGATAACAAAGAGACACGCAGAGATATATTACTAAAACATTGATCTAATTAAATTGTTACTAAGAATGCGATAGGCGGGCGGGGCTTTCAGTAGCTTTCAAGGTTCGTAAGGAAACTAGCAAGATTAGTAGCCGACGCGCACCATACCACAGCGCACGCGCCAATGTTGCCGTTACAACCTATTTTGTATACATAGAGGTTGTATAGGGACATTAAATAAAATAGTTATCGATCGAGTTCGTAATTTAAAATTCGAAGCGACGTTTAAAAACTTTTTAAAATCGCGCGCTCTATTTGGCGCCATTTTCGCGGGTTACTTAAAACTAAGCGTGTATTCTCAAGTGTGTTGCAGTCCCGTGGGGTAAGTTATTCATAAAAATTAGAAACTATAATAGTAATTTGAATTTATTATATATAATTATGGTGTCACGTTGTTACTCACGATGAAATACGATACTATCTAACCAATTTTCCATTTATTGTAAATTATGTATAGCTGGCCCACCTAAGATAGGATAGTTACTTTCAGACCCGAGCATGATTAAAAGGCCGAGGTAATATAGATAAATACTATAACACGTAGCTTATAACAAGATCGCATAACGCAATGATAGCAAAATTTGAAAATAATTCAGTAAAATAGTAGACTGTGAACGCCTGCGCAATGTATTTTTATTTTATTTTTTTTAGTTACTAAGTTTATTAATTTTAGTATATTCTTGAGTTGTGATTGTTGCAATTTGTAAGTAGTAATTACATATTTTCATTGTATTCAAAGACGCTAGGAATTACGTCGACTAGGAAGAATTATAGGCATAACAAACGATTTAGCAATAATGTTTAGTCAGTAATTGCAATGTCATAATTAATTATTTAATTATGGGAGTGTATAAACAATTAGTTTTTGGTTGTACCGATTGAAATGATTAACAGAGTATTTTAAACTTATAACAAAATTTTTTTTAGTAATTTTGTAATATTACCTTTTTATAGTTTTGGCGGTCAATATTAAAAAAAAAAAAAAAATTAATATTTAACTCTTCGACTTCTTGGATGTAAATTTACTTAAAAATATCACACTATCATACTTTATACTTATTTATCTATACTTAGCACACTTCACACTAATATTTAAAGGCGAAAGTTTGTGAGTGTGTATGTTTGTTACTACTTCACGCAAAAACTATTGAACGGATTTAGATGAAACTTTTCAGTAATATAGCTATTACATCAAAATAACACATAGGCTACTATGTGCCGCGATAATCGACATACACGCGAGTGGAGCCGCAGGCAACAACTAGTATGATAATAAAAATACAATTCTGTTAAAAAATGATTATGTCCCTTTAGGTGTAATGTTTCTAATTTAATCTCCATGTTTTTTTAAGAACCATTTTCCTTCTGTATTGACTTCGTGTGTAACGTCGACAATGATACAAAATATATCTATTCCATATTCCGGAAATTGTATTTTAAGGGATGATATACCAGCCAAGTTTAAGGGTGGTTAGAGGGCCTTCCATTTATCACTTTAGGATTCCATAAAATACTAGTTGAATACCGCGATGTTACTCGCGGTACAATAACAACCGTAGATAAAGCCGCGAGGCGAAGCTAATCTAAAAAAAAATTATATATAAGTTAAAAATTACTCCTTATATCATTAGTTATCTGCCAGTGAAAGTACCGTCAAAATCGACCCAGCTGTTCTAGAGATTATCCAAGAAAAACAGACGGACAGACAAATTAAAATGTCTTTTGTGATGTACCGTATATACTTTCATTATGTATTTAGTGAAAAACTGTTTATTTTAGCAGTTAATTTTAAATTTTGAAATTACATACAGACACTTAAATTTTATATATTTAATAGGAATCAAACTCATACTTTCATACGTACTTAGGGCTCCCACAAATAACTCACAACATTTCGCAACCCAACAACGCGAATTCACAACGCATCGTAAATATCTGCGAGCTCGCACGAATGAAGCGCAAGAACTTCACGCCGTATCGCATTGCATCGCAGTTATGTGTGGGAGCCCTCAATAGTGGTCTTATTGTACTTACGGATTAAGTATACGGGATATCACCACTACCATTTCTACCGTGTACGTGTAAGAGCAGACTAAGGTACCTACATACTAAAGAAAGAAAGAAAAATAATTATCAGTAGAAAGTAACAGAAACTAACAAGCTAAAATTAAAAATTTAAAAAAACCTCCTACGCAAGCACTTAATCGAGTAATGAAACGCCAAAAATGCCTAACATCATACACTGCTGGACCGATATTTACCAAATATAGCTAAGAACCAGCGCAAGGAAACTGGCTTTCATAAAAAAACGCATCGAAATCGGTCCATCCATTTGAGAGCTACAATGCCACAGATATATATATGCACACACAAATCGACATACAGACAGACATCAATGTTAAACTTATAACAGCCCTCTTTCAGCGTCGGGGGTTAAAAAGGTAACATACAATAATTTTGCATAGCCAAAACTGGTCCAGGTATCGATACTCTGCAGGTTTAAATCATTGCAAAAAGAAGGAAAATGTGAAACACGGAGTCTGTTTCTTTTCTTTATAATAAGTATTAGTTGGATAGGATAGGATTTCCTTACTATTAACTTGACGTCAACTGCAACCCACCATCTATTAATTTAAATGAATGTGGCTAAATTAAAAGGCTCTTGTTTTATTGTTCACAATATAATATCTGTATATTTCAGTTTATTTAACATATAATTTACATATATAACTACTATATTTAAATATCTAATAAAATTCATATAATTTCTTCCGCGTTATTTGGATTTCGTTTTGGTCATGTTTCCAAATAACACATTTAACACATTAAACATTTTTAATTACAAAAAAAATAAATAGACAAACCCACACGTAATCCTTATTTGCTATAAATATCACATTTTAACATAAACTGTAATTTTACAAAGACTTTAAGGCTCTTCCGGGTTTGTTAAAGATTTTCTTTCTAAGGTGATCAAATAAGTTATATATATTTTATATTTTTAAATGTACTTCTTATATGTATTTTAAAAATGTTAATAATATGTGATAGTCTTTAACAAAGTGAATAATAATAATAATAATTTATTTCTAACACATGATTTATAGCTAAATTATATTACGAGATAGAGAAAAAAATACAAATAAGCCAAGTTAAGCAGAGCTTGTGTTATGGGTACTAAATAACTGATATAAATACATTTATACTTTTTTATTGTAATACATACATATAATACATAAAAAACACCCAAACTCCGAAACAAATATTTGCAGATCATACAAAGATTTGGTCTGACCCGGGAATCAAACCCGAGACCTCAAGCACAGCAGTCGCATACTCTACCACTGTGCCACCGAGGCAGGTTTTGCCCTATTGCATTATTTAATTTAAATAGTGGAATAAGTAGAAGTGAATTAATTCTAGAATGCATTTTAACAATTTCCACGAAGTGCCAACAATCGAGAGTGTAAACTAAATATTACCCTTTTGACTTTGCTGTAGTCAGGTAAAAAATAATAAAACGTATCATCTTAAAATCACGTTTATATTATTTCCTTATAACTGCAAAACGAGCTTATTATTACTTATGTTTTAACAGAACTATGTATCATATTTTTAAATAAATTAACATCCAAGTCCGAGTTAAATATTAAAATGTTAATTTTAACGTTAATAGTAATAAAACATATAATTTGAGAAGACTTCCTCATTAACTGTTAATTAGTGTAGAATAATAACTATTTGACAAACAATTATACATAAAAACTTAAAGTCACATACGATACGAATTATCATAAAAAATAAACTTAACCTTTTTCTGTAGTTCGTAGTAAAGTTAGTTTTCGTTTATTATAATAGGTCTTAACCTATAAAATTGCCGTTTTGTATGCAATAAGTAAAAGTACTTATTTTTTCAAACTTTTTTATTTCTGTTATTCGAAGTAATCTCACATGCAATCGACGCATCTTTGCCAACGCATTGGCAGTTTATTGATGCCCACCCTTCTTGTAAAAATCAGCTGGACGGGAGGCAACATTTAGCAAGACCTATTATTTTTTAGTTTCGTATGTAAAATTGTAAGGAAATTTTAATTCCTTAGCACCCCAAAATTGGTTCCACCTGTATTATTTATTTTGCAAGTCTTCCACAGGAACAGAGAATTCATGCAAGTAACTTATAAAATCAAAAACTATATCAGTATGTTTGCACTTTTTAAACCAAAGAAACTTATGAATAATTTACACAGTTATTCTCCCTATGTTCTTTTCTGAGTCACACAGAATTCTGTATCAATAAATATAAAAAACTGTTATTGATCGGTAACCAACAACAAACAATTTCTGTGATATCACCTCCAATGCGTGTTCTGGCCACGGCCTCACAGAAAACCGGTTTGAAATAGCGCTTGCTCTGTGTTTCACCGAGTGAGTGAGGACACCGGTGGCCCATACCCCAACCACTCCCTATACCCTCCTCACCTCCCTTCCCATCCCCCAAAGGCCGGCAACGCACTTGCGACGCCTTTCGTGTTGAAAATGTCCATGGGCGGCGGTAATCGCTGCTCGTTTGCCCGCTTTAGTTCATAAAAAAAAAGTTATTTTGGATATGAACCCCTCCTTGGGTGAAGACCTCTTCCAGTTCAGTCGTATCATAGTACATATGATAATTACTTCTAATTTTTTTCTAGAAACCGAATAAAATAAACATACCTTTTATCACTCAGAATCAAATCATGAAAACAAGTTCATGTAGGAAGTAACAAAGCAATATAATTATATCATTTCAATCACTTTATTGATTATATGCTAATTTTTAATTGTAATGCATTTAGCTCAGGATATCTTGCGTGTTTTAAGAAAACATACAAAGTACAATACAAATGTATCTTATAAACTTACTTCCAACTAGTTATTGTCAGTGGCTTTGATCGCGTAATTATTTCGTATTTCTAACTTTGAAAACGCCTAATTTTACCCCTTAAGGGTGAAATTCGCAATTTTTTTTTTGTTAATTGTTACTTCCAACGTAAAAAGCATCATCGGCCAGAGTTTGAAGTTTACATCCCAATGGATTAACTTCTGCGTTGATGATCAGTCAGTCAAGGTAAGTTATTTGGAATGCACAGATTTCGTAAAATTACAATGATAAGTGTCATCCAGGTTTAGTTAAATACCATTGTATCCAAAAAAGCATCAACTGTAACAGTTTCAAGTTTGTAGCACCAACAGTTTTTTTTCTTTTATGTATGGACCTGCCAAAATGACTGTACTCTGCCTGATGGAAATCATAAATAGATAGAATCCAAGAGTGGTGGTCACCATACTCATTGCGAACGCAATGCAGCATGGTGACCCACACAATGGCGGTCTAGTGATGCTTCTGCATCATTGGGCCTCCGATCTTACACTCCAACGAAAAACAACAGCGCGATCGCTGTCATTTTACGTTGATCTTCTGTGCGAAGGTAGTAAGTACCGCTCTGGTCGAGCCGGCCCATAGTACCTTGTAGGTAAGGCTGGGTCGATGAATCAGTCAGTCAGGGTAAGTTTTTATATGTATGGATTCTGTGAAAGGCACATTAATTACAATTATTAATCTCTCTAGGTCTAGGTTGATACTATTGTATCCAATACTATGTTTAATCTCGCGATTACTTAGATTATCCGTAATTGGCATTATATTTATTAAAGTTTATTATTCATTGAAGAATTATGCCTAATTGTAGGCAAAGCCTTAGCCTCGTTGCAACAATCGCATCACCTCACAACCTTTGTTCTTTTGGCCTGAATAGAGATGCTGTACTATTTTTGATCGAACTTATCGTCTTCTTATAAATAAAAATCAATTACTGTTCGTTTGTCACGTTAAAACTCGATAACGGCTGTGCCGAAATAGCTGAATTTGATTTTGAAATGTTTGTCGTAGTCCAGGGAAGTTTAAACGGTGAAAAATTCTAAATACTTGTATCGTCATGCCGAAATGCCACTCTTGTATTCCACTCATACTTTCCATCATGATGAGTAGAGCCATTTTGGCAGGTAAAACATATACAGCGGTTAATTGTGAAAGCGTAGCATACAGACAAAGTTCATTTCGAATACTGATATTTGTATGAATTTTGTTTTTTTTTAAGACAACTCAGATCAAATAAAAAAAGGAAGATAACACACGTCCTTGTTCTTGTTGAATCAAAAAGAAACTCAGCTACTTCCTAGTAAACACACGCGTTAACGCACACACATGCTAAGAAACTACGCTACTTTTCGTCAGTATCGTACAAGTTACGACAACTTGGAAGTAGCTGAGCTGCGCCTGAGACGGGAGGGATCCGGGAACTGCTGTTATTAACACAAGGCCAACCGTGCAGTTATACTCAGTGATACTAGTCTTAAACTTGTTACTCTCCAGACTTGGACTTGGACTCGGTATCGATTTATGCAGTTAATCTGCATACATCGATACAGAGTCCTTTCACTGCATTGAATGAGTATTTTGCTTGAAGTTCAAGGCGAAATATTAATATTTTGCCTTGAACTTCAAGCAAAATACTCATTTTTCTATCTGCACTTTAGTTTTCTACAGAATTTATAAAAGTATTTTTGTACCAGTGGGGCTCATAGCCCAGTGAGGCGCTCATAGCTCACTTGCACTCGGTGATATACAATCACCGAAGGTAAGTAACGACGGCGTGGTCAGTACCGGAATGGGTGACCGCTGGTGGCATGATATCATGAGCGTCTCCGTAATTCGGAGGTCACGTTAAGCAGTCGGGCCCGGTTGTTATCGTAGGATAACAGTCGTGAAGCTTAGGAAGAGGTCTTTGGGCGGCTTGAAATATAAAACTGCAAGATTACGTAGCCACAACGTTGTCTTGCCAGTCCCCAACCCGCACTTAGCCAGCGGTGGGACGTATGGCCTTAACCCTCTTCTGCGAGGAGACCCGAGCCCAGCAGTGGGACGTTATAGGGTGTTGATGATGATGATTTTTGTACCAGTGCTTTATTAGCTTATATCTTAACTAGCAGACCCACGCAACCTCGTTTGCGTTTTCTATTGCCCGTCGCGTGATAATTTTCCCCCGTTTTTGAAACATTCTTCATTGTTGCTCCGCTCCTATTAGTAGAAGCGTGATATATAGCCTTCCTCGATACATGGACTATCCAACACCGAAAGAATTTTTCAAATCGGACCAGTGGTTCCTGAGATTAGCGTGTTCAAACAAACAAACAAACAAACTCTACAGCTTTATATATTAGTATTGATAAATACTCAGTCATTAACTGTTTTTAGAATTTCACTACCTACGCGTATAATCTAGCCGTGACCACGAGCTGTTTAACCCGGTCGAAACGTCGAAGGTATCAGAACTTTTTAAATAACTTTATCGCGAATAACACCATTAAATAACAAAAATTGTACAAAGTCATTGTGTGAATTAAGTATCACTTTATTCTTCATAATATTTTAATATTGCTTCCAATGACTTTTAAATGATCTTAATTATTATGTTTTATTAACTTTAAACCAAAGTCACTTATATACGATATTTAGGTATAAACCGTATATTTAAAACGTTTCGTTTCAACTTAACGTCAGATTTAAACAGAATACCTATTTACTTATTTAGGTTACATAGGTTTTAAAATATCATAATTCATATCTTATAAACAGAGAAATAAACGCAAACAGATTCGTTAAAAACTTTACATAATATAAAATGAAGTCACTTCAGCTGTGTGTTGGCTTAGATCTTTTAAAATACTTGACGGATTTCAATACAAATGTCAGTAATAGGCAGAGAGCTCTTGCAGCTTGGAGACAGTCTGTTGCGCAGTATGGGGTCGCGCGTTTTCGCTTGTGCGCTGCAAGAGCTGGGGTTGGAAGCTCTCCCTCATCCGCCATACTCAACAGACCTTGCACCTACCGACTATTACTTTTTCCAAACTTTAGACAACTTTTTAGAGGGTAAAAATTTCAATTCCCGACAGGCAGTACAAAATGCCTTTGAAGAGTTTGTTGCCTCCCGTCCACCTGATTTTTACAAGAAGGGCATCAATAAACTGCCAATGCGTTGATTGCATTGGTGATTACTTTGAATAAAAGAAATAAAAAAGTTTGAAAAAATAAGTACTTTCACTTATTGCATACAAAATGGCAATTTCATAGGTAATGACCTAATACTTCGAATGACAGGTCATGTACCTGTAACTCAAGCTGTTATCTGTAGCCAGAAACTAGCTCTAAACAAAAGTCAGACAAAAAAAAATTTTTGTAGTTTTTGCTACGTTTTCTAACATCGATCGAATGCTTTATAAATCACTGAAGTGTTAAAAATGTAGGGATAGAGGTTTTATAGATGTCTGGCACGTGAAAAACCCATAGACCTAATTTGCACTAGATAAGGAACTGCGTTAATTCAGCGCCGTGACCGAGTTAATCCGTCCTGTATAAAGGCAAACTGACGGGATATGTGATGTACGTGACTACTGCCACTTATGGATAATCGCTAGTTAATTTAAATAAACTATAGTTTGAAAAAACTAAAAAACTCGCTTTAATAGCAATCGAACTAAAAAGTAGAAAATAATTTAAATGTAAAAAGCGTGGGGCGAAATATTAAATATTTTAATTTATTTTCTACTTTTTAGTTTGGTATATTTACAAAAGCGTGTTTGTTTAGTCTTTAGAAACATTTTTTTTAGAAAAAACTATTTGTTGTTTTTAGTTTTTTTTTTTATTATTGTATTTTAGTATTGCCTTTGAACTCTGTGCAAAATTTTAAGGTAATCAGACTCCTAGAAGTAGGTGAAAATGAAGTTAAAAGATTTTGTTGCATACATATAGGTGAAGCTAGTAAAAGCGTGTTAAGAAATCAAGACGTCTCCCTTTTTAAGAATCCTGTCTCGCGGGGACTTTACAAACAGATAGGAAACGGAGACAAAAAACACTTATACTCGAATTTGTTATTCTCCTGAATTGTTATTCGTGGTTCACACACAGTGTTGTCCTATGTAACATTTGATACCTGCAACAGTCAGGAACTGCTTAAACCACTTGGGCAACCGTGCAGTCCAAAGATACAAATATATTGATTAGAGCTCCGGTAACCATTCAACATCCTCACCATTTGATGAAAAACAGGGAAAATAATAGTTACCGATGACAATAACATAACAGGCTGTACCTAATTCGGGATTAGATGACCTTGTGTTATAATTACGTTATTTAATCGATGATCGATCAAACTTTTTGTGTCTTATTTTTGGAACTAATAATAATTTCTTGATTGGCATTTGAAATATTTATTTGTGTATGTGCATCATCTATATAATATTAAGTCTATGGTAGGGTAGAGCTGAAAGCTGTTATTTATTGTGTTGGGGAATCGAAGCACGTTCGAGGCGGCACGTCTTGAATCACCATAAGCATTTAACTTGTATATTTATATCTAGTTTACTTGCCTACGGCTGTTTTGTTAGTTCCTTGTAGCCTTTAATAAAGTTATAACTACCTGACAAACGTTGTACTGCTATATAAATTATTAAATAAATCAAATCACGATTAATAAATCAAGATAAATGTAAAAAATACTTTAAAATGCCACCACAAACACCATACCACGAGATATTTGTAAATTCACAACTTGACACGAAAGTCTGTCTCGACTCGAGCCGAGTCCCGATCTGGTCTAATACCTGCCCCCCTAGCCAAGTCACAAGCTTTCGCTTTTCTGCAATCGTTAACGCTCTTTCTTAAGTAATTTTAGAAAACGATAACTTGGTAGCCAAGTTGACACAAATGATTCGATCGCTCGTTCTACAATTTACATGGAAAAAACCTAAAATATAGTCTATGGTCTATCCATCTAAGAAACGCTAAAGTAGGTAGTCATGGTAACGTTGACATTGTTCATCAACAATTTTTATTGTCGATTTTAGTTGGCTGAATTATAAAGTGATAAAATTTATATAAAATAAAGAACAATCTGTTTGTAAATGGTTTATTATAATATCACAGTGCGAAATGTCGTTTTAACATTATTGTGACTTGGAAACATGAAGATCCTGCTTAAGGATTAACTTATAATAAATGACGTGATACCTCTTACATAATGAATTTATAGAAAGAGCCAGACAGAACAAGTCCTCGTCTTATTGGAATTCATGGAAAGGTATGTAAATTATTAGTTATTCTTTGTTGTTTAAAAGTATCTCACTTCATCTCTTGAAAGTATGAAACAAATAGTGACGTGATAAGCGCCAACATGCAATAGTTATTGCCTATTTAATATTAAAAATATAATGTAATGGTTTCCTATTATGACATTTAGTTTTCTAAAAGACAAAGCACATACAACAACTTTCTTCATAGACACACACTATAAAAATTAATCTATCAAACATCTATAACTTCTGTGTACTATCTATAAATTAATTACATGATATCTATGTAATATATAATGTTGATGAAATTCATTTTAAAATTGACAGAATGAGTCACATATTCTCATTGACTCATTTTCGACAGCTTTTAATAGTCTACTGTTGGACATAAGCCTCTCCTGTGAAAGGAGACATTATTCTAGTAATGAATGCTTAATAGATAGATATGTTCTAATATGTGTGGGCAAACTAAAAGTCTGAAACCAAAAAAAAGTCCTAGCAATAAGCGGTGAGGACTGGACTGGTGATGGTCCTAGCAGCAGGCAAATGCTTACTGCTCTAGAAGAGAGGGTGTTGGCCTTAACGGGTTTGACTGTTGAAGTAGGACTGTACAACCACACTGTCCATTCTCTGTCCCAGATTATGTTTACTTATAGTCTCTTTGTTGTGACTCATCTACAGAATGAGTGGACCGATTATCACAAAAAATTTAATAGCAGGGAGGAACTTATAGTTTAAGTAATTATAATATAATTGTTTTTTTCAGCAACATCAGCCCCACTCCCTCTGGAGAAGTTCCATGCACAACCCTCGCATCTCAAAGGGGAGCGCCAGTGACGTCAAGCAAGTTCACAACCATAGAAACTCACCGGCTGTAACTAAAGGCAGACTGGCAAAAAAACTGGATGTGAGGAAACTGGAAAGGAGGCGAATAACATAGTAGACAATTGAAGCGAAGGATAGATACATTACAAATTATTATAATTTGAAATGCACTGTATAACAGAATTTTAAATAAACAGAATATAATTATAAATTGTTTCAATGATATTTCAGAAAAAAATTTAGAAATTTTACCTCAGTTGAGACCATCATCATCATCATAAACTGTTTAATGTAATGATAGTTGCGGGTTACTAATCTTTTCCTTCACCTACATTAAAAATAGTGGTAATATAATTTTTTTGTCAATGACATAATTTATACATTGTTTTGTAATGTTTCTACTAGGTAAATAAACAAACACTGTAATAATAAAGCCTTTTAATGATTGTTTTAACATCTGAGTACATTATCAAATATATTTATAAAAAATAAAAAAAGTATTATTTATAATAAAAAAAAATTCAAATAAAATCTTTATAGTCTCTTCTTTCTATCCAACACAAAAAAAAATCTATATCACGGGGGAAAATAACCCACATAGGAAACACAATGTTTAATAACGAAGCCATTAACAATTAACGTTATTTTAATCTATGTAATAAAGAATTTGGCATGGCTCTTCCTTCGATGACTTCACTTTGATTAGGCATATTCATAGCAGGTATGGGATCTTGCAAATTTATATTGTCTTCATTGTCATGTGTAGCAGAAAGTGGTTGTGGTAGTGGTATGCCAGCTTGTAACGCTAAATTGTGTAATACACAACATGCAGCTATAATATTGCTAGCTACATAGGCATGATGATGAAGAAACCTGTCTCTGAGAAAACATCTCCACTGTGCTTTGAGTAATCCAAAACAGCCCTCAATGCAGTTACGGGCTCACACATACTTTACAGTATAAAGTTCTTCCCTAGAACCTTGAACTACATTGAGAATAGGTGTCATTAGCCAAGGATGTTGTGAATATCCAGAGTCACCTGAAAAAAATAGTTTAAAAATTAGTTACCCACAGGAAAACTACTGAACTTTAGAGCCATGCTGATTTCAGTACAAATGGGCCGGTTCTAAAATAATGCCACTATGCTGAGTTGTTGCATTATCTGCATTTGCAATGAGTATAATGACCACAGCTTTAGGATTGTGCGTATGCTTTCCATCAGGCAGAGGAGATTTCATTTTATAAGGCTCATACATAAAAATAATAATAAATATTTTTATTGTTACAAATACTAACCTAACAGCCATACTTGTTCATTGTTTTGATGAAGTTCACGCATATATGATTCAGCTCTACTTGAAGACCATATATGGGAATCATGTGTAGCCCCACCGAACTTTGCATTCACATTCATAATTCGCATATTACTATCACAAATCTGAAAACCAAATGAACATTAAGAAGTGTCATAATAGTCTAATACATGCTATTCTATAAAAAAATATAAGAAGAAATCTACCATTTGAACATTCAGCGAATGATATCCTTTTCTATTGAAGTATACATGCTCTTCAGTAATGGGCTTTACCAAAGCTACATGACATGTAGCTTTGGTAAAGCCCATTACTGAAGAGCATAATTGGTTGCATAGATTGTACACATTGTGTACAATCTATGCAACCAATTACACCAGGCAAACCAAATCTTCTTTGGAACCTTGTAAAATAAAATTATGTTTAATACATGGTATGGTATATATTCAATTAAATATAGTTAGCTTGTTTGTTAAGTAGGTACTCACTCTTGTTTTATAGCTGTTCTCTCTTGTCGTGTAATAGGAAACCTAATCCATTTTGCAATGATAGCAGGGTGGTTTAAAGCATCAACAACTTGTCTTATGCACCGACTAGCTGTCCGTTGGGCAAGATGCTGAGTGACACCAACAATTCGCTGATAGGATCCTGTGGCTAGGAAACTAAGAGCGCACAATACCTATAAAAACAAACATCAGGGATAAGAATGGTAAATAGTAATATAATATAATAGCAAAAATAGTCAATACTACGAAAACAGTTAGATTATTAACTTACCTTAACTTTTAAGGGAATCTCGTTGGTTCCCTTTAACGTTGTCTTGTTTTGGAGTTCTTGACAAAGGGCTTCGAATGACAACTTGTCTAGCCGGAATTGCTCCACAAATAAATTGTCCGGCATTTCGCGGATTGTCTCGTTGCACTGACGATTTATGTGTCTTTTTCCACGTCTAAGCCATACTTCCTCATTATGAGCGCACCACAACATATTTACAGTATGCATTTTAATTATTTTAAATGTTCAAAATTATATTATGCAAATAAAATGGGTCTCGGTGGTCCTATTAGACTGTATTTATCAGTCTTATAGACGCCATTTTTAAAGCGATAACTCCAAATATTTTTGATCGCTTAGTGAACGTTCGATCGCATCGATATCGTTTCGCTTGCGTTTGTCAAAAGTGTAACTTGGCTAGCTTTTGAGAGCTTTTGTATGGAGTTTCGCATCGAATTTGTAGAAACGATCGCTTTCCATTCCATCACTACGAACAAACGTCAACTTGGATAAGACTTTATAAATGGAATCAAGTCACGTGATCAAAACAAAATATTAGCCAATGACACACGAGAACGCGATTCGTTAACGATTGCAGAAAAGCGAAAGCTTGTGACTTGGCTAGGGGGGCTGACTAGGCACAGACCATTGTTACCAGATTGTATTAACATACTTATACATAATATTTCAAACTTACGTTCATATTACAGACACACACAACCTGGCTTGCGTCTCCTTTTACCCGTGACGTAATGTTTTAACAGCCTGAACAAATTTGTTTTGTTATAAAAAAGGCTATATAAAACCAACCGCGAAGTTGTTCAAAGAATTAAATAGATATAACAAACTTATACACAAGATGTGATACTTTTTTGTTACGATTAGTTAAACTTGAAATGATAATATTATGTAAATAACATTCACGGTTATTATCATGGTCAATATTAAAAGAAATAAATCATAATAACTAGGTGCCTGCTACACTGAATTAGATAAACATCTAAAGCATAAATAGCTGCAGAGTTTATCGTTTACACTGTATTTGAAGACCATATGTGACTCAAAATGTGCAAAATGGTAGAACTCTTTCTTTCGTTACATTATATAAATCTCTTGTAGTTTCTCACTGCTAAACATAGACATGGGTTTCTTTTTTTTTCCCTTTTTTTTTTATAGTTTTTTTTGTTATCCCTAGGGATAACTCAGCATTCCCCCGTCCGAAGATACGACAGGACCTTATTGTTCCATGTTTATATATGTACTGTCATTCGATGATGTGTCTCGAACCAAGTGCCTCCCATCCATCTCTTAACTTTATTAGTTTTATTCTATCCCTTGACATTTAATTTTTATAAATTTTTACTATTTGTTGTTTCATTTCTACTCTTATATTATTCTACAAAAACCAAAATTTTTACAAAGCAACGTTAGCTTCTACAATTTTAAATGCGATATTAATTTCTTGAGTTCTGTTTTTTCTTGTTCATTCATGATATTGAAATCCATTTCCTTTCTAATGCAATAATTTTAATACAAACAAAGAATTTTTACATTACGAATTTAATTTAATTTTAAGTTTGTTGATAGTCGTAAAATTTTTTTAATTCGAGATATCATATCATCTTATTTACTTCTATTCCATTATTATATAGTATTATTTCTAAAGTTTATAGAGTTATTTCTAAATGACATGCTGTTATTTCTAATGTTATTTCTAAATGACATGGGTTTCTTACATCCATCTCCTGCCAGCCATTTTACTCAAAACTTAACTTCACCTGGCGTTCGACACACCGTTTTGCAAGCTAAAGTGGTGTAAACGCATTCTATGGTTGAAATCTCTCTTGCTTTACTAGAATATTGTTATTAACACAAATTAAATATTCGGTACATCCTGGACACCGTCAGTATATAGCATCAAACCGGGGTTTGCTTCATCAGGTCAAGGCTACAAAATCTCTTCTCTTTTTAAAAAAACTAAAAATTTGAGTATTACACAAATTTTTGTCCTATGTAAGGTTCGAACACATAATACTCAGTGTAGTAGAAAGCCAGTTGAAACCAGTACACCATTCGTGCAGTCAAGGTCAGTCAGTCAAGATCATGGAAATATTACTAAAATAACAATGTCAAGTGCATAAAACATCTCCTACCACTTCTCTAGTTGTAGAAAACATTTAAGGCAATCCCTCCACCAATTTTGTGTATGTATTTGTTTAATAAATAAATGTTTCTTTAGAACTTGAAATTGCATTAGTAGCGGTGTGTTTGAAACGTCCATGTACCATGTGAATAACGTTGGAGATTTCGATGCGACTTGTTTTCTTACCATACCTTATGTCATTTAGTTTTATTATTATTTATGATTTTATTTGGAGATCGTTTTTTGTTTTTTCGAAAGACAGTCCCCATTTCATCTCATTGTCACGACGAAGAGTTAAACACTTGAAAACTTATGATTTGAAGACTATAAACACTTGACATTGGCAGAAATAGCTGATCCGTGAGATCCGGCTGGTTGCCATTTCATCAAAGAAGAAGAAGAATGATTTTATTATAAGTTAGTTGTAATTAATTAATTATGTAGCCTCTTTTAAGCTTCAATTATGAATATTTGTTTCTCAGTCAGTGAATTCTTGTGAGGAAATAAAAATCTTAAACCACAAAAGAAGAAAATAAAAAATATGCTCTGAGGTACAACTCCGTGGTGCATTCATGCTTTATTTTTGTACAATATTATTCCATGATAATAAAATTTCCACGAGCTTGAAGGTCACAGCAGGCTATTGAAGGCTGTAATAATAAGGGTGTCAGTAGAATGTAGTCACTAGAAATTTTCCCAGCACTTTTCACCGCGCAAATCACATTACAACACCGAATACGTAATGAGATGATTTTCCAAGTTGAACATAATGGGATTGGGGATTCAAATTGGACAAACTGGTTTTGACTTGACGAACATTTCTGCTTAGTGGAAGTGAAAATATTTCTTGGAATAAAGTTTTCCGCAAGTGAGTTATTTCTTTTCCTTGAAAAACCAATTCTTGTATTAAGTATCCCTAATCTATACAAATAAATAAAATTGGAGTGTCTGTTTGTAATATTAAAATTACCGCTTTTTACTAAATGCATATGTATGTATACACGGTACATATGCCAAAAATGTAGTTAAAAAAATTTTTGTCTGTCTGTCTGTCGGTCTGTCTGTCTGTCTGTTTGTTCCGGGTAATCTCTGGAACGGCTGGACGGATTTTGACGGGGCTTTCACTGGCAGGTAGCTGATGATCCGGGGAGTAACTTAGGCTACTTTTTTTAGACTAACTTTGTCCCGCGGCGTTACTCGCGGTACAACAATAGCCGCGGGTAGCACCGCGGGGTTCAGCTATTTGATAATATAAGTAATGCTCTATGAAGATTATGCTCTATTAGGTCCTATGAAAGACTTATTCAAATAAGAATTTTGTTTTCTTCCTAGTTCTCATAATTAATTATTTACGTTCGGTACTAAAGTTAAGTACGTTAAGCCTATTTACAGCTCAAATAAAATTGTTTTAATTTTAATATAAATAAATAAATAAATAATAAATAAATATTTCGGACATCTAAACACACAACGCCATCTAGTCCCAAACTAAGCAGAGCTTGTATTATGGGTACTAGACAACTGATATGAATACTTATATACTTCTTTTTTTTGTAAATACATACATATTATACATAGAAAACACCCAAACTCCGAAACAAATATTTGCAGATCATACAAACATTTGTTCCGACCCGGGAATCGAACCCGAGACCTCACGATCAGCAGTCGCACACGCCAACCGCTAGACCAACGAGGCAGTATCATAATACATAATGATCAATTTAAGATTCTCGTTTTATATAAAAAAAAGACCATTGCCGCATTCGGAAATACATTCTGTGTCGCGTTAGACTTTATAAACTGACTTAAAGAACAATGAAATAAAACTGACTTAAAGAACACCCAGAAAGGAGGGGTTTGGACCCCCGGTACCCTCATTCACTCGGTTAAACACAGCGTAAGCGCTGTTTCACATCGGTTTTCTGTGAGGCCGTGGTATCACTCCGGTCGAGCCGGGCTCTCTCACGGTAAGTAGTCCTACGTTGCTTACTACATTTAGGCGACACGTAGTGTAGTAGTAGAGTAGTGACAATTTGCATTCTCTCTTAATCAGTCACCACACTGACTCGACGGTGACAGTTACATATCTACTATCGAAAAATGCACTATCCATACTAATATATAAAGCTGAAGAGTTTGTGTGTTTACTTGAACGCGCTAATCTCAGGAACTACAGGTCCGATTCTTTCAGTGTTAGATAGCCCATTTATCGAGAAAGACTATAAGCTATATATCATCACGCTAAGAGTAATAGAAGCGGAGCACCAATGAAGAATGTTACAAAAACAGGGTAAAATTGTCACGCTACGGGCAATAATAGACGCAACAACAACTAGTTATCTACTCGTATATAAAAAATATTTATATAAAGGTCTAACATAATTAAGTTCCGATATCTCAATATAAATAAACAGAAAAGTTGGTTAACAAAAACCGTAAACGCAAAAACCAGTTTAATTATTTTTTATGTGTGTGTGTGGATTTTAATTAAAATTTAAAATTACGCATTGTATTTAGGATACCGTACTAGTAATGCGGAAGTACTCGTAGTATAATTTTTGTGAATATAATATATATGACATAAAGCCTTAATTAACATATTTAATGTGCCCAATTTTGTATCTATACAAATAAATAAAATTGGAGTGTCTGTTTGTAATATTAAAATAACCGCTTTTTACTAAATGCATATGTATGTATACACGGTACATATAGCAAAAATGTAGTTAAAAAAATTTTTGTCTGTCTGTCTGTCTGTCGGTCTGTCTTTCTGTCTGTCTGTCTGTTTGTTCCGGGTAATCTCTGGAACGCCTGGACCGATTTTGACGGGACTTTCACTAGCAGGTAGCTGATGATCCGGGGAGTAACTTAGGCTAATTTTTTTGAGTAACTTTGTCCCGCGGCGTTACTCGCGGTACAACAATAACCGCGGGTAACACTGCGGGGTTCAGCTAGTCTTACATAAGAACCAAAGTTAATTTGGTAACGGGTTATTTATGGGCGGAAATTAAGGTTTTTTTATAGCATAAAAGGCAAAGGAATCGTCTCTTAATTGTAAATATTACTAAGAATTTATATTTTATACTTACATTAATGTTTTATTTTATTTACATCAGTTTTCTAAAAGGTTGATTTTTTTGTAAGTGGCGTATGTTGGGTATAAAATCTTTTATTTCTTCGACTGTAGCGACTATCCAGGGAGTGTCAAATATGTCGGATTTTTGACACATCGTACATGTAGTCTCTTTACTCTCTACTTGCACTCCATGCATAAAAATATTACACAACCGAAGTGAATATTTAACATCAAAAAACTACAATGTTAGCATGTAACCTCACTTTATTTATACTTCACATAACTTGATTCTTGAGTTACCAATATCACTATATTTTGAGAGAAGCCTTATTATTATATCGCCTTACAAATAACAGTAGTATCTTTTATCCCTGGACCTAGGTCCACGAAACTACGAAATTCTCTTTTCCATAACTTTTATATACCTGCTCTGTCATGAAACACAAGAAAAAGTTTAAAAAAACTAACTGTAAAAACTTTTGATAAAATTAAAACAACCTATTTCATTCGAGCCATTGTTACGTATCTATTGACACCTCATTAAAATGAGTTCAGTACTTTACGCGCTACGATCCAATTTACACACTTAGACTGCCAAATTTCTTGCCCTAACTTTGACTTCGCCGCAGAAGGGTAAGAAAAAAAAACTACTTTTCGGAGTGCAGTTAAATAAATAATTACTTCACTCATCGTCTTTTCATCAATCCTTGAAAATAACCTACCACAAGGTCACGATATAATTAAGTGTTATGAATAGCCAGTAGTTTAAACGACTGTTTTGTTAAGCAAATAGGTTCCGTTCGAGGTTTTGTCAGTGCTAAATAGAGTTTAAAGGTTCTATTGTAATTCAGAAGGTGGTTTTATTTCTATGAATAATGGGTGCGTAAATAGACTTTTGTATATATACTTTTACAAACATGAATGGGCCGGCTCGACCAGAGTGATACCACGGCCTCACAGAAAACCGGTGTGAAATAGCGCTTGCGCTGTGTTTCCAAGTGAGGATACCGGAGGCCCATACCCCAACCCCTCACCACATCCCCCTTTCCCCATCCCTAAAAGATCGCTAACGCACTTGTGACGCCTTTGGTGTTGCGGGTGTCTATGGGCGACGGTAATCGCTTACCATCAGGTGATACGTCTGCTCGTTTGCCACCTATACCATAAAAAAAACAGTTGCGTTTTTATTTAGAAAGAAATGAACAGTGGCATATTATCCATACTGATGTTATAAATTCAAAAGAAACTCTCCCTGTCTGTTATCTAAGCTTTCACAGCTATTAACAGCTGCATCGATTCAATTAAATTTTGAATGGGGATACTTTGACTCCTGAGGAATGACAGGCTTTTTGTTACTGTGTTAGAGCCTTAATAGAGCCTTGTGCAAAAGCAAGTAATTGTATGATCTAAAACACCAGTACTTAT
This sequence comes from Spilosoma lubricipeda, assembly GCA_905220595.1. NCBI lineage: Eukaryota > Metazoa > Arthropoda > Insecta > Lepidoptera > Erebidae > Spilosoma > Spilosoma lubricipeda. Next base: position 14,920,163 of record HG992293.1, on the reverse strand, counting down.
ACTTTAATGCCCGCACCTGTACTTGCGTAATCAGATAAGCATAATTAAGTACGTGGATGATCTAATAGTTTGCGAACTAACAAACGATAATGTAATACGTGTTTTCATATATTTTTTCTGCAGTCTCCTTGAGCTCTACATACTTCTCCGAGAGATGCATAATGTAAATGTAGAGATGCATAACTAAATTAACTAGTTTTATTAACGAGGGCTGCTATCTTCACATTGAGGGTGGAAACCTTTTTAGACCAACTAGGATGAGTAACTAATAGACTGATAAACTTGTACTTTTTGTGTGATACCATATTTTTAGTGTGCATAATTAATTTTTAGTGTATAATAACCACGTCGGCAACTTTATGTGCATGTGTTAGCCGGCTTGCATGCGTACTTAGAACTATGTAGGTATATGTGTTAGTGTACTTGCATGTAAATGCCTTTTGTGTTTCACGTGAATACTATTCAGTCATAGCTAATTTATTTTTACCTTCCTAGCCTTTATTATTCCCTAGATTATTTGGGGTCAGCTGCTAGTGAAACCGGTTTAACCTGAATATCGTTTTTTCCACGGAGTGACTGGCACCGAGGGCGAACTTAATTCGAAGGTTGAACTAGTAGTCAGTATATTTAAAGCAACTGTAAATCTATATGTTCATGACAACTAGGACCGACCGCCTAACGTGCTACCCGAGGTACGATTGTGAAACACGTTTCCAAACTCCGCGCTGTTATTATTATTTTTTGTAATAAGGATTTTGGCCTGACCCGAGAAACGGAACTGAGATCTTGATCGTCAGTCGCATGCCCCAAAAATGAGGCAGTCATAACAAATTTATTGCAAGGGGCAAAGAGATCTTCGTTCGAACTAAGAAGGTATGAGTTATGAGAAAACTGCCAAATAGAAATTCCAAGGATACTATGCATCGTAATACGTAATTTTAATTTCTGCAAGTTAATACTGCGTAAGGCCATACAAACATAGCTAATTTCCGCAAATTCTAAAGGTCAGATTTTTTTGAATAAACGTGTAAGGCGAAAGTGTGTATTTTTAGTTATAGGTGTGCACCACCTACTTATACATAGGTACTTCTCCGTTTAGTAAAACTTAGCACTTACTTAATAGCTAGACAGGTAAAGATGCGTACGTAATATTGAAGACACTGCAGTGATATACGCGCATCTTTTGCCGGGATTTGAAGTAAAACCGGTGTACTGGGTTTGTTATTAATGTCTAGTGCTCTCTCATAATGAGCAACCGAGAGTACCGCTCACGGGACAAGAGAAGTTGCACTTATCTTACTACTTAGCTCCGCTCCAAAAGAAGTGAGTCACCACAAATATAATTTATACTAACGGAAAGATCCGTCATGATAGTCACACGCTTATGCAAACCAGCCTCTTTTTTATCTGTGCGGAAATCCCCCCAGATACCACCAAACTGGTGGTCAGGTGTACCGGTCTCAAACCAACCAAAAACCGCACGCCGCTACGCGGTCGCTAGGTACACGTAGCCGGGGAACCAGGTGTACCCTAGAAAGGATAATTGTAGGACTTCAATTCATGCAAACCACCTCTATTTTAGGTATGACTGGTTTGAATTTAATATTTTTTACGCCAAGACATATAATTTTTAAAGTCTGTTCTAACGAAATTGCTATAAAATCTATAAATACCATTGCTTTTTTTCAATTCATAATTAAGTAGATACTTACGATACTACTTACTTAATCTATCACTATGCTATAATCAAAGTCAACGTTTTAACTGAAGCTAAAAACCTAGTCCTGTTTTATCAACGTCGGATTACTAAGTATCAATTTGGGACGAGCCCAGCTTTCACACAAAATGGAGCATTAACCTTTGTAAAGAGTCATTTTAAGTCCCCAGTGACGCCATGTGAGAACTTGAGTAACAAAGTATGTACTCTTAATACGACACAATGTGCGTACGGGACATTATTTAGTCGACATCAAACATCTTTTAGCTTAGGTACTTTTGTTTGAATGTGTTCACGTTTGTTATTGTTTTTTTACCCTACTACAGCGAAGTCTTCTTCTTCTTCTTTGGATGAAATGGCAAGCAGCCGGATCTCTTGGATCAGCTATTTCTGCCAATGTCAAGTGTCTTCAAATCATAAGTCTTCAAGTCAAGATGAAATTAATGTTAAAAAATAAATAAAATTTGGATGAGATGAAATGGGGACCAACAGCTACAAATAGTTTTGACAGTTATGTTCGTACGATACAACTTCAGTTCATAATTTACGATCTATGGTTGCAACGTAGCGTCTACTGAACAGATTTTACTCAACGAGGTATCAATAGATTCGCAAGAATGACACGCGTGACATAGGATGTATAAATTTTATTATCACTTTTCGCGTACTCGGATTGGAGTTTTTTTTTAATTTATTATTATAGTTCATAACTGTATGTACAAAATATTATATATAGAACAGTGTTACGATAAAAAAATCTTGACAGAAAACTGGTTGCAGAGCCATGTTTTCATAAGGTTGAGACGCGATTTCTACAACGGAAATCGCGTCTCAACCTTTTGAAAACATGGCTCTGCAACTAGTTTTCTGTCAAGATTTTTTTGGCTCATATTCATGGAAACCCGTTATTAAGTAATATTTTTTAACGAGTGAGTAAATAAACCCT